>JASDDO010000022.1:317785430-320285430 GCA_030015575.1 Agapanthus africanus
AAGAGACCGGACTGTATGGTAGTGTTACTTATTTGATTCGCAGGAGTATGAGCAGACATTGTTGGATATAGTGCCCTCAGAGTCAATTATTGGATCGCAGGCACGTGATTGCAATGATTGAGGGAGGACCTATGCCGGTAGGACATTCTTACTCAAGATGATAGTATGCTATCCGGTTTATCTTTATCATCGTGTACTGCTTTAGATGACCTTACAGGTCGCTATTACACGTTGATAGAGCCCTTAGGATTCTTGCTTGACTGCCAGCAGTATGATGGCGATCATATACGTGGGAGCTGGGGTCTATAAGCACATCCTTAAAGTGGTCCCTAGTCGTGGGAGTTTCGAGACTGGGCATCGATACTCCATTAGTAGACTAGTGTATACAGTCGAGAGCCCGACGAGGGGCGGTGGCCGGTCTCACAAGCTATTAGTGTCAATTGGTTCACCTACGATGTATACAGGTGCTCATTGGGTTATGAGTACACCGGACAGGACTCGCCGGGAACATGCTAGTTGGTATTATACTTGACGTCAGATAGCAGTTCCCTGGTGACATGTGTACATGTTAGTTCATCGGCCTGAGATCGTCATTTGTCTCGTGTGAGTTCCCATTGTGCTTTGATTACTACCCTACCATGGCTCAAAGGAGTCATGCAAACAGGTTTTAGTTGGGTACAGTCCTGAGCCACATGGAGGCAGTGAGCAGATCGGCAGGGGTTTCGTCTCTCCCGGTATTGGGGGTGAGATCGCGCTGTGTCCAAGATAGCCATTACACGAAGTACTTGGCCAAGGCAGGAGATTTACTAGTAGGTATTCCAGTAGTATCTCAGGGTGTTCTTGGCTACACTCCGACACGACTTGTACCGCTTTTGGGGTCTGACTTTTACCAACCCCCTAGGCCCGACATGCGATGCTCATAGAAGAACGGAACGGACTGTACGGATATTGTCACTGACAGGCTCGGTAGGGTGTCAGGATGAGTTCGCTCATCGACCTCCCTTTTGGTCAATACCTGATAGCCCGTTACGTACAGCTAGTACCACTGACGTGCTAGTGGTTAAATCCACAGCCAAAGTATTGACGAGTCTTTAGAGTCCCCCATAGACAGTTTCTCAAGTTTCGGGCGAAACGCTGTAGAGGCCGAATGGATTTATGGCAGGGTTCGAACATACGTGTGCACTTGTGCACGTGTCATGGTTCGGAAGGATAATATTAGCGGGCTTTTGTTTAAGCCGGATCCTAGTATTATACAGTGTAGATTTTGTCTCATTGCATTTGTATTCGATCGGAATACAAATGCGGGTATGTATATACAGTTGTGGAGTTACCCTATAATTTTATTACGTGATCGCTTTTCGAAGTTGCCAGTTTCCATTCCGTTTTGGCCAAATCACCATCCTTTTCCTTCTTGGCTGAAACTTGTGTTTAAAGGGGGCTTATTTGCAAATATGAAATTAGTAAATGGAGGGTGTTTTTTGTGGTGCCCGGGGCTCCAGAATTTCCAGGGACTCTCTTGATGGTTCTAGCATCTATATCTCTCTCTTTTTGCTTTAATTGAGATTGGATTGATTAGGATATTGGTGTCACTTATTTTCCTTGTTATCACTCATTTTCTTTTGCTTTTTGGCTCACCCTTTTTTCCCTCAATAATACATGGCCGGCCACCAGAAGAGGGAGCCCCATTCTTTTTGGTGTGAGGAATTTTTGATTCATTTGATTGCAAAGAAAACTCCTTAGCTCCATTTTTCCATTGCTCATTTCATCTCCACCCAAAAGGCAACTTCAATTAACCCTTGAGACAAAGTGATCTACGTATATTCTACAGCAACCTTGGACACGTTGGCTAGCAAACTTCGTGTCCGAGCTGCCTCAGTTCAGAGGTGGGAGCCCGTAAAAAGACTCGATGATGTAGTGCCCTTCCGACGAGAAGACCGGAGATCGGAGATGCCGCGAGGAGCTTGGGATGGTGGCCAAAGACCGAAGAACACGGATCGATCGGTATAGCTTTCCAACCCTTTCTCTAGTTGCTAGTTATATGTTAATGGTTCGATCCGGGTTTTAAGCATACGATAGTGCCGGTTTCTAGTTTAAGAAAAGTTTTCGTTCCGCATTTTGGCCTCGGACAGACGGCCGGGGCGCTACCGTAGACTTACATGGTATCAAAGCCACGCCATTAACCTTTACTAGCTTGTTCTAACATATTTAAAACATCGATCGATCAAAATTACCGAAACCACGTTTTCAATTTCTGAGTTTCTGTCGAATTTTTTTTGTAGTCTAAAAATTATTTTGAGTACGTCAGAAAATCAGGCAGGCTTTTCTTAGAACACTGCAGAAAATTTGTAGCATGAGCTCACTGTAGCGCCGTGGAACCGCGGCCGTAACCCCGTTTTGGCCGCGGTTCCGCCGCAGTACTGTAGCTACACTACACCATTTTTCCTACAGTGCTCTCTGACTTAGAAATGGGGTTTCTGGGAATTTTTGTTTTGGCCCAGATTATTTTGAGTACTGGGTATTGTACTTAGGGCCCACTTCGGGAAATTTTGTCGATCGAAAAATTTAAATATGTTAGTTTACAGTACTTACATTATATCTGCGACCGTGAATGTCATTCGAGCTGTAAATCTTGTCTAATTGCTATAGCTCTTTTAGACGGATTTGCGAACGTGACATTCACGTTGATATTCTGTGTTGTGTTGTGTTGTTGCGGATTTGTCGTGGTGGATAGCCTGGTTGCAATGGTAGTACAGTTTGGTTATATTTGTACATTTGATATTGCGGGTCGAGCGTCCGACATGTGGACTGCCGTCACTGCCTGTTTGTATATTATTCTTTTGGGGCACGACCGGGCTGAGGTCGATGTACCCGTTGTATATATTTTACTTTCTGTACTAGGATTACGCCATGGTGGGGTGCATGGATAGCTAGGTTCTAGAAGGCAACAAGCCCGCATCTCATGGCTTTGAGACGGAGGGGGCTTTACTCTAGAATTGGCGGGCTATTCGCCGCACTCGTAGGGGGTATAGGTTGACCCAAGGAGGGGTGCCCAAGTTACCGGATTCCGTGAAGTGTTGGGTGGCCCATTCACTTTGTTGAAGGGGGCTGCCTCGCTTCAGGTTTTGGCGGGTAACTTGCCGCACCCGTAGTCTAGGATTTCATTGCACAGGCTATCCACACGACCAGGGGAACGTCGGGTTTCAGTAGCGGCTCTATGAAACCAGGGGATCCCAGATTATCTGTATTATTCTGTGATGCTTATTACATTTCTGTGATGTTGCATTTTATCACGCCATGTACGAATATTATATATTGATATATATACTAGTAGATGTTGTATATGGTTTACACCCGCGCTAGTCCAGTCCCCGCTCTGTCGTTAGTTAAGTAACCTAACGGGTGATGACGGGACCCAGTGGCGAATGCGGATGGCATATACGTACATCATATTTTCGTTCTTTTGTAGTGTGATTAATGATGGGACTGCATTGATTCAGATCAATGCAAGCTAAACAAACCTGTATGATGTTGTTGGAACATTTTTCAAAAAGTTGTTATTGCAAGGACGTTCTCTTTTGTTTTGCACAGTGGTATTCAGTTGGAATATCCTGCACCTCAATCGACGAGGCAAGGGCCGAGATCCCTTCACCGGGAGTGACCCCTTGGACAAAAGTTTGCGTCAGGGTAATAACTTCACTATAGTTGATTACTTTTTGCTTTGCATCATGGTTTTCAGTTGGAATATCCTGCACCTCATTCTATGGGGAAAGAGCCGAGATCCCTTCACCGGGAGTGACCTCTTTAGCAAAGGTTTTCGCCACTATAATTTTATTAAAAGATATGCAGTTCTTTCAACGATATCAAGTTCATTACGTTAAAAGTTTTTCGCCAAAAAACTAGACGTAGCCCTCCGTCATTTCTTACAAGTATTACTTAGTATTCGTGCTCGTTTGTTGACTGTGTCAAGGCGTAGTGTACGGTAGCTAAGTAGTATTTGTTTGTGGCATATTAATGGGATTGGTTAGGACAGTTGTGCGGCCTTGTTGACTGTATCAAGGGCTCGTACGTTTAGGTTTAATGCAATCCAGGATAATGACGGGTTGAACTTGACTAGGACTCTTTGATTTGTTGACTGTGTCAAGGTCACTTGGGTCCTAGGGCTAAAAATCACATCGGGTATTTCTAAAGAAACTGAAACTTGCCAGGCATGCGCATACCTTCTGAAGTGTGATAACGTGAGTGGATTCTATCACGTTATCATGCGATGATAGTTGGATCCTGATTCCTACTGATGAGTTGGTTTACTCCTCGGGTGATCCCAACTAATTCTTCTTTCAGGTTTGGAGGAGAATTTGAGATTACAGTGGGAGGTTTCCTGATTAGATAAATTGGTAACCATTCTGATATAGGTTAGAGTGCACGCAGAGTGTTTCTTTTCTCTCTCTCTTTGGCAGCGACCATGACCCGACCCTAGACTATGACTCAGTGACCAAGTTAACCGAACCTTCTTAAAACACTGGCTTTTGGATTGTCAGAGTTGCATACCTCATTGCCATTCCTACTTTTACCTTTTTCTCCAGAACACCCCATATTATTACGAACATCCACTTACATTGGATAAAACCATCGTATGCTTATATACGAACTCGAAGGAACTTGTTCCAGATTCGAGGATGGTTTTCGGTTCTGGAGAAAATGAATAGGACTATTCAGTTGTCTTTTCCTTTTACCTTCTCTCAGGTTGCGAGTGTTCCTTGGATTGGGACGGTACACCTATTACGCTAATTGGATAGTCTTCTTCCAAACCATAGGCAGGTGCCGAAAGGTAGGGAATGAAGAAAACCATTTAGCCTAAAAGATGTACAGAAGGTATAAAGAAAAGACAAATAAAGGGATTTGTAAGAGGGCAAAGTAAATTGTGACTGCTATTCACGACCAAACCAAGTATTTCTTCGCCAATCCTACATCACCTTTGTATTTTTCCAGAACACTCTGTATCACTACGAAGATCCACAGTTTATTGGATACTCAATCGTATGGTTATAAACGAACTCGAAGGGACTTGTTCCAGTTCGGGGATGGATTCTGGTTCATGAGAAATAGGAATAAGGTTTATTCAGTTGTCTTTTATCTTTACCTTCTCTCGCGTTGCGAGTGCTCCTAGGATTAGGGGAGTACACCCATTATGCTTATTGGATAGTCTTCTTCCAAACCATAGGCTGGTGCCGAACGGTAGAGAAGGAAGAAAACCATTTGGCCTAAAGGTGGTGTACAGAAGGTAATGACTAAAGACATATAAAGGAATTTGGTGAGATGGCAAAGAAATATACGGTTACAGTTGTGAATCTGATAATGGAAGAGGCATTACTAGGAATACCCGGAAACCCCTTCAAAACATATTCATGTTTCAGTTTCACTGTGCATTGTTAATAGAAAACTAATTTCCAAATTAGACACCTTCTCTAAGGTATGAATTTACTAGGTATGATTCTCACATCTGTATGGTTTTACAGATGATGAGTGGGAGTAAGTTATTGGGAATTAGGTGATCATCCTGTAGGGTTCCTAGGCACACTATAGAGGTCTCACAAGGCATCAACCATGCCAATTTCAAATTTTACAAGTGCCGATAAATCCTAATACGGATCGTTAACTAAAGTTTAGGCGAAAACTAGAACTAGTAAACTATTTTACTAAGAAGTGAACGGAAATACAACCTTTGTAGATCCGGTCCTCCACCTCCATAGCTCCGTGACGGTGTACCCTCGCTGCGATCATCGGATCCCGGGCTCTAGCGTCGTCTTCATCGGAGAAAAAGGCGGGCTAGGTCGTCGACTTCGATGCCGAAGATGATCTACATCGAGGCAACACAAGATCAAGCTCCAACTTCACCAAGTCAAGAAACTTGTGAAGAAAACACCCTATACTACTTGGCAAGTGGTAGAGGATGAAGAAATAGAAAGTGGGTTCACTTTAGAATTGGATTTCTCACTCTTTTTCTCATGTTGCCATTGATGGAGGCAAGCTTCTTCATCTTGAAGAAGAAGATGAAGAAGAAGAAGAAGATGATATGATAAGTATCTCTTTTAGAAAAAGAAAAATGAAGTGATATCTATCATCTTGCAACCATGGTTATGTGTAGAGAGTAAACTAAGGTTAGGTGAATGGTTAGGTTAGGCATGAAACAAAAATGGTAGACTTTTCAAAGCTTCATGAAGCTTCAACTATAATACAAAATAAGCCACCATTTTCTTTTCTTTTGCAAAAAAGAAAGAAAGAAAGAAATAAATAAATAAATAAAAACCCTAACCATTTACTTAACCAAGGTTTAAATCAAACACTAACCCAAGTTTGCATGTATCATCAAACATGATACAATCTTGTGCACAAAAATATATCATATATACAATGTGCACAATCAAGTGAGAAAATCCATCTTAAGTGAACCAATACTAGTTAATGTAAAGTAATATATCAAATATATAATTATACATTAAATCATTAAATCAACACTTGATTTAACGATCCGGTCATATCGCATATAACCGACTAATATCAAATGTATCGGCTTATCGAATCAATCCATGAATCGATAACTAGGTTATATCGAATACAACCAATCGATACATTCATCACGAGAATGGAATACGGTATCACATACACGCATAATTCTCGGTCCCGCACATATCTCATATGCGCTCCTATTTCGTTTCGCTTGAGCCAGGAAACCTCTGTGTAGGACTCTAAAGACTCGTCAATACGCCGGCAGCAGGTGATGATCATATCAAACACCCACAAGTCGCAAGCGGTCTGCTAAACGTAACAGCCACCCGGGTATTGAGCGATCAGAAGATCGACGAGCAAGCCCGCTCACACTCCTGTGAATCCAACCAGTAACACTTACCGTACAGTCCGGTCTCATCGTCTGATATGTCGCATATCTCGCCTAGGGGTGGTAAACCTCAGACCCCAATAGCTCGATAAGTCGTGTCGATATGAGGTCTATAACAGTTCGAGAAACTACTGGTAACACATACCAGTAAATCTCAGCAACCCTGGCCAGGGATTTCCGGTTATAGCCAATCGAACACAGTGCAACATCAACTCCCTATACCGGGAGAGACGAATCCCCTCCTATCGCTCATTGCCTCCATGTGATTCGGGACTGTACCAAAAAACCACCATTTTGCACGCCCTCTTGGACGTGGTAAGGTGGAAATCAAAGCACAGTGGGAATCACACAAGACTCTATGACGATCTCGGGTCAACAGACTACTATGTACCAGTGTCACCAAAGAACTGCCATCTGACATGAGGTATAATACCATCTGGGAGTTCTCGACGAGTCCGTCCAGTGTACCCAGTCTCCACTGAGCACCCGTATATCATCTCTGATGTCAAACACCAATGGATATGGGATCATCCATCGCCCATCTGTATAGGTCGAGAAGGTATACGCTAGTCTACTCTAATATATCGATGCCCCGTCTCGATACACCCACGACTAGGGACCTTGAAGGATGTACTTATGGACTACCATGTCCCCACTAGTAGTCATAGTCGAGGTAGTCAAGTACACATCCTAAGGGCTTTACCAACATGTAACAGAGAGACAATCAGTATACACGTTAAGGTAAAGAGTAACCAGATAGCTTACTATCATGTCGAGCAAGAAAGTCCTCCCTATATATGTCCCAGCATCCACTACAATATACATCCTATGTATAGCAATGACCTCTAGGGCATACATATAATTAACAATCTCCCACTTGCACTAGGGCCATCTGTAGCAGTGGTTGTAGTATCTCATACTCAACCATCCCATATGAGTCTCTCTCTGGGAAAAGGCCTTTGTGAGTGGATCCGCCGTGTTGTCCTCTGAGTCTGCTCTCCTAACCTCGATCACTTTGGAGATCAGCCATTTTCATGATCAGGTGATACTGCCTTAGAATATGTCTGGATCACTGACGGGACGAGCGTTCCTTGGCATAAGCCACAACTCCATTGTCACACAATGGGTGGAACGAAGTTCATCTCATGAACTATTATACACCCAGACTTCCTCTTTGGTAGCATCTTAAGTAGCGATATATCCAGCCTTTATCGTCTAGTATGTCACGGTATCTAGTTTGGAACTCTTCCAACATACTGTCCCTTTACTGAGGGTAAAGACAATGCATGTGACTGACTTTCAGTCGTCTTTATCACCCTGGAACCTTTCCAGTGATTCTCCCCAGGATCGATTGATACCATCTCACTACAACTAGTGAGTATTCTAACACCCAAATAACATCTATCACATAGATGAAAACTCAGGATTTAAGAGGTATCACTTTGATCCTATATGGAGAATCCATGTGATAAGCGGAGATCGACCGAGTGTAGCATAGGAAACTCCTTCCCTATCAAGAGTATGTCATCCAGGTACTCTACGAGGATCACTACCATACTCCCCACTACCTTTTTTGTATATACAAGGTTCATCTACCATTTTGATGATGTCAAAATGTTTGACTAACTCATCAAAACAGATGTTCCAACTCCGCGATGCCTGCTTCATCACATAAAACATCTTGCACACGTTTCCGCTGCTCCCACTGTCTACGAAGCCCTCTGGCTGTGTACTTATAGACGCTCTCTTCCAAAACATCATTTTAGAAGAGCTGTCATGACACCCAACCACCAGATATCGTAGTCATGGTATGTAGCCGTAGCAAGTAGGATCTAGATGGACTTAAGCATAGGCACTGGAAAAAGGTTTCATCATTATCCACGCCTGGTCGATGACGAAAACCTTTAACAAGTCTAGCTTTGAAAGTCTCAACTTTTCCATCTACACCAAGTAATCTTCTCAAGATATACTTGCTCCTGATGGGGATTTAACCCTTCAGATATAGAAGCCAAAGTCCATACTTTGCTGGTGTACATGGATTCCATCTCAGATTGCTAAGCATCCAGCCATTCTTACAGAGTCCCTACTCTTGATGGCTAGCTCGAAACTAGTTAGGTCATCATCTCATGATGCAATCCTCGCTCCCGCTGTCATAGAGAAACCGAAGTAACTCTCAGGTGGGTGAGGAACCTTACTAGATCGGCGGAGAGGCTGAGGTTCGTTGGAATCTACTGAATCCTTTGGTTCTGTCAAATTATCAGCTGCATTTTGTATAGCTGGAACATTTCCAGTTCTACATAACAGACGTTGCCTCGAGCTTGTCCGGATTTTGCTTTTAGACAAAGGCCAAACAACCCCAAATCTTAACTAACTTAAGATATGGGCTCTTCCCTTTCCATATCTCATATGGAGTGGTAGGCAACTGATTTGATTTGAACCCTATTCAATAGGTATGCAGCTTCTCAAGTGCATAACTCCCAAAAGGAAATAGGAAACTCAGTAGTACTCATCATAGAGCACACCATATCAAATAGAGTGCTATTGCTCCGCCCCGATATACCATCGTGCTATGGTGTATACGGAGGAGTAATGCTGAGAGAGAATCTCATTCTCCTTTAGAATAGTCCAGGAATTCCGTGCCTAAGTATTCTCCTCCTTGATCTCATCAAAGGACATAATACTTATACCCGTATTTTGGTTCTCTACTTCTAACTTATATTCTGTGAATATCTCAAAAGGTTCGGACTTGTGTTTCAACAGGAACATATGACTGAATCTTGAGAGATCATCAGAGAATGTAATGAAGTACAAAGAACCGGTCTTAGCATATGTAGACAGGAGACCTTACATACATCATCATGTATCAGTCCCAAGAGTTCATTAACTCTTTCTCTGTTTCCAATAAATAGGGCTATGGTCATCTAATCTTTGTGACATGACTGGCAAGTTTCACAAGATGGAAATTCAAACTGATTTAAATATGCATCTACATGTAACTTCAGCTAGTCGGGTCGCATTGATATGACCTAGTCTACAATGCCACAAGAAGGATTCGTTCATTTCTGAACTCTTCCTCTTGTGTGTGTTCTGTATACTTAAAAACTGTAGTTTGATTTATAACATTAATGCTTTTAGATAACGTGCCTGAACCGATCAACTTTTGATATAGGAAATGTTCAAAACATTATCCAACAATACAAAATTTTATCATTTCTTTACTAATAAAGAGACTGATATGATTTTGTATATCAGGTTCGGTATCTAATAACATTTGTTCAGAATCAATGTACTGATAATACAGGGTGACAGTGACCAACAGACTTGGCTGCAACACTTGCCCCGTTTTCTGTCTTATGAAACTTATCACCCGTTCTCAGTTCTTTACCTATCTGTAGCCCATGTAACAGATTACATATCTGGGATCCTTTTCTGGTATCACATACCTTGGACGTAAAGAATATTGAGAAACAGTTCTGTGTAACGAACACACCCGAAGATGATGCATCATATGCACTTTCCTTGTTTGGGTGGCACGGGAAATCTGGTATTCCCCAATTTCCTGCTCTGTATTATAACAATTATAAGTTAGAGTGGGACCAACGTTCCCCAGCTCAGTATAACAAGCGGGTTCGGTCAATTATCCGTATTATTATCTTGATTAAGGCGTGATATGGTCGCTACCTGGAGAGAGAGAGAAGAAAATACTCAGCGTGCGCTCTTGCAAGAATAGATTGGTTATTATTTTATCTAATCAGGATGGCTCCCACTGTTTTTTATCAAATGTTCTTTCAAACCCTAAAAGGAAAGACTAGCCGGGATTAATTACACACTACAAGTTCGCCAATCTTTCAGTCAGGCCAGTGTCGGTACTTTGAGGGAGGTCCCCCGTGCTTTCGCACGAACCTAATTAATGTAAACCTCGTTTTCCCAGAGGCGTAACCCCGTTGACACCTTTCTAGACACCTACTTGATCGGCTAATTGTAATGTGTAAAACTCTCCCAGGAGTAACTCTTACTCGCAGCGGGTATCGGGATCCAACTATCTCATAGAAGGTATGCAATCTCATTGCAAATTTCAACACTTGAAATTCCCGATAATATTTTGCCCCTAGCGTCCTATGACCTTGACGAAAGCCAACAAACCATAGCCCGCTAGTCAAGTTCAACCCGTCATTTCTTGATTGAATTAAACCCACCCGCACGACCCTTGACGAAAGCCAACAAAGCCGCACGACTACCCTAATCCAATCGCATCGTATGCAGCAGATAAGCAGCATACAGCTACCGCACACTGCACCTTGATGAAAGCCAACAAATGCAACACGAATACTATATACAACTTATCTGAAATGACGGAGGGCTACGACAGGTTTTTCTGAAAACCTATTGCGTAATGAACTTGATATCGTTGTAGAATCAAATGATTTTAAAATGGAGTGTTTTTGAGGCTTTTCTAGTTTTGCTAAAGGAGTCACTCCCGGTGAAGGGATCGTCGGTCCTTTCCTCGTCGAATGAGGTGAGGGATATATCATATATATCACTGTGCAAAGAAGAAACTATAGAAGCAATCAAAAAGACAAACCGAGGGTTGTAGCATCTGCCAGTTATTGCTAAAGGAGTCACTCCCGGTGAAGGGATCTCGGTCCTTTCCTTATCGAATAAGGTGCAGGATATATCATATATACCGCTGTGCAAAGCAAGAACTGTAGCTACCTGTTTTATTTTTGAAATTCGATTCTACAACATCTTTAGGTTTCTTTTACTTTCATTAATCATATTAATGAAGTCCCATCATTTAAGTACCTAAACATCACAGATAAATACGACGTACACTTATGCCATCCGCATTCGCCTCGATGTCCCCTCGTGCACCGTTAGGTTAGGTAACTAACGGCAGAGCAGGGCAGGGCTTGCGCGGGTGTAAAACATAAGTAACGCCTATATAATATATCATATATACTATATAAAGTATCCATCACAAAACATATCACATGATCACATCACATATATCGCAGCAGAAGAATCATATGAAACATTGGATATACTAGGACGTCCGTGTTTTCAATACGAGCCAGTATAAAGCACGGATTCCACGGTCGCGATGAATAGCCAAACCCACACCCCTAGACCCCTACGAGAGCAGCAAGAAACCCTACCAATTCTAGAGTTAGGAGACCCGGACTCGACTCCTCGAGTTGGTCTCCCACTGGACTCCAGAACCCGGTTACTTGTGCCCTCCTCCTTGGGTCTATCCTAGTGCGGAAAAGTAAATAATATACAAAAGGTGACATCTTTCGCAACCTGGAAGTGCCCCAATAAAAGAATATTACATACATGTTTTTACATGAATGAAAATGAAAAACACTCATCTCACATAAAACCCTCGGCTATTCAAACACGACGATCCAATATAACATATCCAGCAACACATAACATCACATGTCATCAACGTAAGTAAACATGCGTATCCCAATTGTCGTTGACATATAGCAACGAAACCGGGGATATCACATATTACACTTACGGTCGCAGAAAATAAAGTGTAAAACTACAACTGTTGGAATCCGCAACCTCCATAGACATCGCATGCCTAATCAAATGAATTCCTTAGACATCGCATGCCTAACAATTATAAACCCCGCATTTTAGTCTCATAATCGAAAACTCTTTTCAATATCAAGTCGGGCAATTCAACAAGATTCCTGAAAAACTGATCGAATGCTCGTCGCAAACTTTAGTAGGCAGCCGCACCCTCGATACCGTCGACGAAGTGCACCAAGGCGGAACACCGCTGCTGCGAGCACCCGAACGGATGCTTTCGGTGACGGGGTTCTCCTACAGTCACTTGGTCGGGGCTATGGGGTGTAGCTGTCTATTAAGTTTATCCGGCGAGTATCCGCGTACGCTACGTGATTGCGACGGACTTTTGATCACATCAAAATTCCGTGGCAACCGATCAAGTGAGACTAAAGTGCTATGTTTATAACATTCATTCAGTTATCTCATAACTACTTGTGAATTCCAATTGTTGTAACACATTCCGGATAAACAGAAAATGTTAAACTTTCCGATCGAACATTCGAACACCCAAGTTTTCCCGAAACCGTTCAACACATGAAATAAGTTCAAAGACATTCACTTCATACCTCAGTACCAACGGTCCAGCCGTAGAAGGGTCAAGCCAACGCCTCACATGTGGCACGCCGTACTACCTCAAACCCGAAGGTTCAAAGGGCAGTTCAAGACGGTCACATAATCGAGTTAAGGTTTGTTGTCTTCTAGAGGGACCATCATGTTACTTGCACTACTTGGAACGTCATTAAACTACGGAAAAGTCCAACAATTGGAAATTTCCCGGTAGGGGAAAAAGTGGGTATTTATATCCGGTCGAAGCTTTTAACATATTCTAAAATTACCCGGAAAAGCACACAGACAAAATTAGACAATCCGATCGAATAATCGAATCCCCAAAACAACCCCAGAATGCTCAACTGTTGAGTAAATGTTAAAATATCCCAGAAAATACAGCACTAAGAATTGGGAATTACTGTGCAAATTAAAAAGGCTGATGTGAGTACTTGGCCGCGGAACCGCCGCACGAGCCATGCTCGTGCCGCGGCTCCGCCGCACTTTAGAGGAATTGGCCGCTCGAATTCCACAGTAATTCTTAAAAACTCCAGCTTATTTTTCTGCATATTTTTAATTTGTAAAAATCCCAGTTTTCAAAAAATGTACAGAGAGCATTTTGAGATTAGGGTTTCGGTTCGATCGGACTTCTAACTCCGTCTACGCATCCCTAAGGCTCTAGCTAAGCTCTGATACCACTGTAGGGTTCCTAGGCACACTATAGAGGTCTCACAAGGCATCAACCATGCCAATTTCAAATTTTACAAGTGCCGAGAAACCCTAATACGGATCGTTAACTAAAGTTTAGGCGAAAACTAGAACTAGTAAACTACTTTACTAAGAAGTGAACGGAAATACAACCTTTATAGATCCGGTCCTCCACCTCCATAGCTCCATGACGATGTACCCTCGCTGCGATCATCGGATCTCGGGCTCTAGCGTCGGGTTCATCGGAGAAAAAGGCGGGCTAGGTCGTCGACTTCGATGCCGAAGATGATCTACGTCGAGGCAACACAAGATCAAGCTCCAACTTCACCAAGTCAAGAAACTTGTGAAGAAAACACCCTATACTACTTGGCAAGTGGTAGAGGATGAAGAAATAAGAAGTGGGTTCACTTTAGAATTGGATTTCTCACTCTTTTTCTCAAGTTGCCATTGATGGAGAAAAGCTTCTTCATCTTGAAGAATAGGAAGAAGATGATGATAATATGATAAGTATCTCTTTTAGAAAAAGAAAAATAAAGTGATATCTATCATCTTGCAACCATAGTTATGTGTAGAGAGTAAACTAAGGTTAGGTGAATGTTTGGTTAGGCATGAAACAAAAATGGTAGACTTTTCAAAGCTTCATGAAGCTTCAACTATAATACAAAATAAGCCACCATTTTCTTTTCTTTTGCCAAAAGGAAATAAATAAAAAAATGAATAAATAAATAAAAACCCTAACCATTTACTTAACCAAGGTTTAAATCAAACACTAACCCAAGTTTGTATGAATCATCAAACATGATACAATCTTGTGCACAAAAATATATCATATATACAATGTGCACAATCAAGTGAGAAAATCCATTTTAAGTGAACCAATACTAGTTAATGTAAAGTAATATATCAAATATATATTTATACATTAAATCATTAAATCAACACTTGATTTAACGATCCGGTCATATCGCATATAACCGACTAATATCAAATGTATCGGCTTATCGAATCAATCCTTGAATCGATAACTAGGTTATATCGAATACAACCAATCGATACATTCATCACGAGAATGGAATATGGTATCACATACACGCATTATTCTCGGTCCCGCACATATCTCATATGCGCTCCTATTTCGTTTCGCTTGAGCCAGGAAACCTCTGTGTAGGACTCTAAAGACTCGTCAATACGCCGGCAGCAGGTGATGATCATATCAAACACCCACAAGCCCCAAGCGGTCTGCTAAACATAACGGCCACCCGGGTATTGAGCGATCAGAAGATCGAGGAGCAAGCCCGCTCACACTCCTGTGAATCCAACCAGTAACACTTACCGTACAGTCCGGTCTCGTCGTCTGATATGTCGCATATCTCGCCAAGGGGTGGTAAACGTCAGACCCCAATAGCTCGATAAGTCGTGTCGATATGAGGTCTATAACAGTTCGAGAAACTACTGGTAACACTTACTAGTAAATCTCAGCAACCCTGGCCAGGGATTTCCGGTTATAGCCAATCGAACACGGTGCAATATCAACTCCTTATACCGGGAGAGACGAATCCCCTCCTATCGCTCATTGCCTCCATGTGATTCGGGACTGTACCCAAAAACCACCATTTTGCACGCCCTCTTGGACGTGGTAAGGTGGAAATCAAAGCACAGTGGGAATCACACAAGACTCTATGATGATCTCGGGTCAACAGACTACTCTGTACCAGTGTCACCAGAGAACTGCCATCTGACGTGAGGTATAATACCATCTGGGAGTTCTCGGCGAGTCCGTCCAGTGTACCCAGTCTCTACTGAGCACCCGTATATCATCTCTGATGTCAAACACCAATGGATATGGGATCATCCATCGCCCATCTGTATGGGTCGAGAAGGTATACGCTAGTCTACTCTGGTATATCGATGCCCCGTCTCGATACACCCACGACTAGAGACCTTGAAGGATGTACTTATGGACTACCATGTCCCCACTAGTATGATCCGCATCATAGTCCAGGTAGTCAAGTACACATCCTAAGGGCTTTACCAACATGTAAAAGAGAGACAATCAGTATACACGTTAAGGTAAAGAGTAACCAGATAGCATACTATCATGTCGAGCAAGAAAGTCCTCCCTATATATGTCCCAGCATCCACTACAATATACATCCTATGTATAGCAGTGGCCTCTAGGGCATACATATAACTAACACATCCTCATTATATCAGGATTCGTTGTAATTGGTGATATTTGAGGAAATCGCCTGGGTTGTTTGCCGGACGACAAATATTTGATTTTGAATATCCGTTGTTATGCACCAATTTCAAATTGATATATCTGTACGTTTATTTTTATAAAGTGAGATATAACTTTTTGAAATTATGTCTATGACATTTACCTATATCACTGGATGGTTAGGTAAGGAGCATTAAACAGCGGTGTAATTCTTCTTAACCATAAGTGCAGTTTTCAACCTACGACACACAGGGAATGAGTTATTAGACTCAAGGGACTTATACAGAGTATTGTATGTTGTCCAGTGTCCATGAGGACAGAGGGGTTGGTACTCGTACTATATTCTGTTTACTTATGACTTCTTTAGTTCTTAGACATGTGTTTCGTAGAAATGCAAGGTCTAAGTTTTGAGAAGTTATAGGTATAAGAATAAAGTAGAGATTCAGGTGTTGCAAGTATCAGGATTCTTCAAGGTGATCGAAGATGTAGATACTTGTGTATAGTATTCAGATGATAGTAATGATTAAGAGAACTTGCTTCTCTTTCAGGTTACTCATAATTGGAAGCACTCCTAAGTTGAGTAATGTTGATCGGCCTCTCTCCATTTAGTTGACATGCACTGGAGATAGCTGCATGATTTGAATCTGGTTCCAATTATATCAGTGCCTCTGTTTCTATATTGGATATAGAACGGTTAATATCTTAACGATGTTAAGGTACGGGGAGTTGTCCAGCTTATGCTTAAAACCAGATGTTGTTTTTGCACTAGATACAATAAGTTGATATTAATCTATCCTGGAGAAACGTTCAGAAGCAGTTTTAGGGAGACAGTTATCATTCCAGGCTTCCAAGGTGACCTGGATGACAGAGTGACTGTCAGAGTTATAGTTTTCCCTCTAACGAGGGGTGGTATTTTGGACAGGTGGTCTAAGCGGATACTAAGGGAGGCATAGCGTAGGATACTGATTAAGTTCAGTAGACGAAACAGTCTAAGAAGTTTGGATTTGGAGTTCATTTATGAACTAGGTCCCATCAGATATCCAGACATATTCTAAGACAGGTATTGCTCATTTCGGGAGATGGCTTTCTCCGCGAACATGAGATAAAGAGAGACATAGAAAGAAACATCAGGACGGATCCACTCACTGAGGCTATTCCTCGAATGCAATAGTTTCGCAAATGGGTTTTGTGAGACGGATTAGTAGAGGAGTTGGGTGTTCGGTATCACACGGGCTGTGAGTATGCGACATCGCAATAATTAGCCTTGAGTGCAAGTGGGAGATTTTTGGATATAGTGCCCTCAGTGTCAATTATTGGATCGCAGGCACGTGATTGTAATGATTGAGGGAGGACCTATGCCGGTAGGACAGTCTTACACAAGATGATAGTATGCTATCTGGTTTATCTTTATCATCGTGTACTGCTTTAGGTGACCTTACAGGTCGCTATTACACGTTGATAGAGCCCTTAGGATTCTTTCTTGACTGCCAGCAGTATGATGCCGATCATATACGTGGGAGCTGGGGTCTATAAGCACATCCTTAAAGTGGTCCCTAGTCGTGGGAGTTTCGAGACTGGGCATCGATGCTCCATTAGTAGACTAGTGTATACAGTCAAGACCCCGACGAGGGGCGGTGGCCGGTCTCACAAGCCATTGGTGTCAGTTGGTTCACCTAAGATGTATACAGGTGCTCATTGGGTTATGAGTACACCGGACAGGACTCCCCGGGAACATGCTAGTTGGTATTATACCTGACGTCAGATAGCAGTTCCCTGGTGACAAGTGTACAGGTTAGTTCATCGACCTGAGATCGTCATTTGTCTCGTGTGAGTTCCCACTGTGCTTTGATTACTACCCTACCACGGCTCAAAGGAGTCGTGCAAACAGGTTTTAGTTGGGTACAGTCCCGAGCCACATGGAGGCAGTGAGCAGATCGGCAGGGGTTTCGTTTCTCCCGGTATTGGGGGTGAGATCGCGCTGTGTCTAGGAGAGCCATTACACGAAGTCCTTGGCCAAGGCAGGAGATTTACTGGTAGGTATTCCAGTAGTATCTCAGGGTGTTCTGGGCTACACTCCGACACGACTTGTACCACTTTTGGGGGTCTGATTTTTACCAAACCCTAGGCCCGACATGCGATGCTCATAAACGAACGGACCGGACTGTAAGGATATTGTCACTGACAGGCTCAGTAGGGTGTCAGGATGAGTTCTCTCATCGACCTCCCTTTTGGTCAATACCTGGTAGCCCGTTACGTACAGCTTGTACCATTGACGTGCTAATGGTTAAATCCACAGCCAAAGTATCGACGAGTCTTTAGAGTCCCCCACAGACATTTTCTCAAGTTTCGGACGAAACGTTGTAGAGGCCGTATGGATTTATGGCAGGGTTCGAACGTACGCGTGCACTTGTGCACGTGTCATGGTTCGGACGGATAATACTAGCGGGCTTTGGTTTAAGCCGGATCCTAGTATTATACAGTGTAGATTTTGTCTCATTGCATTTGTATTCGATCGGAATACAAATGCGGGTATGTATATACAGTTGTGGAGTTACCCTATAATTTTATTACGGGATCGCTTTTCGAAGTTACCAGTTTGCATTCCGTTTTGGCCAAATCACCATCCTTTTCCTTCTTGGCCGAAACCTGGGTTTAAAAGGGCTTATTTGCAAATGTGAAATTAGTAAATGGAGGGTGTTTTTTGTGGTGCATGGGGCTCCAGAATTTCCAGGGACTCTCTTGATGTTTCTAGCTGTAAGTCCATGCTACCTCTCCCGGTACTTTCGGGCATGCGGAATTTGATAAAAAACGATTTTCTTAGAGGTGGTAACATGGACTTAAAACCCGGATCTTTGTTAAACATCTAACTAACAACCTAACTAGGAGTCGTTAACTACTCGGTTAGGGGGTTTATACCTTGCTTGTCTTGAACTCCTTCGTCTTCAAACTCCGATGATGGTCCGGATCGGCTTCTTCCCGTCGTCTCCTTACGCCGAAGATAGATCCACCTGAAAGCTCCAACCTTTGGATCCTTCTTCGAACTTTGAAGAAACTAGTTCACTCGGTTTGCTAGACCTTGTGAACTAAAGTGAGTAGAGAAGAGTTTGTATGGGATTTTATCTATGGTTCTTGGTTCTCAACTCATGAGACAAGTGAACCATAGAGTCAAGAGAGGGAGCAAGAGGAAGAGGGTGAGAGCAAGAGTATGAGAGCTCAAGAACAAGAGAGAGAATGAGCAAGTGAGAATTTGAGCCTCTCTTTTGTCTTTCACCCTCTCATAATCCATAACCATCATAACTCATCATATCAATCAAGTATTATGTGATGGTTTAAGCAACCATAGCCATATCATTTCATGCACTCATTTTGCACAAAGGAGAAAGCAAGCAAAAGTCTTTGCCATGAAATGATAGCTATGGTTATCATGATGGTCAACTAGTCAAGCCTAGTCAACCGGTCCACAAAGTCAACAAGTCAACAAAAGTCAACAAGTCAACAAATTCAACAAGTCAACAACCATGTCACCATAATACTTAATTAATATAATTGTTAATCATATATCATATTCTCATCAGGGTTGAGCAAAAAGTCAATAGTCAACGGTCAACGGTCAACAATCCTAATGAGAATCCTCTGCCTCTGTCTCTCCGTCAACTGTGCATACACACCCGCATCCGCGTTCCGAGGAACACGAATACAAACTGGATAAATCCAATCCCAATACGTACACTAGGATCTGGCTTAAACCAAAGCCCGCTGGTGTAAACTGTCCGGACACTGTACGTGCACAAGTGCACGGATGTGACCGAACCCTGTCGCAAAACCATGCGACCTGTCGCAAAACCATGCGACCTCTACTCTTTTGCCTAAAGGCGAATAACTTTCTGTGTGGGACTCTAAAGACTCGACACTACGCTGGCAGTGGGTTTAACCACAGACCGCAAGCGGCACTAGCTGTGCGTAACGGTCCCCAGGTAGATGTCGACAAGAAGACTGACTAGGTGAAACCCATCTGAACTCCTACTGAGCCTGAATGTGACATTCTCCGTACAGTCCGGTCTGTTCGTCTGATACATCGCATGGCGGGCCTGGGGGGGCGGTAAACGTCAGTCCCCCAATAGCGGTACAAGTCATGTCGGAGCGAAGCCCAAAACACCCTGAGATAACACTGGAAGCCTACCAGTATATCTCGTTTGCCCTGGCCAGGGACTACTCGTGTGATGGCTCTCCTAGACACAGCGCGATGTCAACCCCCAATACCGGGAAAGACGAATCCTGTCTAACCGTCACTGCCTCCAAGTGCTTCAGGACTGCACCCAACTACCACCTGTTTGCACGACTCCTTTGAGCCGTGGTAGGGTGGTAATCAAAGTACAGTGGGAACACACTCGAGGCGAAGTGACAGTGTCAAGTCAGCGGACTAAGCTGTACTCATGTCACCTGGGAACTGATAACTGATAGGTATAATACCAACCGGTCAGTTCCCGACGAGTCCTGTCCAGTGTACTCGTAACCCAACGAGCACCCGCATACTATCTCCAGTACGACGTACTGACGGCTGTGGGACAAACCGTCTCCCACTCTGGGATGAGAAGCGCATGCGCTAGTCTACTCCGGAGTATCGATGCCCTGTCTCGATAGTCCTGCGACTAGGGACCTGCATAAGGATGTGCTTATAGATTACCCAGCCCCCACTAGTGTGACTGCCATCACAACGCTGGTAATCAAGCAAAGATCCTAAGGGATCCACTAATGTGTATAGGTGATATACTAAAATAAACACAAGTACACATTGAAGTAGAAACAAACCAAGTAGCATACTACTGTTTTGAGCAAGATTGTATATACAAGGTGAATATCCCAAGCTTCCATTAAGTAATATACAAACTAGTATGATACAGTAATGGCCTCTAGGGCATATATACTAACAATCTCCCACTTGCACTAAGGCCATGTACTGGCGTATCGAAGACCTATCATCTCGATCAGCCGCTCGAACTGAGTCTGGGGCAAGGCCTTGGTGAATGGATCTGCAGTGTTATCTTCTGAAGCGACTCTCCGAACCTCGATCTCCTGGCGATCCACGATCTCCCTGATCAGGTGATACCGCCTCAAGATGTGTCTGGATCTCTGATGGGACCTGGGTTCCTTCGCTAAAGCTATAGCCCCGTTGTTGTCGCAATACAGAGGTATTGGATCAACAATGGATGGAACCACCTGAAGTTCTTTCAAGAACTTCCTTATCCAGACAGCTTCTTTTGCGGCATCAGATGCAGCGATGTATTCCGCTTCCATCGTCGAGTCTGCAACGGTTTCCTGTTTGGAACTCTTCCAACACACCGCCCCTCCATTGAGGGTAAAGACAAAACCCGACATGGACTTGGAATCATCCTTGTCACTCTGGAAGCTGGAGTCAGCAAAGGCCTCGATCTGGAGGTCTTTTCCGCCATACACCAAGAACATCTCCTTAGTCCTTCTCAGGTACTTGAGAATGTTCTTTACCGCTATCCAGTGTTTCTCCCCAGGGTTTGACTGATACCGGCTTACCACACTCAGTGCATAAGCTACATCCGGTCTGGTACACAACATCGCATACATTATAGAGCCTACCGTAGAAGCATAGGGTATAATAGACATGCGATCCCTCTCCAAATCAGTCTTGGGAGACATCTTTTTAGAGAGGGTGATCCCGTGACAAGCCGGTAGGTTACCGCGCTTGGAATCTTCCATACTGAATCTCTGCAGTATGGCGTCGATGTACCTGGACTGCAAAAGTCCTAATATCCTCTTGGATCTGTCACGGTAGATCCGGATACCCAGAATGTATCAGGCATCACCCAGGTCTTTCATGGAGAACCTGTGTGACAAGAACCCCTTGACAGATTGTAGCATAGGAATGTCATTTCCTATTAAGAGAATGTCATCCACGTATAAAATGAGGAATACTACAGTTCTCGCTACAAATCTACTATAGATGCATGGTTCATCTGGATTTTTGATAAAGCTAAATTCCTTGACCGTCTCATCAAAACAGATGTTCCAACTCCGCGATGCCTGCTTTAGTCCATAAATGGACTTAAGCAACTTGCACACCTTTCCGCTGCTCCCACTCTGAATGAAACCCTCTGGTTGGTCCATATAGACACACTCCTCTAAATTTCCATTTAGAAAAGCGGTCTTTACGTCCATTTGCCAGATCTCATAATCGTGGAAGGCAGCAATGGCAAGAAGGATCCGAATGGATTTCAGCATAGCCACTGGAGAAAAGGTTTCGTCATAGTCCAAGCCAGGTCTTTGACGGAAACCTTTTGCAACAAGTCTAGCTTTATAGGTCTCAACCTGTCCATCTACACCAATCTTCCTTTTGAAGATCCACTTGCATCCTACGGGTTTTACCCCGTCTGGAGCAATGTCCAACGTCCATACTTTGTTGGTGTACATGGACTCCATTTCGGTCCGCATTGCATCCAGCCATTTTACCGAGTCGACGCTCTGAACGGCTTGCTGGAAGCTAGTAGGCTCATCATAATCTATGATGCAATCCTCTCTATCCCCGTCTACGAGAAAACCGTAGTATCTCTCGGGCGGATGAGACTGCCTACTACTCCTGCGGAGCAGCATAGGAATGTCCTGTTCTTTTGAACCCTCTGGTTCCACTAAGCTTTAAGTAATAGTCTGTGGTTCTGGAATTTCTTCCAGTTCTACTGTGCTCCCACTTATCTGGGTTTCCAAAAACTCAGTTTCCAAGAAGTAGGCATGACGCGAAACAAGAACTTTTTGTTCCTCTTCACAGTAGAAGAAATATCCCTTGGAGTTCTTTGGATATCCCACGAACTTACACTGTACTGAGCGTGCCTCGAGCTTGTCCGCATGCTGCTTTTTAACAAAAGCTGGACATCCCCATGTCTTAATGTGCTTAAGATAGGGTCTCTTCCCACACCACATCTCATATGGTGTAGTAGGCACAGTCTTAGTTGGAACTCGGTTCAAAAGGTATGCAGCTGATTCTGGCGCATATCCCCAGAATGATCGCGGTAACTCAGCGTTACTCATCATAGACCGTACCATATCCAGTAGGGTTCGGTTCCGTCTCTCCGATACACCGTTATGTTGCGGAGTGTATGGAGGAGTAAGCTGAGAGAGAATTCCGTTCTCTTTTAAATAATCCAGGAACTCGGCACTTAAGTATTCTCCACCTCGATCCGATCTTAGGATCTTGATACTTTTGCCGGTTTGTTTTTCTACTTCATTCTTATATTCCTGGAATTTTCCAAAGGCTTCGGACTTATGTTTCATTAAGAAGACATAACCGTACCTTGGGAAGTCATCCGTAAAAGTAATGAAGTAAGAATAACCGCTTCGCGCATGTGTAGACATTGGACCGCACACGTCGCTGTGTACGAGTCTCAAGAGCTCGCTCGCTCTTACTCCTTGTCCAGTGAATGGAGTCTTTGTCATCTTTCCTTTGAGACAGGATTGACAAGTGGCATACGATTGATATTCGAACGGATTCAAATATCCTTCTGTATGTAACTTCGACAACCTTCTCTCATTGATGTGACCCAGTCTACAATGCCACAAGAATGTCTGATTTATTTCCGGAGACTTTCTTTTGTGTGTATTCTGGACATTGAAAATCTGTGGTTGGTTTAACACGTATATACCATTACTCAATGTACCTGACCCAATCAAAACTTGATTAAGGTGAATGTTTACAACATTACTTACAAACGCAAATTCATAACCTTCTTTAGAAACTAAAGATACAGAAATGATATTACAAGTTGCGTTGGGTACAAAAAAGCAATTACGCAAAACCAAAACATGTCCATCTGACATTCCCAGGTGATAGTCCCCCACAGCTTTAGCATCCATGCTAGCTCCGTTCGCAACTCTGAGGGTCATGTCACCTGCTTTCAAAACCTTACGGTTTCTCAACTCCTGCAAAGAATTACAGATATGAGATCCTGATCCGGTATCCAATACCCAGGAAGTAGAGTTTATTGAAAGACAGTTTTCAATAACATACACACCTGAAGCTGAAGCCGCAACTTGCTTCAATTCCTGTGTCCTGGCATTCCAAGCCCTGCAATCATTCTTCCAGTGACCTTTCTTATGACAATAGAAGCATTCCTCTTTATCCACAAGCTGCCCCGCTTTCTTTGTTGCTTTTGCTTTTCCTTTCGTATCCACTTTACTAACACCGCCTCTTGGTTTGGCGAGGGTTTTCTTCTTCTTTCCCTTGGCTTTCGCCTTGGACCTAGAAGAAGATGATCCTCCTACAAACAAAGTGGATGTTTCCCTACCTTTCTGTAGGGTTCCCTCTGCGCTCCTCAGCATGTTGAGGAGCTCTGAAAGTTCAACTTCTTTTTCTTGTAAGTTGAAGTTCAGTATAAACTGGGCGTAAGTGGAAGGAAGGGACTGGAGAATCAAGTCCGTATAGAGCTCATTCTCCAACGTGGTTCCAAGTTCCGCGAGCTCCTCAATGAAGCCAATCATCTTAAGCACGTGTTCCGCTACCGATGATCCGATGGCCAACCTTGCCGAAAATAACGTTTTCGACACTTCGTATCTTGCGATACGAGATTGCTCTCCATACAGTTCTTTTGTATGGAGAAATATGGATTCAAGGTCCATATTCTCGTGCCTCCTCTGATGTTCGTTGTCCATCGAGGCAAGTACGAGGCACTTGGCCTTCGCGCTATCAATCTCCCAGGTCTTACGGATTTTCTTATCCACGACGCTGGAGGTGAGACTTAGGACAGGGGGAGCTTTGGTGGTAAGAAGATACCCCAGCTTGTCGTAAGTGATTGCCATTTTGACATTCCTGAGCCAATCTTTGTAGTTTGGCCCTGTCAGTATATTTTTATCTAGGAGTAACTTAAGTCCAGTCATGTCGATTGGTCGCTGCAATTAAGAGAGAGAAGAAGAAACACTCAGCATGATGCTCTTGCAAGTTTAGAGTGGTTTTTAGTTTGTCTAAACAGGATGGCTCCCACTGTTTCTCGAATCCCTCCTCAAACCAAAAGGAAGAACTAGTCAGGATCAATCTCACCATACAATACTTGCTTAACCGTTCGGCCAGGCTGGTGTCGGTACTTCGAGGGAGGTTTTCCAACGCTTTCGCGAAGTTCCTTAATTTAAGAACCTCTTTTCCCTGGGGGCGTAGCCCCGCTAACACATTTCTAGACACCTACTAGGTTTATAGCATTGATCGTTAAGTGAGAAATTTCCTGAGGAGTAGCATATACTCACAGTAGGATCGGGATCCAAATATCATTGCGTGACGAAACTGAAGGAATCCTACCAGAATCATCACACTCCAAATGGTATGCAACACTAGCAAGTTTCAGTTCTTTTGAAACTCCCGATGTGGATTTTTGCCCCATGCTCTTATGACCTTGACTTTGGCCAACAAATCATAAGTCACATGTCAAGTTCTACCCGTCGTTCTCCAGGTTAATTTGAATCCACCCGTACCTACCCTTGACTTTGGCCAACAAGGCAGTACGACTGTTCCAAACCAACGCATCTATCTATGCTGCACATGAATACCCAATAGCTACCAATCACTATGCCTTGACTTTGGCCAACAAACACAGCTTGAATACTATTGACTATTCATGTGAAACGACGGAGGGCTACGAATGGTTTTGGCGAAACCGTGAACGTAGAGAACTTGATATAATCGATGGAACGAGATAGCTTTTAAAAGGAGTGGCTCAAACTCCGCATTTAAAAGTTAGTTTTGAAAAGAACCGAGTGGTTTTTCGAAAGTGTTCCAACGACTTTTACTTGGTTTATTTTCTTGCATTAGTTCTTTTAATGCGTGATATTCTTGCATTAGTTCTTTTAATGCGTCACATCATTTAATCCTACCGTTGCAGAAAACAACCAAAATATGACGTACGCTTATGCCATTCGCATTCGCCACGGGGCCCCGTCATTACCCGTTAGGTTACTTAACTAACGACAGAGCGGGGGCTGGGCTAGCGCGGCTGTAAAACATAAGCAACGCCTAAATAATATCATATATAGATATATGCAATGATAGACATTTCAGATCACAGATGAACACATTAGATATACTAGGAACCTGCAATTCGTACGAGCCTGTAACGAAAAGCAGATTACACGGTCGCGGTGAATAGCCAAACCCCACCCAAGACCCCTACGGGTGCGGTAAACTACCCGCCAAGTACCCGAAGCGAAGCAACCTCCCTCATCCCCGTGAGTAGGCCACTCGGCACTTCGGCATACCCGGTAGTTTGTGCACCCCCTCCATGGGTCTATCCTAGGAGCAAAAACAGTAAAAAGAAATTATACAATGACGGCTACAACCCCGACCCGGTTGTGCGGCCATACAAATAATTATTACATCAATTTACAAATTTACATGAATTGAAAGAAAAGAAAACTCTCATCTCACAACCCCCGGCTATTCACCCGCGACAATCCAATGAATTCATATACACATTCCAGCAACATTACAGATCACAGATTTGTATAACCCCCACTAATCGACATATAGCGATTAGTAGACGTTCAATACAAATACCACATTACAGAAAAAAAAAACCCGTCAGCTAAAGTCTTTTAGAAGTTCGATCAAAAATACGGATTTTCAAGACCCCAAAAATAAAATTTTCGTTCTGGAAAATCTGGGCTGAATGGTTCACTTGTCTCATGAGTTGAGAACCAAGAACCATAGACTAGCATCTTTATCTCTCTCTTTTTGCATTAATTGAGATTGGATTGATTAGGATATTGGTGTGACTTATTTTCCTTGTTATCACTCATTTTCTTTTGCTTTTTGGCTCACCCTTTTTTCCCTCAATAATCCATGGCCGGCCACAAGAAGAGGGAGCCCCATTCTTTTTGGTTTGAGGAATTTTTGATTCATTTGATTGCAAAGAAAACTCCTTAGCTCAATTTTTCCATTGGTCATTTCATCTCCACCCAAAAGGCAACTTCAATTAACCCTTGAGACAAAGTGATCTACATATATTCTATAGCAACCTTGGACACGTCGGCTAGCAAACTTCGTGTCCGAGTTGCCTCGGTTCAGAGGTGGGAGCCCGTAAAAAGACTCGATGATGTGGTGCCCTTCCAACGAGAAGACCGGAGATCGGAGATGCCGCGAGGAGCTTGGGATGGTGGCCAAAGACCGAAGGACACGGATCGATCGGTATAGCTTTCCAACCCTTTCTCTAGTTGCAAGTTATAGGTTAATGGTTCGATCCGGGTTTTAAGCTTACGATAGCGCCGGTTTCTAGTTCAATACGCCGGACAGATGGCCGGGGCGCTACCGTAGACTTACAGACTTGCTTGTTTATCTTTTGATCGCTCAATACCCGGGTAGCCGTTACGTCCAGCTAGTACCGCTGACGGCTTGTGGGTGACTGATATGATCATGACCTACTGCCGGCGTATTGACGAGTCTTTAGAGTCCTATACAGAGGTTTCCTGGCTCAGGCGAAACGAAGTAGGAGCATATATGTGATATGTGCGGGACCGAGATTAATACGAGTATGTGATACCGTATTCTATTCTCGCGATTTGAGTTTTCGGTCGGTTATATATGATATAGCCGGGTTATCGAATCAAGTGTTGATTCGATAAGTTGGTACACATGATATTAGTCGGTTATATATGATATAGCTAGATTATTAAATCAAATGTTGATTTAATAATTTAATGTATAATTATATATTTGATATATTAATGTACATTAACTAATATTAGCTCACTTAAGAATTCTTTTTCTCACTTGTGCATTTAGTATATATGTGATATATATTAATGTACATTTTTGTGTGTCATCCTAGATGATACATGAGACATGGGTGTATGAGACTCACACCATGCTTATCATAATGATGGGTTTTATTTATTTAAAATAAATCAAAATTAGTTGGAAATTAGTTATATGGTTAGAAGCTTGGAGAATCTTGTAGTGACCATTGACTTAGTCCACTAATTTTGTTTTACATCAGATATTTATTAACCGAACCATTATCTTAAACCATGGTTATGTCTTTACATGAGTTATATGAGATATTTCTCACCCATAGTTGCCATTCTACACTTGCTTCTCTCCATGGTTGCTTTTCTTCATCTCCTTCCTCTAGCTCTCTAGCTTTTTGGGAGATGAAGAAAATTAGTGAGAAAAATATTTCTAAAGTGAGCAAAATTCCTACTTCATCATCCTACACTAGACTAGCCATTTAGTTTAGGTTGTTTGCTTCACTAATTCCACATTAGTGAAGACGGAGCTTGAGTTAGTGTCTCCTCGACGTAGATCATCTTCGGCCTCGAAAACTTCAAGCAAGCTTGTTCATTTCATCTTGTGGAGCCTTACTAGAGTCCGAGAGATCACTACTTGGAGCGAAGGGACAACTACACGGAGCTTATGAAGTGAAGGACCGGTCTACAAAGGTTGTATTCCTTGTTCATTTAGATGTAAAGATGTTTACATTCTAGTTTCGTATAATTCTCTAGTTAAGATTCTAGGTTTGGGTTCTTTAGCATACCAAATTTTTGAAAACGGCATGGTCGATGCCTCCCGAAAAACAGTGGCGGTGCTATGGAACCCAGTCGTGGTATCAGAGCCAAGCTAGAAAATTAGACAATGTTTGTAGAATTACAAAACTGAAACAACTCCGAAACATCGAAACATATGACCTAGTTTCAGTTGAAATTTTCAGAGTGTCTAAAAATTTTTTAAGCAGTTGCAGAATGTTGCATGAGATGTAACATGAACACCAGACAAAAATGAGCTCCTATCGTCTGATTTGGATCGGCCACATGTTCAGAAAGAACCGTCCCCACCGGTTTTCTTGGCTCTTCTGGGGTTCGTTTTGGTTCGGTGTCTAGTCTCTGGGTTTTAGTGGGTGTTGCTTGTTTTTACTAAGATTGCTTGTGATGTTATCTTTATGTAAAGGAAATTCGGAGTGTTTCGTAGTCGTACTTCTAACATCATTTCGGGTTATCTTGACGACGTTAAAAAGTTCGAACAAATATCAATAACCCATTTTATCCCATGCTGGAAATTTTCCAAGAGTTGGATTTTTCCAAGTTTAAAATCTTCAGAAAATCATGCAAGTGTTTTCTATGGACCCTCTAGAAGAATGAAACCCTAACTCGATTTTATGACCGCCGGAACCGCCACCAAACCTTAGGGTTTGTGGTAGTTCCGCGGCGCCATAGGTGAGGCAAGGGTTGGCCCTTCTACAGTTGGTCCATAGGTGTTGTGGCATGTTCTGGGTATTTTTTAAACTGTGCTCAAGTGTTGAGCTCTCTGGGAAATATTGGGTGTTTGTTGATTCGATCGAAAAGTTTAACTTCGTCTAGCTATCTGTGAATTGTGATACGATATTTGGAATCCACAATATTTAGTTTTGTGAAAACTAATTTGAATTTTATAAATCTAGCAATTTAGTCTCATGTGATCGGTTGCCACGGGATTTTGATGTGGATCAAAAGTCCATCGCAATCACGTAGCGTACGCGGATACTCGCCGGGTAACCTTTACTAGATAGCCACGCCCCATAGCCCCAACCAAGCGACTGTAGGAGAACCCCGTTCCTAAAAGCATCCGTCCGGGTGCTCGCGGCCACGGTGTTCCGCCTAAGTGCACTTCGTCGACGGCAACGAGGGTGCGGCCGTCTACTAAAGTTTTCGACGAGCATTCGATCAGGATGTCGAGAATCTTCTTGAATTGCCCGACTTGTTATTGGAAAGTGTTTTCAATAACGAGACTAAAATGCAGGGTTTATAATTGTTAGGCATGAAATTCGGAATATGAGATATTTCGGGTTTATGTATCTAAGGAATTCATTTGGTTAGGCATGAAATCCGAAGTATGTGATACATTGTGTTTGCGATGTCTAAGGTAGTTGTGGATTCTAATTGTTGTAGTTTTCACTTTCTTTTCTACGACCGTAAGTGTAATATGTGGGGTATCGCCGGTTTCATTGCTATATGTCAACGACAATTGGGATACGCATATTTACTTACGTTGATGACATGTGATGTTATATGTTGCTGTGATATGTTATATTGGATCGTCGCGTTTGAATAGCCGGGGGATTTTATGTGAGATGAGAGTTTTTCATTTTCATTCATGTAAAAACTTGTATGTAATATTATTTTATTGGGGCACTTCCTGGTTGAGGATGATGTCACAATTGATGTATATTATTTACTTTTCCGCATTAGGATAGACCCAAGGCGGGGAGCACAAGTAACCGGGTTCTAGAGTCCAATAGGAGACCATCTGGAGGAGTCGAGTCCGGGTCTCCTAACTCTAGAATTGGTAGGGTTGCTTGCCACTCTCGTAGGGGTCTAGGGATATGGGTTTGGCTATTCATCATGATCATGGAATCTTTTTTTTTTACTGGCTTAATTTAAAACGCGGAATTCCTAGTATATCCAATATTTCATATATGGACTTCTGCTGCTGATATTCTGTGATGTGATCACTTTATATGATGAGACGAATGCTGTTATTATATATATGATATATAATAAACGTTGCTTATGTTTTGCACCCGCGCTAGTCCCGCCCCGCTATGTCGTTAGTTAAGTAACCTAACGGTGCAGAACGGGACACTGTGGCGAATGCGGATGGCATAAGCGTACGTTGTATTTTCGTTTCTTCTGTGATGCTTAGGAAGCATAAATGATGGCACTTCATTAATGAGATTAATGAAAGAAAAGAAACCTAAAGATGTTGTAGAATCCTGTTTTAAAAACCGGTAGCTCTAGTTCTTGCTTTGCATAATGGTATTCCTTGTAGAATATCCAGCACCTTATTCGATAGGAAAGAGCCGAGATCCCTTCACCGGGAGTGACCTCTTTAACGAAACTGGAAGATGCTACAACCCACTCGGTTTTGTTTTTGATTGCTTTTTTAGTTCATGCTTTGCATAGTGGTATTTGTGAAATATCCAGTACCTAATTCGATAAGGAAAGAGCCAAGATCCCTTCACTGGGAGTGACCTCTTTAGAAAAACTAGCAAAAGCCTAAAAAACACTCCTTTTTCAAAATCACTCGATTCTACAATGATATCAAGTTCATTACGCAAAGGGTTTTCATAAAAACCTGTTGTAGCCCTCCGTCATTTCTGATAAGTAGTATTTAGTATTCGTGCTACGTTTGTTGGCTTTCGTCAAGGCATAGTGTGCGGTAGCTGCTTACTGCTTATCTGCTGCATATGATGCGATTGGATTAGGGTAGTCGTACGACTTTGTTTGCTTTCGTCAAGGGTCGTGCGGGTGGGTTTAATTCAATCATGAAATATACGGGTTGAACTTAACTAGCGAACTATAGTTTGTTGGCTTTCGTCAAGGTCATAGGACGCTAGGGGCAAAATATTATCGGGAATTTGAAGTGTTGAAATTTGCAATGAGATTGCATACCTTCGATGAGATAGTTGGATCCTGATACCCACTGCGAGTAAGAGTTACTCCTGGGAGAGTTTTGTACATTACAATTAGCCGGTCAAGTAGGTGTCTAGAAAGATGTTAACGGGGTTATGCCCCTGGGAAAACAAAGTTTATTTTAATTAGGTCCGTGCGAAAGCACGGGGAACCTCCCTCAAAGTACTGACACTGGTCTGGCCGAAAGATTGGCGAACTTGTAGGGTGTAATTAATCCCGGCTAGTCTTACCTTTTAGGGTTTGAAGGAAGATTTGATAAAAACAGTGGGAGCCATCCTGATTAGATAAAATAATAACCAATCTGATCTTGCAAGAGCATACGCAGAGTGTTTTCTTCTCTCTCTCCTGGTAGCGACCATGTCATGCCTTAATCAAGATAATAATATGGATGTTTTGACCGAACCTGCTTATTATACTGTGCTGGGGAACGTTGGTTCCGTTCTTTCTTATAATTGTTATAAGTCTGAGCAGAAAATAGAGGAATACCAGCATTCCCATGCCGCCCAATGTGAAGAAAAACCAAGTTGATGCATATTCTTCGGGTGTGTTTGTTACCAAGAACTGTTTCTCAGTATCCTCTACGTCCTGGGTATGAGATACCGGATCAGGATCCCGTATATGTAATCTGTTACATGGGCTAAAGAAAGGTAGACAACTGAGAAAAGGTGATTATTCTCTAGAGTAGATAATGGTGCAAGTGTTGCAGCCAAACTAGTTGGCAGATATCACCTTGTATTACCATATGGTAAATACATTGATTCTGAACAAATGTTATTACATGCCGAAACTGATATACAACATTACATCAGGTTCTTTATTAAGTTAAAGAAGGATATAATTTTGTATTGGAGGATAATGTTTTGAACATTTTCCTTAATCAAGAGTTGATTGGATCAGGCACGTTATGTAATGGCATATACGTTCTAAATCAAACCACGGTTCAAAGTATATAGAACACACACAAGAGGAGTGGTTCAGAAATAAACGAATCCTTCTTGTAGCATTGTAGACTAGGTCATATCAATGCGACACGACTAGCTAAGTTACATAAGGATGAATATTTGAATCTATTCAAACTTTTCATCTTATGATACTTGCCAGTCTTTTCTCAAAGGTAAAATGGCCAATACTCTGTTTACTAGAAACGAAGAAAAAGCTACTGAACTCTTGGGACAGATACATGATGATGTATACGGTCCTATGTCTACAAATGCCAGGGTTGGTTCTTTGTACTTCATTACATTCATCGACGATCTCTCAATATTCGAACATGTGTTCCTGTTGAAACACGAGTCTGAAACTTTTGAGAAATTCAAGGAATATAAGTACGAAGTTGACAACCAGACGGGTAGAAGTATTATAGTCCTTCGATGAGATCGGGGAGGAGAATACTTTGGCACGGAGTTCCTGGATTATTTAAAAGAGAATAGGATTCTCTCTCAGCTTACTCCTCCGTATACACCATTGTACAACGGTGTATCGGGGCGGAGGTATCGCACCCTATGAGATATGGTGTGCTCTATGATGAGTACTGATGAGTTGCCTGTTTCCTTTTGGTGTTATGCACTTGAGAAGCTGCATACCTATTGATTAGGGTTCCTACCAAATCAAGTGCCTACCACTCCATTTGTGATATGGTATGGGAAGAGACCATGTCTTAAACGAGTTAAGATATGGGGTTGTCCGGCCTATGTTGAAACGCACAATCCGGACAAAACCAAGCCAAGGTCAGTTCTGTATGTTTGTTGGATATCCCAAACAATTGCGAGGGAATATCTTCTACCAAACTGAGGAACAAAAAGTGTTTTTGTTTCTCAACATGCCACCTTTTTAGAAAAGGAATTTCTTGAAAAAGAAATTAGTGGTCATGAGATAGAGCTGGAAGGAGTTCCAGCTAGACAAACTAACAGCTGATGATTTAATCGAACCAAAGGATTTAATAGTCTCCAACGAACCTCAGCCTCTCCGCGAATCTGGAAAGGTTCCTCATCCACTTGAGAAATACTACGGTTTTCTCGGTGACAGTAGGAGCGAGGATTGCATCATGGTAGATGATGACCCAACTAGGTTCAAGAAGGACATCACGAGTAGGGACTCAGTGAAATGGCTGGAAGGTGAAAGGTTTACCTAGCACCCTATGTTGAGTTTGGAAGCATCACATGTCACAAAGTTCAAATTTTTATGGTGCTAAGTTAACATACATCGGATCGTTCCTAGAAAAATTAGGGTTTCATGATTTGCACATCATCTCATGAAAGAAAAGCTAGGGTTTTGAGAGTACAACCTTTGTAGCTCCCTACGCTAGACTCCTCGGCTACTTGGGGTTTGTAAAAGGTCCGCTTGAACTCCTCTAGGTCACCGATGATCCACCCGGAGTCCGCTTTGTCCAAGCTAGCAACTTCGCAAGATCAAGAATGAAAATCGAAGCTAACACTCTAAACAAGTGGGCAAGACTTGTGTAGAATGATGTTGTGGTGGCTTTTCTCACTTCAAAATCCTAACTTGATGAGTATTTTGCTCACTTGAAAAATCTAGAGAGCAATGGAAGAAGGAGGAAGAAGATGGTGGCCTTTTTTAATAAGAGAAGAAAAACCTCTAGTTGAAAAATAGAAAATATATCTTTATATATTTTTATCTCTCATCTCAAACCATGGTTGAATCATTATTGAACTTGAGTTAAAACCCAAAAGGAAAAGTAATCCATGGTTAAATGGTGGGTGAGCATGGTTAGGTCAAGAAGAGTGTAGAAAGCTTCCATGAATTATCCTTTCCCTTTCTTTTGATTTAAATCAAATTCAATAATAATTTATATAAATAAAACCATGGTGTGAGTCTTGTATTGCCACCATTTTCTTTTTATAAGCAACCATGATAGATGATGTATGTATGTATGTATGTATACACATCCATATGTCCATGAAACTAGAAAGAAAGAAAAACATACATGCATGCATACATCCATCCAACACAAAAAAGGATTTCTAGTGAGAAACTAATGGTTAAATGATAAATCAACACTTGATTTATCAATCCGGCCATATCACATACGACCCCAACCAAAAGCAAGCCGCCCGATCAATATACGGTATCCTATACACGCATTTTAATCGGGTCCATGCGCATATCGCATACGCGCACCACAACGTTTCTCCTGGACTAGGTAACTCCATTGTGGGACTCTAAGACTCGTCAATACGCCGGCAGTGGGCGATGATCATATCAAGCACCCCCAAGACGCAAGCAGTCAGCTAAACGTAACGGCCACCCGGGTATTGAGCGATCAGAAGAGAACAAGCGAACCTGCTACAACTCCCGTCGAGCCAACCAGCAACACATCCCGTACAGTCTGGTCTCCTCGTCTGATATGTCGCATATCAAGTCTAGGGGTGGTAAACGTCAGACCCCAATAACCGATAAGTCGTGCCGATGTGAGGCTCATAACGGGTCGAGAAACTACTGGTAACACTTACCAGTAAATCTCTAATCAGCCCTGGCCAGGGACTTCCCTGTTACGGCCAATCGAGCACAGTGCAACATCAACCCCCAATACCGGGAGAGACGAAACCCCTCCTATCGCTCATTGCCTCCATATGACTCGGGACTGTACCCAAAAACCACCGTTTTGCATGCCCTCATGGACGTGGTAAGGTGGAAATCAAAGTACAGTGGGAATCACACAAAACTCTATGACGATCTCGGGTCTACAGACTAACCTGCACAAGTGTCACCTGAGAATTGCCATCTGACGTGAGGTATAATACCATCTGGGAGTTCTCGGCGAGTCCGTCCAGTGTACCCAGTCTCCACTGAGCACCCGTATACCATCTCTGATGTCAAACACCAATGGATATGGGATCATCCATCGCCCATCTCATGGGTCGAGAAGCGTATACGCTAGTCTATACTGGTGTATCGATTCCCCGTCTCGATACACCTATGACTAGGGACCTTGAAGGATGTACTTATGGACTACCATGTCCCCACTAGTATGATCCGTATCATAGTCCAGGTAGTCAAGTACACATCCTAAGGGCTTTACCAACATGTAACCATAAGACAGTATAAAGAGACTAGTATACATGTTAAGATAAAGAGCAACCAGATAGCATACTATCATATCGAGCAAGAAAGTCATCTCTATATATATCCAAGCATCCAATATAATATACATCATCTGTACAATACTGGCCTCTAGGGCATACATACAACTAACAATCTCCCACTTGCACTAGGGCCAGCTGCTGTAGTATCGCATACCGAGCATTCCGAAGAGTCTCTCAAACTGTATCTGGGGAATGGCCTTCGTGAGTGGATCCGCTGTGTTGTTCTTCGTGTCAACCCTCCTGACCTCGATCTCCCGGCGATAAACTATCTCCCGGATCAGGTGATACCGCCTCAGAATATGCCTGGATCCCTGATGGGACCTGGGTTCCTTGGCCAAAGCCACTGCTCCATTGTTATCGCAATACAAAGGTATTGGATGCTCAATGGATGGAACCACTCCAAGTTCAGTAATGAACATCTTGATCCAAACAGCTTCTTTGGCAGCATCGTTGGCAGCGATGTATTCAGCCTCCATCGTCGAGTCTGCCACGGTTTCCTGCTTGGAACTCTTCCAGCTAACCGCCCCTCCGTAAAGGGTAAAGAAAAATCCCAACTGCGACTTAGAGTCGTCCTTATCACTCTGGAAGCTTGAATCGGTAAAGGACTCCACTTGGAGTTCTCCGTTACCATACACCAAGAGCATCTCTTTATTCCTTCGTAAGTACTTGAGAATGCTCTTCACAGCTGTCCAGTGACTCTCTCCAGGATCAGCTTGATACCTACTCACTACACTTAGTGAGTATGCTACATCGGGTCTGGTACATAACATCGTGTACATGATAGAGCCTACAGCCGAAGCATAGGGTATCCCTTGCATACGAGCTCTCTCCAAATCAGTCTTGGAAGACATCTCTTTGGAGAGAGTGACTCCAGAGATCATGGGTAAGTTCCCACGCTTGGATTCTTCCATACTAAATCTCTTTAGTATGGTGTCAATGTACCTAGATTGGGACAATACCAATATCCGTTTGGATCTATCTTTATAGATCCTAATTCCCAATATGCAGGAGGCATCACCAAGATCTTTCATCAAGAATCTTTGTGACAAGAAGAGCTTGACCGATTGCAGCATAAGAATGTCATTTCCTATCAAGAGTATGCCGTCCACGTACAATACGAGGAAGACAACCTTTCTCTCTGCCACCTTCTTGTAGATACAAGGTTCATCTACGTTTTTGACGAAATCAAACTCTTTAATAACGACGTCAAAGCAGATGTTCCAACTCCGTGATGCTTGCTTTAATCCATAAATGGATTTAAGCAGCTTGCACACCTTCCCGCTGCTCCCACTATCTACAAAGCCCTCTGGCTGGGTCATGTACATGCACTCTTCTAAATCACCGTTTAGAAAGGCGGTCTTAACATCCATTTGCCAGATTTCGTAGTCATGATGTACAGAGATGGCAAGCATGATCCGAATGGATTTAAGCATAGCCACTGGAGAAAAGGTCTCGTCATAGTCCACACCTGGTCTTTGACGAAAACCCTTTGCAACAAGTCTAGCTTTGAAAGTCTCTACTTTCCCATCTACATCAAGTTTTTTCTTGAAGATCCACTTGCTCCCAATGGGTTTTACCTCTTCAGGAGTATCTTCCAAAGTCCATACTTTGTTGGTGTACATGGATTCCATCTCGGACCGCATTGCATCCAGCCATTTCACTGAGTCCCTACTCGTGATGGCCTGCTCAAAGCTAGTTGGGTCATCATCCTCCATGAAGCAATCCTCGCTCCCACCATCCATGAGAAAACCGTAGTATCTCTCAGGTTGGCGAGGAACCCTACTAGATCGACTGAGAGGCTGAGGTTCGTTGGGAGCTACTGAATCCTCTGGTTCCACTAAATCTTCAGTTTGAGTTTGTGTAGCCGGAATTTCTTCCAGTTCTACCTTGTTGCCACTAATTTCTTTTGCAAGAAATTCCTTTTCCAAAATGGTGGCATGTCGAGAAACAAACACTTTTTGTTCCTCTGCATGGTAGAAAAGATATCCATGTGAATGTTTGGGATATCCCACAAACTTGCATAGAACTGACCGCGCCTCGAGTTTGTCCGGATTTTGCCTCTTAACATAGGCCGGACAACCCCATATCTTAACCCGTTTAAGACATGGTCTCTTCCCACTCTATATCTCATATGGTGTGGTAGGAACAGATTTAGTTGGAACTTGATTCAATAGGTATGCTGCTGTTTCCAGTGCATATCCCTAGAAGGAAATAGGTAACTCAGATGTGCTCATCATAGAGCGCACCATATCTAATAGGGTGCGATTCATCCGTTCCGATACACCGTTGTGCTGTGGTGTATATGGAGGAGTCAGCTGAGAGAGAATCCCATTCTCTTTTAGGAAGTCCAGGAATTCATTGCTCAAGTATTCACCTCCTCGATCAGATCGAAGGATTTTAATACTTTTTCCGGTTTGGTTTTCGACTTCTTGTTTATATTCTCTAAATTTCTCAAAAGCTTCTGATTTGTGTTTCATCAGGAACACATATCCGAATCTAGAGAGATCGTCAGTGAATGTAATGAAGTACGAAGAACCATCCCTGGCATGTGTAGACATGGGACCGCATACATCACTATGTATCAGTCCCAAGAGTTCGGTAACTCTTTCTCCGTGTCCCGTAAACGGAGTTTTGGTCATCTTGCCTTTGAGACATGACTGGCAAGTGTCATAAGATGAAAATTCAAACGGATTCAAATATCCATCCTTATGCAACTTAGCTAGTCGTGTCGCATTGATGTGACCCAGTCTACAATGCCACAAGAAGGATTCGTTCAGGTCTGAACTTTTCCTCTAGTGTGTGTTTGTTATGCTTAGAACTGTTGATTGATTTAGAACATAAATGCCATTGCACAACGTGCCTGATCCAACCAACTTTTGGTTACGGAAAATGTTCATAACATTATCCTGTAATACAAAATTATATCCTTCTTTACTCAACAAAGAAACCGATATAATGTTGCATATCAGGTTCGGCATGTAATAGCATTCGTTCAGAACCAATGTATTACCGGTTGGTAATGTAAGGTGATATTCCCCGACAGTCTTGGCTGCAACAATTGCACCATTTCCAACTCTTATGTCTTTATCACCTTCTCCAAGTTCTCTACCTTTCCTAAGCCCATGTAACTGATTACATATATGGGATCCTGACCCGGTATCTAATACCTAGGACGTAGGGCAAATGGAGAAACAGTTCTCTGTAACGAACACACCCGAAGAAAATGCATCAACATGTACTTTCTTCATTCGGGTGGTATGGGAATCCTGGTATTCCCCTATATCCTGTTCAGTCTTATAACTCTTATAAGAAAGAACGGAACCAACGTTCCCTAGCACAGTATAACATGCGGGTTCGGTCAATACATCCATATTATTATCTTGATTAAGGCATGACATGGTCGCTACCTGGAGAGAGAGAGAAGAAAACACTTTAGCATATGCTCTTGCAAGATCAGATTGGTTATTATCTTATCTAATCAGGATGGCTCCCACTATTTTTTATCAAATCTTCCTTCAAACCCTAAAAGGAAAGACTAGCCGGGATTAATTACACCCTACAACTTCGCCGATCTTTCAGCCAGGCCAGTGTCGGTACTTTGAGGGAGGTTCCCCGTGCTTTCGCACGGACCTAAGTAAACCTCGTTTTCCCAGAGGCGTAACCCCGTTGACACCTTTCTAGACACCTACTTGATCGGCTAATTGTCCTGTGTAAAACTCTCCCAGGAGTAACAATTACTCACAGTGGGTATCGGGATCCAACTATCTCTTAGAATGTATGCAATCTCATTGCAAATTTCAACTCTTGAAATTCTCGATAATATTTTGCCCCTAACCCCCATGACCTTGACAAAGGCCAACAAATCATAGGATGCTAGTCAAGTTCAACCCGTCATTTCATGATTGAATCAAACTCACCCGCACGACCCTTGACAAAGGCCAACAAGGTCGTACGACTACCCTGAAACAATCTGCATCATATGCATAAGCAGATAAGCACTATTCAGCTACCGCACACTACGCCTTGACAAAGGCTAACAAACGCAGCACGAATACTAAACAGTTCTCATCTGAAATGACGGAGGGCTACGACAGGTTTTTCTGAAAACCTATTGCGTAATGAACTTGATATCGTTGTAGAATCAAGTGAAGTTTTGAAATGGAGTGATTTTGAGGCTTTTATTAGTTTTGCTAAAGAGGTCACTCCCGGTGAAGGGATCTCGGCTCTTTCCTCATCGAATAAGGTACGGGATATATCATATATATCACTGTGCAAAGCAAAACTCCAAAAGCAGTCAAAATTCAAACCGAGTGTTGTAGCATCTGCCAGTTTTGCTAAAGAGGTCACTCCCGGTGAAGGGATCTCGGCTCTTTCCCCATCGAATAAGGTGCAGGGTATATCATATATATACCTCTATGCAAAGCAAAACTGTAGCTACCCCTTTTATTTAAAATTTGATTCTACAACATCTTTTAGGTTTCTTTTCTTTCATTAATCACATTAATGAAGTCCCATCATTTAAGTCACCTAAACATCACAGATAAATACGACGTACACTTATTCCATCCGCATTCGCCTCGATGTCCCCTCGTGCACCGTTAGGTTAGGTAACTAACGACAGAGCAGGGCAGGGCTAGTGCGGGTGTAAAACATAAGTAACGTCTATATAATATATGATATATACTATATACTGTATCCATCAGAACATATCAAATAATTACATCACAGATATCGCAGCAGAAACATAGATATAATGTGGGATATACTAGGACGCCTGTATTTAGTATTTAGCCAACAATAGAAAATACGGATTCCACAGTCGCGATGAATAGCCAAGCCCACACCCTGGACCCCTGCGAGAGCGGCAAGCGACCCTACCAATTCTGGAGTTTAGGAGACCCGGTCTCGACTCCTCGAGATGGCCTCCCACTGAACCCCAGAACCCGATCACCTGTGCTCCCCTCCTTGGGTCCATCCTAATGCGGAAAAGAAAATAATATACAACAATGGTGGCATCGACCTCAACCCGGAAGTGCCCCAAATAAAAGAATATTACATTACATTTGAATTTACATGAATGAAAATATAAAACTCTCATCTCACATAAAAACCACCAGCTATTCGATCGTGAGAATCCTGCACATCATATCTCAGCAACACATAATATCATATATCATCAACGCAAGTATGCGTACCCCAATTGTCGTTGATGTATAGCAACGAAACCGGCGATATCGACATACTACACTTACGTTCACAGAAAAGAAAGTGTAAAACTGCAATATTTGGAATCCATATTCTCATTAGACATCGTAAATGCGAAATATCATATACTTCGTATTTCATGTCCAACTATATGAATTCCACATATTGCATCACATTCCAGATAAATAGACGGTATTAAAGTTTTCGAACGAACGATCAAATACCAAAGATTCGCTAAAGCTCAACACTTGAGCGGAGTTCAAAAACTCGGAGTGTGACACAGTGGTAGCGGTCCAGCCGTAGAAGGGTCAAGCCAACGCCTCACATGTGGCACGCCGTACTGCCCCAAACCCTAAGGTTCAAAAGGCAGTTCAAGACGGTCACATAATCGAGTTAAGGTTTGTTGTCTTCTAGAGGGTCCACCACAAACAAACTTGCATGTATTTACGAAAGATTTTAAACCCCGTGAAAAGTGAGCAAATGATACTCGTTCAAACACTTCAATACATTCTAATTTATCTGGAAAAGACACGAAATCAAATTTCCGATCGAATCGGCGAGTCCAGAACCATCTCCAGATAAAACAGTACTAAATTCAGATTAAAAATACCCCAAAAGAATATACAAGCAAATAAAATAGTTACTGTATAAAAACTACACAATGAGGCATCCGTACGGCCGCGGAACCGCGGCCTAAGCAGGCTACTGCCGCGGTTCCACGGTGAGAAGAACTGTTCATTGCATCGTTTTTTACAGTTATTCTTAGATTTACCTGCAGTAATTTTTGCATATTTTTAATTCTAAAAAACATCAGTTTTCAAAAAATGTCCAGAGAAGGTCCCGTAATGTCGTATTTTGGTTCGATCGGAAATTTTTACTTCGTAAAATTGTCGCCTAATGTTCTAGGTTGGCTCTGATACCAATGAAAGGTTTACCTAGCACCCTATGTTGAGTTTGGAAGCATCACATGTCACAAAGTTCAAATTTTTATGGTGCTAAGTTAACATACATCGGATCGTTCCTAGAAAAATTAGGGTTTCATGATTTGCACATCATCTCATGAAAGAAAAGCTAGGGTTTTGAGAGTACAACCTTTGTAGCTCCCTGTGCTAGACTCCTCGGCTACTTGGGGTTTGTAAAAGGTCCACTTGAACTCCTCTAGGTCACCGATGATCCACCCGGAGTCCGCTTTGTCCAAGCTAGCAACTTCGCAAGATCAATAATGAAAATCGAAGCTAACACTCTAAACAAGTGGGCAAGACTTGTGTAGAATGATGTTGTGGTGGCTTTTCTCACTTCAAAATCCTAACTTGATGAGTATTTTGCTCACTTGAAAAATCTAGAGAGAAATGGAAGAAGGAGGAAGAAGATGGTGGCCTTTTTTAATAAGAGAAGAAAAACCTCTAGTTGAAAAATAGAAAATATATCTTTATATATTTTTATCTCTTATCTCAAACCATGGTTGAATCATTATTGAACTTGAGTTAAAACCCAAAAGGAAAAGTAATCCATGGTTAAATGGTGGGTGAGCATGGTTAGGTCAAGAAGAGTGTAGAAAGCTTCCATGAATTATCCTTTCCCTTTCTTTTGATTTAAATCAAATTCAATAATAATTTGTATAAATAAAACCATGGTGTGAGTCTTGTATTGCCACCATTTTCTTTGTATAAGCAACCATGATAGATGATGTACGTATGTATACACATCCATATGTGCATGAAACTAGAAAGAAAGAAAAACATACATGCATGCATACATCCATCCAACACAAGAAAGGATTTCTAGTGAGAAACTAATGGTTAAATGATAAATCAACACTTGATTTATCAATCCGGCCATATCACATACGACCCCAACCAAAAGCAAGCCGCTCGATCAATATACGGTATCCTATACACGCATTTTAATCGGGTCCATGCGCATATCGCATACGCGCACCACAACGTTTCGCCTGGACTAGGTAACTCCATTGTGGGACTCTAAGACTCGTCAATACGCCGGCAGTGGGTGATGATCATATCAAGCACCCCCAAGCTGCAAGCGGACAGCTAAACGTAACGGCCACCCGAGTATTGAGCGATCAGAAGAGAACAAGCTAACCTGCTACAACTCCCGTCGAGCCAACCAGCAACAATTCCCGTACAGTCCGGTCTCCTCGTCTGATATGTCGCATATCAAGTCTAGGGGTGGTAAACGTCAGACCACAATAACCGATAAGTCGTGTCGATGTGAGGCTCATAACGGGTCGAGAAACTACTGGTAACACTTACCAGTAAATCTCTAATCTTCCCTGGCCAGGGACTTCCCTGTTACGACCAATCGAGCACATTGCAACATCAACCCCCAATACCGGGAGAGACGAAACCCCTCCTATCGCTCATTGCCTCCATGTGACTCGGGACTGTACCCAAAAACCACCGTTTTGCACGCCCTCATGGACGTGGTAAGGTGGAAATCAAAGTACAGTGGGAATCACACAAGTCTCTATGACGTTCTCGGGTCTACAAACTAACCTGCACAAGTGTCACCTGAGAACTGCCATCTAACGTGAGGTATAATACCATCTGGGAGTTCTCGGCGAGTCCGTCCAGTGTACCCAGTCTCTACTGAGCACCCGTATACCATCTCTGATGTCAAACACCAATGGATATGGGATCATCCATCGCCCATCTAATGAGCCGAGAAGCGTATACGCTAGTCTATACTGGTGTATCGATGCCCCGTCTCGATACACCTACGACTAGGGACCTTGAAGGATGTACTTATGGACTACCATGTCCCCACTAGTATGGTCCGTATCATAGTCCAGGTAGTCAAGTACACATCCTAAGGGCTTTACCAACATGTAACCATAAGACAGTATAAAGAGACTAGTATACATGTTAAGATAAAGAGCAACCAGATAGCATACTATCATATCGAGCAAGAAAGTCATCTCTATATATGTCCAAGCATCCAACATAATATACATCATATGTACAATACTGGCCTCTAGGGCATACATACAACTAACAGAAGGAACATCTGTTTTGATGTCGCAGTCAAAGAGTTTGACTTCATCAAAAAGGTAGATGAACCTTGTATATACAAGAAGGTTGTAGAGAGTAAGACTGGCTTCCTCGTATTGTACTTAGATGACATACTCTTGATAGGAAAGGGGTTTCCTATGCTACACTCGGTCATGCTCGTCTTATCACGAGGATTCTCCATGGAAGATCTGGATGATACCAACTACATCTTATGGATTATGATCTATGGTGATAGATCTAAGTGGATGTTGGGAGTGTCCCTGTAAGTGCACGGCAGCGCCCCGGCCGTCTTTCCGAGGCCAAAATGTGGAACATAAAACTTTTCTATAAACTTAGAAACCGGCGCTACCGCGGACTTTTAACCCGGATCGGGCCATTAACCTACCACTAGCTAACTAGAGAAGGGGTAGAGAGCTATACCGAGCGATCTGTGTCCTTCGATCTTCTCGTCGTCATCCCGATCTCCCCGCGGAATCTCCGGTCTTCTTCTCCTCGTCGGAAAGGGCACCACATCGCCAGGTTCTTTTACGGGCTCCCACCTCTGGACCGAAGCAACTCGGGCACGAAGTTGGCGAGTCGACGTGTCCAAGAATGCTGTAGGCTAAGTGTAGAATGGTTTTGTCTCATGGGGTTATTCTTAGTTGCCATATGGAAGTGGGAAGGAGATATGAACTTTTTGGATGAGCAATGGGATTTTTGTGCAAGCCAAAAGAGAACCAAAACCCACACACAAATTTGGACAGCCCCCATCCCTCAAGAAATGGCAGGCCAAAACTTTTATGGAATGAGATGAGAGAGTGAGCAAATAATGCAATAGAGAGAAAGGGTTATCATGATGAATAATGATCACAACTAAGTCAAAAAGCAAAGCCCATCATCTCTCAAATCAAGCAAAGTCAAGCCATGATGAACAAAGAATCAAATGATGGTTGAACCATCATGAAGCTACTACTTGCAAATAACACCCTCCACTATTCAAATTTGCATGTTTGCAAATAACCCCCTCTCCACCAAAATTCAGCTAAAGAAAGAAACAAAGGAAAATGGCCGAAACGGAAAGCAAACTGGCAACTTCAAAAAAACGATCCCGTAATAAATTACAGGAAAACCCCGCGACAGTATATACATACCCGCATTTGTATTCCGACCGAATACAAATGCAATGAGACAAAATCTACACTGTACAATACTAGGATCCAGCTTAAACCAAAGCCCGCTAGTATTATCCGTCCGATCATGATCCGTGCAATCCCGCACGTACATGATCGAACCCTGCCATATCTCCATACGGCCTCTACAGCGTTTCGCCCGAAACTTGAGAAACTGCCTGTGGGGGACTCTAAAGACTCGTCAATCCCTTGGCTGTGGATTTAACCACTAGCACGTCAGAGGTATTAGCCATACGTAACTGGATACCAGGTATTGACCAAAAGGGACGTCGATGAGCGAACTCATCCTGACACCCTACTGAGCCTGTCGGTGACAATATCCGTACAGTCCGGTCCGTTCGTCTATGAGCATCGCATGGCGAGCCTAGGGGTTTGGTAAAAGTCAGACTCCCAAAAGCGGTACAAGTCGTGTCGGAGTGTAGCCCAGAACACCCTGACATACTACTGGAATTCCTACCAGTAAATCTCCTGCCTTGGCCAAGGACTTCGTTAATGGCTCTTCTAGACACAGCGCGACCTCACACCCAATACCGGGAGAGACGAACCCCTGAAGATCCGCTCACTGCCTCCATGTGGCTCGGGACTGTACCCAACTAAAACCTGTTTGCACGACTCCTTTGAGCGTGGTAGGGTAGTAATCAAAGTACAGTGGGAACTCACACGAGACAAATGACGATCTCAGGTCGATAAACTAACCTGTACACATGTCACTAGGGAACTGCTATCTGACGTCAGGTATAAGACCAACTAGCGTATTCCCGGCGAGTCCTATCCGGTGTACTCATAACCCAATGAGCATATGTATACATTCTTAGGTGAACCAACTGACACCAGTGGCTTGTGAGACTGGCCACCGCCCCTCATCGGGGTCTCGACTGTATACACTAGTCCACTCTGGAGTATCGATGCCCTGTCTCGAAAACTCCCAGGACTAGGGACCTTTTAAGGATATGCTTATAGACCCCAGCTCCCACGTATATGATCGCCATCATACTGCTGGTCGTCAAGCAAGAATCCTAAGGGCTCTATCAACGTGCAATAGTGACCTGTAAGGTCACCTAAAGCAGTACACGATGATAAAGATAAACCAGATAGCATACTATCATCTTGAGTAAGACTGTCCTACCGGTATAGGTACTCCCTCAATCATTGCAATCACGTGCCTGTGATCCAATAATTGACTCTGAGGGCACTATCTCCAACAATCTCCCACTTGCACTCAAGGCTAATTATTGCGATGTCGCATACTTACAGCCCGTGTGATACCGAACACCCAACTCCTCTACTAATCAGTCTCACAAAACCCGCTTGCGAAACTAATGCGTTCGAGGAATAGCCTCAGTGAGTGGATCCGCTCTAATGTTTCTTTCTATGTCTCTCTTAATCTCAAGTTCGCAGAAAAACCCATCTCCCGAAATGAGCAATACCTGTCTTAGATTATGTCTGGATATCTGATGGGACCTAGTTCATAAATGAACTCCAAATCCAAACTTCTCAGACTATATCGTCAACTGAACTTAATCAGTATCCTGCGCCATGCCTCCCTCAGTATCCACCTGGACCACCTGTCCAAAATACTGCCCCTCGTCAGAGGGAAAACTATAACTCTGACAGTCACTCTGTCATCCAGGTCACCTTGGAAGCCTGGAATGATAACTGTCTCCCGAATGAGGCTGTCGTTATCATATCCCTAGAATATTCACTTATGTTCTAAAACTGTTTCCAAATGTTTCTCCAGGATTGGATCAATATCAACTTATTGCATCTACTGCAAAAACAACATTTGGTGTGGTACTTGACATCTCATGATTGACTCAATTGCCTAAGCAAGTGATCTGCCGATCACGCACATCCTTCTCCCCTTTAGTCTGTAAGACACCTTTAGAGAGGGTGACTCCATCACCTGCAGGTACACTACCGTGCCAGGAGTCGTTCATTCTAAAACACCTTTAGAATGCTGTCTAAGTACCCAGATTGGGACACTTCCCAAATCTAGATCTAAAATCATAGATCCAGTTACCAGAATGTCTGATATTATATTCAACTCCTATGTGGAGAAACCAATGTATGACAACCAAAGTATAACCGATCGTAGTATAGGAATTTCACTTCCTACTCTGTGTGTGTCATCCAAATACCAGGACATCACACCCTACTACCTTCTTAACAGATCCATCCCCTATTCTGATGAAGTCAGACCTTTGACTGTCACATCAAAAATAGATAATCAATCTCCGCTATATCTGCTTTAGTCTATAAATAGACATAAGCTACTTGTCCACCAATGCTTCCGCTGCTCCCACTGACTATGACAACCCTCTGGCAGAGTCATATACACGTACGCTTCTAAAGCCAGTTCAGAACGACGCTATACTCATCCTCCTGCCGGGTCTCATAGTCTGGAACAACAGCAATGGTAAATCCGGGTAAACAAGAACCTCCCTGTCACCGTCTTTGAGCATACCGAAGTACCTCTCGAGTGCCTGAGGTTACCCACCATATCTGTGGAGTGGCCAATGGAATGTCAAACCAGATTGAATCTTTAGGTTCTTATCAAATTTTCAGTAATCGTTTGCGGTTCTGGAATCACTTCCAGTTCTACCATACTCCCACTACTGTTTTCTGAAAAAATCCATTTTTGTTAAAACTGTGGCGAGTCAAGAACAATATCACTATTGATCTTCCAGATGGTAGAAAGTCAACCCTCGTCATAGCCTGGGTCAACCCACAAACTGTCATTACAGAAACGTGTCTTGAGTTATCCAGAGTCTGATTTTAAGCATAAGCCGGACAACTCCCCGTACCTTAACAATGTCAAGATATGAACTGTTCTATATCCAATACAGAAATAGAGGCACTAATTTAATTGAACCAGATTCAAATCATGCAACTGTCTTCAGTGCATGTTAACTAAAAGGAAAGAGGCCGATCAGTATTACTCAACTTAGGAGTACTTCCAATTATGAGTAACCTGAAAAGAGAAGAAAGTTCTCTTAATCATTACTATCAACTGAATACCATACTCAAGTATCTACATCTTCGATCACCTTGAAGAATCCTGATACTTGCAATACCTGGTTCTCTACTTTATTCATATACCTATAACTTCTCAAAATTCGGACCTTGCGTTTCTACGAAACACTTGTCTAAAAACTAGAGAAGTCATAAGTAAACCGAATATAGTACGAGGACCAACTCCTTTGTATTAATGGACATTGGACAATATACAATACTCTGTATAGGTCCCCTGAGTCTAATAACTCAAACCATGTGTGTCGTAGGTTGAAAACTGTACTTATGGTTAAGAAGAATTACACCGCTATTTAATGCTCCTTACCAAATCATCCACTGATATAGGTAAATGTCATGGACATAATTTCAAAAAGTTATATCTCACTCTATAAAAAAATAAACGTACAGATATATCAATTTGAAATTGGTGCATTACAACGGATATTCAAAACCAAATGCTTGCCGTCCGGCAAACAGCCCAGGCGATTTCCTCAAAAACCACCAATTACAACGAATTCCGATATAATGAGGACAATCACCTGATTCCCAATAACTTACTCCCACTCATCATCTGTAAAACCATACAGATGTGAGAATCATACCTGGTAAATACATACCCAGGAGCAAAGGCTAATTGGGAAATCAGTTTTCTTTTAACAGTACACAGTGAAACTGAAACATGTAAATGTTTCGAAGGGGTTTCCGGATATTCCTAGTAATGCCTCTTCCATTATCAGATTCACAACTGTAACCGTATATTTCTTTGCCATCTCTCCAAATCCCTTCATATGTCTTTAGTCATTACCTTCTGTACACCCCTTTAGGCCAAATGGTTCTCTTCCTTCCCTACCGTTCGGCACCAGCCTATGGTTTGGAAGAAGACTATCCAATAAGCTTAATGGGTGTACTATCCTAATCCTAGGAGCACTCGCAACCCGAGAGAAGGTAAAGATAAAAGACAACTGAATAAACCTTATTCCTATTTCTCCTGAACCAGAATCCATCCCCGAACTGGAACAAGTTCCTTTCGAGTTCGTATATAACCATATGATGGAGTATCCAAATAACTGTGGATCTTCGTAGTGATACGGAGTGTTCTGAAGAAATACAAAGGTGATTTAGGATTGGCGAAGAAATACTTGGTTTGGTCATGAATAGCAGTCGCAATCTACTTTGCCCTCTTACTAATCCCTTGATATGCCTTTACTTAATACCTTTTGTACACCTTTTAGGCTAAATGGTTTTCTTCATTCCCTACCGGTCGGCACATGCCTATGGTTTGGAAGAAGACTATTCAATAAGCGTAATAGGTGTACTATCCTAATCCAAGGAGCACTCACAACCTGAGAGAAGGTAAAAGGAAAAGACAACTGAATAGTCCTATTCGATTTCTCCAGAACCGGAAACCATCCTCGAATAAATTCCTCTAAGTTCGTATATAACCATACGATGGTTTTATCCAATGGAAGTGGACGTTCGTAGTAATACGGGGTGTCCTGGAGAAAAGGGTAAAAGTAGGAGTGGCAATGAGGTATGCAACTCTGACAATCCAAAAGCCAGTGTTTTAAGAAGGTTCGGTTAACTTGGTCACTGAGTCATAGTCAAGGGTCGGGTCATGGTCGCTGCCAAGAGAGAGAGAAAAGAAACACTCAGCGTGCACTCTAACCTAGATCAGAATGGTTATCAGTTTATCTAATCAGGAAACCTCCCACTGTAACGTCAAATTCTTCTCCAAACCTGAAAGAAGAATTAGTCGGGATCACCCGAGGAGTAGACCAACTCATCAGTGGGAATCGGGATCCAACTATCATCGCATGATAACGTGATAGAATCCACTCACACTATCACACTCCAGAAGGTATGCGTATATCTGGCAAGTTTCAGTTTCTTTAGAAACTTCCGATGTGATTTCTGCCACATGCTCTTATGACCTTGACGAAGGCCAACATATCATAAGTCACATGTCAAGTTCTACCCGTCATTATCCAGGTTAATTTGAACCCACCCATACATACCCTTGATTTTGGCCAACAAGGTAGTACGACTGTCCCAAACCAACGCATCTATCTATGCTGCATAAAAGTAACAAATATCTACCATATATTATGCCTTGACGAAGGCCAAAATACATAGCATGAATACTATATGCTACCTTTCTGAAATGACGGAGGGCTACGAATGGTTTTTGGCGAAAAACCTTTAACGTAATGAACTTGATATCGTTGAAGGAACCGGATAGCTTTTATAAAAATATAGTGACGAAAAACCTTTTCTAAAGAGGTCGCTCCCGGTGAAGGGATCTCGGCTCTTTCCCCGTAGAATGAGGTGCAGGATATTCCAACTGAATACCACAATGCAAAGCAAAAGTAAACGACTATAGCGAAGTTATTGCCCTGACGCAAACTTCTGTCCAAGGGGTCACTCCCGGTGAAGGGATCTCGGCCCTTGCCTCGTCGACTGAGGTGCTGGATATTCATAACCGAATACCACTGTGCAAAACAAAAGAGAACGTCCTTGAAATAACTGCTTTTTGAAAATTGTTCCAACAACATCAGAATAGGTTTGTTTATCTTGCATTGATCCGAATCAATGCAGTCCCATCAATTGATCACACCACAAAAGAACGAAAATACGATGTACGTATATGCCATCCGCATTCGCCACTGGGTCCCGTCATCACCCTTTAGGTTACTTAACTAACGACAGAGCGGGGACTGGACTAGCGTGGATGCAAAACATATACAACATCTACTAGTATATATATCAATATATAATAATCACTCAAGGCGTGATATAATGCAACATCACAGAAATGTAATAAGCATCACAGAACAATACAGATATATGGGATCCCCGGGTTTCATAGAGCCGCTACTGAAACCCTACGTTCCCCTGGTCGTGTGGATAGCCTGTGCAATGAAATCCTAGACCCCTATGGGCGTGGCAAGTTACCCGCCAAAACCTGAAGCGAGGCAGCCCCCTTCAGCAACGTGAATGGACCACCCAGCACTTCACGGAATCCGGTAACTTGGGCACCCCTCCTTGGGTCAACCTGTACCCCCTACGAGTGCGGCGAATGGCCCGCCAATTCTAGAGTGAAGCCCCCTCCGTCTCAAAGCCATGAGATGCGGGCTCGTTGCCCTCTAGAACCCGGCTATCCGTGCACCCCACCTTGGGGTAATCCTAGTACAGAAAGTAAAATATACATACAACGGGTACATCAACCTCAGCCCAGTCGTGCCCCAAAAGAATAATATACAAACAGGTAGTGACGGCAATCCACATGTCGGACGCTCGCCCCGGAATATCAAATGTACATATACAACCAAACTGTACTACCATTTCATCCAGGCTATCCACCACGACGATCCGCAACAACACTGCACAACACAGAACATCAACGTGAATGTCACGTTCGCAAATCCGTCTAATAGGGCTATAGCAGTTAGACAGGATTTACCGATCAAGTGACATTCACGGTCGCAGATATAATGTAAATACTGTGAACTAACATGTTTAAAATTTTCGATCGACTAAATTTTCCGGAGTGGGCCCCAAGCACAACTGTAGCACTCAAAATAATTCTGGGCCCAAACAGAATATACCAATAACCCCAATTCCAAATTTAAAGAGCTCTGTACAAAATTGGTACAGTGAAGACACTGTGTCGTGGCGGAACCGCGGCCGGAACAGGGGTTTGGCCGCGGTTCCGCGGTCTTGCTACAGTATCACCTTACCAATTTTTTACAGAATTCTTATAATTGCCTGCACTAATTTCCGCAACACTCAAAAAAAAATTTCGAGCACAAATAAAATCGACAGAAACTGATGCTCTTGAAATCGAGGCTTTTGGAATTTTTGTTCGATCGAAAATGTAAACACGTTACAGCAGGCTAGACTAGGTTAATGGCGTAGCTCTGATACCAGTGTAAGTGCACGGCAGCGCCCCGGCCGTCTTTCCGAGGCCAAAATGCGGAACATAAAACTTTTCTATAAACTTAGAAACCGGCGCTACAGCGGACTTTTAACCCGGATCGGGCCATTAACCTACCACTAGCTAACTAGAGAAGGGGTAGAGAGCTATACCGAGCGATCCGTGTCCTTCGGTCTTCTCGTCGTCATCCCGATCTCCCCGCAGAATCTCCGGTCTTCGTCACCTCGTCGGAAAGGGCACCACATCGCCGGGTTCTTTTACGGGCTTCCACCTCTGGACCGAGGCAACTCGGGCACGAAGTTGGCGAGTCGACGTGTCCAAGAATGTTGTAGGCTAAGTGTAGAATGGTTTTGTCTCATGGGGTTATTCTTAGTTGCCATATGGAAGTGGGAAGGAGATATGAACTTTTTGGATGAGCAATGGGATTTTTGTGCAAGCCAAAAGAGAACCAAAACCCACACACAAATTTGGACACCCCCCATCCCTCAAGAAATGGTCGGCCAAAACTTTTATGGAATGAGATGAGAGAGTGAGCAAATAATGCAATAGAGAGAAAGGGTTATCATGATGAATAATGATCACAACTAAGTCAAAAAGCAAAGCCCATCATCTCTCAAATCAAGCAAAAGTCAAGCCATGATGAACAAAGAATCAAATGATGGTTGAACCATCATGAAGCTACTACTTGCAAATAACACCCTCCACTATTCAAATTTGCATGCTTGCAAATAACCCCCTCTCCACCAAAATTCAGCCAGAAAAAGATTCAAAGGAAAATGGCCGAAACGGAAAGGAAACTGGCACCTTCAAAAAAACGATCCCGTAATAAATTACAGGAAAACCCCGCGACTGTATATACATACCCGCATTTGTATTCCGACCGAATACAAATGCAATGAGACAAAATCTACAATATACAATACTAGGATCCGGCTTAAACCAAAGCCCGCTAGTATTATCCGTCCGATCATGATCCGTGCAATGCCGCACGTACATGATCGAACCCTGCCATATCTCCATACGGCCTCTACAGCGTTTCACCCGAAACTTGAGAAACTGCCTGTGGGGGACTCTAAAGACTCGTCAATCCCTTGGCTGTGGATTTAACCTCTAGCATGTCAGAGGTATTAGCCATACGTAACGGGCTACCAGATATTGACCAAAAGGGACGTCGATGAGCGAACTCATCCTGACACCCTACTGAGCCTGTCAGTGACAATATCCATACAGTCCGGTCCGTTTGTCTATGAGCATCGCATGGCGGGCCTAGGGGGTTGGTAAAAGTCAGACCCCCAAAAGCGGTACAAGTCGTGTCGGAGTGTAGCCCAGAACACCCTGAGATACTACTGGAATACCTACCAGTAAATCTCCTGCCTTGGCCAAGGACTTCGTGACACAGCGCGACCTCACCCCCAATACCAGGAGAGACGAACCCCTGAAGATCCGCTCACTGCCTCCATGTGGTTCGGGACTGTACCCAACTAAAGCCTGTTTGCACGACTCCTTTGAGCGTGGTAGGGTAGTAATCAAAGTACAGTGGGAACTTATACGAGACAAATGACTATCTCAGGTCGATGAACTAACCCGTACACATGTCACCAGGGAACTGCTATCTGACGTCACGTATAAGACCAACTAGTATGTTCCCGGCGAGTCCTGTCCGGTGTACTCATAACCCAATGAGCACCTGTATACTCTTAGGTGAACCAACTGACACCAGTGGCTTGTGAGACCGGCCACCGCCCCTCGTCGGGGTCTCGACTGTATACACTAGTCTACTCTGGAGTATCGATGCCCTGTCTCGAAAACTCCCACGACTAGGGTCCTTTTAAGGATATGCTTATAGACCCCAGCTCCCACGTATATGATCGCCATCATACTGCCGGTCGTCAAGCAAGAATCTTAAGGGCTCTATCAACGTGCAATAATGACCTGTAAGGTCACCTAAAGCAGTACACGATGATAAAGATAAACCAGATAGCATACTATCATCTTGAGTAAGACTGTCCTATCGGTATAGGTCATCCCTCAAATAGTACAATCACGTGCCTTTGATCCAATAATTGACTCTGAGGGTACTATCTCCAACAGTCCTAAATCCAGGTACATTAACACCATACTAAAGGGGTTTAGTATGGAGGATTCTAAGCGTGGTGGTTCTGTAGGGTTCCTAGGCACTCTTAGAAGGGTTAAAAAGGTATCAACCATGCCCGAATAAAAATTTAGACATGCCGAACAACCCAAAGCCGAGATCTTTGCTAGATTATTAGGGTTTAACATGCAAGTAAACATCTTTACAACTAAGTGAGAGGGATTACAACCTTTGTAGTCCGCTCCTTCGCTTCATAAGCTCCGCATAGAAGTCCCTTCGCCGCGATCCATGATCTCCCGGACTCAAGAGAGGCTCCACATCTCGAACGATCCATGCTAGCTTGTAGTCTTCCTTTTCTCCGATGATCTACCTCGAAGTTTCTATAACTCAAGTTATCTCTCTCTAATGAGGTGAACACCCTGATCTAATTGGCTAGATTATATGAGGATGATGAAGTAGTATTTATGCTTTCCTTTTATATCAAATTCTCACACAAAATCATCACATAAAGAAAACCTAGTAAGCTTTCTCAAAGCTCAAGGTTGAAGAAGAAGAAGAATAATGGATTAATACTTTTGTGATGAATAATGAAATGATATATGTTTAATAGTGCAACCATGGTTAACTATGACAAAGCTAACCCATGTAGAGAATTAACTAGGGCTAGGGTTTGGGTTGGGTTAAACAATGAGTCACTAGAAAAAATCAACCATAATATCTAAGCTCATGACAAAAGAAAACCTTCAAGAAGGTTCATGAAAGAACTAACCCAATTCAAACCCTAACCTTGTTTAATCTCCACTAAACATATTGCATTAGTAATCATATCATGTTACAATAATATATATCACATATATATTATATATTTGTAACAAAAGAAAATAATACAATTAATATATATCGCATATATATCAATGTATTATCCGGTGAGAAAATGAAATAATAAAGCGAGCCAATATTAGATAATGTAATGCAATATATCATATATATTATTATACATTAAATTATCGAATCAAAACTTTATCCGAAAATCCGGCTATATCGAATATAACCGACTAATATGTCATGTACCAATTCATCGAATCAACACTTGATCCGATGACCCGATTCATAACTAAATATCGCGAGAATATAATACGGTATCTCATATCGCATTATCCTCGGTCGTGCACATATCACATATGTGCCCCTACTCCGTTTTGCCTGAGTCAAGAAACCTCTGTGTAGGACTCTAAAGAATCGTCAATACGTCGGTAGCAGGTGATGATCATATCAAACACCCATAAGCTGCAAGCGGTCAGCTAAACATAACAGCCACCCAGGTATTGAGCGATCAGAAGATTAACAAGCTATCCTGTACATTCTCCTGTGAATCCAATCAGTAACACTCCCGTACAGTTCGGTCTCTTCGTCTGATATGTTGCATATCTAGTCTAGGGGCGGTATACGTCAGACCCCAGTAACTGATAAGTCGTGTCGATGTGAGGCTCTGAAACGTTTTAGAAATCGTTTTTGTGAATTTTCCCGTTTTAGGGCAAAATTGTCGGTTTTTCCCGTTTTAACCCGATTTCGATCAAACGTCCGTATAACCTTACTGGCACCTAGTTTAGCTAAAATAAAGCTTGTGCGCGAACTTTGGGAGTATTTGGGAGGTTTTGGTTCAGATAGATTTTTTCCCAAATAAAATATTATTTTAAGCGGTATTTTGTGCACGTAAATCAGAAAAAAAATTCTTTTGTGAATAAATTAATTTTGTCACTAGAATTAATTTAGAAGGTTCTTTTTAAATATCTAGATTTTTTTTGGTGACTAAGGGTTTCTTTTAAAAAAAGAGAAAAGGGTGTAAAGGTGGCAAATTGCTTTAATTAGCATTTATTGCTCTTTTTCCTTGCTTTTTCTTCACAAAATATTCACAAAACCCCCCTCTCACCCCCTTGGCCGAACCTCATCCCCCCATTTCTGCCCTCAAAAGTTCCAAGCTCATTTCTCACTCTTTTTCAATCAAAAACACAGAATTCCAAAAATAAATCCAAAAATTCCTATATAAAAATTAAACCATTTTTCCTTCACTAATCCTTCATGGATCTTCAACAAAGCTTGATTTTTGATGCTAAGATGTTGGATTAAGTTCCATTTTGTGTTCTTGGGGAGGTATAATTCTTATCTTAATCCTTATAATTTTGCTTTAATCTTAAACTAGCTAATTTAGTTAACTATTTATGTGCTTAGTTTAGCTTTTAATTCATGATTAATTCATTATATTTGGTTTAAGAAATTCATGTTAGGGTTAAATTTTGATTAAGTGATTAGTGTTTATTTGAAGTGTTAAATTGAGCTTTGGAAAAGATTAATCTAGTAGAAATGTTAATTTTTGCTAATGATTATTTTGTTTAATTAAGCAAAGTTGCTTACTAGATTTTTGCTAAAACATAATTAGCGAGTGTTAAAAATATAGGATTGGTTTAGATAGCTTAGTTAGGCTATTTTAAGGTATTTTTAATCGTTAGATATGCGTTATCTTGAATCTAGTACGATATATTGCGATAAGTTGCCTTCTAGATTTCGGGGTTTTTCCGACGTTGGGTTCGTTTGGTAATTGCGAGGTTATATCTAGTGTATTCCTCGTAATTTTTGTGTTGTGTTGCGCGATCGGGACGATCGGGGTCCAGAATTGGTGTTTTGTAGTTTAGCGACCCCAATTAGGGTTTTGGCCGGAATCGTGCGTGATAGATGCGCTAAGCGCGCAGTGTAATTTTCCGGGCGTTTTCGTCGCGTTTCGTTGTCTTTTCGTCATTTTAGGATATTTAGCTTATGTGTTATATTTATGAAATTTTAGGTTCGCAAGCAGAGACTTCGGGTGCTGCGGACAAGGGGAAGCAGGTGGTCGGATTTTCATAGCTCGAGACCATCGGTGAGTAGATTTAACATCTACGAGGAAATCGCCCGTATGGCGTTATGTGTCAGGGCGAATATGATATGATAGCTGCATGTATTTGCATATTAGTTACTTTCATATGAATGTCATTGCATAGCATTATCAGTTGTACTTGACTCGTACCTTTAGATATAACACATTACTGATGGTTCACGTTGCACGAGCACTAAATTGTATGCTACACCCACACCGTCTGTAATTGCCATGACACGTACAAACACCTACATATGTGATATGGTAGTGGATAGGAATGATTGGAGTAGTAACTCTTATTCTATTGTGCATATGAAATACTGTGGACACATACATACGTGATATTGCATTGGGCAGGAATAGTTAAGGTAGTGAACCTTATTCCACTTCACTTATATCTTGCTATATTTATTTATACATCATGCATCCATATTGACATGTACACCCACATACTTGATTACATGTAGATACTTAAACCTTGCTACACTTACATGTACACCTCATATGATACTGCATTTGTTTTCGAAGGAATTGGGAACCGCATGATGTGTTTTAAAGCTAGATTCAATTTAAAGAGCGGTTTTCCCTTTATATGCTCATATTGATGTTTTATGTTGCATATATCAGTTTTATATAGATTTTACGCATTGAGATATGGATTTCATATGATTTATGGATTTGAGAACCGTGGGGGATATTTTCAAGAAAACTATGTATTGTTTGAAAACCCGGTTTCTCTTGATATGATATTTGATGCGTCCACCATGTGATTTCTCGGTTCTGAGATTTGGCTTGTGATACCCGATTCGAGGAGCGGGACGCACCGTCTGCGGGTACATGGTGGACCCGGTATGGTACCCCGGGGCGAGTGGTGATTTCGTGGTGTAGACGATAAGCCTGACGGTGGGACCACTACCTACCGGTGATTGTATTTGGACTCGGTGGTTATCATGGAGATACCGACCGGAGTGAGGTATGACATATCGTCAGGGCCAGTCATGGTGACAGCGCCTGAGTTATGAGGATTTACGTGTCGATGCTAGACACGGGTTTCATGATGTTTCGAGTGTCGGTGTTTGACACTCAGGTTTTCGTGAGACATACAGGATGTGAGGGCCGATCTGAGGATGCGGTGCCTGAGAATTTGGGATTTGATGTGTCGGTGAGGGACACTGGTGTTTTTCCATGCTGATGATTTTTGCATGAGATTTTATATTATATCATCCCACACTCAGGATTATGTTGATATGCATTGTTTCATGTAGTTGTAGTACCCTGATGATGTACCTTTACATGACTGTTGCATATTCACTTATCATACTTATGCTATCGGATTACTTGTGATAGATAGATCGTTGTTCGTGCATACTTGCGATTACTGTATGATGTTATTTACTATTCACGAGTTGGCAACTCACCCCCATTGTGCCACAGTGTTGTGCAGGACATACCCTCTGAGTAGTCGCGGCAGGGCATCTTATCATCTCTACTTTTGCGGATACCGCTACGGTTGGCTGTGAGGCCTTGCTTTTAGGTGGGTTGCGGTTATCGGTTTGTACATTGTATATTTTTTTGTTGGATCTAGTATTCTCCATCTACCACTGTTGTATATGACTTAGAGACGACTTGTGAGGATTCAGTGTTTTTCTTTTGTGGTGACTTTGGGTGTCGTGCTCGTGGGAGCCGGTTTTGTTGAAAAGTTTTACTTCTTTATGCAGTTTTCTTTTATATTTCTTCGCTTCGGCGTCGTATATATGTTGTGGTGGTTGCCTCCGCCGTTGGGCGTGATTTTCTCCCGTTTGGGATGCTTTTATTATTATCTTTGTTGTACCCGTTTTCGGGGTTAGTTTTTACAAAGGAGGTGCTGCCGAAATTTTTAAGAACGAAAACTAAACTTAAAGATTTTTACTTGAAAAATTCCGAATGTTTAAAACTATGTTTTCTCCGTTGATCCAGTTTTGGGTGGTTTAGATTTCTGGGTTTTCGGCTTACTTAAGTTGCGTACGCCTTTAGACGTTACATAGTGTAAGTGCCGGTTACGGGCCAAATTTGGGTCGTGACAAAGTTGGTATCAAAGCGCTAGGTTTTTACCTTTCGGTGTGTAGGATGACCTTGGTATGATGGAGTAGGTAGCTTAAGCAGAGTGACGTAGCGTGTGTATGTTCCGCGGCATACTTACGACACGGTACTCCGCCTAAGTGACCTTAGGACTTATTGATTGAAATTCCTTCCGTGATTGATATACATCTTTGTGATTCGATTTCCGTTTCCTTATCGAATCTTGTTTCAATTTCCAGCCTATATGCCGCCGAAGACTACGAGGGAACAGAGAGCGGCCGCGAGGGCCGATGCCAGAGTCGACTCGTCTGAGGCGAGGGTTGACCAGGGTGATACGCCTGTGGTACCGGAGCACATTGCTATGATTGGGGCTGGTATGCAGGACCTGTTAGTGTATATGCCCTAGAGACCATTACTGTATCATACTAGTTTGTATATTACTTAATGGAAGCTTGGGATATTCACCTTGTATAAACAATCTTGCTCAATATAGTAGTATGCTACTTGGTTTGTTTCTGCTTCAATGTGTACTTGTGTTTATTTCAGTATATCACTTATACGCATTAGTGGAGCCCTTAGGATCTTTGCTTGATTACCAGCGTTGTGATGGCAGTCACACTAGTGGGGGCTGGGTAATCTATAAGCACATCCTTATACAGGTCCCTAGTCGCAGGACTATCGAGACAGGGCATCGATACTCCGGAGTAGACTAGCGCATGCGCTTCTCATCCCAGTGTGGGAGATGGTCTGTCCCACAGCCATCAGTACGTCGTACTGGAGATAGTATACGGGTGCTCGTTAGGTTACGAGTACACTGGACAGGACTCGTAGGGAACTGACAGGTTGGTATTATACCTATCGTCAGTCATCAGTTCCCAGGTGACATGAGTACAGCTTAGTCCGCTGACTTGACACTAGCACTTCGCTTCGAGTGTGTTCCCACTGCACTTTGATCACTACCCTACCACGACTCAAAGGAGTCGTGCAAACAGGTGGTGGTTGGGTGCAGTCCCGCAGCATTTGGAGGCAGTGCCGGTTAGACAGGATTCGTCTCTCCCGGTATTGGGGGTTGATATCGCGCTGTGTCTAGGAGAGCCATTACACAAGTAGTCCCTGGCCAGGGCAAGCGAGATATACTGGTAGGTTCCAGTGTTATCTCAGGGTGTTTTGGGCTTCACTCCGACACGACTTGTACCGCTATTGGGGGACTGACGTTTTACCGCCCCCTAGGCCCGACATGCGATGTATCAGACGAACAGAACGGACTGTACGGAGACTGTCACATTCAGACTCAGTAGGAGTACAGATGGGGTTTCACCTCGTCAGCCTTCTTGTCGGCATCTACCTGGGGACCGTTACGCACAGCTAGTGCCGCTTGCGGTCTGTGGTTAAACCCACTGCCAGCGTAGTGCCGAGTCTTTAGAGTCCCACACAGAGGGTATTCGCCTCTGGGCAAAACAGAGTAGAGGTCGCATGGTTTTGCGACAGGGTTCGTTCTCATCCGCGCACTTGTGCACGTTTGGAGTCCGGACGGATTATACTGGCAGGCTCTGGTTTGAGCCAGATACTGGTATATGTTTTGGGGGTTGCTTTTATATCTCGGTATTCTTGTTTCTCGGAATGAGAATGCAGGTGTGTATGCACAGTTGCTTGAGGCGGAGGATGAGATTTTTCATTAGGGTTTCGGAACGGGTGCGTATGCACAGTTGACAGTTATCTTTTTCCAAACCCTAATGGATTTATGAATTATCTATTAATAATAGTAATTAAATGAGAATTATGTTATGGTTGATTTTTGTTGACTTATTGACCTTGGTTGACTTGTTGACCATTGACCACCATCATGCTTTGAAAGATCCTCCTTGATTCATGCTTACACTTCATTTAAAGAAGCATTATAGTGGTCATTCTAAATTACCATCAACTATTCTTATTTTGAATTATTATTATTTAGATAATTCTTTTCTTTTGGCATTATGGTTGCAAGAAAGAAAAACCTAGCTCATTATCTCATTGAGCTTCTCTCTCCTCTCTTCATCTTCTTCTTCCTCAAGCTCAAGGTGACCCCTTCTCATGTGTTGAGAATCCATCACCTTGAAAAGAAAAACAACCCCTAGTTACTCTCTACTCATTCTAGGATCAAGGTTTAGCAAGCCGGAAACCCTAGTTCACTCAAAGATCGAGGAAGAGCCCAAAGGTAGAACCTTCGAGGTGGATCCATCTTCGACGGAAGAAGGCTACAAGGCAAGGACCATCAACCTTTACAAGGTTTGAAGAAGAAGGAGTTCAAGTTTAGGTATAACCTTCATCCGAGTAGCTAAAACTCTTTAGCTTGTATGCTAGTTTAGTTTAGACACGATCCCGACCTTGTTTAGTCCATGTTGCCTCTTGCGATAAAAATTTGTTTTTTATACCGTTTCCGCCTCCCCGTAAGTACCGGGGGTCGCAATATGGACTTACAGTGGTATCAGAGCCTAACTAAACTTAAACTAGCTTGGTAGTGAAGTGTAACGAAGTTCGGAACCGAAAAAATCGCAAAACCGGAAAAACAAAACCCTAAGTTTCTGTTGAAATTTTTTCTGCTCTAAATGAAAAACTTTATACTTGTAAATTCGGCTCAGGGTTTTGTGTGAACACCCAAGAAAAACGATACAGTGATTCGTCCAAACCGCCGCCCTTCCGCCGCACGAGGTGGGTATTTGCCGCGGAAGCGCCGCGCTTTGTCTTCTTCTGTGCATCGTTTTTCGTGCAGTGTGTTTGTGTGTTGGTTTTGGGATTTTTAAAATATATTATATGTGCCCAGATTTTCCAGAACAGAAATTTGCTTTTGGGGTCCTATAATTCCGTATTTTTTCCAAACTTCACTGCACTTTGACTATGATGGTTATATCTGTGATGCTTGCATGTATTGAACGTCGGCTAATCGCTATAAGACGATTAGTCGGGGTTATACATGATCTGTGTTTGATATTGGAATGTGTATATGAATGTGTTGGACTGTCGCGGGTGAATAGCCGGGGTTGGATGTGAGATGAGCTTTTGTTTTTCTTTCATTCATTGTAAATGTAAATTGATGTAATAATTATTATTTGTTTGGCCGCACAACCGGGTCGGGGTTGTAGCCGTCATTGTATAATTCTTTTTACTGTTTTTGCTCCTAGGATAGACCCATGGAGGGGTGCACAAACTGCCGGGTACTTGGCGGGTAATTTGCCGCACCCGTAGGGGTCTTGGGTGGGGTATTGGCTATTCACCGCGACCGTGTTATCCGCTTTTCGTTTCAGGCTCGAAAGGATTGCGGATTGCTAGTATATCCAATGTATTCATCTGTGATCTGTAATGTCTATCATTGCTTTCTATTTAGGCGTTGCTTATGTTTTACAGCCGCGCTAGCCCAGCCCCCGCTCTGTCGTTAGTTAAGTAACCTAACGAGTGATGACGGGACCCCGTGGCGAATGCGAATGGCATAAGCGTACGTCATATTTTGGTTGTTTTCTGCAATGGTAGTATTTAAATGATGGGACGCATTAAAAGTACTAATGCAAGAATATCACGCATTAAAAGAACTAATGCAAGATAATAAACCAAGTTAAAATCGTTGGAACACTTTCGAAAAACCACTCGGTTCTTTTCAAAACTAACTTTTAAATGCGGAGCTTGAGCCACTCCTTCTAAAAGCTATCTCGTTCCATCGATTATATCAAGTTCACTACGTTCACGGTTTTACCAAAACCATTCGTAGCCCTCCGTCGCTTCGCATGAATAGGCAGTAGTATTCAAGCTACGTATTTTGACCAAAGTCAAGGCATAGTGATTGGTAGCTATTGAGTGTTCATGTGTAGCATAGATAGATGCGTTGGTTTGGGACAGTCGTGCTGCCATTTTGGCCAAAGTCAAGGGTATGTACGGATGGATCCAAATTAACCCGGATAGTGACGGGCAGAACTTGACATGTGACTTATGATATTTTGGCCAAAGTCAAGGTCATAAGAGCATGGGGCAAAAATCCACATCGGGAGTTTCATAAGTACTGAAACTTGCTAGATTTGCATACCATTTGGAGTGTGGTGATTCTGGTAGGATTCCTTCAGTTTCGTCACGCGATGATATTTGGATCCCGATCCTACTGTGAGTATATGCTACTCCTCGGGAAATTTCTCACTAGACGATCAATGCTATAAACCTAGTAGGTGCCTAGAAAGGTGTTAGCGGGGCTACGCCCCCAGAGAAAAGAGGTTATTTAATTAAGGAACTTCGCGAAAGCGTTGGAAAACCTCCCTCGAAGTACCGACACTGGCCTGGCTGAACGGTTAAGCAAGTATTGCACGGTGGGATTGATCCCGGCTAATTCTTCCTTTGTGGTTTGAGGAGGGATTCGAGAGACAGTGGGAGCCATCCTGTTTAGACAAATTAAAAACCATTCTAAACTTGCAAGAGCATCGTGCTAAAGTGTTCCTTCTCTTCCCCCTGCAGCGACCAAAATCGAAATGACTGGACTTAAGTTGATTCTAGATAAAAACATATTGACAGGGCCAAACTACAAAGATTGGCTTAGGAATGTCAAGTTGGCAATCACTTACGACAAGCTGGGGTATCTTCTTACCACCAAAGCTCCCCCCGTCCCAGGTCCCACCTCCAGCGTCGCGGATAAGGAAATCCGTAAGACTTGGGAGATTGACAGCGCGAAGGCCAGGTGCCTCGTACTTGCCTCGATGGACAACGAACATCAGAGGAGGCACGAGAATATGGATTTGGAATCCATATTTCTTCATACAAAAGAACTGTATGGAGAGCAGTCTCGTATCGCAAGATACGAAGTGTCGAAGAAGTTGTTTTCGACAAAATTGGCCGTCGGATCATCGGTAGCAGACCACGTGCTTAAGATGATTGGCTACACTGAGGAGCTCGCGGAACTTGGGACCACGTTGGACAGTGAACTCTACACGGATATAATTCTCCAGTCCCTTCCATCCACTTACGCCCAGTTCATACTGAATTTCAACTTGCAAGAAAAGGAAGTTGAACTTTCAGAACTCCTCAACATGCTGAGGAGCGCAGAGGGCACCCTACAGAAGGGTAGGGAAACACCCGCTTTGTTTGTAGGAGGATCTTCTTCCTCTATGTCCAAGGCGAAAGCCAAGGGAAAGAGGAAGAAAGCCCCCGCCAAACCAAGAGGCGGTGTTAGTAAAGTGGGTACGAAGGGAAAGGAAAAGGCAACAAAGATTGCGGGGAAGCTTGTTGGAAAGGAAGAATGCTTCTATTGTCATAAGAGTGGACACTGGAAGAAAGATTGCAGGGCTTGGAAGGCCAAGACACAGGAACTGAAGCAGGTTGCGGCTTCAGCTTCAGGTGTGTATGTTATTGAAAACTGTCTTTCTATAAACTCTACTTCCTGGGTATTGGATACCGGATCAGGATCTCATATCTGTAATTCTTTGCAGGCGTTGAGAAACCGTAGGTTTTTGAAGGCAGGTGACATGACCCTCAGAGTTGCGAACGGAGCTAGCATGGATGCTAAAGCCGTGGGGGACTATCACCTGGGAATGTCAGATGGGCATGTTTTGGTTTTGCGTAATTGCTTTTTTGTACCCAACGCAACTTGTAATATCATATCTGTATCTTTGGTTTCTAAAGAAGGTTATGAATTTGCGTTTGTAAGTAATGTTGTAAACATTCACCTTAATCAAGTTCTGATTGGGTCAGGTACACTGAGCAATGGTATATACGTATTGAACCAACCACAGATTTTCAATGTCCAGAATACACACAAAAGAAAGTCTCCAGATATCAATCAGGCTTTCTTATGGCATTGTAGACTGGGTCACATCAATGAGACACGGTTGACTAAGTTACATAAAGAAGGATACTTGGATCCGTTCGAGTATCAGTCTTATGCCACTTGTGAATCTTGTCTCATGGGAAAGATGACAAAGACTCCGTTCACTGGACACGGAGTAAGAGCGAGCGAGCTCTTGGGGCTCGTACACAGCGACGTGTGCGGTCCAATGTCTACACATGCACGAAGCGGTTACTCTTACTTCATTACTTTTACGGATGATTTCTCAAGGTACGGTTATGTCTTCTTAATGAAACATAAGTCCGAAGCCTTTGAAAAGTTCCAGGAATATAAGAATGAAGTAGAGAAACAGACCGGCAAAAGTATCAAGATTCTATGATCGGATCGAGGTGGAGAATACTTGAGTGCCGAGTTCCTGAATTATTTAAAAGAGAACGGAATTCTCTCTCAGCTTACTCCTCCATACACTCCGCAACACAACGGTGTATCGGAGAGACGGAACCGAACCCTATTGGATATGGTACGGTCCATGATGAGTAGCGCTGAGTTACCGCGATCATTCTGGGGGTATGCGCTAGAATCAGCTGCGTACCTTTTGAACCGAGTTCCTACTAAAACTGTGCCTACTACACCATATGAGATGTAGTGTGGGAAGAGGCCCCATCTCAGTCACATTAAGACTTGGGGAAGTCCAGCTTATGTTAAAAAGCAGCATGCGGACAAGCTCGAGGCGCGCTCAGTACTGTGTAAGTTTGTGGTATATCCAAAGAATTCCAAGGGATATCTCTTCTACTACGAAGAGGAACAAAAAGTTCTTGTTTCTCGTCATGCCTACTTTCTAGAACACCAGTTCATAGAAAAAGAAACAAGTGGGAGCGCAGTAGAGCTGGAAGAAATTCCAGAACCACAGACTATTACTGAAAGCTTGATGGAACCTGAGGGTTCAAATGAACAGGACATTCCTATGCCGCTCCGCAGGAGTAGTAGGCAGTCTCATCCGCCCGAGAGATACTACGGTTTTCTCATAGACGGGGATCGAGAGGATTGCATCATAGATTATGATGAGCCTACTAGCTTCCAGCAGGCCGTTCAGAGCGTTGACTCGGTAAAATGGCTGGATGCAATGCGGACCGAAATGGAGTCCATGTACACCAACAAAGTATGGACGTTGGACATTGCTCCAGACGGGGTAAAACCCGTAGGATGCAAGTGGATCTTCAAAAGGAAGATTGGTGTAGATGGACAGGTTGAGACCTATAAAGCTAGACTTGTAGCAAAGGGTTTCCGTCAAAGACCTGGCTTGGACTATGACGAAACCTTTTCTCCAGTGGCTATGCTGAAATCCATTCGGATCCTTCTTGCCATTGCTGCCTTCCACGATTATGAGATTTGGCAGATGGACGTAAAGACCGCTTTTCTAAATGGAAATTTAGAGGAGTGCGTCTATATGGATCAGCCAGAGGGTTTCATTCAGAGTGGGAGCAGCGGAAAGGTGTGCAAGTTGCTTAAGTCCATCTATGGACTAAAGCAGGCATCGCGGAGTTGGAACATCTGTTTTGATGAGACAGTCAAGGAATTTGACTTTATCAAAAATCCAGATGAACCATGCATCTATAGTAGATTTGTAGCGAGAACTGTAGTATTCCTCGTTTTATACGTGGATGACATTCTCTTAATAAGAAATGACATTCCTATGCTACAATCTGTCAAGGGGTTCTTGTCACACAGGTTCTCCATGAAAGACCTGGGTGATGCCTCATACATCCTGGGGATCCGGATCCATCGTGATTGATCCAAGAGGATATTAGGACTTTCTCAGTCCAGGTACATCGACACCATAGTGAAGAGATTCAGTATGGAAGATTCCAAGCGCGGTAACCTACCGGCTTGTCACGGGATCACCCTCTCTAAAGAGATGTCTCCCAAGACTGATTTGGAGAGGGATCGCATGTCTATTATACCCTACGCTTCTGCGGTAGGCTCTATAATGTATGCGATGTTGTGTACCAGACCGGATGTAGCTTATGCACTGAGTGTGGTAAGCCGGTATCAGTCAAACCCTGGGGAGAAACACTGGATAGCGGTAAAGAACATTCTCAAGTACCTGAGAAGGACTAAGGAGATGTTCTTGGTGTATGGCGGAAAAGACCTCCAGATCGAGGCCTTTGCTGACTCCAGCTTCCAGAGTGACAAGGATGATTCCAAGTCCATGTCGGGTTTTGTCTTTACCCTCAATGGAGGGGCGGTGTGTTGGAAGAGCTCCAAACAGGAAACCGTTGCAGACTCGACTATGGAAGCGGAATACATTGCTGCATCTGATGCCGCAAAAGAAGCTGTCTGGATAAGGAAGTTCTTAAAAGAACTTCAGGTGGTTCCGTCCATTGTTGATCCAATACCTCTGTATTGCGACAACAATGGGGCTATAGCTTTAGCAAAGGAACCCAGGTACCATCAGAGATCCAGGCACATCTTGAGGCGGTATCACCTGATCAGGGAGATCGTGGATCGCAAGGAGATCGAGGTTCGGAGGGTTGCTTCAGAAGAGAACACTGCAGATCCATTCACCAAGGCCCTACCCCAGACTCAGTTCGAGCGGCTGATCGAGATGATAGGTCTTCGATACGCCAGTACATGGCCTTAGTGCAAGTGGGAGATTGTTAGTGTATATGCCCTAGAGACCATTACTGTATCATACTAGTTTGTATATTACTTAATGGAAGCTTGGGATATTCACCTTGTATAAACAATCTTGCTCAATATAGTAGTATGCTACTTGGTTTGTTTCTGCTTCAATGTGTACTTGTGTTTATTTCAGTATATCACTTATACGCATTAGTGGAGCCCTTAGGATCTTTGCTTGATTACCAGCGTTGTGATGGCAGTCACACTAGTGGGGGCTGGGTAATCTATAAGCACATCCTTATACAGGTCCCTAGTCGCAGGACTATCGAGACAGGGCATCGATACTCCGGAGTAGACTAGCGCATGCGCTTCTCATCCCAGTGTGGGAGATGGTCTGTCCCACAGCCATCAGTACGTCGTACTGGAGATAGTATACGGGTGCTCGTTAGGTTACGAGTACACTGGACAGGACTCGTAGGGAACTGACAGGTTGGTATTATACCTATCGTCAGTCATCGGTTCCCAGGTGACATGAGTACAGCTTAGTCCGCTGACTTGACACTAGCACTTCGCTTCGAGTGTGTTCCCACTGCACTTTGATCACTACCCTACCACGACTCAAAGGAGTCGTGCAAACAGGTGGTGGTTGGGTGCAGTCCCGAAGCATTTGGAGGCAGTGCCGGTTAGACAGGATTCGTCTCTCCCGGTATTGGGGGTTGATATCGCGCTGTGTCTAGGAGAGCCATTACACAAGTAGTCCCTGGCCAGGGCAAGCGAGATATACTGGTAGGTTCCAGTGTTATCTCAGGGTGTTTTGGGCTTCACTCCGACACGACTTGTACCGCTATTGGGGGACTGACGTTTTACCGCCCCCTAGGCCCGACATGCGATGTATCAGACGAACAGACCGGACTGTACGGAGACTGTCACATTCAGACTCAGTAGGAGTACAGATGGGGTTTCACCTCGTCAGCCTTCTTGTCGGCATCTACCTGGGGACCGTTACGCACAGCTAGTGCCGCTTGCGGTCTGTGGTTAAACCCACTGCCAGCGTAGTGCCGAGTCTTTAGAGTCCCACACAGAGGGTATTCGCCTCTGGGCAAAACAGAGTAGAGGTCGCATGGTTTTGCGACAGGGTTCGTTCTCATCCGCGCACTTGTGCACGTTTGGAGTCCGGACGGATTATACTGGCAGGCTCTGGTTTGAGCCAGATACTGGTATATGTTTTGGGGGTTGCTTTTATATCTCGGTATTCTTGTTTCTCGGAACGAGAATGCAGGTGTGTATGCACAGTTGCTTGAGGCGGAGGATGAGATTTTTCATTAGGGTTTCGGAACGGGTGCGTATGCACAGTTGACAGTTATCTTTTTCCAAACCCTAATGGATTTATGAATTATCTATTAATAATAGTAATTAAATGAGAATTATGTTATGGTTGATTTTTGTTGACTTATTGACCTTGGTTGACTTGTTGACCATTGACCACCATCATGCTTTGAAAGATCCTCCTTGATTCATGCTTACACTTCATTTAAAGAAGCATGATAGTGGTCATTCTAAATTACCATCAACTATTCTTATTTTGAATTATTATTATTTAGATAATTCTTTTCTTTTGGCATTATGGTTGCAAGAAAGAAAAACCTAGCTCATTATCTCATTGAGCTTCTCTCTCCTCTCTTCATCTTCTTCTTCCTCAAGCTCAAGGTGACCCCTTCTCATGTGTTGAGAATCCATCACCTTGAAAAGAAAAATAACCCCTAGTTACTCTCTACTCATTCTAGGATCAAGGTTTAGCAAGCCGGAAACCCTAGTTCACTCAAAGATCGAGGAAGAGCCCAAAGGTAGAACCTTCGAGGTGGATCCATCTTCGACGGAAGAAGGCTACAAGGCAAGGACCATCAACCTCTACAAGGTTTGAAGAAGAAGGAGTTCAAGTTTAGGTATAACCTTCATCCGAGTAGCTAAAACTCTTTAGCTTGTATGCTAGTTTAGTTTAGACACAATCCCGACCTTGTTTAGTCCATGTTTCCTCTTGCGATAAAAATTTGTTTTTTATACCGTTTCCGCCTCCCCGTAAGTACCGGGGGTCGCAATATGGACTTACAGGACCTGCGCCAGATTGTGGGGACTTTAGTAGAGGCCATTCGTGCACAGGGGCAGGCTGTTGTTCCACCCGTTGCAGGGACCACGATGGTACCTACTGATCCGGTAGTCGTAGTTGCAGCTCCAGAGGTTATTACCGTGTCATTGACGGAGTTCATGAGGCTGAGGCCTCCGGTGTTTACTGGCACAGATGTTACTGAGGATCCGTAGTCGTTCATCGACCGGATGGCCAGGATTTGTCACTTACTCCGATGCTCCGACGAGAGATGGGTAGAGTTTGCGAGTTTCTGGCTGGAGGGTATGGCCCAGAAGTGGTATGAGTCGTTGGAGAGGGACAGAGCCGCTGGTCTTGCTCCTATGACCTGGGCTGAGTTTGTGACGTCGTTTCTTGCCCGTTTTCTTCCACCGAGCGTCAGGGATGCGCGAGCGCGCAGATTTGAGTCGTTACGTCAGACGCCGGGGATGACGGTGTCAGAGTATGATGTATTATTTACTGAGCTGTCGGTGTATGCTCCGTACCTGGTGGCGACTGAGGAGATGAGGGTGAAGAGGTTTGTTCGAGGCCTGCTTACCCAGTTGTTCCTAGCCATCAGCATTCAGCATTGCGACACGTATGCGGCAGCTGTCGATGCAGCCCTATTGGTGGAGGAGCGTCTAGCTGAGTCATCGGTTGTTCCAGAACCGAAGAGGACTCATACGGATGAACCAGCATGGGGACCGAGGTTTGTCCGCAGAGGCAAAGTTCCTTCAGACTCGGGGAGTAGCAGAGATGTGGGACGTGGGCAGTTATTCAGTTCTTATTCCCAGGAGGGCCAGCGACCGTCTTATGGATGCTTCGGTTGTGGCAGTTTGCATCATCTTGTTCGGAATTGTACTGTGGTGCGTCAGAGAGGGCCAGCAGTACCGCAGGTTACCTTACCACCTTCTCCGCCTCAGAGAGCGTTGCCTCTTATTCCTGTTGTTGCGCCGCGTCAGACTCCTCCTCAGAGAGGTCGTGGTCGCGGTGGTTTTGTGCCGAGAGGACGAGGTGGCAGAGGCAGAGGACAACCAGTAGCCGGTAGAGGGCAGGCACAGGTTTTTGCCTTGACTCACCAGGACGCTCAGGCGTCCAATGCTGTGGTTTTAGGTACCCTTTCCTTATGTTCTTTTGATGCACATGTTCTTTTCGATCCGGGATCTACGCATTCGTATGTTTCTACGCACTTCGCACCGAGGTTAGGCCGAGAGTCGTGTTTGCTGGATCAGCCGCTAGTAGTGACTACTCCTGTGGGAGAGTCGTGTGTTGCGCGGCACGTATTCTGATCATGTACTGTCCGTTTAGGAGACAAAGATCTGTCCGTCGACTTGATCCTACTTGATATGTTGGACTTCGACGTTCTGCTAGGTATGGATTGGCTAGCTACTTGCTATGCGTCCGTGGACTGCCGCGAGAAGACAGTTAGATTTTGTTTTCCCGGCGAGCCAGCGTTTGTTGTGCAGGGAGACCGTGGTGCCGCCCCTCACAGTTTGGTTTCTGTTCTGTGCGCTAGTCTACTTTTGAGGAGGGGATGTCGGGAATTCTTGGCTTTCATTCATGATACTGGAGCTACGGTGGAGTCGTTGGACCAGGTTTCTACCGTGCGAGAGTTTCCCGATGTCTTTCCCGATGAGTTACCTGTGGGTTGTCGCCAGAGCGCAATATTGAGTTTTGCATTGATCTGATTCCTGGCACGGAGCCTATTTCTATACCGCCTTATCGGATGGCTCCGGCAGAGCTTAGAGAGCTTAAAGATCAATTGCAAGAGTTTCTTGATTTGGGACTTGTGCGTCCGAGTGTTTCGCCGTGGGGAGCTCCTGTTCTGTTCGTCAAGAAGAAGGACGGCAGTTTGAGGCTATGTGTGGATTATCGTCAGTTGAACCGAGTTACGGTGCGGAACAGGTATCCTTTACCCCGCATTAACGATTTATTTGATCAGCTCCAGGGTGCGAAGCATTTTTCGAAGATTGATTTACGTTCGGGTTATCATCAGTTGCGGGTTCGGAATGATGACATTCCGAAGACTGCTTTTCGTACGCGCTATGGGCATTATGAGTTTTGATGATGTCGTTCGGACTCACCAATGCGCCAGCAGCGTTCATGGATCTGATGAACCGGATTTTCAGGCCGTTCCTCGACCAGTTCATTATAGTGTTTATTGATGACATACTGGTCTACTCTAGGAGTCATGAGGAGCATGAGCAGCACTTGAGGATTACTTTACAGATATTGAGAGAGCATCGGCTGTATGCTAAATTCTCAAAGTGCGCATTTTGGCTTGATAGAGTTGACTTCCTGGGTCATGTGGTGACTGGTGATGGTATTCTTATGGACCCGAGGATGATCGAGGCTGTACAGCTTTGGCCCAGACCTGTATCGGTGACGGAAGTCCGCAGCTTTTTGGGCTTAGCTGGTTATTATCGCCGTTTTGTGTAGGATTTCTCGAGTATCGCTGCACCGCTGACTGGACTGACCCGGAAGGGAGTCCTTTTCTTTGGACTGATGCGTGCGAGCAGAGTTTTCAGCAGTTGAAGACTCGGTTGACGACAGCACCAGTTCTTTCTTTACCTTCTGGATCGGGCGGCTATGTTGTTTATTGTGATGCTTCTCGAGTGGGGCTCGGCTGTGTTTTGATGCAGCATGATAGGGTGATTGAATATGCTTCTAGGAAGCTGAAGAAGCACGAGCAGAATTACCCCACTCACGATCTTGAGATGGCAGCGGTAGTCTTTGCATTGAAGATTTGGAGACACTACTTGTACGGAGAGTCGAGTCGGATCTTCACGGATCACAAGAGTTTGAAGTATATCTTCCAGCAGCGAGAACTGAACCTGAGACAGCGCCGATGGATGGAGCTAGTGAAGGATTATGATTGTGAGATCTTTTATCACCCGGGCAAGGCGAATGTGGTAGCTGATGCTTTGAGTCGTAGGCCCGTGGGTAGCTTGTCCCAGTTGAGCGCAGTTCAGTGTCAGTCTTCTGCAGATTGGCAGCTCTTGTGTGATAGTAGAGTGCAGTTCAAGTTCACTTCCGCTGGGGGACAGTTTTCTTATGTCCGCGCCCGTCCACTTCTTTTTGATCGTATCCGTGAGGCGCAGCCCAGTGATGCCCGTTTGATTGAGATTCTTGAGCTTGTTCGGCAGGGAAGAGTTTCGGAGTTCATGATTGATGACCAGGGTGTGCTACGATGCGGGACTCGCTTGTGTGTACCAGATGTTGATGGGTTGAGACGCGAGATCCTAGAGCAGGCACATCAGTCAGCCTTTAGCATTCATCCAGGTTCCACCAAGATGTACAGTGACTTGAGGGACTTCTACTGGTGGGAAGGGATGAAGCGTGATATATCGGACTTCGTTTCGAAGTGCCTGACTTGTCAGCAAGTCAAGGCTGAGCATCAGAGACCGGCTGGAGAGTTGCAGCCCGTACCCGTTCCGGAGTGGAAATGGGAGCAGATTTCCATGGACTTCATTTTGGGTCTACCCAGGACCAGTCGAGGGTATGACTCCATTTGGGTTATTGTAGACCGGTTGACGAAAGCGGCTCACTTTCTTCCAGTAAAGACCACTTTAGGTTATGCTCAGTATGCTCAGTTATACATAGATGAGATTGTACGTTTGCACGGTGTTCCCACATGCATAGTATCCGACAGAGGCACCCAGTTTACTAGCCGTCTTTGGCAGAAGCTTCAGGAAGCTTTGGGTACCCGGCTGAGTTTTAGTACCACTTTTCATCCATAGACCGATGGCCAGTCGGAGCGGACTATACAGACTCTGGAGGATATGCTCCGTGCATGTGTGCTTGATTTTGGTGGCAGTTGGGATCATCACTTGCCGTTGATTGAGTTCTCCTACAACAACAGCTTTCAGGAGACTATTCAGATGGCACCTTTTGAGGCTTTATATGGTAGGAAGTGTCGATCGCCAGTCTGTTGGACCGAGCTTAGTGAGAGTCTGGTTTTGGGATCCCAGCTAGTTCAGGAGACCACGGAGAAGATCCAGCTGATTCAGGACAGGATGAGAGCAGCCCAGTACAGGCAGAAGTCTTATGCCGACCGTCGTCGTCGCAGACTTGAGTTCGCAGTGGGGGATCATGTATTCCTGAGGATTTCTCCGATGAAGGGCGTTATGCGATTTGGGAAGAGAGGGAAGCTCAGTCCCAGATTTGTAGGTCCTTTCGAGATCCTTGAGCGAGTGGGTTCTGTTGCTTATCGTTTGGTGCTCACGCCCAGTTTTCCGGATGTTCACCGTGTTTTTCATATGTCGATGCTTCGTAGATACCTTCATGATCCTTCTCACACGATTCAGCACGAGACCGTTCAGCTTGAGCGCGATCTTTCATTCACCGAGCAGCCGGTACTTATTTTAGATCGGCAGGTGAAGAAACTTCGGTCAAAGGTCTTGCCATCTGTGAAGGTTCTTTGGCGTAGCCCGACTAGTGAGGAGATCACTTGGGAGGCCGAGAGCGAGATGCGGAAGAAATTCCCTCATCATTTTGAAGGTACGCTTAGTATGAAATTTTAATTCGGGGACCGAATTTCTATAAGGAGGGGAGATTGTAACGTTTTAGAAATCGTTTTGCAAATTTTCCCGTTTTAGGGCAAAATTGTCGGTTTTTCCCGTTTTAACCCGATTTCGATCAAACGTCTGTATAAGCTTACCGGCACCTAGTTTAGCTAAAATAAAGCTTGTGCGCGAACTTTGGGAGTATTTGGAAGGTTTTGGCTCAGATAGATTTTTTCCCAAATAAAATATTATTTTAAGCGGTATTTTGTGCACGTAAATCGAAAAAAAAATTCTTTTGAAAATAAATTAATTTTGTCACTAAAATTAATTTAGAAGGTTCTTTTTAAATATCTAGATTTTTTTTGGTGACTAAGGGTTTCTTTAAAAAGAAAAAAGAAAAGGGTGTAAAGGTGGCAAATTGCTTTAATTAGCATTTATTACTCTTTTTCCTTGCTTTTTCTTCACAAAATATTCACAAAACCCCCCTCTCACCCCCTTGGTCGAGCCTCATCCCCCCATTTCTGTCCTCAAAAGTTCCAAGCTCATTTCTCACTCTTTTTCAATAAAAAAAACACAAAAAGAATTCCAAAAATAAATCCAAAAATTCCTATATAAAAATTAAACCATTTTTCCTTCACTGATCCTTCATGGATCTTCAACAAAGCTTGATTTTTGATGCTAAGATGTTTGATTAAGTTCCATTTTGTGTTCTTGGGGAGGTATAATTCTTATCTTAATCCTTATATTTTTGCTTTAATCTTAAACTAGCTAATTTAGTTAACTATTTATGTGCTTAGTTTAGCTTTTAATTCATGATTAATTCATTATATTTGGTTTAAGAAATTCATGTTAGGGTTAAATTTTGATTAAGTGATTAGTGTTTATTTGAAGTGTTAAATTGTGTTTTGGAAAAGATTAACCTGGTAGAAATGTTAATTTTTACTAATGATTATTTTGTTTAATTAAGCAAAGTTTCTTACTAGAATTTTGCTAAAACATAATTAGCGAGTGTTAAAAATATAGGATTGGTTTAGATAGCTTAGTTAGGCTATTTTAAGGTATTTGTAATCGTTAGATATGTGTTATCTTGAATCTAGTGCGATATATTGCGATAGGTTGCTTTCTAGATTTCGGGGTTTTTCCGACGTAGGGTTCGTTTGGTAGTTGCGAGGTTATATCTAGTGTATTCCTCGTAATTTTTGTGTTGTGTTGCGCGATCGGGACGATCGGGGTCCAGAATTGGTGTTTTGTAGTTTAGCGACCCCAATTAGGGTTTTGGCCGGTATCGTGCGCGATAGATGCGCTAAGAGCGCAGTGTAATTTTCCGGGCGTTTTCGTCGCGTTTCGTTGTCTTTTCGTCATTATAGGATATTTTGCTTATGTGTTGTATTTATGAAATTTTAGGTTCGCAAGCAGGGACTTCGGGTGCTGCGGACAAGGTGAAGCAGGTGGTCGGATTTTCATAGCTCGAGACCATCGGTGAGTAGATTTAACATCTACGAGGAAATCGCCCATATGGCGTTATGTGTCAGGGCGAATATGATATGATAGCTGCATGTATTTGCATATTAGTTACTTTCATATGAATGTCATTGCATAGCATTATCAGTTGTACTTGACTCGTACCTTTAGATATAACACATTACTAATGGTTCACGTTGCACGAGCACTAAATTGTATGCTACACCCACACCGTCTGTAATTGCCATGACACGCACAAACACCTACATATGTGATATGGTAGTGGATAGGAATGATTGGAGCAGTAACTCTTATTCTATTGTGCATATGAAATACTGTGGACACATACATACGTGATATTGCATTGGGCAGGAATAGTTAAGGTAGTGAACCTTATTCCACTTCACTTATATCTTGCTATATTTATTTATACATCATGCATCCATATTGACATGTACACCCACATACTTGATTACATGTAGATACTTAAACCTTGCTACACATACATGTACACCTCATATGATACTGCATTTGTTTTCGAAGGAATTGGGAACCGCATGATGTGTTTTAAAGCTAGATTCAATTTAAAGAGCGGTTTTCCCTTTATATGCTTATATTGATGTTTTATGTTGCATATATCAGTTTTATATGGATTTAACGCATTGAGATATGGATTTCATATGATTTATGGATTTGAGAACCGTGGGGGATATTTTCAAGAAAACTATGTATTGTTTGAAAACCCGGTTTCTCTTGATATGATATTTGATGCGTCCACCATGTGATTTCTCGGTTCTGAGATTTGGCTTGTGATACCCGATTTGAGGAGCGGGACGCACCGTCTGCGGGTACATGGTGAACCCGGTATGGTACCCCGGTGCGAGTGGTGATTTCGTGGTGTAGACGATAAGCCTGACGGTGGGACCACTACCTACCGGTGATTGTATTTGGACTCGGCGGTTATCATGGAGATACTGACCGTAGTGAGGTATGACATATCGTCAGGGCCAGTCATTGTGACAGCGCTTGATTTATGAGGATTTACGTGTCGATGCTAGACATAAGTTTCATGATGTTTCGAGTGTCGGTGTTTGACACTCAGGTTTTCGTGAGACATACAGGATGTGAGGGCCGATCTGAGGATGCGGTGCCTGAGGATTTGGGATTTGATGTGTCAGTGAGGGACACTGGTGTTTTTTACATGCTGATGATTTTTGCATGAGATTTTATATTATATCATCCCACACTCAGGATTATGTTGATATGCATTGTTTCATTTAGTTGTAGTACCCTGATGATGTACCTTTACATGATTGTTGCATATTCACTTATCATACTTATGCTATCGGATTACTTGTGATAGATAGATCGCTGTTCGTGCATACTTGCGATTACTGTATGACGTTATTTACTATTCACGAGTTGGCAACTCACCCCCGTTGTGCCACAGTGTTGTGCAGGGCATACCCTCTGAGTAGTCGCGGCAGGGCATCTTATCATCTCTACTTTTGCGGATACCGCTACGGTTGGCTGTGAGGCCTTGCTTTTAGGTGGGTTGCGGTTATCGGTTTGTACATTGTATATTTTTTTGTTGGATCTAGTATTCTCCATCTACCACTGTTGTATATGACTTAGAGACGACTTGTGAGGATTCGGTGTTTTTCTTTTGTGGTGACTTTGGGTGCCGTGCTCGTGGGAGCCGGTTTTGTTGAAAAGTTTTACTTCTTTATGCAGTTTTCTTTTATATTTCTTCGCTTCGGTGTCGTATATATGTTGTGGTGGTTGTCTCCACCGTTGGGCGTGATTTGCTCCCGTTTGGGATGCTTTTATTATTATCTTTGTTGTACCCATTTTCGGGGTTAGTTTTTACAAAGGAGGTGCTGCCGAAATTTTTAAGAACGAAAACTAAACTTAAAGATTTTTACTTGAAAAATTCTGAAAGTTTAAAACTATGTTTTCTCCGTTGATCCAGTTTTGGGTGGTTTAGATTTCTGGGTTTCGGCTTACTTAAGTTGCGTATGCCTTTAGACGTTACGTAGTTTAAGTGCCGGTTACGGGCCAAATTTGGGTCGTGACAGGCTCATAACGGGTCGAGAAACTACTGGTAACACTTACCAGTAAATCTTTATATCAGCCCTGGCCAGGGACTTACAGTTATAGCCAATCGAACACAGCACAACATCAACTCCCTATACCGGGAGAGACGAATCCCCTCCTATCGCTCATTGCCTCCATGTGATTCGGGACTGCACCCAAAAGCCACCGTTTTGCACGCCCTCTTGGACGTGGTAAGGTGGAAATCAAAGCACGGTGGGAATCACACAAGACTCTATGACGATCTCGGGTCTACAGACTACCCTATACCTGTGTCACCGGAGAACTGCCATCTAACGTGTGGTATATCACCATCTGGGAGTTCTCGATGAGTCCGTCCAGTGTACCCAGACTCCACTGAGCACCCGTACACCATCTCTGATGTCAAAACACCGATAGATATGAGATCATCCATCGCCCATCATATGGGTCAAGATGCGTATACGCTAGTCTACTCTGGTGTATCAATGCCCTGTCTCGACACACCCTCGACTAGGAACAGTTATAGGATGTACTCATCGACTACCGTGGCCCCACTAATATGATCTCATCATATTCCCAGTAGTCGAGTACAGATCCTAAGGGCTTTATCAACATGTGAGAGTAAGACAGTAAACTAATATAAGTCAACATGTTAAGATAAAGGAAAACCAAATTGCATACTATCATGGCGAGCAAGAAAGTCTTCTCTGTATATATCCAAGCATCCATTATAATATACATCATATGTACAACAATGGCCTCTAGGGCATATACATAACTAACAATCTCTCACTTGCACTAAGGCCAGCTGTTGTAGTATCACATACCTAGCATCCCGAATAATCTTTCAAACTGTATCTAAGGAATGGCCTTCGTGAGTGGATCCGCAGTGTTGTACTTCGTATCCACTCTCCTGACCTCGATCTCCCAGCGATCAACTATCTCCCTGATCAGGTGATACTGCCTCAGAATATGTCTGAACTTTTGATGGGACCTGGGTTCCTTGGCCAAAGCCACAGCTCCATTGTTATCGCAATACAGAGGTATTGGATGTTCAATGGATGGAACCACACCAAGTTCAGTAATGAACTTCTTTATCCAGACAGCCTCTTTGGCAGCATCGTTGGTAGCGATGCATTTAGCCTCCATCGTCGAGTCTGCAACGGTATCTTGTTTGGAACTCTTCCAACATACCGCCCCTCCATTGAGGGTAAAGACAAATCCCGTGTGCGACTTAGAGTCGTCCTTATCACTTTGGAAGCTGGAATCGGTAACATCTCTTTAGTCCTTCGTAAGTACTTGAGAATGTTCTTCACAGCTGTCCAGTGACTCTCTCCAGGATCTGCTTGATACCGACTCACTACACTTAGTGAGTATGCTATATCGAGTCTGGTACATAGAATCGCATACAAGATAGAGCCTACTGCCGAAGCATAGGGTATCCATTAAATGCGAGCTCTCTCCAAATCAGTCTTGGGAGACATCTCTTTGGAGAGAGTGAGTCCAGAGATCGTAGGTTGGTTCCTACGCTTGGATTCTTCTATATTAAACCTCTTTAGTATGGTGTCAATGTACTTGGATTGGGACAATCCCAATATCCGTTTAGATCTATCTCTATAGATCATGATTCCCAATATGCAGGAGGCATCACCTAGATCTTTCATTGAGAATCTTTGTGATAAGAAGAGCTTGACTGATTGCAGCATAGGAACATCATTTCCTATCAAGAGTATGTCATCCACGTACAATACGAGGAATACAACCTTGCTCTCTGCAACCTTCTTATAAATACAAGGTTCATCTATATTTTTGATGAAATCAAACTCTTTGACTACAACATCAAAACAGATGTTACAACTCCGCGATGCTTGCTTTAACCCATAAATTGATTTAAGCAGCTTGCACACCTTTCCTCTGCTCCCACCATCTATGAAGCCCTCTGGCTGAGTCATGTACACGCACTCTTCTAAATCACCGTTTAGAAAGGCGGTCTTAACATCCATTTGCCAGATTTCGTAGTCATGGTATGCAGCAATGGAAAGTATGATCCGGATGGACTTAAGCATAGCCACTGGAGAAAAGGTTTCGTCATAATCCACACTTGGTCGTTGACGAAAACCCTTTGCAACAAGTCTAACTTTGAAAGTCTCAACTTTTCCATCTACACCAATTTTCTTTTTAAAGATCCACTTGCTCCCAATGGGTTTTACCCCTTCAGGAGCATTTTCCATAGTCCATACTTTGTTGGTGTACATGGATTCCGTCTCAGATCGCATTGCATCCAGCCATTTCACAGAGTCACCACTCGTGATGGCCTGCTCAAAACTAGTTGGGTCATCATCTTCCATGATGCAATCCTCGCTTCCACCATCAATGAGAAAACCGTAGTATCTCTCAGGTGGATGAGAAACCCTGCTAGATCGGCGGAGAGGCTGGGGTTCGTCAGGCACTACTGAATCCTTTGGTTCCAATCAATCATCAGTTGTAGTTTGTGGTGCCGGAACCTCTTCCAGCTCTACCTCTTTGCCACTAATTTCCTTTGCAAGAAATTCCTTTTTCTAAAAAGGTGGCATGTTGAGCAACAAACACTTTTTGTTCCTCAGTGTGGTAGAAAAAATATCCTTGAGAATTCTTTGGATATCCCACAAACTTGCAAAGAACTGATCGTGCCTCGAGTTTGTCCGGATTTTGCCTTTTGACATAGGCCGGACAACCCCATATCTTAACTCGTTTAAAATATGGTCTCTTCCCACTCCATATCTCATATGGTGTGGTAGGTACTGATTTAGATGGAACTAGATTCAATAGGTATATGGCTGTCTCAAGCGCATATCCCCAGAAGGAAATAGGCAACTCAGCATCGCTCATCATAGAGCGCACCATATCTAATAGGGTGCGATTCCTCCGCTCCGATACACCGTTGTGCTGTGGTGTATAAGGAGGAGTAAGCTGAGAGAGAATCCCATCCTCTTTTAGATAATCCAGAAAATCATTGCTCAAGTATTCTCCTCCTCGATCAGATCGAAGGATTTTAATATGTTTGCCCGTTTGGTTCTCTACTTCGTGCTTATATTCTTTGAATTTCTCAAAAGCTTCAGACTTGTGTTTCATTAGGAACACATGTCCGTATCTAGAGAGATCGTCAGTGAATGTAATGAAGTAAGAAGAACCGTTCCTGGCATGCGTAGACATAGGACCGCATACATCACTATGTACCAGTCCTAAGAGTTCCGTAACTCTTTCTCTGTGTCCACTAAACGGAGTTTTGGTCATTTTTCCTTTGAGACATGAATGGAAAGTATCATAAGATGATAATTCGAACGAATTCAAATATCCATCCTTATGTAACTTAGCTAGCCGTGTCGCATTGATATGACCAAGTCTACAATGCCACAAGAAGGATTCGTTCATTTCTGAACTTTTCCTCTTGTGTGTGTTTTGTATATTAAGAACTGTATTTTGATTAAGAATGAATATGTCATTATGTAACGAGCCTGAACCAATCAACTTTTGATTTAGGAAGATGTTCATAACATTGTCCTATACTACAAAATTATATCCTTCTTTACTTAATAAAGAAACTGATATAATTTTGCACATCATGTTCGGTATATAATAGCACTCATTCAGAAACAGTGTAGTACTACTTGGTAATACTAAGTGATATTCGCCAACTGCTTTGCCTGCAATACTTGCACCATTCCCTACTTGAACGGAATGATCACCTTTTCCTAGTTCTCTACCTTTCCGTAGCCCATGTAACTGTCACGACCCGCAAAAGAGCACGTGACTGGCCCTTGAACCATATGAAGTCTATAGGACTCCGTCTGATCAAAGTAAGCCAAAAGCCCAGAAATCTAAAACCAGTTAAAGGATAAATAAACATACAAGCAATATACTATACAACGCCGAATGGAGAGGATCAAAATTCAAAAGAAACCCAGATAAGCATGAAAACTGTAACACTACTAAGAGCGACTCTAAGGTCGAAATAATACATCACTAGTGTCTGAGTCTGAAACAATATACAAGTTTTGGTTGATGTAATTTCTAGATACAATGAATAATACATGTACAATGGCGGTTCTGATACAAAGAACCCATCTACCAAGCAAAATCACCCGCAAAGGAAAGCAGTGTACCAGAAATGCCGCTACGGAACCTGTACGGCAAAACCATGCAAGAACTGTGGCACAACGGAGGCGAGTTGCCAACTCGTGAATAGAAAATATCTACAAGCAGAAATCGAATGCAAGACATAATCCTAGGTCAATATGACCAGTATATAATATAACCCTCAAGAGTAAGTCTGAAGCATGAAAATGTGGCAGTGTAACATCTAATCATGTAGGAAGTGCCAAGTACTCGTGCCAGTGCCTCAGGTAATAACATGTCATAATGTAAGGTATGTCTGCATGAAGTAAACATGATGAAGTATCAAATGGATATCAATAAACATATATTAGCGTCTCATTCCACTAATATTGGTGTAAGGGTATATATAACAGCGTCCTCGTACCCTGTTATATATACAATTGAAATGTGATCAATGTAGTCAAAGTCTGTATGTAATCAATGTCGGTATGTAATCAATGTCTGTATGTATATGTGAATCCCGTCCACCTGTCACCCAATGTCAATAAGCATCATACATGCAAATATGAGGATATAATCAAAATCATGGAGATCATCATGAAACCCGTGCCTAGCATCGACACGTAAATCCTCATCTATCGGGCTCCGTCAGTCCGGATCAGCCCGCGGGCTATGTCTGCGGAATCGGCCCTCGGCCCCGGCAGTATGCCCATATCCATCTATCGACTCTGGTCAGTATCCTCCGGATAACCGCCAGGTCCAACCAATCACCGGTAGGTAGTAGTCCCTCTGCCAGGCTCACCGTCTACTACACAGTGAAACCGTTCTCGCCCCGGGGTACCATACCGGGTACACCATGTACCCGTAATCGGCCTCATCCAACTCCTCGATTTGGGTTCACATATATCACTCTTGCACCGAGAAAACACATGGTGGACGCACCGAAATATCATATCAAGGGAAACCGGGTTTTTAAATAATTAACTATTCTCTTTTGAAATATCCACGGTTCCCCAAATCCAGAATTAACATGGAAACAACATATCTCAATGCGTAATCTAAGCAAGTATGAAGATATCAATGTATGTGTGCACTGGTATGAGTATACAGTGTGCATAAATAAATGAAATACAAGTATAACAGTATATCATGCAACATGGAAATAATAGTATGCACATAAAAGGTCAATATCCTGATGCAATAATGCTACTGTGTAGTGACATGGCAATTATCGATGATGAAGTGGGTGAGCCGGCAAGCAAGTGTACGTGGAACATATGCATCATCGATAATGGTGCTGGTGCCCTAGCAACATGATAGTAATATAGCAATAAACATATGCAAGCAATGTGAATAGCATGAATATGCGGAAATCGAATAATCAACGCAACAGTAAAGAATCCACACCCATATGTATATGCCATACAGTAATACCATTTGAAATAAGACGAATCAGGATTTTTACTAAAAATAAGGGCTACAGTGTTTTTAAGATTTTCCCGATTCGTAGTTTTGGAATAGGTATGACTAGGGTCTAGTCCAACATCTATTATGCAAACTATAGATCTAAGTATCAAGTCAATCGGGAGGGGTATGGAAACTATCTAAATCTGAGTCGATATATAGATATAATAGTCGGTGATCCCGCCTCAATAGTATCGCGTACGATACAGTATATCATATGACATCCTCAAGTCATGAGTGCGGATCTATCATCAATATAAAGCTCGTACGGTAAATCGTCATACGGTATCCCAATAGCTGGGTACGGGTCAGTATTGTTGGTTATATGTATGCCCTAGAGGCCATTACTATACATAGGATGTATATTGTAGTGGATGCTTGGACATATATAGGGATGACTTTCTTGCTCGATATGATAGTATGCTATCTGGTTACTCTTTACCTTAACGTGTACACTGATTGTCTCTCTGTTACATGTTGGTAAAGCCCTTAGGATGTGTACTTGACTACCTGGACTATGATCCGGATCATACTAGTGGGGACATGGTAGTCCATAAGTACATCATTCAAGGTCCCTAGTCGTGGGTGTATCGAGACGGGGCATCGATATACCAGAGTAGACTAGCGTATACCTTCTCGACCCATACAGATGGGCGATAGATGATCCCATATCCATTAGTGTTTGACATCAGAGATGATATACGGGTGCTCAGTAGAGACTGGGTACACTGGACGGACTCGCCGAGAACTCCCAGATGGTATTATACCTTACGTCAGATGACAGTTCTCTGGTGACACTGGTACAGGTTAGTCTGTAGACCCGAGATCGTCATAGAGTCTTATGTGATTCCCACTGTGCTTTGATTTCCACCTTACCACGTCCAAGAGGGCGTGCAAAACGGTGGCTTTTGGGTACAGTCCCGAATCACATGGAGGCAATGAGCGATAGGAGAGGATTCGTCTCTCCCGGTATATGGAGTTGATGTTGCGCTGTGTTCGATTGGCTATAACCGGAAATCCCTGGCCAGGGTTGCTGAGATTTACTGGTAAGTGTTACCAGTAGTTTCTCGAACTGTTATAGACCTCATATCGACACGACTTATCGAGCTACTGGGGTCTGACGTTTACCACCCCTAGGCGAGATATGCGACATATCAGACGAACAGACCGGACTGTACGGTAAGTGTTACTGGTTGGATTCACATGAGTGTGAGCGGGCTTGCTCGTCGATCTTCTGATCGCTCAATACCCGGGTGGCCGTTACGTTTAGCAGACCGCTTGCGGCTTGTGGGTGTTTGATATGATCATCACCTGCTGCCGGCGTATTGACGAGTCTTTAGAGTCCTACACAGAGGTTTCCTGGCTCAAGCGAAACGAAATAGGAGCACATATGAGATATGTGCGGGACCAAGAATAATACCAGTATGTGATACTGTATTCTATTCTCGCGATTTGTATCATTGGACGGTTATATGAGATATAGCTGGGTTACCGAATCAAGTGTTGATTCGATACATTGATACACTAAATATTAGTCGGTTATATGCAGTATGACCGGATCATTAAATCAAGCGTTGATTTAATGATTTAATGCATAATTATATATTTGATATATTACTTTGCATTAACTAGTATTGGTTCACTTAAGATGGATTTTCTCACTTGATGTGCACATTATATATATATGATATAGTTTTGTGCACAAGTTTGTATCATGTTTGATGATACATGCAAACTTGGGTGTGTGTATGCTTTAAACTATGATTAGGTTAATGGTTAGGGTTTCATTTACTCATTTATTTGCTTTATTCTTTTTGGCAAAAGATAATAAAATGGTGGCTTTTTGCTTCTTGAAGCTTTGAAAAGCTTTGAGCATTTTGTTGTTTTCCTTAACCCTAACCATTTACCTAACCCTAGTTTATTCTCTACACTCTACCATGGTTGCTAAAATGATAAGAATGACTTTATTTTTCTAGGATTTATTATTCTTATCATATTCTTTTTCTTCTTCTTCTTCTTCTTCAAGAAGAAGAAACCTTGCTACCTTTAATGGTGACATGAGAAAAAGAGTGAGAAATCCAAATCCAAAGTGAACCCACTTCATATTTCTTCATCCTCTATCACTTGCCATGTAGTATAGGGTGTTTTCTTCACAAGTTTCATGACTTGGTGAAGTTGGAGCTTGATCTTGAGTTGCCTCGACGTAGATCATCTTCGGCATCGAAGTCGACGACCTAGCCCGATCATTTCTTCGACGAAACCATCGCTAGAGTCCGGGATCCGATGATCGCAGCGGAGGGACATCATCACGGAGCTAAGGAAGTGGGGACCGGATCTACAAATGTTGTATTTCCGTTCACTTAGTTCTAAAGCAGTTTAGTAGCTTGTAATTTCGCCTAATATCTAGTTAACGATCCGTATAGGGTTCTTTGGCACATGGAATTTTTTGAATTGGCCATGGTTGATCACTTGTAGAACCTCATGGGTGTGCCTAGGAACCCTACAAGTATCACATTCCTCTCATCAAATATCAGGTATCATTATCATCATATCACATAATCTGGGGCACAGATATATGTCTAGTACAAATCAATACCATCTATATAAGTATGAAAGTGGGGGTAAAACACATGCCCAACGGCCCGCTAAGATCACATGTCGTATCGCAAGTACAAATCACATCACGTCACCGATCTCACGGCACAATGCCCAAAATCATCGACTCATCTCCAATGTCATCCCATATCATCATCAACAAAGTGTAAGTATAGTGAATATGCAAGGGTGCGCGTGTGGGTGTAAACCTATTCTAGGGTTCACGACTATGAACTATACTAGTTTACTTCTAACCCTAAGCTATCCATAATACACCTAACACCATATCCATGACACACTATAACTATAAAACATAATATATAGTATCAACTACGGATTGCGAGGGTGCTATACGCCATCCACCCGACTTTCCCCAGTAGATATAATCTACTCACCTTGCGTCTTCATTTGTCGACGTATCCTCGCGCTTTCTTGTCATCCCAAAGTCTTCATGGGGTACCTATACTTCAAAGCATCGTAAATGCGTATCAAAACCAATTCCGAACTAAAACGGCTTACGAATCTCAAAACGATACGATAAGGGGCCTATAGGTTAGAACCTATGGGCACGCCTTCAAACCCATCAATCAATTCTCGATATCGTCGAATAAACGCCAAATAGTCGAGGTAAATCACAATACACAATTTCAGAACTAAAAATACGGAATACGGAAACACGAATCCAAAACAGCAACTAAGGAAATAGGCTCCGGATTTCACCCTAGGTCAAATTAGACAAATCCATACATGCCAGGGGTCCAAACTACAGATGTAGGAGCAGCAGAACCAAAATGGCCCAAATTGGTGCAGTTCTGGCCGCAATTTGCGGCCAGAGGGAATTAATTGGCGGCCAAAGAAAAGAGGTAGGGGCTGGGGTCTTGTATGGTGGTTCCTGGGTGCCTGCACATCTTACTGTCCAATCAATTTTATTTTAGGATGTCTCGGGTGATAGCAGATCCCATATAAGCTTCCCAGATTTCATAACTTTTCCGATATCGGTTTCTAAATCCGTATTTCGGGTTTCAAATCTCAGGTTGGGGTCTCAATTCATGCACTAGGGTGTTTATCTAACTTCTACTGAGCTCAATTTCATATTACAACACAAATTTCCCCCAAACCCTAACTAAGTCTTTCTTCAAGTCCACAAAAACACACAATATTGATATGAAACTTGAATCGAAGCTTAAGCACAAGAAATACCACTCTAATTGTTAAGGAATTACCTCATAATACCCCCAAGAATTCTCAACAGCGCCAAAATGAAAGCTTTCTTGGTCCATCCTATAGCTCGCAAGCTTGTGCACATTTTTTGTAAAAAGGAAGTGTGGTTTTGATGAGTTTATCATGGTGTTTTGGAGGCTTGAAGAAGGAGGAGGAAGTGAGGGATGAGGCGGCGGCAGCAAGCAAAGAAGAGGGAGAGAGGAATGGTGAAGAAAATGGAGGAATGGCTAAGTCTTAGTCAAAGATAACCCTTTCTCTCTCTCACCCATACCTCAATATAAAAATCCTTTTCCATTTCTTTTTCTTTTCCTTATCTTTTCCCTCTAATTCCTTCTCACTCAAATAGTAAACCCAAAAGGAACATGGTGGAAAAATGCACAAGTGTAAGAAAAGATGATATGTGCATGTTTTGCACAAAATGCCAAAAAAAACCGATTAGTGATTTTTAATCGCGATTAGCACTAAATTATCATATAACTAATCATAAAAACTTAGAAATGGCATAATTCTCTAAATTACCTTATTTTAGAATTTTCCATAAATTTTTCCAAATTTTTCTGTATTTAATTATACCAAAATATTAAAATATTCAATAAAATATTATTAAATTATAAAAATTCCCAAAAAATAATATTTTATTTTTTTGAAATGTTACAGTAACAATTTACATATGTGGGATCCTGATCCGGTATCAATACCCAGGACGTAGATTGAATTGAGAAACAGTTCTCAATTACTAACACACCCGAAGAAGGTGCATCAACATGTATGTTCTCCGTTTGGGCGGCGTGAGAATCCAAATATTCTCCTATTCCATGTTCAGTCTTATAACTCTTATAAGAAAAAACGGGACCAACGTTCCTCTGCTCAATATAATAAGCGGGTTCAGTCAATACATCCATATTATTATCTTGATTATGGCCTGACATGGTCGCTATCTGGAGAAAGAGAGAAGAAAACACTTTAGCGTATGCTCTTGCAAGATTAGATTGGTTATTATCTTATCTAATCAGGATGTCTCCCACTGTTTTTATCAAATCTACCTTCAAACCCTAAAAGGTAAGACTAGCCGGGATTAATTACACCCTATAATTTCGTCAATCTTTCAGCCAAATCAGTGTCGGTACTTGAGGGAGGTTCCCCGTGCACTCGCACGGACCTAATTAAAATAAGCCTCATTTTCCCAGAGGCATAACCCCGTTAACACCTTTCTAGACACCTACTTGATCGGCTAATTGTCCTATGTAAAACTCTTCCAGGAGTAACTCTTACTCGCAGTGGGTATCAGGATCCAACTATCTCATAAGAGGTATGCAATCTCATTGCAAATTTCAACACTTGAAATTCCCGATAATATTTTGCCCCTAGCGATCTATGAGCTTGACTAAGTCAACAAACCATAAATCGCAAGTCAAGTTCAACCCGTACATTTCCCGATTGAATTAAACCCACCCGTACGACCCTTGACTAAGTCAACAAGGCCGTACGCCTACCCTAATCCAATCGCATCTCAAACTTTAGCAAATAAACACTATTTAGCTACCATACACTATGCCTTGACTAAGTCAACAAACATAGCACGAATACTAAATAATATATATCTGAAATGACGGAGGGCTACGCAGGTTTTTTAGAAAACCATGAGCGTAATGAACTTGATATTGTTCTAGAAACAAGTGATTTTGAAAAGGAGTGTTTTTTAAGCTTTTCTAGTTTCGCTAAAGAGATCACTCCCGGTGAAGGGATCTCGGCTCTTTCCCCATCGAATAAGGTGCAGGGTATATCATATATACCGCTATGCAAAGCAAGAACTATATAACCTGTCAAAAACTAAACCGCGAGTTTGTAGCATCTGCCAGTTTAGCTAAAGAGGTCACTCCCGGTGAAGGGATCTCGGCTCTTTCCTCATCGAATGAGGTGCAGGGTATATCATATATACCTCTATGCAAAGCGAAACTGTAGCTACCCTTTTTATAAAGTTTTGATTCTACAACATCCTTTTAGTTTCATTTCTTTTATTAATCTCATTAATAAAACCCATCAGCTTATGCTTCCTAAGCATCACAGAAGAAACGAAAGCAGTAATATTTATATATCAGCATATATATATAGTATAAGCATTCGTCTCAGGCAGTAATATGATCTCATCACAGAACATTGCAGCAGAAGAACATATATAAAATATTGGATGTACTAGGATGTCCGTGTTTTTAATACGAGCCAGTATAAAACACGAATTCCACGGTCGCGATGAATAGCCAAACCCACATCCCTAGACCCCTATGAGAGCGGTAAGTAACACTGCCAATTCTAGGGTTAGGAGACCCGGTCTCGACTCCTCGAGATGGCCTCCCACTGGACCCTAGAACCCGGTTACTTGTGCTCCCCTCCTTGGGTCTACCTAATGCGGAAAAGTAAATAATATACACTGGTGACATCAACCTCATCACGGATGTGCCCCAATAAAAGAATATTACAAACAAATGAATTTTACATGAATGAAAATAAAAACCCTCATCTCACATAAAACCCCCGGCTATTCAGAACACGACGATCCAATATAACATATCACAGCAACACATAATATCTTATATCATCAACGTAAGCAAGTATGCGTATCCCGATTGTCGTTGATGTATAACAACGAAGCTGGCGATACCCCACATACTACGCTTACGGTCACAGAAAAGAAAGTGTAAAACTACAACATTTGGAATCCATAATCACTTTAGACATCATAAATCCGAAATATCACATACTTCGCATTTCATGCCTAACTATATGAATTCCACATATTGTATCACATTCCAGATAAATAGACAGTATTAAACTTTCCGATCAAATAATCAAATACCCAAGATTTCCAAAATAGCTCAACACTTGAGCGGAGTTCAAATAATCCCAGAATATGTCAAAGTACCGATGGTCCAGCCGTAGAAGGGTCAAGCCAACGCCTCACATGTGGCACACCGTACTGCCCCAAACCCTAAGGTTTAGAGGCGGTTCAGAAGGTCACATAATCGAGTTAAGGTTTGTGTTCTTCTAGAGGGTCCACCGCGTTACTTGCACGTTTTGTAAGTCGATGTAGAACACCCCAGTACTTGTGGGGAGGCGGAATTTTCAAAAACGAACTTGTTTAGTGAACAAACATCGACTAACCGCTTGAATCGAAGCTAAACGATAACTAACCAAACACATAGTTGTTCTAAACTACTATGCTAAGGGATTATACCTATCGAACCAAGTCCTTCGGCTTTACGATCTCCTCGTCCTCCTCGGCCTTCTCGATGTAGTAGATGATCCACCCGAGAGCAAAACTCCAAGCTTAGCCTCTAAACATGAGGCAACTAACCTTCTTGGATTGCTAATCAAAGAAGATAGAGTGAGATAGAGTGAGGGTTATGGATTGTTTATTCTAACTAATCCTTGTTCTCAACACATGAGGGGTGAGGATTAGGGTTTGAAGAGAGAGAGCTTGAGGAGAGAGAATGTGAATATAATTATCAAGTGAGAATAGTAAGTTATCATAATATATATGAAACTTTAAAATTCATCAATAAAAGAAAACAAATGATGAATAATCAAGTTTCACAAATATCTAATGGTGATTCATAACCATGACTCATTAAGCATTTATCATGCATTAATGATATGTATGAATCACCCTCATGACTCACTAAACCCATTTAATGCATATGACACCTAAACCTCCTTAGTCACCATCTTCTAGAAGCTTCTCGCGTAATTACGAGAACGCCCTTCCGATCCGCAAAAATACGGAAAAACTTTAGACTGTATAAATCCAATAACCGGATACCAGTAACTGGCTTAAACCAAAGCCGACTGGAAAAAACTGTCCAAACGATGTAAGTGTGTAAACACACATACGCGTCCGAACCCTTTGTCGTAAAACCATACGACCTCTATATCGTTTCTCCTGGAGTAGGAAACTCTCTGTATGGGACTCTAGAGACTCGACTACTACGCTGGCAGTGGGTTTAACCACAGACCGCAAGCGGCACTAGCTGTACGTAACGGTCCCCAGGTAGATGTCGATAAGAAGGCCGATGAGGGAACCCATCCGAACTCCTACTGAGTCTGATGTGACAATCTCCATACAGTCCGGTCCGTTCGTCCAAGACTATCGCATATCGGGCCTAGGGGGCGGCAAGCGTCAGTCCCCTAATAGCGGTATAAGTCGTGTCGGGGGGAAGCCCATTACACCCTGAGAAACTACTGGAACCTACCAGCAAATCTCGCTTGCCCTGGCCAGGGACTTTGCGTAATGGCTCTCTGACACAGCGCGATATCAACTCCCAATACCGGGAGAGACGAATCCTGTCTAACCGCCACTGCCTCCAAGTGCTCGGGACTGCACCCAACTGCTACCTGTTTGCACGACTCCTTTGAGCCGTGGTAGGGTAGCAATCTAACAACAGTGGGACACACTCGAGGCGAAGTAGCAGTGTCAAGTCTGCGGACTATGCTGTACTCATGTCACCTGGGAACTGTTCACTGACGACTGGTATAAAACCAACCAACAGTTCCCTGTGAGTCCTGTCCGGTGTACCCGTAACCTAACGAGCACCTGTATACTATCTCCAGTACGACGTACTGACGGCTGTGGGACAGACCATCTCCCCAACTGGGATGAGAAGCGTACACACTAGTCTACTCCGGAGTATCGATGCTCTATCTCGATAATCCAACGACTAGGGACCTGAATAAGGATGTGCTTTTAGACTACCCAGCCCCCACTAGTGTGACTGCCATCACAACGCTGGTAGTCAAGCAAGATCCTAAGAGCTCTATCAATACGTACACTCACATATTAATATAGAAAAACCAAGTAGCATACTACCATGTTTAGCAAGACTGTTATATACATGTGAATATCCCAAGCTTCCATTAAATAATAAACAAACTAGTATGATACAGTAATGGCCTTCTAGGGCATAAACACTAACAATCTCCCACTTGCACTAGGGCCATGTACTGGCATATCGAAGACCAATGATCTCGAGTAGCCTCTCGAACTGCGTCTGAGGTAGGGCCTTCGTGAATGGATCAGCAATGTTCTCTTCTGAAGCAACTCTCCGAACCTCGATCTCCTGACGATCAATGATCTCCCTGATCAGGTGATACCGCCTCAAGATGTGTCTGGACTTCTGATGGGACCTTGGTTCCTTCGCTAAAGCTATAGCTCCGTTGTTGTCGCAATACAGAGGTATTGGATCAACTATGGTAGGAACCACCTGAAGTTCTGTTAGGAACTTCTTCATCCAGACTGCTTCTTTTGCGGCATCGCAAGCAGCTATATACTCCGCTTCCATCGTCGAGTCAGCAACGGTGTCCTGCTTGGAGCTCTTCCTGCACACCGCCCCTCCATTGAGGGTAGAGACATAACCCGACATGGACTTAGAATCGTCCTTATCACTCTGGAAGCCGGAATCAGCAAAGGCCTCCAACCTGAGGTCTTTTTCGCCGTAAACCAAGAATATCTCCTTAGTCCTTCTCAGGTACTTGAGAATGTTCTTTACTGCTATCCAGTGGTTCTCCCCTGGGTCTGACTGATACCGGCTTACCACGCTTAGTGCGTAAGCTACATCTGGTCTGGTGCACAACATCGCATACATTATAGAGCCTACCGCAGAAGCGTAGGGTATAATAGACATGCGTTCCCTTTCCAAATCAGTCTTGGGAGACATCTCTTTGGAGAGGGTGATTCCGTGACAAGCCGGTAGATTACCGCGCTTAGAATCTTCCATACTGAATCTTTTCAGTACAGTGTCGATATACCTGGACTGCGAAAGTCCCAACATCCTCTTGGATCTATCACGATAGATCCGGATCCCCTGAATGTAAGAGGCATCACCCAGGTCTTTCATGGAGAACCTGTGTGACAAGAATCCTTTGACAGATTGTAGCATAGGAATGTCATTTCCTATTAATAGAATGTCATCCACGTACAAGACGAGGAACACGACACTTCTGGCTACAACTTTACTATATATGCACGGTTCATCTGGATTTTTGATAAAGCCATATTCTTTGACTGTCTCATCAAAACAGATGTTCCAACTCCGCGATGCCTGCTTTAGTCCATAAATGGACTTAAGCAGCTTGCATACTTTCCCGCTGCTCCCACTCTGATTGAAACCCTCTGGCTGATCCATATAGACGCTCTCTTCTAAATTTCCATTCAGAAAAGCCGTCTTTACGTCCATCTGCCAGATTTCATAATCATGGAAGGCAGCAATAGCAAGAAGGACCCGAATGGATTTGAGCATAGCCACTGGAGAAAAAGTTTCTTCATAGTCCAAACCAGGTCTTTGACGAAAACCCTTTGCAACAAGTCTAGCCTTATAGGTTTCCACCTGTCCATCTACACCAATCTTTTGCTTGAAGATCCATTTGCATCCTATGGGTTTTACCCCATCTGGAGCAAAGTCCAAAGTCCATACTTTGTTGGTGTACATGGACTCCATTTCGGTCCGCATTGCATCTAGCCATCGTACCGAGTCGCCGCTCTGGATGGCCTGCTGGAAGTCAGTAGGTTCATCATCATCTATGATGCAATCCTCTCTATCCCCATCAATGAGAAAACTGTAGTATCTCTCAGGCGGATGAGACGGCCTACTACTCCTGCGGAGGGGTGCGGGAATGTCCTGTTCTTCTTGAACTTCCGGTTCTACCAAACTTTCAGTATTAGTTCGTGGTTCTGGAATTTCTTCCAGTTCTATTTCGCTCCCAATTGATTCCTTTTCTAAAAACTGATATTCTAGAAAATGGGCATTACGAGAAACAAATACCTTTTGTTCCTCTGCGTAATAGAATAGATATCCCCTGGAGTGCTTTGGATATCCCACAAACTTACACTTTACTGATCGTGCCTCGAGCTTGTCCACATGCTGCTTTTTAACAAAAGCTGGACATCCCCAAATCTTTATATACTGTAGATGGGGTTTCTTCCCGCTCCACATCTGATATGGAGTGGTAGGCACAGTCTTGGTAGGTACCATGTTCAAAAGATATGCCGCTGATTCTAGCGCATAACCCCAGAAAGATCGCGGTAACTCGGCATTACTCATCATGGATCGTACCATATCCAATAGGGTTCGATTCCGTCTCTCCGATACACCGTTTTGCTGTGGAGTGTATGGAGGAGTAAGCTAAGAGAGAATTCCTTTCTCTTTTAGGTAACCTAGGAACTCGGCACTTAAGTATTAACCACCTCGATCAGATCTTAGTGTCTTGATACTTTTGCCGGTTTGGTTTTCTACTTCATTCTTATACTCTTGGAATTTCACAAAAGCCTCGGATTTATGTTTCATCAGATAAATGAATCCGTATCTTGAGTAATCATCCGTGAAAGTAATGAAATAGGAAAAACCACCTCTCGCATGTGTAGACATTGGACCACATACATCGCTGTGTATGAGTCCTAAGAGCTCGCTCGCTCTTACTCCTTGTCCAGTAAATGGAGTCTTTGTCATCTTTCCTTTGAGACAAGATTGACAAGTGTCATAAGTTTGATATTCGAACGAGTCCAAATATCCTTCTCTATGCAACTTAGTCAACCTTATCTCATTGATGTGACCCAGTCTACAATGCCATAAGAAAGCTTTATTTAAATCTGGAGACTTTCTTTTTAGTGTGTTCTGGACATTGAAAATTTGGAGTTGGTTTAAAACATATATACCGCTATTTAGTGTACCGGACCCAATCAAATCATGATTAAGGTGGATGTTGACAACATCTCTTACAAACGTGAAATCATAACCTTTATTTGATAACAAGGAAACTGATATGATATTACACGTTAAGCTTGGTACAAAATAACAGTTATGTAAAACCAAAATGTGTCCACTCGTCAATCCTAGGTGATAATCCCCGACGGACGCAGCTCCCACGCTAGCTCCGTTAGCAACCTTTAGGGTCATATCACCTTCCTTCAGCACTCTACGGTTTCTCAGTGCCGGCAATGAATTGCAAATATGAGATCCTGATCCGGTATCCAATACCCAGGAAGTAGAGTTGATCGACAGACAATTCTCAATTACAAACACACCTGAAGTCGAAGCCACAACTTGCTTCGGTTCCTGGTTCTTGGCGTTCCACGCCTTGTAATCCTTCTTCCAGTGCCCTTTCCTGTGACAATGGAAGCACTCATCCTGGCCAACTACCGGTGCTGCAAACTTTTTCTTTCCCTTTCCTCCCACCTTACTAACACCTCCTCTAGGTTTGGGTGCGGCCTTCTTCTTCCTTCCTTTGGCCCTTGCCTTGGACCCGGAAGAAGATGTACCGCCAACAAACATAGCGGGTGTTTTCCTTGTATTCTTCAAGGTGCCCTCTGCACTCCTTAACATGTTCAGGAGTTCCGGAAGTTCAACTTCTTTTCTTTGAATGTTGAAGTTCAGGATAAACTGGGCGTAGGTGGAAGGAAGGGACTGGAGAATAAGGTCTGTATAGAGCTCATTATCCAAAGTCGTCCCAAGGTCTGCGAGCTCTTCTATATAGCCAATCATCTTTAGGACATGTTCTCCTACCGATGACCCGACAGCCAACCTCGCTCGAAACAAGTTCTTTGAGGTCTCGTATCTTGCTATACGAGATTGCTCTCCATAAAGTTCCTTTGTATGGAGAAATATGCCATCAAGGTCCATATCCTCGTGCCTCCTCTGATGTTCATTGTTCATCGAGGCAAGCACGATGCACTTGGCTTTCGCGCAATCTAAATCCCAGGTTTTGCGGATTTCCTTATCCGCATTGCTGGATTTGGGACCAGGGACAGCAGGTGCCGTAGCGGTGAGGACGTACCCCAGTTTGTCATAGGTCAAAGCCATTTTGACATTCCGCAGCCAATCTTTATAGTTTGGCCCTGTCAGTATATTTTTCTCTAAAAGTAACTTAAGTCCAGTAATTTTCAGGGTCGCTGCAATTAGGAGAGAGAGAAGAAAACTCTTTAGCATGATGCTCTTGCAAGTTTAGAATGGTTTTTAGTTTATCTAAACTGGATGGCTCCCACTGTTTCTCGAATCCTTCCTCAAACCATAAAAGAAGAATTAGCCAGGACTATTCTCACCGTACAATACTTGCTTAACCGTTCAGCCAGGCCAGTTTCGATACTTCGAGGGTGGTTTTCCAACGCTTTCGCGAAGTTCCTTAATTAAATAACCTCTTTTCTCTGGGGGCGTAACCCCGCTGACACCTTTCTGGACACCTACTAGGTTTATAGCATTGATCGTTAAGTGATGAATATCCTGATAAGTAGCATATACTCACAGTAGGATCGGGATCCAAATATCATCGTATGATAATGTTGAAGGAATCCTACCAACATTCATCAAACTCCAAATGGTATGCATCTCTTTGGAAATTTCAGTTTCTTTAGAAATTCCTGATATAAGTTTTTGCCCCATGCTCTTATGACCTTGGCGTTAGGTCAAAATGTCATAAGTCACATGTCAAGTTCTACCCATCATTATCTTGTCAATTTGAACCCATCCGTATATATCCTTGACGTTCGGCCAAAATGATAATACGACTGTCCCAAACTAACTCATCTATCTATGCAACAAATGAATATCCAGTAGCTACCAAACACTATGCCTTGGCGTTAGGTCAAAATACATAGCTTGAATACTACTAAATACCCAGATGAAATGACGGAGGGCTACGAATGGTTTTGGCGAAACCGTGAACGTAGTGAACTTGATATAACCGAAGGAACCTGATAGCTTTTAAAAGGAGTGGTTAAAGCTCCGCATTTAAAAATATCTGTTTTTAAAATTAACCGAGTGGTTTCTTTTAAATTGTTCCAACAATTAAAACATTGGTTTATTTTCTTTGCATTATAAATAATGCGTCCCATCATTAACATATCATTGCAGAAAACAACGAAAATACAACGTCCTCTTATGCCATCCGCATTCGCCACGGAGTCCCGTCATTACCCGTTAGGTTACTTAACTAACGACAGAGCGGGGGCTGGGCTAGCGCGGGTGTAAAACATAAGTGACGTCTAAATAGCTATCATATATATAGATATTTTACATTCGTCTGACGCAATGATATTCATTCCAGATCACAGATGAACTTAATTGGATTTGCAAGCAATCCGTGTTTGTTTTGAGCCTGCAACAGAATACGGATTACACAGTTGTGATGAATAGCCATTACCCCACCCACGACCCCTACGGGTGCGGCAAACTACCCGCCCGGCAGTTTGTGCACCCCACCTTGGGTCTGTCCTAGGAGCAAAAACAGTAAAATGAAATAATACAACGGTGGCTACAACCGCAACCTGGATGTGCCCCGCAAAATAATATTACAACAAATTACATTTACATCAAATGAATTAAATGATAACCCATTACATAACCCCGGCTATACATCACAACAGTCCAACACAGTTCATATGCACAAACAGATAAAATCCATTTCAGAAATGTGCAACCCCCTGCCAACTGACATACTAGCAGTTAGGGGAGATTTACGAACACATTAAACAATTACAGATATAATCCAACAAGCAAATACTGTATAATTTCGATCGATTAAACTCTTTTAATTTTACTCCAAAACTGCTCTGCAAATCTGAAACCTGAGCAAAAATTAAATATTCCAGAAAATCCCAAATATCACAGAGAATCAACAGAAGAAAATTGGGTTCCTGAATCGCCAACTCGGCGGCGGAAGCGCGGCGGATCAGTTGGATCAGGCCGCGGTTCCGCGGCGCTTTAGGAGATTCAGGGGCCCAAATTTATTGGGTGTTCTTCTACTGTCTTTTCAAGCTTTCTGAACGAACCTGAAAAAATTTTGGACTTCATTTTAAAAACGACAGAAACTTGATATTTTAGGGTTTTCCGGTTTCGTTTTTTCCGTTCGAAATTCATACAAATTTGCAAGTAAGTTATTTATTGTTTAGCGAGGCTCTGATACCACTGTAAGTCGATGTAGAACACCCCAGTACTTGTGGGGAGGCGGAATTTTCAAAAACGAACTTGTTTAGTGAACAAACATCGACTAACCGCTTGAATCGAAGCTAAACGATAACTAACCAAACACATAGTTGTTCTAAACTACTATGCTAAGGGATTATACCTATCGAACCAAGTCCTTCGGCTTTACGATCTCCTCGTCCTCCTCGGCCTTCTCGATGTAGTAGATGATCCACCCGAGAGCAAAACTCCAAGCTTAGCCTCTAAACTTGAGGCAACTAACCTTCTTGGATTGCTAATCAAAGAAGATAGAGTGAGATAGAGTGAGGGTTATGGATTGTTTAGTCTAACTAATCCTTATTCTCAACACATGAGGGGTGAGGATTAGGGTTTGAAGAGAGAGAGCTTGAGGAGAGAGAATGTGAATATAATTATCAAGTGAGAATAGTAAGTTATCATAATATATATGAAACTTTAAAATTCATCAATAAAAGAAAACAAATGATGAATAATCAAGTTTCACAAATATCTAATGGTGATTCATAACCATGACTCATTAAGCATTTATCATGCATTAATGATATGTATGAATCACCCTCATGACTCACTAAACCCATTTAATGCATATGACACCTAAACCTCCTTAGTCACCATCTTCTAGAAGCTTCTCGCGTAATTACGAGAACGCCCCTCCGATCCGCAAAAATACGGAAAAACTTTAGACTGTATAAATCCAATAACCGGATACCAGTAACTGGCTTAAACCAAAGCCGACGGGAAAAAACTGTCCAAACGATGTAAGTGTGTAAACACACATACGCGTCCGAACCCTTTGTCGTAAAACCATACGACCTCTATATCGTTTCGCCTGGAGTAGGAAACTCTCTGTGTGGGACTCTAGAGACTCGACTACTATGCTGGCAGTGGGTTTAACCACAGACCGCAAGCGGCACTAGCTGTACGTAACGGTCCCCAGGTAGATGTCGATAAGAAGGCCGATGAGGGAACCCATCCGAACTCCTACCTAGTCTGATGTGACAATCTCCATACAGTCCGGTCCGTTCGTCCAAGACTATCGCATATCGGACCTAGGGGGCGGCAAGCGTCAGTCCCCTAATAGCGGTATAAGTCGTGTCGGAGGGAAGCCCATTACACCCTGAGAAACTACTGGAACCTACCAGCAAATCTCGCTTGCCCTGGCCAGGGACTTTGCGTAATGGCTCTCTGACACAGCGCGATATCAACTCCCAATACCGGGAGAGACGAATCCTGTCTAACCGCCACTGCCTCCAAGTGCTCGGGACTGCACCCAACTGCTACCTGTTTGCACGACTCCTTTGAGCTGTGGTAGGGTAGCAATCTAAGAACAGTGGGACACACTCGAGGCGAAGTAGCAGTGTCAAGTCTGCGGACTATGCTGTACTCATGTCACCTGGGAACTGTTCACTGACGACTGGTATAAAACCAACCAACAGTTCCCTGTGAGTCCTGTCCGGTGTACCCGTAACCTAACGAGCACCTGTATACTATCTCCAGTACGACGTACTGACGGCTGTGGGACAGACCATCTCCCCAACTGGGATGAGAAGCGTACACACTAGTCTACTCCGGAGTATCGATGCTCTGTCTCGATAATCCAACGACTAGGGACCTGAATAAGGATGTGCTTTTAGACTACCCAGCCCCCACTAGTGTGACTGCCATCACAACGCTGGTAGTCAAGCAAGATCCTAAGAGCTCTATCAATACGTATACTCACATATTAAGATAGAAAAACCAAGTAGCATACTACCATGTTTAGCAAGACTGTTATATATATGTGAATATCCCAAGCTTCCATTAAGTAATATACAAACTAGTATGATACAGTAATGGCCTTCTAGGGCATAAACACTAACACGTTTTTCCGAAAGGTTTAAACTCAAGAAAAATTCTACACTTGAAAGTTTTTCGTGCCGGGAAAAAGTGAGTTAATGATATCTGTTCGAACATTTTAACAGTTTCTAAATTATCCGGAAAACAGAACGAAATTAAATTTTCCGATGGAATCAACGAATTCAAAATAATCCCCAGAACACTCAACACTTGAGTTGGATTAAAATTACCCAGAAAAATGCAGGAACAGCTACGGACATTACTGTACAAAACACTAACCCTAATTCTACTGTTCCGCCGCGGAACCGCCGCGTAAGCAAGGTATTGTCGCGGTTCCGCGGAGCTATAGTGCAATTGGGATTTCGTATTTTACAGTAACTCTTAGAATTCCCTGCTCATTGTTTTGAGTATTTTAATGCTGAAAAAATCACATTTTTACAAAATTTCCAGAGAGGGGTCTATTTCGACATTTCGGGCTTTGATCGGAGTTTTAACTTCATATACACGTCTCCTAATGCTCTAACCTAGCTCTAATACCACTGTAGGGTTCCTAGGTACTCTTACAAGGGTTAAAAAGGTATCAACCATGCCCGAATAAAAATTTAGACATGCCGAACAACCCAAAGCCGGGATCTTTGCTAGATTATTAGGGTTTAACATGCAAGTAAACATCTTTACAACTAAGTGTGAGGGATTACAACCTTTGTAGTCCGCTCCTTCACTTCATAAGCTCTGAGTAGAAGTCCCTTCGCCGTGATCCATGATCTCCCGGACTCAAGAGAGGCTCCTCATCTCGAACGATCCATGCTAGCTTGTAGTCTTCCTTTTCTCCGATGATCTACCTCGAAGTTTCTATAACTCAAGATATCTCTCTCTAATGATGTGAACACCCTAATCTAATTATCTAGATTAGATGAGGATGATGGAGTAGTATTTATGCTTTCTTTTTATATCAAATTCTCACACAAAATCATCACATAAAGAAAACCTAGTAAGCTTTCTCAAAGCTCAAGGTTGAAGAAGAAGAATAATGGATTAATCCTTTTGTGATGAATAATGAAATGATATATGATTAATAGTGCAACCATGGTTAACTATGACAAGGCTAAGCCATGTAGAGAATTAACTAGGGCTAGGGTTGGGTTGGGTTAAACAATGAGTCACTAGAAAAAATCAACCATAATATCTAAGCTCATGACAAAAGAAAACCTTCTAGAAGGTTCATGAAAGAACTAACCCAATTCAAACCCTAACCTTGTTTAATCTCCACTAAAAATATTGCATTAGTAATCATATCATGTTACAATAATATATATCACACATATATTATATATTTGTAACAAAAGAAAATAATACAATTAATATATATCGCATATATATCAATGTATTATCCGGTGAGAAAATGAAATAATAAAGCGAGCCAATATTAGATAATGTAATGCAATATATCATATATATTATTATATATTAAATTATCGAATCAACACTTGATTCGACAATCCGGCTATATCGAATATAACCGACTAATATATCATGTACCGATTCATCGAATCAACACTTGATCCGATGACCCAGTTCATAACTAAATATCGCGAGAATATAATACAGTATCTCATATCGCATTATCCTCGGTCGTGCACATATGACATATATGCCCCTACTCTGTTTTTCCTGAGTCAAGAAACCTCTGTGTAGGACTCTAAAGAATCGTCAATACGCCGGTAGCAGGTGATGATCATATCAAACACCCACAAGCTGCAAGCGGTCAGCTAAACATAACAGCCACCCAGGTATTGAGCGATCAGATGATTAACAAGCTAGCATGTACATTCTCCTGTGAATCCAATCAGTAACAATCCCGTACAGTCCGGTCTCTTCGTCTGATATGTTGCATATCTAGTCTAGGGGTGGTATACGTCAGACCCCAGTAACCGATTAATTGTGTCGATGTGAGGCTCATAACGGGTCGAGAAATTACTGGTAACACTTACCAGTAAATCTCTATATCAGCCCTGGCTAGGGACTTCCAGTTATAGCTAATCGAACACAGCACGACATCAACTCCCTATACCGGGAGAGACAAATCCCCTCCTATCGCTCATTGACTCCATGTGATTCGGGACTGCACCCAAAAGCCACCATTTTGCACGCCCTCTTGGATGTGGTAAGGTGGAAATCAAAGCACAGTGGGAATCACACAACACAAGACTCTATGACGATCTCGGGTCTACAGACTACCCTGTACCAGTGTCACCGGAGAACTGCCATCTGACGTGTGGTATATCTCCATCTGGGAGTTCTCGGTGAGTCCGTCCAGTGTACCCAGTCTCCACTGAGCACCCGTACACCATCTTTGATGTCAAAACACCGATGGATATAGGATCATCCATCGCCCATCATATGGGTCAAGATGCGTATACGCTAGTCTACTCTGGTGTATCGATGCCCTGTCTCGACACACCCTCGACTAGGAACAGTTATAGGATGTACTCATCGACTACCGTGGCCCCACTAGTATGATCTCTGTAAGTCGATGTACTACACCCCAATACTTGTGGGGAGGCGGAATTTTCAAAAACGAACTTGTTTAGTGAACGAACATCGACTAACCGCTTGAATCGAAGCTAAACTATAAATAACCAAACACAAAGTGTTTCTAAACTACTGTGTTTAGGGATTATACCTAATGAACCAACTCCTTCGTCTTTACGAACTCCTTGTTCTCCTCGGCCTTCTCGAAGTAGTAGACGATCCACCCGAGAGCAAAACTCCAAGCTTAGCCTCTAAACTTGAGGCAACTAACCTTCTTGGATTGCTAATCAAAGAAGATAGATTGAGATAGAGTGATGGTTATGGATTGTTTAGTCTTACTAACCCTTGTACTCAACTCATGAGAGGGGAGGATTAGTCTTTTGAAGAGAGAGAGCTTGAGGAGAGAGAATGTGTAGATAATAATGAGATGAGATTATTGAGTATCATAATAAATATGAAGCATTCTCTTTTATGAAGAAAAGAATAATACATGATGAATAAGCATGCTTCACAAATATCTAATGATGATTCATTATCATGAGTCATTAAGCATTTATTGTGTTTTAATGACATGAATGAATCAACCTCATGACTCACTAATCTCATTCATTGCATATGACACCTAAACCTCCTTAGTCACCACTTCTAGAAGCTTCTCACACAATTACGAGAATGCCCCTCCAATCCGCAAAAATACGGAAAAACCTTAGACTGTAAAAATCCAATAACCGGATACCAGTAACTGGCTTAAACCAAAGCCGACTGGTAAAAACTGTCCGAAAGTCGTGCGCGCGTAAACGCACGTATGCGTCCGAACCCTTGTCGTAAAACCATACGACCTCTATATCGTTTCGCCTGGAATAGGAAACTCTCTGTGTGGGACTCTAGAGACTCGACTACTACGCTGGCAGTGGGTTTAACCACAGACCACAAGCGGCACTAGCTGTACGTAACGGTCCCCAGGTAGTTGTCGATAAGAAGGCCGATGAGGAAACCCATCCGAACTCCTACTGAGTCTGATGTGACAATCTCCATACAGTCCGGTCCGTTCGTCCAAGACTATCGCATACCCGGCCTAGGGTCGGCAAGCGTCAGTCCCCTAATAGCGGTATAAGTCGTGTCGGAGGGAAGCCCATTACACCCTGAGAAACTACTGGAACCTACCAGCAAATCTCGCTTGCCCTGGCCAGGGACTTTGCGTAATGGCTCTCTGACACAGCGCGATATCAACTCCCAATACCGGGAGAGACGAATCCTGTCTAACCGCCACTGCCTCCAAGTGCTCGGGACTGCACCCAACTGCTACCTATTTGCATGACTCTTTTGAGCCGTGGTAGGGTAGCAATCTAAGAACAGTGAGACACACTCGAGGCGAAGTAGCAGTGTCAAGTCTGCGGACTATGCTATACTCATGTCACCTGGGAACTGTTCACTGACGCTGGTATAAAACCAACCAACAGTTCCCTGTGAGTCCTGTCCGGTGTACCCGTAACCTAACGAGCACCTGTATACTATCTCCAGTACGACGTACTGACGGCTGTGGGACAGACCATCTCCCCAACTGGGATGAGAAGCGTACACACTAGTCTACTCCGGAGTATCGATGCTCTGTCTCGATAATCCAACGACTAGGGACCTGAATAAGGATGTGCTTGTAGACTACCCAGCCCCCACTAGTGTGACTGCCATCACAACGCTGGTAGTCAAGCAAGATCCTAAGAGCTCTATCAATACGTACACTCACATATTAAGATAGAAAAACCAAGTAGCATACTACCATGTTTAGCAAGACTGTTATATACATGTGAATATCCCAAGCTTCCATTAAGTAATAAACAAACTAGTATGATACAGTAATGGCCTTCTAGGGCATAAACACTAACAATCTCCCACTTGCACTAGGGCCATATACTGGCATATCGAAGACCAATGATCTCGAGTAGCCTCTCGAACTGTGTCTGAGGTAGGGCCTTCATGAATGGATCAGCAATGTTCTCTTCTGAAGCAACTCTCCGAACCTCGATCTCCTGACGATCAATGATCTCCCTGATCAGGTGATACCGCCTCAAGATGTGTCTGGACTTCTGATGGGACCTTGGTTCCTTCGCTAAAGCTATAGCTCCGTTGTTGTCGCAATACAGAGGTATTGGATCAACTATGGTAGGAACCACCTGAAGTTCTGTTAGGAACTTCTTCATCCAGACTGCTTCTTTTGCAGCATCGCAAGCAGCTATATACTCCGCTTCCATCGTCGAGTCAGCAACGGTGTCCTGCTTGGAGCTCTTCCAGCACACCGCCCCTCCATTGAGGGTAAAGACATAACCCGACATGGACTTGGAATCGTCCTTATCACTCTGGAAGCCGGAATCAGCAAAGGCCTCCAACCTGAGGTCTTTTCCGCCGTAAACCAAGAACATCTCCTTAGTCCTCCTCAGGTACTTGAGAATGTTCTTTACTGCTATCCAGTGCTTCTCCCCTGGGTCTGACTGATACTGGCTTACCACGCTTAGTGCGTAAGCTACATCTGGTCTGGTACACAACATCGCATACATTATAGAGCCTACCGCAGAAGCGTGGGGTATAATAGACATGCGTTCCCTTTCCAAATCAGTCTTGGGAGACATCTCTTTGGAGAGGGTGATTCCGTGACAAGCCGGTAGATTACCGCGCTTAGAATCTTCCATACTGAATCTTTTCAGTACAGTGTCGATATACCTGGACTGCAAAAGTCCCAACATCCTCTTGGATCTATCACGATAGATCCGGATCCCCAGAATGTAAGAGGCATCACCCAGGTCTTTTATGGAGAACCTTTGTGACAAGAATCCTTTGACAGATTGTAGCATAGGAATGTCATTTCCTATCAATAGAATGTCATCCACGTACAAGACGAGGAATACGACACTTCTGGCTACAACTTTACTATATATGCATGGTTCATCTGGATTTTTGATAAAGTCATATTCTTTGACTGTCTCATCAAAACAGATGTTCCAACTCCGCGATGCCTGCTTTAGTCCATAAATGGACTTAAGTAGCTTGCATACTTTCCCGCTGCTCCCACTCTGATTGAAACCCTCTGGCTGATCCATATAGACGCTCTCTTCTAAATTTCCATTCAGAAAAGTCGTCTTTACGTCCATCTGCCAGATTTCATAATCATGGAAGGCAGCAATAGCAAGAAGGACCCGAATGGATTTGAGCATAGCCACTGGAGAAAAAGTTTCGTCATAGTCCAAACCAGGTCTTTGACGAAAACCCTTTGCAACAAGTCTAGCCTTATAGGTTTCCACCTGTCCATCTACACCAATCTTTTTCTTGAAGATCCATTTGCATCCTATGGGTTTTACCCCATCTGGAGCAAAGTCCAAAGTCCATGCTTTGTTGGTGTACATGGACTCCATTTCGGTCCGCATTGCATCTAGCCATCGTACCGAGTCGCCTCTCTGGATGGCCTGCTGGAAGTCAGTAGGTTCATCATCATCTATGATGCAATCCTCTCTATCCCCGTCTATGAGAAAACCGTAGTATCTCTCAGGCGGATGAGACGGCCTACTACTCCTGCGGAGGGGTGCGGGAATGTTCTGTTCTTCTTGAACCTCTGGTTCTACCAAACTTTCAGTAGCAGCTTGTGGTTCTGGAATTTCTTCCAGTTCTACTGCGCTCCCACTCTTCTGATTTTCTAAAAATTCAGTTTCTAAGAAGTGGGCATGACGAGAAACAAAAACCTTTTGTTCCTCTGCGTAATAGAAATAATATCCCTTGGAGTTCTTTGGATATCCCACAAGCTTACACTGTACTGAGCGTGCCTCGAGCTTGTCCGAATGCTGCTTTTTTACAAAAGCTGGACACCCCCATGTCCTAAAATGTTTTAGACAGGGTTTCTTCCCACTCCATATCTGATATGGTTTGGTAGGCACAGTCTTGGTTGGAACCTGGTTCAAAAGATATGCCGCTGATTCTAGCGCATAACCCCAGAAAGATCGCGGTAACTCAGCATTACTCATCATGGATCATACCATATCCAATAGGGTTCGATTCCGTCTCTCCGATACACCGTTGTGCTGTGGAGTGTATGGAGGAGTAAGCTGAGAGAGAATTCCTTTCTCTTTTAGGTAACCTAGGAACTCGGCACTTAAGTATTCTCCACCTCGATCAGATCTCAGTGTCTTAATACTTTTGCCTGTTTGGTTTTCCGCTTCACTCTTGTATTCCAGGAATTTCTCAAAGGCCTCGGATTTATGCTTCATTAAGAAAACATATCCATACTTAGAGAAATCATCTGTAAAAGTAATGAAGTAGGAATAACCACCTCTCGCATGTAGACATTGGACCACATACATCGCTGTGTATGAGTCCTAAGAGCTCGCTCGCTCTTACTCCTTGTCCAGTGAATGGAGTCTTTATCATCTTTCCTTTGAGACAAGATTGACAAGTGTCATAAGATTGATATTCGAACGAGTCCAAATATCCTTCTCTATGCAACTTAGTCAACCTTCTCTCATTGATGTGACCCAGTCTACAATGCCATAAGAAAGCTTTATTTAAATCTGGAGACTTTCTTTTTAGTGTGTTCTGGACATTGAAAATTTGGAGTTGGTTTAAAACATATATGTCGTTATTTAGTGTACCTGACCCAATCAAACCATGATTAAGGTGGATGTTGACAACATCTCTTACAAACGTGAAATCATAACCTTTATTTGATAACAAGGAAACTGATATGATATTACACATTAAGCTTGGTACAAAATAACAATTATGTAAAACCAAAATGTGTCCACTCGTCAATCCTAGGTGATAATCCCCGACGGACGCAGCTCCCACGCTAGCTCCGTTAGCAACCTTTAGGGTCATATCACCTTCCTTCAGCACTCTACGGTTTCTCAGTGCCTGCAATGAATTGAAAATTTGAGATCCTGATCCGGTATCCAATACCCAGGAAGTAGAGTTGATCGACAGACAATTCTTAATTACAAACACACCTGAAGTCGAAGCCACAGCTTGCTTCTGTAAGTCGATGTAGTACACCCCAGTACTTGTGGGGAGGCGGAATTTTCAAAAACGATCAAGTTTAAAGAACGAATATCGACTAACCGCTTGAATCGAAGCTAAACAAATAATAACCAAACACATAGCTATACTAAACTATAGTGTTAAGGGATTATACCTAATGAAAACTAGTCCTTCGTCTTTACGATCTCCTTGTTCTCCTCGGCCTTCTCTAGGTAGTAGACGATCCACCCGAGAGCAAAACTCCAAGCTAAACCTCTAAACTTGAGGCAACTAACCTTCTTGGATTGCTAATCAAAGAAGTTAGGATGAGATAGAGTGATGGTTATGGATTGTTTAGTCTAACTAATCCTTTGATCTCAACACATGAGGATTAAGGATTAGGGTTTGAATATGAGAGCTTGAGGAGAGAGAATGTGAGATAAGATAATGAGAAGAGAGAGTGTGTATCATAATATATTATGAAGCATTCTCATTTATCAATAAAAGAAAATGAGTGATGAATAAGCATGCTTCACAAATATCTAATGGTGATTCATTAAGCATGTGTCATTATCATTTATGGTGCAATTAATGATAATGATGAATCACCTCATGACTCACTTTCTTATCCATAAGTAACCTCCTTAGTCACATCTTCTAGAAGCTTCTCGTACAATTACGAGAACGCCCCTCCAATCCGCAAAAATACGGAAAAACTTTAGACTGTAAAAATCCAATAACCGGATACCAGTAACTGGCTTAAACCAAAGACGACTGGTAAAAACTGTCCGAAAGTCGTACGTGCGTAAACGCACGTATGCGTCCGAACCCTTTGTCGCAAAACCATGCAACCTCTATATCGTTTCGCCTGGAGTAGGAAACTCTCTGTGTGGGACTCTAGAGACTCGACTACTACGCTGGCAGTGGGTTTAACCACAGACCGCAAGCGGCACTAGCTGTACGTAACGGTCCCCAGGTAGTTGTCGATAAGAAGGCAGATGAGAAAACCCATCCGAACTCCTACTGAGTCTGATGTGACAATCTCCATACAGTCCGGTCCGTTCGTCCAAGACTATCGCATATCGGGCCTAGGGGGCGGCAAGCGTCAGTCCCCTAATAGCGGTATAAGTCGTGTCGGAGGGAAGCCCATTTACACCCTGAGAAACTACTGGAACCTACCAGCAAATCTCGCTTGCCCTGGCCAGGGACTTTGCGTAATGGCTCTCTGACACAGCACGATATCTACTCCCAATACCGGGAGGGACGAATCCTGTCTAACCGCCACTGCCTCCAAGTGCTCGGGACTGCACCCAACTGCTACCTGTTTGCACGACTTCTTTGAGCCGTGGTAGGGTAGCAATCTAAGAACAGTGGGACACACTCGAGGCGAAGTAGCAGTGTCAAGTCTGCGGACTACGCTGTACTCATGTCACCTGGGAACTGTTCACTGACGACTGGTATCAAACCAACCAACAGTTCCCTGTGAGTCCTGTCCGGTGTACCCGTAACCTAACGAGCACCTGCATACTATCTCCAGTACGACGTACTGACGGCTGTGGGACAGACCATCTCCCCATCTGGGATGAGAAGCGTACACACCAGTCTACTCCGGAGTATCGATGCTCTGTCTCGATAATCCAACGACCAGGGACCTGAATAAGGATGTGCTTGTAGACTACCCAGCCCCCACTAGTGTGACTGCCATCACAACGCTGGTAGACAAGCAAGATCCTAAGAGCTCTATCAATACGTACACTCACATATTAAGATAGAAAAACCAAGTAGCATACTACCATGTTTAGCAAGACTGTTATATACATGTGAATATCCCAAGCTTCCATTAAGTAATATACAAGCTAGTATGATACAGTAATGGCCTTCTAGGGCATAAACACTAACAATCTCCCACTTGCACTAGGGCCATGTACTGGTATATCGTAGACCAATGATCTCGAGTAGCCTCTCGAACTGAATCTGAGGAAGGGCCTTCGTGAATGGATCAGTAATGTTCTCTTCTGAAGCAACTCTCCGAACCTCGATCTCCTGACGATCAATGATCTCCCTGATCAGGTGATACCGCCTCAAGATGTGTCTGGACTTCTGATGGGACCTTGGTTCCGTCGCTAAAGCTATAGCTCCGTTGTTGTTGCAATACAGAGGTATTGGATCAACTATGGTAGGAACCACCTGAAGTTCTGTTAGGAACTTCTTCATCCAGACTGCTTCTTTTGCGGCATCGCAAGCAGCTATATACTCCGCTTCCATCGTCGAGTCAGCAACGGTGTCCTGCTTGGAGCTCTTCCAGCACACCGCCCCTCCATTGAGGGTAAAGACATAACCCGACATGGACTTGGAATCGTCCTTATCACTCTGGAAGCTGGAATCAGCAAAGGCCTCCAACCTGAGGTCTTTTCCGCCGTAAACCAAGAACATCTCCTTAGTCCTCCTCAGGTACTTGAGAATGTTCTTTACTGCTATCCAGTGTTTCTCCCCTGGGTCTGACTGATACCGGCTTACCACGCTTAGTGCGTAAGCTACATCTGGTCTGGTACACAACATCGCATACATTATAGAGCCTACCGCAGAAGCGTAGGGTATAATAGACATGCGTTCCCTTTCCAAATCAGTCTTGGGAGACATCTCTTTGGAGAGGGTGATTCCGTGACAAGCCGGCAGATTACCGCGCTTAGAATCTTCCATACTGAATCTTTTCAGTACAGTGTCGATATACCTGGACTGCGAAAGTCCCAACATCCTCTTGGATCTATCACGATAGATCCGGATCCCCAGAATGTTAGAGGCATCACCCAGGTCTTTCATGGAGAACCTGTGTGACAAGAATCCTTTGACAGATTGTAGCATAGGAATGTCATTTCCTATCAATAGAATGTCATCCACGTACAGGACGAGGAATACGACACTTCTGGCCACAACTTTACTATATATGCACGGTTCATCTGGATTTTTGATAAAGTCATATTCTTTGACTGTCTCATCAAAACAGATGTTCCAACTCCGCGATGCCTGCTTTAGTCCATAAATAGACTTAAGCAGCTTGCATACTTTCCCGCTGCTCCCACTCTGATTGAAACCCTCTGGCTGATCCATATAGACGCTCTCTTCTAAATTTCCATTCAGAAAAGCCGTCTTTACGTCCATCTGCCAGATTTCATAATCATGGAAGGCAGCAATAGCAAGAAGGACCCGAATGGATTTGAGCATAGCCACTGGAGAAAAAGTTTCGTCATAGTCCAAACCAGGTCTTTGACGAAAACCCTTTGCAACAAGTCTAGCCTTATAGGTTTCCACCTGTCCATCTACACCAATCTTTTTCTTGAAGATCCATTTGCATCCTATGGGTTTTACCCCATCTGGAGCAAAGTCCAAAGTCCATACTTTGTTGGTGTACATGGACTCCATTTCGGTCTGCATTGCATCTAGCCATCGTACCGAGTCGCCGCTCTGGATGGCCTGCTGGAAGTCAGTAGGTTCATCATCTTCTATGATGCAATCCTCTCTATCCCCGTCTATGAGAAAACCGTAGTATCTCTCAGGCGGATGAGACGGCCTACTACTCCTGCGGAGGGGTGCGGGAATGTTCTGTTCTTCTTGAACCTCTGGTTCTACCAAACTTTCAGTAGCAGCTTGTGGTTCTGGAATTTCTTCCAGTTCTATTTCGCTCCCACTCTTCTGATTTTCTAAAAATTCAGTTTCTAAGAAGTGGGCATGACAAGAAACAAAAACCTTTTGTTCCTCTGCGTAATAGAAATAATATCCCTTGGAGTTCTTTGGATATCCCACAAGCTTACACAGTACTGAGCGTGCCTCGAGCTTGTCCACATGCTGCTTTTTTACAAAAGCTGGACACCCCCATGTCCTAAAATGTTTTAGACAGGGTTTCTTCCCACTCCACATCTGATATGGTGTGGTAGGCACAGTCTTGGTTGGAACCTGGTTCAAAAGATATGCCGCTGATTCTAGCGCATAACCCCAGAAAGATCGCGGTAACTCAGTATTACTCATCATGGATCGTACCATATCCAATAGGGTTCGATTCCGTCTCTCCGATACACCGTTGTGCTGTGGAGTGTATGGAGGAGTAAGCTGAGAGAGAATTCCTTTCTCTTTTAGGTAACCTAGGAACTCGGCACTTAAGTATTCTCCACCTCGATCAGATCTTAGTGTCTTAATACTTTTGCCTGTTTGGTTTTCCGCTTCACTCTTGAATTCCAGGAATTTCTCAAAGGCCTCTGATTTATGCTTCATTAAGAAAACATATCCATACCTAGAGAAATCATCTGTAAAAGTAATGAAGTAGGAATAACCACCTCTCGCATGTGTAGACATTGGACCACATACATCACTGTGTATGAGTCCTAAGAGCTCGCTCGCTCTTACTCCTTGTCCAATAAATGGAGTCTTTGTCATCTTTCCTTTGAGACAAGATTGACAAGTGTCATAGGTTTGATATTCGAACGTGTCCAAATATCCTTCTCTATGCAACTTAGTCAACCTTCTCTCATTGATGTGACCCAGTCTACAATGCCATAAGAAAGCTTTATTTAAATCTGGAGACTTTCTTTTTAGTGTGTTCTGGACATTGAAAATTTGGAGTTGGTGTAACACATATATGCCGTTATTTAGAGTACCGGACCCAATCAAACCATGATTAAGGTGGATGTTGACAACATCTCTTACAAACGTGAAATCATAACCTTTATTTGATAACAAGGAAACTGATATGATATTACACGTTAAGCTGGGTACAAAATAACAGTTATGTAAAACCAAAATGTGTCCACTCGTCAATCCTAGGTGATAATCCCCGACGGACGCAGCTCCCACGCTAGCTCCGTTAGCAACCCTGAGGATCATATCACCTTCCTTCAGCACTCTACGGTTTCTCAGTGCCTGCAATGAATTGCAAATATGAGATCCTGATCCGGTATCCAATACCCAGAAAGTAGAGTTGATCGACAGACAATTCTCAATTACAAACACACCTGAAGTCGAAGCCACAGCTTGCTTCGGTTCCTGGTTCTTGGCGTTCCACGCCTTGCAATCCTTCTTCCAGTGCCCTTTCCTATGACAATGGAAGCACTCATCCAGGCCAACTACCGGTGCTGTAAACTTTTTCTTTCCCTTCTTTCCCACCTTACTAACACCTCCTCTATGTTTGGGTGCGGCCTTCTTCTTCCTTCCTTTGGCCCTAGCCTTGGACCCGGAAGAAGATGCACCGCCAACAAACATAGCGGGTGTTTCCCTTGCCTTCTGCAAGGTGCCCTCTGCACTCCTTAACATGTTCAGGAGTTCCGCAAGTTCAACTTCTTTTCCTTGAAGATTGAAGTTGAGGATAAACTGGGCGTAGGTGGGAGGAAGGGACTGGAGAACAAGGTCTGTATAGAGCTCATTATCCAAAGTCGTCCCAAGGTCTGCGAGCTCTTCAATATAGCCGATCATCTGTAGGACATGTTCACCTACTGATGACCCGACAGCCAACCTCGCTCGAAACAATTTCTTAGAGGTCTCGTATCTTGCTATACGAGATTGCTCTCCATAAAGTTCCTTTGTATGGAGAAATATGCCATCTAGGGACATATCCTCGTGCCTCCTCTGATGTTCATTGTTCATCGAGGCAAGCACGATGCACTTGGCTCTCGCGCAATCTAAATCCCAGGTTTTGCGGATTTCCTTATCCGCATTGCTGGATTTGGGACCAAGGACAGCAGGTGCTGTAGCGGTGAGGACGTACCCCAGTTTGTCATAGGTCAAAGCCATCTTGACATTCCGCAGCCAATCTTTATAGTTTGGCCCTGTCAGTATATTTTTCTCTAAAAGTAACTTAAGTCCAGTCATTTTCAGGGTCGCTGCAATTAGGAGAGAGAGAAGAAAACTCTTTAGCATGATGCTCTTGCAAGTTTAGAGTGGTTTTTAGTTTATCTAAACTGGATGGCTCCCACTGTTTCTCAAATCCTTCCTCAAACCATAAAAGAAGAATTAGCCAAGACTATTCTCACCGTACAATTCTTGCTTAACCGTTCAGCCAGGCCGGTGTCGATACTTCGAGGGAGGTTTTCCAACGCTTTCGCGAAGTTCCTTAATTATATAACCTCTTTTCTCTGGGGGCGTAACCCCGCTGACACTTTTCTGGACACCTACTAGGTTTATAGCATTGATCGTTAAGCGACGAATATCCTGATAAGTAGCATATACCCACAGTAGGATCGGGATCCAAATATCATCGTATGATAATGTTGAAGGAATCCTACCAACATTCATCAAACTCCAAATGGTATGCATCTCTTTGCAAATTTCAGTTTCTTTAGAAATTTCCGATATATAGTTTTGCCCCATGCTCTTATGATCTTGACTAAGGGCCAACAAATCATAAGTCACATGTCAAGTTCTGCCCATCATTATCCTGTTGATTTGAACCCATCCGTATACTCTTGACTAAGGGCCAAACAAAGTAATACGACTGTCCCAAACCAACTCATCTATCTATGCAACAAATGAATACCCCAGCAGCTACCAAACACTATGTCTTGACTAAGGGCCAAACAAACATAGCTTGAATACTACTGACCATTCATAAGAAATGACAGAGGGCTACGACTGGTTTTGGCGAAACCGTGAACGTAATGAACTTGATATAACCGAAGGAACCTGATAGCTTTTAAAAGGAGTGGTTAAATCTCCGCATTTAAAAATATCTGTTTTAAAATTAACCGAGTGGTTTCTTTTAAATTGTTCCAACGATTTAAACTTTGGTTTGTTTTACTTTGCATTATAGATAATGCATCCCATCATTAACCTATCATTGCAGAAAACAACGAAAATACAACGTCCTCTTATGCCATCCGCATTCGCCACGGGGTCCCGTCATCACCCGTTAGGTTACTTAACTAACGACAGAGCGGGGGCTGGGCTAGCGCGGGTGTAAAACATAAGTGGCGTCTAAATAGCTATCATAAATATAGATATTTTACATTCGTCTGACGCAATGATATTCATTCCAGAACACAGATAAACAATATTGGATTTGCAAGCAATCTGTATTTCTTTTGAGCCTGCAAGAAAAGACAGATTACACAGTTGTGATGAATAGCCGTTACCCCACCCTCGACCCCTACGGGTACGGCAAACTACCCACCCGGTAGTCTGTGTACCCCACCTTGGGTCAGTCCTTGGAGCAAAAACAGTAAAATGAAATAATACAACGGTGGCTACGACCGCAACCTGGAAGTGCCCCGCAAAAATAATATTACAACAAATTACATTTACAACAAATGAATTAAACAATAACCCATTGCTAACCCCGGCTATACACCACAACAGTCCAATACAGTTTATATGCACAAACAGATATAACCATTTCAGAAATGTGCAACCCCCTGCCAACCGACATACTAGCAGTTAGGGGAGGTTTACGAACACATTAAACAATCACAGATATAATCCAATATGCAAATACTGTACAATTCGATCGAATAAACAACATCAATATTGCTCCAAAATCTGCTCTGTTAAACAGTAACTTGAGCAATTATTAAATATTCCAGAAAACCCCAAATACCAGAGAGGACCCACACACGAAATACGAGTCCATGAGTCGGCAACTCGGCCGCGGAACCGCGGCGGATCGGTGGGATCCGCCGCGCTTCCGCGGCGCTTTAGCCGATTCATGGGCTCGAATTTCTTGTGTGTTCTTCTGGACTGTTTACAAGCTTTCTAAGATCACCAGAAAAATTTTAGGACATCATTTTAAATTCGACAGAAACTTTACAGATTTTAGGTTTTCCGGCTTCGTTTTTCCGTTCGAAATTCGTACAAATTTGCAATTAAGTTATTTATTGTTTAGCGAGTCTCTGATACCACTGTAAGTCGATGTAGTACACCCCAGTACTTGTGGGGAGGCGGAATTTTCAAAAACGATCAAGTTTAAAGAACGAACATCGACTAACCGCTTGAATCGAAGCTAAACAAATAATAACCAAACACATAGCTATACTAAACTATAGTGTTAAGGGATTATACCTAATGAAAACTAGTCCTTCGTCTTTACGATCTCCTTGTTCTCCTCGGCCTTCTCTAGGTAGTAGACGATCCACCCGAGAGCAAAACTCCAAGCTAAACCTCTAAACTTGAGGCAACTAACCTTCTTGGATTGCTAATCAAAGAAGTTAGGATGAGATAGAGTGATGGTTATGGATTGTTTAGTCTAACTAATCCTTTGATCTCAACACATGAGGATTAAGGATTAGGGTTTGAAGATGAGAGCTTGAGGAGAGAGAATGTGAGATAAGATAATGAGAAGAGAGAGAGTGTATCATAATATATTATGAAGCATTCTCATTTATCAATAAAAGAAAATGAGTGATGAATAAGCATGCTTCACAAATATCTAATGGTGATTCATTAAGCATGTGTCATTATCATTTATGGTGCAATTAATGATAATGATGAATCACCTCATGACTCACTTTCTTATCCATAAGTAACCTCCTTAGTCACATCTTCTAGAAGCTTCTCGTACAATTACGAGAACGCCCCTCCAATCCGCAAAAATACGGAAAAACTTTAGACTGTAAAAATCCAATAACCGGATACCAGTAACTGGCTTAAACCAAAGCCGACTGGTAAAAACTGTCCGAAAGTCGTACGTGCGTAAACGCACGTATGCGTCCGAACCCTTTGTCGCAAAACCATGCAACCTCTATATCGTTTCGCCTGGAGTAGGAAACTCTCTGTGTGGGACTCTAGAGACTCGACTACTACGCTGGCAGTGGGTTTAACCACAGACCGCAAGCGGCACTAGCTGTACGTAACGGTCCCTAGGAAGTTGTCGATAAGAAGGCCGATGAGAAAACCCATCCGAACTCCTACTGAGTCTGATGTGACAATCTCCATACAGTCCGGTCCGTTCGTCCAAGACTATCGCATATCGGGCCTAGGGGGGCGGCAAGCGTCAGTCCCCTAATAGCGGTATAAGTCGTGTCGGAGGGAAGCCCATTTACACCCTGAGAAACTACTGGAACCTACCAGCAAATCTCGCTTGCCCTGGCCAGGGACTTTGCGTAATGGCTCTCTGACACAGCACGATATCTACTCCCAATACCGGGAGGGACGAATCCTGTCTAACCGCCACTGCCTCCAAGTGCTCGGGACTGCACCCAACTGCTACCTGTTTGCACGACTCCTTTGAGCCGTGGTAGGGTAGCAATCTAAGAACAGTGGGACACACTCGAGGCGAAGTAGCAGTGTCAAGTCTGCGGACTACGCTGTACTCATGTCACCTGGGAACTGTTCACTGACGACTGGTATCAAACCAACCAACAGTTCCCTGTGAGTCCTGTCCGGTGTACCCGTAACCTAACGAGCACCTGCATACTATCTCCAGTACGACGTACTGACGGCTGTGGGACAGACCATCTCCCCAACTGGGATGAGAAGCGTACACACCAGTCTACTCCGGAGTATCGATGCTCTGTCTCGATAATCCAACGACCAGGGACCTGAATAAGGATGTGCTTGTAGACTACCCAGCCCCCACTAATGTGACTGCCATCACAACGCTGGTAGACAAGCAAGATCCAAAGAGCTCTATCAATACGTACACTCACATATTAAGATAGAAAAACCAAGTAGCATACTACCATGTTTAGCAAGACTGTTATATACATGTGAATATCCCAAGCTTCCATTAAGTAATATACAAGCTAGTATGATACAGTAATGGCCTTCTAGGGCATAAACACTAACAGCTTCGGTTCCTGGTTCTTGGCGTTCCACGCCTTGCAATCCTTCTTCCAGTGCCCTTTCCTGTGACAATGGAAGCACTCATCCTGGCCAACTACCGGTACCGCTAACTTTTTATTTCCCTTCCCTCCCACCTTACTAACACCTCCTCTAGGTCTGGGTGCGGCCTTCTTCTTCCTTCCTTTGGCCCTTGCCTTGGACCCGGAAGAAGATGTACCGCCAACAAACATAGCGGGTGTTTCCCTTGAATTCTTCAAGGTGCCCTCTGCACTCCTTAACATGTTCAGGAGTTCCGGAAGTTCAACTTCTTTTCTTTGAATGTTGAAGTTCAGGATAAACTGGGCGTAGGTGTGAGGAAGGGACTAGAGAATAAGGTCTGTATAGAGCTCATTATCCAAAGTCGTCCCAAGGTCTGCGAGCTCTTCAATGTAGCCGATCATCTTTAGGACATGTTCTCCTACCGATGACCCGACAGCCAACCTCGCTCGAAACAAGTTCTTAGAGGTCTCGTATCTTGCTATACGAGATTGCTCTCCATAAAGTTCCTTTGTATGGAGAAATATGCCATCAAGGTCCATATCCTCGTGCCTTCTCTGATGTTCATTGTTCATCGAGGCAAGCACGATGCACTTGGCTTTCGCGCAATCTAAATCCCAGGTTTTGCGGATTTCCTTATCCGCATTACTGGATTTGGGACCAGGGACAGCAGGTGCCGTAGCGGTGAGGACGTACCCCAATTTGTCATAGGTCAAAGCCATTTTGACATTCCGCAGCCAATCTTTATAGTTTGGCCCTGTCAGTATATTTTTCTCTAAAAGTAACTTACGTCCAGTCATTTTCAAGGTCGCTGCAATTAGGAGAGAGAGAAGAAAACTCTTTAGCATGATGCTCTTGCAAGTTTAGAGTGGTTTTTAGTTTATCTAAACTGGATGGCTCCCACTGTTTCTCGAATCCTTCCTCAAACCATAAAAGAAGAATTAGCCAGGACTATTCTCACCGTATAATACTTGCTTAACTGTTCAGCCAGGCCAGTGTCGATACTTCGAGGGAGGTTTTCCAACGCTTTCGCGAAGTTCCTTAATTAAATAACCTCTTTTCTCTGGGGGCGTAACCCCGCTGACACCTTTCTGGACACCTACTTGGTTTATAGCATTGATCGTTAAGTGACGAATATCCTGATAAGTAGTATATACTCACAGTAGGATCGGGATCCAAATATCATCGTCTGATAATGTTGTAGGAATGCTACCAACATTCATCAAACTCAAAATGGTATGCATCTCTTTGCAAATTTCAGTTTCTTTAGAAATTCCCGATATAGATTTTTGCCCCATGTTCTTATGATCTTGACTAAGGGCCAAACAAATCATAAGTCACATGTCAAGTTCTGCCCATCATTATCCTGTTGATTTGAACCCATCCGTATATACTCTTGACTAAGGGCCAAACAAAGTAATACGACTGTCCCAAACCAACTCATCTATCTATGCAACAAATGAATACCCCAGCAGCTACCAATCACTATGTCTTGACTAAGGGCCAAACAAACATAGCTTGAATACTACTGACCATTCATAAGAAATGACGGAGGGCTACGACTGGTTTTGGCGAAACCGTGAACGTAGTGAACTTGATATAACCGAAGGAACCTGATAGCTTTTAAAAAGAGTGGTTAAGGCTCCGCATTTAAAAATATCTGTTTTAAAAATAACCGAGTGGTTTCTTTTAAATTGTTCCAACGATTTAAACTTGGTTTATTTTCTTTGCATTATAGATAATGCGTCCCATCATTAACCTATCATTGCAGAAAACAACGAAAATATGGCGTCCTCTTATGCCATCTGCATTCGCCACTGTGTCCCGTCATAACCCGTTAGGTTACTTAACTAACGACAGAGCGGGGACTGGGCTAGCGCGGGTGTAAAACATAAGTGACGTCTAAAATAGCTACAATATATATAGATATTTTACATTCGTCTGACGAAATGATATACATTCCAGAACACAGATAAACTTTATTGGATTTGCAAGCAATCTGTATTTCTTTTGAGCCTGCAAGAAAAGACAGATTACACAGTTGTGATGAATAGCCGTTACCCCACCCAAGATCCCTACGGGTACGGAAAACTACCCACCCGGCAGTTTGTGTACCCCACCTTGGATCTGTCCTAGGAGCAAAAACAGTAAAATGAAATAATACAACGGTGGCTACAACCGCAACCTGGATGTGCCCCGCAAAATAATATTACAACAAATTACATTTACAACAAATGAATTAAATAATAACCCATTTCAAAACCCCGGCTATACACCACAATAGTCCAATACAGTTTATATGCACAAACAGATATAACCATTACAGAAATGTGCACCCCCCTACCAACTGACATACTAGCAGTTAGGGGAGGTTTACGAACACATTATACAATCACAGATATAATCCAATATGCAAATACTGTACAATTTTGATCGATTAAACACCATTAATATTGCTCCAAAACTGCTCTGTAAAACTGAAACCTGAGCATATATTAAATATTCCAGAAAATCCCAAATACCACAGAGAAGCAACACAGGAAATTTGGGTTCCTGACTCGGCAACTCGGCGGCGGAAGCGCGGCGGATCGGTGCGATCCGCCGCGGTTCCACGGCCGCGTTGCCGATTCAGAAGCCCAAATTTCTTGGGTGTTCTTCTGGTGTCTTTTCAAGCTTTCTGAACTTCCCTGAAAAATTTTTGGACATCATTTTAAAATCGACAGAAACATGATGTTTTTAGGGTTTTCCGGCTTCTTTTTTCCGTTCGAAATTCGTACAAATTTGCAATTAAGTTATTTATTGTTTAGCATGGCTCTGATACCACTGTAAGTCGATGTACTACACCCCAATACTTGTGGGGAGGCGGAATTTTCAAAAACGAACTTGTTTAGTGAACGAACATCGACTAACCGCTTGAATCAAAGCTAAACTATAAATAACCAAACACAAAGTGTTTCTAAACTACTGTGTTTAGGGATTATACCTAATGAACCAACTCCTTCGTCTTTACGAACTCCTTGTTCTCCTCGGCCTTCTCGAAGTAGTAGACGATCCACCCGAGAGCAAAACTCCAAGCTTAGCCTCTAAACTTGAGGCAACTAACCTTCTTGGATTGCTAATCAAAGAAGATAGATTGAGATAGAGTGATGGTTATGGATTGTTTAGTCTTACTAACCCTTGTACTCAACTCATGAGAGGGGAGGATTAGTCTTTTGAAGAGAGAGAGCTTGAGGAGAGAGAATGTGTAGATAATAATGAGATGAGATTATTGAGTATCATAATAAATATGAAGCATTCTCTTTTATGAAGAAAAGAATAATACATGATGAATAAGCATGCTTCACAAATATCTAATGGCGATTCATTATCATGAGTCATTAAGCATTTATTGTGCTTTAATGACATGAATGAATCACCCTCATGACTCACTAATCTCATTCATTGCATATGAAACCTAAACCTCCTTAGTCACCACTTCTAGAAGCTTCTCGTACAATTACGAGAACGCCCCTCCAATCCGCAAAAATACGGAAAAACTTTAAACTGTAAAAATCCAATAACCGGATACCAGTAACTGGCTTAAACCAAAGCCGACTGGTAAAAACTGTCCGAAAGTCGTGCGCGCGTAAACGCACGTACGCGTCCGAACCCTTGTCGTAAAACCATACGACCTCTATATCGTTTCGCCTGGAATAGGAAACTCTCTGTGTGGGACTCTAGAGACTCGACTACTACGCTGGCAGTGGGTTTAACCACAGACCGCAAGCGGCACTAGCTGTACGTAACGGTCCCCAGGTAGTTGTCGATAAGAAGGCCGATGAGGAAACCCATCCGAACTCCTACTGAGTCTGATGTGACAATCTCCATACAGTCCGGTCCGTTCGTCCAAGACTATCGCATATCCGGCCTAGGGGGCGGCAAGCGTCAGTCCCCTAATAGCGGTATAAGTCGTGTCGGAGGGAAGCCCATTACACCCTGAGAAACTACTGGAACCTACCAGCAAATCTCGCTTGCCCTGGCCAGGGACTTTGCGTAATGGCTCTCTGACACAGCGCGATATCAACTCCCAATACCGGGAGAGACGAATCCTGTCTAACCGCCACTGCCTCCAAGTGCTCGGGACTGCACCCAACTGCTACCTGTTTGCACGACTCCTTTGAGCCGTGGTAGGGTAGCAATCTAAGAACAGTGGGACACACTCGAGGCGAAGTAGCAGTGTCAAGTCTGCAGACTATGCTGTACTCATGTCACCTGGGAACTGTTCACTGACGACTGGTATAAAACCAACCAACAGTTCCCTGTGAGTCCTGTCCGGTGTACCCGTAACCTAACGAGCACCTGTATACTATCTCCAGTACGACGTACTGACGGCTGTGGGACAGACCATCTCCCCAACTGGGATGAGAAGCGTACACACTAGTCTACTCCGGAGTATCGATGCTCTGTCTCGATAATCCAACGACTAGGGACCTGAATAAGGATGTGCTTGTAGACTACCCAGCCCCCACTAGTGTGACTGCCATCACAACGCTGGTAGTCAAGCAAGATCCTAAGAGCTCTATCAATACGTACACTCACATATTAAGATAGAAAAACCAAGTAGCATACTACCATGTTTAGCAAGACTGTTATATACATGTGAATATCCCAAGCTTCCATTAAGTAATATACAAACTAGTATGATACAGTAATGGCCTTCTAGGGCATAAACACTAACAATCTCATCATAGTCCCAGTAGCCGAGTACAGATCCTAAGGGCTTTATCAACATGTGAGAGTAAGACGGTAAACTAATATAAGTCAACATGTTAAGATAAAGGAAAACCAAATAGCATACTATCATGACGAGCAAGAAAGTCCTCTCTATATATATCCAAGTATCCATTATAATATACATCATATGTACAACAATGGCCTCTGGAGCATATACATAACTAACAGGTTTGCCCGCTTACTCATGAATCACTCTCTCCAAAAAGATGTCTCCCGAGACTGATTTGGAGAGAGCTCGCGTCAAGGGATACCCTATGCTTCGGCGGTAGGCTCTATCATATATGCGATGTTATGTACCAGAACAGATGTAGCTGACTCACTAAGAGTAGTGATCATGGATCAAACGGATCTTGGGAGAATCACTAGACAGCTATGATGGACATTCTTAAGCACTTGAGAAGTACAGAAGAAATATTCTTGGTGTTTGGTAACGGTGAACTCCAGTGGGAGTCCTTTACCGATTTGAGCTTGCAGAGTGATAAGGTCAACTGAAAGTCGGTCTCAGGCATTGTCTTTACCCTCGGTGAGGGGCGGTATGTTGGAAGAGTTCCAAGCTAGATACTGTGGAAGACTAGACGATAAAGGCTGAATACATTGCTACCAACGATGCTGCCAAAGTGGCTGTCTGGATATTTCTTGTTCATGAGATGAACGCGGTTCCTACCATTGAGCGTCCAATAACTGTTATTGTGACAACAATGGAGTTATGGCTTTGGCCTAGGAACCCCGGTCCCATCAGCGATCCAGACATATTCTAAGGCAGAATCACCTGATTAGGGAGATGGTTGATCTCCAAGGGATCGAGGTTAGGAGAGTTGACGCGAAGGATAACAAAACGGATCCACTCACAGAGGCCTTTCCCTTGAGAGACTTTTATGAGACGTTGGGTATGAGATACTACAACAACTGGCCCTAGTGCAAGTGGGAGATTGTTAGTTATATGTATGCCCTAAAGGCCATTATTGTACATGTGATGTATATTATAGTGGATGCTTGGACATATATAGGGAGGACTTTCTTGCTCGACATGATAGTATGCAATTTGGTTGCTCTTTATCTTAACATGTACACTTATTGTCTCTCGGTTACATGTTGATAAAGCCCTTAGGATGAGTACTTGACTACCAGGATTATGATGCAGATCATACTAGTGGGACAGAGGTAGTCAGTAAGTACATTCTTCAAATGTTCCTAGTCGTAGGAGTATCGAGATGGGGCATCGATATTCCAGAGTAGACTAGCGTATACGCTTCTTGACCCATATGATGGGCGATAGATGATCCCATATCCATTGGTGTTTGAAATCAGAGAAGGTATACGGGTGCTCAGTGGAGACTGGGTACACTGGATGGACTCGCTGAGAACTCCTAAATGGTATTATACCTATCATCAGATAGCAGTTCTCTGGTGACACTGGTACAGGTTAGTCTGTTGACCCGAGATCGTCATAGAGTCTTGTGTGATTCCCACTGTGCTTTGATTTCCACCTTACCACGTTCAAGAGAACGTGCAAAACGGTGGTTTTGGGTACAGTCCTGAGTCACATGGAGGCAATGAGCGATAGGAGGGGGTTCGTCTCTCCCGGTATTGGGGGTTGATGTTGCGCTATGCTCGATTGGCCATAACAGGAAATCCCTGGCCAGGGTTGCTGAGATTTACTGGTAAGTGTTATCAGTATTTTCTCGAACCGTTATGGGCCTTACATTGGCATGACTTATCAAGCTATTAGGGTCTGACGTTTGCCACCCCCATGCGAGATATCAGACGAAGAGACTGGACTGTACGTTAGTGTTACTTATTGGATTCGCAGAAGTATGAGCAGACTTGCTTGTTTATCTTCTGATCGCTCAATACCCGGGTGGACGTTACGTCCAGCTAGTACCACTGACGGCTTGTGGGTGACTGATATGATCATCACCTACTGACGGCGTGTTGACGAGTCTTTAGAGTCCTACACAGAGGTTTCCTGGCTCAGGCGAAACGAAGTAGGAGCACATATGTGATATGTGCGGGACCGAGATTAATACGAGTATGTGATACCGTATTCTATTCTCGCGATTTGAGTTATCGGTCGGTTATATATGATATAGCCGGGTTATCGAATCAAGTGTTGATTCGATAAGTTGATACACATGATATTAGTCGGTTATATATGATACAGCCGGATTATTAAATCAAGTGTTGATTTAATAATTTAATGTATAATTATATATTTGATATATTAATGTACATTAACTAATATTAGCTCACTTAAGAATTCTTTTTCTCACTTGTGCATTTAGTATATATGTGATATATATTAATGTATATTTTTGTGTGTCATGCTAGATGATACATGAGACATGGGTGTATGAGACTCACACCATGCTTATCATAATGATGGGTTTTATTTATTTAAAGTAAATCAAAATTAGTTGGAAATTAGTCACATGGTTAGATGCTTGGAGAAGTTTGTAGTGACCATTGACTTAGTCCACTAATATTTTTTTACATTAGATATTTATTAACCCAACCATTATCTTAAACCACGGTTATGTCTCTACCTGAGTTATATGAGATATTTTTCACCCATGGTTGCCATTCTACACTTGCTTCTCTCCATGGTTGCTTTTCTTCATCTCCTTCCTCTAGCTCTCTAGATTTTTGGGAGGTGAAGAAAATTAGTGAGAAAAATATTTCTAAAGTGAGCAAAATTCCCACTTCATCATCCTACATTAGACTAGCCATTTAGTTTAGGTTGTTTGCTTCTCTAATTCCACATTAGTGAAGAGGGAGCTTGAGTTAGTGTCTTTTCGACGTAGATCATCTTCGGCCTCGAAGACTTCAAGAAAGCTTGTTCATTTCATCTTGTGGAGCCTTACTAGAGTCCGGGAGATCACTACTTTGAGCGAAGGGACAACTACACAGAGCTTATGAAGTGAAGGACCGGTCTACAAAGGTTGTATTCCTTGTTCACTTAGATATAAAGATGTTTACATTCTTGTTTCGTCTAATTCTCTAGTTAAGATTCTAGGTTTGGGTTCTTTAGCATGCCAAATTTTTGAAAACGGCATGGTCGATACCTCCCGAAACACAGTGGCGGTGCTACGGAACCCAGCATGCACAATATCTCAAATCATCTTGTTAGTGAACTTATTTTTATTTGAAATATTATTCTAACCAATTATATGATATGATATCTTAAGAATATTGGTTAGGATTATTTGATATGATATGCATATTTTAATAATAAATAATATCATGAATATTTTATTTAAATATGATATGCATATATTTTCCTTAATTATATTAATTACAAATGAAGAAACATATGACAATAATCCTTTTACAAATAAACACACATATGTTCTTAATTTACAAATAACACCTTTTAGTAGTAAACAATAATAGGGAAAATGTCCATACAAATTTGCAATAAATTTGACGGATCACTTATATACCTTATTTTCAAAAGAGTCTAACTCAAGTTGTCTTTCAAGAATCATAGAACTCGAAATATCGGAGTGTGGTTCATTAAAACTCGGTGGAATTGAAAGAAAATGAGAAGAACCAAAGAAAGTGTGTAATGAAATGGGTAAACGAACTTGGGTGTCGAGTATTGTTGAACTAGATGTTGGAGATGAAGCCTGAATATCGTTTTGCATATCGGATAGCTCGGTGGTAAGAATATGATCGGTTAAATGTACAGGAAGATGTTCACATTCAATGGAAGGGATATGATGGGTCGAAGAATTCAACTCATCCAACATAGCGAGTTCATCTTCAAAGATTTTCTCAGCACCGATATCACTAACACCTTCAGTCAAATCAAACGAATAGTTCTTTAAAAATTCATCAATTCTATCATCCTCAATCAATAGATCACTTGGTTCACATGCTGGAATTGGAAGGTTTGAAATGTCAAGTTTAGTCGAATAAGGATCGGTTTGATTTGAAATGGTGTAAGGCTCTCTTTCACACTCATGATTGGAAAAGTCAAACATGTTAGTCTCGGACACCTCAACAATTAGAGTATTAAGCGGTTGATCATCAAATACATTCGGTTAGGGGTTCAAGATGGAAGGTGTCGAGATCAAAAGAATTGGTTTTGGTTTGACTTGGAGGGATCCCTGGTTCTTTTTCACTACTCAATTCTAACTCTACTTCAAGACTAGACATGGTTTGTGAAGAAGTTTCAATGAAGGATTCTCTTTGAACCGTGGAACTTCCTAATTGATTTTCAGAAGCACTGTCTAGATCAGGTGCAAAAGTTGAGTATGGTTGGAATGTTTTTAATTGTTGGCTATGGGAAAATTCAATATGTTCCGCAATAGAAATGGGTTTACGAATTGCCGCATTAGTCTCAAGAGAAGTATCAATATGAGAGCATGTGAAAGTTTGGAACTGTTGATAAGAGTTAGAAGAGTGTATCCAAGTTTCATAAATATGATTAGGATAAACATTGTGATATGAAGAATATTGAGATTAGTTGGTTAGTTGGCGACTGGCTTTTGCAATTTGCTCAGCAATGGTCATGGGTGTAAAAGTTGTCATATTTGCCTCAAAAGGAGTATCAACATTTTCATATGGAAATGATTGTAATTGTTGTCATAACGGTTTTGGAGCAGGAAAAGGTATGAAACTTTGACTACGGGCCTTTGCAATATGCTCAGCAATGAACATGGGTTTAAAAGTTTCCTTACTGGCCTTAAAAGGATTATCAACATAAGAAGCTGTTGAATTTTGACGCGGTTGATAGGACTTTGAGTGAGGTGTCCAACTGTTATTTCGAGACGTTCTATCCTATCTCATAAAGAAATGGTAGGGTCGGAATTTGTATCAAAGCAATAATGATATAAAGAAATACCTAGTTGTGTATAGCAAAACTCGCCAAGAGTTAGTCGGTTTGGGTTACCCATTATAATAGAATAAAAAGAAAAGAGGGTGAAATGTTTTATTTTTTTATTTTGAAATTGTTTTGCTTTAAAAGAGGGACTCAACAAATGTGCACAAACAATCCCTAGATCTAGGGTCACCTAGTCAAATCACTAGACCGCTCCTAAACTTCCAAAGGACAAGACATAGGATAAATCCTCTATCACCTTCTAATCAATCTTGCAGCCAGATAAGTGCCAAGTAAGTGGGAGTTATCCACTATATGAATCACCGAAATAACGGGCCTAATTAATTAAACCACTTTCCTTAGTCACACTTGCCTTAGACACCACAAGAAAAATACGAATAAGCAATAGATTACCCACGACCCTCCTTTGTCCTAATTGAGCGTGATTGTCCTTAGAGACTTGGTCTAGATATTTTTTATTAATGTGGGTTAATGAATATACTTGTTTGTGATTTGTGGGGCTTAAGAAGGGTGATGAAATCCCCACCTAATCTGAATTTGGGTTTCTTGCCCCCTTAAAGTCCATTTTAAATATGCAAAACAAACCAAAATCTAAAACACGCAAAAAGATTTTTAGCGGTACTGTTTGCAAAGAATTCTGCAGGTAGAAACAGTTTATTGGAGTTTTAGAGAAGAGAGGAAGACTATAAGATAATACCAAAAATTTTGGGGGGATTAACTCCCTACTATGGCCGCGCTTCCACCGCCAATAGCTTGTTTAGGTCGCGGGTCCGCCGCCGTTTGATGGAATCTCCCTTTGAAATTTTGGCACCACACTCTAATGCTTCTCTTTTCTTATTTGACAATCTCTGAATCTCTGTCGGTCCGCTCCAAGTGCTCCAGATTTCTCGTAAAACTCACACAAAAATCATTAAAAATACAAAATGCGGTTTTTTATTTCTATTTCTATTTTTATTTTTTTATGTTCTCTGATTTTATATTAGAAATTAACCCGAATAAAAAGAAAAATAATTACGACCGTTTCCCCGGCAATGGCACCATTTGATTGATTCGAAAATGTGTGTCTATGTGTGTTGTAAATTTCCACAATCAAGACAGTGTCATAAATAGCTAGCCGTGATGAGTACGGGTCGTCCGCAAGGAAACGGTGAACTGCTTTTCTTGTTTTAGACGAGTTGATAGAACAATGTTGGGATACGATAGTGCCCTGGCCATCTACCGTGGTCGGTGCGGAACAAAAACTGGCGTTTAAAAAACTTTGGCGCCAACGAAACCGTCAAGATCGAACCATAAACCAATACTAGCTAACTACAAAAAGCTAAACTATAATGTTAGAAATGGTTATACCGAATGAACCGTGTCCTTCAGTCTTCTACCATCTTCCCAAGCTCCTTAAGACGTCCTTGACTGAACTTGGCCCCCGGTCTTCCTCCGTCGAAGATGATCCATCCGAGAGATGTAGTCCATGGCTCTAGCTCCACACCAAGCATTGAGTGAAGCAACTAGGGACTCTAGATTGCTAGTTTAGAGTGCCTAGGGATGTAATGTATGGATCCATGTGTTTATCTATCTCACCTCCTCTCTTGATTCTCAACTCATGAAATTGTAGAGAGGAGGTTAGAGATGAAGGTGTGGGAACTCAAGAAATCTAGAGAGAGAGTGAAGCTAATGGTGAGGTTGAGAAAACCATCTCAAAAAATTATGAACCTTCCATGTGAGAGAAAATATCATAGCAAGGTTTTGTAAAACATTTTCTTTCAATTTTAAAATCAAGCCATGCTTGAATAGTTTGCACAAATGAATTAACAATTCATTTGTGCAACACTATGCAAGCATGGCTCTCACCATACCCCCTTTCTTTATTTCCACCTTATTTCCCATTTAAAATAAATGGATAAAAACTAAATGAGATGTCCACTTTCTAGAATGTTATCTATAGAAATACGGATTGCACTCTACTGTATATACATACCTGTATTCGTACCGAAAAACGAATACCCGAAGAGATAGAATAACACAAAGAACATAATACTAGAATATACATATCGAAATACATATACGTAAATTATTAAATCAACACCAGATTTAATAATCTGGCTCAAACCCGAGCTGGCTAGTATTATCAACCGTCCGATCGAAAGTCCGGGTAACTAGTACACTCATTTGATCGGAACACTGCACGTATCCAATACGGCTACTACATTATTTTGCCAGAACCAGGGAAACCGTTTGTGTGGGACTCTTAAGACTCGTCAATACGCTGGCAGTGGGTTTAAACACAAGCACGTCAGCGGCACTAGCTGTACGTAACGGCTACCCAGGTATTGAGCGAAAGGAAGGCCAACGAGCAAACTCATCCAAACCCTAGTGAGTCTGTCCGTGACAATCTCCGTACAGTCCAGTCTGTTCATCTAAAAGTATCGCATATCAAGCTAGGGGGGTGGAAAAATTCAGACCCCTAATAATGCGATATTTCGTGTCGGTATGAAGCCCATCACCCATTGAGAAACTACTGATCCAAATCAGTAATTCTAGACTACCTTGGCCAATGATTTCTGGTGATGGCCACCCGTGCATTGCGCGACATCAACCCCCAATACCGTGGGAGACGAATCCCCGACGATCCGCTCACTGCCTCTATGTGGCTTGGGACTGTACCCAACTAAAACATGTTTGCACGACTTCTTTGAGTCGTGGTAGGGTAGTAATCAAAGCACAATAGGAACTCACATGAGGCAAAGAACGATCTCAGGTCGACAGACTAACCTGTGCACATATTACCTGGGAACTGCTATCTGACAATAGGTATAATACCATCTAACATGTTCCCGGCGAGTCCGTCCAGTGTGCTCATAACCCAATGAGCACCTGTATAGTATCTTAGGTGACTAACTGACACCAATGGCTTGTGAGGCCGGCCACCGCCCCCTCGTCGGGGTCTCGATAAGTATACACTAGTCTACTACGGAGTATCGATGCCCAGTCTCGATACTCCCTCGACTAGGGACATTTAAGGATGAGCTTATAGACCACCCAGCTCCCACGTATATGATCGCCATCATAATACTAGTAGTCAAGAAAGAATCCTATGGACTCTATCAATATGTAATAGTGATCTGTAATACCACATAAAGTATGTACATGATGATAAAGACAAACCAGATAGCATACTATCATTTTGTTTAAGACTTTTCTACCCGTATAGGTCCTCCCTCAATCATCACAATCGCGTGCCTGCGATTACAATAATTGACTTAAGAACACTATAGCCAACAATCTCCCACTTGCACTTAAGGCTAATTATTGCGGTGTCGCATACTCACGGCCCGTGTGATACCGAACACCCAACTTTTCTACTAATCAGTCTCACAAAGCCCGTTTGTGAAACTATTGCGTTCGAGAAATAGCCTCAATGAGTGGATCCACTCCAATGTTTTTATCTTTATCTCTCTATATCTCAACTTCGCGGAGAAAGACTATCTCCCGAAATGAGCAATACATGTCTTAGAATTTGTCTGGATATCTGATGGGATCCAGTTCACAAATGAACTCCAAATCCAACAAACTTCTTAGACTGTATCATCCACTGAATTTAATTAGTATCCTACGCCATCCCTTCCACGTTATCCGTTTGGACCACCTGTCCAACATACTGCCCCTCAAAATAGGGAAAACTATAACCCTGACAGTCACTCTGTCATCCAGGTCATCTTGGAAGCCTGAAATGATAACCGTCTCTTGAAGGAGGCGGCCGTTACCATATACCAAGAACATCCACTTATGTTCATAACTGCTTCCCAATATTTCTCGAGTATTGGATTAATATATGTTTATTTTAGCTAGTGCAAAAACAATATCTGGTGTGGTACTTGGCATATCATGATTAACTCAATTGCCTAAGTAAGTGATATGCCAATCATGCAAATCCCTCTCCTCATCAGTTTGAAAGACATGTATTTAGAGAGGGTGACTCCATCACTTGCGGGTACACCACTATGCCAGGAGTCGTCTATTCTAAAACACTTTAGAATAGTGTCAAAGTACCCGAGTTGGGACACTTCCCAAATCTAGATCTAAAACCATAGATCTAGTCACCAGAATCCCTGATATTTTATCCAGATCCAATGTGGAGAAAATCCTTATCACAACCATAGTATAACCGATCGTAGTATAGGAATATCACTTCCTATCAAGAGCATGTCATCCAAATACCAGGACATCACTCTCTACTACCTTCTTACCAGGTCCATCTATTGTCCTGATGAAGTCAAACTCTATGACTGTTACATCAAAACTAGATGATCTATGTCTGTTGTACTTGCTTTAGTCTATAAATAGACATAAGCTACTTTCCCACTATGCTTCCGCTGCTCCCACTGACTACAACAACCCTCTGGCTGAGTCATAACATACATGAATGTGGAAGCATACCTGTTTATCAGGGTCCCGATGAAAGATGACGTTAATCGTCGCAGTCCTAACATACATGAACTCGATAGGCGGCTGAGAAGCCCTAGAAATAAAGAACTATGGTAGTTTAGTTGATTGATTGATCAAGAACATCCTTTCATATTAAACTCCGGCTTTTATAGAACCAGGGTTTGTTAAGAAGCAGTCCAAAGCCTAGATTTTACTTGAGTCGAATATCAATTACGTGTTTGCTTGGTGCTTAAGCCACTCAATTAATGATTTTCATGAGTTGTAAGTTCTCTCGGGGATCTTTGTCACGACCTGAAATTGGCACGTGACGGCCCTTAAACTACGCAACGTCTACAGGCGTAACGCAATTTAGGTAAGCCAAAAAACCAGCAATCTAAACCATCAAAAGTAGTAAGTGATAAGAACTTTGTTAAAACTTTTGAAAATCTCTAGTACAAATTCTTTAAAGACCAAATTTACTTTCTTAAAAATTTTAGCAGCACCTCCTTTTGTAAAAACTGACCCCGAAAATGGGTACAACATAAATAAAAGTAAAGCATCCCCAACGGGAGCAAAGTCCACGCCCAAAGGCGGAAACAACCACCACAACAGATATACGACGCCGTAGCGAAGAAGTAAAAGACGATATAAATAAAAACTGCATAAAAGACCTCCAAGTCACAAAATATACAATATCGTCCTCACATCAAGTCTCTAAGTCATACATGAAAGTGGTAGATGGAGAGTACATGGTACAAAGATAACAATAAACAACATCGGATAGCCGCAAAACACACCTATAGCAAAACTGCACGCAGTCAGCCGAAGCGGTATCCGCTGCAAAACATGATACGAAAGATGAAAAGCCCGCCGCGACTGCTCTGAGGGACTACCTGCAAAACACTGTGGCACAACGGGGGTGAGTTGCCAACTCGTGAATAGTAAATAACATATGCAGGTAATCGCAAGTATGCACGTACAGTGCGAATCTAAAGCATGCAAGTTGATAGCAATAAATGGCAATATGTATGCAACAGTCATGTAAGGTACTCTATCAGGTACTACTACTACATGAACAATAAATGGCAATATGTATGCAACAATCATGTAAGGTACTCTATCAGGTACTACTACTACATGAACAATGCATATAAAATAAATGCGGAGTATGGGATAAAACATGTCATCCTCACGGAATCCTAACCTCGTGATAGGACCAAAGTCCATTAAGACAATCTAAATCCTAAATTTTCCACAATTCAGCCCCCAAATTGGCCCTCATATCCTGTAAGTCTTGTAGGGTTCCTAGGCACACCCATGAGGTTCTACAACAGATCAAACTTGCCAAAATCAAAATTTTTCTATGTGCCAAGTAACCCTAAACAAGATCGTAACTAGAGGATAGGCGAAAACGATATAAGTTAACTTAACTAAGAGTGAACGGAAAATACAACCTTTGTAGATCCGGTCCTCCACCTCCATAGCTCCGTTACGATGTCCCTTCGCTGCGATCATCGGATCCCGGACTCTAGCGTTGGTTTCATCGAAGAAATGATCGGGCTAGGTCGTCGACTTCGATGCCGAAGATGATCTACGTCGAGGCAACTCAAGCTCCACCTTCACCAAGTCATGAAACTTATGAAGAAAACACCCTATACTACATGGCAAGTGGTAGAGGATGAAGAAATAGGAAGTGGGTTCACTTTGGATTTGGATTTCTCACTTGAAGTTATCACTTGGAAATTTTCAAGAGAACTTTTTTCTCTTCATGAAGAGGAAGAAGAAGAAGAAAAGAAAAAGAATTATCAAAAAATAAAATCCAAGTGATTCTTATCATTTTTGCAACCATGGTTAAGTGTAGAGAATAAACTAGGGTTTAGTTAAATGGTTAGGGTTAAGGCAAAAGACAAAATGGCTAGACTTTTCAAAGTTTCAAGAAGCTTCAAGTATCAAACAAAGAAATCCACCATGTTATATTTTGCCAAAAATAAATAAAAAGAATAAATAAACAAGTAAAAACCCTAAACCATTAACTAAACATGGTTTAAGTCTTACACACATCCATGTTTGCATGTATCATCAAACATGATACAAACAAGTGCACAAAAATATATCACGTATACAACTTGTGCATTTCAAGAGAGAAAATCAATCTTGAGTGAACCAATACAAGTTAATGTAAAGTAATATATCAAATATATAATTATACATTAAATCATTAAATCAACACTTGATTTAACGATCCGGTCATACTGCATATAACCGACTAATAACAAGTGTATCAATGTATCGAATCAACACTTGATTCGGTAATCCAGCTATATCATATATAACCGTCCAATGATACAAATCGCGAGAATAGAATTCAGTATAACATACTGGTATTATTCTCAGTCCCGCACATATCTCATATGCGCTCCTATTTCGTTTCACTTGAGCCAGGAAACCTCTGTGTAGGACTCTAAAGACTCGTCAATACGCCGGCAGCAGGTGATGATCATATCAAGCACCCACAAGCCGCAAGCGGTCTGCTAAACGTAACGGCCACCCGGGTATTGAGCGATCAGAAGATCAACGAGCAAGCCCGCTCACACTCCTGTGAATCCAACCAGTAACACTTACCGTACAGTCCGGTCTGTTCGTCTGATATGTCGCATATCTCGCCTAGGGGTGGTAAACGTCAGACCCCAATAGCTTGATAAGTAATGCCGACGCAAGGTCCATAACAATCGTGAAACTACTGATAACTCTTACCAGTATATCACTGCAACCCTGGCCAGGGATTTCCAGTTATGGCCAGTCGTGCATAGCGCAACATCAACCCCCAATACCGGGAGAGACGAATCCCCTCCTATCGCTCATTGCCTCCATGTGAATTGGGACTGTACCCAAAAACCACCTGTTTGCACGACTCAGTAGAGCCATGGTAGGGTGGAGATCAAAGCACAGTGGGAGACACACAAGACTCTATGACGATCTCGGGTCAACAGACTAAGCTGTACCAGTGTCACCAGAGAACTGCCATCTGACGTGAGGTATAATACCATCTAGGAGTTCTCGGTGAGTCCGTTCAGTGTACCCAGTCACCACTGAGCACCCGCATACCATCTCTGATGTCAAACACTAATGGATATGGGATCATCCATCCCCCATCACATGGGTCGAGAGGATATACGCTAGTCTACTCTGGAATATCGATGCCCCATCTCAATATTCCCACGACTAGGAACATTGAAGGATGTACTCATGAACTACCCAGGCCCCACTAGTATGATCTGCATCATAGTCCTGGAAGTCGAGTACACATCCTAAGGGCTTTATCAACATGTAACAGAGAGATAGAAAGTATACATGTTAAGATAAAGAGCAACCAGACAGCGTACTATCATGTCGAGCAAGAAAGTCCTACCTATATATGTCCCAGCATCCACTACAATATACATCCAATGTACAGTAATGGCCTCTAGGGCATACATATAACTAACAAGTCTCATATATCCTGAGTGTCCAATATCAAGTAAATCTCATATATCATGTATCCAATATCAAGTAAATCTCATATATCATGTATCCAATATCAAGTAAATCTCATATATCATGTATCCAATATCAAGTAAATCTCATATATCCTGAGTGGGTATATCTGCAAGATCATTATGATGATGTATAAAAATTAGATATGTATACATATATATTAGCGTCTCATTCCACTAATATATATATATATATATATGCATATATAGCAGCGTCCCCATTCTACTGTTATATAAACTTAGGAGTAAAAAATATCATGAAAACAAATGTCTACTATCGACACATAAATACTGATCTATCAGGCGCTGTCACCACGACTGGCCCTCCTGATAGGTACGTATCATATGCTATCCCGAAAACTCGAGTGCCTAGCTCTGACACTCGAAATTCGACGTATCCATACGTACATGACTCCGGTCGGTATCCCACGATAACCGCCGAGTCATAGGTACTGTCACCGGTAGGTATAGTTCCCCCACTAACTCATCGTCTACTCCAGGAAATTCTTGCCCAGGGTACCTCCGGGCCCCACCATGTACCTGCACATGGCTCCCTCCGTTCCTCGCATGGGGTGTGTGTATGTGTGTGTGTGTGTGTGTGTGTGTGTGTGTATATCAGAACCGATAAATCTCATGGTGGATGCTGAAATATCATATCAAGAGAAACCGGGTTTTTCAAATAATGCATAATTTCATGAAACTACCGCGGTCCTCAAATCCAGAAAACATCATGAAAAATCTATAACTCAATGCGAAAATCCATGAATATAATATATGCAACAGAAAACTGTAATGTGAGCATATAAAGGAAAAGCCTCTATTTAACTGCAACAAGTCAATATATATATCATGTGGTTCCTAAGTTCTCCAAATCCATATAACATCAAATAAAGGTGAACATGTAGCTATAGCCAGATATATGTGTAAACATGTAGGTATAGCAAGGTATATGTATCTACCTATCAGTAATGATGTAATACCCTCCAGGTAGAAGTGTAAGTATGTATGCAAGATGTACATTCAGCTATGTCTCTTATGTGTATATACCTATCACTAATGGTACAATACCATATAGGTATATGGATAACTAGCATGTATGCATGTCATGTCAAGGCATATGTGTGAGCATGTAGGTATACAGGTATGCTGTATGCTATATGTCATATGCACAAGGAAAATAAGGATCATGTCTCAATGTTCCTAAACAATACAATATCACATATGTATAGGTGTTGTGCGTGTCATGGAAATTATCGACGATGTGTGTGTAGCATACAATTAGTGCTCGTGAAACATGAACCGTCAATAATGGTGTTGTGTCTCATTAATACTAAGTCCATGCACAATAGGAAATGAGCTATGCAACAAAGGTACACATGCACAATCAATATCCGTATATATCTAACTAATAGTCATATCATTTAATCTAGCCCAGACGCATAACGCCACGCGGACGATTCCCCTGTAGATGTTAAATCTACTCACAACAATCCTGGCTAAGTAAAGCCAACCACTCGCTTTTCCTTCTTCGCAGCGCCCGAAGTCCCCGCCTGCGATCCTGAAAGCATATAACAATATAACAAGTATATATTAGCAATCGACCAATAACACGTACCAACTACGTTTGACCGGCGCATCAACTCCAAATATACCCTCAAGTGTTCGTCCAGTGGCTAACGCGCGTAGCGACACTACGAAACCAACTCAAGAGCAAAAACTACACAAGGACACAAACGACATCGGCACAACCCTAGCTAGGAACGCAAAGCGAGACAACTACCAAGCCTAGACTCTGATCGTACCGATCGCGCATTCACAACACAATAATAAACGTGGAATCTAATATAAATAACATCAAAATATCAAAAGAAACCCACGCCAAAACTTACCGAAATCTAGTAAGCACATATATCATTTTAGCACAAAACTACAAGTTTTTACCAAAACTAGAATTTACAAACATCACAATATAGCAAGATTAACCCACTCAAACCTTTACTGTAATATTAATCTTACCTAATTAAGATTAGTAAAACTTTAGTTTGCTAATTAGCTTAATTTACAAGTATGAAAATATCAATTAACAAATCTTGCAACTAGGTTAAGTTTTCTTTTAACTAAACATTACACTTAACCATATCACTAAACAAAACCCTAACTTGATTACAAAAAACCTTACTAGGAATTCTAAATATGAAATTAAAAGCTTTAAATTAACATCTAATTAAGCTAATTAAAGTATTATGCAACAATTAGAGTTTAGGGTTTGAATTTATACCTTCTCAAGAACAAAATCTAGCAACTAGATCCATCATTTTTTTCCCCTCCAAAATGATGTTTTCCTTGAAGATATAAGCAAGATATGTGAAGAAGAAAGATTGGTTATTGTTTTATTATGAGTTTTGTGGAATTATTTAGGAGTTTTGTGGAATTTTGGAAGCTCAAAGAAGTGCAAATGGGACAAATGAAATGAGAGGTCAGCAAGAGGGAGAGGGGCCGGCCATTGCAAGTGGGGGGGGGGGGGGTTTTGTGAAAAAAAAAGAAGAAAGTTCTAGCTAAAATTGACAATAAATGCTCATTAATGCATTTTTCCACCTTTTCTTTCTTTTCTTTTTCAATAAAAAATTAAAACCTTTTGCCACAAAAAATATCTAGATATCAGATGGATGGTTTTGTTTAACTTAAACTTGATTAGTTTAGCAATGATTCAAATTAGAAGTAATTAACCCAAAATGTAATTACCACTAATAAGATGCACAAATAAAGCATTAAAATTGTTAGTTATATGTATGCCCTAGAGGCCATTACTGTACATAGGATGTATATTGTAGTGGAAGCTGGGACATATATAGGGAGGACTTTCTTGCTCGACATGATAGTATGCAATCTGGTTGCTCTTTACCTTAACGTGTACAATGATATGTCTCTCTGTTACATGTTGGTAAAGCCCTTAGGATGTGTACTTGACTACCTGGACTGTGATGCGGATCATACTAGTGGGGACATGGTAGTCTATAAGTACATCCTTCAAGGTCCCTAGTCGTGGGTGTATCGAGACGGGGCATCGATATACCAGAGTAGACTAGCGTATACCTTCTCGACCCATACAGATGGGCGATGGATGATCCCATATCCATTGGTGTTTGACATCAGAGATGATATACGGGTGCTCAGTGCAGACTGGGTACACTGGACGGACTCGTCGAGAACTCCCAGATGGTATTATACCTTACGTCGGATGGCAGTTCTCTGGTGACACTGGTACAGAGTAGTCTGTTGACCCGAGATCGTCATAGAGTCTTGTGTGATTCCCACTGTGCTTTGATTTCCACCTTACCATGTCCAAGAGGGCGTGCAAAACGGTGGCTTTTGGGTACAGTCCCGAATCACATGGAGGCAATGAGCGATAGGAGGGGATTCGTCTCTCCCGGTATAGGGAGTTGATGTTGCGCTGTGTTCGATTGGCTATAACCAGAAATCCCTGGCCAGAGTTGCTGAGATTTACTGGTAAGTGTTACCTGTAGTTTCTCGAGCTGTTATAGACCTCATATCGACATGACTTATTGAGCTACTGGGGTCTGACGTTTACCACCCCTAGGCAAGATATGCGACATATCAGACGAACAGACCGGACTGTACGGTAAGTGTTACCGGTTGGATTCACAGGAGTGTGAGCGGGCTTGCTCGTCGATCTTCTGATCGCTCAATACCCGGTGGCCGTTACGTTTAGCAGACCGCTTGCGGCTTGTGGGTGTTTGATATGATCATCATCTGCTGCCGGCGTATTGACGAGTCTTTAGAGTCCTACACAGAGGTTTCCTGGCTCAAGCGAAACGAAATAGGAGCGCATATGAGATATGTGCGGGACCGAAAATAATGTGTGTATGTGATACCGTATTCCAATTCTCGCAATGAATGTATCGATTGGTTGTATGTGATATAACCTAGTTATCGAATCAAGGATTGATTCGATAAGTCGATACATTGGATACTAGTCGGTTATATGCGACATGACCGGATCGTTAAATCAAGTGTTGATTTAATGATTTAATGCATAATTATATATTTGATATATTACTTTGCATTAACTAGTATTGGTTCATTTTAAATGGATTTTCTCACTTGATATGCACATTGTATATATGATATATTTTTGTGCACTTGTTTGTATCATGTTTGATGATACATGCTCACTAGGGTTTGTGTAAAGATTAAACTATGGTTGTGTAATGGTTAGGGTTTTCATTTTCTTATTCATTTATTTATTTATTTTGTTTATTTATTTTGGAAAAGATAAAGAGAAAATGGTGGCTTTCTTTGTTTGTAGTTGAAGCTTCATGAAGCTTTGACTAAGTGACCTTTTTGTCTCATGCTTAACCCTAAACCATTAAAACTAACCATGGTCTATTCTCTACACATAACCAAGGTTAGGATATGATAAGTATTTGATATTATTTTTTCTTTTTAAAATAACTTATCATATTCTTTCTTCTTCTTCATCATCTTCAACAAGAAGAAAAGCTTGCCTCCATCAATGGCAACTTGAGCAAAAGAGTGAGAAATCCAATTCTAAAGTGAACCCACTTCCTATTTCTTCATCCTCTACCTCTTGCCAAGTAGTAAAGGGTGTTTTCTTCACAAGTTTAATGGCTTAGTGAAGTTGGAGATTGATCTTGTGTTGCCTCGACGTAGATCATCTTCGGCATCGAAGTCGATGACCTAGCCCGCCCATTTCTCCGATGAAGCCGACGCTAGAGCTCGGGATCCGATGATCGCAGCGAGGAGACATCATCACGGAGCTATGGAGGTGGAGGACCGGATCTACAAAGGTTGTATTTCCGTTCACTTCTTAGTTAAGCAGTTAACTAGTTGCTAGTTTCGCCTAAAATTCTAGTTAACGATCGCATTAGGGTTTCTCGGTACTTGTAAAATTTGAAATTGTCATGGTTGATACCTTGTGAGACCTCATTAGCGTGCCTAGGAACCCTACAGTGGTATCAGAGCCTAGCTAGAGCCTTAGGTGATGCGTAGACGGAGTTAGAAGTCCGATCGAACCGAAACCCTAACTCCAAAATGCTCTCTGGACTTTTTTCAAAAACTGGGTTTCTTCCAGATTAAAAATGCTTAAAAAATTCAGCAGGAAATTCTAAGAATTACGGTGCAAAAATTACCTAATGATGTGTCTAAAGTGCGTCGGAACCGCGGCATTAGCCGCCTATTGCGGCGGTTCTGCGCGCATTTAGTCTCTTCAGTCAACCATTTTTGCACAGTAACTTCTTTATTTAAATGCTGAGTTTTATGGGAATTTTTAATATTTACTCAAGAGTTGAGTTTTCTGGGTTGTATTGGGAGTTCGTAGATTCGATCGGATTATCAAACTTTGTCTAAGTGTTTTCCAGATAATTTGTTGATTATGTTAAAAAGTTCGACCGGATATAAATACCCAATTTATCCCCTGTCAGGAAATTTCCAATTGTTGGATTTTTCCATAGTTTAATGACGTTCTAAGTAGTGCAAGTAACGCGATGGTCCCTCTAGAAGACAACAAACCTTAACTCGATTATGTGACCGTCTTGAACTGTCATTTGAACCTTAGGGTTTGGGGCAGTACGGCGTGCCACATGTGAGGCGTTGGCTTGACCCTTCTACGGCTGGACCGTTAGTACTGAGGCATGAACTGGATGTTTTTAAACTTGTTTCATGAGTTGAGCTGTTTCGGGAAAACTTAGGTGTTTGACTGTTCGATCGGAAAGTTTAACATTTTCTGTTTATCTGGAATTTGATACAATAATTGGAATTCACAAACAGTTATGAGATAATTGAATGAATGTTATAAATCTAGCGGTTTAGTCTCACTTGATATTGAAAAGAGTTTTCGATAAAGAGACTAAAATGCGGGGTTTATAATTATTAGGCATGTGATGTCTAAGTATTTCATTTGATTAGGCATGCGATGTCTGAAGAGGTTGCGGATTCCAACTGTTGTAGTTTTACACTTTCATTTCTGTGACCGTAAGTGTAGTATGTCGATATCGCCGGTTTCGTTGCTATACGTCAACGACAATTGGGGTATGCATACTTACTTACGTTGATGACATGTGATGTTATGTGTTGCTGGATATGTTATATTGGATCGTCGTGTTTGAATAGCCGGGGGTTTTATGTGAGATGAGTGTTTTTCATTTTCATTCATGTAAAAACTTGTATGTAATATTCTTTTATTGGGGCACTTCCAGGTTGCGGAAGATGTCACCGTTTGTATATTATTTACTTTTCCGCACTAGGATAGACCCAAGGAGGAGGGCACAAGTAACCGGGTTCTGGAGTCCAGTGGGAGACCAACTCGAGGAGTCGAGTCCGGGTCTCCTAACTCTAGAATTGGTAGGGTTGCTTGCCGCTCTCGTAGGGGTCTAGGGGTGTGGGTTTGGCTATTCATCATGACCGTGGAATCCGTGTTTTATACTGGCTCGTATTGAAAACACGGACGTCCTAGTATATCCAATATTTCATATGATTCTTCTGCTGCGATATCTGTGATGTGATCATGTGATATGTTCTGTGATGGATACTGTATATAGTATATATGATATATTATATAGACGTTACTTATGTTTTAAACCCGCGCTAGCCCTTCCCCGCTCTGCCGTTAGTTACTTAACCTAACGGTGCATGAGGGGACATCGAGGCGAATGCGGATGGCATAAGTGTACGTCGTATTTATCTGTGATGTTTAGGTACTTAAATGATGGGACTTCATTAATGTGATTAATGAAAGAAAAGAAACCTAAAGATGTTGTAGAATCGAATTTCAAAAATAAAACAGGTAGCTACAGTTCTTGCTTTGCACAGCGGTATATATGATATATCCTGCACCTTATTCGATAAGGAAAGGACCGAGATCCCTTCACCGGGAGTGACTCCTTTAGCAATAACTGGAAGATGCTACAACCCTAGGTTTGTCTTTTGATGCTTCTATAGTTTCTTCTTTGCACAGTGATATATATGATATATCTCGCACCTCATTCGACGAGGAAAGGACCGACGATCCCTTCACCGGGAGTGACTCCTTTAGCAAAACTAGAAAAGCCTCAAAAACACTCCATTTTAAAATTCATTCGATCCTACAACGATATCAAGTTCATTACGCAATAGGTTTTCAGAAAAGCTGTCGTAGCCCTCCGTCATTTCAGATAAGTCCTGCTTAGTATTCATGCTGCGTTTGTTGACCTTGTCAAGGCGCAGTGTGCGGTAGCTAACCAGTATTTATCTGCTTATGCATATGATGCAGATTGAGTTAGGGTAGTCGTGCGGCCTTGTTGACCTTGTCAAGGGTCGTGCGGGTGGGTTTGATTCAATCAAGAAATGACGGGTTGAACTTGACTTGCGGTCTATGGTTTGTTGACCTTGTCAAGGTCATAGATCGTTCGGGGCAAAAATATTATCGGGAATTTCAAGTGTTGAAATTTGCAATGAGATTGCATACCTTCTATGAGATAGTTGGATCCCGATACCCACTGCGAGTAATTGTTACTCCTGGGAGAGTTTTACACATTACAATTAGCCGATCAAGTAGGTGTCTAGAAAGGTGTCAACGGGGTTACGCCTCTGGGAAAATGAGGTTTACATTAATTAGGTTCGTGCGAAAGCACGGGGGACCTCCCTCAAAGTACCGACACTGGCCTGGCTGAAAGATTGGCGAACTTGTAGTGTGTAATTAATCCCGGCTAGTCTTTCCTTTTAGGGTTTAAAGGAAGATTTGATAAAAACAGTGGGAGCCATCCTGATTAGATAAAATAATAACCAATCTATTCTTGCAAGAGCGCACGCTGAGTGTTTTCTTCTCTCTCTCTCCAGGTAGCGACCATATCACGCCTTAATCAAGATAATAAAACGGATTATTGACCGAACCCGCTTGTTATACTGAGCTGGGGAACGTTGGTCCCTCTCCAACTTATAAATGTTATAAAACAGAGCAGGAAATTGGGGAATACCAGATTTCCCGTGCCGCCCAAACGAAGAAAGTGCATATGATCCATCTTCTTCGGGTGTGTTCGTTACATAGAACTGTTTCTCAGTGTCCTTTACGTCCTGGGTATATGATACCGGATCAGGATCCCGCATATGTAATATGTTACATGGGCTACAGAAAGGTAAAGAACTGAGAACGGGTAATAAGTTTCATGAGGCAGAAAACGGGGCAAGTGTTGCAGCCAAGTCTGTTGGTCACTGTCACCCTGTATTACCAATACATTGATTCTGAACAAATGCTATTAGATACCGAACCTGATATACAAAATCATATCAGTCTCTTTATTAGTAAAGAAATGATAAAATTTTGTATTGTTGGATAATGTTTTGAACATTTCCTATATCAAAAGTTGATCGGTTCAGGCACGTTATCTAAAAGCATTGTCGTTCTAAATCAAACTACAGTTCTTAGTATTCGGAACACACATTAGAAGAAAGAGTTCAGAGTTGAACGATTCCTTCTTGAGGCATTGTAGACTAGGTCATATCAATGCGACCCGACTGGCTGAAGTTATATTTAGATGCATATTTAAATTAGTTTGAATTTACATCTTGTGAAACTTGCCAGTCATGTCACAAAGATATAATGACACCAGCTCTGTTTATTGAAAACAGAGAAAGAGTTAGTGAACTCTTGGAATGATACATGTTGATGTATAAAGGTCCCCTGTCTACACATGCCAAGACCGGTTCTTTGTACTTCATTACATTCTCTGATAATCTCTCAAGATTCAGACATATGTTCCAGTTGAAACAAAAGTCCGAACCTTTTGAGATATTCACAGAATATAAATTAGAAGTAGAGAACCAAAGTACGGGTATAAGTATTATGTCCTTCGATGTGATCGAGGAGGAGAATACTTGAGCACGGAAATCCTGGACTATTCTAAAGGAGAATGAGATTCTCTCTCAGCATTACTCCTCTATATACACCATAGCACGATGGTATATCGGGGCGGAGCAATCACACCCTATATGATAATGTGCGCTCTATGATGAGTATTACTGAGTTACCTTTTTCCTTTTGGGAGTTATGCACTTGAGAAGCTGCATACCTATTGAATAGGGTTCAAATCAAATCAGTTGCCTACCACTCCATATGAGATATGGAAAGGGAAGAGCCCATATCTTAAGTTAGTTAAGATTTGGGGTTGTCCGGCCTATGTCTAAAAACAAAATCCGGACAAGCTCGAGGCAAGGTCTGTTATGTAGAAATGGAAATGTTCCATCTATACAAACTGCAGCTGATGATTTGACAGAACCAAAGGATTCAGTGGATTCCAACGAACCTCAGCCTCTCCGCCGATCTAGTACGGTTCCTCACCCACGTGAGAGATACTTCGGTTTCTCTATGACAGTGGGAGCGAGGATTGCATCATGAGATGATGACCGAACTAGTTTCGAGCTGGCCATCAAGAGTGGGACTCTATAAGAATGGCTGGATGCTTATCGATCTGAGATGGAATCCTTATACACCAACAAAGTATGGACTTTGGCTGCTATATCTGATGGGTTAAATCCCCATCAGGAGCAAGTATATCTTGAGAAGATTACTTGGTGTACATAGAAAAGTTGAGACTTTCAAAGCTAGACTTGTTAAAAGTTTGCATCATTTACCAGGCGTGGATTATGATGAAACCTTTTCTAAGGATCTATGCTTAAGTCCATCCAGATCCTACTTGCCACGGCTACATACCATGACTACGATATCTGGTGGTTGGGTGCCATGACTGCTTTTCTAAATAATGATTTAGAAGAGAACGTCTATAAGTACACAGCCAGAGGACTTCGTAGACAGTGGGAGCAGCGGAAACGTGTGCAAGATGTTTTATGTGATGAAGCAGGCATCGCGGAGTTGGAACATCTGCTTTGATGAGTTAGTCAAACAGTTTGACATCATCAAAATGCTAGATGAACCTTGTATATACAAAAAGGGTAGTAGGGAGTATGGTAGTGATCCTCGTAGAGTACCTGGATGACATACTCTTGATAGGGAAGGAGTTTCCTATGCTACACTCGGTCGATCTCCGCTTATCACATGGATTCTCCATATAGGATCAAAGTGATACCTCTTAAATCCTGAGTTTTCATCTATGAGATAGATGTTATTTGGGTGTTAGAATACTCACTAGTTGTAGTGAGATGGTATCAATCGATCATGGGGAGAATCACTGGAAAGGTTCCAGGGTGATAAGGATGACTGAAAGTCAGTCACAGGCATTGTCTTTACCCTCAGTAAAGGAACGGTATGTTGGAAGAGTTCCAAGCTAGATACCGTGGCATACTAGATGATAAAGGCTGGATACATCGCTACTTAAGATGCTACCAAAGAGGCTGTCTGGGTGTATATTAGTTCATGAGATGAACTTAGTTCCTCCCATTGTGTGACAATGGAGTTGTGGCTTATGCCAGGAACGTCCGTCCCGTCAGTGATCCAGACATATTCTAAGGCAGTATCACCTGATCATGGAGATGGCTGATCTCCAAGGTGATCGAGGTAAGGAGAGCAGACTCAGAGGATAACACAGCGGATCCACTCACAAAGGCCTATTCCCAGAAAGAGACTTTTATGGGATGGTTGAGTATGAGATGTTAGTTATATGTATACCCTAGAGACCATTGCTATACATAGGATGTATATTGTAGTGGATGCTTGGACATATATAGGGAGGACTTTCTTGCTCGACATGATAGTATGCTATCTGGTTGATCTTTACCTTAACGTGTACATTGATTGTCTCTCTGTTAGATGTTGGTAAAGCCCTTAGGATGTGTACTTGACTACCTGGACTATGATGCGGATCATACTAGTGGGGACATGGTAGTCCATAAGTACATCCTTCAAGGTCCCTAGTCGTGGGTGTATCGAGACGGGGCATCAATATACCAGAGTAGACTAGCGTATACCTTCTCGACCCATACAGATAGGCGATGGATGATCCCATATCCATTGGTGTTTGACATCGGAGATGATATACGGGTGCTCAGTGGAGACTGGGTACACTGGACGGACTCGCCGAGAACTCCCAGATGGTATTATACCTTACGTCAGATGGCAGTTCTTTGGTGACACTGGTACAGAGTAGTCTGTTGACCCGAGATCGTCATAGAGTCTTGTGTGGTTCCCACTGTGCTTTGATTTCCACCCTACCACGTCCAAGAGGGCAAGCAAAACGGTGGTTTTTGGGTACAGTCCCGAATCACATGGAGGCAATGAGCGATAGGAGGGGATTCGCCTCTCCCGGTATAGGGAGTTGATGTTGCGCTGTGTTCGATTGTCTATAACCAGAAATCCCTGGCCAGGGTTGCTGAGATTTACTGGTAAGTGTTACCTGTAGTTTCTCGAACTGTTATAGACCTCATATCGACACGACTTATTGAGCTACTGGGGTCTGACGTTTACCACCCCTAGGCAAGATATGCGACATATCAGACGAACAGACCAGACTGTACGGTAAGTGTTACTGGTTGGATTCACAGGAGTGTGAGCGGGCTTGCTCGTCGATCTTCTGATCGCTCAATACCCGGGTGGCCGTTACGTTTAGCAGACCGCTTGCGGCTTGTGGGTGTTTGATATGATCATCATCTGCTGACGGCGTATTGACGAGTCTTTAGAGTCCTACACAGAGGTTTCCTGGCTCAAGCGAAACGAAATAGGAGCGCATATGAGATATGTGCGGGACCGAGAATAATGCGTGTATGTGATACCGTATTCCAATTCTTGCGATGAATGTATCGATTGGTTGTATGCGATATAACCTAGTTATCGAATCAAAGATTGATTCGATAAGCCGATACATTGGATACTAGTCGGTTATATGCGACATGACCGGATCATTGAATCAAGTGTTGATTTAATGATTTGATGCATAATTATATATTTGATATATTACTTTGCATTAACTAGTATTGGTTCACTTTAAATTGATTTTCTCACTTGATGTGCACATTGTATATGTGATATACTTTTGTACATTTGATTGTATCATGTTTGATGATACATGATAGTATTGGTGTATGATAAGATTGAACCATGGTTATGTAATGGTTAGGGTTTTGATTTTATTTATTTATTCATTTATTTATTTATTTCTTTTTGGCAAAAGAAAAGAAAATGGTGGCTTATTTTGTATTGTAGTTGAAGCTTCATGAAGCTTTGACTAAGTGACCATTTTGTCTTCATGCTTAACCCTAACCATTCACACTAACCATGGTTTATTCTCTACACCTAACTATGGTTGCTATATGATAAGTATTCATTTTAATTTCTTTTTAAAAAAAAAGATAACTCATCATATTATCTTCATCTTCTTCTTCTTCTTCTTCAAGAAGAAAAAGCTTGCTACCAACAATGGCAACTTAAGAAAAAGAGTGAGAAATCCAATTCTAAAGTGAACCCACTTCCTATTTCTTCATCCTCTACCTCTTGCCAAGTAGTATAGGGTGTTTTCTTCACAAGTTTCTTGAATTGGTGAAGTTGGAGCTTGATCTTGTGTTGCTTCGACGTAGATCATCTTCGGCATCGAAGTCGATGACCTAGCCCGCCCATTTCTCCGATGAAGCCGATGCTAGAGCCCGGGATCCGATGATCACAGTGAGGGGACTTCATCACGGAGCTATGGAGGTGGAGGACTGGATCTACAAAGGTTGTATTTTCGTTCATTTATTAGTAAAGTTGTTTACTAGTTGTCGCATCACCTATAAATCTAGTTAACGATCCGTATTAGGGTTTCTCGGCACATGTAAAATTTTAAATTGGCATGGTTGATGCCTTGTGAGACCTCTAGTGTGTGCCTAGGAACCCTACAGTGGTATCAGAGCCTAGCTAGAGCCTTAGGCGATGCGTAGACGGAGTTAGAAGTCCGATCGAACCGAAACCCTAATTACAAAATGCTCTCTGTACATTTTTGAAATTCGTGGAATTTTGTAAATTAAAAATTCTTTAAAAAATTAGCAGGAAATTCTAAGAATTACGGTGCAAAAATTACCTAATGATGTGTCTAAAGCGCGGCGGAACCGCGGCATTAGCCGCCTATTGCGGCGGTTCCGCGCCCATTTAGTCTCTTCAGTCAACCATTTTTGCACAGTAACTTCTTTATTTAAATGCTGAGTTTTATGGGAATTTTTAATATTTACTCAAGAGTTGAGTTTTCTGGGTTGTATTAGGGACTCGGTATTTCGATCGGATTGTCTAATTTTGTCTGTGTGCTTTTCCGGATAATTTTAGAATATGTTAAAAAGTTCGACCGGATATAAATACCCACTTTTTCCCCTGCCGGGAAATTTCCAATTGTTGGATTTTTCCATAGTTTAATGACGTTCTAAGTAGTGCAAGTAACGCGATGGTCCCTCTAGAAGACAACAAACCTTAACTCGATTATGTGACCGTCTTGAACTGCCCTTTGAACCTTAGGGTTTGGGGCAGTACGGCGTGCCACATGTGAGGCGTTGGCTTGACCCTTCTACGGCTGGACCGTTAGTACTGAGGCATGAACTGGATGTTTTTAAACTTGTTTCATGTGTTGAGCTGTTTCGGGAAAACTTGGGTGTTTGACTGTTCGATCGGAAAGTTTAACATTTTCTATTTATCTGGAATGTGATACAATAGTTGGAATCCACAAGTAGTTATGAGATAACTGATATGAATGTTATAAACATAGCGCTTTAGTCTCACTTGATCGGTTGCCATGGAATTTTGATGCGATCAAAAGTCTGTCGCAATCTCGTAGCATACGCGGATACTCGCCGGGTAAACTTAATAGACATCCTCACTCCATAGCCCCGACCAAGTGACTGTAGGAGAACCCCGTCGTCGAAAGCATCCGTTCGGGTGCTCGCGGCAGCGGTGTTCCGCCTTGGTGCACTTCGTCGACGGCATCGGGGGTGCGGCCGTCTACTAAAGTTTGCGACGAGCATTCGATCAGAATGTCGGGAATCTTGTTGAATTGCCCGATTAGATATTGAAAAGTGTTTTCTATAATGAGACTAAAATGCGGGGTTTATAATTGTTAGGCATGCGATGTCTAAGAAATTCATTTGGTCAGGCATTCGATGTCTGGGAAGATTGCGGATTCCAACTGTTGTAGTTTTACACTTTCTTTTCTGTGACCGTAAGTGTAATATGTGATATAGCCGGTTTCGTTGCTATATGTCAACGACAATTGGGATGCGCATATTTACTTACGTTGATGACATGTGATGTTATGTGTTGCTGGATATGTTATATTGGATAGTCGTGTTTTAATAGCCGGGGTTTTTTATGTGAGATGAGTGTTTTTCATTTTCATTCATGTAAAAACTTGTATGTAATATTCTTTTATTGGGGCACTTCCAGGTTGCGGAAGTTGTCACCGTTGTTGTATATTATTTACTTTTCCGCACTAGGATAGACCCAAGGAGGGGAGCACAAGTAACCGGGTTCTGGAGTCCAGTGGGAGACCAACTCGAGGAGTCGAGTCCGGGTCTCCTAACTCTAGAATTGGTAGGGTTGCTTGCCGCTCTCGTAGGGGTCTAGGGGTGTGGGTTTGGCTATTCATCGCGACCGTGGAATCCGTGTTTTATACTGGCTCGTATTGAAAACACGGACGTCCTAGTATATCCAATATTTCATATGATATTTTCTGCTGCGTTATCTGTGATGTGATCATTTGATATGTTCTGTGATAAATACTGTATATAGTATATTTGATATATTATATAGACGTTATTTATGTTTTACACCCGCGCTAGCCCTGCCCCGCTCTACCGTTAGTTACCTAACCTAACGGTGCACGAGGGGACATCGAGGCGAATGCGGATGGAATAAGTGTACGTCGTATTTATCTGTGATGTTTAGGTACTTAAATGATGGGACTTCATTAATGTGATTAATGAAATAAAAGAAACCTAAAGATGTTGTAGAATCGAATTTCAAAATAAAAACAGGTAGCTACAGTTCTTGCTTTGCACAGCGGTATATGTGATATATCCTGCACCTTATTCGATAGGGAAAGGACCGAGATCCCTTCACCGGGAGTGACTCCTTTAGCAATAACTGGCAGATGCTACACACTCGGTTTGTCTTTTGATTGCTTTTAAGAGTTCTGCTTTGCACAGTGATATATATGATATATCCCGCACCTCATTCGACGAGGAAAGGACCGATGATCCCTTCACCGGGAGTGACTCCTTTAGCAAAACTAGAAAAGCCTCAAAAACACTCCATTTTAAAATCATTTGATTCTACAACGATATCAAGTTCATTACGCAATAGGTTTTCAGAAAAACCTGTCGTAGCCCTCCGTTATTTCAGATAAGTACTATTTAGTATTCATGCTGCGGTTGTTTGGCATGTGTCAAGGCGTAGTGTACGGTAGCTAACTAGTGCTTATCTGCTAGCATACGATGCGATTGGATTAGGGTATTCGTACGGCGTTGTTTGGCATGCGTCAAGGGTCGTGCGGGTGGGTTTAATTCAATCAAGAAATGTACGGGTTGAACTTGACTAGCGGACTATGGGTTGTTTGGCATGCATCAAAGTCATAGCACGCTAGGGGCAAAATATTATCGGGAATTTCAAATGTTGAAATTTGCAATGAGATTGCATACCTTCTATGAGATAGTTGGATCCCGATACCCACTGCGAGTAATTGTTACTCCTGGGAGATTTTTACATATTACAATTAGCAGATCAAGTAGGTGTCTAGAAAGGTGTTAACGAGGTTACGCCTCTGGGAAAACGAGGTTTACATTAATTAGGTCCGTGCGAAAGCACGGGGCACCTCCCTCAAAGTACCGACACTGGCCTGGCTGAAAGATTGGCGAACTTGTAGTGTGTAATTAATCCCGGCTAGTCTTTCCTTTTAGGGTTTGAAGGAAGATTTGATAAAAACAGTGGGAGCCATCCTGATTAGATAAAATAATAACCAATCTGATCTTGCAAGAGCGCACGCAGAGTGTTTTTCTTCTCTCTCTCTCCTGGTAGAGACCATATCACGCCTTAATTAAGATAATAATACGGATGTATTGACCGAACCCGCTTGTTATACTGAGCTGGGGAACGTTGGTCCCGCTCCAACTTATAAATGTTATAAGACAGAGCAGGAAATTGGGGAATACCAGATTTCCCGTGCCGCCCAAACGAGGAAAGTGCATATGATGCATCATCTTCTGGTGTGTTCGTTACACAGAACTGTTTCTCAATATTCTTTACGTCCTGGGTATATGATACCAGATCAGGATCCCAGATATGTAATCTGTTACATAGGGCTACAGAAAGGTAAAGAACTGAGAACGGGTGATAAGTTTCATGAGGCAGAAAACGGGGCAAGTGTTGCAGCCAAGTCTGTTGGTCACTGTCACCCTGTATTTTCAATACATTGATTCTGAACGAATGTTATTAGATACCGAACCTGATATACAAAATCATATCAGTCTCCTTATTAGTAAAGAAATGATAAAATTTTGTATTGTTGGATAATGTTTTGAATATTTCCTATATCAAAAGTTGATCGATTCAGGCACGTTATCTAAAAGCATTGATGTTCTAAATCAAACTACAGTTCTTAGTATATAGAACACACACAAGAGGAAGAGTTCAGAAATGAACTGTAACATTTTCAAAAATATAAAATATTAATTTTGGGAATTTTTATAATTTAATATTATTTTATTGATTATTTTAATATTAAATCTATAATTAAATGCAAATAAATAGGAAAAATTTGAGAAAAATTATGGAAAATTCTAAAATAGGGTAAATTAGTGAATTATGACATTTTTAAGTTTTTGTGATTAGTTTGACACTAATTTAGTGCTAATCGCGATTAAAATCGCTAATCGGGTTTTTTGGCAATTTTGTGCAAAACTTGCACATATCACTTTTTCTCACACTTGTGCATTTTCTTTCATGATATTTGGGTTTACTATTCTTGTGAGAAGGATTATGGTTTTTTTTGAGAAAAGGAAAAAGAAAAAGAAATGAATTGAGGGTAGGTGAGAGAGAGAGGTGGACCTTTGACTTGGACCCTTAGCCATTCTTCTCCATTTCCTTCACCATTTCCCTCTCCATTCATGGTGTTGCTGCTGCTGCCCTTCCTCATCTTTCTCCCCCTCTTCAATCCCTCTCTTCATCTCAAAAACTACACCAAAATCCTATGTCCGTTTCTTTAAAAAGATGCACAAGCCCAAGATCTATGCTATGGACCAAGAAAGGTGGTGTTTTGGTGCTGTTGAAGATCCATGAGGGTCTTGTGAGGTAATTTCTTCTCATTTGAGTGTTAATTGTTGTATTTAAGGTTTAATTCAAGTTTCAAAATCGATATCGGGTGAATTGTGGATTTTAGGAAAAACTAGTAAGGGTTTGGGGAAAATTGTGAGTTGTGATGGGGAATTGAGTTCAGTAGAGACCATAAGAGCACCCTAGTGTTAGAAACCCAGACCTATCCCACTGGAAACACAAAGATACGGAATTACGGGACTTTCGTGTCGGTTTGTGATAACCTGGAGCTTGCAGGGAAATCTGGAATGTGCTGGGACTGTTTCAGGCAAATTCAACAATACCAGGGACCAAATTGAGACCATAGGAGGCCACCCTGACCAAACGGACCCCATTGGGCATAGGGAGGCCGGCGAGGCCGGTTTTGGGAGTGTTGTGGCCGGCCAAGTGAAGGTGGAATGCTTCGGGGTTGGTCCAGTAGCTCAAATACATCATATATAGCACCCTAGAGTTGTTGATTTGCCCTGATTTGGCCTGAGACGAAATCTGGGATCGTTTTCATGGGTTGCTGCCTTAAATTCAGTATTTGGTTTTACGTATTTTGATTTGGTGATTTTGGTATTTGTGTTTTATCTCGATCGTGTGACGTTTGTACGTCTATATCGAGTGATTTCGAGTTGTTTTGCGAAGGCTAACCGTAGGTTCTAACCTATAAGCCTTTTAGCGTATCGTGTTGGTTTTAGCGTGTCGTTTTGGATTTAGTGTGTCGTTTCAAGTGTTGATTTGGTTTTGATGCGATGCGTTACGTGTGATATGTGTAGGTACACCGCAACGATCCGAGGCGATGCGGATGATGACGGTGACATCGACACCGACACGCAGGATACAGGTGAGTAGATTATATCTACAGGGGGAAGTCGGGTGGATGGCGTATAGCACCCCCGCAGTCCGTAATTAGTAATATGTAGTATATTTATGTGTGTGATAGCTTTAGTGTGTTTTGGTTAGTTAGGGGTAGAAATAACTAGCATAGCTCCTAGTTGCGAACCATAGGATAGATTTGCACCCACACGTATACACTTGTGTGTTTCTTATACTTGCACTGTACTTGATGTTATGGGATGACTTTGGAGATGAGTCGATGATGTGGGCTTTGTGCCGCGAGATCGGTGATTTGATATGATTCGTTTTTGGGATACGAAATGTGATTCTTGCGGGCTTGGGATATGTGTTTACCCCCGCATGCATACTTCGTTGATGGTATCGATTTGTACTAGACATAGAGTAGTACCCCAGACTATATGATCTGATGATAGTGATACCTGTTATGTGACGAGATAATGAGGTGTTGACCCGTACCCAGCTATTGGGATGCCGTACGACGATTTACCGTACGAGCCTATATTGATGATAGATCCGCGCTCATGACTCGAGGATGTCAGATGATATACTGTATCGTACGCGATACTATTGAGGCGGGATCACCGACTTATATATATTTATATATCGACTCAGATGTTAGGCGGTTTCCTTACCTGTAGTTCAGCCGTATAGTTAGTGTAGTTGTTAGAGTAGATTATACTTCTTACCTATTTCAAAAACTAACGAATCGTGGGCATTTTTAAAGACAGCTCAAGGGAATCTACGGATATTTCAAAAACGACGTATCTTTTCATAAAAACACCGTAGCCCCTATTTTCAAAACCCCATGATTCGTGTTATTTCAAAAGGCACCAATTGTAGGACTTATGTTAGATTAATGCAGATTAGTTTTGGTTACGTCTAGTATTCAGCTTCCGCTCATTATTGTGGTTCTCTTCGCATCGCATGCTTATATTATGTTTCGTACTACATTATTGATTTCATGCTGTTAGGACACCAGCACCATTACCGATGATGCGTATGTACCACGTACACTTACTTGCCGGCTCACACACATCTTCATCGGTAATTGCTATGCCACGTACAATTTAGAAATACTATTGCTTTGAGATAGGTTGTTAGCAAATATTTAGACAGGATGTAAGTATACGCGCCTTATATGCTAGATTAGACATTGTAGTTATTACCTGCTACTTCCTGCATACTGTTATTCATTGTTATGCCGCATTCATGGATTCTCATGCATATATTCACTATTTTGCATGCTATTGAAGTTTGGATTTGGATTTCTATGAGATTTTCTGGATTTGGAGGAAAACCGCAAGAACACAAATAAACATATTCTCTCTTTTAAACTAAAAGTGCGGTTTTCCCATGATGTATGAGTCGTCCACCATGAGTTTGCTGATGGATTTGGAAACCCGATTCGAGGAGACGGATGAACCGTTTCGGGTACATGGTGGACCCGGTACGGTACCCCGGGGCAAGAGGAATGTGGTGATGACGTTGAGCCTGGCAGGGGAGTACTACCTACCGGTGATTTTACCCGACACGTCGGATATCCGGAGGATACCGTCGTGGTCTTGAGATTTATGGTAGGGGCCGGTCTGGACTGACGGCGCCCTAGATATTGTGGTTGAGACTTGAGATATCGAGATATTGGGATTTCGTTTGTGCCGATGCTAGGCACAGTTTTATGCTGATTTCATTATGGTACCTCATCTTTTAAAATACAAGGGAAATCTCACTAAAGTTTGAAAACAGTTGCTTCATGTAAATATATTCTGTTTTCACGCATTCATATTTCATTCATATGCTATATTGTTATCTGAGGCACTGACACAGACACAGGAGATTGTACTCGGGTTAGATATTTACCCTAGCCTTGCTATAGGCTGCATGTTTTATATTAAGGATTTTCTCTACTGATCGTATTGACCTAGGATTATGTCTTGCTTTCGGTTTCTGCTTGTAGATATTTCTATTCACGAGTTGGCAACTCACCCCCGTTGTGCCACAGTTCTTGCAGGTTTTTGCCGTGCAGGTTCCTTGCAGCATTTCTGGCACATTGCTTCCTTGAGGGTGAATTGCTTTTGGTAGGTGGTTTCTTTTGCATCAAGAACCACCATTGTATTTATTTATTTTATTGTATCTAGAATTTCCATCAACCAAAACTTGTATATTGTTTCAGACCTAGACTTTAGTGTTGTATATTTCGACCTTAGAGTCGCGCTTAGTAGTATTGCGGTTTCTTGTTGCTTTTGAGCTTTCTTTTGGATTTGATCCTCGCCACTTGGCGTTGTATATTATTGTTGCATGTGTGGTTGTGACCGTCTATTGACGAAGAGCTAGCTCCCGCTTGGGGATGCCTTTATCATTGCATATATATTGTTATTTTGTTGTACCCCATTCGGGGCCAGTTTTACAAAAGAAATTCTGCCGAAATTTTTAGAAAAGACTTACTGTTTTTAAAACGCACCTTCGGCTTAGTTATTTAAAAACCTTGATTTCAAACATGTTTTCTTCACTCCCTTAAACCAGTTTCTTTACTTATTCTTAAAATGGTTTTAGATTTCTGGGCTTTTGGCTTACTTGGATCAGATGGAGTCCTATAGACTTCATATGGTTCGAGGGCCAGTCACGTGCTCTTTCGGGTCGTGACAAAGTTGGTATCAGAGCGCTAGGTTGACCTTGGTTCGAGTCTGAGTTTGACTATGTGGAGCCTAGGGCGTTGTTTATATACGGAACTTAGGCTTGACCTTACGGAACTTAGACTTGGTCGAGGGGGTGTTAGACCCGAACTTTCGTCGCGTAGGATGACCCTTGGTTGATGGAATAGGTGACTAAAGTAGAGTGACGTACCGTTGGTATGTTCCGCGGCATACTTACGACACGCCACTCCGCTTAAGGAACCTTAGGATGTGCATATTTTCGAGATCAGTGATTCTCTTTATATCCAGGATCATACATCCATTTGAGATTCCCGATTCTACTAGTTTCATGATCATACCTTCATTGATGCTGTTCCTTCCTATGATCATGTATCCACTCTGGATCTGTTGTTTCCTTTTTGCCATTGATGTGCTCTCTTTGATACTCGATTGAGGTTCCTGTCGCCATGTTTGAGCGCAGTTTGGGCTGCTGCTAGGGTTACGGTCGGTGTGAGCTCGTTTGGTACGAGGGCCGACCATTGTGTTTTCTGGTGACATGGGAACATCTCGAGTTAGTGTTGGTGATTGTGACCTCTAGTAGAGGCGAGTGCTTGGTCTTGCACCAGATGATCGAGTCATTGTTAGAGCTGCTAGTTGAGAGAGGACTGTTGTTGTACAGCATACCTCAGAGATTGTGATGTCGCCTACCGTGCAGACAGATGGACCAGCTGTGGCTGAGATTGACAGGATGTTGCTTTCGGAGCTTACGAGCTGAGATTGCCGTGGCTTTCAGGCAGATATGCGACAGATGATAGCTAGTCTACCCGGTTTGAGAGACGAAGGTGATTCTTCCGATTTTGCACCAGAGCGGGCCCAGTGAGTTGAAGATTTCCAGTGTGGAGAGTCTTACTCAGATCTAGAGCAGACCGATTCAGAGATGACCGCCAATGTGTTGCCTTTCCTGGAGGATTGAGGCATTGTTCGGCGTACAGGCGTATGAGCCAGTTGTTGCTGCAAATGATGAGATATCGCCCAGATGGTTGGAGCTACTGCAGCACGAGCATGTTCTTGGAGATATGATAGCGAGTCGCTAGTCACCTGAGGATGAATGACTAGGACATGTGGTTCGTTCGTTTACCGATGCGAGGTCATCAGGTAGATTGTTTCCAGCTAGAGACGACTTCACGCAGATTCGTTGAAAGTCGATTGAGACGATCGAATGTCAGGAACCCATTTTCCAAGTTTAAAGTATACGGAAAGACATGCAGGTGATTCTACCCTCTAGAAGAATGAAACCCTAACTCGACTTAATGACCGTGTGAAAGCCTTTGAACCTTCGGGTTTGCGGCGGTTCCTCGGCGCCATTAGTGAGGCTTGGGTTTGCCCTTCTACGGCTGGATCACCGACGCTGTGGTATGTACTTGATACTATTAAACTGTACCCGAGATGTGAGCTCTTGGGGGATTATTAGGATCTGACGAGTCGATCGGATGGTTCGACATCTTTCGGATATCATGATGGGACACTGCTTGGGAGACTCCAGATGCGAGCGTAGCCGTCGGAGCGCAGTTCGTGTAGCCACGATGAGTTAAGTCCGAATCAGTCGACATTTGAGCAGAATGAAGAAAAGAGTTCGTACGAGATTTCGACGAGATGACGTCCCACTCCGCTGACATCAGAGATGTGATACGCACCCAGAGGCGTGGTATATGGATATATCTTCCAGAAAGAAGCGCGATAAGTATGCAGCCGTTCCGGAATAAGCTTTAGCTTCAGCATTGGATGACGACTTCCGGGCAATTCGGCAGGATTGAGAATTGAGAAAGAAACCTCGACAGGACCTTTCCGGAATACGATACGAGAAGACCTAGTCCCAGGAGTGGTCATGGTTGCGCACATCCAGCAAGACAGAGTTCAGCATTGTCGACGAGGTAGTTGACCAGGTTCGGATAAAGGAACTTACCCAGATGCAGTGCGAATTGATCAAGGACGGACGAGTATTCAGTATTCCTCCGATGGTTAGGACGCGTTCCCGAGGACCAGTTCGGCCTGACATCTGCTACAGAGTGATGAAGCTACAGAGTACGCGATTTCGAGTCCGTGCGAGAGACTTCAGATTGACCATGGCCGAGAACAGTGCAGTGTATAGTAGCTTGGCGTGACGTCATAGGGGACGACGATAGAGACAAGTGGAACAAGAGGTTCGTGTGAGACACTGACGAGCTGTCATTGCTTCCCGTCGAGACTAGAGACCTGATATGCTTACAGAGGCGTTGGGATGCGACCAATTTCCGAGAAAATGTTGTGCTGAGGACACAGATGTCCATTGAGCGAAAAGAGATTATGCAGAAGTACCAGCCTTCGTACAGTTCGGCTTAGGCAAGATCGGCAGAGACCTTGAGCAGGATTCCTTCCAGGACACCGCTACAATGACGTTTGCACCCAGGATCAGATATGTGATGTGCATTCAGAGAGCCGGAGGCCGATGCCAGTGACATATGGCTTTACGAATGGTCGTGAGGATTGACCGAGAGGTGACAAAGAAGTGCCAGAACGGAATCGTTCCTGTCAGCACTCCTGACCGGGCCGGTGAGCCGATGGATTGCGAGATTGGTAATCTACAGGAAAGATCAGGAACCAGAGACAGAGGACGCCAGCCGCGAGCAAGAGGCAAGTGGAGATCTTGCACCGCGAGAGTTTGATGTACCGGCACCTTCTCGATTTCGAGGGAGGATATACCGACGACAGTATTTATGCTTTATGATTTTGTGATTCGATTATCACGTATCTGTCAGTTTGGGTTTTCGGTATTTTGGCGATCTATTTGCATGATTGGTTTTGATGGCTGAGTTCTATGATTTCTGTTTTCGTGCACCATGGTTGCACTTATTGGGCATTTATACCCGGCGCATCATTATTATTCTTGAGGTATTGATTGTGATTTAGTGCCTATTATATGCCGGTGATTTGATTTATGCTTCCAGCATAGTTTTCATGCATTTTAGTGTTTTGATTTGATTTGTGCACGCTGATGCACACGGTTGTGAGATTTTCCTTTGCAGTACACTTGATTTTGGTTTGAGCCGCATTATATCGTTGATTTTGACCCTGATATTGATGGTTGACTTTTGCACTCCGTGCTTTTGATGTGACTTACGCATGTTCGGCGTTTGCTGTTGGATTTCGTGATTCCATGCATGTTGAGTGCGCAGGGTTTAGATTTTCATTCGTGCACGATGGGTGCATCGATTTGGATTTTTGCGCATGTTGGGCGCATGTTTTGAGATACGATTTTTGGTGCACACCCGATGCACTAAATCGAGATTTCTTCGTGCATGTCAGATGCACTGGATTTGTGACTGTCCGGCACACACGTTGCCTACGACAGATGCTTCGTGCACACCCGTTGCACCTAGATGTTGTTTTGTACACCTGTTTGACACATATATGGATTTTGATTTCTTGCGCACCAGACGCATAGGAGATTCTTATATATGCATTTTGGGGATTGATTTCTAGTAGAGCAGTACCTTTTATATGATATTCTCTATGTGTTGATGTTTTCGGAGCCCCGACAAAATGGATTATTACTGAAATTGTTTTAGTATTGGGGGTTTAAATTTAAATTCGGGGACCGAATTTCTTTAAGGGGGTAGATTGTAACATTTTCAAAAATATAAAATATTAATTTTGGGAATTTTTATAATTTAATATTATTTTATTGATTATTTTAATATTAAATCTATAATTAAATGCAAATAAATAGGAAAAATTTGAGAAAAATTATGGAAAATTCTAAAATAGGGTAAATTAGTGAATTATGACATTTTTAAGTTTTTGTGATTAGTTTGACACTAATTTAGTGCTAATCGCGATTAAAATCGCTAATCGGGTTTTTTGGCAATTTTGTGCAAAACTTGCACATATCACTTTTTCTCACACTTGTGCATTTTCTTTCATGATATTTGGGTTTACTATTCTTGTGAGAAGGATTATGGTTTTTTTTGAGAAAAGGAAAAAGAAAAAGAAATGAATTGAGGGTAGGTGAGAGAGAGAGGTGGACCTTTGACTTGGACCCTTAGCCATTCTTCTCCATTTCCTTCACCATTTCCCTCTCCATTCATGGTGTTGCTGCTGCTGCCCTTCCTCATCTTTCTCCCCCTCTTCAATCCCTCTCTTCATCTCAAAAACTACACCAAAATCCTATGTCCGTTTCTTTAAAAAGATGCACAAGCCCAAGATCTATGCTATGGACCAAGAAAGGTGGTGTTTTGGTGCTGTTGAAGATCCATGAGGGTCTTGTGAGGTAATTTCTTCTCATTTGAGTGTTAATTGTTGTATTTAAGGTTTAATTCAAGTTTCAAAATCGATATCGGGTGAATTGTGGATTTTAGGAAAAACTAGTAAGGGTTTGGGGAAAATTGTGAGTTGTGATGGGGAATTGAGTTCAGTAGAGACCATAAGAGCACCCTAGTGTTAGAAACCCAGACCTATCCCACTGGAAACACAAAGATACGGAATTACGGGACTTTCGTGTCGGTTTGTGATAACCTGGAGCTTGCAGGGAAATCTGGAATGTGCTGGGACTGTTTCAGGCAAATTCAACAATACCAGGGACCAAATTGAGACCATAGGAGGCCACCCTGACCAAACGGACCCCATTGGGCATAGGGAGGCCGGCGAGGCCGGTTTTGGGAGTGTTGTGGCCGGCCAAGTGAAGGTGGAATGCTTCGGGGTTGGTCCAGTAGCTCAAATACATCATATATAGCACCCTAGAGTTGTTGATTTGCCCTGATTTGGCCTGAGACGAAATCTGGGATCGTTTTCATGGGTTGCTGCCTTAAATTCAGTATTTGGTTTTGCGTATTTTGATTTGGTGATTTTGGTATTTGTGTTTTATCTCGATCGTGTGACGTTTGTACGTCTATATCGAGTGATTTCGAGTTGTTTTGCGAAGGCTAACCGTAGGTTCTAACCTATAAGCCTTTTAGCGTATCGTGTTGGTTTTAGCGTGTCGTTTTGGATTTAGTGTGTCGTTTCAAGTGTTGATTTGGTTTTGATGCGATGCGTTACGTGTGATATGTGTAGGTACACCGCAACGATCCGAGGCGATGCGGATGATGACGGTGACATCGACACCGACACGCAGGATACAGGTGAGTAGATTATATCTACAGGGGGAAGTCGGGTGGATGGCGTATAGCACCCCCGCAGTCCGTAATTAGTAATATGTAGTATATTTATGTGTGTGATAGCTTTAGTGTGTTTTGGTTAGTTAGGGGTAGAAATAACTAGCATAGCTCCTAGTTGCGAACCATAGGATAGATTTGCACCCACACGTATACACTTGTGTGTTTCTTATACTTGCACTGTACTTGATGTTATGGGATGACTTTGGAGATGAGTCGATGATGTGGGCTTTGTGCCGCGAGATCGGTGATTTGATATGATTCGTTTTTGGGATACGAAATGTGATTCTTGCGGGCTTGGGATATGTGTTTACCCCCGCATGCATACTTCGTTGATGGTATCGATTTGTACTAGACATAGAGTAGTACCCCAGACTATATGATCTGATGATAGTGATACCTGTTATGTGACGAGATAATGAGGTGTTGACCCGTACCCAGCTATTGGGATGCCGTACGACGATTTACCGTACGAGCCTATATTGATGATAGATCCGCGCTCATGACTCGAGGATGTCAGATGATATACTGTATCGTACGCGATACTATTGAGGCGGGATCACCGACTTATATATATTTATATATCGACTCAGATGTTAGGCGGTTTCCTTACCTGTAGTTCAGCCGTATAGTTAGTGTAGTTGTTAGAGTAGATTATACTTCTTACCTATTTCAAAAACTAACGAATCGTGGGCATTTTTAAAGACAGCTCAAGGGAATCTACGGATATTTCAAAAACGACGTATCTTTTCATAAAAACACCGTAGCCCCTATTTTCAAAACCCCATGATTCGTGTTATTTCAAAAGGCACCAATTGTAGGACTTATGTTAGATTAATGCAGATTAGTTTTGGTTACGTCTAGTATTCAGCTTCCGCTCATTATTGTGGTTCTCTTCGCATCGCATGCTTATATTATGTTTCGTACTACATTATTGATTTCATGCTGTTAGGACACCAGCACCATTACCGATGATGCGTATGTACCACGTACACTTACTTGCCGGCTCACACACATCTTCATCGGTAATTGCTATGCCACGTACAATTTAGAAATACTATTGCTTTGAGATAGGTTGTTAGCAAATATTTAGACAGGATGTAAGTATACGCGCCTTATATGCTAGATTAGACATTGTAGTTATTACCTGCTACTTCCTGCATACTGTTATTCATTGTTATGCCGCATTCATGGATTCTCATGCATATATTCACTATTTTGCATGCTATTGAAGTTTGGATTTGGATTTCTATGAGATTTTCTGGATTTGGAGGAAAACCGCAAGAACACAAATAAACATATTCTCTCTTTTAAACTAAAAGTGCGGTTTTCCCATGATGTATGAGTCGTCCACCATGAGTTTGCTGATGGATTTGGAAACCCGATTCGAGGAGACGGATGAACCGTTTCGGGTACATGGTGGACCCGGTACGGTACCCCGGGGCAAGAGGAATGTGGTGATGACGTTGAGCCTGGCAGGGGAGTACTACCTACCGGTGATTTTACCCGACACGTCGGATATCCGGAGGATACCGTCGTGGTCTTGAGATTTATGGTAGGGGCCGGTCTGGACTGACGGCGCCCTAGATATTGTGGTTGAGACTTGAGATATCGAGATATTGGGATTTCGTTTGTGCCGATGCTAGGCACAGTTTTATGCTGATTTCATTATGGTACCTCATCTTTTAAAATACAAGGGAAATCTCACTAAAGTTTGAAAACAGTTGCTTCATGTAAATATATTCTGTTTTCACGCATTCATATTTCATTCATATGCTATATTGTTATCTGAGGCACTGACACAGACACAGGAGATTGTACTCGGGTTAGATATTTACCCTAGCCTTGCTATAGGCTGCATGTTTTATATTAAGGATTTTCTCTACTGATCGTATTGACCTAGGATTATGTCTTGCTTTCGGTTTCTGCTTGTAGATATTTCTATTCACGAGTTGGCAACTCACCCCCGTTGTGCCACAGTTCTTGCAGGTTTTTGCCGTGCAGGTTCCTTGCAGCATTTCTGGCACATTGCTTCCTTGAGGGTGAATTGCTTTTGGTAGGTGGTTTCTTTTGCATCAAGAACCACCATTGTATTTATTTATTTTATTGTATCTAGAATTTCCATCAACCAAAACTTGTATATTGTTTCAGACCTAGACTTTAGTGTTGTATATTTCGACCTTAGAGTCGCGCTTAGTAGTATTGCGGTTTCTTGTTGCTTTTGAGCTTTCTTTTGGATTTGATCCTCGCCACTTGGCGTTGTATATTATTGTTGCATGTGTGGTTGTGACCGTCTATTGACGAAGAGCTAGCTCCCGCTTGGGGATGCCTTTATCATTGCATATATATTGTTATTTTGTTGTACCCCATTCGGGGCCAGTTTTACAAAAGAAATTCTGCCGAAATTTTTAGAAAAGACTTACTGTTTTTAAAACGCACCTTCGGCTTAGTTATTTAAAAACCTTGATTTCAAACATGTTTTCTTCACTCCCTTAAACCAGTTTCTTTACTTATTCTTAAAATGGTTTTAGATTTCTGGGCTTTTGGCTTACTTGGATCAGATGGAGTCCTATAGACTTCATATGGTTCGAGGGCCAGTCACGTGCTCTTTCGGGTCGTGACATGAACGGATCCTTCTTGAGGTATTGTAGACTAGGTCATATCAATGCGACCCGACTAGCCAAGTTTCATTTAGATGCATATTTAAATCAGTTTGAATTTACATCTTGTGAAACTCGCCAGTCATGTCACAAAGATAAGATGACCATAGCTCTGTTTATTGGAAACAGAGAAAGAGTTGGTGAACTTTTGGGATTGATACATGTTGATGTATGTTAGGTCCCCTGTCTACACATGCCAAGACCGGTTCTTTATACTTCATTACATTCTCTGATGATCTTTCGAGATTCAGACCTATGTTCCTGTTGAAACACAAGTCCGAACCTTTTGAGATATTCACAGAATATAAGTTAGAAGTGGAGAACCAAAATACGGGTATAAGTATTTTGTCCTATGATGAGATCAGGGAGGAGAATACTTGTGCACGGAAATCCTGGACTATTCTAAAGGAGAATGAGATTCTCTCTCAGCATTACTCCTCCGAATACACCACAGCACAACGTTGTATCGGGGCGGAGCAATAACACCCTATATGATATGGTGTGCTCTATGATGAGTATTACTGAGTTACCTATTTCCTTTTCGGAGTTATGAACTTATGAAGCTGCATACCTATTGAATAGGGTTCAAATCAAATCAGTTGCCTACCACTTCATATGTGATATGGAAAGGGAAGAGCCCATATCTTAAGTCAGTTAAGATTTGGGGTTGTCCGGCCTATGCCTAAAAAGCAAAATCCAGACAAGCTCGAGGCAAGGTCTGTTATGTAGAACTGGAAATGTTCCAGCTATACAAACTTCAGCTGATGATTTGGTAGAACCGAAAGATTCAATAGTAACCAAAGAACCTTAGCCTCTCCGCCGATCTAGTAGGGTTCCTCACCCACCTGAGAGATACTTCTATTTCTCTATGACAGTGGGAGCGAGGATTGCATCATGAGATGATAACCTAACTAGTTTCGAGCTGGCCATCAAGAGTAGGGACTCTGTAAGAATGGCTGGATGCTTAGCGATCTGAGATGGAATCCTTATACACCAACAAAGTATGGACTTTAGTTACTATATCTGAAGGGTTAAATCCCCATCAGGAGCAAGTATATCTTGAGAAGATTACTTGGTGTAGATGGAAAAGTTGAGACTTTCAAAGCTAGACTTGTTAAAGGTTTTCGTCATCAACCAGGCATGGATAATGGTGAAACCTTTTCAAGTAGCTATGCTTAAGTCCATCCAGATCCTACTTGCCACGGCTACATACTATGACTACGATATCTGGCGGTTGGGTGCCATGACTGATTTTCTAGATGGTGTTTTAGAAGAGAGCGTCTATAAGTACACAGCCAGAGGGCCTCGTAGACAGTGGGAGCAGCGGAAACGTGTGCAAGATGTTTTATAGGATAAAGCAGGCATCGCGGAGTTGGAACATCCATTTTGATGTGTTAGTCAAAGAGTTTGACATCATCAAAATGGTAGATGGACCTTGTATATACAAAAAGGGTAGTAGGGAGTATGGTGGTGATCCTCGTAGAGTACGTGGATGACATACTCCTGATAGGGAAGGAGTTTCCTATGCTACGCTCGGTCAATCTCCGCTTATCACTAGGATTCTCCATATAGGATCAAAGTGATACCTACTAAATCTTGGATTTTGGATCTATGAGATAGATCTAATTGAATGTTAGGATACTCACTAGTTGTAGTGAGATGGTATCAATTGGTCCTGGGGAGAATCACTGAAAGGGTTCCAGGGTGATAAGGATGACTGAAAGTCAGTCACAGGCATTGTCTTTACCCTCAGTAAAGGGACGGTATGTTGGAAGAGTTCCAAGGTAGATACCGTGGCATACTAGACGATAAAGGCTGGATACATTGCTATTTAAGATGCTACCAAAGAGGCTGTCTGGGTGTATATTTGTTCATGAGATGAACTTAGTTCCTCCCATTGTGTGACAATGGAGTTGTGGCTTATGCCAAGGAACGTCCTTCCCATCAGTGATCCAGACATATTCTAAGGCAGTATCACCTGATCATGGAGATGATTGATCTTCAGGGTGATCAAGGTTATGAGAGTAGACTCAGAGGACAACACGGCGGATCCATTCACAAAAGGCCTTTCCCCAGAAAGAGACTTTTATGGGATGGTTGAGTATGAGATACTACAACCACTGCTATCAGATGGCCCTAGTGCAAGTGGGAGATTGTTAGTTATATGTATGCCCTAGAGGCCATTGCTATACATAGGATGTATATTGTAGTGGATGCTTGGGCATATATAGGGAGGACTTTCTTGCTCGACATGATAGTATGCTATCTGGTTGATCTTTACCTAAACGTGTACACGGATTGTCTCTCTGTTACATGTTGGTAAAGCCCTTAGGATGTGTACTTGACTACCTGGACTATGATGTGGATCATACTAGTGGGGACATGGTAGTCCATAAGTACATCCTTCAAGGTCCCTAGTCGTGGGTGTATCGAGACGGGGCATCGATATACCAGAGTAGACTAGCGTATACCTTCTCGACCCATACGGATGGGCGATGGATGATCCCATATCCATTGGTGTTTGACATCGGAGATGAAATACGGGTGCTCAGTGGAGACTGGGTACACTGGACGGACTCGCCGAGAACTCCCAGATGGTATTATACCTTACGTCAGATGGCAGTTCTTTGGTGACACTGGTACAGAGTAGTCTGTTGACCCGAGATCGTCATAGAGTCTTGTGTGGTTCCCACTGTGCTTTGATTTCCACCCTACCACGTCCAAGAGGGCGTGCAAAACGGTGGTTTTTGGGTACAGTCCCGAATCACATGGAGGCAATGAGCGATAGGAGGGGATTCGTCTCTCCCGGTATAGGGAGTTGATGTCGCGCTGTGTTCGATTGGCTATAACCAGAAATCCCTGGCCAGGGTTGCTGAGATTTTCTGGTAAGTGTTACCTGTAGTTTCTCGAACTGTTATAGACCTCATATCGACACGACTTATTGAGCAACTGTGGTCTGACGTTTACCACCCCTAGGCAAGATATGCGACATATCAGACGAACAGACCGGACTGTACGGTAAGTGTTACTGGTTGGATTCACAGGAGTGTGAGCGGGCTTGCTCGTCGATCTTCTGATCGCTCAATACCCGGGTGGCCGTTACGTTTAGCAGACCGCTTGCGGCTTGTGGGTGTTTGATATGATCATCATCTGCTGCCGGCGTATTGACGAGTCTTTAGAGTCCTACACAGAGGTTTCCTGGCTCAAGCGAAACGAAATAGGAGCGCATATGAGATATGTGCGGGACCGAGAATAATGCGTGTATGTGATACCGTATTCCAATTCTCGCGATGAATGTATCGATTGGTTGTATGCGATATAACCTAGTTATCGAATCAAAGATTGATTCGATAAGCCGATACATTGGATACTAGTCGGTTATATGCGACATGACCGGATCATTGAATCAAGTGTTGATTTAATGATTTAAAGCATAATTATATATTTGATATATTACTTTGCATTAACTAGTATTGGTTCACTTTAAATGGATTTTCTCACTTGATGTGCACATTGTATATGTGATATACTTTTGTACATTTGATTGTATCATGTTTGATGATACATGATAGTATGGGTGTATGATAAGATTGAACCATGGTTATGTAATGGTTAGGGTTTTGATTTTATTTATTTATTTATTTCTTTTTGGCAAAAGAAAAGAAAATGGTGGCTTATTTTGTATTGTAGTTGAAGCTTCATGAAGCTTTGACTAAGTGACCATTTTGTCTTCATGCTTAACCCTAACCATTCACACTAACCATGGTTTATTCTCTACACCTAACTATGGTTGCTATATGATAAGTATTCATTTTAATTTCTTTTAAAAAAAAATATAACTCATCATATTATCTTCATCTTCTTCTTCTTCTTCTTCAAGAAGAAAAAGCTTGCTACCAACAATGGCAACTTGAGAAAAAGAGTGAGAAATCCAATTCTAAAGTGAACCCACTTCCTATTTCTTCATCCTCTACCTCTTGCCAAGTAGTATAGGGTGTTTTCTTCACAAGTTTCTTGACTTGGTGAAGTTGGAGCTTGATCTTGTGTTGCCTCGACGTAGATCATCTTCGGCATCGAAGTCGATGACCTAGCCCGCCCATTTCTCCGATGAAGCCGATGCTAGAGCCCGGGATTCGATGATCACAGTGAGGGGACTTCATCACGGAGCTATGGAGGTGGAGGACCGGATCTACAAAGGTTGTATTTTCGTTCATTTATTAGTAAAGTTGTTTACTAGTTGTCGCATCACCTATAAATCTTGTTAACGATCCGTATTAGGGTTTCTCGGCACTTGTAAAATTTTAAATTGGCATGGTTGATGCCTTGTGAGACCTCTAGTGTGTGCCTAGAAACCCTACATGAGATACTACAACCACAGCTACAGATGGCCCTAGTGCAAGTGGGAGATTGTTAGTTATATGTATGCCCTAGAGGCCATTACTGTACATAGGATGTATATTGTAGTGGATGCTGGGACATATATAGGGAGGACTTTCTTGCTCGACATGATAGTATGCTATCTGGTTGCTCTTTACCTTAACGTGTACAATGATATGTCTCTCTGTTACATGTTGGTAAAGCCCTTAGGATTGTTAGTGTATATGCCCTGGAGGCCATTACTGTATCATACTAGTTTGTATATTACTTAATTGAAGATTGGGATATTCACCTTGTATATACAATCTTGCTCAAAACAGTAGTATGCTACTTGGTTTGTTTCTACTTCAATGTGTACTTGTGTTTATTTTAGTATATCACCTATACACATTAGTGGAGCCCTTAGGATCTTTGCTTGATTACCAGCGTTGTGATGGCAGTCACACTAATGGGAGCTGGGTAATCTATAAGCACATCCTTATGCAGGTCCCTAGTCGCAGGACTATCGAGACAGGGCATCGATACTCCGGAGTAGACTAGCGCATGCGCTTCTCATCCCAGAGTGGGAGACGGTCTGTCCCACAGCCGTCAGTACGTCGTACTGGAGATAGTATGCGGGTGCTCGTTGTGTTACGAGTACACTGGACAGGACTCGTCGGGAACTGACCGGTTGGTATTATACCTATCGTCAGTTATCAGTTCCCAGATGAAATGAGTACAGCTTAGTCCGCTGACTTGACACTGTCACTTCGCCTCGAGTGTGTTCCCACTGTACTTTGATTACCACCCTACCACGGCTCAAAGGAGTCGTGCAAACAGGTGGTAGTTGGGTGCAGTCCCGAAGCACTTGGAGGCAGTGACGGTTAGACAGGATTCGTCTCTCCCGGTATTGGGGGTTGACATCGCGCTATGTCTAGGAGAGCCATTACACGAGTAGTCCCTGGCCAGGGCAATCGAGATATACTGGTAGGCTTCCAGTGTTATCTCAGGGTGTTTTGGGCTTCACTCCGACACGACTTGTACCGCTATTAGGGGACTGACGTTTACCGCCCCTTAGGCCCGCCATGCAATGTATCAGACGAACAGACTGGACTGTACGGAGATTGTCACATTCAGGCTCAGTAGGAGTTCAGATGGGTTTTCACCTCGTCAGTCTTCTTGTCGGGAGCGTTTCCGCGGTACAAGTCGTGTCGGAGTGTAGGAGTTCAGTGTCTGAGCCTGAACTCGGCCGAGGTCTAAGTTCGGTGCAGTGTTATACTGGGGTTGTTTTGGGATTTTTGGTATATGTATTTTCAGCCCAGATTTTCTAGAACGAAAATTTTATTTTTGGGGTCCCGAAAATCCGTATTTTTGATCGAACTTCTAAAAGACTTTAGCTGACGGGTTTTTCTGTAATGTGATATTTGTATTGAACGTCTACTAATCGCTATATGTCGATTAGTGGGGGTTATACAAATCTGTGATCTGTAATGTTGCTGGAATGTGTATATGAATATGTTGGATTGTCCCGGGTGAATAGCCAGGGGTTGTGAGACGAGAGTTTTCTTTTCTTTCAATTCATGTAAATTTGTAAATTGATGTAATAATTATTTGTATGGCCGCACAACCGGGTCGGGGTTGTAGCCGTCATTGTATAATTTCTTTTTACTGTTTTTGCCCCTAGGATAGACCCATGGAGGGGTGCACAAACTACCGGGTATGCCGAAGTGCCGAGTGGCCTACTCATGGGGATGAGGGAGGTTGCTTCGCTTCGGGTACTTGGCGGGTAGTTTGCCGCACCCGTAGGGGTCTTGGGTGGGGTATTGGCTATTCACCGCGACCGTGTAATCTGTTTTTCGTTACAGGCTCGTACGAATTGCAGGTTCCTAGTATATCCAATGTGTTCATCTGTGATCTGAAATGTTTATCATTGCAGTATATCTATATATGATATTATTTAGGCGTTGCTTATGTTTTACAGACGCGCTAGCCCAGCCCCCGCTCTGTCGTTAGTTAAGTAACCTAACGGGTAATGACGGGGCCCAGTGGCGAATGCGAATGGCATAAGCGTACGTCATATTTTGGTTGTTTTCTGCAATGGTAGGATTAAATGATGGAACGCATTAAAAGAACTAATGCAAGAATATCACGCATTAAAAGAACTAATGCAAGATAATAAACCAAGCTAAAGTCATTGGAACACTTTCGAAAAACCACTCGGTTCTTTTCAAAACCAACTTTTAAATGCGGAGCTTGAGCCACTCCTTTTAAAAGCTATCTCGTTCCATCGACTATATCAAGTTCACTACGTTCAAGGTTTAGCCAAAACCATTCGTAGCCCTCCATCGTTTCGTATGAATATTCAATAGTATTCAAGCTATGTTTGTTGACCTTCGTCAAGGCATAGTGATTGGTAGCTGTTGGGTGTTCATATGTAGCATAGATAGATGCGTTGGTTTGGGACATTCGCATTACCTTGTTGACCTTCGTCAAGGGTATATACGGGTGGATTCAAATTAACCTGGATAATGACGGGAAGAACTTGACATGTGACTTATGATTTGTTGACCTTCATCAAGGTCATAAGAGCATGGGGCAAAAATCCACATCGGGAGTTTCATAAGTACTGAAACTTGCTAGATTTGCATACCATTTAGAGTGTGATGATTCTGGTAGGATTCCTTCAGTTTCGTCGCACAATGATATTTGGATCCCGATCCTACTGTGAGTATATGCTACTCCTCGGGAAATTTCTCACTAATCGATCAATGCTATAAACCTAGTAGGTGCCTAGAAAGGTGTTAGCGGGGCTACGCCCCCAGGGAAAAGAGGTTCTTAAATTAAGGAACTTCGCGAAAGCGTTGGAAAACCTCCCTCGAAGTACCGACACTGGCCTGGCTGAACGGTTAAGCAAGTATTGTGTGGTGGGATTGATCCCGACTAATTCTTCCTTTATGGTTTGAGGAGGGATTCGAGAAATAGTGGGAGCCATCCTGTTTAGACAAACTAAAAACCACTCTAAACTTTCAAGAGCATCATGCTGAGTGTTTCTTCTTCTCTCTCCTAATTGCAGCGACCAATCGACATGACTGGACTTAAGTTACTCCTAGATAAAAACATACTGACAGGGCCAAACTACAAAGATTGGCTCAGTAATGTCAAAATGGCAATCACTTACGACAAGCTGGGGTATCTACTTACCACCAAAGCTCCCCCTGTCCCAAGTCCCACTTCCAGCGTCGCGGATAAGGAAATCCGTAAGACCTGGAAGATTGATAGCGTGAAGGCCAAGTGCCTCGTACTTGCCTCGATGGACAACGAACATCAGAGGAGGCACGAGAATATGGACCTTGAATCCATATTTCTCCATACAAAAGAACTGTATGGAGAGCAATCTCGTATCGCAAGATACGAAGTGTCGAAAAAGTTATTTTCGGCAAGGTTGGCCATCGGATCATCGGTAGCGGAACACATGCTTAAGATGATTGGCTTCATTGAGGAGCTCGCGGAACTTGGAACCACGTTGGAGAATGAGCTCTATACGGACTTGATTCTCCAGTCCCTTCCTTCCACTTACGCCCAGTTTATACTGAACTTCAACTTACAAGAAAAAGAAGTTGAACTTTCAGAACTCCTCAACATGCTGAGGAGTGCAGAGGGCACCCTACAGAAAGGTAGGGAAACATCCACTTTGTTTGTAGGAGGATCTTCCTCTTCTAGGTCCAAGGCGGAAGCCAAGGGAAAGAAGAAGAAAGCCTCCGCCAAACCAAGGGGCGGTGTTAGTAAAGTGGATACGAAGGGAAAAGCAAAATCAACAAAGATAGAGGGGAAGCTTGTGGATAAGGAAGAATGCTTCTATTGTCATAAGAAAGGTCACTGGAAAAATGATTGCAGGGCTTGGAAAGCCAGGACACAGGAATTGAAGCAGGTTGCGGCTTCAGCTTCAGGTGTGTATGTTATTGAAAACTGTCTTTCAATAAACTCTACTTCCTGGGTATTGGATACCGGATCAGGATCTCATATCTGTAATTCTTTGCAGGCATTGAGAAACCGTAGTGTTTTGAAAGCAGGTGACATGACCCTCAGAGTTGCGAACGGAGCTAGCATGGATGCTAAAGCCGTGGGGGACTATCACCTGGGAATGTCAGATGGACATGTTTTGGTTTTGCGTATTTGCTTTTTTGTACCCAACGCAACTTGTAATATCATTTCTGTATCTTTAGTTTCTAAAGAAGGTTATGAATTTGCGTTTGTAAGTAATGTTGTAAACATTCACCTTAATCAAGTTTTGATTGGGTCAGGTACATTGAGTAATGGTATTGTCACGACCCGCAGGGTACGGAACGTGACTGGCACTTAAGTTTACGAAACGTCTAAAGACGTCCGTAAAGTAAGTAAGCCAAAGCCCAGAAAACAAAACCAATTAAGAGAAAGAGTGAAGAAAACCCAATCAGTTGAAAGCGAGTTTATCGAATAAGTCATGTAAAACCCTTTTTAAAAACAATACCAATTTTTCCAAAAATTTCGGCAGAGTCTCCTTTGTAAATACTGGCCCCCAAAATGGGTACAACAAAATATATATGAATCCAACAAAATAGGGCATCCCCAAGCGGGAGCTAGCTCTTCGCCACAAGGCGGTCACAAATCCCACGCAATATAAAATGACAACAAGCAAAATAATCATAATGAAGCATAAGAAAACATCATGTCGACTCAAGTGAGCTCGACCCCAAAATACAGCATAAAAGTCCACAAACCTCACAGTCTCATCTCTATGTCAATATACAATAATACTGGTAGAAACAGTAGATGGAGTACACTAGATACAAAGAATATACAAGGTGGTACAAAAATAATAACATAACCCACCTATGAGCGAAATCTCGAGTCCAGGCAAAAGAGGCAAAAGAACAAGTGCGCCCGCCGCTACTGAACTGACGGAGCGGACCTGCAAAAGACTGTGGCACAACGGGGGTGAGTTGCCAACTCGTGAGTAATAAATACATCTACAAAGGCTATCGTATGCATGCACACAAGCATCCTAGCATCTATAATACAGGTATGACTGGATGCACTAGCAGGTGTGTATACAACATCTGTGTACGAATATGTATGCAACATGAATATCTGAGGTCTCTGTTGCGCCACGGCAGCGCCCCGGCCTCGTACTCGAGGCCAAAATGCGGAATCAAAATTTTTTCCTTACTCGGAAACCGGCGCTACCGCGGACAAAGAAAACCCGGATCGTAACCATTAACCTAATGCTAGCAATCAAGAGATAGGGTGAGAAGTATACCGAGTGATCCGAGTCCTCCGGTCTTCTTGTCATCGTCCCGATCTCCCGCGGAAAGTGTTGCCTCCACATCGTCGCCTCCTCGCCGGAAAGGGCACCACATCGCCTTCTTCTTTTACGGGCTCCCGCCTCAATACCGAGGCAACTCGCGCATGAAGCCGGCAACTCGACATGCTCAAGATATGCTGTAGAATGTGTAGTGTAGAGGCTATGTCTCTTTGGGGTTTGTTGCCATGGTGATGGAGGAATCAAGAATAGAAAAATGGTGCTTGCATTTTTCTAGCAAGAAAATGAGATCAAGAAAGAAACTATGAAGCTCTCTTCTTCTTCTTCTCTCTTTCTTTTTCTTTCCTTCTCACTTATGAAAAAACTTATCATCCATTTCATCAAGTGAAGAATAAGGTGGAGGAATGAATATCAAGCACAACCATAGAAGGAAGGTCATGGTAGTAAAAGCAAGTGGTGACTATATCCAAACATAATCATCACAAACTCACATCAACCATTCTTATCACAACTAATCAAAATAAAGCATGAAAAGATGAAGGAAAAGAATGGCATCTAAAGATGCTATCATAATAAATCATCTTACAAATAAAACCTCCACCAAAAGTAATTTGCAAAACTGCAAATTACCCCCTCCATCAGAAAAGTCCGGCCGGGAAAGAACAAAGGAAAACCGGCCGGAACGGAATGCAAACTGGCAACTCCAGAAAACTGGTCCCGTAATCAATTACAGGAAAACCCCGATACTGTGCATACACACCCGCATCTGTATTCCGACCGGATACAAATGCAATGAGACAAAATCTACACTGTACTAAACTAGGACCGGCTTAAACCAAAGCCGGCTAGTAATATCCGTCCGATCCTGATCCGTGCAATACCGCACGTATCAGATCGAACCCTGCCATATAACTATACGGCCACTAGTACAAAACTGTCCGATCCTGATCCATGCAATACCGCACGTATCTGATCGGACCCTGCCATATCTCCATACGGCCTCTACAGCGTTTCGCCCGAAAGCTTGAGTAACTGTAAGTGTGGTGGACTCTAAAGACTCGTCAATACTATGGTTGTGGATTTAACCACTAGCACGTCAGAGGTATAAGCCAATACATGACGGGCCACCAGCTATTGACCAAAAGGGACGTCGATGAGGAAGCTCACCCCGACACCCAACTGAGCCTGTCAGTGACAATATCCGTACAGTCCGGTCCGTTCGTCTATGAGCATCGCATGGTGGGCCTAGGGGGTTGGTAAAAGTCAGACCCCCAAAAGCGGTACAAGTCGTGTCGGAGTGTAGCCCAGAACGCCCTGAGATACTACTGGAATACCTACCAGTAAATCTCCTGCCTCGGCCGAGGGCTTTGCGTAATGGCTCTCCTAGACACAGCGCGACCTCACCCCCAATACCGGGAGAGACGAACCCCTGAAGATCCGCTCACTGCCTCCATGTGGCTCGGGACTGTACCCAACTAAAACCTGTTTGCACGACTCCTTTGAGCCGTGGTAGGGTAGTAATCAAAGCACAGTGGGAACTCACACGAGACAAATGACGATCCTCAGGTCGATGAACTAACCTGTACACATGTCACCAGGGAACTGCTATCTGACGTCAGGTATAAGACCAACTAGCATGTTCCCGGCGAGTCCTGTCCGGTGTACTCATAACCCAATGAGCACCTGTATACATCTTAGGTGAACCAACTGACACCAGTGGCTTGTGAGACCGGCCACCGCCCCTCGTCGGGGTCTCGACTGTATACACTAGTCTACTCTGGAGAATCGATGCCCTGTCTCGAAACTCCCACGACTAGGGACCTTTTAAGGATGTGCTTGCAGACTACCAGCTCCCACGTATATGATCGCCATCATACTGCTGGTGGTCAAGCAAGAATCCTAGGGGCTCTATCAACGTGTAATAGCGACATGTCAGGTCACCTAAAGCAGTACACGATGATAAAGATAAAGATAAACCAGATAGCATACTATCATCTCGAGTAAGACTGTCCTACCGGGATAGGTCCTCCCTCAATCATTGCAATCACGTACCTGTGATCCAATAATTGACTCTGAGGGCACTATCTCCAACAGTCTCAATAGGTATATATAAGAAACATTTCATCTCTTTTTGTTTTTGAAACTCTTTTAGAATGCCAGCATAATATCAAAGAATCGACGAGAACCGGTGTCCAGCAACGACACCTCAAAACTGTCTCAAATCTCATATCAATGTATCTCTGGCCTCAGTCGTCCGGCTGACCCATCTCAAATATCAATATCTCATCATCTAGCGGCCACGGTCGGTATCCTCTGGATATCCGCCGTCCCAAACAGTCACCGGTAGGTAATCCGTCCCCTGCCAGGCTCAACGTCAACAGCACATTCCTCTTGCCCCGGGGTACCTTACCGGGCCCACCATGTACCCGTGCCGGTTCCTCCACTCCTCGACACGGATTTCCAAAACCACAGCAAACTCATGGTGGACGACACTTACATCACTAGAAAACCGCAATTTACATATTTTAAAAATATAAAAAGTTTAGAAATTTTTGCGGCTTTCCCCCGAAATCCAGCAATATCATAAAATCTCAAGAAATCCTCCTAAGTGCATATATCAGTGATAATGAATGCATATGGTATCAATAATCAAGTTGCGATGTGTGATTAATGGATTAAGCATGAACAATTAATATGATGAAGTACATGCACATGAATAGCAATCCTACGGTTTCATTTTAAGGAATTAAAGGCAATAGCACAAGTTTAAGTATCAATTAGTAAAAGGTTTAAATTTAAAGGTTATCTAGTGTGGTGGCATGGCAATTACCAGGGTGTGTGTGTAAGTATGAATAGTGCTCGTGCTGCATATAAAAACCCTAGCAATGGTGCAGGTGTCCTATAAAATGGTTTCGTATAGGTATGTCAATATAATGCATGGATGCAGCAAATAGTCAAATAAGTATTTCACCCCTAATTACTAACATCACTAAGGATCTTGTAAGTTACTAAAACTATCGGGCGGCTTGCGCCATCCAACGATAATCCCCCGTAGATATTACATCTACTCACCGGAATCCCTGGCTAGCTGTGTCCAATCACCGCTTTCCCCTTTCGCGCCGCGTCTGACGTCTCCGCGACCGAACCTGGAATTTACATCAATACCAAACATAAGGTTACATATCAAGAACGACGCAAAACCCCAACGAAACTACTAATGTTCGCTAGCTAGGTACAACGTGCACAAAGTGCGCGGAATACACGCGAAAATCGCAAAAACTGCCAAAAAACGCCGATTTGGTCGCCCGGCAAAACTAAAACCCGACTACCCAAAAATCCGCACTCACGCATCCTAAACGTCATAGGAGATGCTAAAAATATCCCCAAGGTATCACAAATAATTCACCAATTAAATTTAATAAAAACCTAGTAAGCACAAAACTAGCAAATTTGGTGCAAAAATCGAAAATTAGCGATACGGTTATCACAATCCAACACAATATCCAACCACACAACAAGCAATCTACAAACACTATAATTACAACACATTAGCAAAGATTCAAAACCTATTTTCCATAACAACCATTACTTGAATTATATAACCTAGAAATTCTTAATCCAAACTATATATGAAAACCTTAAATTAACACTAATTTATAACTCAATTAGCAAGTTAACCTTCTAGATTAGGTTAGCAAAACAACTAGATAACAAATTAGATTTAATCCACTAGATAATGGTTTCTAAACCCTAATTCAACTCATTTATCCTGCTTCACAACCCATTTCCATACATAAACCCTCTCTTGAATTTCCTAAAACAACAATTTATAACCAAATCACACTTTTAAAATTAACTAAATTAGCATAATTTGAAGACCACATAAACAAGGTAACTTCTTTGATTTGGTTGTGTAGGAACTAGCAAGCAAAATGAATTTAATTAACCACATAATGGTGTGCTAACAAACCCTAGTTTAAAACAAACTACTCTTTTATAAACTAGATTAGAAATTAACTAAACTTTTAACACTAAACCATATAATTAAAGGAATTTAGCCAAAAGAGATTAACTTGATGGAAATTATACCTCAAGATCTATGGATCAAGCATGTGATTTGCCTCTAAGGATGGCTTCCTAGCTCCAAGATTCAAGCAAGAATGGCTAAGGATAAATGATAGCATAAGGATTTTGTTTGGATTTTTGAATAAATTGTGGATTTTGATGTGTTTTCTTGAAGAAATTTGAAGAAAAATGAAAAGAAAAGAGATGAAGAAGAGGGGGTGCAGGTTTCGGCCAGAGGGAGGTAAGGGGAGGGGTGTGGGTGTGTAGGAAAAGTCATTGGTCAACTCCCCAAAAGTCAATGCACCATACTTTAACAACTATTTTTAAAATAAATTCATAAACAACCCCATTTCAACACAAGAAAGAAAACCAACATGAGGCCAGAAATTTCTGGACTTGATCAAGGTGGGGCTGTCCTAGGGCTGAGGGAAGAGAGAGAGGAGTTTTACAAAAGAAATTTTATGCAAAAAGACCCCCTACAAGTCAAAAATTGCAAGTTTTAGCTTAAAATTCAATAAATTCGTTTCCTATCATAAAAATTTGTTAAAATTCAAAATAAAATACTAAAAATTTATGTTACAACTAGATTTTAATTATCATAATTTTAAAGATTAAAATTAGCCCGGAAAAATTTGTATTTATCGCTAATTTAATGTATTTTCTTACCGGCTTAAAATAATATTAAAAAATTGAAAAATTAGGGAAAATTTTTAAACGACCAGAATTTCATAATTAACTCATTAGCTACTAAAAACAAGCAATTACCTATCCATTTTAGGTATAATTAGTCCTAAACTGCAAAATAACGAGAAAGACGGTTTTCGGAAAAATACCGAATTTCAGGAAAACACCAAAACGACTTTTCAAGACGCTACAATCTTCCCCCCTTAAAGAAATTCGGTCCCCGAATTTAAAAATATAGCTACGCGTACCTTCGAAGAGATGGGGATATTTCTTCCTCATCTCGCCCTCGGTCTCCCAGGTAACCTCCTCGCTGCTCGGGCTACGCCAAAGGACCTTGACGGTTGGTATAATCTTCGACCTCAACTTCTTCACCTGCCGATCCAGGATGGCCACCGGCTGCTCTGCAAAAGAAAGGTCGCGCTCTAGCTGGACTGTCGGGTGCTGAATCGCATGCGAAGGGTCGTGAAGGTACTTGCGGAGCATCGAAACATGAAAGACGGGGTGAACATCGGGAAAGCTGGGAGGAAGAGCCAAACGATATGCAACAGCGCCGACACGCTCGAGGATCTCGAAGGGACCTACGAATCTAGGGCTAAGCTTCCCCTTTCGCCCAAAACGCATCACGCCCTTCATCGGAGAGACTTTCAGAAAAACATGGTCGCCAACTGCGAACTCTAATCTGCGACGGCGCCTGTCCGCATACGATTTCTGCCTGCTCTGAGCCGCTCTCATCCGGTCTCGGATCAACTGTATCTTTGCTGTCGTCTCCTCAACAAGCTGCGGCCCCAAAATGCTGCTCTCGCTGAGCTCTGTCCAACAGACGGGCGATCTGCATCTCCTCCCATACAATGCCTCGAAAGGTGCCATCTGAATAGTATCCTGGAAGCTGTTGTTGTAGGAGAACTCCACTAGAGGTAAATGACGATCCCAGCTACCACCAAAGTCTAAAACGCATGCTCTGAGCATGTCCTCGAGAGTCTGAATGGTCCGCTCTGACTGTCCGTCTGTCTGCGGATGAAACGCTGTGCTGAAGCTCAAACGAGTGCCCAAAGCCTCCTGAAGTCTCCGCCAAAGTCGGCTGGTGAACTGAGTGCCTCGATCTGACACGATACAAGTCGGTATGCCATGTAGTCGCACGATCTCGTCAATATAGAGCTGAGCATACTGAGCGAAGCTGAAAGTCGTCTTCACTGGCAGGAAGTGAGCCGCTTTCGTCAATCTATCCACGATCACCCAGATGGAGTCGTACCCTCAACTGGTCCTGGGTAGACCCACAACGAAGTCCATCGAAATCTGTTCCCATTTCCACTCTGGAATGGGTAACGGCTGTAGCTCTCCTGCGGGCCTCTGGTGCTCGGCCTTGACTTGCTGACAAGTCAGGCATCTCGAAACGAACTCCGCAATGTCCCTCTTCATCCTGTCCCACCAGTAGGTCTCTCTCATATCATGGTACATCTTGGTGGAACCGGGGTGGACACTATACACTGATCGGTGTGCCTCCTCAAGAATGTCGCGCCGCAATCCATCAGCATCTGGTACGCACAGTCTAGATCCATATCGTAAAATCCCCTGATCGTCAACCACGAACTCGGAAAATCTGCCATGTCCCATCTGTGCCATGATCTCTGAGCAACGGTCGTCACTGCGCTGTGCCTCATATATACGGTCAAGCAACTGTGGGCGTGCACGAACATGCACGAGCTGTCCCCCTGTCTGAGTGAACTCGAACTCAACTCGGCTGTCGCATAACATCTGCCAATCTGCTGACGACTGCCTCTGCACTGCGCGCAAAAAGGATAGACTACCCCCGGGCCTCCTACTCAACGCATCTGCCACCACATTTGCCTTGCCGGGGTGATATAAGATCTCACAGTCGTAGTCTTTCACCAACTCCATCCAACGACGCTGTCTGAGGTTCAGGTCTCGCTGCTGAAATATGTACTTTAAGCTCTTGTGATCGATGAATATCTGACACGACTCGCCATACAGGTAATGTCGCCAAATCTTCAGTGCAAAGACCACTGCAGCCATCTCCAAATCATGAGTGGGGTAGTTCTGTTCATGCTTCTTCAACTGCCGAGAAGCATAAGCGATCACCCGGCCATGCTGCATCAATACGCATCCTAATCCCACTCGCGAAGCATCACAGTAGACAACAAATCCGCCTGATCCCGAAGGCAAAGATAATACCGGCGCCGTAGTCAAACAAGTCCGTAGCTGCTGAAAACTGCGCTCGCACTCCTCTGTCCAGACGAAAGGAACTCCCTTCCGGGTCAAACCGGTCAACGGTGCAGCTATACGGGAGAAGTCCTGAACAAAACGCCTGTGGTAGCCCGCCAAGCCTAGAAAACTACGGATCTCAGTAACCGATGTAGGTCGGGGCCACTGCTGAACAGCCTCAATCTTCTTCGGGTCCACACAAATGCCGTCTCTCGTAACCACGTGACCCAAGAATCCGACGCTGTCCAGCCAGAATGCACACTTGGAGAACTTTGCGAACAGCTGGTGCTCCCTCAGAGTCTGTAACGTAATCCGCAAGTGCTGCTCGTGCTCCTCTCTGCTCCGGGAGTACACCAAGATATCGTCGATAAACACGATGATGAACAAGTCAAGATACGGCCTGAATGTACGGTTCATCAAATCCATGAATGCTGCTAGGGCGTTGGTGAGTCCGAACGACATCACCAAAAACTCGTAGTGGCCATAGCGCGTGCGGAAAGCTGTCCTCGGTATATCCTCCTGTCGAACTCGCAGCTGATGGTATCCTGATCGCAAGTCGATCCTCGAAAAATACCCCGCACCCTGAAGCTGGTCGAACAAATCATCAATGCGCAGCAACGGATATCTGTTCCGAACGGTAACTTTGTTCAGCTGGCGGTAGTCGATACATAAGCGCAAACTTCCATCCTTCTTCTTGACAAACAGGACCGGAGCACCCCACGGAGAAACACTAGGTCGAATAAGCGCCTTATCTAACAAATCCTGCAACTGATCCTTCAGCTCTCGAAGCTCTGCCGGGGCCATCCGATAAGGTGGTATAGAAATAGGCCCCGAGCCGAGAATCAAATCAATGCAGAACTCAACATCGCGCTCAGGCGGTAGCCCAGGTAGCTCATCAGGGAAAACATCAAGGAACTCACAAACTACCGGAACCCGGTCCAACGGAACCTCTGCAGCTCGAGTATCACAAATACACGCTAAGAATCCCTGACATCCCTTCCGCAAGAGCTGACTAGCGCGAAGAGACGAAATTAAGCTGGGAAGGGTGACACTGCGGTCTCCCTGAATAACAAGGACTGGCTCTCCCGAAAAGCTAAATTTGACTGCCTTCTCACGGCAGTCCACCGAAGCATAACAAGTGGCTAGCCAATCCATGCCCAGAAGCACATCAAAGTCCAACATATCGAGAAGTATCAAATCAACTGATGAATCCCTCTCCCCGATACGAACGGAACACAAACGAAAAACAAAACGAGCGACAAACGACTCGCCTACCGGAGTAACAACAACAAGCGGATGATCTAACGACGACGACTCACGGCCCAACATCGGTGCAAAGTGTGTAGAGACGTACGAATGTGTGGAACCTGGGTCGAATAATACCCGTGCGTCGAAAGAACAAACTGGCAAGGTACCTGTCACAACGGCATTGGATGCCTGCGCATCCTGCGGTGTCAAAGCAAAAACTCGGGCCTGTCCTCCGCCGATAGCGGGCTGACCTCGACCTCGACCTCGGCCTCTGCCTCCTCGTCCTCTCTGAACAGGACCGCCGCGTCCACGGCCTCTCGGTGCACCTAACTGGCGTGGTGCATCGCCGGTGGTAGGAAGTAGGGCTCTCTGAGGAGGGGGTGGTGATGGTGGCAGGGTCACATGCGGAACTGTCACTGCTCCCTGTCGTCTCACCGGACAGTCTCTGATAAGATGGTGCAAACTCCCGCACCCAAAACACCCTGGCGACGGCTGCTGCCCCTGGGGATAAGAACCATATAACTGTCCCCGCCCAAATCCTCTGCTAGGCCTATCTCTCGGAAAGAATCTGGCGCGCTGCCTCTGAGACGGTACATCGGTGCGAATCCTCTTCGGCCCAGAAACGGCCGAAGTCCGTGATATGCGTGCCTCCATCCTCAATGCCGTATCCATAGCAGCTGAATAAGTGTCGTAGTGCTGGGCGCCAATGGCAAGATATAGCTGGGCATCAAGTCCCTGTACGAACCTCTTCACCATCTTCTCCTCGATATCCACCAAATACTGAGCATATCGGGATAACTGTGTAAACTGGATGTCATACTCAGACACCGGCATCCCAGGTGTCTTGACTAAGGCCTCGAAGCTGCGAGCTCTGGCGTCACGAACGCTCTCTGGAAGGAAACGGGCTAGAAAGACCGCTGTAAACTCGACCCAAGTCATAGGCGGTAGACCTGCAGCTCGACCTCTCAAGACTGACTCCCACCATGTCTGCGCGAGACCCTCTAGTTGGAAACTCGCAAGCTCTACCCATCGATCATCCGAACATCTAAGCGAACGGCAGATCCTGGCTAAACTGTCAAGGAACGTCTGTGGGTTCTCCGCTGCCTCGGTGCCGGTGAATACTGGAGGTCTCAGCCTCATGAAATCCTGTAGTGAAACCGGAATGGCCACGGTGGTAGTAGTAGGAGCAGGTATCATGGTCGTCTGTGATGTAGTAGGTACGTCATCCGGCCTCGGTGTACGACTGGCTGCAACTAGGGATCCTACCATCTGACGTAGCTCCTGCATGCCTCCCATCATCTGTCGCAACTCCTCCATACCGGTCTCGAGCCTATCCATACGGCCTGGGGAAGGTGGATCGGTCTGTCCCTGCGGCGTAGGCATACCGCCCTGCTCAGTCCTAGTCTCGGACGAGCCAGCTCGAATCTCGTCTTTGGAGGCAGCCCTCTATGCCCTCGTAGCCTTCGGCGGCATAGTGGCTGTTACAGGAAAACGGATAGTAAGGACAGTGCAATAGGATCATAGGATACACGGAATTGAAGAAGGAATTTTTCAAGCAAGTATATCTTACAGTCACTTAGGCGGAGTACCGTATCGTAAGTATGCCGCGGACATACGCACGCTACGTTACCCTGCTTAAGTCACTTACTCCATCTACCAAGGATCATCCTACACTCACAAAGGTAAAACCTATCGCTCTGATACCAACTTTGTCACGACCCACAGGGTACGGAACGTGACTGGCACTTAAGTTTACGAAACGTCTAAAGACGTCCGTAAAGTAAGTAAGCCAAAGCCCAGAAAACAAAACCAATTAAGAGAAAGAGTGAAGAAAACCCAATCAGTTGAATGCGAGTTTATCGAATAAGTCATGTAAAACCCTTTTTAAAAACAATACCAATTTTTCCAAAAATTTCGGCAGAGTCTCCTTTGTAAATACTGGCCCCCAAAATGGGTACAACAAAATATATATGAATCCAACAAAATAGGGCATCCCCAAGCGGGAGCTAGCTCTTCGCCATAAGGCGGTCACAAATCCCACGCAATATAAAATGACAACAAGCAAAATAATCATAATGAAGCATAAGAAAACATCATGTCGACTTAAGTGAGCTCGACCCCAAAATACAGCATTAAAGTCCACAAACCTCACAGTCTCATCTCTAGGTCAATACACAATAATACTGGTAGAAACAGTAGATGGAGTACACTAGATACAAAGAATATACAAGGTGGTACAAAAATAATAACATAACCCACCTATGAGCGAAATCTCGAGTCCAGGCAAAAGAGGCAAAAGAACAAGTGCGCCCGCCGCTACTGAACTGACGGAGCGGACCTGTAAAAGACTGTGGCACAACGGGGGTGAGTTGCCAACTCGTGAGTAATAAATAACATCTACAAAGGATATCGTATGCATGCACACAAGCATCCTAGCATCTATAATACAGGTATGACTGGATGCACTAGCAGGTGTGTATACAACATCAGTGTACGAATATGTATGCAACATGAATATCTGAGGTCTCAATAGGTATATATAAGAAACATTTCATCTCTTTTTGTTTTTGAAACTCTTTTAGAATGCCAGCATAATATCAAAGAATCGACGAGAACCGGTGTCCAGCAACGACACCTCAAAACTGTCTCAAATCTCATATCAATGTATCTCTGGCCTCAGTCGTCCGGTTGACCCATCTTAAATATCAATATCTCATCATCTAGCGGCCACGGTCAGTATCCTCTGGATATCCTCCGTCCCAAACAGTCACCGGTAGGTAATCCGTCCCCTGCCAGGCTCAACGTCAACACCATATTCCTCTTGCCCCGGGGTACCTTACCGGGCCCACCATGTACCCGTGCCGGTTCCTCCACTCCTCGACACGGATTTCCAAAACCACAGCAAACTCATGGTGGACGACACTTACATCACTAGAAAACCGCAATTTACATATTTTAAAAATATAATAAGTTTAGAAATTTTTGCGGCTTTCCCCCGAAATCCAGCAATATCATAAAATCTCAAGAAATCCTCCTAAGTGCATATATCAGTGATAATGAATGCATATGGTATCAATAATCAAGTTGCGATGTGTGATTAATGGATTAAGCATGAACAATTAATATGATGAAGTACATGCATATGAATAGCAATCCTACGGTTTCATTTTAAGGAATTAAAGGCAATAGCACAAGTTTAAGTATCAATTAGTAAAAGGTTTAAATTTAAAGGTTATCTAGTGTGGTGGCATGGCAATTACCAGGGTGTGTGTGTAAGCATGAATAGTGCTCGTGCTGCATATAAAAACCCTGGCAATGGTGCAGGTGTCCTATAAAATGGTTTCGTATAGGTATGTCAATATAATGCATGGATGCAGCAAATAGTCAAATAAGTATTTCACCCCTAATTACTAACATCACTAAGGATCTTGTAAGTTACTAAAACTATCGGGCGGCTTGCGCCATCCAACGATAATCCCCCGTAGATATTACATCTACTCACCGGAATCCCTGGCTAGCTGTGTCCAATCACCGCTTTCCCCTTTCGCGCCGCGTCTGACGTCTCCGCGACCGAACCTGGAATTTACATCAATACCAAACATAAGGTTACATATCAAGAACGACGCAAAACCCCAACGAAACTACTAATGTTCGCTAGCTAGGTACAACGTGCACAAAGTGCGCGGAACACACGCGAAAATCGCAAAAACTGCCAAAAAACGCCGATTTGGTCGCCCGGCAAAACTAAAACCCGACTACCCAAAAATCCGCACTCACGCATCCTAAACGTCATAGGAGATGCTAAAAATATCCCCAAGGTATCACAAATAATTCACCAATTAAATTTAATAAAAACCTAGTAAGCACAAAACTAGCAAATTTGGTGCAAAAATCGAAAATTAGCGATACGGTTATCACAATCCAACACAATATCCAACCACACAACAAGCAATCTACAAACACTATAATTACAACACATTAGCAAAGATTCAAAACCTATTTTCCATAACAACCATTACTTGAATTATATAACCTAGAAATTCTTAATCCAAACTATATATGAAAACCTTAAATTAACACTAATTTATAACTCAATTAGCAAGTTAACCTTCTAGATTAGGTTAGCAAAACAACTAGATAACAAATTAGATTTAATCCACTAGATAATGGTTTCTAAACCCTAATTCAACTCATTTATCCTGCTTCACAACCCATTTCCATACATAAACCCTCTCTTGAATTTCCTAAAACAACAATTTATAACCAAATCACACTTTTAAAATTAACTAAATTAGCATAATTTGAAGACCACATAAACAAGGTAACTTCTTTGATTTGGTTGTGTAGGAACTAGCAAGCAAAATGAATTTAATTAACCACATAATGGTGTGCTAACAAACCCTAGTTTAAAACAAACTACTCTTTTATAAACTAGATTAGAAATTAACTAAACTTTTAACACTAAACCATATAATTAAAGGAATTTAGCCAAAAGAGATTAACTTGATGGAAATTATACCTCAAGATCTATGGATCAAGCATGTGATTTGCCTCTAAGGATGGCTTCCTAGCTCCAAGATTTAAGCAAGAATGGCTAAGGATAAATGATAGCATAAGGATTTTGTTTGGATTTTTGAATAAATTGTGGATTTTGATGTGTTTTCTTGAAGAAATTTGAAGAAAAATGAAAAGAAAAGAGATGAAGAAGAGGGGGTGCAGGTTTCGGCCAGAGGGAGGTAAGGGGAGGGGTGTGGGTGTGTAGGAAAAGTCATTGGTCAACTCCCAAAAGTCAATGCACCATACTTTAACAACTATTTTTTAAAATAAATTCATAAACAACCCCATTTCAACACAAGAAAGAAAACCAACATGAGGCCAGAAATTTCTGGACTTGATCAAGGTGGGGCTGTCCTAGGGCTGAGGGAAGAGAGAGAGGGGTTTTACAAAAGAAATTTTATGCAAAAAGACCCCCTACAAGTCAAAAATTGCAAGTTTTAGCTTAAAATTCAATAAATTCGTTTCCTATCATAAAAATTTGTTAAAAATCAAAAGAAAATACTAAAAATTTATGTTACAACTAGATTTTAATTATCATAATTTTAAAGATTAAAATTAGCCCGGAAAAATTTGTATTTATCGCTAATTTAATGTATTTTCTTACCGGCTTAAAATAATATTAAAAAATTGAAAAATTAGGGAAATTTTTTAAACGACCAGAATTTCATAATTAACTCATTAGCTACTAAAAACAAGCAATTACCTATCCATTTTAGGTATAATTAGTCCTAAACTGCAAAATAACGAGAAAGACGGTTTTCGGAAAAATACCGAATTTTCACCGAATTTCAGGAAAACACCAAATCGACTTTTCAAGACGCTACAGGTATATACGTGTTAAACCAACCACAGATTTTCAATGTCCAGAATACACACAAAAGAAAGTCTCCGGAAATAAATCAGACTTTCTTATGGCATTGTAGACTGGGTCACATCAATGAGAGAAGGTTGACGAAGTTACATACAGAAGGATATTTGAATTCGTTCGAATATCAATCGTATGCCACTTGTCAATCCTGTCTCAAAGGAAAGATGACAAAGACTCCGTTCACTGGACACGGAGTATGAGCGAGCGAGCTCTTGGGACTCGTACACAGCGACGTGTGCGGTCCAATGTCTACACATGCGCGAAGCGGTTATTCTTACTTCATTACTTTTACGGATGACTTCTCAAGGTACGGTTATGTCTTCTTAATGAAACATAAGTCCGAAGCCTTTGGAAAGTTCCAGGAATATAAGAATGAAGTAGAAAAACAAACCGGCAAAAGTATCAAGATCCTAAGATCGGATCGAGGTGGAGAATACTTAAGTGCCGAGTTCCTGGATTATTTAAAAGAGAACGGAATTCTCTCTCAGCTTACTCCTCCATACACTCAGCAACATAACGGTGTATCGGAGAGACGGAACCGAACCCTATTGGATATGGTACGGTCCATGATGAGTAACGCTGAGTTACCGCGATCATTCTGGGGGTATGCACTAGAATCAGCAGCATACCTTTTGAACCGAGTTCCAACTAAGACTGTGCCTACTACACCATATGAAATGTGGTGTGGGAAGAGACCCAATCTTAAGCACATTAAGACATGGGGAAGTCCGGCTTTTGTTAAAAAGAAGCATGCGGACAAGCTCGAGGCACGCTCAGTATTGTGCAAGTTTGTGGGATATCCAAAGAATTCCAAGGGATATTTCTTCTACTGCGAAGAGGAACAAAAAGTTCTTGTTTCTCGTCATGCCTACTTTCTAGAACACCAGTTCTTAGAAAAGGAAATTAGTGGGAGCACAGTAGAACTGGAAGAAATTCCAGAACCACGAGCTATTACTGAAAGCTTAGTGGAACCAGGGGGTTCAAAAGAACAGGACATTCCTACGCCGCTCCGCAGAAGTAGTAGGCAGTCTCATCCGCCCGAGAGATACTACGGTTTTCTCATAGACGGGGATAGAGAGGATTGCATCATAGATTATGATGAACCTACTAGCTTCCAGCAAGCCATTCAGAGCGTCGACTCGGTAAAATGGCTGGATGCAATGCGGACCGAAATGGAGTCCATGTACACCAACAAAGTATGGACGTTGGACATTGCTCCAGACGGGGTAAAACCGGTAGGATGCAAGTGGATCTTCAAAAGGAAGATTGGTGTAGATGGACAGGTTGAGACCTATAAAGCTAGACTTGTTGCAAAGGGTTTCCGTCAAAGACCTGGCTTGGACTATGACGAAACCTTTTCTCCAGTGGCTATGCTGAAATCCATTCGGATCCTTCTTGCCATTGCTGCCTTCCACGATTATGAGATTTGGCAGATGGACGTAAAGACAGCTTTTCTAAATGGAAATTTAGAGGAGTGTGTCTATATGGACCAGCCAGAGGGTTTCATTCAGAGTGGGAGCAGCGGAAAGGTGTGCAAGTTGCTTAAGTCCATTTACGGACTAAAGCAGGCATCGCGGAGTTGGAACATCTGTTTTGATGAGACGGTCAAGGAATTTGGCTTTATCAAAAATCCAGATGAACCATGCATCTATAGTAGATTTGTAGCGAGAACTGTAGTATTCTTCGTTTTATACGTGGATGACATTCTCTTAATAGGAAATGACATTCCTATGCTACAATCTGTCAAAGGGTTCTTGTCACACAGGTTCTCCATGAAAGACCTGGTTGATGCCTCGTACATTCTGGGTATCCGGATCTACCGTGACAGATCCAAGAGGATATTGGGACTTTCACAGTCCAGGTACATCGACGCCGTACTGAAGAGATTCAGTATGGAAGATTCCAAGCGCGGTAACCTACCGGCTTGTCACGGGATCACCCTCTCCAAAGAGATGTCTCCCAAGACTGATTTGGAGAGGGATCGCATGTCGATTATACCCTACGCTTCTGCGGTAGGCTCTATAATGTATGCGATGTTGTGTACCAGACCGGATGTAGCTTATGCACTGAGTGTAGTAAGCCAGTATCAGTCAAACCCTGGGGAGAAACACTGGATAGCGGTAAAGAACATTCTCAAGTACCTGAGAAGGACTAAGGAGATGTTCTTGGTGTATGGCGGAAAAGACCTCCAGATCGAGGCCTTTGCTGACTCCAGCTTCCAGAGTGACAAAGATGATTCCAAGTCCATGTCGGGTTTTGTCTTTACCCTCAATGGAGGGGCGGTGTGTTGGAAGAGTTCCAAACAGGAAACCTTTGCAGACTCGACGATGGAAGCGGAATACATCGCTGCATCTGATGCCGCAAAAGAAGCTGTCTGGATGAGGAAGTTCTTGAAAGAACTTCAGGTGGTTCCATCCATTGTTGATCCAATACCTCTGTATTGCGACAACAACGGGGCTATAGCTTTAGCGAAGGAACCCAGGTCCCATCAGAGATCCAGACACATCTTGAGGCGGTATCACCTGATCAGGGAGATCGTGGATCGCCAGGAGATCGAGGTTCGGAGAGTCGCTTCAGAAGATAACACTGCAGATCCATTCACCAAGGCCTTGCCCCAGACTCAGTTCGAGCGGCTGATCGAGATGATAGGTCTTCGATACGCCAGTATATGGCCTTAGTGCAAGTGGGAGATTGTTAGTGTATATGCCCTAGAGGCCATTACTGTATCATACTAGTTTGTATATTACTTAATGGAAGCTTGGGATATTCACCTTGTATATACAATCTTGCTCAAAATAGTAGTATGCTACTTGGTTTGTTTCTACTTCAATGTGTACTTGTGTTTATTTTAGTATATCACCTATACACATTAGTGGAGCCCTTAGGATATTTGCTTGATTACCAGCGTTGTGATGGCAGTCACACTAGTGGAGGCTGGGTAATCTATAAGCACATCCTTATGCAGGTCCCTAGTCGCAGGACTATCGAGACAGGGCATCGATACTCCGGAGTAGACTAGCGCATGCGCTTCTCATCCCAGAGTGGGAGACGGTCTGTCCCACAGCCGTCAGTACGTCGTACTGGAGATAGTATGCGGGTGCTCGTTGGGTTACGAGTACACTGGACAGGACTCGTCGGGAACTGACCAGTTGGTATTATACCTATCGTCAGTTATCAGTTCCTAGGTGACATGAGTACAGCTTAGTCCGCTGACTTGACATTGTCACTTTGCCTCGAGTGTGTTCCCACTGTACTTTGATTACCATCCTACCACGGCTCAAAGGAGTCGTGCAAACAGGTGGTAGTTGGGTGCAGTCCCGAAGCACTTGGAGGCAGTGACGGTTAGACAGGATTCATCTCTCCCGGTATTGGGGGTTGACATCGCGCTGTGTCTAGGAGAGCCATTACACGAGTAGTCCCTGGCCAGGGCAATCGAGATATACTGGTAGGCTTCCAGTGTTATCTCAGGGTGTTTTGGGCTTCAGTCCGACACGACTTGTACCGCTATTAGGGGACTGACGTTTACCACCCCACTAGGCCCGCCATGCGATGTATCAGATGAACAGACCGGACTGTACGAAGATTGTCACATTCAGGCTCAGTAGGAGTTCAGATGGGTTTTCACCTCGTCAGTCTTCTTGTCGGCATCTACCTGGGGACCGTTACGCAAAGCTAGTGCCGCTTGCGGTCTGTGGTTAAACCCACTGCCAGCGTAGTGTCGAGTCTTTAGAGTCCCACACAGAGAGCTATTCGCCTTTAGGCAAAAGAGTAGAGGTCGCATGGTTTTGCGATAGGTCGCATGGTTTTGCGAACAGGGTTCGGTCACATCCGTGCACTTGTGCACGTACAGTGTCCGGACAGTTTACACTAGCGGGCTTTGGTTTAAGCCAGATCGTAGTTTAAGTATTGGGATTGGATTTATCCAGTTTGTATTCGTGTTCCTCAGAACGCGGATGCGGGTGTGTATGCACAGTTGACGGGAAGACAGAGGCAGGGGATTCTCATTAGGGTTGTTGACCGTTGACAGTTGACTATTGACTTTTTGCTCAACCCTAATGAGAATATGATATATGATTAACAATTATATTAATTAAGTATTATGGTGACATGATTGTTGACTTGTTGACTTTGTTGACTTGTTGACTTTTGTTGACTTTGTTGACCGGTTGACTAGGCTTGACTAGTTGACCATCATGATAACCATAGCTATCATTTCATGGCAAAGACTTTTGCTTGCTTGCTCTTTTGTGCAAAATGAGTGCATGAAATGATATGGCTATGGTTGCTTAAACCATCACATAACACTTGATTGATATGATTTGTTATCATTGTTTTTTTGGATTATGAGAGGGTGAGAGACAAAAGAGAGGCTCATTCTCACTTGACCATTCTCTCTCTTGTTCTTGAGCTCTCATACTCTTGCTCTCACCCTCTTCCTCTTGCTCCCTCTCTTGATTCTATGGTTCACTTGTCTCATGAGTTGAGAACCAAGAACCATAGATAAAATCCCATACAAACTCTTCTCTACTCACTCTAGTTCACAAGGTTTAGCAAACCAAGTGAACTAGTTTCTTCAAAGACCGAAGAAGGAGCCAAAGGTCGAAGCTTTCGAGGTGGATCTATCTTCGGCGCAAGGAGACGACGGAGTGAAGGCGATCCGGACGACCATCGGAGCTTGAAGACGAAGGAGTTCAAGAAATAGAAAGGTATAACCCCCTAACCGAGTAGTTAGCAACTCGTAGTTAGGTTGTTAGTTAGATGTTTAACAAAGATCCGGGTTTTAAGTCCATGTTACCACCTCTAAGAAAATCGTTTTTCATCAAATTCCGCATGCCCGAAAGTACCGGGAGAGGTAGCATGGACTTACAAGGATGTGTACTTGACTACCTGGACTGTGATGCGGATCATACTAGTGGGGACATGGTAATCTATAAGTACATCCTTCAAGGTCCCTAGTCGTGGGTGTATCGAGACGGGGCATCGATATACCAGAGTAGACTAGCGTATACCTTCTCGACCCATACAGATGGGCGATGGATGATCCCATATCCATTGGTGTTTGACATCAGAGATGATATACGGGTGCTCAGTGCAGACTGGGTACACTGGACGGACTCGTCGAGAACTCCCAGATGGTATTATACCTTACGTCAGATGGCAGTTCTCTGGTGACACTGGTACAGAGTAGTCTGTTGACCCGAGATCGTCATAGAGTCTTGTGTGATTCCCACTGTGCTTTGATTTCCACCTTACCATGTCCAAGAGGGCGTGCAAAACGTTGGCTTTTGGGTACAGTCCCGAATCACATGGAGGCAATGAGCGATAGGAGGGGATTCATCTCTCCCGGTATAGGGAGTTGATGTTGCGCTGTGTTCGATTGGCTATAACCAGAAATCCCTGGCCAGGGTTGCTGAGATTTACTGGTAAGTGTTACCTGTAGTTTCTCGAACTGTTATAGACCTCATATCGACATACTTATTGAGCTACTGGGGTCTGACGTTTACCACCCCTAGGCAAGATATGCGACATATCAGACGAACAGACCGGACTGTACGGTAAGTGTTACTGGTTGGATTCACAGGAGTGTGAGCGGGCTTGCTCGTCGATCTTCTGATCGCTCAATACCCGGGTGGCCGTTACGTTTAGCAGACCGCTTGCGGCTTGTGGGTGTTTGATATGATCATCATCTGCTGCCGGCGTATTGACGAGTCTTTAGAGTCCTACACAGAGGTTTCCTGGCTCAAGCCAAACGAAATAGGAGCGCATATGAGATATGTGCGGGACCGAGAATAATGCGTGTATGTGATACCGTATTCCAATTCTCGCGATGAATGTATCGATTGGTTGTATGTGATATAACCTAGTTATCGAATCAAGGATTGATTCGATAAGTCGATACATTGGATACTAGTCGGTTATATGTGACATGACCGGATCGTTAAATCAAGTGTTGATTTAATGATTTAATGCATAATTATATATTTGATATATTACTTTGCATTAACTAGTATTGGTTCATTTTAAATGGATTTTCTCACTTGATATGCACATTGTATATATGATATATTTTTGTGCACTTGTTTGTATCATGTTTGATGATACATGCTCACTAGGGTTTGTGTAAAGATTAAACCATGGTTGTGTAATGGTTAGGGTTTTCATTTTCTTATTCATTTATTTATTTATTTTGTTTATTTATTTTGGAAAAGATAAAGAGAAAATGGTGGCTTTCTTTGTTTGTAGTTGAAGCTTCATGAAGTTTTGACTAAGTGACATTTTTGTCTCATGCTTAACCCTAAACCATTAAAACTAACCATGGTCTATTCTCTACACATAACCAAGGTTAGGATATAATAAGTATTTGATATTATTTTTTCTTTTTAAAATAACTTATCATATTCTTTCCTCTTCTTCATCATCTTCAACAAGAAGAAAAGCTTGCCTTCATCAATGGCAACTTGAGCAAAAGAGTGAGAAATCCAATTCTAAAGTGAACCCACTTCCTATTTCTTCATCCTCTACCTCTTGCCAAGTAGTAAAGGGTGTTTTCTTCACAAGTTTAATGGCTTAGTGAAGTTGGAGCTTGATCTTGTGTTGCCTCGACGTAGATCATCTTCGGCATCGAAGTCGATGACCTAGCCCGCCCATTTCTCTGATGAAGCCGACGCTAGAGCCCGGGATCCGATGATCGCAGCGAGGAGACATCATCACGGAGCTATGGAGGTGGAGGACCGGATCTACAAAGGTTGTATTTCCGTTCACTTCTTAGTTAAGCAGTTAACTAGTTGCTAGTTTCGCCTAAAATTCTAGTTAACGATCGCATTAGGGTTTCTCGGCACTTGTAAAATTTGAAATTGTCATGGTTGATGCCTTGTGAGACCTCATTAGCGTGCCTAGGAACCCTACAAAAATAATATTTAATTAGGGAAAAAATCTATGTGAACCAATACTTCCAATTGACCCCCAAAGCCCGCGCACTAACTTTATTCTAGTTAAACTAGTTGCCGTCAAGTCTATACAGAAGTTTGATCACAATCGGGTTAAAACGGAAAACACCGACTATTTTACCCTAAAAATGGAAAATTCGCAAAACGATTTCTAAAACATTACAATCTTCCCCCCTTAAAGAAATTCGGTCCCCGAATTTAAAATTCATCTACGTGTACCATCAAAGAGATGAGGGAAAGTCTTCCGCATCTCGCTTGCAGCCACTCAAGTGATCACCTCACTAGACGGCTACACCAAAGAACCATCACAGATAGCAAGACCCTTGACCGAAGTCCCTCTACCTGCCGATCCACTAAAACTATCGGCTGCTGGTGAACAAAAGATCGCGTCCAAGCTAAATGGTCTGATACTGAATCATGTGAGAAAGGTCATGAAGGTATTTGCGAAGTATCGACACAAGGAATACGGGGTGAATACACAATAATCTGGGCTGAAGTGCAAAATTATAGGCAATGGAACTAACTCGCTCGAGGATCTCAAAGGACCAACAATCTGGGACTAAGCTTCCCAAAACTCAACACGCCATTTCATCGGAAAAATCCGTAGGAATACATGATCTCCCACTGCGAACTCAAGTCTGCGACCACCACGGTCGGCATAAGACTTCTGTCTGCACTGTGCTGCTCTCATCCTGACCTGAATCAACTGGATCTTCTCCGTAGTCTCATGACTAGCCGGGGTCCAAAAATCCTACTCTCGCAGAGTCAGAAAAACAGACTGGCGATCGACACGACCTAACAAACAAAACCTAAAGGTTGCCAATTGGAATGTCTCAGCTATCGAAGGAGAACCCTAACAATGGCAAGTGACGATCCCTACAGCCAACAAACACTTAGTACGTACGCACAAGCATATCCTCCAGAGTCTGTATAGTCCGCTCTCACAAACCATCGGCCTACAGATGGAAAAGCGGAGCTAAAGCTCGACCAGTACCCAAGGCTTCCTGAAGATTCTGCCAACGACGGCTAGTGAACGGGGTGCCTCTATTGGATACAACACATGAAGGAACTCCGTGCAAACGTACAAACTTACCGAAGAACAACAGAGCAAACTGAGCATAACCGGACAACAAACACCCAAATGGTGTCATAGCCTGACTAAACCTGGGTAGACACCACAACGAAATTCATAGAGATCTTCTCCCATTCCCACTCTGGAACGGTTAAAGGTTGCAACTCTCCAGCCGGTCTCAAATGCTCAACCTTAGCTCGCAACAAGATAGAAACCTCGAAACGAAATCCGAAACTTCACTCTTCATCCCTGCCCACCCGTAACTATCTCACAAGTCACATCACATATTGGTGGAACTTGAATGAACACAGAAAGCTGACTGATATGCCTGCTCTAGGATTTCGCGTCTCTACCCATCAGTATCAGGTACACACAACGCGACCCTAAACGTAGCACACTCAGGTCACAAATCAAGGACTCTGAATCGTTACCCGACCGAACATGCTCAAGAATCTCTGACAAACGAGCATCGGCGGGCTGTGCCTCACGAAATCGATTAAGGAAAAGTGGTCAGGCGCGGACATGAGCAAGCTATTCCCCCCTTTAGAAGAGGCGAACCTAGCTGTACTCCAGGATCACACAAGAACTTTAAATCTGCAGAAGACTGTCTCTGAACTGCACACAACTGGGACAAGCTAACCCTGGGCCTACGACTCAAGCATCAGCTACCACAATTGTCTTGCCACGGGTAATAAAGGATTTCACAATCACAATCCTTTACAAGCTCCATCCAACAGCGCTGTATCAACAATCAAAACCCGTTGCAGAAAGATGTACATTAAGCTCTGGTGGTCCATGAAAATCTGACACGACTCTCCACACGAGTAGTGTCCCAAATCTTCAACGCACAACCACCGCGTCCATCTCCAGATCATGAGTGGGATATCCTGCTCGTACTTCCTCCAACCGTCGGGAAGCATGAGCGAAAACTCTATCGTGCTACATCAGTACACAATCGATCCCCACTCGCAAAACATCGCAGTTAAACCACAAAGTTGCCCAAACCAGAAAGCAAAGAAAGAACTGGTGCAGTTGTCAATCGAGTCTTCAACTGCCGAAAACTCCGCACGCATGTCTCAGTCCAAAGAAAAGGAACTCCCTTCCTGATCAACCCAGTCAACGGTGCAGCGCTACACAAGCAGTCCTGTACGAAATGGCGGTAAAAATCGGCTAAGCCCAAAAAGCTGTGGACTTCTGTCCCTGCTACAAGTCTGGGCCAAAGCTGTACGGCCTCGATCTTCCTCGGGTCCGTACGAAAACCGTCTCCCGTAACCACATGACCTTAGGAAGTCAACACAATTAAGCCTGAAGGAACACTCCGAGAATCTAGCAAACAGCTGGCACTCTCCCAATGTCTGCAAAGCAAATCCTCAAGTGACATTCACGTTCCTCACGACTCTTGGAAAAGACAAGAATTTCATCTATAACACAACAATACACTGGTCGAGGAACGGCCTGAAGAAGTCTGGTTCATCACATCCACGAATGCTGCTAGGGCATTGGTGAGTCCAACGACACCACCAAAACTCATATTGCCCATAGCGCGCACAAAGCAGTCTTCGGAATGCCATCACTCCGAACCCGCAACCAATGATGACCGGATCCCAAACAAACTTAGAAAATGTCTCACACTCTGAAGCAAGTCGAACAAATCGTCAATGTGGGGTAAAGGATACCCATCCGCACCGTAACTCGGTTCAATTGACGATCCATCAATACACAACCTCAAACTGTCGTCCTTCTCTTGACGAACAGAATAGGAGCTCCCCAAAGCAAAACACTTGGACGTACAAGTCCCCTTATCTAGCAACTCTGCAGCTGATCCTTAAGCTCCCTAAGCTCCGCCAGTTCACCTGGAACAAAGTCGGAAACTCCTGCACGATAAGAACCCGGTCCAACGAACCCACTGTGGCTCCGTATCACAAATGAAAGCCAAGAATCCTCGACATCCTCTCCTCAAAAGCCGACTAGAGAACAAGGCTGAATTCAAGCTGTGAGGGCGGCACCACTGTCCCCCTGCACAACAAGAACTGACTCACCGGAAAAACAAATCCTGACTGTTTTCTCGCGGCAGTCCATAGACGCATGGCACGTAGCTAACCAGTCCGTGCCCAGGAGAACGTCAAATCCAACATCTCAAGAGGGATCAAAACGACGGACGAATCTCTATCTCCTATCCGATTGGCACATGACCGAAACACGTGTCGCGCAACATAGGAATCGCTGACAGAATTAACATAAAAAACAGCTGATCTAGTTAACACATCTCTCGTCCCAAGCCTCTGCTACTCCTGCGTCATGCACGAAACCTGTCACGACGACTGAACCTCTGTCTCTGGGCTGGTACACCTGCATGAGCCCTCCTTTATCCTCGAACTCCCAAAGTCTCGGAAAGACGCATCTCGTCAAATAGGGCTGTGTCTACTGGTGTTGTGTGAGTAACACGATGTTTAGTGCTGATCGCAAGGAACAACTGGGTAACAGGGGTGGCAACCTCCTGTCACCGCGCTCTACTGGCCTCAACCAAAGACCTCATCGTCTGGCGCAAGTCCTGCATTTCTGCCTCAAGCCTAGCGATACGATCTATCGAAGGTGGATCCATCTGCTCCTGTGCAACGAGCGTGCCATCCTGGTCAGTCCTCATCCCACACGAGTCAACTCTGACCTCGGCGCTCGTCGCACCACTCTGAGTCCTCATGGTCATCGGCAGCAAAGGCTATAAATGGAAATAGGATTCGATAAGAATACGGAAATCGAATCACAAGGATATGTATCATCAAGGAAGGAATTTCAAGCAATTAGTACTTAGGTCACTTTAGGCGGAGTACCGTGTCGTGAGTATGTCGCGGACATACACACACTACGTTACTCTGCTTGAGCTACCTACTCTATCATACCAAGGTCATCCTACACTCCGAAAGGTAAAACCTAGCGATCGATACCAACTTTGTCACGACCCGAAATTGGCACGTGACGGCCCTTAAACTACACAACGTCTACAGGCGTAACGCAATTTAAGTAAGCCAAAAACCCAGCAATCTAAACCATCAAAAGTAGTAAGTGATAAGAACATTGTTAAAACTTTTGAAAATCTCTAGTACAAATTCTTTAAAGTCCAAATTTACTTTATTAAAAAATTTGGCAGCACCTCCTTTGTAAAAACTGACCCCAAAAATGGGTACAACATAAATAAAAGTAAAGCATCCCCAACAGGAGCAAAATCCACGCCCAAAGGCGGAAACAACCACCACAACAGATATACGACGCCGTAGCGAAGAAGTAAAAGACGATATAAATAAAAACTGCATAAAATACCTCCAAGTCACAAAATATACAATTTCGTCCTCACATCAAGTCTCTAAGTCATACATGAAAGTGGTAAATAGAGAGTACATGGTACAAAGATAACAATAAACAAAATCGGATAGCCGCAAAACCCACCTAAAGCAAAACTGCACGCAGTCAGCCAAAGCGGTATCCGCTGCAAAACATGATACGAAAGATGAAAAGCCTGTCGCGACTGCTCTGAGGGACTACCTGCAAAACACTGTGGCACAACGAGGGTGAGTTGACAACTCGTGAATAGTAAATAACATATGCAGGTAATCGCAAGTATGCACGTACAGCGCGAATCTAAAGCATGCAAGTTGATAGCAATAAATGGCAATATGTATGCAACAGTCATGTAAGGTACTCTATCAGGTACTACTACTACATGAACAATAAATGGCAATATGTATGCAACAGTCATGTAAGGTACTCTATCAGGTACTACTACTACATGAACAATGCATATAAAATAAATGCGGAGTATGGGATAAAACATGTCATCCTCACGGAATCCTGACCTCGTGATAGGACCAAAATCCATCAAGACAATCTAAATCCCAAATTTTCCACAATTCAGCCCCCAAATTGGCCCTCATATCCTGTAAGTCTCATATATCCTGAGTGTCCAATATCAAGTAAATCTAATATATCATGTATCCAATATCAAGTAAATCTCATATATCCTATATCCAATATCAAGTAAATCTCATATATCCTGTATCTAATATCAAGTAAATCTCATATATCCTGAGTGAGTATAGGTCACGACCCAAAATAGCACGTGACTGGCCCATGAATCATATGAAGTCTATAGGACCTCATCTAATTCAGGTAAGCCAAAAGCCCAGAAATCTAAAACCATTTTAAATTATAAGTGAAGGAAAACTAGTTTTAAAGAAGTGAAGAAAACGTGTTTTAAAAACAAGGTTTTTAAATAAGTAAGCCAAATATGCATTTTTAAAACCTCAAGTCTTTTCTGGAAATTTCGGCAGAGTTTCCTTTGTAAAAACTGGCCCCAAACGGGGTACAACATGAATAATATATGCACAATGATAAAAGGAATCCCCAAGCGGGAGCTAGCTCTTCATCAATCGACGGTCACAACCACGCAAGCAATATAATATACAACGCCCAAGGGAGAGGATCAAAACTCAAAAGAAACTCGAAATCATCAAGAAAACCATAATACTACAACGCGCGACTCTAAGGTCGAAATAATACACAACTGGTTTTCTGAGTCTAAAATAAAAATACAAGTATGGTTGATGGAATTACTAGATACAACTGATTAAAATAAATACAAGGGTGGTCACGATGCGAGTGAACCCACCTACCAAAGCAATCACCCAGAATGGAAGCAGTGTGCCAGAAAGCCGCAATGAAACCTGTACGGCAAAACCTGCAAGAAACTGTGGCACAACGGAGGTGAGTTGCCAACTCGTGAGTAGAAAACATCACAGAGCAGAAATCGTATGTATGACTCAATCCTAAGTCAATACGATCAGTAGTATATATCCTCAATATGATAAACTCTGAAGCCTGATAAGGTGGCAAGGGTAAACATCTATACATAAGTGTAATACCAAGTGCTCGTGTCAGTGTCTCGGGTAGCAACGTATCATAAATATGAGGTATTATCAATGTAATCAAAATGAATCAATGTCAACTATATCATGAAGTCTATAAGTATGTGGATATCATCCAACTATGTGATCAATGTCTGTATGCATGTGGATCCCGTCCACGTGTCAACCAATGACACAAAACATCATGCATATAAATATCGTAAAGCATATGCATGGAAGTATGAGGATATAAATCAACGTGTGTCCCTCACGACACATCAAAATCATGGAACCTGAGTGTCCTGCATCGATACTCGAAAACATCATGAAACCTGTGTCCAGCATCGGCACGTAAATCCTCATATATATATAGGGCTCCGTCAGTCCGGATCCGCCCATATCATTTCTCAACTCCGGTCGGTATCCTCCGGATATCCGCCGAGCTCAAATACAATCACTGGTAGGTAGTGGTCCCTCTTCCAGGCTCACCGTCTTCAGCACAGCAATCCGTTCTCGCCCCGGGGAACCATACCGGGTCCACCATGTACCCGCAATCGGCCTCATCCAACTCCTCGAATCGGGTTTCACATGTCACACTTAGAACCGAGAAAACACATGGTGGACGCACTGAAATATCATATCAAGAGAAACCGGGTTTTTAAAACGATACATGCTTTCTTTTGAAATAGCCACGGTTCTCAAATCCAAAAATCTCATGAATACAGCATATCTCAATGCGTAAAATCATACAGCATGATGTATGCTAATATAACAGAAATGTAAGCATATCCGTATATCATATAACCTGGAACAATACTATGCACATATCAAGGGAAAACCGCTCTTTTAAATGAATTCATTTATGAAATATATTCTGCGGTTCCCAAATTCCTCCAAGTCAAATGCAATATCATATAAAGGTGCATGCGACTATAGCAGACAATTCATGCAAGGTATCATATCAAAATGCAGCAATTCTACTGTGTAGTGACATGGCAATATCGATGATGAAGTGTGTGAGCCGGCAAGTAAGTGTACGTGAAGTATACGCATCATCGATAATGGTGTTGGTGTCCTGATAGCATGGGTTTCATAATACCTGCAGAGAACACAACTAGCATGCGATGCGATGCGATGCGAATAGTAAGAATATGTAGAAAATGAATAGATAATGCAGCAAAAAGGAAATATGCATTAAAAATATGAGTCACACAGTTTTGGCGTTTTGAAATAACATGAATCGTGGTGTTTAGAAAAATAGGGGCTACGGTGTTTTTAATAAAAGGTACGTCTTTTGAAATATCCGTAGTATCCCTTGGTATGCCTTTAAAATTCTCACGATTCATTAGTTTTAGGAATAGGTATGAGTCAAATCTAGTATAACATCTACAAATAAACTACAGGACTGAGCTAACAGACTAATCGAAAGGTAAGGAAACCGCCTAACATCTGAGTTGATACATATATATATATATATATATATATATAATATAGTTGGTGATCCCGCCTCAATAGTATCATATGCGATACAGTATCTATATCATGACATCCTCGAGTCAAGAGTGCGGATCTATCATCAATATATAGCTCGTACGGTAAATCCGTCGTACGGCCTCCCAAATCTAGGTACGTGTCAAATGTCACATCTATCACATTATTCATCCGGTATTCTCTTTATCAAATATCATGATCGGGAGTACTGATCTACGTCAAGTACAATACTGATACCATATATGTATATATGTGCGTGTATGAAAACTCACGCCTAAAGGCCCGCTATAACTCATGTCGTATTTCATAATACGAACCACATCATATCATCGATCTCATGGCACCATGCCCAATCTCATCGACTCATCCCAAATCATCCACTATCCTCATCATCCAAGTGTAGGTATACGTGTATATATATATATCGTCCCATACCTATGTGTGTGTGTGTGTGTTTATATACGTATCCCCAAATACGCACAGGTATAAAAAGGTAAGCATGTGTGTGCGTGTGGGTGTAAACTTATTCTAGGGTTCACAACTAAGAAGCCATACTAGTTTACTTCTAAAAACCCTAATCTAACCATTGAACACCTAAACATATCTTGAATATCCATGTCTCCCATAAAGATATCATATATATATATATAGTATATATATAGCATACTATACATCGAACTGCGGGGGTGCCATATGCCATCCACTCGACTTCCCCCGTGGATATAATATACTCACATGATCTTACTTGCCGATGCCGATGTCTCCATCATCTTCTTCATCATCTCGAATCGTTGTGGGAGTACCTATATGTCACACGTATCGTATCTCATTAAAAACCAAATCGAAACCAAAACGACACGCGGAACTCACATAGGTCAAAACCTATGGTCTACTCCCGCAAATCAACCCGATATCACTCGATATAGATGTACAAATGTCACGTGATCGAGATAAAGCACAAATACTAAAATCCAGAAATCGAAATACAAAAAATATAGCCTCAAATCAAAACAGCAACACATGTATTCAGTCCCAGATTTTGATGAAGGTAAAAACAATGTGAGCAAACAATACTAGGGTGATATATAGGGTGTATGTGACCTACAGAAGAAACCTGGACCCTACCCCTCACCAAGTGGCCGAGCCCCATCCCCTGAAATCCGAGCTCGCCGGCCCTGGGTCTTCTACAGGGGTTCGTGCTCTCAGGGTGTCTTCCTAGGGTCAATTCTAAGCTTCTGAAGTTGTCTGCTAGTCTCGTAATTTACCCAGGTCATTCTAGATTTCCCTGCACACTCTAAGTTCACAAACCGACATTGCAAAGTTCTGTAAATCCGTATTTTTGGGTTTCAGTTGGGTTGGTCTGGGTTTCTATCAATTGAGAGGGGTTTAAGGTCACCATTAGGCCTCAATTCACAATCACAACTCAAATCAAACCTAGCCCTCTCTAGAAATCTCCAAAGTTCACCAAATCGCTCCAAATCTCAACTAAACACATAAATGGTTTAAAGTGAATGAAAAACTACACTGAGTGTGAAGGGATTACCTCATTTAGCACCCATGAATTCCCCTAGGGCACCAAAATCAACTTTTTCTTGGTCCATAGTGTAGCTTGTGAGCTTGTGCACAAATTTTGTGAAAGTGAGATGGACTTTTAATGAGTTTTTATTCTGATGGATTGTGAGGAGGTGAAGGGGAAAAGGGAGAGAGGCAGCAGCAGCAGCAAGAGAGTGAGAGAGAGGAGAGAAAATGATGAAGATGGTGAGATGAGAGAATGGCCAAGTCAAAGTTAACCCCTCACCTTTCTCTCTCTCACCCATACTTATTTGTTTATTCCTTTCGCTTTTCTTTTCTTTTCTTTTCCTTTTCTTTTCTCTACTTTTCACAAAACCAAAGCCATGCAAGAAAAATGAAGAGAAAGCCATGTAGGAAATTGTAACACAAGTGTAAAAATGATATGGTGCATGTTTTGGACAAAACAAGCTTAATGCGCGATTAGCGATATTTAATCGCGATTAGCACTAAATAACGTATAATTAATCATAAAAACTTATAATTTGCATAAATTACACAAAGCACCCTCTTTTTAGTAATTTCTATAATTTTCAAAAAATTTCCCAATTTATCGGTATTTAATTATACCGCACTATTAAAATATTCAATATATTTATTATTTAATTATAAAAATTCCCAAAAATAATATTTTATTTTTCTGAAATGTTACAATCTTTCTCCTTTAAAGAAATTCGGTCCCCAAATTTAAATTTAAACTCCCCCAATCTCAAAACATTTCAGCAAAAGCCTAAACCGTCAGGGCTCCGAAATCATCAATACATAAAATACATCATAGCGTAATACATGCACATGAAAAATGAGCAGATAACTCAAAATCAAAACTCCGTCAAGCATCCCGCAATCATCGGAGTCATGGTGAAGACACAAATGTCAAATGCAATACGAAAACCAATATGATATACATCAAAACTATACATGTAAACATCAAATCTATTCATGTAAATATCTGAAGGAAATGCATGCCAAACCGTTTTAAATCGCTGTGCGATGCGCATATCACGGCACAGTGGCGGACGGCTATTATAAGAAAATAACTATACACACACACACACACACACACACCCTTTGTTTAAATATGTACGTCCCGCCATATTGAAAACAATTAGAAGGGTTTCCTTTTCGTAAAAGTTTCGTGTCATCTCAGAAACGTAGGTAAATACTGAGACTATAGCTCTTTCTTTGGAAATCCCTTCGATATCTATCAATGCATGCAAAATATATCCAGTACTGTCCTCTGACTAGTCCTGCTCAGGCTACTATATCAAGTAGTAAATATCATAAAAACTTACTGCACCATAAGAAATCAATCCCAAAATGCACATAAGAATACCGCGTGCGTCTGGTGTGCACGGAAATCAAAATCCATATATGTGCCATACATGTGCACAGAAACAACATCTAAGTGCAACGGGTGTGCACGAAACACCTGTCAGAGACAACGTGTGTGCCTGACAGCAAAAATCAGGTGCATCTGACATGCACAAAGAATCTCGATTTAGTGCATCTGGCGTGCACCCAATCGTATCTCATAACATGCGCCAACATGCGCAAAAATCCAAATCAGGTGCATCCATCATGCACGAATAAAATCTAAATCATGTGCATCCAACATGCACGAAATCACGATATCCAATATCATGCGCCGAACATGTACAATATCCAATCCAAGCGTGCCAAATATGCGCAAGAATCCAAATCAAATGCACAGAGTGCACGAAATCAACATTAATATCAGAATCGAAATCGACAGTATACAATAAAGCTCAATCCAAATCAGGTATACCGCGTCCGCAGTATATAATCTCACAACCATGTGCATCAGCGTGCAAAAATCAAATCAAAACACTAAAAGTGCATGAAAACTATGCCGAAAGCATAAGTCAATCACATGCATAATATAGGCATGAAATCAAAATCAACATATCGAATGACATCAAACCGAAGTCATGTGCAACGTGGTGCACAAAACAAATATCATGAAACTCAGTCATCAAGACTAAATCATGCAAATAGATCGCCCAAAATTCCGAAATCCAAGGTGACGGATACGTAATAATCGAATCACCAAATCACAAATCATAAATATCGTCGTCGATATGTCCTTCCTTCAAAGTAGACAAGGTGCCGGTGCATCCAATGCTAGCAGAGCAAAATAACTACTTACCTACTGTTCGTGGCCTATCGTCTGGTGCCCTTAGGCTCCCGTCTCTCACTGCAGATTGCTAAGTGCAAAACTCATCGGCTCAACGGCCAAATATGGAATGACGACGGAAACAGTCCCGTTTTGGCACATCCTCTAAAGATCTCTGGCCAAGTATCTCGTCGACGATGCCGAACTATGGCCTGCTGGGTGTGCGCAATATGACCGCTCCTGGGTCCAAGTCTTCTCGTACAGTATTCCAGAAAGGTCCTGTCGAGGACTCTCCCCAAATCTCGTTTCTGCCAAACTGCCCGGAAGCCATCATCATTTACTAAATCAATTCCTTGTTCCGGAACGGCTGCATACTCATCGCGACTCCTTCTGGAGATATATCTGTTGGATATATGTATGCCCTAGAGGCCATTATATGATAGTGGATGTATCTGTACATGTATATATATTCAGTATACATTCTTGCTCGACATGATAGTATGCTATCTGGTTCTTCTTTATCTGACATGTTGATTTGATCATGCTTTTATTCATTCATACATTGCTGATAAAGCCCTGAGGATATCGGCTTGACTACTATGATTATGATGGAGATCATACTAGTGGGAACATCTGTAGTTTATAAGCATATCTTGAAATGTCCCTAGTCGTAGGTGTATCGAGACGGGGCATCGATATACAAGAGTAGACTAGCGTATATGATACTAGACCCATACGATGGGCGATGAATGTTCCAACATTCATCGATGTTTGACATCGAGATCGTATACGGGTGCTCAGTGATGACTGGGTACACTGGACGGACTCACCGAGAACTCCTAATATGGAATTATATCTATCGTCGGATAGCAGTTCTCAGGTGACACTGGTGCAGGTTAGTCTGTAGACCCGAGATCGTCATAGAGTCTTGTGTGTTCTCCTACTGTACTTTGATTGCCACCCTACCACGGCTCTACTGAGTCGTGCAAACAGGTGGCTGTTGGGTACAGTCCCGAGACACACGAAGGCGATGAGCGATAGGAGGGGTTTCGTCTCTCCCAGTATTGGGAGTTGATGCTGTGCTGTGCCCGACAGGTTATATCAGTAAGTCCCTGGCCAGGGCTACAGAGATTTACTGATAAGTGTTATCAGTAGTTTCTCGATCTATTATAGACCATTCACCGGCATGACTTATTGAGTTATTGGGGTCGACGTGACCATCCCTAGGCTCGATATGCAGCATATCTGACGAAGAGACCGGACTGTACGGTAGTGTTGCTGGTTGGCTCGACGGGAGTTGTAGGAGGTTCGCTTGTTTTCTTCTAATCGCTCAATACCCGGTGGCCGTTACGTTTAGCTGACCGCTTGCGGCTTGGGGGTGTTTGATATGATCATCACCCACTGCCGGCGTATTGACGAGTCTTAGAGTCCCACAAAGGAGTTACCTAGTCCAGGCGAAACTTTGTGGTGCGCGTATGCGATACGCGCATGGACCCGGTTAAAATGCGCGTATGAGATACCGTATATTAATCGGGGGGCTTCTTTTGGTTAGGTCGTATGTGATATGGCCGGATTGATAAATCAAGTGTTGATTTATCATTTAACCATTAGTTTCTCACTTAAAATCCTTTCTTGTATTTTTGATGTATGCATGCATGTATGCATTCTTTCTTGATTCATGCACATATGGATGTGCATGCACACATACATACATACATCATCCTTCATGGTTGTTTATACATTGAAAATGGTGGCAATATAAGACTCACACCATGGTTTATGTGTATGGATTATTATTTCTATTTATGTTTAAACAAAAGAAAAGAGAAAAGATTAATTGATGGATTAGTTTCTACACTCTTTTTTTGACCTAACCATGTTCACCTACTTATTAACCATGATTTAATCTTTCTCTTGTGTTTTAACTAAAGTAAAATAAATATCCATAATAGATAACCATGATTTGAGATGAAGAGGGAAAATATATATAGATATATTTTTCTTTTTTCACACAAGGGTTAATCTTTTACTCTTGTTCAAAAAGCCATCATCTTCTTCCTCCTTCTTCTTTTGCTCTCTAGATTTTTGTAGTGAGCAAAATACTCATCAAGTTAGGTTTTTGAAGTGAGAAAATCCACCACAACATCATTCTACATAAGTCTTGCTCACTTGTTTAGAGTGTTATCTTCATTTCTTTCTCTTGATCAAGTGAAGTTGCTAGCTTGGACAAAGGAGCTTCGGGTAGATCGTCGTGGACACTAGAAGACTTCAAGCTAACCGTTCTCCAACCCTCAAGTGGCCAAGGAGTCTAGCGTAGGGAGCTACAAAGTTTGTACTCTCAAAACCATAGTCTTTATTACTTATGATGTTGGTTAAAGATTTGAAACCCTAATTTTCTAGGATAGATCCTTTGTATACTTACTTAGCACCATAAAAATCTAATCTTTGGTACATGTGATGCTTCCAAATCTTTCATAGGGTGCTAGGTAAACCTAACATTGGTATCAGAGCCGACCTAGAACATTAGGCGACACTTTAACGAAGTAAAAACTCCGATCGAACCAAAATACGGATTTTCGGGACCCTCTCTGGACATTTTTTCAAACCTGGTCTTTTTCAGAATTAAAAATACTTAAAAAATACCGCAGGAAAATATAAGAAATACTGTGAAATACGAATCCATGAGCCGTTCAAGCAGCCGCGGAACCGCGGCCAATCCTTGCTTGGGCTGCGGCTCCGCGGCCGTACAGAAGCTTCATGGCTTGTTATTTGCACGGTAATTCCTAAAACTGCTTGTATATTGTTTTAGGTTTGTTTAATCTGATTCTTGTGCTGAATATTCTGGGGATGGTTTTGAGTTCAATGATTCGATCGGAATTTTGATTTCGTGTCTTTTCCGGGTAAATTAGAAAGTATTGAATTATTCGAACGAGTATCATTTGCTCACATTTCACGGGGTTTAAATCTTTCGGAGATACGTGCAAGTTTTGTGGTGGACCCTCTAGAAGACAACAAACCTTAACTCGATTATGTGACCATCTTGAACTGCCTTTTGAACCTTAAGGTTTGGGGCAGTACGGCGTGCCACATGTGAGGCATTGGCTTGACCCTTCTACGGCTGGACCGCTACTACTGTGGCACACTCCGGATTTTTTGAACTCCGCTCAAGTGTTGAGCTTTAGGGAATTTTGGGTATTTGATCATTCGATCGAAAACTTTAATACTGTCTATTTATCTGGAATGTGATACAATATGTGGAATTCATACAGTTAGGCATGAAATACGAAGTATGTGATATTTCGCATTTACGATGTCTAAAGAGAATGTGGATTCCAAATATTGTAGTTTTACACTTTCTTTTCTGTGACCATAAGTGTATTATGTCGATATTGCCGGTTTCGTTGCTATACATCAACGACAATTGTGGTACGCATAATTACTTACGTTGATGATATATGATATTATGTGTTGCTGAGATATGATGTGCAGGATTGTCGCGATAGAATAGCCGGGGGGTTTTATGTGAGATGAGAGTTTTATATTTTCATTCATGTAAATTCAAATGTAATGTAATATTCTTTTATTTGGGGCACTTCCGGGTTGAGGTTGATGTCGCCAGTGTTGTATATTATTTACTTTTCCGCATTAGGATGGACCCAAGGAGGGGAGCACAGGTGACCGGGTTCTGGGGTTCAGTGGGAGGCCATCTCGAGTAGTCGAGACCGGATCTCCTAAACTCCAGAATTGGTAGGGTCGCAAGCCGCTCTCATAGGGGTCCAGGTTGTGGGGTTGGCTAATCATCGCGACTGTGGAATCCGTATTTTCTATTATTGGCTAAATACTAAATACGGACGTCCTAGTATATCCCATATTATATCTATGTTTCTGCTGCCTGTGTTCTGTGATATCTGAGACGAATGACATAATATATATATGATATATAGTAGACGTTGCTTATATTTTACACCCGCGCTAGTCCCGTCCCGGTATGCCGTTAGTTAAGTAACTTAACGGTGCATAACGGAACATTGCGGCGAATGCGGATGGCATAAGCGTACGTGTTATTTTCGTTTCTTTTCTGTGATTGGCTTAAGGACTTAAATGATGGGATTACATTAATATGATTAATGTAAAGAAAATAAACCTAAAAAGATGTTGTAGAATCGGATTTGAAAACCACTCGGCTATTTATGAAAAAGCTACATTTCAAAACTGCGGAGCTTAAGCCACTCCTTTTGAAAACCATTTGATTATACAACGATATCAAGTTCGAAGCGTTAAAGATTTTATTAAAAATCATCTGCAACCCTCCGTCATTTTAGGAAGTAGGGTACTTAGTATTCGTGCTACGTTTGTTGACCTTAGCCAAGGCGTACTGTACGGTAGCTAAGTGATGTCTTCCTACAATGCATATGATGCAGATTAATTAGGACGGGCATATGACTTTATTGACATTAGCCAAGGGTCATGTGAACGGGTCTGATTAATCAAGAAATGACGGGTTGAGCTTGACTAGTGCTCGTGATTTGTTGACCTTAGCCAAGGTCACGAGTGCTAGGGGTAAAAACCACATCGGGAATTTCAATAGTTGAAATTTGCAATGAGATTGCATACCTTCCATGTGATGGTTGGATCCCGATCCCACTGTGGGCAATAGTTGCTCCCAGGAGAGTTTTACAGTTTACAATTAGCTAACTCATTAGGTGTCTAGAAAGGTGTTAACGGGGCTATGCCTCTGGGAAAACGAGGTTTACTTTAATTAGGTTCGTGCGAAAGCACGGGGAACCTCCCTCAAGTACCGACACTGGCCTAGCTGAACGGTTAGCGAAGTTGTAGACTGTAATTAATCCTGGCTAGTTTTCTTTTTAAGGTTTGAAAGAAAAACTCGATTAAAGCAGTGGGAAACATCGATTAGACAAGATAATAACCAATCTGATCTATGCAAGAGCTTTCGCTGAGTGTATTCTTTTCTCTCTCTTAATGGCAGATACCAATGACTGGACTCAAGCTTTTATTAGATAAAAACAAACTGAATGGGACCAATTATAAAGACTGGCTGAGGAATCTAAACATTGCCTTGACATATGATAAGGTATCATATGTCCTCACGGCTCCAGCCCCGCCCGTCCCAGGCCCAAAATCCTCAGTTGCGGATATTGAAGTCCGTAAGATATGGGACGTTGACTGTGCCACGGCCAAATACCTCGCGCTTGCATCGATGGATACCACACATCAAAAGCAGCATGAGAATATGGACATTCACGCTATATTGCTCCATACAAAGGAGTTGTATGGAGAGCAATCACGCGTATTACGATACGAAGCATCAAAGAAATTGTTTCAGATGTGAATGGCCCCTGGCACACCAGTAGGAGATCATGTTCTGAAGATGATAGCTCTTATAGAAGAGCTTGAGGACCTTGGATGGACAATGGACAATGGACAATATACGGATATTATTCTGCAGTCCCTCCCCTCCACCTTTGCTCAATTCATGGTTAACTTCAACATGCACGGCATGGAGAAGGAACTACCTGAACTCCTTAATATGTTAAGGAGTGCAGAGAGCACTATGAAATCAGTGAAAACTCCCGTTATGACTATTGGTCAATCTTCTTCTTCTCGCCCAAATGCTAAGGCCAAAGGAAAGAAAAAGAAGAAGCCCACCAATCCTAAGGGTGGAGTTAAAAAGGTGAAGGGAAAGGAAAAGTCCAAAGCTGGAGACTCGGGGAAAGGTGAATGTTTTCATTGCCACAAGACAGGACATTGGAAGCGCAATTGCACGGAGTACTTAAATCTCAAGAAGAAGCATGGGGATGCTTCTGCTTCAGGTGCGTTTGTGACAGAAAACTGTTTTTCAATAAACTCTGCTTCCTGGGTATTGGATACCGGTTCAGGTTCTCACATTTGCAATTCTATGCAGGGGCTGAGAAATAGCAAGGTTTTGAAGACAGGTGACCATATTCTCCGTGTTGGAAATGGTTCCAATGTACATACAGTCGCAGTGGGAGAGTATCACTTGGGGTTACCATCTGGATGTATTTTGGTTTTGAACCCATGTTATTTTGTACCAAGTATGCTTTGTAATATAATATCCATTTCTTTGTTAGACGGTGAAGGATATAATTTTGTATTGCAGAACAATGTTATGAACATTCACCTGAATCAAATGTTGGTAGGGTATGGTAAGCTTAATAACGGGATATATGTCCTAAATCAACACACAGTTTTCAGTATACAACACACTAATAAAAGAAAACTTTCAGAATTAAATGAAGCTTTTCTTTGGCACTGTAGACTTGGTCATATTAACGAAACAAGACTAAACTGTAAGTCCATGCTACCCTTCCCCGGTACTTACGGGGTTGCGGAAGTGGTGAAAAACGATTTTCAAGAGGGTGGTAACATGGACTCAAAATACGGATCTTTGTTAAACAATCTATCTAACAACCTAACTAGGAGTTGTTTAACTACTCGGTTATGGGGTTATACCTTTCTTGAACTCCTTCGTCTTCAACTCTTGTGGTGTACAAACCGGCCTCTCCTCATCGTCTTCTCACGCCGAAGACGGATCCACCCAAAAGCTTCTACCTTTGGCTTCTTCTTCGAACTTTGAAGAAACTAGAACACTTGGCTTGCTAGGCCTTGTGAACTAGAATGAGTAGAGGATTGTTTTGGTGTCTTTTTATCTCTAAGGCAATGAGTCTCAACACATGAGAATGGTTTGCCTTGAGCTAGAGAGAGCAAGAGGAAGAGGGAGAGAGATAGAGAATGAGAGAGCTCAAGAGAGAGAAAGAAAATAAAAGAATGAGCCTCTCTTTTCTCATCCACCCTCTCATAATCCAAAAGCATCATGAGCCATAATGATAAATCAAGTATTATGTGATGGTTATCATCTCACAAAAGGCAAGATCATTTCATGCATTAAATGCAATATGTGAACAAATAAGCAAGCCAAAAGTCTTTGCATGAAATGATAGCCATAGTAATGATGGTGGTCAACAAGTCCAACCTAGTCAACCGGTCAACAAAGTCAACAAGGTCAACCTTTCAACCCAACCATGGCACAATAATACTTAATTATCATTAACCATATTTCTAATTCTCATTAGGGTTAAGCAAAAGTCAACAGTCAATAACCCTAATGAGAATCCTCTGCCTCTGTCTCTGTCAACTGTGCATACACACCCGCATCCGCGTTCCAGGGAACACGAATACAAACGAGATAAAATCAATCCCAAAACGTATACTAGGATCTGGCTTAAACCAAAGCACGCTAGTAATAACTGCCCGGTCAGTAAACGTGCACAAGTGCACGGATGTGACCGAACCCTGTCACAAGACCATGCGACCTGTAGCAAAACCATGCGACCTCTACTCTTTTGCCTAAAGGCGAATAGCTCTCTGTGTGGGACTCTAAAGACTCGACACTACGCTGGCAGTGGGTTTAACCACAGACTGCAAGCGGCACTAGCAGTGCGTAACGGCCCCCAGGTAGATGCCGATAAGAAGACGGACGAGGTGAAACCTATCTGAACTCCTACTGAGCCTGAATGTGACAGTCTCCGTACAGTCCGGTCTGTTCGTCTGATACATCGCATGGCGGGCCTAGGGGGCGGTAAACGTCAGTCCCCTAATAGCGGTACAAGTCGTGTTGGAGTGAAACCCAGAACACCCTGAGATAACACTGGAAACCTACCAGTATATCTCGCTTGCCCTGGCCAGGAACTACTCGTGTAATGGCTCTCCTAGACACAGCGCGATGTCAACCCCCAATACCGGGAAAGACGAATCCTGTCTAACCGTCACTGCCTCCAAGTGCTTCGGGACTGCACCCAACTACTACCTATTTGCACGACTCCTTTGAGCCGTGGTATGGTAGTAATCAAAGTACAATGGGAACACACTCAAGGCGAAGTGACAGTGTCAAGTCAGCGGACTAAGCTGTACTCATGTCACCTGGGAACTGATAACTGACGATAGGTATAGTACCAACCAATCAGTTCCCGACGAGTCCTGTCCAGTGTACTCGTAACCTAACGAGCACCCGCATACTATCTAAGTACGACGTACTGATGGCTGTGGGACAGACCGTCTCCCAAGTTGGGATAAGAAGCGCATACGCTAGTCTACTCCGGAGTATCGATGCCCTGTCTCGATAGTCCTGTGACTAGGGACCTGCATAAGGATGTGTTTATAGATTACGCAGCCCCCACGAGTGTGACTGCCATCACAACGCTGGTAATCAAGCAAAGATCCTAAGGGCTCCACTAATGTGTAAAGGCGATATGCTAAAAGAAATACATGCACACATTAAAGCGGAAACAAACCAAGTAGCATACTACCATTTTGAGCAAGATTGTCAATACAAGGTGAATATCCCAAGCTTCCATTAAGTAATATACAAACTAGTATGATACAGTAATGGCCTATAGGGCATATACACTAACAATCTCCCACTTGCACTAAGGCTATGTACTGGCGTATCGAAGACCTATCATCTCGATCAGCCGCTCGAACTGAGTCTGGGGCAAGGCCTTGGTGAATGGATCTGCGGTGTTATCTTCTAAAGCAACCCTCCGAACCTCGATCTCCTGGAGATCCACGATCTCCCTGATCAGGTGATACCGCCTCAAGATGTGTCTGGATTTCTGATGGGACCTGGGTTCCTTCGCTAAAGCTATAGCCCCGTTGTTGTCGCAATACAGAGGTACTGGGTCAACAATGGACGGAACCACCTGAAGCTCTTTCAAGAACTTCCTCATCCAGACGGCTTCTTTTGCGACATCAGATGCAGCGATATATTCCGCTTCCATAGTCGAGTCAGCAACGGTTTCCTGTTTGGAACTCTTCCAACACACCGCCCCTCCATTGAGGGTAAAGACAAAACCCGACATGGACTTGGAATCATCCTTATCACTCTGGAAGCTGGAGTCAGCAAAGGCCTCAATCTGGAGGTCTTTTCCGCCATACACCAAGAACATCTCCTTAGTCCTTCTCAGGTACTTGAGAATGTTCTTTACTGCTATCCAGTGTTTCTCCCTAAGGTTTGACTGATACCGGCTTACCACACTTAGTGCATAAGCTACATCTGGTCTGGTACACAACATCGCATACATTATAGAGCCTACCGCAGAAGCGTAGGGTATAATAGACATGCGATCCCTTTCCAAATCAGTCTTGGGAGACATCTCTTTGGAGAGGGTGATCCCGTGACAAGCCGGTAGATTACCGCGCTTGGAATCTTCCATACTGAATCTTTTCAGTATGGTGTCGATGTACCTGGACTGTGAAAGTCCTAATATTCTCTTGGATCTGTCACGATAGATCCGGATCCCCAGAATGTATGAGGCATCACCCAGGTCTTTCATGGAGAACCTGTGTGACAAGAACCCTTTGACAGATTGTAGCATAGGAATGTCATTTCCTATTAAGAGAATGCCATCCACGTATAAAACGAGGAATACTACAGTTCTCGCTACAAATCTACTATAGATGCATGGTTCATCTGGATTTTTGATAAAGCCAAATTCTTTGACTGTCTCATCAAAACAGATGTTCCAACTCCGCGATGCCTGCTTTAGTCCATAGATGGACTTAAGCAACTTGCACACCTTTCCGCTGCTCTCACTCTGAATGAAACCCTCTGGCTGGTCCATATAGACACACTCCTATAAATTTCCATTTAGAAAAGCGGTCTTTACATCCATCTGCTAAATTTCATAATCGTGGAAAGCAGCAATGGCAAGAAAGATCCGAATGGATTTCAGCATAGCCACTGGAGAAAAGGTTTTGTCATAGTCCAAACCAGGTCTTTGACGAAAACGCTTTGCAACAAGTCTAGCCTTATAGGTCTCAACCTGTCCATCTACACCAATCTTCCTTTTGAAGATCCACTTGCATCCTACGGGTTTTACCCTATCTGGAGCAATGTCCAACGTCCATACTTTGTTGGTGTACATGGACTCCATTTCGGTCCGCATTGCATCCAGCCATTTTACCGAGTCAACGCTCTGAACAGCCTGCTGGAAGCTAGTAGGCTCATCACAATCAATGATGCAATCCTCTCTATCCCCGTCTATGAGAAAACCGTAGTATCTCTCGGGCGGATGAGACTGCCTACTACTCCTGCGGAGCGGCGTAGGAATGTCCTGATCTTTCGAACCCTCTGGTTCTACTAAGCTTTCAGTAATAGCTCGTGGTTCTGGAATTTCTTCCAGTTCTACTGCGCTCCCACTAATTTCCTTTTCCAAGAACTGGTGTTCTAGAAAGTGGGCATGACGAGAAACAAAAACCTTTTGTTCCTCTTCGCAATAGAAGAAATATCCCTTGGAGTTCTTTGGATATCCCACAAACTTACACTGTACTGAGCATGCCTCGAGTTTGTCCGCATGCTGCTTTTTGACAAAAGCTGGACATCCCCATGTCTTAATGTGATTAAGATAGGGTCTCTTCCCACACCACATCTGATATGGTGTAGTAGGCACAGTCTTAGTGGGAACTCGGTTCAAAAGGTATGCAGCTGATTCTATTGCATATCCTCAGAATGATCGCGGTAACTCAGCGTTACTCATCATGGACCGTACCATATCCAATAGGGTTCGGTTCCGTCTCTCCGATACACCGTTATGTTGCGGGGTGTATGGAGGAGTAAGCTGAGAGAGAATTCCATTCTCTTTTAGGTAATCCAGGAACTCGGCACTTAAGTATTCACCACCTCGATCAGATCTCAGTGTCTTGATACTTTTGTCGGTTTGTTTTTCTACTTCATTCTTATATTCCTGGAACTTTCCAAAGGCTTCGGATTTATGTTTCATTAAGAAGACATAACCATACCTTGAAAAGTCATCCGTAAAAGTAATGAAGTAAGAATAACCGCTTCGTGCATGCGTAAACATTGGACCGCACACGTCGCTGTGTACGAGTCCCAAGAGCTCGCTCGCTCTTACTCCGTGTCCAGTGAACGGAGTCTTTGTCATCTTTCCTTTGAGACATGATTGGCAAGTGGCATACGATTGATATTCGACGGATTCAAATATCCTTCTGTATGTAACTTGGTCAACCTTCTCTCATTGATGTGACCCAGTCTACAATGCCATAAGAAAGTCTGATTTATTTCCGGAGACTTTCTTTTGTGTGTATTCTGGACATTGAAAATCTGTGGTTGGTTTAATACGTATATACCATTGCTCAATGTACCTGACCCAATCAGAACTTGATTAAGGTGAATGTTTACAACATTACTTACAAACGCAAATTCATAACCTTCTTTAGAAGTCAAAGATACAGAAATGATATTACAAGTTGAGTTGGGTACAAAAAAGCAATTACGTAAAACCAAAACATGTCCATCTGACATTCCCAGGTGATAGTCCCCCACGGCCTTAGCATCCATGCTAGCTCCGTTTGCAACTTTGAAGGTCATGTCACCTGCCTTCAAAAACCTACGGTTTCTCAACGCCTGCAAAGAATTACAGATATGAGATCCTGATCCGGTATCCAATACCCAGGAAGTAGAGTTTATTGATAGACAGTTTTCAATAACATACACACCTGAAGCTGAAGCCGCAACCTGCTTCAGATCCTGTGTTCTGGCCTTCCAAGCCCTGCAATATTTCTTCCAGTGTCCACTCTTATGACAGTAGAAGCATTCTTCCTTTCCCACAAGCTTCCCCGCTACCTTTGTTGCTTTTGCCTTTCCCTTCGTGTAATACCCCAGGTGGAGTTGGGGCTGAATACCACCTACCCCGTGAGAAGTGTGATGTTATCCGGTATCGAGGTGGGGATGTAACCGATACGGATGCACATGGGGAACCACTATAGAACAATGGGGAGTATCGAATTTCATTCCGAAAGAGGGCACGATCTGAATTATAAATGGAATTATACCCCTCTTCAATACAGAGGCGCCTTTTGGATGAATCGGAACTCCGGAGTTTGAAGAACTCCGTAGTTAAGCGTGCTCGGGCCAGGGAAGTCCTGGGATGGGTGACCTCCTGGGAAGTGGCCCCTGGTCGGGTCCGATTCACTCCGAAGGACAAAACCGTGCGGCTTCGGCCAGAGCGGACAATACTCTCTGTATTGGGGGCGGGTCGTGACAGAATGGTATCAGAGCCGGCCCCTCAAAAGTAGGTCTGTGGTTCGAGGACGAACCATTGTTCTAAGTAGGGGGGACTGTAATACCCCTGGTGGAGTTGGGGCTGAATACCACCTAGCCCGTGAGAAGTGTGATGTTATCCGGTATCGAGGTGGGGATGTAACCGATACGGATGCACACGGGGAACCACTATAGAACAATGGGGAGTATCGAATTTCATTCCGAAAGAGGGCACGATCTGAATTATAAATGGAATTATACCCATCTTCTTTACAGAGGCGTCTTTTGGATGAATCGGAACTCCGGAGTTTGAAGAACTCCGGAGTTAAGCGTGCCCGGGCCAGGGAAGTCCTGGGATGGGTGACCTCCTGGGAAGTGGCCCCTGGTCGGGTCCGATTCACTCCGAAGGACAAAACCGTGAGACTTCGGCCAGAGCGGACAATACTCTCTGTATTGGGGGCGGGTCGTGACACTTCGTATCCACTTTATTAAAACCGCCCCTGGTTTGGCGTGGGCTTTCTTCTTCTTTCCCTTGGCTTTCTCCTTGGAATTATAAGAGGAAGATCCCCCTACAAACAAAGTGGATGTATCCCTACCTTTCTGTAGGGTGCCCTCTGCACTCCTCAGCATGTTGAGGAGCTCCGGATGTTCAACTTCTTTTCCTTATAAGTTGAAGTTCAGGATAAACTGGGCATAAGTGGAAGGAAGGGACTGGAGAATCAAGTCCGTATAGAGCTCGTTCTCTAACGTGGTCCCAAGGTCCGCGAGCTCCTCAATGAAGCCAATCATCTTAAGCACGTGTTCCGCTACCGATGATCCGACGGCCAACCTTGCCGAAAATAGCTTCTTCGACACTTCGTATCTTGCGATACGAGTTTGCTCTCCATACAGTTCTTTTGTATGGAGAAATATGGATTCGAGGTCTATATTCTCGTGCCTCCTCTGATGTTCATTGTCCATAGAGGCAAGCACGAGGCACTTGGCCTTCGCGCAATCGATCTCCCAAGTCTTACGGATTTCCTTATCCGCGACGCTGGAGGTAGGACCCGGGACAGGGGGAGCTTTGATGGTAAGAAGATACCCCAGCTTGTCGTAAGTGATTGCCATTTTGACATTCCTGAGCCAATCTTTGTAGTTTGGCCCTGTCAGTATGTTTTTATCTAGAAGTAACTTAAGTCCAGTCATGTCGATTGGTCACTGCAATTAGGAGAGAGAGAAGAAACACTCAGCATGATGCTCTTGCAAGTTTAGAATGGTTTTTAATTTGTCTAAACAGGATGGCTCCCACTGTTTCTCGAATCCCTCCTCAAACCATAAAGGAAGAATTAGTCAGGATCAATCTCACCGTACAATACTTGCTTAACCGTTCAGCCAGACCAGTGTCGGTACTTCGAGGGAGGTTTTCCAACGCTTTCGCGAAGTTCCTTAATTAAATAACCTCTTTTCCCTGTGGGCGTAGCCCCGCTAACACCTTTCTAGACACCTACTTAGTTTATAGCATTGATCGTTAAGTGAGAAATTTCCCGAGGAGTAGCATATACTCACAATAGGATCGGGATCCAAATATCATCGCGTGACAAAACTGAAGGAATCCTACCAGAATCATCACACTCCAAATGGTATGCAGCGCTAGCAAATTTCAGTACTTATGAAACTCCCGATGTGGATTTTTTCCCCATGCTCTTATGACCTTGACTTTGGCCAAAATATCATAAGTCACATGTCAAGTTCTACCCGTCATTCTCCAGGTTAATTTGAGCCCACCTGCACATACCCTTGACTTTGGCCAAAATGGTAGAACAACTGCCCCAAACCAACACATCTATCTATGCTGCACATGAATACCCAATAGCTACCAATCACTATGCCTTGATTTTGGCCAACATACATAGCTTGAATACTATTGACTATTCATGTGAAACGACGGAGGGCTACGAATGGTTTTGGCAAAACCGTGAACATAGTGAACTTGATATAATCGATAGAACGAGATAGCTTTTAAAAGGAGTGGCTCAAGCTCCGCATTTAAAAGTTAGTTTTTGAAAAGAACCGAGTGGTTTTGAAAGTGTTCCAACGACTTTTACTTGGTTTATTTTCTTGCATTAGTTCTTTTAATGTGCCCCATCATTTAATCCTACCATTGCAGAAAACAACCAAAATATGACGTACGCTTATGCCGTTCGCATTCGCCACGGGGCCCCGTCATTACCCGTTAGGTTACTTAACTAACGACAGAGCGGGGGCTGGGCTAGCGCGGCTGAAAAACATAAGCAACGCCTAAATAATATCATATATAGATATATTGCAATGATAGCCATTTCAGATCACAGATGAACACATTGGATATACTAGGAATCCGCAATTCGTACGAGCCTGTAACGAAAATCGGATTACACGGTCGCGGTGAATAGCCAAAACCCCACCCAAGACCCCTACGGGTGCGGCAAACTACCCGCCAAGTACCCGAAGCGAAGCAACCTCTCTCAACACCGTGAGTAGGCCACTCGGCACTTCGGGATACCCGGTAGTTTGTGCACCCCCTCCATGGGTCTATCCTAGGAGCAAAAACAGTAAAAAGAAATTATACAATGACGGCTACAACCCCGACCCGGTTGTGCGGCCATACAAATAATATTACATCAATTTACAAATTTACATGAATTGAAAGAAAAGAAAACTCTCATTTCACAACCCCCGGCTATTCACCCGCGACAATCCAATGAATTCATATACACAAACCAGCAACATTACAGATCACAGATTTGTATAACCCCCACTAATCGACATATAGCGATTAGCAGACGTTCAATACAAATATCATATCACAGATATAAACCCGTTAGCCTTAGTCTTTAGAAGTTCGATAAAAAATACGGATTTTCAAGCCCCAAAAATAAATTTTTCTTTCTGGAAAACCTGGGCAGAAAAAACATATTGTAAAAATCCCAAAATACCCCCAGAAACACTATGCAAGAGAACAGTACCACGACCGAGTCAACTCGGCCGCGGTTCCGCGGCGGGAGCGTGCTCCCACCGCGGAACCGCGGCGCTTTGACCGATTCAATGGACCTGTTTTCTTGGGTGTCTTAACAAAAGCCTGAGCCGATTTTTCATGTATGATTTATTAATTTTTTAACAGAGGGAAAAATCGGCAGAAACTGTATTTTCCGGGTGTTTTTCGTGACTTTTTCTCCGATCGAACTTCTACTTACATTGCTAACATGTTAGATAGTGTTTAACTAGGCTTTGATACCACTGTAAGTCCATGCTACCCTTCCCCGGTACTTACGGGGTTGCGGAAGTGGTGAAAAACGATTTTCAAGAGGGTGGTAACATGGACTCAAAATGCGGATCTTTGTTAAACAATCTATCTAACAACCTAACTAGGAGTTGTTTAACTACTCGGTTAGGGGGTTATAGCTTTCTTGAAATCCTTCATCTTCAACTCTTGTAGTGTACGGACCGGCCTCTCCTCGTCGTCTTCTCACGCCGAAGACGGTTCCACTCGAAAGCTTCTACATTTGGCTTCTTCTTCGAACTTTGAAGAAACTAGAACACTTGGCTTGCTAGGCCTTGTGAACTAGAATGAGTAGAGGATTATTTTGGTGTCTTTTTATCTCTAAGGCAATGAGTCTCAACACATGAGAATGGTTTGCCTTGAGCTAGAGAAAGCAAGAGGAAGAGGGAGAGAGCTAGAGAATGAGAGAGCTCAAGAGAGAGAAAGCAAATGAAAGAATGAGCCTCTCTTTTCTCATCCACCCTCTCATAATCCAAAAGCATCATGAGCCATAATGATAAACAAGTATTATGTGATGGTTATCATCTCACAAAAGGCAAGATCATTTCATGCATTAAATGCAATGTGTGAACAAATAAGCAAGCCAAAAGTCTTTGCATGAAATGATAGCCATAGTAATGATGGTGGTCAACAAGTCCAACCTAGTCAACCGGTCAACAAAGTCAACAAGTCAACAAGGTCAACCTTTCAACCCAACCATGGCACAATAATACTTAATTATCATTAACCATATTTCTAATTCTTATTAGGGTTAAGCAAAAGTCAACAGTCAATAACCCTAATGAGAATCCTCTGCCTCTGTCTCTGTCAACTGTGCATACACACCCGCATCCGCGTTCCGGGGAACACGAATACAAACGAGATAAAATCAATCCCAAAACGTATACTAGGATCTGGCTTAAACCAAAGCCCACTAGTAATAACTTCCCGGTCAGTAAACGTGCATAAGTGCGCGGATGTGACCGAACCCTGAGGCAAAACCATGCGACCTGTCGCAAAACCATGCGACCTCTACTCTTTTGCCTAAAGGCGAATAGCTCTCTGTATGGGACTCTAAAGACTCGACACTACGCTGGCAGTGGATTTAACCACAGACCGCAAGCGGCACTAGCTGTGCGTAACGGCCCCCAGGTAGATGCCGATAAGAAGACGGACGAGGTGAAACCCATCTGAACTCCTACTGAGCCTGAATGTGACAGTCTCCAAACAGTCCGGTCTGTTCGTCTGATACATCGCATGGCGGGCCTAGGGAGGCGGTAAACGTCAGTCCCCTAATAGCAGTACAAGTCGTGTCGGAGTGAAGCCCAGAACACCCTGAGATAACACTGGAAACCTATCAGTATATCTCGCTTGCCCTGGCCAGGGACTACTCGTGTAATGGCTCTCCTAGACACAGCGCGATGTCAACCCCCAATACCGGGGAGACGAATCCTGTCTAACCGTCACTACCTCCAAGTGCTTCGGGACTTCACCCAACCACTACCTGTTTGCATGACTCCTTTGAGTCGTGGTATGGTAGTAATCAAAGTACAGTGGGAACACACTCAAGGCGAAGTGACAGTGTCAAGTCAGTGGACTAAGCTGTACCCATGTCACGTGGGAACTGATAACTGACGATAGGTATAGTACCAACCAATCAGTTCCCGACGAGTCCTGTCCAGTGTACTCGTAACCTAACAAGCACCCGCATACTATCTCAAGTACGACGTACTGACGGCTATGGGACAGACCGTCTCCCAAGCTGGGATAAGAAGCGCATACGCTAGTCTACTCCGGAGTATCGATGCCCTGTCTCGATAGTCCTGCGACTAGGGACCTGCATAAGGATGTGCTTATAGATTACCCAGCCCCCACGAGTGTCACTGCCATCACAACGCTGGTAATCAAGCAAAGATCCTAAGGGCTCCACTAATGTGTAAAGGCGATATGCTAAAAGAAACACATGCACACATTAAAGCGAAAACAAACCAAGTAGCATACTACCATTTTGAGCAAGATTGTCAATACAAGGTGAATATCCCAAGCTTCCATTAAGTAATATACAAACTAGTATGATACAGTAATGGCCTCTAGGGCATATACACTAACATAAACAAGTTACACAAAGATGGATATTTAAACTCTTTTGAATATAAATCTTATGCGACTTGCCAGTCTTGTATCAAGGGTAAAATGACCAAAACTCCGTTTACCGGACACGGAGAAAGAGCTACCGAGCTCCTAGGCCTCATACATAGTGATGTATGCGGGCCAATGTCTACACAGGCTAGAGGCGGTTTTTCATACTTCATTACGTTCACTGACGATTTCTCAAGATTCGGTCATGTATTTTTATTAAAGCACAAGTCTGAAGCTTTCGAGAAATTCATTGAATATAAACAAGAAGTAGAAAAACAAACCGGCTTGAGTATCAAGATGCTTCGATCAGATTGAGGTGGAGAGTATCTCAGTACGGAATTTGCAAACTTCCTAAAAGAGAATGGGATTCTCTCTCAGCTCACTCCTCCTTACACACCACAGCACAACGGTGTGTCAGAACGAAGGAATCGGACCCTATTAGATATGGTCCGTTCCATGATGAGTGATGCTGAGTTACCCGTCTCATTTTTGGGGCATGCATTGGAGACTGCAGCATTTCTACTAAACAAGGTTCCAACCAAAACCGTGTCTACCACGCCATATGAGATATGGTATGGGAAGAGACCATCTCTTAAGAGAATTAAGATTTGGGGTTGCCCGGCCTATGTTAAAAAGCAGAATCCGGACAAACTCGAGACACGGTCAGTCATGTGTAACTTTGTGGGATATCCAAAGAATTCTTATGGATATCTATTCTACCACAAAGAGGAACAAAAAGTGTTTGTTTCTCAGCATGCCACATTCTTAGAAAAAGAGTTTTTCATAGATAAAGATGATGGCAAGGTGGTGGATGTAGAAGAGGTTCTAGAGACACAAACTACAAATGACGACTTGGTTGAATCGGCTGTTGCAATAGAAACTGAGGAACCCCGGCCACTCCGTAGGTCTGGTAGGACTTCTCGCCCACCGGAGAGGTACTACGGTTTCCTCATTGATGGTGACAAAGAATATTACATCATGGAGGATGATGACCCTACCAGTTTTCTGCAAGCTATCATGAGTGGAGACTCTGTGAAGTGGCTGGATGCCATGAGATCCGAAATGGAGTCTATGCACACCAACAAAGTTTGGACTTTGGACGTTGTACCCCCTGGGGTAAAACCTGTGGGATGCAAATGGATCTTTAAAAGAAAGATTGGTGTAGATGGGCAGGTAGAGACCTATAAGGCAAGACTTGTGGCGAAGGGTTTTCGTCAATGACCAGGTTTGGACTATGACAAAACTTTTTCGCCCGTAGCCATGCTTAAATCCATTCGGATCCTACTTGCTATTGCTGCTCACTACGACTATGAAATTTGGCAGATGGACGTTAAAACAGCATTTCTAAATGGAGATTTAGAAGAATGCGTTTATATGGATCAGCCAGAGGGCTTCATTGACAGTGGGAGCAGCGGGAAAGCATGTAGATTGCTTAAATCCATATATGGCTTAAAGCAGGCATCACGGAGTTGGAACATCTGTTTCGATGATGTTATTAAAGAGTTTGATTTCATCAAAAATCCAGATGAACCTTGTGTTTATAAGAAGGCTGTAGGAAGAGCTGTCACATTCCTCGTATTGTATGTGGATGACATTCTTCTGATAGGAAATGATATTCCTATGCTACAGTCGGTCAAATCTTTCTTATCACTAAGGTTCTCCATGAAGGACCTGGGTGATGCCACATACATCCTGGGCATAAGGATCTATAGGGATAGATCCAAAAAGTTATTAGGATTGTCCCAAACCAGGTACATCAACACCATCCTAAAAAGGTTTAGTATGGAAGACTCCAAGCGGGGTGCCTTACCCGCTTGCCATGGGGTCACTCTCTCCAAGGAATCTTGCCCAAAGACCGATGAAGAGAGAGCTCGCATGAGCGTTATACCCTATGCTTCGGCAGTAGGATCTATAATGTATGCGATGTTATGTACACGCCCTGATGTAGCTTATGCACTTAGTGTTGTAAGCAGGTATCAATCCAACCCAGGAGAGAATCACTGGACAGCTGTGAAGAACATTCTTAAGTACTTACGAAGGACTAAAGAATTGTTCTTGGTGTATGGTAATGGAGATCTCCAAATGGAGGCCTTTACCGATTCGAGCTTCCATAGCGATAAGGACGACAGCAAATCTATCTCTAGGTTTGTATTTACCCTCAATGGAGGGGCGGTAAGTTGGAAGAGTTCCAAACAGGATACCGTTGCAGACTCTACGATGGAAGCTGAGTACATTGCTGCGAATGATGCCGCCAAAGAAGCCGTCTGGATGAAGAAGTTCGTCTCGGAGCTAGGAGTAGTTCCAACCATTATTGATCCAATACCATTGTATTATGATAATAATGGGGCTATGGAGTTAGCCAAGGAACCCAGGTCCCGTCAGCGGTCCAGACACATCCTGACGCGCTTTCATTTGATCCGGGAGATTGTAGATCGCCGCGAGATCGAGATTAGGAGAGTAGACACAAAGAATAACGTCGCGGATCCATTCACCAAGGCCCTCCCTCAGCCGCAGCATGAGCGACTTTTTGAGATGTTAGGTATGAGATACGCCAATAACTGGCCTTAGTGCAAGTGGGAGATTGTTGGATATATGTATGCCCTAGAGGCCATTATATGATAGTGGATGTATCTATACATATATATATATTCAGTGTACATTCTTGCTCGACATGATAGTATGCTATCTGGTTCTTCTTTATCTGACATGTTGATTTGATCATGCTTTTATTCATTCATACATGCTGATAAAGCCCTGAGGATATCGGCTTGACTACTGTGATTATGATGGAGATCATACTAGTGGGACATCTGTAGTTTATAAGCATATCCTGAAATGTCCCTAGTCGTAGGTGTATCGAGACAGGGCATCGATATACCAGAGTAGACTAGCGTATATGATACTAGACCCATACGATGTGCGATGAATGTTCCCACATTCATCGATGTTTGACATCGAGATCGTATACGGGTGTTCAGTGGTGACTGGGTACACTGGACGGACTCACCGAGAACTCCTATATGGAATTATATCTATCGTCAGATAGCATTTCTCAGGTGACGCTGGTGCAGGTTAGTCTGTAGACCCGAGATCGTCATAGAGTCTTGTGTGTTCTCCCACTGTACTTTGATTGCCACCCTACCACGGCTCTATTGAGTCGTGCAAACAGGTGGCTGTTGGGTACAGTCCCGAGACACACGAAGGCGATGAGCGATAGGAGGGGTTTCGTCTCTCCCGGTATTGGGAGTTGATGCTGTGCTGTGCCCGACAGGTTATATCAGTAAGTCCCTGGCCAGGGCTGCTGAGATTTACTGATAAGTGCTATCAGTAGTTTCTCGATCTGTTATAGACCATTCACCGGCACGACTTATTGAGTTGTTGGGGTCGACGTGACCATCCTTAGGCTCGATATGCAGCATATCTGATGAAGAGACCGGACTGTACGGTAGTGTTGCCGGTTGGCTCGACGGGAGTTGTAGAAGGTTCGCTTGTTTTCTTCTGATCGCTCAATACCCGGGTGGCCATTACGTTTAGCTGACCGCTTGCGGCTTGGGGGTGTTTGATATGATCATCACCCACTGCCGGCGTATTGACGAGTCTTAGAGTCCCACAAAGGAGTTACCTAGTCCAGGCAAAACGTTGTGGTGCGCGTATGCGATATGCGCATGGACCCGGTTAAAATGCGCGTATGAGATACCGTATATTAATCGGGGGGCTTGCTTTTGGTTAGGTCGTATGTGATATGGCCGGATTGATAAATCAAGTGTTGATTTATCATTTAACCATTAGTTTCTCACTTAAAATCCTTTCTTGTATTTTTTATGTATGCATGCATGTATGCATTCTTTCTTGATTCATGCACATATGGATGTGCATGCACATATGGATGTGCATGCACACATACATACATACATCATCCTTCATGGTTGTTTATACATTGAAAATGGTGGCAATACAAGACTCACACTATGGTTTATGTGTATGGATTATTATTTCTATTTATGTTAAAACAAAAGAAAAGAGAAAAGATTAATTGATGGATTAGTTTCTACACTCTTCTTTTGACCTAACCATGTTCACCTACTCATTAACCATGATTTAATCTTTCTCTTGTGTTTTAACTAAAGTAAAATAAATATCCATAATAGATAACCATGGTTTGAGATGAAGAGGGAAAATATATATAGATATATTTTTCTTTTTTCACACAAGGGTTAATCTTTTACTCTTGTTCAAAAAGCCATCATCTTCTTCCTCCTTCTTCTTTTGCTCTCTAGATTTTTGTAGTGAGCAAAATACTCATCAAGTTAGGTTTTTGAAGTGAGAAAAGCCACCACAACATCATTCTACACAAGTCTTGCCCACTTGTTTAGAGTGTTATCTTCATTTCTTTCTCTTGAGCAAGTGAAGTTGCTAGCTTGGACAAAGGAGCTTCAGGTGGATCGTCGTGGACACTAGAAGACTTCAAGCTAACCGTTCTCTAACCCTCAAGTGGCCAAGGAGTCTAGCGTAGGGAGCTACAAAGGTTGTACTCTCAAAACCCTAGTCTTTGTTACTTATGATGTTGGTTAAAGATTTGAAACCCTAATTTTCTAGGATAGATCCTTTGTATGCTTACTTAGAACCATAAAAATCTAATCTTTGGTACATGTGATGCTTCCAAACCTTTTATAGGGTGCTAGGTAAACCTAACAATATCCATATACAACGCCTCTGCATGCGTGCCACATCTCTGATGTCGGCGGAGTGGAATGTCATCTCTTGCGAACTCTTTACTCCACTTTTTTCTATAATGTCGACTGCTTCGGACTCGTCTCTTTATGGCTGCATGGACTGTGCTCCGACGGCTATACTCGTATGTGGAGTCTCCCAAGAAATGCATCCCATCATATGGTATCCGAAAGATGTCGAACCTTTCGATCGATTCGTCAAGGTTCCATAATTCCCCCCAAGAGGTAAACATCTTGGGTACAGTTTAATAGTACTCCAGTACATGCCACAGCACATGTGGACTAAACGTACAAGGGCAAACCTAAGCCTCACAAATAGCACCGCTGAACTGCCGCAAATCCTAAGGTTCAAAGGCGTTCCATGGTCATTACGTCGAGTTAGGGTTTCATTCTTTTAGAGGGTCCATGGCATTACTTGCATTTGTCTCTGAATACTTTAAACTTGGAAAATGGGCTCCTGACATTCGATCGTCTCCATCGACTCCCAATGTATCTGCGTGAAGTCTCCTCAAGCTGGAATCAATCAATCTGATGACCTCGCATCGGGGTAAGCGAACGAACCATATGTCCTATTCATTCATCCTCGTATGACTAGCGACCATCTATCAGTGGCTCAATCCTCTGGTGCTGATCTGCACATCCGAGAAATCTCGTAAAAGCGATCCATCTGGCGTGAAAAAACAATAAAGCGACGCCTCTCTATACAATCGTATGTCCCTGGAATCACGCCCTGGTCAGTCCTTGTCCGTGACGATCTCGTGCTGACCGCAACTCTAGTCGTAGCTCTCTTTGCCCGTGTAATCGAGGCAGCAAAATCATAACCAATATCGATGAGGATAGATCATAGGAATGAATATAATACTGTGCAAGGAAATGTACATCCTAAGGCTCCTTAAGCGGAGTGGCGTATCGTAAGTATGCCGCGGAACATACACACGGTACGTCACTCTCCTTAAGTCACATACTCCATCAACCAAGGTCAACCTATGCGACGAAAGTTCGGGTGTAATACCCCCTCGACTAAGTCTAAGTTCCGTAAGGTCAAGCCTAAGTTCCGAATATATACAAACGCTTTAGGCTCCGCATAGTCAAACTTAGACTCGAACCAAGGTTAACCTAGCGCTCTGATACCAACTTTGTCACGACCCGAAATAGCACATGGCTGGCCCATGAATCATATGAAGTCTATAGGACCTCATCTAATTAAGGTAAGCCAAAAGCCCAGAAATCTAAAACCATTTTAAATTATAAATGAAGGAAAACTAGTTTTAAAGAACTGAAGAAAACGTGTTTTAAAAACAAGGTTTTTAAATAAGTAAGCCGAATATGTATTTTTAAAACCTCAAGTCTTTTCTGGAAATTTCGGCAGAGTTTCCTTTGTAAAAACTGGCCCCAAACGGGGTACAACATGAATAATATATGCACAATGATAAAAGGCATCCCCAAGCGGGAGCTAGCTCTTCGTCAATCGACGGTCACAACGACGCAAGCAATATAATATACAACTCCCAAGGGCGAGGATCAAAACTCAAAAGAAACTCGAAATCATCAAGAAAACCACAATACTACAACGCGGGACTCTAAGGTCGAAATAATACACAACTGGTTTTCTGAGTCTGAAATAAAAATACAAGTATGGTTGATGGAATTACTAGATACAACTGATTAAAATAAATACAAGGGTGGTCACGATGCGAGTGAACCCACCTACCAAAGCAATCACCCAGAATGGAAGCAGTGTGCCAGAAAGCCGCAATGAAACCTGTACGGCAAAACCTGCAAGAAACTGTGGCACAACGGGGATGGGTTGCCAACTCGTGAGTAGAAAACATCACAGAGCAGAAATCGTATGTATGACTCAATCCTAGGTCAATACGATCAGAAGTATATATCCTCAATATGATAAAGCCTGAAGCCTGATAAGGTGGCAAGGGTAAACATCTATACATAAATGTAATACCAAGTGCTCGTGTCAGTGCTTCGGGTAGCAACGTATCATAAATATAAGGTATTATCAATGTAATCAATATGAATCAATGTCAACTATATCATGAAGTCTATAAGTATGTAGATATCATCCAACTATGTGATCAATGTCTGTATGCATGTGGATCTCATCCACGTGTCAACCAATGACACAAAACATCGTGCATATAAATATCGTAAAGCATATGCAAGGAAGTATGAGGATATAAATCAACGTGTGTCCCTCGCGACACATCAAAATCATGGAACCTGAGTGTCCAGCATCGACACTCGAAAACATCATGAAACCTGTGCCGAGCATCGGCATGTAAATCCTCATATATATATAGGGCTCCGTCAGTCCGGATCGGCCCATATCATCTCTCAACTCCGGTCGGTATCCTCTGTTAGTTGTATGTATGTCCTAGAGGCCAGTATTGTACAAATGATGTATATTATATTAGATTCTTGGACATATATAGAGAGGACATTCTTGCTCGATATGATAGTATGCTATCTGGTTGCTCTTTATCTTAACATGTATACTTGTCTCTTGATACTGTCTTATAGTTACATGTTGGTAAAGCCCTTAGGATGTGTACTTGACTACCTGGACTATGATACAGATCATACTAGTGGGGACAGTGTAGTCCATAAGTACATTCTTCAAGGCCCCTAGTCGTGAGTGTATCGAGACGGGGCATCGATATACCAGTGTAGACTAGCGTATACGCTTCTCGACCCATGAGATGGGCGATGGATGTGTAGGGTTACTAGGCACACTAAGGAGGCTCTACAAGGCATCGACCATGCCGGAATGAAATTTTTAGGTGCCGAACAACCCTAAGCAAGATCGTTAACTAGAGTTTAGGTGAAATCTATGCAAGTAAATCACATTTACACTAAGTGAATACGAAATACAACCTTTGTAGATCGGTCCTTCACTTCTAAAGCTCCGTGATGTAGTCCCTTCGCTGCGATCAACCAACTCCCGGACTCTCGGACGACTCCATGAGGAAATTGCAACGGGATCGCTTGAAGTCTTCGATGCCGAAGATGATCTACGTCGAGAGAATACGGACTCAAGCTTCTACCTCACTAACCAAAGAATTAGTGAAGCAAACACCCAAAACTAAAGTGCTAGTCTAGTAGAGGATGGTGAGATAGGAAATGGGTACACTTTAGATTTTCTTTTCTCACTTTGATTCTCTCTCTTTTTCAAACCTTAGCAAGAAATGAAAGAGGAAGAAGATGACCTCAAGAATGAGGATGGAAAAATGATCAAGAGAAAGAATGAGCTAACCATGGTGAGTTAGTATCATATACTTAACACATGTAGAGACTTTACCATTGTTAATTATAGTGGTTAGGTTAGTTAATATATTAAGTAAAACAAAACAAGTGGAATAAGTCAAAGCATCCAAAAGCTTCATGAAGCTTCATGTATGTTAGCTCATTATCCAATTGATTTTGAATTACTTTAAATATAAAAACCTAAACCTATAATTAGTATGGTATAAGTCTTGTACACCCATGACAATTGTATCAACAACCATGATACAAAAAAGAGCACAAATAAATATATATCACATATATATTAACTTGTGCACAAGTGAGAAAAATAAATGCTTTAGTGAACCAATGTTAGTTAATGTAAATTAGTATATCATATATACAATTATACACTAAATTATTAAATCAATACTTGACTTAATAATCCGGTTATATCATATATTGCCGACTAACATTCAATGTATCGATTTATCGAATCAACCTTTGATTCGATAACTAGGTTATATCGCATACAACCGATCGATACAAACATCGCGAGAATGGAATACGGTATCGCATACACGCATTATTCTCGGTCCCGCACATATCACATATGTGCTCCTATTTCGTTTTGCCTGAGCCAGTACAACCTCTATGTAGTGTTAGTTGTATGTATGCCCTAGAGGCCAGTATTGTACAGATGATGTATATTATATTGGATGCTTGGACATATATAGAGATGACTTTCTTGCTCGATATGATAGTATGCTATCTGGTTACTCTTTATCTTAACATGTATACTAGTCTCTTTATACTGTCTTATAGTTACATGTTGGTAAAGCCCTTAGGATGTGTACTTGACTGCCTGGACTATGATACAGATCATACTAGTAGGGACATGGTAGTCCATAAGTACATCCTTCAAAGTCCCTAGTCGTGGGTGTATCGAGACGGGGCATTGATATACCAGTGTAGACTAGCGTATACGCTTCTCAACCCATGAGATGGGCGATGGATGATCCCATATCCATTGGTGTTTGACATCAGAGATGGTATACGGGTGCTCAGTGGAGACTGGGTACACTGGACGGACTCGCCGAGAACTCCCAGATGGTATTATACCTCACGTCAGATGGCAGTTCTCAGGTGACACTTGTGCAGGTTAGTCTGTAGACCCGAGATCGTCATAGAGTCTTGTGTGATTCCCACTGTGCTTTGATCTCCACCTTACCACGTCCATGAGGGCGTGCAAAACGGTGGTTTTTGGGTACAGTCCCGAGTCACATGGAGGCAATGAGCGATAGGAGGGGTTTCGTCTCTCCCGGTATTGGGGGTTGATGTTGCGCTGTGCTCGATTGGCCGTAACAGGGAAGTCCCTGGCCAGGGCTGATCAGAGATTTGCTGGTAAGTGTTACCAGTAGTTTCTCGACCCGTTATGAGCCTCACATCGGCACGACTTATCGGTTATTGGGGTCTGACGTTTACCACCCCTAGACTTGATATGCGACATATCAGACGAACAGACCGGACTGTACGGTAAGTGTTACTGGTTGGATTCACAGGAGTGTGAGCGGGCTAGCTCGTCGATCTTCTGATCGCTCAATACCCGGATGGCCGTTACGTTTAGCAGACCGCTTGCGACTTGTGGGTGCTTGATATGATCATCATCTGCTACTGGCGTATTGACGAGTCTTTAGAGTCCTACACAGAGGTTTCCTGGCTCAAGCGAAACGAAATAGGAGCGCATATGAGATATGTGCGGGACCGAGAATAATGCGTGTATGTGATACCGCATTTCATTCTCGCGATGAATGTTTCGATTGGTTGTATGCGATATGACCTAGTTATCGAATCATTGATTCGATAAATCGATACATTGGATACTAGTCGGTTATGTGCTACATGACCGGATCATTGAATAAAATGTTGATTTAATGATTTAATGTATAATTATATATTTGATATATTACTTTGCATTAACTAGTATTGGTTCACTTTAAATGGATTTTCTCACTTGGAGTTCACAAGTTGTATATGTGATATACTTTTGTGCATTTTATTGTATCATGTTTGATGATGCATGAATATTGGCTTTGTGTAAAGAATTGTACCATGGTTATGATAATGGTTAGGGTTTTGATTTATTCACTCATTTATTTATCCATTCTTTATTTATTTAAATGGATAAAAGAAAACAAAATGGTTTCTTTTTATCATGAAGCTTGTTGAAGCTTCATGAAGCTTTGACCAAAGTGACCATTTTGTCTTCATGTTTAACCCTAACCATTCATCTAACCTTAGTCAATTCTCTACACCTAACCATAGTTCATATTATGATAAGTATTCATTTCTTTTGGATTTTTAATTAACTTATCATAATCATCTTCATCTTCTTCTTCTTCTTGAGTTCAAGAAAAAGCATGCCACCATTAATGGCATCTTGAGTAAACAAGTGAGAAATCCAATTCTAAAGTGAACCCACCTCCTATTTCTTCACCCTATACCTCTTGCCAAGTAGTATAGGGTGTTTTCTTCACAAGTTTCACAACTTGGTGAAGTTGGAGCTTGATCTTGTGAAGCCTCGACGTAGATCATCTTCGGCACGAAGCCGACGACCTTGCCCGCCCATTTCTCCGATGAAGCCGATGCTTGAGTCCGGGATTCGAGACGGACAGCGAGAGGACGTCTACGTGGAGCTAAGAAAGTGGAGAACCGGATCTACAAAGGTTGTAGCTTCTCACTTTTAGTTAAGTCGTTAACTAGTTTAATGTTTCGCTTAAAATTCTAGTTAACGATCCGTATTAGGGTTTCTCGGCACTCACAAAATTTGAAATTGGCATGGTTGATGCCTTGTGAGACCTCTATAGTATGCCTATGAACCCTACAGTGGTATCAGAGCCTAGCTAGAGCCTTAGGCGAAGTGTAGACGACGTTTGAAACCCGATCGAACCGAAACCCTAATTCCCAAGGTGCTCTCTGGATTTTTTTCAAAAACTGGGATTTTTCCAGATTAAAAATTCTTAAAAAATTCAGCAGGGAATTCTAAGAATTACGGTGCAAAATTTTCCACATGATACGTCCAAAGTGCGGCGGAACCGCGGCAGAAGCCTGGCTTCTGCGGCGGTTCCGCGGCCATATGATGACGTCACCCTTCCAAATTTGCACAGTAATTCTTGTTTTCTGTTACTGGGTTTTCTGGGAATTGTTAATCAGTACTCAAGAGTTGAGTATTTTGGGTTGTATTGGGAGTTCGTAAATTCGATCGGATTATCAGATTTTGTCTATGTGGCTTTCCGGATAAATTTGGAATATGTTAAAAGTTTCGACCGGATGTAAATACCCAATCTTTCCCCTGCCGGGAAATTTCCAATTGTTGGACTTTTCCGTAGTTTAATGACGTTCTAAGTAGTGCAAGTAACGCGATGGTCCCTCTAGAAGACAACAAACCTTAACTTGATTATGTGACCGTCTTGAACTGTCCTTTGAACCTTCAGGTTTGGGGCAGTACGGCGTGCCACATGTGAGGCGTTGGCTTGACCCTTCTACGGCTGAACCGTTGGTACTGAGGCATGAAGTGAATGTCTTTGAACTTATTTCATGTGTTGATCGGTGTCGGGAAAACTTGGGTGTTTGAATGTTCGATCGGAAAGTTTAATATTTTCTATTTATCTGGAATGGGATACAATAATTGGAATTCACAAACAGTTATGAGATAACTGAATGAATGTTATAAATCTAGCAGTTTAGTCCCACATGATATTGAAAAGAGTTTTCGATAATGAGACTAAAATGCGGGGTTTATAATTGTTAGGCATGTGATGTCTAAGTATTTCATTTGATTAGGCATGCGATGTCTAAAGAAGTTGCGGATTTCAATTGTTGTAGTTTTACACTTTCTTTTCTGTGACCGTAAGTGTAATATGTGATATCGCCGGTTTCGTTGCTATATGTCAACGACAATTGGGATGCGCATATTTACTTACGTTGATGACATGTGATGTTATGTGTTGCTGGATATGTTATATGGATCGTCGTGTTCGAATAGTCGGGGGTTTTTATGTGAGATGAGTGTTTTTCATTTTCATTCATGTAAAAACTTGTATGTAATATTCTTTTATTGGGGCACTTCCAGGTTGCGGATGTTGTCATCTTTTGTATATTATTTACTTTTCCGCATTAGGATAGACCCAAGGAGGGGAGCACAAGTAACCGGGTTCTAGGGTCCAGTGGGAGACCATCTCGAGGAGTCGAGTCCGGGTCTCCTAACCCTAGAATTGGTAGGGTTGCTTGCCGCTCTCGTAGGGGTCTAGGGGTGTGGGATTGGCTATTCACTACGACCGTGGAATCCGTGTTTTATACTGGCTCGTATTGAAAACACGGACGTCCTAGTATATCCAATGTTTCATATGTTTCTTCTGCTGCGATATCTGTGATGTGATCATGTGATGTTCTGTGATAGATATAGTATATAGTATATATGATATATTATATAGACGTTACTTATGTTTTGCACCCGCACTAGCCCTGCCCTGCTCTGTCGTTAGTTACCTAACCTAACGGTGCACGAGGGGACATCGAGGCGAATGCGGGTGGCATAAGTGTATGTCGTATTTATCTGTAATGTTTAGGTGACTTAAATGATGGGACTTCATTAATGTGATTAATGAAAGAAAAGAAACCTAAGATGTTGTAGAATCAAATTTTAAACAAAACAGGTAGCTACAGTTCTTGCTTTGCATAGCGGTATATATGATATACCCTGCACCTTATTCGATGAGGAAAGGACCGAGATCCCTTCACCGGGAGTGACTCCTTTAGCAATAACGGGCAGATGCTACACACTCGGTTTGACTTTTGATTGCTTCTATAGTTTCTGCTTTGCACAGTGATATATATGATATATCCCGCACCTCATTCGACGAGGAAAGGGCCGACGATCCCTTCACCGGGAGTGACCCCTTTAGCAAAACTAGAAAAGCCTCAAAATCACTCCATTTCAAAACTTCATTTTGATTCTACAACGATATCAAGTTCATTACGCTCATGGTTTTTGTAAGTCGATGTAGTACACCCCAGTACTTATGGGGAGGCGGAATTTTCAAAAACTATCAAGTTTAAACAACGAACATCGACTAACCGCTTGAATCGAAGCTAAACTCTAAAAAACCGTATTCTATGAGTTTCTTTTCATAAGAGATTAGGGATTATACCTAATGAAACCGGTCCTTCTTCTTTACGTCCTCCTTTGTTCTCCTCGACCTTCTCTAGGTAGTAGACGATCCACCCGAGAGCAAAACACCAAGCTAAACCTCTAACTTGAGGTAACTAATCAACTTTGATTGCTAATCAAAGATGAGAGGATGATATAGAGTGAAGGTTATGGATTGTTTAGTCTAACTAATCCTTTGATCTCAACACATGAGGATTAAGGATTAGGGTTAGAAGATGAGAGCTTGAGGAGAGAGAATGTATGATATGATAATGAGAGAAGAGAGAGAGTGTATCATAATATTATGAAGCATTCTTTTTATCAAATAATCAATAAAGGAAATGAATAAGCATGCTTCACAAAATATCTTGTGATGATTCATTAACATGAGTCATTAAGCAATAAATGTGCATTAATGAAGTGAATGAATCACCACTATGACTCACTCTCTTGTCCAAAAGAAACCTCCTTAGTCACATCTTCTAGAAGCTTCTCGAGTAATTACGAGAACGCCCCTCCGATCCGTAAAAATACGGAAAAACTTTAGACTGTAAAAATCCAATAACCGGATACCAGTAACTGGCTTAAACCAAAGCCGACTGGTAAAAACTGTCCGAAAGTCGTATGTGCGTAAACGCACGTATGCGTCCGAACCCTTTGTCGCAAAACCATGCAACCTCTATATCGTTTCGCCTGGAGTAGGAAACTCTCTGTGTGGGACTCTAGAGACTCGACTACTACGCTGGCAGTGGGTTTAACCACAGACCGCAAGCGGCACTAGCTGTACGTAACGGTCCCCAGGTAGTTGTCGATAAGAAGGCCGATGAGTAAACCCATCCGAACTCCTACTGAGTCTGATGTGACAATCTCCATTACAGTCCGGTCCGTTCGTCCATGACTATCGCATATCGGGCCTAGGGGGGCGGCAAGCGTCAGTCCCCTAATAGCGGTATAAGTCGTGTCGGAGTGAAGCCCATTACACCCTGAGAAACTGCTGGAACCTACCAGCAAATCTCGCTTGCCCTGGCCAGGGACTTTGCGTAATGGCTCTCTGACACAGCACGATATCTACTCCCAATACCGGGAGGGACGAATCCTGTCTAACCGCCACTGCCTCCAAGTGCTCGGGACTGCACCCAACTGCCACCTGTTTGCACGACTCCTTTGAGCCGTGGTAGGGTAGCAATCTAAGAACAGTGGGACACACTCGAGGCGAAGTGGCAGTGTCAAGTCTGCGGACTACGCTGTACTCATGTCACCTGGGAACTGTTCACTGACGACTGGTATCAAACCAACCAACAGTTCCCTGTGAGTCCTGTCCGGTGTACCCGTAACCTAACGAGCACCTGTATACTATCTCCAGTACGACGTACTGACGGCTGTGGGACAGACCATCTCCCCAACTGGGATGAGAAGCGTACACACTAGTCTACTCCGGAGTATCGATGCTCTGTCTCGATAATCCAACGACCAGGGACCTGAATAAGGATGTGCTTGTAGACTACCCAGCCCCCACTAGTGTGACTGCCATCACAACGCTGGTAGTCAAGCAAGATCCTAAGAGCTCTATCAATACGTATACTCACATATTAAGATAGAAAAACCAAGTAGCATACTACCATGTTTAGCAAGACTGTTATATACATGTGAATATCCCAAGCTTCCATTAAGTAATATACAAGCTAGTATGATACAGTAATGGCCTTCTAGGGCATAAACACTAACAATCTCCCACTTGCACTAGGGCCATGTACTGGCATATCGTAGACCAATGATCTCGAGTAGCCTCTCGAACTGAATCTGAGGAAGAGCCTTCGTGAATGGATCAGCAATGTTCTCTTCTGAAGCAACTCTCCGAACCTCGATCTCCTGACGATCAATGATCTCCCTGATCAGGTGATACCGCCTCAAGATGTGTCTGGACTTCTGATGGGACCTTGGTTCCTTCGCTAAAGCTATAGCTCCGTTGTTGTCGCAATACAGAGGTATTGGATCAACAATGGTAGGAACCACCTGAAGTTCTGTTAGGAACTTCTTCATCCAGATTGCTTCTTTTGCGGCATCGCAAGCAGCTATATACTCCGCTTCCATCGTCGAGTCAGCAACGGTGTCCTGCTTGGAGCTCTTCCAGCACACCGCCCCTCCATTGAGGGTAAAGACATAACCCGACATGGACTTGGAATCGTCCTTATCACTCTGGAAGCCGGAATCAGCAAAGGCCTCCAACCTGAGGTCTTTTCCGCCGTAAACCAAGAACATCTCCTTAGTCCTCCTCAGGTACTTGAGAATGTTCTTTACTGCTATCCAGTGTTTCTCCCCTGGGTCTGACTGATACCGGCTTACCACGCTCAGTGCGTAAGCTACATCTGGTCTGGTACACAACATCGCATACATTATAGAGCCTACCGCAGAAGCGTAGGGTATAATAGACATGCGTTCCCTTTCCAAATCAGTCTTGGGAGACATCTCTTTGGAGAGGGTGATTCCGTGACAAGCCGGTAGATTACCGCGCTTAGAATCTTCCATACTGAATCTTTTCAGTACAGTGTCGATATACCTGGACTGCGAAAGTCCCAACATCCTCTTGGATCTATCACGATAGATCCGGATCCCCAGAATGTAAGAGGCATCACCCAGGTCTTTCATGGAGAACCTGTGTGACAAGAATCCTTTGACAGATTGTAGCATAGGAATGTCATTTCCTATCAATAGAATGTCATCCACGTACAAGACGAGGAATACGACACTTCTGGCCACAACTTTACTATATATGCACGGTTCATCTGGATTTTTGATAAAGTCATATTCTTTGACTGTCTCATCAAAACAGATGTTCCAACTCCGCGATGCCTGCTTTAGTCCATAAATGGACTTAAGCAGCTTGCATACTTTCCCGCTGCTCCCACTCTGATTGAAACCCTCTGGCTGATCCATATAGACGCTCTCTTCTAAATTTCCATTCAGAAAAGCCGTCTTTACGTCCATCTGCCAGATTTCATAATCATGGAAGGCAGCAATAGCAAGAAGGACCCGAATGGATTTGAGCATAGCCACTGGAGAAAAAGTTTCGTCATAGTCCAAACCAGGTCTTTGACGAAAACCCTTTGCAACAAGTCTAGCCTTATAGGTTTCCACCTGTCCATCTACACCAATCTTTTTCTTGAAGATCCATTTGCATCCTATGGGTTTTACCCCATCTGGAGCAAAGTCCAAAGTCCATACTTTGTTGGTGTACATGGACTCCATTTCGGTCCGCATTGCATCTAGCCATCGTACCGAGTCGCCGCTCTGGATGGCCTGCCTGAAGTCAGTAGGTTCATCATCATCATCTATGATGCAATCCTCTCTATCCCCATCTATGAGAAAACCGTAGTATCTCTCAGGCGGACGAGACGGCCTACTACTCCTGCGGAGGGGTGCGGGAATGTTCTGTTCTTCTTGAACCTCTGGTTCTACCAAACTTTCAGTAGCAGTTTGTGGTTCTGGAATTTCTTCCAGTTCTATTTCGCTCCCACTTGATTCCTTTTCTAAAAACTGATGTTCTAGAAAATGGGCATTACGAGAAACAAATACCTTCTGTTCCTCTGCGTAATAGAATAGATATCCCCTGGAGTGCTTTGGATATCCCACAAACAAACATTTTACTGATCGTGCCTCGAGCTTGTCCACATGCTGCTTTTTAACAAAAGCTGGACATCCCCAAATCTTTACATACTGTAGATGGGGTTTCTTCCCACTCCACATCTGATATGGAGTGGTAGGCACAGTCTTGGTAGGTACCATGTTCAAAAGATATGCCGCTGATTCTAGCGCATAACCCCAGAAAGATCGCGGTAACTCAGCATTACTCATCATGGATCGTACCATATCTAATAGGGTTCGATTCCGTCTCTCCGATACACCGTTATGCTGTGGAGTGTATGGAGGAGTAAGCTGAGAGAGAATTCCTTTCTCTTTTAGGTAACCTAGGAACTCGGCACTCAAGTATTCTCCACCTCGATCAGATCTAAGTGTCTTTATACTTTTGCCGGTTTGGTTTTCTACTTCATTCTTATACTCTTGGAATTTCTCAAAAGCCTCGGATTTATGTTTCATCAGATAAATGAATCCGTATCTTGAGTAATCATCCGTGAAAGTAATGAAATAGGAATAACCACCTCTCGCATGTGTAGACATTGGACCGCATACATCACTGTGTATGAGTCCTAAGAGCTCGCTCGCTCTTACTCCTTGTCCAGTAAATGGAGTCTTTGTCATCTTTCCTTTGAGACAAGATTGACAAGTGTCATAAGTTTGATATTCGATCGTGTCCAAATATCCTTCTCTATGCAACTTAGTCAACCTTCTCTCATTGATGTGACCCAGTCTACAATGCCATAAGAAAGCTTTATTTAAATCTGGAGACTTTCTTTTTAGTGTGTTCTGGACATTGAAAATTTGGAGTTGGTTTAACACATATATGCCGTTATTTAGAGTACCGGACCCAATCAAACCATGATTAAGGTGGATGTTGACAACATCTCTTACAAACGTGAAATCATAACCTTTATTTGATAACAAGGAAACAGATATGATATTACACGTTAAGCTGGGTACAAAATAACAGTTATGTAAAACCAAAATGTGTCCACTCGTCAATCCTAGGTGATAATCCCCGACGGACGCAGCTCCCACGCTAGCTCCGTTAGCAACCCTGAGGATCATATCACCTTCCTTCAGCACTCTACGGTTTCTCAGTGCCTGCAATGAATTGCAAATATGAGATCCTGACCCGGTATCCAATACCCAGGAAGTAGAGTTGATCGACAGACAATTCTCAATTACAAACACACCTGAAGTCGAAGCCACAGCTTGCTTCGGTTCCTGGTTCTTGGCGTTCCACGCCTTGCAATCCTTCTTCCAGTGCCCTTTCCTGTGACAATGGAAGCACTCATCCAGGCCAACTACCGGTGCTGTAAACTTTTCCTTTCCCTTCTTTCCCACCTTACTAACACCTCCTCTAGGTCTGGGTGCGGCCTTCTTCTTCCTTCCTTTGGCCCTAGCCTTGGACCCGGAAGAAGATGTACCGCCAACAAACATAGCGGGTGTTTCCCTTGCCTTCTGCAAGGTGCCCTCTGCACTCCTTAACATGTTTAGGAGTTCCGCAAGTTCAACTTCTTTTCCTTGAAGATTGAAGTTGAGGATAAACTGGGCGTAGGTGGGAGGAAGGGACTGGAGAACAAGGTCTGTATAGAGCTCATTATCCAAAGTCGTTCCAAGGTCCGCGAGCTCTTCAATATAGCCGATCATCTGTAGGACATGTTCACCTACCGATGACCCGACAGCCAACCTCGCTCGAAATAATTTCTTAGAGGTCTCGTATCTTGCTATACGAGATTGCTCTCCATAAAGTTCCTTTGTATGGAGAAATATGCCATCTAAGGACATATCCTCGTGCCTCCTCTGATGTTCATTGTTCATCGAGGCAAGCACGATGCACTTGGCTCTCGCGCAATCTAAATCCCAGGTTTTGCGGATTTCCTTATCCGCATTGCTGGATTTGGGACCAAGGACAGCAGGTGCTGTAGCGGTGAGGACGTACCCCAGTTTGTCATAGGTCAAAGCCATCTTGACATTCCGCAGCCAATCTTTATAGTTTGGCCCCGTCAGTATATTTTTCTCTAAAAGTAACTTAAGTCCAGTCATTTTCAGGGTCGCTGCAATTAGGAGAGAGAGAAGAAAACTCTTTAGCATGATGCTCTTGCAAGTTTAGAGTGGTTTTTAGTTTATCTAAACTGGATGGCTCCCACTGTTTCTCAAATCCTTCCTCAAACCATAAAAGAAGAATTAGCCAAGACTATTCTCACCGTACAATACTTGCTTAACCGTTCAGCCAGGCCGGTGTCGATACTTCGAGGGAGGTTTTCCAACGCTTTCGCGAAGTTCCTTAATTAAATAACCTCTTTTCTCTGGGGGCGTAACCCCGCTGACACTTTTCTGGACACCTACTAGGTTTATAGCATTGATCGTTAAGCGACGAATATCCTGATAAGTAGCATATACTCACAGTAGGATCGGGATCCAAATATCATCGTATGATAATGTTGAAGGAATCCTACCAACATTCATCAAACTCCAAATGGTATGCATCTCTTTGCAAATTTCAGTTTCTTTAGAAATTCCCGATATAAGTTTTTGCCCCATGCTCTTATGACCTTGGCGTTAGGTCAAAATGTCATAAGTCACATGTCAAGTTCTACCCATCATTATCCTGTCAGTTTGAACCCATCCGTATATATCCTTGACGTTCGGCCAAAATGATAATACGACTGTCCCAAACTAACTCATCTATCTATGCAACAAATGAATATCCAGCAGCTACCAAACACTATGCCTTGGCGTTAGGTCAAAATACATAGCTTGAATACTACTGAATACCCAGATGAAATGACGGAGGGCTACGAATGGTTTTGGCGAAACCGTGAACGTAGTGAACTTGATATAACCGAAGGAACCTGATAGCTTTTAAAAGGAGTGGTTAAATCTCCGCATTTAAAAATATCTGTTTTAAAAATAACCGAGTGGTTTCTTTTAAATTGTTCCAACGATTTAAACTTTGGTTTGTTTTACTTTGCATTATAGATAATGCGTCCCATCATTAACCTATCATTGCAGAAAACAACGAAAATATAACGTCCTCTTATGCCATCCGCATTCGCCACGGGGTCCCGTCATCACCCGTTAGGTTACTTAACTAACGACAGAGCGGGGGCTGGGCTAGCGCGGGTGTAAAACATAAGTGACGTCTAAATAGCTATAATAAATATAGATATTTTACATTCGTCTGACGCAATGATATTCATTCCAGAACACAGATAAACAATATTGGATTTGCAAGCAATCTGTATTTCTTTTGAGCCTGCAAGAAAAGACAGATTACACAGTTGTGATGAATAGCCGTTTACCCCACCCTCGACCCCTACGGGTACGGCAAACTACCCACCCGGTAGTCTGTGTACCCCACCTTGGGTCAGTCCTAGGAGCAAAAACAGTAAAATGAAATAATACAACGGTGGCTACAACCGCAACCTGGAAGTGCCCCGCGAAAATAATATTACAACAAATTACATTTACAACAAATGAATTAATCAATAACCCATTGCTAACCCCGGCTATACACCACAACAGTCCAATACAGTTTATATGCACAAACAGATATAACCATTTCAGAAATGTGCAACCCCCTGCCAACCGACATACTAGCAGTTGGGGGAGGTTTACGAACACATTAAACAATCACAGATATAATCCAATACGCAAATACTGTACTTTTCGATCGAATAAACAACATCAATATTGCTCTAAAATCTGCTCTGTTAAATAGTAATCTGAGCAATAATTAAATATTCCAGAAAACCCCAAATGTCACAGGGGACCCACACAAGAAAAATTGAGCCCATGACTCGGCAACTCGGCCGCGGAAGCGCGGCGGATCGGTGGGATCCGCCGCGCTTCCGCGGCGCTTTAGTCGAATCATTGGCTCGAATTTCTTGGGTGTTCTCCTGTGTTCATGTCAAGCTCTCTGAACACACCAAAAAAATTTTAGGACTTCATTTTAAGTTCGACAGAAACTGAACAGAATTAGGGTTTTCCGGCTTCGTTTTTTCGTTCGAAATTCGTACAAATTTGCGATTAAGTTATTTAGTGTTTAGCGAGGCTCTGATACCACTGTAAGTCGATGTAGTACACCCCAGTACTTATGGGGAGGCGGAATTTTCAAAAACTATCAAGTTTAAACAACGAACATCGACTAACCGCTTGAATCGAAGCTAAACTCTAAAAAACCGTATTCTATGAGTTTCTTTTCATAAGTGATTAGGGATTATACCTAATGAAACCGGTCCTTCTTCTTTACGTCCTCCTTTGTTCTCCTCGACCTTCTCTAGGTAGTAGACGATCCACCCGAGAGCAAAACACCAAGCTAAACCTCTAACTTGAGGTAACTAATCAACTTTGATTGCTAATCAAAGATGAGAGGATGATATAGAGTGAAGGTTATGGATTGTTTAGTCTAACTAATCCTTTGATCTCAACACATGAGGATTAAGGATTAGGGTTAGAAGATGAGAGCTTGAGGAGAGAGAATGTGTGATATGATAATGAGAGAAGAGAGAGAGTGTATCATAATATTATGAAGCATTCTTTTTATCAAATAATCAATAAAGGAAATGAATAAGCATGCTTCACAAAATATCTTGTGATGATTCATTAACATGAGTCATTAAGCAATAAATGTGCATTAATGAAGTGAATGAATCACCACTATGACTCACTCTCTTGTCCAAAAGAAACCTCCTTAGTCACATCTTCTAGAAGCTTCTCGAGTAATTACGAGAACGCCCCTCCGATCCGTAAAAATACGGAAAAACTTTAGACTGTAAAAATCCAATAACCGGATACCAGTAACTGGCTTAAACCAAAGCCGACTGGTAAAAACTGTCCGAAAGTCGTATGTGCGTAAACGCACGTATGCGTCCGAACCCTTTGTCGCAAAACCATGCAACCTCTATATCGTTTCGCCTGGAGTAGGAAACTCTCTGTGTGGGACTCTAGAGACTCGACTACTACGCTGGCAGTGGGTTTAACCACAGACCGCAAGCGGCACTAGCTGTACGTAACGGTCCCCAGGTAGTTGTCGATAAGAAGGCCGATGAGTAAACCCATCCGAACTCCTACTGAGTCTGATGTGACAATCTCCATTACAGTCCGGTCCGTTCGTCCATGACTATCGCATATCGGGCCTAGGGGGGCGGCAAGCGTCAGTCCCCTAATAGCGGTATAAGTCGTGTCGGAGTGAAGCCCATTACACCCTGAGAAACTGCTGGAACCTACCAGCAAATCTCGCTTGCCCTGGCCAGGGACTTTGCGTAATGGCTCTCTGACACAGCACGATATCTACTCCCAATACCGGGAGGGACGAATCCTGTCTAACCGCCACTGCCTCCAAGTGCTCGGGACTGCACCCAACTGCCACCTGTTTGCACGACTCCTTTGAGCCGTGGTAGGGTAGCAATCTAAGAACAGTGGGACACACTCGAGGCGAAGTGGCAGTGTCAAGTCTGCGGACTACGCTGTACTCATGTCACCTGGGAACTGTTCACTGACGACTGGTATCAAACCAACCAACAGTTCCCTGTGAGTCCTGTCCGGTGTACCCGTAACCTAACGAGCACCTGTATACTATCTCCAGTACGACGTACTGACGGCTGTGGGACAGACCATCTCCCCAACTGGGATGAGAAGCGTACACACTAGTCTACTCCGGAGTATCGATGCTCTGTCTCGATAATCCAACGACCAGGGACCTGAATAAGGATGTGCTTGTAGACTACCCAGCCCCCACTAGTGTGACTGCCATCACAACGCTGGTAGTCAAGCAAGATCCTAAGAGCTCTATCAATACGTATACTCACATATTAAGATAGAAAAACCAAGTAGCATACTACCATGTTTAGCAAGACTGTTATATACATGTGAATATCCCAAGCTTCCATTAAGTAATATACAAGCTAGTATGATACAGTAATGGCCTTCTAGGGCATAAACACTAACAGTTTTCAGAAAAACCTGCGTAGCCCTCCGTCATTTCAGATAAATCCTACTTAGTATTCGTGCTACATTTGTTGACCTCCGTCAAGGCGTAGTGTGCGGTAGCTAACTAGTATTTATCTGCTTATGCATATGATGCAGATTGGATTAGGGTAGTCGTACGACCTTGTTGACCTCCGTCAAGGGTCATCCGGGTGGGTTTGATTCAATCAAGAAATGACGGGTTGAACTTGACTTGCACCCTGTGGTTTGTTGACCTCCGTCAAGGTCATAGGATGCTTGGGGCAAAATATTATCGGGAATTTCAAGTGTTGAAATTTGCAATGAGATTGCATACCTTCTACGAGATAGTTGGATCCCGATACCCACTGCGAGTAAGAGTTACTCCTGGGAGAGTTTTACACATTACAATTAGCCACTCAAGTAGGTGTCTAGAAAGGTGTCAACGGGGTTACGCCTCTGGGAAAACGAGGTTTACATTAATTAGGTTCGTGCGAAAGCACGGGGGACCTCCCTCAAAGTACCGACACTGGCCTGGCTGAAAGATTGGCGAACTTGTAGTGTGTAATTAATCCCGGCTAGTTTTTCCTTTTAGGGTTTGAAGGAAGATTTGATAAAAACCAGTGGGAGCCATCCTGAATAGATAAGATAATAACCAATTTGATCTTGCACGAGCATACGCTAAAGTGTTTTCTTCTCTCTCTCTCTCCAGGTAGCGACCATGTCATGCCCTAATAAAGATAATAATATGGATGTATTGACCGAACCCGCATGTTATACTGTGCTGGGGAACGTTGGTTCCGTTCTTTCTTATAAGAGTTATAGGACTGAACAGGATATAGGGGAATACCAGGATTCCCATGCCACCCGAATGAAGAAAGTACATGTTGATGCATTTTCTTCGGGTGTGTTCGTTACAGAGAACTGTTTCTCCATTTGCCCTACGTCCTGGGTATTAGATACCGGGTCTGGATCCCATATATGTAATCAGTTACATGGGCTTAGGAAAGGTAGAGAACTTGGAGAAGGTGATAAAAACATTAAAGTTGGAAATGGTGCAATTGTTGCAGCTAAGACTGTCGGGGAATATCACCTTGTATTACCAACAGGTAATACATTGGTTCTGAACGAATGTTATTACATGCCGAACCTGATATGCAATATTATATCGGTTTCTTTGCTAAGTAAAGAGGGATATAATTTTGTATTACAGGACAATGTTATGAACATTTTCCGTAACCAAAAGTTGGTTGGATCAGGCACGTTGTGCAATGGCATTTATGTTCTAAATCAATCAACAGTTCTGAACATAACAAACACACACAAGAGGAAGAGTTCAGAACTGAACGAATCCTTCTTGTGGCATTGTAGACTGGGTCACATCAATGCGACACGACTAGCTAAGTTGCATAAGGATGGATATTTAAATCCGTTTGAATTTTCATCTTATGACACTTGCCAGTCATGTCTCAAAGGCAAGATGACCAAAACACCGTTTACGGGACACGGAGAAAGAGTTACCGAACTCTTAGGACTGATACATAGTGATGTATGCGGTCCCATGTCTACACATGCCAGGGATGGTTCTTCGTACTTCATTACATTCACTGACGATCTCTCTAGATTCGGATATGTGTTCCTGATGAAACACAAATCAGAAGCTTTTGAGAAATTTAGAGAATATAAACAGGAAGTCGAGAACCAAACCGGAAAAAGTATTAAAATCCTTCGATCTGATCGAGGAGGTGAATACTTAAGCATTGAATTCCTGGACTTCCTAAAAGAGAATAGGATTCTCTCTCAGCTAACTCCTCCGTATACACCACAGCACAACGGTGTATCAGAACGGAGAAACCGCACCCTATTAGATATGGTGCGCTCTATGATGAGTATAGCTGAGTTACCTGTTTCCTTCTGGGGATATGCACTGGAAACAGCAGCATACCTACTGAATAGGGTTCCCACCAAATCTGTGCCTACCACACCATATGAGATATGGGAGGGGAAGAGACCATATCTTAATTTTATAAAGATATGGGGTCGCCCGGCCTATGTCAAAAGACAAAAACCGGACAAACTCGAGGCAATGTCTGTTTTGTGTAAATTTGTTGGATATCCCAAACATTCGCGAGGGTATATCTTCTACCACAGTGAGGAACAAAGAGTATTTGTTGCTCAACATGCCACCTTTTTAGAAAAGGAATTTCTTGCAAAAGAGATTAGTGGCTCTGAGGTAGAACTGGAAGAGGTTCCAGCTGAACAAAACACAACAGAAGATTTAGTGGAACCAGAGGATTCAGTAGCTCCCAATGAACCTCAGCCTCTCCGCCGATCTAGTAGGGTTCCTCGCCAACCTGAGAGATACTACGGTTTTCTCGTGGATGGTGGGAGCGAGGATTGCATCATGGAGGATGATGACCCAACTAGTTTCGAGCAGGCCATCACGAGTAGGGACTCAGTGAAATGGCTGGATGCTATGCGGTCCGAGATGGAATCCATGTACACCAACAAAGTATGGACTTTGGAAGTTGCTCCTGAAGGGGTAAAACCCATTGGGAGCAAGTGGATCTTCAAGAAAAAACTTGGTGTAGATGGGAAAGTGGAGACTTTCAAAGCTAGACTTGTTGCAAAAGGTTTTCGTCAAAGACCAGGTGTGGACTATGACGAAACCTTTTCTCCAGTGGCTATGCTTAAATCCATCCGGATCATGCTTGCCATCGCTGCATATCATGACTACGAAATCTGGCAAATGGATGTTAAGACCGCCTTTCTAAATGGTGATTTAGAAGAGTGCGTGTACATGACTCAGCCAGAGGGCTTCGTAGACAGTGGGAGCAGCGGGAAGGTATGCAAGCTGCTTAAATCCATTTATGGATTAAAGCAAGCATCGCTGAGTTGGAACATCTGCTTTGACATCGTTATCAAAGAGTTTTATTTCGTCAAAAACCCAGATGAACCTTGTATTTACAAGAAGGTGGCAGAGAGTAAGATTGTCTTCCTCGTATTGTACGTGGACGACATACTCTTGATAGGAAATGATATTCCTATGCTGCAATCGGTCAAGCTCTTCTTATCACAAAGATTCTCAATGAAAGATCTTGGTGATGCCTCCTGTATATTGGGAATAAGGATCTATAGAGATAGATCCAAACGGATATTGGGATTGTCCCAATCCAGGTACATTGACACCATACTAAAGAGGTTTAGTATGGAAGAATCCAAGCGTGGGAACTTGCCCACGATCTCTGGAGTCACTATTTCCAAAGAGATGTCTCCCAAGACTGATTTGGAGAGAGCTCGCATGCAAGGGATACCCTATGCTTCGGCTGTAGGCTCTATCATATACGCGATGCTATGTACCAGACCCGATGTAGCATACTCACTAAGTGTAGTGAGCAGGTATCAAGCTGATCCTGGAGAGAGTCACTGGACAGCTGTGAAGAGCATTCTCAAGTACTTACGAAGGACTAAAGAGATGCTCTTGGTGTATGGTAACGGAGAACTCCAAGTGGAGTCCTTCACCGATTCGAGCTTCCAGAGTGATAAGGACGACTCTAAGTCGCAGTCGGGATTTTTCTTTACCCTTTACGGAGGGGCGGTTAGCTGGAAGAGTTCCAAGCAGGAAACCGTGGCAGACTCGACGATGGAGGCTGAATACATCGCTGCCAACGATGCTGCTAAAGATGCTGTCTGGATCAAGAAGTTCATTACTGAACTTGGAGTGGTTCCATCCATTGAGCATCCAATACCTTTGTATTGCGATAACAATGGAGCGGTGGCTTTGGCCAAGGAACCTAGGTCCCATCAGCGATCCAGGCATATTCTGAGGCGGTATCACCTAATCCGGGAGATAGTTGATCGCCGGGAGATCGAGGTCCGGAGGGTTGACACGAAGAAAAACACGGAGGATCCACTCACGAAGGCCATTCCCCAGATACAGTTTGAGAGACTCTTCGGGATGCTCGGTATGCGATACTACAGCAGCTGGCCCTAAAGCAAGTGGGAGATTGTTAGTTGTATGTATGCCCTAGAGGCCAGTATTGTACAGATGATGTATATTATATTGGATGCTTGGACATATATAGAGATGACTTTCTTGCTCGATATGATAGTATGCTATCAGGTTACTCTTTATCTTAACATGTATAATAGTCTCTTTATACTGTCTTATAGTTACATGTTAGTAAAGCCCTTAGGATGTGTACTTGACTGCCTGGACTATGATACAGATCATACTAGTGGGGACATGGTAGTCCATAAGTACATCCTTCAAAGTCCCTAGTCGTGGGTGTATCGAGACGGGGCATCGATATACCAGTGTAGACTAACGTATACGCTTCTCGACCCATGAGATGGGCGATGGATGATCCCATATCCATTGGTGTTTGACATCAGAGATGGTATACGGGTGCTCAGTGGAGACTGGGTATACTGGACGGACTCGCCGAGAACTCCCAGATGGTATTATACCTCACGTCAGATGGCAGTTCTCAGGTGACACTTGTGCAGGTTAGTCTGTAGACCCGAGATCGTCATAGAGTCTTGTGTGATTCCCATTGTGCTTTGATCTCCACCTTACCACGTCCATGAGGGCGTACAAAACTGTGGTTTTTGGGTACAGTCCCGAGTCACATGGAGGCAATGAGCGATAGGAGGGGTTTCGTCTCTCCCGGTATTGGGGGTTGATGTTGCGCTGTGCTCGATTGGCCGTAACAGGGAAGTCCCTGGCCAGGGCTAATTAGAGATTTGCTGGTAAGTGTTACCAGTAGTTTCTCGACCCGTTATGAGCCTCACATCGGCACGACTTATCGGTTATTGGGGTCTGACGTTTACCACCCCTAGACTTGATATGCGACATATCAGACGAACAGACCGGACTGTACGGTAAGTGTTACTGGTTGGATTCACAGGAGTGTGAGCGGGCTAGCTCGTCGATCTTCTGATCGCTCAATACCCAGATGGCCGTTATGTTTAGCAGACCGCTTTCTTGTGGGTGCTTGATATGATCATCATCTGCTACCGGCGTATTGACGAGTCTTTAGAGTCCTACACAGAGGTTTCCTGGCTCAAGCGAAACGAAATAGGAGCGCATATGAGATATGTGCTAGACCGAGAATAATGCGTGTATGTGATACCGCATTTCATTCTCGCGATGAATGTTTCGATTGGTTGTATGCGATATGACCTAGTTATCGAATCATTGATTCGATAAATCGATACATTGGATACTAGTCGGTTATGTGCTACATGACCGGATCATTGAATCAAATGTTGATTTAATGATTTAATGTATAATTATATATTTGATATATTACTTTGCATTAACTAGTATTGGTTCACTTTAAATGGATTTTCTCACTTGGAGTTCACAAGTTGTATATGTGATATACTTTTGTGCACTTGATTGTATCATGTTTGATGATGCATGAATATTGGCTTTGCGTAAAGAATTGTACCATGGTTATGATAATGGTTAGGGTTTTGATTTATTCACTCATTTATTTATTTAAATGGATAAAAGAAAACAAAATGGTTTCTTTTTATCATGAAGCTTGTTGAAGCTTCATGAAGCTTTGACCAAAGTGACCATTTTGTCTTCATGCTTAACCCTAACCATTCATCTCACCTTAGTCAATTCTCTACACCTAACCATAGTTCATATTATGATAAGTATTCATTTCTTTTGGATTTTTAATTAACTTATCATAATCATCTTCATCTTCTTCTTCTTCTTGAGTTCAAGAAAAAGCATGCCACCATTAATGGCATCTTGAGTAAACAAGTGAGAAATCCAATTCTAAAGTGAACCCACCTCCTATTTCTTCACCCTATACCTCTTGCCAAGTAGTATAGGGTGTTTTCTTCACAAGTTTCACAACTTGGTGAAGTTGGAGCTTGATCTTGTGAAGCCTCGACGTAGATCATCTTCGGCACGAAGCCGACGACCTTGCCCGCCCATTTCTCCGATGAAGCCGATGCTTGAGTCCGGGATTCGAGACGGACAGCGAGAGGACGTCTACGTGGAGCTAAGGAAGTGGAGAACCGGATCTACAAAGGTTGTAGCTTCTCACTTTTAGTTAAGTCGTTAACTAGTTTAATGTTTCGCCTAAAATTCTAGTTAACGATCCGTATTAGGGTTTCTCGGCACTCACAAAATTTGAAATTGGCATGGTTGATGCCTTGTGAGACCTCTATAGTGTGCCTATGAACCCTACATGTAGGACTCTAAAGACTCGTCAATACGCCGGCAGTAGGTGATGATCATATCAAGCACCCACAAGCCGTCAGCGGTACTAGCTGGACGTAACGGCTACCCAGGTATTGAGCAATCAGAAGATCAGCAAGCAAGCCCGCTCCAACTCCTGCAAAAGCCTGACAGTGACACTACCGTACAGTCCGGTCTCCTCGTCTGATATGTCGCATACCAGTTCTAGGGGTGGTAAACGTCAGACCCCAATAACCGATAAGTCATGCTGATATGAGGCTCATAACGGGTCGAGAAACTACCGGTAACACTTACCAGTAAATCTCTAAACCAGCCCTGGCCCGGGACTTCCCTGTTATGGCCAATCGAGCATAGCGCAACATCAACCCCCAATACTGGGAGAGACGAAACCCCTCCTATCGCTCATTGCCTCCATGTGACTCGGGACTGTACCCAAAAACCACCGTTTTGCACGCCCACTTGGACGTGGTAAGGTGGAAATCAAAGCACAGTGGGAATCACACAAGACTCTATGACGATCTCGGGTCTACAGACTAACCTGTACTAGTGTCACCAGAGAACTGCCATCTGACGTAAGGTATAATACCATCTGGGAGTTCTCGGCGAGTCCGTCCAATGTACCCAGTCTCCACTGAGCACCCGTATATCATCTCTGATGTCAAACACCAATGGATATGGGATCATCCATCACCCATCTGTATGGGTCAAGAAGGCATACGCTAGTCTACTCTGGTATATCGATGCCCCGTCTCGATACACCCACGACTAAGGACCTTGAAGGATGTACTTATGGACCACCATGTCCCCACTAGTATGATCCGCATCATAGTACAGGTAGTCAAGTACACATCCTAAGGGCTTTACCAACATGTAACAAAGAGAAAATCAGTATACACGTTAAGGTAAAGAGTAACCAGATAGCATACTATCATGTCGAGCAAGAAAGTCCTCCCTATATATGTCCAAGCATCCACTACAATACACATCATATGTATAGTAATGGCCTCTAGGGCATACATATAACTAACAATCTCCCACTTACACTAGGGCCATCTGATAACAGTGGTTATAGTATCTCATACTCAACCATCCCATAACTAGTCTCTCTCTGGGAAAAGGCCTTTGTGAGTGGATCTGCCGCGTTGTCCTCTGAGTCTGCTCTCCTAACCTCGATCCCCTGGAGATCAACCATCTCCATGATCAGGTGACACTGCCTTAGAATATGTCTAGATTGCTGATGGGACGGGCGTCCCTTAGCATAAGCTACAACTCCATTTTCACACAATGGAAGGAACAAAGTTCATCTCCTGAACTAATATACACCCAGACTGCCTCTTTGGTAGCATCTTTGGTAACAATGTATCCAGCCTTTATCGTCTAGTATGCCACGGTATCTAGCTTGGAAATCTTCCAACATACCGTCCCTTTACTGAGGGTAAAGACAATGCATGTGACTGACATTCAGTCGTCCTTATCACTCTGGAACCTTTCCAGTAATTCTCCCCAGGATCAATTGATACCAGCTCACTACATCTAGTGAGTATCCTAACATCCAATTAGGAGGTATCATTTTGATCCTATGTGGAGAATCATTGTGATAAGGGGAGATTGACCGAGCGTAGCATAGGAAACTCCTTCCCCATCAAGAGTATGTCATCCACGTACTCTACGAGGATCACTACCATACTCCCTACTACCTTTTTGTTTATACAAGGTTCATCTACCATTTTGATGATGTCAAACTTTTTGACTAACACATCAAAACAGACGTTCCAACTCCGCGATGCCTGCTTTATCACATAAAACATCTTGCACTCGTTTCCGCTGCTCCCACTATCTACGAGGCCCTCTGGATGTGTACTTATAAACGCACTCTTCTAAAACATCATTTCGAAAAGTAGTCATGGCACCCAACCGCTAGATATCGTAGTCATGGTATGTAGCTGTGGCAAGTAGGATCTGGATGGACTTAAGCATAGTTTCTTAGAAAAGGTTTCATCATAATCCATACCTGGTCAATGATGCAAACCTTTAACAAGTCTAGCTTTGAAAGTCTCAACTTTTCCTTGTACACCAAGTAATCTTCTCAAGATATACTTGCTCCTGATGGGGATTTAACCCTTCAGATAAAGCAACCAAAGTCCATACTTTGTTGGTGTATAAGGATTCCATCTCAGATCGCTAAGCATCCAGCCATTCTTACAGAGTCCCACTCCTGATGGCTAGCTCGAAACTAGTTGGGTCATCATCTTATGATGCAATCCTCGCTCCCACTGTCATAGAGAAACTAAAGTATCTCTCAGGTGGGTGAGGAACCCTGCTAGATCGGCGGAGAGGCTGAGGTTCATTGGAAACTATTGAATCCTTTGGTTCTACCAAATCATCAACTGCAGTTTGTATAGCTGGAACTTCTTCCAGTTCTACCTCATGACCACTCATTTCTTCATAAGAAATTCCCTTTCACAAAGGTGGCATGCTGAGAAACAAAACATCTTTTGTTCTTCGGTTTGGTAGAAGATATTCCCTTGCGAATGCTTGGGATATCCAACAAACTTCTACAGAACTGACTTTGCCTCGAGTTTGTCCGGATTTTGCTTTTAGACATAGGCCGGACAACCCCAAATCTTAACTGACTTAAGAGATGGGCTCTTCCCTTTCCATATCTCATATGAAGTGGTAGGCAACTGATTTGATCGGAACCCTATTCAATAGGTATGCAACTTCACAAGTGCATAACTCCCTCAAAGGAAATAGGTAACTCAGTAGTACTCATCATAGAGCATACCTTATCATATAGGGTGTGAGTGCTCCGCCCCGATACACCTACGTGCTGTGGTGTATACGGAGGAGTAATGCTGAGAGAGAATCTCATTCTCCTTTAGAGTAATCCAGGAATTCCGTGTTCAAGTATTCTCCTCCTTGATCGCATCAAAGGACATAATACTTATACCCATTTTGGTTCTCTACTTCTAACTTATATTCTGTGAATATCTCAAAAGGTTCGGACTTGTGTTTCAACAGGAACATGTGTCTGAATCTTGAGAGATTATCAGAGAATGTAATGAAGTATAAAGAACCGGTCTTAGTATGTATAGACAGGGGACCTTCATACATCACCATGTATCATCCCAAGAGTTCACTAACTCTTTCTCTGTTTCCAGTAAATGGAGCTATGGTCATCTTATCTCCGTGACATGACTGGCAAGTTTCACAAGATGTAAATTCAAACTGATTTAAATATGCATCTTAATGTAACTTAAGCTAGTCGGGTCACATTGATATGACCTAGTCTACAATACCTCAAGAAGGATCCGTTCATTTATGAACTTTTCCTCTTGTGTGTGTTATGTATACTAAGAACTGTAGTTTGATTCAGAACGTCAATGCTTTTAGATAACGTGCCTGAACCGATCAACTTTTGATATAGGAAATGTTCAAAACATTATTCAACAATACAAAATTATATCCTTCTTTATTAATAAAGAGACTGATATGATATTGTTGTTAGTGTATATGCCCTAGAGGCCATTACTGTATCATACTAGTATGTATATTACTTGATGGAAGTTTGGGATATTCACAGTTGTACAGACAATCTTGCTCAATATAGCAGTATACTACTTGGTTTGTCTCTGTTTTAATATGTACATGTGTGTTTATTTATTATATCACCTATACGCATTAGTAGAGCCCTTAGGATCTTTGCTTGATTACCGGCGTTGTGATGGCGATCACACTCGTGGGGGCTGGGTAATCTACAAGCACATCCTTATACACATCCCTAGTCGTGGGAGTATCGAGATAGGGCATCGATACTCCGGAGTAGACTAGCGTATGCGCTTCTCATCCCAGCAGGGGAGACGATCTGTCCCACAGCCGTCGGTACGTCGTACTTGAGATAGTATACGGGTGCTCGTTAGGTTACGAGTACACTGGACAGGACTCGTCGGGAACTGATGGTTGGTATTATACCTATCGTCGGTTATCAGTTCCCAGGTGACATGAGTACAGCTTAGTCCGCTGACTTGACACTGTCACTTCGCCTCGAGTGTGATCCCACTGTTCTTTGATTACTACCCTACCACGGCTCTACTGAGTCGTGCAAACAAGTAGTAGTTGGGAGCAGTCCCGAAGCACTTGGAGGCAGTGACGGTTAGACAGGATTCATCTCTCCCGGTATTGGGGGTTGACATCGCGCTGTGTCTAGGAGAGCCATTATACGAGTAGTCCCTGGCCAAGGCAAGCGAGATATACCGGTAGGTTTCCAGTGTTATCTCAGGGTGTATTGGGCTTCACTCCGACACGACTTGTACCGCTATTAGGGGACTGACGTTTACCGCCCCCTTAGGCCCGCCATGCGATGTATCAGACGAACAGACCGGACTGTACGGAGATTGTCACATATAGACTCAGTAGGAGTTCGGATGGGTTCACCTCATCAGTCTTCTTATCGGCATCTACCTGGGGACCGTTACGTACAGCTAGTGCCGCTTGCGGTCTGTGGTTAACCCCACTGCCAGCGTAGTGTCGAGTTTTTAGAGTCCTACACAGAGGGTTACTCGCCTTTGGGCAAAACTGAGTAGAGGTCGCATGGTTTTTGCGACAGGGTTCGTTCACATCCGCGCACTTGTGCACGTTTGGTGTCCGGACAGTCATTACTAGCGGGCTCTGGTTTGAGCCGGATCCTAGTATATGCTTTGGGGTTAGTTTTATCTCATTGTGTTCATGTTTCTCGGAATATGAATGCGGGTGTGTATGCACAGTTGATTGAGGCGGAGGAAGAGTTTGTTCATTAGGGTTTTGGAACCGGTGTGTATGCACAGTTGACAGTCGTCTTTTTCCAAACCCTAATGATCTTGTGATTTATCAATTAATAATATTAATTAAATGAAATTGTGTCATGGTTGGGTTTGTTGACTTGTTGACCATGGTTGACTAGTTGACTAGGTTTGAAATATTGACCATCATCATTACCCTTTTTAGATGCTCTTTGATCTTTGCAAAATTCATTTATTGTGATATGATAATGGTCTCTTCAATCCATCCATCACCTTTTTCATTTTGAATTAATATTATTATTAGAAAATCACATATATGTTATGGTTGTAAAAATACCATATCATTCTATCATTTTGTTTCTCTCTCTTTACTTCATCTTCTTCCTTCTCTAGTTCAAGGAGAGCAAATCTCATGTGTTGAGAATCATCTCCTTGAAGATATAACACCCCAAAGCACACTCTACTTACTCTAAGGTAGAAGGTCTAGCAAGCCGAATACCTTAGTTCTCTCAAGATCGAGAAAGGAGCCCAAGGATGAAGCCCTCAGGTGGATCTATCTTCGGTAAAGAGGAGACGAGGAGGGGAAGCCATTCAAGCTACTACAAAGAGCAAGAAAGAAGAAGAACAACAAGAAGAGAAGGAGTTCAAGTTGAGGTATAACCCCTAACCGAGTAGATAAATCTCTAGTTAGGATGCTAGTGTATTGTTTAGCAAAGATCCGGCTTTTACGGTCCATGTTGCCAAGTCCAGAAAATTTTTGTTTTACCGTTTCCGCAACCCCGAAAGTACCGGGAGAGGTAACGTGGACCTAACAGTTGTATCTCAGGTTCGGTATCTAACAACATTCGTTCAGAATCAATGTATTCTGGTAATACAGGGTGATAATAACCAACAGACTTGGCTGCAACATTTGCACCGTTTTCTATCTCATGAAACTTATCACCCGTTCTCAGTCCTCTACCTATCTGTAGCCCATGTAGCAATTTACATATGCGGGATCCTGATCCGGTATCATATACCCAGGATGTAGAGGTTACAGAGAAACAGTTCTCGGTAATGAATACACCTGAAGAAGATGCATCATTATGCACTTTCTTCGTTTGGGTGGCGCGGGAATTCTGGCAATCCCCAATTTCCTGCTCTGTCATATAACAATTATAAGTTGGAGCGGGACCAACGTTCCCCAGCACAGTATAACAAGTTCGGTCAATATATCCATTTTATTATCTTGATTAAGGCGTGATATGGTCGCTACCTGGAGAGAGAGAGAAGAAAACACTCTGCGTGCGCTCTTGCAAGATCAGATTGGTTATTATTTTATCTAATCAGGATGGCTTCCACTGTTTTTATCAAATCTTCCTTCAAACCCTAAAAGCAAAGACTAGCCGGGATTAATTACACGCTACAACTTCGCCAATCTTTCAGCCAGGCCAGTGTCGGTACTTTGAGGGAGGTTCCCCGTGCTTTCGCACGGACCTAATTAAAGTAAACCTCGTTTTCCCAGAAGCGTAACCCCGTTGACACCTTTCTAGACACCTACTTGATCGGCTAATTATAATGTGTAAAACTCTCCCAGGAGTAACAATTACTCGCAGTGAGTATCAGGATCCAACTATCTCATAGAAGGTATGCAATCTCATTGCAAATTTCAACACTTGAAATTCCCGATAATATTTTACCCCTAGCGTGCTATGACCTTGACGCATGCCAAACAACCCATAGTCCGCTAGTCAAGTTCAACCCGTACATTTCTTGATTGAATTAAACCCACCCGCACGACCCTTGACGGATGCCAAACAACGCCGTACGAATACCCTAATCCAATCGCATCGTATGCTAGCAGATAAGCACTAGTTAGCTACCGTACACTACGCCTTGACGCATGCCAAACAACCGCAGCACGAATACTAAGTAGTACTTATCTGAAATGACGGAGGGCTACGACAGGTTTTTCTGAAAACCTATTGCGTAATGAACTTGATATCGTTGTAGAATCAAATGATTTTAAAATGGAGTGTTTTTTAGGCTTTTCAAGTTTTGCTAAAGGGGTCACTCCCGGTAAAGGGATCGTCGGCCCTTTCCTCGTCGAATAAGGTGTAGGATATATCATATATACAGCTGTTCAAAGCAAAAAACTATAGAAGCAATCAAAAGACAAACCGAGGGTTGTAGTATCTGCCAGTTATTGCTAAAGGGGTCACTCCCGGTGAAGGGATCTCGGCCCTTTCCTTATCGAATAAGGTGCAGGATGTTCTACAAGGAACACCGCGATGCAAAGCAAGAACTGTAGCTACCTGTTTTTGAAAATTCGATTCCACAACATCTTTTAGGTTTCTTTTCTTTCATTAATCACATTAATGAAGTCCCATCATTTAAGTCACCAAAACATCATAGATAAATACGACGTACACTTATGCCATCCGTGTTCGCCTCGATGTCCCCTCGTGCACCGTTAGGTTAGGTGACTAACGGCAGAGCGGGGCAGGGCTAGCGCGGGTGTAAAACATAAGTAACGTCTATATAATATATCATATATACTATATACAGTATCCATCACAGCATATCAAATGATCACATCACAGATATCGCAGCAAAAGAAACATATGAAACATTGGATAAACTAGGACGTCCGTGTTTTCAATACGAGCCAGTATAAAACACGGATTCCACGGTCGCGATGAATAGCCAAACCCACACCCCTAGACCCCTACGAGAGCGGCAAGCAACCCTACCAATTCTAGAGTTAGGAGACCCGGACTCGACTCCTCGAGTTGGTCTCCCACTGGACTCTAGAACCCAGTTACATGTGCTCCCCTCCTTGGGTATATCCTAGTGCGGAAAAGTAAATAATATACAAATGGTGATAGCAACCTCAACCCGAAAGTGCCCCAATAAAAGAATATTACATACAATTAATTTTACATGAATGAAAATAAAAACTCTCATCTCACATAAAACCCCCGGCTATTCAAAACGCGACGATCCAATATAACATATCCAACAACACATAACATCACATGTCATCAACGTAAATAAATATGCGCATCCCAATTGTCGTTGACATATAGCAACGAAACCGGCGATATCACATATTACACTTACGGTCACAGAAAAGAAAGTGTAAAACTACAACAGTTGGAATCCGCAACCTCCTTAGACATCGCATGCCTAACAATTATAAACCCCACATTTTAGTCTCTATATCGAAAACACTTTTCAATATCAAGTCGGGCAATTCAACAAGATTCCCGATATGAGATCGAATGCTCGTCGCAAACTTTAGTAGACGGCCTCACCCCCGAACGCCGTCGACGAAGTGTACTAAGGCGGAACACCGCTGCTGTGAGCACCCGAACGGATGCTTTCGGCGACGGGGTTCTCCTACAGTCACTTGGTCGGGGCTATGGGGCATGGCTGTCTATTAAGTTTACCCGGCGAGTATCCGCGTACGCTACGTGATTGCGACGGACTTTTGATCGCATCAAAATTCCGTGGCAGCCGATCATTTGAGACTAAACCGCTATGTTTATAACAATCAAATCAGTTATCTCATAACTACTTGTGGATTCCAAATATTGTATCACATTCCAGATAAATAGAAAATGTTAAACTTTCCGATCGAACAATCAAACACCCAAGTTTTCCCGAAACAGCTCAACACATGAAATAAGTTTAAAAACATTCACTTCATGCCACAGTACCAACGGTCCAGCCGTAGAAGGGTCAAGCCAACGCCTCACATGTGGCACGCCGTACTGTCCCAAACCCTAAGGTTCAAAGGGCAGTTCAAGACGGTCACATAATCGAGTTAAGATTTGTTGTCTTCTAGAGGGACCATCGCTTTACTTGCACTACTTAGAACGTTATTAAACTACGGAAAAATCCAACAATTGGAAATTTCCCGGCAGAGGAAAAAGTGGGTATTTATATCCGGTCGAACTTTTTAACATGTTCTAAATATCCGGAAAACATTACGAAATTAAATATTCCGATCGAATCATCGAATACAAAATAAACCCCAAAAATACTCAACACTGGAGTCAGATTAAAAATACCCAAAAAATATTAAAAACAGAGATAAGAATTACTGTGTAGAAACCCGTCCCTAATACCCTTACTCTGCCGCGGAACCGCCGCCAAAGGTGGCTAGTTGCCGCGGTTCCGCGGCCACGTGGCAGTATTGGAGGCTCGTTTTTCAGGATAATTCTTAGAAAACCCTGCTTAATTTTTTAGGTATTTTTAATATAGAAAAATCCCGGATTTCAAAAATTTTCCAGAGAGCGGATTAATTTTGCGTGTCGGGGTTCGATCAGAGTTTTAACATCGTAAACACATCGCCTAATGCTCTAGCTAGACTCTGATACCACTGTAGGGTTACTAGACACACTAAGGAGGCTCTATAAGGCATCGACCATGCCGGAATAAAATTTTTAGGTGCCGAACAACCCTAAGCAAGATCGTTAACTAGAGTTTAAGCGAAATCTATGCAAGTAAATCACATTTACACTAAGTGAATACGAAATACAACCTTTGTAGATCGGTCCTTCACTTCTAAAGCTCCGTGATGTAGTCCCTTCGCTGCGATCAACCAACTCCCGGACTCTCGGACGGCTCCATGAGGAAATTGCAACGGGATCGCTTGAAGTCTTCGATGCCGAAGATGATCTACGTCGAGGGAATACGGACTCAAGCTTCTACCTCACTAACCAAAGAATTAGTGAAGCAAACACCCAAAACTAAAGTGCTAGTCTAGTAGAGGATGGTGAGATAGGAAATGGGTACACTTTAGATTTTCTTTTCTCACTTTGATTCTCTCTCTTTTTCAAACCCTAACAAGAAATGAAGGAGGAAGAAGATGAGCTCAAGAATGAGGATGGAAAAATGATCAAGAGAAAGAATGAGCTAACCATGGTGAGTTAGTATCATATACTTAACTCATGTAGAGACTTTACCATTATTAATTATAGTGGTTAGGTTAGTTAATATATTAAGTAAAACAAAACAAGTGGAATAAGTCAAAGCATCCAAAAGCTTCATGAAGCTTCATGTATGTTAGCTCATTATCCAATTGTTTTTGAATTACTTTAAATATAAAACCCTAAACCTATAATTAGTATGGTATAAGTCTTGTACACCCATGACAATTGTATCAACAACCATGATACAAAAAAGAGCACAAATAAATATATATCACATATATATTAACTTGTGCACAAGTGAGAAAAATAAATGCTTTAGTGAACCAATGTTAGTTAATGTAAATTAGTATATCATATATACAATTATACACTAAATTATTAAATCAATACTTGACTTAATAATCCGGTTATATCATATATAGCTGTTCACACCATAATATTGTATTATTATATTCCTCATTCTTATTCGTTTTACAAATAAACAGGTACTTTTGACGCATGTCTGCTACATGTTACAGATTACAGGTTCTCGGATCTAAAACAGTTAAAAAGATAAAAGACGATGCAAAAGTTGGACTTCAAACAATAAACAGAAGACTCTTGATCAAGCCTATATAAGGAACAGTTCACAAAGCAAGATTCAAGACGTCGACAGAAAGCGAACAGTTAAAAGTCCACTGCACTACACACTGTGAAGATCTGGAGAAGAAACAAAAGTCAATATGAGAAAAGACCTATATAAACAGGAAGACAAAGTCACCAGAAGACAACACAGAAAATTACAGCATCCAAAGCTTCTTGTTGACCGCGGAACCGCGGCCAAACAGGGCCTCGGGCGACGGTTCCGCAGCCATGTTAAGGAAATAAAAAATATTTTTTTTGCCATATTGTGTTGGTGGCGTTGACTGGTCTTTATAGGGCTATTTATGTAATTGTAGACATGCGGGTCAAATGTAACCTAGGGTTTCCTATTCTTTATAAATAGGAACTCTAAAGATTGTAATTTCTTATGCCTCCTTTTAATAATAAATTCAGATCTCTTTATGGAGAGCATTGGTGTTTCTTTTCAACTCATGAATTCAGATCTGACAACCCTGCGTTGATGATTGGAGAAATGCATCTGTAAGTAGATTTAATTTCTTGCCCTAGTTTAGATTTTAATTCATTGCCCTAGGTAGATTTATTTCCTTGCCGTAGATAAATTGTTTAGAGTTAGCTTTGGGGAAGGCTTTTGAGAGATGAGATCTCTCATCCCTTTCTTACCCATAATATATTTACAATAGGACTCCATGCATACACGCACACACCGCACCCTACGGCACCCTATCCCTCGAGGTAGCGGTGATACCGTAGTGATCCTACGGGAATACTCACCACAAAATCAAATGGCGCCGTTGCCGGGGATGGCGTGTAATTTCCTCTTTGCAATTTCGGGTTAATCAAAATTTTTAAAAAAATCATAAAAATCTAAAAAAATCCAAAAATTATAAAAATATATCAATTGTTATTTTTTGGAAAGGGTACTTTGTTGTGTGGATCTTGCAGGAACAATCGAGACAGATCTGGAAATTTCCAGAAAGCGAAACAGAAAACGGGATATTGGAACAGAAGAGATTTTAAACATCGGAACAGCAGAAAAAATTTGGTGTCTCGAAGTGCCCACCCCACCGCCCTTCCGCGGCCAAAACCTACCTTAGGCCGCGGAACCACGACCGCCTTGTCGAATCAGAGCAACAGAAAAATTCTGGGGACTTGTGCTGACTACACTGCCGCGAAAACGCGGCAGGAACGCGTTTATACCGTGGAAAGGCGGCTGAACAGTGTCCTCTGTTCGTGAAATTTTCTCTGTAAGCCCCCTCTGTTCCTCCTCTGTAATTTTTGAAATATCTTTTCTGGAAATTCCTGCAGGATTCCGTGAGGTATAAAATATTTCCGCTTCCAAATAACAATCTTGTGCTGGATTTTTGGGCCCGCTTAAAATTATAACTGATTGCAAGTAATATTTTTCTGTTGCATATCTTTTATCAAAAATCTTTTTGCAACAATTTCCAAATAAAGAAAAAAGAAAAAGGACAAATCTTTTATAGAAACTTGCAAAAACTTTGGCCGCAAATAAATCCTTGCACCAACCAACATTCTTTCTTTTCCCCTTTTTTCTAACATGGGTACCCCACATAATAAATCACTTGCCGAACTTTGGTATCCCGAACCTAATTTTGCGTCGTATGTCAATTTGTTCGATCAATTTAAAGACGACCCTTCCTTTCCTAAAATATCGTTGAAAGATCAAATAGAGGCGTCTAGGAGGACCAGTTTGACTTTTCAACCCACTTTGTGTCAACCAAGTCAACCTTTATCACCTCCATATGTTGATACCCCTTTTTCAAGTCCTACCGTCTCTCCTAAGTCGATGTCCATTGCTGAGCATATTGCTCAATCTCGCGGCCGATCTTTCACCCCTCTCCACTCATCTAGTTCTAAGGATCCACACGACTATTCACCTTTTTATCCATATGTTGACCCCACCCATGTCCAATCACCCACTTCCTACCAGTCCTACCCGACTTTCCCACCTTCACTAGACATTGATTCTACACAGCCTGTTGGAAGTTTTGCATATCCACACGATTTCGAATCTTTTACCGAAACCCCCTCACCACCCAAGTCTAGTTTGGAAGAGTCGTTGGAAGCATATATCGCAGCAACAAACAAAATGACTAGGAATGTGGAAGCGTCCGTGGCCGCCCTTATGCAACCTACTGAACAGGTAGTTAGTTTCCCATTAGCTTCAAATTTTTCAATGTATAAGGAGGCGGTTGGACAAAGTGAGAATGTGAGAGGATTTCCAAATCAAACCTACCCCTACCCAATTGAATCCGACAACTCCAATTTTCAAACATGTGTCCAAAATGATGAGTTGTGCGACTTTGTAGTGTTTGATTTGCCAAATTGTGAAGAACCCCTTTCGTGTGAAACCATGCTTAATCCTTTTGACCTTTACACCTCCACTCTAGAACCTAAATCGATAAATATCCATGCTTTTGATGAGGTGACTAAAGAAATTGATTTTCACTTGATTGAGGATATAGACGCCGGGAATATTTCGGATGATGAACCTGTCGATTTAATTGAAATTTTATGTTCAAATCATCCCGAGTTATTAAATGTGTCTCCCGAATCTCATATGCGTCTTGATTTTGATGATAATGGCATGGATGAGTTGAATTTTAAGGAGAATTATAAGGATAGTATTGAGGAGAGTTTTGAGGATCATATTGAGGTTGAACCATTTTTGTTTGATGTGTCGGATTTTCCAATTCAACCTCTTGAACGTTTAACTAAATCACCATCCCTCCTTTCTATCGTTCCGACCACGCTTGAAGACTGTGAGCATGAAAAGTTTTCTTTTGAATCTGACACATCTCTCACAGCCGATAACACGTACGAGTGTTTCACTTTTTCGGACGATGTTGATGACTCACCGCCCGAGTTTGAGTCCTTTACATTTTCAGATGGGTTAGTTGAACCATCAGACTCGGTTGCTTACAGTAGTTTCGAACCATTAATGGAATCTTTCAAGTTCGAGACAGTTTACTACTGTGAGAATGATACTATCCCTAATTCACTTCCTTTCGTCCTTCCTATTGTTCCGACCGTACAAGTGACCGTTACGCTTTCATCTCCTATACCAAGTTCGGCGTACCCATGTTTTCTTGCGAATCTTGAGGGATTTGACCCCATTTCCCGACGGGTTGATAGGTTAGCGCAATCGCTTATAACATATCGGTCATCACATATTGCGCTAATTTATTCACTCGATTTACACTCTCAAGATCGCGCGACCCTTCTTTCTCCTTTCCTCCCTTCTTCTCCCCCATCGAGACTGAAAGGTTTACCTAGCACCTCATGAAGGGTTTGGAAGCATCACATGTACCAAAGATTAAGTTTTTATGGTGCTAAGTAAACTTACAAAGGATCTATCCTAGAAAAATTAGGGTTTCAAGATTTTCACATCATCTCATGAAAGAAAAGCTAGGGTTTAGAGAGTACAACCTTTGTAGCTCCCTACGCTAGACTCCTCGGCCTCTTGGGTGTTGGAGGAAGGTCCTCTTGAAGTCCTCTCGCGTCCACGACGATCCACCCGAAGTTCCTAGTCCAAGCTCGCAACTTCACCCGATCAAGAAAACGAATGAGGATAACACTCTAAACAAGTGGGCTAAACTTGTGTAGAATGATGTTGTGGTTCTTATTCTCACTTCAAAATCCAATCTTGTTATGTAATTTGCTCACTACAAAAGTCTAGAGAGCAAGTGAAGAAGGAGGAAGAAGATGATGGCTATTTTAGAACAAGATAAGAATCACTCTCATTATTTGAAAAATGAAAATATATCAATATATATATTCTTGTTCTTATCTCAAACCGTGGTTAAAACAATGAATATATTATTAAACTTGAGTTAAAACACAAAAGGAAAGTTCACCCAAGGTTAAAAGGTGGGTGAGAATGGTTAGGTCAAGAGAAGAGTGTAGAAACAATTCAATCATAACCATTTTCTTTTTCCTTTTTGTTTTAAATCAAATGTAATAAAATTCATATTTAAAACCATGGTGTGAGTCTTATATTGCCACCATTTCCTTGTACAAGCAACCATGATAGAATGATGTATGTATGCATGTGTGCATGCACATCCATATGTGCATGAAACAATAAGGAATGCATACATGCATCCATACACCCATAGAAACAAGAAAGGATTTCTAGTGAGAATGTAATGGTTAAATGATAAATCAACACTTGATTTATCAATCCGGCCATATCACATACGACCCTAACCAAAAGCAAGCCGCCGATCAATATACGGTATCCTATACGCGCATTTCAATCGGGTCCATGCGCATATCGCATACGCGCACCGCAACGTTTCGCCTGGACTAGGTAACTCCATTGTGGGACTCTAAGACTCGTCAATACGCCGGCAGTGGGTGATGATCATATCAGCACCCCCAAGCCGCAAGCGGTCAGCTAAACGTAACGGCCACCCGGGAATTGAGCGATCAGAAGAGAACAAGCGAACCTGCTATAACTCCCGTCGAGCCAACCGGCAACACTTCCCGTACAGTCCGGTCTCCTCGTTTGATATGTCGCATATCAAGTCTAGGGGTGGTAAACGTCAGACCCCAATAACCGATAAGTCGTGCCGATGTGAGGCTCATAACAGGTCGAGAAACTACTGGTAACACTTACCAGTAAATCTCTAATCAGCCCTGGCCAGGGACTTCCCTGTTACGGCCAATCGAGCACAGCGCAACATCAACCCCCAATACCGGGAGAGACGAAACCCCTCCTATCGCTCATTGCCTCCATGTGACTCGGGACTGTACCCAAAAACCACCGTTTTGCACGTCCTCATGGACGTGGTAAGATGGAAATCAAAGCACAGTGGGAATCACACAAGACTCTATGACGATCTCGGGTCTACAGACTAACCTGCACAAGTGTCACCTGAGAACTGCCATCTGACGTGAGGTATAATACCATCTGGGAGTTCTCGGTGAGTCCGTCCAGTGTACCCAGTCTCCACTGAGCACCCGTATACCATCTCTGATGTCAAACACCAATGGATATGGGATCATCCATCACCCATCTCATGGGTCGAGAAGCGTATACGCTAGTCTACACTGGGATATCGATGCCCTGTCTCGATACACCTACGACTAGGGACCTTGAAGGATGTACTTATGGACTACCATGTCCCCACTAGTATGATCCGTATCATAGTCCAGGTAGTCAAGTACACATCCTAAGGGCTTTACCAACATGTAACCATAAGACAGTATAAAGAGACAAGTATACATGTTAAGATAAAGAGCAACCAGATAACATACTATCATATCGAGCAAGAAAGTCATCTCTATATATGTCCAAGCATCCAATATAATATACATCATCTGTACAATACTGGCCTCTAGGGCATACATACAACTAACAGAGACCATATTCTACCATTCTTCTTTCCATACGGTCTCGCGTGTTTCTCATTTCTTTCCTCCACACCCCATTCTTGCACCAACTATACCATTACCACGATAAAATTTTTGAATGGTTGGTGCTAATCTTTGGCTTGTGTAAGGCTAAGCTTAAGTTTGGGGGGAACCTTGTTGTATATATGTATATATATTTTTTGTTTTCTTTTTCTATAAAAAAAATTCAAAACATTAAAAAAATATTAAAAAATTTATAAATAAATAAACAGGGGAGTGCCGGTATTTTGACCCTCTTGGTTTAGCATGACAGTGAGGACACTGTCAAGTTCAAGTTTGGGGGTATGCTCGGTACGTCTTCTTCCTTCGTATTCATTTGTACATATTTTTGCATTTGCATACTTATTTGAAAAACCCATAAAAATTTGAAAAATTATAAAAATTATTGTATTCAATTTTGGTCTAATTGACTTGTGTTTGACAAATAGGTTAACTGGCTAGGAACAACTAGATCTTAGACTTTGTGAATTAAAAACCCTAAAAATAACATTCCTTAAAGTTTAACGGTAGAAAGTATATGCCTTATAGTTTATTTAGAAATAGGCAAATTTTGGGTTCACTTCTTGGGCTAAGTCGAAACAAGGGAAGAGTATTGATGTTCTTATTAGAGTATAAGTTTGAAAAATAGTTCCTAGCTTAAGTCTAAATTCTGAAAATGAATACCCTACAATTTGCACAATCACGCATCTTGAAACTTGGAATAGTAGAAGAGACCTTGAAATGCTCTTGTCTAAAGTCCTTAGTACAATGAAAAGAAAAAAAATATATAAGTGTGAATAAAGAATAAAAAAATGAATACTGGTTTTTGTGATTACTTAAGGCTGTAAAAATAGAAAAATATTTAGCGAGGGTGCTTCATCACCTAGTGCCTTAGACCAACTGGTTTGGGAGTCACTGCTAAAAGCCTTGGGTGTTGCAAGACTAGGAATTACGCTTTAATGTGCAAACACATCTTGTAATCGGTTATTGGTACCTCAAGAAGTATTAACGGTCGCATGAAGGATGTGTAAGCAAAATTCAATTAAAAATTCACCAATTAAGAAGTGCTTTGGACAACGGACGAGAGTATGATTGCTTGATTTGAATTTCCAAGTGTAAGGGTGATCTATACACACACGTAGGGATATGTGATTGGAATTTAGATGAGAGAAAGGAGTGAAGAATAGAACTTGTATCTTTAGTAGAGTTGATAGAAATTCCTAAGTGGAAATGGAACCCTAGAAGGAAAACTTAAGAGATGCCGAAAGCTAAGTAAGTCTATAAAACATATATAATCTTAAGTTAAATGATAAGGATGCGTGAAGAATATAGGTGGATAATTTACGAGTCGACGATAATAGAATTCCTTGTTAGAAAACCTAATTGTAGAACAAAAGTCGAAAACGCATAATTGATTGGATTTTATGGGTAGTATCCGCTGAAAACCCTCAGGAGACAACACTCCTCCTACTAGGGACACCTAGAGGTTTAACGGCTTGTTGCACGAGCTCAGTGCAGTCGCGTCTCCCTGCGAAAATGCGGTTAGGTTAGATTTTAGTGAATAAAAAAAATAAGTTTGCTCGAGGACGAGCAAAAGATAAGTTTGGGGGTATTTGTTCACACCATAATATTGTATTATTATATTCCCCATTCTTATTCGTTTTACAAATAAACAGGTACTTTTGACGCATGTCTGCTACATGTTACAGGTTACAGGTTCTCGGATCTAAAACAGTGAAAAAGATAAAAGACGATGCAAAAGTGGGACTTCAAACAATAAACAGAAGACTCTTGATCAAGCCTATATAAGGAACAGTTCACAAAGCAAGATTCAAGACGTCGATACAAAGCGAACAGTTAAAAGTCCACTGCACTACACACTGTGAAGATCTGGAGAAGAAACAAAAGTCAATATGAGAAAAGACCTATATAAACAAGAAAACAAAGTCACCAGAAGACAACACAGAAAATTACAGCATCCAAAGCTTCTTGTTGACCGCGGAACCGCGGCCAAACAGGGCCTCGGGCCGCGGTTCCGCGGCCATGTTAAGGAAATAAATAATAATTTTTTTTCCATATTGTGTTGGCGGCGTTGACTGGTCTTTATAGGGCTATTTATGTAATTGTAGACATGCAGGTCCAATGTAACCTAGGGTTTCCTATTCTTTATAAATAGGAACTCTAAAGATTGTAATTTCTTATGCCTCCTTTTAATAATAAATTCAGATCTCTTTATGGAGAGCATCGGTGTTTCTTTTCAACTCATGAATTCAGATCTGACAACCCTGCGTTGATGATTGGAGAAATGCATCTGTAAGTAGATTTAATTCCTTGCCCTAGTTTAGATTTTTATTCTTTACCCTAGGTAGATTTATTTCCTTGCCGTAGATAAATTGTTTAGAGTTAGCTTTGGGGAAGGCTTTTGAGAGATGAGATCTCTCATCCCTTTCTTACCCATAATATATTTACAATAGGACTCCATGCATACACGCACACACCGCGCCCTACGGCACCCTATCCCTCGAGGTAGCGGTGATACCGTAGTGTAAAAGCCCGGTTGCGCGCGTTTTCCATGGAGGTTAGGGTAAAGATCTCTAAAGGAAGGACAAGAACCTAGAGGAAGGAACACCTTCCCGAATGAATCTAATCCCCTTTATTGATAATTACCATAACTCCTCATAGATCTTCATTTGGGTATAGAAAGCGTTGAGATTTACTTGCATTTCCAAACCATCCCTAAACCTAGCCCTAGCAAGTTTAGATCTAGATAATCGTAGTATAGGATAATTTAGGTTTTGTAACGTTTCAGAAAATATAAAATATTATTTTTGGAATTTAATATTAAAATAATATTTTTCCCGAAAACTGCCGATTTGCGAAATTGGGGTTTTCGGAAAAAGGTATAAATATATACCAATAATTATGAAATAAATGGAAATTAAAATGATTTATTCATTTAAATATATAATTAAAGGATTTGGCATTTTTAAAATTTATTTTGTGCAGTTTTGATAAAAACCCGATTAGTGCACTGCTAATCGTGATTAAGCCAAATCCGCATTTCTACAGTTTTCCATGGTTAGTGCCCCATGACATGTTTCATTTTGTTACATCTTTCATTTCTTTTGTGTTATGGTTTATTGGTGGAGAGAAAAGAAAAAGAAAAAGGAAAAGTCAAAGGGGACATAATGATGGGGTAGGTATACTAATGATGAGAGAGAGTGTGTGTGAATTATGATGAGAGAGGGGGGGGCTGCTGCCCAAATGATAATCCCTCACCATTTCCATCATCCTATTCATCTCCTCAAGCTCCCAAACCTCCTCAAATAATCCCTAGATCCATCTCCTAACAATCCCCAAAACCCTACACACCCTTCACAAATATTAATCCCCTCTTCAAGCTCTATACATGGGACCAAGAAAAAATTCAGTTTTGATGATCTTGGGGGATTCATGGGTGCTTTATGAGGTAATCCCTTCACTAATTGGGTAGTTTTCCATTTACTTAAGTATTTATATGTGTTTAGATGTGATATTGTGGAGGTAGTGAACATTGGGAAACCCTAGTGAAGATTTGAGTGTTGGTTTGAATTGGGTGATTCCTAGTGGCTGTTCATTAGACTTGGGTGTTGTTTAAAGACCTGGAACAGACCCTGGAAACCCCAAAACACGGATTTAGAAACCCGACATTGGAAAAACTGCAAATCTGGGAGTGTATTTAGGAATCTGCTATCACCCCGAGACCCCTAAAATAAAATTAAGCTGACAATGAGTCGTGCAGGCACCTAGGAAGCTACCACCAAGACCCGAGCCCCTAATTCAAAGTCCTGGCCGCAGATTTAATCATTCTGGCCGCAATTTGCGGCCAGAGTAGGATGGAATGGTTCCAGATTTGGTCCATGGCTCCTTTTGCACTAAATTGGACCCCTCCTATATGTAGTTTTGGCTAATTGTCATCTGGAGAAAATCTGGGAGCATTTTGGTGTGTTTTAGGCAATGTTTTCCGTATTTTTAAATGCACTTTCTTGATATTTGGATTTGTATTTGGTTGTCGGGTGTTCGTACATCGACAACAGGGGTTTTTTGATTGATTTGCACGGTTAGGCCATAGGTTCTAACCTGTGAGCACATTGTGCGCTGTATCGGTTTTCTGCGTCGATTTTAATACGTATTGCGATTGGTTATTATTGTAGGTACCCCCGCATGGATTCCGAGGCGAATAAGCGTGGCGTCATCGATTTGGGCGAGCGAAGACAGGTGAGTAGATCTATATCTACCGGGGAAGTCGGGTGGATGGCCTATAGCACCCCCGCAAACTTCTGATGGAAACTGATTTATAGAGTATGGTTAGGAAACCTAGATTAGGAAACTAGGGTTAGAATATAGATAGCTATGTAGTCACATTAGAAACTAGAGGTTAGTTAAGTGTTATATGCTACTACTACCCTAGGATGATGTTTAGCGATATTACCGCTTAGGGTTCTGTAGGACTAGATAGTCGATGTAGATGCGTCATCCGAACCATACCTTTTTCTAAACTAAAGAATCGTATGTATCTTTTAAATGTATAACTTGAGGGATGTTACGGATTTTCAAATGATATCTTTTCCTTAAAAGCACCGTAACCCATGTTTCCAAAACTACGATTCACTTCTTTAAAATTCTGATTGTATGGTTCGGAAGTGTTTGTTAGATTAGATACTTATACATAGTAGAGATAGCATGTTTATGTAAATTCGACATGATATGAGATATAAATACGATGAAAGAATACAAGACGAATTTGATGATATGATGATATGATGTGATGGTATACGGATGCGAGTCGATCGAGATGATTTATACCCTGCCGGTCTCCTGATAGGAGATTATTGCAGATGCAACCCGGGACATAGGTATATAGGGTTATATATATATATAGAATGTTGTGAATCATGGATGATAGGCCGTATGTGATATTAGGCCGTACCCTCATTTGTCTTATAGGATGATAGGATCCCTATTAGCTTAATGCCGCCGCACGATGATATTCCGTGCGTGATGAGTTGACTTGATGATTGATCCTTACCCTTGACTAGAGGTTGTTGTACGATGGATTATACCGTACGCGATGTTTTTGGGCTAGATGTCGATTGATAGATTCACCGACTCGGACATATGATAGTTATGTATACCTTATAGCTGTTAGCTGATGATTTACTTGCTGCATTCATGATATTATTATTGCATCGCATATACCTATGATAGTACACCTGCACCATTATCGATGATGTGTATGTTACACGTACACATATTTGCCGGCTCACACACTTCATCATCGATAATTGCCATGTCACTATACAGTAGAGTTGTTGCATCATGACATATACATAGATACATTCATACTTGCGGATATACACATTCGTATATCCATATTGGTGTACATATACCTTGATACACCCATACTTGTGCACATACACATTGTATATTCATATTTGTGCACACATACATGGTACATCTATACTTGTGCATATTCATATTGTACCTATATAGATAACTGGTTTTATTGGGAAATTGGGAACCGCAGTCATATTTTAAAAACTGGAATCATTTTAAAGGAGCGGTTTTCCCCTTAATATGTCATATCACTATTCCATATTGCATGATACACGGATATGCTCGCATTTCTTTTTACATGTCGCATACATCATGCTCTATTATTTTACGCATTGAGATATGCTGTTTTCATGAGATTTTTGGATTTGAGAACAGTGGATATTTCAAATGAGATTATGTATTGTTTTAAAAACCCGGTTTCTCTTGATATGATATTTCAGTGCGTCCACCATGTGTTTTCTCGGTTCTGAGAGTGGCATGTGAAACCCGATTCGAGGAGTGGTAGGCACCGTCTGCGGGTATATGGTGGACCCGGTGAGGTACCCCGGGGCAAGAAGACTCGTATATGTTAGACGGTGAGCCCGGCAGGGGGAGAACTACCTACCGGTGATAGTATGTAGACTCGGTGGTTATCCGGAGGATACCGACCGGAGTAGCAAGATGGATATGAAGGCCGACCAGGGAGTGCGGCGCCTGAGGGCCGATCTGAGGATGCGGCGCCTGAGATATATGAGGATTTGCATGCCGATGCTTGGCACGGTTTTCATGATGTTTTCGAGTGTCGATGCTAGGCACTCAGGTTCCATGATTTGATGTGTCGGGAGGGACACCGTTGATATATATATCCTCATACTTTCATGCACACTCTTTTATGATATTTACATGCATGATATTGTTGCGTCAGTGGTTGACGCGTGGATTAGATCCACATACATACATACACTGATGTTACTATGGGAGATTATACACATGTTTATAGACATTGATTCATAGGTGGACGAGATCCACATATCTGCATACCTTGATTATGGTTGGACGATACCCATATACATGCATTGATTATTACTGTTGGATGTTATCCGCATGCACATAGGTAGTGACGACCTTGTTGGCATATATACGACCCGGTCACCCTAGATATCATAGTATTACTTGTATGATATAGTTGACCTAGGAGTCGTTTATTCGATTTCTACTTGTAGATATATTTCTATTCACGAGTTGGCAACTCACCCCCGTTGTGCCACAGTTCTTGCAGGTTGACCGCTTGGATCAGTAGCGGCTTCGCTGACATACAGTTCCATTCGGGTGTTTTGCATTGGTAGGTGGGGCATTTGTATCGTACCCACTCTTGTATTATATTTCATATTGTATCTAGTTAACTCCATCAATCAATCAAAATTAGAATTTGTATAAGTAATGAGACTTAGTGAGACTTGTAGTTGCGATATTTGAGTGATGGGTTTTACATTCACTTTTGGGGTTATATTTGCTCATTTATTTATCTTTTGTGGTGAACTTTGCCGTTGGGCATCGTATACTTATTTATACTGTTTTGCGTGGTTGTGATCCGCCGTTTGGCGAAGAGCTAGCTCCCGCTTGGGGATGCCATTATTGTTGCTATGTATTTGTGGTTTTAGATCAAAATATACAAAGGAGGTGCTGCCGAAATTTTTTTTAAAAGACGAAACATGTTCCGGTAAATTTCACTTGCATCATTCATGTTCATTTTCTATGCATTAAGAAAACTTGTTTTCATTATACCCTTATTTCAAAACCTCACCTCCTTTATTTTTCTAAAAGGTTTAGATTTCTGGGTTTCAGCTTACTTGAATTCCGTTACGCCTTTAGACATTGCGTGAGGTCACGAGCTAATATTTTGGGTCGTGACAGGTTTTTAGATTTAATAATCCATCCGAAAACCCTTCGGAATTAACTCGTTAGTGCGACTAGGAGATTCACAACATCCCTGTGGACCGACCCGTACTCACCGGCTAGCTGCAAAGCGACGTCGTTCTTGATTGCGGTTAATAGATAGTTTTTGAGACAAATCAATAGCCGACTAACATTCAATGTATCGATTTATCGAATGAACCCTTGATTCGATAAATAGGTTATATCGCATACAACCGATCGATACAAACATCGCGAGAATGGAATACGGTATCGCATACACGCATTATTCTCGGTCCCGCACATATCACATATGCGCTCCTATTTCGTTTTGCCTGAGCCAGTACAACCTCTATGTAGGACTCTAAAGACTCGTCAATACGCCGGCAGTAGGTGATGATCATATCAAGCACCCACAAGCCGTCAGCGGTACTAGCTAGACGTAACGGCTACCCGGGTATTGAGCGATCAGAAGATCAGCAAGCAAGCCCGCTCCAACTCCTGCAAAAGCCTGACAGTGACACTACCATACAGTCCGGTCTCCTCGTCTGATATGTCGCAAACCAGTTCTAGGGGTGGTAAACGTCAGACCCCAATAAACGATAAGTCATGCTGATATGAGGCTCATAAAGGGTCAAGAAACTACTGGTAACACTTACCAGTAAATCTCTAAACCAGCCTTGGCCAGGGACTTCCCTGTTATGGCCAATCGAGCATAGCGCAACATCAACCCCCAATACCGGGAGAGACGAAACCCCTCCTATCGCTCATTGCCTCCATGTGACTCGGGACTGTACCCAAAAACCACCGTTTTGCACGCCCTCTTGGATGTGGTAAGGTGGAAATCAAAGCACAGTGGGAATCACACAAGACTCTATGACGATCCCGGGTCTACAGACCAACCTGTACCAGTGTCACCAGAGAACTGCCATCTGACGTAAGGTATAATACCATCTGGGAGTTCTCGGCGAGTCCGTCCAGTATACCCAGTCTCCACCGAGCACCCGTATATCATCTTTGATGTCAAACACCAATGGATATGGGATCATCCATCGCCCATCTATATGGGTCGAGAAGGCATACGCTAGTCTACTCTGGTATATCGATGCCCCGTCTCGATACACCCACGACTAGGGACCTTGAAGGATGTACTTATGGACTACCATGTCCCCACTAGTATGATCCGCATCATAGTCCAGGTAGTCAAGTACACATCCTAAGGGCTTTACCAACATGTAACAGAGAGACAATCAGTATACACGAGTAACCAGATAGCATACTATCATGTCGAGCAAGAAAGTCCTCCCTATATATGTCCAAGCATCCACTACAATACACATCATATGTATAGTAATGGCCTCTAGGGCATACATATAACTAACAGGATGATCCCATATCCATTGGTGTTTGACATCAGAGATGGTGTACGGGTGCTCAGTGGAGACTGGGTACACTAGATGGACTCGCCGAGAACTCCCAGATGGTATTATACCTCACGTCAGATGGCAGTTCTCTGGTGACACTTATGCAGGTTAGTCTGTAGACCCGAGATCGTCATAGAGTCTTGTGTGATTCCCACTGTGCTTTGATTTCCACCTTACCACGTCCATGAGGGCGTGCAAAACGGTGGTTTTTGGGTACAGTCCCGAGTCACATGGAGGCAATGAGCGATAGGAGGGGTTTCGTCTCTCCCGGTATTGGGGGTTGATGTTGCGTTGTGCTCGATTGGCCGTAACAGGGAAGTCCCTGGCCAGGGCTGATTCAGAGATTTAATGGTAAGTGTTACCAGTAGTTTCTCGACCCGTTATGAGCCTCACATCGGCACGACTTATCGGTTATTGGGGTCTGACATTTACCACCCCTAGACTTGATATGCGACATATCAGACGAGGAGACCGGAACTGTACGGGAAGTGTTACCGGCAGGCTTTTACAGGAGTTGGAGCGGGCTTGCTTGCTGATCTTCTGATCGCTCAATACCCGGGTGGCCGTTACGTCCAGCTAGTACCGCTGAAGGCTTGTGGGTGTGTGATGTGATCATCACCTACTGCCGGCGTATTGACGAGTCTTTAGAGTCCTACATAGAGGTTTTACTGGCTCAGGCAAAACGAAATAGGAGCACGTATGTGATATGTGCAGGACCGAGAGTAATGCGTGTATGTGATACCGTATTCTATTCTCGCGAATCTTTATAACGGTCGGTTATATTTGATGTAGCCGGGTTATCGAATCAAGTGTTGATTCGATAAATCGATACAATGAATGTTAGTCGGTTATATGAGATATGACCAGATTATTAAGTCAAGTGTTGATTTAATAATTAAGTGTATAATTGTATATTAGATATACTAGTTTATATTTACTAACACATGTTCACTTAGGGTTTTTTCTCACATGTACACATCTTTACTATATATATATATGATATATATTAAAATGTGTTATAATTTTGTATCATGGTTGATGATACACATGACTTGGGTGTATGAGAATTACACCATGCTATATATTATGTTGGGTTTTTATATTTTAAGTAATCACAAAATTAAGTGGAGGATTAGATCAATGCATGAAGCTTGTGGAAGCTTGTGGATGCATTGACTAAGTCCACTTGATTTTGTTTTTACCATAGATATTTCTTAACCCAACCATAAGTGTTAGCTATGGTTATGGCTCTATAAGAGTTATTATATGATACTCACTCACCATGGTTAGACTTCTCACTTGATCATTATCCTCATCTCTTTCTTTTCTTCTTCTTCTTCATTTTGCAAAGAAAGAAAAAGCTTGCTAGGGTTTGAGCCAAAGTGAGAAAGAGTGTGAGAAATAAAATTCTAAAGAGAACCCACTTCCTATTTCTCCATCCTCTACTAGATTAGCACTTTAGTATAGGGTGTTTGCTTCACTAATTCTCAAGTTAGTGAAGTAGAAGCTTGAGTCGGAATTCCCTCGACGTAGATCATCTTCGGCCTCGGAGACTTCAAGCAAAGGTCGCACCTTTCACCTCGAAAAGCCATGCAAGAGTCCGGGAGAACCTTGATCGCAGCGAAGGGACTTCATCAAGGAGCTTTAGAAGTGAAGGACCAATCTACAAAGGTTGTATTTCGTATTCCCTTTAGAGTAAAGTTGTTTACTTGCTAATTGTTTCGCCTAAACTCTAGTACAAGATCTTGCTTAGGGTTTTTAGGCACATAAATTTTTTAAACGGACATGGTCGATGCCTTGTAGAGCCTCGTTAGTATGCCTAGTAACCCTACAGTGGTATCAGAGCCTAGCTAGAGCATTAGACGATGCGTTAACAAAGTTAAAACTCCCAACGAACCCGAATACGACATCCTCCGGATATCCGCCAAGCTCAAATACAATCATTGGTAGGTAGTGGTCCCTCTGCTAGGCTCACCGTCTTCAGCACAGCAATCCGTTCTCGCCCCGGGGTACCATACCGGGTCCACCATGTACCCACAATCGGCCTCATCCAACTTCTAGAATCGGGTTTCACATATCACACTCAGAACCGAGAAAACAAATGGTGGATGCACTGAAATATCATATCAAGAGAAACCGGGTTTTTTAAACGGTACATGCTTTCTTTTGAAATAGCCACGGTTCTCAAATCCAGAAATCTCATGAATACAGCATATCTCAATGCGTAAAATCATACAGCATGATGTATGCTAATATAACAGAAATATAAGCATATCCGTATATCATATAACCTGGAACAATACTATGCACATATCAAGGGAAAACTGCTCTTTTAAATGAATTCGTTTTTGAAATATATTCTGTGGTTCCTAAATTCCTCCAGGTCAAATGCAATATCATATAAAGATGCATGTGACTATAGCAGACAATTCATGCAAGGTATCATATCAAAATGCAGCAATTCTACTGTGTAGTGACATGGCAATTATCGATGATGAAGTGTGTGAGCCGGCAAGTAAGTGTACGGGAAGTATACGCATCATCGATAATGGTGCTGGTGTCCTGATAGCATGGGTTTCATAATAACTGCAGAGAACACAACTAGCATGCGATGCGAAGCGAATAGTAAGAATATGCGGAAAATGAATAGATAACGCAGCAAAAGGGAAATATGCATTAAAAATATGAGTCACACAGTTTTGGCGTTTTGAAATAACACGAATCGTGGTGTTTAGAAAAATAGGGGCTACGATGTTTTTAATAAAAGGTACGTCTTTTGAAATATCCGTAGTATCCCTTGGTATGCCTTTAAAATTCCCACGATTCGTTAGTTTTAGGAATAGGTATGAGTCAAATCTAGTATAACATCTACAAATAAACTACAGGACTGAGCTAACAGGCTAATCGAAAGGTAAGGAAACCGCCTAACATCTGAGTCAATACATATATATATATATATATATATATATATATAATATAGTCGGTGATCCTGCCTCAATAGTATCATATGCGATACAGTATCTATATCATGACATCCTCGAGTCAAGAGTGCGGATATATCATCAATATATAGCTCATACGGTAAATACGTCGTACAGCCTCCCTAATCAGGGTACGGGTCAAATGTCACATCTATCGCATTATCCATCCGGTATCCTCTTTATCAAATATCATGATCGGGAGTACTGATCTATGTTAAGTACAATACTGATACCATATATGTATATATGTGCGTGTATGAAAACTTATGCCTAAAGGCCCGCTATAACTCATGTCGTATTTCATAATACTAACCACATCATATCACCGATCTCATGGCACCATGCCCAATCTCATCGACTCATCCCAAATATCATCCACTATCCTCATCATCCAAGTTTAGGTATACGTGTATATATATACATCGTCCCATACCTATGTGTGTGTGTGTGTATGCGTATCCCCAAATACGCACAAGTATAAAAAGGTAAGCATGTGTGTGCGTGTGGGTGTAAACCTATTCTATGGTTCGCAACTAAGAAACCATACTAGTTTACTTCTAAAAACCCTAATCTAACCATTGAAAGGCCTAAACATATCTTGAATATCCATATCTCCCATAAAGATATCATATATATATATATATATATATAGTATATATATAGCATACTATACATCGAACTGCGGGGGTGCTATACGCCATCCACCCGACTTCGCCCGTGGATATAATCTACTCACCTGATCTTGCTTGCCGATGTCGATGTCGCCATCATCTTCTTCATCGTCTCGAATCGTCGTGGGAGTACCTACATGTCACACGTATCGTATCGTATTAAAAACCAAATCGAAACCAAAATGACACGCGGAACTCACATAGGTCAAAACCTATGGTCTACTCCCGCAAATCAACCCGATATCACTCGATATAGACGTACAAACGTCACGTGATCGAGATAAAGCACAAATACTAAAATCCAGAAATCGAAATACGAAAAATATAGCCTCGAATCAAAACAGCAACACATGTATTCAGTCCCAGATTTTGATGAAGGTAAAAAAAATGTGAGCAAACAATACTAGGGTGATATATAGGGTGTATGTGACCTACAGAAGAAACCTGGACCCTACCCCTCACCAAGTGGCCGAGCCCTATCCCGTGAAATCCGAGCTCGCCGGCCCTGGGTCCTCCACTGGGTTCCTGCTCTCAGGTTGTCTTCCTAGGGTCAATTCTAAGCTTCTGAAGTTGTTTGCTAGTCTCGTAATTTACTCAGGTCATTCCAGATTTCCCTGCACACTCTAAGTTCACAAACCGACATTGCAAAGTTCTGTAAATCCGTATTTTTGGATTTCAGTTGGGTTGGTCTGGGTTTCTATCAATTGGGAGGGGTTTAAGGTTACCACTAGGCCTCAAATCACAATCACAACTCAAATCAAACCCTAGCCCTCTCTAGAAATCTCCAAAGTTCACCAAATCGCTCCAAATCACAACTAAACACATAAATGGTTTAAAGTGAATGAAAAACTACACTAAGTGTGAAGGGATTACCTCATTTAGCACCCATGAATTCCCCTAGGGCACCAAAATCAACTTTTTCTTGGTCCATAGTGTAGCTTGTGAGCTTGTGCACAAATTTTGTGAAAGTGAGATGGACTTTTAATGGGTTTTTATTGTGATGGATTGTGAGGAGGTGGAGGGGAAAAGGGAGAGAGGCAGCAGCAGCAGCAGCAAGAGAGTGAGGGAGAGGATAGAAAATGATGAAGATGGTGAGATGAGAGAATGGCCAAGTCAAAGTTAACCCCTCACCTTTCTCTCTCTCACCCATACTTATTTGTTTATTCCTTTCCCTTTTCTTTTCTTTTCTTTTCTTTTCCTTTCCTTTTCTTTTCTCTTCTTTTCACAAAACCAAAGCCATGCAAGAAAAACGAAGAGAAAGCCATATAGGAAATTGTAACACAAGTGTAAAAATGATATGGTGCATGTTTTGGACAAAACAAGCTTAATGCGCGATTAGCGATATTTAATCGCGATTAGCACTAAATAACGTATAATTAATCATAAAAACTTATAATTTGCATAAATTACACAAAGCACCCTCTTTTTAGTAATTTCTATAATTTTCAAAAAAATTCCCAATTTATCGGTATTTAATTATACCGCACTATTAAAATATTCAATATATTTATTATTTAATTATAAAAATTCCCAAAAATAATATTTTATTTTTCTGAAATGTTACAATCTTCCCCCTTTAAAGAAATTCGGTCCCCAAATTTAAATTTAAACTCCCCCAACCTCAAAACATTTCAGCAAAAGCCTAAACCGTCGGGGCTCCGAAATCATCAATACATAAAATACATCATACCGTAATACATGCGCATGAAAAATGAGCAGATAACTCAAAATCAAAACTCCGTCAAGCATCCCGCAATCATCGGAGTCATGGTGAAGACACAAATGTTAAATCCAATACGAAAACCAATATGATATACATCAAAACTATACATGTAAACATCAAATCTATTCATGTAAATATCTGAAGGAAATGGATGCCAAACCGTTTTAAATCGCTGTGCGATGTGCATATCGCGGCACAGTGGCGGACGGCTATTATAATAAAATAACTATTTTATATATATATATATATATATATATATATATATATTACATACCCTTTGTTTAAATATGTACGTCCCGCCATATTGAAAACAATTAGAAGGGTTTCCTTTTCGTAAAAGTTTCGTGTCATCTCAGACACGTAAGTAAATACTGAGACTATAGCTCTTTCTTTGGAAATCCCTTCGATATCTATCAATGCATGCAAAATATATCCAGGTACTGTCCTCTGACTAGTCCTGCTCAGCTACTATATCAAGTAGTAAATACCATAAAAACGTACTGCACCATAAGAAATCAATCCCAAAATGCGCATAGGAATGCCGCGTGCGTCTGGTGCGCACGGAAATTAAAATCCATATATGTGCCATACATGTGCACAGAAAAAATATCTAAGTGCAACGAGTGTGCACGAAACACCTGTCAGAGACAACGTTTGTGCCTGACAGAAAAAATCAGGTGCATCTGACATGCACAAAGAATCTCGATTTAGTGCATCTGGCGTGCACCCAAATCGTATCTCATAACATGCGGCCAACATGCGCGAAAATCCAAATCAGGTGCATCCATCATGCACGAATAAAATCTAAATCATGTGCATCCAACATGCACGAAATCACGAAATCCAATATCAAGCGCCGAACATGCGCAAAATCCAATCCAAACCTGCCAAATATGCGCAAGAATCCAAATCAAATGCACAGAGTGCACGAAATCAACATCAATATCAGAATCGAAATCGACGGTATACAATAAAGCTCAATCCAAATCAGGTATACCGCAGTCCGCAGTATATAATCTCACAACCATGTGCATCAGCGTGCAAAAATCAAATCAAAACACTAAAAGTGCATGAAAACTATGCCGAAAGCATAATTCAATCACATGCATAACATAAGCATGAAATCAAAATCAACATATCGAATGACATCAAACCGAAGTCAAGTGCAACCGTGGTGCACAAAACAAATATCATAAAACTCAGTCATCAAGACTAAATCATGCGAATAGATCGCCCAAAATACCGAAATCCAAGGTGACGGATACGTGATAATCGAATCACCAAATCACAAATCATAAATATCGTCGTCGATATGTCCTTCCTTCAAAGTAGAGAAGGTGTCAGTGCATCCAATGCTAGCAGAGCAAAATATCTACTTGCCTACTGTTCGTGGCCTATCGTCTGGTGCCCTTAGGCTCCCGTCTCTCACTGCAGATTGCTAGGTGCAAAACTTCTCGGCTCAACGGCCAAATATTGAATGACGACGGAAACAGTCCCGCTCTGGCACATCCGCTAAAGATCTCTGGCCAACTATCTCGTCGACGATGCCGAACTCTGGCCTGCTGGGTGTGCGCAATATGACCGCTCCTGGGTCCAAGTCTTCTCGTATAGTATTCCAGAAAGGTCCTATCGAGGTCTCTCCCAAATCTCGTTTCTTCCGAACTGCCCGGAAGCCATCATCATTTACTAAATCAATTCCTTGTTCCGGAACGGCTGCATACTCATCGCGACTCCTTCTGGAAGATATATCCATATACAACGCCATGCGTGTCACATCTCTGATGTCGGCGGAGTGGAATGTCATCTCGTCAAAATCTCGTGCGAACTCTTTACTCCACATTTTTCTCTAATATCGACTGCTTCGGACTCGTCTCTTCGTGGCTGCATGGACTGTGCTCCAACGGATATACTCGTATCTAGAGTCTCCCAAGCAATGCATCCCATCATATGGTATCCGAAAGATGTCGAACCTTTCGATCGATTCGTCAAGGTTCTATAATTCCCCCAAGAGCTAAACATCTTGGGTATAGTTTAATAGTACTCCAGTACATGCCACAGCACCTGTGGACCAACCGTAGAAGGGCAAACCCAAGCCTCACAAATGGCACCGCTGAACGGCCGCAAACCCTAAGGTTTAAAGGCGTTCTATGGTCATTATGTCGAGTTAGGGTTTCATTCTTTTAGAGGGTCCATAGCATTACTTGCATTTGTCTCTGAATACTTTAAACTTGGAAAATGGGCTCCTGACATTCGATCGTCTCCATCGACTCCCAACGTATCTGCGTGAAGTCTCCTCAAGCTGGAATCAATCAATCTGATGACCTCGCATCGGGGTAAGCGAACGAACCATATGTCCTAGTCATTCATCCTCGCACGACTAGCGACCATCTATCAGTGTCTCAATCCTCTTGTGTTGATCTGCACATCCGAGAAATCTCGTAAAAGCGATCCATCAAACGCTCATGGCACGAAAACACAATAAAACGACGCCTCTCTATGCAATCGTATGTCCCTGGAATCACGCCTTGGTCAGTCCTTGTCCGTGACGATCTCGTACTGACCGCAACTCTAGCCGTAGCTCTCTCTGCCCGTGTAATCGAGGCAGCAAAATCATAACCAATATCGATGAGGATAGATCATAGGAATGAATATAATACTGTGCAAGGAAATGTACATCCTAAGGCTCCTTAAGCGGAGTGGCGTATCGTAAGTATGCCGCGGAACGTACATACGATACGTCACTCTCCTTAAGTCACCTACTCCATCAACCAAGGTCAACCTATGCGACGAAAGTTCGGGTGTAATACCCCCTCGACTAAGTCTAAGTTCCGTAAGGTCAAGCCTAAGTTCCGAATATATACAAACGCTCTAGGCTCCGCATAATCAAACTTAGACTCGAACCAAAGTTAACCTAGCGCTCTGATACCAACTTTGTCACGACCCAAAATAGCACGTGGCTGGCCCATGAATCATATGAAGTCTATAGGACCTCATCTAATTCAGGTAAGCCAAAAGCCCAGAAATCTAAAACCATTTTAAATTATAAATAAAGGAAAACTAGTTTTAAAGAAGCAAAGGAAAACTAGTTTTAAAGAAGCAAAGAAAACGTGTTTTAAAAACAAGGTTTTTAAATAAGTAAGCCGAATATGCATTTTTAAAACCTCAAGTCTTTTCTGGAAATTTCGGCAGAGTTTTCTTTGTAAAAACTGGCCCCAAACGAAGTACAACATGAATAATATATGCACAATGATAAAAGGCATCCCCAAGCGGGAGCTAGCTCTTCGTCAATCGACGGTCACAACCACGCAAGCAATATAATATACAACGCCCAAAGGCGAGGATCAAAACTCAAAAGAAACTCGAAATCATCAAGAAAACCATAATACTACAACGCACGACTCTAAGATCGAAATAATAAACAACTGGTTTTCTGAGTCTGAAATAAAAATACAAGTATGGTTGATGGAATTACTAGATACAACTGATTAAAATAAATACAAGGTTGGTCACGATGCGAGTGAACCCACCTACCAAAACAATCACCCAGAATGGAAGCAGTGTGTGCCAGAAAACCGCAATGAAACCTGTACGGCAAAACCTGCAAGAAACTGTGGCACAACGGGGGTGGGTTGCCAACTCGTGAGTAGAAAACATCACAGAGCAGAAATCGTATGTATTACTCAATCCTAGGTCAATACGATCAGTAGTATATATCCTCAATATGATAAAGTCTGAAGCCTGATAAGGTGACAAGGGTAAACATCTATACATAAGTGTAATACCAAGTGCTCGTGTCAGTGCATCGGGTAGCAATGTATCATAAATATGAGGTATTATCAATGTAATCAACATGAATCAATGTCAACTATATCATGAAGTCTATAAGTATGTGGATATCATCCAACTATGTGATCAATGTCTGTATGCATGTGGATCCCGTCCACGTGTCAACCAATGACACAAAACATCATGCATATAAATATCATAAAGCATATTCATGGAAGCATGAGGATATAAATCAACGTGTGTCCCTCGCGACGCGTCAAAATCATGGAACCTGAGTGTCCAGCATCGACACTCGAAAACATCATGAAACCCGTGCCCAGCATCGGCACGTAAATCCTCATATATATATAGGGCTCCGTTAGTCCGGATCGGCCCATATCATCTCTCAACTCCGGTCGGTATCATCCGGATATCTGCCGAGTTCAAATACAATCACTGGTAAGTAGTGGTCCCTCTGCCAGGCTCACCGTCTTCAGCACAGCAATCTATTCTCGCCTCGGGGTACCATACCGAGTCCACCATGTACCCGCAATCGGCCTCATCCAACTCCTCGAATCGGGTTTCATATGTCACACTCAGAACCGAGAAAACACATGGTGGACGCACTGAAATATCATATCAAGAGAAACCGGGTTTTTAAAACGGTACATGCTTTCTTTTGAAATAGCCACGGTTCTCAAATCCAGAAATCTCATAAATACAGCATATCTCAATGCGTAAAATCATAGAGCATGATGTATGCTAATATAACAGAAATGTAAGTATATCCATATATCATATAACCTGGAACAATACTATGCACATATCAAGGGAAAACCGCACTTTTAAATGAATTCGTTTTTGAAATATATTCTGCGGTTCCCAAATTCCTCCAGGTCAAATGCAATATCATATAAAGAATAATGCGACTATAGCAGACAATTCATGCAAGGTATCATATCAAAATGCAGCAATTCTACTGTGTAGTGACATGGCAATTATTGATGATGAAGTGTGTGAGCCGGTAAGTAAGTGTACGTGAAGTATACGCATCATCGATAATGGTGCTGGTGTCCTGATAGCATGGGTTTTATAATAACTGCAGAGAACACAACTAGCATGCGATGCGATGCGAATAGTAAGAATATGCGGAAAATGAATAGATAACGCAGCAAAAAGGAAATATGCATTAAAAATATGAGTCACACAGTTTTGGCGTTTTGAAATAACACGAATCGTGGTGTTTAGAAAAATAGGGGCTACGGTGTTTTTAATAAAAGGTACGTCTTTTGAAATATCCGTAGTATCCCTTGGTATGTCTTTAAAATTCTCACGATTCGTTAGTTTTAGAAATAGGTATGAGTCAAATCTAGTATAACATCTATAAATAAACTACAGGACTGGGCTAACAGGCTAATCGAATGGTAAGGAAACCGCCTAACATCTGAGTCGATACATATATATCTATATATATATATATATATATATATATAGTCGATGATCCCGCCTCAATAGTATCATATGCGATACAGTATCTATATCATGACATTCTCGAGTCAAGAGTGCGGATCTATCATCAATATATAGCTCGTACGGTAAATCCGTCGTACGGCCTCCCAAATCTGGGTACGAGTCAAATGTCACATCTATCACATTATTCATCCGGTATCCTCTTTATCAAATATCATGATCGGGAGTACTGATCTACGTCAAGTACAATACTGATATTGTATATGTATATATGTGCGTGTATGAAAACTCACGCCTAAAGGCCCGCTATAACTCATGTCGTATTTCATAATACGAACCACATCATATTACCGATCTCATGGCACCATGCCCAATCTCATCGACTCATCCCAAATATCATCCACTATTCTCATCATCCAAGTGTAGGTATACGTGTATATATATACATCGTCCCATACCTATGTGTGTGTGTGTATATGTATCCCCAAATACGCACAAGTATAAAAAGGTAAGCATGTGTGTGCGTGTGAGTGTAAACCTATTCTAGGGTTCGCAACTAAGAAGCCATACTAGTTTACTTCTAAAAACCCTAATCTAACCATTGAACACCTAAACATATGTTGAATATTCATGTCTCCCATAAAGATATCATATATATAGTATATATATAGCATACTATACATCGAACTGTGGGGGGGCTATACGCCATCCACCCGACTTCCCCCGTAGATATAATCTACTCACCTGATCTTGCTTGCCGATGTCGATGTCGCCATCATCTTCTTCATCGTCTCGAATCCTCGTGGGGGTACCTACATGTCACACGTATCGTATCGCATTAAAAACCAAATCGAAACCAAAACGACACGCGGAACTCACATAGGTCAAAACCTATGGTCTACTCCCGCAAATCAACCCGATATCACTCGATATAGACGTACAAACGTCACGTGACGAGATAAAGCACAAATACTAAAATCCAGAAATCGAAATACGAAAAATATAGCCTCGAATCAAAATAGCAACACATGTATTCAGTCCCAGATTTTGATGAAGGTGAAAACAATGTGAGCAAACAATACTAGGGTGATATATAGGGTGTATGTGACCTACAGAAGAAACCTGGACCCTACCCCTCACCAAGTGGCCGAGCCCCATCCTCTGAAATCTGAGCTCACCGGCCCTGGGTCCTCCACTGGGGTTCATGCTCTCAGGGTGTCTTCCTAGGGTCAATTCTAAGCTTCTGAAGTTGTTTGCTGGTCTCGTAATTTACTCAGGTCATTCCAGATTTCCCTGCACACTCTAAGTTCATAAACCGCCATTGCAAAGTTTTGTAAATCCGTATTTTTGGGTTTCAGTTGGGTTGGTCTGGGTTTTTATCAATTGGGAGGGGTTTAAGGTCACCACTAGGCCTCAATTCACAATCACAACTCAAATCAAACCCTAACCCTCTCTAGAAATCTCCAAAGTTCACCAAATCGCTCCAAATCACAACTAAACACATAAATGGTTTAAAGTGAATGAAAAACTACACTAAGTGTGAAGGGATTACCTCATAGCACCCATGAATTCCCCTAGGGCACCAAAATCAACTTTTTCTTGGTCCATAGTGTAGCTTGTGAGCTTGTGCACAAATTTTGTGAAAGTGAGATGGACTTTTAATGGGTTTTTATTGTAAGGGATTGTAAGGAGGTGGAGGGGAAAAGGGAGAGAGGCAGCAGCAGCAGCAAGAGAGTGAGGGAGAGGAGAGAAAATGATGAAGATGGTGAGATGAGAGATTGGCCAAGTCAAAGTTAACCCCTCACCTTTCTTTCTCTCACCCATACTTATTCGTTTATTCCTTTCCCTTTTCTTTTCTTTTCTTTTCCTTTTCTTTTCTCTTCTTTTCACAAAACCAAAGCCATGCAAGAAAAATGAAGAGAAAGCCATGTAGGAAATTGTAACACAAGTGTAAAAATGATATGGTGCATGTTTTGCACAAAACAAGCTTAATGCGCGATTAGCGATATTTAATCGCGATTAGCACTAAATGGCGTATAATTAATCGTAAAAACTTATAATTTGCATAAATTACACAAATCACCCTCTTTTTAGTAATTTCTATAATTTTCAAAAAAATTCCCAATTTATCGGTATTTAATTATACCGCACTATTAAAATATTCAATATATTTATTATTTAATTATAAAAATTCCAAAAAATAATATTTTATTTTTCTGAAATGTTACAGTATATTTGCAAAATCATTATGATGATGTATAAAAATTAGATATGTATACATATATATTAGCGTCCCATTCCACTAATATATATATATATATATATATATATATGCATATATAACAGCGTCTCATTCCACTGTTATATATACTTAGGAGTAAAAAATATCATGAAAACAAGTGTCTAGCATCGACACATAAATACTGATCTATCAGGCGCTGTTACCACGACTGGCCCTCCAGATAGGTACGTATCATACGCTATCCCGAAAACGTGAGTGCCTAGCTCTGACACTCGAAATTCGACGTATCCATACGTACATGACTCCGGTCGGTATCCCCACGATAACCTCCGAGTCATAGGTACTGTCACCGGTAGGTATGGTTCCCCCACTAACTCATCGTCTACTCCACGAAATTCTTGCCCTGGGTACCTCCGGGCCCCACCATGTACCTGCACACGGCTCCTTCCGTTCCTCGCGTGGGGTATATATATATATATATATCAAAACCGATAAATCTCATGGTGGTTGTTGAAATATCATATCAAGAGAAACCGGGTTTTTCAAATAATACATAATTTCATGAAACTACCACGGTCCTCAAATCCAGAAAACATCATGAAAATCCATAACTCAATGCGAAAATCCATGAATATAATATATGCAACAGAAAACTGTAATGTGAGCATATAAAGGAAAAGCCGTTATTTAACTGCAACAAGTCAATATATATATCATGTGGTTCCTAAGTTCTCCAAATCCATATAACATCAAATAAATGTGAACATGTAGCTATAGCCAGATATATGTGTAAACATGTAGGTATAGCAAGGTATATGTATCTACCTATCAGTAATGATGTAATACCCTCCAGGTATAAGTGTAAGTATGTATGCAAGATATACATGCAGCTATGTCTCATATGTGTATATACCCATCACTAATGGTACAATACCATATAGGTATATGGGTAACTAGCATGTATGCATGTCATGTCAAGGCATATGTGTGAGCATGTAGGTATACAGGTATGCTATATGTTATATGCACAAGGAAAATAAGGATCATGTCTCAAAGTCCCTAAACAATACAATATCACATATGTATAGGTGTTGTACGTGTCATGGCAATTATCGACGGTGTGTGTGTAGCATACAATTATTGCTCGTGAAACATGAACCGTCAATAATGGTGTTGTGTCTCATTAATACTAAGTCCATGCACAATAGGAAATGTGCTATGCAACAAAGGTACACATGCACAATCAATATACGTATATATCTAACTAATAGTCATATCATTTAATCTAGCCCAGACGCATAACGCCATGCGGACGATTCCCCTGTAGATGTTAAATCTACTCATAACAATCCTGGCTAAGTAAAGCCAACCACTCGCTTTTCCTTCTTCGCAGCGCCCGAAGTCCCCGCCTGCGATCCTGAAAGCATATAACAATATAACAAGTATATATTAGCAATCGACCAATAACACGTACCAACTACGTTTGACCGACGCATCAACTCAAAATATACTCTCAAGTGTTCGTCCAGTGGCTAACGCGCGTAGCGACACTACGAAACCAACTCAAGAGCAAAAGTTACACAAGGACACAAACGACATCGGCACGACCCTAGCGAGGAACGCAAAGCGACACAACTACCAAGCCTAGACCCTGATCGTACCGATCGCGCATTCACAACACAATAATAAACGTGGAATCTAATATAAATAACATCGCAACGTCAAAATAAACCCACGCCAAAACTTACCGAAATCTAGTAAGCACATATATCATTTTAGCACAAAACTATAAGTTTTTACCAAAACTAGAATTTACAAACATCACAATATAGCAAGATTAACCCACTCAAACCTTTACTGTAATATTAATCTCACCTAATTAGGATTAGTAAAACTTTAGTTTGCTAATTAGCTTAATTTACAAGTATGAAAATATCAATTAACAAATCTTGCAACTAGGTTAAGTTTTCTTTTAACTAAACATTACACTTAACCATATCACTAAACAAAACCCTAACTTGATTACAAAAAACCTTACTAGGAATTCTAAATATGAAATTAAAAGCTTTAAATTAACATCTAATTAAGCTAATTAAAGTATTAAGCAACAATTAGAGTTTAGGGTTTGAATTTATACCTTCTCAAGAACAAAATCTAGCAACTAGATCCATCATTTTTTTCCCTCCAAAATGATGTTTTCCTTGAAGATATAAGCATGATATGTGAAGAAGAAAGATTGGTTATTGTTTGATTATGAGTTTTGTGGAATTATTTAGGATTTTTGATGAATTTTGGAAGCTCAAAAAAGTGCAAATGGGGCAAATGAAATGAGAGGGCAGCAAGAGGGAGAGGGGCCGGCCATTGCAAGTGGGGGGGTTATGGAAAAAAAGAAGAAAGTTCTAGCTAAAATTGACAATAAATGCTCATTAATGCATTTTTCCACCTTTCTTTCTTTTCTTTTTCAATAAAAAATTAAAACCTTTTGCCACAAAAAATATCTAGATATTAGATGGATGGTTTTGTTTAACTTAAACTTGATTAGTTTAGCAATGATTCAAATTAGAAGTAATTAACCCAAAATGTAGTTACCACTAATAAAGTGCACAAATAAAGCATTAAAATAATATTTAATTAGGGGAAAAATCTATGTGAGCCAAAACTTCTAATTGGCCCCCAAAGCCCGCGCACTAGCTTCATTCTAACTAAACTAAGTGCTGTCAAGTTTATACAGAAGTTTGATCACAATCGGGTTAAAACGGAAAACACCGACTATTTTACCCTAAAAACGGAAAATTCGCAATACAATTTCTAAAACGTTACAATCTTAGACAATCTTTTCTTTTGATTCTACTTCGATTCAGCCTATGGGCCGAATCTCCCTTTGTAGGCCGGCTCATCCTTTTACTTGGCCCGCTCGGCTGAGTATTATTTTTTGTGCAAACAATTATAAAATATGTTCCTTTAACCTTACCAATATTTCAAAGTTTTGTTGCAGCGGAATGAACATTTCACTTGGTATAAGAGCAATCCGGATTCTATTCCCACATAGAATATTAATTACGGGTAATTTAAATTTAAAAGTCGCCGCGCATGTTAAAATATAAAATATATTCGCGCAATCCTGATCATAATTTTGGAGTTTTGGTGCAGTAGAAGTAACATTTGACTTATATATGATTCCGACTTTTAGTTTTCTTACTGATGGAGGTCCTTTTCGGGTATCCGTCAGATGTTGTCTTCCGTCGATCTCCCGGTGGATTCTTGAGGTGATCTTCTGTTGCGTGTGGGACTTAATGGGTTTTGAGGAGATTGGTGATTTGAGGAGTTTAGCGCCGAGTATCTGCAAAGAAGTCCCGGGGTAGTTTGGTACCACCGAGGACCCTCTGACGATCAAGTTAGCACTAGATCCGAGCAGAGTAACGGCTAAATGGAATAAAATGGCTTACTTGACCCCTCTGTGATGGGGGTTTATATAGTGGCGGCAGCACGCAGTAGCGGGTGCGAGAATCTCGCCGGCAGTTACGCTCCCGACGTCACGCCCGCGTAATAAGCGGATCGTCCGTTAGTAGGGATCGTGATGACGTGGAACGTGGGATGCTGCCGATGGAGTATCCACGCATGGCAAGATTTGTGGAGCGGCGGTTACGCCTGTGAGTGGTGGATTTGGTCGGTCGGAGGGACCAAGGAAGATGGCCTCGGCGGGAGAGCCCGGGAACGAGCGAGAAGGCCGAGGTATCTTGGTCCTGTAGTGTAACATTTCAGAAAAATAAAATATTATTTTGAGGATTTTTTATAATTAAATAATATTATATTGAATATTTTAATAAGACGGTATAATTAAATACCGATAAATTGGGAAAATTTTGGAAAATTATAGAAATTACTAAAAAGAGGGTGTTTTATGTGATTTATGCAAATTATGAAATTTTATGATTTATTATACACTAATTTAATGCTAATCGCGATTAAATATCGCTAATAGCGCATTAAGCCGGCTTTGTGCACATGACATGCACCATGTCATTTTAACACTTGTTACATTTTTATCATGACTTTTTCTCATTTTTCATGCATGGTTGTGTTTAAATGAGAAGAGATAGGAAAACAAAGAAAAGATAAAAAAAAAAAAGGAATAGAATAATGAGGGATGGGCAAAAGAGAGAAGAGAAGAGAGAGGGTGAGGGGTCAAACCTTGGACCAAGTCTCCTATTCCTTCTTCATTACTTTATCATTTTCCTCCCCTCATTCCCTCCATGGTTGCTGCTGCTTCCCTCCACCTCCTCCCTCCTCAAACACCCCCACTTCATCATCAAAACACCTTCAAACTCCATCCCCACTTCATTAAAAATGTGCACAAGCCCTCTAGCTACACTTTGGACCAAGAAAGTTTTCTTTTTGGTGTTCTAGGGGATTCATGAGTGCCAAATGAGGTATTCTCTTAACCATTAGCATAGTATTTCCATTGCTTTTACATCCATGTTTGATTAGAACCGATTTAGTGTCGTTTAGTGAGGTTTGGAAATTTCTAGTTAGGGTTTGAGGAATTCTTGAGTTGTGAGGTGTAATTGAGGCTTATAGTGACCTTAAACCCCCTTTAGTGATATCATTTTAGACTAAAACCTGAGACTTAACCCCCAAATACGAATTTTGAAATTCTGCAGATACGGAAATTTTGGGAATTGTGATGGTTTTTGGTAATCTGCTAACACCCGGGTGACCTTAAAATTGTTTAGCAAAGACAGTGATACATGCAGACAACCAAGGACCCCCCACCAAAATCCTAGCCCCATACCCCAACACCAGGCCGCAGAAATATTCCTTCTGGCCTCAATTTGCGGCCAGACCTGGGGCATTTTGTCTCGTGTTTGTTTCATGGCTCCGGTATCTGTAATCTAGACCCTCCACATATGCAAAATTGGCTAATTTCAATTAGGGTAAAATCTGGGACCATTTTCATGAGTTGCTATTTTGATTCGTAGTTATATTTTTCGTATTTTGGATTCTGGATTTTAGCATTTGTGTTTTACCTCGATCACTTGACATTTGTACGACGATATCGAGGGTTGTTTGGTGGTTTGAAAGGCGTAGTCCGTAGGTTCTAACCTATAGGTTTTTAGCGTGTCGTTTTGGTTTTGAATTGGGTTTTAATGCGGCAAGATACGTTATGATGTGTAGATACCCCCCATGCGGACTTCGAGATGACAAGCAAGCTGTAACGCTTTGAAATTCGTTTAGGTTAATTCCGCGTTAGTTAGTAAGATGCGTGTTTTTCATAAAAACTCGTAAATCTTTTTTTTCCTTTTTAACTAGTTCTAATTGTGATGAGAGGTGTTTATATATATATTTAGGGTTTATTAATTATAATTTAGCTTGTGTTCACTTTATTTGGGAATTTTCCCTAATTATTTTCTTAAGCAAGGTTTAGTATACAACTTGCACACTTATCATTGTAGCTTAGGTTAGTGCAACTATATTATTTCCTTCTTTCATGGCTTATTTTTCCCCACCATTAACCAAGTCAAACCATCATTTTAAATTTTTAAATAGAAAATGAAAGGTATGGTGGTTAGGTGATAGAATTGACCTTGTTTTGACCATTTTCTTCTCTCTCTTTTCTCTCTTCTTCTCATTTTCTGGAATCCTGCAGAAGGACAGCAGAAACCACACCATTTTCAACACCTTCTCTTCTCTTTTTACTTCCCTTTTGATTCCTATACAAACCCTACACCAAAAATCCCTTTTCCCTTCATAAAACCCTTGGAAATGTGGCTCTTTTGAGGAGTTTAGTGGCAAGTCAGTGCACTTGAGGGCTAAAGCTGGAATTTTGGGTTTCTCTAAGGTTTTTGGAAGGTATTAATCTCACACTTAGCACCCTATTTCATAACTTGTAGTTTTGATAGCTAAAAACCGTATTTTTAGTGCTTTTTGTGATATTGAAGGGAAAATGGTGAAGTTTAGGTTAAATTGGTATTTTTATGACTTGATTAGCTTAGTTATGTGCTTATAGTGTTGTTTCAACCTAGAGTTTGCTTCAGATTTCACTAAAATACCTTAATGTATCGATTTAGTGTTAAATGGCTTTTTAACTAGAATTTAGGCTCTGTTGAATCTGCTTGTACCCCGTTGGCTTCAGAATAAAACTGTATTTACTGGAGCATGTACACTAGAATTAGAGAACACCCACGAAGCACGGGAGCCCAACTCACTCATCGGGCCGCCGGAATATTCATTCTGGCCGCAATTTGCGGCCAGATGGGGGATCTGGGTGCTGGGGTTTGTGGTGTGGGTGTCTGCTACTATTTGAATACCTATGGTATATGCAATTTTGTAAACTTTTACCTGTAGAAAAATCTGGGATCAATTACCCTATTTCGTACTTTTAACCTTCGCGGCACGTGCGATACGTGTGTGGGTTTGGGGTTTTCTGCGTATCGCGACGTGTCGGGATAGTTTTAGACGCGTATTCACACGTTCCAGCGTATCGCACACATGCGCGTTTAGTTCGCGACGCGAGTTTCTCGTTTGGTTTCGATATCGCGTTTTGCGAGATATTTTTCTCATATACGAATTCCTTGTGTAAATTCCAGGTTCGCAGGAGGGTACGTCGGACGCCGCAAAGAAGGGGAAGCAGGTGGTCGGCTACACTTAGCACGCGACCAGGTGAGTAGATTTAACATCAACGGGGAAATCGCCCGTATGGCGTTAAGCGTCAGGGCGTGTTAGGATATTTAGCCGTGGATGTTCATATGGACTAGTAGCATACCTTCTTGTTGCATATAGAAATGATAGTATAGAACACTGCACTGTCACTAACGGTTCAAGCTGCACGAGCACTAATTGTATGTTACACTTACACCGTTAGTGATTGCCACGACACTCGCACTATAAGATTGCTACGCATTATACATATCGTTTGATTGCTACTATATTGATATTCTCTACCTGCGCATATGCACACTGTATATTCATACCAGTGCACGCATATATTGATATTCTCATGCCTGCGCACATGCACACTGTATATTCATAACAGTGCACACATATATTGATATTTTCATACCTGCGCACATGCACACTGTATATTCATACCAGTGCACACATATATTGATATTTTCATACCTGCGCACTGCACACTATATATTCATACCGGTGCACACATATATTGATATTTTCATACCTGCGCACATGCACACTGTATATTCATACCAGTGCACACATATATTGATATTTTCATACCTGTGCACATGCACACTGTATATTCATACCAGTGCACACATATATTGATATTTTCATACCTGCGCACATGCACACTGTATATTCATACCAGTGCACACATATATTGATATTTTCATACATGCGCACATGCACACTGTATATTCATACCAGTGCACACATATATTGATATTTTCATACATGCGCATATGCACACTGTATACTCATACCAGTGCACACATATTGATATCTTCATACTTGCATGGATTTACGCACTGAGTTTTGGATTTATATGATTTCTGGATTTGGGAACCGAGGTAATTCTTTTAGCAAAATACGCATTATTTAAAAACCCGGTTTCCCTTGATATGATATTTCAGTGCGTCCACCATGTGTTTTCTCGGTTCTGAGACGTGTGATATATGAACCCGAATCGAGGAGTTGGATGAGGCCGATTGCGGGTACATGGTGGGCCCGGTATGGTACCCCGGGGCGAGAACGGATAGCTGTGCAGTAGACGGTGAGCCTGGCAGAAGGACTACTACATACCGGTGATTGGTTAGACCTGGCGGTTATCCGGAGGATACTGACCAGAGATGAGAGATGGATACGGGACGACACGTACTGCCGGGGCCGAGGGCTGATTCCGCAGACGGAGCCCGATACTTGAGGATTTGCGTGTCGATGCTAGACACGATAATTCATGATATTTTAATGTACCGATGCTAGGCACCCATGACTCTATGAGATTTACAGGATTTGAGTATATGGATGGACACCGATTATTTTCCACGTTGATATTCCGTGTAGATATTAATTATTCCCATGCTCAGTATTCAGTATTTTACATCTCATCCTGTACCCGTTGTACCTGATAGAGTACACTTGCTATCCACGATTATTGCATACCCTGCTCATCCTATATAGATGTCATTAGATTGCACTTGCTATGCACGATTATTGCATACCCTGCTCATCCTATATACATGTCATTAGATTGCACTTGCTATGCATGATTATTGCATACCCTGCTCATCCTATATAGATGTCATTAGATTGCATATGCTATGCACGATTATTGCATACCCTACTCATCCTATATAGATGTCATTAGATTGCACTTGCTATGCACGATTATTGCATACCATGCTCATCCTATAAAGATGTCATTAGATTGCACTTGCTATGCACGATTATTGCATACCCTGCTCATCCTATATAGATGTCATTAGATTGCATTTGCTATGCACGATTATTGCATACCCTGCTCATCATATAGAGATGTCATTAGATTGCATTTGCTATGCACGATTATTGCATACCCTGCTTATCATATAGAGATGTTATTAGATCGCACTTGATGCATGATTATTGCTCATGTAGCTCATCATATAGATGTTATCTGTTAGCATAAGTTAGAGTATCGCGACACGTGCATACTCGCGATTACCTTTATATGTTATCTACTATTCACGAGTTGGCAACTCACCCCCGTTGTGCCACAGTGTTTGCAGGTTGCTTCTCGGAGTAGTCGTGGCAGGCTGCTTTCTTGTATCTTTTTGGCTACGGATACCACTGCAGCTGGTGCGTGAGCTGTCTTGCTGTTAGGTGGGTTGTGGTATCCGGTTATTTCCATTGTACATACTTTTGTATCTAGTACTCTCCATCTACTTTTATGTATTTGACTTAGAGACTAGTGTGAGGACGATGATGTATATTATTGTATTCTGGTGTCGAGCTCGTGTGAGCCGACTTTACTTATGCAGTTTTATCTGTCTGTGATGTTTTCCACTTATTGCTCATTTCTTCGCTACGGCGTCGTATATTGTTATCGTGGTGGTTGTTTACTTAAGGGTTTCTAAACATTTTAACAAACGTTTCTACTAATTGTTTAAAACACTATATACTTGTTCTGGTTTTGATTTCTGGGTTTCGGCTTACTTAGCCGCGTTACGCCTGTAGACGTTACGTGGTTAAGTGCCGGTCACGGGCCAAACTTTGGGTCGTGACAAAGTTAGTATCAGAGCGTAGGTTTTACCTTCGGAGTGTAGGATGACCCTGGTATGATGGAGTAGGTAGCTGCAGCAGAGTGGCGTAGCTTGCATATATTCTGCGGCATACTCACGACACGGTACTCCGCCTAAGCGACCTTAGGACTTATTGATTGAAATTCCTTCATGGTTGCATACATTCTTGTGATTCGATTTCCGTATCCTCATCGAATCCTACTTTCTTTTCAGCCATATGCCGCCAAAGACTACGAAGGCGCAGAGAGCGGCTGCGAGAGCCGAGATCCGAGTAGATTCATCCGAGACGAGGACTGATCCGGGCAGTGCACCCGTTGTACCAGAGCTGACTGTTCCTCCTACGACAGACCAGATCGCTATGCTAGGGGCCGGTATGCAGGAGATGCGCCAGATGATAGGATCCGATATGCAGGAGATGCACCAGATGATGGGGTGGCTAGTTGAGACACTTCGAGCGCAGCGACCTGAGGTAGCTCCACCCGTCGCAGGGACCGTGATGGTACCTACAGTACAGGCAGTTGCCCTCGCAGCTACAGAGGTCATCTCAGTATCGCTATCAGAGTTCATGAGGCTGAAGCCTCCGGTCTTCACAGGCACCGATGCAGCTGAGGACCCACAGTCTTTCATTGATAGGATGGCCCAGATATGTCGTTCGCTTAGATGCTCAGATGCGAGATGGGTAGAGTTCGCGCAGGCGTCCAATACGGTGGTCTCAGGTATCCTTCCAGTATGTTCTGCCGATGCACACGTGTTGTTTGATCCTGGATCCACGCACTCGTACGTTTCCACACATTTTGTGCCGAGTTTGGGTAGAGAGTCCGGTTTGCTTGATCAGCCACTTGTTGTGTCACGACCCAAAATTGGCACATGACGGCCCTAATACTACGCAACGCCTAAAGACGTAACGCAGTAAAAGAAAGCCAAAACCCATAAATCTAAACCATAAACATACGAAAAAGATAATAAAAGTTTTTGAAACATTTGAAATCACAACCCAAATTCTTTAAAAGAGTCCACTTTCTTTCTTTAAAATTTTGGCAGCACCTCCTTTTGTAAAAACTAACCCAAAAATGGGTACAAAAAATAAAGATAAATAAGCATCCCCAAACGGGAGCAAATACACGCCCAACGGCGGAAAACAAACACCACAACGGGTATACGACGCCGTAGCGAAGGAATAAGAGACAAAAGAAAGGAAACTGTATAAAAGGCAACAAATCCACAATAATATACAATATCGTCCTCACCAAGTCTCTAAGTCACAACATACTAGTAGATGGAGAGTACAAGATACAACGAATATACAACACAACATCGGATAACCACAAAACCCACCTGGGCAAAACTGCACACTATCAGGCGAAGTGGTATCCGCAGCCAAAAGATGATACGAAGGATGGAAATAGCCTGCCTCTGACTATCCTGAGGAACACCTGCAAACACTGTGGCACAACGGAGGTGAGTTACCAACTCGTGAATAGTAAATAACATATGCAGGTAATCGCAAGTATGCATGTACAGCGTGAATCTAAGATATGCAATTACCAGTAATAACATGTCATATGAATGCAGAATAATGGAAAGTACACTAGCAGGTACAACCAATATATATAAAGCAATAATGATATGACAACAGTATGCAATAACCATGCAATAGGGATATGAGAATATAAATGTGCAACAACATGAAAGGTACACTAACAGGTACTACTAATACATGAAGCAGTGCACTAACAAATAAAAGTGAGGTATGGAGTGAAATATGTCATTCCCACAGAATCCTGACATCGTGGTAGGATCACAATCCAGCAAGACAAATCAAATCCCAATTCCTCAAATCAGCCCCCAAATTGGCTCTCATATCATCTAAGTACCACATCTCCTCAATTTCACAATATCAAGTATATTTCGTATATCCCGAATGTACAGCAGCAAGTAGATCTCACCTATCTCGTATGTACAACATCAAGTATATCTCACATATATCGAATGTACAACATCAAGTGGATCCCACATATCTCGTATGTACAATATCAAGTATATCTCACGTATATAGAATGTACAACATCAAGTGAACTCTCCAATGTCCTAAATCCAATGTCAATGAGTCCTTTACATTCTAGGTATATTTGCATGAATAAATATGATGATGTATATAATTAATGTCAATACACATATATTAGCGTCACATTCCACTAATATTGGTGTAAGGGTATATATAACAGCGGCTCAATCCCCTGTTATATATACAAAGGAGTAATTAGAAATATCATGAAACCAATGTGCCAAGCATCGACACAGAAAAGTGATCTATCAGATGCCGTCTCCCAGACTAACATCCTGATAGGTACGTATCATACGCTATCCCGAAAGCTTGAGTGCCTAGCTCTGACCCTCGCCTCTCGACGTATCCATACGTACATGACTCCCGTCAGTATCCACATGATAGCCGCTGAGTCATAGGTCCTGTCACCGGTAGGTATGGTTCCCCTAAGCCTCATCGCCTAGCACCACGACATCGTTCTTGCTTCGGGGTACCTCCGGGCCCCACCATGTACCCACAGACGGTGCCTCCCGCTCTTCGAATCGGGTATATAATCTGAACCGATAAATCTCATGGTGGCTGCTGAAATATCATATCAAGGGAAACCAGGTTTTTCAAATAATGCATAATTTCATGAACTACCACGGTTCCCAAATCCAGAAAACATCATGAAAAATCCATATCTCAATGCGAAAATCTATGAATAAAGTATACGCAACATAAACTGTAATGTAAGCGTATAAAGGAAAAGCCGCTAATTAACTGCAACCAGTTAATATAAATATCATGCGGTTCCTAATATCTCCAATTCTTAAATAATACATCAATAAGGGTAAATACGTAGCTATAACCAGATATATGTGAACACATGAAGATATAGCAGAAAATATAGGTATCTACCTATTTATAATGATGTGATATACCTACCAGCTATAAGTAAAGTATGAAATGCAAGGTACACCTGTAGCTATGTCCTTAGGTGTGTATGTACCTATCACTAATGGTATGATACCCTATAGGTATACAGGTAACTATAAGTCATATGCGATAAGAAATATGAATCAATGTCACAATGTCCCTAACCAGACAATATCATTTCTATATGTGGGTTGTGCGTGACATGGCAATTATTGACGGTGTGTGTGGCATACAATCAGTGCCCGTGCAACATGAGCCGTCAATAATAGTGCAGTGTCCTAAGGATACTAGTCCAAGCACAACAATTACTAAGCAGAAAGGTAAATACGCAATTCTAAACATGACATAGAATATGCGACAAAGTTAATATCTCTAGCCCAGACACATAACGCCATGCGGGCGATTCCCCTGTAGATGTTAAATCTACTCACCAACGCTCCTGGCTAATTGAAGCCTACCACCTGTTTTCCCTTGTCGTAGCGTCCGAAGTCCCCGCTTGTGAACCTAAAATTTCACAAACACATCACATAAGCAAATATCATACATTGACAAAAAGACATCGAAATGCAAGAATAACGCCCTGAAAATTGTACTGCGCACTTAGCGTATCTATCGCGCACGACATCGGCCAAAAACCCTAATTGGGGTCGCTAAACAACTAAGTCTAGACCCCGATCGTCCCGATCGCGCAACACAACACAAAAATTACGAGGAATACAATAGATATAACCTCGCAACGACCAATCGAACCCACGTCGGAAAAACCCCGAAATCTAGTAAGCAACCTATCGCAATATTTCGCACTAGTTTCAAGCTAATGCAAATATAGCGATTACAAACACCTTAAAATAGCTTAACTAAGCTATCTAAACCACTTCTATTTTTTTAACACTCGCTAATTATGTTTTAGCAAAAACCTAGTAAGCTAATTGCATAATTAAACAAAGTGTTCACAAGCAGAAATTAACATTTTCTACTAGGTTAATCTTCTCCAAAAAATAAATTAACACGTCAAATAAACATTAAACACATAAATCAAGTTTTACCCTAACTAGATTATCATAAAAATCAAGTCTTGAATTTCAAACATGAAATTAAAAGCTTAAATAAACAATTAATATGCTAATTAGAAATTTAGAAACAACAAAAAGGATTAAGGTTAAGGTTTTATACCTCCACAAAAGATCAAAACCAAGAAACCAAACTCATCATCTTTTCCTCCAAAATGATGTTTTGAATGAAGATCCAAGCTACTTTTGAGTTCAAGAATGAAGGAAAATGAATATATTTGAGTTTTTGTGATTTTATTTGGATTTTTCATGATTTATTTGATGAAAATGAGTTCAAAATGGGTGGAAATGATGGAGGGCGGCAAGGGGAAGGGAAGGGCTGGCCAAAGGGGTGATGGGTATTTTTGTGAATTTTTTTGTGAAGAAAATGCTATGAAAAAGTGTAATAAATGCTAACAAATGCTATATGCCACCATTACACCTTTTTTTTTTAAAAAAATAAAACCTTTTGCACTCTAAAAATATCTAGATATTTAAAAAGAAGTTTCCAAAATATTCTAGTGACAAAAAATAAATTTATTCACGAGAGAAAATTTTTCCGATTTACGTGCACAAAATACCGCATAAAATAATATTTTATTTGGGAAAAATTCTATCTGAACAAAAACCTCCCAAATACTCCCAAAGTTCACGCACAAGCTTTATTTTAGCTAAAAAAAGTGCCAGTAAGTTTCTACGGAAGTTTGATCGAAATCGGGTTAAAACGGAAAATACCGACTATTTTGCCCTAAAACGGAAAAATTCGCAAAACGATTTCTAAAACGTTACATGTTGCGACCACTCCTGTAGGAGAGTCGTTTGTTGCTAGGCACGTGTTCCGATCCTGTACCGTCCGTATTGGCGAGAGAGAGCTGCCTGTCGACTTGATCCTTCTTGAGATGTTGGATTTCGACGTTCTTTTGGGCATGGATTGGTTAGCCACGTGCTATGCGTCTGTGGACTGCCGCGAGAAGACAGTTAGATTTTGTTTTCCCGGCGAGTCGGTTTTTGTTGTGCTGGGGGACCGTGGTGCCGCCCCTCACAGTTTGATTTCTTCTCTTCGCGCTGGACAGCTTTTGAGCAGGGGATGTCAGGGATTTCTAGCCTATGTTTGCGATACTAGAGCTACAGGTGTTCCGTTGGACCAGGTTCCGACCGTTTGTGAGTTCCCTGATGTTTTCCCTGACGAGCTTCATGGGCTACCGCCTGAGCGCGATATTGTTTTCTGTATCGATTTGATTCCCGGCACGGGGCCTATTTCTATACCGCCTTATCGGATGGCCCCGGCGGAGCTTAGTGAGTTGAAGGGTCAGTTGCAAGACTTGCTGGATAAGGGACATATTCGACCCAGTGTTTCTCCTTGGGGTGTTCCTGTCCTGTTTGTCAAGAAGAAGGACGACAGTTTGCGTTTGTGTATCGACTACAGCCAGCTGAACAGGGTTACAGTGCGGAACAGGTATCCTTTGCCACGCATCGACGACTTGTTCGACCAACTTCAGGGGGCAGGATATTTTTTGAGGATCGATTTGCGATCAGGCTACCATCAGCTGTGGGTTCGACAGGAGGACATACCGAGGACAGCTTTCCGCACGCGCTACGGCAATTATGAGTTTTTGGTGATGTCGTTCGGACTCACCAATGCGCCAGCCGCATTCATGGACTTGATGAACCGTATTTTCCGGCCGTATCTTGATCTGTTCATCATCGTATTCATTGACGATATCTTGGTGTATTCCCGGAGCAGAGAGGAGCACGAGCAGCACCTGCGGATCACGCTGCAGACTTTGAGGGAGCACCAGCTTTTCGCCAAATTCTCCAAGTGTGCATTCTGGCTGGACAGCGTAGACTTCTTAGGTCACATGATTACACGGGATGGTATATGTGTGGACCCGAAGAAGATCGAGGCCGTTCAGCGTTGGCCCAGACCTACATCAGTCACAGAGATTCGTAGCTTTCTAGGACTGGCCGGCTACTACAGGCGATTTGTGCAGGATTTCTCCCGTATTGCTGCACCTTTGACCGGGTTGACCCGGAAGGGAGTTCCTTTCGATTGGACGGAGGAATGCGAGCACAGTTTTCAGCAGCTACGGACTCGACTGACTACGGCGCCGGTGTTATCATTGCCTTCAGGATCGGGTGGATTTGTGGTCTATTGAGATGCTTCTCGAGTGGGGCTAGGGTGCGTATTGATGCAGCATAACAGGATGATCGCGTATACTTCACGGCAGTTGAAGAAACATGAACAGAACTACCCCACTCACAATTTAGAGATGGCTGCAGTGGTCTTTGCACTTAAGATCTGGCGACATTACCTATACGGTGAGTCGTGCCAGATATTCACTGATCACAAGAGCTTAAAGTATATATTTCAGCAGCGAGACCAGAATCTTAGACAGCGTCGTTGGATAGAGTTAGTGAAGGACTACAATTGCGAGATCTTGTATCACCCGGGCAAGGCTAATGTAGTGGCGGATGCTTTGAGTAGGAGGCCCGGGTGTGGTTTATCTTATTTGAGCGCAGTGCAGAGGCAGTCGGCGGCGGATTGGCAGATTTTATGCGACAGCCGGGTGCAGTTCGAGTTTACGCCAATCGGGGGATAGATTGCGCATGTTCGTGCATGCCCACGGTTGCTTGAACGTATACATGAGGTACAGTACAGTGATGACCATTGTTCAAGATTCAGGGCACAGATTGGACAGACCAGATTTTCCGAGTTCGTGATCGATGACCTGGGGATACTGCGATTTGGGACTAAACTGTGCATACCAGATGCTGAGGGACTGCGGCGTGAGATTCTTGAGGAGGCACATCGATCGGTGTACAGTATTCATCCGGGTTCCACCAAGATGTACCATGATATGAGAGATGTTTACTGGTGGGACGGAATGAAGAGGGACATCGCAGATTTCGTGTCGAGATGCCTGACTTATCAGCAAGTCAAGGCCGATGTCATGACCCGAAAGAGCATGTGACTGGCCCTTGAACCATATGAAGCCTATAGGACCCCATCTGATCCAAGTAAGCCAAAAGCCCAAAAATCTAAAACCATTTTAAGGAGTAAATAAGGAAAACTGGTTTTAAGAAGTAAAGAAAACATGTTTTGAAATTCAAAGTTTTTAAATAACTAAGCCGAATATTCATTTTTAAAATGTGTAATCTTTCCTGAAAAATTCGGCAGAGTTTCCTTTGCAAATACTGGCCCCGAACGGGGTACAACAAGAATAACATATATGTATACAAGGAAAAAGGCATCCCAAAGCGGGAGCTAGCTCTTCGTCAATCGACGGTCACAACCACGCAAGCAATATAATATACAACACCAAAGGGCGAGGATCAAAACTCAAAAAAAGAAACTCAAACAGCCAGAAAACCGTAATATTACAAGCGCGACTCTAAGGTTTACATCACTGTTTTACTAAGTCTGAAACAATATACAAGTTTTGGTTGATGGAATTTCTAGATACAATGAATAATACATGTACAATGGCGGTTCTAATACAAAAGAACCCACCTACCCAAGCAAGTCACCTATATGGAAGTAGTGTGCCAGAAATGCCGCTATGGAATCTGTACGGCAAAAACCTGCAAGAACTGTGGCACAACGGGGGTGAGTTGCCAACTCGTAAATAGAAAATATCTACAAGCAGAGATCGAATGTATGACCCAGCCTAGGTCAATATGATCAGATATATAAACCTTAATATGAATAAGTCTGCAGCATGCTAAACTGGCAATGTAATCTCTATACATGCGTGTAGTGCCAAGTGCTCGTGCCAGTGCCTCAGGTAATAGCATGTCATAAATATGAGGTATGATCAATGTAACTGCATGTATGTGGATCCCGTCCACTCGTCACCCAATGACAATAACCATCATGCTTGTAAATATCATCAGCATATGCATTGAAATATAAGGATATAAACCACCTGTGTCCCTTGCAACACGTCAAAATCATGGAACCGGAGTGTCTAGCATCGACACTCGAAAACGTCATGAAAACTGTGCCCAGCATCGGCACGTAAATCCTCATATATCGGGCTCCGTCTGCGGAATCGGCCCTCGGCCCCAGCAGTACGCCCATAACCATCTATCGACTCTGGTCGGTATCCTCCGGATAACCGCCAGGTCCAACCAATCACCGGTAGGTACTCGCCCACCTCTAGGCTCAATCGGCAAAGTCATTCGATCATCTTGCCTAGGGGAACCATACCGGGTCCACCATGTACCCACAATCGGCTCGTCCACTCCTCGAATCGGGTTTCACATGTCGCTCTCAGCACCGAGAAAACACATGGTGGACGCACTGAAATATCATATCAAGGGTAACCGGGTTTTTAAAGCAATGACATATTTTCTTTTGAAATACCCACGGTTCCCAAATCCAGAAATATCATGGAAATAGCAACTCTCAATGCGTATAATCAGGAAGCATGATGTATGTGACATGTAAAAGAAATGTAATCATATCAGTCTGTCATGCAAGAATCATATCCTGAATGCAACAGTACTACAGTGTAGTGACATGGCAATTATCGATGATGAAGTGTGTGAGCCGGCAAACAAGTGTACGTGGAACATACGCATCATCGATAATGGTGCTGGTGTCCTAGCAGCATGACTGTAATATATCAATAAACACAAGCAATGCAATGCAAATAGCATGAGTATGCGGAATCGAATAATCAACGCAACAGTACATACTCTATCTCAATAAATATATCATGCAGCCTTGCCTTTTGAAATAAGACGAATCAGGGTTTTTGGTAAAATAAGGGCTACGGTGTTTTAAGAAAAGATGTGTCGTTTTGAAAATATCCGTAGAATCTCTTTTGCCTATCTTTAAAATATCCCCGATTCGTTAGTTTTGAAATAGGTATGACTCGGGTCTAGTCTAACGCCTACTATGCGAACTATGGACCCAACTATCAAGTCAATCGGGAGGGGTATGAAAACCACCTAAATCTGAGTCAATATATACATATATATACAATAGTCGGTAATCTCGCCTCAATAGTATCACGTACGATACAGTATACCATATAACATCCTCGAGTCATGAGTGCGGATCTAACATCGATAAATAGCTGGTACGGTAAATCGTCGTACGGCATCCCAATAGCTGGGTACGGGTCAATATCACATTCATCTCATCACATATCAGGTATCACTACCATCATATCACATAATCTAGGGTACAAGTCTAAGTCTAGTACCATCGATACCATCTATATAAATATGAATGCGGGGTAAAACACATGCCCAAAGGCCCGCTAAAGCCATCATGTCACATCTCAAATACGAACTCTGTCATATCGCCGAATCTCACGGCCTCAAATCCCGTATATGAACACATAGTTCCATACCCATGTGTAGATATACACACCTCCATGTGCGCATAGATAAAAGAAAGAATGTATGCAAGTATATGTGTACGTGTATGTGTGGGTGTGCAACCCCTACTCTAGGGTTTCGCACTATACTAAACCAATACATCCTTATCATCAATAATCCTAAGCAACACATAATAAATATATGTGTGTATACGTATTCGTATACATCACCACGGACTGCGGGGGTGCTATACGCCATCCACCTGACTTCTCCCCATAGATATAAATCTACTCACCTTTCTTCTCGTGTGCCGATGCCGATGTCTCCGTATTCATCTTCTTCGCCTCAACATCACGTAGGGTACCTACAAGTATATCATAAATGCTAAAGCACATGAAAATCACATCGGAAAGCCAAAACAGCACACGCTACTCGCATAGGTAAAAACCTATCGTCTCGCATGTAGATACGATCAATATCCACTTGTCGTTGACGTCCAAACGCCACCTGACAGAAACGAATCACCAAATACCAAAATCTATGCTAAATCAAGTCGTAAATCATGCGCCAACATAGAAAAATCAACCCAGATTTTACCCTAAATGGAATCAGACAAAATTGCACATGCCATGGGTCAAGACTACTGGAAATAGGGCCATGCACCAAAAACGAGATGGTTTCCTCCTGCTCTGGCCTCAAATTGCGGCCAGAAGGAATTAATTGGCCGCCGGGAATAGGAGTTGGGGGCTAGGGTTTGGTGTGGTGGTTCCAGGGTGCCTACACATCTCATTGTCAACTCAGATTTATTTTAGGATGTCTCGGGTGAGTAGATTACAAAATACACTCCCAGATTTACAGTTTTCCCCGACATCGTCTCATAAATCCATATTCTGGTTTCTAGTTCAGGTTTGGGTCCAATTTAACATCACACAAGGGGTTCTAAGGTCATAACAAGCCTCAATTTCATCTTTGATTTCAGATCTAACCTAAACCCTAACTTGAAGTTTCACAAGTCCACCAAACGACACCATATCGACATGAAACTAGAATGGATGCAATAAGAATTGAAATATTAAACCAGGGGTGCAGAAATTACCTCCTTTGGCAACTCAAGAAAATTCTTGAGTTGCTCAAGTCCTCCAAATCAGCTCTCCCTTAGTCCATTGTGTAGCTAGTGAGCTCGGGAGCAAGTTTTGTGAAGTGGGAATGGGGTTTTTGTGAGTGAATTGAGATGGATCTATGGAGTGAAGGTGGAGGGAGATGAAAGAGGAGCAGGAGCAGCAGCAGCTCTTAGGGAAGGGGGGAGAGAAATGAGATGGGGAAATGAAAAGGGATGGTTCAAAAAGAGGGGTTGACCCTACGCCTACCCTCTCTCTCACTCATCATCATACTTACCTTTTTCTTTTCTTTTTCCTTTTCTTCTCCCGCCATGGTGAACCCTAAGCAAATATGCACCCAAAATATGTAACAAGTGTAAAAAGTGTGGAAAAATGACATGTGCACCTTTTTGCACAAAAGTGCTAAAAAACCGATTAGCGACTTTTAATCGCGATTAGCACTAAATTAGCACATAACTAATCATAAAAACTTTAAAATGGCATAATTCCATAAAATACCCTATTTTAGAATTTTCCATAATTTTTCCCCATTTATTTGTATTTAATTATACCGGAATATTAAAATATTCATTAAAATAATATTAAATTATAAAAATTCCCAAAAATGATATTTTATTATTTTGAAACGTTACAATCCACCCCCCCCCTTAAAGAAATTCGGTCCCCGAATTTAAATTTAAACCCCCCAAATACTAGAATATTTCAATACAAATTCCAAGTCGTCGGGGCTCCGAATCATCAATACATAAAACATCATAGCGCAATGCATGCGCATGAGTACTGAGCAGATAACTCATAAACAAAACTCCGTCAAGCATCCCGCAATCATCGGAGTCATGGTAAAGACACAAATGTCAAATTCAATACAAAACCAATATGATATAGATCAGAACTATACATGTAGACATCCAATCTATACATGTGAATAGCTGATGTAAATGCATGCCAAATCTTTTTAAGTCGCTATGCGATGCGCATAACACTGCACAGTGGCGGACGTTTTTGATAAGAAAATAACTATATATATGTATATATATCTTTTGTTTACTATGTACGTTCCGCCGTTTTGAAAACAATTCAGAAGGGTTTCCTTGTTTTTAAAACGTTCGTGTCATATCGGACACGTAGGTATATACTGAGACTATAGCTCGCTTTTTGGAAATCCCTTCGATAACTATCAGTGCATGCAAAATATATCCAGCTACTGTCCTCTGACCAGTCCTACTCAGTACGAAAACACATAACAAATATCATAAAACGTACTGCTCCATAAGAATCAATCCCAAAAGGTATATAAGAATACCCTATGCGTCTGGTGCGCACGGAAATCAAAATCCATATATGTAACATACATGTGCACAGAATAACATCTAGGTGCAATGGGTGTGCACGAAACATCTGTCATAGGCAACATGTGTGCCTGACAGCAAAATCAGGTGCATCTGACATGCACGAAAAATCCCGATTTAGTGCATCTGGTGTGCACCAAAATCGTATCTCAAAACATGCGCCCAACATGCGCGAAAATCCAAATCGGTGCATCCATGGTGCTCGAATGAAAATCTAAATCCTGCGCACTCAACATGCACGGAATCACGAAATCCAATAGCAAACGTCGAACATGCGTAAGTCCAGTCAAAAGCACGGAGTGCAGGAATCATAAATATCAGGGTCAAAATCAACGATATAATGCGGCTCAATCAAAATCAGGTGTAGCGCGATGGAAAATCTCACAACCGTGCGCATCAGCGTGCACAAATCAAATCAAAACACTAAAAGTGCATGAAAACTATGCTGGAAGCGTAAATCAAATCACCGGCATATAATAGGCATGAAATCACAATCAATACCTCAAGAATAATAACTATGCGCAAGGTATAAATACCCAGTAAGTGCAACCATGGTGCACAAAATATAAATCCGGTGCAACAAAGGCACAAATACAAATCTGGTGCGATAAACGCAAAAAACATAGAACTGGTGCATCCCATGCACAAATACCCAACAATAACTCAAATGCGAAAGCAGCAACACCAAGCATACCCAGGTGTAAAGAAAATCATAAACGTGTGCAACTGCGTGCACAAAGCACATATCAATGCACTACAAGCACATATAAGCTATACCGAGTGCAAAAATCAAATCGTGAGCGTAACATATGAACCACATCCAATCAACCGTATGAAATCCATAAAACTCAATCATAAAGAATAAATCATGCAAATAGATCGCCCAAAATACCGAAATCCAAAGTGACGGATGCGTGATAATCAAATCACAAAATCACAAATCATAAATACCACCGTCGGTATATCCTCCTTCGAAGTCGAGAAGGTGTCGGTACATCCAATGCTAGCAGCGCAAAATATCTACTTGCATCTTGCTCACGGCTGGCGTCCTCTGCTTCTGGTTCCTTATCTTCCCTGTAGATTACCAATCTCGCAATCCATCGGCTCATCGGCCTGGTCAGGTGTGCTAACGGGAGCGATTCCGTTCTGGCACTTTTCTGGTCATCTCTCGGTCAATCCTCACGACCGCTCGTTGATTGTTACGAAAAAGTGTGTTTGTAGTAATTAACCGCAATCAATAATGATGTCGCGTGTAGCTAGACCGAGATGAGTACGGGTCGTCCTCAGGGAAACGTTGAATCTTTTACTCTTACTTTAGATGTGTTGAAAAAGAGAGGAGGAATAAAGAATTTTGTGAAAGGTTTCTAGATCTACGTTAAGCAAGAATGCAAAATATACATATCTAGATTATTTTAGGGATGTAGTTAATATACTAAGAGGGCTTGTAGGGTCCGTTAGGATTTAGTAGTTATGGACGATTAATTAAAAGTTACCCTTTTTATCCTTTAATAGATTTAAAACTAGAACGACGGTGATGCGTGTAGATTAGGGTTTATGGCGGGAAAAGGAATCCCACTCTTAACCCTTATCTCGACACGGAACTCCATTCATATCTAGCCTTTACCAAAACAATCATTAATCTAATCTCTAATCGCGGTCGGAACTAACAAAGAATTGTTAGCGCGCCCGATTAGGATGTTAATGATTCTTTTGATAAAATTCATAAACTTTATAGGACTTAAAAGGGGTTTAGGGATGTTCATCATCCATTAGCCTACCCTAATCCTACGAACCCTAACAAGCGGAGAATTACTCGCGCATGTTGGGAGAAAAAGAGATGGAGAGAAAATGCATAATTAAACTACGAAGAAATAGAATAAGAAAAAGAAAGCTACCTTTATTAATCAACAATATTCATTACACTTTGATTCCTTAGAAAATGATTACAATTACTAGTTGCTTCTCGATCTCTTCTAAGGAGGTAGACGAACAGTTGATGATCAGCCTGGATGCGTGAGCCGTCTTGGACTTCGTGATCTCGTCGGCTTGATGATTTTTCCAAGAGGCTCTCGGTCTTTATTTATAGTCCCAGAGCCAGAACCCTAGCTTCCTAATTTGGAAACTAGTTGTTACGATTCTAACCAAAAAAAATCCAGAATCCCAACTCCCTTAAAGTGCGGCGGAACCGCGGCCGTTGGATGGGTTTGACCGCGGATCCGCGGTCTTATGGTGGGATCTTGGCCTTAAATTTCTTGTGGCTTCTTCTGGTGACACGTGGTGATCTTTTGAATCTCTGGAAACTGAAAATCTTTTCTACGTCACTGTCAGAATTGATTTCTTTAGTTTACTTTCTTAATTAGGTAGGTTTGTTTTGCCAACTTTGATTTCCTTGATTTCAGCCCTGCAAATTCTGCACAATATCTCAACAAATAATATTTAGTAGAGTTTGTTATATTGTGATATTAACTTAACCATTAAGAATTGGTCAAAGGTATTTAATAAGGTAAGCATATTTAATTGGGCCAAATGTTACATGGATAATATATGCTTACTTTTTCCTACCAAATGTTAATTATAATATATAAACACATGAAAATAGTATTTTTACAGATAAACCCTCATATGTATCATATATTATAATAAACACCTTTCATTATATAGAAATGGTAGGAAAAATGTCATATTAAATGTGCAGTTTTATCAACTGAACAAATACCCCCAAACTTATCTTTGATCGTCCCGAGCAAACTAGTTTATTCAAGAGAAAGAGAAAAAGAAAGGAGAAAACTAAACACACTTTCGTAGGCAAACACGATTGCACTGAGCACGTGCAACAAGCCGTTAAACCTCTAGGTGTCTCTAGTAGGAGGAGTGTTGTCTCCTGAGGGTTTTCAGCGGATTACACCCACAAAATCCTATAATAAAAGAGAGATAGTGAAATTTACATATAAAGATAAGAACCATAAAAGAAAGACTTTGAAAATAAGAGTTTTCAACTACACTAGCTTTTCAGTTGTCATGAGCCCTATCTTAATAGTCATGAAAAAATGTTAGAAATCACATCATCCCTCAATAAAATATCGTCTTTATTTTTCATTCTTACCTTTCATCCAAACATCAATCATATACCCCTACGTGTGTGAAATGGACATCCCTACACTCGGAGAATTCAATTCAAGCTATCATACTCTTGTCCATCTACCTCAATACTTTTTAACTTGATGAATATTTAGATTTGCTCACACATTTTCATGCGACCGTTAATACTTCTTGGGGTACTAACGACCGATTACTCATGTGCTTGCTGATTAGTTGATAATATTTTCCTCGTCTTGCACCACCTAAGGCTTAGCAGTGACTCCCAGACCAGTTGGCCTTAGGGCACTAGGTGAAGAAGCACCCTCGCTATATTTTTTTATTGCTGCCTTGGCGATAACAAAACCAGTGTTCATTTTTTTCTTTTCACCATTTTTATATTTTCTTTATTTTTTATTTCCTTCATACTTTGGCTTTTAGACAAGAGCATTTCAAGGTATCCTCTACTATCCCGAGTTTCAAGACGTGTGTAAGTGCAAATAGTAGGGTATCAACATTCAAATGTTTGGCTTCCAGAATAGAAACTATTTATCAGACTTATTTTTATCCTCAGATTAGTGATTTCCTTCATCTTACTAACCCTTGGGACAACAGCTCATAACTACTTATTACCAGTTCGTTTAAGAAAACTTCTAATTTTCTTGGTTTTCTTAAACTATTCCTATCTTTCATATATAATTTTTCACTTTCTATTCTTTTATTATCAAAAAAAAATTGTGCTTAAATATAGTATAATGCAAAGTATGTGTAAATAAGCACAAACCTCCCCCAAACTTGTTTTCAACAGTGTCCTCACTGTTGCTATCTGCTGGATCACAAAAACCTGTAAGCTTGGGAGGACATTATTAATGGGGGCAAGAATATATGAAAGTGAAAATCCTCCCCCAAACTTATTTTTGGCTCACAAATTTGAGGACAAAAGTTATGTTCAAGAGCCAAAAATATACCCCCCCTCAAACATGAGTTAGACAATACGAAGCATTTTAAGAGGGGGTGAGACATTTGGTCAAAGTAAGACTTTACAAAGACCAAAAGTTAACACCAACCATTCAAAGATTTTATCAGTATAGCGTATAGGTTGGTGGAAAAATGTGTTGTATCGAGTCAAGAAAAAATGGGGAAGGGATAAGAGGTGGTCTGGAAAGGGTTTGAAATTAGAGAAAAGAAAGAATGAGGATGAATGTGAATGATTAGGAAGAAAGAATGGTGACGGTTCAACCTCTATAGGTGGAGATTGATCAATCACAAAATCCATATTGTTTAAAAATTCAAGTTCGTCAGCAAAAAGTTCTTCAAAACTTTTATCAATGGTGTGATTGAACATTTTGTTGTCAAAGAGTTTTGTGCCAGAATTTATCCTACTTGATTCATCAAAAATCATTGAGGTAGAGGACTCGGAAAACTCATCTACCTCATTAAAAATATCCAAATCAAGTCGAATTTCTGGTATTATTGAACTTGAATTAACGGATTGTGATTCATCAAAACTCACTGAAACTATAGGAACAGAAGAAGAACCGGAGAAAGTAGAAGGTGAAATGGATAAACAAATTGGTGTGTCGAGTGTTGCTGAACAAGATGTGGAAGATGGAGGCTGTATTTCGGTCTGATCTTTGTGTATACCATTATTATCAACTTCAAGACATATTTGGGGTTCAGAAAGAATTAAAAGCTCAAGATGATGACCACAAGGAAGTGAAAGGATTTGATGAATTGGTGAGACAAAATCATCCAAAGTTTTGGGTTCATCAATCAATATATCCCTAACGTCAATCACCTCATTCAAGTGAAGGTTAAAATTCTTAAACACCTCATCAAAAGTATGGTTTTCAATCAGTTTTGGTTCAAGAGTGGAGGTGTAGAGATCACAAGGATTGGGTACGGTTTCACTTGAAATGGACCCTTCACAGTCCGGTAAATCAAACACTATAAAGTCACACAACTTATCAGACATTCTATTTGGTGTACTTGATGAATCTATGAAACTGGAATTGTGGATTTCAGTTTGGAATGGGGAGGTTTGATTAGGAAGGGTGTACCGTTCTGTCTCACTACCCAAATCCTTCCTAATTTGGTTCGACAGTTCCAGAAATTTTTCTAATGTCTGCTCCAGACTAGTCTTGGGTTGATAAGGGGTTTCAGTATAAGATTGAAATTCCTGTGGATAATTAAAACTCCCAAATGACTGATTAGAAGAACTGCCTAGAATAGGTGGAAAAGTCGGATTGGATTGATAGGAATAGAATGGTTGCGAAACTTGGGTAGGAGTAGGATCAATATTATGATAAGAAGAATATTGATATGGGTTGTTTGGTTGGCTATTTTCAATAAACATCTTATAAGCCACAAACCGCCTATCAAACTCTCCTCTGGACAGTGGTGGTGATGGTTGATATTGGTCCGGGTTGAAACTTTGGCCTCTAGCCCTAGCTATGTGCTCAGCAATGGACATTCGTCTAGGGGCTTCCTCACTCTGGGTATCAACTGAAATAGGTGTAGCATTAGGATACGGTTGATAAGACCTAGACTGAGATGGCCAACTGTTTCTTTCTGCTTGTTCTATATGATCTCTTAAGGACATGGAAGAGCCAGAAGGTATACCGAAGGGATTACAAAAACAAGAGATATCTGGTTGTGGACAGCAAAGCTCGGCAAGTGTTCTTCTGTTTAGGTCACCCATTATAAGAAGAGAAGAAGGGGGAAGGGGTAAAAAGGGGAGAAAATAATTGGTTTGTTTTGAAAAATGACGGATTTAGACAAATCACACAAAAATGCACAAACAACCCTAGAACTATGGTTACCTAGGTCCAGTCTCTAGACCGCTCCTAGACTTCCAAAGGACAGGCCGTAGGATCAATCCTCTACCGCCTCTGTACCACCCTTGTAGCCAGGTAAGTGGGAAGAAACCACAGTGGTGGGCCTAATTAAAAACCACTAGCCTTTAACACACTTGCCTAGGCACTACAAAAGTAATGCGGATAAACGATAGATTACCCATGACCTTCCTCTATCCTTATTGAGCGCGACAGTCCTTAGAGTCTGGTCTAGATATTTTTTTAATTAATGTAGGGTTGATGCAGATACTCGGTTTGTGATTTGTGGGGCTTAGGAAGGGTGATGAAATCCCCACCTAATCTGGATTTTGGTCTTGCCCCTTAAAAATCAGTATTAAAATATGCAAAAACAAACTGCAAAACAAAACTTTGCAAAAAGATTTTTGAGCGGCGATATTTTGCAAAGAATCCTGCAGAAAATAGATTTTATTGGATTTTAGAGGAGAGAGAAAGAGGTTAGAATCTTACCAGAGAAATGTGGAACCCTAGATCCTCTAACTAGCCGCGCTTCCGCCGCAAATGAGCTCCTTTGCCGCGCTTCCACCGCGAAGTAGATGGATTAGTTGATGAAAATTTTTATGTGGCCTCCTGTACTCCTCTAGATCTCGATGAATGTCTCTGTCTTTCTGTTTCCTTAAGTTTGTGACTCCAGATTCCCTCGCAAAATTCACACAATAATCGTTAAATATACAATTTGCAGTTTTGTTTTAATTATGATATAGATCGAATAAGAATTCAACATAAATAGTAAGAATAAAAAATTACGCACGTATCCCCAGCAACGGCGCCATTTGATTGTTACGAAAAAGTGTGTTTGTAGTAATTAACCGCAATCAATAACGGTGTCGCGTGTAGCTAGACCGAGATGAGTACGGGTCGTCCTCAGGGAAACGTTGTATCTTTTACTCTTACTTCAGATGTGTTGAAAAAGAGAGGAGGAATAAAGAATTTTGTGAAAGGTTTCTAGATCTACGTTAAGCAAGAATGCAAAATATACAGTTCTAGATTATTTTAGGGATGTAGTTAATATACTAAGAGGGCTTGTAGGGTTCGTTTGGATTTAGTAGTTATGGACGATTAATTAAAAGTTACCCTTTTTATCCTTTAATAGATTTAAAACTAGAACGACGGTGATGCGTGTAGATTAGGGTTTATGGCGGGAAAAGGAATCCCACTCTTAACCCTTATCTCGACACGGAACTCCGTTCATATCTAGCCTTTACCAGAACAATCATTAATCTAATCTCTAATCGCGGTCGGAACTAACAAAGAATTGTTAGCGCGCCCGATTAGGATGTTAATGATTCTTTTGATAAAGTTCATAAACTTTATAGGACTTAAAAAGGGTTTAGGGATGTTCATCATCCATTAGCCTACCCTAATCTTACGAACCCTAACAAGCGGAGAATTACTCGCGCATGTTGGGAGAAAAAGAGATGGAGAGAAAATGCATAATTAAACTACGAAGAAATAGAATAAGAAAAAGAAAGCTACCTTTATTAATCAACAATATTCATTACACTTTGATTCCTTAGAAAATGATTACAATTACTAGTTGCTTCTCGATCTCTTCTAAGGAGGAAGACGAACAGTTGATGATCAGCCTGGATGCGTGAGCCGTCTTGGACTTTGTGATCTCGTCGGCTTGATGATTTTTCCAAGAGGCTCTCGGTCCTTATTTATAGTCCCAGAGCCAGAACCCTAGCTTCCTAATTTGGAAACTAGTTGTTACGATTCTAACCAAAAAAAAAATCCAGAATCCCAACTCTCTTAAAGTGCGGCGGAACCGCGGCCGTTGGATGGGTTTGACCGTGGATCCGCGGTCTTATGGTGGGATCTTGGCCTTAAATTTCTTGTGGCTTCTTCTGGTGACACGTGGTGATCTTTTGAATCTCTGGAAACTGAAAATCTTTTCTACGTCACTGCCAGAATTGATTTCTTTAGTTTACTTTCTTAATTAGGTAGGTTTGTTTTGCCAACTTTGATTTCCTTGATTTCAGTCCTACAAATTCTGCACAATATCTCAACAAATAATATTTAGTAGAGTTTGTTATATTGAGATATTAACTTAACCATTAAGAATTGGTCAAAGGTATTTAATAAGGTAAGCATATTTAATTGGGCCAAATATTACATGGATAATATATGCTTACTTTTTCCTACCAAATGTTAATTATAATATATAAACACATGAAAATAGTATTTTTGATTGATGTGAAAAAGTGTGTAGTAGTTAACCGCAATCAATAACGGTGTCGCGCGTAGCTAGACCGAGATGAGTACGGGTCGTTCTCAGGGAAACGTTGAATCTTTTACTCTTACTTTAGATGTGTTGAGAAAGGAGGAAGAAATAAGAATGTTGTAGAATGGTTTCTAGATCTACGTTAAGCAAGAATGCAAAATATATAGATCCAGATTATTTTAGGGATGTAGCTAATATAATAAGAGGGCTTGTAGGGTTCGTTAGGATCTAGTAGTTATGGATGATTAATTAAAAGTTACCCTTTTTATCCTTTAATAGATTTAAAACTAGAACGACGGTGATGCGTGTAGATTAGAATTTCTGGAGGGAAAAGGAATCCCACTCTTAATCCTTATCTCGACACGGAACTCCGTTCATATCTAGCCTTTACCAAAACAATCATTAATCTAATCTCTAATCGCTGTCGGGACTAACAAAGAATTGTTAGCGCGCCCGATTAGAATGTTAATGATTCTTTTAATAAAGTTTATAAACTTTATAGGGCGTAAAAAGGGTTTACGGATCTTCATCATCCATTAACCTACCCTAATCCTACGAACCCTAACAAGTAGAGAATTACTCGCGCATGTTGGGAGAAAAAGAGATGGAGAGAAAATGCATAATTAAACTATGAAGAAATAGAATAAGAAAAAGAAAGCTACCTTTATTAATCAACAATATTCATTACACTTTGATTCCTTAGAAAATGATTACAATTACTAGTTGCTTATCGATCTCTTCTAAGGAGGTAGACGAACAGTTGATGATCAGCCTGGATGCGTGAGCCGTTTTGGACTTCGTGATCTCGTCGGCTTGATGATTTTTCCAAGAGGCTCTCGATCCTTATTTTTAGTCCCAGAGCCAGAACCCTAGCTTCCTAATTTGGAAACTAGTTGTTACGATTCTAACCAAAAAAAATCCAGAATCCCAACTCCCTTAAAGTGCGGCGGAACCGCGGCCGTTGGATGGGTTTGACCGCGGATCCGTGGTCTTATGGTGGGATCTTGGCCTTAAATTTCTTGTGGCTTCTTCTGGTGACACGTGGTGATCTTTTGAATCTCTGGAAACTAAAAATCTTTTCTACGTCACTGTCAGAATTGATTTCTTTAGTTTACTTTCTTAATTAGGTAGGTTTGTTTTGCCAACTTTGATTTCCTTGATTTCAGCCCTGCAAATTCTGCACAATATCTCAACAAATAATATTTAGTAGAGTTTGTTATATTGAGATATTAACTTAACCATTAAGAATTGGTCAAAGGTATTTAATAAGGTAAGCATATTTAATTGGGCCAAATGTTACATGGATAATATATGCTTACTTTTTCCTACCAAATGTTAATTATAATATATAAACACATGAAAATAGTATTTTTACAGATAAACCCTCATATGTATCATATATTATAATAAACACCTTTCATTATATAGAAATAGTAGGAAAAATGTCATATTAAATGTGCAGTTTTATCAACTGATCACTCGTAAAGCAGCACATCTCTAGCGCCGACCTCGGGTCCTCTGAATGCACATCACACATCGTCTTCTGGTGCAAATCTTATTGCAGCAGTGTACTGGAAGGAATTCCTGCTCAAGGTCTCTTCTGATCTCGCCTAAGCCAAACTGTACGGAGGCTAGTACTTTGGCATAATCTTTTCTCGCTCTCTGGTCATCTGCGTCCTTAGTACAACATCTACTCGGAAGCTGGTCGCATCCCTACGCCTCTGTATGCATATCCGACCTTTAACCTTAACGGGGAGTAGTAACAGCTCGTCTGCATCACGCACGAACTTCTTGTCCCGCTTGTCTGTATCATCGTCCATTTCGACGTCGTGTCTCTATCTGCGCACTGCAATGCCCTCGGCTACGGTCCATCCGAAGTCCCTCACACGGACTCGAAATCACGAACTCGGTATCTTCATCACTCAATAGAAGATATCTAGCCGAACACGTCCTCAGTGTGCATATCGCATCTCTGATGTCAGCGGAGTGGAACGTCATCTCGTCGAAATCTCATGCGGACCCCTTTACTTCCCTCTGCTTCAATATCGACTGATTCGGACTCATCTCATCATGGCTGCACGAACTGTGCTCCAACGGCTATGCTCGTATCCGGAGTCTCCCAAGCAGTGTCCCATCACAATATCCGAAAGATGTCGAACCATCCGATCAACTCGTCAGAACATCATAATCCCCCAAGAGATCAACATCTTGAGTACAGTTTAATAGTATCGAGTACATACCAAAGCATCGGTGGTCCAGCCGTTGAAGGGCAAACCCAAGCCTCATTAATGGCGCCGCGGAACCGCCGCAAACCCTAAGGTTCAAAGGCTTTCACACAGTCATTATGTCGAGTTAGGGTTTCATTCTTCTAAAGGGTCCATAGAATCGCTTGCATGTTCCGAATACTTTAAACTTGGAAAATGGGTTCCTGACATTCGATCGTCTCAATCGACTCTCAACGAATCTGTGTGAAGTCTCCTCTAGCTGGAAATAATCTATCTGATGACCTCGCATCGGGGTAAGCGAACGAACCACATGTCCTACTCATTCATCCTCGGTGACTAGCGACTCACCATCATATCTCTAAGTATATGCTCAAGCTGCAGTAGCTCCAACATCTGGGGCGATATCTCGTCATTTGCAGCAACAATTGGCTCATTCGTCCGTACGCTAAACAACGCCTCAATCATCATGAATAAGCGATATAGCAATGGTCATCACATCCTGGCTAGCCTCTATCAGTGGCTCAATCCTTTGGTACCGATCGGTACATCCGAGAAATCTCGCAACAGCGATCTGTCAAACGCTCACGGCACGAAACACAATAAGACGATGCCTCTATATGCAATCGTATGTCTCTGGAAACACGCCATGGTCAGTCCTCGTCAACGACGAGCTCATGCTGACGCAACTCGAGCCGTAGCTCACTCTGCCCGTGCAATCGTGGCAGCAAAACCATAACCAGTATCGATGAGGATAGATCATAGGAATGAATATAATACTGTGCAAGGAAATGTACATCCTAAGGTTTCTTAAGCGGAGTGGCGTGTCATAAGTATGCCGCGGAACATACGTATGGTACGTCACTCCACTCAAGCTACCTACTCCATCAACCAAGGGTCATCCTATGCGACGAAAGTTCGGGTATAATACCCCCTCGACTAAGTCTAAGTTCCGTAAGGTCAAGCCTAAGTTCCGTATAAATATAACGCCCTAGGCTCCACATAGTCAAACTTAGACTCGAACCAAGGTCAACCTAGCTCTCTGATACCAACTTTGTCACGACCCGAAAGAGCACGTGACTGGCCCTTGAACCATATGAAGCCTATAGGACCCCATCTGATCCAAGTAAGCCAAAAGCCCAGAAATCTAAAACCATTTTAAGGAGTAAATAAGGAAAACTGGTTTTAAGAAGTAAAGAAAACATGTTTTGAAATTCAAAGTTTTTAAATAACTAAGCCGAATATGCATTTTTAAAATGTGTAATCTTTCCTGAAAAATTTGGCAGAGTTTCCTTTGCAAATACTGGCCCCGAACGGGGTACAACAAGAATAACATATATGTATACAAGGAAAAAGGCATCCCCAAGCGGGAGCTAGCACTTCGTCAATCGACGGTCACAACCACGCAAGCAATATAATATACAACGCCAAAGGGCGAGGATCAAAACTCAAAAAAAGAAACTCAAACAGCCAGAAAACTGTAATACTACAAGCGCGACTCTAAGGTCGAAATAGTACATCACTGTTTTACTAAGTCTGAAACAATATACAAGTTTTAGTTGATGGAATTTCTAGATACAATAAATAATACAGGTACAATGGCGGTTCTGATACAAAAGAACCCACCTACCCAAGCAAGTCACTCATATGAAAGCAGTGTGCCAGAAATGCCGCTATGGAATCTGTACGGCAAAAACCTGCAAGAACTGTGGCACAACGAGGATGAGTTGCCAACTCGTGAATAGAAAATATCTACAAGCAGAGATCGAATGTATGACCCAGCCTAGGTCAATACGATCAGATATATATACCTCAATATGAATAAGTCTGCAGCATGCTAAACTGGCAATGTAATCTCTATACATGAGTGTAGTGCCAAGTGCTCGTGCCAGTGCCTCAGGTAATAGCATGACATAAATATGAGGTATGATCAATGTAACTGCATGTACGTGGATCCCGTCCACTCGTCACCCAATGACAATAACCATCATGCATGTAAATATCATCAGCATATGCATGGAAATATAAGGATATAAACCACCTGTGTCCCTCGCGACACGTCAAAATCATGGAACCGGAGTGTCCAGCATCGACACTCGAAAACGTCATGAAAACTGTGCCCAGCATCGACACGTAAATCCTCATATATCGGGCTCCGTCTGCGGAATCGGCCCTCGGCCCCAGCAATACGCCCATATCCATCTATCGACTCTGGTCGGTATCCTCCGGATAACCGCCAGGTCCAACCAATCACCGGTAGGTACTCGCCCACCTCCAGGCTCAATCGGCAAAGTCCTTCGATCATCTTGCCGAGGGGAACCATACCGGGTCCACCATGTACCCGCAATCGGCTCATCCACTCCTCGAATCGGGTTTCACATGTCGCTCTCAACACCGAGAAAACACATGGTGGACACACTGAAATATCATATCAAGGGTAACCGGGTTTTTAAAGCAATGACATTTTCTCTTTTGAAATACCCACGGTTCCCAAATCCAGAAATATCATGGAAATAGCAACTCTCAATGCGTATAATCAGAAAGCATGATGTATGTGACATGTAAAAGAAATGTAATCATATCAGTCTGTCATGCAAGAATCATATCCTGAATGCAACAGTACTACAGTGTAGTGACATGGCAATTATCGATGATGAAGTGTGTGAGCCGGCAAACAAGTGTATGTGGAACATACGCATCATCGATAATGGTGCTGGTGTCCTAGCAGCATGACTGTAATATATCAATAAACACAAGCAATGCAATGCAAATAGCATGAGTATGCGGAATCGAATAATCAACGCAACAGTATAGACTCTATCTCAATAAATATATCATGCAGCCTTGCCTTTTGAAATAAGACGAATCAGGGTTTTTGGTAAAATAAGGGCTACGGAAAGATGTGTCGTTTTGAAAATATCTGCAGAATCCATTTTGCCTATCTTTAAAATATCCCCGATTCGTTAGTTTTGAAATAGGTATAACTCGGGTCTAGTCTAACGCCTACTATGTGAACTACGGACCCAACTATCAAGTCAATCAGGAGGGGTATGAAAACCACCTGAATCTGAGTCAATATATACATATATATACAATAGTCGGTGATCTCGCCTCAATAGTATCACGTACGATACAGTATACCATATAACATCCTCGAGTATGAGTGCGGATCTAACATCGATAAATAGCTGGTACGGTAAATCGTCGTACGGCATCCCAATAGCTGGGTACGGGTCAATATCACATTCATCTCATCACATATCAGGTATCACTACCATCATATCACATAATCTAGGGTACAAGTCTAAGTCTAGTACCATCGATACCATCTATATAAATATGAATGCGGGGTAAAACACATGCCCAAAGGCCCGCTAAAGCCATCATGTCGCATCTCAAATACGAACTCTGTCATATCGCCGAATCTCACGGCCTCAAATCCCGTATATGAACACATAGTCCCATACCCATGTGTAGATGTACACACCTCTATGTGCGCACAGATAAAAGAAAGAATGTATGCAAGTATATGTTTACGTGTATGTGTGGGTGTGCAACCCCTACTCTAGGGTTTCGCACTATACTAAACCAATACATCCTTATCATCAATAATCCTAAGCAACACATAATAAATATATATGTGTATACGTATTCGTATACATCGCCATGGACTGCGGGGGTGCTATACGCCATCCACCCGACTTCTCCCTGTAGATATAAATCTACTCACCTTGCTTCTCGTGTGCCGATGCCGATGTCGCCATATTCATCTTCTTCGCCTCAACATCACGTAGGGTACCTACAAGTATATCACAAACGCTAAAGCACATGAAAATCACATCGGAAAGCCAAAACAGCACACGCTACTCGCATAGGTAAAAACCTATCGTCTCGCATGTAGATACAGTCAATATCCACTTGTCGTTGACGTCCAAACGCCACCCGACAGAAACGAATCACCAAATACCAAAATCCATGCTAAATCAAGTCGTAAATCATGCGCCAACATAGGAAAATCAACCCAGATTTTACCCTAGATGGAATCAGACAAAATTGCACATGCCATGGGTAAAGACTACTGGAAATAGGGCTATGCACCAAAAACGAGATGGTTTCCTCCTGCTCTGGCCGCAAATTGCGGCCAGAAGGAATTAATTGGCGGCCAGGAATAGGAGTTGGGGGCTAGGGTTTGGTGTGGTGGTTCCAGGGTGCCTGCACATCTCACTGTCAACTCAGTTTTATTTTAGGATGTCTCGGGTGATAGCAGATTACAAAATACACTCCCAGATTTACAGTTTTCCCCGACATCGTCTCATAAATCCGTATTCTGGTTTCTAGTTCAGGTTTGGGTCCAATTTAACATCACACAAGGGGTTCTAAGGTCACAACAAGCCTCAATATCATCTTTGATTTCAGATCTAACCTAAACCCTAACTTAAAGTTTCACAAGTCCACCAAACGACGTCATATCGACATGAAACTAGAATGGATGCAATAAGAATTGAAATACTAAACTAGGGGTGCAGAAATTACCTCCTTTGGCAACTCAAGAAAATTCTTGAGTTGCTCAAAGTCCTCCAAATCAGCTCTCCCTTAGTCCATTGTGTACCTAGTGAGCTCGGGAGCAAGTTTTGTGAAGTGGGAATGGGGTTTTGGTGAGGGAATTGAGATGGATCTATGGAGTGAAGGTGGAGGGAGATGAGAGAGGAGCAGCAGCAGCAGCAGCTCTTAGGGAAGGGGAGAGAGAAATGAGATGGGGAAATGAAAAGGGATGGTTCAAAAAGATGGGTTAACCCTACACCTACCCTCTCTCTCACTCATCATCATACTTACCTTTTTCTTTTCTTTTTCCTTTTCTTCTCCCACCATGGTGAACCCTAAGCAACCATGCACCCAAAACATGTAACAAGTGTAACAAGTGTGGAAAAATGACATGTGCACATTTTTGCACAAAAATGCTAAAAAAACCGATTTGCGACTTTTAATCGCGATTAGCACTAAATTAGCACATAACTAATCATAAAAACTTTAAAATGGCATAATTCCATAAACTACCCTATTTTAGAATTTTCCATAATTTTTCCCCATTTATTTGTATTTAATTATACCGGAATATTAAAATATTCATTAAAATAATATTAAATTATAAAAATTCCCAAAAATGATATTTTATTATTTTGAAACGTTACAGCCGAGCACCAGAGGCCCGCGGGAGAGCTACAGCCGTTACCCATTCCTGAGTGGAAATGAGAGCAGATTTCTATGGACTTCATTGTGGGTCTGCCCAGGACTAGTCGAGGGTATGACTCCATCTGGGTGATCGTGGATCGTTTGACGAAAAGGGCTCACTTCCTGCCGGTAAAGACGACTTTTGGATTTGCTCGGTATGCCCAAATATACATCGACGAGATTTTACGACTGCATGGAGTCCCGACGTGTATCGTGTCCGACAGAGGCACCCAGTTTACTAGCCGGCTATGGCAGAGACTTCAGGAGGCTTTGGACACCCGCTTGAGTTTCAGCACAGCATTTCATCCGCAGACCGACGGCCAGTCAGAGCGGACTATTCAGACTCTCGAGGATATGCTCCGAGCGTGCGTTTTGGACTTTGGAGGTAGCTGGGATCATCATTTACCCTTAGTAGAGTTCTCCTACAACAACAGTTTTCAGGAGACCATTCAGATGGCACCATTCGAGGCTCTATATGGTAGGAGATGCAGATCGCCCGTCTGTTGGACATAGCTCAGTGAGAGCAGTATCTTAGGGCCGCAGATTGTTGAGGAGACGACCGCGAAGATCCAATTGATTCGCGATAGGATGAGAGCAGCCCAGAGTAGGCAGAGATCTTATGCGGACCGTCATCAGCGCAGACATGAATTTTCTGTTGGTGATCATGTTTTCTTGAGGGTCTCCCCAATGAAAGGTGTGATGAGATTTGGGAAGAAGGGGAAGCTTAGCCCCAGATACGTGGGCCCCTTCGAGATCCTCGAGCGTGTTGGTGCAGTTGCGTATCGGTTAGCCCTTCCGCCTAGTTTTCCAGATGTGCACCCCGTATTTCACGTTTCGATGCTCCGCAAGTATCTTCATGATCCTTTGCATGCGATTCAGCACCCGACGATTCAGCTGGAGCACGGCCTTTCTTTTGCAGAGCAGCTGGTGGTCATCTTGGATCGACAAGTGAAGAAGTTGAGATCGAAGGATATACCGTCCGTCAAGGTCCTTTGGCGTGGCCCGAGCGGCGAGGAGGTCACTTGGGAGACCGAGAGCGAGATGAAGAAGAAATATCCCCATCTCTTTGAAGGTACGCGTAGCTAGATTTTTAAATTCGGGGACCGAATTTCTTTAAGGGGGTAGATTGTAACGCTTTGAAATTCGTTTAGGTTAATTCCGCGTTAGTTAGTAAGATGCGTGTTTTTCATAAAAACTCGTAAATCTTTTTTTTTCCTTTTTAACTAGTTCTAATTGTGATGAGAGGTGTTTATATATATATTTAGGGTTTATTAATTATAATTTAGCTTGTGTTCACTTTATTTGGGAATTTTCCCTAATTATTTTCTTAAGCAAGGTTTAGTGTACAACTTGCACACTTATCACTTTTGTAGCTTAGGTTAGTGCAACCATATTATTTCCTTCTTTCATGGCTTATTTTTCCCCACCATTAACCAAGTCAAACCCTCATTTTAAATTTTTAAATAGAAAATGAAAGGTATGGTGGTTAGGTGAGAGAATTGACCTTGTTTTGACCATTTTCTTCTCTCTCTTTTCTCTCTTCTTCTCATTTTCTGGAATCCTGCAGAAGGGCAGCAGAAACCACACCATTTTCAACACCTTCTCTTCTCTTTTTACTTCCCTTTTGATTCCTATACAAACCCTACACCAAAAATCCCTTTTCCCTTCATAAAACCCTTGGAAATGTGGCTCTTTTGAGGAGTATAGTGGCAAGTCAGTGCACTTGAGGGCTAAAGCTGGAATTTTGGGTTTCTCTAAGGTTTTTGGAAGGTATTAATCTCACACTTAGCACCCTATTTCATAACTTGTAGTTTTGATAGCTAAAAACCGTATTTTTAGTGCTTTTTGTGATATTGAAGGGAAAATGATGAAGTTTAGGTTAAATTGGTATTTTTATGACTTGATTAGCTTAGTTATGTGCTTATAGTGTTGTTTCAACCTAGAGTTTGCTTCAGGTTTCACTAAAATACCTTAATGTATCGATTTAGTGTTAAATGGCTTTTTAACTAGAATTTGGGCTCTGTTGAATCTGCTTGTACCCCGTTGGCTTCAGAATAAAACTGCATTTACTGGAGCATGTACACTAGAATTAGAGAACACCCACGAAGCATGGGAGCCCAACTCCCTCATCGGGCCGCCGGAATATTCATTCTGGCCGCAATTTGCGGCCAGATGGGGGATCTGGGTGCTGGGGTTTGTGGTGTGGGTGTCTGCTACTATTTGAAGACCTATGGTATATGCAATTTTGTAAACTTTTACCTATAGAAAAATCTGGGATCAATTACCCTATTTCGTACTTTTAACCTTCGCAACACGAACGATACGTGTGTGGGTTTGGGGTTTTCTGCGTATCGCGACGTGTCGGGATAGTTTTAGACGCGTATTCACACGTTCCAGCGTATCGCACACGCGCGTTTAGTTCGCGACGTGAGTTTCTCATTTGGTTTCGATATCGCATTTTGCAAGATATTTTGCTCATATACGAATTCCTTATATAAATTCCAGGTTCGCAGGAGGGTACGTCGGACGCCGCAAAGAAGGGGAAGCAGGTGGTCGGCTGCACTTAGCACGCGACCAGGTGAGTAGATTTAACATCTACGGGGAAATCGCCCGTATGGCGTTAAGCGTCAGGGCGTGTTAGGATATTTAGTCGTGGATGTTCATATGAACTAGTAGCATACCTTCTTGTTGCATATAGAAATGATAGTATAGAACACTGCACTGTCACTAACGGTTCAAGCTGCACGAGCACTATTTGTATGTTACACTCATACCGTTAGTGAATGCCACGACACTCGCACTATAAGATTGCTAAGCATTATACATATCGTTTGATTGCTGCTATATTGATATTCTCTACCTGCGCATATGCACACTGTATATTCATACCAGTGCACACATATATTGATAATCTAATACCTGCGCACATGCACACTGTATATTCATACCAGTGCACACATATATTGATATTTTCATACCTGCGCACATGCACACTGTATATTCATACCAGTGGACACATATATTGATATTTTCATACCTGCGCACATGCACACTGTATATTCATACCAGTGCACACATATATTGATATTTTCATACCTGCGCACATGCACACTGTATATTCATACCAGTGCACACATATATTGATATTTTCATACCTGCGCACATGCACACTGTATATTCATACCAGTGCACACATATATTGATATTTTCATACATGCGCATATGCACACTATATACTCATACCAGTGCACACATATTGATATCTTCATACTTGCATGGATTTACGCACTGAGTTTTGGATTTATATGATTTCTGGATTTGGGAACCGAGGTAATTCTTTTAGGAAAATACGCATTATTTAAAAACCCGGTTTCCCTTGATATGATATTTCAGTGCGTCCACCATGTGTTTTCTCGGTTCTGAGACGTGTGATATATGAACCCGAATCGAGGAGTTGGATGAGGCCGATTGCGGGTACATGGTGAGCCCGGTATGGTACCCCGGGGCGAGAACGGATCGCTGTGCAGTAGACGGTGAGCCTGGCAAAGGGACTACTACCTACCGGTGATTGGTTAGACCTGGCGGTTATCCGGAGGATACTAACCAGAGATGAGAGATGGATACGGGACGACACGTACTGCCGGGGCCGAGGGTCGATTCCGCAGACGGAGCCCGATACTTGAGGATTTGCGTGTCGATGCTAGACACGATGATTCATGATATTTTAGTGTGCCGATGCTAGGCACGCATGACTCTATGAGATTTACAGGATTTGAGTATATAGATGGACACTGATTATTTTCCACGTTGATATTCCGTGTAGATATTAATTATTCCCATGCTCAGTATTCAGTATTTTACATCTCATCCTGTATCTGTTGTACCGGATAGAGTACACTTGCTATCCACGATTATTGCATACCCTGCTCATCCTATATAGATGTCATTAGATTGCACATGCTATGCACGATTATTGCATACCCTGCTCATCCTATATATATGTCATTAGATTACACTTGCTATGCACGATTATTGCATACCCTGCTCATCCTATATAGATGTCATTAGATTGCACATGCTATGCACGATTATTGCATATCCTGCTCATCCTATATAGATGTCATTAGATTGCACTTGCTATGCACGATTATTGCATACCATACTCATCCTATAGAGATGTCATTAGATTGCACTTGCTATGCACGATTATTGCATACCCTGCTCATCCTATATAGATGTCATTAGATTGCATTTGCTATGCACGATTATTGCATACCCTGCTCATCATATAGAGATGTCATTAGATTGCATTTGCTATGCACGATTATTGCATACCCTGCTTATCATATAGAGATGTTATTAGATCGCACTTGATGCATGATTATTGCACCTGTAGCTCATCATATAGATGTTATCTATTAGCATAAGTTAGAGTATCGACACGTGCATACTCGCGATTACCTTTATATGTTATCTACTATTCACGAGTTGGCAACTCACCCCCGTTGTGCCACAGTGTTTACAGGTTGCTCCTCGGAGTAGTCGCGGCAGGCTGCTTTCTTGTATCTTTTTGGCTACGGATACCACTGCAATTGGTGCGTGAGCTGTTTTGCTGTTAGGTGGGTTGTGGTATCCGGTTATTTACATTGTACATACTTTTGTATCTAGTACTCTCCATCTACTTTTATGTATTTGACTTAGAGACTAGTGTGAGGACGATGATGTATATTATTGTATCCTGGTGTCGAGCTCGTGTGAGCCGACTTTACTTATGCGGTTTTATCTGTCTGTGATGTTTTCTACTTATTGCTCATTTCTTCGCTACGGCGTCGTATATTGTTATCGTGGTGGTTGTTTACTTAAGGGTTTCTAAACATTTTAACAAACGTTTCTATTAATTGTTTAAAACACTCTATACTTGTTCTGGTTTTGATTTCTGGGTTTCGGCTTACTTAGCCGCGTTACGGCTGTAGACGTTACGTGGTTAAGTGCCGGTCACGGGCCAAACTTTGGGTCGTGACACAAGCGCGTGGCGACGTTGGAAATGGCAAGCGAATAGCAATATGAGTAGATTTATATCTACGGGGGAAGTCGGGTGGATGGCGTATAGCACCCCCGCAGTTCGTAGTGTAGCATAGGATATGTTATACATTTACATATGTGTTGTGATTTTGGATGATTAACAAGTAGGATCTTAGAAGATCATGGGATAAATGTGGGTGTAATTGGATGATAGTGTCGTGGTTGATTTCTTAGTCGCGAACCATAGAATAGGTTTGCACACACGCGCACACACACCCTTGCATGCATTATTATTACTTGTGCGTATATGGGGATACGTATATATATATACACACACATAGGTATGGGACTATATATATATATATATATATATAGTTGGATAATGAGGATGGTGGATGATATTTGGAGATGCGTCGATAAGATTGGGCATGATGCCACGAGATCGGTGATGTGATTTGAATCGTATTATGAGATACGACATGTGATGATAGCAGATCGGTAGGCGATGTGTTTTCATACACACGTATTCATATATGTTGATGGTATCAGATTGTACTAGACTGAAGATCAGTACCCCTAATTCATGATGTGATGATAAGAATACCAGATAAATGATGAGATAGAGGTGATAGTTGACCCGTAACCAGATTTGGGATGCCGTACGACGGATTTACCGTACGAGATAGCTATGAGGATAGATCTGCACTCTTGACTCGAGGATGTCATATGATATAATGTATCGTACGTGGTACTATTGAGGCGGGATCACCGACTATTATATATATGTATATATATCGACTCAGATTTAGGTGGTTTCCATACCCCTTTTCGATTGGCTTGTTAGTTAGACCTGTAGTTTACATAGTAGATGCTAGACTGGACCCGAGTCATACCCATTTCCAAAACTAACGAATCGTGAGAATTTTAAAGACACGCCAAGGGATACTACGGATATTTCAAAAGACGTACCTTTTCTTAAAAACACCGTAGCCCCTATTTTTTCTAAACACCACGATTCGTGTTATTTCAAAACGTCAAAACTGTGTGACTTATATATTTAATGCATATTTCCTTTTGCTATGTTATCTATTCATTTTTCCGCATATTCTTACTATTCGCATTGCATGCTATTTGTGTTCTTTGCGGTTATTATGAAACCCATGCTATCAGGACACCGGCACCATTATCGATGATGCGTATGCTTCACGTACACTTACTTGCCGGCTCACACACTTCATCATCGATAATTACCATGTCACTCCACAGTAGAATTGCTGCATTTTGATATGATACCTTGCATGAATTGTCTGCTATAGTTGCATGCACCTTTATATGATATTGCATTTGACTTGGAAGAAATTGGGAACCGCGGGATATATTTCAAAACTGGATTCATTTAAAAGAGCGGTTTTTTCTTGATATGTGCATAGTTTTGTTCCATGTTATATGATATACGGATATGCTTACATTTCTGTTATATGTAGCATACATCATGCTTTATGATTATACGCATTGAGATATGCTGTTTTCATGGGATTTCTGGATTTGAGAACCGTGGCTATTTCAAAAGAAAGTAAGTACTGTTTTAAAAACCCGGTTTCTCTTGATATGATATTTCAGTGCGTCTACCATGTGTTTTCTCGGTTCTGAGTGTGACATGCGAAACCCGATTCGAGGAGCCGGATGGGGCCGATTGCGGGTACATGGTGGACCCGATATGGTACCCCGGGGCAAGAAACGGATGCTGTGTATATAGACGGTGAACCTGGCAGAGGGACTACTACCTCCCGGTGATTGGTTAGGCCTGGCGAATATCCGGAGGATACCGACCGGAGTCAAGAGATGTTATGGGCCGATCCGGACTGACGGAGCCCATGGGCCGATCCGGACTGACGGAGCCCATGGGCCGATCCGAACTGACGGAGCCCGAGATATGAGGATTTACGTGTCGATGATGGACACGGTTTTCATGATGTTTTCAAGTGTCGATGTTGGATACCCAGGTTCCATGATTTTGATGTGTCGCGAGGGACACTCGTTGATTTATATCCTCATATTTACATGCATATGCTTTTATGATATTTGCATGCATGATATTGTTGCGTCACTGGTTGACACGTGGACGAGATCCACAGGCTTACAGGCATTGATTTCTTGGTTGAATGCATTCTGTTTTCATGCATTCATACATCATACATACGATATGTTGTTACCTGAGGCACTGACACGAGCACTTGGTATTACACTTATGCATAGATGTATACCCTAGCCATATTTTATGCTTCAGGATATATTTTGAGGATACATATTATGATCGTATGACCTAGGATTGAGTCATACACGTGATTTCTATCTATGGATGTTTTCTACTCATGAGTTGGCAACTCACCCCCGTTGTGCCATAGTTCCTTGCAGGTTTTGCCGTACAGGTTTCATTGCGGCTTTCTGGCACACTGCTCCCTTTCCGGATGATTGCTTTGGTAGGTGGGTTCACTCGCATCGTGACCACCCTTGTATTTATTTTAATCATTTGTATCTAGTAACTCCATCAACCAGACTTGTATATTTTTTTAGACTTAGAAGACCAGTTGTATTTTATTTCGACCGTAGAGTTGCGCTTGTATTATTATGGGTTTTCATGTTGTTTTGAGTTTCCTTTTGAGTTTTGATCATCGCCCTTCGGCGTTGTATATTATATTGCTTGCGTGGTTATGACCGTCAATTGACGAAGAGCTAGCTCCCGCTTGGGGATGCCTTTTTTTCATTTCGTATACTATTCATGTTGTACACCATTCTGGGCCAGTATTTTACAAAGGAAACTCTACCGAAATTTTCAGAAAAGCCTTGATGTTTTAAAAACGCATAATTCGGCTTATGCTATTAAAACCACTTGCTTTTAAACAAGTTTTCCTTTATTTATTATTTAAAATGTTTATAGATTTCTGGGCTTTTGGCTTACTTGAATTAGATGGGGTCCTTTAGACTTCATATGATTCAAGGGCCAGTCACGTGCCATTTCGGGTCATGACATGCGGTAGCTCGGAGGCGAGCTGAGAGGCCGAGGAGGCCAATTTGCAAGGGGCTCTGAGGTGAGCTAGCTTTGTGCTTGCAGGTCGGGCACAGGGGTGGCCTGGTCGGCCCGTGTAGGCCCTCTCTTCTGAGTTCTGGGACACGTCATCTGCCACGTGTCCTGATCTGGGAGATCGCCAATATAGAGCATCATCATTAGCCTCCCCACTCTCGTTCCGATCAATTTTGTGGGTCGGGTCGAGAGTGGACTGCTGGATTCTCTCTGTGCGGCTTGGCGCTGGTAATTCCTTATGGTGGATTGTCCGGGGACGACACGGCGTTCTTGTTGTCGCGCTTCGAGTAAGAGTCGAGTGAAGGAAGAGTGTGGGAAGGTCGGTATCCTCCCCTTGCCAGAGTTGAGGCGCTGATCGCACGTTGATCGAGCAACTCGGTGGCCTCGCGATGATGGCTTCAGATCCTCAGCGTCTGATGAGCAGGAGGATGCCCGCTGGGGATGCGCCGAGCAGGAAGGAACTCAGCGGCCTCGCGATGAGGGCTTGAGGTCCTCAGCATCTGATGGGCAGGAGGATGCCCGCTGGGGATGCGCCGAGCAGGAAGGAACTCGGCGGCCTTGCGATGAGGGCTTGAGGTCCTCATCGTCTGATGGGCAGGAGGATGCCCGCTGGGGATGCGCCGAGCAGGAAGGAACTCGGCGGCCTCGCGACGAGGGCTTCAGATCCTCAGCATCTAATGGGCAGGAGGATGCCCGCTGGGGATGCGCCGAGCAGGAAGGAACTTGGCGGCCTCGTGATGAGGGCTTGATCCCTGGCGTTGTGAGGTAGGGAAGCTACCAGCCAGGAATAGTCGAGCAGGGTAGCTGCAGGGCTGCCCCTTCGTGAGGGCTTTGATTCTTGGCACTGGAAGGGCCATTTAAGGCCTGCGAAGGATGGCTGAGCAGGGTAGCTGCTCGGTGCCTCTTGGCGAGGGCTTTGATCCTTAACGCTGGAGGGGCCGTGAAAGGCCTGCGAAGGATAACCGAGCAGTGAAGCTAAGCGGTTGCCTCTTGGCGAGGGCTTTGATCTCTGGTGCCGTGGGTAGGCAACTACCAGCCTGGGATGATCGAGCGGGGTAGCCGCTCGGATGCCTCTTGTGAGGGCTTTGATCCCTGGCGTCATGGGTAGGGAGCTACCAGCCAGAGATGACCGAGCAAGGGTCAGGCTCGGTTGCCTCTTGCGAGGGATTTTGATCCTTCAGAACGAGGACCGAGCAGGGTTACTGCCCATGTCACGCCCCGCTTCCTAGAGTACGCTAAAATGGGCACGTGACATAGCCAACCATGCTACCTGTGGGTAGGAGGTATCCATCCACAGTCACATTACGGCTGTAAAGAACAAAATAAAACTAGCTAAAACATGTCCATAAGCCAAGATAACATGAGTCAAGAATAATAAAATGCGGAAGCAAAAGATCCAATACAAAATAATTGGAATGTATTTCCCATAATGCGGGCTCACATCGGGAATAAAATGCAGGAAATAAAGAACTAACTACTGCTGACACCTCACAGCTCAGCCTGCTGGCTGAAGTACTCCTGCTCGGACTGCAGCAGCGGTACAGAATCTGGGCCATGCAAAACCCAGACGTCAGCGCGTCGAGTCATCAAGTAATAAAATATAAACAGAGTAACAGGCAATGCAAATATAAACATGAATGAAAAGCAGGTGTAACAGTAATGTAAGTCGGGCAGTGCAGGGTAGTGTGCATTGAGTAAACTAAACTGTTCTATCAGGTTTTCTGTTCTAAAGTCTTTGAAATCAAATTGATGAATCATCGATGTAACTCAATAGTATCCCGTGCATACCCGGGACCACGGTCCAGATTCTCGGGCTGAAACCGAGACATGCCGCTAGGCACTAAAACAGGAATATGTACAGATGAATGATGTCAGCAGCATCATCCCAAGGCTGGCCTAGCCTCTAAAACTGATCAGAACAAGTATCGAACTGTTGAGTTACAAGTCAGGTTTCACCCTTGATTTCCTCATACCCCTAAGTTATATGTATATGTCAACTCAGGTATTCAGAAATCAAGAACTAATGCCAACACAGGATTGGGTAAGCAGGTTTGTCTGGATAGACAACAGGAACGGTCCGTGAGGACTACATGTCAGGTTTGTTGGCATTAGACACAAGATCAGGTAACGGGTCAAGTCATGGTACACCAGGTCAGGTCAAGTAGTGTACGGTACCATGTCGGGTCAATCAATATGTATGTAGCAAGTCATGTCAAGGTGTAAACGATATCATGGGTGTGCTCATAATCAGTTACATAATCAAGCATGGCTATCAACAAAATGATCTAATCAATGAGTTAAGCAATAAAGCAGATTTGTTTATTTAGCTGTACAGTTATCAATTGTGTTAAACAGACAGTGTCAATGTAATGTGAATACAGAATGATAGATGTAACTGCTGGAAATAGGTTAATAAATATTGAGTGTCCCAAGGATGCGACGACATGTATAATCTGTTTAATGAATGCAGTTGTAATTAGACCGGTTAAAGTTGCACATGAATGTCTAATAGGCTAACTGGATAAAAAGTACCATAGCAGTAAACAAATGTGATCTATCATGTACAGGTGATTGTTAGATATAAATAATCAGTTGCAAGCTTAAGTTTCACGTGCGGAATCATAAAATGTATAACGGAATCTTTATACGGTTAACTTGAAATCCATTTCTATCAATTCTAATTAGGGATTTAACAGGAAATAATTAATTTAGCATATGAATAGTTTAAAATAGCATGTAGCAAGTTTCACTTGCCTCGACGGGTCGCGAATCGGGAAAACGGAACGTTACACGTCGGCGGGGAAAAGTCGTGACGCGCACACGGTGCACGGAATAAGTCCGAACGACAACCAGTGGAGCCACACGGGTCAGAGTTCCTCGCTGGATCGTCGGGAAATGTCGCCGGCACGATTGGATTCCGGCGAACCCAAAAACAGTAACATCACGATACAAGGAAAAGGTGCATGGAAAGAAAGAATGGAAAGAAAGAGAAGAGGAAGATGGAGACTTACTGTGGTTAGGGACACGGTATGATGTGTCGACAGTGGTGGTCGGTGAAGCTCCGGCGAGGGTGTAGGGTGCTCGGGAAAGGTGGGTTGCGGCTACTGTGGGTGTGCAGGGACAAACAGAGAGAGAGAGAGAGATGAAGGAGAAGAAGGGAAGGAAGATGAGGAGGAGAGAATAGGGGTGAGATCGGCGGCGAGTCGAGGGAGGAGGAGGTAGAGGAGTAGGGTTAGGGTTTACCAGGGTTGGTGAAGGGTCCTGGGCTTTGGAGGGAAGCAGAGGGGAGGAAGGAGATGAGGGTAGAGTTGACGGGGGTGAGTAGCGGCGTGGAACGGTGGTGGTGGTGTCGTCGCAAGTGCCACGGCGAGAGGAGGAAGGCGGCTAGGGTTATCGAGATGGGTTCCGTTTGTTTTGAGGATGGGAAAGAAATTTTAAAGAAGAAGCGAGAGGGGGAGAGAGAGAGAGAAGACGCGGAGAGAGAGAGAGAGAGAGAGAGAGATTTGCGAGAGGAGAGAGGAAATTCGCGAGAGGAGAGAGAGAGAGCGAGAGGAACAGTGAGGAGAGATGGTTTTGGCCTTATTCGCAGAGAGAGAAAGAGAAGGTGAAAGTGAGAGAGAGGCTGCGGAGGAGAGAGAGAAGGAGAAAAAGAGAAGGAGAGAGAAGGCTGTGGGCCCGGGGAAGGAAACGGAGGAAAACGATTGGTTGGGAAAAATGTGAAAGATTTATGGGGTGGTTTGAATCAGTTAAGGAAAAAATTGTAAAAAGATTTTTAAAGAAAATGGAAAATATTTTCTGGGGTTGAATTTATATTCGTTGGTTTTTTTTTAAATATTAGAAAATAGGATTTGGCGCAAATGCAAAATATTTCAGAATTGCGCCCGGGTCGGGTCCAAAAATTTGAATTTGAAATAAGAAAATTATTGGCGGGTTCCAAAAATTAAAATGAAGGGTTTTATAATTAAAAAGCCTACCCCCAAGAATGGACACACGTACGTGCGCGTAGCCGTCCAAACACGCCCGTTTCACTGAACGGGATGAGAACACGATGCAAGGATGCTACCACAGGGTTAAGGGTGTCAAGCAGGCCATGACAAGTATTTCAAATTATTTTTAAATGACTTAAATCGTTATATGCAGAAATAAGAAATGTCGGGGTAAATGTATAACTAGAAACAGTCAAGCAGGACAAATGAAATAAATACCACACACCATATATATGATAACTGAAATTTATAGAATTGGGCTTGGTTGTTACAGCCCAGTGCCTCTTGGCGAGGACTTTGATCCCTGTCGGTTGTGGTAGGAAGCTACCAGTCGGGGATAGCCAAGCAAGGGTCGGGCTCGACTGCTTCTGGGAGGACTTTGGTCCTTAGCGCGGGAGGGGCTGTAAGAAGCCTACCAAGGACCCTTGGCCAGGCAGGATTACTGCCCGGTGTCTCTTGGTGAGGGCTTTTGTCCTGAAGGATAGCCGAGCGAGGGTCAGGCTCGACTGCCTCTGGGAGAGCTTTCTGATCCCTGGCGTTGCGGTAGGGAAGCTACCCGCCAGGGATAGCCGAGCGAGGGTCGGGCTCGACTGCCTCTGGGAGGACTTTCTGATCCCTGGCGTTGCGGTAGGGAAGCTACCCGCCAGGGTGTTGGGTCCCGGCAGCGCCCCGGCTGTCGAATTGCGGCCAAAATGCGGAACAAAAATTTATCAAACCGGCGCTACCGCTACCCGAATCCCGGATCGACCTTAAACCCTAAACTAGCAAACTAACTAAGAGTTAGAATCGTTATACCGAGTTGATCCGTGTCCTTCGGTCTTCATTCCAAACTCCTAGGGGCTCCTTGATGTGGTTTGGTTGCCGGTCTTCCTTCGTCTCCGATGATCCATCCGAGGGAAACGACGCAAGCTCCAACCTCGTTGAACGAGGTAACCGACACTCTAAAGTCGCTAGCGATGGAGAGTGGGGGTGTATGAAAATGTCACTACAAATTTCTCTCTACCCATGAGCTCAAGAGAGCATCCATAGAAGGTGAATGGAGGAGGTGATGAAGACTTGGCATGAACAAAAATGGCTAAGTATTTTTGGAGCATGAGAGAGTGAGAGAGTGAGCTAGTGTAATAATCAAAAATCCTCAAAAAGAAATGAGCCCCATGCCCACTCTAAAGTGTCCGGCCCCCTCTCATTCACCAAAAAAAATTCATTGTTTAATTACATTAAACAATGCAAACCATACTCAAGCCCATGCTTTGACCCATGCCTATTCCTTGTCACCTTTTCCACCCTCCACCTCATTATTAAAACATAATGAATTTCCATAAATGGAAAATCAAATAATGAGGTAGCAAAGCTTCTAGAAGCTATTCCGTATAAAATACGGAATACTTCCCGGTACATGTATCGAAATACATATACGCGTATTCGTACAAAAATACGAATACCCAAGAGAGAAAATAAATAGCGAACAATATTACTAGAATACATATATATAAATACATATGTAAAATATTAAATGAAAACTTGAATTAATAATCTGGCTTAATCCTAAGCCGCTAGTATTATCAACCGTCCGATTAAAGTCTGCGCAGCATGCACATATTTAATCGGACACCTGTATGTACCAACATACGTCATGTACACCATATCGTCTGAACCGTGAAAACCCTCTGTGTGGGACTCTAAAGACTCGTCAATACGCTGGCAGTGAGTTTAACCACAAGCACGTCAGCGGCACTAGCTGTACGTAATGGCTACCCAGGTATTGAGCGAAAGGGAGGCCGACGAGCAAACCCATCCTGAACCCCTACTGAGCCTGACAGTGACAATATCCGTACAGTCTGGTCTGTTCGTCTAAGAGTATCACATATCAAGTCTAAGGGGGTGGATAAAGTCAGACCCCTAACAACGCGACATTTAGTGTCGGTATGAAACCCATCACCACCTGAGAAACTATCGATCCTGGATCGGTAGTTCTCGCCCACCGTGGCCACGGATTTATGGTGATGGCCATCCGTACACAATGCGACATCAACCCCTGATACCAGGAGAGACGAATCCCCGACGATCCGATCACTGCCTCCATGTGGCTCGGGACTGTACCCAACTAAAACTTGTTTGCATGACTCCTTTGAGCCATGGTAGGGTAGTAATCAAAGCACAGTAGGAACTCACACGAGACAAATGACAATCTCAGGTCGACAGACTAACCTGTACGCATGTCACCTGGGAACTGCTATCTGACAATAGGTATAATACCAACTAGCAGGTTCCCGGCGAGTCCGTCCAGTGTACTCATAACCCAATGAGCACCTGTATACTATCTTAGGTGAACAAACTAACACCAACGGCTTGTGAGACCTGGCCACCACCCCTCGTCGGGGTCTCGTGTTGGATATAGTGCCCTCAAAGTCAATTATTGGATCGCAAGTACGTGATTACAATGATTGAGGCAGGACCTATACCGATATGACAGTCTTGCTCGAGATGATGGTATGCTATCTGGTTTGTCTTTATCATCGTATACATGCTTTAGTTCACTATTGCATGATGATAGAGCCCATAGGATTCTTGCTTGACTACCAGCAGTATGATGGCGATCATATACGTGGGAGCTGGGGTTTGTAAGCACATCCTTAAAAGTGTCCCTAGTCGTAGGAGTTTTGAGACAGGGCATCGATACTCCAGAGTAGACTAGTGTATACAGTCGAGACCCCGACGATAGGCGGTGGCCGGTCTCACAAGCCATTGGTGTCAGTTGGTTCACCTAAGATGTATACAGGTGCTCATAAGGTTACGAGTACACCGGACAGGACTCGCCGGGAACATGCTAGTTGGTATTATACATATCGTCAGATAGCAATTCCCTAGTGACATGTGTATAGGTTAGTTTGTTGACCTGAGATCGTCATTTGTCTCGTGTGAGTTCCCACTGTGCTTTGATTCCTACCCTACCACGCTCAAAGGAGACGTGCAAACAGGTATTTTTTTGGTACAGTCTCGAGCCACATGGAGGCAGTGAGCGGATCGTCGGGGATTCGTCTCTCTCGGTATTGGGGGTTGATGTCGCACAGTGCACGGGTGGCCATCACTAGAAATCATCGGCCGAGGTAGTGGAGAATTACTGATTTGGATCAGTAGTTTCTCAGGTGGTGATGGGCTTCATACCGACACGAATTATCGTGCTATTAGGGGTCTGACTTTATCCACCCCCTAGACTCGATATGCGATACTCTTTAGACGAACGGACCGGACTGTATGTATATTATCACTGTTAGGCTCTATAGGGTTTATGGATGAGTTCGTTCGTCAGCTTCCCTTCCAATCAATACATAGGCAACCGTTACGTACAGCTCGTACCTCTGACGTGCTAGTGGTTATACCCAGTGCCAGTGTGTTGATGAGTCATTAGAGTCCCCCACAGATAGTTTCCCAAGTTCGGGCGAAACGTTGTAGAGGCCGTATGGTTTTATGGCAGGGTTCGGAAAATGCACGTGCGTTTACGCACGTGTCATTTTTTCGGGCAGATAATACTGGTCGGCTTTGGTTTAAGCCGGATCCGAGTATTATACTGTGTAGATATAATATCTTTGTCTCAGTTGCATTTGTATTCGGTCGTAATACAAATGCGGGTATGTTTATACTGATACGGGGTTATCCTGAAATTCGTTTCAGGATCACTTTTGGAAGTTGCCAGTTTCCAGTTTTCTATCGCCCGTCTTTAACATTTGGTTAAAGACGGATTTATCTTTTCTTCATGAGGGTGAGTCATGTGTGTGGAAGCTTCTAGATTAGTGACTAGGCTTGTGACTCTTTCATTTGCATTAATTGAAAGGTGACTAAGGTTAATGACTCATTCTTGCATTAAATGAGTTTATGCAAGGTGTCATTGGTGTGTCATTCTTTCTTTAATGAAGTGATAAGTATTCTTGGTTTATGGTCACCCTCTCCCTCCTACACTCACCCCCCTCCTCTATATATGGCCGGCCCCTCCCCTCATCTTGAGACACACTCATTTTTGGTTGAAAAGATTATGATAGATTTGGATTCATAGAAATTAGATAGCCTCATTTCTCATTTCACCTGATCCAAAAGGCGACTTCATTAACCGTTAGTCCATGGCTTTGGACGAAGCGAGACAAAGTGTTCTACTCATTCTCTACATCATCTTGGTCGTCTCTTTTAGCAAACTTGACGATCGAGTTGCCTCGGTTCAGAGGCGGGAGCCCGTTTAAAGATCCGTCGACGTGGTGCCACCTGGACGAGAAGACTGGAGATCGAGGAGATCGGAGCAGCCGCAACAAAGCGTGGGAGGATGGTTGAAGACCGAAGGACTCGGATCGTTCGGTATAACGTTTCTACACACTTTGCAGTTTGTTAGTTTAGCTTTAATGGCAGATCTGGGTTATAGTACGCGATAGCGCCAGTTGTAAAAAGTTTTTGTTCCGCATTTAGCGTCTGTTAGACGGTCGGGGCGCTACCGTGGACTTACAGTGGTATCAGAGCCTCACCATTAAGCTTTATTAACTTGTGCTAACGCGTTTAAAAGATCGATCGAACGGAATTTACGAAATCGCAATTTTCTGCACACAAGTTTCTGTCGATTTTTTAAAGGGCCTAAAAATAATTTTGCATATCACAGAAAAGCGTGCAGGGTTTTTAAAGAATTCTGGGAAAATTTGGGCACGTGATCCCTCATTACCGCCGCGGATCCGCGGTCAAACCTAAGGTTTGACCGCGGAACCGCGACCGTTTTGAGGGAACAGTGCTCCAAGTTTTCCAGAGAGCTTCAACTTGGGAAATTGTGGTTTTTGATATATATATTTTGGGCCCAGATTTTATTACTGTACACCAAATGTACGTGGGGCCCACTTCGGGAAATTTAGTCGATCGAAATTTAAACGTGTTAGTTTACAGTATTTACATTATATCTCCGACCGGGAATGTCATCCGATCAGTAAACCGCGTCCGATTGCTATAGTTCTTTTAGACGGGTTTGCGAACGTGACATTCGCGTTGATGTTCTGTGTTGTGCTGTGATGTTGCGGATATGTCATGGTGGATAGCAGGGTGCAATGATATTGCTGTTTGGATTTACATGTACATTTGTTATTGCGGGGCGAGCATCCAACATGTGGATTGCCGTCACTGCCTGTTTGTATAATATTCTTTTGGGGCACGACCGGGCTGAGGTCGATGTACCCGTTGTATATATTTTCTTTTCAGTACTAGGATTACCCCACGACGGAGTGCACGGATAGCCGGGTTCTGGAGGGCAACGGGTCCGTATCTCATTGCTTTGAGAGGCAGAGGGACCTCACTCTAGAATTGGCAGACTATTCGCCGCACTCGTAGGGGGTACAGGTTGACCCAAGGAAGGGTGCTCAATTTACCGGATTCCGTGAAGTGCCGGGTGTTCCATTCACTATGCTGTGGGGGACTACCTCGCTTCAGGTTTTGGCGGGTAACTTGCCGCACCCGTAGGAGTCTAGGTTTCATTGCACAGGCTATCCACACGACCAGGGGAACGTCGGGTTTCAGTAGCGGCTCTGTGAAACCCAAGGATCCCAAATTATCTGTATTGTTCTGTGATGCTTATTACTTTTCTGTAATGTTGCATTTTATGAGCGATTACTGTATATTGGTATATATATACTATTATATGTTGTCTATGTTTTACACCCGTGCTAGTCCAGTCCCCGCTCTGTCGTTAGTTAAGTAACCTAACGGGTGATGACAGGACCCAGTGACGAATGCGGATGGCATATACGTACATTTTATTTTCGTTCTTTTCTGGTGTGATTGATTGATGGGACTGCGTTGATTCTTATCAATGCAAATAAAACAAACCTATATTGATGTAGTTGGAACAATTTTAAAAAAAAGGTGTTATTACAAAGACGTTTCCTTTTGTTTTGCATGGTGATATTCAGTTGGAATATCCTGCACCTCATTCAACGAGGCAAGAGCTGATATCCATTCACCGGGAGAGACCCCTTGGGCAAAAGTTGTAAGTCCATGCTACCGCTCCCGGTACTTACGGGCTTGCGGAAATGATGAAAAACAATTTTTCTAGAGATGGTAACATGGACTCAAACCGGATCTTTGTTAAACTATCTATCTAACAACCTAACTAGGAGTTGTTTAACTACTCGGTTACGGGGTTATACCTTTCTTGAACTCCTTCGTCTTCAACTCGTGTGGTGTACTAACCGGCTTCTCCTCGTCGTCTTCTTGCGTCGAAGACGGATCCACCCGAAAGCTTCTACCTTTGGCTTCTTCTTCGAACTTGAAGAAACTAGATCACTCGGTTTGCTAAACCTTGTGAACTAGGATGAGTAGAGGATTGTTTTGGTGTCTTTTTATCTCTAGGGCAATGAGTCTCAACACATGAGAATGGTTTACCCTTGAGGTAGAGAGAGAGCAAGAGGAAGAGGGTGAGAGCTAGAGAAAAATGAGAGAGCTCAAGAGAGAGAAAGCTAATCAAAGAATGAGCATCACTTTTCTCATACACCCTCTCATAATCCAAAAGCATCATGATAACAAGTAATGATAATTGAGTATATTGTAAAGGTTATTATCATGACAAATGACACTATCATTTCTTGCATTAAATGCAAATGGTGAACAAAACAAGCAAGCATAAGTGAATGCAACCAAATGATGGCCATTGTCATGATGGTGGTCAACAAGTCCAACCTAGTCAACCGGTCAACAAAAGCCAACAAGTCAACTAGGCCAACCTTTCAACCCTAACCATGTCACTATAATGCTCAATTAATATTATTGTTAATCATATTTCTTAATCTCACTAGGGTTTGACAAAAGTCAACAGTCAGCAACCCTAATGAGAATCCTCTGCCTCTGTCTCTGTCAACTGTGTATACACACCCGTATCCGCGTTCCGGGGAACACGAATACAAACGAGATAAAACCAATCCCAAAACGTACACTAGGATCTGGCTTAAACCAAAGCCCGCTAGTGTTAACTGTCCGGACACCAAACGTGCACAAGTGCACGGATGTGACCGAACCCTGTCGCAAAACCATGCGACCTGTCGCAAAACCATGCGACCTCTACTCTTTTGCCTAAAGGCGAATAGCACTCTGTGTGGGACTCTAAAGACTCGACACTACGCTGGCAGTGGGTTTAACCATAGACCGCAAGCGGCACTAGCTGTGCGTAACGGCCCCCAGGTAGATGCCGATAAGAAGACGGACGAGGTGAAACCCATCTGAACTCCTACTGAGCCTGAATGTGACAATCTCCGTACAGTCCGGTCTGTTCGTCTGATACATCGCATGGCGGGCCTAAGGGCGGTAAATGTCAGTCCCCTAATAGCGGTAAAAGTCGTGTCGGAGTGAAGCCCAGAACACCCTGAGATAACACTGGAAACCTACCAGTATATCTCGCTTGCCCTGGCCAGGAACTACTCGTGTAATGGCTCTCCTAGACACAGCACGATGTCAACCCCCAATACCGGGAGAGACGAATCCTGTCTAACCGTCACTGCCTCTAAGTGCTTCGGGACTGCACCCAACTACTACCTGTTTGCACGACTCCTTTGAGCCGTGGTAGGGTAGTAATCAAAGTACAGTGGGAACACACTCGAGGCGAAGTGATAGTGTCAAGTCAGCGGACTAAGCTGTACTCATGTCACCTGGGAACTGATAACTGACGATAGGTATAATACCAACCAATCAGTTCCCGACGAGTCCTGTCCAGTGTACTCGTAACCTGACGAGCACCCGCATACTATCTCAAGTACGACGTACTGACGGCTGTGGGACAGACCGTCTCCCAAGCTGGGATAAGAAGCGCATACGCTAGTCTACTCCGGAGTATCGATGCCCTGTCTCGATAGTCCTGCGACTAGAGACCTGCATAAGGATGTGCTTGTGGATTCCCCAGCCCCCACGAGTGTGACTGCCATCACAACGCTGGTAATCAAGCAAAGATCCTAAGGGCTCTACTAATATGTATAAGCAATATGCTAAAAGAAACACATGCACATATTAAAGTAGAAACAAACCAAGTAGCATACTACCATTTTGAGCAAGATTGTCTATACAACTATGAATATCCCAAGCTGTTAAGTTATATGCCCTAGAGGCCATTACTGTATCATACTAGTTTGTATATTACTTGATGGAAGCTTGGGATATTCACAGTTATATATACAATCTTGCTCGAAATGGTAGTATGCTACTTGGTTTGTCTCTGCTTTAATATGTGCATGTGTTTCTTTTAGCATATTGAGGATATACATATTAGTAGAGCCCTTAGGATCTTTGCTTGATTACCAGCGTTGTGATGGCGCTCACACTCGTGGGAGCTGGGTGATCTATAAGCACATCCTTATACAGGTCCCTAGTCGTTGGACTATCGAGGCAGGGCATCGATACTCCGGAGTAGACTAGCGTATGCGCTTCTCATCCCAGTGTGGGAGACGGTCTGTCCCACAGCCGTCAGTACGTCGTACTTGAGATAGTATGCGGGTGCTCGTTAGGTTACGAGTACACTGGACAGGACTCGTCGGGGACTGTTGGTTGGTATTATACCTATCGTCAGTTATCAGTTCCCAGGTGACATGAGTACAGCTTAGTCCGCTGACTTGACACTGTCACTTCGCCTCGAGTGTGTTCCCACTGCACTTTGATTACTACCCTACCACGGCTCAACAGAGTCGTGCAAACAGGTAGTTTTTGGGTGCAGTCCCGAAGCACTTGGAGGCAGTGACGGTTAGACAGGATTCGTCTCTCCCGGTATTGGGGGTTGACATCGCGCTGTGTCCAGGAGAGCCATTACACGAGTAGTCCCTGGCAAGGGCAAGCGAGATATACTGGTAGGTTTCCAGTGTTATCTCAGGGTGTTCTGGGCTACACTCCGACACGACTTATACCGCTATTAGGGGACTGACGTTCACCGCCCTCTAGGCCCGCCATGCGATGTATCAGACGAACAGACCGGACTGTACGGAGATTGTCACATATAGGCTCAGTAGGAGTTCAGATGGGGTTCACCTCGTCAGTCTTCTTATCGACATCTACCTGGGGACCGTTACGTACAGCTAGTGCCGCTTGCGGTCTGTGGTTAAACCCACTGCCAGCGTAGTGTCGGGTCTTTAGAGTCCCACACAGAGAGCTATTCGCCTTTAGGCAAAATGAGTAGAGGTCGCATGGTTTTGCGACAGGGTTCGTTCACATCCGCGCACTTGTGCACGTTTGCTGTCCGGACAGTTTATACTAGCGGGCTTTGGTTTAAGCCGGATCCTAGTAAATGATTTGGGATTGGTTTTTCTCATTGTATTCGTGTTCCTCGGATCACGAATGCGGGTGCGTATGCACAGTTGCTTGAGACAGAGGGAGAGGACCTTGATTAGGGTTAATGGCTATTGTCATTTTATTAACCCTAATGCTTATGTGTGTATTATTGTTAATTGATAATTAGTTTAATAATTGTGCATGGTTATGGTTGTTGACCATTTGACCTCCTTGACTTGTTGACCTTGGTTGACACTTTGACCATCATCATTTCATTTGGAAGATGCTTTTTGATCCTTGCAATTTGCATTAAAAATGAAATGATAATGGTCATGTCTTGATTAAGCCATGACAATTATCTTACTAATTATCTAATTAAAATAATGCACATATATTAGTGAGAATGGTTTATTCTATTCTCATTCTATCATATACTTTCTCTCTCTTGTTCTTCCTCTCCCTCAAGCTCTCCCCTCTCATGTGTTGAGAAACACTTGAGCTTGAGAAAAACCCTCTCTTGATCATCTCTACTCTCATCTAGGGTTCAAGGACTAGCACTTCTTGCACCCTAGTTACTTCTAGCTTGGAGTTGAAGCCAAAGGTTGAGGCTTTCGGGTGGATCTTTCTTCGACGTGAGAAGACGACCAAGGTGACCTCCTTCCACCACTCCAAGGAGCAAGGAGAGAAGGACTTAAAGCCCAAGTTATAACCTTTCTAGCACTTAGCTAGTTTCTAGTTAGCTTTAGCAAGTTTTTGTTTAGCAAAGATCCTTAAAGTCTAGTCCATGTTGCCTATAGTTGATAAAAATCCGATTTTTATTCCGTTTTCCGCCTCCCCGCAAACACCGGGGTGGGCAACGTGGACTTACAGTGGTATCAGAGACTAACTAAACATAAACTAGCTAGGTAGCGAAGTGTATCGAAGTTCGAAACGGAAAAATCGAAAAACCAAAATTTCAAAACCCTAAGTTTCTGTTAAAAATTTTTTCTGGTCAAAACAAAATTTGTTATACTCCAAAAATCGTCTCAGGGTTTTGTGAAGAAAACCACCAAACCCGGTCCAGTGACTCGACCAAGGAGCCGCGGTTCCGCGGCAATAGCAAGCTATTGCCGCGCAACCGCGGCCAAGTTGGCTCTTCAATGGGTCGAGTTTGGTGCAGTGTATTTCTGGCTTGGTTTTAGGATTTTTCAGATGGTTTATTTGTGCCCAGATTTTCCAAAATAGAAATTTATTTTTGGGGGCCTATAAATCCGTATTTTTTTTCGAACTTCGACACACTTTGACTATAAAGGTTATATCTGTGATGTTTGCATGTATTGAACGTCGGCTAATCGCTATATGTCGATTAGTCGGGGTTATACATATCTGTGATCTGTGATTGATGATGGTATGTGTATATGAATGGGTTGGATTGTCGCGGATGAATAGCCGGGGTGGATGTGAGATGAGTGTTGTTTCTCTTTCATTCATTTGTAATATGTAAATTGATGTAATATTATTATCTGTATGGCCGCACAACCGGGTCGGGGTTGTAGTCGTCATTGTATAATTCTTTTTACTGTTTTTGCTCCTAGGATAGACCCATGGAGGGGTGCACAAACTACCGGGTATCTCGAAGTGCCGAGTGGCCTACTCACGGTGTTGAGGGAGGTTGCTTCGCTTCGGGTACTTGGCGGGTAGTTTGCCGCACCCGTAGGGGTCTTGGGTGGGGTATTGGCTATTCACCGCGACCGTGTAATCTGCTTTTCGTTGCAGGGTCGAACGGATTGCGGATTCCTAGTATATCCAATGTATTCATCTGTGATCTATAATGTCTATCATTGCTATATATTTATATATGATAACTATTTAGGCGTTGCTTATGTTTTACAGCCGCGCTAGCCCAGCCCCCGCTCTGTCGTTAGTTAAGTAACCTAACGGGTGATGACGGGGCCCCGTGGCGAATGCGAATGGCATAAGCGTACGTCATATTTTGGTTGTTTTCTGCAATGGTAGGATTAAATGATGGGACGCATTAAAAGAACTAATGCAAGAAAATAAACCAAGTAAAAGTCGATTGGAACACTTTGAAAACCACTCGGTTCTTTTCAAAACTAAACTTTTAAACGCGGAGCTTGAACCACTCCTTTTAAAAGCTATCTCGTTCCATCAATTATATCAAGTTCACTACGTTCACGGTTTCGCCAAAACCATCCGTAGCCCTCCATCATTTCAGTTAAATATTCGGTAGTATTCAAGCTATGTATTTTGACCTCACGCCAAGGAATAGTGATTGGTAGCTGCCGGATATTTATCTGTTGCATAGATAGAATGCGTTGGTTTGAGACAGTCGTACTACCATTTTGGCCTACGTCAAGGGTAGGTATGGGTGGGTTCAAATTAACCAGGATAATGATGGGAAGAACTTGACATGTGACTTATGACATTTTGACCTCACGCCAAGGTCATAAGAGCATGGGGCAAAAATCCACATCGGGAGTTTCATAAGTACTGAAACTTGCTAGCGCTGCATACCATTTGGAGTGTGATAATTCTGGTAGGATTCCTTCGGTTTTATCACGCGATGATATTTGGATCCCGATCCTACTGTGAGTATATGCTACTCCTCGGGAAAACTCTCACTTAACGATCAATGTTATAAACCTAGTAGGTGTCTAGAAAGGTGTTAGCGGGGCTACGCCCACAGGAAAAAGAGGTTACTTAATTAAGGAACTTCACGAAAGCGTTGGAAAACCTCCCTCGAAGTACCGACACTGGCCTGGCTGAACGGTTAAGCAAGTATTGTACGGTGAAAGTAATCCTGACTAATCCTTTCTTTACGGTTTGAGAAGGGATTCGAGAGACAGTGGGAGCCATCCAGTTTAGACAAATTAAAAACCACTCTAAACTTGCAAGAGCATCATGCTAAAGTGTTTCTTTTCTCTCTCCTAATTACAGCGACCATTCAACATGACCGGACTTAAGTTATTACTAGATAAAAACATATTGGCAGGGCCAAACTACAAAGATTGGCTCAGGAATGTCAAGATGGCGATCACTTATGACAAGTTGGGGTATGTCCTTACCATAAAAGCTCCCCCTGTCCCAGGTCCCACCTCCAGTGTCGCGGATAAGGAAATCCGTAAGACATGGGAGATAGATTGCGCGAAGGCCAAATGCCTCGTACTAGCCTCGATGGACAACGAACATCAGAGGAGGCACGAGAATATGGACCTTGAGTCCATATTTCTTCATACAAAAGAACTGTATGGAGAGCAGTCTCGTATCGCAAGATACGAAGTGTCGAAGAAGTTGTTTTCGGCAAGGTTGGCCGTCGGATCATCGGTAGCGGAACACGTGCTTAAGATGATTGGCTACATTGAGGAGCTCGCGGACCTTGGGACCACGATGGAGAATGAACTCTATACTGATTTGATTCTCCAGTCCCTTCCTTCCACTTACGCCCAGATTGTCTTAAACTTCAACATGCATGGAAAAGAGGTAGAACTTTCCGAACTTCTGAACATGTTGAGGAGTGCTGAGGGCACCCTACAGAAAGGTAGGGAGACATCCACTTTATTTGTAGGAGGATCTTCCTCTTCTAGATCCAGGGCGAAAGCCAAGGGTAAGAAGAAGAAAGCCCCCGCCAAACCAAGAGGCGGTGTCGGTAAAGTGGATACGAAGGGAAAAGGTAAAGCAACAAAGATAGCGGGAAAGCTGGTGGGGAAGGAAGAATGCTTCTATTGTCACAAAAGTGGTCACTGGAAACAGGATTGCAATGCTTGGAAAGCCAGAACACAGGATTTGAAGCGAGTTGCAGCTTCAGCTTCAGGTGTGTATGTTATTGAAAACTGTCTATCAATAAACTCTACTTCCTGGGTATTGGATACCGGATCAGGATCTCATATCTGTAATTCTTTGTAGGCGTTGAGAAAGCGTAGAGTTTTGAAGGCAGGTGACATGACCCTCAGAGTTGCAAACGGTGCTAGCATGGATGCTGAGGCCGTGGGGGACTATCACCTGGGATTGTCCGATGGACATTTTTTAGTTTTGCGTAGTTGTTATTATGTACCAAATGCAACCTGTAATATCATTTCTGTATCTTTATTATCTAAAGAAGGTTATGAATTTGCATTTGTAAGTAATGTAGTGAACATTCACCTTAATCAAGCTTTGATTGGGTCAGGTACATTGAACAACGGTATATACGTATTAAACCAACCACATATTTTCAATGTCCAGAATACACACAAAAGAAAGTCTCCAGAAATCAATAAAACTTTCTTATGGCATTGTAGACTGGGTCACATCAATGAGAGAAGGTTGACTAAGTTACATGCAGAAGGATATTTGGATCCGTTCGAATATCAATCGTATGCAACTTGTCAATCCTGTCTCAAGGGAAAGATGACAAAGACTCCGTTCACTGGACACGGAGAAAGAGCGAGCGAGCTCTTGGGACTCGTACACAGCGACGTGTGCGGTCCAATGTCTACACATGCGCGAAGCAGTTATTCTTACTTCATTACTTTTACGGATGATTTCTCAAGATTCGGACATGTATTCTTAATGAAGCATAAATCCGAAGCTTTTGATAAGTTCCAGGAATATAAGAATGAAATAGAAAAACAAACAGGCAAAAGTATCAAGGCACTAAGATCTGATCGAGGTGGTGAATACTTGAGTGCCGAGTTCCTAGGTTACTTAAAAGAGAATGGAATTCTCTCTCAGCTTACTCCTCCATACACTCCGCAACATAACGGTGTATCAGAGAGACGGAACCGAACCCTATTGGATATGATACGGTCCATGATGAGTAACGCTGAGTTGCCGCGATCGTTCTGGGGATATGCACTAGAATCAGCTGCATACCTTTTGAACCGAGTTCCCACTAAGACTGTGCCTACCACACCATATGAGTTATGGAGTGAGAAGAAACCCTATCTTCAATACCTGAAGATTTGGGGATGTCCAGCTTATGTCAAAAAGCAGCATACGGACAAGCTCGAGGCACGCTCAGTACTGTGCAAGTTTGTAGGATACCCAAAGAACTCCAGGGGGTATCTTTTCTATTACGCAGAGGAACAAAAAGTCCTTGTTTCTCGTAATGCCCATTTTCTAGAACACCAGTTCTTAGAAAAAGAAATAAGTGGGAGCGCAATAGAACTGGAAGAAATTCCAGAACCACGAGCTATTACTGAAATCTTAGTAGAACCAGAGGGTTCGAAAGATCAGGACATTCCCACGCCACTCCGCAAGAGTAGTAGGCAGTCTCATCCGCCCGAGAGATACTACGGTTTTCTCATTGACGGGGATAGAGAGGATTGCATCATAGACTGTGATGAGCCTACTAGCTTCCAGCAAGCCATTCAGAGCGACGACTCGGTAAAATGGCTGGATGCAATGCGGACCGAAATGGAGTCCATATACACCAACAAAATATGGACGTTGGACATTGCTCCAGATGGGGTAAAACCCGTAGGATGCAAGTGGATCTTCAAAAAGAAGATTGGTGTAGATGGACAGGTTGAGACCTATAAAGCTAGACTGGTTGCAAAGGGTTTTCGTCAGCGACCTGGTTTGGACTACGACGAAACCTTTTCTCCAGTAGCTATGCTGAAATCCATTCGGATCCTTCTTGCCATTGCTGCCTTCCATGATTATGAGATTTGGCAGATGGACGTAAAGACGGCTTTTCTAAATGGACATTTAGAGGAGTGTGTCTATATGGATCAGCCAGAGGGTTTCATTCAGAGTGGGAGCGGCGGAAAGGTGTGCAAGTTGCTTAAGTCCATTTATGGACTAAAGCAGGCATCGCGGAGTTGGAACATCTGTTTTGATGAGACGGTCAAGGAATTTGGCTTTATCAAAAATCCAGATGAACCATGCATCTATTGTAGATTTGTAGCGAGAACTGTAGTATTCCTCGTTTTATACGTGGATGACATTCTCTTAATAGGAAATGACATTCCTATGCTACAATCTGTCAAGGGGTTCTTGTCACACAAGTTCTCCATGAAAGACCTGGGTGATGCCTCATACATTCTGGGTATCCGGATCTACCGTGACAGATCCAAGAGGATATTAGGACTTTCGCAGTCCAGGTACATCGACGCCATACTGAAGAGATTCGGTATGGAAGATTCCAAGCGCGGTAATCTACCGGCTTGTCATGGGATCACCCTCTCCAAAGAGATGTCTCCCAAGAATGATTTGGAGAGGGATCGCATGTCTATTATACCCTACGCTTCTGCGGTAGGCACTATAATGTATGCGATGTTGTGTACCAGACCGGATGTGGCTTATGCACTGAGTGTGGTAAGCAGGTATCAGTCAAACCCTGGGGAGAAACATTGGATAGTAGTAAAGAACATTCTCAAGTACCTGAGAAGGACTAAGGAGATGTTCTTGGTGTATGGCGGAAAAGACCTCCAGATTGAGGCCTTTGCCGACTCCAGCTTCCAGAGTGACAAGGATGATTCCAAATCCATGTCGGGTTTTGTCTTCACCCTCAATGGAGGGGCGGTGTGTTGGAAGAGTTCCAAACAGGAAACCGTTGCTGACTCGACTATAGAAGCGGAATACATCGCTGCATCTGATGCCGCAAAAGAAGCTGTCTGGATGAGGAAGTTCTTGAGAGAACTTCAGGTGGTTCCGTCCATTGTTGACCCAATACCTCTGTATTGCGACAACAACGGGGCTATAGCTTTAGCGAAGGAACCCAGGTCCCATCAGAAATCCAGACACATCTTAAGGCGGTATCACCTGATCAGGGAGATCGTAGATCGCCAGGAGATCGAGGTTCGGAGGGTTGCTTCAGAAGAGAACACAGATCCATTCACCAAGGCCTTGCCCCAGACTAAGTTCGAGCGGCTGATCGAGATGATAGGTCTTCGATACGCCAGTACATGGCCTTAGTGCAAGTGGGAGATTGTTAGTGTATATGCCCTAGAGGTCATTTGATTGATATGAATTCTTGTTTGTGTAAATCAAATCAAATAGTCCCCGGCAACAGCGCCATTTGATTGTAAAAGAATTCTTGTTTGTGTAGTATATGAAATTGTAAAGAAATCACAACCAAAAATTATTTGACCGCAATCAACTACGGTGTCGGATGTAGATTGTAAGTGAGTGCGGATCGTCCACAGGGACAGTGTAATAGTTCGTCTTTTGAATTAGATGAGTCGAAACTTTAAAGAAAACAAAACAAAACAATTCATGCTTTGAAATTGAAGTTCAAGAATTAGAAAAATCTAGATCTAATAACAAGAAAAAGATAGAATCAAGAATTGATAGTTTGTTGATTTTTCCAAACCAAATATCAAGAATCGAAATGAGGCTCGTAGGAATCGATCGGATCTATAGATGTGATGTAATCTTACAATGACGTATTCTTATCCTTCGATGAATTGATACTAGATCGATGATGATCGACGAGAATTAGAGATTTCTTGTGAAACTAGGGTTTCATCTTATCCCTTGTTCTTTCATTGATATCATTCACATTCTAGCCTCTAGTAATTTCAAGAAACGATCGTAGATCCCTAATTTCGAGCGATAACAATCAAGAAAGCATTGCAACGAAACTAGGTCATCGATTCTTGAACTTGCTAGGGTTTACAAAACTCGTAGGACTTAAAAATCGTTTTGAGATTTGTTACATCATCTTTCTATTGATCGTCTCGGCTCCTTTACGAGCGGAGTTTTACTCAAACATCACAACAAGAACAAAAATTACAAATTGAGATCTAATCATGATGCAAGAATTAAAAGAAAGCAAGATTAAAGAATTTCACCTTTTATTTATATCAACAATTTCATTACAATCGCTCAAGAACTACAAGAGGAAGAACTCGATCATTGATTTGGCTTCGCTTGTCCCCGTGAGTCGCGGATCGGCTTGGATCACTTGCTCGATTGAAGATCGGCTCGGCTCATAAAAGGTTGAAGGCTTCTCACTTGATTGGTACTCAAGATCTTGAATTTGGAGTGGAATTAGGGTTAGGGTTTCGCACAAGCCTTGTCACTAGACTTGTGGAAGAAGATGATGTAAGAGGGAATGAACTAGCTAACTAAAAGATTAACAACTAATGATGAACAACCTCAACCCTTAGATCTAGGCTCCTATTTATAGATCTCAAAACCCTAGATCTAGGAATTTAAATTTGAATTTCCCTCCAAAAGTTTGTTAGCAAGATTTGAATTTCCCTCCAAAAGTTTGTTGAGGAGAAGCTTCTAGATGTGATTAGTTAGGAGGGAGCTTCTAGAAATAGTTTGTTAGGAGCTTAATCATGTTTAGCTTAATTTAATGATCTTTGCTGATCTGGAAGAAGAATCTGGAGAATTCTGGAATTTGATGTGTCAAAATGAGGTGTGGGCCCTGAGATACAAATTGTGGACTAAAAATGGAAGGGTGATCTGACCAAACCGCCGCGGAACCGCAGCGCAAGCCGGCTCCCGCCGCGGTTCCGCGGCGCTTTTGAGGCATTGGGGCTTAGGACTTTTGGTGCTGATTTGGGCCGAGTTGTGGGCCTTTCTTTGATATGATTATTTGTATATTTCCTTCTAAATTGCTACCAGATCTAAAAACATGGAGTTGGTGTATTTTTGATCAGCTTCTTTTGACTTTGCTCCTGCAATTTCCTGCACAAATCTCGACACAAGTGTTGCGCAAATAGAGAGATGATGCGATGCCATGAAATGCGGTCAATTTCCTTTAAAGTGCCGGTTTAAAAGTCTAATACATGAAATCTGATATTTTACGACTGATTTACTAATATGTGAAATATGAATACCGAACACTTCTAAATGAGTGCAAAAGATGGGGAAATTGCCGTGTTAAAAATACATTATTTTCGACTGATCAAATACCCCCAAACTTATTTTCGATCGTCTCGAGCGAACTGTTTTATTAAAAAGAGAAGGAGAAAATAAAGAAAGAGAAAAACTAACTAGCACACTTTCGTAGGCAACACGATTGCACTGAGCACGTGCAATAAGCCTTTAAACCTCTAGGTGTCCCTAGTAGGAGGAGTGTTGTCTCCTGAGGGTTTTCAGCGGATTGCACCCACAAAATCCAATAATAAAATAAAGATCATGAATATTACATTTAAAGAAAAGAATTGTAAAAGAAAAGCCTTGAAAATTAGGGTTTCCAACAAAGCTAGCTTTTCGGTTGTCATGAGCCCTATCTTAATGGTCATGAAAAGATGTCAGAAATCACGTCCTCGCTCAATAAAACATCGTCTTATTCTTCATTCCTATCTTTCTTCCAAACATCGATCATATAACCCTGCGTGTGTGTAAAGACATCCCTACACCCGGAGAATTCAATTCAAGCTATCATACTCTTGCCCATCAGCCTCAGTACTTTTTAATTAATGAATATTTAGATGAGATTGCTCACACACTTTCATGCGACCGTTAATACTTCTTGAGGTACTAACGACCGATTACTCCTGTGCTTGCTTACTTGGTGTATTTTCCTCGTCTTGCACCACCTCAGGCATAGCAGTGACTCCCAGACCAGTTGGCCTTAGGGTACTAGGTGAAGAAGCACCCTCGCTATATATTTTTATTGCCCTTGGTGATAACAAAACCAATGTCCATTTTTCTCACCACTTTATATTTTCTTTATTCACTTTTTTTTTATTTCCTTCATACATCGGCTTTAAGACAAGAGCATTTCAAGGTATCCTCTACTATCCCAGGCTTTAAGACGTGTGTTAGTGCAAATAGCAGGGTAGCAACGTTCAAAATGTTTGGCTTCCAGAATAGAAACTATTTTTCAGACTTATTTTTATCCTCAGATTAGTGACGTCTTTCATCTTACTAACCCTTGGGACAACGGCTCATAACTACTTATTACTAGTTCGTATAAGAAAACTTCTAGTTTTCTTAGTTTTCTTAAATTTTTCCAATCTTATGGATGTAATTTTTCACTATCTAAACTTTTATTATCTTATTTATGTACAAAAAATGTTAAAATATTTTTATATTTTGAAAATTAAATTTTTATGGATTTTGAAAATTTTTAAATTTTTATAGATTTTTAAAAGAAATGTTTTGTGCTTATGCAAATGATATGCAAATGATGCAAAAATAAGCACAAACCTCCCCCAAACTTGTTTTCAACAGTGTCTTCACTGTTGCCTTTTGCTAAAAACATGTAAGCTTGGGAGGAATTTATTAGTGGGGGAAAAATATTTAAGTGAAGACCCTCCCCCAAACTTATTTTTGGCTCATCGTTTTGTAAAAAAATTTCTTTTTAGGAGCCAGAAAATATACCCCCCAAACTTGAGTTATGCAATGTTAAGCTTTGAAAATCACAAGTGGGGGTCAAAAATCATTGGTCGATGCAAAGCTTTGCAAAGACCGAATGTTAACACCAACCATTCAAAAATTTTATCAATGCAGTGCTCTGGTTGGTGGAAGAAGAAGTGGGGAAAGGTTAAGTGGTGGAATAGAATGTGTGTGCGTCTCATTTTGGAGAGACGATGCAGTGAATGTGATGGATTACTCGCATTCTTTTTACAGTTCAGAAGTAGGGGTGGAGGTTCAATTTCATTGATTGGGAGATGATTCATCTCAACACCCGTGTCATTCAAAAATGCGAGTTCATCAGCGAAGATTTCCTCAAAAGTTCCATCAATACCCCGGTGAATAATATCGTCACAAAGTGCGGGGTGATCTTCAGACTCTAAAAGCAGTTCATAATCAGTGTTAGTTGTTGACCCGGACATCTCGGTGGAAGAGTCCGTATGTGTATGATACATAGTTAGGTCAAACAATAACGTATGAAAAGAGTCAAGATCGATATCAGGAGGATCATCAAATTCGCTGCTGTCGACATCCATTATGTCGACAGAACATACCTGAGCAGTAGGTTCGGAGGGTACACTTCCCAACTTGTAAATGTTCAGCTCTATTGACCTATTCCCGAAGGATAGGGTCATAGAACCATTACGACAGTTGATAATAGCGTTGGAAGTGGCCAAAAAGGGGCGACCTAAAATCACCGGAATTTGATTCCGTGGGTTCGCTACAGGTTGTGTATCAATTACAATAAAGTCCACAGGGAATATGAATTCCCCGATTTTTATTAACACATCCTCCAGTTCACCCCTAGGTCTGGTGATTGATCGGTCAGCCATCTGGAGAGTTATGCTTGATGGCTTTAACACTCCGATACCTAGTTGCTCATAGACTGAGTATGGAAGCAAGTTAACACTAGCGCCAAGGTCTAGTAGAGCACGGTTGATGTGTTTTTCCCCGATTGAAATGGAAATAGTAGGACAGCCAGGGTCCTTACGTTTCCTCGGTAATTGCTGGGGGAAGGCCGTGTCTACTGTTTTTGCCATGAAAATCTTCTTGGGCACTTGAGTCTTCCTCTTCCTAGTGCACAAGTTCTTAAGAGTTTTCGCATAGGACGGAACTTGTTGGATGGCATCTAGGAGAGGGATGTTGATGTTAACTTGCTTAAACATGTTCATGATCTTCTCCATATGTGGACTCGGTGTGTTAGCCCTTAACCGATTCGGATAAGGTGCTTTAGCAATAAGCGCTGGGTCCATCATAGGAGAAGGAAGTGTGTGTGGAACCGATCCCAAAATAGAAGTGGGGATCGTCCGTGGAGGAGAAAAAGAGGTGGGCTGAAGTGGCGAGCCTTTTGGGAAACGAAGAATAGGCTCGGAAGAAGGTGGTGTTGTAGAAGAACTGGGGTCAGAATTGGAAGTGCGTGTGTGAGGAAAGGTCTCAGCCGGGGTGTTATTGATTGATTTATCAGTATCATCAAACTCTTCCCCAACGTGATTGTCAAGCACTCTTCCAGATCTCAACGTGATTGCATCCACATGATGTGAATAGCCAGGATTGGGTAAAGGTTGAGCTGGAAGTTTCCCTTTCTCTCTTGCACGCATTTCGGCTTTTAGTTGTGCAATTTTTTCTTCCATCGATTTGATGTTCTCATTTTGAGAGATAATGATCTTCATCACATTCTCGACGGAAGATTGCAAACTTGTCGTCCCTTGGATGGATTGTTTCATGAAAGTATCCAAGGTTTGTGCTAGTGCAGAGGTATTATCTGTACCGGTCAATTGCAAAGGACTAGACAGTGCAAAAGTGTTGGCCGGATTTTGGAAGTTTTGTGATTGAAAGGGGTGCTGACTCAATTGAAGTGGTGGTTGCTGTTGTGGTGGAGGGACCCTTTGGAAATTGTTTTGGGTTGGAACCGTGTTTTGAAATTGGGATTGGTTCCAAGCAAAGTTAGGGTTATTCCTCCAACCCTGATCATATGTGGAGGAAGATGGATCGTTTCTAGGTCTTTGAAATGCGGCATTGGTATGCTCATGACCTTGAAACGGACATTCTTCCGTCAAGTGAGACGGATCAGAACAACATCCACATACAGTTTTGGAGAGTGATATTTGACTTAGGGCGGCTAAAAATTTGTTTTCCATAGTCTCGAGTTTCTTGTGTATAGCTGCAATGTCAGCTCTAACTCCTATGGAAATATCATTGCCATCCCTAGATGATTGACTCACACCCTCCCACTGTAAAGATTTTTCAGCGAAATCTTCTAGGAATTCCCAGGCTTCCCCATCATCTTTGGTCATAAAATTGCCTTGACACATGGATTCAAGGGTCTGTCTTGTGTAAGGAGTAATGCCCTCATAAATGATTAGGCACAAATCCCATCTCGGGATTCCATGATGTGGACATTGGACTAACAGATCCTTGAAGCGTTCAAGACATTTTGAAAATGTTTCATTTGGAAGCTGGGTGAATTGATAGATTTCGCTAAGGACTCGAGCTGTCTTTTGATGTGGGTAGAATTTCTTAAGGAATGCTTTGACGAATTCGTCCCAATTTGAAATGGAATGTGCGATAGTATTATATAGCCACTTCTCGGCTAAATCGCACAAGGTGAATGGGAGAAGACGAAGATGCAAAGCATCCACAGAAAGCTGTGAAGTACCATCATTGCGCATACATTTTCAAATTTCGTGATAAACACGTATGCGTCTTCAGACTCGAGACCGTGAAATTTTGGTAGAAGGTTGATGTATTGGGGTTTTATTTGAAAATTTTCCCCGTTGGCTGGTGGAATGGAAAGACAGGTGGAAAGTGGGCCTCGTGTAGGATAGCACCTCTCCTGAAGAGAGATGCGGGGTGGATTCTGCGCACCAACGTGTAGGGTTGCTAGGAACGCGCACAAGGGTCTACGAGGCATCAACCATGCCCGATTTAAAATTTAGCCGTGCCGAACAACCCGAATACGGAACTTTAAACTAGAGATTAGGCGAAAACAACATGCTAAACACTTTAACACTAAGTGAGAGGGATTACAACCTTTGTAGATCCTGTCATTCATTTCATATGCTCCGTGTTGTGGTCCCTTCGCTGCGATTATCGGGATCCGGACTCTCGAGAGGTTCCACGAAGAGAAAGACGCAACCTTTGCTTCCGATCTTCGATACTAAGATGATCTACCTTGAAGTTTCTTTAACACAAGATAACACTCATGAAATGATGTGAACACCCTCATCTAAATGGCAAGGGAAGATGAGGATGATGAAGTAGGATTTTTGCTCTATTTATTTATCTTTTTCTCACTATTATTCATCACTTGGAAAAATCAAGAAAGGTTTTTCCATGAAAGAAAATGAAGGAAGAAGATGAATGAATAATGTTAATCTCTTTGTGATGAATAGGAAAAGGAGATATGATAGAATTATGCAACCATGGTTCACTTAACCATTGTAGAGAATAGACTAGGGTTAGGGTTTGGGTTTGGTTAAAGCATGAGTCATTGGAAAATATCTTTCACAAAACAAAATGAAAAGCTTCTAGAAACATCTAGAAAGCTTAACCCTAATCCAAACCCTAATCATGTTTAAACTCCACTAAACAAGTTGCATTAGTTATCATATCATGTTACAATATTATATATCACATATATAATATTTATCGTAACAAAAGAAAATAATACAATTAACATATATCGCATATATATATCAATGTATTACCCGAGTGAGAAAAAGAAACTTTTAGTGAGCAAATATTAGTTAATGCAATTTAATATATCAAATATATATTATTATACATTAAATTATCGAATCAACACTTGATACGACAATCCGGCTATATCGCATATAACCGACTAATATTTATCCGTACCGATTCATCGAATCAACACTTGATCCGATGACCCGGCTGATATCAAATATCGCGAGAATATAATACGGTATCATATATCGCATTATCCTCGGTCCCGCACATATCACATATGTGCTCCTACTCCGTTTTGCCTGAGTCAAGAAACCTCTGTGTAGGACTCTAAAGAATCGTCAATACGCCAGCAGTAGGTGATGATCATATCAAACACCCACAAGCTGCAAGCGGTCAGCTAAACGTAACAGCTACCCAGGTATTGAGCGCTCAGAAGATCAACAAGCAAGCATGTACATTCTCCTGTGAATCCAAACAGTAACACTCCCGTACAGTCCGGTCTCGTCGTCTGATATGTCGCATATCTCGCCTAGGGGTGGTAAACGTCAGACCCCAGTAGCTCGATAAGTCGTGTCGATATGAGGTCTATAACAGTTCGAGAAACTACTGATAACACTTACCAGTAAATCTCTGCAACCCTGACCAGGGATTTCCGGTTATAGCCAATCGAACACAGCACAACATCAACTCCCTATACCGGGAGAGACGAATCCCCTCCTATCGCTCATTGCCTCCATATGATTCGGGACTGTACCCAAAAGCCACCTTTTTGCACGCCCTCTTGGACGTGGTATGATGGAAATCAAAGCACAGTGGGAATCACACAAGACTCTATGACGATCTCAGGTCAACAGACTACTCTGTACCAGTGTCACCGGAGAACTGCCATCTGACGTATGGTATAATACCATCTGGGAGTTCTCGGCGAGTCCGTCCAGTGCACCCAGTCTCCACTGAGCACCCGTACACCATCCTTGATGTCAAACACCGATGGATATGGGATCATCCATCGCCCATCATATGGGTCAAAATGCGTATGCGCTAGTCTACTCTGGTGCATCGATGCCCTGTCTCGATACATCCTCGACTAGGAACAGTTATAGGATGTACTCATCGACTACCGTGGCCCCACTAGTATGATCTCATCATAGTCCCAGTAGTCGAGTACATATCCTAAGGGCTTTATCAACATGTAACATAGAGACAATCAGAGTACACGTTAAGATAAAGTACAACCAGATAGCATACTATCATGTCGAGCAAGAAAGTCCTCCCTATATATGTCTTAGCATCCACTACAATATACATCGTATGTACAGTAATGGCCTCTAGGGCATACATATAACTAACAATCTCCCACTTGCACTAGGGCCATCTGTTATGGTATCGCATACCCAACAATTAGCTACGGTTGAAGTATCTCATACTCAACCATCCCATAAAAGTCTCTACTGGGAAAAAGGCATTTGTGAATGGATTCGCGCTGTTGTCCTCTGTGTCTACTCTCCTAACCTCGATCTCCCTGGAGATCAACCATCTCCAAGATCAGGTGATACTGCCTAAGAATTATATTTGGATTCCTGATGGGACGGTAGTTCCTTGGCTAAAGCCATAACTCCATTGTCACACAATGGTAGGAACGAAGTTCATCTTATGAACTTATATATATCCAGACTGCCTCTTTGGTAGCATCCTTGGTAACGATGCATCTTGCCTTTAATCATCTAGTATGTCACGGTATCTAGTTTGGAACTCTTCCAACATACCGTCCCTCCACTGAGGGTAAAGACAATGCCTGCGACTGACATTCAGTCGTACTTATCACCCTGGAACCTTTCCAGTGATTCTCCCCAGGATTGATTGATACCATCTCACTACAACTAGTGAGTATCCTAACATCCAATTAGATCTATCTCATAGATCTAAAACCTAGGATTTAGTAGGTATCACTTTGATCCTATATGGAGAATCCTTGTGATAAGCGGAGATTGACCGAGCGTAGCATAGGAAACTCCTTCCCTATCAAGAGTATGTCATCCACGTACTCTACGAGGATCACCACCATACTCTCTACCACCTTTTCGTATATACAAGGTTCATCTACCATTTTGATGAATTCAAACTCTTTGACTACCTCATCAAAACAGATGTTCCAACTCCGCGATGCCTGATTTATCATATAAAACATCTTGCACACGTTTCCGCTGCTCCCACTGTCTACGAAGCCCTCTGGCTGTGTACTTATAGACGTTCTCTTCTAAATCATCATTTAGAAAAGCAGTCATGACACCCAACCACCAGATATCGTAGTCATGGTATGTAGCCGTGGCAAGTAGGATCTGGATGGACTTAAGCATAGATCCTTAGAAAAGGTTTCAACATAATCCATACCTGGTCTATGATGCAAACCTTTATCAAGTCCAGCTTTGAAAGTCTCAACTTTTCCATGTACACCAAGTAATCTTCTCAAGATATACTTGCTCCTGATGGGGATTTAACCCTTCAGATAAAGCAACCAAAGTCCATACTTTGTTGGTGTATAAGGATTCCATCTCAGATCGATAAGCACCCAGCCATTCTTACAGAGTCCCACTGCTGATGGCCAGCTCGAAACTAGTTGGGTCATCGTCTCATAATGCAATCCTCGCTCCCACTGTCATAGAGAAACCGAAGTATCTCTCAGGTGGGTGAGGAACCCTACTAGATCGGCGGAGAGGCTGAGGTTCGTTGGAAACTATTGAATCCTTTGGTTCAACCAAATCATCAGCTGCATTTTTTATAGCTGGAACATTTCCAGTTCTACATAACAGACCTTGCCTCGAGCTTGTCCGGATTTTGCTTTTAGACATAGTCTGAACAACCCCAAATCTTAACAAGCTTAAGATATGGGCTCTTCCCTTTCCATATCACATATGAAATGGTAGGCAACTGATTTGATTTGAACCCTATTCAATAGGTATGCAGCTTCTCAAGTGCATAACTCCCAAAAGGAAACAGGAAACTCAGTAGTACTCATCATAGAGCACACCATATCACATAGGGTGCTATTGCTCCGCCCCGATATACCATCGTGCTATGGTGTATACGAAGGAGTAATGCTGAGAGAGAATCTCATTCTCCTTTAGAATAGTCCAGGAATTCCGTGCTTAAGTATTTTCCTCCTTGATCTCATCAAAGGACATAATACTTATACCCGTATTTTGGTTCTCTACTTCTAACTTATATTCTGTGAACATCTCAAAAGGTTCGGACTTGTGTTTCAACAGGAACATATGTCTGAATCTTGAGAGATTATCAGAGAATGTAATGAAGTACAAAGAACCGATCTTGGCATGTGTAGACAGGGGACTTTCATACATCAGCATGTATCAATCCCAAAAGTTCACTAACTCTTTCTCTGTTTCCAATAAATAGAGCTATGGTCATCTTATCTCTGTGACATGACCGGCAAGTTTCACAAGATGTAAATTCAAACTAATTTAAATATGCATCTATATGTAACTTCAGCTGGTCGGGTCGCATTGATATGACCTAGTCTACAATGCCTCAGGAAGGATTCATTCATTTCTAAACTCTTCCTCTTGTGTGTGTTCCATATATTAAGAACTGTAGTTTGATTTAGAACGTCAATACTTTTAGATAACGTGCCTGAACCGATCAACTCTTGATATAGGAAATGTTCAAAACATTATCCAACAATACAAAATTATATCCTTTCTTTACTAATAAAGAGACTGATATGATTTTGTATATCAGGTTCGGTATCTAATAACATTTGTTCAGAATCAATGTATTCTGGTAATACAGGGTGACAGTGACCAACAGACTTGGCTGCAACACTTGCACCGTTTTCTGTCTCATGAAACTTATCACCCGTTCTCAGTTCTTTACCTATCTGTAGCCCATGTAACAGATTACATATACGGGATCCTGATCCGGTATCACATACCCAGGACGTAAAGGATACTGAGAAACAGTTCTGTGTAATGAACACACCCGAAGATGATGCATCAACATGCACTTTCTTTGTTTGGGCGGCACGGGAAATCTGGTATTCCCCAATTTCCTGCTCTGTCTTATAACAATTATAAGTTGGAGCAGGACCAACGTTCCCCAGCTCAGTATAACAAGCGGGTTCAGTTAATATATCCGTTTTATTATCTTGATTAAGGCGTGATATGGTCGCTATCTGGAGAGAGAGAGAAGAAAACACTCAGCGTATGCTCTTGCAAGATTAGATTGGTTATATAATATATCTAATCAGGATGTCTCCCACTGTTTTAGTCAAATCTTCCTTCAAACCCTAAAAGGAAAGACTAGCCGGGATTAATTACACGCTACAAGTTCGCCAATCTTTCAGCCAGGCCAGTGTCGGTACTTTGAGGGAGGTCCCCCGTGCTTTCGCACGAACCTAATTAATGTAAACCTCGTTTTCCCAGAGGCGTAACCCCGTTAACACCTTTCTAGACACCTACTTGATCGGCTAATTGTAATGTGTAAAACTCTCCCAGGAGTAACTCTTACTCGCAGCGGGTATCGGGATCCAACTATCTTATAGAAGGTATGCAATCTCATTGCAAATTTCAACACTTGAAATTCCCAATAATATTTTGCCCCAAGCAATCTATGACCTTGACTGGGTCAACAAACCATAGACCGCAAGTAAAGTTCAACCCGTCATTTCCCGATTGAATTAAACCCACCCGCACGACCCTTGACTAAGTCAACAAGGCCGCACGACTACCCTAATCCAATCGCATCATATGCTTTGCAGATAAGCACTAATCAGCTACCGCACACTACGCCTTGACTGAGTCAACAAACGTAGCACGAATATTAACTATTACTTATCTGAAATGACGGAGGGCTACGTACAGGTTTTTAAGAAAACCTTTTGCGTAATGAACTTTATATCGTTGTAGAATCGAGTGATTTTAAATGGAGTGTTTTTGAGGCTTTTTCTAGTTTTGCTAAAGGAGTCACTCCCGGTGAAGGGATCGTCGGTCCTTTCCTCGTCGAATGAGGTGCGGGATATATCATATATATCACTGTGCAAAGCAAGAACTATAGAAGCAATCAAAAGACAAACCGAGTTTGTAGCATCTGCCAGTTATTGCTAAAGGAGTCACTCCCGGTGAAGGGATCTCGGTCCTTTCCTTATCGAATAAGGTGCTGGATATTCTACAAGGAACACCGCTATGCAAAGCAAGAACTGTAGCTACCAGTTTTTATAAACAAGTTTCTACAACATCTTAGGTTTCTTTTAATTCATTAATCTCATTAATGAAGTCCCATTTTAATTATGCTTCATAAGCATCTCTTTTGAAACGAAATCTGCAATATAACATATATCTCATATATATAATATAAACATTCGTCACAGGCAGTAATATGATCTCATCACAGAACATTGCAGCAGAAGAACATATACGAAATATTGGATATACTAGGACGTCCGTGTTTTCAATACGAGCCTGTATAAAACACGGATTCCACGGTCGCGATGAATAGCCAAACCCACATCCCTAGACCCCTACGAGAGCGGCAAGCAACACTGCCAATTCTAGGGTTAGAAGACCCGGTCTCGACTCCTCGAGATGGTCTCCCACTGGACCCTAGAACCCGGTTACTTGTGCTCCCCTCCTTGGGTCTACCTAATGCGGAAAAGTAAATAATATACAACGGTGACATCTTCCGCTACCTGGAAGTGCCCCAATAAAAGAATATTACATACAAATGAATTTTACATGAATGAAAAAGAAAAACTCTCATCTCACATAAAACCCCCGGCTATTCAAAACGCGACGATCCAATACAACATATCACAGCAACACATAATATCTCATATCATCAACGTAAGCAAGTATGCGTATCCCGATTGTCGTTGATGTATAGCAACGAAGCCGGCGATACACCACATACTACGCTTACGGTCACAGAAAAGAAAGTGTAAAACTACAACAGTTGGAATCCGCAGCCTATTTAGACATCGCATGCCTAACCAAATGAATTCCTTAGACATCGCATGCCTAACAATTATAAACCCCGCATTTTAGTCTCATTTATCGAAAACTCTTTTCAATATCAAGTCAGCCAATTCAACAAGATTCCCGACGTCCTGATCGAATGCTCGTCGCAAACTTTAGTAGACGGCCGCACCCCCGATACCGTCGACGAAGTGCACCAAGGCGGAACACCGCTTCCGCGAGCACCCGAACGGATGCTTTCGGCGACGGGGTTCTCCTACAGTCACTTGGTCGGGGCTATGGGACGTGGCTGTCTATTAAGTTTACCCGGCGAGTATCCGCGTACGCTACGTAATTGCGACGGACTTTTGATCACATCAAAATCCCGTGGCAACCGATCATCTGAGACTAAACTGCTATGTTTATAATATTCAAATTAGTTATCTCATAACTACCTGTGGATTCCAAATATTGCATCACATTCCAGATAAATAGAAAAAGTTAAACTTTCTGATCGAATCATCAAACACCCAAGATTTCCCCAATATATCTCAACACTTGAAATCAGTTTAAAAACATCCATCACATGCCACAGTACCAATGGTCCAGCCGTAGAAGGGTCAAGCCAACGCCTCACATGTGGCACGCCGTACTGCCCCAAACCCTAAGGTTCAAAGGGCAGTTCAAGACGGTCACATAATCGAGTTAAGGTTTGTTGTCTTCTAGAGGGTCCACCGAGTTACTTGCATGACTTAGAACATTCTTAAACACGAGAAAAAATCCAACTTTTGAAAAATTTTCCGACAGGGAAAAAAGTGAGTTATTGATATCCGTTCGAACTTTTTAACAGTTTCTAAAAATTATCCGGACAAACTAAACAAAGTTAAATTATCCAATCGAATCAACGATTCCCCAATACAACCCTTGAAAAATCAACACTTGAGTGGAATTAAAATATTCCCAGAAAAAATTAACAAGAAAGGGCCTAAAAATAATTACATAAAATTTCAGGGACTAAGTCCAAATTTTGGCCGCGGAAGAGCCGCAAAACCCATGGTTTCGCGGCGGTTCCGCGGTCATATTTTCGAGTTAGAGGTCCGTACTTCACAGTAATTCTTAGTTTTTCCTGATTAATTTTCTGAGAACTTTTAATTCAGAAAAAACCACATTTTTGAAAAATGTACAGAGAGGGTTCCGTGTCGGGGTTTCGGCGTTCGATCGGACTTTAAACTTCGTCTAGACTTCGCCTAAAGCTCTAGCTTGGCTCTGATACCACTGTAGGGTTGCTAGGCATGCGCACAAGGGTCTACGAGGCATCAACCATGCCCGATTTAAAATTTAGCCGTGCCGAACAACCCGAATACGGAACTTTAAACTAGAGATTAGGCGAAAACAACATGCTAAACACTTTAACACTAAGTGAGAGAGATTACAACCTTTGTAGATCCGGTCCTTCACTTCATATGCTCCGTGTTGTGGTCCCTTCGCTGCGATCATCGGGATCCGGACTCTCGAGAGGTTCCACGAAGAGAAAGACGCAACCTTTGCTTCCGATCTTCGATACTAAGATGATCTACCTTGAAGTTTCTTTAACATAAGATAACACTCATGAAATGATGTGAACACCCTCATCTAAATGGCAAGGGAAGATGAGGATGATGAAGTAGGATTTTTGCTCTATTTATTTATCTTTTTCTCACTATTATTCATCACTTGGAAAAATCAAGAAAGGTTTTTCCATGAAAGAAAATGAAGGAAGAAGATGAATGAATAATGTTAATCTCTTTGTGATGAATAGGAAAAGAAGATATGATAGAATTATGCAACCATGGTTCACTTAACCATTATAGAGAATAGACTAGGGTTAGGGTTTGGGTTTGGTTAAAGCATGAGTCATTGGAAAATATCTTTCACAAAACAAAATGAAAAGCTTCTAGAAACATCTAGAAAGCTTAACCCTAATCCAAACCCTAATCATGTTTAAACTCCACTAAACAAGTTGCATTAGTTATCATATCATGTTACAATATTATATATCACATATATAATATTTATCGTAACAAAAGAAAATAATACAATTAACATATATCGCATATATATCAATATATTACCCGAGTGAGAAAAAGAATCTTTTAGTGAGCAAATATTAGTTAATACAATTTAATATATCAAATATATATTATTATACATTAAATTATCGAATCAACACTTGATACGACAATCCGGCTATATCGCATATAACCGACTAATATTTATCCGTGACGATTCATCGAATCAACACTTGATCCGATGACCCGGCTGATATCAAATATCGCGAGAATATAATACGGTATCATATATCGCATTATCCTCGGTCCCGCACATATCACATATGTGCTCCTACTCCGTTTTGCCTGAGTCAAGAAACCTCTGTGTAGGACTCTAAAGAATCGTCAATACGCCGGCAGTAGGTGATGATCATATCAAACACCCACAAGCTGCAAGCGGTCAGCTAAACGTAACAGCTACCCAGGTATTGAGCGCTCAGAAGATCAACAAGCAAGCATGTACATTCTCCTGTGAATCCAAACAGTAACACTCCCGTACAGTCCGGTCTCGTCGTCTGATATGTCGCATATCTCGCCTAGGGGTGGTAAACGTCAGACCACAGTAGCTCGATAAGTCGTGTCGATATGAGGTCTATAACAGTTCGAGAAACTACTGATAACACTTACCAGTAAATCTCTGCAACCCTGGCCAGGGATTTCCGGTTATAGCCAATCGAACACAGCACAACATCAACTCCCTATACCGGGAGAGACGAATCCCCTCCTATCGCTCATTGCCTCCATATGATTCGGGACTGTACCCAAAAGCCACCTTTTTGCACGCCCTCTTGGACGTGGTATGATGGAAATCAAAGCACAGTGGGAATCACACAAGACTCTATGACGATCTCAGGTCAACAGACTACTCTGTACCAGTGTCACCGGAGAACTGCCATCTGACGTATGGTATAATACCATCTGGGAGTTCTCGGCGAGTCCGTCCAGTGCACCCAGTCTCCACTGAGCACCCGTACACCATCCTTGATGTCAAACACCGATGGATATGGGATCATCCATCGCCCATCATATGGGTCAAGATGCGTATGCGCTAGTCTACTCTGGTGCATCGATGCCCTGTCTCGATACACCCTCGACTAGGAATAGTTATAGGATGTACTCATCGACTACCGTGGCCCCACTAGTATGATCTCATCATAGTCCCAGTAGTCGAGTACATATCCTAAGGGCTTTATCAACATGTAACATAGAGACAATCAGAGTACACGTTAAGATAAAGTACAACCAGATAGCATACTATCATGTCGAGCAAGAAAGTCCTCCCTATATATGTCTTAGCATCCACTACAATATACATCGTATGTACAGTAATGGCCTCTAGGGCATACATATAACTAACAATCTCCCACTTGCACTAGGGCCATCTGTTATGGTATCGCATACCCAACAATTAGCTGCGGTTGAAGTATCTCATACTCAACCATCCCATAAAAGTCTCTACTGGGAAAAAGGCCTTTGTGAATGGATTCGCGCTGTTGTCCTCTGTGTCTACTCTCCTAACCTCGATCTCCCTGGAGATCAACCATCTCCAAGATCAGGTGATACTGCCTAAGAATTATATCTGGATTCCTGATGGGACGGTAGTTCCTTGGCTAAAGCCACAACTCAATTGTCACACAATGGTAGGAACGAAGTTCATCTTATGAACTTATATATATCCAGACTGCCTCTTTGGTAGCATCCTTGGTAACGATGCATCTTGCCTTTAATCATCTAGTATGTCACGGTATCTAGTTTGGAACTCTTCCAACATACCGTCCCTCCACTGAGGGTAAAGACAATGCCTGCGACTGACATTCAGTCGTACTTATCACCCTGGAACCTTTCCAGTGATTCTCCCCAGGATTGATTGATACCATCTCACTACAACTAGTGAGTATCCTAACATCCAATTAGATCTATCTCATAGATCTAAAACCTAGGATTTAGTAGGTATCACTTTGATCCTATATGGAGAATCCTTATGATAAGCGAAGATTGACCGAGCGTGGCATAGGAAACTCCTTCCCTATCAAGAGTATGTCATCCACGTACTCTACGAGGATCACCACCATACTCTCTACCACCTTTTCGTATATACAAGGTTCATCTACCATTTTGATGAATTCAAACTCTTTGACTACCTCATCAAAACAGATGTTCCAACTCCGCGATGCCTATTTTATCATATAAAACATCTTGCACACGTTTCCGCTGCTCCCACTGTCTACGAAGCCCTCTGGCTGTGTACTTATAGACGTTCTCTTCTAAATCATCATTTAGAAAAGCAGTCATGACACCCAACCACCAGATATCGTAGTCATGGTATGTAGCCGTGGCAAGTAGGATCTGGATGGACTTAAGCATAGATCCTTAGAAAAGGTTTCAACATAATCCATACCTGGTCTATGATGCAAACCTTTATCAAGTCTAGCTTTGAAAGTCTCAACTTTTCCATGTACACCAAGTAATCTTCTCAAGATATACTTGCTCCTGATGGGGATTTAACCCTTCAGATAAAGCAACCAAAGTCCATACTTTGTTGGTGTATAAGGATTCCATCTCAGATCGATAAGCACCCAGCCATTCTTACAGAGTCCCACTGCTGATGGCCAGCACGAAACTAGTTGGGTCATCATCTCATGATGCAATCCTCGCTCCCACTGTCATAGAGAAACCGAAGTATCTCTCAGGTGGGTGAGGAACCCTACTAGATCGGCGGAGAGGCTGAGGTTCGTTGGAAACTATTGAATCCTTTGGTTCAACCAAATCATCAGCTGCATTTTGTATAGCTGGAACATTTCCGGTTCTACATAACAGACCTTGCCTCGAGCTTGTCCGGATTTTGCTTTTAGACATAGTCCGAACAACCCCAAATCTTAACAAGCTTAAGATATGGGCTCTTCCCTTTCCATATCACATATGAAATGGTAGGCAACTGATTTGATTTGAACCCTATTCAATAGGTATGCAGCTTCTCAAGTGCATAACTCCCAAAAGGAAACAGGAAACTCAGTAGTACTCATCATAGAGCACACCATATCACATAGGATGCTATTGCTCCGCCCCGATATACCATCGTGCTATGGTGTATACGAAGGAGTAATGCTGAGAGAGAATCTCATTCTCCTTTAGAATAGTCCAGGAATTCCGTGCTTAAGTATTTTCCTCCTTGATCTCATCAAAGGACATAATACTTATACCCGTATTTTGGTTCTCTACTTCTAACTTATATTCTGTGAACATCTCAAAAGGTTCGGACTTGTGTTTCAACAGGAACATATGTCTGAATCTTGAGAGATTATCAGAGAATGTAATGAAGTACAAAGAACCGATCTTGGCATGTGTAGACAGGGGACTTTCATACATCAGCATGTATCAATCCCAAAAGTTCACTAACTCTTTCACTGTTTCCAATAAACAGAGCTATGGTCATCTTATCTCTGTGACATGACCGGCAAGTTTCATAAGATGTAAATTCAAACTAATTTAAATATGCATCTATATGTAACTTCAGCTGGTCGGGTCGCATTGATATGACCTAGTCTATAATGCCTCAAGAAGGATTCATTCATTTCTGAACTCTTCCTCTTGTGTGTGTTCCATATATTAAGAACTGTAGTTTGATTTAGAACGTCAATACTTTTAGATAACGTGCCTGAACCGATCAACTCTTGATATAGGAAATGTTCAAAACATTATCCAACAATACAAAATTATATCCTTTCTTTACTAATAAAGAGACTGATATGATTTTGTATATCAGGTTCGGTATCTAATAACATTTGTTCAGAATCAATGTATTCTGGTAATACAGGGTGACAGTGACCAACAGACTTGGCTGCAACACTTGCACCGTTTTCTGTCTCATGAAACTTATCACCCGTTCTCAGTTCTTTACCTATCTGTAGCCCATGTAACAGATTATATATACGGGATCCTGATCCGGTATCACATACCCAGGACGTAAAGGATACTGAGAAACAGTTCTGTGTAATGAACACACCCGAAGATGATGCATCAACATGCACTTTCTTTGTTTGGGCGGCACGGGAAATCTGGTATTCCCCAATTTCCTGCTCTGTCTTATAACAATTATAAGTTGGAGCAGGACCAACGTTCCCCAGCTCAGTATAACAAGCGGGTTCAGTTAATATATCCGTTTTATTATCTTGATTAAGGCGTGATATGGTCGCTATCTGGAGAGAGAGAGAAGAAAACACTCAGCGTATGCTCTTGCAAGATTAGATTGGTTATATAATATATCTAATCAGGATGTCTCCCACTGTTTTAGTCAAATCTTCCTTCAAACCCTAAAAGGAAAGACTAGCCGGGATTAATTACACGCTACAAGTTCGCCAATCTTTCAGCCAGGCCAGTGTCGGTATTTTGAGGGAGGTCCCCCGTGCTTTCGCACGAACCTAATTAATGTAAACCTCGTTTTCCCAGAGGCGTAACCCCGTTAACACCTTTCTAGACACCTACTTGATCGGCTAATTGTAATGTGTAAAACTCTCCCAGGAGTAACTCTTACTCGCAGCGGGTATCGGGATCCAACTATCTTATAGAAGGTATGCAATCTCATTGCAAATTTCAACACTTGAAATTCCCAATAATATTTTGCCCCAAGCAATCTATGACCTTGACTGGGTCAACAAACCATAGACCGCAAGTAAAGTTCAACCCGTCATTTCCCGATTGAATTAAACCCACCCGCACGACCCTTGACTAAGTCAACAAGGCCGCACGACTACCCTAATCCAATCGCATCATATGCTTTGCAGATAAGCACTAATCAGCTACCGCACACTACGCCTTGACTGAGTCAACAAACGTAGCACGAATACTAACTATTACTTATCTGAAATGACGGAGGGCTACGTACAGGTTTTTAAGAAAACCTTTTGCGTAATGAACTTTATATCGTTGTAGAATCGAGTGATTTTAAATGGAGTGTTTTTGAGGCTTTTTCTAGTTTTGCTAAAGGAGTCACTCCCGGTGAAGGGATCGTCGGTCCTTTCCTCGTCGAATGAGGTGCGGGATATATCATATATATCACTGTGCAAAGCAAGAACTATAGAAGCAATCAAAAGACAAACCGAGTTTGTAGCATCTGCCAGTTATTGCTAAAGGAGTCACTCCTGGTGAAGGGATCTCGGTCCTTTCCTTATCGAATAAGGTGCTGGATATTCTACAAGGAACACCGCTATGCAAAGCAAGAACTGTAGCTACCAGTTTTTATAAACAAGTTTCTACAACATCTTAGGTTTCTTTTAATTCATTAATCTCATTAATGAAGTCCCATTTTAATTATGCTTCATAAGCATCTCTTTTGAAACGAAATCTGCAATATAACATATATCTCATATATATAATATAAACATTCGTCACAGGCAGTAATATGATCTCATCACAGAACATTGCAGCAGAAGAACATATACGAAATATTGGATATACTAGGACGTCCGTGTTTTCAATACGAGCCTGTATAAAACACGGATTCCACGGTCGCGATGAATAGCCAAACCCACATCCCTAGACCCCTACGAGAGCGGCAAGCAACACTGCCAATTCTAGGGTTAGAAGACCCGGTCTCGACTCCTCGAGATGGTCTCCCACTGGACCCTAGAACCCGGTTACTTGTGCTCCCCTCCTTGGGTCTACCTAATGCGGAAAAGTAAATAATATACAACGGTGACATCTTCCGCTACCTGGAAGTGCCCCAATAAAAGAATATTACATACAAATGAATTTTACATGAATGAAAAAGAAAAACTCTCATCTCACATAAAACCCCCGGCTATTCAAAACGCGACGATCCAATACAACATATCACAGCAACACATAATATCTCATATCATCAACGTAAGCAAGTATGCGTATCCCGATTGTCGTTGATGTATAGCAACGAAGCCGGCGATACACCACATACTACGCTTACGGTCACAGAAAAGAATGTGTAAAACTACAACAGTTGGAATCCGCAACCTATTTAGACATCGCATGCCTAACCAAATGAATTCCTTAGACATCGCATGCCTAATAATTATAAACCCCGCATTTTAGTCTCATTTATCGAAAACTCTTTTCAATATCAAGTCGGCCAATTCAACAAGATTCCCGACGTCCTGATCGAATGCTCGTCGCAAACTTTAGTAGACGGCCGCACCCCCGATACCGTCGACGAAGTGCACCAAGGCGGAACACCGCTGCCGCGAGCACCCGAACGGATGCTTTCGGCGACGGGGTTCTCCTACAGTCACTTGGTCGGGGCTATGGGACGTGGCTGTCTATTAAGTTTACCCGGCGAGTATCCGCGTACGCTACGTAATTGCGACGGACTTTTGATCACATCAAAATTCCGTGGCAACCGATCATCTGAGACTAAACTGCTATGTTTATAATATTCAAATTAGTTATCTCATAACTACCTGTGGATTCCAAATATTGTATCACATTCCAGATAAATAGAAAAAGTTAAACTTTCCGATCGAATCATCAAACACCCAAGATTTCCCCAAGATGAGGATGATGAAGTAGGATTTTTGCTCTATTTATTTATCTTTTTCTTACTATTATTCATCACTTGGAAAAATCAAGAAAGGTTTTTCCATGAAAGAAAATGACTGAAGAAGATGAATGAATAATGTTAATCTCTTTGTGATGAATAGGAAAAGGAGATATGATAGAATTATGCAACCATGGTTCACTTAACCATTGTAGAGAATAGACTAGGGTTAGGGTTTGGGTTTGGTTAAAGCATGAGTCATTGGAAAATATCTTTCACAAAACAAAATGAAAAGCTTCTAGAAACATCTAGAAAGCTTAACCCTAATCCAAACCCTAATCATGTTTAAACTCCACTAAACAAGTTGCATTAGTTATCATATCATGTTACAATATTATATATCACATATATAATATTTATCGTAACAAAAGAAAATAATACAATTAACATATATCGCATATATATCAATGTATTACCCGAGTGAGAAAAAGAATCTTTTAGTGAGCAAATATTAGTTAATGCAATTTAATATATCAAATATATATTATTATACATTAAATTATCGAATCAACACTTGATACGACAATCCGGCTATATCGCATATAACCGACTAATATTTATCCGTACCGATTCATCGAATCAACACTTGATCCGATGACCCGGCTGATATCAAATATCGCGAGAATATAATACGGTATCATATATCGCATTATCCTCGGTCCCGCACATATCACATATGTGCTCCTACTCCGTTTTGCCTGAGTCAAGAAACCTCTGTGTAGGACTCTAAAGAATCGTCAATACGCCGGCAGTAGGTGATGATCATATCAAACACCCACAAGCTGCAAGCGGTCAGCTAAACGTAACAGCTACCCAGGTATTGAGCGCTCAGAAGATCAACAAGCAAGCATGTACATTCTCCTGTGAATCCAAACAGTAACACTCCCGTACAGTCCGGTCTCGTCGTCTGATATGTCGCATATCTCGCCTAGGGGTGGTAAACGTCAGACCCCAGTAGCTCGATAAGTCGTGTCGATATGAGGTCTATAACAGTTCGAGAAACTACTGATAACACTTACCAGTAAATCTCTGCAACCCTGGCCAGGGATTTCCGGTTATAGCCAATCGAACACAGCACAACATCAACTCCCTATACCGGGAGAGACGAATCCCCTCCTATCGCTCATTGCCTCCATATGATTCGGGACTGTACCCAAAAGCCACCTTTTTGCACGCCCTCTTGGACGTGGTATGATGGAAATCAAAGCACAGTGGGAATCACACAAGACTCTATGACGATCTCGGGTCAACGGACTACTCTGTACCAGTGTCACCGGAGAACTGCCATCTGACGTATGGTATAATACCATCTGGGAGTTCTCGGCGAGTCCGTCCAGTGCACCCAGTCTCCACTGAGCACCCGTACACCATCCTTGATGTCAAACACCGATGGATATGGGATCATCCATCGCCCATCATATGGGTCAAGATGCGTATACGCTAGTCTACTCTGGTACATCGATGCCCTGTCTCGATACACCCTCGACTAGGAACAGTTATAGGATGTACTCATCGACTACCGTGGCCCCACTAGTATGATCTCATCATAGTCCCAGTAGTCGAGTACATATCCTAAGGGCTTTATCAACATGTAACATAGAGACAATCAGAGTACACGTTAAGATAAAGTACAACCAGATAGCATACTATCATGTCGAGCAAGAAAGTCCTCCCTATATATGTCTTAGCATCCACTACAATATACATCGTATGTACAGTAATGGCCTCTAGGGCATACATATAACTAACACAACGGACGGCGGCAGGGTAGTGGAAAAGAATTTCGATGGAGGTGGATCCATCGAAGTAGGTATGATGGTGGGTAAAGAAAAGGTAAGTGTAGAAATACCGACTTTAGGGTCGATCAAGGAATGCGGACTTAACAGGCACTAGAAACCCGTTGTCCAGCCTATCTTGCACTAAAAAGGGTTAGTACAAGAGGCAGCGTGAATTTATAATTAGGGGAAATGATATGAATGCGGTGTTTGTTTTAAAAATTGGACGGATTTTGAAAATATGATGCAACACACAAAACCCTAATTCTATTGGTCACCTAGGTCAAACTCTAGACCGCTCCTAACTGCCAAAAGACAAGTCGCAGGATAAATCCTCCACTGCCTCTTTGTCCCCCTGCGGCCAGGTAAGTGCCAGGTAAGTGGGAAGGTACTCCACTACGTAAGTAGTGGGCCTAATTAATAACCACTAGCCTTCGACACACTTTCTTAGGCACCACAAGAAAACGTGGATAAGCAATGAATTACCCACGGCCTTCTTCTGTCCTACTTGAGCGCGACAGTCCATAGAGTCATCTCTAGATTTCTTTTAATTAATTGGGGTAAATGCGGATGCAAGTTTGTGATTTTCGGGGCTTAGGAAGGGTAATGAACTCCCCACCTAATCTGGATTTGGTCGTGCCCCTTAATTTCCGTATTAATATGCAAACAACCAAAAATCAAAACACGCACAAATTTTTATTTTGCTTTTTGCGCGGTGCTGCGATTATTTGCAAAGAAACCTGCAGCAAATTGTTATTTAGAGCAGATTTGAGAAGGAGATAAGAAAGATAGAGCTTACTGAGGAAAAAATTCAGTGAGATCCCTCTACAGTGCCACGGTTCCGCCGCATATGGGCACTTAGACCGTGGATGGGCGGTGGTTTGAGTTGATCACAGATCCAAATTTTTCCAGCAAGCTTCTCTTCACTTTTAATGCTCTCTGGAAATTTCAAAATAAATTTTCTCCAGCTCCAATAATTCCAGATTTCCTCGCAATCAAATCACAATACACGTATTAGAGTTTGTGCGAGTTTAGATCAAAAAATTTAGATGGAATAAAATTTTCAACTCAAATTTCAAAATACGAACAATTAGCGCACTATCCCCGGCAACGGCGCCATTTGATTGAAACGATTTCCGGATGTGTAATTGGGGAATTGTAAAGAAATCACAACCAAAAATTATTTGACCGCAATCAACTACGGTGTCGGATGTAGATTGTAAGTGAGTGCGGATCGTCCACAGGGACAGTGTAATAGTTCGTCTTTTGAATTAGATGAGTCAAAACTTTAAAGAAAACAAAACAAAACAATTCATGATTTGAAATTGAAGTTCAAGAATTAGAAAAATCTAGATCTAATAACAAGAAAAAGATAGAATCAAGAATTGATAGTTTGTTGATTTTTCCAAACCAAATATCAAGAATCGAAATGAGGCTCGTAGGAATCGATCGGATCTATAGATGTGATGTAATCTTACAATGACGTATTCTTATCCTTCGATGAATTGATACTAGATCGATGATGATCGACGAGAATTAGAGATTTCTTGTGAAACTAGGGTTTCATCTTATCCCTTGTTCTTTCATCGATATCATTCACATTCTAGCCTCTAGTAATTTCAAGAAACGATCGTAGATCCCTAATTTCGAGCGATAACAATCAAGAAAGCATTGCAACGAAACTAGGTCATCGATTCTTGAACTTGCTAGGGTTTACAAAACTCGTAGGACTTAAAAATCGTTTTGAGATTTGTTACATCATCTTTCTATTGATCGTCTCGGCTCCTTTACGAGTGGAGTTTTACTCAAACATCACAACAAGAACAAAAATTACAAATTGAGATCTAATCATGATGCAAGAATTAAAAGAAAGCAAGATTAAAGAATTTCACCTTTTATTTATATCAACAATTTCATTACAATCGCTCAAGAACTACAAGAGGAAGAACTCGATCGTTGATTTGGCTTCGCTCGTCCCCGTGAGTCGCGGATCGGCTTGGATCACTTGCTCGATTGAAGATCGGCTCGGCTCATAAAAGGTTGAAGGCTTCTCACTTGATTGGTACTCAAGATCTTGAATTTGGAGTGATAGGGTTAGGGTTTCGCACAAGCCTTGTCACTAGACTTGTGGAAGAAGATGATGTAAGAGGGAATGAACTAGCTAACTAAAAGATTAACAACTAATGATGAACAACCTCAACCCTTAGATCTAGGCTCCTATTTATAGATCTCAAAACCCTAGATCTAGGAATTTAAATTTGAATTTCCCTCCAAAAGTTTGTTAGCAAGATTTGAATTTCCCTCCAAAAGTTTGTTGAGGAGAAGCTTCTAGATGTGATTAGTTAGGAGGGAGCTTCTAGAAATAGTTTGTTAGGAGCTTAATCATGTTTAGCTTAATTTAATGATCTTTGATGATCTGGAAGAAGAATCTGGAGAATTCTGGAATTTGACGTGTCAAAATGAGGTGTGGGCCCTGAGATACAAATTGTGGACTAAAAATGGAAGGGTGATCTGACCAAACCGCCGCGGAACCGCGGCGCAAGCCGGCTCCCGCCGCGGTTCCGCGGCGCTTTTGAGGCATTGGGGCTTAGGACTTTTGGTGCTGATTTGAGCCGAGTTGTGGGCCTTTCTTTGATATGATTATTTCTATATTTCCTTCTGAATTGCTACCAGATCTGAAAACATGGAGTTGGTGTATTTTTTATCAGCTTCTTTTGACTTTGCTCCTGCAATTTCCTGTACAAATCTCGACACAAGTGTTGCGCAAATACAGAGATGATGCGATGCCATGAAATGCGGACAATTTCCTTTAAAGTGCCAGTTTAAAAGTCTAATACATGAAATCTGATATTTTACGACTGATTTGCTAATATGTGAAATATGAATACCGAACACTTCTAAATGAGTGCAAAAGATGGGGAAATTGTCGTGTTAAAAATACATTATTTTCGACTGATCACCATTACTGTATCATACTAGTTTGTATATTACTTGATGGAAGCTTGGGATATTCACAGTTATATATACAATCTTGCTCGAAATGGTAGTATGCTACTTGGTTTGTCTCTGCTTTAATATGTGCATGTGTTTCTTTTAGCATATTGTGGATATACATATTAGTAGAGCCCTTAGGATCTTTGCTTGATTACCAGCGTTGTGATGGCGCTCACACTCGTGGGAGCTGGGTGATCTATAAGCACATCCTTATACAGGTCCCTAGTCGTTGGACTATCGAGACAGGGCATCGATACTCCGGAGTAGACTAGCGTATGCGCTTCTCATCCCAGTGTGGGAGACGGTCTGTCCCACAGCCGTCAGTACGTCGTACTTGAGATAGTATGCGGGTGCTCGTTAGGTTACGAGTACACTGGACAGGACTCGTCGGGGACTGTTGGTTGGTATTATACCTATCGTCAGTTATCAGTTCCTAGGTGACATGAGTACAGCTTAGTCCGCTGACTTGACACTGTCACTTCGCCTCGAGTGTGTTCCCACTGCACTTTGATTACTACCTAACCACGGCTCAAAGGAGTCGTGCAAACAGGTAGTTTTTGGGTGCAGTCCCGAAGCACTTGGAGGCAGTGACGGTTAGACAGGATTCGTCTCTCCCGGTATTGGGGGTTGACATCGCGCTGTGTCCAGGAGAGCCATTACACGAGTAGTCCCTGGCCAGGGCAAGCGAGATATACTGGTAGGTTTCCAGTGTTATCTCAGGGTGTTCTGAGCTACACTCCGACACGACTTGTACCGCTATTAGAGGACTGACGTTCACTGCCCCCCTAGGCCCGCCATGCGATGTATCAGACGAACAGACCGGACTGTACGGAGATTGTCACATACAGGCTCAGTAGGAGTTCAGATGGGGTTCACCTCGTCGGTCTTCTTATCGACATCTACCTGGGGACCGTTACGTACAGCTAGTGCCGCTTGCGGTCTGTGGTTAAACCCACTGCCAGCGTAGTGTCGAGTCTTTAGAGTCCCACACAGAGAGCTATTCGCCTTTAGGCAAAATGAGTAGAGGTCGCATGGTTTTGCGACAGGGTTCGTTCACATCCGCGCACTTGTGCACGTTTGCTGTCCGGACAGTTTATACTAGCGGGCTTTGGTTTAAGCCGGATCCTAGTATATGATTTGGGATTGGTTTTTCTCATTGTATTCGTGTTCCTCGGATCACGAATGCGGGTGCGTATGCACAGTTGCTTGAGACAGAGGGAGAGGACCTTGATTAGGGTTAATGGCTATTGTCATTTTATTAACCCTAATGCTTATGTGTGTATTATTGTTAATTGATAATTAGTTTAATAATTGTGTATGGTTATGGTTGTTGACCATTTGACCTCCTTGACTTGTTGACCTTGGTTGACACTTTGACCATCATCATTTCATTTGGAAGATGCTTTTTGATCCTTGCAATTTGCATTAAAAATGAAATGATAATGGTCATGTCTTGATTAAGCCATGACAATTATCTTACTAATTATCTAACTAAAATAATGCACATATATTAGTGAGAATGGTTTATTCTATTCTCATTCTATCATATACTTTCTCTCTCTTGTTCTTCCTCTCCCTCAAGCTCTCCCCTCTCATGTGTTGAGAAATACTTGAGCTTGAGAAAAACCCTCTCTTGATCATCTCTACTCTCATCTAGGGTTCAAGGACTAGCACTTCTTGCACCCTAGTTACTTCTAGCTTGGAGTTGAAGCCAAAGGTTGAGGCTTTCGGGTGGATCTTTCTTCGACGTGAGAAGACGACCAAGGTGACCTCCTTCCACCACTCCAAGGAGCAAGGAGAGAAGGACTTAAAGCCCAAGGTATAACCTTTCTAGCACTTAGCTAGTTTCTAGTTAGCTTTAGCAAGTTTTTGTTTAGCAAAGATCCTTAAAGTCTAGTCCATGTTGCCTATAGTTGATAAAAATCCGATTTTTATTCCGTTTTCCGCCTCCCCGCAAGCACCGGGGTGGGCAACGTGGACTTACACAAGCTTCCATTAAGTAATATACAAACTAGTATGATACAGTAATGGCCTCTAGGGCATATACACTAACAAAAGTTTGTGTCAGGGCAATAGCTTCAATATAGTCGATTACAAGTTGCTTTGCATCGCGGTATTCAGTTGGAATATCCTGCACCTCATTCCACGAGGAAAGAGTCGAGATCCCTTCACCGGGAGTGGCCTCTTTAGCAAAGGTTTTTCGTCACTATATTTTTATAAATAGCTATCAGGTTCCTTCAACGAGATCAAGTTCATTACGTTAAAGGTTTTTTTGCCAAAAACCAGTCGTAGCCCTCCGTCATTTCTTATGGATGGTCAGTAGTATTCAAGCTATGTATACTTGGCCCTTAGTCAATATATAGTGATTGGTAGCTGCTGAGGTATTCACATGTTGCATAGATAGATGCGTTGGTTTGGGACAGTCGTATTACTGTTTTTGGCCCTTAGTCAAGAGTATGTACGGGTGGGTTCAAATTGACCTGGATAATGATGGATAGAACTTGACATGTGACTTATGAGATATTTGTCCCTTAGTCAAGGTCATAAGAACATGGGGCAAAAATTATATCGGAAGTTTCAAACATACAGCAAACTTGCCAGGCATGCACATACCTTCTGGAGTGTGATAACTTGAATGGCTTCCATCAAGTTATTAAGCGATGATAGTTGGATCCCAATTCTCGCTGATGAGTTGGTTTACTCTTCGGGTGATCCCGACTAATTCTTCTTTCAGGTTTGGAGGAGAATTTGAGATTACAGTCAAGCAAGAATCCTATGGGCTCTATCAACATGTACATGATGATAAAGACAAACCAGATAGCATATTATCATCTTGAGTAAGACCGTTTCATCGGTATAGGTCCTGCCTCAATCATCATAATCATAAGTCCGCGACTATGATAATTGCCTTGAGGGCACTATAGCCAACAATATCCCACTTGCACTTAAGGACAATTATTGCGATGTCGCATACTCACAGCCCGTGTGATACCGAACACCCAACTTCTCTACTAATCAGTTTCGCAAAGCCTATTTGCGAAAATGATTGTGTTCGAGAAATAGCCTCAGTGAGTGGATCCGCTCCAATGTTTCTTTCTGTATCTCTCTCAATCTCAACTTCGCGGAGAAAACTATCTCCCGAAATGAGCAATACTTGTCTTAGACTTTGTCTGGATGTCTGATGGGACCCAGTTCATAAATGAACTCCAAATCCAGCAAACTACTTAGACTGTATCGTCCACTGAATTTAATCAGTATTCTGCGCCATGCCTTTTCCTCAGTACCCATTTGGACCACCTGTCCAACATACTGTCCCTCAAAAGAGAGAAAAACTATAACTCTGGCAGTCTCTCTGTCATCCAGGTCGTCTTGGAAGCCTGAAATGACAATCGTCTCCTGAAGGAGGCTGCCGTAATCATTTCCCTAGAATATTCACTTATGTTCAATAACTGCTTCCCAATGTTTTTCCAGGATTGGATTAATATATCTGCTTATTGTAGCTAGTGCAAAAACAATATCTGGTGTGGTACTTGACATTTCATGATTAACTCAATTACCTAAGCAAGTGATATGCTAATCATGTAGATCCCTCTCCCTTTTAGTCTGTAAGACACCTTTAAAGAGGGTGACTCCATCACCTGCAGGTACACTACCATGCCAGGAGTCGTCCATTCTAAAATATCTTTAGAATAATGTCAAAGTACCCAAATTGGGATACTTCCCAAATCTAGATCTAAAACCATAGATCTAGTAACCAGAAAACCTGATATTATATCCACATCCTCTGCGGAGAAACAACTTTGTGACAACCACAGTATAACCGATCGTAGTATAGGAATATCTCTTCCTATCAAGTGCATGTCATCAAAAATACCTGGACATCACTCTCTACTACCTTCTTAGCAGATCCATCTCCTATTCTGATGAAGTCAAAGCCTATGACTGTCACATCAAAAATAGATGATCTATTTCCGCTATACCTACTTTAGTCTATAAATAGACATAAGCTACTTGCCTACTATGCTTCCGCTGCTCCCACTGACTACAACAACCCTCTGGCAGAGTCATATACACATGCACTTCTAAAACTAGTTTAGAACGACGCTATACTCATCCTCCTGCCGGGTCTTATAGTCTAGAACAGCAGCAATGGCAAGTCAGGGTAAACAAGAACCTCCCTGTCACCGTTTCTGAGAAGACCGAAGTACCTCTTGGGTGCCTGAGGTTACCCACCACGTCTGCGGAGTGGTTAATGGAATGTCGAAACTAATTGAATCCTTAGGTTCTATTAAATCTTCAGTAATCGTTTGTGGTTCTGGAATCACTTCCAGTTCTACCATACTCCTACTCGTGTTTTCTGAAAAAGTCCATTTTACCAAAACTGTGGCGAGTGAAGAACAATATAAATATTGATCTTCCTGATGGTAGAAAGTTATCCCTCGTCAAAGCCCGGGATAACCCACGAACAGCCATTACTAAAACGTGCCTTGAGTTTATCCGGATTCTGGTTTTAAGCATCAGCCGGACAACTCCCTATACCTTAACATCGTTAAGATATAAATTGATTCTATATATATCTAATATAGAAACAAAAGCACTAATCTAATTTGGAACCAGATTCGAAATCATGCAGCTGTTTCCAGTGCATATCAACCAAATGGAAAGGGGACAATCAGCATTACTCATCTAGAAGTGCATCCATATATGAGTAACCCGAAGATAAACAAGTTCTCAAAAACATTACTATCAACGGAATACCAAACACAAGTATCTACATCTTCGACTTCCTCGAAGAACCCTGATACTTCCAACAAATGGTTCTCTACTTTCTTCTTATACTTATAACTTCTCAATATCTGGACTTTGCATTTCAACGAAATGCATGTCTAGAACTGGAGAAGTCATAAGTAAACAGAATATAGTACGAGTACCAACCCTTTTGTCCTAATGGACACTGGACAACATACAATACTTTGTATAAGTCCCCTGAGTTCAATAACTCAAACCTTGTGCGTCGTAGGTTGAAAAATTGTACTATGGTTAAGAAGAATTACACCGCTGTTGAATGCACCTTACCTAATCACCAGCTGATATAGGTAAATGTCACAGACATAATATCAAAAAGTTATATCTCACGTTATAAAATAAATGTACAGATATATCAGTTTGAAATTGGTGCATAACAACGGATATTCAAAACCAAATATCTGCCATCCGGCAAAATCCAGATGATTTCCTCAAATATCACCAATTACTACGAATTCCGATATAATGAGGATCTAATCATCCAATTCCCAATATCTTACTCCCACTCACCATCTGTAATAACATACAGATGTGAGAAACTGATCTGGTAAATACATACCCTGGAGTTAGATTCCAATTGGGAATGCAGTTATCAATTAATATCGCACAGTGAAATTGAAACATGAAAATGTTTCATAAAGGGAGTTAACTGGTATTCCTAATAACACCTCTTCCAATATCCTGAATCATGACAGTAACCATATACTTACCTGCCCTCACTCCAATCCCCTTTATGTCTTTACTTATTACCTTCTGTACACCTTCTTTACGCTAATTGGTTTTCTTTATTCCCTACCTTTCGGCACCAGCCTAAGGTTTGGAAGAAGACTATCCAATAAGCGTAATAGGTGTACTCTCCTAATCCTAGGAGCCCTCGCAACCTGAGAGAAGGTAAAGAGAAAAGACATCTGAATAATCATATCCAATCTCTCCAGAACCAGAATCCATCCTCGAAAAAGTTTCTTCGAGTTTGTATATAACCATACGATAGATTTATCCAATGGAAGTGGATATTCGTAGTGATACGGAGTGTCCTAGAGAAAAGCAAAGTGGATGTAGGAGTGGCAGGGGTATACACGGTTTTTGTTGTGAATGATGGTGATCACAATTTCCTTTGCCATTATTCTAATCCCTTTATATGTCTTTACTTATTACCTTCTGTACACCACAGTTAAGCTTGTTAGTTTTCTTCCTTCCCTACCGTTCGGTACCTGCCTATGGTTTGGAGGAAGACTATCCAATAAGCTCAATAGGTGTACCCTCTCCTAATCTTAGGAGCCCTCACAACCTGAGAGAAGATAAAGAGAAAAGACAACCGAATAATCCTATTCATTCTCTCCAGAACCAGAATCCATCCCGAAAAAGTTCCTTCGAGTTCATATGTAACTATACGATGGATTTATCCAATGGAAGTGGTACTCGCAGTGATACGAGGTGTTCTGGAGAAAAGCAAAGGTGATATAGAAGTGGCAATGATTTATGCGACACCATGACATTCCAAAAGTCAAAGTGTTTTAAGAAGGTTCGGTTAACTTGGTTTCATGAGTTTTAGTCAAAGGTCAGGTCATCGTCGCAGCCAGAGAGAGAGAGAGAAGAAACACTCAGCGTGCACTCTAACCTAGATCAGAATGGTTGATCATTTTATCTAATCTGTATGGCTCCCACTGTATCCTCGAATTCTCCTCCAAACCTGAAAGGAGAATTAGTCGGAATCACCCGAGGAGTAATCCTACTCATCAGTGGGAATCGGGATCCAACTATCATCGCATGATAACTTGATGGAAGCCGCTCAAGTCACCACACTCCAGAAGGTATGCGCAAGCCTGGCAAGTTTCATGTATGTTTGAAACTCCCGATATGTGTTTTTACCTCTAGGACCCAAGTGATCTTGACACAGTCAACAAATCAAAGAGTCCTAGTCAAGTTCAACCCGTCATTATCCTGGATTGCATTAAACCCACCCGTACGAGCCCTTGACACAGTCAACAAGGCCGCACGACTGTCCTAACCAATCGCATTAATATGCCACAAACAAGCACTACTTAGCTACCGCACACTACGTCTTGACACAGTCAACAAACGCAGCACGAATACTAAGCAATACTTGTAAGAATGACGGAGGGTTGCGGCTGGTTTTTGGCAAAAAACCTTTAACGTAATGAACTTGATATCGTTGAAGGAATCCAAGTGGTTTTATAAATATATAGTGGCAAAAACTTTTGCTAAAGAGGTCACTCCCGGTGAAGGGATTTCGGCTCTTTCCCCGTCGAATGGGGTGCAGGATATCCCAAACTGAATACCACGATGCAAAGCAAAAGTAATCGACTATAGTGTGTTAGTGTATATGCCCTAGGGGCCATTATTGTATCATACTTGCATGTATATTACTTAATGGAAGCTTGGGATGTTCACAGTTGTATATACAGTCTTGCTAAAAATGGTAGTATGCTACTTGGTTTGTGTCTACTTTAATATGTGCATATGTTTCTTGTAACGTATCACTTATACGTATTAGTAGAGCCCATAAGATCTTTGCTTGATTACCAGCGTTGTGATGGCAGTCACACTAGTGGGGGCTGGGTAGTCTATAAGCAACATCCTATACTTGTCCCTAGTCGTAAGATTATCGAGACAGGGCATCGATACTCCGGAGTAGACTAGTGTGTACGCTTCTCATCCCAGTTGGGGAGATGGTCTGTCCCACAGCCATCAGTACGTCGTACTGGAGATAGTATACAGGTGCTCGTTACGTTACGGGTACACCGGACAGGACTCGCAGGGGAACTGTTGGTCGGTATTATACCCGTCGTCAATTAACAGTTCCCAGGTGACATGAGTACAGCATAGTCCGCAGACTTGACACTGCCACTTTGCCTCGAGTGTGTCCCACTGTTCTTAGATTGCTACCCTACCACGGCTCGAAGGAGTCGTGCAAACATATAGCAGTTGGGTGCAGTCCCGAGCACTTGGAGGCAGTGGCGGTTAGACAGGATTCGTCTCTCTCGGTATTGGGAGTTGATATCGCGCTGTGTCAGAGAGCCATTACGCAAAGTCCCTGGCCAGGACAAGCGAGATTTACTGGTAGGTTCCAGTAGTTTCTCAGGGTGTAATGGGCTACGCTCCGACACGACTTATACCGCTATTAGGGGACTGACGCTTACCGCCCCCTAGGCTAGATATGCGATAGTCTTAGACGAACAGACCGGACTGTATGGAGATTGTCAAATCAGGCTCAGTAGGAGTTCGGATGGTTTCCTCATCGGCCTTCTTATCGACATCTACCTGGGGACCGTTACGTATAGCTAGTGCCGCTTGCGGTCTGTGGTTAAACCTACTGCCAGCGTAGTGTCGAGTCTTTAGAGTCCCACACAGAGAGTTTCCCTGCTCCAGGCGAAACGATATAGAGGTCGTATGGTTTTACGACAAGGGTTCGGACGCATACGTGTTTAAACGCACGTGCGACGTTCAGACAGTTTTTACTAGCCGGCTTTGGTTTAAGCCAGATTCTAGTATCGAGTTATTGGATTTATACAGTCTAAAGTTTTTCCGTGTTTTCACGGATTGGAGGGGCATTCTCGTAATTTTTCGGGAAGCTTCTAGAAGCATGGTGACTTGGAGAGTAAGGTGGCATTAGCATTAATTGATTTTGTGACTCGTGAGATGAATCATTCAAGTGAGTTAATAAAGCATTTATTGCTTAATGACTCACTTGATGATTCATTGCACATATTTAATGAAGCATGATGATAATGCATTTGAATTATTCATTTGATAATTCTTTATGCTTCAAAATATATTAGAAGTGAGAAACAATTTCAATTCATTCTAATCATCACCTTCTCTCTCCTCAAGCTCTCTCATTCTTGAAACCCTAACCCTAACCTCTCATGTGTTGAGATCAAGGGTTAGCTAGACTAATACATCCATAACCTCACTCTATATCCCCTAGGTAGCTTAGATTGGCACTTTGAGCAACCTAGTTATCTCAAGTTAGAGATCAAGCTTGAACAAGGAGCTTTCGGATGGATCGTCTTTGACTCGAGGAGGCCGTTGAGGTGTTGATGATCCAAGGAGCCTACGAGGAGTGGAGGACAGCGATGAAGACCCGAAGGATAAGTAACATGAGGTATAACTTCGAATCCGAGTAGTTAAACCTCTCGTAGTTTGCTAGTAACGGTTTAGATACGATTCTTGCGCTCAAGTCCGTGTTACGAAGCTTTGACAATCGTTTTTCATATATTCCGCCTCCCCAAAAGTTCGTGGGGTGCGTAACATGAACTTACATAGTGAAGTTATTACGTTGACGCAAACTTTTACTCAAAGGGTCACTCCCGATGAAGGGATCTCGGCCATTGCCTCGTCGAATGAGGCGCAGGATATTCCAAATAAATACCACGATGCAAAGCAAAAGAAAACGTCTGTAATGTCAGTTTTTTTAAAAAACTTGGTTCCAACAACATCAAATATAGGTTTGTTTTATCCTTGCATTGATAAGAATCAATGCAGTCCCATCAATTAATCACACCAGAAAAGAACGAAAATAAAATGTACGTATATGCCATCCGCATTCGCCACTGGGTCCTGTCATCACCCGTTAGGTTACTTAACTAACGACAGAGCGGGGACTGGGCTAGCGTGGGTGCAAAACATATACAACATCTACTAGTATATATAAATATATATAACAATCGTCCCAGGCATGATATAAAGCAATATCACAGAAACATCACAGAAGCAACACAGAATGGTGGATAATCTGGAGCCCCGGGTTTCACTTGAGCCGCAAGTGAGACCCAACGTTCCCTGTCGTGTGGATAGCCTGTGCAATGAAACTTAGACCCCTACGAGCGCGGCAAGTTACCCGCCAAAACCAGAAGCAAGGCATCCCCCTTCAGCAACGTGAATGGACCACCCAGCACTTCACGGAATCCGGTAACTTGAGCACCCCTCTTGGGTCAACCTATACCCCCTACGAGTGCGGCGAATAGCCTGCCAATTCTAGAGTAAGGTCCCCTCCGTCTGAATGCCTTGAGATGCAGACCAGTTGCCTTCTAGAACCCGGCTATTCGTGCACTCCACTGCGGGGTAATCCTAGTACAGAAAATAAAAATAATATACAAGGGTGATATCGACCTCAGCCCGGTCGTGCCCCAAAAGAATAATATACAAACGGGCAGTGACGGCAGTCCACATGTCGGACGCTCGCCCCGCAATATCAAATATACAAATGAAATTAAATTGTACTAACATTGTACCATTGCTATCCACCACGACGATCCAACCAACATCACAGCACAACACAGAACATCAACGTGAATGTCACGTTCGCAAACCCGTCTAAAAGACATATAGCAGTTAGACGGGTTTACCGATCAAATGACATTCACGGTCGCAGATAGAAATGTATGTACTGTTAAACGCCCACTTAAATTATCGATCGACAAAATTACAAATTGTCCCCAATAGCAATAACAGCACTGCACAGAAAACTGGGCCAAAATAGAATATCACAAAAATCACAATTTCACATCAGGGGGCTACAGGAAATTTTTTTAAGCCCGTCGCCACTAAATGACCGCGGATCCGCCGCCAATGGGGGGTAAGTGCGGCGGTTCCACGGCGCTTTAGAGGCTTTAGGGGCTCAAATTTTTTCTGTACCCTTAGAATTGCCTGCAAGGATTTTTAAGCTACTACAAATAATTTTTTGAACACTTTTGAAAAACGACAGCAAACTGAAAAATGAAATCGTGATTTCGGTAAAATCCGTCGATCGATCTTTTAAGCACGTCTAAACAAGCTAGTAAGGGGTTTAAAGGGTGGCTCTGATACCATGTTGGGTCCCGGCAGCGCCCCGGCCGTCGAATCGCGGCCAAAATGCGGAACAAAAATTTATCAAACCAGCGCTACCGCTACCCGAATCCCGGATCGACCTTAAACCCTAAACTAGCAAACTAACTAAGAGTTAGAATCGTTATACCGAGTTGATCCGTATCCTTCAGTTTTCATTCCAAGCTCCTAGCGGCTCCTTGATGTGGTTTGGTTGCCGGTCTTCCTTCGTCTCCAATGATCCACCCGAGGGAAACGGCGCAAGCTCCAACCTCGTCGAACGAGGTAACCGACGCTCCAAAGTCGCGAGCGATGGAGAGTGGGGGTGTATGAAAATGTCACTACAAATTTCTCTCTACCCATGAGCTCAAGAGAGCATCCATAGAAGGTGAATGGAGGAGGTGATGAAGACTTGGCATGAACAAAAATGGCTAAGTTTTTTTGGAGCATGAGAGAGTGAGCTAGTGTAATAATCAAAAATCCTCAAAAAGAAATGAACCCCATGCCCACTCTAAAGTGTCCGGCCCCCTCTCATTCACCAAAAAAATTTCATTGTTTAATTACATTAAACAATGCAAACCATACTCAAGCCCATGCTTTGACCCATGCCCATTCCTTGTCACCTTTTCCACCCTCCACCTCATTATTAAAACATAATGAATTTCCATAAATGGAAAATCAAATAATGAGGTGGCAAAGCTTCTAGAAGCTATTCCGTATAAAATACGGAATACTTCCCGGTACATGTATCGAAATACATATACGCGTACTCGTACAAAAATACGAATACCCAAGAGAGAAAATAAATAGCGAACAATAATACTAGAATACATATATATAAATACATATGTAAACTATTAAATCAAAACTTGATTTAATAATCTGGCTTAATCCTAAGCCGCCAGTATTATCAACCGTCCGATTAAAGTATGCGCAGCATGCACATATTTAATCGGACACCTGTATGTACCAACATACGTCATGTACACCATATCGCCTGAACCGTGAAAACCCTCTGTGTGGGACTCTAAAGACTCGTCAATACGCTGGCAGAGAGTTTAACCACAAGCACGTCAGCGGCACTAGCTGTACGTAACGGCTACCCAGGTATTAAGTGAAAGGGAGGCCGATGAGCAAACCCATCCTGAACCCCTATTGAGCCTAACAGTGACAATATTTGTACAGTCTGGTCTGTTCGTCTAAGAGTATCGCATATCGAGTCTAAGGGGGTGGATAAAGTCAGACCCCTAACAATGCGACATTTAGTGTCGGTATGAAACCCATCACCACCTGAGAAACTATCGATCCTGGATCGGTAGTACTCGCCCACCGTGGCCACGGATTTATGGTGATGGCCATCCGTACACAATGCGACATCAACCCCCAATACCGGGAGAGACGAATCCCCGACGATCCGATCACTGCCTCTATGTGGCTCGGGACTGTACCCAACTAAAACCTGTTTGCACGACTCCTTTGAGCCGTGGTAGGGTAGTAATCAAAGAACAGTGGGAACTCACACGAGATAAATTGCGATCTCAGGTCGACAGACTAACCTGTAAACATGTCACCTGGGAACTGCTATCTGACAATAGGTATAATACCAACTAGCAGGTTCCCGGCAAGTCCGTCCAGCGTACTCATAACCCAATGAGCACCTGTATACTATCTTCGGCGAACAAACTAACACCAACGGCTTGTGAGACCTGGACCCCACCCCTCGTCGGGGTCTCGATCAGTATACACCAGTCTACACTGGAGTATCGATGCCCGGTCTCGATACTCCTACGACTTGGGATAATTAAGGATGTGCTTATAGACCCCCAGCTCCCACGTATGTGATCGCCATCACAATGCTGGCAGTCAAGCAAGAATCATATGGGCTCTATCAACATGTACATGATGATAAAGACAAACCAGATAGCATACTATCATCTTGAGTAAGACCGTTTCATCGGTATAGGTCCTGCCTCAATCATCATAATCACAAGTCCGCGACTATGATAATTGCCTTGAGGGCACTATAGCCAACACAGGGATAGCCGAGCGAGGATCGAGCTCGACTGCCTCTGGGAGGACTTTCTGATCCCTGGCGTTGCAGTAGGGAAGCTACCCGCCAGGGATAGCCGAGCGAGGGTTGGGCTCAACTGCCTCTGGGAGGACTTTCTGATCCCTGGCGTTGCGGTAGGGAAGCTACCCGCCAGGAATAACCGAGCAGGGTAGCTGTTGGGCTGCCTCTTAGTGAGGGGTTAGATCCTGGAGTCGTGGGTAGGCAACTACCAGCCTGGGATGATCGAGCGGGGTAGCCACTCGGATGCCTCTTGTGAGGGCTTTGATCCCTGGCGTCGCGGGTAGGGAGCTCCCAGTCGGAGATGACCGAGCAAGGGTCGGGCTCGTTTGCCTCTTGTGAGGGCTTTTGATCCTTTAGGACGGGGACCGAGCAGGGTTACTTCCCAGTGCCTCTTGGCGAGGACTTTGATCCCTGTCGGTTGTGGTAGGAAGCTACCAGCCGGGAATAGCCGAGCAAGGGTTGGGCTCGACTGTCTCTGGGAGGACTTTGTGTTGGGGTACAGCGGCGCCTCGGACGTCTAAATGACGCCAAATGCGGAACAAAAACTTTCTACGGAACCGGCGCCACCCCGACCCAAATACTCGGATCTTTCCATTAACCGTAAACTAGCAATCTGTAAAATGAGTTTGGAAATTATACCGATCGATCCATGTCCTTGGGTCTTCAATCCCCATGCCCAACTCCTCGCTGTTGCACCGACGAAGTTCGGTCTCCGATCTCGCTCACCAAAACGGCACCACGTCATCGAATCTTTATACGGGCTCCCGCCTCCAACCGAGGCAACTCGGACATGAAGTTTGCTAGCCGACATGTCCAAGATTGAAGTAGAGAGAGTGTGGAATACTTTTTCTCAAGACACCCGACGAGTCGGGTGGAGGTAAATCGGAGTTGCCAAGGAGGTAATGTGAGCAAAAGAATTTTCAAGCTTTCCAAAAGAGAATGGGGCTCGGCCAAGAACAAAACCACGGCCTCAGGAATAAGGAATGGGATGCTCTCTGGGGATCTATCAAGTGAAGTGGTGCTCACAAAGAAATGAAGCATGCATATAAATTAATCACACTAGATTAATTCATATAGCCCCCTCAAGCTCACAGCCACACAAAACCAATGTCCTCTCCTCACCACAAAAAAACCCTTGCTTATAAAACTTGCACAGTTGCAAATAACCCCCCACTAACCAAAATCAGCCACCATCATTCACAGCCCATCGCAAATGAATGCAGCCCCTGTTCACCTCACCCACCCAAGCCCATGCCAAGCAACAGTGCTCGGCCAGAAATTCATGGGAAGAAAAGGTCAAAGCCAAATAGTCAAATTGCTCATAATGATCAAGATGTTTTGAGACGGAAAAACGGAAACTGGCAACTCCCAAAAAAAATCCCGTAACGAATTATGAGATTACACCTCAACTGTAAATACATACCCGCATTTGTATTCCGACCGAATACAAATGCAATGAGACAAAAATATTCTTACAATATAATACTAGGATCCGGCTTAAACCAAAGCCCGCTAGTATTATCCGTCCGATCATGATCCATGCACGCCCAAGTGCACGGATATGATCGAACCCCGCCATATATCCATACGGCCTCTACAACGTTTCGCCCGAACTTAGGAAACTGTCTGTGGGGGACTCTAATGACTCATCAATACACTGGCACTGAGTATAACCACTAGTACGTCAGAGGTACTAGCTGTACGTAACGGTTGCCGATGTATTGATCGGAAGGGAAGCTGACGAGTGAACTCATCCAGAAACCCTACTGAGCCTGACAGTGACAATATCCGTACAGTCTGGTCCGTTCGTCTATGAGTATCGTATATCGGGCCTAGAGGGCTGGTAAACGTCAGACCCCCAATAGCTGTATAAGTCGTGTCAGAGAGTAGCCCAGAACACCCTGAGATACTACTGGAATACCTACCAATAAATCTCGATTACCCTGGCCAGGGATTTCATGTAATGGCTCTCCTAAACATGGCACAATCTCACCCCCAATACCGGGAGAGACGAATCCCTGACGATCCGCTCACTGCCTCCATGTGGCTCGGGACTGTACCCAACTAAAACCTGTTTGCACGACTCCTTTGAGCCGTGGTAGGGCAGTAATCAAAGCACAGTGGGAACTCACACGAGACAAATGATGATCTCAGATCGACAGACTAACCTGTACACATGTCACCTGGGAACTGCTATCTGACGATATGTATAATACCAACTAGCATGTTCCCAGCGAGTCTTGTCCGGTATACTCATAATGCAATGAGCACCTGTATACATATTAGGTGAACCAACCGACACCAATGGCTTGTGAGACCGGCCACCGCCCCTCGTCGGGGTCTCGACTGTATACACTAGTCTACTCTAGAGTATCGATGCCCTGTCTCGAAACTCCCTCGACTAGGGACCATTTAAGGATGTGCTTATAGACCCCAGCTCCCACGTATATGATCGCCATCATAGTGCTGGCAGTCAAGCAAGAATCCTATGGGCTCTATCAACATGCAATAGTAAACTAAAGCATGTACACGATGATAAAGACAAACCAGATAACATACTATCATCTCGAGCAAGACTGTCATATCGGTATAGGTTCTCCCTCAATCATTGCAATCACGTACCTGCGATCCAATAATTGACTTTGAGGGCACTATATCCAACAATCTCCCACTTTCACTTAAGGCTAATTATTGCGATGTCACGTACTCACAGCTCGTGTGATACCGAGCATCCAACTCCTCTACTAACCAGTTTCACAAAGCTTGTTTGCAAAACTATTGCTTTCGAGAAATAGCCTCAGTGAGTGGATCCGCCCTGATGTTTCTTTCTATGTCACTCTTTGTCTCAAGTTCGCGAAGAAAGCCATCTTCCGAATTGAGTAATACCCGTCTTAGAATATGTCTGGATATCTGATGGGACCTAGCTCACAAGTGAACTCCAAATCCAGCAAACTTCTTAGACTGTATCGTCAACTGAAATTAATCAGTATCCTGCGCCATGCCTTTCTCAGTATCCGCCTGGACTACCTGTCCAAACTACTGCCCCTCGTCAGAGGGAAAACTATAACTCTGACAGTCACTCTGTCATCCGGGTCACCTTGGAAGCCTGGAATGATAACTGTCTCCCGAAGGAGGCTGTCGTTATCAAATCCCTAGAAAAACCACTTATGTTCTAAAACTGCTTCCGAACGTTTTTCCAAGATTGGATTAATATCAACTTATTGCATCTTGTGCAAAAACAACATCTGGTGTGGTACTTGACACCTCATGATCAACTCAATTGCCTAAGCAAGTGATCTGCCAATCATGCACATCCCTCTCCCCTTTAGTCTGTAAGACACCTTTAGAGAGGGTGACTCCATCACCTGCAGGTGCACCACCATGCCATGAGTCGTTCATTCTGAAATACCTTTAGAATGCTGTCAAAGTACCCAGATTGGGAAACTACCCAAATCTATATCTAAAACCATAGATCCAGTAACCAGAATGCTTGATATTATATCCATATCCTTTGTGGAGAAACTCTGTGTGACAACCACAGTATAACCGATCGTAGTATAGGAATTTCACTTCCTACTCTGTGTATGTAATCCAAATACCAGGACATCATACCCTACTACCTTCTTAACAGATCCATCCCCTATTCTGATGATGTCAAAACCTATGACTGTTACACCAGAAATAGATGAGCTATCTCTGCTATATCTGCTTTAGTCTATAAATAGACATAAGCTACTTGTCCACTACGCTTCCGCTGCTCCCACTGACTACGACAACCCTCTGGCAGAGTCATATACACGTGCACTTCTAAAGCTAGTTTAGAACGATGCTATACTCATCCTCTTGCCGGGTCTCATAGTCTGGAACAGCAGTAATGGCAAGTCTGGGTAAACAAGAACCTCCCTGTCACCGTCTTGGAGAATATCGAAGTACCTCTCGGGCGCCTGAGGTTACCCACAATATCTGCGGAGTGGCTAATGGAATGTCAATCCTGATTGAATCTCTAGGTTCTATTAAATTTTCCGTATTCGTTTGTGGTTCTGGAATCTCTTCCAGTTCTACCATACTCCCACTACTGTTTTCTGAAAAAATCCATTTTACTAAAACTGTGGCGAGTCAAGAACAATATCACTATTGATCTTCCAGATGGTAGAAAGTCAACCCTGGTCAAAGCCCGGGTTAACCCACAAACTGTCATTACAGAAACGTGCCTTGAGTTATCCGGAGACTGGTTTTAAGCATAAGCCGGACAACTCCCCGTACCTTAACATCGTTAAGATACGAACCACTCTATATACAATATAGAAATAGAGGCACTGATTTAATTGGAACCAGATTCAAATCATGCAGCTGTCTACAGTGCATGTTAACTAAATGGAGAGAGGACGATCAGCATTACTCAACTTAGGAGTGCATCTGTTAGTGTATATGCCCTAGAGGCCATTACTGTATCATACTAGTTTGTATATTACTTGATGGAAGCTTGGGATATTCACAGTTGTATATACAATCTTGCTCGAAATGGTAGTATGCTACTTGGTTTGTCTCTGCTTTAATATGTGCATGTGTTTCTTTTAGCATATTGCGGATATACATATTAGTGGAGCCCTTAGGATCTTTGCTTGATTACCAGCGTTGTGATGGCGCTCACACTCGTGGGAGCTGGGTGATCTATAAACACATCCTTATACATGTCCCTAGTCGTTGGACTATCGAGACAGGGCATCGATACTCCGGAGTAGACTAGCGTATGCGCTTCTCATCCCAGCGTGGGAGACGGTCTGTCCCACAGCCGTCAGTACGTCGTACTTGAGATAGTATGCGGGTGCTCGTTGGGTTACGAGTATACTGGACAGGACTCGTCGGGGACTGTTGGTTGGTATTATACCTATCGTCAGTTATCAGTTCCCAGGTGACATGAGTACAGCTTAGTCCGCTGACTTGACACTGTCACTTCGCCTCGAGTGTGTTCCCACTGCACTTTGATTACTACCCTACCATGGCTCAAAGGAGTCGTGCAAACAGGTAGTTTTTGGGTGCAGTCCCGAAGCACTTGGAGGCAGTGACGGTTAGACAGGATTCGTCTCTCCTGGTATTGGGGGTTGACATCGCGCTGTGTCTAAGAGAGCCATTACACGAGTAGTCCCTGGCCAGGGCAAGCGAGATATACTGGTAGGTTTCCAGTGTTATCTCAGGGTGTTCTGGGCTTCACTCCGGCACGACTTGTACCGCTATTAGGGGACTGACGTTCACCGCCCCCTAGGCCCGCCATGCGATGTATCAGACGAACAGACTGGACTGTACGGAGATTGTCACATACAGGCTCAGTAGGAGTTCAGATGGGGTTCACCTCGTCAGTCTTCTTATCGACATCTATCTGGGGACCGTTACGTACAGCTAGTGCCGCTTGCGGTCTGTGGTTAAACCCACTGCCGGCGTAGTGTCGAGTCTTTAGAGTCCCACACAGAGAGCTATTCGCCTTTAGGCAAAATGAGTAGAGGTCGCATGGTTTTGCGACAGGGTTCGTTCACATTCGCGCACTTGTGCACGTTTGCTGTCCGGACAGTTTATACTAGCGGGCTTTGGTTTAAGCCGGATCCTAGTATATGATTTGAGATTGGTTTTTCTCAGTGTATTCGTGTTCCTCGAATCACGAATACGGGTGCGTATGCACAGTTGCTTGAGATTGAGGGAGAGGACCTTGATTAGGGTTAATGGCTATTGTCATTTTATTAACCCTAATGTTTATGTGTGTATTATTGTTAATTAATAATTAGTTTAATAATTGTCCATGGTTATGGTTGTTAACCATTTGACTTCTTTGACTTGTTGACCTAGGTTGACACTTTGACCATCATCATTTCTTTTGGAAGATGCTTTTTGATCTTTGCAAATTGAAATGATAATGGTCATGTCATGATTAACCATGACAATTATCTAGCTAATTATTCAATTAAAATAATTCACACATATTAGTGAGAATGGCTCAAAATTATTTCTCATTCTATCATTTCATTTCTCTCTCTTGTTCTTCCTCTCTCTCAAGCTCTCTCCCTCTCATATGTTGAGAAACACTTGAGCTTGAGAAAAACCCTCTCTTGATCTTCTCTACTCTCTTCTAGGGTTCAAGTATTAGCACTTCTTGCACCCTAGTTACTCCTAGCTTGGAGTTGAAGCCAAAGGTTGAGGCTTTCGGGTGGATCTTTCTTCGGCGTGAGAAGACGAGCAAGGTGACCTTCTTCCACTACTTCTAGGAGCAAGGAGAGAAGGACAAAAGACCAAAGGTATAACCTTTCTAGCACTTAGCTAGTAAGTAGTTAGTTTTAGCTAGTTTTTGTTTAGCAAAGATCCTCACAAGGATAGTCCATGTTGCCTAAGTCCATAAAAATTTGATTTTTATTCCGTTTTCCGCCTCCCCGTAAGCACCGGGGTGGGCAACGTGGACTTACAGTGGTATCAGAGCCTAACTAAACATAAACTAGCTAGGTAGTGAAGTGTAACGAAGTTCGAAACCGAAAAATCCAAAAACCGAGTTTTTAAAAACCCTAGTTTCTGTTAAAAAAATTTCTGGTCAAAACAAAATTTGTCATACACCTAAATTCGTCTCAGGGTTTTTTAAAGATAACCACCAAAAACGAGCCAGAGATCTGACCAAAGAACCGCGGTTCCGCGGCAATAGCAAGCTATTGCCGCGCAACCGCGGCCGTCTTGTCTCCTCTCTGCCTCGATTTTGGTGCAGTGTATCTCTGGCTTGGTTTTAGGATTTTTAAGATATATTATATGTGCCCAGATTTTCCAGAATAGAAATTTATTTTTGGGGGCCTATAATTCCGTATTTTTTCCGAACTTCACTACACTTTGACTATGAAGGTTATATCTGTGATGTTTGCATGTATTGAACGTCGGCTAATCGCTATATGTCGATTAGTCGGGGTTATACATATCTGTGATCTGTGATTGATATTGGTATGTGTATATGAATGGGTTGGATTGTCGCGGGTGAATAGCCGGGGTGGATGTGAGATGAGTGTTGTTTCTCTTTCATTCATTTGTAACATGTAAATTGATGTAATATTATTATTTGTTTGGCCGCACAACCGGGTCGGGGTTGTAGCCGTCATTGTATAATTCTTTTTACTGTTTTTGCTCCTAGGATAGACCCATGGAGGGGTGCACAAACTACCGGGTATCTCAAAGTGCCGAGTGGCCTACTCACGGTTGTGAGGGAGGTTGCTTCGCTTCGGGTACTTGGCGGGTAGTTTGCCGCACCCGTAGGGGTCTTGGGTGGGGTATTTGGCTATTCACCGCGACCGTGTAATCCGCTTTTCGTTGCAGGCTCGAACGGATTGCAGATTCCTAGTATATCCAATGTATTCATCTGTGATCTGTAATGTCTATCATTGCTATATATTTATATATGATAACTATTTAGACGTTGCTTATGTTTTACAGCCGCGCTAGCCCAGCCCCCGCTCTGTCGTTAGTTAAGTAACCTAACGGGTGATGACGGGGCCCCGTGGCGAATGCGAATGGCATAAGCGTACGTCATATTTTGGTTGTTTTCTGCAATGGTAGGATTAAATGATGGGATGCATTAAAAGAACTAATGCAAGAAAATAAACCAAGTAAAAGTCGATTGGAACACTTTGAAAACCACTCGGTTCTTTTCAAAACTAAACTTTTAAACGCGGAGCTTGAACCACTCCTTTTAAAAGCTATCTTGTTCCATCGATTATATCAAGTTCACTACGTTCACGGTTTCGCCAAAACCATCCGTAGCCCTCCATCATTTCAGTTAAATATACGGTAGTATTCAAGCTATGTATTTTGACCTCACGCCAAGGCATAGTGATTGGTAGCTGCCGGATATTTATCTGTTGTATAGATAGAATGCGTTGGTTTGAGACAGTCGTACTGCCATTTTGGCCTACGTCAAGGGTAGGTACGGGTGGGTTCAAATTAACCAGGATAATGATGGGAAGAACTTGACATGTGACTTATGACATTTTGACCTCACGCCAAGGTCATAAGAGCATGGGGCAAAAATCCACATCGGGAGTTTCATAAGTACTGAAACTTGCTAGCTTTGCATACCATTTGGAGTGTAATGATTCTGGTAGGATTCCTTCGGTTTTGTCACGCGATGATATTTGGATCCCGATCCTACTGAGAGTATATGCTACTCCTCGGGAAACCTCTCACTTAACGATCAATGCTATAAACCTAGTATGTGTCTAGAAAGGTGTTAGCGGGGCTACGCCCACAGGGAAAAGAGGTTACTTAATAAAGGAACTTCGCGAAAGTGTTGGAAAACCTCCCTCGAAGTACCGACACTGGCCTGGCTGAACGATTAAGCAAGTATTGTACGGTGAGAGTGATCCTGACTAATCCTTTCTTTACGGTTTGAGAAGGGATTCGAGAGACAGTGGGAGCCATCCAGTTTAGACAAATTAAAAACCACTCTAAACTTGCAAGAGCATCATGCTAAAGTGTTTCTTTTCTCTCTCCTAATTGCAGCGACCATTCAAGATGACCGGACTTAAGTTATTACTAGAAAAAAATAAATTGATAGGGCCAAACTACAAAGATTGGCTCAGGAATGTCAAGATGGCGATCACTTATGACAAGTTGGGGTATGTCCTTACAACAAAAGCTCCCCCTGTCCCAGGTCCCACCTCCACCGTCACGGATAAGGAAATCCGTAAGACATGGGAGATAGATTGCGCGAAGGCCAAATGCCTCGTATTAGCCTCGATGGACAATGAACATCAGAGGAGGCACGAGAATATGGACCTAGAGTCCATATTTCTTCATACAAAAGAACTGTATGGAGAGCAGTCTCGTATCGCAAGATACGAAGTGTCGAAGAAGCTATTTTCGGCAAGGTTGGCCGTCAGATCATCGGTAGTGGAACACGTGCTTAAGATGATTGGCTACATTGAGGAGCTCGCGGACCTTGGGACCATGTTGGAGAATGAACTATATACTGATTTGATTCTCCAGTCCCTTCCTTCCACTTACGCCCAGTTTATTCTGAACTTCAACATGCAAGGAAAGGAGGTAGAACTTTCCGAACTTCTGAACATGTTGAGGAGTGCTGAGGGCACCCTACAGAAAGGTAGGGAGACATCCACTTTGTTTGTAGGAGGATCTTCCTCTTCTAGATCCAAGGCGAAAGCCAAGGGTAAGAAGAAGAAAGCCCCCGCCAAACCAAGAGGCGGTGTCGGTAAAGTGGATACGAAGGGAAAGGTAAAAGCAACAAAGATAGCGGGAAAGCTGGTGGGGAAGGAAGAATGCTTCTATTGTCACAAAAGTGGTCACTGGAAACATGATTGCAAGGCTTCGAGAGCCAGAACACAGGATTTGAAGCGAGTTGCAGCTTCAGCTTCAGGTGTGTATGTTATTGAAAACTGTCTTTCAATAAACTCTACTTCCTGGGTATTGGATACCGGATCAGGATCTCATATCTGTAATTCTTTGCAGGCGTTGAGAAAGCGTAGAGTTTTGAAGGCAGGTGACATGACCCTCAGAGTTGCAAACGGTGCTAGCATGGATGCTGAGGCCGTGGGGGACTATCACCTGGGATTGTCAGATGGACATTTTTTGGTTTTGCGTAGTTGTTATTATGTACCAAATGCAACCTGTAATATCATTTCTGTATCTTTATTATCTAAAGAAGGTTATGAATTTGCATTTGTAAGTAATGTAGTGAACATTCACCTTAATCAAGCTTTGATTGGGTCAGGTACATTAAACAACGGTATATACGTATTAAACCAACCACAGATTTTCAATGTCCAGAATACACACAAAAGAAAGTCTCCAGAAATCAATAAAACTTTCTTATGGCATTGTAGACTGGGTCACATCAATGAGAGAAGGTTGACTAAGTTACATGCAGAAGGATATTTGGATCCGTTCGAATATCAATCGTATGCAACTTGTCAATCCTGTCTCAAGGGAAAGATGACAAAGACTCCGTTTACTGAACACGGAGAAAGAGCGAGCGAGCTCTTAGGACTCGTACACAGCGACGTGTGCGGTCCAATGTCTATACATGCGTGAAGCGGTTATTCTTACTTCATTACTTTTACGGATGATTTCTCAAGGTTCGGACATGTCTTCTTAATGAAGCATAAATCCGAAGCTTTTGATAAGTTCCAGGAATATAAGAATGAAGTAGAAAAACAAACAGGCAAAAGTATAAAGACACTGAGATCTGATCGAGGTGGAGAATACTTGAGTGCCGAGTTCCTGTGTTACCTAAAAGAGAATGGAATTCTCTCTCAGCTTACTCCACCATACACTCCGCAACATAATGGTGTATCGGAGAGACGGAACCGAACCCTATTGGATATGGTACGGTCCATGATGAGTAACGCTGAGTTGCCGCGATCGTTCTGGGATATGCACTAGAATCAGCAGCATACCTTTTGAACCGAGTTCCAACTAAGACTGTGCCTACCACACCATATGAGTTATGGAGTGGGAAGAAACCCTATCTTCTATACCTGAAGATTTGGGGATGTCCAGCTTTTGTAAAAAAGCAGCATGCGGACAAGCTCGAGGCACACTCAGTACTGTGCAAGTTTGTGGGATACCCAAAGAACTCCAGGGGGTATCTTTTCTATTACGCAGAGGAACAAAAAGTCATTGTTTCTCGTAATGCCCATTTTCTGGAACATCAGTTCTTAGAAAAGGAAATAAGTGGGGGCGCAATAGAACTGGAAGAAATTCCAGAACCACAAGCTATTACTGAAAGCTTAGTAGAACCAGAGGGTTCGAAAGATCAGGACATTCCCACGCCACTCTGCAGGAGTAGTAGGCAGTCTCATCCGTCCGAGAGATACTACGGTTTTCTCATTGACGGGGATAGAGAGGATTGCATCATAGGCTGTGATGAGCCTACTAGCTTCCAGCAAGCCATTCAGAGCGTCGACTCGGTAAAATGGCTGGATGCAATGCGGACCGAAATGGAGTCCATGTACACCAACAAAGTATGGACGTTGGACATTGCTCCAGATGGGGTAAAACCCGTAGGATGCAAGTGGATCTTCAAAAGGAAGATTGGTGTAGATGGACAGGTTGAAACCTATAAAGCTAGACTGGTAGCAAAGGGTTTTCGTCAGCGACCTGGTTTGGACTACGACGAAACCTTTTCTCCAGTAGCTATGCTGAAATCCATTCGGATCCTTCTTGCCATTGCTGCCTTCCACGATTATGAGATTTGGCAGATGGACGTAAAGACAGCTTTTCTAAATGGTCATTTAGAGGAGTGTGTCTATATGGATCAGCCAGAGGGTTTCATTCAGAGTGGGAGCAGCGGAAAGGTGTGCAAGTTGCTTAAGTCCATTTATGGACTAAAGCAGGCATCGCGGAGTTATCTGTTTTGATGAGACGGTCAAGGAATTTGGCTTTATCAAAAATCCAGATGAACCATGCATCTATTGTAGATTTGTAGCGAGAACTATAGTATTCCTCGTTTTATACGTGGATGACATTCTCTTAATAGGAAATGACATTCCTATGCTACAATCTGTCAAGGGGTTCTTGTCACACCGGTTCTCCATGAAAGACCTTGGTGATGCCTCATACATTCTGCGTATCCGGATCTACCGTGACAGATCCAAGAGGATATTAGGACTTTCGCAGTCCAGGTACATCGACGCCATACTGAAGAGATTCAGTATGGAAGATTCCAAGCGCGGTAATCTACCGGCTTGTCACGGGATCACCCTCTCCAAAGAGATGTCTCCCAAGAATGATTTGGAGAGGGATCGCATGTCGATTATACCCTACGCTTCTGCGGTAGGCTCTATAATGTATGCGATGTTGTGTACCAGACCGGATGTGGCTTATGCACTGAGTGTGGTAAGCAGGTATCAGTCAAACCCAGGGGAGAAACATTGGATAGCAGTAAAGAACATTCTCAAGTACCTGAGAAGGACTAAGGAGATGTTCTTGGTGTATGGCGGAAAAGACCTGCAGGTGGAGGCCTTTGCTGACTCCAGCTTCCAGAGTGACAAGGATGATTCCAAGTCCATGTCGGGTTTTGTCTTCACCCTCAATGGAGGGGCGGTGTGTTGGAAGAGCTCCAAACAGGAAACCGTTGCTGACTCGACGATGGAAGCGGAATACATCGCTGCATCTGATGCCGCAAAAGAAGCTGTCTGGATGAGGAAGTTCTTGAGAGAACTTCAGGTGGTTCCGTCCATTGTTGACCCAATACCTCTGTATTGCGACAACAACGGGGCTATAGCTTTAGCGAAGGAACCCAGATCCTATCAGAAATCCAGACACATCTTAAGGCGGTATCACCTGATCAGGGAGATCGTAGATCGCCAGGAGATCGAGGTCCGGAGAGTTGCATCAGAGGATAACACAGCAGATCCATTCACCAAGGCCTTCCCCCAGACTCAGTTCGAGCGGCTGATCGAGATGATAGGTCTTCGATACGCCAGTACATGGCCTTAGTGCAAGTGGGAGATTGTTAGTGTATATGCCCTAGAGGCCATTACTGTATCATACTAGTTTGTATATTACTTGATGGAAGCTTGGGATATTCACAGTTGTATATACAATCTTGCTCGAAATGGTAGTATGCTACTTGGTTTGTCTCTGCTTTAATATGTGCATGTGTTTCTTTTAGCATATTGCAGATATACATATTAGTGGAGCCCTTAGGATCTTTGCTTGATTACCAGCGTTGTGATGGCGCTCACACTCGTGGGAGCTGGGTGATCTATAAGCACATCCTTATACAGGTCCCTAGTCGTTGGACTATCGAGACAGGGCATCGATACTCCGGAGTAGACTAGCGTATGCGCTTCTCATCCCAGCGTGGGAGACGGTCTGTCCCACAGCCGTCAGTACGTCGTACTTGAGATAGTATGCGGGTGCTCGTTGGGTTACGAGTACACTGGACAGGACTCGTCGGGGACTGTTGGTTGGTATTATACCTATCGTCAGTTATCAGTTCCCAGGTGACATGAGTACAGCTTAGTCCGCTGACTTGACACTGTCACTTCGCCTCGAGTGTGTTCCCACTGCACTTTGATTACTACCCTACCATGGCTCAAAGGAGTCGTGCAAACAGGTAGTTTTTGGGTGCAGTCCCGAAGCACTTGGAGGCAGTGACGGTTAGACAGGATTCGTCTCTCCCGGTATTGGGGGTTGACATCGCGCTGTGTCTAGGAGAGCCATTACACGAGTAGTCCCTGGCCAGGGCAAGCGAGATATACTGGTAGGTTTCCAGTGTTATCTCAGGGTGTTCTGGGCTTCACTCCGGCATGACTTGTACCGCTATTAGGGGACTGACGTTCACCGCCCCCCTAGGCCCGCCATGCGATGTATCAGACGAACAGACCGGACTGTACGAAGATTGTCACATACAGGCTCAGTAGGAGTTCAGATGGGGTTCACCTCGTCAGTCTTCTTATCGACATCTATCTGGGGACCGTTACGTACAGCTAGTGCCGCTTGCGGTCTGTGGTTAAACCCACTGCCAGCGTAGTGTCGAGTCTTTAGAGTCCCATACAGAGAGCTATTCGCCTTTAGGCAAAATGAGTAGAGGTCGCATGGTTTTGCGACAGGGTTCGTTCACATTCGCGCACTTGTGCACGTTTGCTGTCCGGACAGTTTATACTAGCGGGCTTTGGTTTAAGCCGGATCCTAGTATATGATTTGAGATTGGTTTTTCTCAGTGTATTCGTATTCCTCGGATCACGAATGCGGGTGCGTATGCACAGTTGCTTGAGATTGAGGGAGAGGACCTTGATTTAGGTTAATGGCTATTGTCATTTTATTAACCCTAATGTTTATGTGTGTATTATTGTTAATTAATAATTAGTTTAATAATTGTCCATGGTTATGGTTGTTGACCATTTAACTTCTTTGACTTGTTGACCTAGGTTGACACTTTGACCATCATCATTTCTTTTGGAAGATGCTTTTTGATCTTTGCAAATTGAAATGATAATGGTCATGTCATGATTAACCATGACAATTATCTAGCTAATTATTCAATTAAAATAATTCACACATATTAGTGAGAATGGCTCAAAATTATTTCTCATTCTATCATTTCATTTCTCTTTCTTGTTCTTCCTCTCTCTCAAGCTCTCTCCCTCTCATGTGTTGAGAAACACTTGAGCTTGAGAAAAACCCTCTCTTGATCTTCTCTACTCTCTTCTAGGGTTCAAGTATTAGCACTTCTTGCACCCTAGTTACTCCTAGCTTGGAGTTGAAGCCAAAGGTTGAGGCTTTCGGGTGGATCTTTCTTCGGCGTGAGAAGACGAGCAAGGTGACCTTCTTCCACTACTTCTAGGAGCAAGGAGAGAAGGACAAAAGACCAAAGGTATAACCTTTCTAGCACTTAGCTAGTAAGTAGTTAGTTTTAGCTAGTTTTTTTTTAGTAAAGATCCTCACAAGGATAGTCCATGTTGCCTAAGTCCATAAAAATTTGATTTTTATTCCGTTTTCCGCCTCCCCGTAAGCACCGGGGTGGGCAACGTGGACTTACAGCATCCAATTATGAGTAACCTGAAAGAGAAACAAGTTTCTCAAAACCATTACTATCAACTGAATACCAAACACAAGTATCTACATCTTCGATCACTTTGAAGAATCCCAACACTTGCAACACCTAGTTCTCTACTTTATTCTTTTACCTATAACTTCTCAAAACTTAGACCTTGTATTTCTACGAAACACTTGTCTAAAACTTGAGAAGTCACAAGTAAACATAATACAGTACAAGGACCAACCCCTTTGTCCTAATGGATACTGGACAATATACAATACTTTGTATAAGTCCCTTGAGTTGAATAACTCAAACTCTGTGCGTCATATGTTGAAAACTGTACCCAGGCGATTTCCTCAAATATCACCAATTACAATGAATTCCGATGAGGATGATCACCTAATTCCCAATAACTTACTCCCACTCATCATCTGTAAAACTATACAGATGTGAGAATCATACCTGGTAAATACATACCCTGGAGCAAGGGTCTAATTGGGAAATCAGTTTTCTATTAACAATACACAGTGAAACTGAAACATGAATATGTTTCGAAAGGGTATCCGGGTATTCATAGTAATGCCTCTTCCATTATTCATATTCATGACTGTAACCGTATATTTCCCTGCCATCTCTCCAATTCCCTTTATTTGTCTTTAGTCGTTACCTTCTGCACACCGTCGTTAGGCTTAATGGTTTTCTTCCTTCCCTACCGTTCGGCACCAGCCTATGGTTTGGAAGAAGACTATCCAATAAGCATAATAGGTCTACTCTCCTAATCCGAGGAGCACTCGCAACCTGAGAGAAGGTAATGATAAAAGACAACTGAATAAACCTTATTCCTATTTCTCCTGAACCAGAATCCATCCTCGAAAAAGTTCCTTCGAGTTCGTATATAACCATACGATGGATTTATCCAATGGAATTGGATGTTCGTAGTGATACGGGGTGTTCTGGAGAAATACAAAGGTGAATTAGGAGTGGCTATGAAATACGTGGGTCAGTCGTGAATGATAGCAGTCGCAATTTACTTTGCTCTCTTTCTAATCCCTTTATTTTGTCTTTACTTATTACCTTCTGTACACCCAACTTAGGCTAATTGGTTTTCTTCATTCCCTACCTTTCGGCATCTGCCTATGGTTTGGAAGAAAACTATCCAATAAGCGTAATAGGTGTACGCTCTCCTAATCCTAGGAGCCCTCACAACCTGAGAGAAGGCAAATGGAAAAGACAACTGAATAATCCTATTCGATCTCTCCAGAACCAGAATCCATCCTCGAAGAAGTTCCTCCGAGTTCGTATATAACCATACGATGGATTTATCCAATGGAAGTGGATGTTCGTAATAATACGGGGTGTTCTGGAGAAACTCAAAGGGTAAAAGAAAGAGTGGCAATGATGTATGCAACCTAGACAATCCAAAAGCCAGTGTTATAAGAAAGTTCGGTTAACTTGGTTACTGAGTTATAGTCTAGGGTCGGGTCATGGTCGCAGTCAAAGAGAGAAAAAGTAGAAACACTCTGCGTGCACTCTAACCTAGATCAGAATGGTTAATCACTTTATCTAATCAGGAAACCTCCCACTGTTTTCTCAAATTCTCCTCCAAACCTAAAAGAAGAATTAGTCGGGATCACCCGAGGAGTAAACCAACTCATCAGTGAGAATCGGGATCCAACTATCATCGCATGATAACGTGATGGAAGACACTCATGTCATCACACTCCAGAAGGTATGCGCAAGCCTGGCAAGTTTCCTGTATGTTTGAAACACCCGATGTGATTTTTACCCCTAGGACCCAAGTGACCTTGACGAATAATCAACAAATCAAAAGGTCCTAGTCAAGTTCAACCCGTCATTATCTTGATTGCATTAAACCTACCCACATGACCCTTGACGAATAATCAACAAAGTCGTACGACTGTCCTAACCAATCCACATATCCATGTGACAGAAAAGCATTACAGAGCTACCGCACACTACGCCTCGGTGAATAGCAACGGCAAACGTAGTACGAATACTAAGCAATACTAATCTGAAATGACGGAGGGCTACGGCTGGTTTCTGGCGAAAAACCTTTAGCGTAATGAACTTGATATCGTTGAAGGAGCCGGGTAGCTTTTTATAAATATACAGTAGAGAAAACTTTTGCTAGAGAGGTCACTCCCGGTGAAGGGATCTCGGCTCTTTCCCTATCGAATGAGGTGCAGGATATTCCAAACTGAATACCACGATGCAAAGCAAAAAGTAATCGACTATAGTGAAGTTATTACCCTGACGCAAACCTCTGTCCAAGGGGTCACTCCCGATGAAGGGATCTCATCCCTTGCCTCGTCGAATGAGGTGCAGGATATTCCAAACTGAATACCACTGTGCAAAACAAAAGAGAACGTCCTTGTAATAACAGCTTTTGAAAAATTGGTTCCAACAACATCATATATAGGTTTGTTTTTCTTGCATTGATAAGAATCAACGCAGTCCTATCAATTGATCACACCAGAAAAGAACGAAAATATGATGTACGTATATGCCATCCGCATTCGCCACTGGGTCCCGTCATCGCCCGTTAGGTTACTTAACTAACTACGGAGCGGGGACTGGACTAGCACGGGTGCAAAACATATACAACATCTACTAGTATATATACCAATATATAATAATCGCTCCAGGTATGATAAATGCAACATCACAGAAAAGTAATAAGCATCACAGAACAATACAGATAATCTGGGATCCCCGGGTTTCATAGAGCCGCAAATGAAACCCAACGTTCCCCTGGTCGTGTGGATAGCCTGTGCAATGAAAACCTAGACCCCTATGAGCGCGGCAAGTTACCCGCCAAAACCTGAAGCGAGGCAGCCCCTTCAACAACATGAATGGACCACCCAGCACTTCACGGAATCTGGTAACTTGAGCACCCCTCCTTGGGTCAACCTATACCCCCTACGCGTACGGCGAATAGCCCGCCAATTCTAGAGTGAAGCTCCCTCCGTCTCAACATCATGAGATGCGGGCCCGTTGCCTTATAGAACCCGGCTATCCGTGCACCCCACCATGGGGTAAGCCTAGTACAGAAAAGAAAATATATACAACGGGTATATCGACCTCATCCCGGTCGTGCCCCAAAAGAATAATATACAAACAGGCAGTGATGGCAGTCCACATGTCGGACGCTCGCCCCGCAATATCAAATATACAAATAAATCCAAACTGCACTACCATTGCACATGAGCTATCCACCATGACAAAGAACATCAACGTGAATGTCACGTTCGCAAATCCGTCTAAAAGTACTATAGCGATTAGACAAGATTTACCGATCAAATGACATTCACGGTCACAGATAGAAATGTAATATACTGCAAACTAACTTGTTTAAATTTTCGATCGACAAAAATTTCCCGAAGTGGGCCCCAAGTACAAGTCCAGTACTCAAAATAATCTGGGTCAAAAATAAAAATTTCAGAAACCACAATTCCATGCAAAAGACCACCTGTAGAAATATGGTGCACTGAAGAAACTTGACTGCGGCGGAACCGCGGCCAAAACGTGGGTATGGCCGCGGTTCCGCGGCCGTACAGTAAAATCACTTTCCCAAATTTCTACAGATGTCTTAGAAAAGCCTGCCTGATTTTCTGACGTACCAAAAAAAATTTTTAGACTACAAAAAAAATTCGACGGAAACTTTGAACATGAAAATGCGGTTTTGGAAATTTTGTCTGATCGAGCTTTTAAACATGATAGAACAAGCTAGTATACGGTTAATTGGGTGGCTCTGATACCATGTTGGGGTACAGCGGCGCCTCGGCCGTCTAAATGACGCCAAATGCGGAACAAAAACTTTCTACGGAACCGGCGCCACCGCGACCCAAATACTCGGATCTTTCCATTAACCGTAAACTAGCAATCTGTAAAATGAGTTTGGAAATTATACCGATCGATCTGTGTCCTTCGGTCTTCAATCCCCATGCCCAACTCCTCGTTGTTGCGCCGACGAAGTTCGGTCTCCGATCTCGCTTGTCAAAACGGCACCACGTCATCGAATTTTTATACGGGCTCCCGCCTCCAACCGAGGCAACTCGGACATGAAGTTTGCTAGCCGACATGTCCAAGATTGAAGTAGAGAGTGTGAAATACTTTGTCTCAAGACACCCGACGAATCGGGTGGAGGTAAATCGGAGTTGCCAAGGAGGTAATGTGAGCAAAAGAATTTTCAAGCTTGCCAAAAGAGAATGGGGCTCGGCCAAGAACAAAACCATAGCCTCAGGAAAAAGGAATGGGATGCTCTCTGGGGATCTATCAAGTGAAGCGGTGCTCACAAAAAAATGAAGCATGCATATAAATTAATCACACTAGATTAATTCATATAGCCCCCTCAAGCTCACAGCAACACAAAACCAATGTCCTCTCCTCGTCACAAAAAACCCTTGCTTATAAAACTTGCACAGTTGCAAATAGCCCCGCGCTAACCAAAATCAGCCACCATCATTCACAGCCCATCACTAATGTATGCAGCACCTGTTCACCTCACCCACCCAAGCCCATGCCAAACAACAGTGCTCGGCCAGAAATCCATGGGAAGAAAAGGTCACTAATGAATGCAGCACCTGTTCACCTCACCCACCCAAGCCCATGCCAAACAACAGTGCTCGGCCAGAAATCCATGGGAAGAAAGGGTCACTAATGAATGCAGCACCTGTTCACCTCACCCACCCAAGCCTATACCAAACAACAGTGAAAGGGTGAAAGCCAGATAGTCAAATTGCTCACAATGATCAAGATGTTTTGAGACGGAAAAAAGGAAACTGGCAACTCCCAAAAAAAATATCCCGTAACGAATTACGAGATTACACCTCAACTGTAAATACATACCCGCATTTGTATTCCGACCGAATACAAATGCAATGAGACAAAAATATTCTTACAATATAATACTAGGATCCGGTTTAAACCAAAGCCCGCTAGTATTATCCGTCCGATCATGATCTGTGCACGCCCAAGAGCACGGATATGATCGAACCCCGCCATATATCCATATGGCATCTACAACGTTTCGCCCGAACTTGGGAAACTTTCTGTGGGGGACTCTAATGACTCATCAATACACTGGCACTGAGTATAACCACTAGCACGTCAGAGGTACTAGCTGTACGTAACGGTTGCCGATGTATTGATCGGAAGGGAAGCTGACGAGTGAACTCATCCAGAAACCCTACTGAGCCTGACAGTGACAATATCCGTATAGTCCGGTCCGTTCGTCTATGAGTATCGCATATCGGGCCTAGGGGGCTGGTAAACGTCAGACCCCAATAGCTGTATAAGTCGTGTCAGAGAGTAGCCCAGAACACCCTGAGATACTACTGGAATACCTACCAGTAAATCTCGATTACCCTGGCCAGGGATTTCATGTAATGGCTCTCCTAAACACGGCGCGATCTCACCCCCAATACCGGGAGAGACGAATCCCTGACGATCCGCTCACTGCCTCCATGTGGCTCGGGACTGTACCTAACTAAAACCTGTTTGCACGACTCCTTTGAGCCGTGGTAGGGTGGTAATCAAAGCACAGTGGGAACTCACATGAGACAAATGACGATCTCAGGTCGACAGACTAACCTGTACACATGTCACCTGGGAACTGCTATCTGACGATATGTATAATACCAACTAGCATTTTCCCGGCGAGTCCTGTCCGGTGTACTCATAACGCAATAAGCACCTGTATACATCTTAGGTGAACCAACTGACACCAATGGCTTGTGAGACCGGCCACCGCCCCTCGTCGGGGTCTCGACTGTATATACTAGTCTACTCTGGAGTATCAATGCTCTGTCTCGAAACTCCCTCGACTAGGGACCATTTAAGGATGTGCTTATAGACCCAGCTCCCACGTATATGATCGCCATCATACTGCTGGCAGTTAAGCAAGAATCCTATGGGCTCTATCAACATGCAATAGTAAACTAAAGCATGCACACGATAATAAAGACAAACCAGATAACATACTATCATCTCGAGCAAGACTGTCATATCAGTATAGGTCCTCCCTCAATCATTGCAATCACGTACCTGCGATCCAATAATTGACTTTGAGGGCACTATATCCAACACTTTGGTCCTTAGCACGGGAGGGGCTGTAAGAAGGCTACCAAGGACCCTTGGCCGGGCAGGGTTACTGCCTGGTGCCTCTTAGCGAGGGCTTTTGTCCTGAAGGATAGCCGAGCGAGGGTCAGGCTCGACTGCCTCTGGGAGGGCTTTCTGATCCCTAGCGTTACGGTAGGGAAGCTACCCGCCAGGGATAGCCGAGCGAGGGTCGGGCTCGACTGCTTCTGGGAGGACTTTCTGATCCCTGGCGTTGCGGTAGGGAAGCTACCCGCCAGGGATAGCCGAGCGAGGGTCGGGCTCGACTGCCTCTGGGAGGACTTTCTGATCCCTGGCGTTGCGGTAGGGAAGATACCCGCTAGGGATAACCGAGCATGGTAGCTGCCGGGCTGCCTCTTAGTGAGGGCTTAGATCCTTAGCGGTAGAGGGGCCGTAGGAGGCCTGCTAAGGATAACCGGGCAGTGAAGCTGCGCGGTTGCCTCTTGGTGAGGGCTTTGATCCCTGGCGTTGCGAGTAGGGAAGCTACCGGCCACGGATAGCCGAGAAGGGAAGCCGCTCGGCCGCCTCTAAGGAGGACTTTGATCCTTAGCATTGGAGGGGCCGTAGGAGGCCTGCTAAGGATAACCGGGCAGTGAAGCCGCACGGTTGCCTCTTGGCGAGGGCTTTGATCCCTGGCGTTGCGAGTAGGGAAGCTACCGGCCAGGGATAGCCGAGTAGGGAAGCCGGTCGGCCGCCTTTAAGGGGGACTTTGATCCTTAGCATTGGAGGGGCCGTATGAGGCCTGCTAAGGATAACCGGGCAGCAAAGCTGTGCGGTTTCCCCTTGGCGAGGGCTTTGACCCCTGGGCGAGGTGGCCCTCGAGCCGCCGTGGCGAGCCCCTTCTGTGCGACCCCGTCGAGGGAGGGGGTGTCGGTCATGCCTGGGGACAGGCGAGGTGACCGACATCTCCTCAGGGGGGGTGAGGGGCGCGAGGAGGCTCAAGGCGAGACGCCCTGGCGGAGGATCTTGGCGTGGAGCTGTGGGGTGCCCAGCGGGCCTCAGAGCCGACGAGAGCCAAGGTATCTTGGTCCTGTGGTAGCTCGGAGGTGAGCTGAGAGGCCAAGGAGGCCAATTTGCAGGGGGCTCTGAGGTGAGCCAGCTTTGTGCTTGCAGGTCGGGCACAGGGGTGGCCTGGACGGCCCCTGTGGGCCCTCTCTTCTGAGTTCTAGGACACGTCATTTGCCACGTGTCCTGATCTGAGAGATCGCCAATATAAAGCATCATCACTTACCAATGACTTGGTGCAGTGAACATGACATTTAACCTATATATGATCTCTATTTTTAGTTTTCTTACCAATAACTTTCCTCGAAATGAGAGACAACTGACTGGATTCCGGATTGCATCCCATACTTTTAGTTTTCTTTGACATATAACATCCTAAACCATCTTTCTCACATGTAACAAATACCTACCTACCTAACTAGCGCAAACGCCTCCTCAATTCAATATTGTAACACCATTTGAATGTTCCTTTTTGAATAATCCTTATTATCGAAAACACGGTTGTCTAGAGTAAACTTTGAATGCTTTTAAGATTTTGATCAAAGAGCAGAAAGATTGTTTGTGCTAATAACTCTCACTCTTTCTACAAACCCAGAATGTCCATAAAATTATTATAAGAGCATTTAAAATGAAAAATAATTACAAACCAATTTTTATAAATATTTATAACTTTTTTGCTACCATGGTATTACAATCAACTTAATAAAATGAGAATTTTTATTCGATCTAAATTATGATAAATACAAGATCAAAGTTTACATTAATGAAAAATTGATATTAATTATTATTTTATCTTTATAATAAATGATATCAAATTATGGCTTTAGTATACACATTAATAAAATAAATTTGTATTTCCAATTTATATGCAATGCAATCTTATTTCGTTCCACGTGCATGGCAAGTGGGAAAAGCTAGTAAATTTGTACAAGTCCAGAACCTGTCCCAGATTATTAACAAAATGTTGGTGAGGGGTGTTCATGAAAACGTTCACATTCAATTTTCTTCGAGAAAGGGAACAGCGATCATCATTAGTTTCTGCTGTGATCGCTCTCTTTTCTCCATTGCATCGTATCCCTAAGATCATCATCAATCACAAATCTCATCTTCAGATCATCTTTTGAATTCACTCTCGATTTGGTAATTAATCAATTCTCACGACTCAAAATAGCCTTTTTAAAAAAAAAAGGGGATCTGCTATACTTTTTAGGGATTTAGCTCTCATTGGTAGAGATTTTATCTTGTAGCTGGCGATTTGATCTATAAGTTTGGGAATCACTTTGCGCCTGCGGAGAAAGGTATGATTTTTCACTCTCTCTCACACACCAGATCAAATCATTTTTGGTATAGTGATAGTTTTGTGTTATGATTCACGCAGAATAAAGATTAGTCAATTTTTCAAGCTCTAGTGCTTGAATCTATGCATTAATTTGGTTGATTAACTATGATTCAGAATCAATAGTTTTCTAGTGAATTCCACAAGTGACGTGTATGCAAAATGCTATGAGTGCTGCAGCAACAACAACAACAAGCTTTCATCACAGATTTTTGGGGTCGGCTAAATGAATCATTCTTTTCCATTCTGCGCTGTCAAGGGCCAATTCTTTGTTAAATTTACAATCAACATATCATTCTTAATATCCTCTCTCCATGTCCGTATAGGTCTTACCCTATCCCTAGTTGCACCAATAACTACAATTTTGTCACCTTTTCTAAATGGGGCACGAGCTGGTCTTTGTTGCACATGTCCAAACCATCGCAATCGGTTCGTGTCATGAATAATAATATATCGATGCATGACATGTACTAATGCATCATCCAACGTGTGTCCAGCAACGACACACAAATCAGATAAACCCCGAGTGCCCAGTATCAGCACTCAAAACATCTCGAAATCTGTGTCCAACAGCGACACATAATACTCAAAATTCGGGCTCCGCATAGTCAAGATCGGCCCATGGACTCCGTCAGTCCGGATCGGCCTATATCCATCTCTCTCATAACTCCGAACGGTATCCTCCGGATATCCGTCGAGTTTCCAATACAATCACTGGTATGTAATGCTCCCCTGCCGGGATCATCGTCCACTATGAAATCACTCTCGCCCCGGGTACCTCACCGGGTCCACCATATACCCGCAGACGGTTCATCCTCCTCCTCGAATCGGGTGTCGAAAACCAACTCAGAACCGAGAAAATATCATGGCAGACGCTACTCATCATATCAAGGAAAACCGCATCTCTCTTTTAAAACAATCATGAGTTTATAAAAATTCACATGCGGTTTCCAAAATCCAGAAATCTCATAAAAGATCCGAAATCTCAAAATCACCAGTCAATAAACAGTGAATACCGGCATAGAGCCCCATAATATTGCATGACAATGAATATATATATATGCGCGGGTATCTAAGTAAAGAATGCAATATCTAAACTAGCACAGTAATGATATATCGGAACTATCAGCTAGCAAGTGATATCAATGAAGTAATATTCTCTAAAGTGTGCATGACATGGCAATTACCGATGATGATATGTGTGAGCCGGCAAGCAAGTGTTCGTGGACATACGAATCATCGGTAATGGTGCTGGTGTCCTGACAACAGGGTTTATAATGACTAAAGAAAACGCATGTATAAGCATGCAATGCGATGAGGACAACATGAATTAAACGGGAATGAATAACAATCGCAACAATGACGAATATACATTTTTATATATATACGAGTCATACGGTGTCGACATTTGAAATAGCACGAATCGTGGTTTTTAGAAAATAGGGGCTACGGTATTTTTAAGAAAATGTACATCCTTTGAAGAATCCGTAGTATCCCTCGGTCTGTCTTTAAAATACTCGCGATTCGTTAGTTTTGGAGATAAGTATGACTCGATCCCAGTCTAACATCTACCAAGTAAACTACAGGACGAAGCTAAGAAGCTAAACGAAAGGGTAAGGAAATCCACCTAAGTCCGAGTCAATATATCTAGTAGTCGGTGATCCCGCCTCAATAGCGTCACGCACGATAAAATAGATAATACGACATTCTCGAGTCAAGAGTGTGGATCGATCATCATATTTATACCTCGTACGGAAAAATCCATCGTACGATATCCCAAATCGGGGTACGTGTCAAATATCACATATATCTCATTAATTATCTGGTATCATTATCATCATATCCTGAATTAGAGGTACCGTTCTAAATCTAGAACATACCAATATAATCAAACATATATCCGCGTGAATAAAACACATTGCCCATCGATCCACTATAATATCATGTCGTATGTCATAACACGACCCAATCACATAACCGATCTCACGGCATCATGCCCGATCATATCGACTCACCACCAAGTATCATATACTATTCTCATCATCCGTGTATACGTATATGTATACATATATATGTATCAACGCATCCACACACATATATATACATATAACCATATACACCCCAAACATATCACGTGTGTGCATGTGTGTGCGTGAAAACCTTAACTCTAGGGTTTCACAACTAAGAAACTAAACTAACAACACTATCATCCAAAATACGCTAAACTAACACATGATCTCCTAAAGCCGTTCTTTAAAATTATACACGTCTCACGACACACACATATAACATATCCTTGCTACACAACGAAACTGCGTGGGTGTTATACGCCATCCACCTGACTTCCCCCGTAGATATACATCTACTCATCTTGATCCTTACTTGCCGAAGTCGATGTCGCCATGCTCCTCCTTGTCATCCGAAGTCTACGTGAGGGTGCCTACACATATAAACACATAGTATCGTAAACCGAAACCGCGCACGAAAACCAAAACGGCACACGTATCATACATAGGTTAAAACCTATGGTCTACTCATGTAAAACAACCAAACAACACCCGATATCGACATACAAACGTCAAGTGACCGATACAAAACACAAATATCAAAACTTCAAGTCATTAAAAGTCACAACACAAAACAACAACTCAAGAAAATGGTTCTAGATTTAGACTCGGGTAAAATTAGCCAATTCTGCATATGGGGTAGGTCTAATTTGCCTAAAATGGAGCCATGGACCAAGCACGAGGCGATTCCATCGTACCAAGGCCGCAATTTGCTGCCAAAACTTGATTATTTGCGGCTACAGTAAAGGGATAAGGTCTCGGGTCGTGGGTATAGCTTCTAGGTTGCCTGCATATCTCTCAGTAATCACTAAATATTTTCTAGAGTTCCCGGGTTATAGCAGAACTCCAATTATCACCACAAATACGATATCGGGGATTTCTAAGCTCATGTCTCGGGGTGTTAATATCTGGTTTTGTCCAGAATTCTAACACTAAAAGGGGTTTTATGGCCTCTACTAACTTCAATTACACTTCACAACTCATAAAATTTTCTAATCCTCATCTTGGAATTTTCCAAGATCACCAAACCTTAATTAATCAACCCAAAACTACTATGGAACTTTAAGGAATTTAAATTCTAAACTAAGGATGTGGAGATTACCTCATCTGGCAACTCAAGAATTTTCTTGAGTTGCCCAAAGTCTTCAAGATCTTGCCTTGATGTCTCCATAGGGTTTGTGAGGGTGTTAGGACCAATTTTTGTGAAGGCAACATGTAATTTTGATGGGGATTTGGAGGTGGTGTGAGGTGGATGAAGAGGTGGAGGGAGAGGGCAGCCATGAAGATGGAGGAAGAAGAAGATGAAAGAAAAAAATGGAATGAAGAAATGGGGCCAAGGTCAAGACCCCTCACCCCCCTTTCTCTCTCCCCTAAGCCCATACCTCCTTGTTCCCTCCCATGCCTCATTTTAAATTTCTATTCTATTCTCTTTATCCTTTTCTTTTCTTTTCTTTTCTAAAACAAAAACACTTAAAAATAAGGATGAAGACATGTTTCATATCAATAAAATGTAACAAGTATATGTGATATACTATGGTGCATGTCATGCACATAAATCGGATTAACGCAAGATCAGTGAAAATTAATCGAGTTTAGCATTTAACCCATTTACAAATAAGTATTTAAAAAAAACTATAAATGCTCATATCACATAAAACACCCTCAATTCAATAATGTCATCTGAAGCATGTACATGATGATAAAGACAAACCATATAGCATACTATCATCTCGAGTAAGACTGTCCTACCGGTATATGTCCTCCCTCAATCATTACAATCACGTGCCTGCGATCCAATAATTGACTTGAGGGCACTATAGCCAACACCTGGGTACTAGATACCGGATCAGGATCTCATATCTATAATTCATTGCAGGCGCTGAAAAACCGTAGAGTTATCAAGGCTGGTGATATGACTCTCAGGGTTGCTAACAAAATGAGCGCGGATGCTGTATCCGTAAGGTAATATCACATCGGATTGACAAGTTGGGCAGATTTTGATTTTGCGTAACTGTTTGTGTGTACCTACTCTGGCTTGTAATACCATCTCTGTATTTTTACTTTCTAAAGAAGATTATGATTTTACATTTGTAAGCGATGTGGTCCGCATCCACCTTAATCAAAATTTGATTGGGTCAGGTATATTGGATAACGGTATATACGTATTAAATCAAGCTTAGGTTTTCAACGTTCAGAACACACTTAAAAGAAAGTCTTCGGAATTAAACCAGGCTTTCTTATGGCATTGTAGACTGGGTCACAACAATGAAACACGGTTGACGAAGTTACATAAAGAGGGATATTTGGATCCGTTCGAATATCAGTCCTATGCAACTTGTCAATCATGTCTCAAAGGAAAGATGACAAAGACTCCGTTCACTAGACACGGAGTAAGAGCGAGCGAGCTCTTGAGACTCATATACAGCGACGTGTGTGGTCCAATGTCTACACATGCAAGAAGTGGTTATTCCTATTTCATTACTTTTACGGATGATTTCTCAAGGTATGGACATGTATTCTTGATGAAACATAAATCCGAGGCCTTTGAGAAATTCCGGGAATATAAGAATGAAGTGGAAAAACAAACCGGCAAAAGTATCAAGACACTTAGATCTGATCGAGGTGGTGAATACTTAAGTGTCGAGTTCCTGGATTACTTAAAAGAGAATGAAATTCTCTCTCAGCTTACTCCTTCATACACACCTCAACATAACGGTGTATCGGAAATGCGGAACATAACCTTATTGGATATGGTACGTTTCATGATGAATAACGCTGAGTTACCGCGGTCTTTCTGGGTTATGCACTAGAATCAGCTGCATATCAGTGCCTACCAAACCATATCAGATGTGGAGTGGGAAGAAACCCTATCTTAAGTATTTGAAGATATGGGGATGTCCAGCTTTTGTAAAAAAGCAGCATGCGGACAAGCTCGAGGCACGCTCAGTACTGTATAAGTTTGTGGGATACCCAAAGAACTCCAGGGGTATCTTTTCTATTACGCGGAGAAACAAAAGGTCTTTGTTTCTCGGCATGCCCACTTTTTGGAAACTCACTTTCTTGAAAAAGAGATAAGTAGGAGCGCAATTGAACTGAAAGAAATTCCAAAACCACAAGCTATTACTGAAAGCATGGTGGAACCATAAGTTTCGAAAGAACCAGACATCCCCGCGCCATTCTCTGGTGGCTATGCTCAAATCCATTCGGATCCTTCTAGCCATTGCTGCCTTCCACGATTATGAAATTTGGCAGATGGACGTAAAGACCGCTTTTCTGAATGGAAATTTGGAAGAGTGTGTTTATATGGATCAGCCGGAAGGTTTCATAGAGAGTGGGAGCAGTGGAAGAGTGTGCAAGTTGCTTAAATCCATTTATGGATTAAAGCAGGCATCGCGGAGTTGGAACATCTGTTTTGATGAGATGGTCAAGGAATTCGATTTTATCAAAAATCTAGATGAACCATGTATTTATAGTAAGATTGTAGCGAGAACTGTGGTATTCTTCGTCTTGTACGTGGATGACATTCTCCTGATTAGAAATGACATTCCTATGCTACAATCAGTCAAAGGATTCTTATTACAAAGGTTCTCCATGAAGGACCTGGGTGATGCCTCCTACATTCTGGGAATCTAGATCTATCGTGATAGATCTAAACGGATGTTGGGACTTTCACAGTCCAGGTATATTAACACCATACTGAAAAAATTTAGCATGGAAGATTTAAAGCGCGGTAATCTACCGGGTTGCCACGGAATCACCCTCTCCAAAGAGATGTCTCGCAAGACTGATTTGGAAAGGGATCGCATGTCTATTATACCCTACGCTTCTGCGGTAGGCTCTATAATGTATGCGATATTGTGTACCAGACCAGATGTAGCTTACGCACTGAGCGTTGTAAGCAGGTATCAGTCAAACTCTGGGGAGAAGCACTGGATAGCAGTAAAGAATATTCTCAAGTACTTGAGAAGAACTAAGGAGATGTTCTTGGTGTACGGCGGAAAAGACCTCCAGATCGAGGCCTTTGCTGACTCCAGCTTCCAGAGTGACAAGGATGACTCCAAGTCTATGCCGGGTTATGTCTTTACCCTCAATGGAGGGGCGGTCTGTTGGAAGAGTTCCAAGCAGGACACCGTTGCTGACTCGACGATGGAAGCGGAGTATATCGCTGCTTGTGACGCCGTAAAAGAAGCAGTATGGATGAGGAAGTTCGTAACAGAATTTCAGGTGGTTCCGTCCATTGTTGATCCAATACCTCTGTATTGTGACAACAACGGGGCTATAGCTTTAGGAAAGGAACCCAGGTCCTATCAGAAGTCCAGACATATCTTGAGGAGGTACCACATGATCAGAGAGATCGTTGATCGCCGGGAGATCGAGGTGCGGAGAGTAGAGACGGAGAACAACACTGCAGATCAACTCACAAAGGCCATCCCTCAGACACAGTTCGAGAGGCTAATCGAGATGATAGGTCTGCGATATGCCAATACATGGCCTTAGTGCAAATAGGAGATTTTTAGTGTTATATGCCCTAGATGCCATTATTGTATAGTACTGGTTTGTATATTACATATTGAAAGCTTGGGATATACACAGATATAATAACAGTCTTGCTCAAAATGGCAGTATGCTACTTGGTTTGATTCTACCTCAATATGTGTATATGTTTCTTTTAGCATATCGCTAATACATATTGGTAGAGCCTTTAGGATCTTTGCTTGACTAACAGCGTTGTGATGGCAGTCACACTAGTGGGGGCTGAGTAGTCTATAAGCACACTCTTATACAGGTCCCTAGTCATATGATTATCGAGACGATGCATCGATACTCCAGAGTAGACTAGTGTATACGCTTCTCATCCCAGCAGGAGAGATGGTCTGTCTCACAGCCATTAGTACGTCGTACTGGAGATAGTATACATGTGCTCATTGGGTTATGAGTTACACTGGACGGACTCGTTGGGAACTGCTGATTAGTATTATACCTATTATTAGGTAGCAGTTCCCAGGTGGCATGAGTACAGGTTAGTCCGTTGACTTGACATCACTATTCGTCTCGAATGTGTTCCCACTGTACTTAGATCACTATCCTACCACGGCTTAAATGAGTCGTGCAAATAGGTAGTGGTTGGGTGCAGTCCCGAAGCACTTGAAGGCCGTAGCAGTTAGATAGGATTCGTCTCTCCCGGTATTGGGGGTTTGATATCGCGCTGTGTTCGGAAAGCCATTACACAAAGTTCCTAGACAGGGCAAGCGAGATTTACTGGTAGGTACTCCAGTAGTTTCTCAGGGTGTTTTGGGCTCTACCCGGCACGACTTATTACGCTATTAGGGGCATGGCATTTACCACCCCTAGGCCCGATATGCGATACTCTTAGACGAACAGACCGGACTGTACGAAGATTGTCACAGATAGGCTCAGTAGGAGTTCGGATGAGTTTGCTCATCGGCCTTCTTATCGACAGATACCTGGGTAGCCGTTACGTGCAGCTATTATCGTTGACGTGCTTGTGGTTAAATCCACTGCCAGCGTACTGTCGAGTCTTTAGAGTCCCACACAGAGGGTTTCCCTGTTTCGGGCGAAACGATGTAGAGGCTATATGGTTTTACGGGAGGGTTCCGATCATATTTGTGTACTTGTGCACAAATGATGTTCGGACGGATAATACTAGTGGGTTTTGGTTTAAGTCGGATTTTAGTATTATATTGTTGGATTATTTTCGTCTCTTGGTATTCGTATTTTTCGGAATACGAATACAGGTATGTATATACGGTGAAGGATATTCTTGTAATTTCATAAGAATGCTTCTAGAAGAAGACACCTCATTTTTGTTGTAATCCATTTACTTAAATGGATAATGAGGTGGAGAAATGAGGTGTTATCTTGGACATGATTGAAGCATGGCTACTTGGTGACTCATTGTATTTGGATGACTATTGAGGCATGGTGGCATTATGTTATTATTTTGTGGAAAATGATTTGCTTCATAGTCATTAACACTTGGCCATTATTCATATCATTCTTATCACGGCACTCTCATCTCTCTTAAACTTTCTTTTTTTTCCTCAAACCCTAAACACTCTCATGAGTTGAGAAACCCAGGCTTATTGAGACAAATTAATCCATAATCATTCTCTACATCTTCTAGGCTACTTAGCTTAGCAAACTAGGTACCCTAGTTACCTAGGTCTAGAGGTTGGAGCTTAAAGTACATACTCTCGGGTGGATCGTGTTTGACACGTGGAGGCCGACGATCAAGCGCGATCCGTACGCTTGAGGAGCTCAAGAGGAGGACAAGAAGATCCAAAGGACTTGTATACGGAGGTATAAAACCCTAACGTAGTAGTTAGAACCTCCAAGTAGTTATAGCTAGTTAAGGTTCTGTAAAGATCCTGGAGTTTAGTCGGTGTTGCGAGCTTTGTAAAAATCGTTTTTGTAAATTCCGCCTCTCCGTGGACCCGCGGGGTGCGCGACATCGACTTACACTATCAGTGCTTCATCCGCAACCTGTTCACAAACCTCACCTTTCGGCAAACACACAAACAGTTTCTTTAGTCATGAATTTACAAGTCTGTGCTAAGACTTGCGGGTTATCAGCCCACCATACTTCCGCTGCGCTACTCTGATAAATTGAGGCGGGTCAGTCGGGACTCTTTTTTGTTTTCAAAGAAACATCTCATACCTGATCGACCTTGCAGCGGTCTGTACCAGATCCCGCTAGGGTTAATCTCGAACTACTGCAACCATCATAAGCTCTCCTGTGTTTCTCCTTGTTCTTCAAAACGCGGATGGATAGGTCACTACGGGACAAAGGAAAGATATCATGCGGTGGTTGGATTCAAGTTCGCGATAAGGCATAAACTCATAAGCAATGAAACCAAGAGAAGACAAGCTAGTACAACGAACATAAGTCAAGAAAATGAATCAAAATAGGACCCCAGGTTACCTAAATAGCGTACCGCATTGTAACCATGCCGCGGTATATAGTTACAATCACATAACTTCATTCAAGTCGCCCAAATCCCAGTATCAGAATCGAAAGAATAAGAGGGGAGGAGCAATAAGGAATCGGAAGGATTCCGTGCTGAGATGCAAAGTCATTTCCAAATCGTCGAGGTAAAATAGTTTAAGGAAATGATAAGCTTCAAGAATTTGAATGGCAAAACAATAATGTGGCATGACATGTTCTTAAAATTCTGGGTCTTGGGGACAATGTATTGGGTACCATACCCAACTACAAATTGAACCAAGCCCAGCTAATTTAAAACCTATGCTTTGATACCAACAAAACTTTGTCACGTCCCGCTTCCTAAAATGCCAAAATTTCGGAATGTGATGAAGCCAGCCATGCTACTGACGGTAAGAAAATATCCTCTCATAGTCACATTAGGCTGTCAATCAGTAATCAAGAACAATAAAATAACTATCTATCTTTAAATATGTCCAATAGCCACAAACGACAACATGAAATAGTAGCGGAAACAATAAAGATTTAAGGAATAACTAACCATCAATAAGAGCTATATCAATGAGACGGTCCTTACTGATCGATAGTTTTGTTGAAGTACTCACGTGCTAAGTCAAGTATCTGGGCCATGCAAAACCCAGACGTCAGTGCGTCATAAATATCATAGTAATAAACAAAACAATGTACTATATAGGGTGTTATGTGCAAAATAAGGTATAATTATAAACAATCACATGTGATATATCAGCAGGCTGTAGGTATGTTGCATGTATCCTAAAATCTGTGTTTCTGGGTTTACTATCCTACAAGTATTTGAAAATAATTAATATAATCCTCATCGTAACTCAATAGTATCACGTGCGTGCTCAGGACCACGGTCATTATTCTCGGGGCTGAATCCGAGACGTGCCGCTAAACAGGAAAACAATGTCATGTTTACGATGAATGATGTCAGCATCATCATTCCGAAGCTCGAAACTCGTATCGACTGGTCAGTCTCTGAAAAGTAGTGAACTGTTGAATTACAAGTCGGGTTTCATTCTTGATATCTCCTTTTTCTCAGGTTTCATGTTCTAGTCAGGCATCAATAGAGTGTCTACCTAATGCCAACATAGGAACAATAATGTACATGTCTTATCTAGCAAGACAACAAATCAGGTCAATCAGGATAATAAGTCCATATTGTTGGCATCGGTAACCAATACAGGTAATAGGTATGACAGTACCGCTAAAGCAATAACAAGATAACGTGTCATGCACATGTCAGGTATTGTGCAGAAAAAATATTTACTTGTGCAACCAATCACAATAAAAGCAATACTATATTGTCATGGTTTTCTAGCAACGGAATTGATATATTCATTATTACTTGTTAAAATATATATCTCTAACCGTAATTGTAATAGTGTTTTACGATTGTTAAATATTATAAATTAAATATATCAATTAGACTGTATTAAGTTCTACTTATGGATGTAATATTACATAAACTTAATCAATTGTAATTACACACATGCTAGTGTTACAAAATGATAAAATATGGATTAATTGTATATTGATAATAATTTGCAACCGTATAGATATATGTATATAAATATGCATATTTTGGTATAGGTAACCTAGCATGTTGCAAGTTAGAACTTGCCTCATATACGACGATGATCAAGACCAGAGGGAAATACGACACGATGACTGGAACAGTGGAGATTGCGACATTTATAAGTGCTCGGCGAAATGCCGGAGCTTGATTTTAGCATCGATTGACGCTGTGGAGAGTGCAATGGTGGCGGAACTTGGTTGCAATGAGCAGAGAAAAGCTCACCGGTCATGGATACTGTATACATTAGGGATAAAAGAATGAACATCGTCAACAATAATAAAGGCGTGCTGTCACGCCCCGCTTCCCAGAGTACGCTAAGATGGGTACGTGACATAGCCAACCATGCTACCTGTGGATAGAAAAAATCCTTCCACAGTCACATTACTGCTGTAGAGTTATCAAGAACAGGAAGTAAACTAAACTATCTAGTACATGTCCATGAACCAGAATGAATGAGTCAAGAAATAATGATGTGCGGAAGCAAAAGATACAATAAATGAAACACCTGGAAAGTAAAACTGCATACCAACAGGGTCTTCACCGCTCGGTCTAACAGCGGCAATACTCCTAATCAGTCTGCAACAAAGGTAGAGCGATCTGGGCCATGCAAAACCCAGACGTCAGCGCGTCATAACATTAAACAATAATATATAAACAGGATAGCAAGACATGCAAGTATAATCATAAAGGAGGCATAATAGTGATATAAGTAAAGACAGCGGGGTAATGTGTAGTGAGTGATCTAAACTGGTATATTGGGTTAACTACTCTCAAGTCTTTGAAATCAATTTGATGAATCATCGATGTAACTCAATAGTATCTCGTGCGTGCCCGGGATCACGGTGAAGATTCTCGGGCTGAAACCGAGACATACCGCTAAGCACTAAAGGAAAGGGTAATGATGAATGATGTCTGCAGCATCATCCCAAGACTGGCTTAGCCGCTAAAAAGGTAGTGGATAACGATGGATGATGTCAGCGGCATCATCCCAAGGCTGGTCCAGCCTCTAAAACTGATCGGTAAAGGTAACGAACTGTCGAGTTACAAGTCAGGTTTCATCATTGATTTCCCCATACCCCCAGGTTATGTATATTCAAGTCAGGTATTAAATAATTTAGAGCTAATGCCAACACAGGATCAGGCAGGTACAAGTTTGTCTGGACAAACAACGGGAACGGTCCGTAAGGACAACATGTCAGGTTTGTTGGCATTAGACACAAGATCAGGTAACAGGTAAAGCCATGGTACATCAGGTCAAGTCAAGTAATGTATATAGGTGTCATGTCATGTCAAGAGTCGCACGGTACCATGTCGTGGCAAGTAATAGGTGTAACAAGTCATGTCATGGTGTACAAGATATCATGTGGGTGCTCATAATCAAACTAGGATAAGCATGGGTATACAAAACAAGCACGTGTACTAATAGAGCAACAAACTGGCACATGTAATATGATATGCAAATAGGTACAGATTAAACTATAATGATGTATGGTTATCGATTAGGGTTAGAGTTATGGTTCCAACAGTAAGTATCATACACTTAAATGAAAATGAAATATTAAAATCTCGTTAGTATGGGTTAAATGATCTGGAGATGCAATTATATCTAAAACAGGTTAAAGATGCACACGGGTGTCCAATAGGGTAAAACTAAAAAGGGTACCATAGACTATGCAATTAGTTATTATGTGATTTAACATACAGATATGGTTACTAGGTATAGTAAACTAAAATGCAACGGATATGTTTCAAGTTCTGAATGTAAAAGATATAAACGGAACATCGAACTGTTAACTTGGAACACGTGACTTTACATTCGATCTATAGGCTTAATATGAAATTAAATAAATAAGTATAAAAATATTATGAATAGCATGTAGCAAGTTTTACTTGCCTCGATCGGATCACGATACGGGATGCGCACGCAGTGTCCAAAGTCGGCAAACGTCGCAACGTCCACACGCGCACACGGGACTGAACCAAGCAGTGCAAGAATTGTAACCGCGTAGGTAGGGAACGTCGACAGGGTTGCTCGGATCGTCGGCAGCATGATCAAAACTTGATCTCGGCTAAGGAACACAGCTCGGCTTGAACTAGACTTGGGTAGCAAAGGTCTTGGCTTGAACATGGGCATGGATCTTGGTATAGCTCGGTTTTGAGGGAAGATGAGGTGTTCTCGGCTGAAGTAAGAGAAAAGAGGCAAGGGCCTCTTGGCGAAAATGAAGACGAGGGTTGATGACAATGATATGACAGCGTTGGGTTCTCAGTTTGATGGGCTCGATCGACGGCGACAAATTGTCGATTGCTGGAGTTAGGCTTGGTTTGGGTATGCAAGCCTCGGCTTGAGGGGATGGTGCTTAGGCGAGATGAAGTCAATGTGGTGGTTTTAGGAGATGGAGTCCTGGTTTAGGATTTCGGGTGTTGTCTAGTTTGAGGAGGAAGATGAAGTTGATGGTGTTGGGTTTAGGATCTCAGTTGTGGTTTCACCAGTGAAGAGAGGAAGATGAAGAAGACAGGGTGAAGGCGAGATGGTGGCTATGGTGTTGGGTTTTGAGGCGATGATGAGTTTCTCAGTGCAAGGAAGGAGGAGAAGTCGGTTATGGAGTCATGGTCGAGGAGATGGGTTGGTGTTCGAAGGTTGACGAGGCGAGGGTCTGACGAGGGTGGCGACGAGTTTTGAAGTCGAAGGAGATGGGTTCGATGGAGTTTCCGGCAATAGAGGCTGCTGCTGCTCCATGAGAAAGAAGGCGGCAGTGATAGGCGAGGCGAGGCGAAGGTGGCATCGGTTTTGAAAGTTGAGCGAGGATAAGAACGTGGGGGTTTGAGGAGGCAAGGGAGATGAAGCAGGCGGCCATAGCGATCGAAGAGGATGAGGGCGGCAATGAGGTGATGGGGTTCTTGGCGAAGAAGATGCTGTCGAGTATGGGGATGATGGTGAAGGGGAGGATGCGTCGACGGTGAGGTGCTGTGAGGCGATGGCGACGGTGAAGGCGTGGGTTGGACGACGTGCTTGGTGAAGAAGAAGAAAATTGTTGATGAGAGAGGAGAGAGAGATACGCGGAAGAGAGAGAGAGAAAGAATCGAGAGGAGAGAGAAAGGAGATCGAGAGGAGTGAGAGAGAGGAATGCACAGTGAGGAGAGATAACTTGGCTGTTTTGCGCATGAGAGATAAAGAGAGAAGAGAGAGAAGAGAAGGGGAAAGGTGAGGGAGAGAGAGCTGTGGGGCCGAGTGAAAAAACGGAGGGTTTTGATTGGTTCGGGGGTTAGGAAAAATTTGTTTAGGAAAATAATTTTATAAAAGATTTTGCTATTAAGGAATAACCTCGTTAGTTAAAAAATATTGTAAGCTGTAACTTTATTAAAAAAATATGTTTTGGGTAAAACAAAATCTTTAGGCTGCTAAATGAACGAATTTTTAAAGAGATTTAAAATTATTAGAATTTGGCGGAAATACAAAATGTTTCAGAAATGCGCCCGGGTCGGGTCCAAAATTTTGAATTTGAAACATAAAAATTATTAACAAATTCCAAAAATTAAAATGAAGGATTTTGTAACCGAAATGCATACCCCCAAGAACGGACGCACGCACGTGCGCGTAGCCACCCAAGCACGTCCGTTCCCTGAACGGGACGAGAACACGATGCAAGGATGCTACCACAGGGTTAGGGGCATCATGCAGGCCATGTCATGTATTTTTAAATTATTTTAAGTGACCTAAATTATTATACGGACAAATATGCAATGCCAGATAAAATGCCAGTATGGACCAATCAAGAGATGCACGTGTCAATGTAACAAGTCAAGGTAATCAATAAATATGAATCAAACAAGTTCAAGCAAGCGGGTCGGGTCGAATGCAATATAAAATGCAACTACCATTCGTACCCAAAATCGATAAATCAAGAATAGACAATCAATAAGTAAATACGGAAACTGGAATTGGTATAAATGAGCTCGGGTGTTACATTATACCCAACTACAAAAGAATTTCGTCCTCGAAATTCCAAGAACAAGATAGGATAAACAAACAAGAATTTCAAGAATAGATGTGAAAACTTCTGCCGGATTTCATCTTCTCGTTTTCAAGTTAGTTCTCCATGCGAGCGATTACTCCAAGAAATAAGTACAAGGGGGATAACCTTATTCTTAAGGACCTTTTCCTTTCGATCCACAATCGACCTCAGTCGTTCCTCAAAGGCTAAATCTTCTCGTACGGTCAGCTCTAAATGATCCAGCACGTGTGCTTCATCTCGAACATACTTACGGAGTTGCGATACATGAGACACGTCGTGAACATTCTCCAACGATTGCGGTGATGCCAAACGATACGCCACTTCTCCAACATGCTCCAAAATCTCGAAAGGTCCAACAAATCGAGAAATAAACTTTCCTCGACTTCCGAAACGAATCGCCCCTCTAGTTGGTGTTATCCTTAAGAATACCAAATCACCAACCACGAACTCCAGAGGTCTTCTTGATGTATCGACCCAACTCTTCTGTCGTTCTTGCCCTGCCTTCACAAGATTCCGGATATTGCTAACCGTCTCGACTGTCTGCACAACCAAACCTGGTCCCAGCAAACCCCGTTCACCAGCATCGTACCAACAAACAGGTGAACGACACTTGCGACCATACAATGCTTCGAATGGAGCCATCTGAATAGTCGCCTAAAAACTGTCATTATACGAAAACTCCACCAAATGTAGATGATCCTCCCATGATCCCTTGAAGTCTAACATGCAAGCTTTCAACATGTCTTCAAGAGTTTGGATCGTTCTCTCCGACTAGCCATCTGTTTGAGGATGATAAGATGTACTAACTTCAATCGAGTCCCCAAACTTTCCTGTAAGCTCCTTCAAAAGTGTGATAAGAAACGAGTGTCACGGTCGGACACGATACACACCGGTACTCCATGCAATCTTACTATCTCCTGCATGTACCGCTCTGCCAAAGCTTCTGCTGATTGACCAACTCGAAATGTTATGAAATGAGCTACCTTGGTCAATCGATCAACAATCACCTAACTGCATTTGCCTTTTGGACTCTGCGGTATAGCCGTCACGAAATCCATGGTTATATGTTCCCACTTCTACTGAAGAATCGGAAGTGGTTGCAACAAACCGGCAACCCTTTGATGTTCAGCCTTGACTTGCTGACACACCAAGCATTTTGCCACAAAGCGGGCAATCTCCCGTTTCATGCCTTCCCACCAGAAATGCTGCCGTATATCTCGGTACATCTTCGTGCCTTCTGGATGTACGGAATATGCGGAACTGTGCGCCTCCTTCATAACTTCTTCGCGGATGTCTCCCTGTAGCACACACAAACGGCTACCATACCGCAACGAACCATCCTCATTAATCAATAAGTCCGTGCGAACTCTAGCTTCAACCTGTTCTCGAAACTTTTGCAATCTTGGGTCCTGCAATTTCGCTTCTTTAATACTCTCGATCAATGACGACTGTACTTGCAGCTGCATCAACTGTCCTGAAGAATGCGGTAGCATGATCTCCAACTCGAATCTCCGAAAGTCTTCCATAATCTCTTTCTGTGCAGTTAACATCTGAATTGCTGGCAACCGACTAAGCGCATCCGGCACAACATTAACTTTCCTCAGATGGTACTTAAGATCAAGATCGCAGTCAGCCATCAGCCCCAACCATCTACGCTGCCTCATACTAAGCTCCTTCTGTGTGAACGCGTACTTTAATTTGTGATCAGTGAAAACCTCGACCCTTTCGCCCAATAAGTAGTGTCTCCAAAACTTCAAAGCGAACATCACAGCTGCTAGTTCCAAGTCAGAAGTTTGGGCAATACTTCTCTTGGGTCTTCAACTATCTCGATGCGTACGCTATAACCTTCCCATACTGCATCAATACACATCCCAATCTTTTCCCAGATGCGTCGCTGTGAATTACCACTCCTCCGGAACTGTCTGGCACGGTCAGAATAGGAGCGGTTAATAATCTCTGCTTCAACGCCTCAAAAGCTGACGCATACTTCTCCGTCCATACAAATGGTACCTCCTTGCGCGTAAGCTTGGTCAACGGCTCAGCCAAGATAGAAAATTCTCCACAAACCTTCTATAATACCTGGCAAGTCCAAGAAACTTCTTATCCCTGCAACATTCTTCGGAATCGGTCAGTCTCGAACTGCTGTAATCTTTCAGGATCAACGGCGATTCCATCTCTGGCCACACGTGCCCCAACACTTCACTTCTTCAAGCCAAAACTCGCACTTGCTCATCTTTGCATATAATTTCTTGCCTCAATGTCTGCAGTGCGATCTTCAAATGTTCTGCATGCTCTTCAATACTCCTTCGAGTAGACCAGAATATTATCAATGAACACCACTATAAACCGGTCCAAGAACGGTGAAAAGATTAGGTTCATCAAGTCCATAAATATTGCTGGCACATTTGTTATTCCGAGGGCATCACCAAATACTCGTAATGTCCATACCGAGTTTTGAACGCAGTCTTGCAAATATCCTCTGACTTAACTCGGACCTGATGATATCCGGATCGCAAATCCAGCTTCGAGAATACCCTCGCGTCACTAAGCTGCTCAAATAGTTCGCCAATGCGAGGGATCGGGTACTTGTTCTTAATAGTCACCCGGTTTAATTCTCGATAATCGATGCACATCCTCCTCGTGCCATCTTTCTTCTTAACTAGAAGAACTGGAGCTCCCCAAGGTGAGTTACTGCTTCGGATCCAACCCTTCTCGAGTAATTCAGTAACCTGCTTCTTAACTTCTTCCAACTCCACTGGTGCCATTGGATAGTACGCTTTAGAAACTGGTGCTGCACCAGGAACAAGATCAATCGCGAACTCCACGTCTCGTTTTGGCGATAAACCAGAGATGTCTTCGAACACGTCCATGAATTCTCGAACTATAGCCGGCGCTTCATCTTTAATAACCTCCAGTGACAAAAGAACACCAGCTGTCGGCCTAGCCCTAAACTCGACTGGCCCGACAGAACTACTTCCTCCAGCAAAACAAACTCCGGGTGTCCGGGAATCTGGAAATTCGCTTTCCTTGCTCTACCATCAATATGAGTGTGGAAAGTGCCGCGAAAATCCATTCCCAAGACAACAACAAACAAAGGGATGCACCAGAATTGAATAATTCTAATGCGGGGAAAAACATGAACAAGTAAGATACCGAGATGATTTCATCCGAAGTCAAGATACTGAAAAGGATTAAGCACGGTAAACATGATTCAAACCGGCGATGAAACAATAACCGGTAAGCAATGAAACCGAAAGAAGGAAAGTAGTATAACGATCATGGAATAAGGAAGTGAATCAAGACCAGGACTCCAAGTTACTTAAGTAGAGTACCGCATTGTAACCATGCTGCAGTTCATGAGTACAATTACATAACTCCACTTAAGTCGCCCAAATCCTAGTATCAGAATCAAGAAACAGGGATAAACAATGGTGAATCCAAAAGGTTTCAGGCCGGGATGCAAAATTGTTTGCATATCGTCAATGCAAGGATACGAGAAAAATATGATTCAAGAATCACGATAAAAAGGTGGCAGGACATGTTCCTAATCACGAGTATTCTGATTCATGTATTGGGTCCAATACCCAACTACAAAAGAATCGAACCCGATTAACCTATATCCTATGGCTCTGATACCAAAAGAACCATGTCACGCCCCGCTTCCCAGAGTACGCTAAGATGGGCACGTGACATAGCCAACCATGCTACCTGTGGATAGGAAAAATCCTTCCATAGTCACATTACGGCTGTAGAGATATCAAGAACAGGAAGTAAACTAAACTATCTAGTACATGTCCATGAGCCAGAATGAATGAGTTAAGAAATAATGATGTGCGGAAGCAAAAGATACAATAAATGAAATACCTGGAAAGTAAAACTGCATACCAACAGGGTCTTCACCGCTCGGTCTAACAGCGGCAATACTCCTGATCAGTCCGCAACAAAGGTAGAGCGATCTGGGCCATGCAAAACCCAGACGTCAGCGCGTCATAACATCAAGCAATAATATATAAACAGGGTAGCAAGACATGCAAGTATAATCATAAAGGAGGCATAACAGTGATATAAGTAAGGACAGCGGGGTAATGTGTAGTGAGTGATCTAAACTGGTATATTGGGTTAACTACTCTCAAGTCTTTGAAATCAATTTGATGAGTCATCGATATAACTCAATAGTATCCCGTGCGTGCCCGGGATCACGGTGAAGATTCTCGGGCTGAAACCGAGACATGCCACTTAGCACTAAAGGAAAGGGTAATGATGAATGATGTCTGCAGTATCATCCCAAGGCTGGCCTAGCCTCTAAAAAGGTAGTGGATAACGATGGATGATGTCAGCGGCATCATCCCAAGGCTGGCCCAGCCTCTAAAACTGATCGGTAAAGGTAACGAACTGTCGAGTTACAAGTCAGGTTTCATCATTGATTTCCCCATACCCCAGGTTATGTGTATTCAAGTCAATTATTAAATAATCTAGAGCTAATGTCAACACAGGATCAGGCAGGTACAGGTTTGTCTGGATAAACAACGGGAACGGTCCGTAAGGACAACAGGTCAGGTTTGTTGGCATTAGACGCAAGATCAGGTAACAGGTAAAGCCATGGTATATCAGGTCAAGTCAAGTAATGTATATAGGTGTCATGTCATGTCAAGAGTCGCACGGTACCATGTCGTGGCAAGTAATAGGTGTAACAAGTCATGTCAGGGTGTACAAGATATCATGTGGGTGCTCATAATCAAACTAGCATAAGCACGGGTATACAAAACAAGCACGTGTACTAATAGAACAACAAACTGGCACATGTAATATGATATGCAAATAGGTACAGATTAAACTATAATGATGTATGGTTATCGATTAGGGTTAGAGTTATGGTTCCAACAGTAAGTATCATACACTTAAATGAAAATGGAATATTAAAATCTCGTTAGTATGGGTTAAATGATCTGGAGATGCAATTATATCTAAAACAGGTTAAAGATGCACACGGGTGTCCAATAGGGTAAAACTAAAAAGGGTACCATAGACTATGCAATTAGTTATTATGTGATTTAACATACAGATGTGGTTACTAGGTATAGTAAACTAAAATGCAACGGATATGTTTCAAGTTCTGAATGTAAAAGATATAAACGGAACATCGAACTGTTAACTTAGAACACGTGACTTTACATTCGATCTATAGGCTTAATATGAAATTAAATAAATAAGTATAAAAATATTATGAATAGCATGTAGCAAGTTTTACTTGCCTCGATCGGATCACGATACGGGATGCGCACGCAGTGTCCAAAGTCGGCAAACGTCGCAACGTCCACACGCGCACACGGGACTGAACCAAGCAGTGCAAGAATTGTAACCGCGTAGGTAGGGAACGTCGACAGGGTTGCTCGGATCGTCGGCAGCATGATCAAAACTTGATCTCGGCTAAGGAACACAGCTCGGCTTGAACTAGACTTGGGTAGCAAAGGTCTTGGCTTGAACATGGGCATGGATCTTGGTATAGCTCGGTTTTGAGGGAAGATGAGGTGTTCTCGGCTGAAGTAAGAAAAAGGAGGCAAGGGCCTCTTGGCGAAAATGAAGACGAGGGTTGATGACAATGATATGACAGCGTTGGGTTCTCAGTTTGATGGGCTCGATCGACGGCGACAAATTGTCGATTGCTGGTGTTAGGCTTGGTTTGGGTATGCAAGCCTCGGCTTGAGGGGATGGTGCTTAGGCGAGATGAAGTCAATGTGGTGGTTTTAGGAGATGGAGTCCTGGTTTAGGATTTCGGGTGTTGTCTAGTTTGAGGAGGAAGATGAAGTTGATGGTGTTGGGTTTAGGATCTCAGTTGTGGTTTCACCAGTGAAGAGAGGAAGATGAAGAAGACAGGGTGAAGGCAAGATGGTGGCTATGGTGTTGGGTTTTGAGGCGATGATGCGTTTCTCAGTGCAAGGAAGGAGGAGAAGTCGGTTATGGAGTCATGGTCGAGGAGATGGGTTGGTGTTCGAAGGTTGACGAGGCGAGGGTCTAACGAGGGTGGCGACGAGTTTTGAAGTCGAAGGAGATGGGTTCGATGGAGTTTTCGTCAATAGGGGCTGCTGCTGCTCCATGAGAAAGAAGGCGGCAGTGATAGGCGAGGCGAAGGTGGCATCGGTTTTGAAAGTTGAGCGAGGATGAGAACGTGGGGGTTTGAGGAGGCAAGGGAGATGAAGCAGGCGGCCATAGCGATCGAAGAGGATGAGGGCGGCAATGAGGTGATGGGGTTCTTGGCGAAGAAGATGCTGTCGAGTATGGGGATGATGGTGAAGGGGAGGATGCGTCGATGGTGAGGTGCTGTGAGGCGATGGCGACGGTGAAGGCGTGGGTTGGACGACGTGCTTGGAGGAGAGGAAGAAAATTGTTGATGAGAGAGGAGAGAGAGATACGCGGAAGAGAGAGAGAAAGAATCGAGAGGAGAGAGAAAGGAGATCGAGAGGAGTGAGAGAGAGGAATGCACCGTGAGGAGAGATAACTTGGCTGTTTGCGCATGAGAGATAAAGAGAGAAGAGAGAGAAGAGAAGGGGAAAGGTGAGGGAGAGAGAGCTGTGGGGCCGAGTGAAAAAACGGAGGGTTTTGATTGGTTCGGGGGTTAGGAAAAATTTGTTTAGGAAAATAATTTTATAAAAGATTTTGCTATTAAGAAATAACCTCGTTAGTTAAAAAATATTGTAAGCTGTAACTTTATTAAAAAAATATGTTTTGGGTAAAACAAAATCTTTAGGCTGCTAAATTAACGAATTTTTAAACAGATTTAAAATTATTAGAATTTGGCGGAAATACAAAATGTTTCAGAAATACGCCTGGGTCGGGTCCAAAATTTTGAATTTGAAACATAAAAATTATTAGCAAATTCCAAAAATTAAAATGAAGGATTTTGTAACCGAATTGCATACCCCCAAGAACGGACTCACGCACGTGCGCGTAGCCACCCAAGCAGGTCCGTTCCCTGAACGGGACGAGAACACGATGCAAGGATGCTACCACAGGGTTAGGGGCATCATGCAGGCCATGTCATGTATTTTTAAATTATTTTAAGTGACCTAAATTGTTATACGGACAAATATGCAATGCCAGATAAAATGCCAGTATGGACCAATCAAGAGATGCACGTGTCAATGTAACAAGTCAAGGTAATCAATAAATATGAATCAAACAAGTTCAAGCAAGCGGGTCGGGTCGAATGCAATGTAAAATGCAACTACCATTCGTACCCAAAATCGATAAATCAAGAATAGACAATGAATAAATAAATACGGAAACTGGAATTGGTATAAATGAGCTCGGGTGTTACATTATACCCAACTACAAAAGAATTTCGTCCTCGAAATTCCAAGAACAAGATAGGATAAACAAACAAGAATTTCAAGAATAGATGTGAAAACTTCTGCCGGATTTCATCTTCTCGTTTCCAAGTTGGTTCTCCATGCGAGCGATTACTCTAAGAAATAAGTACAAGGGGGATAACCTTATTCTTAAGGACCTTTTTCTTTCGATCCACAATCGACCTCAGTCGTTCCTCAAAGGCTAAATCTTCTCGTACAGTCAGCTCTAAATGATCCAGCACGTGTGCTTCATCTCGAACATACTTACGGAATTGAGATACATGAGACACGTCGTGAACATTCTCCAACGATTGCGGTGATGCCAAACGATACGCCACTTCTCCAACATGCTCCAAAATCTCGAAAGGTCCAACAAATCGAGAAATAAACTTTCCTCGACTTCCGAAACGAATCGCCCCTCTAGTCGGTGTTATCCTTAAGAATACCAAATCACCAACCACGAACTCCAGAGGTCTTCTTGATATATCGACCCAACTCTTCTGCCGTTCTTGCCCTGCCTTCACAAGATTCCGGATATTGCTAACCGTCTCGACTGTCTGCACAACCAAACCTGGTCCCAACAAACCCCGTTCACCAGTATCGTCCCAACAAACAGGTGAACGACACTTGCGACCATACAATGCTTCGAATGGAGCCATCTGAATAGTCGCCTGAAAACTGTCATTATACGAAAACTCCACCAAATGTAGATGATCCTCCCGTGATCCCTTGAAGTCTAACATGCAAGCTTTCAACATGTCTTCAAGAGTTTGGATCGTTCTCTCCGACTAGCCATCTGTTTGAGGATGATAAGATGTACTAACTTCAATCGAGTCCCCAAACTTTCCTGTAAGTTCCTCCAAAAGTGTGATAAGAAACGAGTGTCACGGTCGGACACGATACTCACCGGTACTCCATGCAATCTTACTATCTCCTGCATGTACCGCTCTGCCAAAGCTTCTGCTGATTGACCAACTCGAAATGTTATGAAATGAGCTACCTTGGTCAATCGATCAACAATCACCTAACTGCATTTGCCTTTTGGACTCTGCGGTATAGCCGTCACGAAATCCATGGTTATATGTTCCCACTTCTACTGAAGAATCGGAAGTGGTTGCAACAAACCGGCAACCCTTTGATGTTCAGCCTTGACTTGCTGACACACCAAGCATTTTGCCACAAAGCGGGCAATCTCCCGTTTCATGCCTTCCCACCAGAAATGCTGCCGTATATCTCGGTACATCTTCGTGCCTCCTGGATGTACGGAATATGCGGAACTGTGCGCCTCCTTCATAACTTCTTCGCGGATGTCTCCCTTTAGCACACACAAACGGCTACCATACTGCAACGAACCATCCTCATGAATCAATAAGTCCGTGCGAACTCTAGCTTCAACCTGTTCTCGAAACTTTTGCAATCTTGGGTCCTGCAATTTCGCTTCTTTAATACTCTCGATCAATGACGACTGTACTTGCAGCTGCATCAACTGTCCCGAAGAATGCGGTAGCATGATCTCCAACTCGAATCTCCGAAAGTCTTCCATAATCTCTTTCTGTGCAGTTAACATCTGAATTGCTGGCAACCGACTAAGCGCATCCGGCACAACATTAACTTTCCTCAGATGGTACTTAAGATCAAGATCGCAGTCAGCCATCAGCCCCAACCATCTACGCTGCCTCATACTAAGCTCCTTCTGTGTGAACACGTACTTTAATTTGTGATCAGTGAAAACCTCGACCCTTTCGCCCAATAAGTAGTGTCTCCAAAACTTCAAAGCGAACATCACAGCTGCTAGTTCCAAGTCAGAAGTTTGGGCAATACTTCTCTTGGGTCTTCAACTATCTCGATGCGTACGCTATAACCTTCCCATACTGCATCAATACACATCCCAATCCTTTCCCAGATGCGTCGCTGTGAATTACCACTCCTCCGGAACTGTCTGGCACGGTCAGAATAGGAGCGGTTAATAATCTCTGCTTCAACGCCTCAAAAGCTGACGTACACTTCTCCGTCCATACAAATGGTACCTCCTTGCGCGTAAGCTTGGTCAACGGCTCAGCCAACATAGAAAATTCTCCACAAACCTTCTATAATACCTGGCAAGTCCAAGAAACTTCTTATCCCTGCAACATTCTTCGGAATCGGCCAGTCTCGAACTGCTGTAATCTTTCAGGATCAACGGCGATTCCATCTCTGGCCACACGTGCCCCAACACTTCACTTCTTCAAGCCAAAACTCGCACTTGCTCATCTTTGCATATAATTTCTTGCCTCAATGTCTGCAGTGCGATCTTCAAATGTTCTGCATGCTCTTCAATACTCCTTCGAGTAGACCAGAATATTATCAATGAACACCACTATAAACCGGTCCAAGAACGGTGAAAAGATTAGGTTCATCAAGTCCATAAATATTGCTGGCACATTTGTTATTCCGAGGGCATCACCAAATACTCGTAATGTCCATACCGAGTTTTGAACGCAGTCTTGCAAATATCCTCTGACTTAACTCGGACCTGATGATATCCGGATCGCAAATCCAGCTTCGAGAATACCCTCGCGTCACTAAGCTGCTCAAATAGTTCGCCAATGCGAGGGATCGGGTACTTGTTCTTAATAGTCACCCGGTTTAATTCTCGATAATCGATGCACATCCTCCTCGTGCCATCTTTCTTCTTAACTAGAAGAACTGGAGCTCCCCAAGGTGAGTTACTGCTTCGGATCCAACCCTTCTCGAGTAATTCAGTAACCTGCTTCTTAACTTCTTCCAACTCCACTGGTGCCATTGGATAGTACGCTTTAGAAACTGGTGCTGCACCAGGAACAAGATCAATCGCGAACTCCACGTCTCGTTTTGGCGATAAACCAGAGATGTCTTCGAACACGTCCATGAATTCTCGAACTATAGCCGGCGCTTCATCTTTAATAACCTCCAGTGACAAAAGAACACCAGCTGTCGGCCTAGCCCTAAACTCGACTGGCCCGACAGAACTACTTCCTCCAGCAAAACAAACTTCGGGTGTCCGGGAATCTGGAAATTCGCTTTCCTTGCTCTACCATCAATATGAGTGTGGAAAGTGCCGCGAAAATCCATTCCCAAGACAACAACAAACAAAGGGATGCACCAGAATTGAATAATTCTAATGCGGGGAAAAACATGAACAAGTAAGATACCGAGATGATTTCATCCGAAGTCAAGATACTGAAAAGGATTAAGCACGGTAAACATGATTCAAACCGGCGATGAAACAATAACCGGTAAGCAATGAAACCGAAAGAAGGAAAGTAGTATAACGATCATGGAATAAGGAAGTGAATCAAGACCAGGACTCCAAGTTACTTAAGTAGAGTACCGCATTGTAACCATGCTGCAGTTCATGAGTACAATTACATAACTCCACTTAAGTCGCCCAAATCCTAGTATCAGAATCAAGAAACAGGGATAAACAATGGTGAATCCAAAAGGTTTCAGGCCGGGATGCAAAATTGTTTGCATATCGTCAATGCAAGGATACGAGAAAAATATGATTCAAGAATCACGATAAAAAGGTGGCAGGACATGTTCCTAATCACGAGTATTCTGATTCATGTATTGGGTCCAATACCCAACTACAAAAGAATCGAACCCGATTAACCTATATCCTATGGCTCTGATACCAAAAGAACCATGTCACGCCCCGCTTCCCAGAGTACGCTAAGATGGGCACGTGACATAGCCAACCATGCTACCTGTGGATAGGAAAAATCCTTCCATAGTCACATTACGGCTGTAGAGATATCAAGAACAGGAAGTAAACTAAACTATCTAGTACATGTCCATGAGCCAGAATGAATGAGTTAAGAAATAATGATGTGCGGAAGCAAAAGATACAATAAATGAAATACCTGGAAAGTAAAACTGCATACCAACAGGGTCTTCACCGCTCGGTCTAACAGCGGCAATACTCCTGATCAGTCCGCAACAAAGGTAGAGCGATCTGGGCCATGCAAAACCCAGACGTCAGCGCGTCATAACATCAAGCAATAATATATAAACAGGGTAGCAAGACATGCAAGTATAATCATAAAGGAGGCATAACAGTGATATAAGTAAGGACAGCGGGGTAATGTGTAGTGAGTGATCTAAACTGGTATATTGGGTTAACTACTCTCAAGTCTTTGAAATCAATTTGATGAGTCATCGATATAACTCAATAGTATCCCGTGCGTGCCCGGGATCACGGTGAAGATTCTCGGGCTGAAACCGAGACATGCCACTTAGCACTAAAGGAAAGGGTAATGATGAATGATGTCTGCAGTATCATCCCAAGGCTGGCCTAGCCTCTAAAAAGGTAGTGGATAACGATGGATGATGTCAGCGGCATCATCCCAAGGCTGGCCCAGCCTCTAAAACTGATCGGTAAAGGTAACGAACTGTCGAGTTACAAGTCAGGTTTCATCATTGATTTCCCCATACCCCAGGTTATGTGTATTCAAGTCAATTATTAAATAATCTAGAGCTAATGTCAACACAGGATCAGGCAGGTACAGGTTTGTCTGGATAAACAACGGGAACGGTCCGTAAGGACAACAGGTCAGGTTTGTTGGCATTAGACGCAAGATCAGGTAACAGGTAAAGCCATGGTATATCAGGTCAAGTCAAGTAATGTATATAGGTGTCATGTCATGTCAAGAGTCGCACGGTACCATGTCGTGGCAAGTAATAGGTGTAACAAGTCATGTCAGGGTGTACAAGATATCATGTGGGTGCTCATAATCAAACTAGCATAAGCACGGGTATACAAAACAAGCACGTGTACTAATAGAACAACAAACTGGCACATGTAATATGATATGCAAATAGGTACAGATTAAACTATAATGATGTATGGTTATCGATTAGGGTTAGAGTTATGGTTCCAACAGTAAGTATCATACACTTAAATGAAAATGGAATATTAAAATCTCGTTAGTATGGGTTAAATGATCTGGAGATGCAATTATATCTAAAACAGGTTAAAGATGCACACGGGTGTCCAATAGGGTAAAACTAAAAAGGGTACCATAGACTATGCAATTAGTTATTATGTGATTTAACATACAGATGTGGTTACTAGGTATAGTAAACTAAAATGCAACGGATATGTTTCAAGTTCTGAATGTAAAAGATATAAACGGAACATCGAACTGTTAACTTAGAACACGTGACTTTACATTCGATCTATAGGCTTAATATGAAATTAAATAAATAAGTATAAAAATATTATGAATAGCATGTAGCAAGTTTTACTTGCCTCGATCGGATCACGATACGGGATGCGCACGCAGTGTCCAAAGTCGGCAAACGTCGCAACGTCCACACGCGCACACGGGACTGAACCAAGCAGTGCAAGAATTGTAACCGCGTAGGTAGGGAACGTCGACAGGGTTGCTCGGATCGTCGGCAGCATGATCAAAACTTGATCTCGGCTAAGGAACACAGCTCGGCTTGAACTAGACTTGGGTAGCAAAGGTCTTGGCTTGAACATGGGCATGGATCTTGGTATAGCTCGGTTTTGAGGGAAGATGAGGTGTTCTCGGCTGAAGTAAGAAAAAGGAGGCAAGGGCCTCTTGGCGAAAATGAAGACGAGGGTTGATGACAATGATATGACAGCGTTGGGTTCTCAGTTTGATGGGCTCGATCGACGGCGACAAATTGTCGATTGCTGGTGTTAGGCTTGGTTTGGGTATGCAAGCCTCGGCTTGAGGGGATGGTGCTTAGGCGAGATGAAGTCAATGTGGTGGTTTTAGGAGATGGAGTCCTGGTTTAGGATTTCGGGTGTTGTCTAGTTTGAGGAGGAAGATGAAGTTGATGGTGTTGGGTTTAGGATCTCAGTTGTGGTTTCACCAGTGAAGAGAGGAAGATGAAGAAGACAGGGTGAAGGCGAGATGGTGGCTATGGTGTTGGGTTTTGAGGCGATGATGCGTTTCTCAGTGCAAGGAAGGAGGAGAAGTCGGTTATGGAGTCATGGTCGAGGAGATGGGTTGGTGTTCGAAGGTTGACGAGGCGAGGGTCTAACGAGGGTGGCGACGAGTTTTGAAGTCGAAGGAGATGGGTTCGATGGAGTTTTCGTCAATAGGGGCTGCTGCTGCTCCATGAGAAAGAAGGCGGCAGTGATAGGCGAGGCGAAGGTGGCATCGGTTTTGAAAGTTGAGCGAGGATGAGAACGTGGGGGTTTGAGGAGGCAAGGGAGATGAAGCAGGCGGCCATAGCGATCGAAGAGGATGAGGGCGGCAATGAGGTGATGGGGTTCTTGGCGAAGAAGATGCTGTCGAGTATGGGGATGATGGTGAAGGGGAGGATGCGTCGATGGTGAGGTGCTGTGAGGCGATGGCGACGGTGAAGGCGTGGGTTGGACGACGTGCTTGGAGGAGAGGAAGAAAATTGTTGATGAGAGAGGAGAGAGAGATACGCGGAAGAGAGAGAGAAAGAATCGAGAGGAGAGAGAAAGGAGATCGAGAGGAGTGAGAGAGAGGAATGCACCGTGAGGAGAGATAACTTGGCTGTTTGCGCATGAGAGATAAAGAGAGAAGAGAGAGAAGAGAAGGGGAAAGGTGAGGGAGAGAGAGCTGTGGGGCCGAGTGAAAAAACGGAGGGTTTTGATTGGTTCGGGGGTTAGGAAAAATTTGTTTAGGAAAATAATTTTATAAAAGATTTTGCTATTAAGAAATAACCTCGTTAGTTAAAAAATATTGTAAGCTGTAACTTTATTAAAAAAATATGTTTTGGGTAAAACAAAATCTTTAGGCTGCTAAATTAACGAATTTTTAAACAGATTTAAAATTATTAGAATTTGGCGGAAATACAAAATGTTTCAGAAATACGCCCGGGTCGGGTCCAAAATTTTGAATTTGAAACATAAAAATTATTAGCAAATTCCAAAAATTAAAATGAAGGATTTTGTAACCGAATTGCATACCCCCAAGAACGGACTCACGCACGTGCGCGTAGCCACCCAAGCAGGTCCGTTCCCTGAACGGGACGAGAACACGATGCAAGGATGCTACCACAGGGTTAGGGGCATCATGCAGGCCATGTCATGTATTTTTAAATTATTTTAAGTGACCTAAATTGTTATACGGACAAATATGCAATGCCAGATAAAATGCCAGTATGGACCAATCAAGAGATGCACGTGTCAATGTAACAAGTCAAGGTAATCAATAAATATGAATCAAACAAGTTCAAGCAAGCGGGTCGGGTCGAATGCAATGTAAAATGCAACTACCATTCGTACCCAAAATCGATAAATCAAGAATAGACAATGAATAAATAAATACGGAAACTGGAATTGGTATAAATGAGCTCGGGTGTTACATTATACCCAACTACAAAAGAATTTCGTCCTCGAAATTCCAAGAACAAGATAGGATAAACAAACAAGAATTTCAAGAATAGATGTGAAAACTTCTGCCGGATTTCATCTTCTCGTTTCCAAGTTGGTTCTCCATGCGAGCGATTACTCTAAGAAATAAGTACAAGGGGGATAACCTTATTCTTAAGGACCTTTTTCTTTCGATCCACAATCGACCTCAGTCGTTCCTCAAAGGCTAAATCTTCTCGTACAGTCAGCTCTAAATGATCCAGCACGTGTGCTTCATCTCGAACATACTTACGGAATTGAGATACATGAGACACGTCGTGAACATTCTCCAACGATTGCGGTGATGCCAAACGATACGCCACTTCTCCAACATGCTCCAAAATCTCGAAAGGTCCAACAAATCGAGAAATAAACTTTCCTCGACTTCCGAAACGAATCGCCCCTCTAGTCGGTGTTATCCTTAAGAATACCAAATCACCAACCACGAACTCCAGAGGTCTTCTTGATATATCGACCCAACTCTTCTGCCGTTCTTGCCCTGCCTTCACAAGATTCCGGATATTGCTAACCGTCTCGACTGTCTGCACAACCAAACCTGGTCCCAACAAACCCCGTTCACCAGTATCGTCCCAACAAACAGGTGAACGACACTTGCGACCATACAATGCTTCGAATGGAGCCATCTGAATAGTCGCCTGAAAACTGTCATTATACGAAAACTCCACCAAATGTAGATGATCCTCCCGTGATCCCTTGAAGTCTAACATGCAAGCTTTCAACATGTCTTCAAGAGTTTGGATCGTTCTCTCCGACTAGCCATCTGTTTGAGGATGATAAGATGTACTAACTTCAATCGAGTCCCCAAACTTTCCTGTAAGTTCCTCCAAAAGTGTGATAAGAAACGAGTGTCACGGTCGGACACGATACTCACCGGTACTCCATGCAATCTTACTATCTCCTGCATGTACCGCTCTGCCAAAGCTTCTGCTGATTGACCAACTCGAAATGTTATGAAATGAGCTACCTTGGTCAATCGATCAACAATCACCTAACTGCATTTGCCTTTTGGACTCTGCGGTATAGCCGTCACGAAATCCATGGTTATATGTTCCCACTTCTACTGAAGAATCGGAAGTGGTTGCAACAAACCGGCAACCCTTTGATGTTCAGCCTTGACTTGCTGACACACCAAGTATTTTGCCACAAAGCGGGCAATCTCCCGTTTCATGCCTTCCCACCAGAAATGCTGCCGTATATCTCGGTACATCTTCGTGCCTCCTGGATGTACGGAATATGCGGAACTGTGCGCCTCCTTCATAACTTCTTCGCGGATGTCTCCCTTTAGCACACACAAACGGCTACCATACTGCAACGAACCATCCTCATGAATCAATAAGTCCGTGCGAACTCTAGCTTCAACCTGTTCTCGAAACTTTTGCAATCTTGGGTCCTGCAATTTCGCTTCTTTAATACTCTCGATCAATGACGACTGTACTTGCAGCTGCATCAACTGTCCCGAAGAATGCGGTAGCATGATCTCCAACTCGAATCTCCGAAAGTCTTCCATAATCTCTTTCTGTGCAGTTAACATCTGAATTGCTGGCAACCGACTAAGCGCATTCGGCACAACATTAACTTTCCTCAGATGGTACTTAAGATCAAGATCGCAGTCAGCCATCAGCCCCAACCATCTACGCTGCCTCATACTAAGCTCCTTCTGTGTGAACACGTACTTTAATTTGTGATCAGTGAAAACCTCGACCCTTTCGCCCAATAAGTAGTGTCTCCAAAACTTCAAAGCGAACATCACAGCTGCTAGTTCCAAGTCAGAAGTTTGGGCAATACTTCTCTTGGGTCTTCAACTATCTCGATGCGTACGCTATAACCTTCCCATACTGCATCAATACACATCTCAATCCTTTCCCAGATGCGTCGCTGTGAATTACCACTCCTCCGGAACTGTCTGGCACGGTCAGAATAGGAGCGGTTAATAATCTCTGCTTCAACGCCTCAAAAGCTGACGTACACTTCTCCGTCCATACAAATGGTACCTCCTTGCGCGTAAGCTTGGTCAACGGCTCAGCCAACATAGAAAATTCTCCACAAACCTTCTATAATACCTGGCAAGTCCAAGAAACTTCTTATCCCTGCAACATTCTTCGGAATCGGCCAGTCTCGAACTGCTGTAATCTTTCCGGATCAACGGCGATTCCATCTCTGGCCACACGTGCCCCAACACTTCACTTCTTCAAGCCAAAACTCGCACTTGCTCATCTTTGCATATAATTTCTTGCCTCAATGTCTGCAGTGCGATCTTCAAATGTTCTGCATGCTCTTCAATACTCCTTCGAGTAGACCAGAATATTATCAATGAACACCACTATAAACCGGTCCAAGAACGGTGAAAAGATTCGGTTCATCAAGTCCATAAATATTGCTGGCACATTCGTTATTCCGAGGGCATCACCAAATACTCGTAATGTCCATACCGAGTTTTGAACGCAGTCTTGTAAATATCCTCTGACTTAACTCGGACCTGATGATATCCGGATCGCAAATCCAGATTCGAGAATACCCTCGCGCCACTAAGCTGCTCAAATAGTTCGCCAATGCGAGGGATCGGGTACTTGTTCTTAATAGTCACCCGGTTTAATTCTCGATAATCGATGCACATCCTCCTCGTGCCATCTTTCTTCTTAACTAGAAGAACTGGAGCTCCCCAAGGTGAGTTACTGCTTCGGATCCAACCCTTCTCGAGCAATTCAGTAACCTGCTTCTTAATTTCTTCCAACTCCACTGGTGCCATTGGATAGTACGCTTTAGAAACTGGCGCTGCACCAAGAAGAAGATCAATCGCGAACTCCACGTCTCGTTTTGGCGATAAACCAGAGATGTCTTCGAACACATCCATGAATTCTCGAACTATAGCCGGCGCTTCATCTTTAATAACCTCCAGTGACAAAAGAACACCAGTTGTCGGCCTAGCCCTAAACTCGACTGGCCCGACAGAACTACTTCCTCCAGCAAAACAAATTCCGGGTGTCCGGGAATCTGGAAATTCGCTTTCCTTGCTCTACCATCAATATGAGCGTGGAAAGTGCCGCGAAAATCCATTCCCAAGACAACAACAAACAAAGGGATGCACCAGAATTGAATAATTCTAATGCGGGGAAAAACATGAACAAGTAAGATACCGAGATGATTTCATCCGAAGTCAAGATACTGAAAAGGATTAAGCACGGTAAACATGATTCAAACCGGCGATGAAACAATAACCGGTAAGCAATGAAACCGAGAGAAGCAAAGTAGTATAATGATCATGGAATAAGGAAGTGAATCAAGACCAGGACTCCAAGTTACTTAAATAGAGTACCGCATTGTAATCATGCTGCAGTTCATGGGTACAATTAAATCTTTCGAACTTACAAAAGTCCTCCTAGCCTGTAAATAGAAAGGACTATGGGAGCCTTCACTGGCTAAAGCGAACAACTAAGCCATTAACTAACTCCACTTAAGTCGCCCAAATCCTAGTATCAGAATCAAGAAACAGGGATAAACAATGGTGAATCCAAAAGGTTTCAGGCCGGGATGCAAAATTGTTTGCATATCGTCAAGGCAAGGATACGAGAAAAATATGATTCAAGAATCACGATAACAAGGTGGCAGGACATGTTCCTAATCACGAGTATTCTGATTCATGTATTGGGTCCAATACCCAACTACAAAAGAATCGAACCCGATTAACCTATATCCTATGGCTCTGATATCAAAAGAACCATGTCACGCCCCGCTTCCCAGAGTACGCTAAGATGAGCACGTGACATAGCCAACCATGCTACCTGTGGATAGGAAACTCTTTCCATAGTCACATTACGGCTGTAGAGATATCAAGAACATGAAGTAAACTAAACTATCTAGTACATGTCCATGAGCCAGAATGAATGAGCTAAGAAATAATGATGTGCGGAAGCAAAAGATACAATAAATGAAACACCTGGAAAGTAAAACTGCATACCAACAGGGTCTTCACCGCTCGGTCTAACAGCGGCAATACTCCTGATCAGTCCGCAACAAAGGTAGAGCGATCTGGGCCATGCAAAACCCATACGTCAGCGCGTCATAACATCAAGCAATAATATATAAACAGGGTAGCAAGACATGCAAGTATAATCATAAAGGATGCATAACAGTGATATAAGTAAGGACAACGGGGTAATGTGTAGTGAGTGATCTAAACTGGTATATTGGGTTAACTACTCTCAAGTCTTTGAAATCAATTTGATGAATCATCGATATATCTCAATAGTATCCCGTGCGTGCCCGGGATCACGGTGAAGATTCTCGGGCTGAAACCGAGACATGCCGCTAAGCACTAAAGGAAAGGATAATGATGAATGATGTCTGCAGTATCATCCCAAGGCTGGCCTAGCCTCTAAAAAGGTAGTGGATAACGATGGATGATGTCAACGGCATCATCCCAAGGCTGGCCCAGCCTCTAAAACTGATCGGTAAAGGTAACGAACTGTCGAGTTACAAGTCAGGTTTCATCATTGATTTCCCCATACCCCCAGGTTATGTGTATTCAAGTCAGTTATTAAATAATCTAGAGCTAATGTCAACACAGGATCAGGCAGGTACAGGTTTGTCTGGATAAACAACGGGAACGGTCCGTAAGGACAAAAGGTCAGGTTTGTTGGCATTAGACGCAAGATCAGGTAACAGGTAAAGCCATGGTACATCAGGTCAAGTCAAGTAATGTATATAGGTGTCATGTCATGTCAAGAGTCGCACGGTACCATGTTGTGGCAAGTAATAGGTGTAACAAGTCATGTCAGGGTGTACAAGATATCATGTGGGTGCTCATAATCAAACTAGCATAAGCACGGGTATACAAAACAAGCACGTGTACTAATATAACAACAAACTGGCACATGTAATATGATATGCAAATAGGTACAGATTAAACTATAATGATGTATGGTTATCGATTAGGGTTAGAGTTATGGTTCCAACAGTAAGTATCATACACTTAAATGAAAATGGAATATTAAAATCTCGTTAGTATGGGTTAAATGATCTGGAGATGCAATTATATCTAAAACAGGTTAAAGATGCACACGGGTGTCCAATAGGGTAAAACTAAAAAGGGTACCATAGACTATGCAATTAGTTATTATGTGATTTAACATACAGATGTGGTTACTAGGTATAGTAAACTAAAATGCAACGGATATGTTTCAAGTTCTGAATGTAAAAGATATAAACGGAACATCGAACTGTTAACTTGGAACACGTGACTTTACATTCGATCTATAGGCTTAATATGAAATTAAATAAATAAGTATAAAAATATTATGAATAGCATGTAGCAAGTTTTACTTGCCTCGATCGGATCACGATACGGGATGCGCACGCAGTGTCCAAAGTCGGCAAACGTCGCAACGTCCACACGCGCACACGGGACTGAACCAAGCAGTGCAAGAATTGTAACCGCGTAGGTAGGGAACGTCGACAGGGTTGCTCGGATCGTCGGCAGCATGATCAAAACTTGATCTCGGCTAAGGAACACAGCTCGGCTTGAACTAGACTTGGGTAGCAAAGGTCTTGGCTTGAACATGGGCATGGATCTTGGTATAGCTCGGTTTTGAGGGAAGATGAGGTGTTCTCGGCTGAAGTAAGAAAAAGGAGGCAAGGGCCTCTTGGCGAAAATGAAGACGAGGGTTGATGACAATGATATGACAGCGTTGGGTTCTCAGTTTGATGGGCTCGATCGACGGCGACAAATTGTCGATTGCTGGAGTTAGGCTTGGTTTGGGTATGCAAGCCTCGGCTTGAGGGGATGGTGCTTAGGCGAGATGAAGTCAATGTGGTGGTTTTAGGAGATGGAGTCCTGGTTTAGGATTTCGGGTGTTGTCTAGTTTGAGGAGGAAGATGAAGTTGATGGTGTTGGGTTTAGGATCTCAGTTGTGGTTTCACCAGTGAAGAGAGGAAGATGAAGAAGACAGGGTGAAGGCGAGATGGTGGCTATGGTGTTGGGTTTTGAGGCGATGATGAGTTTCTCAGTGCAAGGAAGGAGGAGAAGTCGGTTATGGAGTCATGGTCGAGGAGATGGGTTGGTGTTCGAAGGTTGACGAGGCGAGGGTCTGACGAGGGTGGCGACGAGTTTTGAAGTCGAAGGAGATGGGTTCGATGGAGTTTTCGTCAATAGGGGCTGCTGCTGCTCCATGAGAAAGAAGGCGGCAGTGATAGGCGAGACGAAGGTGGCATCGGTTTTGAAAGTTGAGCGAGGATGAGAACGTGGGGGTTTGAGGAGGCAAGGGAGATGAAGCAGGCGGCCATAGCGATCGAAGAGGATGAGGGCGGCAATGAGGTGATGGGGTTCTTGGCGAAGAAGATGCTGTCGAGTATGGGGATGATGGTGAAGGGGAGGATGCATCGACGGTGAGGTGCTGTGAGGCGATGGCGACGGTGAAGGCGTGGGTTGGACGACGTGCTTGGAGGAGAGGAAGAAAATTGTTGATGAGAGAAGAGAGAGAGATACGCGGAATAGAGAGAGAAAGAATCGAGAGGAGATCGAGAGGAGTGAGAGAGAGAGGAATGCACAGTGAGGAGAGATAACTTGGCTGTTTGCGCAGGAGAGATAAAGAGAGAAGAGAGAGAAGAGAAGGAGAAAGGTGAGAGAGAGAGCGCTGTGGGGCCCAGTGGAAAAACGGATGGTTTTGATTGGTTCGGGGGTTAGGAAAAATTTGTTTAGGAAAATAATTTTGTAAAAGATTTTGCTATTAAGGAATAACCTCGTTAGTTAAAAAATATTGTAAGCTGTAACTTTATTAAAAAAATATGTTTTGGGTAAAACAAAATCTTTAGGCTGCTAAATGAACGAATTTTTAAAGAGATTTAAAATTATTAGAATTTGGCGGAAATACAAAATGTTTCAGAAATGCGCCCGGGTCGGGTCCAAAATTTTGAATTTGATACATGAAAATTATTAGCAAATTCCAAAAATTAAAATGAAGGATTTTGTAACCGAAATGCATACCCCCAAGAACGGACGCACGCACGTGCGCGTAGCCATCCAAGCACGTCCGTTCCCCTGAACGGGACGAGAACACGATACAAGGATGCTACCACAGGGTTAGGGGCATCATAAAGGCCATGTCATGTATTTTTAAATTATTTTAAGTGACCTAAATTGTTATACAGACAAATATGCAATGCCAGATAAAATGCCAGTATGGACTAATCAAGAGATGCACGTGTCAATGTAACAAATCAAGGTAATCAATAAATATGGATCAAACAAGTTCAAGCAAGCGGGTCGGGTCGAATGCAATGTAAAATGCAACTACCATTCGTACCCAAAAACGATAAATCAAGAATAGACCATGGATAAGTAAATACGGAAACTGGAATTGGTATAAATGTGCTCGGGTGTTACACGTGCATTGGCTCGGCGCAACACGACACGACATGGTACGTGGAGTGGTACAACATGGTGCTGGGCATTGCGGTGACACGTGGCTGATGCGAAGATGGCACGCAAGAGGGCACAAGCTGGGCACGAAAAGGGCATGGCGTAGCATAGGAGCATAGCACGGCGCGTGGCACGGTCTGGGCACCGTGATGGCACGGTGAGTGCTCGAGCTAGGGTTTGAGTTGCGGGTGGAGTCACCGGCGATGGGGCTGCTGTTAAGATGGGTTCGGCTTGGAACCAGGGGATGCTCGGTGGTTGCTTGGTTTTTGGGTTCACGATAACAATATGTGGTGAACGAGGCGGTGGCGATCATGACTGTAGGGCTAGGAGGTGGTGTCGGTGGCTTGGAGGAGGTCGAGAGCCGGCTATGGTTTAGGTCTCGGTTAGGATCAAGTCGCGACGACGACGACGGCTGAACAGTCGATGGCGAGGGTGATGAAGATGATGATGGTAGCAGTGCTTGAGGCGATAGCTGGAGTTGGGTCTTGGTGTGGGGTCTCAATGATGGAGTGTCGTGGGGTTTCGGTGATGGGTTCGGGTTAGGTGATGAGGTGACGATGGAGACAAGGTGGAGGCTACGCTCGGAGGGTGAAGGGGAGATGGCCGAAGTTGGAAATGGGTTCGGTTGAGAGTTGAAGATGAGAACGAGGGAGATGATGGTGACGTGTGGTCGGGGTTCAGGCGAAGACGAGGACAATGATGATGACAAGATGGGGAAGGAGACATCGGCGAGACGATGAAGGAGGTGCGGTGGGTTTTCGTGAGGTTAGGGTTCGGGATTGGCAACGAGGGGGAAGTAAGAGAGGGAAGGAGCGACCACGAGAGGTCGAGGTTTGGGCGCGGTAGCGATGATGAGATAAGGAGATGAGGAAAGGGGTGAGGTCAAGGTTGCAAGCGATGGTGGCGTGAGTTTGGCGCTCGGGATGACGTGGGAGGCGGGAGAGGGAAGAGAGAGAGAACAGAGAGAGATACGTTATATATATATATAGTATATTATATATATATATATATATATAAATATATAGTATATTATATATATATATATATATAGTAAGTTATAAGTTAGGATATATATTATAGTTTTAAAGTATATAGATAATATCAAATTACAACCAATCTCCACCAAAATCTCTTGAAAAATAATACATATACGTAAACTATTTAATGAATATACAAGAATATAATTTAAATAACTCATACCCTTAATTTAAGCTTTAAAAGGATATAAATATATCTAAAATCTAATGAGCATCTGAAATCTAGATATCACAAGATTTAAACGTAATAGATAAGTGCCAAAAATAAGATATGGGATGCTAACCATTTGATGACGATTAATGTATATAAATTATCATTAACTTGTGGTTACAAAAGATATGCGCTTATAATTTAGATACTAAAATATTAGTTATACTAGATTCTCATGGATTTGGTTAACTGATATCAAACAAAATATTAATCTAGCACCATACTGGGTTTCATACATACGGGTCGGGTCGGATAACCACCACTACTATTCGAATCAATTGCAACCCAAATAGATAAAAATATAAAAGAAATAAGCAAGTTTTAAAATACCAATTAATATCGTATAACCGTACTAGGGTGTTACACGATATGAATAATACTATTTAGAAGTTCTCGACGAGTCCGTCCAGTGTACTCAACTCCAGTGAGCACATGTATACTATCTTAATTAACAAAACACCAATGACTTATGGTACCGGCCACCGCCTCTCGTCGGGGTCTCGAAACGTATACACTAGTTTACTCTGAAATATCGATGCCCAGTCTCGGTACTCTCTCGACTAGCGACATTTAAGAATGTGCTTATGGACTATTCAGCTCCCGTGTATATGATCGCCATCATAATGCTGGTAGTCAAGCAAGAATCCTACGGGCTTCATCATTATGTATTAGCGACACGTAATAACAAGTAAAATGTATACATATCAATGATAAAGACAAACCAGATAACATACTATCATTTCGAGTAAGACTCTTCTACCTGTATAGGTCCTCCCTCAATTATCATAATCGCCTACCTGTAATTACAACAATTGTCTTGAGGGAACTATATCTAACACAATGTACTTAGCTGTCACACTTTCGTACCTCACTATTGACCTATTTCTGTTACGGGTCCTTCTATTTGCACTGTGCATCGCTATTTAGTAATTATGGTTGTTGATTCATTATATTTTAAATTTATCATCTTTTCTTCACCAGAAACTGGATACTTGGCATCTTTGTTATTCCATGTGATGTTTATTGTTTGATTGCAAAAACAGACAGTTGGCCTAAGTTTGCCGTAAATTTTGTCGCAAGAATAAGTTATATTGTTTTAATGGTTATAATTTTTTTCTTTGTGAAAAACAGGATCAACCTTTGCAAATTGCAAAAGTCTCTTATTGTGAATATAAGTTAAGGGTCAACCAAAAAAACTATTGGTAAATGGCTAGCTCTGCAAAAAATATGGAGCCTGCATTTCAGGGAGCTGGACAAAGAATGTATCCTATTTATAAATATAACATGGCACATTCTTCCTTCACAGTCTTGCTATATTCTCTAAAATGTTGCCTATTATCATGGCTTACAAGTAGCTAATCATATGCTTATTGGTCATGCTAGTAAATATCTCATTGATTTATTTAACATTACCTAGTGGGATGGAGATTTGGCGAATTGAGAATTTTCAACCAGTTCCTTTGCTAAAATCTGATCATGGTAAATTCTATTCAGGAGACTCTTACATTATTTTACAGGTAAAGAATGTCATTTCATCTTGTATTACTGTAACCTGTGCGTGGTTTTTGTTGCATAGAAGCAAGGTTGTACGGATATGGACACAGGGACATGGACACGATACGATGCGAGGCAATACGGCAAAATCCCAAAATATTAGATACGGGGGCACGGATATATAGAGATATATAATTGTAAAAAATATAACATCATATCATTGCAACAACATATTCAACAAAAACTTTAGTATTTTAATATTTTTTAACTGTATTTATCAAAACTAGCAATGAACTTAGTTATTTTAGCATAATTTTAGCAATTTCCATAAAAAATAATATGATTTTAGTATTTTCCTACTTGTATTTAACATAATTTTAGCAATAACAATATAATTTTAGTAGTTTTCTAACTATACATAACATAATTTTAGCAAAATCATATAATTTCAATATTTAACAACAAAAATACCTTATATATTTCACATAGAAATTATATTAAGCAGCAAAATTGAATAAAATAAAAAGAAATATCAACAAATCAAAAAATTATAAAAATATTAGGGTTTTCTCACTTTTAATAGAAAAAATATTTTTTTTGTTTCATGGTTTCACTAAAACGTGCTTGACGCGTTTTTGATACGTGTCCAACACGTATCCAAATTCAATACCGCCTTGTTTCAAAGAGGGACACGGAAAATGTGTCGGACACGTGTCGGGCATGTGTCGGGCATGAATCTGTGTCCGACATGGATACGGCAACCAGAAAGACATGTCCGTACAACCTAGCATTGAAGCATTTGTTTAAGATGCTTTTGTATTTAACTTGATCATTTCATGTAATTGAGCCTTGGTTTTATATTTTTGAAAGCATTCATTATTCTATAATTTACATCTTTGGAGCATTTTCGTCTATATCCTGAATCAGCCTTTCCCATCAAAATGGGTGTCATGAGGTAGAGCTTGATGAAGTTCTTGACAAAGCTTTAAGCAGGTCATATAAAGAGTTCATTTAGATCGAAAAATACCATGTCGAATGGTGGATGTTACTACATGCTGGGAACATTTAGTTAATATTGGATTGTCATAGCTTATGAGAGTTTTGCATCTAAATGCTGTTAAATGTGACCTTAGTTTTACATCTAAATGCATTGTCAATCACACTCATGTTCACATTATATGTAACCAATCACATAATGACATAAATACAAAACTGATAAGTGATGGCAAACGACTAATGATCAAAAGTACTAACAGACAATTAATTTCTTGAAGAAAAGCATGAACGCTGAGAGAGGAATCTATACCTCTCAAGAGTAAGATAATCAAGAGATTTGAAACTCAAAGTGGTTATTGATCCCTAAAAAGCAAAATCGAACCAAAACTGGCCTAGATTGGAAAGCAATTGAGAAGAAAACATGAAATAAAACCTAATGGTGGAATGATCGACGAAGAAAAATTATACGAATATCGATGGCCCGTGAAGGGACAAGAAGGGTGTCACGCCCCGCTTCCCAAAAATCCGGAATGCGGAGAGCGACGAAGGCCAGCCGTGCTACCTACGGTAAGGAAAGATCCTTCCATAGTCACATAAGGCATTCTAGATTAAGCTGTCAAAAATAAAATCTAATATCGAAAGGAATAATACTGATAATCATGCTGCAACGAAATCACAAAGAATACTAGAAAATGGGTCCACTAAATAATTGATGCAAATAAAGATCTGATACAATAGATTCGAAATAAAAACAAGATCCAAAATAGATATATAAGTCGTAATGTCCCATAAGGGCGCACATGCTAAAAACTAACAGAAAAGAGAAATAAACCTACGGTTACTGATCCTCGACAAAGTCCTGGTAGTCGCTGCGGTCCTGCTCGGCCTGAAAATCTGTCTCTAAACCTGAGATGGCAAATCTCAGGGATGTCAGAACATCCCAGCAAGTACTCAACGTATAAAGTGTATGTGTGGTATAATAACATGAATATATGAAAATAGTGAAGCCCGGTGCTCAAGAAAAACAGATATATAAATAATTAGATGCATTAACACTATGAAACATGTATGTAAGGGGTCAGGTCATAACCTAACTGGTCACTAAAAGGTAAACTATGCTATCGTAAGCTCGAGTGTGTGCGTCAACCTCTGCAGGAGTATTCCTAACCCAAGAGTGGTGCCTCAGGGGCTAGGAAACACGGGCCCAACTATGGAATAAACAAGATGTTGGATATAGTGCCCTCTAAGTCAATTATTGGATCGCAGGTACGTGATTGCAATGATTGAGGGAGGACCTATACCGATAGAACAGTCTTACTCAAGATGATAGTATGCTATCTGGTTTGTCTTTATCATCATGTAGATGTTGATAGAGCCCATAGGATTCTTGCTTGACTACCAGCAGTATGATGGCGATCATATATGTGGGAGCTGGGGTCTATAAGCACATCCTTAAAGAGTCCCTAGTCGTGGGAGTTTCGAGACAGGGTATCGATACTCCAGAGTAGACTAGTGTATACATTCGAGACCCCGACGAGGGGCGGTGGCCGGTCTCATAAGCCATTGGTGTTAGTTGGATCACCTAAGATGTATACAGGTGCTCATTGGGTTATGAGTACACCGGACAGGACTCGCCGGGAACTTTCTGGTTGGTATTATATCTAGCGTCAGATAACAGTTCCCTAGTGACATGCGTATAGGTTAGTTCATCGACCTGAGGTCGTCATTTGTCTCGTATGAGTTCCCACTGTGCTTTGATTTATACCCTACCACGGGTCAAAGGAGTCGTGCAAACAGATATATTTTGGGTACAGTCTCGAGCCACATGGAGGCAGTGAGCAGATCATCGGGGATTCGTCTCTCACGGTATTGGGGGTGAGATCGCGCAGTGTTTAGGAGAGACATTACACGAAATCCCTGGCCAGGGTAATAGAGATTTACTGGAAGGTATTCCAGTAGTATCTCAGGGTGTTCTGGGCTGCTCTCTGACATGACTTATACAGCCATTGGGGGTCTGACATTTACCGGCCCCCTAGGCATTATATGCGATACTCATAGACGAATGGACCGGACTGTACGGATATTGTCACTGTCAGGCTCAGTAGGGTTTCTGGATGAGTTCGCTCGTCAGCTTCCCTTCCAATCAATACATAGACAACCGTTACGTACAGCTAGCACCTCTGACGTGCTAGTGGTTATACCAGTGCCTGTGTATTGATGAGTCATTAGAGTCCCCCACAGACACTTTCCCAAGTTCGGGCGAAACGTTGTAGATACCGTATGGTATTATGGCAGGGTTCGGAAAATGCACGTGCGTTTTCGCACGTGTCATTTTTCGGGCAGATAATACTGGTAGGCTTTGGTTTAAGCCGGATCCCAGTATTATACTGTGTAGATATAATATCTTTGTCTCAGTTGCATTTGTATTCAGTCGTAATACAAATGCGGGTATGTTTATACTGATACGGGGTTATCCTGAAATTCATTTCAGGATCACTTTTGGAAGTTGCCAGTTTCCAGTTTTCTATCAGCCGTATTTAACATTCGGTTAAATACGGATTTATCTTTTCTTGAGATGAATGTGGAAGTTTCTAGATGATGACTAGGATGGTGACTAAGCTTGTGAGTCATTAGTGTATTGATTATTGCATTAATGGTTTTGGTGACTAGGTTAATGATTCATCATTTGCTTTAAATATGTTCATACTAGGTGTTTCATGACTCATTGTTTCATTCATGATAATGGTCACCCCCCTCTCCTACACTCACCTCCCTCCTCTCCTATATATGGCCGGCCATTCACTTGGTGATGGTTATGGTTGTTCACTTGAGGGAAAAGATTATGATAGTGTTTTGGTGTATGGAAATTAGATAGCTACAATTCTCATTTACCCGATTCCAATTGGCAACTTCATTAACCGTTCGTCCATAGCCTTGGACGTAACGAGACAAAGTGTTCTACTCATTCTCTACATCAATCTTGGTTGTCTCTTTTAGCAAACTTGACGATCGAGTTGCCTCGGTTTAGAGGCGGGAGCCCGTTTAAAGATCCATCGACGTGGTGCCACCTGGACGACGAGACCGGAGTTTCAGAAGATCGAAGCCGCCGCAACAAAGCGTGGGATGATGGTTGAAGACCGAAGGACTCGGATCGTTCGGTATAACATTTCTACCCACTTTGTAGTTTGTTAGTTTAGCTTTAACGGCAGATCCGGGTTAAGTATGCGATAGCGCCAGTTGTAAAAGTTTTGTTCCGCATATTGGCGTCTGAAAGACGGCCGGAGCGCTACGTTAGACTTATACAAGAGACCGCTATAGCCCGGTACGAGCTGTAAACATGAGACCGCTATAGCCCGGTACGGGCTGTAAACATGAGACCGATATAGCCCGGTACGAGCTGTAAACATGAGACCGCTATAGCCCGGTACGAGCTGCCGGCATGAGACTCCTGAGATCCTGTTGTATAACGCACACTCAAACTACCCTAACACCCGCGTATTTATAGCTACTATAGTAAAGACTAAATCACTAATTAAGAATGCTGAAAAGATAGGAACTTGTGGTATGGTAATTGTATGGAAATAAAACTGGTGAATAGTAGTGTGTCATGTCATGTAATTCAGCATTCAAATTAGAGAACTTGTTTTAATATGAGTAGTCTGGAACAATGAGTAATCATGGCATGCCAAGTACAATAGTTATAAAATAATAGTGTCCATAAACAAGAATAGCATGTTAAGGTTTCTCAAGCATGCCGAAAATGATAGTCTCAAGTAAAATTTTAAATATAGATGATAGAATATGATAAGGTCAAAAATGTAAACAAGACTCAACATAAATATGCAAGTATCTGTGTTTAACATCCGGGTTTATTTATTGAAAAGAATAATAAACTGAAATATGGTTTTAAAGGGTTAATATAGTTAAATAGGAACAACAAATTACAGATGCATAAAGCGGATAGTGGTAATAGTATAATTACGAGATAATAGTAAGTAAGATAAAATAAATGACAGATTGATAAGTTATCATGTAAGTGCTAATAATAAGTTTTATAATCATGTGATAATAGAAAATATTAATACAAATTATAGTATCAAAATAATTTATATGACTAGGGCACATAGAGTGCAGCGATATTATAAGGAGTGATAGTGTAGAAAGCTTAATTTATATATATAAAATATTAAGCCCAAAGCGTTTATTGATTAACAGTAATAATGATATATTTTTATGTTTTAGATTAGGATATAAGTGTTGACATTTTGTATGTTAGTGTATACCAATATTGTTGCAAAAGAAACATAATTACTTATAAAACTTTTTATATATTAAACCACATTTACATGTTAATAGTTATTTTATTACGCTTGCACTTTTACAGTTGTTAACTTGATGAAAGGATTAATAGGTATTCTAGATCTTGGGGTTTTCATCATATGTACAAGTATTATAAGATATATTAATAAAGCGGCAGAATATTACAATTTTATTTAAATATTGTAAGTTAATAATTTATTTAGAGAATTACTGATGTTGCATCGACTAAAAAAATAAAAGAGTAAGAGTACTTGCCTCGGAGACAGATAAACACGACGACACAAAGAACAACTCCAAGGTTTGATTGCTCGGCTAATTTTGAAGAAGAAGAAAATATTGTGATGGGAAAAAGAAAAGGTTGAATTATATGAGAAGGGGAGAGATGATAATAATTAGGTTGTTATTTATAGGGAAGAGAGATGTTAAAGATTGGAGAGATTATTATAATTGAAGAGAGAAATATTCTGATGAGATGAGATTTGGATTTGATTTTATAAAAGAGAAATATGATGGGTTGTTATATACTTCTATAAGATATTAGAAAAGTTGTTTATATACATATTAGTTTGTATATAGTTAGAATACTAGAAAAGTATATGTATATATACATATTCGTATATAGTGAAAATATATGTAGATATGTATATGGTTATGGGTTAATGAAAATAAATACAATTAGTTATATATATAGGATTTTATGATATCAAACAACTAAAATATATTTTCAGTTAAACTGTCATAACAAAATATCTTCAATTATATATATATATATGTATGTATATAGGTTTGTAGAAAAATAATTAAAGAGAGTAGATTTGAGAAAAAGAATCTGCTGAGAGAGATTAGATTAGATTGGAGAGAGAGGGATTTTGTTAGGGAATATATATAGAAAAAGAAAGCGGGGGTTTGGTGAAATATAGTGAGTGATTTAGAAAAATATATGTAGATAGAATAGAATATGGGAAGAAAGAAATCTGTTGGAAAAGATATTTGTTTGGAGAGAGAATAGTATTTGTTTTAAAAGAATAAAGTTATTAGGTGAGACATATATGGTGATTGGAGAGAGAAAATTTAGTTGTTAGTTTAGGAAAAATATTTATATGGTTAAAAGATTTAATAGGGGCTCTCATGACTTTTCAAAATTAAATATTTTAACCAAATAAATATCGTAAGACAAAATATCTTATAAATAGAATTTAAAAAGGGGTAAAATCTTATGTATATGATTTGTTTAAAGAAATACCAAATAAAATATCTTTTGTTTAAACTATGATACTAGAATATAAATATGGTTATAGAATAGTGTTAGACAAATAAATATTTAAATACTAATAATATGCATATTTAACAAACTTGAAAAACCATAATTATATGCATATATCTTAATTAAAAGTATTAAACTCTAAATTATAATAATAGTAAAACAAAACCCAATATATCCAAGAAAAAGAAACGTACGATCGGACTAGGGTGTTACATCTTACCCACCTTATAGAAAATTTCGTCCTCGAAATTTGAAGAACGAAAATACAAGGTCGCGAACTAATTACAAGGATCAATGAAAATAGATTGGTATGAAAAATTAAGGATCAAGGAAACAAATGAGGGTATGAAGAGTCACGGTCTTGACTCGAGAAATCGGCATGTCCAAGAAAATCATATCAATGGAAACAAATTAAGAATAGAACTCTAAGTTACTCAAACAGAATGATGCATTGTAAGCATGCCGCGGTACATGGGTACAATATCGTAATTCTATTTCAGTCGCCCGAATCCTATAACCAGAGTCAAAAGAATATGCAGCATGACACACTGGGGAGAACCTATACATGTGATTCTAAACTAAAAGGTCGGTAGAACCAAGACTAACTTTGATGTCAGCCTGGGCTCTGATACCAACAAAACCTTGTCACGCCCCGCTTCCCAAAAATCCGGAATGCGGAGAGCGACGAAGGCCAGTCGTGCTACCTACGGTAAGGAAGGATTCTTTCCATAGTCACACAAGGCTGTCTAGATTAGCCTGTCAAAAATAAAATCTAATATCGAAAGGAATAATACTGATAATCATGCTGCAACGAAATCACAAAGAATACTAGAAAATGGGTCCACTAGATAATTGATGCAAATAAAGATCTGATACAATAGATTCGAAATAAAAACAAAATCTAAAAGAGATATATAAGTCCTAATGTCCCATAAGGACGCACATGCTAAAAACTAACAGAAAAGGGAAATAAACCTACGGTTACTGATCCTCGGCAAAGTCCTGGTAGTCGCTGCGGTCCTGCTCGGCCTGAAAATCTGTCTCTAAACCTGATATGGCAAATCTCAGGAATGTCAGAAATTCCAGCAAGTACTCAACGTATAAAGTGTATGTGTGGTATAATAACATGAATATATGAAAATAGTGAAGCCCGGTGCGCAAGAAAAACAGATATATAAATAATTAGATGCATTAACACTATGAAACATGTATGTAAGGGGTCAGGTCATTACCTAACTGGTCACTAAAAGGTAAACTATCCTATCGTAAGCTCGAGTGTGTGCGTCAACCTCTGCAGGAGTATTCCTAACCCAAGAGTGGTGCCTCAGGGGCTAGGAAACACGGGCCCAACTGTGGAATGAACAAGAGACGGCTATAGCCCGGTACGAGCTGTAAACATGAGACTGATATAGCCCGGTACGAGCTGTAAACATGAGACTGCTATAGCCCGGTACGAGCTGCCGGCATGAGACTCCTGAGATCCTGTTGTACAACGCACACTCAAACTATCCCAACACCCGCGTATTTATAGCTACTATAGTAAAGACTAAATCACTAATTAAGAATGCTGAAAAGATAGGAACTTGTGATATGGTAATTGTATGGAAATAAAACTGGTGAATAGTAGTGTGTCATGTCATGCAATTCAGCATTCAAATTAAAGAACCTGTTTTAATATGAGTAGTCTGGAACAATGAGTAATCATGGCATGCCAAGTACAATAGTTATAAAATATCATGGCATGCCAAGTACAATAGTTATAAAATAATAGTGTCCATAAACAAGAATAGCATGTTAAGGTTTCTCAAGCATGCCGAAAATGATAGTCTCAAGTAAAATTTTAAATATAGATGATAGGATATGATAAGGTCAAAAATGTAAACAAGACTCAACATAAATATGCAAGTATCTGTGTTTAACATCCGGGTTTATTTATTGAAAAGAATAATAAACTGAAATATGGTTTTAAAGGGTTAATATAGTTAAATAGGAATGACAAATTACAGATGCATAAAGCGGATAGTGGTAATAGTATAATTACGAGATAATAGTAAGTAAGATAAAATAAATGACAGATTGATAAGTTATCATGTAAGTGCTATAATAAGTTTTATAATCATGTGATAATAGAAAATATTAATACAAATTATAGTATCAAAATAATTTATATGACTATGGCACATAGAGTGCAGCGATATTATAAGGAGTGATAGTGTAGAAAGCTTAATTTATATATATAAAATATTAAGCCCAAAGCGTTTATTGATTAACAGTAATAATGATATATTTTTATGTTTTAGATTAGGATATAAGTGTTGACATTTTCCATGTTAGTGTATACCAATATTGTTGCAAAAGAAACATATAATTACTTATAAAGCTTTTTATATATTAAACCACATTTACATATTAATAGTTATTTTATTACGCTTGCACTTTTACGGTTGTTAACTTGATGAAAGGATTAATAGGTATTCTAGATTTTTGGGTTTTCATCATATGTACAAGTATTATAAGATATATTAATAAAGCGGCAGAATATTACAATTTTATTTAAATATTGTAAGTTAATAATTTATTTAGAGAATTACTGATGTTGCATCGACTAAAAAAATAAAAGAGTAAGAGTACTTGCTTCGGAGACAGATAAACGACGACACGAAGAACAACTCCAAGGTTTGATTGCTCGGCTAATTTTGAAGAAGAAGAAAATATTGTGATGGGAAAAAGAGAAGGTTGATTTATATGAGAAGGGGAGAGATGATAATAATTAGGTTGTTATTTATAGGGAAGAGAGATGTTAAAGATTGGAAAGATTATTATAATTGGAGAGAGAAATATTTTGATGAGATGAGATTTGAATTTGATTTTATAAAAGAGAAATATGATGGGTTGTTATATACTTCTATAAGATATTAGAAAAGTTGTATATATACATATTAGTTTGTATATAGTTAGAATACTAGAAAAGTATATGTATATATACATATTAGTGTATAGTGAAAATATATATAGATATGTATATGGTTATAGGTTAATGAAAATAAATACAATTAGTTATATATATAGGATTTTATGATATCAAACAACTAAAATATATTTTCAGTTAAACTATCATAACAAAATATCTTCAATTATATATATGTATGTATGTATATAGGTTTGTAGAAAAATAATTAAAGAGAGTAGATTTGAGAAAGAGAATCTGCTGAGAGAGATTAGATTAGATTGGAGAGAGAGGGATTTTGTTAGGGAATATATATAGAAAAAGAAAGCGGGGGTTTGGTGAAATATAGTTAGTGATTTAGAAAAATATATGTAGATAGAATAGAATATGGGAAGAAAAAAATCTGTTGGAAAAGATATTTGTTTGGAGAGAGAGAATAGTATTTTTTTTAAAAGAATAAAATTATCAGGTGAGACATATATGGTGATTGGAGAGAGAAAATTTAGTTGTTAGTTTAGGAAAAATATTTATATGGTTTTAAAATTTAATAGGGGCTCTCATGACTTTTCAAAATTAAATATTTTAACCAAATAAATATCGTAAGACAAAATATCTTATAAAATAGAATTTAAAAAGGGGTAAAATCTTATGTATATGAATTGTTTAAAGAAATACCAAATAAAATATCTTTTGTTTAAATTATGATACTAGAATATAAATATTGTTATAGAATAGTGTTAGACAAATAAATATTTAAATACTAATAATATGCATATTTAACAAACTTGAAAAACCATAATTATATGCATATATCTTAATTAAAAGTATTAAGCTCCAAATTATAATAATAGTAAAACAAAACCCAATATATCCAAGAAAAAGAAACGTACGATCGGACTAGGGTGTTACAAAGGGTGTTTGCTTGATGGCGTTTCAAGGACAAAGAAGGATAAGGAGAAGATGAAAAAAGAAGAGAAGATGGGAGAGGGAGAGTTGTATTTGTGATTTTTTTGGGGGGTTTATAATTTGATTAGGAAACAAGTGTGGATTCGTTAAAATAAGTTGCCAGAATGTGAAAGACTTTTCGATTTTTCCTCATGGTGGGACGTAACAAACTTCAATGTAAATATATACTTTTAGCCTCTTCCATCTGACATGTTAGAAGACAACATGTTAATTGGTTGTATGACCGATCCTCAACTTGACGTCTATTCCGTCTTAACCGGCACCAAATTATAGCTGAGAAACGACAATAAGAGAGGGGCTTTCAATTTCAATGATTGGCATCCTCCATATTTTCTAGACAGGAGGAAAAGTCTCCAAGGAGGAGGAAAGATGATGGATTTATCTTGGCGAAGCCAAGAGTAAAATAGAACTCATTCACAAAAGGATTAAATGTTTATAAATCTTGGAGAAGTTAATGAACAGATTATGCATTAAATTACTATATCCTATTTACTGGCATTTACAAAAGAGTGCCATTCCCAAACATGATATGTGTCAGATACCAGCACACGTCCGACACGATTCCAAAACGCTGTGAAACACATTTCGGATGTTTCCAGCAATAAATGGGTTACAAACTCTGTTGGATACTTTTCTAAATTTGTACTTTCTTTTCTTGCAATAAATGATATTGATCTAGATATCAAGAGATTAACTTTTAGAATTTATATGATTTTCTGTTTCAGGGAACGATTCACTGCTTCGGGTTTTTTTTATAGTTTTTTTTAATCTCTGTGGATTTTACCCTGCACAATGATTTAAAAGTCTCACCACATAGCAAATGCTCAGTAGTGGTTTGTCCAAAATTAATACCATAAATGAATTTATATGAGAACGATTTGGCTCCAAATCCTTTAGAATGAAGTCAACTCTTTATACATACATGTGTTTGTATTCGTGTCCCCTTGTCCTACTTTTACCAAGTATCCCATGTCATATGTACTGTGCCCTGTACCTATGTCCATGTCCATGCCTTAAAGGCATTATCTCATCAACGGGGCTTTTGTTGCACGGATTAATTTAATTTTCAATTCAAAGCTTCTAGACATAACTTAGTGTAAGGACTAAGGAGAAGAGAATTCTTGGATAGGTTGATCACCTATATAGAAATTGTTAAGGGTCACATCCTATTTAACAGGTCAAGCTTTCTTTGCCAATACTTATCAATATGAAATAGATAGCAAGCTCATGATCTACAAAGCTATGTAATTTATAGATAGTATGTATCAGACACGAGATGAAGATATCTTTAAATATGTACAGCTATTAATTTATCAATCTGTTTAGTGTAGATCTTAAGATTAAGATTGACTTGATTTTATATTTTAACAGTTTACTTTTGATGATGATTACATCAATTTTCTTTAAAATTCAAAAATTTGAGAATTTACCAATGTCGCATGACTTTTTTTAGCTACTGGTTCTCAATGATTGTTGCCAAATCTGTACTTGATAATTCGGATAATTATAAAATGCCTTTGAGAGTTCCAAACAATTTATACTTCGTATAAAAGCAGTTTATGTGGGATTAAAACAGAAATAGTAATCCTCTGGAATTCATTCAAAATTATGTTAAATAAACATATCGAAAATTATGGTAATACGCATGTTATATTGTTTCATCAGACTAACCGCATATATGTCAGTGACATTGTATCCGGAATGGGAGCTACTGTTTCTTGTCAGGTTTTTTAATATTCTTTCTGAAAATATTCAATTTCTACAGTTGGCCCTAGAATGTATTCCCATCCAGAATTCTGACTAGCAACGAGTATGCATATCTCACTTCGACATGGTGTCTGTTTTTAAAAATAATTTCTTCTGTGGATTCTTAAACCTCACCCTAATCTAAAGTAGTGAGCTTTGGTCTTTACTTGCATCTATAATGTAGTTGCACATCACAGCACCCTTACAAGTGTAATTTCATATTTTGCATACTCCTCTTTTATAGAAAGTAGCGTTGTAGAATTAGGTGTACTGGTGGTCCTTGATGCTATATGTTCTCTCTTTATACTTGTGGTGCTAAGATACCATTTTCGAGGAAAAAACAGCATTTGTAAATGTGAAGAATATTTTTAATGCATGTAAGCTGTTAATTGTAAGCTATAAGTATAAACACCTATATTTTTTTCTTATCTCCGGAGATACCTTCTTATAAGCTTGATGCTATATACATATAGTTTTCTCTTGATGATTTTGGAAGATATTTAGCTGCTTCCTATCTTTTTTTGTGTTGTTCACAATTTATCGATGCAGACAAGTGCTGGAAAGGGTGGTACATTCCTCTATGACATACACTTTTGGATTGGAAAAGATACGAGCCAAGTAAGTTTCTTTGTTTTGTCATGCACATTCAAAGATAGCTGATACTCTTTGGCATCATTTTTTAAAACTTTTATAGGATGAAGCTGGCACTGCTGCAATCAAGACAGTTGAACTAGATGCAGTCCTTGGGGGACGTGCAGTTCAGCACAGGGAACTTCAAGGTTATGAATCCGATAAGTTTTTGTCCTATTTCAAACCATGCATCATCCCATTAGAAGGTGGCATTGCTTCTGGATTCAAGAAGCCTGAGGAGGAAAAGTTTGAAACACGCCTGTATGTTTGCAAAGGAAGACGAGTTGTCAGATTGAGACAGGTTCAAGGACTGATCTTTTATTTCTTTGGGATATCAAATATTAAAAATTTTCTTAGTAGGAGGTGATCGTCTGTCTTTGTTATGAGAATCATAATGGAGCAATGCCTTATAGGGTTAGAGGTCTACAGTTTGCAATGTGTAGGTAGCTAGCGGTGATATTGCATTTTTGGTTTATGTAGGTTCCTTTTGCTCGATCTTCTCTTAATCATGATGACGTCTTTATCATGGACACTGAAAGTAAGATTTATCAATTTAATGGTGCCAACTCCAATATCCAAGAAAGAGCTAAAGCTTTAGAAGTAACACAATATTTGAAAGAGAAGTATCATGAAGGAAAGAGCGATGTCGCAATTATTGGTAAGTTACTATAATTACAGATACTTATGAAGATGCCCATGATATTATATCATTTAATTTACTTTTGCTCTTGGAAACATTAGATGATGGAAAGCTCGAAGCAGAGTCTGATTCAGGTGAATTTTGGGTTTTTTTTGGGGGCTTTGCACCAATTGGAAGAAAGACTGTTTCTGAAGATGATGTCACACCGGAGGCTACTCCAGCGAAGCTTTATAGGTGATTTGTTAATGTCAACTGAAACATGCAAACACTTATATTATTCTGGATGATGAAATATGTTATTTATAGGTATAGGAAAACATCAGTGTTGGAAAAAACGGAATATTCGGACGAATCGGGCTGAATGTTCGGATTCTGTGGCAAAATGAATAGAAACTGCAATATTCAGTCAAATATTGAGCCAAATCGAATATTTTCCGCACAAACCGCATATTCGGGCAAATTACGCAAATATTTAGCCGAATTGGCCCATTGGGCCAAAAAAATCCACAACTAAAAAAACAAGTGTGGGATCAATAACTTAATTTAAAAAATAAGTGGGACCCACATTTATTATATCCCAAACACTCTCCTCATTTCTCTCTCCTCACACTTCTTATCCGAACCCACAATTTTCTGATATAGTTCGTACGTCTTACCATTAGGCTACGGGTATGTTAGTTTTCTATATCTTTATATATTTTAAAAAAAACTATATGTAATATTTATATGAAAATATTGATGGCTGTATAATCCAAATAAACCGAATATTCACCGAATATTCTTTTATTTGCTGGCCAACCGAATAAACCCCGAATCCGTTGTTTATAACATTGGAAAACATGGACCTTTTCTTAAGTATTTTTTCACTTGTGAATCATCCTTTCAAGCATGCTCTTCTAGCATCACTACTTGCTTCCCCACACAACTGTTGTGCATGATTTGATGATATTACACTACCTAATAAATTGGATTTATTTCCTAAACCGAAGGACTTCTTTAATAAGTCACTTAAGCATGATGCTACTTATGTAAATGGTATATATTTGTTTCACAACAACAACAAGAAGACGGTGTCCCCACATTTTTTGCGTTGGCTATATAAATTCTTTTTTATTATAGTTCTTTTCTACTCTGTTAAGTGACATCTCCTCAATTAAATTGACTATCAACATATCATTCATACCTGTCTCAATCATTGTTTGTTTAGGTCTACCTATCCTTAGCGCTCATTCCATGTCTTTTTTCAGTTGTCTCGATCCATGTTTTTTATGTCTACCCCTAGCTCTCATGCGCATTGACTACAATATTGCCACCTTATTCTAATTGGAGCATTTATTGGCTTTCGTTGCATATGTCCAAACTATCTCAATCAATTATTCTTTATCCCTCATTTTATCCTCTATTGGTTACCCAAGGTTGCATGGACATGACATGACACGATGCGAAACAATGACACGACAAATCCTAAAATATAGGATACAGGGACATGGAGATACATACATACATACGTATGTATATAGTTTTATAAAAGAAATAGCAATCAAACGACTACTACAACATAAAACAAAATAAGTTCACAAGTCTTACATTTATATAGACACATCATAATAACATACAATCATATGGCATTCTTCAAATTTAACACCAATAAATGATAAGATAAGTGGTGAACAAGTCTTTCGTAAAAGGTAAAACATCCAAAGGAGACATAATAACGATACATCTTTAACATACTAACATGTATAAGACACATAGGACGTGCGTAGGACACATGCAATACATATATGACACTTTACAGTGTGTCCGATACATGTGCAAGTGTCGCTATCTCATATGCGTTGGACACGGACACAACAACCCGTAAGACGTTTCACACCCATTGCTTATCTATGTTTTCTATTATTGGCACTCATCTATCTCAACATTTTCATTTCAACTACACATTCTTTGGAGTGCTGTTACTTAATTATAGTGGAGTTATAAGATATGTGCATATCCTATATATAATAATCTTTTAGTAAGGAGTTGGTGATGCCAAACCAAAAGCAAAGCATGCCAATAAATGTATTTTGGGCAAGCATTCTTTTGGTTGCTTCCAAATCCACTTAACAAAATAATACTTAGTCCTTAACATCCTGGAACTACTATCATTTTGACTCGTTTAATCTTTCACTACAAGCATTTACTGCAATAGGGCTTCCTTAAGTTAATTATTTATTTTTGATATGTGTTATAAAAATTGATTTTCTATTATATGCCTAGAACTCTTCATATCAGATAATTCTTGTTTTCACTGTCATTTTTTTTTCTTTTTTGGTTTTCACTGTCATTGAAAAGAGCAAAGTGGACTGTTTGTAGAGGTGTTTCCATGTACAGGGATCATGGAAGAGGTCTGGTTTAAGGCATCCTTTCAACATGTGCGAGGAACTGTAACTCACTAGGGGAGAGATCTGCCTTGTAATTCTAAAAGAAAAAGGAAAATAATTGTCCTTGATCACTATGCATTAAATATAGGAATAGTAAAAGTTCTTATGAAATGTGTTCCTTTTAGTTGCTTCTCCTTCCATCCATCCCCCACCCCAACAACAAAAAAGAAGAAAGAAAAAAGAGTTTAATTCCTTTTCCCCCTCAGAGCTTAGAAGTATATAACTACATTGTATGTCTTTTGACTCTTTTCTATCATCATGATTCCCCCCCCCCCCCCCCCCCCCCTACTGTAAAAACAGTAAGAAGTATCTTATTTCTACCAAATAGAGATAAGAACATCATGTTTACAAATAGAATAGTAGAAATATAATGTAAACCAGTAGTCAGCCATGCAGCCCTATGCTTAGAGCTTGGGGTGAATGGTGGTTGTTAAAAAAGGAACTATATGTACCCAAAATTAGTTAGGAAGAAGCAGTTATGAAATAAAAGCAGCTAATATAACTAATATTAAACAAATGAAGAAAACAACTAAACATTTATATAAATGAAGATTGAGATAGAAATAGAGAATAGGAGAGCAATATTTTAGATATTCTACAAATTTTTTCCCGCTTTTGATTCTCTCTGCTAAAAGAAAATCAGTGCAGGCTCCTTTGATAGTGTCCCAAACATCCATCACTTTATGGGGGACTGATCTCCCTGCATGCATTCATTTCATTGAGAGGGTGGATCCCAACTGGCAGACCCTCCATAAAAAGAAGCCAGCCGAGAGAATCCAAATCCCCCTTTTTATAGTTTTCCAGTTTTTTCATTTTTCAAATTTTCTATTATTCCTTTTCCATTTCTAGAAACACCAAACACATGTATGGCCGCTTGTGACTTATGCGGCATGCACCAATTCAGCATATGCTATCAGATTCTTCATTATTGAACATTCGGTATATACTCTTTAAACTGTTGCATTGCATCATTAGTGGTTAAAGCATTGGGTATTGGTGCATGTGATTTTATTGGAAGGATGGAGGTTTCAGTCCTATTTTCATGAATTTATTACTATTTTTAACTTAAGATTCTTTTTAAACTAATCTTGAAAAACTACTTTAACACCTGGCCCATTTAAGTGAATGAGTTTCTTGTCAGATTGGGTAACCTGTTTATAAATGATTTGGTTTCTGGTAGACATCTATCACCCAATTTTTAATCAGGTTGGATTTGGGTCAAGCATAATCTAGTAGGATGTCACCCTAATCAATTCAAGCCCAGCCCAACCTAAACCGTAACAACAAGGAAAAAGTTTTGTTGGTTAACCTGGAAACAATCAGGGGGACACAAGGGTGTCAAATTTGAGGTCAATTGGGCTGTTACAATATTCAATTTATTTAAATATAGCATTTCATATATTTATTGAGACAAAATGAGTTGTATGAATCAATAAATTACTTTGTTTTCCCCATTTCAGTATCAATGATGGTCAGTTGAAGTTGGAAGATGACACACTTACTAAAGCTATGTTGGAAAATAGTAAATGCTATTTACTGGATTGTGGAGCTGAAATTTTTGTTTGGGTTGGACGGATAACACAAGTGGATGACAGAAAATCTGCCTGTAAAACTGCTGAGGTAGAAAGGAAATTTCTGTTTTGATTGAGATGGTTAACTAGCAATAACTGTTTATTTCAATCATTTTCCAGGAACTTATTGCCAATGATAGTAGACCCAAGTCAACACGCATAACTCGAGTTATTCAAGGATGCGAGACACATTCATTCAAGTCCAACTTCGAAACTTGGCCAGTATGTTCGGGAACAGGGATGACTACCGGAGAGGAAGGAAGAGGAAAAGTGGCAGGTACCTTGTGTCTTTTACATTAGTGATGGTAGCACATGCCTTTTGTCCTTTATGTAATCTATGAATGGTCAGTCTTGTGCTTGCTTGTTAAATAACCTCTGCTCCATTTTTTCTAGCTTTATTGAAGCAACAAGGAGTTGATGTAAAGGGAAGCACGAAAGGTTCTCCTGTCAATGAGGAAATCCCTCCTTTACTCGAAGCAGGTGGCAAGCTTGAGGTTTGAAATCCCATATCATCTGCATATAATAAGAATATCAAACATAACAATGTTTCTGGAATACTCCACTCAAGTTCTATGAGCAGATAGCTGACTCTTTTGCATATCTTTCAGGTGTGGCGCATTAATGGAAGTGCCAAAAGTCCACTTCCTGAGGAAGATATTGGTAAATTCTACAGTGGAGATTGTTATATTGTACTTTATACATATCATTTGGGTGACAAGAAAGAGGAGTACTTCTTATCATGTTGGATGGGGAAGGATAGTATCGAGGTAAAATTTAGCTTGGATTTCCTATGGAAAGGATGTTCTTTGTATTGATGACTGATGTGAAGGGTATATTGCAATTTCTCTTCATCCAAAGCACGCTGTTCCTCATAGGAAAGTCCACTGGGTTTTGTTTCTGGATATGTGCAAATTATACTTATTATCCTTTTTTTTTTGCAGAAGTTATACTTATTATACTTAGTTTCACACTAATAAGTAAAGAACCTCACACTGATAAGTAAAGAACCGACGCTTGGCAGACGTATGCATCCGCATTTTAATGATCGATGTGTCTAATACACAAAGTTGAATCAGCTATATGGATTTATATCCATGTATTAATATCTGTATTGCCATTTCCCTGAAGCTTGATATGAAAATTTTGCATGTCAAACAGAGGTACCTCCGTCATCATAAGACAAGAATGCCATTGTTAGAGATCATAGTTAAACTTCACGGCGACTGAAGTCTTGGTTTGGGCTAATGCTCAAGTAGATGCATCAAATGAGCTAAGGGCTTAAATATATTATAATTAGGGTAGATCAAGAAGAGTCAGAAGAAGGCCTTAAAAGCAATCAACAATATACCACGATCCTTGAATTCATTGTAGCTTCAAACTCCATAACAGCCATCATCGCTTTCCTATATTTCCATAATTATCTTTAATGAAATATATAAACAAATAGAATTGCATCATTTTATTTATGGGGTATATTGGAGACGGAAGAAAGTCTGAAATTTTCAGTTGTCTGAACCTGTCCCATTTTGAAAAAATAATTGTACCCTTTGCCTGAAACTTTTGCATCCATAATACATCAGCTTCTTATTAAGTTGTTTTTTTAATCATTTCTTGTAGTTGATTGGATCCCTGCCAATCCTTGGGAATCTACTTGTGTATCCTCCCTATATCGACTTGTATGCACTTTCTGTTTGGAGATGCTTACTGCTACTGTCTGAATAATGAGAAAGCTGTTGTTTGACACTTACGAGTCTCATTCACTTGGTGCGAGCTGACAAGGGCCACAAGATCAAATTGGTCATGGCCCAAGTGGGCTTAACATCCATCATAATATACTTCATTGCAAAGCTTCAATTAGTGATTCTCATATGTTGAATCCTATAACTGAAAATGAAAATAATAGATTAGTAACTAGGAAAATGATTGGGGCACAGCCAACCCCTTAATGCTCAGCGATTAGTCCTTAAAGTCTTACTTGTTATATGTCAAAATTTCTTATTGTCCATACCTTTGTAAAATTTCTTATTCTAAAAGGTTGTTGTTTAGGACTGATATTACTGATTTAGAGAAGTTTTTCTCTGTGTTTGAGGAGTTCAGCACTTTGGTATAAGTTATCAATAGCAGTATCAGCAAATATGTAGTCAGAACTAATTATTACTGTGTAATCTTATCACGCTGTGTTTCTTATATTAATAATGTATATTGTCGAAAATATAATTTTCCATACATTGTTTTCTTAATCCTTACCATGTAATTGTCTGCACCTGTAAATTAATCTTCTCTTGAAAAAATGACTGTATTTTCAATTTTTTACCCTCTTCATGTGGACCTTTCAGTTAATGTTGTTAATTCTCTTTCTAGGACGATCAAATAATGGCTACTCGGTTAGCTAGCACAATGTGCACCTCCTTGAAAGGAAGGCCTGTTCTGGTACTTGCTCAGTTTTCTTTATTTTAATTAAATGCAAGATATTTTGCGTGAGGCTTGATTCCCCCAGACTTTCCTGCAGGGTCGCATTTTCCAAGGAAGGGAATCACCACAGTTTATTGCACTTTTTCAGCCCATGGTTGTTTTGAAGGTATTATTTAGTAAATTTATTGGTCTGTTTTCCTGCTTTTATTATTTATGAAAGCGGTCCTTCCTACATGATACTCATTTATAGATCAATTATAAAGATTTATAAAAATCTTAAATTTGACCAGGTGATGGTTACCTGCCTCTCTAATTTTGACTTAATTGCAGGGGGGCATCAGCTCAGGTTACAAAAACTACATCATTGAAAAGAATTTGAATGATGATACATACAAATCTGAACGCATTGCACTATTTCGAGTATCTGGTACATCAGTCCATAATAACAAAGTAGTTCAAGTTGATGCGGTGAGCTTACAAGTTTTATACTATTCTTACCATACTTCCTGACCGATATATATAAGCAATGTCCATGTTAACGCATCGAATGTAGCTTAGAGGATTTATTAGTTTTGAACATTCTTAATTAAGAAAGGAGAATGGATGCATATTGTTCAAGAAATATAGAGCTCTTGTCATAAAAATGAATCTGTAGTCTTCTTTATGGTTCAGTATAAGTACTTGCATCAGTCATACCATGTAGTCCATATAAAATTACTAGAAGCCAGCTGTCCCTGCATTAATCGGTCTCTATCCTTTTCCTCTTAAAAAACAGGGAGAAAAGGCAGTTTTTTTGGCATTGTTCCCCTATTAATTAAACACAATAATAAGAGCTAAGCTCAGTTAAATCCATTGAGGCAGTGCCTTGCGTGCTCCCACGTGAGCACCAGTGTCGACCTCTTATAGGATTAAATCCTATAGTGGCGCCGCACGTGAAGTTCACGTGAACGCCAATGTGCAAAGTACAGAAGCGCCTGTTATATATAAGAATTTAATTCTTGAGTGGCGTCCACGTGCATAACACGTGAGCGCTATCGCCCAAATTAAGAGCGGGCTGAATTAAATTCTACATGGAAATTATTTCCCTAAAACTTGGGATATTCTCTGTTAAACAGAACCGTTGGATTAAAGATCCAATGGTGATGATAAATCATCAAATGATAGAATTAAATTCTATTAGGAGAAAATATCTCCTTAATCTTTCCAAGTGAGAAAGATATTCTCGGTTGGATCAAAAATCCAATGATAGAATTAAATTCTATTTTTGGGAATATATTTCCCCAATCTTTCTAAACAAAAAAAGATTGTTCTCTGTAAAACAGAGAGCGCTTGGATTAAAATCCAATGGTGATTAAAAATCACCGTTTCACAGAATTAAATTCTGTATATGGGAAAATATTTCCTTAATCTTGTTAAAAACAAGAAAACATATTATGTAAAACAGAAATCACTGGATCAAAGATCTAACGGTAGATAAAATTCCCCAAATAATCTTTGAGACAAATAAAATCAATTGGAATCTCTCAATGAGAGATTTTCTCAAAACTAATTAACAATTTGCCTGCCTATAAAAAGAAATAAAAAGAACCTGAGACTTCAAGTCTCAAAAAAGAACCTGAGACTTCAAGTCCCGCACACGCATAAAAAAGGAGGAACCCCCGTAAGCTTCTGCAAACAAAAATATATAAGCTGCAACTGAGAATTCAATTCTCCTTCAAAGAAGATCTACATGTTCTTTCAAACCCTAGGTAAAGAAAAATAAAGATAAAATGTATCTCTTTTGCCTAGCAAAAAGAAAATAAGGGTTCAACCCTTTATAAAAAAAACTTAGTTCTTTCTCTGATCCGAGATTTGTAAAGAAAATCTTCCCACAAGTAGAGAATTTAATTCTCATCGGGAAGATTTTGTATTTCAGACTCAAAATCTAAGGGAAAGAACTAGATTAAAAAAAAGAGGAGAAGAGAACTTATGGTTCTAGGAATTTAATTCCTCTGGAAGTAGGGTTTAACCCTATATAAAAGAACTTAGCATGAAAAGAAACTTAAGTCTCCAATAAAAAAAATAAAGAGAAAAGATCCTAAATCTTCAAAAACAAAGATCTTGGTGGTCATTAATGGTCAAAATGCTATTAACAGAAATTCAATCTTTAAAAAAGAAAAGGAACTCAGCGCCTCACGTGAAAAACATGTGAACGCCCAAAAGATTCCCAAAACAAGAAACTCAGTACCTCACGTGCTTCCTACGTGGGCGCTCCAAACACTTACTCAGCGCCTCACGAGCTTTCCACGTGGACGCTCAAAACAGAAGGCCAGCGCCTCACATGAAATACACGTGAGCGCTAAGTAAAAGTGCTTAACACTTCATATTCAGTCAAAATGACTGAGTGCTTAGCACCGATTGGGCAACGCCCACACCCTAGCGTCGCACGTACTCCTCACGTGAGCGCTATACTAAGTGCTTAGCACTCCATATTCAGTCAGAGTGACTAAGTGCGTACTGACACGTGCTCCTCACGTGAGCGCCATACAAAAGTACACTGGTGCTCATTAGAGAATAGGTATACCGAACATAACTTGCTGAGAACTCCTAGATGGTACTATACCTATCGTCAGATAGCAGTTCCCTGGTGACACTTGTATAGGTTAGTCTGTAGACCCGAGATCGTCATAGTGTATTGTGTGGTTCCCACTGTGGTTTGACCGGAAGATAGTTGATCACAAAGAGATCGAGGTCAGGAGAGTTGACACGAAGGACAATACGGCGGATCCACTCACAAAGGCCTTCCCCCAGACGCAGTTTGAGAGACTTTTTAGGAAGTTGGGTATGCGATACTACAACAACTGGCCTTAGTGCAAGTGGGAGATTGTTAGGAATATGTATGCCCTAGAGCCATTATTGTATGATATAGTGGATGCTTGGACATATATATAGAGGACTTTCTTGCTCGACATGATATTATGCTATCTGGTTGCTCTTTATATTAACATGTACACTTGTATTATTATACTGACTCTCTGATACATGTTGATAAAGGTTTTAGGATGTTAACTTGACTACTAGGACTATGATGCAGATCATACTAGTGGGGCCTGGATAGTCCACAAGCACATCCTTTAATAGTTCCTAGTCGAGGGTGTTAGTGTATATGCCCTAGAGGCCATACTGTATCATACTAGTATGTATATTACTTAATGGAAGCTTGGGATATTCACCTCGTATTGACATTCTTGCTCAAAATAGTAGTATGCTACTTGGTTTGTTTCTGCTTTAATGTGTGTATGTGTTTCTTTTAGCACATCGCCTTTACACATTAGTGGAGCCCTTAGGATCTTTTCTTGATTACCAGCGTTGTGATGGCAGTCACACTCGTGGGGGCTGGGTAATCCACAAGCACATCCTTATGCAGGTCCCTAGTCGTAGGACTATCGAGACAGAGCATCGATACTCCGGAGTAGACTAGCGTATGCGCTTCTCATCCCAGCTCGGGAGACGGTCTGTCCCACAGCCGTCAGTATGTCGTACTTGAGATAGTATGCGGGTGCTTGTTAGGTTACGAGTACACTGGACAGGACTCGTTGGGAACTGTTGGTTGGTATTATACCTATCGTCAGTTATCAGTTCTCAGGTGACATGAGTACAGCTTAGTCCGTTGACTTGACACTGTCACTTCGCCTTGAGTGTGTTCCCACTGTACTTTGATTACTACCCTACCACGGCTCAAAGGAGTCGTGCAAACATGTAGTTTTTGGGTGATGTCCCGAAGCACTTGGAAGCAGTGACGGTTAGACAGGATTCGTCTCTCCCGGTATTGGGGGTTGATATCGCGCTGTGTTTAGAAGAGCCATCACACAAAGTCCCTGGCCAGGGCAAGCGAGATAGACTGGTAGGTTTCCAGTGTTATCTCAGGTGTTCTGGGCTACACTCCGACACTACTTGTACTGCTAGTAGGGGACTGACGTTTACCGCCCCCTAGGCCCGCCATGCGATATTCTTAGACGAACAGACCGGACTGTACGCAGACTGTCACATTCAGGCTCAGTAGGAGTTCAGATGGGTTTCACCTCGTCCGTCTTCTTATCGGCATCTACCTGGGGACCGTTACGCACAGCTAGTGCCGCTTGCGGTCTGTGGTTAAACCTACTGCCAGCGTAGTGTCGAGTGTTTAGAGTCCCACACAGAAAGCTATTCGCCTTTAGGCAAAAGAGTAGAGGTCGCATGGTTTTGCGACAGGTCGCATGGTTTTGCAACAGGGTTCAGTCACATCCGTGCACTTCTGCACGTTTAGTATCCGGACAGTTAACACTAGCGGGCTTTGGTTTATGCCAGATCCTAGTGTACGTTTTGGGATTGGTTTTATCTCGTTTGTATTCGTGTTCCTCGGAACGCGGATGTGGATGTATGCACAGTTGACAGAGAGACATAGGCAGAGGATTCTCATTGGGGTTGTTGACTGTTGACTTTTGCTAAAACCCTAATGAGAATATGAAATATGATTAACAATAATATTAAGTATTATAGTGAAATGGTTGTTGAGGGGTTGACTTTGTTGATTTGTTGACTTTGTTGACCGGTTGACTAGGTTGGACTAGTTGACCATCATCATTACAATGGCTATCATTTCATGGCAAAGACTTTTGCTTCCTTGTTTCTTTTTGCAAAATGAGTGCATGAAATGATATGATCATTTTGACTTGAACCATCACATAATACTCAATTACTATTATGAGTTATCATGATTTTGGATTATGAGAGCTTGGATGGCAAAAGTCTTGCTCATTCTCTCATTTGCTTTCTCTCTCTTGCTTGAGCTCTCCCTCTTCCTCTTGCTCTCTTTCTAGTCTATGGTTCACTTGTCTCATGTGTTGAGAAGCAAGAACCATAGAGATAAATCCCAACACACCCCTCTACCCATCCTAGTTCACAAGGTTTAGCAAACCAAGTGTTAATTCGATGAATCGGTATGAATAAATATTAGTCGGTTATATGCGATATAGCCGGATTGTCGGATCAAGTGTTGATTCGATAATTTAATGTATAATAATATATATGATATATTAAATTACATTAAATAATATTAGCTCACTAAAAGATTCTTTTTCTCACTCGGGTAATACATTGATATATATGCGATATATGTTAATTGTATTATTTTATATTGTTACAATAAATATTATATATGTGATATATAATATTGTAACATGTTATAATTATTAATGCAACATGATTAGTGGAGATTAAACAAGTTTAGGGTTTGATTTGGGTTAGCACATTCTAGTTGCTTCTAGAAGCATTTCTTTTTGTCATGAAGAAGATATTTGTGTTGAAATTTTCTAGTGACTCACTTATAACTCAACCCAAACCCTAACCCTAGTAAAATCTCTACATAGGTTACTACAACCATGGTTGCATAAATGATTATGATAACTTTTTATTATTCATCACGAATGATCATTGATCTTCTTCCTTTCTTTCATAGAAAAAGCTTTCTAGTTTTTTAAAGGTGATGAAAATTGAGTGAGAATAAGAAAACAAATTAGAGCAAAAATCCTACTTCATCATCCTCATCTATTCTTGCCATTTAGATGAGGGTGTTCACTTCATTTAGTGAGTGTTAGCTTGTGTTATTGAAACTTCAAGGCAGATCATCTATGTTATCGAAGATCGGAAGCAAGACCGCATCTTTCTCTTCGTGGAACCTCTCGAGAGTCCGGAGCACGATGATCGCAGCGAAGGGACCTCAACACGGAGCTTATGAAGTGAAGGACTGGATCTACAAAGGTTGTAATCCCTCTCACTTAGTGTTAAAGTGTTTAACATGTTTGTTTTCGCATAAACTCTAGTTTAAAGATCCGGCTTTGGGTTGTTCGGCAGGCTAAAATTTTAATCGGGCATGGTTGATGCCTCGTAGACCCTTGTGGCAGTGCCTAGCATCCCTACAGTGGTATCAGAGCCAAGCTAGAGCTTTAGACGAAGTCTAGACGAAGTTTAAAGTCCGATCGAACCCCGAAACCCTAGTTTAGACCCCTCTCTGGATTTTTTCTAAAATGGTGTTTTTTTCTGGATTAAAAATTCTCATAAAATAGAGCAGGAAAAACTAAGAATTACTGTGATGTATGGACAAATAATGCTTTAATATGACCGCGGAACCGCCGCCAAACCGTCTAAATTTGGACTTAGTCTCTGGAATTTCACATATTTATTCTTAGGTCCTTTCTTGGCAATTTTTTCTGGGAATTTTTTAATTTCACTCAAGTGTTGAGTTTTCTAGGGTTGTATTGGGGACTCGTTGATTCGATCGGATAATTTAACTTTGTTTAGTTTGTCCGGGTAATTTTTAGAAACTGTTAAAAAGTTCGAACGGATATCAATAACTCATTTTTTCCCCTGTCGGAAAATTTTTCAAAAGTTGGATTTTTTCTCGAGTTTAAGAACGTTCTAAGTCGTGCAAGTAACGTGGTGGACCCTCTAGAAGACAACAAACCTTAACTCGATTATGTGACCGTCTTGAACTGCCTCTAAACCTTAGGGTTTTGGGCAGTACGGCGTGCCACATGTGAGGCGTTGGCTTGACCCTTCTACGGCTGGGCCATTGATACTGTGGCATGTGATGGATGTTTTTAAACTGATTTCAAGTGTTGAGATATATTGGGAAAATCTTGGGTGTTTGATTATTCGATCGGAAACTTTAACATTGTCTATTTATCTGGAATGTGATACAATATTTGGAATCCACAGGTAGTTATGAGATAACTAATTTGAATGTTATAAATCTAGCAGTTCAGTTCAGATGATCGGTTGCCACGGAATTTTGATGTGATCAAAAGTCCGTCGCAATCACGTAGCGTACGCGGATACTCGCCGGGTAAACTTAACAGACAGCCACACCCCATAGCCCCGACCAAGTGACTGTAGGAGAACCCCGTCGCCAAAAGCATCCGTTCGGGTGCTCGCGGCAGCGGTGTTCCGCCTTAGTGCACTTCGTCGACAGCATCCGAGGGTGCGGCCGTCTACTAAAGTTTGCGACGAGCATTCGATCAGGATGTCGGGAATCTTGTTGAATTGCCCGACTTGATATTGAAAAGAGTTTTCGATAATGAGACTAAAATGCGGGGATTATAATTGTTAGGCATGCGATGTCTAAGGAATTCATTTGGTTAGGCATGCGATGTCTAAAGAGGTTGCGGATTCCAACTGTTGTAGTTTTACACTTTCTTTTCTGTGACCGTAAGCGTAGTATGTGGTGTATCGCCGGTTTCATTGCTATACATCAACGACAATCGGGATACGCATACTTGCTTACGTTGATGATATGTGATATTATGTGTTGCTGTAATATGTTATATTGGATCGTCGCGTTTTGAATAGCCGGGGGTTTTATGTGAGATGAGAGTTTTTCTTTTTCATTCATATAAAATTCATTTGTATGTAATATTCTTTTATTGAGGCACTTCCGGGTTGAGGATGATGTCACCATTGTATATTATTTACTTTTCCGTATTAGGTAGACCCAAGGCGGGGAGCACAAGTAACCGGGTTCTAGGGTCCAGTGGGAGACCATCTCGAGGAGTCGAGACCGGGTCTCCTAACTCTAGAATTGGCAGTGTTGCTTGCCGCTCTCTTAGGGGTCTAGGGATGTGGGTTTGGCTATTCATCGTGATCGTAGAATCCGTGTTTTATATAGGCTCGTATTGAAAACACGGATATCCTAGTATATCCAATATTTCATATATGTTCTTCTGCTGCAATGTTTTGTGATGAGATCATATTACTGCCTGAGACGAATGTTTATAATATATATATGAGATATATGTTATATTGCAGATTTCATTTCAAATGTGATACTTGTGAAGCATATTAAAATGGGACTTCATTAATGAGATTAATGAAACTAAAAGAAACCTAAGATGTTGTAGAAACTTGTTTAAAAACTGGTAGCTCTAGTTCTTGCTTTGCATAGCGGTGTTCCTTGTAGAACATCCAGCACGTTATTCGATAAGGAAAGAGCCGAGATCCCTTCACCGGGAGTGACCTCTTTAGTGAAACTAGCAGATGCTACAAACTCGGTTTGTCTTTTGATTGCTTCTATAGTTCTTGCTTTGCATAATGGTATATATGATATATCCTGCACCTTATTCGATAAGGAAAGGGCCGACGATCCCTTCACCGGGAGTGACCCCTTTAGCAAAACTAGAAAAGCCTCAAAAACACTCCATTTAAAATCACTCGATTCTACAACGATATCAAGTTCATTACGCAAAAGGTTTTCTTAAAAACCTGTCGTAGCCCTCCGTCATTTCAGATAAGTACTAGTTAGTACTCGTGCTACGTTTGTTGACTATGGTAAGGCGTAGTGTGCAGTAGCTGATTAATGCTTATCTGTATAAGCATATGATGCGATTGGATTAGGGTAGTCATTCGACTTTGTTGACTGTGTTAAGGGTCGTGCGGGTGGGTTTAATTCAATCGGGAAATGACGGGTTGAACTTGACTAGCACTTATGATTTGTTGACTATGTTAAGGTCATATAGCTGCTAGGGGTAAAATATTATTGGGAATTTCAAGTATTGAAATTTGCAATGAGATTGCATACCTTCTATGAGATAGTTGGATCCCGATACCCGCTGCGAGTAAGAGTTGCTCCTGGGAGAGTTTTACACATTACAATTAGCCGATCAAGTAGGTGTCTAGAAAGGTGTCAACGGGGTTACGCCCCTGGGAAAACGAGGTTTACTTTAATTAGGTTCGTGCGAAAGCACGGGGGACCTCCCTCAAAGTATCGGCACTGGCCTGGCTGAAAGATTGGCGAACTTGTAGCGTGTAATTAATCCCGGCTAGTCTTTCCTTTTAGGGTTTGAAGGAAGATTTGACTAAAACAGTGGGATACATCCTGATTAAATATATTAGATAACCAATCTAATCTTGCAAGAGCATACGCTGAATGTTTTCTTCTCTCTCCAGGTAGCGACCATATCACGCCTTAATCAAGATAATAATACGAATATATTGACCGAACCCGCTTGTTATACTGAGCTGGGGAACGTTGGTTCCGCTCCAACTTATAATTGTTATAAGATAGAGCAGAAAATTAGGGAATACCAGATTTCCCGTGCCGCCCAAACGAAGAAAGTGCATATTGATGCATCTTCTTCGGGTATGTTGATTACAGAGAACTGTTTCTCAGTATCCTTTACGTCCTGGGTATGTGATACCGGATCAGGATCCCGCATAAGTAATATGTTACATGGGCTACAGAAAGATAGAGAAGTGAGAACGGGTGATAAGTTTCATGAGACAGAAAACGGTGCAAGTGTTGCAGCCAAGTCTGTTTGTCACTGTCATCCTGTATTATCAGAATACATTGATTCTGAACAAATGTTATTAGATACCGAACTTGATATACAACATCATATCAATCTCTTTATTAGTAAAGAAAGGATATAATTTTGTATTGTTGGATAATGTTTTGAACATTTCCTATATCAAGAGTTGATCGGTTCAGGCACGTTATCTAAAAGCATTGACGTTCTAAATCAAACTACAGTTCTTAGTATACAGAACACACACGAGAGGAAGAGTTCATGAACGAGTTCTTCTTGAGGCATTGTAGACTAGGTCAAATCAATGCGATCCTACTAGCTAAGTTACATTTAGATGCATATTTAAATCTGTTTGAATTTACATCTTGTGAAACTTGTCGGTCATGTCACAAAGATAAGATGACCATAGCTCTGTTTATTGGAAACAGAGAAAGAGTTAGTGAACTCTTGGGATTGATACATGCTGATGTATGAAAGTCTCCTGTCTACACATGCCAAGACCGGTTTTTTGTACTTCATTACATTCTCTGATGATCTTTCAAGATTCAGACATATGTTCCTGTTGAAACACAAGTCCAAAGCTTTTGAGATATTCACGGAATATAAGTTAGAAGTAGAGAACCAAAAACGGGTATAAGTATTATGTCCTTTGATGAGATCAGGGAGGAGAATACTTGAGCACGGAATTCCTGAACTATTCTAAAGGAGAATGAGATTCTCCTTCGGCATTACTCCTCTGAATACACCATAGCACGATGGTATATCGGGGCGGAGCAATAGCACCCTATGTGATATGGTGTGCTCTATGATGAGTACTACTGGGTTTCCTATTTCCTTTTAGGAGTTATGCGCTTGAGAAGCTGCATACCTATTGAATAGGGTTCAAATCAAATCAGGTTGCCTACCACTTCATATGTGATACGGAAAGGGAAGAGCCCATATCTTAAGTTTGTTAAGATTTGGGGTTGTCCGGCCTATGTCTAAAAAGCAAAATCCGGACAAGCTCGAGGCAAAATCAGATCTGTGGAAGTTTGTTGGATATCCCAAGCATTCGCAAGGGAATATCTTCTACCTAACCGAGGAACAAAAGATGTTTTGTTTCTCTGCATGCCACCTTTGTGAAAGGGAATTTCTTGTAAAGAAATTAGTGGTCATGAGGTAGAACTGGAAGGAGTTCCAGCTATACAAACTACAGCAGATGATTTGGTAGAACCGAAGGATTCAATAGTAACCAACGAACCTCGGCCTCTCCGCCGATCTAGTAGGGTTCCTCACCCACCTAAGAGATACTTTGGTTTCTCTATGACAGTGGGAGCGAGAATTGCATCATGAGATAATGACCCAACTAGTTTCGAGCTGGCCATAAGGAGAGGGACTCTGTAAGAATGGCTGGATGCTTAGTGATCTGAGATGGAATCCTTATACACCAACAAAGTATGGACTTTGGTTGCTTTATCTGAAGGGTTAAATCCCCATCAGGAGCAAGTATATCTTGAAAAGATTACTTGGTGTACATGGAAAAGTTGAGACTTTCAAAACTATGCTTAAGTCCATCTAGATCCTACTTGCCACTGCTACATACCATGACTACGATATCTGGTGGTTGGGTGTCATGACTGCTTTTCTAAAATGATGTTTGTAACAACCCTATTTGAATGCAATAAATTAAAAGTTTATCAAGATTCTTTCCCCAAATTTTTGAATTTTTATTTGGCCTCTAAAATATTTAATTTAGATTTTTCTCTGGAAACAATTTTAATATGGAAAATATTCAGTTTTTATATTATATAAATAATATCTTCTTAGCGACAACAAAATAATATTCTTTCGTATCTGTTTACTGTTAAAATGAGAACGAGAAAATCTGCACCGAATCTCTAAATGCAACCAATTAATGATATGTATCCTTATAATATTTATAAGAAAATATTTTATATATACAATAAAAATCTCTCTCTAACTCATTCTCACAACTTAATCTCTCTCTTTCTCTCATACCCGCACCCCTCTTTCTTTCCCCGCCGCTCGTTCCTCACCCACGAAGCCCTAACCCTAGGTCGCGCCGCGCCGTCGCCGTCGCCGCCTTCTTCCCGACCTCGATCTTCTCCCTTCATCCACTTCCTTCTCTCTCTCTTTCATCCCGACTACAACCCCGAGCCCAACCCATCACCCCTTCTCCGTCGCCTTCATCCTCGCCCCCGTCTTCATTCCCACCGGCGTCTCCACGGACCACCGATCGCTCGATCCTTCGATCGCTCCAGCAACCCCCGCGATCCCTTCCAATAGAACCCCTGCAACCACCAGCTGACCGAACCCTAACCCACAACAGCCACCCTCGTCCACCTCGCCGGAGACTCCCTGATCCCAGATCGGCCTCGCCGGAGTTCATCGAAGCAAGTGAACCCTAGCTCGAGATCCATTCTCTGTAAGTTCTGTAATCCCTGTTTTTTTTTCCAGTAAACAAAAAAAAAATAAATATATATAAATATATATGAGAGAAAAAAAAAATGAAATGGTAACAGTGAACTTTGAAAAGGGGAAGATTAGTATTAAAACCCTAAGTTGCTATAATTATGTTTGGTTGTGTGACAATATTTCTGTGGACATTTATGAGTTAATCAATGAAATTTATCTAGGCGGATCGTATAACTCAGATCCCAAGTCGCACCTTAGCTGAGATCGTGTCTGCATTTTTGTACATCTTTTCCGTGATCGCTATCCTCAGGCAAGTACTCTTGCTCTTTTCATTTTGTCAATGCAACATTGGCAATTATCTAAATTAGTTCTTAACCTGTACAAGGTTGGATATTAGAGGAAAGATGTTTCTTTCACAGTTTATCATCTGTCCTTATCGTAACACTTGCTAATATATAATGCTGACTGCTGCTTGCTTTTCGTTATGTGATGCTATGACATGAATATCATGCACATGAATCCTTTTACATACTTTATACACATTCGAGACTCATGTTGATTACATGTATAGAACATCTTGATTTGACATGCTTACTCGTGGCCTTTATTATTTATTTTCTCAAGTGAAATCATTAATTAGAGTGCTGGACTACATGCCATGACACCACTATTCACCAGTTTTATTTCCATACAATTACCATACTGCAAGTTCCTGTCTTTTCAGCATTCTTAATTAGTGATTTTAATATTTACCATAGCAACTATACATACGTGGGTGTCGGGGTAGTTTGAGTGTGCGTTGTACAACAGGATCTCAGGAGTCCCATGCCGGCAGCTCGTACCGGGCTATAGCGGTCACATGATTACAGCTCGTACCGGGCTATAGCGGTCACATGATTACAGCTCGTACCGGGCTATAGCGGTCACATGTTTACAGCTCGTACCGGGCTATAGCGGTCTCTTGTTCATTCCACAGTTGGGCCCGTGTTTCCTAGCCCTTGGGGCACCACTCTTGGGTTAGGAATACTCCTGCAGAGGTTGACGCACACACTCAAGCTTACGATAGGATAGTTTACCTTTTAGTGGCCAGTTAGGTTATGACCTGATCCCTTACTTATGTTTCATAGTATTAGTGCATTTAATTAATTATATACTTGCTTTCTTGCGCACAGGGCTTCACTTTTATATATTCTTGTTATTATGTTACACACACTTTTTACGTTGAGTACTTGTTGGGATGTTCTGACATCCCTGAGATTTGCCATCTCAGGTTTAGAGACAGATCTGCAGGCTGAGCAGGACCAGAGCGGCTACCAGGACTTTGCTGAAGATCATTAATCGTAGGTTTATTTCCCTTTACTTTTAGCTTTTAGCATGTGCGCCCTTATGGGACATTAGGACTTTGTATCTCTTTCGGATCTTATTTTATTCCGAATCTTTTGTTTTGGATCTTTAATTGCATCAGTTATCTAGTGGATCCATTTTTAGGATTTCTTGTGGTTTCATTGCAGCATGATTATCGATATTATTTCTTTTGGTATTGGATTTTGTTATTGACAGGTTAATCTAGACAGCCTTATGTGACTATGGAAGGACTTTTCCTTACCGTAGGTAGCATGGCTGGCCTTCGTCGCTTCCCGTACTTCACATTTTGGGATGCGGGGCGTGACAAGGTTTTGTTGGTATCAAAGCCCAGGCTTACTTCAAAGTTAGTCTTGGTTCTACCGACCTTTCAGGTTAGAAACACATGTCTAGGTTTTCCCCAGTATGTCATGCTGCAGATTCCGTTGACTCTGACCGTAGGATTCGGGCGACTTACATAGAGTTACGATATTGTGCCCATGTACCGCGGCATGGATACAATACGGTATTCTGTATGAGTAACTTAGAGTCCTACACTTGATCTGTATTCTTTGAATTGATTATTTTCCTTATCTCTTTGCTTCACTTTGTTTTAATATTTTGAATCTAAACCTCGTTTTCGTTGCTAAATCTCGTCGTTTGTTTTGACCTCAGAATTATGGCCGAAGAAAATTTGCGAGTATATGGGAGACGTGACAACAATACTGCACTACTTGGAGTTATACGTGGCATGCTGGAGAGTCAACAGCAGCAGACCGAATTGCTACAAGGGGGCATACTTGCTCCTCAGCAGACCGCTACTGCGGCCTTGAACAAGGTGGCTGAGGTTCGTGAAGGTAGACGCCCGGGCAGCGTCGCCGATTTCAGGAGACTACAGCCGGCAGTTTTCACTGGCACAGGCGGACCACTGGATGCCGAGCAGTGGGTTGTCGACATGGGGAATTTACTGTCAGCCGCCCGGGTTCCTGAAGAGGACAAAGTGGATATAGTCAAGATTCAACTGCAGGATATTGCTAGAATTTGGTGGCTCGCGGAAGAGAACAGGTTGGAGAAACCGATTACTTGGACTAATTTCTCTACGGCTTTTCTTGGGAAATTCTTCCCTAAATCGGCCAGGATCGATATGGAACAGCAATTTATCAATCTTCGTCAGAGAGATCGCACAGTGGACGAGGTAGCGGCCGAGTTTATCCGACTCAGTCGTTTTGCTCCTTCAATGGTAGCCCAGGAAGAGGATAGGGCTAGAAGATTCTTACAGTGTCTCACTCTGGAAATACAAGAGAAGTTAGCTTCACATGATCTGAGGACTTATTCAGAAGTATTAGATGCGGCCCGCAGAATTGAGACAGTTATGGATAGAAGGAAGAAACTTCAGAGCGGAAGATTCAAACGACCCGTGAATCAAACTTCAGGGAGGATTCCAGTTAGACAGCATGGAGGAGTTCAGATGAAGCGTACCGCAACCCCACCACAACGGGAATCGACGATTTGTGGATATTGTCGGATACCGGGACACATCGAGAGAAATTGCCGCCGCGCTAAGGGTCTATGTCTGATTTGTGGTGCTAGTGACCATCAGATTGGGAGTTGTCCAAGGAGAGCATAGCGCAACCAACCTCAGAAAGGACTTATCCCTCAGGAGCAACTTTTTGAGCAGAGGCGAGGAAACACAGGTCGTGGACAGGGACGGGCCTTTACACTGACAGCTGAGCAGGCGGAAGCATCGGAGGATGTCGTTTCAGGTACCGTTCAAATTTGTTCTGTTCCTGCTAGAGCACTTTTCGATTCTGGAGCTTCGCATTGTTTTATGTCTTTGGATTTTGCCACAACACATTCTATTGCACACAAAACACTGACTAGAGGTTGGGACATTCACACTGGAAATGGGGTAGTTACCACCAACCTAGAGTGCAAGCTTTGTCCAGTTGTGATTTGCGGCAGAGAGCTTTTCGCAGATTTCCTGTTGATTGGGACCGGTAGTTATGATGTCATCTTAGGAATGGATTGGTTGGGCACCTTTCACGCACATATTGATTGTCGGGCCAAAACTGTAAACTTTCGCATTCCTAACCACCCAGAGTTCGTGTTCATTGGAGGGAGCAAATCTCTGGGACCCATAAAGTTCAGAGCAAGGCCGACGTGCGACATACTAGCATCAATGGAGGTTGATTTGAGTTCGGCACCGGTCGTAGTTCGGGAATTTTTGGATGTCTTTCCTGAAGACTTACCCGGCTTACCCCCGCCTCGTGCTTTGGGGTTTTCGATAGAATTATTGCCAGGAACGGCACCAATTTCTAAGTCACCCTACAGGATGGCACCAGTTGAATTGGCGGAATTGAAGAAGCAGATAGAAGACCTCCTCAGCAAAGGATTCATTCGCCCGAGTACTTCTCCGTGGGGCGCTCCAGTTTTACTAGTAAAGAAGAAGGACGGCTCGTTGCGCATGTGCATCGACTACCGAGAGTTGAACCGGGTTACGATTAAAAACAAGTACCCTATACCTCGGATCGATGATTTGTTCGATCAATTGTGTGGTGCTCGAGTGTTCTCTAAGTTGGATCTTCGGTCGGGGTATCATCAAGTTCGTGTTAAAGCGGAGGATGTATGCAAAACAGCCTTCAGAACTCGATACGGTCATTATGAATTCTTGGTAATGCCATTCGGTGTTACTAATGCCCCAGCCGTGTTCATGGATTTAATGAACCGAGTTTTCTTCCAGTACCTTGATCAGTTTGTCGTAGTTTTCATCGACGACATTCTTGTGTACTCCAAAAGCAAGGAGGAGCATGCCGAGCATTTGAGGATCGTGTTGCAAATACTGAGGCAAGAAAAGTTTTACACCAAGCTTAGTAAATGCGAGTTTTGGCTTGAACAAGTTCAATTTTTGGGCCACATCGTTTCTGGAGACGGTATATCAGTAGATCCGGCGAAAATTGAAGCAGTGAAGGATTGGCCAGCACCAAAGTCAGTAGCAGAGATTAGAAGTTTCCTGGGACTCGCAGGCTACTACCGCAGATTTGTTAAAGATTTTGCACGAGCGGCTGAGCCATTGACAAGACTTACTCGAAAAGGGATACCATTCGTATGGTCAGAAGAGTGCAACCGAGCGTTCGAATTATTGAAGGAGAAACTCACAACCGCACCCATATTGACCGTACCAGATGGGACAGGAGGACTGGTGATTCATAGCGACGCTTCCGGTAAGGGGCTAGGCTGTGTCTTGATGCAACATGGAAGTGTTGTCGCTTATGCCTCGCGTCAACTGAGGACACACGAGAAGAATTACCCAACTCACGATTTAGAGTTGGCCGCTGTAATCTTTGCTTTGAAAATTTAGAGGCATTATCTTTTGGGAGAACGGGTGGAAATTTTTACGGACCATAAGAGTTTGAGATACGTATTCACGCAGAAGGAGCTAAATATGAGACAGCGTAGGTGGTTGGAGTTCATGGCTGATTATGATATCGATTTGAAATATCATCCAGGGAAAATAAATGTGGTACCGGATGCTCTCAGTCGGAGACCAACATCGATGTGGTTGACTGGCCAGAAGGAACTCATTGATGAATTTCGAAGGCTCAATCTAGAAGTGGTAGAGCAGGGGACGCCCGGACAATATTGGCAACTACAGGTGCAGTCTTCGTTAGTTGATCGTATTAAAGCTGCACAGACTGGGGACCCGCAATTGCAGAAACTCCGCGGGTTAGTAGAGGCAGGATTGAGAACAAACCTATTGATACACGAAGATGGCTCTTTAAGATTCGGCAGTCGATTATGCATGCCAAAGGGCGACGTTCGAGAGGAAGTGTTGAAGGAAGCACACAGTTCAGCTTATTCGGTGCACCCGGGTGGTACCAAGATGTATAGGGACGTTAAACAACACTTTTGGTGGAATGGCATGAAGAGAGAGATTGCCCGCTATGTGTCGAAGTGCTTAGTGTGCCAGCAAGTGAAGGCCGAACATCAGCGAGTGACCGGCCTATTGCAACCACTTCCCATTCCCCAGTGGAAGTGGGAACACATCACTATGGACTTCGTGACGGCTTTACCACGGAGTCCTAAGGGCAATAATGCTATTTGGGTCATCGTCGACCGTCTCACAAAGGCAGCCCATTTTCTACCCTTTCGAGTGGGACAATCGACGGAGACATTGGCAGAGAAGTATATGCAAGAGATCGTACGGTTGCATGGGGTGCCTATCACTATAGTATCGGACCGAGACACGAGATTCCTCTCACATTTCTGGAGAAGCCTACAAGAGAGTTTAGGCACTCGTCGTAGCTACAGCACAGCTTACCATCCCCAGACTGACGGGCAGTCTGAACGTACGATACAGATACTAGAAGATATGTTGAGAGCCTGTATGCTAGATTTCAAGGGATCATGGGAGGATCATCTTCACTTGGTGGAATTCTCGTATAATAACAGCTATCAGGCGAGTATCCAGATGGCACCATTCGAGGCACTTTACGGACGTAAATGTCGTTCTCCACTTTGCTGGGATGATGTGGGTGAGCGAAGATTATTGGGACCGGAGCTCGTAACCCAAACAGTTGAGAAGGTCCAGTTGATCAGGGACCGTATCAAGACAGCACAGGATCGTCAGAAGAGCTGGGCAGACACTAGTCGAAGACCTCTCGAGTTTGGAGTAGGAGAGCATGCCTTCCTTAAGATTTCGCCGACTCGAGGAGTGATTAGATTCGGTAGTCGTGGGAAAACTCAGTCCCCGATTTATTGGACCATTCGAGATTGTGGAACGCGTTGGGGCAGTGGCGTACAGATTGGCCTTACCACCTTCTTTGGCTGGTGTGCACGACGTATTCCATGTATCGCAGTTGCGTCGGTACGTTCGTGATGACAGTCATGTTCTCGATCACTCTGAATTAACCTTGAGCACCGATCTCTAGTATGAAGAGCACCCTACAGCCATTGTCGACCGTAAGGAGAAGGTTTTGAGAAACAAGATCATCCCTCTAGTTCTTGTATCTTGGGGCGGACGTTCTCGCGGGGAATCTACTTGGGAGTGCGAGGACACGATTCGTCAAAAGTACCCACACTTGTTTTCTTGATCTTGTCGTCTTTCCAATTTCGAGGACGAAATTTTCTGTAAGGTGGGGAGGATGTAACAACCCTATTTGAATGCAATAAATTAAAAGTTTATCAAGATTCTTTCCCCAAATTTTTGAATTTTTATTTGGCCTCTAAAATATTTAATTTAGATTTTTCTCTGGAAACAATTTTAATATGGAAAATATTCAGTTTTTATATTATATAAATAATATCTTCTTAGCGACAACAAAATAATATTCTTTCGTATCTGTTTACTGTTAAAATGAGAACGAGAAAATCTGCACCGAATCTCTAAATGCAACCAATTAATGATATGTATCCTTATAATATTTATAAGAAAATATTTTATATATACAATAAAAATCTCTCTCTAACTCATTCTCACAACTTAATCTCTCTCTCTCTCTCATACCCGCACCCCTCTTTCTTTCCCCGCCGCTCGTTCCTCACCCACAAAGCCCTAACCCTAGGTCGCGCCGCGCCGTCGCCGTCGCCGCCTTCTTCCCGACCTCGATCTTCTCCCTTCATCCACTTCCTTCTCTCTCTCTTTCATCCCGACTACAACCCCGAGCCTAACCCATCACCCCTTCTCCGTCGCCTTCACCCTCGCCCCCGTCTTCATTCCCACCGGCGTCTCCACGGACCACCGATCGCTCGATCCTTCGATCGCTCCAGCAACCCCCGCGATCCCTTCCAATAGAACCCCTGCAACCACCAGCTGACCGAACCCTAACCCACAACAGCCACCCTCGTCCACCTCGCCGGAGACTCCCTGATCCCAGATCGGCCTCGCCGGAGTTCATCGAAGCAAGTGAACCCTAGCTCGAGATCCATTCTCTGTAAGTTCTGTAATCCCTGTTTTTTTTCCAGTAAACAAAAAAAAAATAAATATATATAAATATATATGAGAGAGAAAAAAAATGAAATGGTAACAGTGAACTTTGAAAAGGGGAAGATTAGTATTAAAACCCTAAGTTGCTATAATTATGTTTGGTTGTGTGACAATATTTCTGTGGACATTTATGAGTTAATCAATGAAATTTATCTAGGCGGATCGTATAACTCAGATCCCAAGTCGCACCTTAGCTGAGATCGTGTCTGCATTTTTGTACATCTTTTCCGTGATCGCTATCCTCAGGCAAGTACTCTTGCTCTTTTCATTTTGTCAATGCAACATTGGCAATTATCTAAATTAGTTCTTAACCTGTACAAGGTTGGATATTAGAGGAAAGATGTTTCTTTCACAGTTTATCATCTGTCCTTATCGTAACACTTGCTAATATATAATGCTGACTGCTGCTTGCTTTTCGTTATGTGATGCTATGACATGAATATTATGCACATGAATCCTTTTACATACTTTATACACATTCGAGACTCATGTTGATTACATGTATAGAACATCTTGATTTGACATGCTTACTCGTGGCCTTTATTATTTATTTTCTCAAGTGAAATCATTAATTAGAGTGCTGGACTACATGCCATGACACCACTATTCACCAGTTTTATTTCCATACAATTACCATACTGCAAGTTCCTGTCTTTTCAGCATTCTTAATTAGTGATTTTAATATTTACCATAGCAACTATACATACGTGGGTGTCGGGGTAGTTTGAGTGTGCGTTGTACAACAGGATCTCAGGAGTCCCATGCCGGCAGCTCGTACCGGGCTATAGCGGTCACATGATTACAGCTCGTACCGGGCTATAGCGGTCACATGATTACAGCTCGTACCGGGCTATAGCGGTCACATGATTACAGCTCGTACCGGGCTATAGCGGTCACATGTTTACAGCTCGTACCGGGCTATAGCGGTCTCTTGTTCATTCCACAGTTGGGCCCGTGTTTCCTAGCCCTTGGGGCACCACTCTTGGGTTAGGAATACTCCTGCAGAGGTTGACGCACACACTCAAGCTTACGATAGGATAGTTTACCTTTTAGTGGCCAGTTAGGTTATGACCTGATCCCTTACTTATGTTTCATAGTATTAATGCATTTAATTAATTATATACATGCTTTCTTGCGCACAGGGCTTCACTTTTATATATTCTTGTTATTATGTTACACACACTTTTTACGTTGAGTACTTGTTGGGATGTTCTGACATCCCTGAGATTTGCCATCTCAGGTTTAGAGACAGATCTGCAGGCTGAGCAGGACCAGAGCGGCTACCAGGACTTTGCTGAAGATCATTAATCGTAGGTTTATTTCCCTTTACTTTTAGCTTTTAGCATGTGCGCCCTTATGGGACATTAGGAATTTGTATCTCTTTCGGATCTTATTTTATTCCGAATCTTTTGTTTTGGATCTTTAATTGCATCAGTTATCTAGTGGATCCATTTTTAGGATTTCTTGTGGTTTCATTGCAGCATGATTATCGATATTATTTCTTTTGGTATTGGATTTTGTTATTGACAGGTTAATCTAGACAGCCTTATGTGACTATGGAAGGACTTTTCCTTACCGTAGGTAGCATGGCTGGCCTTCGTCGCTTCCCGTACTTCACATTTTGGGATGCGGGGCGTGACAATGTTTTAGAAGAGAGCGTTTATAAGTACACAGCCAGAGGGCTTCGTAGACAATGGGAGCAGCGGAAACGTGTGCAAGATGTTTTATGTGATAAAGCAGGCATCGCGGAGTTGGAACGTCTGTTTTGACGTGGTAGTCAAAGAGTTTGACTTCATCAAAATGGTAGATGAACCTTGTATATACAAAAAGGTAGTAGAGAGTATGGTAGTGATCCTCGTAGAGTACGTGGATGACATACTCTTGATAGGGAAGGAGTTTCCTATGCTACGCTCGGTCAATCTCCGCTTATCACAAGGATTCTCCATATATGATCAAAATGATACCTCCTAAATCCTGGGTTTTGGATCTATGAGATAGATCTAATTGGATGTTAGGATACTCACTAGTTGTAGTGAGATGGTATCAATCGATCCTGGGGAGAATCGCTGGAAAGGTTCCAGGATGATAAGGACGACTGAATGTCAGTCGCAGGCATTGTCTTTACCCTCGGTGGAGGGACGATATGTTGGAAGAGTTCCAAGCTAGATACCGTGACTTACTAGACGATTAAAGGCAAGATACATCGTTACCAAGGATGCTACCAAAGAGGCAGTCTGAATATATATAAGTTCATGAGATGAACTTCGTTCCTACCATTATGTGACAATGGAGTTATGGCTTATTCCAAGGAACCCACGTCTCATCAGAAATCCAGATATAATTCTTAGGCAGTATCATCTGATCATGGAGATGGTTGATCTCCAGGGAGATCGAGGTTAGGAGAGTATACACAGAGGACGACAGCGCGGATCCACTCACAAAGGCCTTTTTCCCAGTAGAGACTTTTATGGGATGGTTGAGTATGAGATACTTCAACCGCAGCTAATTGTTGGGTATGTGATACCACAACAGATGGCCCTAGTGCAAGCGGGAGATTGTTAGTTATATGTATGCCCTAGAGGCCATTACTGTACATATGATGTATATTGTAATGGATGCTTGGATATATATAGGGAGGACTTTCTTGCTCGACATGATAGTATGCTATCTGGTTGTACTTTATCTTAACATGTACTCTGATTGTCTCTATGTTACATGTTGATAAAGCCCTTAGGATACGTACTCGACTACTGGGACTATGATGAGATCATACTAGTGGGGCCACGGTAGTCGACGAGTACATCCTATAACAGTTCCTAGTCGAGGGTGTATCGAGACATGGCATCAATACACCAGAGTAGACTAGCGTATACGCATCTTGACCCATATGATGGGCGATGGATGATCCCATATCCATCGGTGTTTGACATCAAGGATGGTGTACGGGTGCTCAGCAGAGACTGGGTACACTGGACGGACTCGCTGAGAACTCCCAGATGGTATTATACCTCACGTCAGATGGCAGTTCTCCGGTGACACTGGTACATAGTAGTTTGTTGACCCGAGATCGTCATAGAGTCTTGTGTGATTCCCACTGTGCTTTGATTTCCATCATAACACGTCCAAGAGGGCGTGCAAAAAGGTGGCTTTTGGGTACAGTCCCGAATCACATGGAGGCAATGAGCGATAGGAGGGGATTCGTCTCTCCCTGTATAGGGAGTTGATGTTGTGCTGTGTTCGATTGGCTATAACCAGAAATCCCTGGGCATGGTTGCTGAGATTTACTGGTAAGTGTTATCAGTAGTTTCTCGAACTGTTATAAATCTCAAATTGACACGACTTATCGAGCTACTGGGGTCTGACGTTTACCACCCCTAGGCGAGATATGCGACATATCAGACAACGAGACCGGACTGTACGGGAGTGTTACTGTTTGGATTCACAGGAGAATGTACATGCTTGCTTATTGATCTTCTGAGCGCTCAATACCTGGGTAGCTGTTACGTTTAGCTGACCGCTTGCAGCTTGTGGGTGTTTGATATGATCATCACCTACTGCCAGCGTATTGACGATTTTTTAGAGTTCTACACAGAGGTTTCTTGGCTCAGGCAAAACGGAGTAGGAGCACATATGTGATATGTGCAGGACCGAGAATAATGCGATATGAGATGCCGTATTCTATTCTCGCGATATTTGATATCAGCCGGGTCATCGGATCAAGTGTTGATTCGATGAATCGGTACGGATAAATATTAGTCGGTTATATGCGATATAGCCGGATTGTCGGATCAAGTGTTGATTCGATAATTTAATGTATAATAATATATATGATATATTAAATTACATTAAATAATATTAGCTTACTAAAAGATTCTTTTTCTCACTCGGGTAATACATTGATATATATGCGATATATGTTAATTGTATTATTTTATATTGTTACAATAAATATTATATATGTGATATATAATATTGTAACATGTTATAATTATTAATGCAACATGATTAGTGGAGATTAAACAAGTTTAGGGTTTAATTTGGGTTAGCACATTCTAGTTGCTTCTAGAAGCATTTCTTTTTGTCATGAAGAAGATATTTGTGTTTAAATTTTCTAGTGACTCACTTATAACTCAACCCAAACCCTAACCCTAGTAAAATCTCTACATAGGTTACTACAACCATGGTTGCATAAATGATTATGATAACTTTTTATTATTCATCACAAATGATCATTGATCTTCTTCCTTCTTTCTTTCATAGAAAAAGCTTTCTAGCTTATTCAAGGTGATGAAAATTGAGTGAGAATAAAAAAACAAATGAGAGCAAAAAGCCTACTTCATCATCCTCATCTATCCTTGCCATTTAGATGAGGGTGTTCACTTCATTTAGTGAGTGTTAGCTTGTGTTATTGAAACTTCAAGGTAGATCATCTATGTTATCGAAGATCGGAAGCAAGACTGCATCTTTCTCTTCGTGGAACCTCTCGAGAGTCCGGAGCACGATGATCGCAGCGAAGGGACCTCAACACGGAGCTTATGAAGTGAAGGACCGAATCTACAAAGGTTGTAATCCCTCTCACTTAGTGTTAAAGTGTTTAACATGTTTGTTTTCGCATAAACTCTAGTTTAAAGATCCGGCTTTGGGTTGTTCGGCACGGCTAAAATTTTAATCGGGCATGGTTGATGCCTCGTAGACCCTTGTGGCAGTGCCTAGCATCCCTACAGTGGTATCAGAGCCAAGCTAGAGCTTTAGGCGAAGTCTAGACGAAGTTTAAAGTCCGATCGAACCCCGAAACCCTAGTTTAGACCCCTCTCTGGATTTTTTCTAAAAAGGTGTTTTTTTCTGGATTAAAAATTCTCATAAAATAGAGCAGGAAAAGCTAAGAATTACTGTGATGTACGGACAAATAATGCTTTAATACCGCGGAACCGCGGCCAAAATTTGGACTTAGTCCCTGAAATTTCACATATTTATTCTTAGGTCCTTTCTTAGCAATTTTTTCTGGGAATTTTTTAATTCCACTCAAGTGTTGAGTTTTCTAGGGTTGTATTGGGGACTCGTTGATTCGATCGGATAATTTAACTTTGTTTAGTTTGTCCGGGTAATTTTTAGAAACTGTTAAAAAGTTCGAACGGATATCAATAACTCACTTTTTCTCCTGTCGGAAATTTTTTCGAAAGTTGGATTTTTTCTCGAGTTTAAGAACGTTCTAAGTCGTGCAAGTAACGCGGTGGACCCTCTAGAAGACAACAAACCTTAACTCGATTATGTGACCGTCTTGAACTGCCTCTAAACTTTAAGGTTTGGGGCAGTACGGCGTGCCACATGTGAGGCGTTGGCTTGACCCTTCTATGGTTGGACCATTGATACTGTGGCATGTGATGGATGTTTTTAAACTGATTTCAAGTGTTGAGATATATTGGGGAAATCTTGGGTGTTTGATTATTCGATCGGAAAGTTTAACATTGTCTATTTATCTAGAATGTGATACAATATTTGGAATCGACAGGTAGTTATGAGATAACTAATTTGAATGTTATAAATCTAGCAGTTCATTCTCTCAGATGATCGGTTGCCACGGAATTTTGATGTGATCAAAAGTCCGTCGCAATCACGTAGCGTACGCCGATACTCGCTGGGTAAACTTAACAGACAGCCACGCCCCATAGCCCCGACCAAGTGACTGTAAGAGAACCCCGTCACCAAAATCATCCGTTCGGGTGCTCGCGGCAGCGGTGTTCCGCCTTAGTGCACTTCGTCGACAGCATCCGGGGGTGCGGCCGTCTACTAAAGTTTGCGACGAGCATTCGATCAGGATGTCGGGAATCTTGTTGAATTGCCCGACTTGATATTGAAAAGAGTTTTCGATAATGAGACTAAAATGCGGGGATTATAATTGGTAGGCATGCGATGTCTAAGGAATTTATTTGGTTAGGCATGCGATGTCTAAAGAGGTTGCGGATTCCAACTGTTGTTGTTTTACACTTTTTTTTCTGTGACCGTAAGCGTAGTATGTCGTGTATCGCCGGCTTCGTTGTTATACATCAACGACAATCGGGATACGCATACTTGCTTACGTTGATGATATGAGATATTATGTGTTGTTGTGATATGTTATATTGGATCGTCGCGTTTTGAATAGCCGGGGGTTTTATGTGAGATGAGAGTTTTTCTTTTTCATTCATGTAAAATTCATTTGTATGTAATATTTTTTTATTGGGGCACTTCCGGGTTGAGGATGATGTCACCATTGTATATTATTTACTTTTCCGCATTAGGTAGACCCAAGGCGGGGAGCACAAGTAACCGGGTTATGAGATGTGACTATCTAGTAATGTTACCCAACGAGTATCCGAATACACAAAGTGATTGCGACAGACTTTTGATCGCATCAAAATTCCGTGGTAACCGATCATCAGAGACTGAACTGCTAGATTTATAACATTCAAATTAGTTATCTCATAACTACATATGAATTCCAAATATTGTATCACACATTCCAGATAAATAGACAATGATAAACTTTCCGATCGAATAAACAAACACTCAAGATTTCCCAAATAGTTCTCAACACTTGAAATTAGTTTTAAAACATCCATCATATGCCACAGTACCAATGGTCCAGTCGTAGAAAGGTCAAACCAACGCCTCGCATGTGGGAACGCCGTACAACCCCAAACCCTAAGGTTTAGAAACGGTTCAGACGGTCACATAATCGAGTTAAGGTTTGTGTTCTTCTAGAGGGTCCACCGAGTTACTTGCACGACTGTGAATGTTCTTTAACCAAGGGAAAAATCCAACACTTGGAAGTTTTCCGACAGGGGAAAAAGTGAGTTATTGATATCCGTTCGAACCTTTTAACACGTTCTAAATTACCCGGAAAAAACTTAAACGAAGTTAAACTTTCCGATCGAACCAACGAATACAAGAGATCTCCAGAAAAATCAACACTTGAGTACAAATTAAAAATTCCCAGCAGCATCAGGAAGTACCTACGGATCAACTGTAGCAAAATCTAACCCTCAATACCTAAGTCTTGCCGCAGAACCGCCGCCAATACCCTGGTTTGGCCGCAGTTCCGCGGCGCTTTAGTGGATTTAGGGTGTCGTTTTGCACAGTAATTCCTAAAATACCCTGCTGATTTTTTTGAGTATTTTTAATATGAAAAAATCAATATTTTTGAAAAATTTCCAGAGAAGGGTCTAAACCGGGTATTCGGAGTTCGATCGGACTTTAAACTTCTTCTAGACTTCGCCTAAAACTCTAGCTTGGCTCTGATACCACTGTAGGGTTACTAGGCATAGTCACAAGGGTCTACAAGGCATCAACAATGCCCGATTCAAAATTTAGATGTGCCGAACAACCCTAACTAAGATCTTAGACTAGAGATTAGGCGAAACTAATAGCAAGTAAACAACTTTACTTCTAAGAGTTAGGGATTACAACCTTTGTAGTCCGGTCCTTCACTTCTAAAGCTCCGTGTTGACGTCCCTTCGCTGCGATCATCGTGATCCCGGACTCTAGTGATGGTTTCCTCGGAGAAATGAACGGGCTAGCTCGTTGACTTCGAGGCCGAAAATGATCTACGTCGAGGAGACTCAAACTCAAGCTCCATCTTCATTAGGTCAAGAACTTTGTGAAGAGAACACCCTAAACTAAATGGCAAGTAGTAGAGGATGATGAAATAGGAAATGGATTCACTTTAGATTTTGATTTCTCACTTTATTTCTTCACTTGAAAATTTCTAGAGAGCTTTTCTTCTTGATGAAGAAGAAGAAGATGAAAGAAAAAGAATAATCAAGTGAAGTCTATCATAATGCAACCATGGGTGAGTTAACCTTTGTAGAGATTAAACCATAGTTTGAGTTAATGGTTTGGTTAATATAAAAATAAAATCTTATGCAAAACAAAATGAGTGGACTTTTGTCAAATATGCTTAAAGCTTCATGAAGCTTCAAGCCAAGACAAAGAAAGCCACCATTTTGTTTTACCAATATAAATAAAAACCCAAACCATTATCTTAAAATATGGTGTAAGTCATACACACACCCAAGCTTGCATGTATCATCAATCATGATACAAACTAGTGTACAAACATATATCACATATACAACTTGTGCATATCAAGTGAGAAAATCAATCTTAAGTGAACCAATACTAGTTAATGTAAAGTAATATATCAAATATATAATTATACATTAAATCACTAAATCAACACTTGATTTAATGATCCGGTCATATCGCATATAACCGAGTAATATCTAGTGTATCAATATATCGAATCAGCACTTGATTCGGTAACCCGGCTATATCTCATATAACCGACCGATGATACAAATCGCGAGAATAGAATACAGTATCACATACTGGTATTATTCTCGGTCCCGCACATATCTCATATGCGCTCCTATTTCGTTTCGCTTGAGCCAGGAAACCTCTGTGTAGGACTCTAAAGACTCGTCAATACGCCGGCAGTAGGTGGTGATAATATCAATCAGCCACAAGCCGCAAGCGGTCTGCTAAACGTAACGGCCACCCAGGTATTGAGCGATCAGAAGATCAACGAGCAAGCCTGCTCACACTCCTGCGAATCCAATCAGCAACACTTACCGCACAGTCCGGTCTGTTCGTCTGATATGTCGCATATCTCGTCTAGGGGTGGTAAACGCCAGACCCCAATAGCTTGATAAGTCATGCCGATGTAAGGTCCATAACGTTCGTGAAACTACTGATAACACTTACCAGTAAATCACAGCAACCCTGGCCAGGGATTTCCAGTTATGGCCAATCGAACATAGCGCAACATCAACCCCCAATACCGGGAGAGACGAATCCCCTCCTATCGCTCATTGCCTCCATGTGACTCGGGACTGAACCCAAAAACCACCTGTTTGCACGACTCAGTAGAGCCGTGGTAGGGTGGAAATCAAAGCACAGTGGGAGACACACAAGACTCTATGACGATCTCGGGTCAACAGACTAAGCTGTACCAGTGTCACCAGAGAACTGCCATCTGACGTGAGGTATAATACCATCTGGGAGTTCTCGTCGAGTTCGTTCAGTGTACCCAGTCTCCACTGACCACCCCCATACCATCTCTGATGTCAAACACCAATGGATATGGGATCATCCATCGCCCATCACATTGGTCGAGAAGATATACGCTAGTCTACTCTGGAATATTGATGCCCCGTCTCGATATTCGCTCGACTAGGAACATTGAAGGATGTACTCATGGACTACCCAGGCCCCACTAGTATGATCTCCATCATAATCTTGGAAGTCGAGTACACATCCTAAGGGTTTTATCAACATGTAATAGAGAGACAACAAGTGTACATGTTAAGATAAAGAGCAACCAGATAGCGTACTATAATGTCGAGCAAGAAAGTCCTCCCTATATATGCCCCAGCATCCACTATTATATACATCTCATGTACCGTAATAGCCTCTAGGGCATACATATAACTAACAAGCTTGGCATCTCGGCATAATTTTCTGTGTATGCCGGTGACTCGATGCCTGACTGGGTAGAGGTGGTCCATGTGTAGGTGGTGCTGGGGTGCAAGACGAGTTGCGTCTATAGGGACAATTTCCAATTCTATGATCGGATGCGCCACAAACTAGGCACAGGCCTTTTGCGCGCCTACAGTCCTTCCACAAGTGTCCCTTTCTCCTGCAGTAGTAGCAGAAGTCTGGACTCGACTGGTTAATTGCTTCTTTCTGTCTCTTGGGTTCAGAAGGTTGTATAAGGTAGGCTCCTCCTGCCATCTGGGTGGCAGAGCGCTTTATACCGGTTGCTTCTGACCGGTTCACTAATATAGCAGTCTGCTGCTGCAGTCCAATCAGGAGGCTTCGGATATCCTCAAGCAGAACCGTCTGCTCGTTGAGCGGAGCAGGGACGGCAGGTGTGAATTGTTAGTGGAGGTGGAGTGTTGTTGAAATTGGTGCTGGTGTTGTTTGGGGAATCCATAACCTTGAATGAAAATTTTAGGTTTGGACAGATTCAAAGTATATGATTCAAAGAATATGAAATTGATAAGATTCAAGGAACATGAATTGTAAAGAATGTTTTAGTTGTTGGTTCTTGTGTTATATTGCTTAGGTTGTTCACGCAGAACAGAACTGCATGATAGAGTTTCATACAGCTTGGACCTGCATGGGCCGCCAACAAAACCTGACACGCCCCGCTTCCCAATATACGGGCGGAGGCCGTGACGTATTTACTGTGAAGTAAATACGCTAAGCGTATCTAAGCAATATAAAAGTAAATCCACAAGAGACAAGATATAATAAAACAGCAACTTTATATATTCACATTCTTTCTGTACAATGCATGAAAAAAATAAATACATCTTATGAAAACAATGCCTAAACAATGGCATAACAGAAAAGGAAAAGTACTGGAATGAAATGTGTGCAATGAAGCTAGAGCTATGGGTCTTCAATAATCTGGTCCAAGTCCTCGATGCTGGGCTCTGTCTCCAGAAGGTCCGAAACACCCTGACGACATTCAAAGAAGAAAGAAAGAGAATGTCGTCAGCGAACAAATCGCTCGGTAAGTCCCAAAGATAAGGGAGAAGTAGAAAAGAAGAAAGAGAGAGTGTAGATTTTAAAGTTGAATTATATTGTTATAGTGTTACTGCTGTTGTTATCGTAAGTTCAAGGGTGAATGTCAACTAATCTCAAGAGTGTTCTCAAACCCAACAGGCCACAGTCCAGGAGTAGGGAACCACGGGCCCAAATGATATGTTAGTAGCGAGACTTCGACCGTCGTCGAAGTATTCCAAACTCAACAGGCCACAGTCCAGGAGCATGGAAACACGGGCCCTCATAAATGCTTGCTTGTGTTAGTAGACATGGATTCATGATCTAGGGGGACTCTTGAGATTATGTTGGATTCACGAATGAACTACCTCAATACCCTGTGTATTTATTGTATTGATGGTAATGATTGTACTGATGATATTGTATTGTCTTGAAAATTGAATTGTATAGATGACTTGCCGAAACCATGATATCAGTAAACGGAGGTAACTGTAGAATCATGTATGTAACTGGAGAATCATGTAAACTGGATGATCATGTAAATGGAATGTATATCATGGTTCGGTTCAGTCAAGTTGTATAGATTGATAAATTGAATATATGGAATAACGGATTCATGGATTCGTGTTGAATTGTAATATTGTAGATTGTACTTGAATTATATTAAAGTCAGATTATAGAGAGACTCAATCTGAGTCAGACAATTAGAAAAGTAAATTGAAGTCCTGATTGTTTTGATATTATCGGTAACCGCTGCACATGGGCGGCAGGATTTGTGTCTTTTTCAAAGACGATTATCGTGTTGATAACACCGTTTGTTAATTATCTACCTTAGATAGGCAAGCACCCACTTTTCCGGCCTCCTGAGGCTCAAGAGATTGGTCCCGCTTAAACCTATGTTTACTAGGGTCCTTAGGGTAATTTATAGAACTTGAGGGGTTTTTATGTAAAAATACTTTTATATACTTTTCAAATACTCCCCAAGTATTTAGTTATCGTCTTTAGAGTTATCATGAATGTAGATTTTATAATTGTGATATTTCTAGTGAAAATATCCTAAATTCATAATAAAGGGTGTTTATTTGTAATATTGACTTGTATGGAATTCATGGTATATTAATGTAAAGTGATTCTTGTGATTTTTGAAAAGAGTTGGAATATTTATATTATTACAAAATAGATATTTTAATGTTACTTATACATATTTATATAAAAATAATTTTAATATATATTTTATATTTCTAAAAATCTCATTTTCTTAAGATGTCGTATTTTAAATCTCTCGAGGCCGAATGCTCCTTGCGGAGGTCTGCATCTCGCACTACTAAGCCCGAGGATGTGCGATAATCTGCACCATCCCGAACGGGTTCCCCAAATGGGTTGCAGCGGCGCTTTGCAAAGATTTGTGTAAAATACTAATCTTTTAGAAAAATGGTTTTATTAGTAAATGGTATTTATTTGCAATGTTTCGTTTTCCCGTATTCTATGTTCCCGAGGGTATTGTGCTATGTTGCATATGAGTGTGAGGAGGTAGGTCATTACCTCGTGATCTACTTAAAAGGTATAGCAAGGTTTTGATGGTTTAAATGTAGAAAAGAAACTATATGGTATTTTAATGAAAAAAATACGGTAAAATGGAAATAGCAATTTCATTTGATATGGAACTTGTTCAATATGATTAGTTAGTGTTTAATAGTCAACATGTAATGGTTTAACAAGATTGTATTAAAGGAAAAGTGAGATTTTAAGAAGAACCGAATCGGAAATCGGATTTGCTTCGATTTCATCGGGTTTTAGAATTTCGTATTTTCAGAAAGAGTAGAGAAGGGGGAAGGTGGGACTTACTGGCTTAGGACTTAGAGGAGAGGAAGAGGAGTCGGGAGGAGGCGCCAGTGCATCGTTTCGTCGCCGAGATCTCCTAAGGCTGTCGCCGGAAATTTGTCGGAGGTTCGCCTCTTTGCTCACTTTCAAAACACACTAGGGTTCTAAGAATTTTCTTGAGAGTTGGCTCAGAATTTTGGAGTGAAGGGGTAGTGTGTAGGGGTAGTATTTATAGGGTTAGGCTAGGGTTAGGGTAGATGAAGAGTTTAATTGAAAAAATTTATTAAAAATATATTAAAATGTAATAAAAGTGGAGTAATTGAGATTTTAAAAGTGCTCTGGAAATGGTCTGAGGATAAAATTTTGCAGGTGTACAGGGGAGACCAAAAGACACAATTTTTGTGTTGGGGTCTTTGCCGGAATCGGCCGACTCGGTCGCGACTCGGCCGTGACTCGGTCGGAGGCCTGAGTTGGCCGAGTCGAGGCCGAGTTGGCGATTTCTGGCCGAGTCAGGCGGCCGCAATCCCCTCCGACGGTCCATCTATCCTCTGGCAATGTTACATTTTTGGATGTAGTGGGGGTTTTTGTGAGATATCCACGTGTAAACCCTTGGTATTCTAAAGGTTTAAAAAATTCAATATTAAAAAAATAATGTGGGGTATGGGATTTGAACTCTGGTGGCTTGGTTCAACTGTGCAAGGTATTACCAATGAGATACAAGCTCCTTCTTGTAATTAATTAGCAAATCAAGTATTTAACTTGTGCTCAGGCAAAAGTACCTCTTTCTTTAAATTTTGAAAAAAATTGCAAAGAAAGTTGTACAAGGAATTTAGGGTTGTTACAGTAGGAGTTCGGATGGGTTTTCCTCATCGGCCTCTTTTCGACATCTACCTAGGGACTGTTACGTACAGCTAGTACCGCTTGCGGCCTGTGGTTAAAACCACTGCCAGCGTAGTGTCGAGTCTTTAGAGTCCCACACAGAGGGTTTTTCACCTTTGGGTGAAACGATGTAGAGGTCGTATGGTTTTACGACAGGGTTCGTTCACATACGCGTACTTGTGCACGTATGGTGTTCGGACGGTTAATACTAGTGGGCTTTGGTTTAAGCCGGATCCTAGTATTAGATTGTTGGGTTGGTTTAGTCTCATAGTATTCGTGTTTCTCGGAACACGGATGCAGGTATGTATATACGGATGGGAGGGACAAAGAAGGAAACACCTCATTAGGGTTTTGACCATTGACTTGATTAAAACCATTATGAGGTGGAGGAAATTGTTTGCTAATTTTTTATTAATGATAATTGTGTCATGGCTAATTGGTTTGACCATTTGACTTGGTTGACTTTTGTTGACTTGGATATTTTTGTTGGGCACTAGATATTTTTGCTTAGCATTAATTGTGACATGCTTATGGTCAAATCAATGTAGCCATCTCAATTATCAAAATAAAAGGTTGGTTTTCTCTTTCCTCAAGCTCATTCTCTTCATTATTCTCTACACTCATTTTCTCTCCTTCCCTCTCATAACCCTAGTGTCTCATGAGTTGAGAATCAAGGGTTAGTGAGCCTTAGCCACCAAAATCACTCTCTACCCACTCTAGGCTACTTAGTTTAGCACACCTAGTACCCTAGTTACTTCATTTTGGAGGTTGGAGCTCAAGGTAGAGACCTTCGGGTGGATCATCTTTGATGTGGAGAAGCCGGTAAGGAGGCACCATCCACAACCACTCCAAGGAAAAGCACAACAACGAGAAGAAGGACTCGAAGCTTGAGGTATAATCATCTAACATAGTAGTTACAACTCCTAGTTAGTTTGTTAGTTAGAGTTTAGCAAAGATTCTTATGCATAGTCGATGTTACCTTGTAAGAAAATTTTGATTTTTACCCATTCCGCCTCCCCGTTAACCGTAAGTCGACGTTATTCACCCCAATAGGTGCAGGGAGGCGGAACAGGTAAAAGCGATCTTTTTCAAACAAGATAACATCGACTATGCATAAGGATCTTTGCTAAAGCCTAACTAACAATCAAACTAAGAGTTGTAACTACTATGTAAGATGATTATACCTCAAGATACTAGTCCTTCTTGTTCTTGTTGTCCTCCTCGTCGGCCTCCTCAAGTTGAAGAAGATCCACCCGAGAGTGTCTACTATGAGCTTTAACCTCTAATATGAGGTAACTAAGTGGCTTAGAGTGCTAATCTAAGTGACCTAGATAATATAGAGAGTGATTAAGGATTTATTAGCCTTACTAACCTTAGGATTCTCAACTCATGAGACAATTAGGGTTAAGATGAAGAAAAGAGAGCTTGAGGAGAGAGAAAGTGTTTGTGATAATGATATGAAGCTTGGCTCATGTTTGAATAATATAAAGCATGAAAATATCTCACTAAAATATCTAGTAAAATATCAAGCATGCTTCATTTAATTTATAAGATGAATCATCTCCATGAGTCATGGTTCATTTAATGAAAACAACACCTCATTTCCTCCACCTCATTTAAGTTTAAATCAAAAGATAAAAACCTTAATGAGTCATCTCCTTCTAGAAGCTTCCCGACAAATTACGAGAATGCCCCTCCCATCCTTATTTACGAAAAACACGAATACACTGAGACTAGATAAATCCAATAATCTAATACTAGGATCTGACTTAAACCAAAGCCCACTAGAATAATCTGTCCGAATATCATACGTGCACAAGTACATATATATGTTCGAACCCTGTCGTAAAAACCATACGACCTCTATATCGTTTCGTCCGAAGCAGGGAAACCCTCTGTGTGGGACTCTAAAGACTCGACACTACGCTGGCAGTGGGTTTAACCACAGGCCGCAAGCGGTACTAGCTGTACGTAACGGTCCCCAGGTAGATGTCGATAAGAAGGCCGATGAGGAAACCCATCCGAACTCCTACTGAGCCTGTCTGTGGCAATCTCCGTACAGTCCGGTTTGATCGTTTAAGAGTGTCGCATATCGGGCTTATGGGGTGTTAGTTATATGTATGCCCTAGAGGCCATTACTGTACATAGGATGTATATTGTAGTGGATGCTGGGACATATATAGGGAGGACTTTCTTGCTCGACATGATAGTATGCTATCTGGTTACTCTTTACCTTAACGTGTATACCGATTGTCTCTCTGTTACATGTTGGTAAAGCCCTTAGGATGTGTACTTGACTACCTGGACTATGATGCGGATCATACTAGTGGGGACATGGTAGTCCATAAGTACATCCTTCAAGGTCCCTAGTCGTGGGTGTATCGAGACGGGGCATCGATATACCAGAGTAGACTAGCGTATACCTTCTCGACCCATACAGATGGGCGATGGATGATCCCATATCCATTGGTGTTTGACATCAGAGATGATATACGGGTGCTCAGTAAAGACTGGGTACACTGGACGGACTCGCCGAGAACTCCCAGATGGTATTATACCTTACGTCAGATGGCAGTTCTCTGGTGACACTGGTACAGGTTAGTCTGTAGACCCGAGATCGTCATAGAGTCTTGTGTGATTCCCACTGTGCTTTGATTTCCATCTTACCACATCCAAGAGGGCGTGCAAAACGGTGGCTTTTGGGTACAGTCCCGAATCACATGGAGGCAATGAGCGATATGAGGGGATTCGTCTCTCCCGGTATAGGGAGTTGATGTTGCGCTGTGTTCGATTGGCTATAACCGGAAATCCCTGGCCAGGGTTGTTGAGATTTACTCGTAAGTGTTACCAGTAGTTTCTCGAACTGTTATAGACCTCGTATCGACACGACTTATCGAGCTATTGGGGTCTGACGTTTACCACCCCTAGGCGAGATATGCGACATATCAGACGAACAGACCGGACTGTACGGTAGTGTTACTCGTTGGATTCACTGGAGTGTGAGCGGGCTTGCTCGTCGATCTTCTGATCGCTCAATACCCGGGTGGCCGTTACGTTTAGCAGACCGCTTGCGGCTTGTGGGTGTTTGATATGATCATCACCTGCTGCCGGCGTATTGACGAGTCTTTAGAGTCCTACACAGAGGTTTCCTGGCTCAAGTGAAACGAAATAGGAGCGCATATGAGATATGTGCGGGACCGAGAATAATACCAGTATGTGATACTGTATTTGATTCTCGCGATTTGTAACATTGATCGGTTATATGCGATATAACCGGGTTATCGGATCAAGTGTTGATTCGATAAGTTGTTACTATTGATATTAGTCGGTTATATGCGATATGACCGGATCGTTAAATCAAGTGTTGATTTAATGATTTAATGTATAATTATATATATGATATATTACTTTACATTAACTAGTATTGGTTCACTTTAAATGGATTTTCTCACTTGAAGTTCACAACTTGTATATGTGATATACTTTTGTGCACTTGATTGTATCATGTTTGATGATACATGATTGCTAGGGTTTTTGTGTAAAGAATTAAACCTTGGTTAAGTAAATGGTTAGGGTTTTTATTTTATCATTCATTTATCTTTTTAATTTAGATTAAAAGAAATGGCAAAAGAAAACAAAATGGTTTCTTTCTTTCTTTCTTTCATGAAGCTTGTTGAAGCTTCATGAAGCTTTGACCAAGTGACCATTTTGTCTTCATGTTTAACCCTAACCATTTATCTAACCTTAGTCAATTCTCTACACTTGACCATGGTTTGCTTATGATAAGAATTGGTTTTCTTTTCTATTTTGATTTCTTATCATAATACTTATCATAATATTCATCTTCTTCTTCTTGTTCTTCTTCAAGAAGGAAACCTAGCTTTCATCAATGGTGATTTGATGAAAATGAGTGAGAAATCCAATTCTAAAGTGAACCCACTTCCTATTTCTTCATCCTCTACCTCTTGCCAAGTAGTATAGGGTGTTTTCTTCACAAGTTTCATGACTTGGTGAAGTGGGAGCTTGATCTTGTGATGCCTCGACGTAGATCATCTTCGGCATCGAGTCGACGACCTAGCCCGCCCATTTCTCCGATGAAGCCGATGCTAGAGTCATGGATTTCGATTTGGACAGCAAGGAGACTTCATCGTGGAGCTATGGAGGTTGAGGACCGGATCTACAAAGGTTGTATTTCCGTTCACTTAGTTAAATTGTTAACTAGCTTCTTGTTTCGCCTAAACTTCTAGCCAACGATCCGTATTAGGGTTTCTCGGCATCCCTAAAATTTGAAATTGGCATGGTTGATGCCTTATGAGACCTCTTGAGAGTGCCTAGGAACCCTACAGTGGTATCAGAGCCTAGCGAGAGCCTTAGGCGATACTTAGACGATGTTTGAAACCCGATCGAACCCGAAACCCTAACTTTTTCATGCTCTCTGGACTTTTTCTAAAAACTGGGATTTTTCCACATTAAAAATGCTTAAAAAATTCAGCAGGGAATTATAAGAATTACGGTGCAAAATTTAACTCATGAACAGTCCAAAACGCGGCGGAACCGCGGCAGAAGCCTGGCTTCTGCGGCGGTTCCGCGGCAAGATGATGATGTTATCCTCCCCTTTTTGCACAGTAATTCCTACTTAATGATGCTGAGTTTTCTGGGAATTTTTTAATTTGACTCAAGAGTTGAGTATTCTGGGGTTGCTTTGGGAATCGCTGATTCGATCGGATTATCAAACTTTGTCCAAGTGTTTTCCGGATATTTTTGAATATGTTAAAAAATTCAACCGGATATAAATACCCACTTTTTCCCCTGCCAGGAAATTTCCAATTGTTGGATTTTTCCATAGTTTAATGACGTTCTAAGTAGTGCAAGTAACGCGATGGTCCCTCTAGAAGACAATAAACCTTAACTCGATTATGTGACCGTCTTGAGCTGCCCTTTGAACCTTCGGGTTTGGGGCAGTACGGCGTGCCACATGTGAGGCGTTGGCTTGACCCTTCTACGGCTGGACCGTTGGTACTGAGGCACGAAGTGAATGTTTTTAGACTTATTTCATGTGTTGAGTTGTATCGGGAAAACTTGGGTGTTTGACTGTTCGATCGGAAAGTTTAACATTTTCTATTTATCGGGAATGTGATACAATAATTGGAATTCACAAAAAGTTATGAGATAACTGAATGAATGTTGTAAATCTAGCGGTTTAGTCTCACTTGATCGGTTGCCACGGAATTTTGATGTGATCAAAAGTCTGTCGCAATCACGTAGCGTACGCGGATACTCGCCGGGTAAACTTAATAGACAGCCTCACCCCATAGCCCCGACCAAGTGACTGTAGGAGAACCCCGTCGCCGAAAGCATCCGTTCGGGTGCTCGCGGTAGTGGTGTTCCGCCTTGGTGCACTTCGTCGACGGTATCGGGGGTGCGGCCGTCTACTGAAGTTTGCGACGAGCATTCGATCTGGATGCCGGGAATCTTGTTGAATTGCCCGACATAATATTGAAAAGTGTTTTCGATAATGAGACTAAAATGCGGGGTTTATAATTGTTAGGCATGCGATGTCTAAGAAATTTATTTAGTCAGGCAAGCGATGTCTGAGAAGATTGCGGATTCCAACTGTTGTAGTTTTACACTTTCTTTTCTGTGACCGTAAGTGTAATATGTGATATCGCCGGTTTCGTTGCTATATGTCAACGACAATTGGGATGCGCATATTTATTTACGTTGATGACATGTGATGTTATGTGTTGCTGGATATGTTATATTGGAAAGTCGTGTTTGAATAGCCGGGGGGTTTTATGTGAGATGAGTGTTTTTCATTTTCATTCATGTAAAAACTTGTATGTAATATTCTTTTGTTGGGGCACTTCCAGGTAGCGGAAGTTGTCACCGTTTGTATATTATTTACTTTTCCGCACTAGGATAGACCCAAGGAGGAGGGCACAAGTAACCGGGTTCTGGAGTCCAGTGGGAGACCAACTCGAGGAGTCGAGTCCGGGTCTCCTAACTCTAGAATTGGTAGGGTTGCTTGCTGCTCTCGTAGGGGTCTAGGGGTGTGGGTTTGGCTATTCATCACGACCGTGGAATCCGTGTTTTATACTGGCTCGTATTGAAAACACGTACGTCCTAATATATCCAATATTTCATATGTTTCTTCTGCTGCTATATCTATGATGTGATCATGTGATGTTCTGTGATAGATACAGTATATAGTATATATGATATATTATATAGATGTTATTTATGTTTTACACCCGCGCTAGCCCTGCCCTGCTCTGCCGTTAGTTACCTAACCTAACGGTGCACGAGAGGACATCGAGGCGAATGCGGATGGCATAAGTGTACGTCGTATTTATCTGTGATGTTTAGGTACTTAAATGATGGGACTTCATTAATGTGATTAATGAAATAAAAGAAACCTAAAGATGTTGTAGAATCGAATTTCAAAGTAAAATAGGTAGCTACAGTTCTTGCTTTGCATCGTGGTGTTCCTTGTAGAACATCCTGCACCTTATTCGATAGGGAAAGGACCGAGATCCCTTCACCGGGAGTGACTCCTTTAGCAATAACTGGCAGATGCTACACACTCGGTTTGTCTTTTGATGCTTCTATAGTTTCTGCTTTGCACAGTGATATATATGATATATCCCGCACCTCATTCGACGAGGAAAGGACCGACGATCCCTTCACCGGGAGTGACTCCTTTAGCAAAACTAGAAAAGCCTAAAAAACACTCCATTTCAAAAGTCATTCGATCCTACAACGATATCAAGTTCATTACGCAATAGGTTTTCAGAAAAACCTGTCGTAACCCTCCGTCATTTCAGATAAGTACTAGTTAGTATTCGTGCTGCGGTAGTTTGGCATTCGTCAAGGCGTAGTGTACGGTAGCTAACTAGTATTTATCTGCTTATGCATATGATGCAGATTGGATTAGGGTATTCGTACGGCGTTGTTTGGCATTCGTCAAGGGTCGTGCGGGTGGGTTTAATTCAATCAAGAAATGTACGGGTTGAACTTGACTAGTGGACTATGGGTTGTTTGGCATTCGTCAAGGTCATAGAACACTAGGGGTAAAATATTATCGGGAATTTCAAGTGTTGAAATTTGCAATGAGATTGCATACCTTCTATGAGATAATTGGATCCCGATACTCGCTGCGAGTAATTGTTACTCCTGGGAGAGTTTTACACATTACAATTAGCCGATCAAGTAGGTGTCTAGAAAGGTGTCAACGGGGTTACGCCTCTGGGAAAACGAGGTTTACTATAATTAGGTTCGTGCGAAAGCACGGGGGACCTCCCTCAAAGTACCGACACTGGCCTGGCTGAAAGATTGGCGAACTTGTAGCGTGTAATTAATCCCGGCTAGTCTTTCCTTTTAGGGTTTGAAGGAAGATTTGATAAAAAGCAGTGGGAGCCATCCTGATTAGATAAAATAATAACCAATCTATTCTTGCAAGAGCGCACGCTGAGTGTTTTCTTATCTCTCTCCTGGTAGCGACCATATCACGCCTTAATCAAGATAATAAAACGGATATTTGACCGAACCCGCTTGTTATACTGAGCTGGGGAATGTTGGTCCCGCTCCAACTTATAATTGTTATAGGACAGAGCAGGAAATTGGGGAATACCAGATTTCCCGTGCCGCCCAAACGAAGAGAGTGCATGCTGATGCATCATCTTCGGGTGTGTTCGTTACAAAGAACTGTTTCTCAGTATCCTCCGCATCCTGGGTATATGATACCGGATCAGGATCCCAGATATGTAATCTGTTACATAGGGCTACAAAAAGGGTAGAAAAACTGAGAATGGGTGATAAGTTTCATGAGGCAGAAAACGAGGCAAGTGTTGCAGCCAAGTCTGTCGGTCACTGTCACCCTGTATTTTCAATACATTGATTCTGAACGAATGTTATTAAATACCGAACCTGATATACAAAATCATATCAGAGTCTTTATTAGTAAAGAAATGATAAAATTTTGTATCGTTGGATAATGTTTTGAACATTTCCTATATCAAAAGTTGATCGGTTCAGGCACGTTATCTAAAAGCATTGACGTTCTAAATCAAACTACAGTTCTTAGTATTTGGAACACACACAAGAGGAAGAGTTCAGAAATGAACGGATCCTTCTTGAGATATTGTAGACTAGGTCATATCAATGCGACCCGACTAGCTGAAGTTACATATAGATGCATATTTAAATCAGTTTGAATTTACATCTTATGAAACTTGCCAGTCATGTCACAAAGATAAAATGACCATATCTCTGTTTATTGGAAACAGAGAAAGAGTTAGTAAACTCTTGGGATGATACATGTTGATGTATGTAGGTCCCCAGTCTACACATGCCAAGACTGGTTCTTTGTACTTCATTACATTCTCTGATAATCTCTCAAGATTCAAACATATGTTCCTGTTGAAACACAAGTCCGAACCTTTTGAGATATTCAGAGAATCTAATTTAGAAGTAGAGAACCAAAATACGGGTAAAAGTATTATGTCCTTTGATGTGATCAAGGAGGAGAATACTTGAGCATGGAATTCCTGGACTATTCTAAGAATGAGATTCTCTCTCAGCAATACTCCTCCGTATGCACCATAGCACGATGGTATATCGGGGCGGAGCAATCACACCCTATATGATAAGGTGCGCTCTATGATGAGTATTACTGAGTTACCTATTTCCTTTAGGGAGTTATGCACTTGAGAAGCTGCATACCTATTGAATAGGGTTCAAATCAAATCAGTTGCCTACCACTCCATATGAGATATGGAAAGGGAAGAGCCCATATCTCAAGTTAGTTAAGATTTGGGGTTGTCCGGTCTATGTCTAAAAGCAAAATCTGGACAAGCTCGAGGCAAGGTCTGTTATGTAGAACTGGAAATGTTCCAACTATACAAACTGCAGCTGATGATTTGACAGAGCCAAAGGATTCGATAGTAACCAACGAACCTCAGCCTCTCCGCCGATCTAGTAGGGTTCCTCACCCACCTGAGAGATACTCTGGTTTCTCTATGATAGTGGGAGCGGGGATTGCATCATGAGATGATGACCCAACTAGTTTCGAGCTGGCCATCAGGAGTGAGACTCTGTAAGAATGGCTGGATGCTTAGTTATCTGAGATGGAATCCATATACACCAACAAAGTATGGACTTTGGTTGCTATATCTGAAGGGTTAAATCCACATCAGGAGCAAGTATATCTTGAGAAGATTACTTGGTGTAGATGGAAAAGTTGAGACTTTCAAAGCTAGACTTGTTAAAGGTTTTCGCCATTGACCAGGTGTGGATAATGATGAAACCTTTTTCCAGTGGCTACGCTTAAGTCCATCCAGATCCTACTTGCCACGGCTACATACCATGACTACGATATTTGGTGGTTGGGTGTCATGACAGCTTTTCTAAATGATGTTTTAGAAGAGAGCGTCTATAAGTACACAGCCAGAGGGCCTCGTAGACAGTGGGAGCAGCGGAAACGTGTGCAAGATGTTTTATGTGATAAAGCAGGCATCGCGGAGTTGGAACATCTGTTTTGATGAGTTAGTCAAACAGTTTGACATCATCAAAATGGTAGATGAACCTTGTATATACAAAAAGGTAGTAGGGAGTATGGTGGTGATCCTCGTAGAGTACGTGGATGACATACTCTTGATAGGGAAAGAGTTTCCTATGCTACGCTCGGTCAATCTCCGCTTATCACAATGATTCTCCACATAGGATCAAAATGATACCTACTAAATCCTGGGTTTTGGATCTATGAGATAGATCTAAATGGATGTTAGGATTCTCACTAGTTGTAGTGAGATGGTATCAATCGATCCTGGGGAGAATCACTGGAAAGGTTCCAGGGTGATAAGGACGACTGAATGTCAGTCGCAGGCATTGTCTTTTCCCTAAGTAAACGGACGGTATGTTGGAAGAGTTCCAAGCTAGATACCGTGACATACTAGACGATAAAGGCTGGATACATCGCTACTTAAGATGCTACCAAAGAGGCAGTCTGGGTGTATATTAGTTCATGAGATGAACTTAGTTCCTCCCATTGTGTGACAATGGAGTTGTGGCTTTTGCCAAGGAACGTTCGTTCGATCAGTGATCCAGACATATTCTAAGGCAGTATCACCTGATCATGGAGATGGTTGATCTCCAGGGTGATCGAGGTTAGGAGAGTAGACTCAGAGGACAACACGGCGGATCCACTCACGAAGGCCTATTCCCAGAGAGAGACTTTTATGGGATGGTTGAGTATGAGATACTACAACCACTGCTACAGATGGCCCTAGTGCAAGTGGGAGATTGTTAGTTATATGTATGCCCTAGAGGCCATTACTGTACATAGGATGTATATTGTAGTGGATGCTGGGACATAAATAGGGAGGACTTTCTTGCTCGACATGATAGTATGCTATCTGGTTACTCTTTACCTTAACGTGTATACCGATTGTCTCTCTGTTACATGTTGGTAAAGCCCTTAGGATGTGTACTTGACTACCTGGACTATGATGCGGATCATATTAGTGGGGACATGGTAGTCCATAAGTATATCCTTCAAGGTCCCTAGTCGTGGGTGTATCGAGACGGGGCATCGATATACCAGAGTAGACTAGCGTATACCTTCTCGACCCATACAGATGGGCGATGGATGATCCCATATCCATTGGTGTTTGACATCAGAGATGATATACGGGTGCTCAGTAAAGACTGGGTACACTGGACGGACTCGCCGAGAACTCCCAGATGGTATTATACCTTACGTCAGATGGCAGTTCTCTGGTGACACTGGTACAGGTTAGTCTGTAGACCCGAGATCGTCATAGAGTCTTGTGTGATTCCCACTGTGCTTTGATTTCCATCTTACCACGTCCAAGAGGGCGTGCAAAACGGTGGCTTTTGGGTACAGTCCCGAATCACATGGAGGCAATGAGCGATATGAGGGGATTCGTCTCTCCCGGTATAGGGAGTTGATGTTGCGCTGTGTTCGATTGGCTATAACCGGAAATCCCTGGCCAGGGTTGTTGAGATTTACTAGTAAGTGTTACCAGTAGTTTCTCGAACTGTTATAGACCTCGTATTGACACGACTTATCGAGCTATTGGGGTCTGACGTTTACCACCCCTAGGCGAGATATGCGACATATCAGACGAACAGACCGGACTGTACGGTAGTGTTACTCGTTGGATTCACTGGAGTGTGAGCGGGCTTGCTCGTCGATCTTCTGATCGCTCAATACCCGGGTGGCCATTACGTTTAGCAGACCGCTTGCGGCTTGTAGTTGTTTGATATGATTATCACCTGCTGCCGGCGTATTGACGAGTCTTTAGAGTCCTACACAGAGGTTTCCTGGCTCAAGCGAAACGAAATAGGAGCGCATATGAGATATGTGCGGGACCGAGAATAATACCAGTATGTGATACTGTATTTGATTCTCGCGATTTGTAACATTGATCGGTTATATGCGATATAACCGGGTTATCGGATCAAGTGTTGATTCGATAAGTTGTTACTATTGATATTAGTCGGTTATATGCGATATGACCGGATCGTTAAATTAAGTGTTGATTTAATGATTTAATGTATAATTATATATATGATATATTACTTTACATTAACAAGTATTGGTTCACTTTAAATGGATTTTCTCACTTGAAGTTCACAACTTGTATATGTGATATACTTTTGTGCACTTGATTGTATCATGTTTGATGATACATGATTGCTAAGGTTTTTGTGTAAAGAATTAAACCTTGGTTAAGTAAATGGTTAGGGTTTTTATTTTATCATTCATTTATCTTTTTAATTTAGATTAAAAGAAATGGCAAAAGAAAACAAAATGGTTTCTTTCTTTCTTTCTTTCATGAAGCTTGTTGAAGCTTCATGAAGCTTGTTGAAGCTTCATGAAGCTTTGACCAAGTGACCATTTTGTCTTCATGTTTAACCCTAACTATTTATCTAACCTTAGTCAATTCTCTACACTTGACCATGGTTTGCTTATGATAAGAATTGATTTTCTTTTCTATTTTGATTTCTTATCATAATACTTATCATAATATTCATCTTCTTCTTCTTGTTCTTCTTCAAGAAGGAAACCTAGCTTTCATCAATGGTGATTTGATGAAAATGAGTGAGAAATCCAATTCTAAAGTGAACCCACTTCCTATTTCTTCATCCTCTACCTCTTGCGAAGTAGTATAGGGTGTTTTCTTCACAAGTTTCATGACTTGGTGAAGTGGGAGCTTGATCTTGTGATGCCTCGACGTAGATCATCTTCGGCATCGAGTCGACGACCTAGCCCGCCCATTTCTCCGATGAAGCCGATGCTAGAGTCATGGATTTCGATTTGGACAGCAAGGAGACTTCATCGTGGAGCTATGGAGGTGGAGGACCGGATCTACAAAGGTTGTATTTCCGTTCACTTAGTTAAATTGTTAACTAGCTTCTTGTTTCTCCTAAACTTCTAGCCAACGATCCGTATTAGGGTTTCTCGGCACCCCTAAAATTTGAAATTGGCATGGTTGATGCCTTGTGAGATCTCTTGAGAGTGCCTAGGAACCCTACAGGGGGCGGCAAGCGTCAGACCCCTAATAGCGGTATAAATCGTGTCAGAGTACAGTCCAAAACACACTGAGAAACTACTGGAGCACCTACCAGCAAATCTCGCTTGTCCTGGCCAGGGATTTTGTGTAATGGCGTTCCGAACACAGCGTGACATCAACCCTCAATACCGGGAGAGACGAATCTTATCTAACCGTCACTGCCTCCAAGTGCTACGGGACTACACCCAACTACTACCTGTTTGCACGACTTAGCAGAGCCGTGGTAGGGTAGTAAGCTAAGAACAGTGAGAACACACTTGAAGCGAAGTAGCAGTGTCAAGTCAACGGACTATGCTGTACTCATGTCACCTGGGAACTGCTACCTGACGATAGGTATAGTACCAACCAGCAGTTCCCAACGAGTCTTGTCCGGTGTACTCGTAACCTAACGAGCATCTGCATACTATCTCCAGTACAACGTACTAATGGCTGTGGGACAGACCATCTCCCATGCTGGGATGAGAAGCGTATACACTAGTCTACTCCGGAATATCGATGCACTGTCTCGATAATCCTACGACTAGGGACCTGTATAAAGATGTGCTTGTAGACTACCCAGCCCCCACTAGTGTGACTGCCATCACAACGCTGGTAGTCAAGCAAAGATCCTAAGGGCTCTATCAATATGTATTAGCGATACGTTAAAAGAAACATATACACATATTAAGATAGATACAAACTAAGTAGCATACTACAATATCGAGCAAGACTGTCATAAATCCGTGTATATATCCCAAGCTTCCAAAATGTAATATACAAGCTAGTACTATATAATAATAGCCTCTAGGGCATATAACACTAACATTAACTAGTGGGGTGACTGACATCGACTTACAACATCATCAAAATGTTTACAATGGCAAAACGCTAAATTCCGGACATAGATTCTCAAACTTAAAGGCAAGTTTGAGTAAAGCGCTCCTAGCCTATTTGATCATCTCTTTATGCATCCTTTCCCGAATACAAGCTTCGGGATCCCCGCTAATGTCTTCCATCCTCTGATACGCGGATAGTATCGCTTTCTGTTGAAAGACGCGGTGCAAAACAGTGACGAGATCATCTCTCCGCCTCTTCGATATCAGACCCATCAGATATATTGAATGCACCTTGTCGTCAGCGTCATCAAGTGTCCCGAGCGGTATAGCTTCATCAAGCTCAGGAAGCGCTTCCCTGATCGATCCAACGATAATCTTCAAAAGGGTAGAACGGTGAGAGAGCAATCGACCGTTGTGATCATCAAAGCGACGCATCACCTCATCGCATTGGGCATCAGTGTACTCCTGGCCTTGAAAGCGACCTTGTATGCAGATGTCTTCATAGGAGACAATTTCCTCGATGTCATATAGATGGCCAGCCATGATACCTGAAAAGAAACCCTGTGGAAAGTTAGCAATAAAAATAAAGCTAGCATCACAGAATCAAGGTGGTGGCTCATCAAAGATGAGACATGTGCCCATTGTGAGAATCCAAAAGGGTTCTCATTAAATGAATAGTGCTCATTAAACATTGAAGTTGAAAACTCCCAATATCCCCTGAAAGGCGGGCTCTTTAAAACAAACAACAAACAACAAATTCAAATCTGTGAAAAAAGGGATTAAAACCCCAAAAATTCTAGAAAAAGAAAAACATCTAAGAATAGTAAAAGGAATAAAATTTCCAAAGTTCTTAATATTCAAATCAGAGCTAAGCTCTGCTAAAAAAATGGAATTAAATTCCCCTAAACCAGTGGGATTTAATTCCAGAAATCTCCATGTTAGAAAATTCATGGGTTAATTGATGGAATCAAATCCCCAAAAAATGTCAAGATTGACAGCAAGGTAAAACCCTAAGAAGGAGAATCAAACATTCTCAAGTCTTGGATACGGACATCCAGATCCACGATCTATATATAAAAAAGGGTTTTTTCTTTAGATCTCCAAGAGATCGATTCAAAAGAAAAAAGAGAGCTAAGCTCTGTCGAATCTGATAATGGATTCAAAATCCAAAAATAAAAATATATATATGATCAAAAGGGTTAAGAGCTAAGCTTTGTTCATAATCCCCATCAAGAAATTTGGCAGAGTTTACTCTGTTCAAAAGAGGTTCTTGAGGACAGAGATCTAAGATCTGGAACGAGAATTAAATTCTCAAAAGAAGAGTACGACTCAAGGAAGAAGATGATGAGATAACAGTCATCTTAAGGACCAAAGCCCCTATTTATAAGACGTGGGGCAGAACGGTTCAGCATCCTAGGTAATCCAATGGTGGTAAAAGTGACACTATTGTACTCAGGTGTGAGTCATGTGAGAACAACGGCGGGGGGCATTTGTTCCCCTATTAATTAAACACAATAATAAGAGCTAAGCTCTGTTAAATCCAATGAGGTAGCATCTCACGTGCTCCCCACGTTAGCGCCATCGCTGACCTCTTATAGGATTAAATCCTATAGTGGCGCCGCACGTGAAGTTCACGTGAGCACCAATGTGCAAAGCACAGAAACGCCTGTTATGTATAAGAATTTAATTCTTGAGTGGTGTCCACGTGCATAACACGTGAGCGCCAGCGTCTAAATTAAGAGCGGACAGAATTAAATTCTACATAAAAATTATTTCCCTAAAACTTGGGATATTCTCTTTTAAACAGAACCGTTGGATCAAAAATTCAATGGTGATGATAAATCATCAAATGATAGAATTAAATTATATTAGGAGAAAATATCTCCTTAATCTTTCTAAGTGAGAAAGATATTCTCGGTTGGATCAAAAATCCAATGATAGAATTAAATTCTATTTTTGGGAATATATTTCCCCAATTTTTCTAAACAAAGAAAGATTATTCTCTATAAAACAGAGAGCTCTTGGATTAAAATCCAATAGTGATTAAAAATCACCGTTTGACAGAATTAAATTATGTATATGGGAAAATATTTCCTTAATTTTGTTAAAAACAAGAAAACATATTCTGTAAAACAGAAATCACTGGATAAAAAATCCAACAGTAGATAAAATTCCCCAAATAATTTTTGAAACCAATAAAATCAATTAGAATCTTTCAATGAGAGATTTTCTCAAAACTAATCAATAATTTGCTTTGCCTATAAAAATGACCCGAGACTTCAAGTCTCACACACGCGCAAAAATTGAGAAACCCCCATAAGCTTCTGCAAACAAAAAGATAGAAGCTGCAACCGAGAATTCAATTCTCCTTCAAAGAAAATCTACCTGTTCTTTCAAACCCTGGGTAAAGAAAAGTAGAGATAAAATGTATTTCTTTTGTCTAGCAAAAAGAAAATAAGGGTTCAACCCTTTATAAAAAGAACTTGGTTCTTTCTCTGATCCGAGATTTGCAAAGCAAATCTCCGCACAAGTTGAGAATTTAATTCTCATCGTGGAGATTTTGTTTTTAAAACTCAAAATCTAGAGAAAATAACTAGATTAAAAAAAGGAGAAGAGAACTTATGGTTCTAGGAATTTATTTCCTCTGCAAGCAGGGTTTAACCCTATATAAAAGAACTTAGCATGAAAAGAAACTTAGTTCTCCAATAAAAAAACAAAGAGAAAAGATCCCAAATCTTCAAAAACAAAGATCTCGGTGATCATTAATGGTCAAAATGCCATTAACAGAGATTCAATCTCTAAAAAAGAGAAGAAACTCAGCGACTCACGTGAAAAACACTTGAGCGCCCAAAAGATTCCCAAAACAGGAGACTCAGCGCCTCACGTACTTCTCACGTGGACACCCCAAATAAAGGACTCAGCGCTTCACGAGCTTCCTGCGTGGACGCTAATAAAGGACTCAGCGCTTCACGAGCTTCCTACGTGGACGCTCAAAACAGAAGGCTATCGCCTCACGTGAAATACACGTGAGTGCTGAGTATAAGTGCTTAGCACTTCATATTCAGTCAAAATGACTGAGTGCTTAGCACCGATTGGGCAAGGCCCACACCTTAGCGTCGCACGTACTCCTCACGTGAGCGCTATACCAAATGCTTAGCACTCCATATTCAGTCAAAATGACTAAGTGCTTAGCACTGATTGGGTAGCACTCATATCTCAGCGCCTCATGTGCTCTTCACGTGAGCGCCATACAAAAGTACTTAGCACTATATATTAAGTTAAAATGACTTAAGTGCTTAGCACTGATTGGGTAGCGCCCATGACTGAGTGCCTCACATGATACACATGTGAGCGTCAGAGCCACAAATAAGTGTTTAGCACTTCTGAATAAAAGGAGACAGCCCAAGACTGAGCAAACAGAACCACAAATGAGTGCTTAGCACTTCTGAATAAGAAAAAGGCCGCGCAGACCAAGCCCAAATTGCCTGAGTTTCTGAAGTTTCTTACAGCTAAGCCCAAATGCTATGTTGTTGGATCTCAACAAAAATTTGATGATCCCTGAGATGTTGCTAAGTTGATTTTAGTCTTAAATAAGGCTAACGTATCCTTAGTAAAAAATAAATTGAGCCCAAATGTTCATATATTTAAATAGATCTTAATCTCAAACTAAATTTATGGTCCTTAAATAAAACAAAGTATTTTTGAACTAAAGGAAAATATAATCTAAGTTCAAAACCCCAAATCTAAAAATATACGGATTTGGACTGATTCACGTTCTACGTGTGACGACATAAACTAGTCTCCGTATACAATCCACGGGCAACCAAAACAAATAAAATAAACACACGACACGAAGTGAATTGCTGGAGAAGAAGAAAGGGTTATTGCAACGCGATAACGTAATTAACTGCAGGGCCTTACGCTTGCAGGGAAGAGCGTCCTCACAATCAAAAACTCTTCACAAATGAGAGGGAATTTGATAAAGTCTGCTGCAACGGTCCCATCTGTCCAAACCTCCGATATACGGTGCCATAAATCAACCTGGTATGTTCGGAGAGGTGGATGGATAAGTCCAAATAGCATCTGCCCTCCAAATTCAGGCTAGACGTCCCAATGTCTCGGTCCAGTCTTTCAGTGGTAAACAGGCATGCCTGCTTGTTCTTATGACTTCTTTCATGTCAGAGATGGTGATAATGAGAGTTAACTAGAAATTCAACTCAGACCCCTATCCTATCTCTAAGAAGTAAGAGCTCTAGTTTTTACGTGTGCCTGGCTTGAGCATATGCCACGTATGACAGTGCAGTAGTACAGTAATTCATGCTTTATAGTTAATTGAGACTGGAAACCTGTCCGTCAATGTAGGTCTCACCTAACTCTAAGTGCATTGCGTTATGCTGACCATAGCTTGAGCATGTTGTATTGCCATAACAAAGCTCTTACACTTGGGTCCTATACAGAGGGAGTTTAATCAAGTGACTTAAATAGATGATAAAAACACACACATGATGTCATGGACTTGTAACGGTTTTTTCTTTGACCTTTTTATCTGGCGTACCCGAGTACTCTAGGAGTAGACCTAATTGCTTAGACTGGCACTTTTGTGTTCTATCCTCAGTACTAGAGTTCCTCAGTTCAATTAGGCATAACTTATCTCAATTCTAGAAATTTTCATGCAAACTTTCTTTATTTAATGCCCTCCCATTTTTGAAGAAATCAAGTTTGTCAATTGTGTTAAGCATTATGTTCATCTAGCAGTTTTGTTGGTATGCTTATTATGAACAGGGTTACTTTATAGTATTCTTTTCCAAGAATCTACGAAAACATTATGTATTTAAGTTGGCTCGATTCGCATCTAATTTATGTATCATTCAGGTAGCAACTTCCTTATGCTCCGCTGACTGTTTCCTGTTGCAATCTGGTAATACTCTATTCAATTGGCATGGCAGTTTTAGTACCTTCGAACAACAGCAGTGGGCTGCAAAACTAGGTGAACTTTTAAAGGTATATTTTCAGAATATATTTCATTTTCCACTATTTTCCATGCTTCTCTCTAATACCAATCTTATTCCATATCAGCTTGTTGTTATGCATATTTATGCCCATGACTCTTTAGGCTCTATTTCATATTGCTGAGTGCTTCTTTTTCCAACTATTTTATTGCGTTAAATTATTAAGAAAAATAAGAAAAAGACTAGTAAGAATGACAAGCATTCAGTGCACACTAAAAATGTTAATGAAAATTCCATGAGTAACAAAATTTGACATCAAAATCACAGAAAGCTATTTTCTTATGACCCATGAACCAATAGCTCTAACAAAAATTATCAGTAATGTTTATTTAAAAATGAATAGAAGATTACTAAAACACAATAACGTTGTTCCAGGCTGGGAAGTGTTGCCAATTCACACACCTATTCTAGCTACCTAAACAAATGTTAGTTTTTGACAGTCAGGAGTCCATCTACTTCCAATTAATGTGTGTGTGATCACTGCAAATTCAAATGCTCAACATCCTTTAAGCATAGCAAACTCTTTTATATCCTTGTGAGCGAAACAAAGGCACTCCTGTCTCTCCTAGGATGCTGACAAGCCATCCTCCTGGTGAACGTAAATGTGAACTTTTTTCCAATAGAAGTTAACTTTGAGTTTTTTTCTTCTATTTTTTTGTAAGAAATATGGATTTTTCCATATATGCCCTCAAAATTTGCCTAATTTCATATCTTTCCCTTCATTTCATATTTCAATATACCCCCTTAAAAGTTTACCGTCACTCAAAAAATGCCTCTGTCCAAAAAATTAACCAGGGTTCATTGTTAACCTAGCTATGGTTGGATCTACTAATTTCCTTCCATTATTTCCAAATTAAACCCAAATTATAGAAAAGTTAAATAAACCTAAACCCAATTTCTCAAATTAAGCTCATCTTCTTTGATTACCCTTTCCATGGCCAAAACACATTTCAAATATGAGCGTCTTTTTGCCAAAAAGAGTATTGTTTGTGAATAAATGGGTTTGGAAAGAAGAATACAGAAGATGAAGAGCGGTGAAGGGAGAGAGAACCAATAGATTCTACATTCAACACAAACCACACATGAAATCCTAATCCCTTCATATTATACATTTAAGGTTGGATTTGGAAATTAAGTTTGGGGTTTTGAGATCAGTAAAACTCGGTTTGGGCCCACATGGATGCACATAGGCTTTTAATATAGTGGGATTCCATCCAAAAGACTCAAGCCTTATGGAGGTTTATCCCATCTTATATCTTATACCCATATGCATCCTACAATTTTCCCGATGTGGGACTAAATATTTTCCATATTCTCAACACGATAAAGAGGACTTACAAACACCTGAGTTTTGATACCATGTAAATCTCGGTTTAGGCCCACAACACATGGGCCCGCATGGATACACATGGGCTTTTAATATAGTAGGACTCCGTCCAAATTACTCAAGGCTTATGAAGGTTTATCCCATCTTATACCTTGTACCCATATCCATCCCATAATTTTCCGATGTGGGACTAAATGTTATCCACATTCTCAACAAAATAAACAAGAGAAAAAAGCTTGAAAAAGAAAGAGCAAGACGAGAAAATGGAGTTAGGAAGAAGAACTTGGAGATGAACAGAAGAAATGTAGAGAAGTTGAGGAAAGAGAAGAAGATGAGAGCGAAATGTCTTGATGGGTAATTTTGTTATTTTCATTGATAGAAAACTTCCTATTTATTCCGAGTTAAATTAACTAGAGGCTTTTTCAGTTTAACTTAAAAGTTTTGAGGGAATACATGGAAATATGAACTAAAATGCGGGATATATGAATAAATCTCTCAAAATATCCAAAACTGTTTTCAATCTTGTATAAAATTTTCTAATATCTTAGTGTAATTATGATTGTCATAAACTTTTATATCTTGAAGTTGGGACTTCAATGCCTTTTCCTGAATATGAAGCAGCAAAATTTACATTCTACATTCAAATATATTTTACTTTGGGTTTTTTGTCCCCTTAACCTATCAATTTTCTAATATATTTTTTTAACTTTTGAGCCCACAGCCTGGGGTTGTGTTGAAGCAGGCCAAGGAAGGAACAGAGAGCTCTGCATTTTGGTTTACTCTTGGTGGAAAACAGAGTTTTACCACTAAAAAGGTTACAAATGATACTGTAAGAGAACCTCACTTGTACACCTATTCCTTTAACAAAGGTTGGTAATCTGCTTGTAATGATACTCATATTTGATAGTATATGCATGTCTATCCCTATCTTTTAATTCCTTTCACTGTGTTCTGTGTATCGGAATATCTAATGAATCTGGATGGCATGATTTTTTTACCGGTGATTGCCCAGGAAAACTACAGGTTTGCTATCCTGTTCTATTTGCATTGTAACTTGCGATCTTTGTGTTGGGTCTGTGTTCTCTCATCTCTCTCTCTCTCTCTCTCTCTCTCTCTCTCAGGTAGCTGAGGTTTTCAACTTCTCTCAAGACGATTTATTGACCGAAGACATCTTAATACTCAATACTCATGCCGAGGTTTTTGTTTGGGTTGGTCAATCTGTGGGTCCCAAAGAAATGCAAGAGGCTGTTAATATTGGCCATGTATGACTACTTGATTATATCTTTCTATGCTGTGTTATCTATTTTTTTATGTCCTTAATTTATCAAATACATTTTCCAGAAATACATTGAGCTTGCAGCTTCTCTTGAAGGGTTATCTCCTGATGTTCCACTTTACAAAGTCTCTGAAGGGAATGAACCATGTTTCTTCACGACTTACTTCTCCTGGGATGGAACAAAGGCAACTGTATGTCTAGCAACTTATAAATTTTATTTTCATGTTCTGTTGCAAAATTATGCATAATGCTGATGGCTTGTGTACGGCATTCAAATATAAAAACAAATATATTTCCTCAGACAAAATAAAAGATAAGAATATTAGAGGAAAAGGAGTGTATGTTGCCACCTAGAAATTTTCTACACTGTTGGCTCTAAAAGTCAAACATCCGTGATCCATTTAGCACTGGTCCTCTTAATCATCATGTCCTTAAATATGAGCATGTTAAGGATAAAAAGTTACTTAGTGATTAAGAATAAAGAGTTTCTTACTGGTTAAGAAGAAAGAGTTACTTAGTGGTCAAGAATAAGTTATTTAGTAGTAAACTAAGGATAATTTAGATATTTTAGTCATTCCATGTAATTTAAAAAACCCTAGTTATTTTATAATTTTATTATAAATACAGGCAAATCTCCTCCCCTCTCATGATTTGTTTTCCTCCAATACTATGTTTTACTTTTGTATAGAGCACCAAAATCCTAGATCTAATCAACTCCAAAACTCAAAAAACCATTACTCTCATGTCCATCTCCTCAACTAGCCGCCACCACATGTCCTTGTTCTCGACTCCATCTCCACAACACTCCGCTGCCACAAAGCTTTACTGAAACCCTAGCCTCCTTCAAGTCACGAAGCCATGTCCAAACTCACCAACTTCAACCGCTGCTTCAACCCATGCCACAAGTTCTCCAAGCCACGCCTCGCCGCTTCCAGATCCGTCCTTAACTTACCTCAGTCACCACCAATCCGCTGCCTTTTAAAAGCCATAGATGCCACCGCCTCTTGACCAGCTGGGTTGGTTTGATTAATCTAGTAATATAAGTTTGCATTCTCAAATTGCATGCTCCGGTCCTCTATATATGTGACGCAAGAAAACATCGTGCTAATTTTTATTTCGAACCTAGTAACTTCTCACATTCAATATTAAGTTCCAGTAGTTAACTTTAGCTTCTAAAAATATTGTGAAGTAAACTGGTGGAGATGACAGCATTTTACGTCGCTTTTATGTGTACAAAGCGTTTTTGCAGAAAGTTTGAAAGGAACATGCAGTCATGTTTGTGCCATGGTCATTAACCATTTCTTGCAACCAATGTATCAACATATTTCTGTATCTTATCTAGTTCTATAGAAAAGATCTTGTGGATAATTATTTAGTATATGCTGTGTGCAAATTTAATACTTAATTTTATTCTGATGAAAATAGGTTAAAGGGAATTCATTTCAGAAGAAGCTCTCTCAGTTATTTGGAACAGCCATTCGTGTACCAGAGGTAAATAATTATATCTGTATAGTTTTTAATCTGGGAAAATAGTTATCCATTGCATCAACAATATATTTACTCTCTCTCATATAGTTAAATCATAGTGGCATGTTTGATTTGATCTGCTCTTCCACAAATTGAATTAAACGTCACGGCAGTATTGAAGTTATCGACATATGCTCTACATTTGAAATAACATTTTTTCAATGAAAATCTCTCTCTCTCTCTCACACACACACACACACACATATCGGAGGCTAATTTACTCTCAGGGCATAGCCAGCTTAGTTATGCCCTGTGGATTATTACACCATTTGCCCATCATGTATGGATATTGCCCATCATGTATGGATAAAGGAGAGCTACTTTTTGTCATTTTCAAGAAAAGAGAAAGTATAAAATTTTGCAAAGATCCTATGAGATTTTCTCTATTTGTATTAATCAATTTATTATTTAATTACAAAGATTTTCTCATTCTACTTCCTTGAAAATGACAAAAAGTACCCCTTTTATCCATACATAATGGAAAAATGGTGTGATTATCCATACATGATGGGAAAATTATGTAATTATTCACAGGGCATAACTAAGCTGGTTATGTTCCGAGAGTAAATTAACCCCCTATATATATGTATGTAGGTGGGCTAAATTGCAGAAAGGTATCCTTGAACTTTCATATTTTTTGCGATTAATACCATGAACTAATTTAATTACAAACAAGTATCGGGAACTATCACCTCAGATTGCAACTAAATACCATCAACTTTTCTTCCGTCTGCAAACATTGTGTTTAACTGCCTTATTTGACTTGTTTTCCCCATTTTACCCTTATGTTCTTAGAAAATTTTTAAAAAGAAAAATAAAAATAAAAAAACAAAGCTAACTAAAAGCAAGTTCATCATCATCAACATGAGCTCTGCCTCCATCCCCATCCCTGCCCTCCTCACCTCTTCCGCTCTCGCAGCTATCAAATCCTTTGCCGACACCTCTTCCGCTTTTGTCATCGTCGGCGAGGTCAGTTCTTCTCCAATGGACTGAACCCATGCCGCCGCCTCCGAGTGCCGCCCAATTCTCTCCCCCTTTCTCCCCCAAACCCTCAAGAAATCCCCAAACCCCCATCACCCCCATCACCCCCAAAACAATCCCAACCTCGCTCTCAATTCAGCCCCAAATCCTAAAATCCCTCTCAACATCGGTTCTCCTTCACTTTTCGAGATCGGCGAGCATGCAACTCTTTCTCTTCAACTTCATCTCCTTGAAGGCCAAGTTGACGAGATCGCGAACACAATCTCGCTTTCGACAACGATGGAGAAATAGAAATTGAAGATAGGTTCGGGGCCGCCGCTGTCGAATTTTGTACGAGAGATCCAAAAATGTATCGCGTGGCTCCAGTACGAAATCACCTTGATCCGCGGCGGTTGAAGAGGAGCCATGGCCGGATCTTGAAGATGAGAGGCTGCATGTCACCAGCGACGCCAAGGGAAAGGGAGAGGCGGAGGTTGGCATGGACGAGGAGGCCGATGAAGGTCAGGGACTTGGAAAGATCGAAAGGGTAATTAAATAAAGAAATATTTTAAATTGACAAAAGATTAATAAAAGATCGAGGAGTGTAATGGTCCATTCATGTAGCATATTTAACGCCGTATGTTATTTATGTCAAAAAAGTTCATGGTACCAATATCTACTTATTAAAATTCATGGTATCAATCGCAAAAAACCTGGAAGTTCATTGGTACATTTATGCAATTTAGCCTTCCAGAAAACTACCAAATACTGTCTTGGTTATGAGAAAATACCAAATACACTCAAAACTATAGGAAACTACCCCAAAACTTTTAAAAACTACAAGAAACTAGCATAAAACATTAAAAAACTGCCATAACTAAGGTGCCACGTCAGGAAAATTTGCAAGAGACTACCACAAAACCTTCAAAACATGATAAATTTTTGTAATTATGATAGTTTTTCGTAGTTTCTCATAACTGAGCCAAAATATTTAGTAGTTTTTGAAATTAAGCCATATCTATGTATATTTGTATGTGTATGTGTATGTGTATATGCATATGTATATGTATGTGTGTATATCTAAGTGCATATGTATGTCTATATATGTCTATATACACATATCCCTATATATGTATAGGGAGGCGATCTATTGAGGCTGGTGCTCATATTATAAAATGAGGTCAACTTCACAAACTCTCAATCTACCGTATTTTTCACCAATCCATCCTGTCGGTGTGACCTTGTCATACATAGGTTATGTATCAAAGATCATGAGATTTGGAGACCTCAAGCATATCTATCAATCAATCTTATTTTTTATGTATCGAAAAGTCATTAATTATTACTCCACCTAATCAATGTGTTAGAGGTCTCCAAATCTCGTGATTTTCAATACAGAACATATCCATGACATGTTGATCACGATGACCGGTCGGGTCGGTGAAAAACATGGCGGTTTGGGAGTTTGAGAAGTTGGTATCATTTTATAAAATGAGCACCGACCTCAATTGATCGCTTCCGTAAATAATATAGACACACACACACATATATATATACATGTGTGTATCTATATATGTATATGTATAAATACACACACATACACATATGTATGTATACACAAACACGTGAGCACACACAATATATATGTGTATGTATAAATGGAAAAATGTTCCTAAAGCGACATTTTAGAGTGCAACCTAAAGAGTCGCCTACGTGGCACATCATGAAAGGCCCCAGCTCATAAATAAATGCAATGTAATTAATGAAACCATGCATTTATGTGCTAAAAACATCAATGAAGTGCAAAATGGGTAACTTCTTAGATTGCACCCAAAGAAGTCTCCTTAGGGCCACTTGACCTATGTATAAATACATTTTATGTATACACACTCACACACACATACATAAATAGATGTACACACACAGACATACATATACATGTATGTGGGGGCACACAAATATTTATACACACCCAGGGGGAGAAAGAGACTATGCTCCACCCGATAGGATTTGGAAATAATCACTAAGGAGGGTTGGCATGGACGAGGAGGCTGATGAGGGTCAGGGACTTGGAAAGATCAAAAGGAAAGGGTAATTAAATAAAGAAATATTTTAAATTGACAAAAGATTAATAAAAGATCGAGGAGTGTAATGGTCCATTCATGCAGCATATTTAACGCCGTATGTTATTTATGTCAAAAAAGTTCATGGTACCAATATCTACTTATTAAAATTCATGGTATCAATCGCAAAAAACCTGGAAGTTCATTGGTACATTTATGCAATTTAGCCTTCCAGAAAACTACCAAATACTGTCTCGGTTATGAGAAAATACCAAATACACTCAAAACTATAGGAAACTACTCCAAAACTTATAAAAACTACAAGAAACTACCATAAAATATTAAAAAACTGCCATAACTAAGGTGCCACGGCAGGAAAATTTGCAAGAGACTACCCCAAAACCTTCAAAACATGATAAATTTTTGTAATTATGATAGTTTTTCGTAGTTTCTCATAACTGAGCCAAAATATTTAGTAGTTTTTGAAATTAAGCCATATCTATGTATATTTGTATGTGTATGTGTATGTGTATATGCATATGTATATGTATGTGTGTATATCTAAGTGCATATGTATGTCTATATATGTCTATATACACTTATCCCTATATATGTATAGGGAGACGATCTATTGAGGCCGGTGCTCATATTATAAAATGAGGTCAACTTCATAAACTCTCCATCATCTCTATCTTTATCATCTAAGATGTGGACACACAAAATATCATGTGATTCTACCATTTTTCACCATTGAATTAGCAATGTAAAAAGTTCAATTGTCGAAAACCGTTAATTTTGCACCCATGAAATTAACGGTGAAAAAGTGGTAGAATCACAGGAAATTTGGTGTATCTACTGAAAGGTTCCTAGGCACTCTAGTAAGGTCTCACAAGGCATCGGACATGCCAATTTAAAATTTTTTGGTGCCGAGAAACCCTAGACTACGGATCGTTGCTAGAATTTTAGGCGAAAAGTAAACTAGTTAACACTTAACTACTTGGATATGGAAATAACAACCTTTGTAGATCCGGATATCCACCTCCACGGCTCTGCAACGAAGTCTCCTCGCTGTCCATGTTGAACCCCGGGCTCAAGCGTCGGCTTCGTCGAAGAAACGGGTGAGCTAGGTCGCCGGCTTCGTGTCAAAGACGATCTACGTCGAGGCATCGCAAGTTCAAGCTCCGACTTCACAAACTTGTGAAACTTGTGAAGTAAACACCCAAAACAACTTGGCAAGAGATAGAGGGTGAAGAAATAGGAGGTGGGTTCTCTTTAGATTTGGATTTCTCTCACTAATACTCAAGTTGCCATTGGAGTAGCAAGCTTGAAGAAGAAGAAGAAGATGAAGAAGATGATCAAGTATTATGATAAGTCCTTTTAAAATAAAAAGAAAAAGCAATACTTATCATAATTCTTACTAGGGTTAAGTATAGAGAATATACCATGGTTAATGGATAGGTTAGGGTTAAGCATGAAGATAAGAAAGGATAAGTAGTCAAAGCTTCATGAAGCTTCAACTAAATGACAAAGAAAGCCACCATCCTTTTTTAAATCATTTCCAAATAAACAAATGAAAATATAAATAAATAAATAAATATGCAAAACCCTAATTATCATAATAACCATGGTTTAATTCTATTCACTTAACCATATGATCAAGTATCATCAAACATGATACAAAAAATGCACAAAAGTATATCACATATACAATGTGCAATCCAAGTGAGAAAAATCCGTTTAAAGTGAACCAATACTAGTTAATGCAAAGTAATATATCATATATATAATTATACATTAAATCATTAAATCAACATTTGATTCAATGATCCGGTCATGTCGCACATAACCGACTAGTATGCAATGTATTGATTTATCGAATCAATGATTCGATAACTAGGTCATATCGAATATAACCAATCGAAACATTTATCGCGAGAATGAAATGCGGTATCACATACACGCATTATTCTCGGTCCTGCACATATCTCATATGCGCTCCTATTTCGTTTCGCTTGAACCAGGAAACCTCTGTGTAGGACTCTAAAGACTCGTCAATACGCCGGTAGCAGATGATGATCATATCAAGCATCCACAAGCCGCAAGCGGTCTGCTAAACGTAACGGCCACCCGGGTATTGAGCGATCAGAAGATCGACGAGCTAACCCGCTCACACTCCTGCGAATCCGACCAGTAACACTTACCGTACAGTCCGGTCTCTTCGTCTGATATGTCGCATATCAAGTCTATGGGTGGTAAACGTCAGACCCTAATAACCCGATAAGTCGTGCCGATGTGAGGCTCATAACGGGTCGAGAAACTACTGGTAACACTTACCAGCAAATCTCTGATCAGCCCTGGCCAGGGACTTCCCTGCTACGGCCAATCGAGCACTGCGCAACATCAACCCCCAATACCGGGAGAGACGAAACCCCTCCTATCGCTCATTGCCTCCATGTGACTCGGGACTGTGCCCAAAGACCACCGTTTTGCACGCCCTTATGGACGTGGTAAGGTGGAGATCAAAGCACAGTGGGAATCACACAAGACTCTATGACGATCTCGGGTCTACAGACTATCCTGTACAAGTGTCACCTGAGAACTGCCATCTGACGTGAGGTATAATACCATCTGGGAGTTCTCGGCGAGTCCGTCCAGTGTACCCAGTCTCCACTGAGCACCCGTACACCATCTCTGATGTCAAACACCAATGGATATGGGATCATCCATCGCCCATCACATGGGTCGAGAAGCGTATACGCTAGTCTACACTGGTATATCGATGCCCCGTCTCGATACACCCACGACTAGGGACCTTGAAGGATGTACTTATGGACTACCATGTCCCCACTAGTATGATCTGCATCATAGTCCAGGTAGTCAAGTACACATCCTAAGGGCTTTACCAACATGTAACTATAAGACAGTATAAAGAGACTAGTGTACATGTTAAGATAAAGAGTAACCAGATAGCATACTATCATATCGAGCAAGAAAGTCATCTCTATATATGTCCAAGCATCCAATATAATATACAACATCTGTACAAAACTGGCCTCTAGGACATACATACAACTAACAATCTCCCACTTGCACTAGGGCCAGCTGCTGTAGTATCGCATACCGTGCATCCCGAAGAGTCTCTCAAACTGCGTCTGGGGAATGGCCTTCGTGAGTGGATCCGCCGTGTTATTCTTCGTGTCAACTCTCCTGACCTCGATCTCCCGGCGATCAACTATCTCCCGGATCAGGTGATACCGCCTCGGAATATGTCTGGATCGCTGATGGGACCTGGGTTCCTTGGCTAAAGCCACCGCTCCATTGTTATCGCAATACAAAGGTATTGGATGCTCAATGGATGGAACCACTCCAAGTTCAGAAATGAACTTCTTGATCCAGACAGCTTCTTTAGCAGCATCGTTGGCAGCGATGTATTCAGCCTCCATCGTCGAGTCTGCCACGGTTTCCTGCTTGGAACTCTTCCAGCTAACCGCCCCTCCGTAAAGGGTAAAGACAAAACCCGACTGCGACTTAGAGTCGTCCTTATCACTCTGGAAGCTCGAATCGGTAAAGGACTCCACTTGGAGTTCTCCGTTACCATACACCAAGAACATATCTCTAGTCCTTCGCAAGTACTTGAGAATGCTCTTCACAGCTGTCCAGTGACTCTCTCCAGGATCAGCTTGATACCTGCTCACTATACTTAGTGAGTATGCAACATCGGGTCTGGTAGATAGCATCGCATACATGATAGAGCCTACTGCCGAAGCATAGGGTATCCCTTGCATGCGAGCTCTCTCCAAATCAGTCTTGGGAGACATCTCTTTGGAGAGAGTGACTCCAGAGATCGTGGGTAAGTTCCCACGTTTGGACTCTTCCATACTAAACCTCTTTAGTATGGTGTCAATGTACCTGGATTGGGACAATCCCAATATCCGTTTGGATCTATCTCTATAGATCCTTATTCCCAATATGCAGGAGGCATCACCAAGATCTTTCATTGAGAATCTTTGTGATAAGAAGAGCTTGACCGATTGCAGCATAGGAATATCATTTCCTATCAAGAGTATGTCGTCCACGTACAATACGAGGAAGACAACCTTACTCTCTGCCACCTTCTTGTAGATACAAGGTTCATCTGGATTTTTGACGAAATCAAACTCTTTGATAACGACGTCAAAGCAGATGTTCCAACTCCGCGATACTTGCTTTAATCCATAAATGGATTTAAGCAGCTTGCAAACCTTCCCGCTGCTCCCACTGTCTACGAAGCCCTCTGGCTGAGTCATGTACACGCACTCTTCTAAATCACTGTTTAGAAAGGCGGTCTTAACATCCATTTGCCAGATTTCGTAATCATGATATGCAGCGATGGCAAGCATGATCCGGATGGATTTAAGCATAGCCACTGGAGAAAAGGTCTCGTCATAGTCCACACCTGGTCTTTGACGAAAACCCTTTGCTACAAGTCTAGTTTTGAAAGTCTCCACTTTCCCATCTACACCAAGTTTCTTCTTGAAGATCCACTTGCTCCCAATGGGTTTTACCCCTTCAGGAGCAACTTCCAAAGTCCATACTTTGTTGGTGTACATGGAATCCATCTCAGACCGCATAGCATCCAGCCATTTCACTGAGTCACCACTCGTGATGGCCTGCTCGAAGCTAGTTGGGTCATCATCCTCTATGATGCAATCCTCGCTCCCACCATCAATGAGAAAACCGTAGTATCTCTCAGGTGGACGAGAAACCCTACCAGATCGGCGGAGAGGCTGGGGTTCGTCTGGTACTATCGAATCTTCTGGTTCCACTAAATCTTCAGTTATAGTTTGTGTATCTGGAATTTCTTCCAGCTCTACCACTTTGTCACTAATTTCTTTTTCAAGGAATTCCTTTTCTAAAAAGGTGGCATATTGAGAAACAAACACTTTTTGTTCTTCAGCATGGTAGAAAAAATATCCTTGAGAATTCTTAGGATATCCCACAAACTTGCAAAGAACTGACCGTGCCTCGAGCTTGTCCGGATTTTGCCTTTTGACATAGGCCGGACAACCCCATATCTTAACTCGTTTAAAATATGGTCTCTTCCCACTCCATATCTCATATGGTGTGGTAGGTACAGATTTAGATGGAACTTGATTCAATAGGTATGTTGCTGTTTCCAGCGCATAACCCCAGAAGGAAATAGGTAACTCAGCTGTGCTCATCATAGAGCGCACCATATCTAATAGGGTGTGATTCCTTCGTTCAGATACACCGTTGTGCTGTGGTGTATATGGAGGAGTCAGCTGAGAGAGAATCCCATTCTCTTTTAGGAAGTCCAGGAAATCATTGCTTAAGTATTCTCCTCCTCGATCAGATCGTAGGATTTTAATACTTTTTCCGGTTTGGTTCTCAACTTCTTGTTTATATTCCCTAAATTTCTCAAAAACTTCTGATTTGTGTTTCATCAAGAACACATATCCGAATCTAGAGAGATCGTCAGTGAATGTAATGAAGTACGAAGAACCATCCCTGGCATGTGTAGACATAGGACCGCATACATCACTATATATCAGTCCTAAGAGTTCGGTAACTCTTTCTCCGTGTCCCGTAAACGGAGTTTTGGTCATCTTTCCTTTGAGACATGACTGGCAAGTGTCATAAGATGAAAATTCGAAAGGTTTCAAATATCCATCCTTATGCAACTTAGCCAGTCGTGTCACATTGATGTGACCCAATCTACAATGCCACAAGAAGGATTCATTGAGTTCAGAACTCTTCCTCTTGTGTGTGTTTGTTATGCTCAGAACTGTTGATTGATTTAGAACATAAATGCCATTGCATAACGTGCCTGATCCAACCAACTTTTGGTTACGGAAAATGTTCATAACATTATCCTGTAATACAAAATTATATCCCTCTTTACTTAATAAAGAAACCGATATAATGTTGCATATCAGGTTCGGCATGTAATAGCATTCGTTCAGAACCAATGTATTACCAGTTGGTAATACAAGGTGATATTCCCCGACAGTCTTAGCTGCAACAATTGCACCATTTCCAACTCTAATGTCTTTATCACCTTCTCCAAGTTCTTTACCTTTCCTTAGCCCATGTAACTGATTACATATATGGGATCCCGACCCGGTATCCAATACCCAGGACGTAGAGCAAATAGAGAAACAGTTCTCAGTAACGAACACACCCGAAGAAAATGCATCAACATGTACTTTCTTCATTCGGGTGGCATGGGAATCCTGGCATTCCCCTATATCCTGTTCATTCCTATAACTCTTATAGGAAAGAACGGAACCAACGTTCCCCAGCACAGTATAACATGCGGGTTCGGTCAAAACATCCATATTATTATCTTGATTAAGGCATGAACTGGTCGCTACCTGGAGAGAGAGAGAAGAAAACACTTTAGCGTATGCTCGTGCAAGATCAGATTGGTTATTATCTTATCTAATCAGGATGACTCCCACTGCTTTTTATCAAATCTTCCTCCAAACCCTAAAAGGAAAGACTAGCCGGGATTAATTACACACTACAAGTTCGCCAATCTTTCAGCCAGGCCAGTGTCGGTACTTTGAGGGAGGTCCCCCGTGCTTTCGCACGAACCTAATTAATGTAAACCTCGTTTTCCCAGAGGCGTAACCTCGTTAACACCTTTCTAGACACCTACTTGATCAGCTAATTGCAATGTGTAAAACTCTCCCAGGAGTAACTCTTACTCGCAGTGGGTATCGGGATCCAACTATCTCATAGAAGGTATGCAATCTCATTGCAAATTTCAACACTTGAAATTCCCGATAATATTTTGCCCCTAGCATCTACATGACCTTAACATAGTCAACAAATCACAAGTGCTAGTCAAGTTCAACCCGTCATTTCCTGATTGAATTAAACCCACCCGCACGACCCTTAACATAGTCAACAAAGTCGCACGACTACCCTAATCCAATCTGCATCATATGCATAAGCAGATAAATACTGGTCAGCTACCGCACACTACGCCTTAACATAGTCAACAAACGTAGCACGAATACTAACTAGTACTTATCTGAAATGACGGAGGGCTACGCAGGTTTTCATAAAACCATGAGCGTAATGAACTTGATATCGTTGTAGAATCAAATGAAGATTTTGAAATGGAGTGTTTTTGAGGCTTTTCTTGTTTTGCTAAAGGAGTCACTCCCGGTGAAGGGATCTCGGTCCTTTCCTCGTCGAATGAGGTGCGGGATATATCATATATATCGCTGTGCAAAGCAAAAAACGCAAAAGCAGTCAAAAGCAAACCGAGTGTGTAGCATCTGCCAGTTATTGCTAAAGGAGTCACTCCCGGTGAAGGGATCTCGGTCCTTTCCTCATCGAATAAGGTGCAGGGTATATCATATATACCGCTATGCAAAGCAAGAACTGTAGCTACCTGTTTTATTTAAAATCTGATTCTACAACATCTTAGGTTTCTTATCTTTCATTAATCACATTAATGAAGTCCCATCATTTAAATACCTAAACATCACAGATAGATATGACGTACACTTATGCCATCCGCATTCGCCTCGATGTCCCCTCGTGCACCGTTAGGTTAGGTAACTAACGACAGAGCAGGGCAGGGCTAGCACGGGTGTAAAACATAAGTAACGTCTATATAATATATCATATATATCATATACTAAATCCATCACAGAATCGCATCACAGATATCGCATCAGAATAATTATATGAAATATTGGATATACTAGGACGTCCGTGTTTTCAATACGAGCCAGTATAAAATACGGATTCCACGGTCGTGATGAATAGCCAATCCCACACCCCTAGACCCCTATGAGAGCGGCAAGCAACCCTGCCAATTCTAGGGTTAGGAGACCCGGACTCGACTCCTCGAGTTGGTCTCCCACTGGACCCCAGAACCCGGTTACTTGTGCTCCCCTCCTTGGGTCTATCCTAATGCGGAAAAGTAAATAATATACAAAGGGTGACAACTTCCGCTACCTGGAAGTGTCCCAAATAAAAGAATATTACATAAAAGTTTTTACATGAATGAAAATGAAAAACACTCATCTCACATAAAAATCCCCGGCTATTCAAACACGACGATCCAATATAACATATCCAGCAACACATAACATCACATGTCATCAACGTAAGTAAGTATGCATACCCCAATTGTCTTTGACATATAGCAACGAAACCGGCGATATGAACATACTACACTTACGGTCACAGAAAAGAAAGTGTAAAACTACAACAATTGGAATCCGCAACTTCTTTAGACATCACATGCCTAACAGATATAAATCCCGCATTTTAGTCTCATTATCGAAAACTCTTTTCAATATCATATGGGACTAAACTGCTAAATTTATAACAATCATCCAGTTATCTCATAACTGTTTGTGAATTCCAATTATTGTATCACATTCCAGATAAACAGATAATGTTAAACTTTCCGATCGAACAGTCGAATACCCAAGTTTTCCCTATACAGTCCAACATATGAAATAAGTCTAACAACATTCAGTTCGTGCCTCAGTACCGACGGTCCAGCCGTAGAAGGGTCAAGCCAACGCCTCACATGTGGCACGCCGTACTGCCCCAAACCCGAAGGTTCAAAGGGCAGTTCAAGACGGTCACATAATCGAGTTAAGGTTTGTTGTCTTCTAGAGGGTCCATCGCGTTACTTGCACTACTTAGAACGTCGTTAAACTACGGAAAAATCCAACACTTGGAAATTTCCCGACAGGGGAAAATTTGGGTATTTATATCCGATCGAACTTTTTAACATATTCTAAAATTTATCCGGAAAACCAAATAGACAAAATTTGATAATCCGATCGAAACACCGAATCCCCAAAACAACTGCTGAAAATTCAACTCTTGAATAAATATTAAAAAATTCCAGAAAATCCAGCACCAGAAATAATGAATTACAGTACAAACAGTAAATGATGTCAACAAACTGCCGCGGAACCGCCGCAGAAGCAGGGCTTCTGCCGCGGTTCCGCCGCCGTTTAATTGAATCATGGGCCTGAGTTTTTACCGTAATCCTTAGAATTGTTTACTGAATTTCCTGGACACTTTTAATACACAAAAATCCACATTTTAAAAATCGGGACAGAGAGCATTTTTGTGATCGGGATTCGGGTTCGTTCGGACTTCAAATTCCGTCTGGACTTCGCCTAAGGCTCTAGCTAGGCTCTGATACCAGTGAAAGGTTCCTAGGCACTCTAGTAAGGTCTCACAAGGCATCGGATATGCCAATTTAAAATTTTTTGGTGCCGAGAAACCCTAGACTACGGATCGTTGCTAGAATTTTAGGCGAAAAGTAAACTAGTTAACACTTAACTACTTGGATATGGAAATAACAACCTTTGTAGATCCGGATATCCACCTCCACGGCTCCGCAACGAAGTCTCCTCGCTGTCCATGTTGAACCCCGGGCTCAAGCGTCGGCTTCGTCGAAGAAACGGGTGAGCTAGGTCGCCGGCTTCGTGTCAAAGACGATCTACGTCGAGGCATCGCAAGTTCAAGCTCCGACTTCACAAACTTGTGAAATTTGTGAAGTAAACACCCAAAACAACTTGGCAAGAGGTAGAGGGTGAAGAAATAGGAGGTGGGTTCTCTTTAGATTTGGATTTCTCTCACTAATACTCAAGTTACCATTGGAGTAGCAAGCTTGAAGAAGAAGAAGATGAAGAAGATGATCAAGTATTATGATAAGTCCTTTTAAAATAAAAAGAAAAAGCAATACTTATCATAATTCTTACTAGGGTTAAGTATAGAGAATATACCATGGTTAATGGATGGGTTAGGGTTAAGCATAAAGATAAGAAAGGATAAGTAGTCAAAGCTTCATGAAGCTTCAACTAAATGACAAAGAAAGCCACCATCCTTTTTTAAATCATTTCCAAATAAACAAATGAAAATATAAATAAATAAATAAATATGCAAAACCCTAATTATCATAATAACCATGGTTTAATTCTATTCACTTAACCATATGATCAAGTATCATCAAACATGATACAAAAAATGCACAAAAGTATATCACATGTACAATGTGCAATCCAAGTGAGAAAAATCCGTTTAAAGTGAACCAATACTAGTTAATGCAAAGTAATATATCATATATATAATTATACATTAAATCATTAAATCAACATTTGATTCAATGATCCGGTCATGTCGCACATAACCGACTAGTATGCAATGTATTGATTTATCGAATCAATGATTCGATAACTAGGTCATATCGAATATAACCAATCGAAACATTTATCGCGAGAATGAAATGCGGTATCACATACACGCATTATTCTCGGTCCTGCACATATCTCATATGCGCTCCTATTTCGTTTCGCTTGAACCAGGAAACCTCTGTGTAGGACTCTAAAGACTCGTCAATACGCCGGTAGCAGATGATGATCATATCAAGCATCCACAAGCCGCAAGCGGTCTGCTAAACGTAACGGCCACCCGGGTATTGAGCGATCAGAAGATCGACGAGCTAACCCGCTCACACTCCTGCGAATCCGACCAGTAACACTTACCGTACAGTCCGGTCTCTTCGTCTGATATGTCGCATATCAAGTCTAGGGGTGGTAAACGTCAGACCCCAATAACCCGATAAGTCGTGCCGATGTGAGGCTCATAACGGGTCGAGAAACTACTGGTAACACTTACCAGCAAATCTCTGATCAACCCTGGCCAGGGACTTCCCTGCTACGGCCAATCGAGCACTGCGCAACATCAACCCCCAATACCGGGAGAGACGAAACCTCTCCTATCGCTCATTGCCTCCATGTGACTCGGGACTGTGCTCAAAGACCACCGTTTTGCACGTCCTTATGGACGTGGTAAGGTGGAGATCAAAGCACAGTGGAAATCACACAAGACTCTATGACGATCTCGGGTCTACAGACTATCCTGTACAAGTGTCACCTGAGAACTGTCATCTGACGTGAGGTATAATACCATCTGGGAGTTCTCGGCGAGTCCGTCCAGTGTACCCAGTCTCCACTGAGCACCCGTACACCATCTCTGATGTCAAACACCAATGGATATGGGATCATCCATCGCCCATCACATGGGTCGAGAAGCGTATACGCTAGTCTACACTGGTATATCGATGCCCCGTCTCGATACACCCACGACTAGGGACCTTGAAGGATGTACTTATGGACTACCATGTCCCCACTAGTATGATCTGCATCATAGTCCAGGTAGTCAAGTACACATCCTAAGGGCTTTACCAACATGTAACTATAAGACAGTATAAAGAGACTAGTGTACATGTTAAGATAAAGAGTAACCAGATAGCATACTATCATATCGAGCAAGAAAGTCATCTCTATATATGTCCAAGCATCCAATATAATATACAACATCTGTACAAAACTGGCCTCTAGGGCATACATACAACTAACATCTACATCTTAAGATGATAAAGATGGAGATGATGGATGTCGATCGTTGCAAAAAATCATGGAGGGTGTATTTTTTCAACGCCATAGGAGTCTTCCCTCCTATGGCACCTCTTTATATATATATATATATATATATATGAGAATAATGGTCTCTCTCTCTATATATAAGAATAATGGAGGAAATGTGCCATAGGAGGGAATTTCCTCTTATGACGTAGTAAAAATACACCCTCCATGAATTTTTTTCGACGATCGACACCCATCATCTTTATCATCTAAGATGTTGATATACCAAATTTCATGTGATTCTACCATTTTTTCACCGTTGAATTAGCAATGTAAAAAGTTATATTGTCAGTAAACCATTAATTTTGCACCAACTAAATCAACGGTAAAAAAGTGGTAGAATCATATAAATTTGGTATATCCACATCCTAGATAATAAAGATGAAGATGATGGGTGCTGGTCGTCGGAAGAAACGACAAAGGGTGTATTTTTTTCGATGCCATAGGCGGAAATTCTCTCCTATGGCCTCTTTTCTGCATTATATATATATATATATATATATATATATATATGAGAATAATGGAGGAAAGAGGCCATATGAGGGGATTTTCTCCTATGGCGTCAAAAAAATACAACCTCCATTATTTCCGACGATCGGCATCCATCATCATCATCGTTATGTGATTCCACCATTTTTTCACCGTTGAATTAGCAATGTAAAAAGTTTTATTTTCGGTAAACCGTTGATTTTGCACCAACTAAATCAATGGTGAAAAAAATGGTATAATCACATCAAAAATAGCTAGGAAGCATGAACATATGAAACTGGTTCATTAATCCGTGTCGGACACGGATTCATTCTTGACGCATGTCCGACACAAATTTCGTGTCGCACCTAAAATTCAGCTGCCATCGCTTGGATGCGTGTGGACACGGGTTGGATATGTCTCAAATTCGTTTTAGCATGGTTAACCCATTATCAAGCTAATACCCGTTGCCAACAATAAACCCTGAATCCATAGTACGTTCTCACCAATGCAGCCTCTCTCCCTGCACGCTTTATCCCTAATTCCTCAGCAACGCCGCCTCCCCCCTCCTCCGAGAGCTGCTACCCTCCCTCCTCCGCCTCCATCGACTACCATCGCCCCACCTACGACCTGCTACCCACTCTTTCTCCTCTTATTTGGCCACTTTCTCATCGCCGAACAAAACCTCCTCCTTCGAAATCGAGCCCCTTTCTCCTTGGTATGAACAAGAAGCCAGTTTCTCCTCTTTCGCCTCTTTCTACTTAAGTGTAGCCTGAGGCTCTATCTCTTGCTAGTTGGCTCAATTTCTTCATTTAAAGGTGATAAAGGAAACCCTAATCTTTCTGAAATTTGTTCTATTTAACATCAATTTGCTGATTTTTCAGTTTTTCATTGCTATCTTTATCATTTTTTGTATGAATTATATCTTTTTTACTGAAATTATAAGTCAATCTTGCTATTATTTACTAAATTTCTATACCGAAATTATCTTTTTTTCTCTGAAGTTATGTTAAAAGTTGTTGAAAAATATGCTGAATCTATATGGTTTTTGCTGAAATAATTTTAAATACAGTTAAGATAGTGCTGAAATCATATGGGTATTTTTGTATGTTTGTTTGGTGTATGTATATATGTGCGTGTGCGCACGCGCGCACGTGCGTGTAATGTGAAACCGTGTCCCCGTATCCTATATTTTGGGACTTTGCCTTATTGCTTCGTGTTGTGTCCGTGCCCCCGTATCCGTGTCCATGCAACATTGCAACGTTGGCGAGTAGGCCAACAAAAGATGTGCATTCACTTGCATGTGTAGTCTGCATATTCACTTACATTTACTTCTTTTTCTGTTACTGGAAAAGGTTTTAAAGAGATGCAATAGTGAGTTAGAAGTCTCAAAAACTTTTACATTCGCTTCATACCAGAAGAGATACAGAATCCACATTTCACCGCATGACAGGGTTACATCTCACTTCACTACAAGAAAACGTGTAAAATACTTTACTCCAAACCCATATAACAACCATGACACCACCCATGTTCATCACAACATGAAACATGCTAAATATCATCCATAACTATCCAAAACATTGTTTTAAAAAGCAGCAATGTCAAAAGGAAGACAATCTCACCAATGAACGTACATACATATCTTCTAATAATTGTTCTGTATAGAGGTCATAATAGGAATGCATGCTTAATATGTATATGCTCCTTTTGTAATTGTTATTAAGTTCTTAAAATAATTGACTTGATAATCTACCTATGTTTTTTTGTGCAAGTTATTCTAGTGATCGACTCTCTCCGTTTCTTTTTACTGGTCCTTTTTCCCTTTTCCACGCTTGTTAAGAAGAATATAACTACTCTAAAAACTAACATATCATAAATGAGAAATTCCTAATTTAACCTTATAATAGTCTTCATTTTTCTCCCAGTCAGGGATATATTTGGGACTTGCATATATAAAGTTCATTGGTTTTAAAAGCATGGAGTAAAACATGCTTTGTGATATTTTAAAGAGACTAGTAATTTGAAAAAAATAAAAGAGCAAAACAGGACTAATCAAAAGAAACCGAGTGAGTATATATTTATTGAAAGAACAGTTGTCTATTAACTTTTCTTAAACTTCCAACAATATGATGTTAATTAGTTCAGGGTTTCATAATTTTCATAATGTGCTACAGTCTCATGATAAGTCAAACACTTCAACTCATGGCGGACCCAGACAAAGGGCAGAAGCTTTAGCAGCTTTAACTTCTGCATTCAATCCCGCGAGCAATGTTCTGCAGTCTAACGATAAGTCAAGCACTTCAACTGAAGGTGGACCCAGACAAAGAGCAGAAGCTTTAGCAGCTTTAACTTCTGCTTTCAATCCTTTGAGCAATGTGCTGCAGGCTAACGATAAGTTGAGCACTTCAACCGAAGGTGGACCCAGACAAAGAGCAGAAGCTTTAGCAGCTTTAACTTCTGCTTTCAATCCTTCGAGCAATGTGCTGCGGTCTAACGATAAGTTGAGCACTTCAACCGAAGGTGGACCCAGACAAAGAGCAGAAGCTTTAGCAGCTTTAACTTCTGCATTCAATCCTTCGAGCAACGTGCTGCGGTCTAACGATAAGTTGAGCTCTTCAACCGAAGGTGGACCCAGACAAAGAGCAGAAGCTTTAGCAGCTTTAACTTCTGCATTCAATCCTTCGAGAATTGTACGTATTACATATACATATTATTAAGACTTGTTACGAGCATAGATTAGTGTGTTCAGCAATTTATACCATTCATGACATGTTGCAGACTAGAAGTAAGTCTTACGATTCAAGCCAAGGTGGTTACACTCAAAGAGCCGAAGCATTAGCGGCCTTATCTTCAGCATTTAATCCTTCTTCTAGAGAAAAAACTGTAGTTCCAAAGCCAGCTCGATCAACCCAAGGGTCACAAAGAGCAGCTGCAGTTGCTGCATTGTCTAATGTATTGACTGCTGAACAAGAGAGGGAGCAATCTGAAGCCGGCAAAGGCCGTTTAAGCCAAGGCTCTTCCATAGACGTGCCTGCTTCTGGTAATTTATCTCCTTGATGTGATGAATGTTTGATAGGACTAAACATATTACACTTCTCATTATTATGTCCGTAATCAAAACATTTTATGAGATTTAGACATCATCTTTCATGTATTTTGTGTCATACTATTATGGCGCTTACCACCATTCTAACAGTATTATTGGCTGATTAGATCATATTATGCTCACATGACACAAACTATAGGTAGCTGATAGATGGTAGTTTAGTGAAACCAGTTCATGGTAGCAATGTGTAAATATAGAATAATATATGGTAGTTTGATGACTATTTGATTATATATATATATATATATATATATATATATATATATATATATATATATATATAGAGAGAGAGAGAGAGAGAGAGAGAGAGAGAGAGACTTTTGATATAAGTGGGTTCCATCAATAAGACTCAAGCCATGTGGAGGTTTGTCCGATCTTATTTCTTATATCCATGTACCTCTGACAGTTTTTCCAACATGGGACTATTTTAGTCTCTCACATCTCAACAATGACAAACAAATAAAGTTCATGAAATATTAGGTTTTATTTATTTGGATGCTATTTATCAGAGTTAACTCTTCTACAAAAGTGTAGGAGGGTCATGCCTCAGTAATTTATAGCAATCCGACTGCATTAGATGCTTGTAGCTGCAATTGCCTTCAGAATTTTTGTTAAAAGTCTGCAACCACATGTGTTAACAGAAGGGACAAGATGCTCTTTTCATGCTAGATAAATATATATAAAAATAGTCCAGTAGTCCTAATAGATAGACATGTATTTTCTTTGAACTCATGTCACGATCAATTGATTAGGAGAATATTATTGTTAAGTTTGTTATTAGTTATTTTTTGGTTTTACCATGGGCTACACGACCAAAAGTGTAGGAGATTCATTTCCCTCAAAGAGTTCTCATCCTCTCAAAGACGTGCCTAAGTTATTTACGCAGATGAATCAATCCATGGGTGAAGGCTTGAAACATTTCAAGAAATTTGGGGTCTTTTCTATTGTTAGGGGGGACATTTTCTGCTAAAAGATTGATGGTGGAACTTAACAAATTGTCTTCTAATGAGTGGGTTGTGCATGAATACAAACCCAATATATTCTTAGCAAAATTCGGGTCATATCAGCACATGCATGAAGTGGAAGCCAAGAGAATTATCAAAACAAGTAGTTTTTCTTTTGTTGTTCACCGGTCGAGCTGGACGGAGGATTCAATTCTTAGAAAATGCGAGAAGAAAGTTTGGGTTAGGTTGAAAGGTTTACCACCATTTCTGTTTTCTTTCAAGGTTATGGAAGCGGCTATTAAAGGTCTTGGGAACCTTATTCTACGGTACAACCATGGTCGGTTCTCTTTTAAAGCTTATATTGTTCAAATAGCAGTTGAAGGATAAATAATTTCATATGTTTGTGATCTTCTCATGAGCGGTCATTTGCATCTGGTGGATGTCATGCTTCTTGATGAATAACTATCGTCCATCAGGTCCTATAATGAAGAGATGAATTCGTCGCTATAGCCGCTTGTAATGCAAAAAATGTCTCTTCAAATATTTTCTTTGGAGAACGTGGTGTGGATGGTGGTGGTAAGAATAAAAATTTTATACTAAGCAGCGGCGTCCAAAAACTTTTTAAAAAAAGCATTCTGAAAGTATAGCGAGTTGTCCTTGTTCTAAAGAGGATGTAGCTCTTCCTTCATAAGCATTCCAATGAATCGACTTTGGTTGGGGATAAAACAACAAGGTTTTTGAGGTTGGCGAAGGATCGAATGACTCGTTGCCCGGAGAAATGCATTAAACATTAATGTTAATATGATGTTGCAATCTCTCGAAGTTTTTCCTAGTTCTTTTGTCCAAGTTAACTATAATTACAATTTTCAAGAAAAGAGTTGGCGGATCATAGTTATGTTTTGTTTAATGATTTTATTCAACGTTATCATGAAGTTTTCTCCTGGCACGAGGGGTAGATTGTAGTCAAGTTTGATTTGGCACAATTAAGTCGAAACATTCAAAAGGTCATGGCTTTGTCTGAAGCTCATTGTGAATTGATAAATGAAGCTAAAGTGGATGGGATGTCCTTGACAATTCCGTCAAATTCTCTTATTGCCGAACCGATTTCAGCTGCTCCATTATTTGAGGATGATTCATTCTTTATCGGTAGACAAATATAATAGCAAGTTGAACAAACTATTTTTCTGACTAAAAGAAGAAGACAAGCGACGTCTGTTGCTTCTGTTCGAAGATCTTGTAGACTTAATAAAAGAGCTTCTACTCCGGTCATGACTAGAGCTACTGAGCTGAAAAAGAAGTAGAGTTTAGAGCCTAATAGCCTTGATAAATTGGTGACTTATCTGGATCAAGAGGAAGGTCAGGTCTTTTTGGCTCCTAAAATTCTAAAGATCTTTTCAACAAGACCTCGAATGTCCAATTGAATGGAAATAGTAGGATGTGTGGGTTTAATTTTTCCTTTTTATGCCCATTCTTTTGATGTCTTTATAAAGGTTAAGTTGTTGAAGGTGGAGTGATTAGGATCTTGATTTCTCCATAGTTGTTTCTTTCATGGGGTTTTTATTTTTCTGTCTCGGTGAATATTTGTTCGTGGATGTGAGGGGTTTAGAGAATTTAGATAAAAGATGTGGAGGAGAAGAAGATTAGATAAAAGATGTGGAGGAGAAGAAGATTAGATAAAAGATGTGGAGGAGAAGAAGATAAAAGAGGACTTTTGGAGGCTATGTTATGTAGTAGTTTTTATGATGGATAATCATAAAGAGAAAGTATGCATGCCTATTTACAGAGTTTATACCACCTCCTTTGGCTCTTCCTAGAAGCCTCCTTCATGGATTCCCTAGAAACCTCAAGGCTTACTCAAGAAGACTCTAGATTTACTAGAAGTTTCCACATTTCATGAAGCCTCCAAGGCTTGCTAGAACGCTTCATCTTTAAGGCTTCTTTAGAAGCTTCTTCATCTCATGAAACTTCCAAGACCTCATGAAGTCTCCGAGATCTCTCATGAAGCCTCCATGCTAGAAACCTTCAGGCCCTCTCATGGACTTGTATAAAGTGCTACAATATTCTAATACCAGGTCGGTTAAGGTCGGCCCAAAAGCCAGCCCGGCCTGCCTATCCACTCACTTGGGCAGGCATAGGCCTCCAAGGCCCATAGCTAACATACTCCCACTCATACAAGTGATGGATGCCATTGATAGTTTCTTAAGCTATCGCCTTGAGCCGTTGACTCTTTCAGTCAAATATCTGCTTTCTTCTTATCATGTGCATACATGTTGGTGCGACATGGACTGTTGAGAACCTATAAGCTGGTAGCCTTGCAGCCAGATCCGTTAGGACTGACACAAGGATCTCCTTATCAAATAACATAAACAAAATGTTAAGCTTGTGGTATCTCATACCGTAGATCTGTCATGTCTGCCAAGTACTTTCGATCCTTCTCTGAAGCGTACTTGAACACCTAGGTATTCCTTCGATTCACCGCTCTCTTAAACCTTGCCCCTGGCGTTAATAAGAGTTGGCCAGCGATGCAATCAGGAGACATGCCAATCGATCTTCTCCGGCTATTAATAGCTAGATATGTTACTCACCCGCTTTTCTAACACTTCTCCGTATGTGCGGTATATGTGTCATCGCACCAGAAAACATCATCCAAAATAGCAGACGCTCACAATAAACCTAATTCGACATCCCAGTGTCTCAGTGTCCAAGGGTACAGTGATTACCCTCAATTTTGGAGGTCATCGATAAGGGCTAGAACTGTGAGGGAGATGGGATCTATCCTTCTAACCTCATACACAGTCTCATCACACGTATGACAACGCGTTACGGTATAAGTTCTCTTCCTCAGAGCATACGCCATTTGATTGATCGTTTCTTTGTGTGTCGGTTTAGAAAATGAATAGAAATCACAATCAAAGAATTATTTGACCGCAATCAATAACGGTGTCGAATGTATCGCGTTAGTAAGTGCGGATCGTCCACAGGGAAAGTGTAATCGTTCGTGTTTCGAGTTTCTTGAGTCGAAAATTTAAAGAAAAGAAAACAAACAACAATTCATGATTTGTAAATTGAAGTTCAGGAATTAGAAAAATCTAGTCTAAATCAAGAAACGATAAAATCAAGAATTGAGAATTTGTGATGATTTCCAAACCAACAATCAAGATTCGAAATGTGGCTCGTAGGAGTAGATCGGATCTATAGATGTGATGAGATTTAATGATTACATATTCTTATCCATTAACGAATTGATACTAGATTAATGAAGATTTATCGAGGTTAAGGATTTTGCGAAGAATTAGGGTTTCCTCATCTTATCCTTTGTCCTTTCGATGAATCTCATTCAAAACTAGCTTCAAGTTAATCAAATGATCGATCGTTGATCCCTAGTTTCGAGCGAACACAATCAAGAAAGTATCGTCTCGAAACTAGGTCATCGATCATTCGATTCACAAGAATTTACAAACGTTATAGGATTTAAGAATTGTAAAAGAATCTAAATCATCATCATTCTATCGATCGTCAAAAAAACACATTCAAAAATCTAGATTGAATCATAATGCTCGAATTCAAAAGATAAGCAAGTTAAAAGAATTGTCACCTTTATTTATTCAACAATTTTGTTACACTTTGCTCAAAGACTACAAGAAATTGAGAAGGGAACGAGATCGTCGAATCTAGCGTCGCATCGGCTCCTTGAGTCACGGATCGGCTTGGATCACATGCTCCGATGAAGTCCGGCTTCGCTTATAAAGGCTTTGAAGGCTTCTTGCTTTGATTGAACTCAAAGATCTTGATCTTGGATTGGAATTAGGGTTAGGGTTTTGAGGCGCAAGTCGTGTCACTCAACTTGCGGGTGAAAGAGGTGATAGAATGAACAACTAATGATTAACCCTTAACCCTAGATCTAGGCTCCCTTTTATAGACTTTCATAACCCTAGATCTAGCTTTCAAAATTTGAATTTCCCTCCAAAAGTTTGTTAGCTAGAGAGGCTTCTAGAAGTAGTTAGTTGGAGGGAGCTTCTAGAACTAGGTTGTCAGGAGTTTGATTAGCTTAATCAAGATTAGCTTGATTTAATGATCCTTGCTGATCTGGCAGAAGCTTCTAGGGTAATCTGGAATTTGACATGTTTTGATGAGGTGTAAACACTGAGATAGGAATACTGCAGCAAAATTCTTCTGATGACGTGGCAACTCCACCGCGGATCCGCGGCACGTGCCTGCTCAGGCCGTTGATCCGCGGTCACGTGAGGGCATCTCTGTGTCAATTTCACAGTGTGTCTTCCTGCTGACTTCATTATATTGTTCCGATATGTTGATTCTCAAAATTTCTTCTAGATTACTTCCAGATCTTAAGTCATTGAGTTAGCGTCTTTTTTTATCAGCAATTTGACAATTTTGGCTTGGTTCCTGAAATTTCTTGCACAGACTTCGAAACAAGTGTTGCGCAATACAAGGATGATGCGATGCCATGAAAAACAGTCAATTTCCCTAAAAATGCCGGTTTTAAAGTATAACACATGTAATCTGGTATTTTAGGGGTGTTTTGCTAATATGTGCAATATGAATACCGAACACCTCTAGATGAATGCAAATGATAGGGAAATTGATGTGTTAAAAATACATTATTTTCGACTGATCACCATTAAAATTATACCGTACGGTCCCATACCATATTACCCCATGATTGACTTATCCGGCCATATCATCCTGCGATATGCCTGGACTATTCCGACAAGCCCACACCTCGTACGCCAAGTTAGACCCTTAGTCCGGCCATTAGTAAACATCAGTGTTTTAAAAGTGAAAAAGAAAAGCGGAGCTGTTGAGAAGACAAAACGCTTAAGCGTCACTTAAACGACCACTCAGACGGCTCAGAAATCAGAACAGTGGTGTTTCATCAATATTTCTTTTCTTGTCAATAAATAATGATTCTCATTACATTCTAACTATTTTTATATTGCTTTTGTACTAGAAAATGCCTAAATTTAACCCAAAATTTAATAAATTTGCTTAAATAATATATTATTTGCTAAAATATGCTCATATAATTCAATGCAAAATTAAAATTTTCTTAAAATTTATTAGTTTATCAAGACCTTCCCGAAGATCAGTAGCCGCAGGTTTATTTCTTTTCAGTTAGTATTTAGCATGTGCGCCTTTGTGGGACATTAGGACTTATGTATCTCTTTTCGGATCTTGTTTTTTATTTCGAACCTATTGTATCGGATCTTTATTTACATTGATTAGCTAGTGGGCCTATTTTTAGTATTCCTTGTGGTTTCTTTGCAACATAATTATCAGTGTTATCTCTTCTGTTATTGGATGTTATCTTTGGCAGGTTAGCTATACAGTTTTTATATGACTATGGAAGGATCTTTCCTTACCGTAGGTAGTACGACTGGTATTTGTTGCTCTCTGTATTCCGTATTGTGGGAAGCGGAGCGTGACACGGCTTTTACATCTGTCGCCTAAACCGGGAAAACCCTCTGTGTGGGACTCTAAAAACTCGACAATACGCTGGCAGTGGGTTTAACCACAAGCACGTCAGCGGCACTAGCTGTACGCAACGGATATCCAGGTACTTGTCGAAAGGAGGGTCGACAATCAAGTGCATCCTTACCCTACTGAGCCTGAATGTAACAATCTCCGTACAGTCCGGTTTTTTCGTCAAAAGAGTATCGCATATCGGGTCTAAGGGGTTGGATAACATCAAGCCCCTACTAACCCGAGAAGTCGTGTCTGAGTCAAGCTCATCACCAATAGAGATACTATTGATCAACTATCAGTAAATCTCATTCACCGTGACCACGGATTTCTGGTGATAGTCAACCGAACACAGCACGACATCGACTCTTAATACTAGGAGAGACGAATCCCTGATAGTTGACCATTGTCTTCATGTGGCTCGAGACTGTACCCAACTAAAATCTGTTCGCACGACTCCTTTAAGCCGTGGTAGGGTAGTAATCAAAGTACAGTGGGAACTCACACAAGACAAATGACGACTTCAGGTCAAAGGACTAACCTGTACTCATGCTACCCGAGAATTTCCATCGGACAATAGATATAATACCATCTAGAAGTTCTTGTCGAGTCCGTCCAGCATACTCATCTCCAGTGGCACCTGTATACTATCTTAGGTGACACAACACCAATGGCTTGTGAGACCGGCCACCGTCTCTCGTCGGGGTCAAGAAGCGTATACACTAGTCTACTTCGGAATATCGATGTCTAGTCTCGATACTCCCATGCCTAGGGACATTTAAGGATGCGTTTATGGACAGCCCAACTCCCACATATATGATCGCCATCACAATACTGGTCGTCAAGCAACAATCCAACGGGCTTCATCAATGATGAAGATATACCGGATAGCATACTATCATCTCGAGTAAGACTGTTATACCTATATTGGTCCTCCCTCAATTATCATAATAGCATACTTGCAATCATAATAATTGCTTTGAGGGCACTATATCCAACACTAGGGATATTTAAGCATATGCTTATGGACTATCTAACTCTTACGTATATGATCGCCATCATAATGCCGGTAGTCAAGCAAGAATCCTACATGCTTCATCATTATGTATTAGCGACACATAATAACAAGTAAAACGTATACACATCAATAATAAAGACAAACTAGATAGCATACTATTATTTCGAGTTAAATTGTTCTACTTGTATAGATGCTCCTTCAATTATCAAAATCGCCTAGCTTCAATTACAATAATTGTTTTGAAGGCACTATATCCAACAACTATTTCACCATTGGTGAGATAGTTGATAATTTGACTTATGGATGCGTTAAGACTATGGCATTTTACTTGGAGTATTGTTCTTTCCTAAAGAACATTCCTTTTTCAATTTATTCTAGCAACAATAATAAACTTACATTATGAAGAAAGAGAAGAAAGCCTAAGGCCCCAACCACGGTCTTCAAAAGTGCAAAATTTAAAATTGCCTAAAATAATTGAAAAAAGATTAAATATTTCTACAACAGAAATCTCTTACTTGAAATAATTTAGATTAACGAATGCAATATGTCTTTAAAACATAAGGTATGTCATACTCATTATACTATGCAATGACTAATATCACTCTTTAATGAAACGTGTCCCAAACGGTCTCACTCGAGCAAATACCCCCACAATCTTTATGATTGTCATCGGACAATTAATTTTGGGTGAATCTATTAAATAACTTCCAAAGCCATAGAATAATCTTTACAATTTTATAAAACCCTAAAAATTGTTGTAGGCCCTTTAAATAATATTTTTTGAATATCTTTTAAAAGCCTTTATTACAAAAGAAAAAAAATTGGCATTGCCAATTAAAATAGGTCTACACATGTTAAAATTTTAGGGTTTTAACAATCAGCCGCCGCCCTCTTCGATGTAGCTACGGGCGACGACCACTACAGCCGTCGGCGGTCGGCTGACCAACCCCGGTAGCCGCCGTCTTCTGTGGTACACCGGAGATGCCATCAGGGCGCTGCTTCCACCTTCGGTCGACGACGTTGCCAGCAACTCCCCTGTTTCCGTGGTCATCAGAATTCCACCCAAAATAAAATTAATCCTTTTTACTGCATGGTCAAAAACTAAAACGGTCACAATAAATGAGTGATACCATATGAAAACACAAATAAACAACAATCGATCAAAGTTTGATCAATTAAAGATGCGGTTTTGAACCTTTAAAACACGGAGCAACTAAAAAAACGAATGTAAGCATGCCGGATTTAATACCAATGTGCTAGTTAAAATACAATAAACATGAAGCCTATATATATAGCGGAAGCATAAAAGATCTACCATGCGATAAAAATGGATCGATATACCTCAAACCGATTGTCGAAGTTGCTTGGCTTACACCACACTTCTTTGTGTAAGTCTAAATTGCACACTCTACAGTGTTTGTAGAGAGGCAGAATTTTCAAAAAATAATTTTTGAAGCATGCAACAAAGACAAACCCAAGATCTACCACAAGCCCTAACTAGCAAAACTATATAGGTAAATTATTCTACTATGTTAGAATATTATACTTATCGAATTCGTGTCCTTCGAGTCTTGATTCCTCTTCTTAAGCTCCTTTTGGGATCCTTGATGTAACTTGGTTGCCGGTCTCCTTGATCCTAGATGATCCATCCGAAAGTTCTAGGTTCAAGGTTCAACTTTCAAAAGAAAGTAACTGAACTAGCTAGTTTGCTAATCTAGCTAGTCTAAATTGTGTGGAGAAAATTAGTGGTGAGTTTTATCTCAAGACCCTTGTTTCTCAACTCATGAGAATGATATGGTTTGAGAAAGAAGAGAGAATGGCAACTCAAGAAATGAGCAAGCAAAAACTAAACCATGAAGGATGGCTTCATCACCTAATATCAAGCATTTTCTTTTTCTTTTTAAAACCAGCCATACTTCAATAAATGCTCCAATTAATGCCAAAACCATGTTTCATGCCATGCTTTCTTTACACCTCATTTTCTATTTATGAATAAATAGAAATACACACATTATGAAGTGTCTCCTTCTAGAAGGTATTTTGTATAAATACAAAATACTTTCTGCCGTATATACATATCCGTATTCATATCAAAATACGAATACCCAAGAGATAGAATAATACCACTAAAATAATACTAGCATTAAATCAATTTCTGATTTAATGACTCGTCTTAATCCTAAACCCGCCAGTATTAAAATCTGTCCGAATAAATTCCGCGCAACTAGTACACTTAATTAATCGGGACCCTGCACGTATAAACATACGGCATCCACATCGTTTCGTTTGAACCAGAGAAACCTTCTGTGTGGAACTCTAAAAACTTGACTGTATGCTGGCAGTGGGTTTAACCACAAGCCCGCCAGCGGTACTAGTTGTACGTAACGGCTACCCAGACACCTGTTGAAAGAAGGACGATTTGCAAACTCATCTGAACCCCTACTGAGCCTAACCGTGACAATATCCGTACAGTCCGGTCCGTTCGCCTGAGAGTATCGCATACCCGGTCTAGGGGCGGTTAACGTCAGACCCCTACCAACCCTGATAAGTCGTGCTGGTGTGGCTCAAGACCATCCGAGAACTCACTGATCTAACTATCAGTAATTCTCAACTGTCCTGACCATGGGCTTATGGTGTTGACCAACTAAACACAGTGGGACATCGACTCTCTATACCGGGAGAAACGAATCCTAACAATCACTTACTGCCTCCATGTGGCTCGGGACTGTACCCAACTAAAACCTGTTTGCACGACTCTTTTGAACCGTGGTATGGTAGTAATCAAAATACAGTGGGAACTCACACGAGACAAATGACGATCTTAGGTCTACCGACTACTTGTACACATGCCATATGAGAACTGCCATCTCACGCTAGGTATAATACCATCCAGCAATTCTCGGCGAGACCGTCCAATGTACTCACCCACAATGAGCACCTGTATACAATCTAGGTGAAACACACCAATGTCTGTGAGACTAACCACCGCCCCTCGTCAGGGTCTAGAAACGTATACATTAGTCTACTCTGGAATATCGATGCATTGTCTCGATATTCCTACGACTAGGGACAGTTTAAGAATATGCTTATAGACTGACCCGCCCTCACATGTATGGCCGCCATCACGTTGCTGGTAGTTAAGTAATTATCCTACGGGCTTTATCAACATGTATAAGTAGTACGTAATAACAGATAAAATATACGCACATGTTACAATAAAGGCAAACTAGATAGCATACTATCATTTCGAGCAAGATTGTCCTGTACATATATACATATCCATAGTATCCGTTACAAATAATGGCCTCTAGGGCCATATATATATCCTCCAATCTCCAACTTGCACTAGGTTCAGTTATTTGCATAACGCATCTCCAACATCTCGAACGGCCGCTCAAACTGTGCTTGAGGTAATGCCTTTGTGAATGGATTTGCAGTGTTGTCTTTTGTGTCCGCTCTTCGAACCTTGATCTCCTTGCGGTCTACGATCTCCCTGATCAGGTGATACCGCCTTAACATGTGTCTGGTTTCTGATAGGATCTTGGTTCCTTTGCTAAAGCTACAGCCCTATTATTACCGCAATACAACAGTATTGGATTTGCAATGGACGGAACTGCCTGAAGTTCAGAGATGAACTTCTTAATCCAGACCGCCATTTTTGCGGCATCGTTAGCAGCTATGTACCCAGCTTCCATCGTTGAGTCTGTGACGGTGTTCTTCCAACATACCCCCTCCATTGAGGGTAAACACATAACCCGAGACGGATTTAGAGTCATCCTTGTCACTTTAGAAGCTTGAGTCGGTAAAAGTCTCGATCTGAAGGTCCCCATTACCGTACACCAAGAACATCTCCTCAGTCCTTCTCAGGTACTTGAGTATGTTCTTTACTGCTATCCAATGTTTCTCACCTGGGTTTGACTGATACCTACTTACCACACCAAGTGCGTAAGCTACGTCTGGTCTGGTACACAACATCACATACATTATAGATCTTACTGCCGAAGTGTAGGGTATAATACTCATGCGAGTCCTCTCCTCATCAGTCTTTGGAGACATCTCTTTGGAGAGGGTGATCTCATGACAAGCGGGTAAATTACTACGCTTGGAATCTTCTATACTAAATCTTTTTAGTATGGTGTCAATATACCTGGACTATGAAAGTCCCAACATTCTTTTAGACCTATCATGATAGATCTTAATCTCCAAAATGTAGGAGGTATCATCCAAGTCTTTCATAGAGAACTTCTGTGAAACGAAGAGCTTGACTGATTGAAGCATAGGGATGTCATTCCCTATCAGGAGTATGTCATCCATGTATAGTACAAGGAAGACTACTGCCCTCCTACAATCTTCCTATAAATGCATGGTTCATTTACAATTTTGATAAAGTCAAATTCTTTGATTGTCATCAAAGCAGATATTCCAACTCCGCGATATTTGCTTTAATCCATAAATGGATTTAAGCAACTTGCACACCTTTCCGCTGCTCCCACTGTCTAAGAAACCCTCTGCTTGATCCATGTAAACACTCTCTTCTAAATTTCCATTTAGAAAAATCGTTTTCATATCCATCTGCCACATGTCATAGTCATGGAAGGCAGTAATGGCAAGTAGGATCCGAATGGATTTAAACATAGCTACTGGAGAAAAAGTTTCATCATAGTCCAATCCTGGTCTTTGACGAAAACCGTTTGCAACAAGTTTAGCTTTGTAGGTTTCCACTTGTCCATCTGCACCAATCTTTTTTTTGAAGACCCATTTGTATCCAACGAGTTTTACCCCAGAAGGAGAAACTTCCAAATTCCATACTTTGTAGGTGTACATGGATTCCATTGTAAGTCGATGTCGCGCACCGCGCGGGTTCGCGGGAAGGCGGAATTTACAAAAAACGATTTTTACAAAGCTCGCAACACCGACTAAACTCCAGGATCTTTACGAAACCTTAACTAGGTATAACTACTTGGAGGTTTAACTACTCGGTAAGAGTTTTATACCTCCGTGCACAAGTCCTTCGGGTCTTCTTATCCTCTTCTTGAGCTCCTCAAGTGTACGGATCATGCTTGATCGTCGGCCTCCTCATGTCAAAGACGATCCATCTGAAGTATGTACTTCAAGCTCCAACCTCTAAACCGAGGTAACTAAGGTACCTAGTTTGCTAAGCTAAGTAGCCTAGATGATGTAGAGAATGATTATGGATTAATTTGTCTCAATAACCCTAGGTTTCTCAACTCATGAAAGCATTAGGGTTTGAGGAAGAAGAAGAAGAGAGCCTTGGAGGAGAGAGAGTGTTGAAAAGATAATGATGGTGAATAATGGCTAAGGGTTGATAATAATAAAGCATATAATAATCAACCATGCTTCAATAGTCATCAAAACAATGAGTCGCCCAAGTAACCATGCTTCAATCATGTACTTAACAACATCTCATACCTCCACCTCATTATCCATTTAACTAAATGGATTAAACCACAAACGAGATGTCTTTTTCTAGAAGCACTCTTGTAAAATTACAAGAATACCCCTCACCGTATACACACACCTGTATTCGTATTCCGAAAAATACGAATACCAAGAGACAAACAATCCAACAATATAATACTAGGATCCGGCTTAATCTAAAGCCCACTAGTATTATCCGTCCGAACATCATCCGTGCATAAGTACACGTATATGATCAAAACCCTGTCGTAAAACCATACGGCCTCTATATCGTTTCGCCCGAAGCAAGGAAACCCTCTGTGTGGGACTCTAAAGACTCGACAGTACGCTGGTAGTGGGTTTAACCACAAGCACGTCAGCAATACTAGCTGCACGTAACGACAACTCAGGTATCTGTCGATAAGAAGGCCGATGAGCAAACTCATCCGAATTCCTACTGAGCCTATCTGTGACAATCTCCGTACAGTCCGGTCTGTTCGTCTAAGAGTATCGCATGTCGGGCCTAGGGGTGGTAAATGTCAGACCCCTAATAACGCAATAAGTCGTGTCGGGATAGAGCCCAAAACACCCTGAGAAACTATTGGAGTACCCACCAGTAAATCTCGCTTGCCTTGGCCAGGGACTTTGCGTAATGGCTTTCCGAATACAGCGCGATATCAACCCCCCAATACCGGGAGAGACGAATCCTATCTAACCACTACTGCCTCTCAGTGCTTCGGGACTGCACCTAACCACTACCTGTTAGCACGCCTCATTTGAGCCGTGGTAGGGTAGTGATCTAAGTACAGTGGGAACATACTCGAGACGAATAGTGATGTCAAGTCAGTAGACTAAGCTGTACTCATGTCGCCTCGGAACTGCTACCTGACGATAGGTATAATACCAACTAGCAGTTCCCAACGAGTCCGTCTAGTGTAACTCATAACCCAATGAGCACCTGTATACTATTTCCAATACGATGTGCCAATGGCTGTGGGACAGACCATCTCCCCTACTGGGATGAGAAGCGTATAAACTAGTCTACTAGGAGTATTGATGCCCCGTCTCGATAATCCTACGACTAGGGACTTGTATAAGAATGTGCTTATAGAATACCCAGCCTCCACTAGTGTGACTGCCATCACAACGCCGGTAGTTAAACAAAGATTCTAAGGGCTCTACCAATATGTATAAGCGATATACTAAAAGAAACACATGCACATATTAAGGTAGAATCAAACCAAGTAGCATACTACTATTTTGAGCAAGACTGTTATTGATATCTGTGTATATCCCAAGCTTCTAAAATGTAATATACAAACCAGTACTCTACAATAATGGCCTCTATGGCTTATATCACTTACAATCTCCCACTTGCACTAAGGCCGTGTATTGGCATATCGCAGACCTATCTCGATTAGCCTCTCGAACTGTGTCTGAGGGATGACCTTTGTGAGTGGATCTGCAATATTGTTCTCCGTCTCTGCTCTTCGCATCTCGATCTCCCGGCGATCAACGATCTTCCTGATCAGGTGGTACCGCCTCAAGATATGTTTGGACTTCTGATGAGACCTAGGTTTCTTCGCTAAAACTATAGCCTCGTTGTTGTCACAATACAGAGGTATTGGATCAATAATAGACGGAACCACCCGAAGTTCTGTTACTAACTTCCTCATCTAGACTGCTTCTTTCGCGACGTCACATGCAGCGATATACTCCGCTTCCATCGTCGAGTCAGCAACGGTGTCCTGCTTGGAGCTCTTCCAACAGACCGCCCCTCCATTGAGGGTAAAGACATAACCCGGCATCGACTTGGAGTCATCCTTGTCACTCTGGAAGCTGGAGTCAGCGAAGGCCTCGATCTGGAGGTCTTTTCCGCCGTACACCAAGAACATTTCCTTAGTTCTTCTCAGGTACTTGAGTATGTTCTTTACTGCAATCCAGTGCTTCTCCCCTGGGTTTGACTGATACTTGCTTACAATGCTCAGTGCGTAAGCTACATCTGGTCTGGTACACAACATCACATACATTATAGAGCCTACCGCAGAAGCGTAGGGTATAATACTCATGCAATCCCTTTCCAAATCGGTCTTGGGAGACATCTCTTTGGAGAGGGTGATTCTGTGAAAAGCCGGTAGATTACCGTGCTTTGAATATTCCATACTAAATCTTTTCAGTATGGTGTCGATGTAACTGGACTGTGAAAGTCCCAACATCCGTTTAGATCTATCACGATAGATCTGGATCCCCAGAATATATGAGGCATCACCCAGGTCCTTCTTGGAGAACCTTTGTGACAAAAATCCTTTGACTGATTGCAGCATATGAATGTCATTTCCTATCAGGAGAATGTCATCCACATACAAGACGAGGAATACCACAGTTCTCGCTACAATCTTACTATAAATGCATGGTTCATCTGGATTTTTGATAAAGTCGAATTCCTTGACCGTTTCATCAAAACAGATGTTCCAACTCCGCGATCCCTGCTTTAATCCATAAATAGACTTAAGCAACTTGCACACTTTTCCGCTGCTCACACTCTCTATAAAACCCTTCGACTGATCTATATAAACACTCTTCCAAATTTCCATTCAGAAAAGCGGTCTTTACGTCCATCTGCCAAATTTCATAATCGTGGAAGGCAGCAATGGCAAGAAGGATCCGAATGGATTTGAGTATAGCCACCGGAGAAAAGGTTTCATCATAGTCCAAACCAGGTCTTTGACGAAAACCTTTTGCGACAAGTCTAGCTTTATAGGTTTCAACCTATCCATCTATACCAATCTTCTTTCTGAAGATCCATTTGCAGCCTACGGGTTTTACCCATTCTGGAGCAATGTCCAAAGTTCATATTTTGTTGGTGTATATGGACTCCATTTCGGTCCGCATTGCATCCAGCCATTTTACCGAGTCTCTGCTATGAAAGGCTTGCTCGAAGCTAGTTGGCTCATCATCGTCGATGATGCAATCCTCTCTATCCCTGTCTATGAGAAAACCGTAGTATCTCTCGGGCGGATGAGACTGCCTACTAGTCCTGCGGAGTGGCGCGGGGATATCCGGTTCTTTATCTGGTTCCACCATGCTTTCGGTAATAGCTTGTGGTTCTGGAATTTCTTCCCATTCTATTGCGCTCCCACTTATCTCTTTTTCAAGAAATTGAGTTTTCAAAATGTGGATATGCTAAGAAACAAAGACCTTTTGTTCCTCCGCGTACTAGAAAAGATACCCCTGGAGTTCTTTGGGTATCCCTAAACTTGCACGGTACTGAGCGTGCCTCGAGCTTGTTATGCTGCTTTTTTTACAAAAGCTGGACATCCCCATATTTTCAGATACTTAAGATAGGGTTTCTTCCCACTCCACATCTGATATAGTGTTGTAGGCACTGACTTAGTAGGAACCTTGTTTAAAAGATATGCAGCTGATTCTAGTGCATAACCCCAGAAGGATCGCGGTAACTTAGCGTTACTCATCATAGAACGTACCATATCAAATAAGGTACGATTCTGCCTTTCCGATACACCGTTGTGTTGAGGTATGTATGGAGGAGTAAGCTGAGAGAGAATTCCATTCTCTTTTAAGTAATCCAGGAACTCGACACTTAAGTATTCACCACCTATGTCCACCTAATCCAGGATCTAAGTGTCTTGATATTTTTGCCGGTTTGTTTTTCCACTTCATTCCCTGGAATTTCTCAAAGGTCTCGGATTTATGTTTCATCAAGAATCCATCTCCATACCTTAAGAAATCATCCATAAAAGTAATGAAGTAGGAATAACCACTTCTTGCATGTGTAGACATTGGACCACACACGTCGCTGTGTATGAGTCCCAAAAGCAAGCTCGCTCTTATCCCGTGTCCAGTGAACGGAGTCTTTGTCATCTTTCCTTTGAGACATGATTGACAAGTTGCATAAGACTGAAATTCGAACGGATCTAAATATCCCTTTTTATGTAACTTCGTCAACCGTGTTTCATTGATGTGACCCAGTCTATAATGCCATAAGAAAGCCTGATTTAATTCTGGAGACTTTCTTTTAAATGTGTTCTGGACATTGAAAACCTGAGGTTGATTTAATACGTATAGACCGTTATCTAGTGTACCTGACCCAATCAAATTTTGATTAAGGTGGATGTGGACCATATCGTTTACAAATGTAAAATCATAACCTTCTTTCGAAAGTAAAGATACAGAAATGATATTACAAGCCAGACTAGGGACACACAAACAGTTACGCAAAATCAAAATCTGCCTACTTGTCAATCCTAGGTGATATTCCCCTACGGATACAGCGTCTACGCTCATTCCGTTAGCAACCCTGAGAGTCATATCACCTGTCTTGATAACTCTACGGTTTCTCAGAGTCTGTAATGAATTACAGATATGAGATCCTGATCCGGTATCTAGTACCCAGGAAGTATAGTTAATTGACAGACAGTTTTCAATCATAAACACACCTGAAGCCGAAGCCACAACGTGCTTTGAATCCTAGTTTCTGTCTTTCCAAGTTCTGCAGTCCTTTTGCCAATACCCTTTCCCGTGACAATAGAAACATTCCCCATTCCTTACTGTTAGCCCCGAAACTTTTGCCTTGCATTTTCCCTCTATCTTACTGACACCGTCTTTCGGCTTGGTGGAGGCTTTCTTCTTCTTTCCTTTGGCTTTCACCTTAGATCTAGAAGAGAAAGATTCCCCAATAAGCAGAGCTGGTGTCTCCCTCATTTTCTGTAGGGTGCCCTCAGTGCTCCTCAATATGTTGAGGAGTTCTAGAAGTTAAACTTCCTTCTCTTGAATGCTGAAATTCAAGATAAACTGGGCGTAGGTAGAAGGGAGGGACTGTAGAATCAAGTCACAGTATAACTAGTTCTCCAACGTGGTCCCAAGATCTGCGAGCTCTTCAATATAGCTAATTATCGTAAGGACGTGGTCCCCTACAGATGACCCGACAGCCAAGCCTGATTGAAACAATTTTTTTGAGGTTTCATATCTTGCGATACGATATTGCTCTCCATATAAATCCTTGGTATGGAGGAAGATGGAAACTAAGTCCATCTTCTCGTGCTGCCTCTGGTGTTCATAATCCATTGAGACTAACACGAGGCACTTGGCTCTCGCACTGTCTTTTTCTCATGTCTTACGGATTTCAACATCCGCGACGGTGGAATCTGGACCTGGGACGGAAGGGGCTTTGGTAGTAAAGAAGTGGCCCAGCTTGTCATAGGTTATGGCCATCTGGACATTCCTTAGCTAATTTTTTTAGTTCAGCCCCATCAATATGTTTTTATCTAGCAGTAATTTAAGCCTGATCATTTTGGTCGCTGCAATTAGGAGATAGAAGAAACACTCAACATGATGCTCTTGCAAGTTTAGATTGGTTATTGGTTTATCTAAACAGGATGGCTCCCACTGTCTCTCAAATCCTCCTTCAAACCATAAAAAAAGAATTAGTCGGGATTAATTGCACCCTACAATTCTTGCTTAACCTTTCGGACAGGCTAGTGTCGGTAGTTTGAGAGAGGTTTTACAACGCTTTCGCGAAGTTCCTTAATTAAATAACCTCTTTTCCCTGGAGGTATAGCCCCGCTAACACCGTTCTAGACATCTACTTGGTATATAGCATTGATTGCAAAGTGAAAAATTCTCCCGAAGAGTAGCGGATACTCACAGTAGAATCGGGATCCAAATATCATCGTGTGACAACCTTGAAGGAATCCTGCCAAAATCAGCACATTCCAAATGGTATGCAACACTAGCAAGTTTCAATTAACTTAGAAACTTCCGATGTGGATTTTTGCCCCAAGCTCTTATGACCTTGACGAAGGCCAACATATCATAAGTCACAATTCAAGTTCAACCCGTCATTGTCCAGGTTAGTTTGAACCCACCCGTACATACCCTTGACGAAGACCAAAATAGTAGTACGACTGTCCCAAACCAACGCATTTATCTATGCTAGAGATGAATTTAAATCCCTAGTGCCTTCGCCGCGGAGGCTGCGGCCGGTGCGGAAGCGGAAAACGAAAATTTACGAGGGGGCAACTAGAGACTATAACCTAGTGATCGAACCAAACACCAAAATCTAGCAACCAAGCATGCAAATGGTTAAGGATACTACCTTCGACGCGTGTTCACCCAATCGTGGAAGACCCCTCCAAGTTCCATATATGCCGTCCGGATCAAGCTTGAATGGCGACCGCCTTTATCGAAGATGATCCATCCGAGAGAACCAATCCAAGCTCCAGCTTCACCTAGTGAAGCAATCGACGCTCCATACTCGCTACGAATGGAGAGTGGGGATGGAATATTTCACTATCACTTTCTCTTTATTTTCTATGCTCTGGAGAGCAAGCAAGATGAAGGTGAGGTGAAGAAGAAGAAGCCATGAAGAAAAATGGCCAAGTCTTCAAGTGTAGGAAAAACAATACAAGTGTAGAAAAGAATGGCTTGATTCTTTTCAACCATGGAAGAATAGTGTATCCAAATGAAATATATCATATAATAATCAACCCATACCTCTCTACCATGCTCTTTAACACTTCATCCTCCATCTCATTTTTGATTTTCTATAAAAGAAAAATCAACAAATGAAGTGTCCATCTTCTAGAACAAATTCTGTATAAATACGGAATACAATCCGGTATACGTATCGAAATACATATAGGCGTAATCATACAAAAAATACGAATAGCCAAGAGAGAAAATAAATAATGAACACTAATACTAGAATATACATATTAAAAATATATATATAAATTATTAAATCAAAACCTGATTTGATAATCCGGCTTAATCCTAAGCCGCTAGTATTATCAACCGTCCGATTAAAGTCCGTATAGACTGTATACATATTTAATCGGACACCCTGTATGTACCAACATACGTCTTCTACATCATATTGCTTGAACCGGAAAAACCCTCTGTATGGGACTCTAAAGACTCGACTCTATGCTGGCAGTGATTTACTGGATAAATCCAAAAACCACAAGCATGTTAGCGGCACTAGCTGTACGTAACGTCTACCCAGGTATCTGTCGAAAGGAAGGTCGACAATCAAGTCCGTCCGTACCCTACTGAGCCTGAATGTGACAATCTCCGTACAGTCCGTTCTCTTCGTCTGAGAGTATCACATACCGGGCCTAGGGGGTGGAAACGTCAGACCCCTAATAACCCGATAAGTTGTGTCGGAGTCAAACTCATCACCAACCGAGAAACTACCGAACTCATATCAGTAATCTCATCTACCGTGGCCATGGATTTAGGGTGATAGCCAACCGAACACAACACGACATCGACTCCTAATATCAGAAGAGACGAATCCTCGACAATCGCTCACTATCTCAATGTGGCTCGGGACTGTACCTAACTAAAACCTATTTGCACGACTCCTTTGAGCTATTGTAGGATAGTAATCAAAGTACAGTGAGAACTCACACGAAAAAAATGACGATCTCCGGTCAGAAGACTAACCTGTACTAATGCCACTCGAGAACTTCCATCTGGCGATACATATAATACTATCTAGAAGCTCTTGGCGAGTCCGTCCAGTGTACTCACCTCCAGTGAGCACCTATATACTATCTTAGGTGACATAACACTAATGGCTTGTGAGACCGGCCACCGCCCCTCGTCGAGTTCTCGAAACGTATACACTAGTCTACTCCGGAATATCGACGCACAGTCTCGATACTCCCACGACTAGGGAGATTTAAGAATGCGCTTATAAACTACCCAGCTCTCACGTATATAATCGCCATCATAATACTGGTAGTCAAGCAAGAATCCTACGGGCTTCATCATTATGTATTAGCGACACGTAATAACAAGTAAAACGCGTACACATCAATGATAAAGACAAACCAGATAGCATACTATCATTTCGAATAAAATTGTTCTACATGTATATGTCCTCCCTCAATTATCAAGTGTGTAGAGTCCATCTTGGATATAAAGCATCTGGTCACTTGGAAGTTACCACTTCCTATGACCTACAGATAACTAGTAGGGCCATCATAACCATGATGCCGACCTTCCTGTCACCGTCACCAAGAAAACTGAAGTATCTCTCGGGTGGCTGAGGTCACCTACTAAAATCTGCGAAGTGGTTAGTGGATTGTCAAGTCCAACTGAATCCTTAGGTTCTACTAAATTTTCGATAACCGTTTGTGGTTTTGGAATTACTTCCGGTTCTACCATACCCCCACTAGTATCTTTTGCAAAAATATTCCTTTTATAAAAAGGTGGCGAGCCCAGAACAATATAACCTTTGATTTTGAAAATGGTAGAAGCAAAACCCTAGCGAATGCTTGGGATAATCCACAAACAGCCATTACCGAAACGTGCCTTGAGTTTGTCCGGATTCTGCTCTTAAACAGGAATCAGATAACTCCATATCTTAATAACCTCAATATATGCAACCAATCTATTTCCATATAGAATCAAAGGCACTAATTTAAATGGAACCGGATCAAATTTCATGCAGCTGTTTTCAGTGCATATCACCTAAATGGAAAAATGCTAATACATCATTACTCATCAAGGAGCGAACCCGCAGATGAGTAAGCTGAGAGAGAATCAAGTTCTCAATATTACTATGATAGAATACCTAGCATAAGTATCTATATCTTCGATCACTTCGAAGAATCCTGATACTTCCAACATATGGTTCTCTATTTTATTCTTATACCTATAAACTTCTCAAAATCTTCAGATCTTGCATTACAACGAATGCGTGTCTAAAACCAGAGAACTCATAGGTAAACCTGAATGAAGTATGACTACCAACCCTTTGTCCTAAAGGACACTGAACAACATACATTTTCATGTATAAGTCCCAAGAGTATTGTCACGACCCGAGAATTCGACTCGTGACCGGCACTTAACCACGCAACGTCTACAGACGTAACGCGGCTAAGTAAGCCGAACCCAGAAATCAAAACCAATAAATATAGAGTGATTTAAAACATTGTAAAAACAATCGTACATGTCTGAAAAACTTCCATTTATTTAGTAGAAATCCTTTTTAAGTTCAAAAGTTATAAGTTTATAATTTTGGTAACATTTCCTTTTTAAAACATTTGCCCCGCCAGTCGGATAGAAACAAGGTGTAACAGAAATGACGAGTAAATGGAATGAAGCATCAAAATAAGATATACGACGCCGTAGCGAAGAATACACAGTAAAGCAAGGACAATATCATAAAAGATGAGACTGCAAAAGTAAAAGTCGGCTCACATGCGAGCTCGACACCAGAATATAAAATCATACATATCGTCCTCACAACTGTTTCTAAGTCAATACAGAAAGATAGATGGAGAGTACTAGATACATCAATATACAACTGAAAGATAACAGATACCGTACAAAACCCACCTATCAGCAAAGACTATCTCTGCTCAAAAGGGTATCTGTGCCAAAAGATGCGGTAACAGCCAGCCGTGACTACTCCCCAGGGCAACCTGCAAACACTGTGGCACAACGGGGGTGAGTTGCCAACTCGTGACTAGAGATAACATATAAAGGTGATCGCAAGCATGCACATATAGCGTGGCTCTACTAATGCCAGCAGATGATATCAATGCATGTCAGATAGAGGATGCAATAGTAATGCAAATACTCTAACAGGTAAATGCTACAGGATGAGATATATAGTAGTCAATGCTGAGTATGGGATAATAACATCTACATGGACTATGTCAACATGGAAAACCATAATCGGTGCCTCAGGCTGCACTCAAATCCCAAATACACTCAGGCGCCGGCACACCCATCGGCCCTCAAATCCTGTACATCTCTGAGAAATCACGAGTGCCCAACATCGGCACCCAAAACATCATAAAATACTCGTGTCCAGCATCGACACGCAAATCCTCGTATATCGGGCTCCGTCAATCCGGATCAGCCCACGGGGTCCGTCTGCGGTGTCGGCCCTCGGCCCCGGCAGCACGGTCATCCTGCATCCATCACTCGACTCTGGTCAGTATCCTCCGGACAACTGCCAGGTCCAACCAATCACCGGTAGGTACTCGCCCGCCTCCAGGCTCAATCGGCAAACCCATCGATCATCTCGCCGAGGGGAACCATACCGGGCCCACCACGAACCCGCAAACGGAACATCCACTCCTCGAATCGGGTTTCAAGCACACGTCTCAGCACCGAGAAAACGCGTGGTGGACACACCAAAATATCATATCACGAGGTACCGGGTTTTGCAAAATAGTGCTTTTTGTCTTAAATACTTCCACGGTCCTCAAAACAGAAATCACATGAAAATCCAACACCAATAGTAAATCCCAAGCGAGGTACAATGTAAATCAATCCATGGTATGAGCATAAGGGAAAAACCGCTTTTAAAAGTAGTTTCGTTTCCGGTTTTAAAAGATGTCATGCGGCTCCCAATATACATGAAAGTCATATCAAATCACATATGAAGCGAACTATAGCAATATAATCATGGCAGCTCTACAGTGAGTGTGGCATGGCAATTACTAACGGTGTGTGTAGCATGCAAATAGTGCCCGTGCAACATAAACCGTTAGTAATAGTGCGGTGTTCTATCAGTTCTAAGCAATATATGTACAAACACAGCAGGGAATGTAATATGCGATGACAGTCTATGGGGTGCATGCAACATATAATAATAAAGTCCTATCAGCCCTGACGCATAACGCCATGCGGGCGATATCACCGTAGATGTGAAATCTACTCACAGTGTCTCGCGCTAGGTGTATCCAACCACTTGCTTGCCCTTCTTCGCAGCGTCCGTCTCACTGGCCTGCGAACCTAGAATTACAAACACATATCACACATATAAGCTCAATTTCGCCAAAAACGCGATATCACGGTCAAACTAGAAACTCGTGTCGCAAACCAATCGCGCGTGTGCGCGATACGCTAAAACATGTGTGTGTGCTGAACCAAGAACCACCCCGACGCGCTACGATGCGTAGCACGCACCAGACTTACAGAAACGTGCATGTCGCACTAAACATCCACCCCAAACTAAAGGAAAAAGCTCCCAGATTTTTACCTGGAAGACAACTCAAGATTTAAGCAAGACCAAACACTGCAAAATACCCACAGAAACTAAACTGCACAACACCCAACACAAAATGGGGAGGGGAGGCCGGCGTCGTCGGCCAAACGGTGCCTGTCGCCGGCCCAGCCCCGGTGGAATGGGCTCAAACTCCACTCAACTTCCTGAAAAAGCCTGCCTAGAATTCTGCAGTTGTTTAAAACTCTCTAAAACTCAAGCAGTAAAAGCAGATCACTGAATCCTAAAAATCTGCACAAATACGACATTTTGCATCGAATCGTGAAATTGGTGGTATTTTAGCGTAATAGGGGTTGGACTAGGTTGCTGTGGCCTCAACAACTCACTAATGACCTACTGAAACCACAACTCACTTCGTTTGCACAAGATTCTCACAATTTACCCCATATCACACTAAAACGCACTAAAATCCGATAACCGAAGCAAATCTACACTAACTAAGCTAACTAGGGATCAAGTTAGGAAGTATACCTCACTCTCGACCCTAGGGAGCTGCAGGAAGGTGGAGAAGTGAAGTGAAGGGGCTGCACTGGGTGCTGGAGCTGCTGCTGCCCACTGCTGCTACTGCTGAATTTTGCTGCTGCTACTATTGCTTCATGTTGCTGCTGCTGTTGGTTCTGGCTCAGTTGTTGCTGTTCTTTGCTTGCTGCTGCTGCTGGGGTATTGCAAGGTAAGTGTGTGTGTTGTGTGAGAGTGTGAGTGCTTGAGAGAAAACCAAAAAGAGTTGAGAGCCACCACAATCATCACACAAAAGTCACCCCTCTCTTTCTCTCTCTCACCTCATTTAATGCAAGCATGGCCTAAAGCCATGATGCACTCTCTCTCTCTCACACAAGTCAACACTAACTAAAAATTCAAACTAAAGTGACTTCTATTTAAGTAACTAATTAAACCCATTTAAGAATCCAAAAGACTTAATCCTAGAATTAACCCACCATGGTTAATAGTTATGGTATTTACTTCATTTAAAAACCCTAGTTTACATGCACATGTGTGTGCAAGCCTAGGAAAATTTTGGAAAAATATTTATTAAGCTAGGAAAAATATTTAAAACACAATTTGGTAAACTTTTTATTAAAAACCATTATTTAATTATAATTATTCACTAACCCTTATCCTAAGATGTTACAATCTCTCCCCCTTAAAGAAATTCGTCCCCGAATTTCAAAAATCTAACTACACATATCTTCAAAAAGATGGGGATACGTCTTCATCATCTCGCTTTCGGTCTCCCAAGTGACCTCCTCACGGTTCTGACCAAGCCAAAGTACCCTAACTGATGGAATGTCTTTCGATCTCAATTTCTTCACTCGTCGATCCAAGATCATCACCGGCTGCTCTGCATAGGAAAGGTCACGCTCAAGCTGGATCGTCGGATGCTGGATCGCATGCGAAGGATCATGAAGATATCTGCGGAGCATCGAGACATGGAATACGGGGTGCACATCTGGAAAGCTGGGCGGAAGGGCTAACCGGTAAGCCACTGCACCGACACGCTCGAGGATCTCGAAGGGGCCCACATACCTGGGGCTAAGCTTCCCTTTCTTCCCAAACCTCATCACACCTTTCATTGGGGAGACCCTCAAGAAAACATGATCACCAACAGAAAACTCAAGTCTGCGTCGTCGACGGTCTGCATAAGCTCTCTGCCTACTCTGCGCTGCTCTCATCCTATCGCGAATCAACTGGATCTTCGCTGTCGTCTTCTCAACGATCTGTGGCCCTAAGATACTGCTCTCACTGAGCTCTGTCCAACAAGTAGGCGACCTGCATCTCCTCCCATAAAGAGCCTCAAATGGTGCCATCTGAGTAGTCTCTTGGTAGCTGTTATTGTAGGAGAACTCTACTAAGGGCAAATGATGACCCAGCTACCTCCGAAATCTAGTACACAAGCTCTGAGCATGTCCTCGAGAGTCTGAATGGTCCGCTCTGACTGTCCGTCGGTCTGTGGATGAAAAGCCGTGCTGAAACTCAAGCGAGTGCCCAAAGCCTCCTGAAGCCTCTGCCATAGTCTACTGGTAAACTGGGTGCCTCTGTCGGACACAATGCACGTCGGGACTCCGTGTAGTCGCACTATCTCGTCAATGTAGATCTGGGCATACTGAGTAAATCCGAAAGTCGTCTTCACCGATAGGAAGTGAGCCGCTTTCGTCAAACGATCCACGATCACCCAGATGGAGTCATACCCCCGACTAGTCCTGGGTAGACCTACCACGAAATCCATCGAAATCTGTTCCCATTTCCACTCCGGAATGGGTAACGGCTGTAGCTCTCCTGCGGGCCTCTGGTGCTCAGCCTTGACTTGCTGACAAGTCAGGCATCTCGACACAAAATCTGCGATGTCCCTCTTCATTCCGTCCCACCAATAAACATCTCTCATATCTTGATACATCTTGGTGGAACCGGGATGGACGCTATACACCGATCGATGTGCCTCCTCAAGAACCTCGCGCCTCAGTCCCTCAGCATCTGGCACACACAGTCTAACTCCAAAACGTAGTACCCCCTGATCATCGATCACGAACTCGGAAAATCTGCCCTGTCCAATCTGTGCCATGATTTCTGAACATCGGTCATCACTGAGCTGTGCCTCACGTATACGATCGATCAACTGTGGGCGTGCACGGATATGCGCTATCTGTCCTCCAATTGGCGTGAACTCGAACTGTACTCGACTGTCGCATAATATCTGCCAATCTGCGGATGACTGCTCCTGTGCTGCGCTCAAACAAGCTAGACTACCCCCGGGCCTCCTGCTCAAAGCATCCGCCACCACATTTGCCTTGCCCGGGTGATATAAGATCTCGCAGTCGTAATCCTTCACTAACTCCATCCATCGACGCTGTCGAAGGTTCAGGTCCCGCTGCTGAAATATGTATTTCAGACTCTTGTGATCCGTGAATATCTGGCACGACTCGCCGTATAGGTAGTGTCGCCAGATCTTAAGTGCGAAGACCACTGCTGCTATCTCCAAATCATGAGTGGGGTAGTTTTGTTCATGTCTCTTCAATTGTTGCGAAGCATACGCGATCACCCTGTCGTGCTGCATCAAAACGCATCCCAACCCCACTCGAGAAGCATCACAGAAGACCACAAATCCGCCCGGTTAACACTGGTGCCGTCGTCAGCCGAGTCCGTAACTGCTGGAAACTGTGCTCGCACTCCTCCGTCCAAACGAAAGGAACTCCCTTCCGGGTCAACCCGATCAACGGTGTAGCAATACGGGAGAAGTCCTGCACAAAACGCCTGTAGTAACCGGCCAATCCCAAAAAGCTGCGAATCTCCGTCACCGATGTGGGTCTGGGCCAACGCTGAACGGCCTCGATCTTCCTCGGGTCAACACATATACCGTCTCGTGAAATCACGTGACCCAAGAAATCTACGTTGTTCAGCCAAAAAGCACACTTGGAGAATTTCGCATAAAGCTGGTGCTCCCTCAAGGTCTGCAATGTAATCCGCAAGTGCTGCTCGTGCTCTTCACTACTCCGGGAATACACCAAGATATCGTCAATGAAGACTATGATGAACAGATCCAAGTAAGGTCGGAAAATACGGTTCATCAAGTCCATGAAGGCTGCTGGCGCATTGGTGAGTCCGAACGACATCACCAAAAACTCGTAATGGCCGTAGCGCGTACGGAAGGCTGTCCGGGGAATGTCCTCCTGTCGAACCCGCAGCTGATGATAACCCGATCGTAAATCGATCCTCGAAAAGTACCCTGCCCCCTGAAGCTGGTCGAACAAATCGTCGATACGCGGCAAAGGATACTTGTTCCGCACTGTCACCTTGTTCAGCTGGCGGTAGTCGATACAAAGACGCAAACTGCCATCCTTCTTCTTGACGAACAGGACTGGAGCACCCCAAGGAGAAACACTGGGTCGAATAAGTCCCTTGTCCAGCAAATCTTGCAACTGCTCCTTCAACTCACGAAGTTCCGCCGGGGCCATCCGATAAGGCGGTATAGAAATAGGCCCCGAACCAGGAACCAAATCAATACAAAAAGAAATGTCGCGCTCGGGCGGCAACCCAGGAAGCTTGTCAGGGAACACATCAGGAAACTCGCTAACAACCGGAACCTGATCCAATGGAACCTCTGTAGCGCGAGCATCGCAAACATAGGCGAGAAATCCCTGACATCCCTTTCTCAAAAGCTGTCCAGCGCGAAAAGAAGAAATCACACTGTGAGGGGCGGCACCACGGTCCCCCAACACAACAAAAACCGACTCACCGGGGAAACAGAATCTAACTGTCTTCTCGCGGCAGTCCACAGAAGCATAGCACGTGGCTAACCAATCCATGCCCAAAAGAACGTCGAAGTCCAACATCTCCAAAAGGATCAAGTCGACAGGCAACTCTCTCTCGCCAATACAGACGATACAGGATCGGAACACGTGCCTAGCAACAAACGACTCTCCCACAGGAGTAGTCACCACAAGCGGCTGATCAAGCAAGCCGGACTCTCTACCCAGACTCGGCACAAAGTGTGTGGATACGTACGAGTGTGTGGATCCGGGATCGAACAATACATGAGCATCAACTGAACATACAGGAAGGATACCTGAAACCACTGCATTGGACGCCTGCGCGTCCTGATGTGTCAAAGCAAAGACCCTCGCCTGTCCACCACCTGTAACTGACTGACCTCTGCCTCGGTCATCTCGTCCCCTCTGAGTAACTCCTCCACGCCCACGACCTCTCTGTGCATAAGTCTGGCGCGGAGCAACGGTAGGCACAACGGGCAACGCCCTCTGGGGTGGTGAAGGTGGTAAGGTAACCTGCGGTGCTGCCGCCTCCCTCCGGTGTGTCTCTGGACAATCTCGAATGAGGTGAAGTAGGCTGCCACATCTGAAGCAACCCCGCGGCGACTGCTGACTCTCTCGTGGATATGAACTAAACATCTGGCTCCGTCCCGAATCTCTGCCACCCCCCGTACCAGAACGATACCTGTCGCGGCGTCTGAATGTCTGTCTCCGTGCGGAAATACCAGTACGAACTCTCTTCGGCTCTGGAACTGCCGAAGTCTCAGCAAGATGCTCCTCGACCACTAGGGCTGCGTCTACAGCTGCTGCATAGGTCTCGTAGTGCTGCGCGCTGATCGCGAGGAACACTGGTGTAAGCAGGCCTCGAACAAATCTCCGGACTCGCAACTCCTCGGTAGCCACTAAATATGGGGCGTAGACTGCTAGCTCTGTAAACAGTACGTCATACTCTGCCACTGTCATCCCTGGCGTCTGGCGCAAGGACTCAAACCTGCGTGCTCGGGCATCTCTAACACTCCGGGGAAGGAAACGGGCAAGAAATATGGTCACGAACTCCGTCCAGGTCATAGGAGGAAGACCTGTTGCTCTGCCCTTCTCAACTGAGTCACACCACTTCTGCGCAAGACCTTCCAGGCGAAAGCTCGCGAACTCGACCCATCTCGCATCTGCGCATCTGAGGGAGCGGCATATCCTGGCCATCCTGTCGATGAAAGACTGTGGGTCCTCGGCTGTATCGGTGCCTGTGAAAACCGGAGGCTTCAGCCTCATGAACTCTGATAGCGATACTGTGATCACCTCCGTAACCGCAGGGGCAACTGGCTGTGCGGTAGGTACCATGGCGGTCTCTGGAACGGGTGGAGCTACCTCTGGTTGCTGGGCTCGAAGCGTCTCAACTAGCGATCCTATCATCTGGCGCATCTCCTGCATGCTAGATCCCACCGTCTGACGCATCTCCTGCATACCAGCCCCTAGCGTGGCGATCTGATCTGTCACGGCAGGAACAGCCTGCTCAGGTACAACGGGTGCACTGCCCGGATCAGTCCTCGTCTCGGACGAGTCAACACGAATTTCGGCCCTCGCGGCCGCTCTCTGTGCCCTCGTAGTCTTAGGCGGCATAATGGCTGAAAGAAAATTTGGATTCGATAAGAACACGGAAATCAAATCGCAAGAATATAAGGAGGGATCAAATCAATAAGTCCTAAGGTCGCGTAGGCGGAGTACCGTGTCGTGAGTATGCCGCGGAACATACGCACGCTACGCTACCCTGTTGCAGCTACCTACTCCATCATACCAGGGTCATCCTACACTCCGAAGGTAAAACCTACGCTCTGATACCAACTTTGTCACGACCCGAGAATTCGACTCGTGACCGGCACTTAACCACGCAACGTCTACTGACGTAACGCGGCTAAGTAAGCCGAACCCAGAAATCAAAACCAATAAATATAGAGTGATTTAAAACATTGTAAAAACAATCGTACATGTCTGAAAAACTTCCATTTATTTAGTAGAAATCCTTTTTAAGTTCAAAAGTTATAAGTTTATAATTTTGGTAACATTTCCTTTTTAAAACATTTGCCCCGCCAGTCGGATAGAAACAAGGTGTAACAGAAATGACGAGTAAATGGAATGAAGCATCAAAATAAGATATACGACGCCGTAGCGAAGAATACACAGTAAAGCAAGGACAATATCATAAAAGATGAGACTGCAAAAGTAAAAGTCGGCTCACATGCGAGCTCGACACCAGAATATAAAATCATACATATCGTCCTCACAACTGTCTCTAAGTCAATACAGAAAGATAGATGGAGAGTACTAGATACATCAATATACAACTGAAAGATAACAGATACCGTACAAAACCCACCTATCAGCAAAGACTATCTCTGCTCAAAAGGGTATCTGTGCCAAAAGATGCGGTAACAGCCAGCCGTGACTACTCCCCAGAGCAACCTGCAAACACTGTGGCACAACGGGGGTGAGTTGCCAACTCGTGACTAGAGATAACATATAAAGGTGATCGCAAGCATGCACATATAGCGTGGCTCTACTAATGCCAGCAGATGATATCAATGCATGTCAGATAGAGGATGCAATAGTAATGCAAATACTCTAACAGGTAAATGCTACAGGATGAGATATATAGTAGTCAATGCTGAGTATGGGATAATAACATCTACATGGACTATGTCAACATGGAAAACCATAATCGGTGCCTCAGGCTGCACTCAAATCCCAAATACACTCAGGCGCCGGCACACCCATCGGCCCTCAAATCCTGTACATCTCTGAGAAATCACGAGTGCCCAACATCGGCACCCAAAACATCATAAAATACTCGTGTCCAGCATCGACACGCAAATCCTCGTATATCGGGCTCCGTCAATCCGGATCAGCCCACGGGGTCCGTCTGCGGTGTCGGCCCTCGGCCCCGGCAGCACGGTCATCCCGCATCCATCACTCGACTCTGGTCAGTATCCTCCGGACAACTGCCAGGTCCAACCAATCACCGGTAGGTACTCGCCCGCCTCCAGGCTCAATCGGCAAACCCATCGATCATCTCGCCGAGGGGAACCATACCGGGCCCACCACGAACCCGCAAACGGAACATCCACTCCTCGAATCGGGTTTCAAGCACACGTCTCAGCACCGAGAAAACGCGTGGTGGACACACCAAAATATCATATCACGAGGTACCGGGTTTTGCAAAATAGTGCTTTTTGTCTTAAATACTTCCACGGTCCTCAAAACAGAAATCACATGAAAATCCAACACCAATAGTAAATCCCAAGCGAGGTACAATGTAAATCAATCCATGGTATGAGCATAAGGGAAAAACCGCTTTTAAAAGTAGTTTCGTTTCCGGTTTTAAAAGATGTCATGCGGCTCCCAATATACATGAAAGTCATATCAAATCACATATGAAGCGAACTATAGCAATATAATCATGGCAGCTCTACAGTGAGTGTGGCATGGCAATTACTAACGGTGTGTGTGTAGCATGCAAATAGTGCCCGTGCAACATAAACCGTTAGTAATAGTGCGGTGTTCTATCAGTTCTAAGCAATATATGTACAAACACAGCAGGGAATGCAATATGCGATGACAGTCTATTGGGTGCATGCAACATATAATAATAAAGTCCTATCAGCCCTGACGCATAACGCCATGCGGGCGATATCCCCGTAGATGTGAAATCTACTCACAGTGTCTCGCGCTAGGTGTATCCAACCACTTGCTTGCCCTTCTTCGCAGCGTCCGTCTCACTGGCCTGCGAACCTAGAATTACAAACACATATCACACATATAAGCTCAATTTCGCCAAAAACGCGATATCACGGTCAAACTAGAAACTCGTGTCGCAAACCAATCGCGCGTGTGCGCGATACGCTAAAACATGTGTGTGTGCTGAACCAAGAACCACCCCGACGCGCTACGATGCGTAGCACGCACCAGACTTACAGAAACGTGCATGTCGCACTAAACATCCACCCCAAACTAAAGGAAAAAGCTCCCAGATTTTTACCTGGAAGACAACTCAAGATTTAAGCAAGACCAAACACTGCAAAATACCCACAGAAACTAAACTGCACAACACCCAACACAAAATGGGGAGGGGAGGCCGGCGTCGTCGGCCAAACGGTGCCTGTCGCCGGCCCAGCCCCGGTGGAATGGGCTCAAACTCCACTCAACTTCCTGAAAAAGCTTGCCTAGAATTCTGCAGTTGTTTAAAACTCTCTAAAACTCAAGCAGTAAAAGCAGATCACTGAATCCTAAAAATCTGCACAAATACGACATTTTGCATCGAATCGTGAAATTGGTGGTATTTTAGCGTAATAGGGGTTGGACTAGGTTGCTGTGGCCTCAACAACTCACTAATGACCTACTGAAACCACAACTCACTTCGTTTGCACAAGATTCTCACAATTTACCCCATATCACACTAAAACGCACTAAAATCCGATAACCGAAGCAAATCTACACTAACTAAGCTAACTAGGAATCAAGTTAGGAAGTATACCTCACTCTCGACCCTAGGGAGCTGCAGGAAGGTGGAGAAGTGAAGTGAAGGGGCTGCACTGGGTGCTGGAGCTGCTGCTGCCCACTGCTGCTACTGCTGAATTTTGCTGCTGCTACTATTGCTTCATGTTGCTGCTGCTGTTGGTTCTGGCTCAGTTGTTGCTGTTCTTTGCTTGCTGCTGCTGCTGGGGTATTGCAAGGTAAGTGTGTGTGTTGTGTGAGAGTGTGAGTGCTTGAGAGAAAACCAAAAAGAGTTGAGAGCCACCACAATCATCACACAAAAGTCACCCCTCTCTCTCTCACCTCATTTAATGCAAGCATGGCCTAAAGCCATGATGCACTCTCTCTCTCTTACACAAGTCAACACTAACTAAAAATTCAAACTAAAGTGACTTCTATTTAAGTAACTAATTAAACCCACTTAAGAATCCAAAAGACTTAATCCTAGAATTAACCCACCATGGTTAATAATTATGGTATTTACTTCATTTAAAAACCCTAGTTTACATGCACATGTGTGTGCAAGCCTAGGAAAATTTTGGAAAAATATTTATTAAGCTAGGAAAAATATTTAAAACACAATTTGGTAAACTTTTTATTAAAAACCATTATTTAATTATAATTATTCACTAACCCTTATCCTAAGATGTTACAAGTATACTAACTCAAATTCCATGTGTTGTAAGTTGAAAACTGTATTTTGATCGAGAATGTCTTACACCGTTATTCAATGCACTTTACCTTATCCTCAACTGATAAAGGTAAATGTTTGGAACACAATTTTCAAAATTTATCTCACTTTATAAAATAAAGATACAGATATTTCATTTTAAAATTTGGTGCATAACAACGGTTATTCGAAACTAAATATTTTGCCGTTAGGCAAAGCCAGGCGATTCAATCCAATATCACCAATTACAACGAATTCCGATATTGAGGATCAGATCGCCCATTTCCCAATATTCTACTCCTTCTCAGCATCTGTAACACCGCACAGATATGAGATCCAAATCCGGTAAATACATACTCTGGAGTCAGAATTGATTGGGAAAACAGTTCTCGGTAACAAGTACACAAAAAATTTGAAACATAAATGTTTCAAGGGGTGGCCGGGTATTCCTAGTAATGCCCTTTTCCGATCCAGATTCATGACAGTAGTCGCAATTTTCTTTGCCCTCACTTCAATCTCTTTATATGTCTCTATATCTTACCTTCTGTACACCGCACTTACGCTAACCGGTTTTCTTCTTTCCCTACCTTTCGGCACTAGCCTGAGTTTTGGAAGAAGACTATCCAATAAGCATAACAGGTTTACTCTCCTAATGCAGGGAGCTCTCGCAACCTGAGAGAAAGTAAAGGGAAGAGACAACCGAATAGTCCTATTCAATTTCTTCAGAACCTGTGGCCATTCTCGACTGAAATAACTTTTTCGAGTTCGTATGTAATTATACGATGGCCGTTCCAAGCAATATGGATCATCGTAGTGATACGACGTGTTCTGAAGAAATGCAAAGGGTAGAGCAGGAGTGGCAGGGATATATGCGACTTTGTCGCGAATCAAGACAAGCCAAAACCAAAGGGTGTAAAAAGGTTCGGTCAAAAATGGTTCATGAGTTTTTAAGGTAAGTCATGGGTCGTTGTACCAGAGAGAGAGAAAAGAAACACTCAGCGTGCACTCTATCAAAATCAGATTGGTTATCACTTTATCTGATCAGGATGGCTTCCACCGTTTTCTCGAATTCTCCTTCAAACCCTAAAAGGAAAACTAGTCGGGATCATTTACACTTTACAAATTCGCTAACCGTTCAGCCATGCCAGTGTTGGTACTCTGAGGGAGGTCCCCAGTGCTTTCGCACGGACCCAATTAATAATCTCGTTTCGGCAGAGGCATAAGCTCGTTAACACTTTCTAGACACCTAATAGGTTAGCTAATTGCGAAGTGAATAAATCTCCCGAGGAGTAATACATACTCATATCAGTGGGAATTGTGACCTAACTATCATCATGTGACAACTTGACGGAATCCACTCAATTCACCACACTTCGGAAGGTATGCGCATGCCTGGAAAGTTTCCCGTATGTTTGAAACCCCCGATATAGTTTTTGCCCCAAGCGTCTTATGACCTTGACGAAGGCCAACAAATAATAAGTCGCAAGTCAAGTTCTATCTGTCACTGTCCTGATTAATCTAAACCCACCAGTACCCGCCCTTGACGACGGCCAACAAGGCTGTACGACTGTCCTAGATTAATGCATATCCATACAACAGAAAAGTAACACATAGCTACCATACATTATGCCTTGATGAAGGCCAACAAACATAGCATGAATACTAGGTGCTACCCGTCTGAAATGACGGAGGGCTACGGCTGGTTTTTAGCGAAAAACCTTTAACGTAATGAACTTGATTTCGTTGAAGGAACTCGAGTGGCTTTGAAATCCAGTGGTTTAAGCTCCGCATTTTAAAACTAGTAACATAAACTTTTGCTTAAAAGCGAATTCCCCGTGAAGAGATCAAGGCTCTTCTATCATAGAATGAGATGCTGGATATTCCTAACCGAATATCTCTATACAAAGCAAAAGAATATGATAGTTGTTTTTAAGAAAACCGAGTATTTTTAAAAATTGGTTCCGACAACACAAATAGGTTTGTTTTCCTTTGCATTAAAGATATAATGCAGTCCCATCAAATCTAGTTTCTAAGCCACAAAAGAAACAACCAAAAATAGCATGCTTTTATATGCCATCCGCATTCGCCACGGGGGCCCGGGTCTTCATCGTAAGGTTACTTAACCTATGGCAGGGCGGGGACTGGGCTAGCGCGGATGCAAAACATATAGAAGCATATACTAATATATAATATATATCAACATCGCAGGCAAATAACAGTCATCACAGGCAGATAACAATCATCACAGGCATACAAACAACAATATGGAACAACGAATAAACTTGGAGCCCCGCGTTTCATCTGAGCTGTAAATGAAACGTGACGTTCACCGGTCGTGTGGATAGCCCGTACATAGTCGATCCTAAACCCCTACGAGTGCGGCAAGCCACTTGCCAATCCTAGAAAGTGGGTAACACGTCCTCAATGAAATGAGTCGATCACCCGCCGCTTTCTAGAATCCGGTAACTTATGCACCCCTTCATGGGTCGAATCATATAACCCCTACAAGTGCGGCGAGCAACCCGTCAATTCTAGAGCGAGGTGGCCCGGTTTCAACTCCATGAGATGGCCACCTGCTGCACCCTAGAACCCGGCTACTCGAGCACTTCTCCTAGGTTAATCCCAGTACAGAAATGAAATATATCCAATGGTGACAATGACCGCATCCTGGTCGACCCCAATAAAAGAATATACATAATACGGAAACGGCGGCGACATGTTGGAGCTCATCCCAAACAAAAGAATACAATATAACAAATCAAAATTGTACAAGCAACGCATGAAGGACTGTCCGACACGACAATCCGACTAAGCCATAATCAAGTTATAAATCACCAGAAACAAGTAACCGAAACAAGTGTGTAACCCCGTCTAATTGAGCATATAGCAATTAGAAAACGTTAGCAACACATCCACGCACGCAAACGAAGTCACGACATTAGAATTCCAAAACACTATTAGCGCACATCCTAAATTTACCAAGGATAAAAAACCAAGTGCACTAAACATCCAAAAAAGTCGAGTTTTGAGCCAATTCGGAAGTCCGAATCAAAACGAAACGCGCCCGAACCTTGGCGGGGAGTTAGAGCACGAAATTAACTTCGAGTCGGGGGGCCTTTAGCGGGTACCCCATCCTTGAGGCCACCATGAGATGACCAGGGGGTGAGGCAGACCCGAAACTGCCCATGGGGGGGGAAGTTTCGGGTCCCCACCCACAATACCACCTTGTGGTGGTCTTGGGGAGTGGGCACAGCCGTTCGGTCCCCCCGGGGTCTCCCCGGGGTGCCCACGCACCACCCCGCGGCTTCTCGGTTCAAACCGAGAGCCCGCGGGGTGTGCAAACATCTCAAAACTCAAAAATTCAGGACTGTTTTTCGAACAGTTTTCGATGCCGGAAAAAACACGATTTCTAATGTCATAACTAGCTAGTTTAAGGTGTTTGGGAGGCTCTGATACCAATGTAAGTCTCTAGTGCTCTCGCAGCGGAGGCCGCAGCGGCCAGAAAACGGAAAACGAAAATTTACGAGGAGGCAACTAGAGACTATAACCTAGCGATCGAACCAAACACCAAAATATAGCAACCAAGCATGCAGATAGTTAAGGATACTACCTTTGACGTGTGTCCATCCAATCGTAGAAGACCCCTCCAAACTCAGTGTATGCCGTCCGGATCAGGCTTGAATGGCGACCGTCCTTGCCGAAGATGATCCACCCGAAGGAACCAATCCAAACTCCGGTTTCATCTAGTGAAGCAATCGACGCTCCATGCTCGCTACGAATGGAGAGTGGGGATGTTGGAATATTTCACCATCATTTTCTCTCTATTTTCTAACCTCTATAGTGCAAGCAAGATGAAGGAGGATGACGTGAAGAAGAAGAAGCCATGAAGAAAAATGGCCAAGTCTTCAAGTGTGGGAAAAACAATACAAGTGTAGAAAAGAATGGCTTGATTCTTTTCTACCATGGAAGAATAGTGTATCCAAATGAAATGTATCATATAATAATCAACCCATACCTCTCTACCATGCTCTTTAACACCTCATCCTCCACCCCATTCTTGATTTTCTATAAAAGAAAAATCAACAAATGAAGTATCCATCTTCTAGAATAAATTCCGTATAAATATGGAATACAACCCGGTATACGTATCGAAATACATATACGCGTATTCGTACAAAAAATACGAATAGCCAAGAGAGAAAATGAATAATGAACAATAATACTAGAATATACATATTAAAAAAATATATATAAATTATTAAATCAAAACCTTATTTAATAATCCGGCTTAATCCTAAGCCGCTAGTAGTATCAACCGTCCGATTAAAGTCTGTATAGCCTGTACACGTATATAATCGGACACCCTGTATGTACCAACATACGTCATCTATATCATGTCGCCTGAACCGGGAAAACCCTCTGTGTGGGACTCTAAAGACTCGACAATACGCTGGCAGTGATTTACTGGATAAATCCAAAAACCACAAACACGTCAGCAGCACTAGCTGTACGTAACGGCTACCCAAGTATCTGTCGAAAGGGAGGTCGACAATCAAGTCCGTCCGTATCCTACTGAGCCTGAATGTGACAATCTCCGTACAGTCCGATCTCTTCGTCAGAGAGTCGCATACCGGGTCTAGGGGGTGGAAACGTCAGACCCCTAATAACCCGATAAGTCGTGTTGGAGTCAAGCTTATCACCAACCGAGAAACTACTGAATCATATCAGTAAATCTCATCTACCGTGGCCACAGATTTAGGGTGATAGCCAACCGAACAAAGCACAACATCGATTCCTAATATCAGGAGAGACGAATCCCCGACAATCGCTCACTGTATCCATATGGCTCGGAACTGTACCCAACTAAAACCTATTTGCACGAATTCTTTGAGCCGTGGTAGGGTAGTAATCAAAGTACAGTGGGAACTCATACGAGATAAATGATGATCTTAGGTCAAAAGACTAACCTGTACTAATGACACTCGAGAACTTCCATCTGACGATAGATATAATATCATCTAGAAGCTCTCGGCGAGTCCGTCCAGTGAGCACCTGTATACTATCTTAGGTAACATAACACCAATGGCTTGTGAGACTGGCCACCGCCCTTAATCGGGGTCTCGAAACGTATACACTAGTCTACTCCGGAATATCGATGCCCAGTCTCGATACTCCCACGTTTAGAGAGATTTAAGGATGTGCTTATAGACTATCCAGCTCTCACGTATATAATAGCCATAATGCTGGTAGTCAAGCAAGAATCCTACATGCTTCATCATTATGTATTAGCGACACGTAATAACAAATAAAACACGTACACATCAATGATAAAGACAAACCCGATAGCATACTATCATTTCGAGTAAGTTAGTTCTATTTGTATAGATCCTCCCTCAATTATCATAATCACGTGCCTGCAATTACAATAATTGCCTTGAGAACACTATATCCAACAATGAATACCCAGCAGCTATCAATTGCTTTGGCGAAGGTCAAAATATATAGCTTGAATACTACTGAATACCCATCTGAAATGACGGAGGGCTACGAATGGTTTTGGCGAAACTGTGAATGTAATGAACTTGATATAGTCGAAGGAACCATGATAGCTTTTAAAAGGAGTGGTTTAGGCTCCGCATTTAAAAGTTGTTTTTCAAGAAAACCGAGTGGTTTTGAAATTGTTCCAACGATTTAGCTTTGGTTTGTTTTTTTTGCATTAATCAATATTAATGTGGTCACATCATTTAACCCTATCATTGCAGAAAGAAACGAAAATACAGCGTACGGTTATGCCATCCGCATTCGCTACGGGGCCCCGTTATGCACCGTTAAGTTACTTAACTAACGGAAGAGCGGGGGCTGGACTAGCGCGGGTGTAAAACATAAGCAACGTTTATTATATATATATATATCCATTCGTCTCACGCAATAATAGACATTCCAGATCACAGATAAATATATTGGATATACTAGGAATTCCGTGTTTCGTTTTAGCCTAGAACGATAGACGGATTCCATGGTCGTAATGAATACCCAAAACCCACCCTAGACCCCTACGGCTGTGGCAAACTACCCGCCAAATTCCCGAAGCGAAGCAACCTCCCTCAATGAGATGAGTAGGCTACTCGGCACTTTAAGAACCCGGTAGTTTGTGTATCCCACCTTGGGTCTATCCTAGATGCAAGAAACAGTAAAAGAAATAATACAACGGTGACTACAACCTTAACCCGGATATGCCCCGCAAAAGAATATTACATCAATTAAAAATTTACATGAATGAAAGAAAAGAACACTCTTCTCACATCCCTGGCTATTCATCCACGACGATCCAATACTTTATATACAAAAACCATCATCAAGATACAAATATGTGCAACCCCTACTAATCGACGTATAGCAATTAGTAGACGTTTAACAACACATATGCAAACTGAAACTTATAAACGACGTCAAAATTACGACTTCGAAATACTCCGAATTGCCCCAACACAAAGATAACAGAATATGAAATCTGGAAAAATTCAAACTTCACCTGAAAATCTAAATCCAAGATTCCAGAACACGAGACCAAACTCATTCATTGGGCCGGCCAGGCCGGGAATTTAGCACTTTTGGCCGGCCAAATTTATGATTCTTGGGCTCGTTTTTCTATGGTGTTCTACATACAATAAGAAGAGCACTCTGTAATTGTTTAAGTAATTTTTAGAGCCTCTGGAAAAATCGACAGAAACTTGGATTCTAGTTTCGATGTTTCGGAGTTATTTCGGTCTCGTAATTCTATACATCGTCTAAACTGCTAGTTAAGGTTAAGTAGGCTCTGATACCACTGTAAGTCGATGTCGCGCACCCCGCGGGTTCGCGGGGAGGCGGAATTTACAAAAAAACGATTTTTACAAAGCTCGCAACACCGGCTAAACTCCAGGATCTTTACGGAACCTTAACTAGCTATAACTACTTGGAAGTTTAACTACTCGGTAAGAGTTTTATACCTCCGTGTACAAGTCTTTCGGGTCTTCTTATCCTCTTCTCGAGCTCCTCAAGTGTACGGATCGCGCTTGATCGTCGGCCTTCTCGTGTCAAAAACGATCCACCCGAGAGTATGTACTTCAAGCTCCAATCTCTAAACCGAGGTAACTAGGGTATCTAGTTTGCTAATCTAAGTAGCCTAGATGATATAGAGAATGCTTATGGATTAATTTGTCTCAATAACCCTAGGTTTCTCAACTCATAAGAGTGTTTAAGGTTTGAGGAAGAAGAAGAGAGCCTTGGAGGAGAGAGTGTGTTGAAGAGATAATGATGTTGAATAATGGCTAAGGGTTGATGATAATGAAGCATATAATAATCAACCATGCTTCAATAGTCATCAAAACAATGAGGCACCCAAATAGCCATGCTTCAATCATGTACTTAATAACACCTTATACCTCTACCTCATTATCCATTTAACTAAATGGATTAAACCACAAATGAGGTGTCTTCTTCTAGAAGCACTCTTGTAAAATTACAAGAATACCCCTCACCGTATATACATACCTGTATTCATATTCCGAAAAATACAAATACGAAGAGACGAAAACAATCCAACAATATAATACTAGGATCCGGCTTAAACCAAAGCCCACTAGTATTATCCATCCGAACATCATCCGTGCATAAATACACGTATATGATCGAAACCTTGCCGTAAAACCATACGGCCTCTACATCATTTCGCCCGAAACTGGGAAACCCTCTGTGTGGGACTCTAAAGACTCGACAGTACGCTGGTGGTGGGTTTAACCACGAGCACGTCAGCGGTACTAGCTGCATGTAATGGCTACCAAGGTATCTGTCGATAAGAAGACCGATGAGCAAACTCATCCGAACTCCTACCGAGCCTATCTGTGACAATCTCCGTACAGTCCGGTCTGTTCGTCTAAGAATATCGCATATCGGGCATAGGGGATGGTAAATGTCAGACCCCTAATAGCGCAATAAGTCATGCCTGGTAGAGCCTAAAACACCCTGTGAAACTACTGGAGTACCTACCAGTAAATCTCGCTTGCGTTGAGCAGGGACTTTGTGTAATGGCTTTCCGAACACAGCGCGATATCAACCCCCAATACCGGGAGAGACGAATCCTATCTAACCACTACTGCCTCCCAGTGCTTCGCGACTACACCCAACCACTACCTGTTTGCACGACTTATTTGAGCAGTGGTAGGGTAGTGATCTAAGTACAGTGGGAACACACTCGAAACGAATAGTGATATCATGTCAGCGGACTAAGCTGTACTCATGTAACCTCGGAACTGCTACCTAACGATAGGTATAATACCAACCAGCAGTTCCCAACGAGTCCGTCCAGTGTAACTCATAACCCAATGAGCACCTGTATACTATCTCCAGTATGACGTGCTAATGGTTGTGGGACAGATGAGAAGCATATACACTAGTCTACTCTGGAGTATCGATGCCCCGTCTCGATAATCCTACGACTAGGGACCTGTATATGGTTGTGCTTATAAACTACCCAGCCCCCACTAGTATGACTGTCATCACAACGCCGGTAGTCAAGCAAAGATCTTAAGGGCTCTACCAATATGTATAAGCAATATGCTAAAAGAAACACATGCACATATTGAGGTAGAATCAAACCAAGTAGCATATTGCCATTTTAAGCAAGACTGTTATTATATCTGTGTATATCCCAAGCTTCCAAAATGTAATATACAAACCAGTACTATACAATAATGGCATCTAGGGCATATATCACTAACATCCATTTCGAATCTCATACCATCCAGCCACTTCACCGAGTTTTTACTCGTGATAGCCTGCTGAAAATTAGCAGGCTCATCATCATTGGTGATGCAATCCTCTCGATCACCGTCTACGAGAAACCCATAGTATCTCTCAGGTGGATGAGAATGCCTACTAGATCTGCGAAGCGGCGTTGGTTCGTCGGGCTTAGTTGAAATCTGAGGTTCTACTAAGTCTTCACAGTAGTTTGTGGTTCTGGAATTTCTTCCTGATCTACCGCTCTCCCACTAATTTCTTTTGCAAGAAATTCGTTCTCTAAAAAGACTATGTGGCGAGCAACATACACCTTTTGTTCTTCATTATGGTAGACAAGATATCCCCGTGAATTCTTGGGGCATCCCCTAAACTTGCATAAAACCGATCGTGTCTCGAGTTTGTCCGGATTCTGTTTTTTGACAAAAGTTGGACATCCCCATATCTTAAGATACTTGAGACTTGGTCTCTTCCCACTCCACATCTCATATGGATTGGCAGGCACAGATTTAGTTGGAACCTTATTCAATAGGTATACAGCTGATTCCGGCGCAAACCCCCAGAAGGAAAGTGACAACTCAGCACTACTCATCATGGAATGCACCATATCGAGCAGCGTGCGATTCCTTCTTTCTGATACACCATTATGCTGTGGTGTATATGGAGGAGTAAGTTGAGAGAGAATTCCATTCTCTTTCAAGTATTTAAGGAAACTGGTACTTAGGTATTCTTCACCCCGATCAGATCGAAGTATCTTAATTATCTTACCTATTTGTTTCTCCACTTTACTCTTATACTCCTTGAATTTCTCAATGGCCTCGGATTTATGTTTCATTAAGAATACATGTCCATACCTTGAGAAATCATCAGTAAAGGTGATGAAGTAGGAGCAACCACTGTTGGCTATAGTGCTTTCAAGTCAATTATTCTAATCGCATACACACAATTGTGATGATTGAGGGATGACCTATACAGGTAGAACAGTCTTACTCAAAATGATAGTATGCTATCTGGTTTGTCTTTATCATCATGTATATGCTTTATGTGGTATTACAGATCACTATTACATATTGATAGAGCCCATAGGATTCTTGCTTGACTACCGGTATTATGATGGCGATCATATACGTGGGAGCTGGGTGGTCTATAAGCACATCCTTAAATATCCCTAGTCGAGGGAGTATCGAGACTGGGTATCGATACTCCGGAGTAGACTAGTGTGTACTTATCGAGACACTGACGAGGGGCGGTGGCCGGTCTCACAAGCCATTGGTGTTGTTAGTCACCTAAGATAGTATGTAGGTATTCATTGGGTTATGAGTACACTGGACGGACTCGCCGGGAACATGCTAGATGATATTATACCTATTGTCAGATAGCAGTTCTCAGATGACATGTGTACAGGTTAGTCTGTCGACCTGAGATCGTCATTTGTCTCGTGTGAGTTCCCACTGTGCTTTGATTGCTATCCTACCACGACTCAAAGGAGTCATGCAAACACGTTTTAGTTGGGTACATTCCCGAACCACATGGAGGCAGTGAGTGGATCGTCGGGGTTTCGTCTCTCTCGGTATTAGGGGTTGATGTCGCGTAGTGCACGGGTGGCCATCACCAGAAATCCTTGGTTAAGGTAGTCGAGAATTACTGATTTGGATCAGTAGTTTCTCAGTGGGTGATGGGCTTCATACCGACACGAAATATCGTGTTATTAGGGGTCTGACTTTATCCACCCCCTAGACTCGATATACGATACTCTTAGACGAACAGACCAGACTGTACGGAGATTGTCACGGACAGACTTGGTAAGGGTTCGGATGAGTTTGCTCGTCGGCCTTCCTTTCGCTCAATACCTGGGTAGCCGTTACGTACAACTAGTGTCGCTGACGTGCTTGTGGTTAAACCCACTTCCAGCGTATTGATGAGTTTTTAGAGTCCTGTAGGGTTCCTAGGCACTCTTGTGAAGGTTCAAAAGGCATCAAACATGCCCGGATTAAATTTTAGACGTGCCGAACAACACAAAGCCGGGATCTTTGCTAGATTATTAGGGTTTATCATGCAATAAGATAACTTTTATCTAAGTGTGAGGGATTACAACCTTTGTAGTCCGCTCCTTCACTTCACAAGCTCCGAGTAGAAGTCCCTTTGCCGCGATCCACGATCTCCCGGACTCATGAGAGGCTCCACGACTCGAACGATCCATTCTAGCTCGTCGTAATCCAAATCTCCGATGATCTACGTCGAGGTTTCGAAGAACTCAAGCTATCTCACTCTAAAGAGAAGAACACCCTAATCTTAAGGGCTAGATGAGATGAGGATGAGAGAGTAGTGATTTTGCTTTCTTTCTATATCATTTTCTCATATTTTATCATCACTTAAGAAAATCAAGAGAGCTTTTCTTTTAAGAGAGAAGAAGAAGATGATCATGGAAAAAGAATAATGATCATTTTTTTTTCTTTTGTGATGAATAGAAATATAAACATATGATTTAATTATTAACCATGGTCAAGGATGAATGGATGAGAATGTGTAGAGAAACAACTAGGGTTAGGGTTTGGTTAAGTTAAAAATGTGTCATCCAAAATATCTTTACAAATGACAAAAGAAAATTGCTTCTAGAAAGAACTTGAAGCAACTAAACCCAATCAAACCCTAACCTCAATTAATCATCCTTAAACATGTTTAACAATTAATCATATCATGTCACAATAATATATATCACATATATATATTATATATTTGCAACAAAAGAAAATAATACAATTAACATATATCGCATATATATCAATGTATCATCCACTAAGAAAATGAAATAATAAAGTAAGCCAATATTAGTTAATATAATAATATATCATATATATATTATTATATATTAAATCATCGAATCAACACTTGATCCGACGATCCGGCTATATCGAATATAACCGACTAATATATCATGTACCGATTCATCGAATCAACACTTGATCCGATGACCCGGTTCATATCCATATATCGCGAGAATCTAATACGGTATCCCATATCGTATTATTCTCGCTCCTGCGCATATCACATATGTGCCACTACTCTGTTTCGCCTGAGCCAAGAAACCTCTGTGTAGGACTCTAAAGAATCGTCAATACGCCGGTAGCAGGTGATGATCATATCAAACACCCACAAGCTGCAAGCGGTCAGCTAAACGTAACAGCCACCCAGGTATTGAGCGATCAGAAGATCAACAAGCTAGCCTGTGCGTTCTCCTGTGAATCCGATCAGTAACACTCCCGTACAGTCCGGTCTGTTCGTCTGATATGTCGCATATCAAGTCTAGGGGTGGTATACGTCAGACCCCAGTAACCGATAAGTCGTGTCGATGTATGGCTCATAACGGGTCGAGAAACTACTAGTAACACTTACCAGTAAATCTCTATATCAGCCCTGGCCAGGGACTTCCAGTTATAGCCAATCGAACACAGCACAACATCAACTCCCTATACCGGGAGAGACGAATCCCCTCCTATCGCTCATTGCCTCCATGTGATTCGGGACTGTACCCAAAAGCCACCGTTTTGCACGCCCTCTTGGACGTGGTAAGGTGGAAATCAAAGCACAGTTGGAATCACACAAGACTCTATGACGATCTCGGGTCTTCAGACTACCCTGTACCTGTGTCACCGGAGAACTGCCATCTGACGTGTGGTATATCACCATCTGGGAGTTCTCGGCGAGTCCGTCCAGTGTACCCAGTCTCCACTGAGCACCCGTACACCATCTCTGATGTCTAACACCGATGGATATGGGATCATCCATCGCCCATCATATGGGTCAAGATGCGTATACGCTAGTCTACTCTGGTGTATCGATGCCCTGTCTCGATATACCCTCGACTAGGAACAGTTATAGGATGTACTCATTGACTACCGCGGCCCCACTAGTATGATCTCATCATAGTCCCAGTAGTCGAGTACAGATCCTAAGGGCTTTATCAACATGTGAGAGTAAAACAGTAAACCAATACAAGTCAACATGTTAAGATAAAGTGAAACCAAATAGCATACTATCATGACGAGCAAGAAAGTCTTCTCTATATATAACCAAGCATCCATTATAATATACATCATATGTACAATAATGGCCTCTAGGGCATATACATAACTAACAATCTCCCACTTGTACTAAGGCCAGCTGCTGTAGTATCTCATACCTAGCATCCCGAATAATCTCTCAAACTGTATCTGGGGAATAGCCTTCGTGAATGGATCCGCAGTGTTGTCCTTCGTATCTACTCTCCTGACCTCGATCTCCCGGCGATCAACTATCTCCCTGATCAGGTGATACCGCCTCAGAATATGTCTGGACTTCTGATGGGACCTGGGTTCCTTGGCCAAAGCCACAGCTCCATTGTTATCGCAATACAGAGGTATTGGATGCTCAATGGATGGAACCACACCAAGTTCACTAATGAACTTCTTGATCCAGACAGCCTCTTTGGCAGCATCGTTGGCAGCGATGTATTCAGCCTCCATCGTTGAGTCTGCAACGGTATCCTGTTTGGAACTCTTCCAACATACCGCCCCTCCATTGAGGGTAAAGACAAAACCCGAATGCGACTTAGAGTCGTCCTTATCACTTTGGAAGCTGGAATCGGTAAAGGACTCCACCTGGAGTTCTCCGTTACCATACACCAAGAACATCTCCTTAGTCCTTCGTAAGTACTTGAGAATGTTCTTCACTGCTGTCCAATGACTCTTTCCAGGATCTGCTTGATACCGACTCACTACACTTAGGGAGTATGCTACATCGGGTCTGGTACATAGCATCGCATACATGATAGAGCCTACTGCCGAAGCATAGGGTATCCCTTGCATGCGAGCTCTCTCCAAATCAGTCTTGGGAGACATCTCTTTGGAGAGAGTGAGTCCAGAGATCGTGGATTGGTTCCCACGCTTGGATTCTTCCATACTAAACCTCTTTAGTATGGTGTCAATGTACCTGGATTGGGACAATCCCAGTATCCTTTTAGATCTATCTCTATAGATCATGATTCCCAATATGTAGGAGGCATCACCTAGATCTTTCATTGAGAATCTCTGTGATAAGAAGAGCTTGACTGATTGCAGTATAGGAATATCATTTCCTATCAAGAGTATGTCATCCACGTACAATACGAGGAAGACTACCTTACCCTCTGCTACCTTCTTATAGATACAAGGTTCATCTATATTTTTGATGAAATCAAACTCTTTGACTACAACATCAAAACAGATGTTCCAACTCCGCGATGCTTGCTTTAATCCATAAATGGATTTAAGCAGCTTGCACACCTTTCCGCTGCTCCCACTATCTACGAAGCCCTCTGGCTGAGTCATGTACACGCACTCTTCTAAATCACCGTTTAGAAAGGCGGTCTTAACATCCATTTGCCAGATTTCGTAGTCATGGTATGCAGCAATGGAAAGTAAGATCCGGATGGACTTAAGCATAGCCACTGGAGAAAAGGTTTCGTCATAATCCACACCTGGTCGTTGACGAAAACCCTTTGCTACAAGTCTAGCTTTGAAAGTCTCAACTTTTCCATCTACACCAAATTTCTTTTTAAAGATCCACTTGCTCCCAATGGGTTTTACCCCTTCAGGAGCATTTTCCAAAGTCCATACTTTGTTGGTGTACATGGATTCCATCTCAGATCGCATTGCATCCAGCCATTTCACAGAGTCACTACTCGTGATGGCCTGCTCGAAACTAGTCGGTTCATCATCATCCATGATGCAATCCTCGCTTCCACCATCAATGAGAAAACCGTAGTATCTCTCAGGTGGATGAGAAACCCTACTAGATCTGCAGAGAGGCTGGGGTTCGTCGGGTACTACTGAATCCTCTGGTTCCACTAAATCATCTGTTGTAGTTTGTGTCGCTGGAACCTCTTCCAGTTCTACCTCATTGCCATCAATTTCTTTCATAAGAAAACCTTTTTCTAAGAAAGTAGCATGTCGAGAAACAAACACCTTTTGTTCCTCGGAATGGTAGAAGATATACCCTTGTGAATTTCTGGGATATCCTACAAACTTACATAAGACTGATCTTGCCTCGAGTTTGTCCGGATTTTGTCTTTTGACATAGGCTGGACAACCCCATATCTTAACATACTTAAGAGATGGTCTCTTTCCTTTCCATATCTCATATGGAGTGGTAGGCACTGATTTGGTAGGAACCATATTCAATAGATGTATCGTTGTCTCAAGCGCATACCCCCAGAAGGAAATAGGTAACTCAGCCTCGCTCATCATCGATCGTACCATATCTAATAGGGTCCGATTCCTTCGTTCCGATACACCGTTGTGCTGTGGTGTATAAGGAGGAGTAAGCTGAGAGAGAATCCCATTCTCTTTTAGATAATCTAGGAACTCACCGCTCAAGTATTCACCTCCTCGATCAGATCGAAGAATCTTAATACTTTTGCCCGTTTGGTTCTCTACTTCGTGCTTATATTCTCTGAATTTCTCAAAAGCTTCAGACTTGTGTTTCATCAGAAACACATGTCCGTATCTAGAGAGATCGTCAGTGAATGTAATGAAGTAGGAAGAACCGTTCCTGGCATGCGTAGACATGGGACCGCATACATCACTATGTATCAGTCCTAAGAGTTCGGTAACTCTTTCTCCGTGTCCACTAAACGGAGCTTTGGTCATTTTTCCTTTGAGACATGAATAGCAAGTATCATAAGATGATAATTCGAACGGATTCAAATAACCATCCCTATGTAACTTAGCCAGTCGTGTCGCATTGATATGACCAAGTCTACAATGCCACAAGTAGGATTCGTTCATATCTGAACTTTTCCTCTTGTGTGTGTTTTGTATATTCAGGACTGTATTCTGATTTAGAATGAATATGCCATTATGTAACGAGCCTGATGCAATCAACTTTTGATCTAGGAATATGTTCATAACATTATCCTGTACTACAAAATTATATCCTTCTTTACTCAATAAAGAAACTGATATAATGTTGCACATCATGTTCGGTATATAATAGCACTCATTTAGAATCAGTGTATTACGACTTGGCAATACAAGGTGATATTCGCCAACTGCTTTGGCTACAATACTTGCACCGTTCCCTACTTGAACGGAATGATCACATTTTCCCAGTTCTCTACCTTTACGTAGCCCATGTAACTGTTACATATGTGGGATCCTGATCCGGTATCTAATACCCAGGACGTAGGGTGAACTGAGAAACAGTTCTCAATAACTAACACACCTGAAGAAGATGCATCAACATGCATGTTCTTTTGGGCGGCGTGAGAATCTAGATATTCTCCTGTTTCCTGTTCAGTCTTATAACTCTTATAAGAAAGAACGGGTTCAACGTTCCCTTGCTCAATACAATAATTAGGTTCAGTCAATACATCCATATTATTATCTTGATTATGGCCTGAAATGGTCGCTACCTGGAGAGAGAAGAAAACACTTTAGCGTATGCTCTTGCAAGATTAGATTGGTTATTATCTTATCTAATCAGGATGTCTCCCACTGTTTTTATCAAATCTACCTTCAAACCATAAAATGTAAGATTAGCCGGGATTAATTACACCCTACAACTTCGTCAATCTTTCAGCCAGATCAGTGTCGGTACTTTGAGGGAGGTTCCCCGTGCTTTCGCACGGACCTTATTAAAGTAAACCTCGTTTTTCCAGAGGCGTAACCTCGTTAACACTTTTCTAGACACCTACTTGAATGACTAATTGTCCTGTGTAAAACTCTCCCAGGAGTAACTCTTACTCGCAGTGGGTATCGGGATCCAACTATCTCATAGGAGGTATGCAATCTCATTGCAAATTTCAACACTTGAAATTCCCGATAATGCTTTTACCCCTAGTGTTCTATGACCTTGACGAATGCCAAACAACCCATAGTCCACTAGTCAAGTTCAACCCGTACATTTCTTGATTGAATTAAACCCACCTGTACGACCCTTGACGAATGCCAAACTACGCCGTACGAATACCCTAATCCAATCTGCATCATATGCATAAGCAGATAAATACTAGTTAGCTACCGTACACTACGCCTTGACGAATGCCAAACTACCGTAGCACGAATACTAAGTAGTACTTATCTGAAATGACGGAGGGCTACGCAGGTTTTTCAGAAAACCCTGAGCGTAAAGAACTTGATATCGTCGTAGAATCATGTGTTTTTGAAAAGGAGTGTTTTTGAGGCTTTTCTTAGTTTCGCTAAAGGGGTCACTCCCGGTGAAGGGATCGTCGGCCCTTTCCTCATCGAATAAGGTGCAGGATATATCATATATACCGCTGTGCAAAGCAAAACACTAAAAGCAATCAAAAACCAAACCGCGTTTTGTAGCATCTGCCAGTTTTGCTAAAGGAGTCACTCCCGGTGAAGGGATCTCGGTCCTTTCCTCATCGAATAAGGTGCAGGATATATCGTATATATCACTGTGCAAAGCAAAACTGTAGCTACCCTTTTTATTAAGTTTTGATTCTACAACATCTTTAGGTTTCTTTTCTTTTATTAATCTCATTAATAAAAATCCCATCAGCTTATGCTTCCTAAGCATCACAGAAGAAACGAAAGCAGTAATATTTATATATCAGCATATATATATAGTATAAGCATTCGTCTCAGGCAGTAATATGATCTCATCACAGAACATTGCAGCAGAAGAACATATATGAAATATTGGATATACTAGGACGTCCGTGTTTTCAATACGAGCCTGTATAAAACACGGATTCCACGGTCGCGACGAATAGCCAAACCCACATCCCAAAACCCCTACGAGAGCGGCAAGTAACACTGCCAATTCTAGGGTTAGGAGACCCGGTCTCGACTCCTCGAGATGGCCTCCCACTGGACCCTAGAACCCGGTTACTTGTGCTCCCCTCCTTGGGTCTACCTAATGCGGAAAAGTAAATAATATACACTGGTGACAGCAACCGCAACCTGGAAGTGCCCCAAATAAAAGAATATTACATTACAAATGAATTTTACATGAATGAAAATAAAAACCCTCATCTCACATAAAAACCCCCCGGCTATTCTTATCGCGACGATCCAATATAACATATCACAGCAACACATAATATCTCATATCATCAACGTAAGCAAGTATGCGTATCCCGATTGTCGTTGATGTATAGCAACGAAGCCGGCGATACACCACATACTACGCTTACGGTCACAGAAAAGAAAGTGTAAAACTACAATATTTGGAATCCACAATCACTTTAGACATCGTAAATCCGAAATATCACATACTTCGTATTTATGCCTAACTCTATGAATTCCACATATTGTATCACATTCCAGATAAATATACGGTATTAAACTATTTGAATAGATAATCAAACACCCAAAATTTCCCGAAGTGCTCAACTCTTGAGCGGAGTTCAAATAATCCCAGAATATGTCACAGTACCAGTGATCCAGCCGTAGAAGGGCCAAGCCAACGCCTCACATATGGCACGCCGTACTGCCCCAAACCCGAAGGTTCAAAAGGCAGTTCAAGACGGTCACATAATCGAGTTAAGGTTTGTTGTCTTCTAGAGGGTCCACCAGTTAACTTGTACAATTTCCCAAAAGATTTAAACCCAATAAAAATTCAACGCTTGAAAGTTTGCCGTGCCGGGAAAAAGTCGGTTAATGATATCCGTTCAACTAGTTTAACAGTTTCTAAATATCCGGAAAGAAATACGAATTTAAAATTTCCGATCGAGTCTACTATTACAAAACAAATCCCAGAATTTTAAACACCTGGAATAGAATAAAAATATCCAGAATACTCAGCAAGTAACTACGAGCAATACCATGAAGCCACGTGTCCCAATTCAACAGTTCCGCCGTGGAAGGGCCGCGCGAACCCCCTTTCTGCCGCGCTTCCGCGCTACTTTGGTGGAATTGTGGGCACGTGTTTCATGGTAATTCTTAGAATTCCTTGCTGATTTTTTGACATATTTTTAATTCAGAAAAATCCCAAAATTTAAAAAATTTCCAGAGAGGGGTCCATTTTGTCCGTTTCGGGTTCGATCGGAGTTTTAACTTCGTAAACACATCGCCTAATGCTCTAGCTAGGCTCTGATACCATTGTAGGGTTCCTAGGCACTCTTGTGAAGGTTCAAAAGGCATCAAACATGTCCGGATTAAATTTTAGACGTGCCGAACAACCCAAAGCCGGGATCTTTGCTAGATTATTAGGGTTTATCATGCAATAAGATAACTTTTATCTAAGTGTGAGGGATTACAACCTTTGTAGTCCGCTCCTTCACTTCACAAGCTCCGAGTAGAAGTCCCTTTGCCGCGATCCACGATCTCCCGGACTCATGAGAGGCTCCACGACTCGAACGATCCATTCTAGCTCGTCGTAATCCAAATCTCCGATGATCTACGTCGAGGTTTCGAAGAACTCAAGCTATCTCACTCTAAAGAGAAGAACACCCTAATCTCAAGGGCTAGATGAGATGAGGATGAGAGAGTAGTGATTTTGCTTTCTTTCTATATCATTTTCTCATATTTTATCATCACTTAAGAAAATCAAGAGAGCTTTTCTTTTAAGAGAGAAGAAGATGATGATCATGGAAAAAGAATAATGATCATTTTTTTTTCTTTTGTGATGAATAGAAATATAAACATATGATTTAATTATTAACCATGGTCAAGGATGAATGGATGAGAATGTGTAGAGAAACAACTAGGGTTAGGGTTTGGTTAAGTTAAAAATGTGTCATCCAAAATATCTTTACAAATGACAAAAGAAAATTGCTTCTAGAAAGAACTTGAAGCAACTAAACCCAATTAAACCCTAACCTCAATTAATCATCCTTAAACATGTTTAACAATTAATCATATCATGTCACAATAATATATATCACATATATATATTATATATTTGCAACAAAAGAAAATAATACAATTAACATACATCGCATATATATCAATGTATCATCCACTGAGAAAATGAAATAATAAAGTAAGCCAATATTAGTTAATATAATAATATATCATATATATATTATTATATATTAAATCATCGAATCAACACTTGATCCGACGATCCGGCTATATCGAATATAACTGACTAATATATCATGTACCGATTCATCGAATCAACACTTGATCCGATGACCCGGTTCATATCCATATATCGCGAGAATCTAATACGGTATCCCATATCGCATTATTCTCGCTCCTGCGCATATCACATATGTGCCACTACTCTGTTTCGCCTGAGCCAAGAAACCTCTGTGTAGGACTCTAAAGAATCGTCAATACGCCGGTAGCAGGTGATGATCATATCAAACACCCACAAGCTGCAAGCGGTCAGCTAAACGTAACAACCACCCAGGTATTGAGCGATCAGAAGATCAACAAGCTAGCCTGTGCGTTCTCCTGTGAATCCGATCAGTAACACTCCCGTACAGTCCGGTCTGTTCGTCTGATATGTCGCATATCAAGTCTAGGGGTGGTATACGTCAGACCCCAGTAACCGATAAGTCGTGTCGATGTATGGCTCATAACGGGTCGAGAAACTACTACTAACACTTACCAGTAAATCTCTATATCAGCCCTGGCCAGGGACTTCCAGTTATAGCCAATCGAACACAGCACAACATCAACTCCCTATACCGGGAGAGACGAATCCCCTCCTATCGCTCATTGCCTCCATGTGATTCGGGACTGTACCCAAAAGCCACCGTTTTGCACGCCCTCTTGGACGTGGTAAGGTGGAAATCAAAACACAGTGGGAATCACACAAGACTCTATGACGATCTCGGGTCTTCAGACTACCCTGTACCTGTGTCACCGGAGAACTGCCATCTGACGTGTGGTATATCACCATCTGGGAGTTCTCGGCGAGTCCGTCCAGTGTACCCAGTCTCCACTGAGCACCCGTACACCATCTCTGATGTCTAACACCGATGGATATGGGATCATCCATCGCCCATCATATGGGTCAAGATGCGTATACGCTAGTCTACTCTGATGTATCGATGCCCTGTCTCGATATACCCTCGACTAGGAACAGTTATAGGATGTATTCATTGACTACCGCGGCCCCATTAGTATGATCTCATCATAGTCCCAGTAGTCGAGTACAGATCCTAAGGGCTTTATCAACATGTGAGAGTAAAACAGTAAACCAATACAAGTCAACATGTTAAGATAAAGTGAAACCAAATAGCATACTATCATGACGAGCAAGAAAGTCTTCTCTATATATAACCAAGCATCCATTATAATATACATCATATGTACAACAATGGCCTCTAGGGCATATACATAACTAACAAGTCCCACACAGAGGTTTTCCCTGGTTCTGGAAATATGATGTAGTAGCCGTATTAGATACGTGCAGGGTTCCGATCGAATGAGTGTACTATTTACCTGGACTTTCGATCGGACGGTTGATAGTACTAGTCGGCTCGGGTTTGAGCTGGATTATTAAATCAAGTATTGATTTAATAATTTACGTATATGTATTTCGATATGTATTTCGATATGTATATTATAGTATTATGTTTTTTTGTGTTATTCAATCTCTACGAGTACTTGTATTTCGGTACGAATACATGTATGTTTATACAGTAGAATGTAATCCCTATTTTTTACAGATAACATTCTAGAAGGTGGAAACCTCATTTAGTTTTTATCCATTTATTTTAAATGGAAATGAGGTGGATAATTGAGAGAGGGGAGTATGGTGACAACCATGCTTGCATAGTTTAAGGGTGTCTTTTTTGGAAATACCAAGTTTAGGGTCTTTTTAAGAAATATGAGAGTTTGTGGGGTGCAAAATAAAAAAACCTTGCAAAAATGTAGTAGTAATTGTTTTGATAATATACTTAAACATAAATTGCAATTGCTGAGTAGTATTTATGAGCTTAATGGAGAAGAAGAATTAAATCAATTGTTTGAAGGTGATTTCTCAAGGAGAATTTCTCTTAAGAATGATTTATTTGCAATTTACAAGAAAGAAACGTGGAGGCAAAGATCGAGAGTGCAGTGGTTGACCGATAATTCCTATTTTTCATTTAGTTGCTAATGGTAGGAAACAATTTTAACAATATCAACAATATCTTGTGGCAAGGATTGGAAATTAATGCTAAGGAACAAATCAAAAAGATATTCAACAACCATTATTGTAATATTTTTGGTAAACCTCCCGATAAACAATGCAGTTTACAATGGACTGAAATCTTTGAAGATTATGATTAGGGCGCTGAGGAACTGGAAAATTATTTTTCAGAAGTGGAGGTCAAGGCTGAAATATTTGATTTAGCAAAGATAAGAGTCCAAGCCTAATGTGTTCCCTCTACTATTCTTTTAAATTTCTGGGATGTAATAAAGAAATGACCTCATGGAAGTATTCAAGGATATATATGATAACGACGAATGTTTTAGATTTAATGATGCTCTTATCGACCTTGTTTCTAAAAAGGAGGGCGCTAATGAAACGGGCCATTTCAGACAATCAACGTACTAGTTCGGTTTATAAGATCTTCATAAATGTTTTTGCTAATAAACTACATGGAAAAATGAATTTTTTAGTTGACAAAAACCAGTCAGCATTCATCAAAGAGCTATTTTAAACTGTGTTGCTGCATAAGAAATTATTCATGACTGTGGATTTAACTGGGGCTCTAATTAAGATCGAGTTTGAAAAAGGATTTGACTTTATTCATTAGGACTTTGTTGATGATGTGCGGCGGTGTCAAGGTTTGGAGATAATAGGTGGCATCTATGTTTACTGGAATTTATTTTTCTTTATATTATTAATGAAAGCAATGAAAAGTTGTTACCTTGTTGAAGTGGTTTGAGACAAGGGGACTCATTGCCCTCATCGTTATTTGTGATTGTTACTGACATTTTACGAAGGGTTTTCTTGGAAGCGAGATAATAATCTTATTTCCTGTTTGGACGTTTCTGGTGAAATTCTCAATCTTCATTATGTTGATAATACCTTGATCTTTTGTAAGCCGATATCGATCATTTGCTGATGCTCAAATTCATACTATATGTCTTTGAGCTTGCTTCGGAGCTCAAGGTTGATTTTTTACAAAACAACAATTTTGTTGGTGGGAGGTTCCGGTGAGTTGCATGATTCCTTACTAAGCTTTCGAAATAAATTTTCTTATCAATATTTGGGTATTTCTTTAAAAGTGTGCTTTCTTACTAAATTAGATTGGTAACTTCTTATTAAGAAATTCGATAGAAGATTCGTTGAATAGAAATGTCATCTTTTATCTAGAGGTAGAAGATTAATCTTGATATCTTGTTTCTAATTGGGTTATTAAGAAGATTGATTCCATTAGGAGAGTCCTCTTATAAGGTGGTTCTGATTTCATCTCATCTATCAAATGCTTGGTTAATTGGAACTTTTGATGTAGAAGCAAAAGTGAAGGAGGACATGTTGTTATGAACTTGAAAAAATTTAATCAAACTTTCCTTTGAAAATGGAGATGGAATAATATTGATGGTTTGTGACGATCCGTAGGCAAGATATGTACTTGAGAATTATTATCAGGGGAGAAATCTTTATGATCTATCTCTCTTCTATCCCTTCTGGATGCTCTTATTTTAAAGAAACGTTCTGAAAGGCCACTCGAAGTTCAAAGATGGTATCTCATTGATTTGTGGAAATGGTGTTTCCATTAAGTTTTGGAAGGATGCATGATTAGGACTATAATCATTTGGTCATCCTTTTCCTTTATTTAATTTGGCATTCGATCAGGATGGTAACTTCTTATTAAGAAATTCGATAGAAGATTCGTTGAATAGAAATGTCATCTTTTATCTAGAGGTAGAAGATTAATTTTGATATCTTGTTTCTAATTGGGTTATTAAGAAGATTGATTCCATTAGGAGAGCCCTCTTATAAGGTGGTTCTGATTTCATCTCATCTATCAAATGCTTGGTTAATTGGAACTTTGGATGTAGAAGCAAAAGTGAAGGAGGACATGTTGTTATGAACTTGAAAAAATTTAATCAAACTTTCCTTTGAAAATGGAGATGGAATAATATTGATGGTTTGTGACGATCCTTAGGCAAGATATGTACTTGAGAATTATTATCAGGGGAGAAATCTTTATGATCTATCTCTTTCTATCCCTTCTGGATGCTCTTATTTTAAAGAAACGTTCTGAAAGGCCACTCGAAGTTCAAAGATGGTATCTCATTGATTTGTGGAAATGGTGTTTCCATTAAGTTTTGGAAGGATGCATGATTAGGACTATAATCATTTGGTCATCCTTTTCCTTTATTTAATTTGGCATTCGATCAGGATGGTAATGCTGCCACACAAGTTTTTGTTACCCTAATCTTGGATTTGGAGTCCTTTTATAGAGATGATTCCAGATGAGCTCTCTTTTGATTTTCTAGCTTCTCTTCGCTATTATCCTATGTAGCCCGGATTCGGATACGGATGTGGGATACGAGACCATATAGATATCCGGATTCGTAATTTTCAAAAAACCTAGAATAAGGGGTACGTTTTTATATCGATTTTTAATTAAACAAATATAAATATATAATAAGATGTACACATAAATATATAATGGCATTATGTTAGATATTCAATATACTTTACAAAATCTAGAGCCTTAATTTTCTGGAGAAAGAGAAGAAGTGTCGATTCTAGAGAGCTTGGTGAGACATTTACAAATTTGAGCAAATCCAAAAGAATCCGAGAGTTTCGGACTCTGATACGCGATCGGAGACGATTCGTGAGGCATTTACAAGCAGTGTTCTAAATGTCGGCCGACATCGCCGAAATGTCCGCGACATATTGATTTTGGGAAGAAAACACACAGATTTGCAGAATTATTTCGGTTACCAATATTTTGTAAATGTCAGTCAACATTTCGTGATGTCGGCCGACATGTGATGTCGGTATTTTACCCGACATTTACCTATATGTTTAGGTAATTTTCTTTCGGGTTTTGGGCTTTATATATTAAGTAATTAACCAGGTCCACTGCAAAAATAAAAAAACAAAAGATATCGTTATTGCCTACGACCCTTCACTTAATAAGCGACCGTTCTACGCTGAGCTATTGAGAAAGATATAAATTTAATAAAACTAAAAATCTGAATAAATTAATGTTTTTTTTTAAAAATAAGTCATATAAATGATCTTTACATTACAAAAATATAGAACCCGGTATTTGATAAAAAGATCTGACATTTCACGATATCCGCTATCCGACATTAAAACCTTCAGGCCGACACGATAACGACATTTGAAATTTAGAACATTGTTTACAAGTACCCGTGCTTCATATCTATTATCTATTGCACTATCTCTTTGACCGCAAATGAGATAATGTGGAAATTGTTTAACATAGATTGCAAGCAATCCAATCAATGTATAGAGCTCTAATTACTTGGGGAGAATCAACGTGTCTTTTTAATTTTATGTAGACTGCTAAAATTTCTTTTAAAGTTAAGTTAATATAGTTATGTCAGAAAAGAATTCAAACTTCTTATCTATTGCAAAAAAGAGGCATTTAACAATGCAATATGCTCCCTCTTTGTTTCTCATCTGAAGAAAGTCGATATATTTTCTTTCAATACAATTCACGATGAGCCTTTTGGATTGGATAATATCTGCTTTGCATTAATCAACTTCTCCTGAGACTTTGGAAGGTTGCTGGGATGGATAGAGTAGAATGAATATCACTGATAGTTTAAGGGTTTATTGAGCTTGTGTTGTCATGACCCCGATATGGTGCCTATGAAAGGAAAGAAATCAAAGATTTTTTTGCTATATCTAAAAATGATTTGAAATTTATTAACATTTGTGTTGCTATTAGGCTATTTGACATACTTCTAGACTTGAGCTCTTTTCTTGGGTTTTTGTTTCTATATGCCACCCCCAAAACTTCGATATTCCATACATCACCAAAGAAAATATACAAGCTATCCAAAAATCACCCCAAAAACATACAAGTTATCAGGAAAAAAAAACATCCTCAAAAGATTGTCATTATCCAAAAGTCACCCCTAAAATATACGAGTTATCCAAAAAACATCCTCAAAACATTATCATTATCCAAGAATCGCCTCTGTTAGCTTCCAATGTCAATTTTTTTAAACTCGAATTAGATTAGCTTAACTTTGGTTCTAGGTTCATGAAATAGAAAATCACAATTAGCTCATTTCCCTCTTATTCTCTTCTTTTAAGGTCTTCCCCCCTCCAAAAAAAATTTACTTTATTCAATCCTAAAGCCCTTGATTTCTTGGCAAATCCAAAGTTGGACTTCACCTTTGCACCACTGATGTTGGAGGAAAGGCTATGTTCATTGTCATGGGGTATTTCATCAAAAAATTGGCTCATGTGAGAAATTTGGACAACTTACAAGTTTTAGGGTGATATATGGAACATCAAGGTTTTGGGGGTGATATTTAGAAATAGCTCAGTTTTGATGGTGATATATCAGAAAAAAAACCTTTTATTTTTTTGTTACATGTAATATTTGTAACTTTTAAAAATTCTTGATTAGTAAAGTTTTTTTGGGTTGGGATCTCCTTGATCCCATCCTTCTATATGAAAAAAGGGGGGAAAATTTAGAAACCTCCATTAGCTTTCATTGTTTTCCGATAAAACTATTTAACTTAAGAAATTCATATAACAATTTTGAAATGCCTCTTAAAATTATGGAGAAAGGAAATGGAGGTTTGATGGTGATATATTTATTTATATAGCTCAACTATGTTATCTGGTCAACAATGTGTAATCCCTTAGGCTGTTAGTCTGGTATAAAAATTTATGGGGTTTAATTTGATTTACTTTTTTGGCAGAGTGTTGGTATAATTTACCCTTTTGCTAGAGTGTTAATATGATACACTCTTAGGCTTGATGGGGTTTAGTATAATTTACCCTTCTTCGAGTAATCCCTTAACCGTTAGCTTGGTATAAAATTTGATGGGGGTTTAGTATAAATTAGCTTTTTTCCAAAATATGTAATATTTTAGGTCGTTAGTTTGGTATAAAATTTGATAGGGTTCAGTATATCTTACCCTCTGTCCAATGAATAATCTCGTAGGCCATTAGTTCGGTACAAAATTGATGTGGTTCAGTATAGTTTACCTTTTTTCTAATGTGTAATCCCTTAGGCCGTCACTTTGAAATAAAATTTGATGGGGTTTAGTATAATTTGCCCTTTTCCCACCGTGTAATCCTTTAGATTGTTAGTATGGTATAAAAATTCGATGGGGTTTAGTATAATTTTCCATTTTTCCAATGTACAACTGTTAGTTTCCTTATAAAATTTGGTTATAATTTTCTGCAGATGAGGTGAAAAGCGAAGTTTCCGTGATGGGGGATGTTGTAGAAGAACAAGTAACTGAAGACCCCCTTGAAACTTTAGAAAAGAAAGGAACATGGGAAGATGGATCATTCTCCGAGAACAATGGGATGGAAGAAGCTGAGGTAATTGATGATTCAGAGACAATAGATGAGAATGAAGGAGATGCTGAGGGACAAGTGTACAGTTACGAACGGCTAAAATCCAATTCCAGTAATCCAGTGAAAGGAATCAATTACAAACAAAGAGAGGTTTGTCGTTTAGAAGCTCCTCCTATCTTTTTCTATAATAGATTTTTTAAGTGTCTCATGGTGGTTTGCCTAAATAAATGTCCCTAAAGTGACTCCAAACAAAAGAGGGCCTAAAAATCTTATGGTGGTTAAACCAAAATGGATGATCCACATCACTCAAATGCTCTATATGGTCTAAAAAATTAATTTGAATTGAACATTTATACAATCAAGTGAAGCTTTATATTCTATTATTGGTACACCGTTCAATTTACCATCATTTGATGCATTGTGGACAAGTATCAAAATTGCATGAGACACAAACTATATATAGAGAGATAATAAAAGAGGCCTTAGGAGGCTTTTTTGTTAGGTTACGTAAAAAATTTATATCCTCCACTATTTTATTCGACGATCGGCACATATCATCGTCATCTTTATCATCTAAGATGTGAATACACCAAATTTCATATGATTCTACCACCTTTTCAGTGTTGAATTAGCAATGTAAAAAGTTTTATTGTCGGTAAACCATTAATTTTGCACCCACTAAATCAACGGTGAAAATGTGGTAGAATCACAAGAAATTTGGTGTATCCACATCCTAAATGATAAAGATGATGAATTCCGATCGTCAAAAAAAATCTTGAAGGATGTATTTTTTTCGACACCCATAGGAGGAAAGCCTTTTTATGACACCTTTCCTCCATATATATAGACAAAGGCCCTAGGAGGAAAACCCTCCTATGGCGTTGAAATAAGTACAACCTCCCTCGTTTTTTGGGCGATCAGTACGGTCCACCTTGATCCTTATCATCTAATATATACATATACCAAATTTCATGTGATTCCAACATCTTTTCACTGTTGATTTAGTGAATTATAAATTCTAAAAATGTTCTATTATCAAACGCCATTAATTTTGAACCTATTAATTCAACGGTGAAAAATTATTGGAATAACATTTTGGTATATGTACATCATAGCCGATGAAGATGTGGATGACATGTGCCGATCAACGATAAAAATGCTGGAGGATAGACTTTTTGCGACACCATAGAAGAAAATCCTTTCCCAATGCCTTTGTCCTTGATCATTAGTCTCTCTCTCTCTCACTATATGGATCCGTTAGGGCGGGTTCGTGTTTTTCTATTACACGGACTTTTTTGGTACGTTTTGTTTCGATCAAGCTGATCAAAGCATCCTAGATAGTGTGTATACAATATCACTTTGTTTGTAAGTGTTTTATATATGCTACAACTAGTTTTAAAGTTACAAAAATTCTACGGCTAAAATAATTTCACATGTTTCTATGTTTAGCCGTAGAATTTTTATAACTTTAAACTAGTTGTAGCATATGTAAAACACTTTCAAACAAAGTGATTTTGTAAGCACACTATCTAGGATGTGTTGATAAGTTTGATTGAAACGGGTCGTCCGTTAGACATCCTAAAAAAAGTTCGGGAATTTAAAAACAACGAACCCCGTCCTCAGGATCCTCTCTACACACATAATGAGAATAATGAAGGAAAAAGGTCATAGGGGGAATTCTCTTATGGCGTTGAAAAAATATACCCTCCATAATTTTTTTCAACGATTGGCATACATCACCTCCATCTTTATCATCTGAGATGTGGGTACACCAAATTTCATGTGATTCTACCACTTTTTAACCATTGATTTAGTTGGTGCAAAATTAACGGTTTATCGACAATAGAACTTTTTTTGCAAAAAGCTCCCTTATGGTTTCAGCCCGTGGCAGATAACTACCATGTACTTAAAAAAACAGATAACTACCCATCTAACGGATCCAGGTTAACACCGTTAACCCATGGATAAAAAGACAATTCTACCCTCATTTTTCCTGAGAAAGCAATAAAAAATTTAAAAACTAAGGAGGGTGATGATGATAATGAAGGGAGCGGGTGCTGAAGGGGGATGGTGGTGGTGGTGGTGCTGAAAGGTTGTGATGGCGTTTTTAGGGGAGATCAAGGAAGGGGTGGTGGAGCGGATGAGTCGAGAAAAGGGGTGGTGGAGGGGCTTATGATGGTGGTTGAGGAGGTGGTGGCGATGAAAGGGATGGAGGGGCTGATGATGGTGGTGACGGTGAAAGGGGATGGTGGAGAGGCTGATGATGGTGGTGGTGGAGGTGGTGGTGGCGGTGATTTTGGGGGAGGTTACGGAAAAGGGTGGAGGGATTGATGATGGTGGTGGTGGTGGAGGTTGTGGCAGCGGCGTGGGAAGTTGAGGTAGGGACTGTTGATGATGGTAGAGAAGGAGTGATGAAGATGAGTGTATTTTATGAATGATTGAATTTTTGTATGACGTGGCAGCTAATGCTGACATGGAGATGATCTGGACTGTTAATACTAATGGGATACCATTTGATAGGGTAGTTTTCTTGAAAAAATATAGGGTAGTTTGCTGGCATAGGTAGAAAGCATATGAGAGTTTGTTGCATTTAAGCATATATATATATATATGAGAAAAATATATCTACATCTAGCCATAGAGAATTCTCTATGGCTCTAGTATAAATCACATGGGAAAACGTGTGGTCCCCACCGCATGTGCATTGGACCCACATGGTTTCTCATGTGATTTGGCCTTGAGATATAGAGAAGTTCTTCACATCCGGATGTAGATACATTTTCCTCTCTCTCTCTCTCTCTATATATATATATATATATATATGAGAATAATGAAAAAGGCCCTATGAGGCTTTTTCGTTAGGTGGCGTCAAAAATCTATATCCTACATAATTTTTTCGACGATCGACATTCATCATCATCTTTACTATCTAAGATGTGGATACACCAAATTTCACGTGATTATACTACTTTTTCATCATTAGATTAGCAATGTAAGAAGTTCTATTGTTGGTAAACCGTTAATTTTGCACTCACTAAATCAACGGTGAAAAAGTGATTGAATCACATGAAATTTGGTGTATCCACATCTTAGATGATAAAAATAGAGGTGATGGATGTCGATCGTCGAAAAAAATCATGGAGGGCGTGCTTTTCGACGCCATAGGAGGAAATTCCCTCCTATGGCACATTCCCGCCATTATCCCTTCTCTCTCTCTCTCTTTATATATATATATATATATATATATATATATATATATGAGAGTGATCTATTGTAAACCGGGCCGCGTTTTTTAAAAACAGGAACTCTCGGTCTCTGGCATATTTTGACGATCTGAGCCGTTCATTCAATGCATAGTTTAGAGTTATTCAAATCTTTTGATTTTTCATGCACATACATTTGAGGGTAGGGTGATCAACTTGAACGGCTCGGATCGTTAAATTATGCCAAAGACCGAGAGTCCCGTTTTTTTAAAAATGTGGAGCGATTTGCAACGGATCACTCCCCTAATATATATATATATATATATATATATATATATATATATATGATGGTTTGCGTCGTCTATTTAGATTGTCCATATATGATTTTAGGTCAACTCATTAGGTTGCAATCTAAGAAGCCAACTTAAGAACACTTTACACCTTTGAAAGTCATGTGGATGTATATTTTGATGTCATTTGGCATTCTCTCCATTTTTTTTTAAAATTACATAATTTGTAATCAAAGTCCATAAATTTAAAATTATGAATATTTTTTAAAATGTTAATTCTAATAATTAGTTTTTATAAATATAAATTTGATACCAATAGAGCTTCACTAATTTTATTTACTTCTAAAACAAATATATCAATGAGCAATAGCTCAGTTCGTATGGACACTTTCCCTTTTGGGGAGAGTGCGGGGTTCGAACCCCAGGAACCCAGAAAGGGAAAGTGTCCACAAATTAACGCTTTCGGGGCAAATTCGTGGACCCCTTGGGTGCGTGTGTGTTGGTGCGCTTGTGTGGTGTGCATGTGTGTGTTGTGTGCTTAGGTTAAGGCTTACGGGCGAGTGCCAAAAATAACAAATATTATTATCATTCTTAAAAAGGAAAACTCCAATATCTTTTTGTTGCACATGCAAATCATGTCTTTGAAAACAATTTATATTTTATTTGAAGTGTTTTCAAGCAATATTATCTTCTTTGTAGACTTATCTTTTCGAGGACGAGTTCGAGACAGTTTTCGGGATGACTAAAGAGGTGTTCTATCAGCAACCCAAGTGGAAGCAAGAAATGCTGAAAAGAAAGCTTGATCTCTTTTGATTTCATATTGGCCCGAGATACAGAAAAAAGAAAAGGAAGAAACAAATAAAATTTTAAAAAAGAAGCAGAAAAGGGAAAATGGAAAACGAGAGAAACATTTTCAGTTCTGGATTTAGTATATATCTGTATCTTGTTACCATATTTGGTGTCTTTTGTTGTTTGGAATGATGGTGAGTGGTGATGAGTGATGATTTTGCAAAAATACAGAAGCTAATTCCTTTATTTGCGGCGAGCATTGTGGAGGTCCCATATATTTGTATCCCTTGATTTAGTAAGATGAATAAACCGTACAATTTTCATCATCTATCAAAAGAATTACATCTAATTATTCTCCCTCACAAGAATCTCTCTTTGGTTTATGTTTTATTTTTCTAACCTCTTAATTCCTTTATTTGTGGCGAGCATTGTGGAGGTCTTTGGCATGAGATTTCAAGCAGTGTATTTGCATCTTATTCAACGAAATGTTGGTATATTTGATTCTTATTTTGTCTTTAAATGGTACATATATATATTCGATCACACACACGTCTGTCTATACTGCAAGTTGGTGTATTTGCATCTTATTAATCGCGTTGTGTATGAAGAACTGGATCAATCTATACTGAATAAATACAGTATGAAGAACAGAATCAGTCTATCCTAACTATAGCAAGTAGCAATATCTGATTGAATTTTTTTGGGTTCTTCGGCTTTCTTGCATTTTGTGAGCTCTCAACCAACTCTTTTTTCGGGTTCGAAGCTGCAGAGTTCTTTCTCACATTCAGTTAGAGCAACTTGAATAAATGTATAGTAAGATGGTGAGTTTATGCATTGTTGAAAATCTACATAAGACCTTCTTTGATTGTGATGGAGGGCGTGATCTTCTTCGGATGTCGTCTTCCGTCGATCCTGCGACGGCGGTCTTTGACGGTTGAGATTTGGTTTGAGAGTTGTTGAGTGTGGATCTCAATGGGCTGGTGTTGGACGCCGAGTTACCTGCAAAGAAGTCCTGGGGTGGGGGACCACCGTAGGACCCTCCGACGATCAAGTTAGAGCCGAGGTATAGGTGCAGGATAGCGGCGTATTGAGATAAAGTCGAGATACCTGAGTCGTTTGAGAAAGGGGTTTATATAGGGGTCGCATGGAGCGAGTAGGTGCGAGATCGTCGTCGTTAGTTACGCCCCCGTGTTATCCTCGTCTTAGATGGCGGGATGCGCCTATCAATGGCGGGATGCGTCCATTAATGGAAAGATGCACCAGCGTGGGACACGGATTGTGGGGAGGCGGATATCTCGTCCTGATGATATATGCGGAGCCGTTGCGGGGCGCATGGGATCCACGCTCTTGGTTGATCGAGGGAGGCCGAGGATGCTCGGCATATCATGAGCTCGGAGACGAGCCGGGAGGCTGAGGAGGCTCGGCATGTCAGGGGCTTGGAGACGAGCTGGGAGGCCGAGGAAGCTGGCATGTCAGAAGCTTGGAAACGAGCAAGGAGACTGGAAAAGCTCAAAGACGAGCTGTTGGTAGTTTACTAGGTGAAAGTGGAATATATTCAGGGAGGTCTCCTGGAGGTCGGATACGTTCCTCGAGACGAAGTCCCGAGAAATTCTCATAATGCAACTCATTTATCTTAAATCCGTAGCCTTCGGGACACGTCATCCGCCACGTGTCGTAATCTGAGGAGATACCACTTGTGAGCATCATCATTAGCTCTCCACTCTCGTTTCGACCTATTCAAGAGTCGGATCGAGAGTGGTCTGCTCGGTTTTTCTTCTGTTCAGTTTAGCGCCAAGAATCATAATGCGGATCGTGGGGAACGACACGACATTTGGTGGTTGCGTCGTTTCGATCTTTGGGCCCATATGTCGCCTCTTCGTGTGCCCGAATCTTCGCGAGTATCCTTGATGGCGTCAGCGGATCAAATGAAATGATCGCGATTTAAAGAGGGGGCGCCGTTTCAGTCGATCGCCAGTTGGGATATGGGCCACGTGTCGGACGTCGGTTGGCAGAAGTGACAGGCTGTCTCTGACTTCTGCAGTCGAAAAGACGTCCCCAATGGCCGATCGTCACGTGGAGCCCCGCTGATCGCTGGGCGCGGCGTTTTTTTTTGGCGGGAATCAATCGGGCCCGTAAGATGTTTTAACATTTCAGAAAATAAAATATTATTTTGGGAAATTAAATAAATAAAATAACAAATTTATATGAATATTGATTTGAAAGAATTTTTGTGAGTTGGATATTTTATAAAATATTATACAATTATTTGTATACGAGTTTATTACTAAACTTGATTAATATTTCACTAATTTTACATTAATCTGGTTTATGTGCATGACATGCACCATAACATGTTACAAACACTTGTTGCATTTCTATGAACCATGCTTCATTTGCTTTTTAATGGGTTTTTTTTTTTTTAAATAAAAGAAAAGAAGAGAAATGAAAAGATAAAGAGAAAATAAAATGAATGGGACATGACATGAGGGTATGGGCCTTAGATGAGAGTGAGTGAGAGAGAGAGAGAGAAGGTAAGGTTCTACACTCTTGGTTACATTCTCATTCTTCACTTCATCCCTCTTCTTCTCCCCTCATTCTTCATCTCCCTCTCCCTCCACCTCCATTGTATGCTATGCACCATCCTTAAATACACACAAAATCACCATCTCCGGTTCTAGACAAGCATTTCGTCGAAATATAAGGTCCAGATTTTGAGAAGTTATAGGTATATGAATAAAGTAGAGAACCACATGTTGCAAGTATCGGGATTCTTCAAGGTGATCGAAGATGTAGATACTTGTGTTTGGTATTCCGTTGATAGTAATGGTTTTTGAGAACTTGCTTCTCTTTCAGGTTACTCATATATGGATGCGCTCCTAGATAAGTAATGCTGATTCGCCTTTTTTCATTTGGTTGATATGCACTGGAGACAACTGTATGATTTTGAATCTGGTTTCAATTAAATTAGTGCTTTTGTTTCTATATTGTATATAGAATCAATTTATATCTTAACGATGTTAAGGTATAGGGAGTTGTTCGGCTGATACTTAAAACCAGAATCCGGATAAACTCGAGGCACGTTTCGGTATTGGCAGTTTGTGGGTTATCCCGGGTTTTGACGAGGGTTAACTTTCTAACATCAGGAAGATCAATAGTAATATTGTTCTTGACTCGCCACAGTTTTAGTAAAATGGAATTTTTTTCAGAAAAAAAGTGGGAGTATGGTAGAACTGGAAGTGATTCCAGAACCACAAACGATCACTAAAGATTTAATAGAACCTGGGGATTCAATTGGATTTGACATTCCATTAACCACTCCGCAGATTTGGTGGGAAACCTCAGGCACCCGAGAGGTACTTCGGTCTTCTCAGAGACGGTGACAGGGAGGTTCTTGTTTACCCAGACTTGCCATTGCTGCTGTTCTAGACTATAAGACCCGGCAGGAGGATGAGTATAGCATCGTTCTAAACTAGTTTTAGAAGTGCACGTGTATATGACTCTGCCAGAGGGTTGTTGTAGTCAGTAGAAGTAGATGAAAGAAGGTATAGCGGAATTAGATCATCTATTTTTGATGTGACAGTCATCAGAATAGGAGATAAATCTGGTAAGAAGGTAGTAGGGTGTTGTAACGTTTTGAAAATCGTTTAGGTGAAATTTCTGATAATCGGTAAAATAACTGGTGTTTTCCGTTAAAAAAAACATGAAATAATTATTTTTTTTCCAACATAGACTTAAATATACCTATTTTATCTATGTAATGGCTAGCATTGATATTTATTTGGTTCCTTATAGATTGTTAGTTTACTTAAATATTTTTCCGTAATTAATTATTTTTAATTATTATTTTAATCATACACTTATACACTAAATTAGAGTTAATTACAAATTAGAATGGGTTAATACAAGTTTAGTGCATCAAGACACATTAAACCAAAATGTAACATGTGGTTTTTGAAATGAAAAGAAGTTGTCAAGATGGTTTTAGAAAATATAAAAGAAAAAGGCTTAAATTGTGAAAATAAATTAAATAGAAATTGAGGTTTGGTGTTTATCTTCTTGTGTGTACTCACTCACTTACACTCTCACACACCCTATTACCAAGTCTTGGCCGAGCCTAGTGTGGCAGCGCTGCCCTCTCTCTTCACAAATTCACACCTCATTCTCTTTTTAAAAATTCAAAAGAAATAGAAAACAAGTAATGAGTTAAATAAAGAGGTATGGGTTTTTTTCTTGGTTTGACTTCACACTCCCACACACTTCCCTCTCTCTCTCTTCCCTCATCCCAAACTTGGCCGAGCCCCTATCCAATTCCAGCAGCAGCCCACTCATTTCCCCACACCATTTCACACCAAAAATTCACTCTAAAATGCATCAAAAATCCATACAAACTCACACAAATCCCTAATCTAATCTCTACCCATTTTTCCTTGGCCCAAGCTTGCATGAATCAAGGAACAAGATGGCAATTTGGGAGGCTAAAATTCATGCTAGATCTCAAAATTTGGGAGGTATAAATCTTAACCCTATAATGAATTTGTTGTTTAAATTGCTTTAACCTAGCATATTTAAGTGTTAATTTGGTTCTAGTTGCTAACTTGAAAATTCAAGATTTGGGTTTGGATCAAGTTAGGGGTTTTGATCGTTTGATTGTGGTTGTGAGATATAGTTTAACACATTAAAGCATGTAAAACACAAGCTAGTTGCTAGTTTGCTAATTGTTATTTGAAAATTGTCCAAATTAGATAATTTTGCAAACTAGAATTTTGTGATTAAGGTTAAGAGGTGAGTTTAAAATATAATTAGTATGTGAGTGACCTAACTAAGATATTTAGTGAGCATTGTGGCTACTAGAATTGTTAAAACATCAAGTTTTGTACTAAATCGGATAATGGATGCTTACTAGTTTTTTTTGAATAAATCGATTTTATTTAGGTTGAGGTTGAATTGAACTACAACCTAATTCATATAATATCTGAGTATTGTGAATACGCGATTAGGTTTTAGGCATGATTGTGGTCACGTATTGCGACCCTAGTCGGGGTTTGTGGCGTTGTCGCGAGCACGTTTGTGCACTAAGTGTGTGCGTGTCTTATTGTGCGCGTGGTTGACTTGTGTCGTTTGTTTCGTGACTATTCGTGTATTTATTCTCTTATTTCCTTTTGTACGTTTCTAGGATCGGGTGCAGAGGCGTTGGACACGGCGCGGAATGACAGAGCTGAAATCAGATCAGATTAGCCGAGGCGTCCAGGTGAGTAGATATATATCTACGGGGGAAGTCGGGTGGATGGCATATAGCACCCCCGCAGTTTCGTAATGTAGTATATGAATACGTTATAGCTGTATATAAATATATGTATTGTGATACGTGGATGATTATCAAGATAGGCTTTAGGTGTTCCCGGGTTAGTTTTAGTGTAATTGTAAGATAATGCTTATAGTGTAATTTCTTAATCGCGAAACCCTAGAGTAAGGTTCACACACACACACACACACACACATGCACACACGTGATTGAATTATGGGTGTATATGTTCATATGTATATATATATATATGTGGATACGTTAGTACATATATATATATATATATATATATATATATATATATATACATATACGTATACACGGATGATGAGGATAGTATACGATACTTGGAGGCGAGTCGATGTGATTGGGCATGATGCCGTGAGATCAGTGATGTGAATTGGGTCGTGTTATGATAAATGACATGATATATGAGTGTATCGTTGGGCGATGTGTTTTCATACACACGCGGATATATGTTGATGGTATCGGAATGTACTAGACCTTAGATCAGTACCCCAGTTCATGATATCATGATAATGATACCATATGATTAATGAGATATATGTGACAATTGACCCGTACCCCGATTTGGGATGCCGTACGATGGATTTTACCGTACGAGATATAAATATGATGATTGATCCACACTCTTGACTCGAGGATGTCGTATTATATATAGTTTATCGTAAGTGACATTATTGAGGCGGGATCACCGACTTTTAGATATATCGACTCGGACTTAGGTGGATTTCATTACCCTTTCGATTAGTCTCTTAGTTTAGTCCTGTAGTTATCAGTTAGATGTTAGACTGGGCTCGAGTCATACTTATTTTCAAACTAACGTATTGTGAGTATTTTAAAGACTGGCCGAGGGGTACTACGGATATTTCAAAGGACGTACCTTTTCTTAAAAACATCGTAGCCCCTATTTTCTAAAAACCATGATTCGTGCTATTCCAGACACCAAAATTGTATGACTCGTGGATATAAATGTATATTCTCATATGTTGCGTTACTAGTCATTTTCCGTATATTCTTGTTGTTTGTATCGCATTGTATGCTTAAATGTGTTTTCATTAGTTATTATGAACCCATGCTGTCAGGACATCAGCACAATTATTGATGATGCGTATGCTCCACGTACACTTGCTTGCCGGCTCACACATATCATCATCGGTAATTTCTATGTCACGTACACTCTAGAAAATATTACTTCATGGATATAACTGCTTGTAGATAGTTCCGATATCTAATTACTATGCTAGTTTAAATATTACATTCTTTGCTTAAATACCATGCATGTATATGTATTCTTTTGTCATGCGATATCATGGAGCTTTATGCCGATATTCACTGTTCACTGACTCGTGATTTTGAGATTTCGGATCTTTTATGTGATTTCTGGATTTGGGAAACCGCATGTAAATGTTAATAAACTCATGATTTTTTTAAAGAGAAAGATGTGGTTTTCCTTGATATGATGTTTTCTCGATTTTGAGATAGTTACGGGCCGATCCTGTTCATGCGGAGCCCGAGATATTGAGATAGTGAGATTTGAGATGGTTATGGGCCGATCCTGTTCATGCGGAGCCCGAGATATTGAGATATGAGATTTGATGATATGGGTCGATCCTGATCATGCGGAGCCCATGGGCCGATCCTGTTCATGCGGAGCCCGAGATACTGAGATATTGAGATATTGGGATATATATTTTGTGTCGATGCTTGACACGGATTGTTTATTGATTTCGTTGATGATATTTCGGATTTTACACAAAAAATCTCACTGAGATATGAAAACAGTTTTCTTATTTAGATGTATTCTGTTTTCATGCATTCATACATTATATATGTGATATATTGCTACCTGAGGCACGGACATGAGCACTTGGTATTACACATATGTTAGATGTTTATCTTTCCTTTATTAGATGCTTCAGGTTGTATTTAGAGTATATAGTATTGTATGACCTAGGAGAGAGTCATACATGTGATTTCTTCTCGGTGATGTTTTCTACTTACGAGTTGGCAACTCAACCCCGTTGTACCACAGTTTCTTGCAGGTTCGGCCGTACAGGTTTCATTGTGGCTTGCTGGCACACTGCTTCCTTCCGGGTGATTGCTTTGGTAGGTGGGTTCACTTGCATCGTGACCACCGTCGTACACTTTATTTATTTCAGTTGTATCTAGTAAACTCCATCAACAATACTTGTATCATTGATAGACTTAGAAGACCAGTGTATATTTTTTCGACCTTAGAGTCGCGCGCTTGTATTATTATGGTTTTCTGGTTTTCTTGAGAATATTGGTTTTCTTTCTGAGTTTTGGATCCTCGCCCTGCGGCGTTGTATATTATATGTCTTGCGTGGTTGTATCCTCCAATTGGCGAAGAGCTAGCTCCCGCTTGGGGATGCCTTATTCATCATTTATATGTATTTCATGTGTTGTACCCATTTGGGGCCAGTATTTACAAAGGAGACTCTGTCGACTTTTTCGAGAAAATATGATGTTGCTTTTAAATGTTTAATGCCACTTACTTGGTTAAAATCACTTGCTTTAAACAAGTTTTCCTTCACTTCTCCTTTTAAATGGTTTAGATTTCTGGGCTTTTGGCTTACTTGAATTAGGTGGGGTCCTATAGACTTTACATGATTCAGGTGCCAGTCACGTGCTATTTCCGGGTAGTGACAAAGTTGGTATCAGAGCGCTAGGTTTAACCTTGGTTCGAGTCTAGGTTTGACTATGCGGAGTCTAGGGCGTATATTTATATTCGGAACCTAGGCTTGACCTTACGGAACTTAGATTGGTTGAGAGGGTATTAGACCCGAACTTTCGTCGCGTAGGTTGACTTTGGTTGATGGAGTAGGTGACTTAAGTAGAGTGACGTACCGTGTGTATGTTCCGCGACATACTTACGATACGCTACTCCGCTTAAGAAGCCTTAGGATGCACATTTCTTATTCATGGTAATTCTATTCATTCCTATGATCTATCCTCATCGATTCGGATTATGGTTTCTGTTACCACGGTTGCACGGGCAGAGAGAGCTGCGGTTAGAGTTGCGGTCATCACGAGCTCGTCAGGGACGAGGACTGACCAGGATGTATTCCGGTGATACACGATTGTGTAGATGTGTCCTTTTATTGTGTTTTTCGCGACATGAGCGTTTTGGTGGATTGTTTTTGCTAAGATTTTTCGAACGTGCAGATCAACACCAGAGGATTTGGGCCATTGTTAGAGGCCGGCTAGAATATGATGACCGTTAATGTATCGTCTATCCTTGAGGATTGATGCATTATTTAGCGTGCGGACGAAGGGTATTCACACGTTGTCTAGGCGAAGTTAAAAAGTTCGAACGAATGTCAGAAACCCATTTTCTTAAGTTTAAGGTATTCGGAAAAACATGCAAGTAATTCAGTGAACCCTCTAGAAGAATGAAACCATAACTCGACATAATGACCATGGAACCGCCTTGAACCTTAAGGTTTGCGGCAGGTCCGCAGTGCCATTAATGAGGCTTGGGTTTGCCCTTCTACGGCTGGTCCATAGGTACTGTGGCATGTACTGGGTATTATTAAACTGTGCTCAAATGTTGAGCTCTCGGGGAATTATGGGACTTTGATGAATTGATCGAAAAGTTAACGTCGTCCGGATATCATGTGATAGGATACAATGCTTGGAATCCATAAGAAAGCTAATTTGAATTTTATAAATCTAGCAATTTAGTCTCAGTTGATCGGTTGCCACAGGATTTTGATGAGATGACGTTCCACTCCGTTGACATCAGAGATGTGATATGCATGCATAGGCGTTGAATATAGATTTATCTTTCGGAAGGAGTCGTGATGAGTATACAGCTATTCCGGAACCAGAAATGGATTTAGTAATGGGTGATAACTTCCGGGCAGTTCGACAGAAATGAGATTTGGGAGAGACCCGACAGAATCTTCTGGAATACTATACGAGAAGACTTGGACCCAGGATCGGTCGTATCACGCACACCCAGTAGGCCAGAGTTCGGCATCGTCGATGAGACATGTTATAAATGACCATGATAGTTGGCCAGAGATCGTTAAAGGATATGCCAGAGCGGAACTGTTTCCGTCATCATTTCCATATTAGGCCGTTGAGCCGAGAAGTTATGTAACTGGCGATCCGCAGTGAGAGACGAGAGCCTAAGGGTACAAGGCGCCAGACCATGAACATGAGACAAGTAGATATCTTGCTCTGCTAGCTTTGGAGGCACCGACACCTTCTCGACTTAGAAGGAAGGGCATATCGATGACAGTGTTTATGATTTGCGATTTGGTGGTTTGAATATCACGTATCCGTCATTTTGGATTTCGGTATTTGGGCGATTTATTTGCATGATTGAGATTTAATGTACCACAGTTGCACTTGACTTCGATTTGATGTCGTTCGAGATGTTTGATTTTGATTTCATGCCTATGGCATGTATGTGATTTGACTTGTGCCTTCGGTGTAGTTTTTCCTGCACATTTAGTACTTTGATTCGATTTTGTGCACGCTGATGCATGTGGTTGTGAGCTTATACCACGGTATACCTGTTTTGGATTGACGTATGTTGTATACCGTCGATTTCGATTGTGATGTTCGATATTTGTTTTCGTACACCTTGTGCACTTGATTTGGATTCTTGCGCATACTTGACACTCTTGATGTGATTTTGGGTGCACACCAGATGCACTAAATTGGGATTCTTCGTACATATCAGATGCACCTAATATTGTTGTCAGGCACATCCATTGCCTTTGACATGTGTTTCGGTGCACACCCGTTGCACTTAGATGTTAGTTTCTGTGCACATGTATGGCATGTTCATTGATTTGGATTTCTGTGCGCGCCAGACGCACGTGGCATTGTTACTTATACTATTGAGTATGATTCTTTTAAGCAGTACGTTTTTATGATATTTACTATTTGGTATAGTAGCTGAGCAGACCGGTCCGAGGACAGTACCTGAATATGTTTTTGCATGTATCGATAGTTATCGAAGGAATATCCAAAAAGGAGCTATAGTCTCAGTATTTTCCTATGTGTCCGAGATGACACGAAATATGTTACAAAGGAAACCCTTCTAAATTATTTTTAAAACTGCGGGACGTGTACGTTAAATAAAGGATATATATATATATATATATATATATATATATATATATATATAGTTATTCTTACAATAAACGTCCGCTACTTATGCCGTGATATGCGCATCGCACGGCGTATTGAAAAATGGTTTGGCATGCATCTCTTTCAGATGTTTTGGTGAGTTTACAACGATAAGTACTATGTACATGTTATAGTTTTGATGTATATCATGTTGGTTTTCGTATTGGACTTTGACATTGGTCTCTTCAACATGACTCCGATGGTTTGGGTGATGCTTGACGGAGTTTTGATTTTGAGTTATATACTCATTTTTCATGCGCATGCATTGCGCTAAGATGTGTTTTAAGTATTTAAGATTTCGGAGCCCCACCGAATTGAGTGTTTTGCTGAAGTGTTTTAGTACGTGGGGGAGTTTTAATTTAAATTCGGGGATCGAATTTCTTTAAGGGGGGAAGATAGTAACGTTTTGAAAATCGTTTAGGTGAAATTTCCGATAATCGGTAAAATAACCGGTGTTTTCCGTAAAAAAGCCCAGGAAATAATTTTTTTTTCAACATAGACTTAAATATACCTATTTTATCTATGTAATGGCTAGCATTGATATTTATTTGGTCCCTTATAGATTGTTAGTTTACTTAAATATTTTTCCGTAATTAATTATTTTTAATTATTATTTTAATCATACACTAATACACTAAATTAGAGTTGATTACAAATTAGAATGGGTTAATACAAGTTTAGTGCATCAAGACACATTAAACCAAAATGTAACATGTGGTTTTTGAAATGAAAAGAAGTTGTCAAGATGGTTTTAGAAAATATAAAAGAAAAAAGCTTAAATTGCGAAAATAAATTAAATAGAAATTGAGGTTTGGTGTTTATCTTCTTATGTGTGTACCCACTCACTCACTTACACTCACACACACCCTATTACCAAGTCTTGACCGAGCCTAGTGTGGCAACCTTCCCCTCTCTCTTCACAAATTCACACCTCATTCTCTTTTTAAAAGTTCAAAAGAAATAGAAAACAAGTAATGAGTTAAATAATGAGGTAGGGGGGTTCTTGGTTTGACTTCACACTCCCACACACTTCCCTCTCTCTCTCTTCCCTCATCCCACACATGGCCGAGCCCCAATCCAATTCCAGCAGCAGCCCCCTCATTTCCCCACACCATTTCACACCAAAAATTCACTCAAAAATGCATCAAAAATCCATACAAACTCACACAAATCCCTAATCTAATCTCTAACCATTTTTCCTTGGCCCAAGCTTGCATGAATCAAGGAGCAAGATGGAAATTTGGGAGGCTAAAATTCATGCTAGATCTCAAAATTTGGGATGTATAAATCTTAACCCTATAATGAATTTGTTGTTTAAATTGCTTTAACCTAGCATATTTAAGTGTTAATTTGTTTCTAGTTGCTAATTTGAAAATTCAAGATTTGGGTTAGGATCAAGTTAGGGGTTTTGATCATTTGATTGTGGTTGTGAGATGTAGTTTAATACATTAAAGCATGTAAAACACAAGCTAGTTGCTGGTTTGCTAATTGTTATTTGAAAATTGTCCAAATTAGATAATTTTGCAAACTAGATTTTTGTGATTAAGGTTAAGAGGTGAGTTTAAAATATAATTAGTATGGGAGTGACCTAACTAAGATATTTAGTGAGCATTGTGGCCACTATAATTGTTAAAACATCAAGTTTTGTACTAAATCGGATAATGAATGCTTACTAGTTTTTTTGAATAAATCGATTTTATTTAGGTTGAGGTTGAATTGAACTACAACCTAATTCATATAATATCTGAGTATTGTGAATGAGCGATTGGGTTTTAGGCATGGTTGTGGTCACGTATTGCGACCCTAGTCGGGGTTTGTGGCGTTGTCGTGAGCACGTTTGTGCACTAAGTGTGTGTGTGTCTTATTGTGCGCGTAGTTGACTTGTGTCATTTGTTCCGTGACTATTCATGTATTTATTCTCTTATTTCCTTGTGTACATTTCTTGGATCGGGTGCAGAGGCGTTGGACACGGCGCAGAATGACAGCTAAAATCGGATCAGATTAGCAGATGCGTCTAGGTGAGTAGATATATATCTACGGGGGAAGTCGGGTGGATGGCGTATAGCACCCCCGCAGTTTCGTAATGTAGTATATGAATACATTATAGATGTATATAAATATGTGTATTTTGATACGTGGATGATTATCAAGATAGGCTTTAGGTGTTCTCGGGTTAGTTTTAGTGTAATTGTAAGATAGTGCTTATAATGTAATTTCTTAATCGCGAAACCCTAGAGTAAGGTTGACATACACACACATGCATACACGTGATTGAATTATAGGTGTATATGTTCATATGTGTGTGTGTGTGTGTATGTGTGTGTGTGTGTATGGATGCGTTGGTACATATATATATATATACATATACGTATACACGGATGATGAGGATAGTATATGATACTTGGAGGTGAGTCGATGTGATTGGGTATGATGCCGTGAGATCGGTGATGTGAATTGGGTTATGTTATGATATACGACATGATATATGAGTGGATCGTTGGGCGATGTGTTTTCATACACACGCGGATATATGTTGATGGTATCGGAATGTACTAGATCTTAGATCAGTACCCCAGTTCATGATATCATGATAATGATACCATATGATTAATGAGATATATGTGACAATTGACCCGTACCCCGATTTGGGATGCCGTATGATGGATTTTACCGTACGAGATATAAATATGATGATTGATCCGCACTCTTGACTCGAGGATGCCGTATTATATATAGTTTATCGTAAGTGACGCTATTGAGGCGGGATCACCGACTTTTAGATATATCGACTCGGACTTAGGTGGATTTCCTTACCCTTTCGATTAGTCTCTTAGTTTAGTCCTGTAGTTATCAGGTAGATGTTAGACTGGGCTCGAGTCATACTTATTTTCAAACTAACGAATCGTTAGTATTTTAAAGACAGGATGAGGAGTACTACGGATATTTCAAAGGACGTACATTTTCTTAAAAACATCGTAGCCCCTTATTTCTAAAAACCACGATTCGTGCTATTTCAGACACCAAAATTGTATGACTCGTGCATATAAATGTATATTCTTATATTTTGCGTTACTAGTCATTTTCCGTATATTCTTGTTGTTTGCATCGCATTGTATGCCTAAATGTGTTTTCATTAGTTATTATGAACCCATACTGTTAGGACACCAGCACAATTATCGATGATGCGTATACTCCACGTACACTTGCTTGCCGGCTCACACACATCATCATCGGTAATTTCCATGTCACGTACAATCTATAAAATATTACTTCATGGATATAACTGCTTGTAGATAGTTCCGATATTTAATTACTATGCTAGTTTAAATATTGCATTCTTTGCTTAAATACCATGCATGTATTTGTATTCTTTTGTCATGCGATATCATGGAGCTTTATGCCAATATTCACTGTTCACTGACTCATGATTTTGAGATTTCGGATCTTTTATGAGATTTCTGGATTTGGGAAACCGCATGTAAATGTTTATAAACTCATGATTGTTTTAAAGAGAAAGATGCGGTTTTTCTTGATATGATGTTTTCTCGATTATGAGATAGTTACGGGCCGATCTTGTTCATGCGGAGCCCGAGATATTGAGATATTGAGATATTGAGATTTGAGATGGTTATGGACCGATCCTGTTCATGTGGATCCCGAGATATTGAGATATGAGATTTGATGATATGGGCCGATCCTGATCATGCGGAGCCCATGGGCCGATCCTGTTCATGCGGAGCCTGAGATACCGAGATATTGAGATATTGGGATATATATTTTGTTTCGATGCTTGACACGGATTCTTTATTGATTTCATTGATGATATTTCGGTTTTTACACAAAAAATCTCACTGAGATATGAAAACAGTTTTCTCATTTAGATGTATTCTGTTTTCATGCATTCATACATTATATATGTGATATATTGCTACCTGAGGCACGGACATGAGCACTTGGTATTACACATATGTTAGATGTTTATCTTGCCTTTATTAGATGCTTCAGGTTGTATTTAGAGTATATATTATTGTATGACCTAGGAGAGAGTCATACATGCGATTTCTTCTCGGTGATATTTTTTACTTACGAGTTGGCAACTCACCCCCGTTGTGCCATAGTTTCTTGCAGGTTCGGCCGTATAGGTTTCATTGTGGCTTGCTGGCACACTGCTTCCTTCCGGGTGATTGCTTTGGTAGGTGGGTTCATTTGCATCGTGACCACCGTACACTTTATTTATTTCAGTTGTATCTAGTAAACTCTATCAACCAGACTTGTATTATTGATAGACTTAGAAGACCAGTGTATATTCTTTCGACCTTAGAGTTGCGCGCTTATATTATTATGGTTTTCTGGTTTTCTTGAGAATATTGGTTTTCTTGATGAGTTTTGGATCCTCGCCCTGCGGCGTTGTATATTATATGTCTTGCGTGGTTGTATCCGCCAATTGGCGAAGAGCTAGCTCCCGCTTGGGAATGCCTTATTCATCATTTATATGTATTTCATGTGTTTTACCCGTTTGGGGCCAGTATTTACAAATGAGACTCTGCCGAATTTTTTGAGAAAATATGATGTTACTTATAAATATTTAATGCCACTTACTTGGTTAAAATCACTTGCTTTACACAAGTTTTCCTTCATTTCTCCTTTTAAATGGTTTAGATTTCTGGGCTTTTGGCTTACTTGAATTAGGTGGGGTCCTATAGACTTCATATGATTCAGGTGCTAGTCGCGTGCTATTTCCGGGTCGTGACGGGTGTGATGTCCTGATATTTGGGATGACATGCACTTTATAGGAAGTGAAATTCCTATACTATGATCGGTTATATTGTGGTTGTCACACAGTTGTTTCTCGACATAGAACATGGATATAATATCAGGGTTTTTGGTTACTAGATCTATGGTTTTAGATCTAGATTTGGGAAGTGTCCCAATTTGGGTACTTAACACTATTCTAAAGTGTTTTAGAATGAACGACTCCTAGCATGGTGGTGTACCTGCAGGTGATGGAGTCACCCTCTCTAAAGGTGTCTTACAGACTAAAGGGGAGAGGGATCTGCATGATTAGCATATCATCTGCTCAGGCAATTGAGTTAATCATGAAATGTCAAGTACCACACCAGATGTTGTTTTTGCACTAGCTGCAATAAACATATATTAATCCAATCCTGGAGAAATGTAGGGAAGTGATTTATGAACATAAATGGATGTTCTAGGGATATGGTAACGGTAGTCTCCTTCAGGAGACGGTTATCATTTCAGGCTTCCAAGATGACCTGGATGACAGAGTGGCTGTCTGAGTTATAGTTTTTCCCTCTTCTGAGGGACAGTATGTTGGACAGGTGGTCCAAGCGGATACTGAGGAAGGCATGGCGCAAGATACTGATTAAATTCAGTGGATGATACAGTCTAAGAAGTTTGCTGGATTTGGAGTTCATTTGTGAACTGGGTCCCATCAGATATCCAGATAAATTCTAAGACAAAGTATTGCTCATTTTGGGAGATGGTTATTCTCCGTGAAGTTGAGATATAGAGAGATAAAGATAGAAACTCTGGAGTGGATCAACCCACTAAGGCTATTTCTCGAACACAATAGTTTCACAAACGAGCTTTGCGAAACTGCTTAGTAGAGAAGTTGGGTGTTCGATATCACACGGGCTGTGAGTATGCGACACCGCAATAATTAGCCTTAAGTGCAAGTGGGAGATTGTTGGCTATAGTTGTTAGTTATGTATATGCCCTAGAGGCCATTATTGTACATATGATGTATATTGTAGTGGATGCTTGGATATATATAAAGATGACTTTCTTGCTCGACATGATAGTATGCTATTTGGTTTCACTTTGTCTAAACATGTTGACTTGTATTGTGTTACTGTCTTGCTCTCATATGTTGATAAAGCCCTTAGGATATGTACTTGACTACTAGGACTTTGATGCAGATCATACTAGTGGGGCCAGGGTAGTCCACGAGTACCTCCTATAATTGTTCTTAGTCGAGGGTGTATCTAGACAGGGCATCGATACTCCAGAGTAGACTAGCGTATACGCATTTTAACCCATATGATGGGCGATGGATGATCCCACATCCATTGGTGTTTGACATCAAATATGGTGTACGGGTGCTCAGTGGAGACTGGGTACACTGAACGGACTCGCCGAGAACGCCTAGATGGTATTATACCTATCGTCAGATAGCAGTTCTCTGGTGACACTGGTACGGGTTAGTCTGTAGACCCAAGATTGTCATAGAGTCTTGTGTGATTCCCACTGTGCTTTGATTTCCATCTTACCACGTTCAATAGACGTGCAAAACGGTGCCTTTTGGGTACAATCCCGAATCACATGGATGCAATGAACGATAGGAGGGGTTTCGTCTCTCCCGGTATTCGGGCTTGATGTTGCGCTGTGTTCGATTGGCTATAACTGGAAGTCCCTGGCCAGGGCTGATATGGAGACCTACTGGTAAGTGTTATCAGTAGTTTCTCGACCCGTTATGAGCCTCACATCGACACGACTTATCGGTTACTGGGGTCTGACGTTTACCACCCCTAGACTGGATATACGATATATCAGACGAAGAGACCGGACTGTACGGTAGTGTTACTGATTGGATTCGTAGGAGTATGTACAGGCTTGCTTGTTGATCTTCTGGTCGCTCAATACCCGGGTGGCCGTTACGTTTAGCTGACCGCTTGCGGCTTGTGGGTGTTTGATATGATCATCACCTACTGCCGGCGTATTGACGAGTCTTTAAAGTCCTACACAGAGGTTTCCTGGCTCAGGCGAAACGGAGTAGGTGCACATATGTGATATGTGCGGGACCGAGATTGATATCAGTATGTGATACCGTATTCTATTCTCGCGATATGTGATATCGGCCGGTTATATGAGATATAACCGGGTTATCGGATCAAGTGTTGATTCGATAAAATGATACATATTATATATTAGTCGGTTATATGTGCTATAGCTGGATTATTGAATCAAGTGTTGATTTAATAATTTAATGTATAATTATATATTGAATATATTAAATTACATTAACTAATATATGCTCACTTAAGTATTTCTTTTTCTCACTTTGGATACATTTAACATATATGTTTATTGTATTCTTTTTTTTTTTACAAAATTATATATATGTGATATGTATAATTGTGACATGCTAAGTTATACATGCAGCTTGTGTGTATGATAATTACACCATGCTATTGTGATAAATGTTGAGTTTATATTTATTTTAGCAAATTCAAAATTGTGGAGAATTAGTCATGAGCTTGGATGAACCTTGTAGAACATTGACTAAGTCAGCCAATTTTGTTTTAGCTAAGATATTTATTAACCTAACCCTAATCATTTTGACCATGGTCTATTCTCTACAAGGGTTAATCCATGACATAAACCTATGGTTGCATTTCTAACCTCATACAGCTCTCATTCTCTTCATCACTTAAGCTTCTTCTTCTTCATTTTTTTCTAGCTCTCTTGACTTGGAGAAAGTGATGAAAAATAGTGAGAAATAAAAAACTAAAGAGAGCCCACTTCCTACTTCATCATCCTCTTCTAAACTAGCCACTTAGATTAGGGTGTTAGCTTCACTAATTTCATATTAGTGAAGAGATAGCTTGAGTTTGTGTTTCCTCAAAGCAGACCATCTTGGATTTCGAAGACTACAAGCAAGCATGCATCATTCACCTTGTGGAGCTTCTCAAGAGTCCAGGAGTTCATGGATCGCAGCGAAGGGACCACTACTTGAAGCTTATGAAGTGAAGGAGCGGACTAGAAAGGCTGTAATCCATAATCACTTAGAAGTAAAGTTTCTTGGTTTATGTTTCCGCATGATTCTCTAGTTAAAGATCTAGGTTAGGGTTCTTTTAAGCATGGAAAAATTGAAATTTGGCATGGCTGATGCCACCCGAAACCTTGTTGTTGTGCTTAGGAACCCTACAGTGGTATCAGAGCCTAGCTAGAGAATTAGACGGATTGTGTAGGATTACGAAACCGAAACAACTCCGAAACACCCGATTCTAAATCCTAGTTTCTGTCGAAATTTTCTGAGAGTCAATTTTTTTTTAAACTGTTGCAGAATATTGTATGTGATGCAAGATGAAAACTGTATAAAATTCAACCCCCCACCTTTATTGGGCCGGCCACTTTGATAGAAAAACCGGCCAGATCGGCCATCCTGGGGATTTCAGGGTTCAATTTTTTACAGTGTTCCAGTCTCTGGGGTTTGGTATTTCAGGTGTTGTTTGTTTTTGCTAAATTTGCATGTGATGTTATCTTTATGCATTGGCTATTCGAAGTGTTTCGTATTCGTAATTATAGTTTTGTTTCGGGTTATTTAGGCGATGTTAAAAAGTTCGATCGGATATCAAATACCCACTTTAACCCTTGCTGGAAATTTTCCAAGAGTTGGATTTTTTTTCAAGTTAAAGAACATTCAAAGATCATGCAAGTAATGCGGTGGACCCTCTAGAAGAACGAAACCCTAACTCGATTCTGTGACCGTAAGAACCGCCGCCAAACCCTAGAATTTGCGGTAGTTCCGCGGTGCCACAGGTGAGGCATTGGCTGACCCTTTTACGGCTGGTTCATTGGTACTGTGGCATGTACTGAGTATTTTTAAACTACGCTCAAGTGTTGAGCTTTTGGAAAATTTTGGGTGTTTTTTGATTCGATCGGAATGTTTAACGTCGTCTAGTTTTTTTTGGTATGTGATACAATATGTGGAATTCATATAGTTAGGCATGAAATGCGAAGTATGTGTTATTTCGGGTTTACGATGTCTAAAGTGATTGTGAATTCCAAATGTTGTAGTTTGACATTTTCTTTTCTGCGACCGTAAGTGTAATATGTGGTGTATCGCCGGTTTCGTTGCTATATGTCAACGACAATTGGGATACGCATATTTACTTACGTTGATGACATGTGATGTTATGTGTTGCTGTGATATGTTATATTGGATCGTCGTGATTTGAATAGCCGGGGTTTTTATGTGAGATGAGGGTTTTTATTTTCATTTATGTAATATTCTTTTATTGGGGCACTTCCGGGTTGAGGATGATTTCACCATTGTATATTATTTATTTTTCCGCATTAGGATAGACCCAAGGAGGGGAGCACAAGTAACCGGGTTCTAGAGTCCAATAGGAGACCATCTCGAGGAGTCGAGTCCGGGTCTCCTAAATCTAGAATTGGTAGGGTTGCTTGCCGCTCTCGCATGGGTCTAGGGATGTGGGTTTGGCTATTCATCGCGACTGTGGAATCCGTGTTTTATACAGGCTCAAAATAAAACACGGACCTCCTAGTATATCCAATATTTCATATGTTATCTTCTGCTGCTGATATTGTAACAACTCCAATTTTAATGTACAAAGAATTGATTTAAATTCAATGTATACTTGGAGTATTTATTGCATCTGATATCTCTTTAAGTATTTATTTCACTCCATAATTACAAGAAGGAGCTTGTAGCTCATTGGTAATACCTTGCACTGCTAAACCAAGCCAACGGAGTTCAAATCCCATGCCCCACATTATTTTTGTATTTATTTTGTTTTAATTTATTTTGGAAGTCAACGGTAAAATGGCCATAACTCCCAAAATATGTACTGGACAACAAAAAATAAATATACCAAATTGTACCCCCGAAGAATCCCCGCCAATGGACCCCCGACTCGGCCCGACTCGGCGCCGCCGGCCGGCGACTCGGCCGACTCGGTCCGGCGCCGCCGGCCGGACTTGGCCGGATGGCCGAGTCATCAACAGAGAAAAGTTGGGTCTTGACCTGGTCCACCCTCCTGCATACTCTAAATGCTTGGATCAGTTATCATTTGGCCAATAAATCCCTTTTACTCCTATGTTTAATGAATTTTTAATGATTTTGTATATTTTTTATAATTTTTTTTATTAAAAACCCTAACCCTATATAAACACCCCATACCCTCTACCCTCTCACCCTACATTCCTAAGTCCACTCTCTAAAAAATTTTAAGAGAACTTGGTACGTCGGAAAACGAGCGAAAGGCGAAGCGCTGCCGAAATCGACGGCGAAATCCCGGCGATCGTACTAGGACCTCTTCACGATGTTTCGACGCACCGACAAACCCACTACCTTTCTATCACTCTCTAGTGTTGTCCAAACTTGTAAGTCCCCTTTTTTCTACCTTTCTTTCTTCCATTAAAATACAATTTTTCAAACCCGACGGAAATCGGAACAAACCGATTTCCGATTCGGTTTTCTATCAAAACTCACTTGTCACTAATTCCATAATGCTTAAACATATTCATGTTGACTACTAATCACTTAAAAATCAATTTGGATAAAGTTTCTCACATGAAATGATAACGTTTCCATTTATCGTATTTTTTTCCACTTAAATACCACAATGTTTAGTTTTCACATTTAATCCTTTAACATTGCTATACCTTAAAATAGATCACGAGGTAATGACCTACCTCCACACACACGCAAATACAACCCTAATTGATATCATCAAAACTAAGAATACGATAATACAAGACTTTACATTAAAATACCATTTTCTTTATAAACCTTTTCTGAAAGTTCTAAGTTGTATACAATTTTAAAACAAAATCTTTTAATAGGAAAATACGATATGTCATGGACATCGATCATTTATCTAAACCTGACTTTGTGGTGTCTAGGCAAGTGTGTCTAAGGCTAGTGGTTACTTAATTAGGACCACTACTTGTAGTGGAGAGCCTCCCACTCACCTGGCATGCACTTACCTGGCCGCAATTGGCGGTGAAGAGGCGATTTGAGGCTTCTAATAACGTGTCGTTTAGACCATTTAGAAATAGGCTAGTTCGCTTAGGAAACCCTAGAATCTAAAATACGGAAATTTACACCCTTTTAAAAATAAATACCTTGTTTTTATAAAACCGTTTTCTAAATGATTAGTATTTATTAAATCTTTGCAAAGCGCCACTACAACCCATCTTTGGGGAACTCGTTAGGGATAGTACGGTTTATCGTGCACCCTCGGTCTTAGTTGTGCGAGATTCAGACCTCCGCAAGGAGCATTCGGTCTCGAAAGGTTTAAAATACGACATTTAAGAAAAATGAGATTTTTGGAAAATAAAAAATTTATTAAAAATTATTCTTGTATAAACATATGTATATTTATCATTTAAACACCTATTTTATTATAAGATAAAGTTTTCACCTTTTCCTAAAAAATTACAAGATGAAAAGTTACATTAAAATACCATGAATTTCAAATAAATCAATATCACAAATTAATACCTTTATTTATGAAATTAGGATATTTTCACTAGAAATATCACAAAATAATATCACGCTCATTATAACAATAAAGACGATTAATAAATACTTGAGGTGTATCTTGAAAACTGTACAAAAGTATTTTTACATAAAACTCCCTCAAGTTTTATAATTTACAATAAGGACCCTAACAATTATAGAACTTCAAATTACATTTCTTTTAGTCTGACTCGGGTTTTAGTCTGATTATTTCTGACTTGAATATGATTCAAGTCAATCTATATTCTTTAATATTCCAACTCAATATGAACACATGAATCCCAGAATCCAGTTAACAATTTATACAACTTGACTGAATCAAACCATGGATATACATCCATTATTCCGTTATTCCATTTACCTGATTATGCAGTTACAATCTGTTTACTAATATCATGGTTTTGGTCAGTCATCCAACTTACACAATACAATACAACAATACTATCAAAACACTACGGGGTTTAAGGGGTAGATTGGTACGGAAGGTGTTAAAGGTGGCACGAGATGGTCAGATTAAGACACCTAACCATATTCCGTTGTTGTTGTACCGTGTCTTAACGGTTCCTTGTACATTCCGTTTGCCCTGGTCTCTAGCATATAGAGACCCCTCTCGTATACACTGACATCCTTCTGTACCAAGCTACAAACAACAGCGTGAACATAATATTATACAACATAATACTTTAGAAAATACTCTTATTCTGTCTTTTCTAATTCTTCCTTATCTTTGGGACTTACCGAGCGACCTGTTCGCTGACGACATTCTATTTCTTTCTTCTTTGAATGTCGTCAGGTGCTTTGGACCCAGCAGAGATCAAGCCCACCGGTGAAGACTTGGAGCAGTTTCACGAAGACCCCGAGCTCTAGATTATGTACCTTGTTCTTTTCAGTATTTTCATTTCCTGTTATGCCACTGTTTAGGCATCGCTTTTCATTTCAGTTGTATTTACTTTTCATGCATTGTACAAAAGAATGTTATTAATAAAGTTGCTGTTATTTCTATATCTCTTGTCTCTTGTGATTTACTTTTATATTGCTTAGATATGCTTAGCGTATGTACTTCTGAGAACATACGTAGCGGACCTCATCGCGTCTCCTTCGCCGTACACTGGGAAGCGGGGCGTGACAGGTTTTGTTGGTGGCCCATGCAGGTCAGAGCTGTATAAATCCCTGTCATGCAGTTCTGGTCTGCGTGAACAACCTAAGCAATATAATACAAGAACCAGCAACTAAAACATTCGTTACAATTCATGTTTCTTGAATCTTACAAATTTCTATTCTTTGAATCTTATCATTTCATGTATTTGAATCTGTCCTAACCAAAATTTTTCTTCAAGGTTATGGATTCCCCGAACAACACCAACACCAATGTCAACAACACACATTCAGCACTACCTCTCGCACCAGCTGTTCCTGCACCACCCACCGAGCAAACAGTGCTACTTGAGGCGATTCGCAGCCTTCTCGAGGGACAACAATAACTTCTGAACCGTCCTAAAACCGACGCACCGGGAGTAAAGCAATTCAGGGCTTTACATCCCAAGCAGTTCTCTGGTAAAGGAAGCCCTCTTGAAGTGGAAGAATGGGCACAAAGCATCGAAGATGATCTGGCAGCAGCTCAAGTGCCAGACATCGCTTGGGTCAGTGTAGCAAAACTACAGCTCACGGATAATGCTCGCAACTGGTGGAAGGCGGAAGAAAACCGTTTGGTACAGCCGATTGAATGTAAGACTTTTTGTGAGAAGTTCGACGCGAAATACTTCCCTGTGACTGCCAGGTTTGCAATGGAGCATTAGTTCATTCATCTACAACAGGGTTCAATGTGGGACAAATCAGTAGATGAATACGACGCTGAATTCACCATGTTAAGCCGGTAAGATATGTCACAATAGTTCAATTTTAAAAAATCACATACTACACAGCTAACACAATCTTTAAACAGATTCGTGGCACACTTGATACCGACGGACGAGATCAGAGCCCGTCGCTTTCAACAAGGTCTGGACACGGAGATTCAGGCTGCTCTAGCCACGGGAAATTTTTTGACTCTTGAGGATGCTCTAGAAGCTGCCCGCAGTTATGAGGCAATGATAAAAGCAAGGGGCAGACCTCAGTCTGCAGGAGTCAAGCGCCCTGCCAACCAGATAGCAGGTGGGGCCTCGTCCAGGCCACCTTTCATGCCAAGACGACCCGGAGTACCAACCCATCGTCCCAGCCCAGCCTTTTGCACTTACTGCAAGAGAACTGGACATATGATGAAGGACTGCCGTCGAGCCAACCGTCTTTGCTTAGTCTGCGGCTCAGCTACTCACGATATTGGGTCTTGTCCCCGAAGACAGAACCCAGTTGCTGCACCCAGGCCAGCAATTACTTATCCACAGCGACCAGCTCTTCAGGCACCTGCTCCCAGACCTGCACACCTGCACCACCCAGAGGACCGCAAGCTGCACCACCTCCTCGTCAGTTCCATCAAGCTCAAAGGAATGTTCCGAGGAATGCTCCTCAGGCCAGGAGGAATGTACCCAGGCGCTAGGCTTTCACGATGTTCGTGGAAGAAGCTGAGGCCACTGGCCAAGTCATCACTGGTAAACTTTTCTTTTCAAACTTTGCTTTTTCTATTTTACTACTTAGTTACATATTTTCTATACCTAAAACAAATCCTACATACCTTAGGTACAATCTTAGTATCCTCAATCCCTGCACTTGCACTGTTTGATACTGGAGCTTCACATTGCTTTATATCGCAACGGTTTGTCCGAACCCATGCGATTCCAGTCTCACCGCTTGTATCCAGCTGGAATATCAATTCAGGAAATGACATTCTAAAGGCAACTATGGGATACAGCTTTTGTCCGGTCGTCGTCTGCAGTCGAGAGTTTTATGCTGACTTCAAAGTGCTGGACATACCGAACTTCGATGTGGTTCTAGGAATGGATTGGCTTGGAACTTTTTATGCTACCATAGACTGTCGTCAAAGGAGGGTAGTATTCGAGATCCCAGACCATCCGGTCTTCTATTTCAAAAGCGGAGACCATACATTGGAGCCAAGTACCTACAGAGCGAAGCCAAGAGAAGCAGTAGTTGCAGCAGCTCAAGCGGAGGAAGAATCAAGACCAGATGTGGTTCAAGAGTTCGACGATGTATTTCCTCACGATATATCAGGTTTGCCTCCTGATCGAGCTCTTGAATTCAGTATTGATTTAGTACCAAGAGCACAACCGGTGATCAAAGCACCCTATCGTTTAAGTCTTGAAGGTTTGAAAGAAGTCCGAACACAGTTGGACGAATTACTGGCAAAAGGATGGATTCGTCCCAACACTTCAGGTTGGGGATCACCTGTAATACTTGTGAAGAAGAAGGAAGGTTCATACAGAATGTGCATCGATTACAGAGCCTTGAACGAAGTCACTATAAAGAACAAGTATCCACTCCCGCGCATCGATGATTTATTCGATCAGCTAAGCGGATCTTGTGTTTTCTCTAAATTGGATCTTCGTTCAGGTTATTATTAAGTGAAGGTCAAGGAAGCTGATATTCACAAAACAGCTTTCAGAACTCGCTATGGACATTACGAATTTCTAGTGATGCCATTTGGAATGACCAACGCACCCGCAATATTCATGAACCTTATGAATCAAGTTTTCCGGGAGTACTTAGACAGGTTTGTTGTCATCTTCATCGACGACATCCTGGTGTATTCTAAGAGTCGGAAAGAACATGCAGAACATCGACGAATTGTCCTGGAAACTCTTCGACAACATCAGCTTTATGACAAGTACAGCAAGTGCGAGTTTTGGCTAAATCAAGTTGGTTTTCTTGGACATATCGTATCAGGAGAAGGAATCTCTGTAGATCCAGCGAAAGTTTCGGCAGTTAGCGAATGGCCTACACCAAAGTCAGTGAAGGATATTTGAAGTTTCTTGGGTTTAGCTGGATATTACAGAAGGTTTATTGAAGGCTTTTCAAAGATAGCAACGCCCCTGACCAAGCTCACATGTAAAGATGAAGAATTTGTGTGGTCAGAAGCATGCGAACAAGCTTTCGTAGAACTCAAGTCAAGGTTGACATCAGCACCTATTCTCGTCATACCGGATCAATCTGGAGGATTCGAAGTGCATTGCGATGCATCCGGTAAGGGATTAAGCTGTGTTCTACATCAGCACGGTAAGGTTGTGGCTTATGCTTCAAGACAGCTGAAGATTCACGAGCGCAATTATCCGACGCATGATTTGGAGTTGGCAGCCGTCATCTTTGCTCTCAAGATTTGGCGTCATTATCTACTTGGTGAACGAGTGAACATCTACACAGATCATAAGAGCCTGAAGTACGTGTTTACTCAGAAGGAGTTGAATATGCGGCAGAGAAGATGGTTAGAACTCATGGCGGACTTTGCAATATGTCACGACCCGAAAGTACGGAACATGGCCGGCACTTAGGCTACGAACGTCTCAAGACGTACGTGCTCTAAGTAAGCCGAGCCCAGAAATCCAAACCAAGAAAAGTAGTAGAGTGTAGGAAAACCAATATGAATCAACCAGCTAGCAACATAATATACAACGCCTAAAGGCGAGGATCACAACAGAAAGAAAACTCCAACAACAAGAAATCCACATAAATATAACGTGCAACTCTAAGGTCGAAGAATAAACATCACTGGTCTCTATCTCAAATAAGTACATGTTTGGTTGATGGAACTTCTAGATACAACTGAAATATAATATACAAAGTATAACGATGGGTATGATATAATAAAACCCACCTACTAGCAAGTCACCCGAAAGGAACAGTGCCCGCAAAGCCGTAACGAAACCTGTACGGCAACACCTGCAAGAAACTGGGGCACAACGGGGGTGAGTTGCCAACTCGTGAGTGGAAAAAGATCTACGAACAGAAATCGCATGTATGACGCAATCCTAGGTCATACGATCATAATATATAATCCTCAAATATAAACCAGTAATCTATAACAAGACTAGGGTAAATATCTAACCCAAGTGTAGACCCATGTGCCCGTGTCAGTGCATCAGTGGCAATATGTATATGAATGATGTAAAAATGCATGAAACAGAATGCATATACTGAAGAAAACTGCTTTCATAAATTTGTGAGATTTCTGTATTTTCTTTAAAATGAGGTATCATAATGAAATCAGCATAAAACAGTGCCTAGCATCGGCACAAAACATAATCTCAATATCTCGATGTCTCTGTATCACAATCTCTGTACCTCAATATCTCAAATCTCAATATCTCAATCATAAATCCAGGGCGCCGTCAGTCCAGATCGGCCCCTACCATCCATCTCATGACTACGACGGTATCCTCCGGATATCCGACGTGTCGGGTAATATCATCGGTCGGTAGTGCTCCCCTGCCAGGCTCAACGCCATCATCTGCGATCCTCTTGCCCCGGGGTACCGCACCGGGCCCACCATGTACCCGAAACGGTTCCTCCACTCCTCGAATCGGGTCTCGAAATCCATCAGCAAACTCATGGTGGACGACTCATACATCATGGGAAAACCGCACTTTTTATTTAAAAAGAGAGAAAGCAGGTTATATAAGTTTTGCGGTTTTCCCCCAAATCCAGAAAACATCATGGAAATCCGAATCATCAATAGCATGTAAAACCATGAATATAAGCATGAGAATCCATGGATGCGGCATATAATGAACAACAGTATGCATGAAGTGATAGGTAATAACTACAATGTCAAGCTGGCATATAAGGCAAGCATACTAATATCATGTCATTACTAGCTAACAGGCTAAATCAAGCAATAATATTTTCTAAGTGTTCGTGACATGGCAATTACCGATGAAAATGTGTGTGCGCCGGCAATTAAGTGTACGTGGTACATACGCATCATCGGTAATGGTGCTGGTGTCCTAACAACATGATATCAATAATGAAATATGAATCACAATAAGTATGCGATGCAGAGTAACAACAATAATATGCGGGAGCTGGAATACTGAACACCATGATCGCTAAACTGCATCTAATGTTATAAGAGTCACATAGCTATACCACTACAAGGCTGAGCTAAAGCTAACAGTAGGTAAGGGAAACCGCCTAACCTCTGAGTCGATACATATATATATACACATATATAGTCGGTGATCCCGCCTCGATCATATCACATCCGATACCATATCTCTATAATCGGTTATTCCCAAGTCAAGTAGGCGGATCAAACATCAAAATATAGCTCGTACGTGAATTCGTCGTACGGTATCCCCAAATCTGGGTACGGGTCAATATTACATCCGTCATATCATTCATCTGGTATTCTCTTTATCAAATATCATAATCTGGGGTACTGACCTACATCTAGCACTATGCTAACATCATCACTATAATGAAGATCTGACTACTGATCGACAGTCTAGTATAAATCGATATTATCTTCATATATCACCACAAGAGTATACATCGCCCAAGGCGGCCTATCATAAGTATCCTGTTATATCATATCATATCATATCCTATCGTGTATCATAATCACATGTCGATCATTATATATAGGTCACAATTCCTATGGCATCATTATTCCCCAAAACCCTCTAAAGCATCAAGACGTATCTCAATTATGCATTTTATCATATCACCGATATCATAATCTTAGATCAAACTCATCGACTCATATCAATCCCATGTATCATCCTCAAATCCGTATGTGAGCACATAATCCCAAACCCAAGTGAACACATATCTATATAGAATCCCATAACCACATATGAAATAAGGATGTATGCAAGCATTTATATGTGTGTATGTATGTGTAGTGCACCCACTACCCTAGGGTTCGTAACCCTTCACCAATCTAACATACCAATATCCATTTAAACATCAATAATTAATCCCAACAACATATAATGAATTGTTGGTGTGTATACGCATCCGTATACATCACCACGGACTGCGGGGGTGTTATACGCCATCCACCCAACTTCTTCCCGTAGATATAAATCTACTCACCTTGGTATATGCGTGCCAGTACCGATGTCGCCGTTTGCATTCCCAACGCCTCGACGCCACGTGAGTACCTACAAGAATATCACACGCTAAACACATGAAAACCATGTCGGAAACCAAAATGGTGCACGCTACGCCCATAGGTACAAACCTGTGGCCTCGCGTGAAAACACAGTCAATGCTCACTGGTCGTTGGCGTTCAAACGCCACCCGACGGAAATGAATCATCGAATACCAAAAACCATACGAAAACAAGTCGTAAATCATACGCCAACTCATGAAAATGAACCCAGATTTTACCCTAACTGGAAACAGTCAAAACTAGACATACAGGGGGTCAAGTTTACATGAAATAGGGCTGTGCACGCAAAACGAGACGATTCCACCCTGGTCTGGCCGTAAATTGCGGCCAGGGGGATTAAATCTGCGGCCGGGGTATGGTGGTTTGGGATAGGGTTTTGGGTAATGGTTTCTATCTACCTACATACCTCACTGCCAAGTCAATTTTATTTTAGGAGGTCCGGGTTGATAGCAGTTTCTAGAAAGCCACAAAGTCGACAAAAATGCTGAATTACGCCAAGTATAACCAATCTGGTATTTTGGTGAAATCTGGAACAAATCTTGGTCACAATGGTCTCAAGTACACCTAATAAGGCTACTCTAACATTCAAAACCAACTCTTGGCCAAATCTCACTCAAAATCACTAATCTAGCACTAATCTACTTAAAAACACTAAACTTTCAGCTCATAATCCATAACTTAAACAGATAGGAGTTGGGTTGCAAGATTATACCTCAGGAGTGTCCTAGGATGTAGGAGAAGGGAAGAAGGAGGAAGTGGGGAAGTGAGTTGCTGTTACTGTGCTCCTGGTGTTGCTGTTTTCCTTTACTGCTGATGCAGTTCTGGCTGAAGCTGTTGATATGGTATTGTGTTTGCTTTGGGGGTGTTTGTGTGATGTGGTGGTGTTGTTTTGTGTTGCTAAGGCTGCTGAGTTGAGGGTTGATGAGGGTGTGGAGTTGTTTTAAATGGAGTTGCTGCTGATGTTGCTCAGGCTGCTGCTGCTGCTGTGAGCTGATGCAGTTTTTGTTGCAGCAGATGCTTTTGTTGCTGCTGAGGTTGGTGTTGTGTTGGTGTGTTCTTGTGTTGGGCTAAGGTGTGGTATGATGAGGGTGTAGGGTGGTTTGAATGGAGCTGATGTTGAGGATATTGGGGCTGAAGTATTGTTTAAAGGGGCTGATGTATTGATAAAGGAGGCTGATGTGTGCTGTTGCAGCAGCAACTGCTATTGCTTTGGGGATATAGCTGCTGCTGTTGGTTAAAAGAAAGCTATTGTAGCTGTAGCAGATGTAGGGGGGCTGTTGCTTTTGTTTGGGCTAAGGTTGTGCTTGATGGTGGGCTGATGTAGGGGGGAAAGGGTTGTATTATGGTAGAGTGTGAGAGTTGTGAGTGAGTGAGAGGGAGAGATGTGATCAATGAGAGGGAGGGTGAAAGAAACAATGGATTAAGGCATAACCTCAAGTTAACCCCCCTCACCCTTATCTTTCCATTAGATGTTAGCATGCCCAAAACCATCATGGCTCTCTTTCTCTCTCACCTACCTACTAGTCAACACCTACCCTAATCACCTTTAACCAAACCCAAGACCCTAATTAACTTAATTAGCCTAATCAAATGGTTCAACCCACCATGGTCATCTATCATGGTTCAACCCTAGGCTTAATATGAGTCCAAAACATGAAACAAGTGTAACAAGTGTAGAAAATGTTAAGTGCACAATTTTGCACAAAAAGCCAAAAATCCAATTAGCGATTTTTAATCGCGGTTAACACCAAAATAACATATAATCCATCATAAGAACTGTAAAATGGCATATTTCCACAAAACAAGCTATTTTAGAATTTCTATAATTTTCTCCAGAATTTTCACCATTTATCGGTATTTAATTATACCGACTATTAAAATATTCATTAAAAATTATTATTAAATTATGAAAATTCCCAAAAATAATATTTTATTTTTTTGAAATGTTACACAATATCACCCAGGGAAGGTGAACGTAGTACCTGATGCTCTTAGTCGCCAACCATTATCGATGAATCTCACCACTCAGTGGAAGCTTCAGCAAGACTTGCATCAGATGGAGATTGAAGTAGTCATGCCAGGTAACGCTTCAAGTTTGATGAATTTACAAGTTCAATCAACCATTTTCAATCAGATCAAAGCAGCTCAAGCAAGTGATGCTAAGTTGCAAAAGATTAGAGAACAAGTGGAGAATGGACTCAGAACAGACTGCATCATCCATGAAGACGGATCTTTGAGATACGGCAGCAGATTGTGTGTACCAAAAGGTCCTGTTCGGGAAGAGTTAATGAAAGAAGCCCACAAGTCTCCCTACTCAGTACATCCTGGAGGTACCAAAATGTACAAAGATCTACGTCAGAATTATTGGTGGCATGGAATGAAGCGTGAAGTAGCCAGAAGCGTCGCAAAATGCTTGGTGTGTCAGCAAATAAAGGCTGAACATCACAGGACTGCTGGATTACTTCAACCGTTACCAATCCCAGAATGGAAGTGTCAACACATCACGATGGACTTTGTGACTGCTCTTCCTCGCAGCACAAAGGGTAACGATGCCATATGGGTCATTGTGGATCGACTCACAAAGTCGGCTCACTTCATCCCATTTCGAGTTGGCCAATCAACTGAGACATTAGGAAAGAAGTACATGGAGGTAATAATCTAATTTAGATTTAAAACTCTTCATAATGTACTATCTCTGATACCCATGAACTCATACAGGAAATTGTGAGACTCTATGGAGTACCAGTCTGCATCGTCTCCGATCGTGACACCAGGTTCCGATCGCAATTTTGGCAGAGTCTGCAAGCAAGCTTGGGAACAAGTCTAAACTTCAGCACGGTTTATCATCCACAAACAGATGGTCAGTCAGAACGAACTATTCAGATCTTGGAGGATATGCTCAGAGCCTGTATGATAGACTTCAAGGGATCGTGGGAAGATCACCTACATCTTGTGGAGTTTTCGTACAACAACAGCTACCAAGAAAGCATAGGAATGACACATTTTGCAGCACTGTATGGAAGGAAGTGTTGTTCGCCATTAAGTTAGGACAACATCGGAGATAGGGAACTTCTTGGACCAGAGATGATAGTAGCGACTGTTGAAGTGGTTCGTACTATCAGGGAAAGAATGCGCATAGCCCAAGATCGACAGAAGCACTGGGATGATGCAAAGAGACGACACTTGGAGTTCCAGCCAGGAGATCACGTATTCCTGAAGATATCTCCGAACCGTGGAGTGATCCGATTTGGAAGACGGGGTAAGTTGAGTCCGAGATACATTGGACCGTTCGACACACTCGAACGAGTCGGTGAAGTGGCATACCGTTTAGCGCTTCCACCTTCATTGGAAGGAGTGCATAATGTGTTCCATATATCCCAACTCAGAAAGTATGTGAGTGACCCCAGCCATGTTCTCGATCATTCCGAGCTCACTATACAGCCCGACTTGTCTTGTGAGCAACAACCCGTGGAGATCCTGGATAGGAAAGTGAAGACACTTCGGAACAAGGAAGTTAACTTGGTTCGAGTGATATAGAGGAAAGACACTCCAGGAGAGTCCACTTGGGAAAAGGAGGATGAAATGCGTACTAGATATCCACACCTCTTTGTAAACTAGTCCTCAAATAAAAGTTGTAAATTTCGAGGACGAAATTTTTGTAAGGAGGGTAGACTGTAACAACTCCAATTTTAATGTACAAAGAATTGATTTAAATTCAATGTATACTTGGAGTATTTATTGCAGCTGATATCTCTTTAAGTATTTATTTCACTCCATAATTACAAGAAGGAGCTTGTAGCTCATTGGTAATACCTTGCACTGCTGAACCACGCCACCGGAGTTCAAATCCCATGCCCCATATTATTTTTGTATTTATTTTGTTTTAATTTATTTTGGAAGTCAACGGTAAAAAGGCCATAATCCCAAAATATGTACTGGACAACAAAAAGTAAATATACCAAATTATACCCCCGAAGAATCCCCGGCCAATGGACCCCCGACTCGGCCCGACTCGGCGCTGTCGGCCGGCGACTCGACCGACTCGGTCCGGCGCCGCCGGCCGGACTCGGCCGGACGGCCGAGTCACCAACAGAGAAAAGTTGGGTCTTGACCTGGTCCACCCTCCTACATACTCTAAATGCTTGGATCGGTTATCATTTGGCCAATAAATCCCTTTTACTCCTATGTTTAATGAATTTTTAATGATTTTGTATATTTTTTATAATTTTTTTATTAAAAACCATAACCCTAGCCTAACCCTATATAAACACCCCATACCCTCTACCCTCTCACCCTATATTCCTAAGTCCACTCTCTAAAAAATTTCAAGAGAACTTGGTACGTCGGAAAATGAGCGAAAGGCGAAGCGCTGCCGAAATCGACGGCGAAATCTCGACGATCGTACTAGGACCTCTTCATGACGTTTCGACGCACCGACAAACCCACTACCTTCCTATCACTCTCTAGTGTTGTCCAAACCCGTAAGTCTCCTTTTTTTCTACCTTTCTTTCTTCCATTAAAATACGATTTTTCAAACCCGACGGAAATCAGAACAAACCGATTTCCGATTCGGTTGTCTATCAAAACTCACTTGTCACTAATTCCATAATACTTAAACATATTCATGTTGACTACTATTCACTTAAAAATCAATTTGGATAAAGTTTCCCACATGAAATGATAACGTTTCCATTTATCGTATTTTTTCCACTTAAATACCACAATGTTTAGTTTTCACATTTAACCCTTTAACATTGCTATACCTTAAAATAGATCACGAGGTAATGACCTATCTCCACACACACGCAAATACAACCCTAATTGATATCATCGAAACTTAGAATACGATAATACAAGACTTTACATTAAAATACCATTTTCTTTATAAACCTTTTCTGAAAGTTCTAAGTTGTATACAATTTTAAAAGAAAATCTTTTAATAGGAAAATACGATATGTTATGGACATCAATCGTTTATCTAAACCTGACTTTGTGGTGTCTAGACAAGTGTGTCTAAGGCGAGTGGTTACTTAATTAGGACCACTACTTGTAGTGGAGAGCCTCCCATTCACCTGGCACTTACCTGGCCGCAATTGGCGGTGAAGAGGCGATTTGAGGCTTCTAATGACGTGTCGTTAAGACCAATTAGAAATAGGCTAGTTGGCTTAGGAAACCCTAGAATCTAAAATGCGGAAATTTACACCCTTTTACAAATAAATACCTTGTTTTTATAAAACCGTTTTCTAAATGATTAGTATTTATTAAATCTTTGCAAAGCGCCACTACAACCCACCTTTGGGGAACTCGTTAGGGATAGTACGGTTGATCGTGCACCCTCGAGATTAGTAGTACGAGATTCAGACCTCCGCAAGGAGCATTCGGTCTCGAAAGGTTTAAAATACGACATTTAAGAAAAATGAGATTTTTGGAAAATAAAATATTTATTAAAAATTATTCTTGTATAAACATATGTATATTTATCATTTAAACACCTATTTTATTATAAGATATAGTTTTCACCTTTTCCTAAAAAATTACAAGATGAAAAGTTACATTAAAATACCATGAATTTCAAATAAATCAATATCACAAATTAATACATTTATTTATGAAATTAGGATATTTTCACTAGAAATATCACAAAATAATATCACGCTCATTATAACAATAAAGATGATTAATAAATACTTGAGGTGTATCTTGAAAACTATACAAAAATATTTTTACATAAACCCTCCTCAAGTTTTATAATTTACAATAAGGACCCTAACAATTATAGAACTTCAAATTACATTTCTTTTAGTCTGACTCGGGTTTGAGTCTGATTATTTCTGACTTGAATATGATTCAAGTCAATCTATATTCTTTAATATTCCAACTCAATATGAACACATGAATCCCAGAATCCAGTTAACAATCTATACAACTTGACTGAATCAAACCATGGATATACATCCATTATTCCGTTATTCCATTTACCTGATTATGCAGTTACAATCTGTTTACTGATATCATGGTTTTGGTCAGTCATCCAACTTACACAATACAATACAACAATACTATCAAAACACTACGGGTTTTAAAGGGTAGATTGGTACGGAAGGTGATAAAGGTGGCACGAGATGGTCAGATTAAGACACCTAACCATATTCCGTTGCTGTTGTACCGTGGCTTAACGGTTCCTTGTACATTCCGTTTGCCCTGGTCTGTAGCATATAGAGACCCCTCTCGTATACACTGACATCCTTCTGTACCAAGCTACAAACAACAGCGTGAACATAATATTCTACAACATAATACTTTAGAAAATACTCTTATTCTGTCTTTTCTAATTCTTCCTTATCTTTGGGACTTACCGAGCGACCTGTTCGCTGACGACATTCTATTTCTTTCTTCTTTGAATGTCGTCAGGTGCTTTGGACCCAGCAGAGATCAAGCCCACCGGTGAAGACTTGGAGCAGTTTCATGAAGACCCCGAGCTCTAGATTATGTACCTTGTTCTATTCATTATTTTCATTTCCTGTTATGCCACTGTTTAGGCATCGCTTTTCATTTCAGTTGTATTTACTTTTCATGCATTGTACAAAAGAATGTTATTAATAAAGTTGCTGTTATTTCTATATCTCTTGTCTCTTGTGATTTACTTTTATATTGCTTAGATACGCTTTGCGTATGTACTTCTGAGTACATATGTAGCGGACCTCGTCGCGTCTCCTTCGCCGTACACTGGGAAGCGGGGTGACAGATATTCTGTGATGCGATCATTTTATATGCATGAGACGAATGCTTTATTATTGTATATATGATATATAATAAACGTTTCTTATGTTTTGCACCCGTGCTAGTCCCGCCCTGCTATGCCGTTAGTTAAGTAACCTAAAGGTGCATAACAAGACACCGTGGTGAATGTGGATGTCATAAGCGTACGTTGTATTTTCGTTTCTTCTGTGATGCTTAGGAAGCATAAATGACGGACTTCATTAATGAGATTAATGAAAGATAAAAGAAACCTAAAAGATGTTGTATGTCACGACCCGAATTTAGTTCGTGACCGGTACTTAAATCACGCAACGTCCAAAGGTGCAACGTAAATTAAGTAAGCCAAAACCCAGAAATCTAAACCTTTTTAAGAAAATAGAAGAGGTGAAGTTTTGAAATAAAGGTATAATGAATCATGTTTTGTCCTTTAAAATTTCGGGCAGCACCTCCTTCGTATATTTTGATCCAAATAGATATACAACAAAATATAGGCATCCCCAAGCGGGAGCTAGCTCTTCGCCAATCGGCGGGGTCACAACCACGCAAGACAGAATATAAGTATACGACGCCCAACGGCGAAGATCAATACAAGGGATAATGTAAAGCAAGACATCAAACCCACCAAGCGAACATATAACCCATCGCTCAAGTCTCGCAACTACAAGTCTTGCAAAGTCTTACTACTTATAAAAATACTAGTTTCTGATTGATGGAGTTAACTAGATACAACAGGAATAATAATACAAGAGTGGCACGATCCAACATGTATCACCTACCCAAGAAAATCACCGAATACAGCTGTGTGCCAGCGATGCCGCTACTAATACATGCAGTCAACCAGCAAGAACTGTAGCATAACGGGGGTGAGTTGCCAACTCGTGAGTAGAAAACATCGTCAGGTAGAAATTGAAATAAACAACGATTCCTAGGTCAACTATATCATAAAGGTAACACTATGATATCTAGGGTGACCGTCTCCGCATATATGCCAACAACATAATCAATGCCTATCAGCAAGTGGATATCATCAAACCATATAATCAATGCCTGTATGCATGTGAATCTCATCCACGTGTCAACCAATGACACAACAACCTCATGCATGTAAATATCATAAAAGCATATGCATGTAAAAGTGATGATATAAATCAACGTGTGTCCAGCAACGACACTTCTTTTTTTTAAAACCTTTATAACTTTAAAAAATTTCTTTTTCAATCAAATCATGGAACCTGAGTGTCCCACATCGACACTCGAAACATCATGAAACCCGTGTCCAACATCAACACTTAAATCCTCATATCTCGAGCTCCGTCAGTCTGCAGGATCGGCCCTCGGGCTCCGGCAGTACGGATCGGCCCATATCCATCTCTCGACTCCGGTCGGTATCCACCAGATATCCGCCGAGCTCTATACAATCACCGGTAGGTAGTAGTCCCTCTGCCAGGCTCATTGGCTAATCCATCGACATACCTTTCTTGCCCCGGGGTACCATACCGGGTCCACCATGACCCGCAAACGACCTTTTCCAACTCCTCGAATCGGGTTTCACATATCACACGTCTCAGAACCAAGAAAACTCATGGTGGACGCACTGAAATATCATATCAAGAGAAACCGGGTTTTTAAAACAATACATACTTCCTTTTGAAACATAACCACGGTTCTCAAATCCAGAATCTCATGAAAACAGTATATCTCAATGCGTATAATCATAAAGCATGATATATGCGACATATAGCAGAATGTAAGCATATCCGTAGATCATGCAACATGAAACAGTGATATGAACACAGCAAGTATATCATGCAACATAGCATAGTGATGTGAGCATAGCAAGTATATCATGGCATGATATAGCAATTCTACTGTGTAGTGACATAGCAATTATCGATTATGAAGGTGTGTGAGCCGGCCAATCTGTGTAGGTGTAACATACACATCATCGATAATGGTGTAGGTGTTCTAGCACAGGTATATATAATGCAATGCGAATATCATGAGCGTAGCATAAAGTACATCGTAAGCGAAACGCTACAAGGTATACGTGTCTACAATATATCCGAGTCGGTGAATCTATCAATCGGCATCCAGCCTCACAACATCACGTACGGTATAATCCATCGTACGACATATCACTCAAGATTCACAGCATTATATATATCTATATACCTATATCCCAGGTCACATCCGTATCAATCTCATCTCGTGGGACCGACAAAGGTAATCAACTATCTCATATTGACTCGCATCCATATAACGACATATCATACAAAGTCATCATATCTCATCTTATACACGTTCATCACATTAATATCTCACATCAAGTCATCTTATGTATACATTCTATCTTATAAATCTCATGTCATGCTACTCTAAATTTCATACATATCAATTCTATCATATCATGTCACCTACAAATTCTTTAACCGTATCCATATATATCGGTTTCCATTTAAATTTGCGGGGGTGCTATACGCCATCCACCCGACTTCCCCCGTAGATATAAATCTTCTCACATGCTAAACTCCTCGCTTAGCCATAGTCGATGCGCTTCGTCATCTCGGAATCCACGCGAAGGTACCTACAATCAATACAAAATCGAAAAGCTATTAACATCAAGTTCCGAAACAATACGGCACGCGGTGCGCTCATAGGTTAGAACCTATAGCCTACGCATGCAAACCAACCAAACAACCCTCGTCGTTGACGTACAAACAACCAACGACCTAATACAATATCAAATACTAAAACCAAGAATTCCAAAATACGGAAAACATAACCAAAACCACTCACAATAGCTCCCAGATTTTGGTTCAGGTCAAATGGGGATAAACAAACAGTACTATGGGGTAGTATATGGAGTGTGTGTGCGTTACAGGACCAATTCCAGCACCAAACACCCACATTTGGCCGGCCACATTGCCCCCAAATCCGGCGAGCTCGGCCAAATAGTGAGGGAATGGGCTCGTACTTGCAGGGTGGCTTTTTATTGGTCCCACTAGGTCACTGGTATTGTTTATTTTTCTCATAAACTTCCCTGGTCATCCCAGATTCCCTGTAGGCCATAAGGTTTCACAAAACCGACATGGAATGATTCTAACTTCGTGTATCGGGTTCTAAACTCAATTCCAGGTCAAAAGAACACTCTCTAAGGTCTTGTAAACACTCTCTACACCTCAATTGGCCACTTGACAACAACTTATAATTTTCTAAAATCGATATCCTAATTAACTCAATTTCTAACTAGAAATACGATATATAACACCAAAAACTAAACTAAAATGTATGGATTACCTTATTTGCAACCAAAGAACTTTGAGTTGCCCAAGTCTTCAAAATCCAAACTTGGTTGGTCCAATATGTTGAGGATGAGGTTGTACATGTTTTTAATGAAAGGGGTATAGGGTTTTGGTGAAAGATTGGAGATGATATGTAGGGGTGAAGGTGGAGGGAAACTGAGGTGGAGAAGATGAAGAAACAAAGGAGGAGATGAATGAATGGCAGCCTCCCCTCTCTCCTGCCCTTACTCTCTCTTATTCTCACCCTCTTCACAAATATCTATTTTTTTTACTCTCAATTTTAACCAAGGCATCTAATTGATTCTATTCACACTCAAACTCTTTCTCTCTTTGCATTTCTTTTCTTTTCTCTCTCTTTATTTCTCTAACTCTCAAAACTCATAAGTCATAAAACTCAAAAACCAACATGCACATGACACGGTGCACAAGTCATGAAAAAAATGTAAAAACACGGATTTTACCAAAAATCCGATAAATATCTTAAAATAAATAAATCATTTTAATCTCCGATAAATTTCCAAATATTGGTATATACTTATACTATTTTACGAAAAGCCCCTATTCGCAAATCGAATAGTTTTCGCGGAATATATTATTTTAATATTAAATTTCCAAAAATAATATTTTATATTTCTGAAATGTTACAATCTTCCCCCCTTAAATAAATTCGGTCCCCGAATTTAAATTTAACTCCCATCATATTAAAACATTTCAATAATCAGCTCAAATCAACGGGGCTCCGAAATCACGGAAGATACATAAATACCACAGCGCATCCTGTGTGCCGGAAAATGAGTACGAAACTCAAAACCGAACTCCATCAAGCGTCACGCAAATCATCGGATTTGCACGCATATTATCGGAGTTACAATGGAGGTGCAAATCTCGAAATCCACTACCGAAATCCCATATGCACTAGTCAAATATTATAATACGGGTATAGTACGCATCCTTGGAAAAAGCTCTTAAAACTGAACAAAACATATGCAAAATCTTTTTCTGAATCGCCGTGTGATACATAACTCACGACACAAGTGACGGACGCTTATTTATAAAGTAATAAATGTATGTTCATATATGTTTTGCCAAAATATACGTTCCGCCCTTTTTAAAATATCCCAAAAGGTTTCCTTGTGAACGTTTGTGTCACTCGTGGACACGTACCAATTAGCAAGACTATTGCTCCTTTTTGAAAACCTCTTGGTAAACTTTTTTATGCTTGCAAAGTACTCAGGTACTATCCTCGGATCAGTCCTGTTCGGCTACTACATAATATAGTACCCATCATGAAAACAAAGTGCTCAAGAGCAAAATCAGTCCCAAAAGGCGTATCCAACATCACGTGTGTCTGGTTCGCACGGAAACCCAAATCCAATACATGTGCCACGAATATGCCCAAGAGCAAAACTAGGTGCAACGGGTGTGCATAAAAGCATCTGTCCAGTGCAACGGATGTGCACGAAAACAATATCCAATGCATCTATAGTGCATGAAAATCTCAACCCAGTGCAACTAATATGCACGAAGGAAAATCCCAATCAAGTGCATCCAACATGCACGGATATAATTCTCAATCAAGTGCATCCAACATGCACGAATATAAATCTCTATCAGGTGCATCCTGGTGTGCACAAAATCTCATATCATGCGCCCAACATACGCGAAAACCCAAATCAAGTGCATCCGTCATGCACGAACGAAATCTAACTCAAGTGCATCCAATGCGCACAAAATCCAATACCAAGCGCCTAATACGCGCAAAAATCCAACCCAAGCGCGTCAGGTTCGTTTAAAACATCTAATGCAGTAACATGGACGAAAATGAACATCAAGTACACACGCGCACGAAAACACAAATCTGATAAAACGAACGCTCAAAGACATAAATCGGGTGTAACCAATGTACGGAGTATAAATCTAGTGCAACCGATGCACGAAATACCTACCTGGTGCAACAAACGCATGGAATGCAAATCTAGTGCAACAAATGCACGAAATACGAAGCTGGTGCAACAAATGCACAAAATACAAATCTGGTGCAGCCAATACACGAAATCTCATCAATAACTCAAATGTGTATAAAAAGCAACACCGAGTGTACCAAGGTGTATAAAACCATAAATGTGTGCAACTGCGTGCACAAAACACGTATCAATGCACTGCAAGCATATGTGAGCTATACCGAGTGCAGAAATCAAATCGAGTGTGTACCATATGCACAATGTCAAATCAACCGTTTGAAATCCACGAAATCATAAACACGTGCAGCCAGGGTACAAAACCGATATCAAGTGCAATAAATATGCACAAAATATAAATAACCAATAGGTGCAGCTATGGTGCACGAAAGCAATATCATGAAACTAAATCATCAGAACTCAAATCCAAGCAATATAAATATGATACTCGGATCACCAACGCAAATCGCAACAAATGACATTGAGTTACACCTCCTACAATGTCGAAGAAAAATGTCGGTGCGCCCAAAACTGGCAGAGCAAGAACATCCGCTTGCCTCCTGCTCATGGTCTGACGTCCACTGTCTCTGGGTCTTCATTTCTCTGCGGATTACCAATCTCGCAATCTATCGGCTCATCGGCCCGGTCAGGTGTGCTAACGGAAACGGTTCCGCTCTGGCACTCCTCTGGTCATCTCTCGGCCAATTAGTATGATCACTCGTAAAGCAGCACGTCACTGGCGTCGGCCTCTGGCCCTCTGAATACACGTGACACAACTGATCCTCGGTGCAAATCTTATCGCAGTAGTGTCCTGTAAAGAACCTGCTCAAGGTCTCTTCCGATCTCGCCTATGCCGAACTATACGGAGGCTGGTACTCTTGCATGATCTCTTCTCGTTTTCTGGACATCTGCGTTCTAAGCACAACATTTCCTCGGAAACTGGCCGTATCCCAACGCTGTATACATATTCGATCTCTAATCCCAATGGGGAGTAACAACAGCTTGTTAACATCTCACACGAACCTCTTGCTCCACTCGTCTTTATTATCGTCCACTTCGACGTCACGTCATGCTATCTGCGTACGGTAGTGGTTCTCGGCTACAGTCAATCCGGAATCTCTCACACGGACTCAAAATTACGAACTCGGTATCTCCATCACTCTAAGATATCTAGCCGAACATGTCCTCGGGAACTCGTCCCAATCATCGGAGGAATACTCCATATTCGTCCGTTCTCGATCAACTCACAACGCATCTGGGTGAGGTCCTCTATCTGAAGCTGGTCCACTTTACTGATCCCCTATCGGAGCATCCAACGAATAACGTCCTCTCTAGATCGATCTACTCTAGATCTGAGTAAGATTCTCCACACTGGAAATCTTCAACTCAACTGGGCTTGTGTCGGCGCATCAAATCTGACGAACCACCTTCGTCTCTTAACTCTAGATAGACTAGCTATCACCTGTCGCATCTCTGCCTGAACGCTCCAGCGATCTCAGCTCGTAAGCTCTGGAAGCGACATTTCGTCAATCTCAGCAACAGCTGGGTCATCTGTCTGCACGGTAGATGACATCACAATCCCTGAGGTAGGCTGTACATCAACAGTCCTCTCACAACAGGCAGCCTCTAACAATGGCCCGATCATCCGGTGCAAAACCGAACACTCGCCTCAAACAAGAGGTGACAACACAAACACTAAATCGATACGTTCCCATATCACTAAAAAACAATATGGTCAGTCCTAGTCCACGACGAGCTCACCCTGACCGTATCACTAAAAGCAGCTTAATCTGCGCTCAAACCATGGTGACAGAAACCTCAATCAAGTATCGACGAAAATAGATCAAAGGGATGAAAAGAATCAATAGATCCAGAATGAATACATGATCATAAGGAGGAATGGAATCAGTGAGAGTATGATCATGGAAACGAATAGAATCAAGGATCTCAAATGGATGTATAATCAAGGGAACGAAGAGAATCACAAGTCTCAAGATATGTACATCCTAAGGTCACTTAAGTGGAGTATCGTATCATAAATATGCCGCGGAACATACGTACGGTATGTCACTCTACTCAAGTTACCTACTCCATCAATCAGGGTCAGCCTATGTAACGAAAGTTCGGGTCTAATACCCCCCTGTTCAAGTCTAAGTTCCGTAAGGTCAAGCCTAGGTTCCGAAATATATATACGCCCTAGACTCCGCATAGTCAAACATAGACTCGAACCAAGGTTAAACCTAGCGCTTTGATACCAACTTTGTCACGACCCGAATTTAGTTCGTGACCGGCATTTAAATCACGCAACGTCCAAAGGCGCAACGTAAATTAAGTAAGCCGAAACCCAGAAATCTAAACCTTTTTAAGAAAATAGAAGAGGTGAAGTTTTGAAATAAAAGTATAATGAATCATATTTGTCCTTTAAAATTTCGGACAGCACTTCCCTCGTATATTTTGATCCAAACAGATATACAACAAAATATAAGCATCCCCAAGCGGGAGCTAGCTCTTCGCCAATTGGCGAGGTCACAACCACGCAAGACAGAATATAAGTATACGACGCCCAACGGCGAAGATCAACACAAGGGATAATGTAAAGCAAGACATCAAACCCACCAAGCGAACATATAACCCATCGCTCAAGTCTCGCAACTACAAATCTTGCTAAGTCTTACTACTTATACAAATACTAGTTTCTGATTGATGGAGTTAACTAGATACAACAGGAATAATAATACGAGAGTGGCACGATCCAACATGTATCACCTACCCAAGAAAATCACCGAATACAGTTGTGTGCCAGCGATGCCGCTACTAATCCATGCGGTCAACCTGCAAGAACTGTGGCACAACGGGGGTGAGTGGCCAACTCGTGAGTAGAAAATATCATCAGGTATAAATCGAAATAAACAACGATTCCTAGGTCAACTATATCATAAAGGTAACACTATGATATCTAGGGTGACCGTATCCGCATATATGCCAACAACATAATCAATTCCTATCAGCAAGTGGATATCATCCAACTATATAATCAATGCCTGTATGCATGTGAATCTCATCCACGTGTCAACCAATGACACAATAACCTCATGCATGTAAATATCATAAAAGCATATGCATGTAAAAGTGAGGATATAAATCAACGTGTGTCCAGCAACGGCACATCAAATCATGGAACCCGAGTGTCCCACATCGACACTCGAAACATCAAGAAACCCGTGTCCAACATCGACACGTAAATCCTCATATCTCGGGTTCCGTCAGTCTGCGGGATCGGCCCTCGGGCTCCGGCAGTACGGATCGGCCCATATCCATCTCTCGACTCCGGTCGGTATCCTCCAGATATCTGCCGAGCTTTATACAATCACCGGTAGGTAGTAGTCCCTCTGCCAGGCTCATCAGCTAATCCATCGACATACCTTTCTTACCCCGGGGTACCATACCGGGTCCACCATGAACCCGCAAACGGCCTCATCCAACTCCTCGAATCGGGTTTCACATATCACACGGTTCAGAACCGAGAAAATGCATGGTGGACGCACTGAAATATCATATCAAGAGAAACCGGGTTTTTAAAACAATACATACTTCCTTTTGAAACATAACCACAGTTCTCAAATCCAGAATCTCATGAAAATAACATATCTCAATACGTATAATCATAAAGCATGATGTATGCGACATATAACAGAATGTAAGCATATCCGTATATCATGCAACATGGAACAATGATATGAACATAGCAAGTATATCATGCAACATAGCATAGTGATGTGAGCATAGCAAGATATCATGGCATGCTGTAGCAATTCTACTGTGTAGTGACATAGCAATTATCGATTATGAAGGTGTGTGAGCTGGCCAATCTGTGTAGGTATAACATACACATCATCGATTGTAGGGTTCCTAGGCACTCCAATGAGGTCTCACAAGGCATCAACCATGCCAATTTCAAATTTTACGGTGCCGAGAAACCCTAGACTAGATCGTTAACTAGAATTTTAGGCGAAACTACGAGCTAGTTAACAACTTAACTAAAAGAAAGAAGCTACAACCTTTGTAGATCCGGTTCTCCACTTCCTTAGCTCCACATAGACGTCGCTCCGCTGTACAAATCGGATCTTGGACTCTAGTGTCGGCTTCATCGGAGAAATGGGTGGGCTAGGTCATCGACTACGATGCCGAAGATGATCTACGTCGAGGCATCAAAAGATCAAGCTCCCACTTCACCAAGACATGAAACTTGTGAAGAAAACACCCTATACTACTTGGCAAGAGGTAGAGGATGAAGAAATAGGAAGTGGGTTCACTTTAGAATTGGATTTCTCACTCTTTTGCTCAAGTTGCCATTGATGGAGGCAAGCTTTTTTTCTTGAAGATGAAGAAGAAGAAGATGAAAGAATATATGATAAGTATTATGCAAATGGAAAATAAAATGAATACTTATCATATACTAACCATGGTTATGTGTAGAGAATAGACTATGGTTAAGTGGAAAGGTTAGGATTAAGCATGAGACAAAATGGTCACTTAGTCAAAGCTTCATGAAACTTCAATAACAAACAAAGAAAGCCACCATTTTCTCTTTATCTTATCCAAAATAAATAAACAAAATAAATAAATAAATGAATAAGAAAATGAAAACCCTAACCATTATACAACCTTGGTTTAATCTTTACACAAACCCTAGTGAGCATGTATCATCAAACATGATACATTCAAGTGCACACAAAAAAATATATCACATATACAATGTGCACATCAAGTGAGAAAATCCTTCTTAAGTGAACAAATACTAGTTAATGCAAAGTAATATATCAAATATATAATTATGCATTAAATCATTAAATCAACACTTGATTTAACGACCCGGTCATATCGCATATAACCGACTAATATCAATAGTAACAACTTATCGAATCAACACTTGATCCGATAACCCGGCTATATCGCATATAACCGATCAATGTCACAAATCGCGAGAATCGAATACAGTATCACATACTGGTATTATTCTCGGTCCCGCACATATCTCATATGCGCTCCTATTTCGTTTCTCTTGAGCCAGGAAACCTCTGTGTAGGACTCTAAAGACTCGTCAATACGCCGGTAGCAGATGATGATCATATCAAACACCCACAAGCCGCAAGCGGTCTGGCAAACGTAACGGCCACCCGGGTATTGAGCGATCAGAAGATCGACGAGCAAGCCCGCTCACACTCCTGTGAATCCAACCAGTAACACTTACCGTACAGTCCGGTCTGATCATCTGATATGTCGCATATCTCGCCTAGGGGTGGTAAACGTCAGACCCCAATAGCTCGATAAGTCGTGTCGATATGAGGTCTATAACAGTTCGAGAAACTACTGGTAACACTTACCAGCAAATCTCAGCAACCCTGGCCAGGGATTTCCGGTTATAGCCAATCGAATACAGTGCAACATCAACTCCTTATACCGGGAGAGACGAATCCCCTCCTATCGCTCATTGCCTCCATGTGATTCGGGACTGTACCCAAAAGACACCGTTTTGCACGCCCTCTTGGACGTGGTAAGGTGGAAATCAAAGCACAGTGGGAACCACACAAGACTCTATGACGATCTCGGGTCTACAGACTACTCTGTACCAGTGTCACCAGAGAACTGCCATCTGACGTAAGGTATAATACCATCTGGGAGTTCTCGGCGAGTCCGTCCAGTGTACCCAGTCTCTACTGAGCACCCGTATATCATCTCTGATGTCAAACACCAATGGATATGGGATCATCCATCGCCCATCTGTATGGGTCGAGAAGGTATACGCTAGTCTACTCTGGTATATTGATGCCCCGTCTCGATACACCCACGACTAGGGACCTTGAAGGATGTACTTATGGACTTCCATGTCCCCACCAGTATGATCCGCATCATAGTCCAGGTAGTCAAGTACACATCCTAAGGGATTTACCAACATGTAACAGAGAGACAATCAGTATACACGTTAAGGTAAATAGTAACCAGATAGCATACTATCATGTCGAGCAAGAAAGTCCTCCCTATATATGTCCCAGCATCCACTACAGTATACATCCTATGTACAGTAATGGCCTCTAGGGCATACATATAACTAACAATCTCCCACTTGCACTAGGGCCATCTGTAGCAGTGGTTGTAGTATCTCATACTCAACCATCCCATGAAAGTCTCTCTCTGGGAATAGGCCTTCGTGAGTGGATCCGCCGTGTTATCCTCTGAGTCTGCTCTCCTAACCTTGATCACCCTGGAGATCAACTATCTCCATGATCAGGTGATACTGCCTTAGAATATGTCTGGATCACTGATGGGACGGTCGTTCCTTGGCATAAGCCACAACTCCATTGTCACACAATGGGAAGAACGATGTTCATCTCATGAACCAATATACACCCAGACTTCCTCTTTGGTAGCACCTTAAGTAGCGATGTATCCAGCCTTTATCGTCTAGTAAGTCACGGTATCTAGCTTGGAACTCTTCCAACTTACCGTCCCTTTACTGAGGGTAAAGACAATGCCTGTGACTGACATTCAGTCGTCTTTATCACCCTGGAACACTTCCAGTGATTTTCCCCAGGATCGATTGATACCATCTCACTACTGCCAGTGAGATTCCTAACATCCAATTAGATCTATCTCATAGATCCAAAATCCAGGATTTAGTAGGTATCATTTTGATCCTATGTGGAGAATCATTGTGATAAGCGGAGATTGACCGAGCGTAGCATAGGAAACTCCTTCCCTATCAAGAGTATGACATCCACGTACTCTACGAGGATCACTACCATACTCCCTACTACCTTTTTGTATATACAAGGTTCATCTACCATTTTGATGATGTCAAACTGTTTGACTAACTCATCAAAATAGATGTTCCAACTCCGCGATGCCTGCTTTATCACATAAAACATCTTGCACACGTTTCCGCTGCTCCCACTGTCTACGAGGCCCTCTGGCTGTGTACTTATAGACGCACTCTTCTAAAACATCATTTAGAAAAGCAGTCATGGCACCCTACCGCCAGATATCGTAGTCATGGTATGTAGCCGTGGCAAGTAGGATCTGGATGGACTTAAGCATAGATCCTTAGAAAAAGGTTTCATCATTATCCACGCCTGGTCGATGACGAAAACTTTTAACAAGTCTAGCTTTGAAAGTCTCAACTTTTCCATCTACACCAAGTAATCTTCTCAAGATATACTTGCTCCTGATGGGGATTTAACCTTTCAGATATAGCAACCAAAGTCCATACTTTGCTGGTGTATAAGGATTCCATCTCAGATCGCTAAGCATCCAGCCATTCTTACAGAGTCTCACTCCTGATGGCCAGCTTGAAACCAGTTGGGTCATCATCTCATGATGCATTCCTCGCTCCCACTGTCATAGAGAAACCGTAGTAACTCTCAGGTGGGTGAGGAACCCTACTAAATCGGCGGAGAGGCTGAGGTTCGTTGGTAACTATTGAATCTTTTGGTTCTACCAAATCATCAGCTTTAGATTGTATAGCTGGAACCTTTCCAGTTCTACATAATTGACCTTGCCTCGAGCTTGTCTGGATTTTGCTTTTAGACATAGGCCGGACAACCCCAAATCTTGACTAAGATATGGGCTCTTCCCTTTCCATATCATATATGAAGTGGTAGGCAACTGATTTGATTGGAACCCTATTCAATAGGTATGCAACTTCTCAAGTGCATAACTCCCAAAAAGGAAATATGTAACTCAGTAGTACTCATCATAGAGCACACCATATCATATAGGGTGTTATTTCTCCGCCCTGATACACCGTTGTGCTGTGGTGTATTCAGAGGAGTAATACTGAGAGAGAATCTCATTCTTCTTAACATAGTCCAGGAGTTCCGTGCTCAAGTATTCTCCTCCTTGATCACATCAAAGGACAAAATACTTTTACCCGTATTGTGGTTCTCTACTTCTAACTTATATTCTGTGAATATCTCAAAAGGTTCGGACTTGTGTTTCAACAGGAACATAGGTCTGAATCTCGAAAGATCATCAGAGAATGTAATGAAGTATAAAGAACCGGTCTTGGCATGTGTAGACAGGGGACCTAACATACATCAACATGTATCAATCCTAAAAGTTCACTAACTCTTTCTCTGTTTCCAATAAACAGAGCTATGGTCATCTTATCTTTGTGACATGACTGGCGAGTTTCACAAGATGTAAATTCAAACTGATTTATATATGCATCTAAAATGTAACTTCAGCCAGTCGGGTCGCATAGATGTGACCGAGTCTACAATGCCTCAAGAAGGATTCGTTCATTTCTGAACTCTTCCTCTTGTGTGTGTTCCGAATACTAAGAACTGTAGTTTGATTTAGAACGTCAATGCTTTTAGATAACGTGCCTGAACCGATCAACTTTTGATATAGGAAATGTTCAAAACATTATCCAACAATACAAAATTTTATCATTCTTTACTAATAAAGAGACTGATATGATTTTGTATATCAGGTTCGGTATCTAATAACATTTGTTCAGAATCAATGTATTGGTAATACAGGGTGACAGTGACCAACAGACTTGGCTGCAACACTTGCCCCGTTTTCTGTCTCATGAAACTTATCACCCGTTCTCAGTTCTTTACCTATCTGTAGCTCATGTAACAGATTACATATCTGGGATCCTGATCCGGTATATACCCAGGACGTAAAGGACATTGAGAAACAGTTCTGTATAATGAACACACCCGAAGATGATGCATCAGCATGCACTCTCTTCGTTTGGGCGGCACAGGAAATCTGGTATTCCCCAATTTCCTGCTCTGTCTTATAACAATTATAAGTTGGAGCGGGACCAACGTTCCCCAGCTCAGTATAACAAGCGGGTTCGGTCAATAATCCGTTTTATTATCTTGATTAAGGCATGACATGGTCGCTACCTGGAGAGAGAGAGAGAAGAAAACACTCAGCGTATGCTCTTGCAAGAATAGATTGGTTATTATTTTATCTAATCAGGATGGCTCCCACTGCTTTTTATCAAATCTTCCTTCAAACCCTAAAAGGAAAGACTAGCCGGGATTAATTACACGCTACAAGTTCACCAATCTTTCAGCCAGGCCAGTGTCGGTACTTTGAGGGAGGTCCCTCGCGCTTTCGCACGAACCTAATTAATGTAAACCTCGTTTTCCCAGAGGCGTAATCTCGTTAACACCTTTCTAGACACCTACTTGATCGGCTAATTGTAATGTGTAAAACTCTCCCAGGAGTAACAATTACTCGCAGCGGGTATCGGGATCCAACTATCTCATAGAAGGTATGCAATCTCAATGCAAATTTCAACACTTGAAATTCCCGATAATATTTTGCCCCTAGCGTCCTATGACCTTGACGCAGGCCAACAAACCATAGTGCGCTAGTCAAGTTCAACCCGTCATTTCCTGATTGAATTAAACCCACCCGCACGACCCTTGATGCAGGCCAACAAAGTCGCACGACTACCCTAATCCAATCTGCATCATATGCATAAGCAGATAAATACTAGTTAGCTACCGCACACTACGCTTTGACGCAGGCCAACAAACGTAGCACGAATACTAACTACCACTTATCTGAAATGACGGAGGGCTACGACAGGTTTTTCTGAAAACCTATTGCGTAATGAACTTGATATCGTTGTAGGATCGAATGAATTTTGAAATGGAGTGTTTTTGAGGCTTTTCTAGTTTTGCTAAAGGAGTCACTCCCGGTGAAGGGATCGTCGGTCCTTTCCTCGTCGAATGAGGTGCGGGATATATCATATATATCACTGTGCAAAGAAAAAACTCTTAAAAGCAATCAAAAGACAAACCGAGTGTGTAGCATCTGCCAGTTATTGCTAAAGGAGTCACTCCCGGTGAAGGGATCTCGGTCCTTTCCTTATCGAATAAGGTGCGGGATGTTCTACAAGGAACACCGCGATGCAAAGCAAGAACTGTAGCTACCCTTTTTATTTTGAAATTCGATTCCACAACATCTTAGGTTTCTTTTTCTTTCATTAATCATGTTAATGAAGTCCCATCATTTAAGTACCTAAACATCACAGATAAATACGACGTACACTTATGCCATCCGCATTCGCCTCGATGTCCCCTCGTGCACCGTTAGGTTAGGTAACTAACGACAGAGCAGGGCAGGGCTAGCGCGGGTGTAAAACATAAGTAACATCTATATAATATATCATATATACTATATACTGTATCTATCACAGAACATCACATGATCACATCACAGATATCGCAGCAGAAGAAACATATGAAATATTGGATATACTAGGACGTCAGTGTTTTCAATACGAACCAGTATAAAACACGGATTCCACGGTCGCGATGAATATCCAAACCCACACCCCAAGCCCCCTACGAGAGCGACAAGCAACCCTACCAATTCTAGAGTTAGGAGACCCGGACTCGACTCCTCGAGTTGGTCTCCCACTGGACTCCAGAACCCGGTTACTTGTGCCCTCCTCCTTGGGTCTATCCTAGTGCGGAAAAGTAAATAATATACAAAGGGTGACATCTTCCGCAACCTGGAAGTGCCCCAATAAAAGAATATTACATACAATTTTTTTACATGAATGAAAATGAAAAAAACACTCATCTCACATAAAAACCCCCCGGCTATTCAAATACGACGATCCAATATAACATATCCAGCAACACATAACATCACATGTCATCAACGTAAGTAAATATGCGCATCCCAATTGTCGTTGACATATAGCAACGAAACCGGCGATATCACATATTACACTTACGGTCACAGAAAAGAAAGTGTAAAACTACAACAGTTGGAATCCGCAACCTCTTTAGACATCACATGCCTAATCAAATGAATTACTTAGACATCGCATGCCTAACAATTATAAACCCCGCATTTTATTCTCAAAATCGAAAACACTTTTCAATACTTAGTCGGGCAATTCAACAAGATTCCTGGCATCCAGATCGAATGCTCGTCGCAAACTTTAGTGGACGGCAGCACCCCTGATGCCGTCGACGAAGTGCACCAAGGCGGAACACCGCTGCCGCGAGCACCCGAACGGATGCTTTCGGCGACGGAGTTCTCCTACAGTCACTTGGTCGGGGATATGGGGTGTAGCTGTCTATTAAGTTTACCGGCGAATATCCGCGTACGCTACGTGATTGCGACGGACTTTTGATCGCATCAAAATTCCGTGGCAACCGATCAAGTGAGACTAAAGTGCTATGTTTATAACATTCATTCAGTTATCTCATAACTATTTGTGAATTCCAAGTATTGTATCACATTCCAGATAAACAGAAAATGTTAAACTTTCCGATCGAACAATTGAACACCCAAGTTTTCCCGATACAGCTCAACACATGAAACAAGTCTAAAAACATTCGGTTCGTGCCTCAGTACCAACGGTCCAGCCGTAGAAGGGTCAAGCCAACGCCTCACATGTGGCACGCCGTACTGCCCCAAACCCTAAGGTTCAAAGGGCAGTTCAAGACGGTCACATAATCGAGTTAAGGTTTGTTGTCTTCTAGAGGGACCATCGTGTTACTTGCACTACTTAGAACGTCTTTAAACCACGGAAAAATCCAACACTTGGAAATTTCCCGACAGGGGAAAAAGTGGGTATTTATATCCGGTCGAACTTTTTAACATATTCAAAAATATCCGGAAAACACATAGACAAAATTAGAAAATCCGATCGAATAATCGAATCCCCAAAACAACCCAGAAAAACTCAACTGTTGAGTAAAAAATAAAAATTTCCAGAAGACTCAGCACTTCAGGACAAGAATTACTGTGCAAGCCACGTGGTCTAACTCACCAAAATGGCCGCGGAACCGCCGTGAAACCCAGGGTGGGGCCGCAGTTCCGCGCCGCTTTGGTCGAGTTAGCCTCACGTGTTTCACAGTAACTCATAGGATTCCCTGCTGAATTTTTTGGCAATTTTTAATTCACAAAAATCCAAATTTTCAGAAAATTTCGAGAGAGCATGTTTTGAATTAGGGTTTCGGTTCGATCGGACTTCAAACTTCGTCTGTGCATCGCTTAAGGCTCTAGCTAGGCTCTGATACCACTATAGGGTTCCTAGGCACTCCAATGAGGTCTCACAAGGCATCAACCATGCCAATTTCAAATTTTACGGTGCCGAGAAACCCTAGACTAGATCGTTAACTAGAATTTTAGGCGAAACTACGAGCTAGTTAACAACTTAACTAAAAGAAAGAAGCTACAACCTTTGTAGATCCGGTTCTCCAGTTCCTTAGCTCCACATAGACGTCGCTCCGCTGTACAAATCGGATCTTGGACTCTAGTGTCGGCTTCATCGGAGAAATGGGCGGGCTAGGTCATCGACTACGATGCCGAAGATGATCTACGTCAAGGCATCACAAGATCAAGCTCCCACTTCACCAAGTCATGAAACTTGTGAAGAAAACACCCTATACTACTTGGCAAGAGGTAGAGGATGAAGAAATAGGAAGTGGGTTCACTTTAGAATTGGATTTCTCACTCTTTTGCTCAAGTTGCTATTGATGGAGGCAAGCTTTTCTTCTTGAAGATGAAGAAGAAGAAGATGAAAGAATATATGATAAGTATTATGCAAATGGAAAATAAAATGAATACTTATCATATACTAACCATGGTTATGTGTAGAGAATAGACTATGGTTAAGTGGAATGGTTAGGGTTAAGCATGAGACAAAATGGTCACTTAGTCAAAGCTTCATGAAGCTTCAATAACAAACAAAGAAAGCCACCATTTTCTCTTTATCTTATCCAAAATAAATAAACAAAATAAATAAATAAATGAATAAGAAAATGAAAACCCTAACCATTATACAACCATGGTTTAATCTTTACACAAACCCTAGTGAGCATGTATCATCAAACATGATACATTCAAGTGCACACAAAAAAATATATCACATATACAATGTGCACATCAAGTGAGAAAATCCTTCTTAAGTGAACAAATACTAGTTAATGCAAAGTAATATATCAAATATATAATTATGCATTAAATCATTAAATCAACACTTGATTTAACGACCCGGTCATATCGCATATAACCGACTAATATCAATAGTAACAACTTATCGAATCAACACTTGATCCGATAACCCGGCTATATCGCATATAACCGATCAATGTCACAAATCGCGAGAATCGAATACAGTATCACATACTGGTATTATTCTCAGTCCCGCACATATCTCATATGCGCTCCTATTTCGTTTCGCTTGAGCCAGGAAACCTCTGTGTAGGACTCTAAAGACTCGTCAATACGCCGGTAGCAGATGATGATCATATCAAACACCCACAAGCCGCAAGCGGTCTGCCAAACGTAACGGCCACCCGGGTATTGAGCGATCAGAAGATCGACGAGCAAGCCCGCTCACACTCCTGTGAATCCAACCAGTAACACTTACCGTACAGTCCGGTCTGATCGTCTGATATGTCGCATATCTCGCCTAGGGGTGGTAAACGTCAGACCCCAATAGCTCGATAAGTCGTGTCGATATGAGGTCTATAACAGTTCGAGAAACTACTGGTAACACTTACCAGTAAATCTCAGCAACCCTGGCCAGGGATTTCCGGTTATAGCCAATCGAACACAGTGCAACATCAACTCCCTATACCGAGAGAGATGAATCCCCTCCTATCGCTCATTGCCTCCATGTGATTCGGGACTGTACCCAAAAGCCACCGTTTTGCACGCCCTCTTGGACGTGGTAAGGTGGAAATCAAAGCACAGTGGGAACCACACAAGACTCTATGACGATCTCGGGTCTACAGACTACTCTGTACCAGTGTCACCAGAGAACTGCCATCTGACGTAAGGTATAATACCATCTGGGAGTTCTCGGCGAGTCCGTCCAGTGTACCTAGTCTCTACTGAGCACCCGTATATCATCTCTGATGTCAAACACCAATGGATATGGGATCATCCATCGCCCATCTGTATGGGTCGAGAAGGTATACGCTAGTCTACTCTGGTATATCGATGCCCCGTATCGATACACCCACGACTAGGGACCTTGAAGGATGTACTTATGGACTACCATGTCCCCTCTAGTATGATCCGCATCGTAGTCCAGGTAGTCAAGTACACATCCTAAGGGCTTTACCTACATGTAACAGAGAGACAATCAGTATACACGTTAAGGTAAAGAGTAACCAGATAGCATACTATCATGTCGAGCAAGAAAGTCCTCCCTATATATATCCCAGCATCCACTACAGTATACATCCTATGTACAGTAATGGCCTCTAGGGCATACATATAACTAACAGGTGTAGGTGTACTAGCACAGGTATATGTAATGCAATGCGAATATCATGAGTATAGCATAAAGTATATCGTAAGCGAAATGCTACAAGGTATACGTGTCTACAATATATCCGAGTCAGTGAATCTATCAATCGGCATCCAGCCTTACAACATCACGTATGGTATAATCCATCTTACGGCATATCAATCAAGATTCACAACATTATATATATCTATATACCTATATCCCAGGTCACATCTGTATCAATCTCATCTCGTGGGACCGACAAAGGTAATCAACTATCTCATATTGACTCGCATCCATATAACGACATATCACACTAAGTCATCATATCTCATCGTATACTCGTTCATCAAATTAATATCTCACATCAAGTCATCTTACGTATACATTCTATCTTATAAATCTCATGTCATGCTACTCTAAATATCGGGCTCCGGCTATCCGGACTGGCCCAAAATAATCAAATCTCACGACTACGTCGGTATCCTCTGGATATCCGCCGCGTCACAAATAACCGGTCAGTAGTGCTCCCCTGCCAGGCAAAACGCCATCATTTGCGACCATCTTTCCCTGAGATACCGCACCGGGTCCACCATACACCCACAGACAGTTCCTCCTCCTCCTTGAATCGGGTGTATGATATCGCTCAAGAGCCGAGAAAACTCATGGTGGACATATCTCACATCATATCACGAGAAAACCGCACTTTTATCTTTTGAAAATGATAATTGGGTTTATAAAATCTTGCGGTTTCTCCAAATCCAGAAATCTCATGGAAAGTCCGAAATCCAAAAATAAAGAGTCAATAATAGTGAATACCGGGCTCCGGCAATCCGGACTGGCCCTATAATATTGCATGAAAAATGAATATATAAACATGCATGGGTATCTAATAAAGAATGCAATATCTAAACTAGAACAGTAATGATAGATTAGAACTATCAGCTAATAAGCGATATCAATAAAATAATATTCTCTAAAGTGTACATGACATGGCAATTACCGATGATGTGTGTGAGCCGGCAAGAAAGTGATTGTGAACATACGCATCATCGGTAATGGTGCTAGTGTCCTGACAGCATGGGCTCATAATAAGCAAGAATCATAAGTATAAGCATGCAATGCGATAGTCACAACATGAATCTATAGACAATGAATAGTAAACGCAGCAAATAAGAATATACGTTTCTAAAAACGAGTCATACAATTTTGGCATTTGAAATAACACGAATCGTGGTATTTAGAAAATAGGGGATACGGTGTTTTTAAGAAGATGTACGTCCTTTGAAATATCCGTAGTTTCCCTTGGCCTGTCTTTGAAATACTCACGATTCGTTAGTTTTAGAAATAGGTATGACTCGAGCCCAGTCTAACATCTACTAAGTGAACTACAGGACTAAACTAACAGGCTAATCGAAAGGGTAAGGAAAACTATCTAAGTCTGAGTCGATATATATAGTAGTCGGTGATCCCGCCTCAATAGTATCACGTACGATACAAAATATAATATGACATCCTCGAGTCAAGAGTGCGGATCTATCATCATCATTATATCTCGTACGGTAAATCCATCATACGGCATCCCAAATCTGGGTACGGGTCGAATATCATATTTATCTCATTATTTATCTGTTATCCTTGTCATCATATCCTGAATTACGGGTACTGATCTAAAATCTAGTACATTCTGATACCCTCAACATATATATATATATATGCGTGTAACACCCGAGCCCAATGCTACTAATTTCTGTTACTTTATGAATGGAGTGTGACCTTCATTTCATTTATCTTGCTTGATTGTTACTTACTGTAAATTTTTACCCGGCAAATTCATTTCTGCATATAACAAATTTTGGCATCTAAAATAAAATTAAAAATATTCATCTTGGCCTACGTGACACCCCTAACCCTGCTGTAGCGTCCGTGCATCGTGTTCTCATCCCGTTCAGTGAAACGGGCGAGTTTGGATGGCTACGTGCACGTACGTGTGTCCGTTTTGGGGGTATGCTTTTTGATCATAAAACACTTCATTTTCACTTTTGAATCCCGCTTAAATTTCTACTATTTCAATTTCAAATTTTTGGACCTGACCCGAGCTCGATTTGGAAATGTTTTATTTTGCGCCAAAATCCCAAATTTTAATATTTAAACCATCGAATATTTTTCCTAACTATATAAAATTTACTGTTGCTTAAATCTGTTAAATCTTTATCTAAATTTCTAAACCCACACATATTTTATCCCCAACCAATCACAATCCATTAAAATTCCCGTGGGCCCCACCTTCCATCTGTCTCTCTCTCCTCTCTCTCTATTTCCCGTCTCCCTCTCTTTCCTCTCTCTATTTCCCGTCTCTCTCTCTCCCCTCTCTCTATCTTTCTCTCTCCACTCTCTCTATCCCGTATCTCTCTCTATCTCTCTCTCTAACTTTCTCTCTCCCTATAAATCTCTCTCTCTCCCTTTTATCTTCCTCTTTTTTTTTTATAAAAAACACCGACTAACCCATCGCTCAGCCCCAGCCGCCTCGTCCCCCGTCGCCTCCGCAGCCCCGACGCCGACGCCACTATCACCGACCTTCTCGCCTCCGTACCCCGGCCTTCGTGCAACCCCTGTAAGCCTTACCTACCCGTTTTCTTCCTCTTTCCTCCTTCCTTCTTTTCTCTAATCGTCTCTGGTGATCTGCAGTTTGGCGCGGTCACTGTTGGCCGACCGCCGGAGCTCCGTCGATGTCGCCAACCTTCACGACCCCTCTGTTGATCAGTGTAAGCCTCCTCTCCACCATCCTTCCTCTCTTCTCTTTTTCTTTTCTTACATTACAATCCTTGAAAGAGTTGTTCGCTGTTTTTGATATCGCCGGAATCCGGCCGTGCCGGCGACGTGTCCCGACGCTCCAGCGAGGTACCCCGACCCGTGTGGTTCCACTGTTCGTCGTTTGGGTTCATTCCGTGAACCGTGCGCCCGTCGCGAGTTTCCCCGCCGACATTCTACGTTCCGTTTTCCCGATTCGCGACCCGTCGAGGAAAGTACCCCTTGCTACATGCTATACAATATTTACATATATATTATGACACCCTAAATCTGTAAATTTAACTTTGGTACGATCATTTCTCATTTTCATGTACAATATTGATATATATCATTTTATCTTTAAACTTGGAACCTACAGTTTGCAATTGAACCTAATAACCACATTTACCATTTAATCACATTTTAATATTGACATAGCTTATGACATTTATCTCTATAGTTTTGTTCCATTTGGACACTTGTATGCATTTTAACCTGTAATAGCTGTATTGAACCTGTATATAAATCATTGCATCTCTAAAGTTCTTAAACTTGCTAAAATGATTAAAAGGCCAATATTGTCATACTGCATTCGCATAACAATGAAATCATCTCTGTGACACAGCTGACAACTGTACTGCTAATTCAGTGAATTTTCCTATTGCTTACTTCATTGCTTATCTCATGTTGTTGATACCCATGCTTGATTATATAACTGAGTGTGAGTATACCTACGATATCGCTTGCTTCTTGACCCGTCTTGCTACCTACACATTGATTGACCCGATATGGTACCGTATACTGCTTGACTTGACATGATGTACCATGACCTGATTCGTTACCTGATCTAGTGTCTAATGCCAACAAACCGTACATGTAGTCCTCACGGACCGTTCCTGTTGTCTATCCAGACAAACCTGTTTACCTGATCCTGTGTTGGCATTAGCTTCTTGATTTCGGGATACCTGACTTGACTTACACATATAACTTGGGGGTATGGGGAAATCAATGATGAAACCTGACTTGTAACTCGACAGTTGCTTGCTTTTACTGATCAGTTTTAGAGGCCAGGCCCGCCTCATGACGATGATGCTGACATCGTTGGTCTTTCTCCTTTCCCTTTTAGTGCCTGGCGGCACGTCTCGGTTTCAGCCCGAGAGTCTTAGACCGTGGTCCCGGGCATGCACGGGATACTATTGAGTTATGTCGATGATTCATCAATTTGATTTCAAAGACTTTAGAACAGAAAACCTGATAGAACAGTTTAGTTTACCCACAGCACACTACCCTGCACTGCTCTGACTTATATTATTGTTACTCTTGTTTTATTCATGTTTATATTGCATTGCCTGCTACACCGTTCATATTATATTACTTGATGACTTGACGCGCTGACGTCTGGGTTTTGCATGGCCCAGATTCTGTACCGCTGTCGCGGTCCGAGCAGGAGTACTTCAGCCGACAGGCTGAGCTGAGAGTGTTGGCAGTAGTTAGTTTTCTTTCCTGCATTTTTATTCCTGATGTGAGCCCGCATTATGTGACATACATTCCAGTTGTTTGTATTGGATCTTTCGCTTCCACATTTTATTATTCTTGACTCATGATTTATCTTGGTTTATGGACATGTTTAGATAGTTTTATTTTGTTCTTAATATCTCAACAGCCGTAATGTGACTGTGGATGGATACTTCCTACCCACAGGTAGCATGGTTGGCTATGTCACGTGCCCACTTTAGCGTACTCTGGGAAGTGGGGCGTGACTTGGTTCTTTTGGTATTAGAGCCATAGGTTAGTCGGGTTGATTCTTTTGTAGTTGGGTATTGTACCCAATACACGAATCAGAATACCCGTGTTTAGGAAACATGTCCTGCTACCTTGCCGTTTACCATTCTTGAATCACATTCTTCCTGATTATATCTTTTACGATGTGCAAGCTTCCTTTGCATATCGACTCGAAAACCTGATTCCTTGTTATCTCTAGGACTTAGGCGACTTAGGTGGAGTTATGTAATTGTGGCTATGATACCGCGGCATAGTTACAATGCGGCACTCTATTTAAGTATCTTGGAGTTCTAGCTTTGATCTATATTTTAAATCTATCATCATGCTAATATGGGGTGTTTTGATTTCAGGATTATGGCAGATAAGAATTTGAAGACGTATCAAAGGCGTGTGGATGAAGCCGCCATGCTTGGAGTGATAAGGGGATGCTAGAGAATCAAAAGAGGCAGACCGAGCTGATCCAGCAGCAAGCAGAATCTTTTCAGGAAGGTTTGCAGATCGTTCAGCAGTCTGTGAACAATGTTGGAGCTAAACCAGCTGACCGAGTAGGGACCGTAGCAGATTTCAGACGTTTGGGTCCGTCTACATTCACTGGTTTGGAGGAGCCGTTGCCAGCAGAGCAGTGGCTAGTTGACACAGAAAACTTGCTTATTGCGGCACAGATTCCGGACGAGAAAAGAGTTGATGTGGTACGCATTCAGTTAGTGGACTACGCCCGAGAATGGTGGCTTGTGGAGGAGAACCGTTTGCCTAAGCCGATCAAGTGGGCAGATTTTTCAAAGAGTTTCCTGGAGAAGTTCTTCCCGCGGACTGCACGGGAGGAAATGGAAGAGAAATTCATCGGGCTAAAGCAGAATGGATCACCAGTGGATGTGAATGCAGCGGAATGGACAAGACTCAGCAGATTCGCTGGACCTTTAGTTGCCAACGATGCAGACAGGGCACGGAGGTTCATGCGCAGTTTGGACGTGGACATCCAGAGGCAGATTGTCTCCCTGGGTTTGACCACTTTCTCACAGGTTCTTACGGCAGCTCGAGAACAGCAGAACCTATCGGGAAAAACTGGGAGTTCACAGCAGACAACAGTTGCGGTAAGGAAGCCGACATTTGTACCCAACCGAGTTCATGGTCGCAGAGGTATTACAGTGGACCGTCGAGGCGTAACACCGATGAAGAAGCCTACTATCGTTGATCAGAGGAAGCGCCTGGTCTGTAGCTATTGCCACTTACCTGGACATTTGCAAAGGGAGTGTCGCAGAATGCAAGGACTCTGTTTAGTTTGTGGAGCGGTAGATCACACGAATAACTCGTGTCCGTCGAAGCTTCGTACAAAGGATGATATTCAGAAGCCTCCGCATAGACCATTTCAGGGACAGAAGCAGCTGACTCAAGGACCTAATCAGGCTCGAGCTTTTACCTTGACAGCTGAAGAAGCTAAGGCGTCAGGAGAAGTTGTTTCAGGTACTTTACTCGTTCATGGTTTTCCCGCATTAGCGTTATTTGATTCTGGTGCATCCCATTGTTTTATGTCATCCAAGTTTTTAACTACACACTCGATTGACTACATGGCCCTGTCTAGTTTCTGGGACATACACACTGGGAATGAGAAAATCATAGCGAGTAGGGAATGTAAAGACTGTACAGTTGTTGTTTGCGGACGGGAGCTTTTTGCAGATTTCTTGGTGATTGATACAGGCAGCTACGAAGTCGTCTTGGGAATGGATTTTCTTGGCACTTTCCACGCTCACATTGATTGTAGGGCAAGGAAGGTAATTTTCCAGATTCCCGGACATCCCGAGTTTACGTTCACTGGAGGAAGCAGTTCTGTCGGGCCAGTCGAGTTTAGGGCTAGGCCGACAAATGATATTCTTGCATCAATGGAGGTTGATAAAGACGAAGAGCCAGCTGTTGTTCGTGATTTTATGGACGTATTTGAAGATATATCGGGTTTACCGCCGAAGCGAGACGTGGAGTTCGCAATTGATCTTATTCCTGGTGCAGCGTCAGTATCCAAAGCGTATTATCCAATGGCACCAGTAGAGTTGGAAGAAGTCAAGAAACAGGTTGCTGATTTGCTTGAGAAGGGTTGGATTCGAAGTAGTAACTCGCTTTGGGGAGCTCCAGTTCTTCTAGTAAAGAAGAAGGATGGCACAAGAAGAATGTGCATTGACTATCGAGAATTAAACCGGGTGACTATTAAGAACAAGTACCCTATCCCTCGCATTGGAGAACTTTTCGAGCAGCTTAGTGGCGCGAGGGTATTCTCGAAGCTGGATTTGCGATCCGGATATCATCAGGTCCGAGTGAAAGCAGAAGACATTTGCAAGACGGCGTTCCGAACTCGGTATGGACATTACGAGTACTTAGTGATGCCCTTCGGAGTAACGAATGCGCCGGCGGTATTCATGGACTTGATGAACCGAATCTTTTCACCGTTCTTGGATCAGTTCATTGTGGTATTCATTGATGATATTCTGGTTTACTCGAAGAGTTTCGAGGAGCATGCTGAGCATTTGAAGATCGCACTGCAAACGTTGAGACAAGAGAAGTTGTATGCGAAGATGAGTAAGTGCGGGTTTTGGCTGGAGGAAGTAAAGTTTTTGGGGCATGTTGTGTCTGGCGATGGAATTGCCGTCGATCCAGAAAAGATTGCAGCAGTTCGAGATTGGCCGATTCCAAAGAATGTTGCGGACATAAGAAGTTTTCTTGGACTCGCCGGATATTACAGGAGATTTGTAGAGAACTTTGCCCGTCTGGCAGAGCCGTTAACCAAGCTGACGCGCAAGGAGGTACCTTTTGTATGGACGGATAAATGTGCGTTAGCTTTTGAGACGTTGAAGCAGAAGTTGATAACCGCCCCTATTCTGACCGTGCCAGACAATTCCGGAGGATTGGTGATTCACAGCGACGCATCTGGGAAAGGACTGGGATGTGTTTTGATGCAGCATGGGAAGGTTGTAGCGTATGCATCGAGACAGTTAAAGACCCATGAGAAGAATTACCCAACGCATGACTTGGAGCTTGCGGCTGTGATTTTCGCACTGAAGATTTGGAGACAATATCTTTTAGGCGAAAGGGTCGAAGTTTTTACTGATCATAAGAGCTTGAAGTATGTGTCCACGCAGAAGGAGCTTAATATGAGGCAGCGTAGATGGTTGGAGCTGATGGCTGACTACGACCTTGATCTTAAGTACCATCCGGGGAAGGTTAACGTCGTGCCGGATGCGCTTAGTCGGTTACCAGCAATTCAGATGTTAACTACGCAGAAGGAGATCGTTGCAGATTTTCGAAGATTTGACTTGGAGGTTGTGCTACCGCATTCTTCGAGACAGTTGATGCAGCTACAAGTACAGTCATTGTTGATCGAGATTATTAAAGCAACACAATCGCAGGACCCTAGACTGCAAAAGTTTCGAGGACAGGTTGAAGCCGGACTACGAACAGATTTATTGATCCACGAAGATGGTTCGTTGAGGTATGGAAGCCGTTTGTGTGTGCCAAAGGGGGGTATTCGTGAAGAGCTTATGAAGGAGGCACACAGTTCAGCTTATTCTGTACATCCAGGAGGCACAAAGATGTACCGAGATATTCGACAGCATTTCTGGTGGGAAGGCATGAAACGGGAGATTGCTCGCTTTGTGGCGAAGTGTTTGGTGTGTCAGCAAGTTAAGGCTGAACATCAAAGGGTTGCTGGTTTATTGCAACCACTTCTGATTCCTCAGTGGAAGTGGGAACATATAACCATGGATTTCGTGACGGCTTTACCGCGGAGTCCAAAAGACAACAATGCAGTATGGGTAATTGTTGATCGGTTGACCAAGGCAGCTCACTTTATTCCTTTCCGGGTTGGTCAATCAACAGAGACTTTGGCTGAGCGGTTCATGCAAGAGATTGTAAGGTTGCATGGGGTACCGGTGAGCATCGTGTCCGATCGTGACACTCGGTTCTTATCACACTTCTGGAGGAGTTTACAGGAAAGTTTGGGGACTCGATTGAAGTTTAGCACAGCTTATCATCCTCAAACTGATGGTCAGTCGGAGAGAACAATCCAAACTCTTGAGGATATGTTGAGAGCATGCATGTTGGATTTCAAGGGTTCATGGGAGGATCATCTACACTTGGTGGAGTTTTCTTATAACAACAGTTTTCAGGCAACTATCCAGATGGCTCCATTTGAAGCTTTGTATGGTTGCAAATGCCGTTCACCTGTTTGTTGGGACGATGTCAGTGAACGAGGATTATTGGGACCATATTTGGTTGTGCAGACAATTGAGAAGGTTAACACTATCAGGAATCATATGAAGGCAGCACAAGACCGACAGAAGAGTTGGGCAGACACATCAAGAAGACCTCTAGAGTTCGCCGTGGGTGATTTGGTATTCTTGAAGATATCACCGACTAGAGGGGTGATTCGTTTTGGAAGTCGAGGAAAGCTTAGTCCTCATTTCGTTGGACCCTTTGAGATCTTAGAGCGTGTTGGTGAGGTAGCGTATCGTTTGGCGTTACCGCAGTCCTTGGCAAATGTGTACGATGTGTTTCACGTATCTCAACCCCGTAGGTATGTTCGAGATGAAAGGCATGTATTGGATCATTCGGAGCTAACAGTGCGAGAAGACTTGACTTTTGAGGAAAGACCGATTGAAATCGTGGATCGAAGGGAGAAAGTTCTTAAGAACAAGGTTATCCCTCTTGTACTTGTTTCTTGGGGTAATCGTTCGCATGGAGAGTCCACTTGGAAACGAGATGATGAAATCCGGCAGAAGTTTCCTCACCTTTTCTTGTAGTTATCTATCTTTGTATTCTTGGAATTTTTCTTTTGTAGTTGGGTATAATGTAACACCCGAGCCCAATGCTACTAATTTCTGTTACTTTATGAATGGAGTGTGACCTTCATTTCATTTATCTTGCTTGATTGTTACTTACTGTAAATTTTTACCCGGCAAATTCATATCTGCATATAACAAATTTTGGCATCTAAAATAAAATTAAAAATATTCATCTTGGCCTACTTGACACCCCTAACCCTGCTGTAGCGTCCGTGCATCGTGTTCTCGTCCCGTTCAGTGAAACGGGCGAGTTTGGATGGCTACGGGCACGTACGTGTGTCCGTTTTGGGGGTATGCTTTTTGATCATAAAACACTTCATTTTCACTTTTGGATCCCGCTTAAATTTCTATTATTTCAATTTCAAATTTTTGGACCCGACCCGGGCGCGATTTGGTAATGTTTTATTTTGCGCCAAAATGCCAAATTTTAATATTTAAACCATCGAATATTTTTCCTAACTATATAAAATTTACTGTTGCTTAAATCTGTTAAATCTTTATCTAAATTTCTAAACCCACACATATTTTATCCCCGACCAATCACAATCCATTAAAATTCCCGTAGGCCCCACCTTCCATCTGTCTCTCTCTCCTCTCTTTCTCTATTTCCCGTCTCTCTCTCTCCTCTCTCTCTATTTCCCGTCTCTCTCTCTCCTCGCTCTCTATCTTTCTCTCTCCACTCTCTCTATCTCTTTCTCTAACTTTCTCTCTCCCCATAAATCTCTCCCTCTCCCTTATATATATCTCCCTTCTTCTTCTTTTTTAAAAAAACACCGAACCCTAACCCATCGCACAGCCCTAGCCGCCTCGTCCCCCATCGCCGCCGCAGCCCCGACGCCGACGCCACTACCACCGACCTTCTCGCCTCCGTACCCCGGCCTTCGTGCAACCCCTATAAGCCTTACCTACCCATTTTCTTTCTCTTTCCTCCTTCCTTCTTTTCTCTAATCGTCTCTGGTGATCTGCAGTTTGGCGCGGTCACTGTTGGCCGACCGCCGGAGCTCCGTCGACGTTGCCAACCTTCACGACCCCTATGTTGATCAGTGTAAGCCTCCTCTCCACCATCCTTCCTCTCTTCTCTTTTTCTTTTCTTACATTACAATCCTTGAAAGAGTTGTTCGCTGTTTTTGATCTCGCCGGAATCCGGCCGTGCCGGCGACGTGTCCCGATGCTCCAGCGAGGTACCCCCTGTAAGTCCACGTTGCGACCCCCGGTTCTTACGGGGAGGCGGAAACGGTATAAAAATCAAATTTTTAGCCCATGGGGCAACATGGACTAACAAAGTCGGGATCTTTTCTAAACTAAACTAGCAAACATGCAAAGGAGAGTTAACTACTCAGCAAAGTGGTTATACCTAACTTGAACTCCTTCTTCTTGAAACCTAGTAGAGGTTGATGGTTCTCTTCTTGTCGCCTTCTTCCGTCGAAGATGGATCCACCTGAGGGTTCAACCTTCGGGCTCTTTCTCGAACTTGGAGAGAACTAGAATCTTCGGCTTGCTAAACCTTTGATCCTAGAGTGAGTAGAGAGTGTCTAAAGGGTGCTTTTCTTTTAAGGAGAGGGATTCTCAACACATGAGAAGGGTTCTCCTTTTGCTAGAGGAAGAAGAAGATGAAGTGAGGAGAGAGAAGCTAAATGATAGAATGAGCTCTTTTCTTTTTGCAACCATAACAAAAAGCAAAAGAATTATCAAATTAATAATAATAATGAAAATGAAAAAGGTTGATGGAAGGTTTAGGAATGACCATTATCATTTCAAACATTAAATGAATTTGCTAGAATCAAAGAGCATCTTTCTTTTGTAATGATGATGGTCAAAACTTCAACCATGGTCAACAAGTCAACAAAAAAACCAACCATGACACAATTTCATTTTATTATATATTATTAATTGATATAACATAAATCCATTAGGGTTTGGAAAAAGACGACTGTCAACTGTGCATACGCACCCGTTCCGAAACCCTAATGAAAGTCCTCTTCCTCCTCCTCAAACAACTGTGCATACACACCTGCATTCTTGTTCCGAGGAACATGAATACTGAGAGATAAAAGCAACCCTAAAACATATACCAGTATCTGACTCAAACCAGAGCCAGCCAGTAAAATCCGTCCGGACTCTAAACGTGCACAAGTGCGCGAATGAGAACGAACCCTGTCGCAAAACCATGCGACCTCTACTCTGTTTTGCCCAGAGGCGAATACCCTCTGTGTGGGACTCTAAAGACTAGACACTACGCTGGCAGTGGGTTTAACCACAGACCGCAAGCGGCACTAGCTGTGCGTAACGGTCCCCAGGTAGATGCCGACAAGAAGGCTGACGAGGTGAAACCCCATCTGTACTCCTACTGAGTCTGAGTGTGACAGTCTCCGTACAGTCCGGTCTGTTCGTCTGATACATCGCATGTCGGGCCTAGGGGGCGGTAAAACGTCAGTCCCCTAATAGCGGTACAAGTCGTGTCGGAGTGAAGCCCAAAACACCCTGAGATAACACTGGAAGCCTACCAGTATATCTCGCTTGCCCTGGCCAGGGACTACTCGTGTAATGGCTCTCCTAGACACAGCGCGATGTCAACCCCCAATACCGGGAGAGACGAATCCTGTCTAACCGTCATTGCCTCCAAGTGCTTCGGGACTGTACCCAACTACTACCCGTTTGCACGACTCCTTTGAGCCGTGGTAGGGTAGTAATCAAAGTACAGTGGGAACACACTCGAGGCGAAGTGACAGTGTCAAGTCAGCGGACTAAGCTGTACTCATGTCACCTGGGAACTGATAACTGACGATAGGTATAATACCAACCTGTCAGTTCCCGACGAGTCCTGTCCAGTGTACTCGTAACCCAACGAGCACCCGTATACTATCTCCAGTACGACGTACTGATGGCTGTGGGACAGACCATCTCCCACACTGGGATGAGAAGCGCATACGCTAGTCTACTCCGGAGTATCGATGCCTTGTCTCGATAGTCCTGCGACTAGGGACCTGTATAAGGATGTGCTTATAGATTACCCAGCCCCCACTAGTGCGACTGCCATCACAACGCTGGTAATCAAGCAAAGATCCTAAGGGCTCCACTAATGCGTATAAGTGATATACTGAAATAAACACAAGTACACATTGAAGTAGAAACAAACCAAGTAGCATACTACTATATTGAGCAAGATTGTTTATACAAGGTGAATATCCCAAGCTTCCATTAAGTAATATACAAACTAGTATGATACAGTAATGGCCTCTAGGGCATATACACTAACAATCTCCCACTTGCACTAAGGCCATGTACTGGCGTATCGAAGACCTATCATCTCGATCAGCCGCTCGAACTGAGTCTGGGGTAAGGCCTTGGTGAATGGATCTGCAGTGTTCTCTTCTGAAGCAACCCTCCGAATCTCGATCTCCTTGCGATCCACGATCTCCCTGATCAGGTGATACCGCCTCAAGATGTGCCTGGATCTCTGATGGGACCTGGGTTCCTTCGCTAAAGCTATAGCCCCGTTGTTGTCGCAATACAGAGGTATTGGGTCAACAATGGACGAAACCACCTGAAGTTCTTTCAAGAACTTTCTCATCCAGACAGCTTCTTTTGCGGCATCAGATGCAGCAATGTATTCCGCTTCCATAGTCGAGTCTGCAACAGTTTCCTGTTTGGAGCTCTTCCAACACACCGCCCCTCCATTGAGGGTAAAGACGAAACCCGACATGGACTTGGAATCATCCTTGTCACTCTGGAAGCTGGAGTCAGCAAAGGCCTCGATCTGGAGGTCTTTTCCGCCATACACCAAGAACATCTCCTTAGTCCTTCTCAGGTACTTGAGAATGTTCTTTACCGCTATCCAGTGTTTATTTCCAGGGTTTGACTGATACCGGCTTACCACACTCAGTGCATAAGCTACATCCGGTCTGGTACACAACATCGCATACATTATAGAGCCTACCGCAGAAGCGTAGGGTATAATAGACATGCGATCCCTCTCCAAATCAGTCTTGGGAGACATCTCTTTAGAGAGGGTGATCCCGTGACAAGCCGGTAGGTTACCGCGCTTGGAATCTTCCATACTGAATCTCTTGACTATGGTGTCGATGTACCTGGACTGAGAAAGTCCTAATATCCTCTTGGATCTATCACGATGAATCCGGATCCCCAGGATGTATGAGGCATCACCCAGGTCTTTCATGGAGAACCTGTGCGACAAGAACCCCTTGACAGATTGTAGCATAGGAATGTCATTTCCTATTAAGAGAATGTCATCCACGTATAAAACGAGGAATACTACAGTTCTCGCTACAAATCTACTATAGATGCATGGTTCATCTGGATTTTTGATAAAGCCAAATTCCTTGACCGTCTCATCAAAACAGATGTTCCAACTCCGCGATGCCTGCTTTAGTCCATAGATGGACTTAAGCAACTTGCACACCTTTCCGCTGCTCCCACTCTGAATGAAACCCTCTGGCTGATCCATATAGACACACTCCTCTAAATTTCCATTTAGAAAAGCGGTCTTTACGTCCATCTGCCAAATCTCATAATTGTGGAAGGCAGCAATGGCAAGAAGGATCCAAATGGATTTCAGCATAGCCACTGGAGAAAAGGTTTCGTCATAGTCCAAGACAGGTCTTTGACGGAAACCCTTTGCTACAAGTCTAGCTTTATAGGTCTCAACCTGTCCATCTACACCAATCTTCCTTTTGACGATCCACTTGCATCCTACGGATTTTACCCCGTCTGGAGCAATGTCCAACGTCCATACTTTGTTGGTGTACATGGACTCCATTTCGGTCCGCATTGCATCCAGCCATTTTACCGAGTCAACGCTCTGAACGGCCTGCTGGAAGCTAGTAGGCTCATCATAATCTATGATGCAATCCTCTCTATCCCCGTCTATGAGAAAACCGTAGTATCTCTCGGGCGGATGAGACTGCCTACTACTCCTGCGGAGCGGCGTAGGAATGTCCTGTTCTTTCAAACCCTCTGGTTCCTCTAAGCTTTCAGTAATGGTTTGTGGTTCTGGAATTTCTTCCAGTTCTACTGTGCTCCCACTTATCTGGTTTTCCAAAAACTCAGTTTCCAAGAAGTAGGCATGACGAGAAACAAGAACTTTTTGTTCCTCTTCGCAGTAGAAGAAATATCCCTTGGAGTTCTTTGGATATCCCACGAACTTGCACTGTACTGAGCGTGCCTCGAGCTTGTCCGCATGCTGCTTTTTAACAAAATCTGGACATCCCCATGTCTTAATGTGCTTAAGATAGGGTCTCTTCCCACTCCACATCTCATATGGTGTAGTAGGCACAGTCTTAGTAGGAACTCGGTTCAAAAGGTATGCAGCTGACTCTAGCGCATACCCCCAGAATGATCGCGGTAACTCAGCGTTGCTCATCATGGACCGTACCATATCCAATAGGGTTCGGTTCCGTCTCTCCGATACACCGTTGTGTTGCGGAGTGTATGGAGGAGTAAGCTGAGAGAGAATTCCGTTCTCTTTTAAATAATTCAGGAACTTGGCACTTAAGTATTCTCCACCTCGATCCGATCTTAGAATCTTGATACTTTTGCCGGTCTGTTTCTCTACTTCATTCTTATATTCTTGGAACTTTTTAAAGGCTTTGGACTTATGTTTCATTAAGAAGACATAACCGTACCTTGAAAAATCATCCGTAAAAGTAATGAAGTAAGAGTAACCGCTTCGCGCATGTGTAGATATTGGACCGCCCACGTCGCTGTGTACGAGTCCCAAGAGCTCGCTCGCTCTTTCTCCGTGTCCAGTAAACGGAGTCTTTGTCATCTTTCCCATGAGACAAGATTCACAAGTGGCATAAGACTGATACTCGAACGGATCCAAGTATCTTTCTTTATGTAACTTAGTCAACCGTGTCTCATTGATGTGACCCAGTCTACAATGCCATAAGAAAGCCTGATTAATATCTGGAGACTTTCTTTTGTGTGTATTCTGGACATTGAAAATCTGTGGTTGGTTTAATACGTATATACCATTGCTCAGTGTACCTGACCCAATCAGAACTTGATTAAGGTGAATGTTTACAACATTACTTACAAACGCAAATTCATAACCTTCTTTAGAAACCAAAGATACAGAAATGATATTACAAGTTGCGTTGGGTACAAAAAAGCAATTACGCAGAACCAAAACATGCCCATCTGTCATTCCCAGGTGATAGTCCCCCACGGCTTTAGCATCCATGCTAGCTCCGTTTGCAACTCTGAGGGTCATGTCACCTGCCTTCAAAAACCTACGGTTTCTCAACGCCTGTAAAGAATTACAGATATGAGATCCTGATCCGGTATCCAATACCCAGGAAGTAGAGTTTATAGAAAGACAGTTTTCAATAACATACACACCTGAAGCTGAAGCCGCAACCTGCTTCAGTTCCTGTGTCCTGGCCTTCCAAGCCCTGCAATCTTTCTTCCAGTGTCCACTCTTATGACAATAGAAGCATTCCTCCTTTCCCACAAGCTTCCCCGCAATCATTGTTGCCTTTTCCTTTCCCTTCGTACCCACTTTACTAACACCGCCTCTTGGTTTGGCGGGGGCTTTCTTCCTCTTTCCTTTGGCTTTCGCCTTGGACCTAGAGGAAGAAGATCCTCCTACAAACAAAGCGGGTGTTTCCCTACCTTTCTGTAGGGTGCCCTCTGCGCTCCTCAGCATGTTGAGGAGTTCTGAAAGTTCAACTTTCTTTTCTTGCAAGTTGAAGTTCAGTATAAACTGGGCGTAAGTGGATGGAAGGGACTGGAGAATTAAATCCGTATAGAGTTCACTTTCCAACGTGGTCCCAAGTTCCGCGAGCTCCTCAATGTAGCCAATCATCTTAAGCACGTGGTCCGCTACCGATGATCCGACGGCCAACTTTGCCGAAAACAACTTCTTCGACACTTCGTATCTTGCGATACGAGACTGCTCTCCATACAGTTCTTTTGTATGAAGAAATATGGATTCCAAATCCATATTCTCGTGCCTCCTCTGATGTTCGTTGTCCATAGAGGCAAGCACGAGGCACCTGGCCTTCGCGCAATCAATCTCCCAAGTCTTACGGATTTCCTTATCCGCGACGCTGGAGGTGGGACCTGGGACGGGGGGAGCTTTGGTGGTAAGAAGATACCCCAGCTTGTCGTAAGTGATTGCCATCTTGACATTCCTGAGCCAATCTTTGTAGTTTGGCCCTGTTAATATATTTTTATCTAGAAGTAACTTAAGTCCAGTCATGTCGATTGGTCGCTGTAATTAGGAGAGAGCGAAGAAACACTTTAGCACGATGCTCTTGCAAGTTTAGAGTGGTTTTTAATTTGTCTAAACAGGATGGCTCCCACTGTCTCTCGAATCCCTCCTCAAACCATAAAGGTAGAATTAGTCGGGATCAATCCCACCGCACAATACTTGCTTAACCGTTCAGCCAGGCCAGTGTCGGTACTTCGAGGGAGGTTTTCCAACGCTTTCGCGAAGTTCCTTAATTAAATAACCTCTTTTCCCTGGGGGCGTAGCCCCGCTAACACCTTTCTAGGCACCTACTAGGTTTATAGCATTGATCGTTTAGTGAGAAATTTCCTGAGGAGTAGCATATACTCACAGTAGGATCGGGATCCAAATATCATCGCGTGACGAAACTGAAGGAATCCTACCAGAATCATCACACTCCAAATGGTATGCAAATCTAGCAAGTTTCAGTACTTATGAAACTCCCGATGTGGATTTCTGCCCCATGCTCTTATGACCTTGACTTTGGCCAACAAATCATAAGTCACATGTCAAGTTCTACCCGTCGTTCTCCAGGTTAATTTGAATCCACCCATACCTACCCTTGACTTTGGCCAACAAGGCAGTACGACTGTTCCAAACCAACGCATCTATCTATGCTGTACATGAATACCCAATAGCTACCAATCACTATGCCTTGACTTTGGCCAACAAACACAGCTTGAATACTATTGACTATTCATGTGAAACGACGGAGGGCTACGAATGGTTTTGGCGAAACCGTGAACGTAGTGAACTTGATATAATCGATGGAACGAGATAGCTTTTAGAAGGAGTGGCTCAAGCTCCGCATTTAAAAGTTAGTTTTGAAAAGAACCGAGTGGTTTTTCGAAAGTGTTCCAACGACTTTAGCTTGGTTTATTATCTTGCATTAGTTCTTTTAATGCGTAATATTCTTGCATTAGTTCTTTTAATGCGTCCCATCATTTAAATCCTACCATTGCAGAAAACAACCAAAATATGACGTACGCTTATGCCATTCGCATTCGCCACGGGGCCCCATCATCACCCGTTAGGTTACTTAACTAACGACAGAGCGGGGGCTGGGCTAGCGCGGCTGTAAAACATAAGCAACGCCTAAATAGTTATAAATATAGCAATGATAGACATTACAGATCACAGATGAATACATTGGATATACTAGGAATCCGCAATCCGTTCGAGCCTGCAACGAAAAGCGGATTACACGGTCGCGGTGAATAGCCAATACCCCACCTAAGACCCCTACGGGTGCGGCAAACTACCCGCCAAGTACTCGGCAGTTTGTGCACCCCTCCATGGGTCTATCCTAGGAGCAAAAACAGTAAAAAGAATTATACAATGACGGCTACAACCCCGACCCGGTTGTGCAGCCAAACAAATAATAATATTACATCAATTTACATTTACAATGAATGAAAGAAAAACAAAAGCTCATCTCACATCCACCCCGGCTATTCACCCGCGACAGTCCAACACATTCATATACACATTCCAATATCAAACACAGATCACAGAGATGTATAACCCCGACTAATCGACTTATAGCGATTAGCCGACGTTCAATACATACAAACATCACAGATATAACCAACATAGTCCAAGTGTAGTGAAGTTCGGAAAAAATACGGAATTAAAGGCCCCCAAAAATAAATTTCTATTCTGGAAAATCTGGGCACATATAATATATCTTAAAAATCCCAAAACCGTACCAGGAGAACACTGCACAAAACTCGATCACGAGAGGACAACAAACGGCGGCGGTTCCGCGGCAAATGCTTACCTCATGCCGCGGAACCGCGGCGGTTTGAATGAATCAGGGGATCGTTTTTCTTGGGTGTTCACACAAAACCCTGAGCCGAATTTAGGTGTATAACAAAACTTGTTTTGACCAGAAATTTTTTTAACAGAAACTAGGGTTTTGTAAAAGTTTGGTTTTTGGATTTTTCGGTTCCGAACTTCGTTACACTTCACTACCAAGCTAGTTTAAGTTTAGTTAGGCTCTGATACCACTGTAAGTCCACGTTGCGACCCCCGGTTCTTACGGGGAAGCGGAAACGGTATAAAAATCAAATTTTTAGCGCATGGGGCAACATGGACTAACAAAGTCGGGATCTTTTCTAAACTAAACTAGCAAACATGCAAAGGAGAGTTAACTACTCGGCAAAGTGGTTATACCTAACTTGAACTCCTTCTTCTTGAAACCTAGTAGAGGTTGATGGTTCTCTTTTTGTCGCCTTCTTCCGTCGAAGATGGATCCACCTGAGGGTTCAACCTTCGGGCTCTTTCTCGAACTTGGAAAGAACTAGAATCTTCGGCTTGCTAAACCTTTGATCCTAGAGTGAGTAGAGAGTGTCTAAAGGGTGCTTTTCTTTTAAGGAGAGAGATTCTCAACACATGAGAAGGGTTCTCCTTTTGCTAGAGGAAGAAGAAGATGAAGTGAGGAGAGAGAAGCTAAATGATAGAATGAGCTCTTTTCTTTTTGCAACCATAACAAAAAGCAAAAGAATTATCAAATTAATAATAATAATGAAAATGAAAAAGGTTGATGGAAGGTTTAGGAATGACCATTATCATTTCAAATATTAAATGAATTTTCTAGAATCAAAGAGCATCTTTTTTTTGTAATGATGATGGTCAAAACTTCAACCATGGTCAACAAGTCAACCATGGTCAACAAGTCAACAAAAAAACCAACCATGACACAATTTCATTTTATTATATATTATTAATTGATATAACATAAATTCATTAGGGTTTGGAAAAAGACGACTGTCAACTGTGCATACGCACCCGTTCCGAAACCCTAATGAAAGTCCTCTTCCTCCTCCTCAAACAACTGTGCATACACACCTGCATTCTTGTTCCGAGGAACATGAATACTGAGAGATAAAAGCAACCCCAAAACATATACCAGTATCTAACTCAAACCAGAGCCAGCCAGTAAAATCCGTCCGGACTCCAAACGTGCACAAGTGCGCGAATGAGAACGAGCCCTGTCGCAAAACCATGCGACCTCTACTCTGTTTTGCCCAGAGGCGAATACCCTCTGTGTGGGACTCTAAAGACTCGACACTACGCTGGCAGTGGGTTTAACCACAGACCGCAAGCGGCACTAGCTGTGCGTAACGGTCCCCAGGTAGATACCGACAAGAAGGCTGACGAGGTGAAACCCCATCTGTACTCCTACTGAGTCTGAGTGTGACAGTCTCCGTACAGTCCGGTCTGTTCGTCTGATACATCGCATGTCGGGCCTAGGGGGCTGTAAAACGTCAGTCCCCTAATAGCGGTACAAGTCGTGTCGGAGTGAAGCCCAAAACACCCTGAGATAACACTGGAAGCCTACCAGTATATCTCGCTTGCCCTGGTCAGGGACTACTCGTGTAATGGCTCTCCTAGACACAGCGCGATGTCAACCCCCAATACCGGGAGAGACGAATCCTGTCTAACCGTCACTGCCTCCAAGTGCTTCGGGACTGTACCCAACTACTACCCGTTTGCACGACTCCTTTGAGCCGTGGTAGGGTAGTAATCAAAGTACAGTGGGAACACACTCGAGGCGAAGTGACAGTGTCAAGTCAGCGGACTAAGCTGTACTCATGTCACCTGGGAACTGATAACTGACGATAGGTATAATACCAACCTGTCAGTTCCCGACGAGTCCTGTCCAGTGTACTCATAACCCAACGAGCACCCGTATACTATCTCCAGTACGACGTACTGATGGCTGTGGGACAGACCATCTCCCACACTGGGATGAGAAGCGCATACGCTAGTCTACTCCGGAGTATCGATGCCCTGTCTCGATAGTCCTGCGACTAGGGACCTGTATAAGGATATGCTTATAGATTACCCAGCCCCCACTAGTGCGACTGCCATCACAACGCTGGTAATCAAGCAAAGATCCTAAGGGCTCCACTAATGCGTATAAGTGATATACTGAAATAAACACAAGTACACATTGAAGTAGAAACAAACCAAGTAGCATACTACTATATTGAACAAGATTGTTTATACAAGGTGAATATCCCAAGCTTCCATTAAGTAATATACAAACTAGTATGATACAGTAATGGCCTCTAGGGCATATACACTAACACCCCGACCCGTGTGGTTCCACTGTTCGTCGTTTGGGTTCATTCCATGAACCGTGCGCCCATCGCGAGTTTCCCCGCCGACATTCTACGTTCCGTTTTCCCGATTCACGACTCGTCGAGGCAAGTACCCCTTGCTACATGCTATACAATATTTACATATATATTATGACACCCTAAATCTGTAAATTTAATTTTGGTACGATCATTTCTCATTTTCATGTACGATATTGTGTAGGGTTCCTAGGCACCCTAATGATGTCTCACAAGGCATCGAACATGCCAATTTCAAAAATTCTAGATGCCGAGAGACCCGACTACGGATCGTTGGCTAGATTTCTAGGCGAAAAAAGAACTAGTTAACACTTAACTAAGAGTTTAACGGAAATACAACCTTTGTAGATACGGTGCTCCACCTCCACGGCTCCGCAATGAAGTCTCCTCGCTGTCCAAGACGGATCCCGGGCTCTAGCGTCGGCTTCATCGGAGAATGGGCGGGCTAGGTCATCGATGTCCATGCCGAAGATGATCTACGTCGAGGCATCGCTAGATCAAGCTCCACCTTCACAAAGCCATGAAAACTTGTGAAGGAAACACACTCTACTACTTGGCAAGAGGTAGAGGATGATGAAATAGGAGGTGGGTTCTCTTTAGAATTGGATTTCTCACTCTCAAGCTCAAGTTGCCATTGATGGCCTCAAGGTTTCAAACTTGAAGATGAAGAAGAAGATGAGCTAGAATTATGATAAGTATATTTTAAAATGAAAAGAAAAACAATACTTATCATAATCTAACTAAGGTTAAGTGTAGAGAGCAAACCATGGTAAGTGGGAATAGTTAGGGTTTAGCATGAAGACAAAATGGTCTTTGAGTCAAACCTTCATGAAGCTTCAACAAGCTTCATGTCAAAAAGGAAAACCATTTTGTTCTCATAAAATTATTTAAATAAATAAGAATGGATAAATAAATGAGAGAGTAAAACAAAACCCTAATTATCTACTTAACCATGGTTTTATTCTTTACACTTGACCATATAAACATGCATCATCAAATATGATACATTCAAGTGCACAAAAGTATATCACATATACATCATGCACATCAAGTGAGAAAATCCATTTAAAGTGAACCTATATTAGTTAATGTAAAGTAATATATCAAATATATAATTATACATTAAATCATTAAATCAACACTTGATTTAACGACCCGGTCATATCGCATATAACCGACTAATATCAATAGTAACAACTTATCGAATCAACACTTGATCCGATAACCCTGTTATAACGCATATAACCGATCAATGTTACAAATCGCGAGAATCGAATACAGTATCACATACTGGTATTATTCTCGGTCCCGCACATATCTCATATGCGCTCCTATTTCGTTTCGCTTGAGCCAGGAAACCTCTGTGTAGGACTCTAAAGACTCGTCAATACGCCGGCAGCAGGTGATGATCATATCAAGCACCCACAAGCCGCAAGCGGTCTGCTAAACGTAACGGCCACCCGGGTATTGAGCGATCTGAAGATCGACGAGCAAGCCCGCTCACACTCCAGTGAATCCAACCAGTAACACTACCGTACAGTCCGGTCTGATCGTCTGATATGTCGCATATCTTGCCTAGGGGTGGTAAACGTCAGACCCCAATAGCTCGATAAGTCGTGTCGATATGAGGCTCATAACGGATCGAGAAACTACTGGTAACACTTACCAACAATTCTCTGATCAGCCCTGGCCAGGGACTTCCTGTTATAGCCAACCGAACACAGTGCAACATCAACTCCCTATACCGGGAGAGACGAATCCCCTCCTATCGCTCATTGCCTCCATGTGACTCGGGACTGTACCCAAAAACCACCGTTTTGCACGCCCTCTTGGATGTGGTAAGATGGAAATCAAAGTACAGTGGGAACCACACAAGACTCTATGACGATCTTGGGTCAACAGACTACTCTGTACCAGTGTCACCTGAGAACTGCCATCTGACGTGAGGTATAATACCATCTGGGAGTTCTCGGCGAGTCCGTCCAGTGTACCCAGTCTCTACTGAGCACCCGTATATCATCTCTGATGTCAAACACCAATGGATATGGGATCATCCATTGCCCATCTGTATGGGTCGAGAAGGTACACGCTAGTCTACTCTGGTATATCGATGCCCCGTCTCGATATACCCACGACTAGGGACTTTGAAGGATGTACTTATGGACTACCATGTCCCCACTAGTATGATCCGCATCATAGTCCAGGTAGTCAAGTACACATCCTAAGGGCTTTACCAACATGTAACAGAGAGACAATCAGTGTACACGTTAAGGTAAAGTGTAACCAGATAGCATACTATCATGTCGAGCAAGAAAGTCCTCCCTTTATATGTCCCAGCATCCACTACAATATACATCCTATGTACAGTAATGGCCTCTAGGGCATACATATAACTAACAATCTCCCACTTGCACTAGGGCCATCTGTAGCAGTGGTTGTAGTATCTCATACTCAACCATCCCATAAAAGTCTCTCTCTGGGAATAGGCCTTCGTGAGTGGATCCGCTGCGTTATCCTCTAAGTCTGCTCTCCTTGCCTCGATCATCATAGAGATCTACCATCTCCATGATCAGGTGATACTGCCTTAGAATAAGTCTGGATCACTGATGGGACCGGCGTTCCTTGGCATAAGCCACAACTCCATTGTCTCACAATGGTAGGAACGTAGTTCATCTCATGAACCATTATACATCCAAACAGCCTCTTTGGTAGCATCTTAAGTAGCGATGTATCCTGCCTTTATCGTCTAGTATGTCACGGTATCTAGCTTGGAACTCTTCCAACATACCGTCCCTTTAGTGAGGGTAAAGACAATGCCTGCGACTGACATTCAGTCGTCTTTATCACTCTGGAACACTTCCAGTGATCCTTTATGGAGAATCACTGTGATAAGCGGAGATTGACCGAGCGTAGTATAGGAAACTCCTTTCTTATCAAGAGTATGTCATCCACGTACTCTACGAGGATCACCACCATACTCCCTACTACCTTTTTGTTTATACAAGGTTCATCTACCATTTTGATGATGTCAAACTCTTTGACTAACACATCAAAACAGATGTTCCAACTCCGTGATGCCTGCTTTATCGTATAAAGCATCTTGCACACGTTTCCGCTGCTCCCACTGTCTACGAAGCCCTCTGGCTGTGTACTTATAGACACACTCTTCTAAAACATCATTTAGAAAAGATTTCATGGCACCCAACCGCCAGATATCGTAGTCATGGTATGTAGCCGTGGCAAGTAGGATCTGGATGGACTTAAGCATAGATACTGGAAAAGGTTTCATCATTATCCACGCCTGGTTGATGACGAAAACCTTTAACAAGTCTAGCTTTGAAAGTCTCAACCTTTCCAAGTACACCAAGTAATCTTCTCAAGATATACTTGCTCCTGATGGGGATTTAACCCTTCAGATATAGCAACCAAAGTCCATACTTTGTTGGTGTATAAGGATTCCATCTCAGATCACTAAGCATCCAGCCATTCTTACAGAGTCTTACTCCTGATGGCCAGCTCGAAGCTAGTTGGGTCATCATCTCATGATGCATTCCTCACTCCCACTGTCATAGAGAAACCGAAGTATCTCTCAGGTGGGTGAGGAACCCTACTAGATCGGCGGAGAGGCTGAGGTTCGTTGGAATCTACTGAATCTTTCGGTTCTACCAAATCATCAACTCCAGTTTGTATAGCTGGAACGTTTCCAGTTCTACATAACAGACGTTGCCTCGAGCTTGTCCGGATTTTGCTTTTAGACATAGGCCGGACAACCCCAAATCTTAACTAACTTAAGATATGGGCTCTTCCCTTTCCATATCACATATGAAATGGTAGGCTTTGATTTGATTTGAACCGTAATTCAATAGGTATGCAGCTTCATAAGTGCATAACTCCCAAAAGGAAATAGGTAACTCAGTAGTACTCATCATAGAGCACACCATATCGAATAGGGTGCAATTGCTCCGCCCCGACATACCATCATGCAATGGTGTATACGGAGGAGTAATGCTGAGAGAGAATCTCATTCTCCTTTAGAATAGTCCAGGAATTCCATGCACAAGTATTCTCCTCCCTGATCTCATCATAGGACATAATACTTATAACCATATTTTGGTTCTCTACTTCTAACTTATATTCTGTGAATATCTCAAAAGGTTCGGACTTATGTTTCAACAGGAACATATGTCTGAATCTTGAGAGATTATCAGAGAATGTAATGAAGTACAAAGAATCAGTCCTGGCATGTGTAGACTGGAGACCTTACATACATCATCATGTATCAGTCCCAAGAGTTCATTAACTCTTTCTCTGTTTCTAGTAAACGGAGCTACGGTCATCTTATCTCTGTGACATGACTGGCAAGTTTCACAAGATGTAAATTCAAACTGATTTAAATATGCATCTACATGTAACTTCAGCTAGTCGGGTCGCATTGATATCACCTAGTCTACAATGCCTCAAGAAGGATTCGTTCATTTCTGAACTCTTCCTCTTGTGTGTGTTCTATATACAAAGAACTGTAATTTGATTTAGAACATCAATGCTTTTAGATAACGTGCCTGAACCGATCAACTTTTGATATAGGAAATGTTCAAAACATTATCCAACAATACAAAATTTTATCATTTCTTTACTAATAAAGAGACTGTTATGATTTTGTATATCAGGTTCGGTATCTAATAACATTCGTTCAGAATCAACGTATTGGTAATACAGGGTGACAGTGACCGACAGACTTGGCTGCAACTCTTGCCCCGTTTTCTGCCTCATGAAACTTATCACCCGTTCTCAGTTTTTCTACCCTTTTGTAGCCCTATGTAACAGATTACATATCTGGGATTCTGATCCGGTATCATATACCAAGGATGCGGAGGATACTGAGAAACAGTTCTGTGTAATGAACACACCCGAAGATGATGCATCAGCATGCACTCTCTTCGTTTGGGCGGCACAGGAAATCTGGTATTCCCCAATTTCCTGCTCTGTCTTATAACAATTATAAGTTGGAGCGGGACCAACGTTCCCCAGCTCAGTATAACAAGCGGGTTCGGTCAATATTCCGTTTTATTATCTTGATTAAGGCGTGATATGGTCGCTACCAGGAGAGAGAGAGAAGAAAACACTCAGCGTGCGCTCTTGCAAGAATAGATTGGTTTTATTTTATCTAATCAGGATGGCTCCCACTGCTTTTTATCAAATCTTCCTTCAAACCTTAAAAGGAAAGACTAGCCGGGATTAATTACACACTATAAGTTCGCCAATCTTTCAGCCAGGCCAGTGTCGGTACTTTGAGGGAGGTCCCCCATGCTTTCGCACGAACCTAATTAATGTAAACCTCGTTTTCCCAGAGGCGTAACCCCGTTAACACCTTTCTAGACACCTACTTGATCGGCTAATTGCAATGTATAAAACTCTCCCAGGAGTAACAATTACTCGCAGCGGGAATCGGGATCCAACTATCTCATAGAAGGTATGCAATCTCATTGCAAATTTCAACACTTGAAATTCCCGATAATATTTTTCCCCTAGCAGCTATATGACCTTAACATAGTCAACAAATCATAAGTGCTAGTCAAGTTCAACCCGTCATTTCCCGATTGAATTAAACCCACCCGCACGACCCTTAACATAGTCAACAAAGTCGCACGACTACCCTAATCCAATCACATCATATGCTTATGCAGATAAGCACTAATTAGCTACCGCACACTACGCCTTAACATAGTCAACAAACGTAGCACGAATACTAACTAGGACTTATCTGAAATGACGGAGGGCTACGACAGGTTTTTCTGAAAACCTATTGCATAATGAACTTGATATCGTTGTAGGATCGAATGATTTTAAAATGGAGTGTTTTTGAGGCTTTTCCAGTTTTGCTAAAGGAGTCACTCCCGGTGAAGGGATCGTCGGTCCTTTCCTCGTCGAATGAGGTGCGGGATATATCATATATATCACTGTGTAAAGCAAAAACACTTAAAAGCAATCATAAGACAAACCGAATGTGTAGCATCTTCCAGTCATTGCTAAAGGAGTCACTCCCGGTGAAGGGATCTCGGTCCTTTCCTCATCGAATAAGGTGCAAGATATATCACATATACCGCTGTGCAAAGCAAGAACTGTAGCTACCTGTTTTATTTTGAAATTCGATTCTACAACATATTTAGGTTTCTTTTATTTCATTAATCACATTAATGAAGTCCCATCATTTAAGTACCTAAACATCACAGATAAATACGACGTACACTTATGCCATCCGTATTCGCCTCGATGTCCCCTCGTGCACCGTTAGGTTAGGTAACTAACGGCAGAGCGGGGCAGGGCTAGCGCGGGTGTAAAACATAAGTAACGTCTATATAATATATCATATATACTATATACTGTATCTATCACAGAACATCACATGATCACATCACAGATATCGCAGCAGAAGAATCATATGAAATATTGGATATACTAGGACGTCCGTGTTTTCAATACGAGCCGGTATAAAACACGGATTCCACGGTCGTGATGAATAGCCAAACCCACACCCCTAGACCCCTACGAGAGCGGCAAGCAACCCTACCAATTCTGGAGTTAGGAGACCCGGCCTCGACTCCTCGAGTTGGTCTCCCACTGGACTCCAGAACCCGGTTACTTGTTCCCTCCTCCTTGGGTCTATCCTAGTGCGGAAATGTAAATAATATACAAAGGGTGACTACTTCCGCAACCTGGAAGCGCCCCAATAAAAGAATATTACATACAAGTTTTTACATGAATGAAAATGAAAAACACTCATCTCACATAAAAAACCCCCGGCTATTCAAACGCGACGATCCAATATAACATATCCAGCAACACATAACATCACATGTCATCAACGTAAGTAAATATGCGCATCCCAATTGTCGTTGACATATAGCAACGAAACCGGCGATATCACATATTACACTTACGGTCACAGAAAAGAAAGTGTAAAACTACAACAGTTGGAATCCGCAATCTGCATAGACATCGCATGCCTAATCAAATGAATTACTTAGACATCGCATGCCTAACAATTATAAACCCTGCATTTTAGTCTCATTATCGAAAACTCTTTTCAATTCAATGTCGGGCAATTCAACAAGATTCCCGGCATCCAGATCGAATGCTCGTCGCAAACTTTAGTAGGCGGCCGCACCCCAGACGCCGTCGACGAAGTGCACCAAGGCGGAACACCGCTGCCGCGAGCACCCGAACGGATGCTTTCGGCGACGGGGTTCTCCTACAGTCACTTGGTCGGGGCTATGGAGTGAGTCTGTCTATTAAGTTTACCCGGCGAGTATCCGCGTACGCTACGTGATTGCGACGGACTTTTGATCACATCAAAATTCCGTGGCAACCGATCAAGTGAGACTAAACTGCTATGTTTATAACATTCATTCAGTTATCTCATAACTACTTGTGAATTCCAATTATTGTATCACATTCCGGATAAATAGAAAATGCTAAACTTTTCGATCGAACAATCGAACACCCAAGTTTTCCCGATACAGATCAACACATGAAACAAGTCTAAAAACATTCAGTTCGTGCCTCAGTACCAACGGTCCAGCCGTAGAAGGGTCAAGCCAACGCCTCACATGTGGCACGCCGTACTGCCCCAAACCCGAAGGTTCAAAGGGCAGTTCAAGACGGTCACATAATCGAGTTAAGGTTTGTTTTCTTCTAGAGGGTCCATCGCGTTACTTGCACTACTTAGAACGTCGTTAAACTACGGAAAAATCCAACACTTGGAAATTTCCCGACAGGGGAAAAATTGGGTATTTATATCCGGTCGAACTTTTTAACATATTCTAAAATTTATCCGGAAAACACAAACAGACAAAATTTGATAATCCGATCGAATATACCAAGTCCCCAAAACAACCCAGAAAATTAAACTCTTGAAAAAAAATTAAAAATTCCCAGAAAAAGAAGCACTGGAAATTAAGAATTACTGTGCAAAAACCATTAACTAATTCGGCCGTACGGCCGCGGAACCGCAGCATGAGCCATGCTCATGCCGCGGAACCGCGGTGGAAATGGCTCATGCGGCGGAACCGCGGTGGAAAAGTTGAATTGGGCCTCCGAAATTTACAGTAATTCCTAAAAAACCCTGCTTGATTTTCTGCATATTTTTAATTTGGAAAAAGACCAGATTTTAAAAAATGGACAGAGAGCATATTAAGGGTTGGGTTTTCGGGTCGTTCGGACTTCAAATTCCGTCTGGACTTCGCCTAAGGCTCTAGCTAGGCTCTGATACCACTGTAGGGTTCCTAGGCACCCTAATGAGGTCTCACAAGGCATCGAACATGCCAATTTCAAAAATTCTAGATGCCGAGAGACCCGACTACGGATCGTTGGCTAGATTTCTAGGCGAAAAAAGAACTAGTTAACACTTAACTAAGAGTTTAACGGAAATACAACCTTTGTAGATCCGGTGCTCCACCTCCACGGCTCCTCAATGAAGTCTCCTCGCTGTCCAAGATGGATCCCGGGCTCTAGCGTCGGCTTCATCGGAGAATGGACGGGCTAGGTCATCGATGTCCATGCCGAAGATGATCTACGTCGAGGCATCGCTAGATCAAGCTCCACCTTCACAAAGCCATGAAAACTTGTGAAGGAAACACACTCTACTACTTGGCAAGAGGTAGAGGATGAAGAAATAGGAGGTGGGTTCTCTTTAGAATTGGATTTCTCACTCTCAAGCTCAAGTTGCCATTGATGGCCTCAAGGTTTCAAACTTGAAGATGAAGAAGAAGATGAGCTAGAATTATGATAAGTATATTTTAAAATGAAAAGAAAAACAATACTTATCATAATCTAACTAAGGTTAAGTGTAGAGAGCAAACCATGGTAAGTGGGAATAGTTAGGGTTTAGCATGAAGACAAAATGGTCTTTGAGTCAAACCTTCATGAAGCTTCAACAAGCTTCATGTCAAAAAGGAAAACCATTTTGTTTTCATAAAATTATTTAAATAAATAAGAATGGATAAATAAATGAGAGAGTAAAACAAAACCCTAATTATCTACTTAACCATGGTTTTATTCTTTACACTTGACCATATAAACATGCATCATCAAATATGATACATTCAAGTGCACAAAAGTATATCACATATACATCATGCACATCAAGTGAGAAAATCCATTTAAAGTGAACCTATATTAGTTAATGTAAAGTAATATATCAAATATATAATTATACATTAAATCATTAAATCAACACTTGATTTAACGACCCGGTCATATCGCATATAACCGACTAATATCAATAGTAACAACTTACCGAATCAACACTTGATCCGATAACCCGGCTATAACGCATATAACCGATCAATGTTACAAATCGCGAGAATCGAATACAGTATCACATACTGGTATTATTCTCGGTCCCGCACATATCTCATATGTGCTCCTATTTCGTTTCGCTTGAGCCAGGAAACCTCTGTGTAGGACTCTAAAGACTCGTCAATACGCCGGCAGCAGGTGATGATCATATCAAGCACCCACAAGCCGCAAGCGGTCTGCTAAACGTAACGGCCACCCGGGTATTGAGCGATCTGAAGATTGACGAGCAAGCCCGCTCACACTCCAGTGAATCCAACCAGTAACACTACCGTACAGTCCGGTCTGATCGTCTGATATGTCGCATATCTTGCCTAGGGGTGGTAAACGTCAGACCCCAATAGCTCGATAAGTCATGTCGATATGAGGCTCATAACGGGTCGAGAAACTACTGGTAACACTTACCAGCAATTCTCTGATCAGCCCTGGCCAGGGACTTCCTGTTATAGCCAACCGAACACAGTGCAACATCAACTCCCTATACCGGGAGAGACGAATCCCCTCCTATCGCTCATTGCCTCCATGTGACTCGGGACTGTACCCAAAAACCACCGTTTTGCACGCCCTCTTGGACGTGGTAAGATGGAAATCAAAGCACAGTGGGAACCACACAAGACTCTATGACGATCTTGGGTCAACAGACTACTCTGTACCAGTGTCACCTGAGAACTGCCATCTGACGTGAGGTATAATACCATCTGGGAGTTCTCGGCGAGTCCGTCCAGTGTACCCAGTCTCTACTGAGCACCCGTATATCATCTCTGATGTCAAACACCAATGGATATGGGATCATCCATCGCCCATCTGTATGGGTCGAGAAGGTACACGCTAGTCTACTCTGGTATATCGATGCCCCGTCTCGATATACCTACGACTAGGGACTTTGAAGGATGTACTTATGGACTACCATGTCCCCACTAGTATGATCCGCATCATAGTCCAGGTAGTCAAGTACACATCCTAAGGGCTTTACCAACATGTAACAGAGAGACAATCAGTGTACACGTTAAGGTAAAGTGTAACCAGATAGCATACTATCATGTCGAGCAAGAAAGTCCTCCCTATATATGTCCCAGCATCCACTACAATATACATCCTATGTACAGTAATGGCCTCTAGGGCATACATATAACTAACATATTGATATATATCATTTTATCTTTAAACTTGGAACCTACAGTTTGCAATTGAACCTGAAAACCAAATTTACCGTTTAATCACATTTTAATATTGACATAGCTTATGGCATTTAGCTCTATAGTTTTGTTCCATTTGGACACTCGTGTGTATTTTAACCTGTAATAGCTGTATTGAACCTGTATATAAATCATTGCATCTCTAAAGTTCTTAAACTTGCTAACATGATTAAAAGGCCATAATTGTCATACTGCATTCGCATAACATTGAAATCATCTCTGTGACACAGCTGACAACTGTACTGCTAATTCAGTGAATTTGCCTATTACTTACTTCATTGCTTATCTCATGTTGTTGATACCCATGCTTGATTATATAACTGAGTGTGAGTATACCTACGATATCGCTTGCTTCTTGACCTGTCTTGCTACCTACACATTGATTGACCCGACATGGTACCGTATACTGCTTGACTTGACATGATGTACCATGACCTGATTCGTTACCTGATCTTGTGTCTAATGCCAACAAACCTGACATGTAGTCCTCACGGACCGTTCCTGTTGTCTATCCAGACAAACCTGTTTACCTGATCCTGTGTTGGCATTAGCTTCTTGATTTCGGGATACCTGACTTGACTTACACATATAACTTGGGGGTATGGGGAAATCAATGATGAAACCTGACTTGTAACTCGACAGTTGCTTGCTTTTACTGATCAGTTTTAGAGGCCAGGCCCGCCTCGTGACGATGCTGCTGACATCGTTGGTCTTTATCCTTTCCCTGTTAGTGCCTGGCGGCACATCTCGGTTTCATCCCGAGAGTCTTAGACCGTGGTCCCGGGCATGCACGGGATACTATTGAGTTATATCGATGATTCATCAATTTGATTTCAAAGACTTTAGAACAGAAAACCTGATAGAACAGTTTAGTTTACCCACAGCACACTACCCTGCACTGCTCTGACTTATATTATTGTTACTCTTGGTTTATTCATGTTTATATTGCATTGCCTGCTACACTGTTCATATTATATTACTTGCTGACTTGATACGCTGACATCTGGGTTTTGCATGGCCCAGATTCTGTACCGCTGTCGCAGTCCGAGCAGGAGTACTTCAGCCGACAGGCTGAGCTGTGAGTGTTGGCAGTAGTTAGTTTTCTTTCCTGCATTTTTATTCCTGATGTGAGCCCGCATTATGGGACATACATTCCAGTTGTTTGTATTGGATCTTTCGCTTCCGCATTTTATTATTCTTGTCTCATGATTTATCTTGGTTTATGGACATGTTTAGATAGTTTTATTTTATTCTTGATATCTCAACAGCCGTAATGTGACTGTGGATGGATACTTCCTACCGACAGGTAGCATGGTTGTGTTAGTGTATATGCCCTAGAGGCCATTACTGTATCATACTAGTTTGTATATTACTTGATGGAAGCTTGGGATATTCACAGTTGTATATACAATCTTGCTCGAAATGGTAGTATGCTACTTGGTTTGTCTCTGCTTTAATATGTGCATGTGTTTCTTTTAGCATATTGCTGATATACATATTAGTGGAGCCCTTAGGATCTTTGCTTGATTACCAGCGTTGTGATGGCGCTCACACTCGTGGGAGCTGGGTGATCTATAAGCACATCCTTATACAGGTCCCTAGTCGTTGGACTATCGAGACAGGGCATCGATACTCCGGAGTAGACTAGCGTATGCGCTTCTCATCCCAGTGTGGGAGACGGTCTGTCCCACAGCCGTCAGTACGTCGTACTTGAGATAGTATACGGGTGCTCGTTAGGTTACGAGTATACTGGACATGACTCGTCGGGAACTGTTGGTTGGTATTATCCCTATCGTCAGTTATCAGTTCCCAGGTGACATGAGTACAGCTTAGTCCGTTGACTTGACACTGTCACTTCGCCTCGAGTGTGTTCCCACTGCACTTTGATTACTACCCTACCACGGCTCAAAGGAGTCGTGCAAATAGGTAGTTTTTGGGTGCTGTCCCGAAGCACTTGGAGGCAGTGACGGTTAGACAGGATTCGTCTCTCCCGGTATTGGGGGTTGACATCGCGCTGTGTCCAGGAGAGCCATTACACGAGTAGTCCCTGGACAGGGCAAGCGAGATATACTGGTAGGTTTCCAGTGTTATCTCAGGGTGTTCTGGGCTTCACTCCGACACGACTTTTACCGCTATTAGGGGTCTGACGTTCACCGCCCCCTAGGCCCGCCATGCGATGTATCAGACGAACAGACCGGACTGTACGGAGATTGTCACATACAGGCTCAGTAGGAGTTCAGATGGGGTTCACCTCGTCAGTCTTCTTATCGACATCTACCTGGGGACCGTTACGTACAGCTAGTGCCGCTTGCGGTCTGTGGTTAAACCCACTGCCAGCGTAGTGTCGAGTCTTTAGAGTCCCACACAGAGAGCTATTCGCCTTTAGGCAAAATGAGTAGAGGTCGCATGGTTTTGCGACAGGGTTCGGTCACATCCGCGCACTTGTGCACGTTTGCTGTCCGGACAGTTTATACTAGCGGGCTTTGGTTTAAGTCGGATCCTAGTATAAGATTTGGGATTGGTTTTTCTCATTGTGTTCGTGTTCCTCGGATCACGAATGCGGGTGCGTATGCACAGTTGCTTGAGACAGAGGGAGATGACCTTGTTTAGGGTTAATGGCTATTGTCATTTTATTAACCCTAATGTTTATGTGTGTATTATTGTTAATTGATATTAGTTTAATAATTGAGCATGGTTATGGTTGTTGACCATTTGACCTTATTGAGTTGTTGACCTTGGTTGACACTTTGACCATCATCATTTCATTTGGAAGATGCTTTTTGATCCTTGCAATTTGCATTTAAAATGAAATGATAATGGTCATGTCTTGATTAACCATGACAATTATCTAGCTAATTATCTAATTGAAATAATATGCACATATTAGTGAGAATGGTTCACAATAATTCTCATTCTATCATTTCATTTCTCTCTCTTGTTCTTCCTCTCCCTCAAGCTCTCCCCTCTCATGTGTTGAGAAACACTTGAGCTTGAGAAAAACCCTCTCTTGATCATCTCTACTCTCATCTAGGGTTCAAGGACTAGCACTTCTTGCACCCTAGTTACTTCTAGCTTGGAGTTGAAGCCAAAGGTTGAGGCTTTCGGGTGGATCTTTCTTCGACACGAGAAGACGACCAAGGTGACCTCCTTCCACCACTCCAAGGAGCAAGGAGAGAAGGACTTAAAGCCCAAGGTATAACCTTTCTAGAACTTAGCTAGTTTCTAGTTAGCTTTAGCTTGTTTTTGTTTAGCAAAGATCCTTAAAGTCTAGTCCATGTTGCCTATAGTCGATAAAAATCCGATTTTTATTCCGTTTTCCGCCTCCCCGCAAGCACCGAGGTGGGCAACGTGGACTTACAGTGGTATCAGAGCCTAACTAAACATAAACTAGCTAGATAGTAGAGTATATCGGAGTTCGAAACATAAAAATCGAAAAACCAAGTTTTCAAAACCCTAGTTTTCTGTTAAATTTTTTTCTGGTCAAAACAAAATTTGTTATACACCAAAAATCATCTCAGGGTTTTGTGAAGAAAGTCACCAAAAACGATCCAGTAACTCGACCAAGGCGCCGCGGTTCCACGGCAATAGCAAGCTATTGCCGCGCAACCGCGGCCATCTAGGCTGATCTCTGGGTCGAGTTTGGTGCAGTGTTTTTCTGGCTTGGTTTTAGGATTTTTATGATGGTTTTTATGTGCCCAGATTTTCCAGAATAGAAATTTATTTTTGGGGGCCTATAAATCCGTATTTTTTTTCGAACTTCAATACACTTTGACTATAAAGGTTATATCTGTGATGTTTGCATGTATTGAACGTCGGCTAATCGCTATATGTCGATTAGTCGGGGTTATACATATTTGTGGTCTGTGATTGATACTGGTTTGCGTATATGAATGGGTTGGATTGTCGCGGGTGAATAGCCGGGGTGGATGTGAGATGAGTGTTGTTTCTCTTTCATTCATTTGTAATATGTAAATTGATGTAATATTATTATTTGTTTGGCCGCACAACCGGGTCGGGGTTGTAGCCGTCATTGTATAATTCTTTTTACTGTTTTTGCTCCTAGGATAGACCCATGGAGGGGTGCACAAACTACCGGGTATCTCGATGTGCCGAGTGGCCTACTCACGGCGTTGAGGGAGGTTGCTTCGCTTCGGGTACTTGGCGGGTAGTTTGCCGCACCCGTAGGGGTCTTGGGTGGGGTATTGGCTATTCACCGCGACCGTGTAATCCGCTTCTCGTTGCAGGCTCGAACGAATTGCGGATTCCTAGTATATCCAATGTATTCATCTGTGATCTGTAATGTCTATCATTGCTATATATTTATATATGATAACTATTTAGGCGTTGCTTATGTTTTACAGCCGCGCTAGCCCAGCCCCCGCTCTGTCGTTAGTTAAGTAACCTAACGGGTGATGACGGGGCCCTGTGGCGAATGCGGATGGCATAAGCGTACGTCATATTTTGGTTGTTTTCTGCAATGGTAGGATTAAATGATGGGACACATTAAAAGAACTAATGCAAGAAAATAAACCAAGTAAAAGTCGATTGGAACACTTTGAAAACCACTCGGTTCTTTTCAAAACTAAACTTTTAAACGCGGAGCTTGAACCACTCCTTTTAAAAGCTATCTCGTTCCATCGATTAGATCAAGTTCACTACGTTCACGGTTTTGCCAAAACCATTCGTAGCCCTCCGTCATTCCACATGAATGGTCAAAAAGTATTCAAGCTATGTATTTTGGCCAAAGTCAAGGCATAGTGATTGGTAGCTATTGGGTATTCATGTGCAGCATAGATAGATGTGTTGGTTTGGGACAGTCGTGCTGCCATTTTGGCCAAAGTCAAGGGTAGGTACGGGTGGGTCCAAATTAACCAGGAGAATGACGGGTAGAACTTGACATGTGACTTATGATATTTTGGCCAAAGTCAAGGTCATAAGAGCATGGGGCAAAAATCCACATCGGGAGTTTCATAAGTACTGAAACTTGCTAGCGTTGCATACCATTTGGAGTGTGATAATTCTGGTAGGATTCCTTCGGTTTTATCACGCGATGATATTTGGATCCCGATCCTACTGTGAGTATATGCTACTCCTCGGGAAAACTCTCACTTAACGATCAATGCTATAAACTTAGTAGGTGTCTAGAAAGGTGTTAGCGGGGCTACGCCCACAGGGAAAAGAGATTACTTAATTAAGGAACTTCGCGAAAGCGTTGGAAAACCTCCCTCGAAGTACCGACACTGGCCTGGCTGAACGGTTAAGCAAGTATTGTACGGTGAGAGTGATCCTGACTAATCCTTTCTTTACGGTTTGAGAAGGGATTCGAGAGACAGTGGGAGCCATCCAGTTTAGACAAATTAAAAACCACTCTAAACTTGCAAGAGCATCATGCTAAAGTGTTTCTTTTCTCTCTCCTAATTGCAGCGACCATTCAACATGACCGGACTTAAGTTATTAGTAGATAAAACCATATTGACAGGGCCAAACTACAAAGATTGGCTCAGGAATGTCAAGATGGCTATCACTTACGACAAGTTGGGGTATGTCCTTACCACAAAAGCTCCCCCTGTCCCAGTTCCCCCCTCCAGTGTCGCGGATAAGGAAATCCGTAAGACATGGGAGTTAGATTGCGCGAAGGCCAAATGCCTCGTATTAGCCTCGATGGACAATGAACATCAGAGGAGGCACGAGAATATGGACCTAGAGTCCATATTTCTTCATACAAAAGAACTGTATGGAGAGCAGTCTCGTATCGCAAGATACGAAGTGTCGAAGAAGCTATTTTCGGCAAGGTTGGCCGTCGGATCATCGGTAGCGGAACACGTGCTTAAGATGATTGGCTACATTGAGGAGCTCGCGGACCTTGGGACCACGTTGGAGAATGAACTCTATACTGATTTGATTCTCCAGTCCCTTCCTTCCACGTACGCCCAGTTTGTCTTGAACTTCAACAAGCAAGGAAAGGAGGTAGAACTTTCCGAACTTCTGAACATGTTGAGCAGTGCTGAGGGCACCCTACAGAAAGGTAGGGAGACATCCACTTTGTTTGTAGGAGGATCTTCTTCTTCTAGATCCAGGGCGAAAGCCAAGGGTAAGAAGAAGAAAGCCCCTGCCAAACCAAGAGGCGGTGTCAGTAAAGTGGATACGAAGGGAAAAGGAAAAGCAATAAAGATAGCGGGAAAGCTGGTGGGAAAGGAAGAATGCTTCTATTGTCACAAAAGTGGTCACTGGAAACAGGATTGCAAGGCTTGGAAAGCCAGAACACAGGATTTGAAGCGAGTTGCAGCTTCAGCTTCAGGTGTGTATGTTATTGAAAACTATCTATCAATAAACTCTACTTCCTGGGTATTGGATACCGGATCAGGATCTCATATCTGTAATTCTTTGCAGGCGTTGAGAAAGCGTAGAGTTTTGAAGGCATGTGACATGACCCTCAGAGTTGCAAACGGTGCTAGCATGGATGCTGAGGCCGTGGGGGACTATCACCTGGGATTGTCAGATGGACATTTTTTGGTTTTGCGTAGTTGTTATTATGTACCAAATGCAACCTCTAATATCATTTCTGTATCTTTATTATCTAAAGAAGGTTATGAATTTGCATTTGTAAGTAATGTAGTGAACATTCACCTTAATCAAGTTTTGATTGGGTCAGGTACATTGAACAACGGTATATACGTGTTAAACCAACCACAGATTTTCAATGTCCAGAATACACACAAAAGAAAGTCTCCAGAAATCAATAAAACTTTCTTATGGCATTGTAGACTGGGTCATATCAATGAGAGAAGGTTGACTAAGTTACATGCAGAAGGATATTTGGATCCGTTCGAATATCAATCGTATGCAACTTGTCAATCCTGTCTCAAGGGAAAGATGACAAAGACTCCGTTTACTGGACACGGAGAAAGAGCGAGCGAGCTCTTGGGACTCGTACACAGCGACGTGTGCGGTCCAATGTCTACACATGCGCGAAGCGGTTATTCTTACTTCATTACTTTTACGGATGACTTTTCAAGGTATAGTTATGTCTACTTAATGAAACATAAATCCGAGGCTTTTGAAAAATTCCAGGAATACAAGAATGAAGTAGAAAAACAAACAGACAAAAGTATAAAGACACTGAGATCTGATCGAGGTGGTGAATACTTGAGTGCCGAGTTCCTGGGTTACTTAAAAGAGAATGGAATTCTCTCTCAGCTTACTCCTCCATACACTCCGTAACATAACGGTGTATCGGAGAGACGGAACCGAACCCTATTGGATATGGTACGGTCCATGATGAGTAACGCTGAGTTGCCGCGATCGTTTTGGGGATATGCGCTAGAATCAGCTGCATACCTTTTGAACCGGGTTCCAACTAAGACTGTGCCTACTACACCATATCAGATGTGGTGTGGGAAGAAACCCTATCTTAATCATATTAAGACACGGGGATGTCCAGCTTTTGTAAAAAAGCAGCATGCAGACAAGCTCGAGGCACGCTCAGTACAGTGCAAGTTTGTGGGATATCCAAAGAACTCCAAGGGATATTACTTCTATTGCGAAGAGGAACAAAAAGTCCTTGTTTCTCGCCATGCCCACTTTCTAGAACACCAGTTCATAGAAAAAGAATTAAGTGGGAGCGCAATAGAACTGGAAGAAATTCCAGAACCACGAGCTATTACTAAAAGCTTAGTAGAACCAGAGGGTTCGAAAGATCAGGACATTCCCACGCCACTCCGCAGGAGTAGTAGGCAGTCTCATCCGCCCGAGAGATACTACGGTTTTCTCATTGATGGGGATAGAGAGGATTGCATCATAGATTGTGATGAGCCTACTAGCTTCCAGCAAGCCATCCAGAGCGTCGACTCGGTAAAATGGCTGGATGCAATGCGGACCGAGATGGAGTCCATGTACACCAACAAAGTATGGACGTTGGACATTGCTCCAGATGGGGTAAAACCCGTAGGATGCAAGTGGATCTTCAAAAGGAAGATTGGTGTAGATGGACAGGTTGAGACCTATAAAGCTAGACTAGTAGCAAAGGGTTTTCGTCAGCGACCTGGTTTGGAATATGACGAAACCTTTTCTCCAGTAGCTATGCTGAAATCCATTCGGATCCTTCTTGCCATTGCTGCCTTCCACGATTATGAGATTTGGCAGATGGACGTAAAGACAGCTTTTCTAAATGGACATTTAGAGGAGTGTGTCTATATGGATCAGCCAGAGGGTTCATTCAGAGTGGGAGCAGCGGAAAGGTGTACAAGTTGCTTAAGTCCATTTATGGACTAAAGCAGGCATCGCGGAGTTGGAACATCTGTTTTGATGAGACTGTCAAGGAATTTGGCTTTATCAAAAATCCAGATGAACCATGCATCTATTGTAGATTTGTAGCGAGAACTGTAGTATTCCTCGTTTTATACGTGGATGACATTCTCTTAATAGGAAATGACATTCCTATGCTACAATCTGTCAAGGGGTTCTTGTCACACAGGTTCTCCATGAAAGACCTGGGTGATGCCTCATACATTCTGGGTATCCGGATCTACCGTGACAGATCCAAGAGGATATTAGGACTTTCGCAGTCCAGGTACATCGACGCCATACTGAAGAGATTCAGTATGGAAGATTCCAAGCGCGGTAATCTACCGGCTTGTCACGGGATCACCCTCTCCAAAGAGATGTCTACCAAGAATGATTTGGAGAGGGATCGCATGTCTATTATACCCTACGCTTCTGCGGTAGGCTCTATAATGTATGCGATGTTGTGTACCAGACCGGATGTGGCTTATGCACTGAGTATGGTAAGAAGGTATCAGTCAAACCCTGGGGAGAAACATTGGATAGCAGTAAAGAACATTCTCAAGTACCTGAGAAGGACTAAGGAGATGTTCTTGGTGTATGGAGGAAAAGACCTGCAGATTGAGGCCTTTGCTGACTCCAGCTTCCAGAGTGACAAGGATGATTCCAAGTCCATGTCGGGTTTTGTCTTCACCCTCAATGGAGGGGCGGTGTGTTGGAAGAGCTCCAAACAGGAAACCGTTGCTGACTCGACGATGGAAGCGGAATACATCGCTGCATCTGATGCCGCAAAAGAAGCTGTCTGGATGAGGAAGTTCTTGAGAGAACTTCAGGTGGTTCCGTCCATTGTTGACCCAATACCTCTGTATTGCGACAACAACGGGGCTATAGCTTTAGCGAAGGAACCCAGGTCCCATCAGAAATCCAGACACATCTTAAGGCGGTATCACCTGATCAGGGAGATCGTAGATCGCCAGGAGATCGAGGTCCGGAGAGTTGCATCAGAGGATAACACAGCAGATCCATTCACCAAGGCCTTGCCCCAGACTCAGTTCGAGCGGCTGATCGAGAAGATAGGTCTTCGATACGCCAGTACATGGCCTTACTGCAAGTGGGAGATTGTTAGTGTATATGCCCTAGAGGCCATTACTGTATCATACTAGTTTGTATATTACTTGATGGAAGCTTGGGATATTCACAGTTGTATGTACAATCTTGCTCGAAATGGTAGTATGCTACTTGGTTTGTCTCTGCTTTAATATGTGCATGTGTTTCTTTTAGCATATTGCTGATATACATATTAGTGGAGCCCTTAGGATCTTTGCTTGATTACCAGCGTTGTGATGGCGCTCACACTCGTGGGAGCTGGGTGATCTATAAGCACATCCTTATACAGGTCCCTAGTCGTTGGACTATCGAGGCAGGGCATCGATACTCCAGAGTAGACTAGCGTATACGCTTCTCATCTCAGTGTGGAAGACGGTCTGTCCCACAGCCGTCAGTACGTCGTACTTGAGATAGTATACGGGTGCTCGTTAGGTTACGAGTACACTGGACAGGACTCGTCGGGAACTGTTGGTTGGTATTATACCTATCGTCAGTTATCAGTTCCCAGGTGACATGAGTACAGCTTAGTCCGTTGACTTGACACTGTCACTTCGCCTCGAGTGTGTTCCCACTGCACTTTGATTACTACCCTACCACGGCTCAAAGGAGTCGTGCAAACAGGTAGTTTTTGGGCGCAGTCCCGAAGCACTTGGCGGCAGTGACGGTTAGACAGGATTCGTCTCTCCCGGTATTGGGGGTTGACATCGCGCTGTGTCCAGGAGAGCCATTACACGAGTAGTCCCTGGCCAGGGCAAGCGAGATATACTGGTAGGTTTCCAGTGTTATCTCAGGGTGTTCTGGGCTTCACTCCGACACGACTTTTACCGCTATTAGGGGACTGAGGTTTCACCGCCCCCTAGGCCCGCCATGCGATGTATCAGACGAACAGACCGGACTGTACGGAGATTGTCACATACAGGCTCAGTAGGAGTTCAGATGGGGTTCTCCTCGTCAGTCTTCTTATCGACATCTACCTGGGGACCGTTACGTACAGCTAGTGCCGCTTGCGGTCTGTGGTTAAACCCACTGCCAGCGTAGTGTCGAGTCTTTAGAGTCCCACACAGAGAGCTATTCGCCTTTAGGCAAAATGAGTAGAGGTCGCATGGTTTTGCGACAGGGTTCGGTCACATCCACGCACTTGTGCACGTTTGCTGTCCGGACTGTTTATACTAGCGGGCTTTGGTTTAAGCCGGATCCTAGTATAAGATTTGGGATTGGTTTTTCTCATTGTGTTCGTGTTCCTCGGATCACGAATGCGGGTGCGTATGCACAGTTGCTTGAGACAGAGGGAGAGGACCTTGTTTAGGGTTAATGGCTATTGTCATTTTATTAACCCTAATGTTTATGTGTGTATTATTGTTAATTGATATTAGTTTAATAATTGAGCATGGTTATGGTTGTTGACCATTTGACCTTATTGACTTGTTGACCTTGGTTGACACTTTGACCATCATCATTTCATTTGGAAGATGCTTTTTGATCCTTGCAATTTGCATTTAAAATGAAATGATAATGGTCATGTCTTGATTAACCATGACAATTATCTAGCTAATTATCTAATTGAAATAATATGCACATATTAGTGAGAATGGTTCACAATAATTCTCATTCTATCATTTCATTTCTCTCTCTTGTTCTTCCTCTCCCTCAAGCTCTCCCCTCTCATGTGTTGAGAAACACTTGAGCTTGAGAAAAACCCTCTCTTGATCATCTCTACTCTCATCTAGGGTTCAAGGACTAGCACTTCTTGCACCCTAGTTACTTCTAGCTTGGAGTTGAAGCCAAAGGTTGAGGCTTTCGGGTGGATCTTTCTTCGACACGAGAAGACGACCAAGGTGACCTCCTTCCACCACTCCAAGGAGCAAGGAGAGAAGGACTTAAAGCCCAAGGTATAACCTTTCTAGAACTTAGCTAGTTTCTAGTTAGCTTTAGCTTGTTTTTGTTTAGCAAAGATCCTTAAAGTCTAGTCCATGTTGCCTATAGTCGATAAAAATCCGATTTTTATTCCGTTTTCCGCCTCCCCGCAAGCACCGGGATGGGCAACGTGGACTTACAGGTTGGCTATGTCACGTGCCCACTTTAGCGTACTCTTGGAAGCGGGGCATGACAATGCGTGTGTATGAAAACACATCGCCTAAAGACCCGCTATAATCTCATGTCGTATCTCATAATACAAACCAAATCACATCACCGATCTCATGGCATCATGCCCAATCTCATCGACCCATCTCCAAGTATCATATACTATCCTCATATCCATGTATACGTATACCTATATATATATATACATATACATACTCACATACATATATGTATATATATATATATGTATATCTCCCCATATACCCACAAGTAAAGCAAAAGTATGCGTGTTCGTGTGCGTTAGTGTAAACTTTATTCTAGGGTTCGTGACTACAACTAACTAACGACACTATCAACCAATTATACTAAACTTTAATCTATGATCTCCTAAGATCTTACTTGCTAACTATCCATGTTTCACATAACACATTTTCATAAATATATATATATATATATATATATATATATAATATCATAGGCTACACTACGAACTGCGGGGGTGTTATACGCCATCCACTCGACTTCCCCCGTAGATATATATCTACTCACCTTGATCCTTGCTTGCCGAAGTCGATGTCGCCATCCTCTTCTTCATCGTCCGAAGTCCACGTGAGGGTACCTACATATCACATATATCGTATCGCATCAAAACGTCTAATTCAAACCCAAAACGATACGCAAGGTACCTATAGGTTAGAACCTATAGCCTACTCATGCAAATCAACCAAACAACACCCGATATCGACGTACAAATATCAAGTGACCGATATAAAACCAAATATCAAAACTTCAAGTCATGAACATCAAGAAATACAAGGCAGCAACTCATGAAAATGGTCCCAGATTTTGGTTCAGGTGAAATTGGGATAAGCAAACAATACTGGGGTGTTGTATAGGAGGTATATGAGCTACAGAAGAAACCTGGACCCCAGACTCCACAACTTGGCCGGCCACTTACCCATGAAATCCGGCCACCTCGGTTCAATAAGCAAGGATTGGGTTCGTATTGTCAGGGTGGCTTCCTAGTGGTCTATCTAGGTTAGTGGTGTTGTTTGATTTTATAGTAAAAGTCCCAGGTCATCCCAGGTCCCCTGCACCCTCTATTTATTCACAAACCGACATTTCGATATCTAAATCCAAGTCTTGGGTTTTTTTCTGTTTGGTCTGGGTTTCTAACACTATGGGGGGTTTAAGGTCACCGCTAAAGCTCAATAGCACTATCACAACTCAAGAATCCTTCAAACCTCATCTACGAGTTTTCAAAGTTCACAAAACCGTACATAAACACTTCTAAACTAATAAGGATGCTAAAAGGATTGAAATACTACACTTAAGGTGAAAGAATTACCTCATTTGGGACTCAAGAATCCCCTAGAGCATCAAAATCCTATTTTTCTTGGTTCCTCACGCTTGTAGTGAGCTTGTGCACATTTTTTGTGAAGAGGATGTGTGGTTTTGATGTAGTTTTGGTGTTGTTGTGAGGGGATGGAGGTGGAGGGGGAGAGAGGCAGCCATGGTGAGGAGAGGGAGAAGCAATGATGAAGATAATGATATGAGGAAATATCCATGGTCAAAGAAAACCCCTCACCCTCTCTCTCTCATGCCCATACCTCAATACTATATTCATTTTTCTTTTCTTTTCTTTACCTTTTCATTAACCATATCTTTTCTTCTCTTTTTAAAACCCAAAAGAAATAAACCATATACAAAGAAAAGAACAAGATGCCATAGTTAAAAATGAAACAAGTTTTGTTACATGTCATGATGCACAAATCAAGCTTAATGCACAATTAGTGATATTTAATCGAGATTAGCATTAAAATAGAATATAATTAATCATAAAGAATTTATAATTTGCTTAAATCGCATAAATTCTCCAAAATCACTATTCAATTTAATTTCCCAATATTTTCCAAACTAACGGTATACAATTATACCACATCATTAAAATATTCATAATATTTATTAATTTAATTATATAAATTCCCAAAAAATAACATTTTATTTTTCTGAAATGTTACAAGTGGGTTTAACCACAAGCACGTCAGCGGTACTAGCTGCACGTAATGGCTATTCAGGTATCTGTCAATAAGAAGGCTGATGAGCAAACACATCTGAACTCCTACCGAGCCTATTTGTGACAATCTCCGTACAGTCCGGTTTGCTAGTCTAAGAGTATCGCATGTCGGGCCTAGAGAGTGGTAAATGTCAGACCCCTAATAGCGCAATAAGTCATACTGGGATAGAGCCCAAAACACCCTGAGAAACTACTGGAGTACCTACCTGTAAATCTCGCTTGCCCTGGCCAGGGACTTTGTGTAATGGCTTTCCGAACACGACGCGATATCAACCCCCAATACCGGGAGAGAAGAATTCCATCTAACCACTACTGCCTCCCAGTGCTTCGGGACTGCACCCAACCACTACCTGTTAGCACGCCTCATTTGAGCCGTGGTAGGGTAGTGATCTAAGTACAGTGGGAACACACTCGAGACGAATAGTGATGTCAAGTCAGCGGACTAAGTTGTACTCATGTCACCTGGGAACTGCTACCTGACGATAGGTATAATACCAACCAGCAGTTCCCAACGAATCCGTCCAGTGTAACTCATAACCCAATGAGTACCTGTATACTATCTCCAGTACGACATGCTAATGGCTGTGGGACAGACCATCTCCCCCGCTGGGATGAGAAGTGTATAAACTAGTCTACTCGGAGTATCGATGCCCTGTCTTGATAATCCTATGACTAGGGACTTATATAAGGATGTACTTATAGACTACCTAGCCCCAACTAGTATGACTGCCATCACAACGCCGGTAGTTAAGCAAAGATCCTAAGGGCTCTACCAATATGTATAAGCGATATGCTAAAAGAAACACATGCACATATTGAGGTAGAATAAAACCAAGTAGCATACTACCATTTTGAGCAAGACTGTTATTATATCTGTGTATATCCCAAGCTTCCAAAATGTAATATACAAACCAGTACTATACAATAATGGCCTATAGGTCTTATATCACTAACAATCTCCCACTTGCACTAAGGCCATGTATTGGCATATCGCAGACCTATCTCGATTAGCCTCTCGAACTGTGTCTGAGGGATGACCTTTGTGAGTGGATCTGCGTTGTTTTTCTATGTCTCTACTCTCCGCACCTCGATCTCCCGGTGATCAACGATCTCCCTGATCAGGTGGTACCGCCTCAAGATATGTCTGGACTTCTGATGGGACATAGGTTTCTTCGCTAAAGCTATAGCCCCGTTGTTGTCACAATACAGAGGTATTGGATCAACAATGGATGGAACCACCTGAAATATGTTACGAACTTTCTCATCCAGACAGCTTCTTTCGCGGCGTCACATGCAGCGATATACTCCGCTTCCATCGTCGAGTTAGCAACGGTGTCCTGCTTGGAGCTCTTCCAACAGACCACCCCTCCATTGAGGGTAAAGACATAACCCGATATGGACTTGGAGTCATCCTTGTCACTTTGAAAGATGGAGTCAGCAAATACCTCAATCTGGAGGTCTTTTCCGCCGTACACCAAGAACATCTCCTTACTCCTTCTCAGGTACTTGAGAATGTACTTTACTGCAATCCAGTGCTTCTCCCTTGGGTTTGACTGATACCTGCTTACAACGCTCAGTGCGTAAACTACATCTAGTCTGGTACACAACATCGCATACATTATAGAGCCTACCGCAGAAGCGTAGGGTATAATAGTCATGCAATCCCTTTCCAAATCAGTCTTGGGAGACATCTCTTTGGAGAGGGTGATTCCGTGACAAGCCGGTAGATTACCGCGCTTTGAATGTTCCATACTAAATCTTTTCAGTATGGTGTCGATGTAACTGGACTGTGAAAGTCCTAACATCCGTTTAGATCTATCACGATAGATCTGGATCCCCATAATGTAGGAGGCATCACCCAGGTCCTTCATGGAGAACTTTTGTGACAAGAATCCTTTGACTGATTGTAGCATAGGAATGTCATTTCTTATCAGGGGAATGCCATCCACACACAAGACGAGGAATACCACAGTTCTCGCTACAATCTTACTATAAATGCATGGTTCATCTGGATTTTTGATAAAGTCTAATTCCTTGACCGTTTCATCAAAACAGATGTTCTAACTCCGCGATGCCTGCTTTAATCCATAAATGGAATTAAGAAAATTGCACACTCTTCCGCTGCTCCCACTCTTTATGAAACCCTCCGACTGATCCATATAAACACTCTTCCAAATTTCCATTCAGAAAAGCGGTTTTTACGTCCATCTGCCAAATTTCATTATCGTGGAAGGCAGCAATGGCAAGAAGGATCCGAATGGATTTGAGCATAGCCACTGGAGAAAAGGTTTCATCATAATCCAAACCAGGTCTTTGGCGAAAATCTTTTGTGACAAGTTTTGCCTTATAGGTTTCAACCCGTCCATTTACACCAATCTTCTTTCTGAATATCCATTTGCAGCCTACGGGTTTTACCCCTTCTAGAGCAATGTCCAAAGTCCATACTTTGTTGGTGTACATGGACTCCATTTCGGTCTGCATTGCATCCAGCCATTTTACTGGGTCTCTGCTCTGAATAGCTTGCTGGAAGCTAGTTGGCTCATCATCGTCGATGATGCAATCCTCTCTATCCTCATCCATGAGAAAACAGTAGTATCTCTCGGGCGGATGAGACTGCCTACTAGTCCTGCGGAGTGCCGCGGGGATGTCCGATTCTTTCAAAACATCTGGTTCCACCATGCTTTCAATAATAGGTTGTGGTTCTGGAATTTCTTCCAGTTCTATTGCGCTCCCACTTATTTCTTTTTCAAGAAATTGAGTTATCAAAAAGTGGGCATGCTAAGAAACAAAGACATTTTGTTCCTCCGCGTAATAGAAAAGTTACCCCTGAAGTTCTTTGGGTATCCCCCAAACTTGCACAGTACTGAGTGTGCCTTGAGCTTGTCCGCATGATGCTTTTTTTACAAAAGCTGGACATCCCCATATTTTTAGATACTTAAGATAGGGTTTCTTCCCACTCCACATCTGATATGGTGTTGTAGGCACTGACTTAGTAGGAAGCTTGTTCAAAAGATATGTAGCTGATTCTAGTGCATAAGCCCAAAAGGATCGCGGCAACTCAGCGTTACTCATCATAGAACATACCATATCAAATAAGGTACGATTCTGCCTTTTCGATACACCGTTGTGTTGAGGTGTGTATGGAGGAGTAAGCTGAGAGAGAATTCCATTCTCTTTTAAGTAATTCAGGAACTCGGCATTTAAGTATTCACCACATCGATCAGATCTAAGTGTCTTGATATTTTTTCCGGTTTGTTTTTCCACTTCATTCATATATTCCTGGAATTTCTCAAAGGTCTCGGATTTATGTTTCATCAAGAATACATGTCCATACCTTGAGAAATCATCCATAAAAGTAATGAAGTAGGAATAACCACTTCTTGCATGTGCAGACATTGGACCACACACGTCGCTGTGTATTGTAGGGTTACTAGGCACTCTAATAAGGTTCTATAAGGCATCAACCATGCCAGATTAAAATTTTAACCGTGCCGAATAACTCTAAACAAGATCTTTTCTAGATAATTAGGGTAAGACATGCAAGATAAACTCTTTAACACTTAGTGAATACGAAATACAACCTTTGTAGATCGGTCCTTCACTTCTTAAGCTCCTTGTAGTAGTCCCTTCACTGCGATCATCGAACTCCCGGACTCTCGGACGGCTCCATGAGAAGAGGCAACGGTATTGCTTAAAGTCTTCGAGGCCGAAGATGATCTACGTCGAGGGAATACGAACTCAAGCTTCTACTTCACTAACCAAAGAATTAGTGAAGCAAACACCCTAAACTAAAGTGCTAGTCTAGTAGAGGATGGTGAAATAGGAAATGGGTACACTTTAGAATTTCTTTTCTCACTTTGTATCTCACTCTTTTTCAAACCCTAGCAAGAATTTCAAGGAGGAAGAAGATGAGCTCAAAATGAGAATAGATAATGATCAAGAGAGTGAGTGAGCTAACCATGGTGAGTGAGTATCATATACTAACTCATGTAGAGACATTACCATGGCTAATTATAGTGGTTAGGTTAGTTAATATCTTAAGTAAAACAAAACTAGTGGACTAAGTCAATGCAACATAAGCTTCATGAAGCTTCATGCATATGAACTCATTATCCACTAATTTTAGAATTACTTTAAATATAAAATCCTAATACTATAATAAGTATGGTATAAGTCTTATACACCCATGTAATGTATATCAACAACCATGATACAATTTGTACACTAATAAATATATATCACATATATATTAACTTATGCACAAGTGAGAAAAATAAATGCTTAAGTGAACCAATGTTAGTTAATGTAAATTAGTATATCACATATACAATTATACACTAAATTATTAAATCAACACTTGACTTAATAATCCGGTTATATCACATATAACCGACTAACATCCAATGTATCAACTTATCGAATCAACCCTTGATTCGATAACTTTGTTATATCGCATATAACCGATCGACACAAACTTCGCGAGAATAGAATATGGTATCACATACACGCATTATTCTCGGTCCCGCACATATCACATATGCACTCCTATTTCGTTTTTCCTGAGCCAATAAAACCTCTATGTAGGACTCTAAAGACTCGTCAATACGCCGGCAGTAGGTGATGATCATATCAAGCACCCACAAGCCGTCAGCGGTACTAGCTGGACGTAACGGCTACTTGGGTATTGAGCGGTCAGAAGATCAGCAAGCAAGCCCGCTCCAACTCCTGCAAAAAGCCTGACAGTGACACTACCGTACAGTCCGGTCTCCTCGTCTGATATGTCGCATATCAAGTCTAGGGGTGGTAAAACGTCAGACCCCAATAACCGATAAGTCATGCCGATATGAGGCTCATAACTGTTGGAGATAGTGCCCTCATAGTCAATTATTGGATCGCAGGTATGTGATTGCAATGATTGCGGAGGACCTATACCGGTATGACAGTCTTACTCGAGATGATAGTATGCTATCTGGTTTTCCTTTATCAGTCGTGTACATGTTCAGGTGACTGATTGCATGTTACACTTTGATAGAGCCCTTAGGATCTTGCTTTACTACCAACAGTATGATGGCGATCATATACGTGAGAGTTGGGTAGTTTATACGCATATCCTTAATTGTGGTCCCTAGTCGTGGGAGTTTCGAGACAGGGCATCGATACTCCGGAGTAGACTAGTGTGTACAGTCGAGACCCCGACGAGGGGCGGTGGCCGGTCTCACAAGCCACTGGTGTCTGTTGGATCACCTAAGATGTATACAGGTGCTCATTGGGTTATGAGTATACCGGACAGGACTCGCCGGGAATCTGCTAGTTAGTATTATATCTACCGTCAGATAGCAGTTCCCTGGTGACATGTGTACAGGTTAGTTCATCGACCTGAGGTCGTCATTTGTCTCGTGTGAGTTCCCACTGTGCTTTGATTTCTACCCTACCACGGCTCAAAGGAGTCGTGCAAACAGGTAGTTTTTGGGTACAGTCCCAAGCCATATGGAGTCACGTGAGCGGATCGGCAGGTGATTCGTCTCTCCCGGTATTGGGGGCGAGGTCGTGCTGTGTCTAGGAGAGCCATTACATAAAGTCCATGGCCATGGCAGGAGATTTACTGGTAGGTACTCCAGTAGTATCTCAGGGTGTTATTGGGCTTCACTCCGACACGACTTATACTGCTATTGGGGGTCTGACGTTACTAGCCCCCTAGGCAGATATGCGATACTTATAGACGAACGGACCGGACTGTATATACATTGTCACTGTTAGGCTTAGTAGGGTTTTCGGAGGAGTTCGCTCATCGGTCTCCCTTGAGTTCGCTCCTCGGCCTCCCTTGAGGTCTGTCCATGGGCAGCCGTTACGCATAGCTAGTGCCGCTGACGGTTTGTGGTTAAACCCACTGCCAGGGTACTGACGAGTCATTAGAGTCCCCCACAGACAGTTTCCCAAGTTCGGGCGAAACGTTGTAGAGGCCGTATGGTTTTATGGCAGGGTTCGGAAAATGCACGTGCGTTTACGCACGTGTTATTTTTCGGGCAGATAATACTGGTCGGCTTTGGTTTAAGCCGGATCCGAGTATTATATTGAGTAGGTATAATATCTTTGTCTCAGTTGCATTTGTATTCGGTCGTAATACAAATGCGGGTATATTTATACAGTTTCGGGGTTATCCTGAAAGTCGTTTCAGGATCACTTTTGGAAGTTGCCAGTTTCCAGTTTTCTATCAGCCGTCTTTTAACATTCGGTTAAAGACGGATTTATCTTTTCTTCAGTTGAGGTGAGTCAGTGTTCTAGAAGATTCTAGATGAGGTGACTAGGATTAATTGGTGTTGAGTTTTCATTGGTTGCATTAATGACTTGATGAGGTGTTTAAGTGATTCATGCTTTAGCATTAAAGCATTTTGTTTAGCTAAGGATATTTGTTCTTGATATTTTGAGTGAGAAGCTTTCTTGTGGTCACCCTCTTTCTCCTACGGTCACCTCCCACTCCTATAAGTGGCCGGCCCCCTTCCTCTCTCTCTCACTTGATGGTTTTCATTGGAAAAAAGATTATGATAGATATTTGGGGTGTATGGAATTTTACAGCTCATTTCATTCCATCACCCAATTCCCTCGGTAACTTCATTAACCGATCGTCCACGGATTTGGACGAAGTGAGACAAAGTCATCTACTCATTCTCTACATCATTCTTGGTCGTCTCTTTTAGCAAACTTGACGATCGAGTTGCTTCAAGTCAGAGGCGGGAGCCCGTTTAAAGAATCAGTGATGTGGTGCCACCTCGACGAGGATATCGGAGATCGACGAGATCGGAGCAGCCGCAACGGAGCGTGGGATGATGGTTGAAGAACGAAGGACTCGGATCGTTCGGTATAACCTTTCTACACTCTTTACAGTTTGTTAGTTTAGCAATAATGGCAGATCCGGGTTAAAGTATACGATAGCGCCAGTTAAAAAGTTTTTGTTCCGCATTTGGCGTCTGTAGACGGCCGGGGCGCTAGCGTAGACTTACAGTGGTATCAGAGCCTAACCATTTTGCTATGCTAACTTGTGCTAACGTGTTCAAAACATCGATCGAACCGAAAATCAAAAACGGCAAAATCCTAGCTCGACAGTTTCTGTTGTTTTTAAATGGTCTCAAAAATTAATTCTACATGTCTTAAAAATCTGTGTAGGGTTTTTTAAGCGTACGGACAAAATTTGAGCTCATGATCTCACCAGAGAGCCGCGGATTAGCGGCCAAACCCATGGTTTGGCCGCGCATCCGCGGCCGTTCTAGGGGATCAGTGCACCAAATTTTTTCTGTTTGTTCTCTGTTGGATTTTGGGTTTTTTGGTAAATATCGTTTTGGCCCAGGTTTTGTTACTGTTCACCAGTAAGTCGTGGGGCCCACTTTTTGATATTTGGTCGATCGAAATTTAAACACGTTAGTTTACAGTGCTTACATTATATCTCCGACCGGGAATGTCATTTGATCGGTAAACCGCGTTTAATTGCTATAGTTCTTTTAGACGGGTTTGCGAACGTGACATTCGCGTTGATGTTCTGTGTGGTGCTGTGATGTTGCGGATTTGTCGTGGTGGATAGCAGTGTGCAATGGTAGTACAGTTTGTGTTTATTTGTACATTTGATATTGCGGGGCGAGCGTCCAACTTGTGGACAGCCGTCACTGCCTGTTGTATAATATTCTTTTGGGGCACGACCAGGTTGCGGTCGATGTACCTATTGTACTATTTTTCATTACTGTACTAGGTTTTGCCCCGCGACGGAGTGCACGGATAGCCGGGTTCTGGGGGGCAACGGGTCCGCATCTCATGGATTTGAGAGGCAGAGGGGTCCCACTCTAGAATTGGCAGACTATTTGCCGCACTCGTAGGGGGTACAGGTTGACCCAAGGAGGGGTGCTCAAGCTACCGGATTCCGTGAAGTGCTGGGTGGTCCATTCACTATGCTGTAGGGGGCTGCCTCGCTTCAGGTTTTGGCGGGTAACTTGCCGCACCCGTAGGGGTCTAGGTTTCATTGCACAGGCTATCCACACGACAGGGGAATGTCGAGTTTCAGCAGCGGCTCTGTGAAACTCGGGGATCCCAGATTATCTGTATTGTTCTGTGATGCTTATTACTTTTCTGTAATGTTGCATATTATCATGCCTGGAGCGATTATTGTATATTGGTTTATATACTATTAGATGTTGTATATGTTTTACACCCGCGCTAGTCCAGTCCCCGCTCTGTCGTTAGTTAAGTAACCTAACGGGTGATGACGGGACCCAGTGACGAATGCGGATGGCATATACGTACATTTTATTTTCGTTCTTTTCTGGTGTGATTGAATGATGGGACTGTGTTGATTCCGATCAATGCAAAGTAAAACAAACCTGTTTGATGTTGTTGGAACAAATTTAAAAAGTGTTGTTACAAAGACGTTCCCTTTTGTTATGTATAGCGGTATTCAGTGGAATATCCTGCACCTCATTCGACGGGGCAAGGGCTGATATCCCTTCACCGGGACTGACCCCTTGGGCAGAAGTTTGCGTCAGAGTAATAACTTCACTATAGTCGATTACATGTTGCTTTGCATCGTGATATTCAGTGGAATATCCTGCACCTCATTCCACGAGGAAAGAGCCGAGATCCCTTTACCGGGAGTGACCTCTTTAGCAAAAGGTTTTCGCCACTATATTTTAAAAAAGCTATCAGGTTCCTTCAGCGATATCAAGTTCACTAGGTTAAAGGTTTTTCGCCAAAAACCATCCGTAGCCCTCCGTCATTTCATATGAATGGTCAGTAGTATTCAAGCTATGTTGGTCTAGCCCTTAGCTAGGACATAGTGATTGGTAGCTGCTGGGGTGTTCACATGTTGCATAGATAGATGCGTTGGTTTGGGACAGTCGTACAGCCTTGTTGGCCCTTAGTCAAGGGCGAGTACGGGTGGGTTCAAATTAATAAGATTATGATGGGAAGAACTTGACATGTGACTTATGGTGGGCTGGCCCTTAGTCACGATCATAAGAGCATGGGGCAAAAATCATATCGGGAGTTTCTAAAGAAACTGAAACTTGCCAAGTATGCGCATACCTTCTGGAGTATGAGTAACGTGGATGCATTCCATCACGTTATCATGCGATGAGAGTTGGATCCCGATTCCCACTGATGAGTTGGTTTACTCTTCGGGTGATCCCGATTGATTCTTCTTTAGGTTTGGAGGAGAATTTGACAGGACAGTGGGAGGTTTCCGGATTAGATAAAATGATGACCATTCTGATCTAAGTTAGAGTGCACGCAGAGTGTTTCTTTTCTCTCTCTCTTTGGCAGCGACCTTTGACCGACCCTAGACTATGACTCAGTGACCAGGTTGACCGAACCTTCTTAAAATACTGGCATTTGGATTGTCTATGTTGCATAAGTCATTGCCACTCCTTCTTTTACCCTTTGTATTTCTCAGAACACCCGTATTACTACGGATATCCACTTCCATTGGATAGATCCATCGTATGGTTATATACGAACTCGAAGGGACTTCTTCGAGGATGGATCCAGGTTCAGGAGAAATAGAATTGGTTTATTCAGTTGTCTTTTATTATCACCTTCTCTCAGGTTGCGAGAGCTCCTTGGTTTAGGAGAGTACACTTATTACGCTTATTGGATAGTCTTATTCCAAGCCATAGGCTGGTGCCGAAAGGTAGGGAATGAAGAAAACCAATTAGCCTAAGTAGGGTGTGCAGAAGGTAATATGTAAAGACAAAATAAAGGGATTAGAAAGAGGGCAAAGTAAATTGCGACTGATATCATTCACGACCAAAACCGCGTACTTCATCCCCACTCCTAATTCACCTTTAAAAGAATAAGGTATTATTCAGTTGTCTTTTATCATCACCTTCTCTCAGTTGCGAGTACTCCTTGGTTTAGGAGGGTACACCTATTATGCTTACTGGATAGTCTTCTTCCAAACCATAGGCTGGTGCCGAACGGTAGGGAATGAAGAAAACCATTTAGCCTAACGATGGTGTACAGAAGGTAACGACTAAAGACAAATAAAGGGATTTGGAGAGACGGCAATAAAGTATACGGTAGAAGTCATGAATTGGATTATGGAAGAGGCATTGCTATGAATACCAGGATACCCCTACGAAACATTTTCATGTTTCAGTGCATTGTTAAAAGAAAAACTGTTTTCCCGATTAGACACTTACTCCAAGGGTATGTATTTACCAGGTTTCATTCTCATATCTGTATGGTTTTACAGATGATGAGTGGGAGTAAGATATTGGGAATTAGGTGATCATCCTCATTATATCGGAATTCGTTGTAATTGGTGATATTTGAGGAAATCGCCAGGGTACAGTTTTCAACCTACGACACACAGGTTTTGAGTTGTTTAACTCAGCGGACTTATACAGAGTATTGTATGTTGTCCAAGTGTCCATCAGGACAAAGGGGTAGGTCCTCGTACTATGTTCTGTTTACTTATAACTTCTCTAGTATTTAGACGAGTGTTTCGTAGAAATACAAGGTCTAAGTTTTGAGAAGTTGTGGGTATAAGAATAAAGTAGAGAACCAGGTATCACAAGTATCGGGATTCTTCAAAGAGATCGAAGATGTAGATTCTTGTGATTGATATTCAGATGATAGTGATGATTTTGAGAAACGTGTTTCTCTTTCAGGTTACTCATAAGTGGATGGATTCCTAAATTGAGTAATGCTGATTAGCCTCTTTCCATTAAGTTGATATGCACTGGAGACAGCTGCATGATTTGAATATAGTTCCAATTAAATAAGTGCCAAAGTTTCTGTATTGGATATAGAATGGATCGTACCTTAAAAGATATTAAGGTACAGGGAGTTGTCCAGCTTATGCTTAAAACCAGACACTGGATAACTCAGGGCACGTTTCTGTAGTGGCTGTTTGTGGGTTGACCCTGGCTATGACGAGGGTTGATATTCTACCATTTGGAAGATCAATAGTGATATTGTTCTTGACTCGCCACAGTTTTAGTAAAAATGGATCTTTTTCAGAAAACAGTAGTGGGAGTATGGTAGAACTGGAAGTGATTCCAGAACCGCGAACGATTACGGAAAATTTAATAGGACCTATACATTCAATCAGGTTTGACATTCCAATAGCCACTCCGCAGGTATGGTAGGTAACCTCAGACGCCCGAGAGGTACTTCGGTAGCCTCAGAGACGGTGACAGGGAGGTTCTTATCTACCAAGACTTGACACTACTGTTGTTCCAGGATATGAGACCCGGTAGGAGGGTTGTCGTAGTCAGTGGGAGCAGCGGAAGCATAGTGGGCAAGATGCTTATATCTATTTATAGACTTGAGCAGTTATAGCGGAGATAGATCATCTAATTTTGATGTGACAGTCATGGGTTTGACTTCAATCAGAATAGGGGATGGATCTGTTAAGGAGGTAGTAGGGTGTGATGTCATGGTATCTGGATGACATACACAGAGTAGGAAGTAAAATTCCTATACTACGATCGGTTGTACTGTGGTCGTCACACAGTTGTTTCTCCAGACAGGATATGGATATAATATTTGACATTCTGGTTTCTAGATCTATAGTTTTAGATCTGGATTTGGGTAGTTTCCCAATGTGGGTACTTTGACAGATATTCTAATGGTTTTTGGAATAGTTGACTCCTAGCATTGTGGTGTACCTGCAGGTGATGGAGTCACCCTCTCTAAAGTTGTCTTACAGACTAAAGGGGAGAGGGATGTGCATGATTGGCAGATCACTTGCTTAGGCAATTGAGTCAATCATGAGATGTCAAGTACCACACCAAATGTTGGTTTTGCACTAGATGCAATAAGTTTGTATTAATCCAATCCTGGAGAAATATAAGGAAGCAGTTTTAGAACATAAGTACATGTTCTACGGATTTGATGACGGCAGCCTCCTTCGGGAGACGGTTATCATTCCAAGCTTCAAAGGTGACATGGATGACAGAGTGATTGTCAGAGTTATAGTTTTTCCCTCTGACGAAGAGGGACAGTATTGTGGACAGGTGGTCCAAGAGGATACTGTGGGTGGCATGGTGCCGGATACTGATTAGGTTCAGTGATTGATACAGTCTAAGAAGTTTGGATTTGGAGTTCATTTATGAACTAGGTCCCATCAGATATCCAGACATATTCTGAGATAGGTATTACTCGATTCGGGAGATGGTTTTCTCCGCGAACTTGAGATTAAGAGAGATATATATAGAAACATCTAGGCGGATCCACTCACTGAGGCTATTTCTCGAACACAATAGTTTTACAAACGGGCTTTGTGAAACTGATTAGTAGAGGAGTTGGATGTTCGGTTTCACACGGGCTGTGAGTAGTCGACATCGCAATATTAGCCTTGAGTGCAAGTGGGAGATTGTTGGAGATAGTGCCCTCATAGTCAATTATTGGATCGCAGGTACGTGATTGCAATGATTGCGGAGGACCTATACCGGTATGACAGTCTTACTCGAGATGATAGTATGCTATCTGGTTTGCCTTTATCAGTCGTGTACATGTTCAGGTGACTGATTGCATGTTACACTTTGATAGAGCCCTTAGGATCTTGCTTTACTACCAACAGTATGATGGCGATCATATACGTGAGAGTTCGGTAGTTTATACGCATATCCTTAATTGTGGTCCCTAGTCGTGGGAGTTTCGAGACAGGGCATCGATACTCCGGAGTAGACTAGTGTGTACAGTCGAGACCCCGACGAGGGGCGGTGGCCGGTCTCACAAGCCACTGGTGTCTGTTGGATCACCTAAGATGTATACAGGTGCTCATTGGGTTATGAGTACACCAGACAGGACTCGCCGGGAATCTGCTAGTTAGTATTATATCTACCGTTAGATAGCAGTTCCCTGGTGACATGTGTACAGGTTAGTTCATCGACCTGAGGTCGTCATTTGTCTCGTGTGAGTTCCCACTGTGCTTTGATTTCTACCCTACCACGGCTCAAAGGAGTCGTGCAAACAGGTAGTTTTTGGGTACAGTCCCGAGCCATATGGAGGCACGTGAGCGGATCGGCAGGGGATTCGTCTCTCCCGGTATTGGGGGCGAGGTCGTGCTGTGTCTAGGAGAGCCATTACACAAAGTCCATGGCCATGGCAGGAGATTTACTGGTAGGTACTCCAGTAGTATCTCAGGGTGTTATTTGGCTTCACTCCGACACGACTTATACTGCTATTGGGGGTCTGACGTTACTAGCCCCCTAGGCAGATATGCGATACTCATAGACGAACGGACCGGACTGTATATACATTGTCACTGTTAGGCTCAGTAGGGTTTTCGGAGGAGTTCGCTCATCGGTCTCCCTTGAGTTCGCTCCTCGGCCTCCCTTGAGGTCATTCCATGGCCAGCCGTTACGCATAGCTAGTGCCGCTGACGGTTTGTGGTTAAACCCACTGCCAGGGTACTGACGAGTCATTAGAGTCCCCCACAGACAGTTTCCCAAGTTCGGGCGAAACGTTGTAGAGGCCGTATGGTTTTATGGCAGGGTTCGGAAAATGCACGTGCGTTTACGCACGTGTTATTTTTCGGGCAGATAATACTGGTCGGCTTTGGTTTAAGCCGGATCCGAGTATTATATTGAGTAGGTATAATATCTTTGTCTCAGTTGCATTTGTATTCGGTCGTAATACAAATGTGGGTATATTTATACAGTTTCGGGGTTATCCTGAAAGTCGTTTCAGGATCACTTTTGGAAGTTGCCAGTTTCCAGTTTTCTATCAGCCGTCTTTTAACATTCGGTTAAAGACGGATTTATCTTTTCTTCAGTTGAGGTGAGTCAGTGTTCTAGAAGATTCTAGATGAGGTGACTAGGATTAATTGGTGTTGAGTTTTCATTGGTTGCATTAATGACTTGATGAGGTGTTTAAGTGATTCATGCTTTAGCATTAAAGCATTTTGTTTAGCTAAGGATATTTGTTCTTGATATTTTGAGTGAGAAGCTTTCTTGTGGTCACCCTCTTTCTCCTACGGTCACCTCCCACTCCTATAAGTGGCCGGCCCCCTTCCTCTCTCTCTCACTTGATGGTTTTCATTGGAAAAAAGATTATGATAGATATTTGGGGTGTATGGAATTTTACAGCTCATTTCATTCCATCACCCAATTCCCTCGGCAACTTCATTAACCGATCATCCACGGATTTGGACGAAGTGAGACAAAGTCATCTACTCATTCTCTACATCATTCTTGGTCTTCTCTTTTAGCAAACTTGACGATCGAGTTGCCTCAAGTCAGAGGCGGGAGCCCGTTTAAAGAATCAGTGATGTGGTGCCACCTCGACGAGGATATCGGAGATCGACGAGATCGGAGCAGCCGCAACGGAGCGTGGGATGATGGTTGAAGAACGAAGGACTCGGATCGTTCGGTATAACCTTTCTACACTCTTTACAGTTTGTTAGTTTAGCAATAATGGCAGATCCGGGTTAAAGTATACGATAGCGCCAGTTAAAAAGTTTTTGTTCCGCATTTGGCGTCTGTAGACGGCCGGGGCGCTAGCGTAGACTTACAATAACGGGTCGAGAAACTATTGGTAACACTTACCAGTAAATCTCTAAACTAGCCCTTGTCAGTCTACGCTAGCGCCCCGGCAGTCTACAGACGCCAAATGCGGAACAAAAACTTTTAAACTGGCGCTATCGTATACTTCAACCCGGATCTGCCATTATTGCTAAACTAACATACTGTAAAGAGTGTAGAATGGTTATACCGAATGATCCGAGTCCTTCGTTCTTCAACCATCATCCCACGCTCCGTTGCGGCTGCTCCGATCTCGTCGATCTCCGATTCCTTCGTCGAGGTGGCACCACATGATCGGTTCTTTAAACGGGCTCCCGTCTCTGACTCGAGGCAACTCGATCGTCAAGTTTGCTAAAAGAGACGACCAAGATTGATGTAGAGAATGAGTAGATGACTTTGTCTCACTTCGTCCAAATCCGTGGACGATCGGTTAATGAAGTTGCCGTGGAAATCGGGTGATGGAATGAAATGAACTGTGAATTCCATACACCCCAAAACTATCATATCTTTTCTAACCGATGAAATCAACAACCATAAGAGAGAGAGGAGGGGGCCGGCCTCTTATAAAGAGAGAGGGGGTGACCGTAGGAGAGGGGAAGGTGACCATATCACAAATATCATGATAAAAGATCTTAAGCAAAACAAAACCATCAATTTCAAAGCATGAGTCATTAAAAGGAACCAATCACATTAAACCTAGTCACCTTATCCTTAATGACTCACCAAGCCTCATCATCACTTCTAGAAGCTTCTAGAATGATGACTCACCCCAACTGAAGAAAAGATAAATCCGTCTTTAACAGAATGTTAAAAGACGGCTGATAGAAAACTGGAAACTGGCAACTTCCAAAAGTGATCCTGAAACGACTTTCAGGATAACCCCGAAACTGTATAAATATACCCGCATTTGTATTACGACCGAATACAAATGCAACTGAGACAAAGATATTATACCTACTCAATATAATACTCGGATCCGGCTTAAACCAAAGCCGACCAGTATCATCTGCCCGAAAACTGACACGTGCGTAAACGCACGTGCATTTTCCGAACCCTGCCATAAAACCATACGGCCTCTACAACGTTTCACCCGAACTTGGGAAACTGTCTGTGGGGGACTCTAATGACTCGTCAGTACCCTGGCAGTGGGTTTAACCACAAACCGTCAGCGGCACTAGCTATGCGTAACGGCTGCCCATGGACTGACCTCAAGGGTGGCCGAGGCGCGAACTCAAGGGAGACCGATGAGCGAACTCCTCCGAAAACCCTACTGAGCCTAACAGTGACAATGTATATACAGTCCGGTCCGTTCGTCTATGAGTATCGCATATCTGTCTAGGGGGCTAGTAACGTCAGACCCCCAATAGCAGTATAAGTCGTGTCGGAGTGAAGCCCAAATACACCCTGAGATACTACTGGAGTACCTACCAGTAAATCTCCTACCATGGCCATGGATTTATGTAATGGCTCTCCTAGACACAGCACGACCTCGCCCCCAATACCGGGAGAGACGAATCCCCTGCCGATCCGCTCACGTGCCTCCATATGGCTCGGGACTGTACCCAAAAGCTACCTGTTTGCACGACTCCTTTGAGCCGTGGTAGGGTAGAAATCAAAGCACAGTGGGAACTCACAAGAGACAAATGACGACCTCAGGTCGATGAATTAACCTGTACACATGTCACCAGGGAACTGCTATCTGACGGTAGATATAATACTAACTAGCAGATTCCCGGCGAGTCCTGTCCGGTGTACTCATAACCCAATGAGCACCTGTATACATCTTAGGTGATCCAACTGACACCAGTGGCTTGTGAGACCGGCCACCGCCCCTCGTCGGGGTCTCGACTGTATACACTAGTCTACTCCGGAGTATCGATGCCCTGTCTCGAAACTCCCACGACTAGGGACCACAATTAAGGATATGCGTATAAACCACCCAACTCTCACTTATATGATCGCCATCATACTGTTGGTGGTAAAGCAAGATCCTAAGGGCTCTATCAAAGTGTAACATGCAATCAGTCACCTGAACATGTACACGACTGATAAAGGCAAACCAGATAGCATACTATCATCTCGAGTAAGACTGTCCTTCCGGGATAGGTCCTCCGCAATCATTGCAATCACGTACCTGCGATCCAATAATTGACTATGAGGGCACTATCTCCAACAATCTCCCACTTGCACTCAAGGCTAATATTGCGATGTCGACTACTCACAGCCCGTGTGAAACCGAACATCCAACTCCTCTACTAATCAGTTTCACAAAGCCCGTTTGTAAAACTATTGTGTTCGAGAAATAGCCTCAGTGAGTGGATCCGCCTAGAAGTATCTTTCTATATCTCTCTTTATCTCAAGTTCGTGGAGAAAGCCATCTCCCGAATTGAGTAAAACCTGTCTTAGAACATGTCTGGATATCTGATGGGACCTTAGTTCATAAATGAACTCCATATCCAAACTTCTTAGACTGAATCGATCACTGAACCTAATCAGTATCGGGCACCTTGCTTCCCACAGTATCCTCTTGGACCACCTGTCCATAAAACTGTCCCTCTTCGTCAGAGGGAAAAATTATAACTCGGACAATCACTCTGTCATCCACGTCACCTTTGAAGCCTGGAATGATAACCGTCTCCCGAAAGAGGCTGCCGTCATCAAATCCGTAGAACATGTACTTATGTTCTAAAACTGCTTCCTTATGTTTCTCCAGGATTGGATTAATACAAACTTATTGCATCTAGTGCAAAACCAACATTTGGTGTGGTACTTGACATCTCACGATTGACTCAATTGCCTAAGCAAGTGATCTGTCAATCATGCACATCCCTCTCCCCTTTAGTCTGTACGACACCTTTGGAGAGGGTGACTCCATCATCTGCAGGTACACTACCATGCTAGGAGTCAACTATTCCAAAAACCATTAGAATATCTGTCAAAGTACCCACATTGGGAAACTACCCAAATCCAGATCTAAAACCATAGATCTAGAAACCAGAATGTCAAATATTATATCCATATCCTGTCTGGAGAAACAACTGTGTGACGACCACAGTACAACCGATCGTAGTATAGGAATTTTACTTCCTACTCTGTGTATGTCATCCAAATACCATGACATCACACCCTACTACCTTCTTAACTGATCCATCCCCTATTCTGATTGAAGTCAAACCCATGACTGTCACATCAAAATTAGATGATCTATCTCCGCTATAACTGCTCAAGTCTATAAATAGATATAAGCATCTTGCCCACTATGCTTCCGCTGCTCCCACTGACTACGACAACCCTCCTACCGGGTCTCATATCCTGGAACAACAGTAGTGTCAAGTCTGGGTAGATAAGAACCTCCCTGTCACCGTCCTTGAGGCTACCGAAGTACCTCTCGGGTGTCTGAGGTTACCTACCATACCTGCGGAGTGGCAAATGGAATGTCAAACCTGATTGAATGTATAGGTCCTATTAAATTTTCCATAATCGTTCGCGGTTCTGGAATCACTTCCAGTTCTACCATACTCCCACTACTGTTTTCTGAAAAAGATCCATTTTTACTAAAACTGTGGCGAGTCAAGAACAATATCACTATTGATCTTCCAAATGGTAGAATATCAACCCTCGTCATAGCCAGGGTCAACCCACAAACAGCCATTACGGAAACGTGCCCTGAGTTATCCAGTGTCTGGTTTTAATCATAAGCTGGACAACTCCCCGTACCTTAACTTCTTTTAAGGTACGATCCATTCTATATCCAATATAGAAACTTTGGCACTTATTTAATTGGAACCAAGATTCAATCCATGCAGCTGTCTCCAGTGCATATCAACTTAATGGAAAGAGGCTAATCAGCATTACTCAACTTAGGAATCCATCCAATTATGAGTAACCTGAAAGAGAAACACGTTTCTCAAAACCATCACTATAATCTGAATACCAATCACAAGAATCTACATCTTCGATCTCTTTGAAGAATCCCGATACTTGTGATACCTGGTTCTCTACTTTATTCTTATACCCACAACTTCTCAAAACTTAGACCTTGTATTTCTACGAAACACTTGTCTAAATACTAGAGAAGTTATAAGTAAACAGAACATAGTACGAGGACCTACCCCTTTGTCCTGAAGGACACTTGGACAACATACAATACTCTGTATAAGTCCGCTGAGTTGAACAACTCAAAACCTGTGCGTTGTAGGTGGAAAACTGTACCCTGGCGATTTCCTCAAATATCACCAATTACAACGAATTCCGATATAGTGAGGATGATCACCTAATTCCCAATATCTTACTCCCACTCATCATCTGTAAAACCATACAGATATGAGAATGAAACCTGGTAAATACATACCCTTGGAGTAAGTGTCTAATCGGGAAAACAGTTTTTCCTTAACAATGCACTGAAACATGAAAATGTTTCGTAGGGGTATCCTGGTATTCATAGCAATGCCTCTTCCATAATCCAATTCATGACTTCAACCGTATATTTTATTGCCATCTCTCTAAATCCCTTTATTTGTCTTTAGTCGTTACCTTCTGTACACCATCGTTAGGCTAACTGGTTTTCTTCCTTCCCTACCGTTCAGCACCAGCCTATGGTTTGGAAGAAGACTATCCAGTAAGCATAATAGGTGTACCCTCCTAAACCAAGGAGTACTCGCATCTCGAGAGAAGGTGACGATAAAAGACAACTGAATAATACCTTATTCTTTTAAAGGTGAAATAGGAGCGGCGATGAAGTACGCGGTTTTGGTCGTGAATGATATCAGTCGCAATTTACTTTGCCCTCTTTCTAATCCCTTTATTTTGTCTTTACATATTACCTTCTGCACACCCTACTTAGGCTAATTGGTTTTCTTCATTCCCTACCTTTCGGCACCAGCCTATGGTTTGGAATAAGACTATCCAATAAGAATAATAGGTGTACTCTCCTAAACCTAGGAGCTCTCGCAACCTGAGAGAAGGTGATAATAAAAGACAACTGAATAAACCAATTCTATTTCTCCTGAACCTGGATCCATCCTCGAAGAAGTCCCTTCGAGTTCGTATATAACCATACGATGGCTCTATCCAATGGAAGTGGATATCCGTAGTAATACGGGTGTTCTGAGAAATTCAAAGGGTAAAAGAAGGAGTGGCAATGACTTATGCAACTCAGACAATCCAAAAGCCAGTATTTTAAGAAGGTTCGGTCAACCTGGTCACTGAGTCATAGTCTAGGGTCGGTCAAAGGTCGCTGCCAAAGAGAGAGAGAGAAAAGAAACACTCTGCGTGCACTCTAACCTAGATCAGAATGGTCATCACTTTATCTAATCCGGAAACCTCCCACTGTCCTGTCAAATTCTCCCCCAAACCTAAAGAAGAATCAATCGGGATCACCCGAAGAGTAAACCAACTCATCAGTGGGAATCAGGATCCAACTCTCATCGCATGATAACGTGATGGAATGCATCCACGTTACTCATACTCCAGAAGGTATGCGCATACTCGGCAAGTTTCAGTTTCTTTAGAAACTCCTGATATAGTTTTTGCCCCATGCTCTTATAACCTTGGCGTTAGGTCAAAATGTCATAAGTCACATGCCAAGTTCTACCCATCACTATCTTGTTAATTTGAACCCATCCGCACATGCCCTTGGCGTTAGGTCAAAATGGCAGAACGGCTGTCCCAAACCAACTCATCTATCTATGCAACAATTGAATACCCAGCAGCTACCAAACACTATGCCTTGGCGTTAGGTCAAAATACATAGCTTGAATACTACTGAATACCCAAAAGAAGTGACGGAGGGCTACAGCTGGTTTTTGGCGAAAAACCTTTAGCGTAGTGAACTTGATATCGCTGAAGGAACCTGATAGCTTTTTAAAATATAGTGGCGAAAACCTTTTGCTAAAGAGGTCACTCCCGGTAAAGGGATCTCGGCTCTTTCCTCGTGGAATGAGGTGCAGGATATTCTACTGAATACCGCTATGCAAAGCAACATGTAATCGACTATAGTGAAGTTATTACCCTGACGCAAACTTCTGTCCAAGGGGTCGGTCCCGGTGAAGGGATATCGGCCCTTGCCTCGTCGAATGAGGTGCTGGATATTCCACTGAATACCGCTATGCATAACAAAAGGAAACGTCTTTGTAACAACACTTTTTAAATTGTTCCAACAACTGTATACAGGTTTGTTTTTAACTTTGCGTTGATCAGAATCAACGCAGTCCCATCATTCAATCACACCAGAAAAGAACGAAAATAAAATGTACGTATATGCCATCCGCATTCGTCACTGGGTCCCGTCATCACCCGTTAGGTTACTTAACTAACGACAGAGCGGGGACTGGACTAGCGCGGGTGTAAAACATATACAACATCTAATAGTATATAAACCAATATACATAATCGCTCCAGGCGTGATAGTATGCAACATTACAGAAAAGTAATAAGCATCACAGAACAATACAGATAATCTGGGATCCCCGAGTTTCACAGAGCCGCTGCTGAAACCCGACGTTCCCCTATCGTGTGGATAGCCTGTGCAATGAAACCTAGACCCCTACGGGTGCGGCAAGTTACCCGCCAAAATCTGAAGCGAGGCAGTCCCCCACAGCATAGTGAATGGAACACCCGGCACTTCACGGAATCCTGTAAATTGAGCACCCCTCCTTGGGTCAACCTGTACCCCCTACGAGTGCGGCGAATAGTCTGCCAATTCTGAAGTGGGGTCCCTCTGCCTCTCAAAGCCATGAGATGCGGACCCGTTGCTTTCCCGAACCCGGCTATCCGTGCACTCCGTCGCGGGGTAAAACCTAGTACAGTAATGAAAAATAGTACAATAGGTACATCGACCGCAACCTGGTCATGCCCCAAAAGAATATTATACAACAGGCAGTGACGGCAGTCCACAAGTTGGACGCTCGCCCCGCAATATCAAATGTACAAATAAACTCAATCTGTACTACCATTGCACACTGCTATCCACCACGACAAATCCGCAACATCACAGCACAACACAGAACATCAACGCGAATGTCACGTTCGCAAACCCGTCTAAAAGAACTATAGCAGTTAAACGCGGTTTACCGATCAAATGACATTCCCGGTCGGAGATATAATGTAAGCACTGTAAACTAACGTGTTTAAATTTCGATCGACCAAAGACCAAATTTCAAAAAGTGGGCCCCACTGCTTACTGGTGAACAGTAACAAAATCTGGGCCAAAACAATATATTCCAAAAACCCCAAAATCAATCACAGAACCCACTGACCAAATTTGGGAGCACGTGCTCCCCACGTAGCCGCGGTTGCGCGGCCAAACCATGGGTTTGGCCGCCCTTCCGCGGCAGTCTGGAGGGATCACGACCCCAAATTTGGTCGTGGTTCTTAGAATTCCCTGCACGGATTTTTAAGACATCCAGAAATAAATTTTGAGACCGTTTAAAATTAACAGAAACTGTCGGGCTTGAATTTTGTGATTTTTGCAATTTTCGATTTCCGGTCGGATCGATGTTTTAAACGCGTTAGCACAAGTTAGTATAGCAAAATGGTGAGGCTCTGATACCACTGTCAGTCTACGCTAGCGCCCCGGCAGTCTACAGACGCCAAATGCGGAACAAAAACTTTTAAACTGGCGCTATCGTATACTTCAACCCGGATCTGCCATTATTGCTAAACTAACATACTGTAAAGAGTGTAGAATGGTTATACCGAACGATCCGAGTCCTTCGTTCTTCAACCATTATCCCACGCTCCGTTGCGGCTGCTCCGATCTCGTCGATCTCCGATTCCTTCGTCGAGGTGGCACCACATGATCGGTTCTTTAAACGGGCTCCCGCCTCTGACTCGAGGCAACTCGATCGTCAAGTTTGCTAAAAGAGACGACCAAGATTGATGTAGAGAATGAGTAGATGACTTTGTCTCACTTCGTCCAAATCCGTGGACGATCGGTTAATGAAGTTGCCGTGGAAATCGGGTGATGGAATGAAATGAACTGTGAATTCCATACACCCCAAAACTATCATATCTTTTCTAACCGATGAAATCAACAACCATAAGAGAGAGAGGAGGGGGCCGGCCTCTTATAAAGAGAGAGGGGGTGACCGTAGGAGAGGGGGAGGTGACCATATCACAAATATCATGATAAAAGATCTTAAGCAAAACAAAACCATCAATTTCAAAGCATGAGTCATTAAAAGGAACCAATCACATTAAACCTAGTCACCTTATCCTTAATGACTCACCAAGCCTCATCATCACTTCTAGAAGCTTCTAGAATGATGACTCACCCCAACTGAAGAAAAGATAAATCCGTCTTTAACAGAATGTTAAAAGACGGCTGATAGAAAACTGGAAACTGGCAACTTCCAAAAGTGATCCTGAAACGACTTTCAGGATAACCCCGAAACTGTATAAATATACCCGCATTTGTATTACGACCGAATACAAATGCAACTGAGACAAAGATATTATACCTACTCAATATAATACTCGGATCCGGCTTAAACCAAAGCCGACCAGTATCATCTGCCCGAAAACTGACACGTGCGTAAACGCACGTGCATTTTCCGAACCCTGCCATAAAACCATACGGCCTCTACAACGTTTCGCCCGAACTTGGGAAACTGTCTGTGGGGGACTCTAATGACTCGTCAGTACCCTGGCAGTGGGTTTAACCACAAACCGTCAGCGGCACTAGCTATGCGTAACGGCTGCCCATGGACTGACCTCAAGGGTGGCCGAGGAGCGAACTCAAGGGAGACCGATGAGCGAACTCCTCCGAAAACCCTACTGAGCCTAACAGTGACAATGTATATACAGTCCGGTCCGTTCGTCTATGAGTATCGCATATCTGTCTAGGGGGCTAGTAACGTCAGACCCCCAATAGCAGTATAAGTCGTGTCGGAGTGAAGCCCAAATACACCCTGAGATACTACTGGAGTACATACCAGTAAATCTCCTACCATGGCCATGGATTTATGTAATGGCTCTCCTAGACACAGCACGACCTCGCCCCCAATACCGGGAGAGACGAATCCCCTGCCGATCCGCTCACGTGCCTCCATATGGCTCGGGACTGTACCCAAAAGCTACCTGTTTGCACGACTCCTTTGAGCCGTGGTAGGGTAGAAATCAAAGCACAGTGGGAACTCACACGAGACAAATGACGACCTCAGGTCGATGAACTAACCTGTACACATATCACCAGGGAACTGCTATCTGACGGTAGATATAATACTAACTAGCAGATTCCCGGCGAGTCCTGTCCGGTGTACTCATAACCCAATGAGCACCTGTATACATCTTAGGTGATCCAACTGACACCAGTGGCTTGTGAGACCGGCCACCGCCCCTCGTCGGGGTCTCGACTGTATACACTAGTCTACTCCGGAGTATCGATGCCCTGTCTCGAAACTCCCACGACTAGGGACCACAATTAAGGATATGCGTATAAACCACCCAACTCTCACTTATATGATCGCCATCATACTGTTGGTGGTAAAGCAAGATCCTAAGGGCTCTATCAAAGTGTAACATGCAATCAGTCACCTGAACATGTACACGACTGATAAAGGCAAACCAGATAGCATACTATCATCTCGAGTAAGACTGTCCTTCCGGGATAGGTCCTCCGCAATCATTGCAATCACGTACCTGCGATCCAATAATTGACTATGAGGGCACTATCTCCAACAGCCCTGGCCAGGGACTTCCCTGTTATGGCCAATCGAGCATAACGCAACATCAACCCCCAATACCGGGAGAGACGAAACCCCTCCTATCGCTCATTGCCTCCATGTGACTCGGGACTGTACCCAAAAACCACCGTTTTGCACGCCCTCTTGGACGTGGTAAGGTGGAAATCAAAGCATAGTGGGAATCACACAAGACTTTATGACGATCTCGGGTCTACAGACTAACCTGTACCAGTGTCACCTGAGAACTACCATCTGACGTAAGGTATAATACCATCTGGGAGTTCTCGGCGAGTCCGTCCAGTGTACCCAGTCTCTACTGAGCACCCGTATATCATCTCTGATGTCAAACACCAATGGATATGGGATCATCTATCGCCCATCTGTATGGGTCGATAAGGTATACGCTAGTCTACTCTGGTATATCGATGCCCCGTCTCGATACACCCACGACTAGGGACCTTGAATGATGTACTTATGGACTACCCTGTCCCCACTAGTATGATCCGCATCATAGTCCAGGTAGTCAAGTACACATCCTAAGGGCTTTACCAACATGTAACAGAGAGACAATCAGTGTACACGTTAAGGTAAAGGGTAACCAGATAGCATACTATCATGTCGAGCAAGAAAGTCCTCCCTATATATGTCCAAGCATCCACTACAATATACATCTCATGTATAGTAATGGTCTCTAGGACATACATATAACTAACATGTATGAGTCCCAAGAGCTCGCTCGCTCTTACCCCGTGTCTAGTGAACGGAGTCTTTGTCATCTTTTCTTTGAGACATGATTGACAAGTTGCATAAGACTGATATTCGAACGGATCTAAATATCCCTCTTTATGTAACTTCGTCAACCGTGTTTCATTGATGTGACCCAGTCTACAATGCCATAAGAAAGCCTGATTTAATTATGGAGACTTTCTTTTAAGTGTGTTCTGGACATTGAAAACCTGAGCTTGATTTAATATGTATATACCGTTATCTAGTGTACCCGACCCAATCAAATTTTGATTAAGGTGGATGTGGACCATATAATTTACAAATGTAAAATCATAACCTTCTTTAGAAAGTAAAGATACATAAATGATATTACAAGCCAGACTAGGTACATACAAACAGTTACGCAAAATCAAAATCTGCCCATTTGTTAATCCTAGGTGATATTCCCCTACGGATACAGCAACCACGCTCATTCCGTTAGCAACCCTGAGAGTCATATCACCTGCCTTGATAACTCTACGGTTTCTCAGAGCCTGTAATGAATTACTGATATGAGATCCTGATCCGGTATCTAGTACCCAGGAAGTAGAGTTAATTGGCAGACAGTTGTCAATCATAAACACACCTGAAGCCGAAGCCACAACGTGCTTCGAATCCTGATTTCTGGCTTTTCAAGCCCTGCAGTCCTTTTGCCAATACCCTTTCCCGTGACAATAGAAACATTCCTCCTTCCTTACTGTTAGCCCCAAACTTTTGCCCTGCCCTTTTTACCTTACTGACACCGCCTTTCAGCTTGGTGGAGGCCTTCTTCTTCTCTCCTTTGGATTTCTCCTTAGATCTAGAAGAGGAAGATTCCCCAATAAGCAGAGCTGGTGTCTCCCTGATTTTCTGTAGGGTGCCCTCAATGCTCCTCAATATGTTGAGGAGTTCTGGAAGTGAAACTTTCTTCCCTTGAATGTTGAAATTCAAGATAAACTGGGCGTAGGTAGAAGGGAGGGACTATAAAATCAAATCAGTATATAACTCGTTCTTTAATGTGGTCCCAAGGTCTTCAATATAGCTAATTATCGTAAGGACGTAGTCCCTTACAGATGACCCGACAGCCAACCTCGACTGAAATAATTTCTTCGAGGTCTCATATCTTGCGATATAAGATTGCTCTCCATATAAATTCTTGGTATGGAGGAAGATGGAAACTAAGTCCATCTTCTCATGCTGCCTCTGGTGTTCATAATCCATTGAGACTAACACGAGGCACTTGGCTCTCGCACTGTCTTTTTCCCATGTCTGACGGATTTCAACATCCGCGACGGTGGAATCTGGACCTGGGACGGAGGGGGCTTTGGTAGTAAGGATGTGGCCCATCTTGTCATAGGTTATGGCCATTTGGACATTCCGTAGCCAATTTTTATAGTTCAGCCAAGTCAATATGTTGTTATCTAGCACTAATTTAAGCCCGGTCATTTTGGCCGCTGCAATTAGGAGAGAGAGAAGAAACACTCAGCATGATGCTCTTGCAAGTTTAGATTGGTTATTAGTTTATCTAAATAGGATGGCTCCGACTGTCTCTCAAATCCTCCTTCGAACCATAAAAAGAATTAGTCGGGATTAATTGCACCCTACAATTCTTGCTTAACCTTTCGGACAGGCTAGTGTCAGTACTTTGAGGGAGGTTTTACAACGCTTTCGTGAAGTTTTTTAATTAAATAACCTCTTTTCCCTGGAGGCGTAGCCCTGCTAACACCATTCTAGACACCTACTTGGTATATAGCATTGATTGCAAAGTGAAAAATTCTCCCGAGGAGTAGCGGATACTCACAGTAGGATCGGGATCCAAATATCATCGTGTGACAACCTTGAAGGAATCCTACCAAAATCATCACACTCCAAATGGTATGCAACACTAGCATGTTTCAATTTCCTTAGAAACTCCCGATGTGGATTTTTTCCCCAAGCTCTTATGACTTTGACGAAGGCCAACATATCATAAGTCGCAAGTCAAGTTCTACCCGTCATTGTCCAGGTTAATTTGAACCCACCCGTACATACCCTTGACGAAGGCCAAAATAGTAGTACGACTGTCCCAAACCAACGCATCTATCTATGCTACAGATGAATGTAAATCCCTAGTGCCTTCACCGTAGAGGCTGCGGCCGGTGCGGAAGCAGAAAACGAAAATTTACAAGGGAGCAACTAGAGACTATAACCTAGCGATCGAACCAATTGTTTCCCCCAATTAGAACGAAACTCTATTTCTAAGACTAAAAAGTAAAGCACTGCTTCATGAAAGAGGCTAAACACCAAAGGCAATTTATCCTTGCAAGAATCACATGCACTTAATAATAGCAAATTAAATCATACAATGCACAAGCACAACAGAGAACTAAAATAAAAGAACCCTTAACAGATAATGAAGTACTTGATTAAAAAGAAAAATACTTCTTCATTATTATTATTATTACATTTAAAAAAGATCACCAAATATGGGATCGGAAAGACAAGGGTTCGCAAAGATAAGAAGAAGATTCCCCAGTTCCCCTTCTGTCTTCTCCACCACGTTGAAGCGGCGATCCTCCCGAGAGGTAGACGTCCAACGATCATCGCCACATTCGTCAGAAAAGGTGGCGATGACAACCCGGCGAGCCCGTATCTGGCTCAGCAGGTGGAAAGAGCAGTCCCTCAGGGCTTTGGTGATCAAGTGCGCTTCGAAAAAGCACTCGATCTTATCCTCGGCGGCATCAAGCATGGCCGAGGACATCTCTGCTGGAGGAGGGGGAATATCGGCGAGCACCGAGGCAAGGATCATCCGAAGCCAAATGGAGTGCGGGGGGAGAGGAGATCCCACACGAGTCAAAAGCTCGTACATTGCGGCATCGCATTGCTCGTCCGTAAGAGAAGAGTCCACCAGGCGCGCAGCAAAATGGGGAATGATGTCCCAAATCGGCACTTCCCATGGTTGTCGGCGGGCATGAGGGCGGTTGTAAGCGATGATCGAAGAAGTTCTCTGAAGATGAGAAAAGAAAAGGCTCGGCCTTGAGTTATATATAGACCCAAGCACAGAAAATTCTGAGCACAGTGGAATTATTTCCAAGACCCGGGAAATCAAAATTTTGGGGAAATACAAGTTTGACTTGAAAAAAAGGAGATGAAAAGATATCTCAGGTGAAGCAACGCTTTCGATTCCCCCAATCAGAGCAAAGCTCTACCTTGAAAATCTAAATCTTAATAAATGAAGCAACGCTTCAGATCCTCTGCGCTGTGCGCAAGATGCCACGTGTCAGGCGCAGATACATCGGCAGCGCATCCAATCAGAGCAAGGCTCTTTAAAAAAATAAAAGTAAAGGAAGCAACGCTTCAGTTGCGCAAGTGCTGCGCTGCGCGACACGTGTCTGCGCGGTTGCGCAGGCATAGCTGCTCGAGCGCTGCGTTGCGTGACACGTGTCTGCGCAGTTGCGCAAGCACAGCAGCGCAAGCGCTGCGCTGCACGACGCGTGTCTGCGCAGTTACGCAAGCACAGCCGCGCAAGCGTTGCGCTGCACGACGCGTGTCTGCGCAGTTACGCAAGCACAGCCGCGCAAGCATTGCGCTGCGCGACACGTGTCTGCACAGATTGCGCAAGCACAACTGCGCTGCGCTGCACGACACGTGTCAAGCACTGGGGCTTTTACGCCAAACAGAATTAAAATTCTAATAAGATCTTTCTGTTCTTGTTAAAACAAGAAGATTTTCTTCTGTAAAACAGAAGCCCTTGGATCAAAGATCCAACGGTGGGGAAATTTCCCCGAATCACTCAGAGAAAGATCTCTTTAACAAATTTAACTAATTTATGGGCACTATAAAAAGGACCCTAGACCTCAATTCAGGGGGAGGAACATTTTTGAGAAATCAAGAACTTCAAACAGAGAGAACTCTGAAGAAATTTCAAGAAAAAGGTAAAAACCTTCATAAAATAGAAGAAATTTCTTCTAATAGATCATTGATCTAAGAACAAGATCAATGATCTTCACATAATAAACAGTGCTTTGCACTTCTTATGAACCACTGGTTCTTTAAACAAGAAAAACAAGAAATACTTGTTTTCTTTGATTCTCATTAGATCGAAGAAAACAAACAGTGCTTTGCATTTTGTCATGAACCATTGGTTCTAAAAGATTCTCAAATTATAGTGCCTTGCACTTGCAAACTGCGCTGTTGCGCTCCTGGATTAGCGCAAGCCACCAGAGAGCGCTACATGTCAGCATCTGAACCATCTGCGCTATGCGCTTTTGAAATAAAGCCTTGCGCTCCTGGATTGGCGCAACCCACCAGAGTGCGCCGTGTGTCAGCAGCGCAGGCGCAGCGCATTAGCGCAGCGCACTGCGCTTGCGTGACACGTGTCAACACCACAAGCGCTTGCTCTCTCTGATTGGCGCAAAGCGCTTGACAAATGCAATGCATTTCTTCTGTTAAAGGGCCAGGCCCAAGTCAAAAAGACCTAGCAGGCCGAAATAAATTGCAAAGCAATAAAAAGGGCAGAGCCCAAGTAAAATTGATGCTCTGCATCATTTATAAATGGGCAGAGCCCAAAACAAATTGATGCTCTGCATCCTTTATGGGCAGAGCCCAAATAAAAATAAAAAGAAATGCAATGCAAAAACAAATAAAAATGATGAGTATTTTCCAACTGGACTTAGCCCAATCATGGCTGTAAGTCCTTAAATTAAATTGACTGAGCGAGATTGCTCTCCTAAATCAATTTACCTCCGGTTCGAGGGTACATCTCCGAACTCCTCTGACACCTGTCGTTGTAATCCTTCAACGACGTCAGAGAGGTGACGGGTCCCGACGACCACACATCAATATGGACTGCGGGGTCCTTAAACTCGTGGACCGAAACGTCCTTAAACTAATATTGGACCGAAACGTCCTTAAACTAATGTTGGACCGAAACGTCCTCAAACTAATGTTGGACCGAAACGTCCTCAAACTAATGTTGGACCGAAACGTCCTCAAACTAATGTTGGACCGAAACGTCCTCAAACTAATGTTGGACCGAAACGTCCTTAAACTAATATTGGACCGAAACGTCCTCAAACTAATATTAGACCGAAACGTCCTTAAACTAATGTCGGACCGAAACGTCCTTAAACTAATGGTGGACTACCACGTCCCTAAACTGGAACATGGACCACTACGTCCCTAAACTGGAATAATAGAGCCTCTAAATGCTCTCTTGCGGGATCTAAACGGTCCCGTTTAAGTTGATCTTAGCCCAAAATACGGCTAACGTATCCTTAAACATTTAAATGGACTATAAAACTCCAAATTGACTTTGGTTCAAGGGTCCGTCTCTGAACTCCTTTGACACCTATCGTTGTAATCCTTCAACGACGTCAGAGAGGTGATGAGTCCTGACGGTCATATATTAAACGGATCATCACGTTAAGTTGATCTTAGTCTCAAACAGGACTAACGTATCCTTAACGAATGTTTAAGTTGATCTTAGCCTCAATACGGCTAATGTATCCTTAAACTAAAAACACCAAACCCAAATCTAAGTAAATACGGATTTGGACCAATCCACGTCCTACGGGTACGGCATTACTCAGTCTTCGTATACAATCCACGGGCAACCACAAATAAAACAAACACACACGACACGAAGTGAAATTCTGGAGAAGGAGAAAGTTGTTGCCGCGATGCGGTAGCGTAATTAACTGCAGGGGCTTGCGCCTGCAGGGAAGAGCGTCCCCACAATCAAAAACCCCTCAAGCGAGGGGGAATCTGACGAAGTCTGCTACATCGGCCGCATCCGTCTAAACCTCCGATACACGGTGCCATAAAACAACTTGGCATCTTCAGAGAGGTGGATGGATAAAACCAAATAGCATCTGCCCCGAATCTCAGCGTCAGGACCTCGCGGTCTTGTGCGCCGTCTTTCGGAGGGGAACACCAAACACCAAAATCTAGCAACCAAGCATGCAAATGGTTAGCGATACTACCTTCGACGCGTGTTCACCCAATCGTGGAAGACCCCTCCAAGCTCCGTGTATGCCGTCCGGATCAAGCTTGAATGGCGACCGCCTTTACCGAAGATAATCCATCCGAGGGAACCGATCCAAGCTCCAGCTTCACCTAGTGAAGCAACCGACGCTCTATACTCGCTACGAATGGAGAATGGGGATGTAGGAATATTTCACCATCATTTTCTCTCTATTTTCTATGCTCTGGATAGAAAGCAAGATGAAGGAGGATAGGGTGAAGAACAAGAAGCCATGAAGAAAAATGGGTAAGTCTTCAAGTGTAGAAAAGAATGACTTGATTCTTTTCAACCATGGAAGAATAGTGTATCCAAATGAAATGTATCATATAATAATCAACCCATACCTCTCTATCATGCACTTTAACACCTCATCCTCCACCTCATTCTTGATTTTCTATAAAAGAAAAATCAACAAATGAAGTGTCCATCTTCTAGAACAAATTCTGTATAAATACGGAATACAACCCGGTATACGTATCGAAATACATATACGCGTATTCATACAAAAAATACGAATAGCCAAGAGAGAAAAAAAATTATGAACAATAATACTAGAATATACATATTAAAAATATACATATAAATTATTAAATCAAAACCTGATTTAAGAATCCAGATTAATCCTAAGCCGCTAGTATTATCAACCGTCCGATTAAAGTCCATATAGCCTGTATACGTATTTAATCGGACACCCTGTATGTACCAACATACGTCATCTACTTCATATTGCTTGAACCAGGAAAACCCTCTGTACGGGACTCTAAAGACTCGACTCTACGCTAGCAGTGATTTACTGGATAAATCCAAAAACCACAAGCACGTTAGCGGCACTAGCTGTACGTAACGACTACCCAGGTATCTTTCGAAAGGGAGGTCGATAATCAAGTCCGTCCATTCCCTACTGAGCCTGAATGTGACAATCTCCACACAGTCCGGTCTCTTCGTCTGAGAGTATCGCATACCGGGTCTAGGGGGTGGAAACGTCAGACCCCTAATAACCCGATAAGTTGTGTCGGAGTCAAACTCATCACCAACCGAGAAACTTCAGAATCATATCAGTAATATCATCTACCGTGGCCACGGATTTAGGGTGATAGCCAACCGAACACAGCACGACATCGACTCCAAATATCAGGAGAGACGAATCCCCAACAATCGCTCACAGCCTCCATGTGGCTCGGGACTGTACCCGACTAAAACCTATTTGCACGACTCCTTTGAGCCATGGTAGGATAGTAATCAAAGTACAGTGGGAACACACACGAAACAAATGACGATCTCAGGTCAAAAGACTAACCTGTACTACTGCCACTCAAGAACTTCCATCTGACGATACATATAATACCATCTAGAAGCTCTCGGCGAGTCCGTCCAGTGTACACACCTCCAGTGAGCACCTGTATACTATCTTAGGTGACATATGTTAGAGATAGTGCCCTCAGAGCCAATTATTGGATCACAGGCACGTGATTGCAATGATTGATGGAGGACCTATCCCGATAGGACAGTCTTACTCGAGATGATAGTATGCTATCTGGTTTATCTTTATCATCGTGTACTGCTTTAGGTGACCTTACAAGTCATTATTGCGCATTGATAGAGCCTCTAGGATTCTTGCATGACTGCCAGCAGTATGAGGGCAATCATATACGTGGGAGTTGGTAGTCTATAAGCACATCCTTAAAAGGTCCCTAGTCGTGGGAGTTTCGAGACAGGGCATCGATACTCCAGAGTAGACTAGTGTATACAGAGTGTAGGGTTCCTAAGCACGCTAATGAGGTCTCACAAGGCATCAACCATGCCAATTTCAAATTTTAGGGGTGCCGAGAAACCCTAACACGGATCGTTAACTAGATGTATAGGCTATGCGATGCAAGTTAACGACTTTAACTTAAAAGGAAAGGGGCTACAACCTTTGTAGATCCGGTTCTCCACCTCCATAGCTCCGCAATGAAGTCTCCTCGCTGTCCAAATCGAATCCCGGGCTCTAGCGTCGGCTTCATCGGAAAAATAGGCGGGTTAGGTCATCGACAACGATGCCGAAGATGATCTACGTCGAGGCATCACAAGATCAAGCTCCAACTTCAACAAGCCATGAAAACTTGTGAAGAAAACAACCTATACTACTTGGCAAGAGGTAGAGGATGAAGAAATAGGAGGTGGGTTCACTTTAGAATTGGATTTCTCACTCTTTTCATCAAATCACCATTGATGAAAGCTAGGTTTTCTTCTTGAAGAAGAAAAAGACGAAGATAATATTATGATAAGTTGATTAAATCCAAAAGAAAAATGAATACTTATCATAATATGAACCATGGTTATGTGTAGAGAGTTGACTAAGGTTAGATGAATGGTTAGGGTTAAGGATGAAGACAAAGTGGTCACTTTGGTCAAAGCTTCATGAAGCTTCAACAAGCTTCATGAAAGAAAGAAAGAAAGAAACCATTTTGTTTTCTTTTGCCATTTCTTTTTAATCTAAATTAAAAGGATAAATGAATGATAAAATAAAAACCCTAACCATTTACTTAACCAAGGTTTAATTCTTTACACAAAAACCCTAGCAATAATGTATCATCAAACATGATACAATCATGTGCACAAAAGTATATCACATATACAACTTGCACAATCCAAGTGAGAAAATCCATTTAAAGTGAACCAATACTAGTTAATGCAAAGTAATATATCAAATATATAATTATACATTAAATCATTAAATCAACACTTAATTTAACGACCCGGTCATATCGCATATAACCGACTAGTATCCTATGTATCGGCTTACCGAATCAATCCTTGATTCGATAACTAGGTTATATCGCATACAACCAATCAATACATTCATCGCGAGAATGGAATACGGTATCACATACACGCATTATTCTCGGTCCCGCACATATCTCATATGCGCTCCTATTTCGTTTCGCTTGAGCCAGGAAACCTCTGTGTAGGACTCTAAAGACTCGTCAATACGCCGGCAGCAGGTGATGATCATATCAAACACCCACAAGCCGCAAGCGGTCTGCTAAACGTAACGGCCACCCGGGTATTGAGCGATCAGAAGATCGACGAGCAAGCCCGCTCACACTCCTGTGAATCCAACCAGTAACACTTACCGTACAGTCCGGTCTCGTCGTCTGATATGTCGCATATCTTGCCTAGGGGTGGTAAACGTCAGACCCCAATAGCTCGATAAGTCGTGTCGATATGAGGTGTATAACAGTTCGAGAAACTACTGGTAACACTTACCAGTAAATCTCAGCAACCTTGGCCAGGGATTTCCGGTTATAGCCAATCGAACACAGCGCAACATCAACTCCCTATACCGGGAGAGACGAATCCCCTCCTATCGCTCATTGCCTCCATGTGATTCGGGACTGTACCCAAAAACCACCGTTTTGCACGCCCTCTTGGACGTGGTAAGGTGGAAATCAAAGCACAGTGGGAACCACACAAGACTCTATGACGATCTCGGGTCAACAGACTACTCTGTACCAGTGTCACCAGAGAACTGCCATCTGACGTAAGGTATAATACCATCTGGGAGTTCTCGGTGAGTCCATCCGGTGTACCCAGTCTCTACTGAGCACCCGTATATCATCTCTGATGTCAAACACCAATGGATATGGGATCATCCATCGCCCATCTGTATGGGTCGAGAAGGTATACGCTAGTCTACTCTGGTATATCGATGCCCCGTCTCGATATACCCACGACTAGGGACTTTGAAGGATGTACTTATGGACTACCATGTCCCCACTAGTATGATCCGCATCATAGTCCAGGTAGTCAAGTACACATCCTAAGGGCTTTACCAACATGTAATAGAGAGACAATCTGTGTACACGTTAAGGTAAAGAGCAACCAGATAGTATACTATCATGTCGAGCAAGAAAGTCCTCCCTATATATGTCCCAGCATCCACTACAATATACATCATATGTATAGTAATGGCCTCTAGGGCATACATATAACTAACAATCTCCCACTTGCACTAGGGCCATCTGTAGCAGTGGTTATAGTATCTCATACTCAACCATCCCATAAAAGTCTCTCTCTGGGAATAGGCCTTCGTGAGTGGATCCGCCGTGTTATCCTCTGAGTCTGCACTCCTAACCTCGATCATCCTGGAGATCAAACATCTCCATGATCAGGTGATACTGCCATAGATTATGTCTGGATCACTGATGGGACGGACGTTCCTTGGCATAAGCCACAACTCCATTGTCACACAATGGGAGGAACCTAGTTCATCTTATGAACTAATATACACCCAAACTTCCTCTTTGGTAGTATCTTCAATAGCGATGTTACCAGCCTTTATTGTCTAGTTTGCCATGGTATCTAGATTGGAACTCTTCCAACATACCGTCCCTTTACTGAGGGTAAAGACAGTGCCTGTGACTGACATTCAGTCGTCTTTATCACCCTGGAACTTTTCCAGTGATTCTCCCCAGGATCGATTGATACCATCTCACTACATCTAGTGAGAATCCTAGCATCCAATTACATCTATCTCATAGATGAAAACTCAGGATTTAAGAGGTATCACTTTGATCCTATTTGGAGAATCCTTGTGATAATAGGAGATTGACCGATCGTAGTATAGGAAACTCTTTTCCTATCAAGAGTATGTTGTCTACGTACAATACGAAGATGACCACCTTACTCTCTACTACCCTTTTGTATATACAAGGTTCGTATACCATTTTGATGAAGTCAAACACTTTGACTATCATATCAAATTAGACGTTCCAACTCCGCGATGCCTGCTTCATTATGTAAAGCAACTTGCACACGTTTCCGCCGCTCCCACTGTTTACGAAGCCCTCTGGCTGTGTTCTTATAGACGTTCTCTTCTAAATCATTATTTAGAAAAGTAGTCATGGCACCCAACCACCAGATATCGTAGTCATGGTATGTAGCCGTGGCAAGTAGGATCTGGATAGACTTAAGCATATTCCCAGGAAAAGGTTTCATCATTATCCGTGCCTGGTCGATGACGAAAACCTTTAACAAGTCTAGCTTTGAAAGTCTCAACTTTTCCATCTATACCAAGTAATCTTCTCAAGATATACTTGCTCCTGATGGGGATTTAACCTTTTAGATATCGCAACCAAAGTCCATACTTTGTTGGTGTATATGGATTCCATCTCAGATTGCTAAGCATCCAGCCATTCTTACAGAGTCCCTACTCTTGATGGCCTGCTCGAAACTAGTTGGGTCATCATCTCATGATGCAATCCTTGCTCCCACTGTCATCGAGAAACTGAAGTATCTCTCAAGCAGGTGAGGAACCCCGCTAGATCGGCGGAGAGGCTGAGGTTCGTCGGGAACTATTGAATCCTTTGGTTCTGTCAAATCATCAGCTGCAGTTTGTATAGCTGGAACATTTCCAGTTCTACATAACTGACCTTGCCTCGAGCTTGTCCGGATTTTGCATTTGACATAGGCCAGACAATCCTAAATCTTAACTTACTTAAGAGATAGGCTCTTCCCATACCATATCTCATATGGAATGGTAGGCACTGATTTGATTCGAACCTAATTCAATAGGTATGCAGCTTCTCAAGTGCACAACCCCAAAAAGGAAATAGGTAACTCAGTAATACTCATCATAGAGCACACGATATCTAATATTGTACGATTGCTCCGCCCTGATACACCGTTGTGCTGTGGTGTATTCAGAGGAGTAGTACGGAGAGAGAATCTCATTCTCCTTTAGAATGGTCCAGGAATGCCATGCACAAGTATTCTCCTCCTTGATCTCATCATAGGACATAATACTTATACCCGGTTATTGGTTCTCTACTTCTAACTTATATTCCGTGAATACCTCAAAAGGTTCGGACTTATGTTTCAACAGGAACATATGACTGAATCTTGAGAGATTATCAGAGAATATAATGAAGTATAAAGAACCAGTCCTGGCATGTGTAGACAGGAGACTTTACATACATCATCATGCATCAGTCCTAAGAGTTTACTAACTCTTTCTCTGTTTTCAGTAAACGGAGCTATGGTCATCTAATCTTTATGACATGACTGGCAAGTTTTACAAGATGTAAATTCAAACTAATTTAAATATGCATCTAAAATGTAACTTCAGCCAGTCGGGTCGCATTGATGTGACCTAGTCTACAATACCTCAAGAAGGATCCGTTCATTTCTGAACTCTTCCTCTTGTGTATGTTCTGTATACTAAAGAACTGTAGTTTGATTTAGAACGTCAATGCTTTTAGATAACGTGCCTGAACCGATCAACTTTTGATATAGGAAATGTTCAAAACATTATCCATCAATACAAAATTTTATCATTTCTTTACTTATAAAGAGACTGATATGATTTTGTATATCAGGTTCGGTATCTAATAGCATTTGTTCAGAATCAATGTATTGGTAATACAGGGTGACAGTGACCAACAGACTTGGCTGCAACACTTGCCCCGGTTTCTGTCTCATGAAACTTATCACCCGTTCTCAGTTTTTCTACCTTTTTGTAGCCCTATGTAACAGATTACATATCTGGGATCCTGATCCGGTATCAAATACCCAGGATTCGGAGGATACTGAGAAACAGTTCTTTGTAATGAACACATCCGAAGATGATGCATCAGCATGCACTCTCTTCGTTTGGGCGGCATGGGAATCTTGGTATTCCCCTATTTCCTGCTCTGTCTTATAAAAATTATAAGTTGGAGCGGGACTAACGTTCCCCAGCTCAGTATAACAAGCGGGTTAGGTCAATATTCCGTATTATTATCTTGATTAAGGCGTGATATGGTCGCTACCAGGAGAGAGAGAGAAGAAAACACCCAGCGTATTCTCTTGCAAGATCAGATTGGTTATTATTTTATCTAATCAGGATGGCTCCCACTGTTTTTTATCAAATCTTCCTTCAAACCCTAAAAGGAAAGACTAGCCGGGATTAATTACACACTACAAGTTCGCCAATCTTTCAGCCAGGCCAGTGTCGGTACTTTGAGGGTGGTGCCCCGTGCTTTCGCACGGACCTAATTAATGTAAACCTCGTTTTCCCAGAGGCGTAACCTCGTTAACACCTTTCTAGACACCTACTTGATCGGCTAATTGTAATGTATAAAACTCTCCCAGGAGTAACAATTACTCGCAGCGGGTATCGGGATCCAACTATCTCATAGAAGGTATGCAATCTCATTGCAAATTTCAACACTTGAAATTCCCGATAATTTTTCCCCTAGCACCCTATGACCTTGACGAAGGTCAACAAACCATAGGCTACTAGTCAAGTTCAACCCGTCATTTCTTGATCGAATTAAACCCACCCGCACGACCCTTGACGGAGGTCAACAAGGCCGCACGACTACCCTAATCCAATCTGCATCATATGCATAAACAGATAAATACTAGTTAGCTACCGCACACTACGCCTTGACGGAGGTCAACAAACGTAGCACGAATACTAAGTAGGACTTATCTGAAATGACGGAGGGCTACGACAGGTTTTTCTGAAAACCTATTGCGTAATGAACTTGATATCGTTGTAGAATCAAATGATTTTGAAATGGAGTGTCTTTAAGGCTTTTCTAGTTTTGCTAAAGGAGTCACTCCCGGTGAAGGGATCGTCGGTCCTTTCCTCGTCGAATGAGGTGCGGGATATATCATATATATCTCTGTGCAAAGCAAAAACTCTTAAAAGCAATCAAAAACAAACCGAGTGTGTAGCATCTGCCAGTTATTGCTAAAGGAGTCACTCCGGTGAAGGGATCTCGGTCCTTTCCTTATCGAATAAGGTGCAAGATATATCATATATACCGCTGTGCAAAGTAAGAACTGTAGCTACCTGTTTTATTTTTGAAATCGATTCTACAACATCTTAGGTTTCTTTTACTTTCATTAATCATATTAATGAAGTCCTATCATTTAAAATATACCTAAACATCACAGATAAATACGACGTACACTTATGCCATCCGCATTCGCCTCGATGTCCCCTCATGCACCGTTAGGTTAGGTAACTAACGGCAGAGCGGGGCAGGGCTAGCGCGGGTGTAAAACATAAGTACGTCTATATAATATATCATATATACTATATACTGTATCTATCACAGAACATCACATGATCACATCACAGATATCGCAGCAGAAGAAACATATGAAATATTGGATATACTAGGACGTCCGTGTTTTCAATACGAGCAGTATAAACACGGATTCCACGGTCGTGATGAATAGCCAAACCCACACGCCTAGACCCCTACGAGAGCGGCAAGCAACCCCTACTAATTCTAGAGTTAGGAGACCCGGCCTCGACTCCTCGAGTTGGTCTCCCACTGGACTCCAGAACCCGTTTACTTGTGCCCTCATCCTTGGGTCTATCCTAGTGCGGAAAAGAAATAATATACAAACGGTGACAACTTCTGCAACCTGGAAGTGCCCCAATAAAAGAATATTACATACAAGCTTTTACATGAATGAAAATGAAAAACACTCATCTCACATAAAAAAACCCCGCTATTCACAACACGACGATCCAATATAACATATCCAGCACACATAACATCACATGTCATCAACGTAAGTAAATATGCGCATCCCAATTGTCGTTGACATATAGAACGAAACCGGCGACAACACATATTACACTTACGGTCACAGAAAAGAAAGTGTAAAACTACAACAGTTGGAATCCGTAACCTCCTCAGACATCGCATGCCTGACCAAATGAATTTCTTAGACATCGCATGTCTAACAATTATAAACCCCGCATTTTAGTCTCAAATCGAAAACACTTTTCAATATAAAGTCGGGTAATTCAACAAGATTCCCGACATTCTGATCGAATGCTCGTCGCAAACTTCAGTAGGCGGCCGCACCCCCGATGCTGCCGACGAAGTGCACCAAGGCGGAACACCGCTGCCGCGAGCATCCGAACGGATGCTTTCGGCGACGGGGTTCTCCTACAGTCACTTGGTCGGGGCTATGGAGTGAGGCTGTCTATTAAGTTTACCCGGCGAGTATTCGCGTACGCTACGTGATTGCAACGGACTTTGATCGCATCAAAATTCTGTGGCAACCGATCAAGTGAGACTAAAGTGCTGTGTTTATAACATTCATTCAGTTATCACATAACTACTTGTGAATTCCAATTATTGTATCCCTATTCCAGATAAACAGAAAATGTTAAACTTTCCGATCGAACAGTCAAACACCCAAGTTTTGCCGATACAGATCAACATATGAAACAAGTTTAAAAAACATCCAGTTCATGCCTCAGTACCAACTGTCCAACCGTAGAAGGGTCAAGCCAACGCCTCACATGTGGCACGCGTACTGCCCCAAACCTAAGGTTCAAAGGGCAGTTCAAGACGGTCACATAATCGAGTTAAGGTTTGTTGTCTTCTAGAGGGACTATCGCATTATTTGCACTACTTAGAACGTCATTAAACTACGGAAAGTCCAACAATTGGAAATTTCCCGCAGGGAAAAAGTGGGTATTTATATCCGGTCGAACTTTTTAACATATTCTAAAATTACCCGGAAAAAACACACACTGACAAAATTAGACAATCCGGTCGAAACACCGAGGTTCCCTATACAACCCAGAAAATTCAACTCTTGAATAAATATTAAAAATTCCCAGGAAAAACCAGCACTACAAAGTAGGAGTTACTGTGGCAAAATTCTATGCATGAAGAGACTAAAGGGGCCGCGGAACCGCCGCTATTAGCATGCTAATGCCGCGGTTCCGCCGCGCTTTGGTGGACATAGGAGTACGGGCTTTACAGTAATTCTTAGAATCTCCTGCTGATTTTTCTGCATATTTTTAATCTGGAAAAAGCCCAGTTTTTCAAAATTGTCCAGAGAGCAAATTTGGGTTTGGGTTTTGATTCGATCGGACTTCTAATTCCGTCTACGCATCGCCTAAGGCTCTAGCTATGCTCTGATACCACTGTAGGGTTCCTAGGCACGCTAAAGAGGTCTCACAAGGCATCAACCATGCCAATTTCAAATTTTAGGGGTGCCGAGAAACCCTAACACGGATCGTTAACTAGATGTATAGGCTATGCGATGCAAGTTAACGACTTTAACTTAAAGGAAAGGGCTACAACCTTTGTAGATCCGGTTCTCCACCTCCATAGCTCCGCAATGAAATCTCCTCGCTGTCCAAATCGAATCCGGGCTCTAGCGTCGGCTTCATCGGAAAAATGGGCGGGCTAGGTCATCGACAACGATGCCGAAGATGATCTACGTCGAGGCATCACAAGATCAAGCTCCAACTTCAAACAAGCCATGAAAATTTGTGAAGAAAACACCCTATACTACTTGGCAAGAGGTAGAGGATGAAGAAATAGGAGGTGGGTTCACTTGTAGAATTGGATTTCTCACTCTTTTCATCAAATCACCATTGATGAAAGCTAGGTTTTCTTCTTGAAGAAGAAGAAGAAGAAGATACTATTATGATAAGTTGATTAAATCCAAAAGAAAAATGAATACTTATCATAATATGAACCATGGTTATGTGTAGAGAGTTGACTAAGGTTAGATGAATGGTAGGGTTAAGGATGAAGACAAAGTGGGTCACTTTGGTCAAAGCTTCATGAAGCTTCAACAAGCTTCATGAAAGAAAGAAAGAAAGAAACCATTTTGTTTTCTTTTGCCATTTCTTTTTAATCTAAAGTAAAAGGATAATGAATGATAAAATAAAACCCTAACCATTTACTTAACCAAGGTTTAATTCTTTACACAAAAACCCTAGCAATAATGGTATCATCAAACATGATACAATCATGTGCACAAAAGTATATCACATATACAACTTGCACAATCCAAGTGAGAAAATCCATTAAAGTGAAACCAATACTAGTTAATGCAAAGTAATATATCAAATATATAATATACATAAAATCATTAAATCACACTTGATTTAACGACCCGGTCATATCGCATATAACCGACTAGTATCCTATGTATCGGCTTACCGAATCAATCCTTGATTCGATAACTATGTTATATCGTATACAACCAATCGATACATTCATCACGAGATGGAATACGGTATCACATACACGCATAATTCTCGGTCCCGCACATATCTCATATGGCGCTCCTATTTCGTTTCGCTTGAGCCAGGAAACCTCTGTGTAGGATTCTAAAGACTCGTCAATACGCCGGCAGCAGGTGATGATCATATCAAACACCCACAAGCCGCAAGCGGTCTACTAAACGTAACGGCCACCCGGGTATTGAGCGATCAGAAGATCGACGAGTAAGCCCGCTCACACTCCTGTGAATCCAACCAGTAACACTTACCGTACTGTCCGGTCTCGTCGTCTGATATGTCGCATATCTCGCCTAGGATGGTAAACGTCAGATTCCAATAGCTCGATAAGTCGTGTCGATATGAGGTCTATAACAGTTCGAGAAACTACTGGGTAACACTTACCAGTAAATCTCAGCAACCCTGGCCAGGGATTTCCGGTTATAGCCAATCGAACACAGCGCAACATCAACTCCCTATACCGGGGAGAGACGAATCCCCTCCTATCGCTCATTGCCTCCATATGATTCGGGACTGTACCCAAAAACCAACCATTTTGCACGCCCTCTTGGACGTGGTAAGGTGGAAATCAAAGCACAGTGGGAACCACACAAGACTCTATGACGATCTCGGGTCAACAGACTACTCTGTACAAGTGTCACCAGAGAACTGCCATCTGACGTAAGGTATAATACCATCTGGGAGTTCTCGGCGAGTCCATCCAGTGTACCAGTCTCTACTGAGCACCCGTATATCATCTCTGATGTCAAACACCAATGGATATGGGATCATCCATCGCCCATCTGTATGGGTCGAGAAGGTATACGGCTATGGTATATCGTTTGTTGCTCCCCCGCTGCCCCCCTCCCCCCCCCTTGATTTTGGCCCGCTTGCATGCTCTGGGAGCACTCCACTCCGCCACCGTCTCGATATCCCATGACTAGGGACTTTGAAGGATGTACTTATGGACTACCATGTCCCCACTAGTATGATCCGCATCATAGTCAGGTAGTCAAGTACACATCCTAAGGGCTTTACAAACATGTAATAGAGAGGACAATCTGTGTACACGTTAAGGTAAAGAGAAACAGATAGCATACTATCATGTCGAGCAAAAAGTCCTCCCCTATATATGTCCCAGCATCCACTACAATATACATTATATGTATAGTAATTGCCTCTAGGGCATACATATAACTAACACAGAGGAGACCCCGACGAGGGGCGGTGGCCGGTCTCACAAGCCACTGGTGTCAGTTGGATCACCTAAGATGTATACAGGTGCTCATTGGGTTATGAGTACACCGGACAGGACTCGCCGGGAACATGCTAGTTGGTCTTATACCTGACGTCAGATAGCAGTTCCTGGTGACATGTGTACAGGTTAGTTCATCGACCTGAGATCGTCATTTGTCTCGTGTGAGTTCCTATTGTACTTTGATTACTACCCTACCACGCTCAACAGGAGACGTGCAAACAGGTTTTAGTTGGGTACAGTCCCGAGCCACATGGAGACAGTGAGCGGATCTGCAGGGGTTCGTCTCTCCCGGTATTGGGGGTGAGGTCGCGCTGTGTCTGGGAGAGCTATACACGAAGTCCTTGGCCAAGGCAGGAGATTTACTGGTAGGTATTCCAGTAGTATCTCAGGGGGTTCTGGGCTACACTCCAACATGACTTGTACCGCTTTTGGGGGTCTGACTTTTACCAACCCCCTAGGCCCGCCATGCGATGCTCATAGACGAATGGACCGGACTGTACGGATATTGTCACTGACAGGCTCAGTAGGGTGTCAGGATGAGTTCGCTCATCGACGTCCTTTTGGTCAATACCTGGTAGCCCGTCACGTATGGCTAATACCTCTGACGTGCTAGTGGTTAAATCCACAGCCAAAGTATTGACGAGTCTTTAGAGTCTCCCACAGACCGTTTTCTCAAGTTTCGGGCGAAACGCTGTAGAGGCCGTATGGAGATATGGCAGGGTTCGATCAGATACGTGCGGTATTGCACGGACCAAGATCGGACGGATAATACCAGCGGGCTTTGGTTTAAGCCGGATCCTAGTATTGTACAGTGTAGATTTTGTCTCATTGCATTTGTATTCGGTTGGAATACAAATGCGGGTATGTATATACTGTAGCGGCGTTTTCCTTTAATTTATTACGGGATCAGTTTTTTGAAGTTGCCAGTTTGCTTTCCGTTTCGGCCATTTTCCTTTATATCTTTCCTTGGCAGAAAATTGTTGGAGGAGGGCTTATTTGCAATTGTGCAAATTAGCATTGTGGAGGGTGGTCTTTGCATATTGTTGCTTCCTGATGGTTGCACCATCATTTGACTTCTTCACTCATCACGACTTGACTTTTTTATGACATGGTTGTTAATGATGGGGTTGATTTAGAGTGGGGTTTTTGTTGTGATCATTATATTTCACCATCATCATTTTCTCACTCTCTTGGAAGATGGCTTCCCCCCTTGACTTTTCCACTCTCCCATTCCTTGGATGAGAGGGCCGTCCACTATGGTGAGGAGAGAGTGATTCATTTTGTGTGAGCATTTTTGGTTCATTTCATTGCAAAAGAAAAGTACTCAAGTTCATTCCTCTTGCTCATTCTTCACCTCCACCAAAAAGGTAACTTCCTTAACCCCAAATGAGACATAGAGTTCCACATTATTCTACAGCACTTCTTGGGCACGTTGGCTCGCCAACTTCATGCCCGAGTTGCCTCGGTCCAGAGGTGGGAGCCCGTAAAAGAACCCGGCGATGTGGTGCCCTTCCGACGAGGAGTTGAAGACCGGAGATTCTGCGGGGAGATCGGGACGACGACGAAAAGACCGAAGGACACGGATCGCTCGGTATATCTATCTACCCCTTCTCTAGTTAGCTAGGACTATGTTAATGGCCCGATCCAGGTTTTATAGTGCGCGGTGGTGCCGGTTCAAAAGTTAAAGTAAAGTATCATTTCCGCATTTTGGCCTTGGATTGACGACCGGGGCGCCGCCGTGCACTTACATGGTATCAGAGCCATGCCATTAACCTAGTCTAGGTTGCTCTAACATGTTTACAAGTTCGATCGATCGGAATTTCCAAAAACCGCGTTTTCATTGCATCAGTTTTCTGTCGAAATTGTTTTAGCTCAGAAATTTTTTCAGTACATTGCAGAAATACATGCAGGGAATTATAAGCTTTCTGTTAAAATTTGGTGCTTGTTCTTACTATTCCACCGTGGAACCGCGGCCAAACCCATGCTTGGGCCGCGGTTCCGCCGCCACTTTGGATGTTCAATGCACCATTTTTTTACAGAGGCCTTCTGACTTGAAAATGGGGTTTTTGGTATATTATTTTTGGGCCCAGATTTTCTTTGAGTGCCGCAGTAGTGCTTGGGGCCCACTTAGGAAAATTTAATCGATCGAATATTTTAAACATATTAGTTCACAGTATTTACATTATATCTGCGACCGTGAATGTCATTTGATCGCTAAATCCTGTCTAACTGCTATAGCCCTTTTAGACGGATTTGCGAACGTGACATTCACGTTGATGTTCTGTGTTGTGCTGTGATGTTGCGGATTGTCGTGGTGGATAGCCTGGATGCAATGGTAGTACAGTTTTTTTATATGTACATTTGATATTGCGGGGCGAGCGTCCGACATGTGGACTGCCGTCACTGCCTGTTTGTATATTATTCTTTTGGGGCACGACCGGGGTGAGGTCGATGTACCCGTTGTATGTATATTTTACTTTCTGTACTAGGATTACCCCAAGGTGGGGTGCACAGATAGCCGGGTTCTAGAGGGCAGCGAGCCCGCATCTCATGGCATTGAGATGGAGGGGGCCTCACTCTAGAATTGGCGGGTTATTCGCCGCACTCGTAGGGGGTACAGGTTGACCCAGGAGGGGTGCCCAAGTTACCGGATTCCGTGAAGTGTTGGGTGGTACATTCACGTTGCTGAAGGGGGCTGCCTCGCTTCAGGTTTTGGCGGGTAACTTGCCGCGCCCGTAGGGGTCTAGGATTTCATTGCACAGGCTATCCACACGACCAGGGGAACGTCGGGTTTCAGTAGCGGCTCTATGAAACCCGGGGATCCCAGATATCTGTTTCGTTCTGTGATGCTTATTACATTTCTATGATGTTGCATTTTATCACGCCTTGAGAGAATATTATATATTGATATATATACTAGTAGATGTTGTATATGTTTTGCATCCGCGCTAGTCCAGTCCCCGCTCTGTCGTTAGTTAAGTAACCTAACGGGTAATGACGGGAACCAGTGGCGAATGCGGATAGCATATACGTACATCATTGTTTTCCTTCTTTATTGGTGTGATCAATTGATGGGACTGCGTTGATTCGGATCAATGCAAGCTAAACAAACCTATTCTGATGTTGTTGGAACATTTTTCAAAAAAAGCTGTTATTGCAAAGACGTTCACTTTTGTTTTGCACAGTTGTATTCAGTTGGAATATCCTGCACCTCAGTCGACGAGGCAAGGGCCGAGATCCCTTTACCGGGAGTGACCTCTTGGACGGAAGTTTGCGTCAGGGCAATAACTTCACTATAGTCATTTACTTTTGCTTTGCATCGTGGTATTCAGTTGGAATATCCTACACCTCAGTCTACGGGGAAAGAGCCGAGATCCCTTCATCGGGAGTGACCTTTTTAGCAAAGGTTTTCGCCACTATATTTTTATAAAAGCTATCCCGTTCCTTCAACGATATCAAGTTCATTACGTTAAAGGTTTTCTCCAGAAACCATCCATAGCCCTCCGTCGTTTCAGACGGGTAGCACGTAGTATTCATGCTATGTTTGTTGGCCTTCGTCAAGGCATAGTGTATGGTAGCTGCTTGTTGCCTCTCTGCTGCATAGATAGATGCGTTGGTTTAGGACAGTCGTACTGCCTTGTTGGCCAAAGTCAAGGGTAGGTACGGGTGGGTTCAAATCAATCTGGAGAATGACGGGTAGAACTTGACATGTGACTTATGATTTGTTGGCCTTCGTCAAGGTCATAAGAGCATGGGGCAAAAATCACATCGGGAGTTTCTAAAGAAACTAAAACTTGCCAGATTTGCGCATACCTTCTGGAGTGTGATAACGTGAGCGGATTCCGTCACGTTATCATGCGATGATAGTTGGATCCCGATTCCCACTGATGAGTTAGTTTACTCCTCGGGTGACCCCGAATAATTCTTCTTTCAGGTTTGGAGGAGAATTTGAGGTTACAGTGGGAGGTTTCCAGATTAGATAAAGTGATAACCATTCTGATCTAGGTTAGAGTGCACGCTGAGTGTTTCTTTTCTCTCTTTCTTTGGCAGCAACCATGACCCGACCCTTGACTATAACTCAATGACCAAAATTAACCGAACAATCTTAAACACCGGCTCTTGGATTGTCAGAGTTGCAAACCTCATTGCCACTCCTACTTTTTCCCTTTTCTCCAGGACACCTCGTTTTACTACGAACATCCACTTCCATTGGACAAAACCATCGTATGGTTATATACGAACTCGAAGGAATTTATTCGAGGATGGTTTCCGGTTCTGGAGAAAACGAATAGGACTATTCAGTTGTCTTTTCCTTTTACCTTCTCTCAGGTTGCGAGTACTCCTTGGTTTAGGAGATAGTACACCTATTATGCAAATTGGATAGTCTTCTTCCAAACCATAGGCAGGTGCCGACCGGTAGGGAATGAAGAAAACCAATTAGCCTAACGATGGAGTATAGAAGGTATTAAGTAAAGACATATAAAGGGATTAGAAGGAGGGCAAAGTAAATTGCGACTGCTATTCACGACCAAACCAAGTATTTCATTACCACTCCCACTTCACCTTTGCATTTCTCCAGGACACTCCGTATCACTATGAAGATCCACAGTTTATTGGATACTCCATCGTATGGTTATATACGAACTCGAAAGGAACTTGTTCCAGTTCGGGGATGGATTCTGGTTCAGGAGAAATAGGAATAAGGTTTATTCAGGTGTCTTTTATCTTCACCTTCTCTCGCATTGCGAGTACTCCTAGGATTAGGACAGTACACCCATTATTCTTATTGGATAGTCTTCTTCCAAACCATAGGCTGGTGCCGAACGGTAGGGAAGGAAGAAAACCATTTAGCCTAAGAGGGTGTACAGAAGGTAATGACTAAAGACATATGAAGGGATGTGGAGAGATGGAATAGAAATATACGGTTACAGTTGTGAATCTGGATAATGGAAGAGGCATTACTAGGAATACCGAGATACCCCATCGAAACATTTTAATGTTTCAGTTTCACTGTGTACTGTTAAAAGAAAACTGATTTCCCAATCAGATCTTGCTCCAGGGTATGTATTTACCAGGTATGATTCTCACATATGTATGGTTTTACAGATGATGAGTGGGAGTAAGTTATTGGGAATTAGGTGATCATCCTCATTATATCGGGATTCATTGAAATTGGTGATATTTGAGGAAATCACCTAGGTGGTTTGCCGGACGGCAAATATTTGGTTTTGAATATCTGCTGTCATGCACCAATTTCAAATTGATATATCTGTACGTCTATTTTTATAGAGTGAGATATACCTTTTTGAAATTATGTCGATGGCATTTACCTATATCAGTGGATGGTTAGGTATGGAGCATTAAACAACGGTGTAATTCTTCTTAACCATATGTACAGTTTTTAACCTACGACACACAGGGATTGAGTTATCAGACTCAAGGGACTTATACAGAGTATTGTATGTTGTCCAGTGTCCGTTAGGACAGAGGGGTTGGTCCTCGTACTATATTCGGTTTACTTATGACTTCTCCAGTTCTTAGATAAGTGTTTCATAGAAACACAAGGTCTGAGTTTTGAGAAGTTATAGGTATATGAATAAAGCAGAGAACCAGGTATTGCAAGTATCGGGATTTTTCAAGGTGATCGAAGATGTAGATACTTGTGTATGGTATTCAGTTGATAGTAATGATTAAGAGAACTTGCTTCTCTTTCAGGTTACTCATAATTGGAAGCACTCCTAAGTTGAGTAACGCTGATCGGCCTCCTTCCATTTAGTTGACATGCACTGGAGACAACTGCATGATTTGAATCCGGTTCAATTAAATCAGTGTCTCTGGTTCTATATTGGATATAGAACAGTTCATATCTTAACGATGTTAAGGTACGGGGAGTTGTCCGGCTCATGCTTAAAATCAGACTCTGGATAACTCAAGGCGCGTTTCTGTAATGGCTGTTTGTAGGTTGACCCAGGCTATGACGAGGGTTGACTTTCTACCATCTGGAAGATCAATAGTGATATTGTTCTAGACTCGCCACAGTTTTAATAAAAATGGATTTTTTCAGAAAACAGTAGTGGGAGTATGGTAGAACTGGAAGTGATTCCAGAACCGCAAACGATTACTGAAAGTTTGATAGGAACCTAAAGATTCAATCTGGTTTGACATTCCATTGGCCACTCCGCAGATACGGTGGGTAACTTCAGGCACCCGAGAGGTACTCCGGTAGCCTCAAGGACGGTGACAGGGAAGTTCTTGTTTACCCAGACTTGCCATTGCTGTTGTTCTAGGCTGCGAAACCCGGCAGGAGGATGAGTATAGCATCGTTCTAAACTAGCTTTAGAAGTGTACGTCTATATGACTCTGCCAGAGGGTTGTCGTAGTCAGTGGGAGCAGCGGAAGCATTGGTGGACAAGTGGCTTATGTCTATTTATAGACTAAAGCAGAAGTAGCGGAGATAGATCATCTATTTCTGATATGACAGTCATAGGTTTGACTTCATCAGAATAGGGGATGGATCTGTTAAGAAGGTAGTGTAAGTCCGCGGGGGCGCCCCGGCCGTCGATCCGACGCCGGAAACACGGAAACAAAAACTTTGCAAACTAGCAAACCGGCACCACCGCGCACTTTCCACCCGGATCGGGCCATTAACCTAGCAACTAGCAAACTAGAAAAGAGTAGAGAAGCTATACCAAGCGATCCATGTCCTTCGGTCTTCGTCTCCACTCCGATCTCCTGCGGAATCTCCGTTCATCTCCTCCTCATCGGAAAGGGCACCACGTAGCCGAATACTTTTACGGGCTCCCACCTCTTGACCGAGGCAACTCGGGCGTGAAGTTGGCTAGCCGACGCGTCCAAGACTTGATGTAGGTGTAGTGTAGAACATGTTGTCTCTTTTGGGGTAGTGAAGTTGCCATGGATGGAGAAGAGAATGAAATTTTGGAGAGAGCTTGTGAACTTTGATACAAAATGAGAATGAGAATAATTTCCATACACCAAAGGAAAACCTCTCTCTCTTTTCTCCCATGAAGTGGCGGGGGTCTAATTGGAAAAATGAGAAGGGAATCAAAACCAAGGGAGAAGAATGTAGGAGATTAAGGGTGGTGACCATATCAAAAGCAAGCTTCACATCATACACTAAATCAATCTTAATCTCATTAATGCATGAAATGATGATGGAAAAGAATGGAATAAAAAGATGCTCTCATAATCAATCCATATGCAAGAAACCCCCTCCACAAATGTTATTTGCAAACTTGCAAATAACCCCCTCCATCGGAAAGTCCGGCCGTGAAGGAACAAAGGAAAACCGGCCGGAACGGAATGCAAACTGGCAACTTCAGAAAACCGATCCCGTAATAAATTACAGGAAAACCCCGCTACTGCATATATATGCCCGCATTTGTATTCCCACTGAACACAAATGCAAAGAGACAAAACTACACCATCTAATACTAGGATCCGGCTTAAGGCAAAGCTGGCTAGAAAAAACCGTCCGATCACGATCCGTGCAATACCGCACGTATCTGATCGAACCCTGCCATATCTCCATACGGCCTCTACAGCGTTTCGCCCGAAACTTGAGTAACTCTGTGCGTGGTGGACTCTAAAGACTCGTCAATACTATGGCTGTAGATTTAACCACTAGCACGTCAGAGGTATTAGCCATACGTGACGGGCCACCAGCTATTGACCAAAAGGGACGTCGATGAGCGAACTCATCCTGACACCCTACTGAGCCTGTCGGTGACAATATCCGTACAGTCCGGTCCGTTCGTCCATGAGCATCGCAAGGCGGGCCTAGGGGGTTGGTAAAAGTCAGACCCCCAAAAGCGGTACAAGTCGTGTCGGAGTGTAGCCCAGAACACCCTGAGATACTACTGGAATACCTACCAGCAAATCTCCTGCCTTGGCCAAGGACTTTTCATGTTCTGGCTCTCCTAGACACAGCGCGACCTCACCCCCAATACTGGGAAGACGAACCCCTGCAGATCCGCTCACTGCCTCCATGTGGCTCGGGACTGTACCCAACTAAAACCTGTTTGCACGACTCCTTTGAGCCGTGGTAGGGTAGTAATCAAAGCACAGTGGGAACTCACACGAGACAAATGAAGATCTCAGGTCGATGAACTAACTTGTACACATGTCACCTGGGAACTGCTATCTGACGTCTCGTATAATCCCTACTAGCAGGTTCCCGGCGAGTCCTGTCCGGTGTACTCATAACTCAATGAGCACCTGTATGCATCTTAGGTGAACCAACTGACACCAGTGGCTTGTGAGACCGGCCACCGCCCCTCGTCGGGGTCTCGACTGTATACACTAGTCTACCCCGGAGTATCGATGCCCTGTCTCGAAACTCCCACGACTAGGGACCTTTTAAGGATGTGCTTATAGACTCCAGCTCTCACGTATATGATCGCCCTCATATTGCTGGTAGTCAAGCAAGAATCCTAGGGGCTCTATCAACGTGTAATAGCGACTCGTAAAGTCACCTAAAGCAGTATACGATGATAAAGATAAACCAGATAGCATACTATCATCTTGAGTAAGACTGTCCTACTGGGACAGGTCCTCCCCTCAATCATTGCAATCACATGCCTGTGATCCAATAATTGACTCTGAGGGCACTATCTCCAACAATCTCCCACTTGCACTCAAGGCTAATTATTGCGATGTCGCATACTCACAGCCCGTGTGATACCGAACACCCAACTCCTCTACTAGTCAGTCTCACAAAGCCTGTTTGCGAAACTATTGCGTTCGAGGAATATTCTCAGTGAGTGGATGCGCTCTGGTGTTTCTTTCTATGTCTCTCTTTATCTCAAGATAGCGGAGAAAGCCATCTCCCGAAATGAGCAATACCTATCTTAGAATGTGTCTGGATATCTGATGGGACCTAGCTCATAAATGAACTCCAAATCCAAACTTCTTAGACTGTATCGTCAACTAAACTTAATCAGTATCCTGCGCCATGCCTTCCCTCAATATCCACCTGGACCACCTGTCCAAAATACTGTCCCTCGTCAGAGGGAAAACTATAACTCTGACAGCCACTCTGTCATCCATGTCACCTTGGAAGCCTGGAATGATAACTGTCTCCTAAAGGAGGTTGCCGTTATCATATCCCTAGAACATCCACTTATGTTCTAAAGCTGCTTCCGATTGTTTCTCCAGGATTGGATGAATATCAACTTATTGCACCTACTGCAAGAACAATATCTGGTGTGGTACTTGACATTTCATGATTGACTCAGTTGCCTAAGCAAGTGATCTGCCAATCATGCACATCCCTCTCCCCTTTAGTCTGTAAGACACCTTTAGAGAGGGTGACTCCATTACCTGCAGGTACACTACCGTGCTAGGAGTCTTCCATTCTAAATACTCATAGAATGCTATCAAAGTACCCTAATTGGGAAACCACCGAACTTTAGATCTAAAACTATAGATCTAGTTACCAGAATGTCTGATATAATATCCAAGTCCTGTGTAGAGAAACCACTGTGTGACGACCAAAGTATAACCGATCATAGTATAGGAATATCACTTCCTACTCTGTGTATGTCATCAAATACCAGGACATCACACCCTACTACCTTCTTAACAGATCCATCCCCTATTCTGATGAAGTCAAACCTATGACTGTCACATCAGAAATAGATGATCTATCTCCACTATATCTGCTTTAGTCTATAAATAGACATAAGCCTGATGTCCACCAATGCTTCTGCTGCTCCCACTGACTACGACAAACCTCTGGCAGAGTCATATAGACGTGCACTTCTAAAGCTAGTTTAGAACGACGCTATACTCATCCTGCTGCCGGGTCTCACAGTCTGGAACAACAGCAATGGTAAGTTTGGGTAAACAAGAACCTCCCTGCCACCGTCCTTGAGCATACCGAAGTACCTCTCGAGTGCATGAGGTTACCCATCTTATCTGCGGAGTGGCCAATGGAATGTCAAACCAGATTGAATCTTTAGGTTATTATCAAATCTTCAGTAATCGTTTGCGGTTCTGGAATCACTTCCAGTTCTACCACACTCCCACTACTGTTTTCTGAAAAAATCCATTTTTAATTAAAACTGTGGCGAGTTAAGAACAATATCACTATTGAACTTCCAGATGGTAGAAAATCAACCCTCGTCATAGCCCGGGTCAACCCACAAACAACCATTACAGAAACGTGCCTTGAGTTGTCCAGTGTCTGGTTTTAAGCATAAGCCGGACAACTCCCCGTACCTTAACAATGTCAAGATATGAATTGTTCTATATCCAATATAGAAATAGAGGCACTGATTTAATTGAACCAGATTCAAATCATGCAGCTGTCACCAGTGCATGTCAACTAAATGGAAGGAGGCCAATCAGCGTTACTCAACTTAGGAGTGCTTCCAATTATGAGTAACCTGAAAGAGAAGAAAGTTCTCTTAATCATTACTATCAACTGAATACCATTCACAAGTATCTACATTTTCGATCACCTTGAAGAATCCCGATACTTGCAAAACCTGGTTCTCTACTTTATCCACATACCTATAACTTCTCAAAACTTCGACCTTGTGTTTGTACGAAACACTTGTCTAAGAACTAGAGAAGTTATAAGTAAACCGAATATAGTACGAGGACCAACCCCTCTGTCCTAATGGACACTGGACAATATACAATACTCTGTATAAGTCCCCTGAGTCTAGTGACTCATTCACTGTGTGTCGTAGGTTGAAAACTGTACTATGGTTATGAAGAATTACACCGCTGTTGAATGCTCCTTACCTAACCATCCACTGGTATAGGTAAATGTCATAGGCATAATTTCAAAAAGGTATATCTCACTCTATAAAGATAGACGTACAGATATATCAATTTGAAATTGGTGCATAACAACGGATATTCAAAACCAAATATTTTCCGACCGGCAAACAACCCAGGTGGCTTCCTCAAATATCACCAATTACAACGAATCCCGATATAATGAGGATGGTCACCTAATTCCCAATACCTTACTCCCACTCATCATCTGTAAAACCATACAGATGTGAGAGTCATACCTGGTAAATACATACCCTGGAGCAAGTGTCTAATCGGGAAATCAGTTTTCTATTAACAGTACACAGTGAACCTGAAACATTGAAATGTTTCGATGGGGTATCCTGGTATTTCTAGTAATGCCACTTCCATTATCCATATTCTCGACTGTAACCGTATAATTCTTTGCCATCTCTCCACATCCCTTCATATGTCTTTAGTCATTACCTTCTGTACACCCTCTTAGGCTAAATGGTTTTCTTCCTTCCCTACCGTTCGGCACCAGCCTATGGTTTGGAAGAAGACTATCCAATAAGCATAATGGGTGTACTGTCCTAATCCTAGGAACACTCGCAATGCGAGAGAAGGTGAAGATAAAAGACAACCGAATAAACCTTATTCCTATTTCTCCTGAACCAGGATCCATCCCCGAACTGGAACAAGTTCCTTTCGAGTTCGTATATAACCATACGATGGATTATCCAATAAACTTGGGATCTTTGTAGTGATACGGAGCGTCCTGGAGAAATACAAAGGTGATTTAGGATTGGCGAAGAAATACTTGGTTTGGTCGTGAATAGCAGTCGCAATTTACTTTGCCCTCTTACTAATCTCTTTCTTTGTCTTAACTTAATACCTTCTGTACACCGTTTAGGCTAATTAGTTTTCTTCATTCCCTACCGTTCAGCACCAGCCTAAGGTTTGGAAGAAGACTATCCAATTTGCGTAATAGGTGTACTATCTCCTAAGCTAAGGAGTACTCGCAATCTGAGAGAGAAGGTAAAAGGAGAAGACAACTGAATAGTCCTATTCGTTTTCTCCAGAACCGGAAATCATCCTCGAATTCCTTCGAGTTCATATATAACCATACGATGGTTTTGTCCAATGGAAGTGGACGTTCGTAGTAATACGGGGTGTCCTGGAGAAAAGGGTAAAAGTAGGAGTGGCAATGAGGTTTGCAACTCTGACAATCCAAAAGCCAGTGTTAAGAAGGTTCGGTCAACTTGGTCACTGAGTCATAGTCTAAGGTCGGGTCAATGGTCGCTGCCAAAGAGAGAGAGAAAAGAAACACTCAGCGTGCACTCTAACCTAGATCAGAATGGTTATCACTTTATCTAATCTGGAAACCTCCCACTGCAACGTCAAATTCTTCCCCAAACCTGAAAGAAGAATTAGCCGGGATCACCCGAGGAGTAAACCAACTCATCAGTGGGAATCGGGATCCAACTATCATCGCATGATAACGTGACGGAATCCGCTCACGTCATTACACTCCAGAAGGTATGCGCATATCTGGCAAGTTTCAGTTTCTTTAGAAACTCCCGATGTGGATTTTTACCCCATGCTCTTATGACCTTGACTTTGGCCAACATATCATAAGTCACATGTCAAGTTCTGCCCGTCATTGTCCAGGTTAATTTGAACCCACCCGTACATACCCCTGACTTTGGCCAAAATAGTAGTACGACTGTCCCAAACCAACGCATCTATCTATGCTGCATATGAATACCCAACAGCTACCAAACACTGTGCCTTGACTTTGGCCAACATACACAGCTTGAATACTATTAACTATCCATATGAAACGACGGAGGGCTACGAATGGTTTCTGGCGAAAAACTTTAACGTAATGAACTTGATATCGTTGAAGGAACCAGATAGCTTTGAAAAATATAGTGACGAAAACCTTTGCTAAAGAGGTCACTCCCGATGAAGGGATCTCGGCTCTTTCCCCGTAGAATGAGGTGCAGGATATTCCAACTGAATACCACGATGCAAAGCAAAAGCAATCGGCTATAGTGAAGTTATTTCCCTGACGCAAACTTCTGTCCAAGGGGTCACTCCCGGTGAAGGGATCTCGGCCCTTGCCTCATCGACTGAGGAGCAGGATATTCCAACTGAATACCACTGTGCAAAACAAAAGTGAACGTCCTTGCAATAACAGCTTTTTGAAAAGTGTTCCAACAACATCAGAATAGGTTTGTTTATCTTGCATTAATCCGAATCAACGCAGTCCCATCAATTGATCACACCATAAAGGAACGAAAATAATGACGTACGTATATGCCATCCGCATTCGCCACTGGGTCCCGTCATCACCCGTTAGGTTACTTAACTAACGACAGAGCGGGGACTGGACTAGCGCGGATGCAAAACATATACAACATCTACTAGTATATATATAATATCTAATTTTCGCTCAAGGCGTGATAAAAAGCAACATCACAGAAATGTATAGCAACACAGATCAATACAGATATCTGGGATCCCCCGGTTTCACAGAGCCGCTACTGAAACCCGACGTTCCCCTGGTCGTGTGGATAGCATGTGCAAAGAAATCCTAGACCCCTACGGGCGCGGCAAGTTACCCGCCAAAACCTGAAGCGAGGCAACCCCCTTCAGCAATGTGAATGGACCACCCAGCACTTCACGGAATCCGGTAACTTGGGCACCCCTCCTGGGCCAACCTATACCCCCTACGGGTGCGGCGAATAGCCCGCCAATTCTAGAGTAAAGCCTCCTCCGTCTCAATGCCATGAGATGCGGGCTCGTTGCCTTCTAGAACCCGGCTATCCGTGCACCCCTCCGTGGGGTAACCCTAGTACAAAAAGTAAAATATACATACAATGGGTATATCGACCGCATCCTGGTCGTGCCCTAAAATAATAATACAAACAGGCAGTGACGGCAGTCCACATGTCGGACGCTCGCCCCGCAATATCAAATGTACATATAAAACAAAACTGTACTACCACTGCAACCAGGCTATCCCCCACGACCGATCCGCAACATCACAGCACAATCACAGAACATCAATGTGAATGTCACGTTCGCAAATCCGTCTAACCGGGCTATAGCAGTTAGACATGATTTACCAATCAAGTGACATTCACGGTCGCAGATATAATGTAAATACTGTGAACTAATGTGTTTAAACTTTTCGATCGATCAAATTTATCGAAGTGGGCCCCAAGTATTACTGTAGCACTTAAAGAGAGTCTAGGCCCAAAAAGAATATTCCAAAAACCCCATTTTCAACCCAGGAGTTCACTGAAAAAATTTGGTCCAATGAATAGTAAAAATGGCCGCGGAACCGCGGCAAATACATGGGTTTGGCCGCGGTTCCGCGGTGGAATAGTGAGATCACGCGACCAAATTTTCACAGAATGCTTAGAATTGCCTGCACATGTCACTGCAATGTACTGAAAAATTTTTGGAGCCAAAAAAATTTCGACAGAAAACTGTGCAAATGAAAATGGGTTTTCGGAAAATCCGTTCGATCGAACTTGTAAACACGTTAGAGCAAGCTAGACTAGCTTAATGGCGTGGCTCTGATACCATTGTAAGTCCGTGGGGGCGCCCCGGCCGTCGATCCGACGCCGGAAACACGGAAACAAAAACTTTGCAAACTAGCAAACCGGCACCACCGCGCACTTTCCACCCGAATCGGGCCATTAACCTAGCAACTAGCAAACTAGAAAAGAGTAGAGAAGCTATACCAAGTGATCCGTGTCCTTCGCTCTTCGTCTCCACTCCGATCTCCTGCGGAATCTCCGTTCATCTCCTCCTCGTCGGAAAGGGCACCACGTAGCCGAATACTTTTACGGGCTCCCACCTCTTGACCGAGGCAACTCGGGCGCGAAGTTGGCTAGCCGACGCGTCCAAGACTTGATGTAGGTGTAGTGTAGAACATGTTGTCTCTTTTGGGGTAGTGAAGTTGCCATGGATGGAGAAGAGAATGAAATTTTGGAGAGAGCTTGTGAACTTTGATACAAAATGAGAATGAGAATAATTTCCATACACCAAAGGAAAACCTCTCTCTCTTTTCTCCCATGAAGTGGCCGGGCTCTAATTGGAAAAATGAGAAGGGAATCAAAACCAAGGGAGGTGAGTGTAGGAGATCAAGGGTGGTGACCATATCAAAAGAAAGCTTCACATCATACACTAAATCAATCTTAATCTCATTAATGCATGAAATGATGATGGAAAAGAATGGAATAAAAAGATGCTCTCATAATCAATCCATATGCAAGAAACCCCCTCCACAAATGTTATTTGCAAACTTGCAAATAACCCCCTCCATCGGAAAGTCCGGCTGTGAAGGAACAAAGGAAAACCGGCCGGAACGGAATGCAAACTGGCAACTTCAGAAAACTGATCCCGTAATAAATTACAGGAAAACCCCGCTACTGCATATACATGCCCGCATTTGTATTCCCACTGAACACAAATGCAAAGAGACAAAACTACACTATCTAATACTAGGATCCGGCTTAAGCCAAAGCCGGCTAGTAAAAACCGTCCGATCACGATTCGTGCAATACCGCACGTATCTGATCGAACCCTGCCATATCTCCATACGGCCTCTACAGCGTTTCGCCCGAAACTTGAGTAACTCTGTGCATGGTGGACTCTAAAGGCTCGTCAATACTATGGCTGTGGATTTAACCACTAGCACGTCAGAGGTATTAGCCATACGTGACGGGCCACCAGCTATTGACCAAAAAGGACGTCGATGAACGAACTCATCCTGACACCCTACTGAGCCTGTCGGTGACAATATCCGTACAGTCCGGTCCGTTCGTCTATGAGCATCGCATGGCGGGCCTAGGGGGTTGGTAAAAGTCAGACCCCCAAAAGCGGTACAAGTCGTGTCGGAGTGTAGCCCAGAACACCCTGAGATACTACTGGAATACCTACCAGCAAATCTCCTGCCTTGGCCAAGGAATTTTCATGTTCTGGCTCTCCTAGACACAGCGCGACCTCACCCCCAATACCGGGAGAGACGAACCCCTGCAGATCCGCTCACTGCCTCCATGTGGCTCGGGACTGTACCCAACTAAAACCTGTTTGCACGACTCTTTTGAGCCGTGGTAGGGTAGTAATCAAAGCACAGTGGGAACTCACACGAGACAAATGATGATCTCAGGTCGATGAACTAACCTGTACACATGTCACCTGGGAACTGCTATCTGACGTCTGGTATAATCCCAACTAGCAGGTTCCCGGCGAGTCCTGTCCGGTGTACTCATAACTCAATGAGCACCTGTATACATCTTAGGTGAACCAACTGACACCAGTGGCTTGTGAAACCGGCCACCGCCCCTCGTCGGGGTCTCGACTGTATACACTAGTCTACTCCGGAGTATCGATGCCCTGTCTCGAAACTCCCATGACTAGGGACCTTTTAAGGATGTGCTTATAGACTCCAGCTCTCACGTATATGATCGCCCTCATATTGCTGGTAGTCAAGCAAGAATCCTAGGGGCTCTATCAACGTGTAATAGCGACTCGTAAAGTCACCTAAAGCAGTACACGATGATAAAGATAAACCAGATAGCATACTATCATCTTGAGTAAGACTGTCCTACTGGGACAGGTCCTCCCCTCAATCATTGCAATCACGTGCCTGTAATCCAATAATTGACTCTGAGGGCACTATCTCCAACAGGTAGTAGGTTGTGATGTCCTGGTATTTGGATGACATACACAAAGTAGGAAGTGAAGTTCCTATACTACGATCGGTTATACTTTGGTTGTCACACAGTGTTTTCTCCAAAAATGACTTGGATATTATATCAGACATTCTGGTTACTAGATCTATAGAACTAGATTTGGGTGGTTTCCCAGTCAGGGTACTTAGACAATATTCTAAGAGTTTTTAGAATGGCCGACTCCTGGCACGGTAGTGTACCTGCAGGTGATGGAGTCACCCTCTCTAAAGGTGTCTTACAGACTAAAGGGGAGAGGGATGTGCATGATTGGCAGATCACTTGCTTAGGCAATTGAGTCGATCATGAGTACCATACCAGATGTCGTTTTTGCAGTAGATGCAATGAGTTGATATTGATCCAATCCTGGAGAAACGATCGGAAGCAGTTTTAGAACATAAGTGGATGTTCTAGGGATATGATAACAACAGTCTCTTTTAGGAGACAGTTATCACTCCAGGCTTCCAAGGTGACATGGATGACAGAGAGGTTGTCAGAGTTATAGTTTTCTTTCTGACGAGGAGCAGTATTTTGGACAGGTGGTCCAAGGGGATACTGAGGGAGGCATGACGCAGGATACTGATTAAGTTCAGTTGACGATATAGTCTAAGAAGTTTGGATTTGGAGTTCATTTATGAGCTAGGTCCCATCAGATATCCAAACATATTCTAAGACAGGTATTGCTCATTTCGGGAGATGGCTTTCTCCGCGAACTTGAGATATAGAGATACATAGAAAGAAACATCAAGGCGGATCCACTCACCGAGGCTATTCCTCGAACACAATAGTTTCGCAAACGGGTTTTGTGAGACTGATTAGTAGAGGAGTTGGGTGTTCGGTATCACACGGGCTGTGAGTATGCGACATCGCAATAATTAGCCTTGAGTGCATGTGGGAGATTGTTGGAGATAGTGCCCTCAGAGTCAATTATTGGATCACAGGCACGTGATTGCAATGATTGATGGAGGACCTATCCCGATAGGACAGTCATACCCGAGATGATAGTATGGTATATGGTTTATCTTTATCATCGTGTACTGCTTTAGGTGACCTTACAGGTCACTATTGCGCGTTGATAGAGCCCCTAGGATTCTTGCTTGACTGCCAGCAGTATGAGGGCTATCATATACGTGGGAGCTGGTAGTCTATAAGCACATCCTTAAAAGGTCCCTAGTCGTGGGAGTTTCGAGACAGGGCATCGATACTCCAGAGTAGACTAGTGTATACAGTCGAGACCCCAACGAGGGGCGGTGGCCGGTCTCACAAGCCACTGGTGTCAGTTGGATCACCTAAGATGTATACAGGTGCTCATTGGGTTATGAGTACACCGGACAGGACTCGCCGGGAACATGCTAGTTGGTCTTATACCTGACGTCAGATAGCAGTTCCCTGGTGACATGTGTACAGGTTAGTTCATCGACCTGAGATCGTCATTTGTCTCGTGTGAGTTCCCACTGTACTTTGATTACTACCCTACCACGCTCAAAGGAGACGTGCAAACAGGTTTTAGTTAGGTACAGTCCCGAGCCATATGGAGGCAGTGAGCGGATCTGCAGAGGTTCGTCTCTTCCGGTATTGGGGGTGAGGTCACGCTGTGTCTAGGAGAGCCATTACACGAAGTCCTTGGCCAAGGCAGGAGATTTACTGGTAGGTATTCCAGTAGTATCTCAGGGTGTTCTGGGGTACACTCCGACACGGCTTGTACCTCTTTTGGGGGTCTGACTTTTACCAACCCCCTAGGCCTGCCATGCGATGCTCATAGACGAATGGACTGGACTGTATGGATATTGTCACTGACAGGCTCAGTAGGGTGTCAGGATGAGTTCGCTCATCGATGTCCCTTTTGGTCAATACCTGGTAGCCCGTCACGTATGGCTAATACCTCTGACGTGCTAGTGGTTAAATCCACAGCCAAAGTATTGACGAGTCTTTAGAGTCCCCCACAGACCGTTTTCTCAAGTTTCAGGCGAAACGCTGTAGAGGCCGTATGGAGATATGGCAGGGTTCGATCAGATACGTGCGGTATTACACGGACCATGATCGGACGGATAATACTAGAGGGCTTTGGTTTAAGCCGGATCCTAGTATTGTACATTGTAGATTTGGTCTCATTGCTTTTGTATTCGGTTGGAATACAAATGCGGGTATGTATATACAGTAGCGGGGTTTTCTTCTGTAATTTATTACGGGATCAGTTTTCTGAAGTTGCCAGTTTGCTTTCCGTTTCGGCCATTTTCCTTTGTATCTTTCCTTGGCTGAAAATTGGTGGAGGAAGGCTTATTTGCAATTGTGCAAATTAGCATTGTGGAGGGTGGTCTTTGTATATTGTTGCTTCATGATGGTTGCACCATCATTTGACTTCTTCACTCATCATGGCTTGACTTTTTTATGACATGGTTGTTAATGATGGGGTTGATTTGGAGTGGGGTTTTTGTTGTGATCATTATATTTCACCATCATCATTTTTCTCTCTCTCTTGGATGATGGCTTCCCCCCCTGACTTTTCCACTCTCCCATTCTTTGGATGAGAGGGCCGGCCACTATGGTGAGGAGAGAGTGATTCATTTTGTGTGAGGATTTTTGGTTCATTTCATTGCAAAAGAAAAGTCCTCAAGTTCATTCCTCTTGCTCATTCTTCACCTCCACCAAAAAGGCAACTTCCTTAACCCCAAATGAGACATAGAGTTCCACATTATTCTACAGCACTTCTTGGGCACTTCGGCTCGCCAACTTCGTGCCCGAGTTGCCTCGGTCCAGAGGTGGGGGCCCGTAAAAGAACCCGGCGATGTGGTGCCCTTCCGACGAGGAGTTGAAGACCGGAGATTCTGCGGGGAGATCGGGACGACGACGAGAAGACCGAAGGACACGGATCGCTCGGTATATCTCTCTACCCATTCTCTAGTTAGCTAGGACTATGTTAATGGCCCGATCCGGGTTTTATAGTGCACGGTGGTGCCGGTTCAAAAGTTAAAGTAATGTATCGTTTCTGCATTTTGGCCTCGGATTGACGGCCGGGGCGCCGCCGTGCACTTACAAAATAACACTAGTGGCTTGTAAGACCGGCCACCGCCCCTCGTCGTGGTCTCGAAATGTATAAACTAGTCTACTCCGGAATATCGACGCCCAGTCTCGATACTCCCACGACTAGGGAGATTTAAGGATGTGCTTATAAACTACCAAGCTCTTGTTAGATATATGTATGCCCTAGAGGCCATTATATGTATAGTATACTATCTGGTTTACTTTATCTTGAGATATTCATTTGATCATGCATCTTATTCATTTGGTACATGTTGATAAAGCCCATAGGATATTTTGCTTGATTATTGGGACTATGATGCAGATCATACTAATGGGACACTTGTAGTTTATAAGCATATACTTTAACTGTTCCTAGTCGTGGGTGTATCGAGATGGGGCATCGATATTCCAGAGTAGACTAGCGTATACCATTCTTGTCCTATATGATGGGCGATGGATGATCCCATATTCATCTGGTGTGGTGACACCAAATATTGTATACGGGTGCTCAGTGGAGACTGGGTACACTTAACGGACTCGCCGAGAACTCCTATGTGGAATTATATCTATCGTCGGATAGCAGTTCTCAGGTGACACTGGTACAGGTTAGTCTGTAGATCCAAGATCGTCATAGAGTCTTTTGTGTCCTCCCACTGTACTTTAACATCCACCCTACCACGGCTCTACTGAGTCGTGCAAACAGGTGGACTTTGGGTACAGTCCCGAGGCACATGGAGGCAATAAGAGATAGGAGGGGTTTCGTCTCTTCCGGTATTGGGGGTTGATGTTGTGCAATGCTCGATTGGCTATAACAGGAAGTTCCTGGCCAGGGCTGCTGAGATTTACTGATAAGTGTTATCAGTAGTTTCTCGATCTGTTATGAGCTATACACCGGCAAGACTTATTGAGTTATTGGGGTCGACGATTCCATCCCTAGACTTGATATGCAACATATCTGACGAAAAGACCGGACTGTACGGTAAGTATTTCCAGTTGGCTCGACGGGAGTTTTGACAGCTTCGCTGGTTTTCTTCTGATCGCTCAATACCCGGATGGCCGTTACGTTTAGCTGACCGCTTGCGGCTTGTGGGTGTTTGATATGATCATCACCTGCTGCCGGCGTATTGACGAGTCTCAGAGTCCCACAATGAAGTTTCCTAGCTCAGGTGAAAAGATGTGGTGTGCATATTGTTAGTTATATGTATGCCCTAGAGGCCATTACTGTACATTAGATGTATATTGTAGTGGATGCTCGGACATATATAGGTAGGACTTTCTTGCTCGACATGATAGTACGCTATATGGTTGCTCTTTATCTTAACATGTATACTTTCTGTCTCTCTGTTACATGTTGATAAAGCCCTTAGGATGTGTACTCGACTTCCAGGACTATGATGTAGATCATACTAGTGGGGCCTGGGTAGTCCATGAGTACATCCTTCAATGTTCCTAGTCGTGGGAATATCGAGACGGGGCATCGATATTCCAGAGTAGACTAGCGTATATCGTCTCGACCCATGTGATGGGCGATGGATGATCCTATATCCATTGGTGTTTGACATCAGAGATGGTATGCGGGTGCTCAGTGGTGACTGGGTATACTGAACGGACTCGCCGAGAACTCCCAGATGGTATTATACCTCACGTCAGATGGCAGTTCTCTGGTGACACTGGTACAGCTTAGTCTGTTGACCCGAGATCGTCATAGAGTCTTGTGTGTCTCCTACTGTGCTTTGATTTCCACCCTACCACAGCTCTACTGAGTCGTGCAAACAGGTGGTTTTTGGGTACAGTCCAGATTCACATGAAGGCAATGAGCGATAGGAGGGGATTCGTCTCTCCCGGTATTGGGGGTTGATGTTGCGCTATGCTCGACTGGCCATAACTGGAAATCCCTGGCCAGGGTTGCTGTGATTTACTGGTAAGAGTTATCAGTAGTTTCACGCTTGTTATGGACCTTACATCGGCATGACTTATCAAGCTACTAGGGTCTGACGTTTACCACCCCTAGGCGAGATATGCGACATATCAGACGAACAGACCGGACTGTACGGTAAGTGTTGCTGGTTGGATTCACAGGAGTGTGAGCGGGCTTGCTCGTTGATCTTCTGATCGCTCAATACCTGGGTGGCCATTATGTTTAGCAGACTGCTTGCTGCTTGTGGGTGTTTGATATGATCATCACCTGCTGCCGGTAATGACGAGTCTTTAGAGTCCTACATAGAGGTTTCCTGGCTCAAGCGAAACGAAATAAGAGCGCATATGAGATATGTGCGGGACCGAGAATAATACCAGTATGTGATACTGAATTCTATTCTCGCGATTTGTATCATCGGACGGTTATATAAGATATAGCCGGGTTACCGAATCAAGTGTTGATTCGATACATTGATACACTTGATATTAGTCGGTTATATGTAGTATGACCGGATCATTAAATCAAGTGTTGATTTAATGATTTAATGTATAATTATATATTTGATATATTACTTTATATTAACTAGTATTTGTTCACTTAAGATTGATTTTCTCACTTGATGTGCACAAGTAGTATATGTGATATATTTTTGTGCACTTGATTGTATCATGTTTGATGATACATGCAAACTTGGGTGCATGTTTGATTTAAACCATGTTTAGGTTAATGGTTAGGGTTTTAACTTAATTATTTATTTTATTCATTTATTTTTGGGCAAGAAATAAAATGGTGGCTTCTTTTGTTTTTTTACTTGAAGCTTCATGAAGCTTTGAAAAGCTTTGACCATTTTGTTTCTTTCCTTAACCTAACCATTCACCTAAACCCGAGTTTATTCTCTACATTGGTTACACTCACCCATGGTTGCAATATGATAAGCATCACTTGATTTATTATTTTAGATAATTCTTTTTCTTTTGCTTCTTCTTCATCTTCTTCATGAAGAAGAAAAACCATTCTTGAAAATTTCCAAGTGATGAAATCAAGTGAGAAATCCAATTCTAAAGTGAACCCACTTCCTATTTCTTCATCCTCTACCACTTTCCATGTAGTAGAGTGTGTTATCTTCACAAGTTTCATGACCCAGTGAAGATGGAGCTTGAGTTTGAGTCGCCTAGACGTAGATCATCTTCGGCATCGAAGTCAACAACCTAGCCCGTCCATTTCTCCGATGAAACCGATGCTAGTGTCACGACCCAAAGTTTGTCCCATGACCGGTACTTAACCACGTAACGTCTACAGACGTAACGCGACTAAGTGAACCGAAAACCCAGAAATCAAACCAGTAAGAGTGTTATAAGTTTAAAATGAAAGCACTTACTAACATGTTAAGAAGTCTAAGTAAACAATCACCAAGATAGAAATATACGACGCCGTAGCGAAGATCAAGATCCACAAGTGGGAACATCACAGATAGAATAAAACTGCATTAGAAAAGTCGGCTCACAACGAGCTCGACACCAGGATACCAATAATATACATCATCGTCCTCACACTGTCTCTAAGTCAAATACATACATGGTAGATGGAGAATACTAGATACAACAATGTACATAACTGTAAGATAAACAGATACCGCACAAAACCCACCTATCAGCAAAAGAGCTAGTACACCAACTATGGGGGTATCTGTGTCAAATGATGCACAACGCAGCCTGCCGCGACTAATCCAAAGGGCAACCTGCAAACACTGTGGCACAACGGGGGTGAGTTGCCAACTCATGAATAGAGATAACATATAAAGGTAATCGCGAGCATGCACGTACTGCGCTACTCTATCATATGCCAACATATGATATCAATATGTGATAAGCAGTATGTGCAATAATCATGCAAGTGCTCTATCAGGTAATGTAACTACAGGATGAGGTACAATAATAAACTGCTGAGCATGGGCAATATAACATCTACACGGAATGTCAACGTGGAATATATAATCGGTGTCCATCAATGCACCCAGGTCCCCCAAATAGCTCAGGCGCCGACACTCTCAACGGCCTTCAAATCCTGTAAATCTCTGAGAATCCCGAGTGCCTAACATCGGCACCCAAATATCATAAATACTCGTGTCCAGTATTGACACGCAAATCCTCATCCATCGGGCCCCGTCAGTCCGGGTCAGCCCACGGGCTCCGTCTGCGGTATCGGCCCTCGGCCCCGGCTGTACGGATCACCCCATATCCATCTATCGACCCTGATCAGTATCCTCCGGATAGCTGTCAGGTCCAACCAATCACCGGTAGGTAGTAGTCCCTCTGCCAGGCTCACCGTCTACTACACAGCGAAACCGTTCTCGCCCCGGGGTACCATACCGGTTCCACCATGTACCCGTAATCGGCCTCAACCAGCTCCTCGATTCGGGTTCACACATATCACTCTAGCACCGAGGAAACACATGGTGGACGCACCGAAATATCGTATCAAGGGAACCGGGTTTTTAAATTGATTATATATTTGAAATAGCCACGGTTCCCAAATCCAAAAATCACATATAATCCAAACCAATATGCAAGTCAGTGATCCGATATGATATGTGCATCAAGTATGAATAGCATGTCAAGTCACATAAAGATAAGCTACAACATAATGATCCGATGTGATATGTGCATCAAGTATGAATAGCATGTTTAGTGACATAAAGATAAGCTACAACATAATGATCCGATGTGATATGTGCATCAAGTATGAATAGCATGTCAAGTCACATAAAGATAAGCTACAACATAATGATCCGATGTGATATGTGCATCAAGTATGAATATCAAGTCCAGTCACATGAAGATGAGCTACAACATAATGATCCGATGTGATATGTGCATCAAGTATGAATATCATGTCAAGTCACATGAAGATGAGCTACAACATAATGATCCGATGTGATATATGCATCAAGTATGAATATCGTGTCAAGTCACATAAAGACGAGCTACAATATAAAGATCTGATGTGATATGTGCATCAAGTATGAATATCATGTCAAGTCACATGAAGATGAGCTACAACATAATGATCGATGTGATATATGTATCAAGTATGAATATCGTGTCAAGTCACATAAAGATGAGCTACAACATAAAGATCCGATGTGAATTATACAGTGTGAGTGTCATGGCAATTACTAACGGTGTGTGTAACATGCATGATAGTGCTCGTGCAACCTGAACCGTTAGTAATGGTGCGGTGTTCTACCAATTCTAGTTTATATCCAAATAGCAAGGAATGCAGTATGCACTAAATAGTAGCCATGAACAGTCAATGTATACAAAGGAAACTATAAGGTCCTATCAGCCATGCGGACGATATCCCCGTAGATGTGAAATCTACTCACCGTAGTCTCTCGCTAAGTATAGCCGACGACTTGTTCCCCTCCTTCGCGGCGCCCGTCGCACTCGCCTGTGAATCCTAGAATTTCACAATATATCACTCATAAAGCTCAAAACTGTACAAACACGACATTTAAAGCCAACTAGAAACCCGTGTCGCAAATCAAGCGCGCGTGTACGCGATACGCTAAAACGTGTGATTACGCGCCTGAAGCCACTCTGACGCGTCGTGATTGTTAGAGATTCTGCGTGTTCAAGTTTAGTTAATTACCGCAATCAAGACGGTTTCGTTGTAGCTAGCCGGTTGAGTACGGGTCGTCCGCAGGGAGATAGGAATCTTTTTCTATGTGTTTTAACGAGTTAAGTCTGAAAGTCCAGATTGTGTTTGTGATTATCTAAGTGTTAAAATGATATGTAAAGAGAGCTTGTTAGGGTTAGGATTAGGTTAGTTTGAGTTAGGAGTCGCCTACTTCTTTCGTTGCCCCTCTTAATATCGGTGTTACGGTAATCGGCAACAACGGGGATTAGCACGACTAGGAAGGAACTTGCGAGTATAAGCTAGGCTTTCCAACGCTTAAGTTCTTCCTTTTGGTGCTTTTCCGTCCGTTCTTGGCTCTTAGCCATAACCTCCGGTTAATTCAACCACAATCGGTCTCACTACGGAATCACCGCTATCATGTAGGATAGGGTGCCGTAAGGAGCGGATTGTGGTTCAATTAACGGGAGTTGATTTTAAGATGTTGGGCAAGGAAAGAGTGAGAGAGATTTCCTTCTCTAAAACTTCCCTTATCCTACCCTAACAAGTATGAAACTACTCACACATCATAATGAAAAGAAAACAAAACAAAAGAGGAAGATAGAAAGAAGGAGATTAGAAGATAACAACTAGCTATTTGCGACCCCACCTTGGCAAGGATCAAACGTAAGCATCATGGTTGTTTTAATGATAAAGGAAAAGAGAAAAGAAAGAAACAACAAGAAATAACAACAACTAAGTTAACAAATTAAAATTACAAGCAATTATAAAAGAACAAGACAAGCATGATAAGTAAACGGATCTTCTTTATTCATCATTCTTCACTCACAAAAGCTCACTACAAGATTTTTAATGGAGAAGAGATGAGAAGAGGAAGAAGAAACAAGTATTCTAAACCTAGAAAAATACAAGATTATGCACACTTGGCTTCACAAGGTTCTGGACTATTTATAGGCAAGGAACTGGAAATCTAGGGCAAAATTCTGCCTTTACATGAAAAGACCAAAATAACCCTGAAGTTTCGTCAGCTGAGGAGACCGTAGCGCCGCGGTTCCGCGGCCTAAGCCTGCTATTGCCGCGGAACCGCGACACTTTAGAGGAATTGGGTCATCATTTTTGGTGGGTTTTCCTCGTTTGCTGTGACCATTCGTTTGGTATATGACTTTTCTCAGAATTGCTTCACGATTTTTCCAGAATTTCTGTTGAGCAAAAGGTGATTTGATGTGGATCTTTTTGTCATGATTTCCTCGAGCTCCGTGTAGATTTCTTGGATCTTGTGCTGCCATTGAGCCTTGTGCATGAAAACGACATTGATTTGCCATTTTGTCTCTTAAACTGGTGTGTGGCAACAGACGGATAAAGAGCGGAGATCCGTGTTTTATCTGTGGTTGGTAGGAACCTGGACTTTGTCGTGTTTTCTTCATGAATTTCACCGTTTTAGAGCCGAGAACCTGTATCCTGCAATTGACTAGCAAACACGGCTCAAGAGTACCTACCGATATGCAATGTGATAAAAATTGGGCGGTATGAAAATGCAAAAATCTGATATGAAAAAATACCCCCAAACTTATCATTTGCTCGTCCCGAGCAAAGCCAATTTATTCACAAAAAATTTCCTAACCTCACTTTCGCAGGGAACGCGATTGCACTGAGCATGTGCAACAAGCCGTTAAACCTCTAGGTGTCCCTAGTAGGAGGAGTGTTGTCTCCTGAGGGTTTTCAGCGGATACTACCCACAAAATCCGGTCAAGCTAGTTTTGTAAAATAACTAAAATTCAAACCCTAAAGTTTTATTTCAGAAAATAACAATTCTATTATCCTAAGTCTAGACTATCGAACCTTTATTTTTCACACCTCGCTTTTTATTTAACAACAGAATTTATATGTCTTTACGTGCAGTGCAAATAGTGTCGTTAAGTTCCAGAAAGGTCGAATAGTCCTCATGTCACACAATAAAGCCCGGATAAGAATTTTGAAAGGATCACATAAGTTTTATAAAGAGTTAAGCATTTTTCAAGTTTCGTTTTCCAGCGAAGTTTCAACTTTAGAATTTCTATCTTCCTTAACAGGAAACTAGGTCTTATTTTTCACTCCACCTTTTTCTTGTTTTCATTTCATACACACCTCTGTGAACGTGCAATAGTCTTTATCATAGAATAAAACCTTCATATCTCCGCTAAAATTTTTATAAAAGCCTGTCTTTCATCAAGATTATTCTCACACAAAGAACCGTTAGGAATTTTAACTCGGAGAGAACACTTGCTTGACTTTGTTTTAATCTGGACTTTCTAGGCTTCTTAGCGAGCTTTGGGCCAATGCACCCAAACCAGTTGGCTCTAGGGCATTAGGTGTAGAAACACCCCGGCGGACTTAATTACTCAAGTTACCTAGGTCCAAAAACAAAAGACAGTTTGGCGTGAAAATCAGATGATTTAATACGAACGGAGATATAACCGGCAGTTCAGTTATTTTTTGGATAAAAGACGTGTTTAGTGGGTTCGGTGTGTAATCATTCCAATCAAGTTTCAGATGGGTTATTTTTCAGACTTAGTTCCAATTAAGGTATCAATAACATTCCTTCAAATTCACTTTACTTCATAAACTATTCTTGACATTACTTATTTCAGAACAAACCTATTTGATCCTCAGAAAATCATTTATCTATTTAAAAGTTTTTAAACATAAAAGACTTGTCATTTAATTTCCAAAAACTCACGACACGTGTAGTGTGATGTAAAGACGTATATCAGCTATAGTTATCTTCAAAGGAGAGTTATCTTTCAGGTTTTCAAAATCTAAACATAAGATTTAGTTATTCTTATTTTATTAAACAAAACCGTCGAAATGTTGAATCAGAGTCCTCCCACTAGCTAACTTGACAGAAAAGTTTTTATGTTTTTAGAAAATTTTCAGATTTTTATGGATTTTATGGATTTTAATATGTAGATGCAAAATATACATATGAATGCGAAGGTAAGAAATGCGTACCGAGCGTACCCCCAAACTTAAACTGGACAGTGTCCTCACTGTTATTGCATGAAGAGATCATTTGAAGGGTCAAAAATTGTCGGTTAGCGATACACAATTTTTTTTTTGTTTTGTCTTTAAAGAAAAGAAAAAGAGAAAGAATGGAAAAGAATATCCACAAATATATACAAAAGGTTTTATACATACCCCCAAACTTATTTGGAACAGTGTCCACTGTTCTTGGCTGGATAACAGAAGTTTGGTGGTAGGCAGAGGAAGATTATGCAGGGTAAACCGGCTCCTGTAAGAACAGGAGCTCCTCTGTTGGTTCGGCGCTAAGGTACGGTTTGAGTCGGTGTCCGTTCACTTTGAAAAATGAACCGTCCTTTGGATTTTCCAAATCCACAGCGCCCTGCGGATATACATTCCGCACAAAATACGGCCCTTTCCAGCGAGATCTGAGCTTTCCTGGATGGAAGTGAAGTCGGGTGTCGTAAAGCAGTACCTGCTGACCAGGTACGAAGGTTTTGCGCAAAAGGTGTTTATCGTGAAACACCTGTAAGTCCACGTTTCCCACCCCGGTGCTTACGGGGAGGCGGAAAATGGAATAAAAATCAGATTTTTATCAACTATAGGCAACATGGACTATGCTTTAAGGATCTTTGCTAAACAAAAACTTGCTAAAACTAACTACAAACTAGCTAAGTGCTAGAAAGGTTATACCTTGGGCCTTAGGTCCTTCTCTTCTTGCTCCTTGGAGTGGTGGAAGGAGGTCACCTTGATCGTCTTCTCACGCCGAAGAAAGATCCACCCGAAAGCCTCAACCTTTGGCTTCAACTCCAAGCTAGAAGTAACTAGGGTGTAAGAAGTGCTAATACTTGAACCCTAGATGAAAGTAGAGATGATCAAGAGAGGGTTTTTCTCAAGCTCAAGTGTTTCTCAACACATGAGAGGGGAGAGCTTGAGGGAGAGGAAGAACAAGAGAGAGAAATGAAAATGATAGAATGAAATGGAATAAACCATTCTCACTAATATATGTGTATTAATTTAATTAGATAATTAGTAAGATAATTGTCATGGCTTAATCAAGACATGACCATTATCATTTCATTTTAAATGCAAATTGCAAGGATCAAAGAGCATCTTCCAAATGAAATGATGATGGTCAAAGTGTCAACCAAGGTCAACAAGTCAATAAGGTCAAATGGTCAACAACCATAACCATGCACAATTATTATACTAATTCCAATTAACAATAATACACACATAAACATTAGGGTTAATAAAATGACAATAGCCATTAACCCTAATCAAGGTCCTCTCCCTCTGTCTCAAACAACCGTGCATACGCACCCGCATTCGTGATCCGAGGAACACGAACACAATGAGAAAAACCAATCCCAAATCATATACTAGGATCCGGCTTAAACCAAAGCCCGCTGGTATAAACTGTCCGGACAGCAAACGTGTACAAGTGCGCGGATGTGAACGAACCCTGTCGCAAAACCATGCGACCTCTACTCATTTTGCCTAACGGCGAATAGCTCTCTGTGTGGGACTCTAAAGACTCGACACTACGCTGGCAGTGGGTTTAACCACAGACCGCAAGCGGCACTAGCTGTACGTAACGGTCCCCGGGTAGATGTCGATAAGAAGACTAACGAGGTGAACCCCATCTGAACTCCTACTGAGCCAGTATGTGACAATCTCCGTACAGTCCGGTCTGTTCGTCTGATACATCGCATGGCGGGCCTGGGGGGCGGTGAACGTCAGTCCCCTAATAGCGGTACAAGTCGTATCGGAGTGAAGCCCAGAAGACCCTGAGATAACACTGGAAACCTACCAGTATATCTCGCTTGCCCTGGCCAGGGACTATTCGTGTAATGGCTCTCCTGGACACAGCGCGATGTCAACCCCCAATACCGGGAGAGACAAATCCTGTCTAACCGTCACTGCCTCCAAGTGCTTCGGGACTGCACCCAAAAACTACCTGTTTGCAGGACTCCTTTGAGCCGTGGTAGGGTAGTAATCAAAGTGCAGTGGGAACACACTCGAGGCGAAGTGACAGTGTCAAGTCAACGGACTAAGCTGTACTCATGTCACCTGGGAACTGATAACTGACGATAGGTATAATACCAACCAACAGTTCCCGACGAGTCCTGTCCAGTGTACTCGTAACCTAACGAGCACCCGCATACTATCTCAAGTACGACGTACAGACGGCTGTGGGATAGACCGTCTCCCACACTGGGATGAGAAGCGCATACGCTAGTCTACTCCGGAGTATCGATGCCCTGTCTCGATAGTCCAATGACTAGGGACCTGTATAAGGATGTGCTTATAGATCACCCAGCTCCCACGAGTGTGAGCGCCATCACAACGCTGGTAATCAAGCAAAAATCCTAAGGGCTCTACTAATACGTATATCTGCAATATGCTAAAAGAAACACATGCACATATTAAAGCAGAGACAAAACAAGTAGCATACTACCATTTCGAGCAAGATTGTATATACAACTGTGAATATCCCAAGATTTCATCAAGTAATATACAAACTAGTATGATACAGTAATGGCCTCTAGGGCATATACACTAACAATCTCCCACTTGCACTAAGGCCATGTACTGGCATATCGAAGACCTATCATCTCGATCAGCCTCTCGAACTGAGTCTGGGGCAGGGCTTTGGTGAATGGATCTGCTGTGTTATCCTCTGATGCAACTCTCCGGACCTCGATCTCCTGGCGATCTACGATCTCCCTGATCAGGTGATACCGCCTTAAGATGTGTCTGGATTTCTGATGGGACCTGGGTTCCTTCGCTAAAGCTATAGCCCCGTTGTTGTCGCAATACAGAGGTATTGGGTCAACAATGGACGGAACCACCTGAATTTCTCTCAAGAACTTCCTTATCCAGACAGCTTCTTTTGCGGCATCAGATGCAGCGATGTATTCCGCTTCCATCGTCGAGTCAGCAACGGTTTCCTGTTTGGAGCTCTTCCAACACACCGCCCCTCCATTGAGGGTGAAGACAAAACCCGACATGGACTTTGAATCATCCCTGTCACTCTGGAAGCTGGAGTCAGCAAAGGCCTCAATCTGCAGGTCTTTTCCGCCATACACCAAGAACATCTCCTTAGTCCTTCTCAGGTACTTGAGAATGTTCTTTACTTCTATCCAATGTTTCTCCCCAGGGTTTGACTGATACCTGCTTACCACACTCAGTGCATAAGCCACATCCGGTCTGGTACACAACATCGCATACATTATAGAGCCTACCGCAGAAGCGTAGGGTATAATAGACATGCGATCCCTCTCCAAATCATTCTTGGGAGACATCTCTTTGGAGAGGGTGATCCCGTGACAAGCCGGTAGATTACCGCGCTTGGAATCTTCCATACTGAATCTCTTTAGTATGGCGTCGATGTACCTGGACTGCGAAAGTCCTAATATCCTCTTGGATCTGTCACGGTAGATCCGGATACCCAGAATGTATGAGGCATCACCCAGGTCTTTCATGGAGAACCTGTGTGACAAGAACCCCTTGACAGATTGTAGCATAGGAATGTCATTTCCTATTAAGAGAATGTCATCCACGTATAAAACGAGGAATACTACAGTTCTCGCTACAAATTTACAATAGATGCATGGTTCATCTGGATTTTTGATAAAGCCAAATTCTTTGACCGTCTCATCAAAACAGATGTTCCAACTCCGCGATGCCTTCTTTAGTCCATAAATGGACTTAAGCAACTTGCACACCTTTCTGCTGCTCCCACTCTGAATGAAACCCTCTGGCTGATCCATATAGACACACTCCTCTAAATGACCATTTAGAAAAGCTGTCTTTACGTCCATCTGCCAAATCTCATAATCGTGGAAGGCAGCAATGGCAAGAAGGATCCGAATGGATTTCAGCATAGCTACTGGAGAAAAGGTTTCGTCGTAGTCCAAACCAGGTCGCAGACGAAAACCTTTTGCTACCAGTCTAGCTTTATAGGTCTCAACCTGTCCATCTACACCAATCTTCCTTTTGAAGATCCACTTGCATCCTACGGGTTTTACCCCATCTGGAGCAATGTCCAACGTCCATACTTTGTTGGTGTACATGGACTCCATCTCGGTCCGCATTGCATCCAGCCATTTTACCGAGTCGACGCTCTGAATGGCTTGCTGGAAGCTAGTAGGCTCATCACAGTCTATGATGCAATCCTCTCTATCCCCGTCAATGAGAAAACCGTAGTATCTCTCGGACGGATGAGACTGCCTACTACTCCTGCGGAGTGGCGTGGGAATGTCCTGATCTTTCGATCCCTCTGGTTCTACTAAGCTTTCAGTAATAGCTTGTGGTTCTAGAATTTCTTCCTGTTCTATTGCGCTCCCACTTATTTCTTTTTCTAAGAACTGATGTTCCAGAAAATGGGCATTATGAGAAACAAGGACCTTTTGTTCCTCTGCGTAATAGAAAAGATACCCCCTGGAGTTCTTTGGGTATCCCACAAACTTGCATAGTACTGAGCGTGCCTCGAGCTTGTCCGTATGCTTCTTTTTCACATAAGCTGGACATCCCCAAATCTTCAGGTATTGAAGATAGGGTTTCTTCCCACACCATAACTCATATGGTGTGGTAGGCACAGTCTTAGTAGGAACTTGGTTCAAAAGGTATGCTGCTGATTCTAGCGCATATCCCCAGAACGATCGCGGCAACTCAGCGTTACTCATCATGGACCGTACCATATCCAATAGGGTTCGGTTCCGTCTCTCCGATACACCGTTATGTTGCGGAGTGTATGGAGGAGTAAGCTGAGAGAGAATTCCATTCTCTTTTAAGTAACCCAGGAACTCGGCACTCAAGTATTCACCACCTCGATCAGATCTCAGTGTCTTGATCTTTTGCCTGTTTGTTTTTCTACTTCATTCTTATATTCCTGGAACTTATCAAAAGCTTGGGATTTATGCTTCATTAAGAAGACATGTCCGAACCTTGAGAAATCATCCGTAAAAGTAATGAAGTAAGAATAACCGCTTCGCGCATGTGTAGACATTGGACCACACACGTCGTTGTGTATGAGTCCCAAGAGCTCGCTCTTACTCCGTGTCCAGTGAACGGAGTCTTTGTCATCTTTCCCTTGAGACAGGATTGACAAGTTGCATACGATTGATATTCGAACGGATCCAAATATCCTTCTGCATGTAACTTAGTCAACCTTCTCTCATTGATGCGACCCAGTCTACAATGCCATAAGAAAGTTTTATTGATTTCTGGAGACTTTCTTTTGTGTGTATTCTGGACATTGAAAATCTGTGGTTGGTTTAATACGTATATACCGTTGTTCAATGTACCTGACCAAATCAAAACTTGATTAAGGTGAATGTTCACTACATTACTTACAAATGCAAATTCATAACCTTCTTTAGATAATAAAGATACAGAAATGATATTACAGGTTGCATTTGGTACATAATAACAACTACGCAAAACCAAAAAATGTCCATCCGACAATCCCAGGTGATAGTCCCCCACGGCCTCAGCATACATGCTAGCACCGTTCGCAACTCTAAGGGTCATGTCACCTGCCTTCAAAACTCTACGCTTTCTCAACGCCTGCAAAGAATTACAGATATGAGATCTTGATCCGGTATCCAATACCCAGGAAGTAGAGTTTATTGATAGACAGTTTTCAATAACATACACACCTGAAGCTGAAGCTCCAACTCGCTTCAAATCCTGTGTTCTGGCTTTCCAAGCCTTGCAATCCTGTTTCCAGTGACCACTTTTGTGACAATAGAAGCATTCTTCCTTCCCCGCCAGCTTTCCCGCTATCTTTGTTGCTTTACCTTTTCCCTTCGTATCCACTTTACCGACACCGCCTCTTGGTTTGGCAGGGGCTTTCTTCTTCTTACCCTTGGCTTTCGCCCTGGATCTAGAAGAGGAAGATCCTCCTACAAACAAAGTGGATGTCTCCCTACCTTTCTGTAGGGTGCCCTCAGCACTCCTCAACATGTTCAGAAGTTCGGAAAGTTCTACCTCCTTTCCTTGCATGTTGAAGTCCATGACAAACTGGGCGTAAGTGGAAGGAAGGGACTGGAGAATCAAATCAGTATAGAGTTCATTCTCCAACGTGGTCCCAAGGTCCGCGAGCTCCTCAATGTAGCCAATCATCTTAAGCACGTGTTCCACTACCGATGATCCGATGGCCAACCTTGCCGAAAATAGCTTCTTCGACACTTCATATCTTGCGATACGAGACTGCTCTCCATACAGTTCTTTTGTATGGAGAAATATGGACTCAAAGTCCATATTCTCGTGCCTCCTCTGATGTTCGTTGTCCATCGAGGCTAATACAAGGCATTTGGCCTTCGCGCAATCTAACTCCCACGTCTTACGGATTTCCTTATCCGCGACGCTGGAGGTGGGACCTGGGACAGGGGGAGCTTTTGTGGTAAGGACATACCCCAACTTGTCATAAGTGATCGCCATCTTGACATTCCTGAGCCAATCTTTGTAGTTTGGCCCTGTCAATATGTTTTTATCTAGTAATAACTTAAGTCCGGTCATGTTGAATGGTCGCTGCAATTAGGAGAGAGAAAAGAAACACTGTAGCATGATGCTCTTGCAAGTTTAGAGTGGTTTTTAATTTGTCTAAACTGGATGGCTCCCACTGTCTCTCGAATCCCTTCTCAAACCGTAAAGAAAGGATTAGTCAGGATCACTCTCACCGTACAATACTTGCTTAAACGTTCAGCCAGGCCAGTGTCGGTACTTCGAGGGAGGTTTTCCAACGCTTTCGCGAAGTTCCTTAATTAAGTAATCTCTTTTCCCTGTGGGCGTAGCCCCGCTAACACCTTTCTAGACACCTACTAGGTTTATAGCATTGATCGTTAAGTGAGAGTTTTCCCGAGGAGTAGCATATACTCACAGTAGGATCGGGATCCAAATATCATCGCGTGATAAGACCGAAGGAATCCTACCAGAATTATCACACTCCAAATGGTATGCAGCGCTAGCAAGTTTCAGTACTTATGAAACTCCCGATGTGGATTTTTGCCCCATGCTCTTATGACCTTGGCGTGAGGTCAAAATGTCATAAGTCACATGTCAAGTTCTTCCCATCATTATCCTGGTTAATTTGAACCCACCCGTACCTACCCTTGACGTAGGCCAAAATGGCAGTACGACTGTCTCAAACCAACGCATTCTATCTATGCAACAGATAAATATCCGGCAGCTACCAATCACTATGCCTTGGCGTGAGGTCAAAATACATAGCTTGAATACTACCGTATATTTAACTGAAATGATGGAGGGCTACGGATGGTTTTGGCGAAACCGTGAACGTAGTGAACTTGATATAATCGATGGAACGAGATAGCTTTTAAAAGGAGTGGTTCAAGCTCCGCGTTTAAAAGTTTGGTTTTGAAAAGAACCGAGTGGTTTTCAAAGTGTTCCAATCGACTTTTACTTGGTTTATTTTCTTGCATTAGTTCTTTTAATGCGTCCCATCATTTAATCCTACCATTGCAGAAAACAACCAAAATATGACGTACGCTTATGCCATTCGCATTCTCCACGGGGCCCCGTCATCACCCGTTAGGTTACTTAACTAACGATAGAGCGGGGGCTGGGCTAGCGCGGTTGTAAAACATAAGCAACGCCTAAATAGTTATCATATATAAATATAAAGCAATGATAGACATTACAGATCACAGATGAATACATTGGATATACTAGGAATCCGCATTCGTTCGAGCCTGCAACGAGAAGCGGATTACACGGTCGCAGTGAATAACTAATACCCCACCCAAGACCCCTACGGGTGCGGCAAACTACCCGCCAAGTACCCGAAGCGAAGCAACCTCCCTCAACGCCGTGAGTAGGCCACTCGGCACTTCGAGATACCCGGTAGTTTGTGCACCCCTCCATGGGTCTATCCTAGGAGCAAAAACAGTAAAAAGAATTATACAATGACGGCTACAACCCCGACCCGGTTGTGCGGCCAAACAAATAATAATATTACATCAATTTACATTTTACAAATGAATGAAAGAGAAACAACACTCATCTCACATCCACCCCGGCTATTCACCCGCGACAATCCAACCCATTCATATACACATTCCATCATCAATCACAGATCACAGATATGTATAACCCCGACTAATCGACATATAGCGATTAGCCGACGTTCAATACATGCAAACATCACAGATATAACCGTCATAGTCAAAGTGTAGTGAAGTTCGGAAAAAATACGGATTTATAGGCCCCCAAAAATAAATTTCTATTCTGGAAAATCTGGGCACGTATAAACCATCTTAAAAATCCTAAAACCAAGCCATAAGAAAACTGCACCAAACTCGACTCAGTGAAGAGTCCAAACGGCGGCGGTTCCGCGGCAATAGCTTGCTATTTCCGCGGAAACGCGGCGGTTTAGACGAATCACTGGACCGGGTTTGGTGGTTTTCTTTAAAAAAACCCTGAGACGATTTTTGGAGTATAACAAATTTTGTTTTGACCAGAAAATTTTTTAACAGAAACTAGGGTTTTTAAAATTTTGGTTTTTGGATTTTTCGGTTTCGAACTTTGTTACACTTCACTACCTAGCTAGTTTATGTTTAGTTAGGCTCTGATACCACTGTAAGTCCACGTTGCCCACCCTGGTGCTTACGGGGAGGCGGAAAACAGAATAAAAATCGGATTTTTATCAACTATAGGCAACATGGACTATGCTTTAAGGATCTTTGCTAAACAAAAACTTGCTAAAGCTAACTACAAACTAGCTAAGTACTAGAAAGGTTATACCTTGGGCCTTAAGTCCTTCTCTTCTTGCTCCTTGGAGTGGTGGAAGGAGGTCACCTTGATCGTCTTCTCACGCCGAAGAAAGATCCACCCGAAAGCCTCAACCTTTGGCTTCAACTCCAAGCTAGAAGTAACTAGGGTGCAAGAAGTGCTAATACTTGAACCCTAGATGAAAGTAGAGATGATCAAAAGAGGGTTTTTCTCAAGCTCAAGTGTTTCTCAACACATGAGAGGGGAGAGCTTGAGGGAGAGGAAGAACAAGAGAGAGAAATGAAAATGATAGAATGAAAAGGAATAAACCATTCTCACTAATATATGTGTATTAATTTAATTAGATAATTAGTAAGATAATTGTCATGGCTTAATCAAGACATGACCATTATCATTTCATTTTAAATGCAAATTGCAAGGATCAAAGAGCATCTTCCAAATGAAATGATGATGGTCAAAGTGTCAACCAAGGTCAACAAGTCAATAAGGTCAAATGGTCAACAACCATAACCATGCACAATTATTATACTAATTCCAATTAACAATAATACACACATAAACATTAGGGTTAATAAAATGAAAATAGCCATTAACCCTAATCAAGGTCTTCTCCCTCTGTCTCAAACAACCGTGCATACGCACCCGCATTCGTGATCCGAGGAACACGAACACAATGAGAAAAACCAATCCCAAATCATATACTAGGATCCGGCTTAAACCAAAGCCCGCTAGTATAAACTGTCCGGACAGCAAATGTGTACAAGTGCCCGGATGTGAACGAACCCTGTCGCAAAACCATGCGACCTCTACTCATTTTGCCTAAAGGCGAATAACTCTCTGTGTGGGACTCTAAAGACTCGACACTACGCTGGCAGTGGGTTTAACCATAGACCGCAAGCGGCACTAGCTGTACGTAACGGTCCCCACGTAGATGTCGATAAGAAGACTAACGAGGTGAACCCAATCTGAACTCCTACTGAGCCTGTATGTGATAATCTCCGTACAGTCCGTTCTGTTCGTCTGATACATCGCATGGCGGGCCTAGGGGGGCGGTGAACGTCAGTCCCCTAATAGCGGTACAAGTCGTGTCGGAGTGAAGCCCAGAACACCCTGAGATAACACTGGAAACCTACCAGTATATCTCGCTTGCCCTGGCCAGGGACTACTCGTGTAATGGCTCTCCTGGACACAGCGCGATGTCAACCCCCAATACCGGGAGAGACGAATCTTGTCTAACCGTCACTGCCTCCAAGTGCTTCGGGACTGCACCCAAAACTACCTGTTTGCAGGACTCCTTTGTAAGTCTACGCTAGCACCCCGGCAGTCTACAGACGCCAAATGCGGAACAAAAACTTTTTAACTGGTGCTATCGTATACTTTAACCCGGATCTGCCATTATTGCTAAACTAACAAACTATAAAGAGTGTAGAATGGTTATACCGAACGATCCGAGTCCTTCGTTCTTCAACCATCATCCCACGCTCCGTTGCGGCTGCTCCGATCTCGTCGATCGCCGATGTCCTCGTCGAGGTGGCACCACATGATCGGTTCTTTAAACGGGCTCCCGCCTCTGACTCGAGGCAACTCGATCGTCAAGTTTGCTAAAAGAGACGACCAAGATTGATGTAGAGAATGAGTAGATGACTTTGTCTCACTTCGTCCAAATCCGTGGACGATCGGTTAATGAAGTTGCCGTGGAAATCGGGTGATGGAATGAAATGGACTGTGAAATTCCATACACCGATAAAACCTATCATAATCTTTTCTCTCTTGAAATCAAGTAAGTGAATGAGAAAGAGAGAGGAGGCTATATATATCAAAGGAGGGAGGTGAGTGTAGGAGGGTTCAAGTGGTGACCATAAACCTTGATAGTTATCATAACCATTAAGAAAGAATGAATCATTAAATTGAACCAATAAGAACAAACCTAGTCATCTCTGCATTAATGACACCATTAATGCAACCAATGAAAACTTAACACCAATTAATCCTAGTCACCTCATCTAGAACCTTCTAGAAGCTTTTAGAAGCATGACTCATCATATCTGAAGAAAAGATAAATCCGTCTTTAACAGAATGTTAAAAAACGACTGATAGAAAACTGGAAACTGGCAACTTCCAAAAGTGATCCTGAAACGACTTTCAGGATAACCCCGAAACTGTATAAATATACCCGCATTTATATTATGACCGAATATAAATGCAACTGAGACAAAGATATTATACCTACTCAATATGATACTCGGATCCGGCTTAAACCAAAGCCGACCAGTATCATCTGCCCGAAAAATAACACGTACGTAAACGCACGTGCATTTTCCGAACCCTGCCATAAAACCATACGGCCTCTACAACATTTCGCCCGAACTTGGGAAACTGTCTGTGGGGGACTCTAATGACTCGTCAGCACCCTGGCAGTGGGTTTAACAACAAACCGTCAGAGGCACTAGCTATGCATAACGGCTGCCCACGGACTGACCTCAAGGGTGGCCGAGGAGCGAACTCAAGGGAGACCGATGAGCGAACTCCTCCGAAAACCCTACTGAACCTAACAGTGACATTGTATATACAGTCCGGTCCATTCGTCAATGAGTATCGCATATCTGCCTAGGGGGCTAGTAACGTCAGACCCCCAATAGCAGTATAAGTCGTGTCGGAGTGAAGCCCAATTACACCCTGAGATACTACTGGAGTACCTACCAGTAAATCTCCTGCTATGGCGATGGACTTTGTGTAATGGCTCTCCTAGACACAGCACGATCTCGCCCCCAATACCGAGAGAGACGAATCCCCTGCCGATCCGCTCACGTGCCTCCATATGGCTCGGGACTGTACCCAAAAACTACCTGTTTGCACGACTCCTTTGAGCCGTGGTAGGGTAGAAATCAAAGCACAGTGGGAACTCACACGAGACAAATGACGATCTCAGGTCGATGAACTAACCTGTACACATGTCACCAGGGAACTGCTATCTGACGGTAGATATAATACTAACTAGCAGATTCCCGGCGAGTCTTGTCCGGTGTACTCATAACCCAATGAGCACCTGTATACATCTTAGGTGATCCAACTGACACCAGTGGCTTGTGAGACCGGCCACCGCCCCTCGTCGGGGTCTCGACTGTACACACTAGTCTACTCCGGAGTATCGATGCCCTGTCTCGAAACTCCCACGACTAGGGACCACAATTAAGGATATGCATATAAACTACCCAACTCTCACGTATATGATCGCCATCATACTGTTGGTAGTAAAGCAAGATCCTAAGGGCTCTATCAAAGTGTAACATGCAATCAGTCACCTGAACATGTACACGACTGATAAAGGCAAACCAGATAGCATACTATCATTTCGAGTAAGACTGTCCTACCGGGATAGGTCCTCCGCAATCATTGCAATCACATACCTGCGATCCAATAATTGACTATGAGGGAACTATCTCCAACAATCTCCCACTTGCACTCAAGGCTAATATTGCGATGTCGACTATTCACAGCCCGTGTGAAACCGAACATCCAACTCCTCTACTAATCAGTTTCACAGAGCCCGTTTGTAAAACTATTGTGTTCGAGAAATAGCCTCAGTGAGTGGATCCGCCTAGAAGTATCTTTCTATATCTCTCTTAATCTCAAGTTCGCGGAGAAAGCCATCTCCCGAATTGAGTAATACCTGTCTTAGAATATGTCTGGATATCTGATGGGACCTTAGTTCATAAATGAACTCCATATCCAAACTTCTTAGACTGAATCGATCACTGAACCTAATCAGTATCGGGCACCTTGCTTCCCACAGTATCCTCTTGGACCACCTATCCATAATACTGTCCCTCTTCGTCAAAGGGAAAAACTATAACTCTGACAATCACTCTGTCATCCATGTCACCTTTGAAGCCTGGAATGATAATCGTCTCCCGAAGGAGGCTGCCGTCATCAAATCCGTAGAACATGTACTTATGTTCTAAAACTGCTTCCTTATGTTTCTCCAGGATTGGATTAATACAAACTTATTGCATCTAGTGCAAAACCAACATTTGGTGTGGTACTTGACATCTCATGATTGACTCAATTGCCTAAGCAAGTGATTTGCCAATCATGCACATCCCTCTCCCCTTTAGTCTGTACGACACCTTTAGAGAGGGTGACTCCATCACTTGCAGGTACACCACCATGCTAGGAGTCAACTATTCCAAAAACCATTAGAATATCTGTCAAAGTACCCACATTGGGAAACTACCCAAATCCAGATCTAAAACCATAGATCTAGAAACCAGAATGTCAAATATTATATCCATATTCTGTCTGGAGAAACAACTGTGTGACGACCACAGTACAACCGATCGTAGTATAGGAATTTTACTTCCTACTCTGTGTATGTCATCCAGATACCATGACATCACACCCTACTACCTTCTTAACTGATCCATCCTCTATTCTGATTGAAGTCAAACCCATGACTGTCACATCAAAATTAGATGATCTATCTCCGCTATAACTGCTCAAGTCTATAAATAGATATAAGCATCTTGCCCACTATGCTTCCGTTGCTCCCACTGACTACGACAACCCTCCTACCGGGTCTCATATCCTGGAACAACAGTAGTGTCAAGTCTGGGTAGATAAGAACCTCCCTGTCACCGTCCTTGAGCCTACCGAAGTACCTTTCGGGTGTCTGAGGTTACCTACCATACCTGCGGAGTGGCTATTGGAATGTCAAACTTGATTGAATGTATAGGTCCTATTAAATTTTCCGTAATCGTTCGCGGTTCTGGAATCACTTCCAGTTCTACCATACTCCCACTACTGTTTTCTGAAAAAGATCCATTTTTACTAAAACTGTGGCGAGTCAAGAACAATATTACTATTGATCTTCCAAATGGTAGAATATCAACCCTCGTCATAGCCAGGGTCAACCCACAAACAGCCACTACAGAAACGTGCCCTGAGTTATCCAGTGTCTGGTTTTAATCATAAGCTGGACAACTCCCCGTACCTTAACTTCTTTTAAGGTACGATCCATTCTATATCCAATATAGAAAGTTTGGCACTTATTTAATTGGAACCATATTCAATCCATGCATCTGTCTCCAGTGCATATCAACTTAATGGAAAGAGGCTAATTAGCATTACTCAACTTAGGAATCCATCCAATTATGAGTAACCTGAAAGAGAAACATGTTTCTCAAAACCATCACTATCATCTGAATACCAATCACAAGAATCTACATCTTCGATCTCTTTGAAGAATCCCGATACTTGTGACACCTGGTTCTCTACTTTATTCTTATACCCACAACTTCTCAAAACTTAGACCTTGTATTTCTACGAAACACTCGTCTAAATACTAGAGAAGTTATAAGTAAATAGAACATAGTACGAGGACCTACCCCTTTGTCCTGATGGACACTGGACAACATACAATACTCTGTATAAGTCTGCTGAGTTGAACAACTCAAAACCTGTGCGTTGTAGGTGGAAAACTGTACCCTGGCGATTTCCTCAAATATCACCAATTACATCGAATTCCGATATAATGAGGATGATCACCTGATTCCCAATATCTTACTCCCACTCATCATCTGTAAAACCATACAGATATGAGAATGAAACCTGGTAAATACATACCCTTGGAGTAAGTGTCTAATCGGGAAAACAGTTTTTCCTTTAACAATGCACTGAAACATGAAAATGTTTCGTAGGGGTATCCTGGTATTCATAGCAATGCCTCTTCCATAATCCAATTCATGACTTCAACCGTATATTTTATTGCCATCTCTCCAAATCCCTTTATTTGTCTTTAGTCGTTACCTTCTGTACACCATTGTTAGGCTAACTGGTTTTCTTCCTTCCCTACCGTTCGGCACCAGCCTATGGTTTGGAAGAAGACTATCCAGTAAGCATAATAGGTGTACCCTCCTAAACCAAGGAGTACTCGCATCTCGAGAGAAGGTGACGATAAAAGACAACTGAATAATACCTTATTCTTCTTAAAGGTGAAATAGGAGCGGCGATGAAGTACGCGGTTTTGGTCGTGAATGATATCAGTCGCAATTTACTTTGCCCTCTTTCTAATCCCTTTATTTTGTCTTTACATATTACCTTCTGCACACCCTTCTTAGGCTAATTGGTTTTCTTCATTCCCTACCTTTCGGCACCAGCCTATGGTTTGGAATAAGACTATCCAATAAGCGTAATAGGTGTACTCTCCTAAACCAAGGAGCTCTCGCAACCTGAGAGAAGGTGATAATAAAAGACAACTGAATAAACCAATTCTATTTCTCCTGAACCTGGATCCATCCCCGAAGAAGTCCCTTCGAGTTCGTATATAACCATACGATGGCTCTATCCAATGGAAGTGGATATCCGTAGTAATATGGGTGTTCTGAGAAATTCAAAGGGTAAAAGAAGGAGTGGCAATGACTTATGCAACTTAGACAATCCAAAAAGCCAGTATTTTAAGAAGGTTCGGTCAACCTGGTCACTGAGTCATAGTCTAGGGTCGGTCAAAGGTCGCTGCCAAAGAGAGAGAGAGAAAAGAAACACTCTGCGTGCACTCTAACCTAGATCAGAATGGTCATCATTTTATCTAATCCGGAAACCTCCCACTGTCCTGTCAAATTCTCCTCCAAACCAAAAGAAGAATCAATCGGGATCACCCGAAGAGTAAACCAACTCATCAGTGGGAATCAGGATCCAACTCTCATCGCATGATAACGTGATGGAATGCATCCACGTTACTCATACTCCAGAAGGTATGCGCATACTCGGCAAGTTTCAGTTTCTTTAGAAACTCCTGATATTATTTTTGCCCCATGCTCTTATAACCTTGGCGTTGGTCAAAATGTCATAAGTCACATGCCAAGTTTTACCCGTCACTATCTTGTCAATTTGAACCTACCCGCACATGCCCTTGACGTTGGCCAAAATGGCAGAACGACTGTCCCAAACTAACTCATCTATCTATGCAACAATTGAATACCCAGCAGCTACCAAACACTATGCCTTGGCGTTGGTCAAAATACGTAGCTTGAATACTACTGAATACCCAAAAGAAGTGACGGAGGGCTATGACTGGTTTTTGGCGAAAAACCTTTAGCGTAGTGAACTTGATATCGCTGAAGGAACCTGATAGCTTTTTAAAATATAGTGGCGAAAACCTTTTGCTAAAGAGGTCACTCCCGGTAAAGGGATCTCGGCTCTTTCCTCGTGGAATGAGGTGCAGGATATTCCACTGAATACCGCTATGCAAAGCAACATGTAATCGACTATAGTGAAGTTATTACTCTGACGCAAACTTCTGTCCAAGGGGTCGGTCCCGGTGAAGGGATATCGGCCCTTGCCTCGTCGAATGAGGTGCTGGATATTCCACCGAATACCGCTATGCATAACAAAAGGAAACGTCTTTGCAATAACACTTTTTAAATTGTTCCAACAACTGTATACCGGTTTGTTTTACTTTGCGTTGATCAGAATCAACGCAGTCCCATCATTCAATCACACCAGAAAAGAACGAAAATAAAATGTACGTATATGCCATCCGCATTCGTCACTGGGTCCCGTCATAACCTGTTAGGTTACTTAACTAACGACAGAGCGGGGACTGGACTAGCGCGGGTGTAAAACATATACAACATCTAATAGTATATAAACCAATATACATAATCGCTCCAGGCGTGATAGTATGCAACATTACAGAAAAGTAATAAGCATCACAGAACAATACAGATAATCTGGGATCCCCGAGTTTCACAGAGCCGCTGCTGAAACTCGATGTTCCCCTGTCATGTGGATAGCTTGTGTAATGAAACCTAGACCCCTACGGGTGCGGCAAGTTACTCGCCAAAACCTGAAGCGAGGTAGTCCCCACAGCATAGTGAATGGAACACCCGGCACTCCACGGAATCCGGTAAGCTTGGGCACCCCATCTTGGGTCAACCTGTACCCCCTACGAGTGCGGCGAATAGTCTGCCAATTCTGAAGTGGGGCCCCTCTGCCTCTCAAAGCCATGAGATGCGGACCCGTTGCTTTCCCGAACCCGGCTATCCGTGCACTCCGTCTTGGGGTAAAACCTAGTACAGTAATGAAAAATAGTACAATAGGTACATCGACCGCAACCTGGTCGTGCCCCAAAAAGAATATTATACAACAGGCAGTGACGGCAGTCCACAAGTTGGACGCTCGCCCCGCAATATCAAATGTACAAATAAACTCAAACTGTACTACCATTGCACACTGCTATCCACCACGACAAATCCGCAACATCACAGCACAACACAGAACATCAACGCGAATGTCATGTTCGCAAACCCGTCTAAAAGAACTATAGCAATCAGACGCGGTTTACCGATCAAATGACATTCCCGGTCGGAGATATAATGTAAGCACTGTAAACTAACGTGTTTAAATTACGATCGACCAAAGACCAATTATCAAAAAGTGGGCCCCACTGCTTACTGGTGAACAGTAACAAAACCTGGGCCAAAAATATATATACCAAAAACCCCAAAATCCCAACAGGAACCCACAGAAAAAATTTGGTTCACTGATCTTCTAGAACGGCCGCGGATGGGCGGCCAAACCATGGGTTTGGCCGCTAATCCGCGGCCCTCTGGTAAGATTGCGTGCCCAAATTTTGTCCGTACGCTCAAAAAACCCTGCACGGATTTTTAAGATATGCAGAATTAATTTTCGACACCGTTTAAAAACAACAGAAACTGTCGGCTAGGAATTTGCAGTTTTTAGTTTTCCGGTCGGATCGAAGTTTTAAACGCGTTAGCACAAGTTAGTATAGCAAAATGGTGAGGCTCTGATACCACTGTAAGTCTACGCTAGCACCCCGGCAGTCTACAGACACCAAATGCGGAACAAAAACTTTTTAACTGGTGCTATCGTATACTTTAACCCGGATCTGCCATTATTGCTAAACTAACAAACTATAAAGAGTGTAGAATGGTTATACCGAACGATCCGAGTCCTTCGTTCTTCAACCATCATCCCATGCTCCGTTGCGGCTGCTCCGATCTCGTCGATCGCCGATGTCCTCGTCGAGGTGGCACCACATGATCGGTTCTTTAAACGGGCTCCCGCCTCTGACTCGAGGCAACTCGATCGTCAAGTTTGCTAAAAGAGACGACCAAGATTGATGTAGAGAATGAGTAGATGACTTTGTCTCACTTCGTCCAAATCCGTGGACGATCGGTTAATGAAGTTGCCGTGGAAATCGGGTGATGGAATGAAATGGACTGTGAAATTCCATACACCGATAAAACCTATCATAATCTTTTCTCTCTTGAAATCAAGTAAGTGAATGAGAAATAGAGAGGAGGCTATATATATCAAAGGAGGGAGGTGAGTGTAGGAGGGTTCAAGTGGTGACCATAAACCTTGATAGTTATCATAACCATTAAGAAAGAATGAATCATTAAATTGAACCAATAAGAACAAACCTAGTCATCTCTGCATTAATGACACCATTAATGCAACCAATGAAAACTTAACACCAATTAATTCTAGTCACCTCATCTAGAACCTTCTAGAAGCTTCTAGAAGCATGACTCATCATATCTGAAGAAAAGATAAATCCGTCTTTAACAGAATGTTAAAAAACGGCTGATAGAAAACTGGAAACTGGCAACTTCCAAAAGTGATCCTGAAACGACTTTCAGGATAACCCCGAAACTGTATAAATATACCCGCATTTATATTACGACCGAATATAAATGCAACTGAGACAAAGATATTATACCTACTCAATATGATACTCGGATCCGGCTTAAACCAAAGCCGACCAGTATCATCTGCCCGAAAAATAACACGTGCGTAAACGCACGTGCATTTTCCGAACCCTGCCATAAAACCATACGGCCTCTACAACATTTCGCCCGAACTTGGGAAACTGTCTGTGGGGGACTCTAATGACTCGTCAGCACCATGGCAGTGGGTTTAACCACAAACCGTCAGAGGCACTAGCTATGCATAACGGCTGCCCACGGACTGACCTCAAGGGTGGCCGAGGAGCGAACTCAAGGGAGACCGATGAGCGAACTCCTCCGAAAACCCTACTGAGCCTAACAGTGACAATGTATATACAGTCCGGTCCGTTCGTCAATGAGTATCGCATATCTGCCTAGGGGGCTAGTAACGTCAGACCCCCAATAGCAGTATAAGTCGTGTCGGAGTGAAGCCCAATTACACCCTGAGATACTACTGGAGTACCTACCAGTAAATCTTCTGCCATGGCCATGGACTTTGTGTAATGGCTCTCCTAGACACAGCACGATCTCGCCCCCAATACCGGGAGAGACGAATCCCCTGCCGATCCGCTCACGTGCCTCCATATGGCTCGGGACTGTACCCAAAAACTACCTGTTTGCACGACTCCTTTGAGCCGTGGTAGGGTAGAAATCAAAGCACAGTGGGAACTCACACGAGACAAATGACGACCTCAGGTCGATGAACTAACCTGTACACATGTCACCAGGGAACTGCTATCTGACGGTAGATATAATACTAACTAGCAGATTCCCGGCGAGTCCTGTCCGGTGTACTCATAACCCAATGAGCACCTGTATACATCTTAGGTGATCCAACCGACACCAGTGGCTTGTGAGACCGGCCACCGCCCCTCGTCGGGGTCTCGACTGTACACACTAGTCTACTCCGGAGTATCGATGCCCTGTCTCGAAACTCCCACGACTAGGGACCACAATTAAGGATATGCATATAAACTACCCAACTCTCACGTATATGATCGCCATCATACTGTTGGTAGTAAAGCAAGATCCTAAGGGCTCTTTCAAAGTGTAACATGCAATCAGTCACCTGAACATGTACACGACTGATAAAGGCAAACCAGATAGCATACTATCATTTCGAGTAAGACTGTCCTACCGGGATAGGTCCTCCGCAATCATTGCAATCACATACCTGCGATCCAATAATTGTCTATGAGGGCACTATCTCCAACATCCTTTGAGCCGTGGTAGGGTAGTAATCAAAGTGCAGTGGGAACACACTCGAGGCGAAGTGACAGTGTCAAGTCAACGGACTAAGCTGTACTCATGTCACCTTGGAACTGATAACTGACGATAGGCATAACACCAACCAACAGTTCCCGACGAGTCCTGTCCAGTGTACTCGTAACCTAACGAGCACCCGCATACTATCTCAAGTACGACGTACAGACGGTTGTGGGACAGACCGTCTCCCACACTGGGATGAGAAGCGCATACGCTAGTCTACTCCGGAGTATCGATGCCCTGTCTCGATAGTCCAACGACTAGGGACCTGTATAAGGATGTGCTTATAGATCACCCAGCTCTCCCACGAGTGTGAGCGCCATCACAACGCTGGTAATCAAGCAAAGATCCTAAGGGCTCTACTAATACGTATATCTGCAATATGCTAAAAGAAACACATGCACATATTAAAGCAGAGACAAACCAAGTAGCATACTACCTTTTCGAGCAAGATTGTATATACAACTGTGAATATCCCAAGCTTCCATCAAGTAATATACAAACTAGTATGATACAGTAATGGCCTCTAGGGCATATACACTAACAACACCTTCGTTCGATTCTTAACGACAACCGCGTTATCGTAAGCCTCATCCCTAAGCTCGCTCAGTTCGTTCAGTTGCAGCTTCGGATGGCTGCCCGCAGCTTCGAGAGACAGATTCAGCTCCTTTATCGCCCAAAATGCGCGATGCTCTATTTCGACAGGTAGATGTCCGGCTTTTCCGTACACAAGCCGATAGGGAGACATGCCAAGGTCGGTCTTATAAGCGGTTCGAAATGTCCAAAGGGAATTAGTGAGTTTCAGCGACCAATCCTTACGGTTCTTGGAAACCGTCTTCTCCAGTATCTGCTTGATTTGCCGATTTGAAACTTCGGCCTGCTCGCAGGTTTGGGGGTGGTAGGGCGTAGAGAGCTTATGATTAATGGAATATTTTCGCATCAAGGCCTCGAAAGTCTTATTGCAGGAATGACTTCCATTGTCGCTAATGATCGCTCGGGGGTGCCCAAACCGGGAGAAAATGTTTTCTTTAAGGAACCTAACGACAACCTTGTTGTCGTTAGTCCGGCTAGGCACAGCCTCGACCCATTTAGAGATGTAATCAACAGCGAGAAGGATGTACAAGTTCCCAAAAGAGCTGGGAAACGGCCCCATAAAATCTATCCCCCAAACATCGAAAATTTACACAACCAAGATCGGTTGGAGCGGCATCTCGTTCCTCCGGGAAATCCGGCCCAAGTGTTGGCACCGGGAGCAAGTCTTGCAATAGTCATGAGCGTCTTTGAAGAGTTGTGGCCAGTAAAAACCACATTGCAAGATCTTCTCAGCTGTCTTTCTGGGGCCAAAATGCCCGCCACATGCTTGATCGTGGCAAAACGACAGCATACTCTTGAATTCCTCGTCAGGGACACACCGACGAATAATCTGGTCGGGACAGTACTTGAACAGATAGGGTTCGTCCCAGTAAAAGTGTTTTACTTGGGATAAGAAGCGAAGTCTGTCCTGACTTGACCATTCAGTCGATAGTAATCCCGTGGCCAAATAGTTCACAATATCTGCGAACCAGGGTTCGCAAGATACTGTCAAGAGCTGTTCATCCGGGAAAATGTCGTTGATCGGAATTGGAAGCGAAGGAGAAGAAGGAAGTCGTGAGAGATGGTCGGCAACTACGTTTTCACATCCTCGTTTGTCCTTAATGACAAGGTCAAACTCTTGAAGAAAGAGGATCCAACGTATTAACCGAGATTTTGCATCTTTCTTCGCAAAAAGATGGCGCAGAGCAGAATGGTCTGTGTAGACAATGACTGGAGAGCCGATGAGGTAGGGCCTGAACTTTTCTAAAGCAAATACAACAGCCAAGAATTCCTTCTCAGTTGTTGTATAATTGAGTTGGGCATCGTTCAGGGTTCGGCTCGCATAATAGATTACGTGCGGCATCTTGTTGATGTGTTGTCCAAGGACAGCACCAATGGCAAAGTCGGATGCATCGCACATAATCTCAAATGGGTGCGTCCAGTCAGGTGAAGAAAGAACGGGAGCAGAAGTGAGTGAGTGTTTCAGTGACTCGAATCCAGTCACACAGCTCGAGTTGAAGTCGAATGGCGTATCCTTGTCCAGCAAAAGAGTCAAGGGTCTAGCAATCTTGCTAAAGTCCTTGATGAACCGTCTATAGAAACCGGCATGGCCAAGGAAGGCTCGGATATCTCTGACGCATCGGGGAGGAGGTAGATTGGAAATGACCTCAATCTTTGCTTTGTCAACCTCTATGCCATGTTGCGAAATGATATGTCCTAAGACAATACCTTCGCGCACCATGAAGTGGCACTTCTCCCAATTCAAAGTGATATTCTTGTCCTTATATCGGGTAAGGACAGCGTCAAGATGCAGCAAACACTCGTTGAAGGAATCGCCGAAGATGGAGAAATCATCCATGAAAATCTCCAGAAATTTTTCCACCATGTCTGAGAAAATTCCCATCATACACCGCTGGAAGGTAGCGGGCGCATTGCATAACCCAAAGGGCATGCGACGATATGCAAACGTGCCGAAAGGACAAGTGAATGTGGTCTTGTCCTGGTCTTTTTCGGCGATGGGAATCTGATTATAGCCGGAGTAGCCATCAAGAAAGCAGTAGTACTCGTGTCCAGCCAATCGTTCAAGCATTTGGTCAATGAAAGGTAGCGGAAAGTGGTCTTTCCGCGTTGCGGCGTTGAGTTTTCTGTAATCAATGCATACTCGCCACCCAGTTTGGGTGCGAGTAGGGATTAACTCGTTCGCCTCGTTGGTTATGACCGTTATACCTGATTTCTTGGGGACAACGTGGATGGGGCTAACCCACTGGCTATCAGAGATAGGGTATATGATACCACTATCTAGACATTTTACGATCTCCTTCTTCACAGCCTCTTTCATGACTAGATTGAGACGTCTTTGTGGATCCCGGGCTGGTTTGGCATCATCCATCAGATGAATGTGACGCTCAACGATCAAGGGACTAATCTCCTTGATGTCCGCCATGGACCAGCCAAAAGCTTGCCTGTTGCTGTGCAAGACCGCGAGAAGGGCTTTCTCTTGCTTTGGAGCTAGAGAAGCCGAGATGATGACAGGGAGGGTCTCGTTTTCACCTAAGTAAGCATACTTAAGGTGAGACGGAAAAGGCTTGAGTTCGAGCGTTGGAGGTGAAACGATGGAAGGCAAGATTGGTGCAGAGGTCTCGAACTCAAAGGACTCCAGCAAAGGTTCAAAACGAGTGTAGGCGACCGAGTTGGATGGTTCAGGTAACTCATCTGGAAAGTCGAAGGATTCAAACTCGGGTTATGCGCGGATAAGATCGTTCGAGAATGTGAAACACTCGTAGTCGTTGTCGGGCGCAGAAACAGCAGCAGGTTCGATGAGGAACGCACTAGTGGCGTCAAGATTATCGTGTTCGAACAGAAACTCCTCGAATTCACACTCTTCAGGGGTGATCTCCTGGATCGAGCAGACGTCCAGTATATGAGCATTAGGTTCGGCGGGCTGATTCCCCAACCTAAAAATGTTGAGTTCAATCGTCATGTTTCTAAAAGAGAGGTTCATCGAACCATTGCGATAATTGATCACAGCATTTGAGGTTGCAAGGAATGGGCGACCGAGTATCACCGGAATTTGATTCCGGGGGTTAGCTACAGGCTGTGTGTCTAATACAATGAAGTCAACGGGGAATATGAAGTCCCCGACTTTTATTAACACATCCTCTAGCTCACCCCTAGGATGGGTGATCGATCGGTCGGCCATTTGGAGAGTGCAGTGTGTGGGTTTCTGCTCTCCGACGCCTAATTGCTCGTATACTGAGTACGGAAGCAGGTTAACACTGGCACCAAGATCTAATAGTGCGCGGTTGATGTTCTTATCCCCAATGGTAATAGAAATCGTAGGACAGCCAGGGTCCTTCCGTTTTTGTGGTAAAGATTGGGTAAGAGCATCACTCACAGCACTAGCCAAGAAAACTTTCTTGGGTACCTGAGACTTCCTCTTTTTCGTGCACAAGTCCTTTAAGATTTTCGCGTAGGACGGGACTTGTTGGACAGCATCTAAAAGAGGAATGCTAATGTTAACCTGCTTAAATAACTCCAGAATCTTCTCCATTTGAGAATTTTGTTTATTAGACCTCAACCGGTTTGGAAATGGAACATTTTGAAAATTGGTTGAGTCTAATGCTGGAGGAGGAGATTGTGGAGTTGGAACGGATCCCAGAACAGGTGTTTTCGTGGAGTGAGAAGTGGGTCCATTCAGAGCAGAAGAAGAGGAAGGAGAGCCTTGTGAAGAACGGAGAATAGGCTCAGAAGACGAAGACGAAGAAGAAGAAGAAGAAGAAGAAGCGGCCGGGGTGTCATCGTTGATCCGTTTGCCAATGTTGTTTTGCAGCATCCTTCCCGATCTCAGTGTGGTCACGACACTCACATTATGGTTCTGTTGTTCAAGAGCAACATGTGCATTATGTGGGTGACCGGGATTTGGGAGTGGCTGGGACGGGAGCTTCCCCTTCTCTCGCTCGCTTAAGGCCGCATTCAGCTGTGCAATCTGGGCCTCGATGGTCTTGATGCTTTGCCCGTGAGCGGCAGTGTGTTGCACTAAGGACTGAATGGAAGACTGGATGTTGGCGGTGGACTGAGTCGATTGTTTAACGAACGCCTCCAGACTTCGTTCGAGCGAGGAAACCTTATCGTTGTTTGACGGAACAAAATTGTTTGGTGGAAAAGAATTGTTGGGTGCAAAGTTGTTCGTCTGATTTTGAAAAGGTTGGGGTTGGAAGGGCTGCTGAAACTGAGTTTGTTGTTGCGCTTGTTGTTGCGGCGGAGGGGCCCTTTAGAAATTGTTGCCTTGGAATTGATTCTGATTCTGATTCCAGGCGAAATTGGGGTGGTTCCTCCAACCGGGATTGTAGGTGGAAGAGTATGGATCATTCCTCGGTCTTTGCTGGAATGCAGCATTAACCTGATCCTGTCCTTGCGATGGTGGATTGTAAGGACACTCTTTGGTCAAGTGAGAAGGATCGGAACAACAAGCGTAGATGGTGCGAAGGGGGAGAACAGGAGCAGGAGCAGGAGAAGAAAATTTGCTCTCTATCGCTTCAAGCTTTCTTGTTATTGCAGCCATTTCAGCTTTCATCGCAATAGAGACATCAAGTTGGTGTATTCCTACCCTAGACTGACCGGTAGAAGTGGAGGTAGAAGAAGAAGAAGTCGGTCTGGTGCTCTCCCATTGTAGCGTTTGCTCCGCAAGGTCGTCAAAGAACTGCCACGCTTCCTCATCAGATTTCGATAGGAAATGGTCCTGACAGATGGTTTCCAACAACTGCTTCGTTGCTGGGTTCAGGCCCTCGTATAAGGTTTGGCAAAGTTTCCATTTCTCTATACCGTGGTGAGGACACTGAACAAGAAGGTCTTTGTATCGGTCAAAGCACTTCCAGAAGGGTTCAGAAGGAAGCTGAGAGAATTGGTTGATTTCATTTCGAATCCTTGCGGTTTTATGATTCGGATAGAATTTTTTTAGAAACGCTTTAACAAACTCATCCCAGCTGGTTATTGAGTGGGAAGCGGTGCTATACAGCCATTTTTCAGCAAGATCGCATAAAGTGAACGGAATGACCCGTAGACGTATAGCATCGTCCGACAGCTGGGTGGTTTTCATCATGGCACAGACGTTTTGAAATTTATTGATGAAGATATAGGCATCTTCAGATTCAAGCCCATGAAATCGTGGAAGCATGTTGATGAAGTGGGGCTTAATTTCAAAGTTGTCCCCATTGGCCGGTGGAAGAGAAAGGCAGGTGGGAAGTGCAGAACGGGTGGGATAGAAACGATCCTGGAGCGCGATTCGCTGCGGCGCTACAACAGGCGGTGGTGGTGGGATATTGGTCTCCGTAGGAGGTGGAGCCAATCCAGGGGTAGTCAAAGAGATGTTCGGATTAAATCCTGACATCGCGGAAGAAGAGGTTGGTGATGGTGAAGGTGAAGATGTATGGACAGAATTCCGGTCAACATCGGAGTTGGCCGGCAAAGGAAGGGGTGAAAGAGGAGTGGACGGAGTTTCGACGTCGGAGTCGATCGCGTAGTCGGTAGCGACTAACGTAACGCGGACTAGGCGGGCGCTAGTGTCCCGAGTCCAAGCGGACATACACTAAATGAGTTTAGTATAGTCAAAGCGGAGAAGGTGAGGGTAAGAAAACGTCAATGGAGAAAACGATGGGTGGTGGGTGAAAAATGGATTTGGCGACAAAGGGCAAGTTTTTATAAAAGTTTTTTGATTTTTGATTTTTATTTTTATAGAAATATCTTTACAGAAATATGTACGGACTTACGGCTTTAAGCAATCACAAATAAGATATGCACAATCTCACCTAGATCTAGGGTTACCTAGGTCAACTAGACCTGCTCCTAACTGTTCCAGAGGGCTAGAAATAGGACCTCAAACCGCCTCTTCTCCGTCTAATGCGGCCAGATAAGTGCCAGGTAAGTGAGAGGTTGTCCAACGCTTTCGCGAAGTTCCTTAATTAAATAACCACTTGCCTTCGTCACACTTGCCTAGGCACCGTAAAAGTCAGATAGGATAAACGGCCGATGCCTGTAACTAGTCCTCTGTCCTATTGAGCGCGAAGTCCTTAGGGCTGAGTTTAGTATTTTTTAATTTTAACAATGGTCAATGCATATGCTTTTTGTGATTTTTGGGGTCCTGGGAAGGGTGATGAAATCCCCACCCAATCTGAATTGGTTTCAAGCCCCTTAAGTCCGTATTAATGAATGCAAAGCGATAACAAATCAACTGCAAACAATTTTTATTTTAGCGCGGCTCAAAGAATTCTGCACAAAAACAGTTTATTGGAAGGGGGAAGAGAGTTTGCGCAAAGAATGCTGCAGAAAACACAATTTATTGGAGTCCAGAGGAGTGGGAGAGAGGAGAGAAACACTTACAGAAATTTTGGCAGCCCGAAGGCACCAAACGGCCGCGATTCCGCGGCCTAAGCTTGCTTATGCCGCGGTTCCGCGGCGTAGTAGTGGAGATGGGACTTCAAAAATTCTGTAGGTCCCTCTTTGGCTGTCCTCTTCTTGTCTGGATTTTCCGAATCTTGATTTGCTCACTGTAACTGCTCCAGATTTTTACAGTAGACCGTTTGCTTCGTTTTGATCCGTCGCGGTATAGCCGCGAAATATGGGTCTATCTTCCCACGTCTTTGGCACTGAACTCGAACTCCGTATTATCCTGCACACTTGCACAAAAACTAATCAAAAATAACAAGATGATTTTTTTTACAAAGTATATTTTTTTTGTTTTTTTGTTTTTTTGGTTATATTTATATTCACAAGTTAACCCGAAATTACACAAAGAAATAAACTACCGTCTCCCCGGCAACGGTGCCATTTGATTGTTAGAGATTCTGCGTGTTCAAGTTTAGTTAATTACCGCAATCAAGACGGTTTCGCTGTAGCTAGCCGGTTGAGTACGAGTCGTCCGCAGGGAGATGGGAATCTTTTTCTATGTGTTTTAACGAGTTAAGTCCGAAAGTCCAGATTGTGTTTGTGATTATCTAAGTGTTAAAATGACATATAAAGAGAGCTTGTTAGGGTTAGGATTAGGTTAGTTTGAGTTAGGAGTCGCCCACTTCTTTCGTTGCCCCTCTTAATATCGGTGTTACGGTAATCGGTAACAACGGGGATTAGCACGACTAGGAAGGAACTTGCGAGTATAAGCTAGACTTTCCAACGCTTAAGTTCTTCCTTTTGGTGCTTGTCCGTCCGTTCTTGGCTCTTAGCCATAACCTCCGGTTAATTCAACCACAACCGGTCTCACTACGGAATCACCGCTATCATGTAGGATAGGGTGCCGTAAGGAGCGGATTGTGGTTCAATTAACGGGAGTTGATTTTAAGATGTTAGGCAAGGAAAGAGTGAGAGAGATTTCCTTCTCTCAAACTTCCCTTATCCTACCCTAACAAGTATGAAACTACTCATACATCATAATGAAAAAAAAACAAAACAAAAGAGGAAGATAGAAAGAAGGAGATTAGAAGATAACAACTAGCTATTTGCGACCTCACCTTGGCAAGGATCAAGCGTAAGCATCATGGTTGTTTTAATGATAAAGGAAAAGAGAAAAGAAAGAAACAACAAGAAATAACAACAACTAAGTTAACAAATTAAAATTACAAGCAATTATAAAAGAACAAGACAAGCATGATAAGTAAACGGATCTTCTTTATTCATCATTCTTCACTCACAAAAGCTCACTACAAGATTTTTAATGGAGAAGAGATGAGAAGAGGAAGAAGAAACAAGTATTCTAAACCTAGAAAAATACAAGATTATGCACACTTGGCTTCACAAGGTTCTGGACTATTTATAGGCAGGGAACTGGAAATCTAGGGCAAAATTCTGCCTTTACATGAAAAGACCAAAATAACCCTGAAGTTTCGTCAGCTGAGGAGACCGTACGGCCGCGGTTCCGCGGCCTAAGCCTGCTATTGCCGCGGAACTTTAGAGGAATTGGGTCATCATTTTTGGTGGGTTTTCCTCGTTTGCTGTGACCATTCGTTTGGTATATGACTTTTCTCAGAATTGCTTCACGATTTTTCCAGAATTTCTGTTGAGCAAAAGGTGATTTGATGTGGATCTTTTTGTCATGATTTCCTCGAGCTCCGTGTAGATTTCTTGGATCTTGTGCTGCCATTGAGCCTTGTGCATGAAAACGACATTGATTTGCCATTTTGTCTCTTAAACTGGTGTGTGGCAACAGACGGATAAAGAGCGGAGATCCGTGTTTTATCTGTGGTTGGTAGGAACCCGGACTTTGTCGTGTTTTCTTCATGAATTTCACCGTTTTAGAGCCGAGAACCTATATCCTGCAATTGACTAGCAAACACGGCTCAAGAGTACCTACCGATATGCAATGTGATAAAAATTGGGCGGTATGAAAATGTAAAAATCTGATATGAACACGTCGTGATACGTAGAAACCCCAAACCCACACACACGTATCACGCGTGTCGCGAAAGATTAAAAATACGGGAAATAGGGTATTCTACTCCAGATTTTGATACAGAACTGATCTTATAAAAATAGATATACCAAAATAACCCACATAGCAGCATACACCATCACCCCAAACCCCAACCCAAACCACCCCCATCTGGCCGCAAATTGCGGCCAGAATGATTATTCCGGCGGCCTCACTTGGGAATTGGGCTCCCAGGTTTGGTGTGTGCACTCAATACCCCCTGTGTATGCTACAGTAACATCTAGTTTCACTCTGAAATATCTCGGGTAGCAGCAGATCCTACAGAGCCTTATTTCTAGTTAAAATCCACACTTTTGTACTAAAATCAAACTTTAGGGTATTTTTATGAAATATGAAACAAAACTAAGTCTAAACCCACACTAATAACTCATTAACAAGCTAATCAAGCCACAACAACATAAATTTTAACATAATAACACTAAATCCCTTCAATAGCACTAAAATTGCATAAAAAGGTGATATTTGGAAACTAAACATGAAAGTTATGGAGATAGGATGCTAGGAGTGAGATTTATACCTTCAAATGATCTTAGAAAAACCAAAAGTTCCAGCTCCTCCTTCAAGTATGCAGATTTGCCTCCAAACACCTCAAAAACTCATTTTTCCTTTGGTTTTGTGAAGGAAATGTGTGGTTTTTGTGTAGGATTTGTTTGGGAATCAAGGAGAAGTGAAAAGAGAAGAGAATATGGAGAAAAATGGGGGGTTTGCTGCTGGAATTCTGCAGAATTCCAGAATCATGGAAATAGAGAGAGAAGGAAAAGCAAAGGGGTCAAAAGTCAATCTTTTTCTACCTAACACCATGCCTCCATATTCTAGTCAATTTTGAATTAAGAAAAGATTTAAAATGGTGGGGGATAAGTTAGCAACCATGCAACACAAGAATGGTTCACCCTTTAAACCTAGGTCTCAAAAATGGCTAAGTGTGCAAAGTGTACACTACAAAGGAAAATTTCCCAATTTGCTAAAACGACTAAATATTACTAATAATCCTATGAACACATATATAATAACACGTACAATCACTAATTATCACGAAAAACACTCTAACGGAAATTCAAAGTGTTACAATCTACCCCCCTTAAAGAAATTCGGTCCCCGAATTTAAAAATCTAAATATACGCACCTTCAAAAAGATGGGGATACCTCTTCCTCATCTCGCTCTCGGTCTCCCAAGTGACCTCCTCGCCGCCCTGGCCACGCCAAAGTACCTTGACGGACGGTATTTCTTTCGACCTCAATTTCTTCACTTGTCGATCCAAGATCATCACCAGTTGCTGTGCATAGGAAAGGTCGCGCTCAAGCTGGATCGTCGGGTGCTGAATCGCATGTGAAGGATCATGAAGATATCTGCGGAGCATCGAAACGTGAAATACGGGGTGCACGTCTGGAAAACTGGGCGGAAGGGCTAACCGATACGCAACCGCACCAACACGCTCGAGGATCTCGAAAGGGCCCACATATCTGGGACTAAGCTTCCCTTTCTTCCCAAACCTCATCACGCCTTTCATTGGGGAGACCCTCAAGAAAACATGATCACCAACAGAAAACTCAAGTCTGCGCCGACGACGGTCCGCATAAGACCTCTGCCTACTCTGGGATGCTCTCATCCTATCGCGAATCAACTGGACCTTCGCGGTCGTCTCCTCCACAATCTGCGGCCCTAAGATACTGCTCTCACTGAGCTCCGTCCAACAGGTGGGCGATCTGCATCTCCTCCCATAAAGAGCCTCAAACGGTGCCATCTGAATGGTCTCCTGGTAGCTGTTGTTGTAGGAGAACTCTAATAGGGGCAAATGATGATCCCAGCTACCCCCGAAGTCTAATACGCAGGCTCTGAGCATGTCCTCGAGAGTCTGAATAGTCCGCTCTGACTGTCCGTCGGTCTGCGGATGGAATGCTGTGCTGAAACTCAAGCGAGTGCCCAAAGCCTCTTGAAGCCTCTGCCATAACCGACTGGTAAACTGGGTGCCTCTATCGGACACGATACATGTCGGAACTCCGTGCAGTCGTACAATCTCATCAATGTAAATCTGGGCATACTGAGCAAATCCGAAAGTCGTATTCACCGGTAGGAAGTGAGCCGCTTTCGTCAAACGATCCACGATCACCCAGATAGAGTCATACCCTCGACTAGTCCTGGGTAGACCCACAATGAAGTCCATAGATATCTGTTCCCATTTCCACTCCGGAATGGGTTACGGCTGTAGCTCTCCCGCGGGCCTCTGGTGCTCAGCCTTGACTTGCTGACAAGTCAGGCATCTCGACACAAAATCTGCAATGTCTCTTTTCATTCCGTCCCACCAGTAAACACCTCTCAAGTCATGGTACATCTTGGTGGAACCGGGATGAACACTATATACCGATCGATGTGCCTCCTCAAGAATCTCGCGCTGCAATCCCTCAGCATCTGGTACGCACAGTCTAGCTCCAAATCGTAGTATCCCTGACCATCGATCACGAACTCGGAAAATCTGCCATGTCCCATCTGTGTCCTGATCTCTGAACAGCGGTCATCACTGTGCTGTGCCTCATGTATGCGGTCAATCAACTGTGGGCTTGCACGAACATGCGCAATCTGTCCTCCGATCGGCGTAAACTCGAACTGTACCCGGCTGTCGCATAAGATCTGCCAATCTGCCGACGACTGCCTCTGCACTGCGCTCAAACAAGATAGACTACCCCCGGGCCTCCTGCTCAAAGCATCCGCCACTACATTCGCCCTGCCCGGGTGATACAAGATCTCACAATCGTAGTCCTTCACTAACTCCATCCATCGGCGCTGTCTAAGGTTCAGGTCTCGCTGCTGAAATATATACTTTAAGCTCTTGTGGTCAGTGAATATCTGGCACGACTCTCCATACAGATAATGTCGCCAGATCTTAAGTGCAAAGACCACTGCAGCCATCTCCAGATCATGAGTGGGGTAATTCTATTCATGTTTCTTTAATTGCCGCGAAGCATACGCGATCACCCTGTCATGCTGCATCGAAACGCACCCTAGCCCCACTCGTGAAGTATCACAGTAGACCACAAATCCGCCTGATCCTGAAGGCAATGATAGCACTGGTGTCGTAGTCAGTAGAGCCCGTAGCCGCTGGAAACTGTGCTCACACTCCTCCGTCCAATCGAAGCGAACTCCCTTCCGGGTCAACCCGGTCAAAGGTGTAGCAATGCGAGAGAAGTCCTGCACAAATCTCCTGTAATAGCCTGCCAGCCGTAGAAAGCTGCGAACCTCCGTCACTGACGTGGGTCTAAGCCAACTCCGAACTGCCTCGATCTTCCACGGGTCGACACATATACCATCTTGTGTAATCACGTGCCCCAAGAAGTCTACGCTGTCTAGCCAGAAAGCACACTTTGAAAATTTGGCGAAAAACTGATGCTCCCTCAAGGTCTGCAGTGTAATCCGCAGGTGCTGCTCGTGCCCCTCTCTACTCCGAGAATACACCAAGATATCGTCAATGAACACTATGATGAACAGATCAAGATACGGCCGGAAAATACGGTTCATCATGTCCATAAATGCTGCTGGCGCGTTGGTGAGTCCGAACGACATCACCAAAACTCATAATGGCCGTAACGTGTGCGGAAGGCTGTCCTAGGAATGTCCTCCTGTCGAACCCGCAGCTGATGGTAGCCCGATCACAAATCGATCCTCGAAAAGTATCTTGCCCCCTGAAGCTGGTCGAACAAATCGTCGATGTGTGGCAAGGGATATCTGTTCTGCACCGTCACCCTGTTCAGCTGGCGGTAGTCGATACACAAACGCATACTGCCGTCCTTCTTCTTGACAAACAGGACTGGAGCACCCCAAGGAGAAACACTGGGTCGGATAAGTCCCTTATCCAGCAAGTCCTGCAACTGACCCTTCAATTCTCTAAGTTCCGCCGGGGCCATCCGATAAGGCGGTACAGAAATAGGCCCCGCGCCAGGAACCAAATCAATACAGAAAGAAATATCACGCTCGGGCGGTAGCCCAGGAAGCTCGTCAGGGAACACATCAGGGAACTCGCTAACAACCGGAACCTGATCCACCAGAACCTTCGTAGCTCTAGTATCTCAAACATAGGCGAGAAATCCCTGACATCCCTTCCTCAAAAGCTGTCCAGCTCGAAAAGAAGAAATCACACTGTGAGGGGTGGCACCACGGTCCCCCAACACAACAACAACTGACTCGCTGGGAAAACAAAATCGAACTATCTTCTCGCGGCAGTCAACAGAAGCATAGCACGTGACTAACCAATCCATGCCCAAAAGAACGTCGAAGTCCAACATCTCAAGAAGAATCAAATCGACCGGCAACTCTCTCTCGCCAATACGGACGGTACAGGATCGGAACACGTGCCTAGCAACAAACGACTCTCCCACGGGAGTAGTCACAACTAGCGGCTGATCAAGCAAACCGGACTCTCTACCCAAACTCGGCACAAAATGTGTAGATACGTACGAGTACGTGGAAACATATGAGCACAAGGATCCGGATCAAACAATACGTGTGCAACAAAGGACATACTGAAAGAGTACCTGAAAGCTCTGCGTTGGACGCCCTCACGTCCCGATGAGTCGAAGCGAAAACTTGTGCCTGTCCTTCATCTGCGACTGACCGAACTCCTCCTCTACTAACCGGACCCCTTTGCGCGAACCCTCCGCGTCCACGACGTCTCAGAATACGACCCTGACGTGGTGTGAAGGAACACTGCCTGATGAGGTGTTGAAGGCTCCCACATCGTAATCATCTACGCGCCGGCTGCCGTCCTCCCTGGGGATGAGAGCCAAACAACTGTCCTCGTCCTAAGCCTCTGCTCTGGGCTGGTACACCAGTACGATTTCTCAACTGTTCTGGAACTCTCACGGTCTCTGGAAGACATGTCCCGTAAACTGGGGCTGCCTCCACCGGTGCTATGTAGGGGATGGAATACTGCATGATGATCGCAAAGAACAACTGGGTAACAGGGGTGACAACCACCTGTCGCTGCGCTCGAACGACCTTTACCAACGAGCTCATCGCCTGGCGTAGGCCCTGCATCTCTACCACTAGTCTAGTGATCTGAGCTGTCATAGGGGGAACAATCTGTCCTGGTACAACAGGAGTACTACTCGGATTAATCCTCGTCTCAGATGAATCAACTCGAACCTCGGCTCTCACGGCTGCTCTCTGCACCCTCGTAGTCCTTAGCGGCATGATGGCTGAAAAGAAGGTAGGATTCGATGAGGATATAGAAATCGAATCGCAAGGATGTATACAATCATGAGGGAATTTCAATCAATAAGTCCTAAGGTCGCTTAGGCGGGGTACCGTGTCGTGAGTATGCCGCGGAACATACGCACGCTACGCTACCCTGCTGCGGCTACCTACTCCATCATACCAGGGTCATCCTACACTCCGAAAGGTAAAACCTACGCTCTGATACCAACTTTGTCACGACCCAAAGTTTGGCCCGTGACCGGCACTTAACTACGTAACGTCTACAGGCGTAACGCGACTAAGTGAACCGAAAACCCAGAAATCAAACCAGTAAAAGTATAGAGTGTTATAAGTTTAAAATGAAAGCACTTACTAACATGTTAAGAATTCTAAGTAAACAATCACCAAGATAGCAATATACGACGCCGTAGCGAAGATCAAGATCCACAAGTGGGAACATCATAGATAGAATAAAACTGCATGAGAAAAGTCGGCTCACAACGAGCTCGACACCAGGATACCAATAATATACATCATCATCCTCACACTGTCTTGTAGGGTTCCTAGGCACGCTAATGAGGTCTCACAAGGCATCAACCATGCCAATTTCAAATTTTACAAGTGCCGAGAAACCCTAATACGGATTCGTTGACTAGAGTTGAGGCGAAAAGTGAAACTAGTTAACAATTTAACTAAAAGAAAGAGGCTACAACCTTTGTAGATCCGGTTCTCCACTTTCTTAGCTCCACGTAGACGTCCTCTCTCTATCCATGTCGGATCCCAGACTCTAGCATCGGCTTCATCGGATAAATGGGCGGGCTAGGTCGTCGGCTTCGATGCCGAAGATGATCTACGTCGAGGCAAGACAAGATCAAGCTCCAACTTCACCAAGTCGTGAAAGTTGTGAAGAAAACACCCTATACTACTTGGCAAGAGGCAGAGGATGAAGAAATAGTAGGTGGGTTCACTTTAGAATTGGATTTCTCACTCTTTTGCTCAAGATGCCATTAATGGTGGCAAGCTTTTTCTTGAAGAAGAAGAAGAAGATGATAGAATATGATAAGTGTTACTTTTAAAATGAAAATAATATGAATACTTATCATATACTAACCATGGTCAAGTGTAGAGAGTAAACTAGGGTTAGGTGAATGGTTAGGTTAAGAGAAGAAAACAAAAATGGTCAAGGTTTCAACCCTTCATGAAGCTTCAAGAAAGAAACAAGAAAAGCCACCATTTCCATTTTCTCTTCCAAAATAAATAATCAAAATAAATAAATGAATAAGTAAACAAAACCCTAACCATTCATATAACCATGGTTTAATCTTTACACAAACTCAAGTTAGCATGTATCATCAAACATGATACAATCAAGTGCACAAAAATATATCACATATACAATGTGCACATCAAGTGAGAAAGTCCTTTTAAAATGAACCAATACTAGTTAATGCAAAGTAATATATCAAATATATAATTATACATTAAATCATTAAATTAACACTTAATTCAATGATCCGGTCATGTCACACATAACCGACTAGTATCAAATGTATCGGCTTATCGAATCAATCTTCGATTCGATAACTAAGTTATATCGCATACAACCAATCGAAACATTCATCGCGAGAATGAAATACGGTATCACATACACGCATTATTCTCGGTCCCGCACATATCTCATATGCGCTCCTATCTCGTTTCGCTTGAGCCAGGTAACCTCTGCGTAGGACTCTAAAGACTCGTCAATACGCCGGCAGCAGATGATGATCATATCAAGCACCCACAAGCCGCAAGCGGTCTGCTAAACGTAACGGCCACCCGGGTATTGAGCGATCATAAGATCGACGAGCAAGCCCGCTCACACTCCTGTGAATCCAACCAGTAACACTTACCGTACAGTCCGGTCTGTTCGTCTGATATGTCGCATATCAAGTCTAGGGGTGGTAAACGTCAGACCCCAATAACCGATAAGTCGTGCTGATGTGAGGCTCATAACGGGTCGAGAAACTACTGGTAACACTTACCAGCAAATCTCTGATCAGCCCTGGCCAGGGACTTTCCTGTTACGGCCAATCGAGCACAGCGCAACATCAACCCCCAATACCGGGAGAGACGAAACCCCTCCTATCGCTCATTGCCTCCATGTGACTCGGGACTGTACCCAAAAACCACCGTTTTGCACGCCCTCATGAACATGGTAAGGTGGAGATCAAAGCACAGTGGGAATCACACAAGAATCTATGACGATCTCGGGTCTACAGACTAACCTGCACAAGTGTCACCTGAGAACTGCCATCTGACGTGAAGTATAATACCATCTGGGAGTTCTCGGCGAGTCCGTCCAGTGTACCCAGTCTCCACTGAGCACCCGTATACCATCTCTGATGTCAAACAACAATGGATATGGGATTATCCATCGCCCATCTCATGGGTCGAGAAGCGTATACGCTAGTCTACACTGGTATATCGATGCCCCGTCTCGATACACCCACGACTAGGGACCTTGAAGGATGTACTTATGGACTACCATGTCCCCACTAGTATGATCTGCATCATAGTCCAGGCAGTCAATTACACATCCTAAGGGCTTTACCAACATGTAACTATAAGACAGTTTAAAGAGACTAGTATACATGTTAAGATAAAGAGTAACCAGATAGCATACTATCATATCGAGCAAGAAAGTCATCTCTATATATGTCCAAGCATCCAATATAATATACATCATCTGTACAATACTGGCCTCTAGGGCATACATACAACTAACAATCTCCCACTTGCACTAGGGCCAGCTGCTGTAGTATCGCATACCGAGCATCCCGAAGAGTCTCTCAAACTGTATCTGGGGAATGGCCTTCGTGAGTGGATCCGCCGTGTTGTTCTTCGTGTCAACCCTCCTGACCTCGATCTCCCGGCGATCAACTATCTCCCGGATCAGGTGATACCGCCTCAGAATATGCCTGGATCGCTGATGGGACCTGGGTTCCTTGGCTAAAGCCACCGCTCCATTGTTATCGCAATACAAAGGTATCGGATGCACAATGGATGGAACCACTCCAAGTTTAGTAATGAACTTCTTGATCCAGACAGCCTCCTTAGCAGCATCGTTGGCAGCGATGTATTCAGCCTCCATCGTCGAGTCTGCCACGGTTTCCTGCTTGGAACTCTTCCAGCTAACTGCCCCTCCGTAAAGAGTAAAGACAAATCCCGACTGCGACTTAGAGTCGTCCTTATCACTTTGGAAGCTCGAATCGGTAAAGGACTCTACTTGGAGTTCTCCGTTACCATACAGCAAGAGCATCTCTTTAGTCCTTCGCAAGTACTTGAGAATGCTCTTCACAGCTGTCCAGTGACTCTCTCCAGGATCAGCTTGATACCTGCTCACTACACTTAGTGAGTATGCAACATCGGGTCTGGTACATAGCATCACGTACATGATAGAGCCTACAGCCGAAGCATAGGGTATCCCTTGCATGCGAGCTCTCTCCAAATCAGTCTTGGGAGACATCTCTTTGGAGAGAGTGACTCCAGAGATCGTGGCCAAGTTCCCACGCTTGGATTCTTCCATACTAAACCTCTTTAGTATGGTGTCAATGTACCTGGATTGGGACAATCCCAATATCCGTTTGGATCTATCTCTATAGATCCTAATTCCCAATATGCAGGAGGCATCACCAAGATCTTTCATTGAGAATCTTTGTGATAAGAAGAGCTTGACCTATTGCAGCATAGGAATATCATTTCCTATCAAGAGTATGTCGTCCACGTACAATACGAGGAAGACAACTTTACTCTCTGCCACCTTCTTGTAGATACAAGGTTCATCTGGGTTTTTGACAAAATCAAACTCTTTGATAACGACGTCAAAGCAGATGTTCCAACTCCATGATGCTTGCTTTAATCCATAAATGGATTTAAGCAGCTTGCACACCTTCCCGCTGCTCCCACTGTCTACGAAGCCCTCTGGTTGAGTCATGTACACGCACTCTTCTAAATTACCATTTAGAAAGGCGGTCTTAACATCCATTTGCCAGATTTCGTAATCATGATATGCCGCGATGGAAAGCATGATCCGGATGGATTTAAGCATAGCCACTGGAGAAAAGGTTTCGTTATAGTCCACACCTGGTCTTTGACGAAAACCTTTTGCAACAAGTCTAGCTTTGAAAGTCTCCACTTTCCCATCTACACCAAGTTTTTTCTTGAAGATCCACTTGCTCCCAATGGGTTTTATCCCATCAGGAGCAACTTCCAAAGTCCATACTTTGTTGGTGTACATGGATTCCATCTCGGACCGCATAGCATCCAGCCATTTCACTGAGTCCCTACTTGTGATGGCCTGCTCGAAACTAGTTGGGTCATCATCCTCCATGATGCAATCCTCTCTCCCACCATCCATGAGAAAACCGTAGTATCTTTCAGGTTGGCGAGGAATCCTACTAGATCGACAGAGAGGCTGAGGTTCATTGGGAGCCACTGAATCTTCTGGTTCCACTAAATCTTCAGTTACGGTTTGTGTATCTGGAACCTCTTCCAGCTCTACCACTTTGCCACTAATTTCTTTTTCAAGGAATTCCTTTTCTAAAAAGGTGGCATGTTGAGCAACAAACACTTTTTGTTCCTCACTGTGGTAGAAAAAATACCCATATGATTTCTTTGGATATCCCACAAACTTGCAAAGAACTGACCGTGCCTCGAGCTTGTCCGGATTTTGTCTTTTGACATAGGCTGGACAACACCATATCTTAACTCGTTTAAGATATGGCCTTTTCCCACTCCATATCTCATATGGTGTGGTAGGTACAGATTTAGATGAAACTTGATTCAATAGGTATGCTGCTGTCTCCAGCGCATACCCCCAGAAGGAAATAGGTAACTCAGCTGTGCTCATCATAGAGCGCACCATATCTAATAGGGTGAGGTTCCTCCGTTCTGATACACCGTTGTGCTGTGGTGTATATGGAGGAGTCAGCTGAGAGAGAATCCCATTCTCTTTTAGGAAGTCCAGGAATTCATTGCTTAAGTATTCACCTCCTCGATCAGATCGAAGGATTTTAATACTTTTTTCGGTTTGGTTCTCGACTTCTTGTTTATATTCTCTAAATTTCTCAAAAGCTTCTGATTTGTGTTTCATCAGGAACACATATCCGAATCTAGAGAGATCGTCAGTGAATGTAATGAAGTACGAAGAACCATCCCTGGCATGTGTAGACATGAGACCGCATACATCACTATGTATCAGTCCCAAGAGTTCGGTAACTCTTTCTCCGTGTTCCGTAAACGGATTTTTGGTCATCTTGCCTTTGAGACATGACTGGCAAGTGTCATAAGATGAAAATTCGAATGGTTTCAAATATCCATCCTTATGCAACTTAGCCAGTCGTGTCGCATTGATGTGACCCAGTCTATAATGCCACAAGAAGGATTCGTTCAGTTCTGAACTCTTCCTCTTGTGTGTGTTTGTTATGCTCAGAACTGTTGATTGATTTAGAACGTAAATGCCATTGCACAGCGTGCCTGATCCAACCAACTTTTGGTTACGGAAAATGTTCATAACATTGTCCTGTAATACAAAATTATATCCCTCTTTACTCAATAAAGAAACCGATATAATGTTGCATATCAGGTTCGGCATGTAATAGCATTCGTTCAGAACCAATGTATTACCAGTTGGTAATACAAGGTGATATTCCCCGACAGTCTTAGCTGCAACAATTGCACCATTTCCAACTCTAATGTCTTTATCACCTTCTCCAAGTTCTCTATCTTTCCTGAGCCCATGTAACTGATTACATATATGGGATCCTCACCCGGTATCTAATACCCAGGACGTAGAGCAAATGGAGAAACAGTTCTCTGTAACGAACACCCCCGAAGAAAATGCATCAACATGTACTTTCTTCATTCGGGTGGCATGGGAATCCTGGTATTCCCCTATATCCTGTTCATTCCTATAACTTTTATAAGAAAGAACGGAACCAACGTTCCCCAGCACAGTATAACATGCGGGTTTGGTCAATACATCCATATTATTATCTTGATTAGGGCATGACATGGTCGCTACCTGGAGAGAGAGAGAAGAAAACACTTTAGCGTATGCTCGTGCAAGATCAGATTGGTTATTATCTTATCTAATCAGGATGGCTCCCACTGGTTTTTATCAAATCTTCCTTCAAACCCTAAAAGGAAAGACTAGCCGGGATTAATTACACCCTACAACTTCGCCAATCTTTCAGCCAGGCCAGTGTCGGTACTTTGAGGGTGGTTCCCCGTGCTTTCGCACGGACCTAATTAAAGTAAACCTCGTTTTCCCAGAGGCGTAACCCCGTTGACACCTTTCTAGACACCTACTTGATCGGCTAATTGTAATGTGTAAAACTCTCCCAGGAGTAACTCTTACTCGCAGTGGGTATCGGGATCCAACTATCTTATAAAAGGTATGCAATCTCATTGCAAATTTCAACACTTGAAATTCCCGATAATGCTTTTTCCCCAAACGATCTATGACCTTGACAAGGTCAACAAACCATAGACTGTAAGTCAAGTTCAACCCGTCATTTCTTGATTGAATTAAACCCACCCGCACGACCCTTGACAAGGTCAACAAGGCCGTACGACTACCCTAATCCAATCTGCATCATATGCATAAGCAGATAAATACCGGTCAGCTACCGCACACTGCGCCTTGATAAGGTCAACAAACGCAGCACGAATACTAAACATGACTTATCTGAAATTGCGGAGGGCTACGACAGGTTTTTCTAAAAACCTATTGCGTAATGAACATGATATCGTTGTAGAATCCAATGAAGTTTTGAAATGGAGTGATTTTGAGGCTTTTCTAGTTTTGCTAAAGGGGTCACTCCCGGTGAAGGGATCGTCGGCCCTTTCCTCGTCGAATGAGGTGCAGGATATATCATATATATCACTGTGCAAAGCAGAAACTATAGAAGCAATCAAAAGTCAAACCGAGTGTGTAGCATCTGCCAGTTATTGCTAAAGGGGTCACTCCCGGTGAAGGGATCTCGGCCCTTTCCTCATCGAATAAGGTGCAGGGTATATCATATATAACACTATGAAAAGCAAAAACTGTAGCTACCCTTTTTATTTAAAATTTGATTCTACAACATCTTTTAGGTTTCTTTTCTTTCATTAATCACATTAATGAAGTCCCATCATTTAAGTCACCTAAACATCACAGATAAATACGACGTACACTTATGCCATCCGCATTCGCCTCGATGTCCCCTCGTGCACCGTTAGGTTAGGTAACTAACGATAGAGCAGGGCAGGGCTAGTGCGGATGCAAAACATAAGTAACGTCTATATAATATATCATATATACTATATACAGTATCCATCAGAATATATCAAATGATCACATCACAGATATCGCAGCAGAAAATATCATATGAAATATTGGATATACTAGGACGTCCGTGTTTTTAATACGAGCCAGTATAAAACACGGATTCCACGGTTGTGATGAATAGCCAATCCCACACCCCTAAACCCCTACGAGAGCGGCAAGCAACCCTACCAATTCTAGGGTTAGGAGACCCGGACTCGACTCCTCGAGATGGTCTCCCTCTAGACCCTAGAACCCGGTTACTTGTGCTCCCCTCCTTGGGTCTATCCTAATGCGGAAAAATAAATAATATACATCAACGGTGACATCTTCCGCAACCTGGAAGTGCCCCAATAAAAGAATATTATATACAAGTTTTTTACATGAATGAAAATGAAAAACACTCATCTCACATAAAAAACCCCCGGCTATTCGAACACGACGATCCAATATAACATATCCAGCAACACATAACATCACATGTCATCAACGTAAGTAAGTATGCATACCCCAATTGTCGTTGACGTATAGCAACGAAACCGGCGATATCGACATACTACACTTACGGTCACAGAAAAGAAAGTGTAAAACTACAACAGTTGGAATCCGCAATCTCTTTAGACATCGCATGCCTAATCAAATGAAATACTTAGACATCACATGCCTAATAATTATAAACCCCGCATTTTAGTCTCATTATCGAAAACTCTTTTCAATATCAAGTGAGACTAAACCGCTAGATTTATAACATTCATTCAGTTATCTCATAACTGTTTCTGAATTCCAATTATTGTATCCCATTCCGGATAAATAGAAAATATTAAACTTTCCGATCAAACATTCGAACACCCAAGTTTTCCCGAAACCGATCAACACATGAAATAAGTTCAAAGACATTCATTTCATGCCTCAGTACCAACGGTCCAGCCGTAGAAGGGTCAAGCCAACGCCTCACATGTGGCACGCCGTACTGCCCTAAACCCGAAGGTTCAAAGGGCAGCTCAAGACGGTCACATAATCGAGTTAAGGTTTGTTGTCTTCTAGAGGGACCATCGCGTTACTTGCACTACTCAGAACGTCCTTAAACCACAGAAAAATCCAACACTTTGAAATTTTCCGGCAGGGGAAAAAGTAGGTATTTTTATCTGGTCGAACTTTTTAACATATTCTAAAATATACGGAAAGCCACATAGACAAAATCTGATAATCCGATCGAATCATCTACGCTCCAAAACACCCCAGAAAACTCAACTCTTGAGTGCAAATTAAAAATTCCCAGAAAACTCAGCACCTGAAAACATGAATTACTGTGCAAAGTTTGGAGGCAAATCTCATCAAGTGGCCGCGGAATCGCCGCAGAAGCCAGGCTTCTGCCGCGGTTCCGCCGTGCTTTAGAGGCATCATTAAGTAATTTTTGCTCCGCAATTCTTAGAATTCCCTGCTGAATTTTTTAAGCATTTTTAATATGGAAAAAACCCAGGTTTTGAAAAAAGTCCAGAGAGCATTTTGGAATTAGGGTTTCGGTTCGATCGGGTTTCAAACGTCGTCTAGACTTCGCCTAAGGCTCTAGCTAGGATCTGATACCACTGTAGGGTTCCTAGGAACGCTAATGAGGTCTCACAAGGTATCAACCATTCCAATTTCAAATTTTACAAGTGCCGAGAAACCCTAATACGGATTCGTTGACTAGAGTTTAGGCGAAAAGTGAAACTAGTTAACAATTTAACTAAAAGAAAGAGGTTACAACCTTTGTAGATCCGATTCTCCACTTCCTTAGCTCCACGTAGACGTCCTCTCGCTGTCCATGTCGGATCCCGGACTCTAGCATCGGCTTCATCGGAAAAATGGGCGGGCTAGGTCGTCGGCTTCGATGCCGAAGATGATCTACGTCGAGGCAACACAAGATCAAGCTCCAACTTCACCAAGTCGTGAAACTTGTGAAGAAAACATCCTATAACTTGGCAAGAGGCAGAGGATGAAGAAATAGGAGGTGGGTTCACTTTAGAATTGGATTTCTCACTCTTTTGCTCAAGATGCCATTGATGGTGGCAAGCTTTTTCTTGAAGAAGAAGATGATAGAATATGATAAGTGTTACTTTTAAAATGAAAATAATATGAATACTTATCATATACTAACCATGGTCAAGTGTAGAGAGTAAACTAGGGTTAGGTGAATGGTTAGGTTAAGAGAAGAAAACAAAAATGGTCAAGGTTTCAACCCTTCATGAAGCTTCATGAAAGAAACAAGAAAAGCCACCATTTCCATTTTCTCTTCCAAAATAAATAATCAAAATAAATAAATGAATAAGTAAACAAAACCCTAACCATTCATATAACCATGGTTTAATCTTTACACAAACTCAAGTTAGCATGTATCATCAAACATGATACAATCAAGTGCACAAAAATATATCACATATACAATGTGCACATCAAGTGAGAAAATCCTTTTAAAATGAACCAATACTAGTTAATGCAAAGTAATATATCAAATATATAATTATACATTAAATCATTAAATCAACACTTGATTCAATGATCCGGTCATGTCACACATAACCGACTAGTATCAAATGTATCGGCTTATCGAATCAATCTTCGATTCGATAACTAGGTTATATCGCATACAACCAATCGAAACATTCATCGCGAGAATGAAATACGGTATCACATACACGCATTATTCTCGGTCCCGCACATATCTCATATGCGCTCCTATCTCGTTTCGCTTGAGCCAGGTAACCTCTGCGTAGGACTCTAAAGACTAGTCAATACGCCGGCAGCAGATGATGATCATATCAAGCACCCACAAGCCGCAAGCGGTCTGCTAAACGTAACGGCCACCCGGGTATTGAGCGATCAGAAGATCGACGAGCAAGCCCGCTCACACTCCTGTGAATCCAACCAGTAACACTTACCGTACAGTCCGGTCTGTTCGTCTGATATGTCGCATATCAAGTCTAGGGGTGGTAAACGTCAGACCTCAATAACCGATAAGTCGTGCCGATGTGAGGCTCATAACGGGTCGAGAAACTACTGGTAACACTTACCGGCAAATCTCTGATCAGCCCTGGCCAGGGACTTTCCTGTTATGGCCAATCGAGCACAGCGCAACATCAACCCCCAACACCGGGAGAGACGAAACCCCTCCTATCGCTCATTGCCTCCATGTGACTCGGGACTGTACCCAAAAACCACCGTTTTGCACGCCCTCTTGGACGTGGTAAGGTGGAGATCAAAGCACAGTGGGAATCACACAAGACTCTATGGCGATCTCGGGTCTACAGACTAACCTGCACAAGTGTCACCTGAGAACTGCCATCTGACGTGAGGTATAATACCATCTGGGAGTTCTCGGCGAGTCCGTCCACTGTACCCAGTCTCCACTGAGCACCCGTATACCATCTCTGATGTCAAATACCAATGGATATGGGATCATCCATCGCCCATCTCATGGGTCGAGAAGCGTATACGCTAGTCTACACTGGTATATCGATGCCCCGTCTCGATACACCCATGACTAGGGACCTTGAAGGATGTACTTATGGACTACCATGTCCCCACTAATATGATCTGCATCATAGTCCAGGCAGTCAAGTACACATCCTAAGGGCTTTACCAACATGTAACAATAAGACAGTTTAAAGAGACTAGTATACATGTTAAGATAAAGAGTAACCAGATAGCATACTATCATATCGAGCAAGAAAGTCATCTCAATATATGTCCAAGCATCCAATATAATATACATCATCTGTACAATACTGGCCTCTAGGGCACACATACAACTAACATGTCTCTAAGTCAAATACATACATGGTAGATGGAGAATACTAGATACAACAATATACATAACTGTAAGATAAACAGATACCGCACAAAACCCACCTATCAGCAAAAGAGCTAGTACACCAACTATGGGGGTATCTGTGTCAAAAGATGCACAACGCAGCCTGCCGCGACTACTCCAAAGGGCAACCTGCAAACACTGTGGCACAACGGGGGTGAGTTGCCAACTCGTGAATAGAGATAACATATAAAGGTAATCGAGAGCATGCACGTACTGCGCTACACTATCATATGCCAACAGATGATATCAATATGTGATAAGCAGTATGTGCAATAATCATGCAAGTGCTCTATCAGGTAATGTAACTACATGATGAGGCACAATAATAAACTGCTGAGCATGGGCAATATAACATCTACACGGAATGTCAACGTGGAATATATAATCGGTGTCCATCAATACACCTAGGTCCCCCAAATAGCTCAGGCGCCGGCACTCTCATCGGCCCTAAAATCCTGTAAATCTCTGAGAATCCCGAGTGCCCAACATCGGCACCCAAATATCATAAATACTCGTGTCCAGCATCGACACGCAAATCCTCATCCATCGGGCCCCGTCAGTCCGGGTCAGCCTAGGGGCTCCGTCTGCGGTATCGGCCCTCGGCCCCGGCACTACGGATCACCCCACATCCATCTATCGACCCTGATCAGTATCCGCCGAATAGCTATCAGGTCCAACCAATCACCGGTAGGTAGTAGTCCCTCTGCCAGGCTCACCGTCTACTACACAGCGAAACCATTCTCGCCCCGGGGTACCATACCGGGTCCACCATGTACCCGTAATCGGCCTCAACCAGCTCCTCGATTCGGGTTCACACATATCACTCTAGCACCGAGGAAATACATGGTGGACGCACCGAAATATCATATCAAGGGAACCGGGTTTTTAAATTGATTACATATTTGAAATAGCCACGGTTTCCAAATCCAGAAATCACATATAATCCAAACCAATATGCAAGTCAGTGATCCGATATGATATGTGCATCAAGTATGAATAGCATGTCAAGTCACATAAAGATAAGCTACAACATAATGATCCGATGTGATATGTGCATCAAGTATGAATAGCATGTCAAGTCACATAAAGATAAGCTACAACATAATGATCCGATGTGATATGTGCATCAAGTATGAATATCATGTCCAGTCACATGAAGATGAGCTACAACATAATGATCCAATGTGATATGTGCATCAAGTATGAATATCATGTCAAGTCATATGAAGATGAGCTACAACATAATGATCCGATGTGATATATGCATCAAGTATGAATATCGTGTCAAGTCACATAAAGATGAGCTACAATATAAAGATCTGATGTGATATATGCATCAAGTATGACTATCATGTCAAGTCACATGAAGATGAGCTACAACATAATGATCCGATGTGATATATGTATCAAGTATGAATATCGTGTCAAGTCACATAAAGATGAGCTACAACATAAAGATCCGATGTGAATTATACAGTGTGAGTGTCATGGCAATTACTAACGGTGTGTGTAACATGCATGATAGTGCTCGTGCAACCTGAACCGTTAGTAATGGTGCGGTGTTCTACCAATTCTAGTTTATATCCAAATAGCAAGGAATGCAGTATGCACTAAATAGTAGCCATGAACAGTCAATGTATACAAAGGAAACTATAAGGTCCTATCAGCCCTGACGTAGAACGCCATGCGGGCGATATCCCCGTAGATGTGAAATCTACTCACCGTAGTCTCTTGCTAGGTATAGCCGACGACTTGTTCCCCTCCTTCGCGGGGCCCGTCGCACTCGCCTGCGAATCCTAGAATTTCATAATATATCACTCATAAGCTCAAAACTGTACAAACACGACATTTAAAGCCAACTAGAAACCCGTGTCGCAAACCAAGAGCGCGTGTGCGCGATACGCTAAAACATGTGATTACGCGCCTGAAGCCACTCCGACGCGTCGCAATACGCAGAAACCCCAAACCCACACACACGTATCACGCGTGTCGCGAAAGATTAAAAATACGGGAAATAGGGTATTCTACTCCAGATTTTGATACAGAACTGATCTTATAAAAATAGATATACCAAAATAACCCACATAGCAGCATACACCATCACCCCAAACCCCAACCCAAACCACCCCCATCTGGCCGCAAATTGCGGCCAGAATGATTATTCCGGCGGCCTCACTTGGGAATTGGGCTCCCAGGTTTGGTGTGTGCACTCAATACCCCCTGTGTATGCTACAGTAACATCTAGTTTCACTCTGAAATATCTCAGGTAGCAGCAGATCCTATAGAGCTTTATTTCTAGTTAAAATCCACACTTTTGTACTAAAATCAAACTTTAGGGTATTTTTATGAAATCTGAAACAAACCTAAGTCTAAACCCATACTAATAACTCATTAACAGCTAATCAAGCCACAACAACATAAATTTTAACATAATAACACTAAATCCCTTCAATAGCACTAAAATTGCACAAAAAGGTGATATTTGGAAACTAAACATGCAAGTTATGGAGATAGGGTGCTAGGAGTGAGATTTATACCTTCAAATGATCTTAGAAAAAACAAAAGTTCCAGCTCCTCCTTCAAGTATGCAGATTTGCCTCCAAACACCTCAAAAACTCATTTTTCCTAAGGTTTTGTGAAGGAAATGTGTGGTTTTTGTGTAGGATTTGTTTGGGAATCAAGGAGAAGTGAAAAGAGAAGAGAATATGGAGAAAAATGGGGGGTTTGCTGCTGGAATTCTGCAGAATTCCAGAATGATGGAAAGAGAGAGAGAAGGAAAAGCAAAGGGGTCAAAAGTCAATTTTTTTCTACCTAACACCATGCCTCCATATTCTAGTCAATTTTGAATTAAGAAAAGATTTAAAATGGTGGGGGATAAGTTAGCAACCATGCAACACAAGAATGGTTCACCCTTTAAACCTAGGTCTCAAAAATGGCTAAGTTTGCAAAGTGTACACTACAAAGGAAAATTTCCCAATTTGCTAACACGACTAAATATAACTAATAATCCTACGAACACATATATAATAACATGTACAATCACTAATTATCACGAAAAACACTCTAACGGAAATTCAAAGTGTTACAGCTAGAGTCCGGGATTCCGATGATCGCAGCGGAGGGACGTCAACACGGAGCTAGAGAGGTGGAGGACCGGATCTACAAAGATTGTAGTCTCTTTCACTTATTAGTTAAGTTGTAAACTCGTTGTAGTTTCGCATTTACCTCTAGTCAACGATCTATATTAGGGTTTCTTGGCACCGAAAAATTTGATTTTGGCATGGTTGATCAGTTGTAGAACCTCATGGGTGTGCCTAGGAACCCTACAGTGGTATCAGAGCCTAGCTAGAGCTTTAGGCGATGTATAGACGATGTTAGAAATCCGATCGAACCCGAAACCCTAATTTTCAACCCTCTCTGTACATTTTTTGTAACTGTGGAATTTTGTGAATTAAAAATATCCAGAAAATTAAGCAAGGTTTTCTAAGAAATACTGTGCAACACGTGTGCCTGAATCGATCAAGGCGCCGCGGAAACGTGGCACGAGCATGGCTCGTGCGGCGGTTCCGCGGCCGTACGGTCACCTTTTTCATTACTTTTTGCACAGTAATTTCTTTCTTTTATGGCTGTGTTTTCTGGGAATTTTTAATGTTTACTCTAGAGTTGAGGTTTCTGGGTTGTATTGGGAGTTCATAGATTCGATCGGATTGTCTAATTTTGTCTATGTGTTTTTCCGGGTTCGACCGGATATAAATACCCAATTTTTCCCCTGTCGGGAAATTTCCAAATGTTGGATTTTTCCGTGATTTAAAGACGTTCTAAGTAGTGCAAGTAACGCGATGGACCCTCTAGAAGACAACAAACCTTAACTCGATTATGTGACCGTCTTGAACTGCCCTTTGAACCTTAGGGTTTGGGGCAGTACGGCGTGCCACATGTGAGGCGTTGGCTTGACCCTTCTACGGTTGGACCGTTGGTACTGAGGCATGAAGTGAAAGTTTTTTAAACTTATTTCAAGTGTTGAGCTGTTTCGGGAAAACTTGGGTGTTAGAATATTCGATCGGAAAGTTTAACATTTTCTATTTATCTGGAATGTGATACAACATTTGGAATTCACAAGTAGTTATGAGGTAACTGAATGGATGTTATAAACATAGCACTTTATTCTCACTTGATTGGTTGCCACGGGATTTTGATGTGATCAAAAGTCCGTCGCAATCACGTTGATTACACGGATACTCGCCGGTAAACTTAATAGACAGCTACACCCCATAGCCCCGACCAAGTGACTGTAGGAGAACCCCGTCGCCAAAAAGCATCCGTTCGGGTGCTCGCGGCAGCGGTATTCCGCCTTAGTGCACTTCGTCGACGGTATCGGGGGTGCGGCCGTCCACTAAAGTTTGCGACGAGCATTCGTTCTGGATGTCGGGGATCTTGTTGAATTGCCCGACTTGATATTGAAAAGAGTTTTCGATAATGAGACTAAAATACAGGGTTTATAATTGTTAGGCATGAGATATCTAAGGAATTCATTTGATTAGGCATGCAATGTCTAAAGAGTTTGCGGATTCCAACTGTTGTAGTTTTACACTTTCTTTTCTGCGACCGTAAGTGTAATATGTGATATTGCCGGTTTCGTTGCTATATGTCAACGACAATTGGGATGGGCATATTTACTTACGTTGATGACATGTGATGTTATGTGTTGCTGGATATGTTATATTGGATCGTCGTGTTTGAATAACCGGGTTTTTTTATGTGAGATGAGTGTTTTTCATTTTCATTCATGTAAAAACTTGTATGTAATATTCTTTTATTGGGGCACTTCCAGGTTGCGGATGATGTCACCATTTGTATATTATTTACTTTTCCGCATTAGGATAGACCTAAGGAGGGGAGCACAAGTAGCCGGGTTCTAGGGTCCAGTGGGAGACCATTTCGAGGAGTCGAGTCCGGGTCTCCTAATCCTAGAATTGGTAGGGTTGCTTGCCGCTCTCGTAGGGGTCTAGGGGTGTGGGATTGGCTATTCATCACGACCATGGAATCCGAGTTTTATTCAGGCTCAAAATAAAACACGGACGTCCTAGTATATCCAATATTTCATATGATATTTTCTGCTGCGTTATCTGTGATGTGATCATGTGATATATTCAGATAGATATTGTATATATTATATATGATATATTATATAGACGTTGCTTATGTTTTACACCCGCGCTAGCCCTGCCTCGCTCTGGCGTTAGTTACCTAACCTAACGGTGCAGACGGGACATCGAGGCGAATGCGGATGGCATAAGCGTACGTTATATTTATCTGTGATGTTTAGGTGGACTTAAATGATGGGACATTCATTAATGAGATTAATGAAAGAAAATAAACCTAAAAGATGTTGTGGAATCGAATTTCAAAAATAAAACAGGTAGCTACAGTTCTTGCTTTGCATCCCGGTGTTCCTTGTAGAACATCCTGCACCTTATTCGATGAGGAAAGGGCCGAGATCCCTTCACCGGGAGTGACCCCTTTAGCAATAACTGGCAGATGATACAACCCTCGGTTTGTCTTTTGATTGCTTCTATAGTTTTTGCTTTACACAGTGGTATATATAATATATCCTGCACATTATTCGATGAGGAAAGGGCCGACGATCCTTTCACCGGGAGTGACCCCTTTAGCAACACTAGAAAAGCCTCAAAAACATTCCATTTAAAAACCATTTGATTCCGCAACGAGATCAAGTTCAAAGCGTTAAAGGTTTTCTCAAAAACCATCTGCAACCCTCCGTCATTTTAGGAAGTAGAGTACTTAGTATTCGTGCTGTGTTTGTTGACCATAGTCAAGGCACAGTGTACGGTAGCTAAGTGATGTCTTCCTATACCGCATATGATGCGATTAGTTAGGACAGTCATGTGGCATTGTTGACCTTAGCCAAGGGTCATGTGGGTGGGTCTAATTAATCACGAAATGACGGGTAGAACTTGACTAGTGCTTATGATTTGTTGACCTTAGCCAAGGTCATAGGTGCTAGGGGTAAAAACCATTATCGGGAGTTTCAAGTGTTGAAATTTGCAATGAGATTGCATACCTTCTATATGATAGTTGGATCCCGATACCCACTGCGAGTAATTGTTACTCCTGGGAGAGTTTTGCACTTTATAATTAGCCGATCAAGTAGGTGTTTAGAAATGTGTCAACGGGGTTACGCCTCTGGGAAAACGAGGTTTACTTTAATTAAGTCCGTGCAAAAGCACGAGGAACCTCCCTCAAAGTACCGACACTGGCCTGGCTGAAAGATTGGCGAACTTGTAGAGTGTAATTAATCCCGGCTAGTCTTTCCTTTTAGGGTTTGAAGGAAGATTTGATAAAAACAGTGGGAGCCATCCTGATTAGATAAAATAAATAACCAATCTAATCTTGCAAGAGCGCACGCAGAGTGTTTTCTTCTCTCTCTCTCCAGGTAGCGACCATATCACGCCTTAATCAAGATAATAATATGGATGTATTGACCGAAACCGCTTGTTATACTGAGCTGGGGAACGTTGGTCCCGCTCCAACTTATAATTGTTATAAGACAGAGCAGGAAATAGGGGAATACCAGGATTCCCATGCCGCCCAAACGAAGAAAGTGCATATGATGCATCTCCTTCGGGTGTGTTCATTACAAAGAACTGTTTCTCTGTATCCTCTACGTCCTGGGTATTTGATACCGGATCAGGATCCCAGATATGTAATCTGTTACATAGGGCTACAGAAAGGTGGAGAACTGAGAACGGGTGATAAGTTTTATGAGACAAAAAGCGGTGCAAGTGTTGCAGCCAAGTCTGTTGGTCACTGTCACCTTGTATTCCAAATACATTGATTCTGAACGAATGTTTTTAGATACCGAACCTGATATACAAAATCATATCAGTCTCTTTATTAGTAAAGAAATGATAAAATTTTGTATTGTTGGATAATGTTTTGAACATTTCCTATATCAAAAGTTGATCGGTTCAGGCACGTTATCTAAAAGCATTGATGTTCTAAATCAAACTACAGTTCTTAGTATACGGAACACACACAAGAGGAAGAGTTCAGAAATGAACGAATCCTTCTTGAGCCATTGTAGATTAGGTCATATCAATGCGACCCGACTGACTGAAGTTACATTTAGATGCATATTTAAATCAGTTTAAATTTACATCTTGTGAAACTTGCCAGTCATGTCACAAAGATAAGATGATCATAGCTCTGTTTACTGGAAACAGAGAAAGAGTTAGTGAACTCTTGGGATGATACATGTTGATGTATTTAGATCCCCTGTCTACACATGCCAAGACCGGTTCTTTGTATTTCATTACATTCTCTGATAATCTCTCAAGAATTCAGACATATGTTCCTGTTGAAACACAAGTTCGAACCTTTTGAGATATTCACAGAATATAAGTTAGAAGTAAAGAACCAAAAACCGGGTATAAGTATTGTTGGAGATAGTGCCCTCAGAGTCAATTATTGGATCACAGGCACGTGATTGCGATGATTGAGGGAGGACCTATCCCGGTAGAACAGTCTTACTCGAGATGATAGTTTGCTATCTGGTTTACCTTTATCATCGTGTACTGCTTTAGGCGACCTGACATGTCGCTATTGCACGTTGATAGAGCCCCTAGGATTCTTGCTTGACTGCCGGCAGTATGAGGGCGATCATATAAGTGAGAGCTGGAGTCTATTAGCACATCCTTAAAAGGTCCCTAGTCGTGGGAGTTTCGAGACAGGGCATCGATTCTCCAGAGTAGACTAGTGTATACAGTTGAGACCCCGACGAGGGGCGGTGGCCGGTCTCACAAGCCACTGGTGTCAGTTGGTTCACCTAAGATGTATACAGGTGCTCATTGGGTTATGAGTACACCGGACAGGACTCGCCGGGAACATGCTAGTTGGTCTTATACCTGACGTCAGATAGCAGTTCCCAGGTGACATGTGTACAGGTTAGTTCATCGACCTGGGGATCGTCATTTGTCTCGTGTGAGTTCCCACTGTGCTTTGATTACTACCCTACCACGGCTCAAAGGAGTCGTGCAAACAGGTTTTAGTTGGGTACAGTCCCGAGCCACATGGAGGCAGTGAGCGGATCTTCGGGGGTTTCGTCTCTCCCGGTATTGGGGGTGAGGTCGCGCTGTGTCTAGGAGAGCCATTACACAAAGACCTTGGCCAAGGCAGGAGATTTACTGGTAGGTATTCCAGTAGTATCTCAGGGTGTTCTGGGCTACACTCCGACACGACTTGTACCGCTTTTGGGGGTCTGACTTTTACCAACCCCCTAGGCCCGCCATGCGATGCTCATAGGCGAACGGACCGGACTGCACGGATATTGTCACTGACAGGCTCAGTTGGGTGTCGGGGTGAGCTTCCTCATCGACGTCCCTTTTAGTCAATAGCTGGTGGCCCGTCACGTATTGGCTTATACCTCTGACGTGCTAGTGGTTAAATCCACAGCCATAGTATTGACGAGTCTTTAGAGTCCACCACACTTTCAGTTACTCAAGCTTTCGGGCGAAACGCTGTAGAGGCCGTATGGAGATATGGCAGGGTCCGATCAGATACGTGCGGTATTGCACGGATCAGGATCGGACGGTTTGTACTAGTAGCTGTATAGATATATGGCAGGGTTCGATCAGATACGTGCGGTATTGCACGGATCAGGATCGAACGAATATTACTAGCCGGCTTTGGTTTAAGCCGGTCCTAGTTTAGTACAGTGTAGATTTTGTCTCATTGCATTTGTATCCGGACGGAATACAAATGCGGGTGTGTATGCACAGTGTGGGGTTTTCCTGTAATTTATTACGGGACCAGTTTTCTGGGGTTGCCAGTTTGCTTTCCGTTCCGGCCGGTTTTCCTTTGTTCTTTCCCGGCCGGACTTTTCTGATGGAGGGGGTTATTTGCAATTGTGCAAATAACTTTTGTGGAAGGGGTTTCTTGTAAAAGATTGATTATGATAGCTTTCATTTCTTTTCAACCATGCTTTTGCTTTATGAGATTTGAAAGGGTATGGTTTGAAAAAGGTTAAGCATGGTGTATGTTTCTTTGTCTCTTGATGTGGTCTCCTCTTCATTTCTCCTACCATCACCTCCCTTCATGCTATATATCATTCCTCCACCATTCTCTTTTGCATGTAAGATTCATTCATTCTTCAAGAGAGAAAAAGAAAGAGAGAAGAAGAAGAAGAGAGCTTCATCTTGAGAGTTTCATCCATGATATCATTTTCTTGCTAGAAAAATGCAAGCACCATTTTTCTATTCTCCATTCCTCCATCCAAAGGCAACAAACCCCAATGAGACATAAGCACTACACTTCCTACAGCAAATCTTGGGCATGTCGAGTTGCCGGCTTCATGCCCGAGTTGCCTCGGTATAGAGGCGGGAGCCCGTAAAAGATGCAGGCGACGTGGTGCCCTTCCGGCGAGGAGGCGGCGACCGGAGATCCCGCGAGGAGATCGGAGAGGAGATGAAGACCGGAGGACTTGGATCGTCGGTATATCTTTTCCCCTTCTCTTTGTAGTTAGCTAGATTTAGTTTAATGGCACGATCCGGGGTTTAGTGCGCGGTGGTGCCGGTTTGCAAAGTCCGCAAAATTTAAGTTTACCACCGTTTCCGCGTTTGGCCGTCGGGTTGACGGCCGGGGCGCCGCCGTGCACTTACAGTGGTATCAGAGCCTCGCCATTAACATAGTCTAGTTTTGTGTGATGTGTTTTACGTTTCCGATCGAACAAAATCCCGAAAACACGTATTTCAGTTCACATCAGTTTCTGTTGAAATATTTTGTTCTCGTAAAATTTTTCTGGTTGTCTCAGAGTGATGTTCAGGGAAATAGAAGCATACTGTAAAAATTTGGAACCATGATCTCACTATTCCGCCGCGCAAGCGCCGCGAAACCCCACGTCGTGCGGCGCTTCCGCCGCGGATTTTACTGTTCACCCCCCCAAATTTTTCCAGTATGTTCCTGAGTTGAAAATGTGGTTTCTGGAATATTAAAATTGGGCCAATTATTTCTGTGAGTGCTACAGTTTTCTTTGAGGCCCAATTGTTAATTGTTTGATCAATCGGAAAATTTTAAACACATTTTTCACAGTATTTACATTATATCTGCGACCGTGAATGTCACTCGATCGGTAAATCCGGTCTAACTGCTATAGCCCGGTTAGACGGATTTGCGAACGTGACTTTCACGTTGATGTTCTATGTTTATGCTGTGATGTTGCGGATCGGTCGTGGGGGATAGCCTGGATGCAATACTAGTACTGTGTTGTTGTATTATGTACAATTGATATTGCGGGGCGAGCGTCCGACATGTGGACTGCCGTCACTGCCTGATTGTATTATTCTTTTGGGGCACGACCTGGTTGCGGTCGATGTACCCGGTGTATGTATATTTTACTTTCTGTACTAGGATTACCCCGCGGTGGGGTGCACGGATGGCCGGGTTCTAGAGGGCAACAAGCCCGCATCTCATGGCATTGGGACGGAGGGGGCTTCACTCTAGGATTGGCGGGCTATTCGCCGCACTCGTAGGGGGTACAGGTTGACCCAGGAGGGGTGCCCAAGTTGCCGGATTCCGTGGAGTGCTGGGTGGTCCATTCACGGAGCTGAAGGGGGCTGCCTCGCTTCAGGTTTTGGCGGGTGACTTGCCGCGCCCGTAGGGGTCTAGGATTTCATTGCACAGGCTATCCACACGACCAGGGGAACGTCGGGTTTCAGTAGTGGCTCTGTGAAACCCGGGGATCCCAGATATCTGTATTGTTCTGTGATGCTGTACATTTCTGTGATGTTGCATTTCTATTCACGCCTTGAGCGAAATACTATATATTGGTATATATATTAGTAGATGTTGTATATGCTTTTCATCCGCGCTAGTCCAGTCCCCGCTCTGCCGTTAGTTAGCTAACCTAACGGGTGATGACGGGACCCAGTGGCGAATGCGGATGGCATATACGTACGTCAGTATATTTTCGTTCTTTATTGGTGTGATCAATTGATGGGACTGCGTTGATTCGGATCAATGCAAGTTAAACAAACCTATTCTGATGTTGTTGGAACACTTTTCAAAAAGCTGTTATTGCAAGGACGTTCACTTTTGTTTTGCATCGTGGTATTCATTTGGAATATCCTGCTCCAGTCGACGAGGCAAGGGCCGAGATCCCTTCACCGGGAGTGACCCCTTGGACAGAAGTTTGCGTCAGGGCATCAACTTCACTATAGCCGATTACTTTTGCTTTGCATCGTGGTATTCATTTGGGATATCCTGCACCCCATTCTACGGGGAAAGAGCCGAGATCCCTTCACCGGGAGTGACCTCTTTAGTAAATGTTTTCGTCACTATATTTTCTAAAAAGCTATTCGTTCCTTCGACGAGATCAAGTTCATTACGTTAAAGGTTTTCGCCAGAAACCATTCGTAGCCCTCCGTCGTTTCATATGGGTAGTCAATAGTATTCAAGCTGTGTATGTTGGCCAAAGTCAAGGCACAGTGATTGGTAGCTATTGGGGTATTCATATGCAGCATAGATAGATGCGTTGGTTTGGGACAGTCGTACTGCCATTTTGGCCAAAGTCAAGGGTATGTACGGGTGGATTCAAATTAACCTGGAGAATGACGGGTTGAACTTGACATGTGACTTATGATATGTTGGCCAAAGTCAAGGTCATAAGAGCATGGGGCAGAAATCACATCGGGAGTTTCAAAAGAACTGAAACTTGCCAGGTATGCGCATACCATCTGGAGTGTGATAACGTGAGCGGATTCCGTCACGTTGTCATGCGATGAGAGTTGGATCCCGATTCCCACTGATGAGTTATTTTACTCCTCGGGTGACCCCGACTAATTCTTCTTTCAGGTTTGGAGGAGAGTTTGAGGTACAGTGGGAGGTTTCCAGATTAGATAAATTGGTAACCATTCTGATCTAGGTTAGAGTGCACGCTGAGTGTTTCTTTTCTCTCTCTCTCTGGCAGCGACCATTGACCCGACCCTAGATTTTGACTCAGTGACCAAGTTGACCGAACCTTCTTAACACCGGCTTTTGGATTGTCAGAGTTGCAGACCTCATTGCCACTCCTACTTTTACCCTTTTCTCCAGGACACCCCGTATTATTACGAACGTCCACTTCCATTGGACAAAACCATCGTATGGTTAGATACGAACTCGAAGGAATTCGAGGATGGTTTCCGGTTCTGGAGAAAACGGATAGGATTATTCAGTTGTCTTTTCCTTTTACCCTCTCTCAGGTTGCGAGTACTCCTTGGTTTAGGAGTAGTACACCTATTACGCAAATTGGATAGTCTTCTTCCAAACCATAGGCTGGTGCCGACCGGTAGGGAATGAAGAAAACCAGTTAGCCTAAACGGTGTACAGAAGGTATTAAGTTCAGACAAAGCAAGGGATTAGTAAGAGGGCAAAGTAAATTGCAACAGATATTCACGACCAAACCATGTATTCCTTCGCCAATCCTAAATCACTTTTGTATTTCTCCAGGACACTCCGTATCACTACGAAGATCCCATTTTATTGGATAATCCATCGTATGGTTATATACGAACTCGAAAGGAACTTGTTCCAGTTCAGGGATGGATCCTGGTTCAGGAGAAATAGGAATAAAGTACATTCAGGTGTCTTTTATCTTCACCCTCTCTCGCGTTGCGAGTGCTCCTAGGATTAGGACAGTACACCCTTTATGCTTTTTGGATAGTCTTCTTCCAAACCATAGGCTGGTGCCGAACGGTAGGGAAGGAAGAAAACCATTTGGCCTAAAGGGGTGTGCAGAAGGTAATGACTAAAGACATATGAAGGGATTTGGAGAAGTGGCAAAGAATTATACGGTTATAATCGTGAATCTGGAAGAGGCATTACTAGGAATACCGGGATACCCCATCGAAACATTTCAATGTTTCAGTCTCACTGTGTACTGTTAAAAGAAAACTGATTTCCCAATTAGTCTTTACTCCAGGGTATGTATTTACCAGGTATGATTCTCACATCTGTATGGTTTTATAGATGATGAGTGGGAGTAAGTCATTGGGAATTGGGTGATCATCCTCATTATATCGGGATTCGTTGTAATCGGTGATATTTGAGGAGATGACCTGGGCTGTTTGCCGGTCGGCAAATATTTGGTTTTGAATATCCGCTGTTGTGCACCAATTTCAAATTGATATATCTGTACGTCTATTTTCATAGAGTGAGATATACCTTTTGATATTATGTCGATGACATTTACCTATATCAGTGGATGGTTAGGTAAGGAGCATTAAATAGCGGTGTAATTCTTCTTAACCATAAGTACAGTTTTCAACCTACGACGCACAGTGAAAGAGTTGTAAGACTCAAGGGACTTATACAGAGTATTGTATGTTGTCCAGGGTCCGTCAGGACAGAGGGGTTGGTTCTCGTACTATATTCGGTTTACTTATGACTTCTCTAGTTTTTAGACAAGTGTTTCGTGGAAACACAGGGTCTGAATTTTGAGAAGTTATAGGTATTTGAATAAAGTAGAGAACCAGGTGTAGCAAGTATCGGGATTCTTCAAAGTGATCGAAGATGTAGATACTTGTGTATGGTATTCAGTTGATAGTAATGATTAAGAGAACTTGCTTCTCTTTCAGGTTACTCATAATTGGAAGCATTCCTAAGTTGAGTAATGCTGATCGGCCTCCTTCCATTTAGTTGACATGCACTGGAGATAGCTGCATGATTTGAATCTGGTTCAATTAAATCAGTGCCTCTGGTTCTATATTGGATGTAGAACAGTTCATATCTTAACGTTGTTAAGGTACGGGGAGTTGTCCGGCTTATGATTAAAACCAGACTCTGGATAACTCAAGGCACGTTTCTGTAATGGCTGTTTGTGGGTTGACCCAGGCTATGACGAGGGTTGATTTTCTACCATCTAGACTCGCCACAGTTTTATTAAAAATGGATTTTTTTTCAGAAAACAGTAGTGGGAGTATGGTAGAACTGGAAGTGATTCCAGAACCACAAACGATTACTGAAGATTTGATAAGGAACCTAAAGATTCAATCTGGATTGACATTCCATTGGCCACTCCGCAGTTTTGGTGGGTAACTTCAGGCACCCGAGAGGTACTTCGGTAGCCTCAAGGACGGTGACAGGGAAGTTCTTGTTTACCCACACTTGCCATTGTTGTTGTTCCAGGCTGCGAGACCCGGCAGGAGGATGAGTATAGCGTCGTTCTGAACTAGCTTTAGAAGTGCACGTCTGTATGACTCTGCCAGAGGGTTGTCGTAGTCAGTGGGAGCAGCGGAAGCATTGGTGGACATCAGGCTTATGTCTATTTATAGACTAAAGCAGATATAGCGGAGATAGATCATCTATTTCTGATGTGACAGTCATGGGTCTGACGTCATCAGAATAGGGGATGGATCTGTTGAGAAGGTAGTAGGAAGTGATATTCCTTTACTACGATCGGTTATATTTTGGTCGTCACACAGTGTTTTCTCCACAAAGGACTTGGACATTATATCAGACATACTGGTTACTAGATCTATGGTTTTAGATCTAGATTTGGGTGGTTTCCTAATCAGGGTACTTTGACAGCATTCTAAGGGTATTTAGAATGGACGACTCCTGGCACGGTAGTGTACCTGCAGGTAATGGAGTCACCCTCTCCAAAGGTGTCTTACAGACTAAAGGGGAGAGGGACGTGCATGATTGGCAGATCACTTGCTCAGGCAATTGAGTCAATCGTGAGATGTCAAGTACCACACCAGATGTTGTTCTTGCAATACATGCAATAAGTTGATATTGATCCAATCCTGGAGAAACAGTCGGAAGCAGTTTTAGAACATAAGTGGCTGTTCTAGGGATATGATAACGAAAGCCCCATTCGGGAAACAGTTATCATTCCAGGCTTCCAAGGTGACCTGGACGACAAGGAGGTTGTCAGAGTTATAGTTTTTCCTTCTGATGAGGGGCAGTATTTTGGACAGGTGGTCCAAGGCAATACTGAGGGTGGCATGGCGCAGGATACTGATTAAGTTCAGTTGATGATACAGTCTAAGAAGTTTGGATTTGGAGTTCATTTATGAGCTACGTCCCATCAGACATCCAGACATTCTAAGACAGGTATTGCTCATTTCGGGAGATGGCTTTCTCCGCGAATTTGAGATATAGAGAGACATAGAAAGATACATCAAGGCGGATCCACTCACTGAGGCTATTCCTCGACCGCAATAGTTTCACAAACGGGATTTGTGAGACTGACTAGTAGAGGAGTTGGGTGTTCGGTATCACACGGGCTGTGAGTATGCAACATCGCAATAATTAGCTTTGAGTGCAAGTGGGAGATTGTTGGAGATAGTGCCCTCAGAGTCAATTATTGGATCACAGGCACGTGATTGCGATGATTGAGGGAGGACCTATCCCGGTAGAACAGTCTTACTCGAGATGATAGTTTGCTATCTGGTTTACCTTTATCATCGTGTACTGCTTTAGGCGACCTGACATGTCGCTATTGCACGTTGATAGAGCCCCTAGGATTCTTGCTTGACTGCCGGCAGTATGAGGGCGATCATATAAGTGAGAGCTGGAGTCTATTAGCACATCCTTAAAAGGTCCCTAGTCGTGGGAGTTTCGAGACAGGGCATCGATTCTCCAGAGTAGACTAGTGTATACAGTTGAGACCCCGACGAGGGGCGGTGGCCGGTCTCACAAGCCACTGGTGTCAGTTGGTTCACCTAAGATGTATACAGGTGCTCATTGGGTTATGAGTACACCGGACAGGACTCGCCGGGAACATGCTAGTTGGTCTTATACCTGACGTCAGATAGCAGTTCCCAGGTGACATGTGTACAGGTTAGTTCATCGACCTGGGGATCGTCATTTGTCTCGTGTGAGTTCCCACTGTGCTTTGATTACTACCCTACCACGGCTCAAAGGAGTCGTGCAAACAGGTTTTAGTTGGGTACAGTCCCGAGCCACATGGAGGCAGTGAGCGGATCTTCGGGGGTTTCGTCTCTCCCGGTATTGGGGGTGAGGTCGCGCTGTGTCTAGGAGAGCCATTACACAAAGACCTTGGCCAAGGCAGGAGATTTACTGGTAGGTATTCCAGTAGTATCTCAGGGTGTTCTGGGCTACACTCCGACACGACTTGTACCGCTTTTGGGGGTCTGACTTTTACCAACCCCCTAGGCCCGCCATGCGATGCTCATAGGCGAACGGACCGGACTGCACGGATATTGTCACTGACAGGCTCAGTTGGGTGTCGGGGTGAGCTTCCTCATCGACGTCCCTTTTAGTCAATAGCTGGTGGCCCGTCACGTATTGGCTTATACCTCTGACGTGCTAGCGGTTAAATCCACAGCCATAGTATTGACGAGTCTTTAGAGTCCACCACACTTTCAGTTACTCAAGCTTTCGGGCGAAACGCTGTAGAGGCCGTATGGAGATATGGCAGGGTCCGATCAGATACGTGCGGTATTGCACGGATCAGGATCGGACGGTTTGTACTAGTAGCTGTATAGATATATGGCAGGGTTCGATCAGATACGTGCGGTATTGCACGGATCAGGATCGAACGAATATTACTAGCCGGCTTTGGTTTAAGCCGGTCCTAGTTTAGTACAGTGTAGATTTTGTCTCATTGCATTTGTATCCGGACGGAATACAAATGCGGGTGTGTATGCACAGTGTGGGGTTTTCCTGTAATTTATTACGGGACCAGTTTTCTGGGGTTGCCAGTTTGCTTTCCGTTCCGGCCGGTTTTCCTTTGTTCTTTCCCGGCCGGACTTTTCTGATGGAGGGGGTTATTTGCAATTGTGCAAATAACTTTTGTGGAAGGGGTTTCTTGTAAAAGATTGATTATGATAGCTTTCATTTCTTTTCAACCATGCTTTTGCTTTATGAGATTTGAAAGGGTATGGTTTGAAAAAGGTTAAGCATGGTGTATGTTTCTTTGTCTCTTGATGTGGTCTCCTCTTCATTTCTCCTACCATCACCTCCCTTCATGCTATATATCATTCCTCCACCATTCTCTTTTGCATGTAAGATTCATTCATTCTTCAAGAGAGAAAAAGAAAGAGAGAAGAAGAAGAAGAGAGCTTCATCTTGAGAGTTTCATCCATGATATCATTTTCTTGCTAGAAAAATGCAAGCACCATTTTTCTATTCTCCATTCCTCCATCCAAAGGCAACAAACCCCAATGAGACATAAGCACTACACTTCCTACAGCAAATCTTGGGCATGTCGAGTTGCCGGCTTCATGCCCGAGTTGCCTCGGTATAGAGGCGGGAGCCCGTAAAAGATGCAGGCGACGTGGTGCCCTTCCGGCGAGGAGGCGGCGACCGGAGATCCCGCGAGGAGATCGGAGAGGAGATGAAGACCGGAGGACTTGGATCGTCGGTATATCTTTTCCCCTTCTCTTTGTAGTTAGCTAGATTTAGTTTAATGGCACGATCCGGGGTTTAGTGCGCGGTGGTGCCGGTTTGCAAAGTCCGCAAAATTTAAGTTTACCACCGTTTCCGCGTTTGGCCGTCGGGTTGACGGCCGGGGCGCCGCCGTGCACTTACAAGTATTATGTCCTATGATAAGATCAGGGAGGAGAATACTTGTGCATAGAGTTCCTGGACTATTCTAAAGGAGAATGAGATTCTCTCTCTGTATTACTCCTCTGAATATACCACAGCACATCGGTGTATCAGGGCGGAGCGATCGCACCATATTAGATAAGGTGTGCTCTATGATGAGTACTACTGAGTTACCTATTTCCTTTTGGGGTTGTGCACTTGAGAAGCTGCATATCTATTGAATTGGGTTCGAATCAAATCAGTACCTACCACTCCATATAAGATATGGTATGGGAAGAGCCTATCTCTTAAGTAAGTTAAGATTTGGGATTGTCCGGCCTATGTCAAAAGCAAAATCCGGACAAGATCGAGGCAAGGTCAGTTCTGTAGAACTGAAAAGGTTCCAGCTATACAAAACTGCAGCTGATGATTTGATAGAACCAAAGGATTCAATAGTCCCCGACGAACCTCAGCCTCTCCGCCGAACTAGCAGGGTTCCTCATCCGCCTGAGAGATACTTCGGTTTCTTGATGACAGTGGGAGCGAGGAATGCATCATGAGATGATGACCCAACTATTTTCGAGCAGGCTATCGAGAGTGGGGACTCTGTAAGAATGGCTGGATGCTTAACGATCTGAGATGGAATCCATGTACACCAGCAAAGTATGGACTTTGGCTGCTATATCTGAAGGATTAAATCCTCATCAGGAGCAAGTATATCTTGAGAAGATTACTTGGTGTAGATGGAAAAGTTGAGACTTTCAAAGCTAGACTTGTTAAAGGTTTTCGTCATCGACCAGGCGTGGATAATGATGAAACCTTTTCCAGTTTCTATGCTTAAGTTCATCCGGATCCTACTTGCCATTACTACATACCATGACTACGATATCTGGTGGTTGGGTGCCATGACTGCTTTTCTAAATAATGATTTAGAAGAGAACGTCTATAAGAACACGGCCAGAGGGCTTCGAAAACCGTGGGAGCAGCGGAAACGTGTGCAAGTTGCTTTACAGAATAAAGCAGACATCGCGGAGTTGGAACGTCTGTTTTGATGTGGTAGTCGAAGTGTTTGACTTCATCATAATAGTAGATGAACCTTGTAAGTACAAAAAGGTAGTAGAGAGTAAGGTGGTCATCCTCGTATTGTACGTGGACAACATACTCTTGATAGGAAAAGAGTTTCCTATACTACGATCGGTCGATCTCCTCTTATCACATGGATTCTCCCTGTAGGATCAAAGTGATACCTCCTAAATCCTGGGTTTTGGATCTATGAGATAGATCTAAATGGATGTTAGGATTCTCACTAGTTGTAGTGAGATGGTATCAGTTGATCCTGGGAAGAATCACTGGGATAGTTCCAGGGTGATAAGGATGACTGAATGTCAGTCGCAGGCATTGTCTTTACCCTCAGTAAAGGGACGGTATGTTGGAAGAGTTCCAAGCTAGATGTCGTGGCAAACTAGATGATAAAGGCTGGTAACATCGCTATTAAAGATACTACCAAAGAGGCAGTTTGGGTGTATATTGGTTCATGAGATGAACTAGGTTCCCACCATTGTGTGACAATGGAAGTGCGGCTTTGGCCCAGGAACCCTGGTCCCATCAATGACCCAGACATATTCTGAGGCAGCATCACCTGATCATGGAGATAGTTGATCTCCAGGGTGATCAAGGTTAGGAGAGTAGACTCAGAGGACAACACGTCGGATCCACTCACAAAGGTTTTTTCCCAGAGAGAGACTTATATGGGATGGTTAAGTATTAGATACTACAACCACTGCTACAGATGGCCCTAGTGCAAGTGGGAGATTGTTAGTTATATGTATGCCCTAGAGGCCATTACTGTACATTGGATGTATATTGTAGTGGATGCTGGGACATATATAGGTAGGACTTTCTTGCTCGACATGATAGTACGCTATCTGGTTGCCCTTTATCTTAACATGTATACTTTCTGTCTCTCTGTTACATATTGATAAAGCCCTTAGGATGTGTACTCGACTTCCAGGACTATGTTGTAGATCATACTAGTGGGGCCTGGGTAGTCCATGAGTACATCCTTCAATGTTCCTAGTCGTGGGAATATCGAGACGGGGCATCGATATTCAAGAGTAGACTAGCGTATATCCTCTCGAACCATGTGATGGGCGATGGATGATCCCATATCCATTGGTGTTTGACATCAGAGATGGTATGCAGGTGCTCAGTGGTAACTGGGTACACTGAACGGACTCGCCGAGAACTCCCAGATGGTATTATACCTCACGTCAGATGGCAGTTCTCTGGTGACACTGGTACAGCTTAGTCTGTTGACCCGAGATCGTCATAGAGACTTGTGTGTCTCCCACTGTGCTTTGATTTCCACCCTACCACGGATCTACTGAGTCGTGCAAACAGGTGGTTTTTGGGTACAGTCCCGATTCACATGGAGGCAATGAGCGATAGGAGGGGAATCGTCTCTCCCGGTATTGGGGGTTGATGTTGCGCTATGCTCGACTGGCCATAACTGGAAATCTCTGGCCAGGGTTGCTGTGATTTACTGGTAAGAGTTATCAGTAGTTTCACGCTTGTTATGGACCTTACATCGGCATGACTTATCAAGCTACTGGGTCTGACGTTTACCACCCCTAGGCGAGATATGCGACATATCAGACGAACAGACAGGACTGTACGGTAAGTGTTGCTGGTTGGATTCACAGGAATGTGAGCGGGCTTGCTCGTTGATCTTCTGATCGCTCAATACCCGGGTGGCCGTTACGTTTAGCAGACCGCTTGCGGCTTGTGGGTGTTTGATATGATCATCACCTGTTGCCGGCGTATTGACGAGTCTTTAGAGTCCTACACAGAGGTTTCCTGGCTCAAGCGAAACGAAATACGAGCGCATATGAGATATGTGCGGGACCGAGAATAATACCAGTATGTGATACAGAATTCTATTCTCGCGATTTGTATCATCGGACGGTTATATAAGATATAGCCGTGTCACCGAATCAAGTGTTGATTCGATACATTGATACACTTGATATTAGTCGTTTATATGCAGTATGACCGGATCATTAAATCAAGTGTTGATTTAATGATTTAATGTATAATTATATATTTGATATATTACTTTACATTAACTAGTATTTGTTCACGTAAGATTGATTTTCTCACTTGATGTGCACAAGTAGTATATGTGATATATTTTTGTGCACTTGATTATATCATGTTTGATGATACATGCAAACTTGGGTGTATGTTTGATTTAAACCATGTTTAGATTAATGGTTAGGGTTTTAACTTAATTATTTATTTTATTCATTTATTTTTGGGCAAGAAATAAAATGGTGGCTTCTTTTGTTTTTTTACTTGAAGCTTCATGAAGCTTTGAAAAGCTTTGACCATTTTGTTTCTTTCCTTAACCTAACCATTCACCTAAACCCTAGTTTATTCTCTACATTGGTTACACTCACCCATGGTTGCAATATGATAAGCATCACTTGATTTATTATTTTAGATAATTCTTTTTCTTTTGCTTCTTCTTCATCTTCTTCATGAAGAAGAAAAACCATTCTTGAAAATTTCCAAGTGAGAAATCCAATTCTAAAGTGAACCCACTTCCTATTTCTTCATCCTCTACCACTTGCCATGTAGTAGAGTGTGTTATCTTCACAAGTTTCATGACCCAGTGAAGATGGAGCTTGAGTTTGAGTCGCCTTGACGTAGATCATCTTCGGCATCGAAGTCAACAACCTAGCCCGCCCATTTCTCCAATGAAACCGACGCTAGAGTCCAGGATTCCGATGATCGCAGTGGAGGGACGTCAACACGGAGCTAAAGAGGTGGAGGACCGGATCTACAAAGGTTGTAGTCTCTTTCACTTATTAGTTAAGTTGTTAACTCGTTGTAGTTTCGCCTTTACCTCTAGTTAACGATCTATATTAGGGTTTCTCGGCACTGAAAAATTTGATTTTGGCATGGTTGATCAGTTGTAGAACCTCATGGGTGTGCCTAGGAACCCTACACATATGAGATATGCACGGGGAACCGATTAAATACGTATATGTGATACCGTATATAAATCGGGCGTTTTTCTATTGGTCGGGTCGTATGTGATATGACCGGTTTGCTAAATCAAGTGTTGATTTAACATTTGACTTTTAGATTAATTCTTTATTAAACCCTTTTCTTTATTGATGTATGCATGCATGTATGTACATGTTGATGTGCATGGACACATACATACATACAATGTATCATGGTTGTTGATACATAAATGGTGGCAATGCAAGACTCGCATGGTTCATTTATATATAGATATATATTTGTTTTGAGAAAAAGGAAATGAAAATTAAATCATGGTTGATAATTATCCAAACTTGACTATTCTTTGACCTAATTCAAACCATGGTTTAAATTTCATTTGGACTTTAACTCAACACAATAATATCTAGATATTAGTTAACCATGGTTTGAAGTGAGAAGGATTAATATTGATTATTCATTCTCACTTATTTCATTCATCATTATCTCTTGAGAAAAGCTTTGCCATTATCATCTTCTTCCTCATTCTCTTTCTCTCTTGAGTTTTCATTTGAGTGAGGTTGATAAAAAGAAAGGGTTTTGATTAGAGAATACAAACCACCTCATCATTCTACATACATCTAGCCCATTTGTGTAGGGTGTTTGCTACACTTCTTTGAATGATCAAGTAAAGCAAGGAGCTTTGGGCAAAGAGACTTTGGGTGGATCATCGTGGACGAGGAAGATCTCTAGCGATCTGTACCAAACTCTCAAAGGTCCAAGGAGTCACCAAGGAAGGTCTACAAAGGTTGTAATCTCTTCACTTAGTGATAGTTTCTCTTTTGTATGTGATACTTGTTCATCGTTACTCTAAAATTCTAGTTAAGATTCTAGTTTAGTTAACTTAGCACCTTAAAAATTTAATTGTGGCATGTGTTATGCTTCCAAATCCTTAATGAGGTGCTAGGTAAACCCAACAGCTCTCACGTATATAATTGTAAGTCCACGTTGCCCACCCCGGTGCTTACGGAGAGGCGGAAACGGTATAAAAATTCGATTTTTACAACTCTAAGCAACATGGACTAACAAAAGGAGGATCTTTGCTAAACTTAAATTAACAACCAAGCTAAAAGAGTTAGCTACTCGGTAAAAGTTTTATACCAAAGTCTTGAAGTCCTTCTCTTCTTGCTCCTTGGAGTGGGATGAACGGGTTGTCCTCGTCGCCTTCTCTTGCCGAAGAAAGATCCACCCGAGGGCCTCTACCTTTGGCTCCTACGTCAAACTAGAAGTAACTAAGGTGCTTGGTGTGCTAAACCTAGAACCTTAGAAAGATGAGAGAGTAATTTTGAAGGTTTTATCTCAAAGCTTAATGGTTCTCAACTCATGAGAGGGAGAGCTTTGAGAGAGAGGAAGAGGATGAGAGAGAATGAGAATGATAGAATGAGAAGATAATGCCAACCTTCTCACATATATGTGAATTATGATAATTAAATAATTAACTAAAGATAATTGTGATGGTTAACTTGAAATGACCATTATCATTTCACATTAATTACTTTTGCAAGAATCAAAGAGCATCTTTCATATGAAATGATGATGGTCAAAATGTCAACATAGGTCAACAAGTCAACCATAGTCAAATGGTCAACAACCCTAACCATAACACAATTATAATTAATTAATATTAATAATCATATTTCACATGTAAAAATTAGGGTTAAGAAAAAGACAACGGTCATCAACCCTAATGAAAGTCCTCTGCCTCTGCCTCAGCCAACTGTGCATACACACCCGTATCCGTGTTTCGAGGAACACGAATACAATGAGATAAAACCAATCCCAAAACATATACTAGGATCTGGCTTAAACCAAAGCCCGCTAGTATAATCTGTCCGGACACCAAACGTGCACAAGTGCGCGGATGTGAACGAACCCCATCGCAAAACCATGAGACCTCTACTCGTTTTGCCTAAAGGCGAATAACCCTCTGTGTGCGACTCTAAAGACTCCACACTACGCTGGCAGTGGGTTTAAACACAGACTGCAAGCGGCACTAGCAGTACGTAACGGTCCCCAGGTAGATGCCGATAAGAAGACTGACGAGGTAAACCTATCTGAACTCCTACGAGCCTGAATGTGACAGTCTCCGTACAGTCCGGTCTGTTCGTCTAAGAGTATCGCATGGCGGGCCTAGGGGGGCGGTAAACGTCAGTCCTCTAATAGCGGTACATGTCGTGTCGGAGTGTATCCCAGAACACCCTGAGATAACACTGGAAACCTACCAGTATATCTCGCTTCCCCTGGCCAGGGACTTTGTGTAATGGCTCTCCTAGACACAGCGCGATATCAACCCCCAATACCGGGAGAGACGAATCCTGTCTAACCGTTACTGCCTCCAAGTGCTTCGGGACTGCACCCAACAGCTACCTGTTTGCACGACTCCTTTGAGCCTGGGGAGGGTAGCAATCTAAGAACAGTGGGAACACACTCGAGGCGAAGTGACAGTGTCAAGTCAACGGACTAAGCTGTACTCATGTCACCTGGGAACTGATAACTGACGATAGGTATAATACCAACCAAAAGTTCCCGACGAGTCCTGTCCAGTGTACTCGTAACCTAACGAGCACCCGCATACTATCTCAAGTACGACGTACCGACGGCTGTGGGACAGACCGTCACCCAAGCTGGGATGAGAAGCGCATACGCTAGTCTACTCCGGAGTATCGATGCCCTGTCTCGATAGTCCTACGACTAGGGACCTGCATAAGGATGTGCTTGTGGATTACCCAGCCCCCACGAATGTGACTGCCATCACAATGCTGGTAATCAAGCAAAGATCCTAAGGGCTCCACTAATGTGTAAAGGCGATATGCTATAAGAAACACATGCACACATTAAAGTAGAAACAAACCAAGTAGCATACTACTATTTTGAGCAAGATTGTCAATACAAGGTGAATATCCCAAGCTTCCATTAAGTAATATACAAACTAGTATGATACAGTAATGGCCTCTAGGGCATATACACTAACAATCTCCCACTTGAACTAAGGCCATGTACTGGCGTATCGAAGACCTATCATCTCGATCAGCCGCTCGAACTGAGTCTCGGGGTAAGGCCTTCGTGAATGGATTGTAAGTGCACGGCGGCGCCCCGGCGGTCAATCCGACGCCAATATGCGGAAGCGGTGATAAACTTTAATTTTGCGGACTTAGCAAACCGGCACCACCGCGCACTAAACACCCGGATCGGGCCATTAAACTAGATCTAGCTAACAACAAGAAACGGGAAGAGATATACCGACTGATCCGAGTCCTCCGGTTTTCATCTCCACTCCGATCTCCTCGCGGGATCTCCGTCCGTCTCCTCCTCGTCGGAAAGGGCACCACGAAGCCGGGTACTTATACGGGCTCCCACCTCAATACCGAGGCAACTCGGGCGCGAAGTTGGATAGCCGACGCGCCCAAGATTTGCTGTAGAATGTAGTGTAGAGTGCATGTCTCACATTGGGGTTATGTTGCTATTGATGGAGAAGAGAATGATTTGGAGAGAGCTTGTGAACTTTGATACAAAAAAATGAGAATGAGAATAATTTCCATACAACAAAGGAAAACCTCTCTCATTTTTCCCCACCCCCAACTCAAAAATGGCCGGCCCCCCCCTAAACAAAATGGTGGAGTGGAATAAACAAGGGAGGTGATGGTAGTGTAAAGGTGGAGGGTAACCACATCCTAAACATAATGATCACAAAACTCAAATCCATATCAAATCCATTCACTTCACAATAAATGCATGAAAAGCAAAGATGCTTTCATAATAAATACATTTGCAAGAAAAACATCCACAATGTGTTATTTGCAAACTTGCAAATAACCCCCTCCATCGGAAAAGTCCGGCCGGGAAAGAACAAAGGAAAACCGGCCGGAACGGAATGCAAACTGGCAACTCCAGAAAACTGGTCCTGTAATAAATTACAGGAAAACCCCGATACTATGCATACACACCCGCATCTGTATTCCATCCGGATACAAATGCAATGAGACAAAACTACACTATCAAATACTAGGATCAGGCTTAAGCCAAAGCCGGCTGGTAAAAACCGTCCGATCACGATCCGTGCAATACCGTACGTATCTGATCGAACCCTGCCATATCTCCATACGGCCTCTACAGCGTTTCGCCCGAAAGCTTGAGTAACTGAAAGTGTGGTGGACTCTAAAGACTCGTCAATACTATGGCTGTGGATTTAACCACTAGCACGTCAGAGGTATAAGCCAATACGTGACGGGCCACCAGCTATTGACTAAAAGGGACGTCGATGAGCGAACTCATCCTGACACCCTACTGAGCCTGTCAGTGACAATATCCGTACAGTCCGGTCCGTTCGTCTATGGCATCGCATGGCGGGCCTAGGGGTCGGTAAAAGTCAGACCCCCAAAAGCGGTACAAGTCATGTCGGAGTGTAGCCCAGAACACCCTGAGATACTACTGGAATACCTACCAGTAAATCTCCTGCCTTGGCCAAGGTCTTCGTGTAATGGCTCTCCTAGACACAGCGCGACCTCACCCCCAATACCGAGAGAGATGAACCCCTGAAGATCCGCTCACTGCCTCCATGTGGCTCGGGACTGTACCCAACTAAAACCTGTTTGCACGACTCCTTTGAGCCGTGGTAGGGTAGTAATCAAAGTACAGTGGGAACTCACACAAGACAAATGAAGATCCCCAGGTCGATGAACTAACCTGTACACTTGTCACCAGGGAACTGCTATCTGACGTCAGGTATAAGACCAACTAGCATGTTCCCGGCGAGTCCTGTCCGGTATACTCATAACCCAATGAGCACCTGTATACATCTTAGGTGAACCAACAGACACCAGTGGCTTGTGAGACCAGCCACCGCCCCTCATCGGGGTCTCGACTGTATACACTAGTCTACTCTGGAGAATCGATGCCCTGTCTCGAAACTCCTACGACTAGGGACCTTTTAAGGATGTGCTTATAGACTCCAGCTCTCACTTATATGATCGCCCTCATACTGCTGGCAGTCAAGCAAGAATCCTAGGGGCTCTATCAACGTGCAATAGCGACATGTCAGGTCACCTAAAGCAGTACAAGATGACAAAGGTAAACCAGATAGCATACTATCATCTTGAGTAAGACTGTCCTACCGGGATAGGTCCTCCCTCAATCATTGCAATCACGTGCCTGTGATCCAATAATCGACTCTGAGGGCACTATCTCCAACAATCTCCCACTTGCACTCAAGGCTAATTATTGCGATGTCGCATACTCACAGCCCGTGTGATACCGAATACCCAACTCCTCTACTAGTCAGTCTCACAAAATCCGTTTGCGAAACTATTGCGTTCGAGGAATAGCCTCAGTGAGTGGATCCGCCTAGATGTTTCTTTCTATGTCTCTCTATATCTCAAGTTCGCGGAGAAAGCCATCTCCCGAAATGAGCAATATCTGTCTTAGAATGTCTGGATGTCTGATGGGACCTAGCTCATAAATGAACTCCAAATCCAAACTTCTTAGACTGTATCGTCAACTGAACTTAATCAGTATCCTGCGCCATGCCACCCTCAGTATTGCCTTGGACCACCTGTCCAAAATACTGCCCCTCGTCAGAAGGAAAAATATAACTCTGACAACCTCCTTGTCGTCCATGTCACCTTGGAAGCCTGGAATGATAACCGTCTCCTAAAAGAGGCAGCCGTTATGATATCCCTAGAACATTCACTTATGTTCTAAAACTGCTTCCGACTGTTCCTCCAGGATTGGATCAATATCAACTTATTGCATCTAGTGCAAGAACAACATCTGGTGTGGTACTTGACATCTCATGATTGACTCAATTGCCTAAGCAAGTGATCTGCCAATCATGCACATCCCTCTCTAGTTTAGTCTATAAGACACCTTTAGAGAGGGTGACTCCATCACCTGCAGGTACACTACCGTGCCAGGAGTTGTCCATTCTAAATACTCTTAGAATGCTGTCAAAGTACCCTGATTGGGAAAACACCCAAATCTAGATCTAAAACCATAGATATAGTAACCATTATGTCTGATATAATGTCCAAGTCCTATGTGGAGAAAACACTGTGTGACGACCAAAATATAACCGATCGTAGTATAGGAATTTCTTTTCCTACTTTGTGTATGTCATCCAAATACCAGGATATCACACCCTACTACCTTCTCAACAGATCCATCCCCTATTCTGATGACGTCAAACCCATGACTGTCACATCAGAAATAGATGATCTATCTCCGCTATATCTGCTTTAGTCTATAGACATAAGCCTGATGTCCACCAATGCTTCCGCTGCTCCCACTGACTACGACAACCCTCTGCCAGAGTCATATAGACGTGCACTTCTAAAAACTAGTTTAGAACGACGCTATACTCATCCTCCTGCCGGGTCTCGCAGCCTGGAACAACAACAATGGCAAGTGTGGGTAAACAAGAACTTCCCTGTCACCGTCCTTGAGGCTACCGGAGTACCTCTCGGGTGCCTGAAGTTACCCACCTTATCTGCGGAGTGGCCAATGGAATGTCAAAACAGATTGAATCTTTAGGTTCCTTATCAAATCTTCAGTAATTGTTTGCGGTTCTGGAATCACTTCCAGTTCTACCATACTCCCACTACTGTTTTCTGAAAAAATCCATTTTTATTAAAACTGTGGCGAGTCAAGAACAATATCACTATTGATCTTCCAGATGGTAGAAAGTCAACCCTCGTCGTAGCCTGGGTCAACCCACAAACAGCCATTACAGAAACGTGCCTTGAGTTGTCCAGAGTCTGGTTTTAATCATAAGCCGGACAACTCCCCGTACCTTAACAATGTTAAGATATGAACTGTTCTATATCCAATAAAGAACCAGAGGCACTGATTTAATTGAACTAGATTCAAATCATGCAGCTGTCTCCAGTGCATGTCAACTAAATGGAGAGAGGCCGATCAGCGTTACTCAACTTAGGAATGCTTCCAATTATGAGTAACCTGAAAAGAGAAGCAATTTCTCTTTATCTTTACTATCAACTGAATACCATACACAAGTATATACATCTTCGATCACTTTGAAGAATCCCGATACTTGCTACACCTGGTTCTCTACTCTATTCAAATACCTATAACTCCTCAAAACTTAGACCCTGTGTTTCAACGAAACACTTGTTTAAAAACTAGAGAAGTTAAAAGTAAACAGAATATAGTATGAGGACCAACCCCTTTGTCCTAATGGACACTGGACAACATACAATACCCTGTATAAGTCCGTTGAGTCTAACAACTCTTTCACTGTGTGTCGTAGGTTGAAAACTGTACTTATGGTCAAGAAGAATTACACCGCTGTTTAATGCTCCTTACCTAACCATCCACTGATATAGGTAAATGTCATCGACATAATATCAAAAGGTATATCTCACACTATGAAAATAGACGTACAGATATATCAATTGGAAATTGGTGCATAACAACGGATATTCAAAACCAAATATTTGCCGACCGGCAAACAGCCCAGGTGATTTCCTCAAATATCACCGATTACAACGAATCCCGATATAATGAGGATGATTACCCTATTCCCAATAACTTACTCCCACTCATCATCTGTAAAACCATACAGATGTGAGAATCAAACCTGGTAAATACATACCCTGGAGCAAGTGTCCAATCGGGAAATCAGTTTTCTTTTAACAGTACACAGCTGAACTGAAACATTGAAATGTTTCGATGGGGTATCCTGGTATTCCTAGTAATGTCTCTACCATTTTCCAGATTCACAACTATAACCGTATAATTCTTTGCCACCTCTCCAAATCCCTTCATATGTCTTTAGTCATTACCTTCTGCACACCCCTTTAGGCCAATTGGTTTTCTTCCTTCCCTACCGTTCGGCACCAGCCTATGGTTTGGAAGAAAACTATCCAATAAGCATAATGGGTGTACTGTCCTAATCCTAGGAGCACTCGCAATGCGAGAGAAGGTGAGAATAAAAGACACCTGAATAAACCTTATTCCTATTTCTCCTGAACCAGAATCCATCCCCGAACTGGAACAAGTTCCTTTCGAGTTCGTATATAACCATACGATGGATTATCCAATAAAATGGGATCTTCGTAGTGATACGGAGTGTCCTGGAGAAATACAAAGGTGATTTAGGATTGGCGAAGAAATACTTGGTTTGGTCGTGAATAGCAGTCGCAATTTACTTTGCCCTCTTACTAATCCCTTGCTTTGTCTGAACTTAATACCTTCTGTACACCGTTTAGGCTAACCGGTTTTCTTCATTCCCTACCGGTCGGCACCAGCCTATGGTTTGGAAGAAGACTATCCAATTTGCATAATAGGTGTACTACTCCTAAACCAAGGAGTACTCGCAACCTGAGAGAAGGTGAAAAGAAAAAACAACTGAATAGTCCTATCCGTTTTTCTCCAGAACCAGAAACCATCCTCGAAGTCCTTGGAGTTCGTATATAACCATATGATGGTTTTGTCCAATGGAAGTGGACGTTCGTAGTAATACGGGGTGTCCCGGAGAAAAGGGTAAAAGTGGGAGTGGCAATGAGGTCTGCAACTCTGACAATCCAAAAGCCAGTGTTAAGTAGGTTCGGTCAACTTGGTCACTGAGTCATAGTCTAGGGTCGGGTCAATGGTCGCTGCCAGAGAGAGAGAGAGAAAAGAAACACTCAGCGTGCACTCTATCCTAGATCAGAATGGTTATCACTTTTTCTAATCAGGAAACCTCCCACTGTAACTCAAATTCTTCTCCAAACCTCAAAGAAGAATTAGTCGGGATAACCCGGGGAGTAAACCAACTCATCAGTGGGAATCGGGATCCAACCATCATCGCATGATAACGTGACGGAATCCGCTCACGCTATGACACTCTACAAGGTATGCGCATATCTGGCAGGTTTCAGTACTTTTGAAACTCCCGATGTGATTTCTACCCCATGCTCTTATGACCTTGACTTTGGCCAACATATCATAAGTCACATGTCAAGTTCTACCCGTCATTTTCCAGGTTAATTTGAACCCACCCGTACATACCCTTGACTTTGGCCAAAATGGCAGTACGACTGTCCCAAACCAACGCATCTATCTATGCTACATATGAATACCCAACAGCTACCAAACACTGTGCCTTGACTTTGGCCAACATACACAGCTTGAATACTACTGACTATCCATATGAAAAGACGGAGGGCTACGAATGGTTTCTGGCGAAAACCTTTAACGTAATGAACTTGATATCGTTGAAGGAACGGATAGCTTTTTAGAAAATATAGTGACGAAAACCTTTACTAAAGAGGTCACTCCCGGTGAAGGGATCTCGGCTCTTTCCCCGTAGAATGGGGTGCAGGATATTCCAAATGAATACCACGATGCAAAGCAAAAGTAATCGGCTATAGTGAAGTTAATGCCCTGACGCAAACTTCTGTCCAAGGGGTCACTCCCGGTGAATGGATCTCGGCCCTTGCCTCGTCGACTGAGGAGCAGGATATTCCAAATGAATACCACGATGCAAAACAAAAGTGAACGTCCTTGCAATAACAGCTTTTTGAAAAGTGTTCCAACAACATCAGAATAGGTTTGTTTTAACTTGCATTGATCCGAATCAACGCTGTCCCATCAATTAATCACACCACAAAGAACGAAAATATACTGATGTACGTATATGCCATCCGCATTCGCCACTGGGTCCCGTCATCACCCGTTAGGTTAGCTAACTAACGGCAGAGCGGGGACTGGACTAGCGCGGATGAAAAGCATATACAACATCTACTAATATATATACCAATATATTATATTCGCTCAAGGCGTGATAAGAAATGCAACATCACAGAAATGTACAGCATCACAGAACAATACAGATATCTGGGATCCCCGGGTTTCACAGAGCCACTACTGAAACCCGACGTTCCCCTGGTCGTGTGGATAGCCTGTGCAATGAAATCCTAGACCCCTACGGGCACGGCAAGTTACTCGCTAAAACCTGAAGCGAGGCAGCCCCCTTCAGCTCCGTGAATGGACCACCCAGCACTCCACGGAATCCGGCAACTTGGGCACCCCTCCTGGGTCAACCTGTACCCCCTACGAGTGCGGCGAATAGCCCGCCAATTCTAGAGTGAAGCCCCCTCCGTCCCAATGCCATGAGATGCGGGCTTGTTGCCCTCTAGAACCCGGCCATCCGTGCACCCCACCGCGGGGTAATCCTAGTACAGAAAGTAAAAATATACATACACCGGGTACATCGACCGCAACCAGGTCGTGCCCCAAAAGAATAATACAAACAGGCAGTGACGGCAGTCCACATGTCGGACGCTCGCCCCGCAATATCAAATGTACATAATACAACAGCACTGTACTAGCATTGCATCCAGGCTATCCCCACGACCAATCCGCAACATCACAGTAAAATCACAGAACATCAACGTGAAAGTCACGTTCGCAAATCCGTCTAACCGGGCTATAGCAGTTAGACCGGATTTACCGATCAAGTGACATTCACGGTCGCAGATATAATGTAAATACTGTGAAAAATGTGTTTAAAATATCCGATCGATCAAATAATTAACAAGTGGGCCCCCAAGCAAAACTGTAGCACTCACAGAAAATCTGGGCCCAATATCAATATTCCAAAACCCCTAAAATAAGCCCAGAATCCCACTGGAAAAGAATGATACATTGACGACACCAATGTGCGGCGGAACCGCGGCACAAGGGGGGTTTGGCCGCGGTTCCGCGCTTCATTAGTCGACTGACTGTGTCGAATTTTTCCAGTAGTCTTAGAATTTCCAGTACATTAGTTTTCTACAACCTGAAAAATTTTTCGAGCAAGGAAAAATTCAACAGAAAACTGATGTGAGGAAAAAAGTAGATTTTGGAATTTTGGTCGATCGGAAATGCAAAACACATCAAACGAAGCTAGACGAAGTTAATGGCGAGGCTCTGATACCACTGTAAGTGCACGGCGGCGCCCCGGCGGTCAATCCGACGCCAATATGCGGAAGCGGTGATAAACTTTAATTTTGCGGACTTAGAAAACCGGCACCACCGCGCACTAAACACCCGGATCGGGCCATTAAACTAGATTTAGCTAACAACAAGAAACGGGAAGAGATATACCGACTGATCCGAGTCCTCCGGTCTTCATCTCCACTCCGATCTCCTCGCGGGATCTCCGTCCGTCTCCTCCTCGTCGGAAAGGGCACCACGAAGCCGGGTACTTATATGGGCTCCCACCTCAATACCGAGGCAACTCGGGCGCGAAGTTGGCTAGCCGACGCGCCCAAGATTTGCTGTAGAATGTAGTGTAGAGTGCATGTCTCACATTGGGGTTATGTTGCCATTGATGGAGAAGAGAATGATTTGGAGAGAGCTTGTGAACTTTGATACAAAAAAATGAGAATGAGAATAATTTCCATACAACAAAGGAAAACCTCTCTCATTTTTCCCCACCCCCAACTCAAAAATGGCCAGCCCCCCCTTAAACAAAATGGTGGAGTGGAATAAACAAGGGAGGTGATGGTAGTGTAAAGGTGGAGGGTAACCACATCCTAAACATAATGATCACAAAACTCAAATCCATATCAAATTCATTCACTTCACAATAAATGCATGAAAAGCAAAGATGCTTTCATAATAAATATATTTGCAAGAAAAACCTCCACAATGTGTTATTTGCAAATTTGCAAATAACCCCCTCCATCGGAAAAGTCCGGCCGGGATAGAACAAAGGAAAACCGGCCGGAACGGAATGCAAACTGGCAACTCCAGAAAAATGGTCCCGTAATAAATTACAGGAAAACCCCGATACTGTGCATACACACCCGCATCTGTATTCCGTCCGGATACAAATGCAATGAGACAAAACTACACTATCAAATACTAGGATCCGGCTTAAGCCAAAGCCGGCTAGTAAAAACCGTCCGATCACCATCCGTGCAATACCGTACGTATCTGATCGAACCCTGCCATATCTCCATACGGCCTCTACAGCGTTTTGCCCAAAAGCTTGAGTAACTGAAAGTGTGGTGGACTCTAAAGACTCATCAATACTATGGCTGTGGATTTAACCACTAGCACGTCAGAGGTATAAGCCAATACGTGACGGGCCACCAGCTATTGACTAAAAGGGACGTCGATGAGCGAACTCATCCTGACACCCTACTGAGCCTGTCAGTGACAATATCCGTACAGTCCGGTCCATTCGTCTATGAGCATCGCATGGCGGGCCTAGGGGGTTGGTAAAAGTCAGACCCCCAAAAGCGGTACAAGTCATGTCGGAGTGTAGCCCAGAACACCCTGAGATACTACTGGAATACCTACCAGTAAATCTCCTGCCTTGGCCAAGGTCTTCGTGTAATGGCTCTCCTAGACACAGCGCGACCTCACCCCTAATACCGGGAGAGACGAACCCCTGAAGATCCGCTCACTGCCTCCATGTGGCTCGGGACTGTACCCAACTAAAACCTGTTTGCACGACTCCTTTGAGCCGTGGTAGGGTAGTAATCAAAGTACAGTGGGAACTCACACGAGACAAATGACGATCCCCAGGTCGATGAACTAACCTGTACACATGTCACCAGGGAACTGCTATCTGACGTCAGGTATAAGACCAACTAGCATGTTCCCGGCAAGTCCTGTCCGGTGTACTCATAACCCAATGAGCACCTGTATACATCTTAGGTGAACCAACAGACACCAGTGGCTTGTGAGACCGGCCACCGCCCCTCGTCGGGGTCTCGACTGTATACACTAGTCTACTCTGGAGAATCGATGCCCTGTCTCGAAACTCCTACGACTAGGGACCTTTTAAGGATGTGCTTATAGACTCCAGCTCTCACTTATATGATCGCCCTCATACTGCTGGCAGTCAAGCAAGAATCCTAGGGGCTCTATCAACGTGCAATAGCGACATGTCAGGTCACCTAAAGCAGTACACGATGATAATGGTAAACCAGATAGCATACTATCATCTTGAGTAAGACTGTCCTACCGGGATAGGTCCTCCCTCAATCATTGCAATCACGTGCCTGTGATCCAATAATCGACTCTGAGGGCACTATCTCCAACATGGATCAGCAGTGTTATCTTCCGTAGCAACTCTCCGAACCTCAATCTCCTGGCGACCCACGATCTCCCTGATCAAGTGATACCGCCTCAAGATGTGTCTGGACTTCTGATGGGACCTGGGTTCCTTCGCTAAAGCTATAGCCCCGTTGTTGTCGCAATACAGAGGTATTGGATCAACAATGGACAGAACCACCAGAAGTTCTGTCAAGAACTTCCTTATCCAGATGGCTTCTTTTGCGGCATCTGCAGCAGCGATATATTCCGCTTCCATCATCGAGTCAACAACGGTTTCCTTTTTGGAACTCTTCCAACACACCGCCCCTCCATAGAGGGTAAAGACATAACCCGACATGGACTTGGAATCATCCTTGTTACTCTGGAAGCTGGAGTCAGCAAAGGCCTCGATATGGAGGTCTTTTCCGCCATACACCAAGAACATCTCCTTAGTCCTTCTCAGGTACTTGAAAATGTTCTTTACCGCTATCCAGTGTTTCTTCCCAGGGTTTGACTGATACCGGCTTACCACACTCAGTGCATATGCTACATCCGGTCTGGTACACAACATCGCATACATTATAGAGCCTACCGCAGAAGCGTAGGGTATAATAGACATGCGGTCCCTTTCCAAATCAGTCTTGGGAGACATCTCTTTGGAGAGGGTGATCCCGTGACAAGCCGGTAGATTACCGCGTTTGGAATCTTCCATACTGAATCTTTTCAGTATGGTGTCGATGTACCTGGACTGTGAAAGTCCTAATATCCTCTTGGATCTGTCACGATAGATCCGGATCCCCAGAATGTAAGAGGCATCACCCAGGTCTTTCATGGAGAACCTGTGTGACAAGAACCCTTTGACAGATTGTAGCATAGGAATGCCATTTCCTATCAAGAGAATGTCATCCACGTATAAAACGAGGAATACTGCAGTTCTTGCTACAAATCTACTATAGATGCATGGTTCATCTGGATTTTTGATAAAGCCAAATTCTTTGACCGTCTCATCAAAATATATGTTCCAACTCCGCGATGCCTGATTTAGTCCATAAATGGACTTAAGCAACTTGCACACCTTTCCGCTGCTCCCACTCTGAATGAAACCCTCTGGCTGGTCCATATAGACACACTCCTCTAAATTTCCATTTAGAAAAGCGGTCTTTTCGTCCATCTGCCAAATCTCATAATCGTGGAAGGCAGCAATGGCAAGAAGGATCCGAATGGATTTCAGCATAGCCACTGGAGAAAAGGTTTCGTCATAGTCCAAGCCAGGTCTTTGACGGAAGCCTTTTGCAACAAGTCTAGTCTTATAGGTCTCAACCTGTCCATTTACACCAATCTTCCTTTTGAAGATCCACTTGCATCCTACGGGTTTTACCCCATCTAGAGCAACGTCCAACGTCCATACTTTGTTGGTGTACATGGACTCCATTTCGGTCCGCATTGCATCCAGCCATTTTACCGACTCGACGCTCTAAATGGCCTGCTGGAAGCTAGTCGGCTCATCACTATCAATGATGCAATCCTCTCTATCCCCGTCTATAAGAAAACCGTAGTATCTCTCGGGAGGATGAGACTGCCTACTACTTCTGCGGAGCGGCGCAGGAATGTCCTGATCTTTCGAACCCTCTGGTTCTACTAAGCTTTCAGTAATAGCTCGTGGTTCTAGAATTTCTTCCAGTTCTATTGCGCTCCCACTTATCTGATTTTCCAAAAACTCAGTTTCCAAGAAGTGGGCATGACGAGAAACAAAAACCTTTTGTTCCTCTTCGCAATAGAAGAAATATCCCTTGGAGTTCTTTGGATATCCCACAAACATGCACTGTACTGAGCGTGCCTCGAGTTTGTCCGCATGCTGCTTTTTGACAAAAGCTGGAAATCCCCATGTCTTAATGTGATTAAGATAGGGTCTCTTCCCATACCACATCTGATATGGTGTAGTAGGCACAGTCTTAGTTGGAACTCGGTTCAAAAGATATGTAGCTGATTCTAGTGCATATCCCAGAATGATCGCGGTAACTCAGCATTACTCATCATGGAACGTACCATATCCAATAGGGTGCGGTTCCGTCTTTATGATACATCGTTATGTTGCGGAGTGTATGGAGGAGTAAGCTGAGAGAGAATTCCATTCTCTTTTAAGTAATCCAGGAACTCGGCACTCAAGTATTCACCACCTCGATCAGATCTCAGTGTCTTAGTACTTTTGCCTGTTTGTTTTTCTACTTCATTCTTATATTCCTGGAATTTTCCAAAGGCTTCGGATTTATGTTTCACTAAGAAGACATATCCGTACCTTGAAAAGCCATCCGTAAAAGTAATGAAGTAAGAATAACCGCTTCGTGCATGCGTAGACATTGGACCGCACACGTCGCTATGTACGAGTCCCAAGAGCTCGCTCGCTCTTACTCCGTGTTCAGTGAACGGAGTCTTTGTCATCTTTCCTTTGAGACAGGATTGACAAGTTGCATATGATTGATATTCGAACGAATCGAAGTATCCTTCTGTATGTAACTTCGTCAACCTTCTCTCATTGATGTGACCCAGTCTACAATGCCATAAGAAAGCCTGATTTGTTTCCGGAGACTTTCTTTTGTGTGTATTCTGGACATTGAAAATCTGTGGTTGGTTTAATACGTATATATCATTGCTTAATGTACCTGACCCAATCAGAACTTGATTAAGGTGAATGTTTACAACATTAATTACAAATGCAAATTTATAACCTTCTTTAGATATTAAAGATACAAAAATGATATTACAAGTTGCATTGGGTACAAAATAACAATTACGTAAAACCAAAACATGCTCATCTGACATTCCCAGGTGATAGTCCCCCACGGCCTTAGCATCCATGCTAGCTCCGTTTGCAACTTTGAGGGTCATATCACCTGCCTTCAAAAACCTACGCTTTCTCAATGCCTGCAAAGAATTACAGATATGAGATCCTAATCCGGTATCCAATACCCAGGAAGTAGAGTTTATTGATAGACAGTTTTCAATAACATACACACCTGAAGCTGAAGCCGCAACTTGCTTCAGATCCTGGGTTCTGGCCTTTCAAGCCCTGCAATCTTTCTTCCAGTGTCCACTCTTGTGACAGTAAAAGCATTCTTCCTTCCCCACAAGCTTTCCCGCTACCTTTGTTGCCTTTGCATTTCCCTTCGTATCCACTTTACTAACACCGCCCCTTGGTTTGGTGGGGTTTTTCTTCTTCTTTCCCTTGGCTTTCGCCTTGGACCTAGAAGAGGAAGATCCTCCTACAAACAAAGTGGATGTTTTCCTACCATTCTGTGGGGTGCCCTCTGCACTCCTCAGCATGTTGAGGAGCTCCGAAAGTTCAACCTCTTTTTCTTGCAAGTTGAAGTTCAGGATAAACTGGGCGTAAGTGGAAGGAAGGGACTGGATAATCAAGTCCGTATAGAGCTCATTCTCCAACGTGGTCCCAAGGTCCGCGAGCTCCTCTATGTAGCCAATCATCTTAAGCACGTGTTCCGCTACCGATGATCCGACGGCCAATCTCACCGAAAACAACTTTTTCGAGACTTCGTATCTGGCGATACGGGATTGCTCTCCATACAGTTCTTTTGTATGGAGAAATATGGATTCGAGGTCCATATTCTCGTGCCTCCTCTGATGTTCATTGTCCATAGAGGCAAGCACGAGGCACTTGGCCTTCGCGCAGTCGATTTCCCAGGTCTTACGGATTTCCCTATCCGCGACGCTGGTTTTGGGACCTGGGACAGGGGGAGCTTTGGTGGTAAGGAGATACCCCAACTTGTCATAAGTGATTGCCATTTTGACATTCCTGAGCCAATCTTTGTAGTTTGTGTAAGGTTCCTAGGCACACTAATGAAGTCTCACAAGTGATCAAACATGCCCAATTTAAATTTTACATGTGCCGAGAAAACCTAATACGGATCGTTAACTAGATATATAGGCGATACGATGCAAGTAATCGAATTATAGCTAAAGGAGAGAGGCTACAACCTTTGTAGATCCGGTCCTCCACGTCCTAGGCTCCGTGATGAGGTCCCTCCGCTGTCCAAATCAAATCCATGACTCTAGCATCGGCTTCATCGGAGAAATGGGCGGGCTTGGTCGTCGGTTCGATGCCGAAGATGATCTACGTCGAGGCATCACAAGAACAAGCTCCAACTTCACCAAGTCATGAAAACTTGTGAAGGAAACACCCTATACTACTTGGAAAGAGGTAGAGGATGAAGAAATAGGAGGTGGGTTCACTTTAGAATTGGATTTCTCACTTTTATGCTCAACTTGCCATTGATGAAGACAAGCATCTTCATGAAGAAGAAGAAGAAGATGAAGATGATAATATGATAAGTCTTTTTTAATTAGATAAATAAATCAAACTTATCATGTCTTCAACCATGGTTTAGTGTAGAGATTTAACTAAGGTTAGATGAGTGGTTAGGGTTAGAGAAGAGACAAGAATGGTGGACTTTGTTCAAAGCTTCAAGAAGCTTCAAATAAAAACAAAACTAGCAACCATTCTTTTCTCTTTATCTTTTCTAAATGAAATAAATAAAATAAATAAATAGATAAAAGAATAAGTAAAAGAAATGAAACCCTAACCACTAACCAACCATGGTTTAATCCTTTACACAAACCCAAGCTAGAATGTATCATCAAACATGATACAATCATGTGCACAAAAATATATCACATATACAATGTGCATTTCAAGTGAGTGAATCCATTTAAAGTGAACCAATACTAGTTGATGCAAAGTAATATATCAAATATATTATTATGCATTAAATCATTAAATCAACACTTGATTCAATGATCCGGTCATGTCGCATATAACCGGCTAGTATCCAATGTATCGGCTTATCGAATCAATCCTTGATTCGATAGCTAGGTTATATCGCATACAACCTTTCGACACATTCATCGCGAGAATGAAATACGGTATCACATACACGCATTATTCTCGGTCCCGCACATATCTCATATGTGCTCCTATTTCGTTTCGCTTGAGCCAGGAAACCTCTGTGTAGGACTCTAAAGACTCGTCAATACGCCGGCAGCAGATGATGATCATATCAAACACCCACAAGCCGCAAGCGGTCTGCTAAACGTAACGGCCACCCGGGTATTGACCGATCAGAAGATCGACGAGCAAGCCGGCTCACACTCCTGTGAATCCAACCAGTAACACTTACCGTACAGTCCGGTCTGTTCGTCTGATATGTCGCATATCTCGCCTAGGGGTGGTAAACGTCAGACCCCAGTAGCTTGATAAGTCATGCCGACGTGAGGTCCATAACATTCGTGAAACTATTGATAACTCTTAACAGTATATCACTTCAACCCTGGCCAGGGATTTCCTGTTATGGCCAGTCGAGCATAGCACAACATCAACCCCCAATACCGGGAGAGACGAATCCCCTCCTATCGCTCATTGCCTCCATGTGAATCTGGACTGTACCCAAAAACCACCTGTTTGCACAACTCAGTAGAGCCGTGGTAGGGTGGAAATCAAAGCACAGTGGGAGACACACAAGACTCTTTGACGATCTCGGGTCAACAGACTAAGCTGTACCAGTGTCACCAGAGAACTGCCATCTGACGTGAGATATAATACCATCTGGGAGTTCTCAGCGAGTCCGTTCAGTGTACCCAGTCTTCACTGAGCACCCGCATACCATCTCTGATGTCAAACACCAATGGATATGGGATCATCCATCGCCCATCACATGGGTCGAGAAGATATACGCTAGTCTACTCTAGAATATCGATGCCCCGTCTCGATATTCCCACGACTAGGAACAATGAAGGATGTACTCATTGACTACCCAGGCCCCACTAGTATGATCTGCATCATAGTCCTGGAAGTCGAGTACACATTCTAAGGGCTTTATCAACATGTAATCAGAGAGACAGAAAGTATACACGTTAAGATAAAGAGCAACCAAATAGCGTACTATCATGTCGAGCAAGAAAGTCCTACCTATATATGTCCCAGCATCCACTACAATATACATCCAATGTACAGTAATGGCCTCTAGGGCATACATATAACTAACAATCTCCCACTTGCACTAGGGCCATCTGTAGCAGTGGTTGTAGTATCTAATACTTAACCATCCCATATAAGTCTCTCTCTGGGAAAAAACCTTTGTGAGTGGATCCGACGTGTTGTCCTCTGAGTCTACTCTCCTAACCTTGATCACCTTGGAGATCAACTATCTCCATGATCAGGTGATGCTGCCTCAGAATATGTCTGGGTCATTGATGGGACCAGGGTTCCTGGGCCAAAGCCGCACTTCCATTGTCACACAATGGTGGGAACCTAGTTCATCTCATGAACCAATATACACCCAAACTGCCTCTTTGGTAGTATCTTTAATAGCGATGTTACCAGCCTTTATCGTCTAGTTTGCCACGACATCTAGCTTGGAACTCTTCCAACATACCGTCCCTTTTCTGAGGGTAAAGACAATTCCTACGACTGACATTCAGTCATCCTTATCACCCTGGAACTATCCCAGTGACTCTCCCCAGGATCAACTGATACCATCTCACTACAACTAGTGAGAATCCTAACATCCATTTAGATCTATCTCATAGATCCAAAACCCAGGATTTAAGAGGTATCACTTTGATCCTACAGGGAGAATCCATGTGATAAGAGGAGATCGACCGATCGTAGTATAGGAAACTCTTTTCCTATCAAGAGTATGTTGTCCACGTACAATACGAAGATGACCACCTTACTCTCTACTACCCTTTTGTATATACAAGGTTCGTCTACCATTTTGATGAAGTCAAACACTTTGACTATCACATCAAAACAGACGTTCCAACTCCGCGATGCCTGCTTCATTATGTAAAGCAACTTGCACATTTTTCCGCTGCTCCCACTGTTTACGAAGCCCTCTAGCTGTGTACTTATAGACTTTCTATTCTAAATCAGTATTTAGATAAGTAGTCATGACACCCAACCACCAGATATCGCAGTCATGGTATGTAGCCGTGGCAAGTAGGATCTGGATGGACTTAAGCATAGTCCCTGGAAAAGGTTTCACCATTATCCGTGCTTGGTCGATGATGAAAACCTTTAACAAGTCTAGCTTTGAAAGTCTCAACTTTTCCATCTACACCAAGTAATCTTCTCAAGATATACTTGCTCCTGATGGGGATTTAACCCTTCAGATATCGCAACTAAAGTCCATACTTTGTTGGTGTATATGGATTCCATCTCAGATCGCTAAGCATCCAGCCATTCTTACAGAGTCCCTACTCTCGATGGCCTGCTCGAAACTAGTTGGGTCATCATCTCATGATGCATTCCTCGCTCCCACTGTCATTGAGAAACCGAAGTATCTCTCAGGCAGGTGAGGAAACCTACTAGATCGGCGGAGAGGCTGAGGTTCGTCGGGAACTATAGAATCCTTTGGTTCTGTCAAATCATCAACTGCAGTTTTGTATAGCTGGAACCTTTCCAGTTCTACAGAACTGATCCTGCCTCGATCTTGTCCGGATTTTGCTTTAGACATAGGCCGGACAATCCTAAATCTTAACTTACTTAAGAGATAGGCTCTTCCCATACCATATCTCATATGGAATGGTAGGCACTGATTTGATTCGAACCTGATTCAATAGGTATGCAGCTTCTCAAGCGCATAACCCCATAAAGGTAACTCAGTAATACTCATCATAGAGCACACGATATCTAATATTGTGCGATTGCTCCGCCCTGATACACCGTTGTGCTGTGGTGTATTCAGAGGAGTAGTACGGAGAGAGAATCTCATTCTCCTTTAGAATGGTCCAGGAATGCCATGCACAAGTATTCTCCTCCCTGATCTCATCATAGGACATAATACTTATACCCGGTTATTGGTTCTCTACTTCTAACTTATATTCTGTGAATACCTCAAAAGGTTCGGACTTATGTTTCAACAGGAACATATGACTGAATCTTGAGAGATTATCAGAGAATATAATGAAGTATATAAAGAACCAGTCCTGGCATGTGTAGACAGGAGACTTTACATACATCATCATGCATCAGTCCCAAGAGTTTACTAACTCTTTCTCTGTTTTCAGTAAACGGAGCTATGGTCATCTAATCTTTGTGACATGATTGGCAAGTTTCACAAGATGTAAATTCAAACTGATTTAAATATGCATCTAAAATGTAACTTCAGCCAGTCGGGTCGCATTGATGTGACCTAGTCTACAATGCCTCAAGAAGGATTCGTTCATTTCTGAACTCTTCCTCTTTTTGTGTGTGTTCTGTATACTAGGAACTGTAGTTTGATTTAGAACGTTAATGCTTTTAGATAACGTGCCTGAACTGATCAACTTTTGATATAGGAAATGTTCAAAACTTTATCCATCAATACAAAATTTTATCATTTCTTTACTAATAAATAGACTGATATGATTTTGTATATCAGGTTCGGTATCTAATAGCATTTGTTCAGAATCAATGTATTGGTAATACAGGGTGACAGTGACCAACAGACTTGGCTGCAACACTTGCCCCGTTTTCTGTCTCATGAAACTTATCACCCGTTCTCAGTTTTTCTACCTTTTTGTAGCCCTATGTAACAGATTACATATCTGGGATCCTGACCCGGTATCAAATACCCAGGATTCAGAGGATACTGAGAAACAGTTCTTTGTAATGAACATACCCGAAGGAGATGCATCTCATGCACTTTCTTCGTTTGGGCGGCATAGGAATTCTGGTATTCCCCTATTTCCTGCTCTGTCTTATAACAATTATAAGTTGGAGCGGGACCAACGTTCCCCAGCTCAGTATAACAAGCGGGTTCGGTCAATACTGTAAGCCCGCGGGGGCGCCCCGGCCGTCGATCCGACACCGGAAACGCGGAAACAAAAACTTTGCGAACTTTGCAAAACGGCACCACCGCGGACTTTTTACCCGGATCGGGCCATTAACCTAGCAACTAGCAAAATAGAAAATAGTAGAGATGCTATACCAAGCGATCCGTGTCCTTCGGTCTTCGTCTCCACTCCGATCTCCTGCGGAATCTCCGTCACCTCCTCGCTCGTCGGAAAGGGGCACCACGTAGCCGGAATCTTTTACGGGCTCCCGCCTCTTGACCCAGGCAACTCGGGCGCGAAGTTGGCTAGCCGACGCGTCCAAGACTTGCTATAGAATAGTGTAGTAATCATGTCTCTTGGGGTTTCATGAAGTTGCCATGTTGGAGGGATATGAGGAGGAGAAAGAATGAAAGAGAGAAGCTTGGAATCTTTAGCAAGCAAAGAAGTGTATAAAGAGATGAATCAAATCCCTCACTCAAATGAGCACTCTCATCCTCTCCTCACAAAGTGGTCGGCCCCCTTTCAAGTGGGTGGAAAAAATGGAATCAATTAATTCATGGAGATAAAGAAAAGATAATGATCATAAACCACATCCACTTCAAATCCTAAGCCAAATCAACAACCATCAAATGAAAAGCAAATGAAAGGGACAAGAATGGAATCTCATCATGAAGAGGCTACAATAATGCAAGAAACCCCCCCACTAAATGTTAATTGCAAACCTGCAATTAACACCCTCCATCAGAAAGTCCGGCCGAGAAGGAATGAAGAAAAACCGGCCGGAACGGAATGCAAACTAGCAACTTCAGAAAACTGATCCCGTAATAAATTACAGGAAAAACCCCGCTACTGCAAATACATGCCCGCATTTGTATTCCCACTGAACACAAATGCAAAGAGACAAAACTACACTGTCAAATACTAGAATCCGACTTAAGCCAAAACCGGCTAGTAAAAACCGTTCGATCACGATCCGTGCAATACCACACGTATCCGATCGAACCCTGCCATATCTCCATACGGCCTCTACAGCGTTTCGCCCGAAACCTGAGTAACTGAGTGTGGTGGACTCTAAAGACTCGTCAATACTATGGCTGTGGATTTAACCACTAGCACGTCAGAGGTATAAGCCATACGTAACGGGCTACCAGATACTGACTAAAAGGGACGTCGATGAGCGAACTCATCCTGACACCCTACTGAGCCTGTCAGTGACAATATCCGTACAGTCCGGTCCATTCGTCTATGAGCATCGCATGGCGGGCCTATGGGGTTGGTAAAAGTCAGACCCCCAAAAGCGGTACAAGTTGTGTCGGAGTGTACCGCAGAACACCCTGAGATACTACTGGTATACCTACCAGAAAATCTCCTGCCTTGGCCAAGGACTTTTCATGTTCTGGCTCTCCTAGACACAGCGCGACCTCACCCCCAATACCGGGAGAGACGAACCCCTGCAGATCCGCTCACTGCCTCCATGTGGCTCGGGACTGTACCCAACTAAAACCTGTTTGCACGACTCCTTTGAGCCGTGGTAGGGTAGTAATCAAAGCACAGTGGGAACTCACACGAGACAAATGACGATCCCAGGTCGATGAACTAACCTGTACACATGTCACCAGGGAACTGCTATCTGACGTCTGGTATGAACCCAACTAGCAGGTTCCCGGCGAGTCCTGTCCGGTGTACTCATAACCCAATGAGCACCTGTATACATCTTAGGTGAACCAACTGACACCAGTGGCTTGTGAGACCGGCTACCGCCCCTTGTCGGGGTCTCGACTGTATACACTAGTCTACTCTGGAGTATCGATGCCCTGTCTCGAAACTCCTACGACTAGGGACCATTTAAGGATGTGCTTATAGACTACCAGCTCTCACGTATATGATCGCCCTCATACTGCTGGTGGTCAAGCAAGAATCCTAGGGGCTCTATCAACGTGCAATAGTGACCTGTAAGGTCACCTAAAGCAGTACACGATGATAAAGATAAACCAAATAGCATACTATCATCTCGAGTAAGACTGTCCTACCGGGATAGGTCCTCCCTCAATCATTGCAATCACGTGCCTGTGATCCAATAATTGACTCTGAGGGCACTATCTCCAACAATCTCCCACTTGCACTCAAGGCTAATTATTGTGATGTCGCATACTCACAGCCCGTGTGATACCGAACACCCAACTCCTCTACTAGTCAGTCTCACAAAACGCGTTTGCGAAACTATTGCGTTCGAGGAATAGCCTCAGTGAGTGGATCCGCTGTGATGTTTCTTTCTATGTCTCTCTATATCTCAAGTTCGCGGAGAAAGCTATCTCCCGAAATGAGCAATACCTGTCTTAGAATGTCTGGATGTCTGATGGGACCCAGCCCATAAATGAACTCCAAATCCAAACTTCTTAGACTGTATCGTCAACTGAACTTAATCAGTATCCTGCGCCATGCCTTCCCTCAGTATCCACCTGGACCAACTGTCCAAAATACCGCCCCTCGTCAGAAGGAAAACTATAACTCTGACAGCTACTCTGCCATCCATGTCACCTTGGAAGCCTGGAATGATAACCGTCTCCTAAAGGAGGCTGCCGTTATCAAATTCCTAGAACATTCACTTATGTTCTAAAACTGCTTCCGAATGTTTCTCCAGGATTGGATCAATATCAACTTATTGCACTCACTGCAAGAACAACATCTGGTGTGGTACTTGACATCTCATGATTGACTCAATTGCCTAAGCAAGTGATCTGTCAATCATGCGTATCCCTCTCCCCTTTAGTCTGTAAGACACCTTTAGAGAGGGTGACTCCATCACCTGCAGGTACACCACCATGCCAGGAGTCGTCCATTCTAAATACTCATAGAATGCTGTCAAGGTACCCAGATTAGGAAACCACCCAAATCTAGATCTAAAACCATAGATCTAGTTACCAGAATGTCTGATATAACATCCAAGTCCTATGTGGAGAAACTACTGTGTGACGACCAAAGTATAACTGATCGTAGTATAGGAATATTACTTCCTACTCTGTGTATGTCATCAAATACCAGGACATCACACCCTACTACCTTCTCAACAGATCCATCCCCTATTCTGATGAAGTCAAACCTATGACTGTCATATCAGAAATAGATGATCTATCTCTGCTATATCTGCTTTAGTCTATAAATAGACATAAGCTACCTGTCCACCAATGCTTCCGCTGCTCCCACTGACTACGACAACCCTCTGGCAGAGTCATATAGACGTACACTTCTAAAGACAGTTTAGAACGACACTATACTCATCTCCTGCCGGATCTCACAGTCTGGAACAACAGCAATGGCAAGTCTGGGTAAACAAGAACCTCTCTGCCACCGTCCTTGAGTATATCGAAGTAGCTCTCGGGTGCTTGAGGTTACCCACCATATCTGCGGAGTGGCCAATGTAATGTCAAACCAGATTGAATCTTTAGGTTCCTATCAAATCTTCAGCAATCGTTTGTGGTTCTGGAATCGCTTCCAGTTCTACCATACTCCCACTACTGTTTTCTGAAAAAATCCATTTTTATTTAAAATTGTGGCGAGTGAAGAACAATATCACTATTGACCTTCCAGATGGTAGAAAATCAACCCTCGTCATAGCCTGGGTCAACCCACAAACAGCCATTACAGAAACGTGCATTGAGTTATCCAGAGTCTGGTTTTAATCATAAGCCAGACAACTCCCCGTACCTTAACATCGTTAATATATGAACTGTTCTATATCCAATATAGAACCAGAGGCATTGATTTAATTGAACCAGATTCAAATCATGCAGCTGTCTCCAGTGCATGTCAACTAAATGGAAAGAGGCCGATCAGCGTTACTCAACTTAGGAATGCTTCCAATTATGAGTAACCTGAAAGAGAAGCAAGTTCTCTGAACTATTACTATCAACTGAATACCATTCACAAGTATCTACATCTTCGATCACTTTGAAGAATCCCGATACTTGCAACACCTGGTTCTCTACTTTATTCTTATACCTATAACTTCTCAAAATTTGGACCCTGTGTTTCTACGAAACACTTGTCTAAAAACCAGAGAAGTCATAAGTAAACCGAATATAGTACGAGGACCAACCCCTCTGTCCTAATGGACACTGGACAATATACAATACTCTGTATAAGTCCCCTGAGTCTAGTGACTCATTCACTGTGTGTCGTAGGTTGAAAACTGTACTTATGGTTAAGAAGAGTTACACCGCTGTTCAATGCTCCTTACCTAACCATCCACTGATATAGGTAAATGTCGTAGACATAATTTCAAAAAGGTATATCTCACTCTATAAAAATAGACGTACAGATATATCAATTTGAAATTGGTGCATAATAGCGGATATTCAAAACCAAATATTTGCCGACCGGCAAATAACCCAGGTGGCTTCCTCAAATATCACCAATTCCAACGAATCCCGATATAATGAGGATGGTCACCTAATTCCCAATAACTTACTCCCACTCATCATCTGTAAAACCATACAGATGTGAGAATCCAACCTGGTAAATACATACCCTGGAGCAAGTGTCTAATCGGGAAATCAGTTTTCTTTTAACAGTACACAGTGAAACTGAAACATTGAAATGTTTCGATGGGGTATCCTGGTATTCCTAGTAATGCCTCTTCCATTATCCAGATTCACAACTTTTACCGTATAATTCTTTGCCATCTCTCCAAATCCCTTTATATGTCTTTAGTCGTTACCTTCTGCACACCCCTTTAGGCCAAATGGTTTTCTTCCTTTCCTACCGTTCGGCACCAGCCTATGGTTCGGAAGAAGACTATCCAATAAGCATAAAGGGTGTACTGTCCTAATCCTAGGAGCACTCGCAATGTGAGAGAAGGTGAGGATAAAAGACAACCGAATAAACCTTAGAAATAGGGGATTTAGGATTGGCGAAGAAATACTTGGTTTGGTCGTGAATAGCAGTCGCAATTTACTTTGCCCTCTTACTAATCCCTTGCTTTGTCTTAACTTAATACCTTCTGTACACCGTTTAGGCTAACTGGTTTTCTTCATTCCCTACCGGTCGGCACCAGCCTATGGTTTGGAAGAAGACTATCCAATTTGCGTAATAGGTGTACTACTCCTAAACCAAGGAGTACTCGCAACCTGAGAGAAGGTGAAAAGAAAAGACAACTGAATAGTCCTATCCGTTTTCTCCAGAACCAACCATCCTCGAAGTCCTTCGAGTTCGTATATAACCATACGATTGTTTTGTCCAATGAAAGTGGACGTTCGTAGTAATACGGGGTGTCCCGGAGAAAAGGGTAAAAGTAGGAGTGGCAAAGAAGTTTGCAACTCTGACAATCCAAAAGCCAGTATTAAGTAGGTTCGGTCAACTTGGTCACTGAGTCATAGTCTAGGGTCGGGTCAATGGTCGCTGCCAAAGAGAAAGAGAAAAGAAACACTCAGCGTGCACTCTAACCTAGATCAGAATGGTTATCACTTTATCTAATCAGGAAACCTCCCACTGTAACGTCAAATTCTTCCCCAAACCTGAAAGAAGAATTAGCCGGGATAACCCGAGGAGTAAACCAACTCATCAGTGGGAATCGGGATCCAACTCTCATCGCATGATAACGTGACGGAATCCGCTCACGTTATCACACTCCAGAAGGTATGCGCATATCTGGCAAGTTTCAGTTCTTTTGAAACTCCCGATGTGGATTTCTGCCCCATGCTCTTATGACCTTGACTTTGGCCAACATATCATAAGTCACATGTCAAGTTCTACCCGTCATTTTTCTGGTTAATTTGAACCCACCCCTACCTACCCTTGACTTTGGCTAAAATGGCAGTACGACTGTCCCAAACCAACGCATCTATCTATGCTGCATATGAATACCCAACAGCTACCAAACACTGTGCCTTGACTTTGGCCAACATACACAGCTTGAATACTATTGACCATCCATATGAAACGACGGAGGGCTACGAATGGTTTCTGGCGAAAACCTTTAACGTAACGAACTTGATATCGTTGAAGGAACTGATAGCTTTTAAAAATATAGTGACGAAAACCTTTGCTAAAGAGGTCACTCCCGGTGAAGGGATCTGGGCTCTTTCCCCGTAGAATGAGGTGCAGGATATTCCAACTGAATACCACGATGCAAAGCAAAAGTAATCGGCTATAGTGAAGTTATTGCCCTGACGCAAACTTTTGTCCAAGGGGTCACTCCCGGTGAAGGGATCTCGGCCCTTGCCTCGTCGACTGAGGAGCAGGATATTCCAACTGAATACCACTGTGCAAAACAAAAGAAACGCCCTTGCAATAACAGCTTTTTGAAAAAGTGTTCCAACAACATCAAATAGGTTTGTTTATCTTGCATTGATCCGAATCAACGCAGTCCCATCAATTGATCACACCACAAAGAACGAAAATATACTGACGTACGTATATGCCATCCGCATTCGCCACTGGGTCCCGTCATCACCCGTTAGGTTAGCTAACTAACGACAGAGCGGGGACTGGACTAGCGCGGATGCAAAACATATACAACATCTACTAGTATATATATAATATGTAATTTTCGCTCAAGGCGTGATAAAAATGCAGCAACACAGAAATGTATAGCAACACAGATCAATACAGATATCTGGGATCCTCGGGTTTCACAGAGCCACTACTGAAACCCGACGTTCCCCTGGTCGTGTGGATAGCCTGTACAATGAAATCCTAGACCCCTACGGGCGCGGCAAGTTACCCGCCAAAACCTGAAGCGAGGCAGCCCCCTTCAGCACCGTGAATGGACCACCCAGCACTTCACGGAATCCGGTAACTTGGGCACCCCTCCTGGGTCAACCCTATACCCCCTACGAGTGCGGCGAATAGCCCGCCAATCCTAGAGTGAAGCCCCTTCAGTCTCAATGCCATGAGATGTGGGCTTGTTGCCTTCTAGAACCCGGCTATCCGTGCACCCCTCCACGGGGTAATCCTAGTACAGAAAGAAAAATATACATAAAACGGGTATATCGACCGCAACCTGGTCGTGCCCCAAAATAATAATACAAACAGGCAGTGACGGAAGTGCACATGTCGGACGCTCGCCCCGCAAAATCAAATGTACATGATACAACAATACAGTACTAGCATTGTATCCAGGCTATCCCCACCGACCGATCCGCAACAACACAGAAAAACACAGAACATCAACGTCAATGTCACGTTCACAAATCCGTCTAACCGGGCTATAGCAGTTAGACAGGATTTACCGATCGAGTGACATTCACGGTCGCAGATATAATGTAAATACTGTGAACTGGCATGTTTAAAATATCCGATCGAACAAATTTATCAAAGTGGGCCCCAAGCAGTACTGTAGCACTCACAGAAAATCTGGGCCCAAAATTAATATCCCAAAACCCGTATTTCCTATTCAAAAGCCCACTGGAAAAATTTGGCATGCTGATCACTTAAAAGCACGGCGGAACCGCGGTCCAAGCATAGGTTTGGCCGCGGTTCCGCGGTGGTATGGAGCGGTCTCGCCACTAAATTTTCACAGAATTCTTAGATGTTCATGCACAGTGTTCTGAAACAACCTGAAAAATTTTTCGAGCAGAAAAAATTTCGACAGAAACACGATGCATTGGAAAATACGGTTTTTGGGGATTTTTGTTCGATCGAGTTCTAAATGTGCTAGAGCAAGCTAGGCTAGGTTAGTGGCGTGGCTCTGATACCAATGTAAGCCCGCGGGGGCGCCCCGGCCGTCGATCCGACGCCGGAAACGCGGAAACAAAAACTTTGCGAACTTTGCAAAACGGCACCACCGCTGACTTTTTACCTGGATCGGGCCATTAACCTAGCAACTAGCAAAATAGAAAAGAGTAGAGATGCTATCCTAAGCGATCCGTGTCCTTCGCTCTTCGTCTCCACTCCGATCTCCTGCGGAATCTTCGTCACCTCCTCGCTCGTCGGAAAGGGGCACCACGTAGCCAGAATCTTTTACGGGCTCCCGCCTCTTGACCCAGGCAACTCGGGCGCGAAGTTGGCTAGCCGACGCGTCCAAGACTTGCTATAGAATAGTGTAGTAATCATGTCTCTTGGGGTTTCATGAAGTTGCCATGTTGGAGGGATGTGAGGAGGAGAAAGAATGAAAGAGAGAAGCTTGGAATCTTTAGCAAGCAAAGAAGTGTATAAAGAGATGAATCAAATCCCTCACTCAAATGAGCACTCTCATCCTCTCCTCACAAAGTGGCCGGCCCCCTTTCAAGTGGGTGGAAAAAATGGAATCAATTAATTCATGGAGATAAAGAAAAGATAATGATCATAAACCACATCCACATCAAATCCTAAGCCAAATCAACAACCATCAATTGAAAAGAAAATGAAAGGGACAAGAATGGAATCTCATCATGAAGAGGCTACAATAATACAAGAAACCCCCCCACTAAATGTTAATTGCAAACCTGCAATTAACACCCTCCATCAGAAAGTCCGGCCGAGAAGGAATGAAGAAAAACTGGCCAGAACGGAATGCAAACTGGCAACTTCAGAAAACTGACCCCGTAATAAATTACAGGAAAAACCCCGCTACTGCAAATACATGCCCGCATTTGTATTCCCACTGAACACAAATGCAAATAGACAAAACTACACTGTCAAATACTAGAATCCGGCTTAAGCCAAAACCGGCTAGTAAAAACCGTTCGATCACGATCCGTGCAATACCGCACGTATCTGATCGAACCCTGCCATATCTCCATATGGCCTCTACAGCGTTTCGCCCGAAACCTGAGTAACTGAGTGTGGTGGACTCTAAAGACTCGTCAATACTATGGCTGTGGATTTAACCACTAGCACGTCAGAGGTATAAGCCAATACGTAACGGGCTACCAGATACTGACTAAAAGGGACGTCGATGAGCGAACTCATCCTGACACCCTACTGAGCCTGTCAGTGACAATATCCGTACAGTCCGGTCCGTTCGTCTATGAGCATCGCATGGCGGGCCTAGGGGGTTGGTAAAAGTCAGACCCCCAAAAGCGGTACAAGTTATGTCGGAGTGTAGCGCAGAACACCCTGAGATACTACTGGAATACCTACCAGCAAATCTCCTGCCTTGGCCAAGGACTTTTCATGTTCTGGCTCTCCTCGACACAGCGCGACCTCACCCCCAATACCGGGAGAGACGAACCCCTGCAGATCCGCTCACTGCCTCCATGTGGCTCGGGACTGTACCCAACTAAAACCTGTTTGCACGACTCCTTTGAGCCGTGGTAGGGTAGTAATCAAAGCACAGTGGGAACTCACACGAGACAAATGACGATCCCAGGTCGATGAACTAACCTGTACACATGTCACCAGGGAACTGCTATCTGACGTCTGGTATGAACCCAACTAGTAGGTTCTCGGCGAGTCCTGTCCGGTGTACTCATAACCCAATGAGCACCTGTATACATCTTAGGTGAACCAACTGACACCAGTGGCTTGTGAGACCGGCCACCGCCCCTCGTCGGGGTCTCGATTGTATACACTAGTCTACTCTGGAGTATCGATGCCCTGTCTCGAAACTCCCACGACTAGGGACCATTTAAGGATGTGCTTATAGACTGCCAGCGCTCACGTATATGATCGCCCTCATACTGCTGGTGGTCAAGCAAGAATCCTAGGGGCTCTATCAACGTGCAATAGTGACTTGTAAGGTCCCTTAAAGCAGTACACGATGATAAAGATAAACCAGATAGCATACTATCATCTCGAGTAAGACTGTCCTACCGGAATAGGTCCTCCCTCATTCATTACAATCACGTGCCTGTGATTCAATAATTGACTCTGAGGGCACTATCTCCAACAAATACATCCATATTATTATCTTGATTAAGGCGTGATATGGTCGCTACCTGGAGAGAGAGAGAAGAAAACACTCAGCGTGCGCTCTTACAAGATAAGATTGGTTATATATTTTATCTAATCAGGATGGCTCCCACTGTTTTTATCACATCTTCCTTCAAACCCTAAAAGGAAAGACTAGCCGGGATTAATTACACTCTACAAGTTCGCCAATCTTTCAGCCAGGCCAGTGTCGGTACTTTGAGGGAGGTTCCCCGTGCTTTCGCACGGACCTAATTACAGTAAACCTCGTTTTCCCAGAGGCGTAACCCCGTCGACACCTTTCTAGACACCTACTTGATCGGCTAATTGCAAAGTGCAAAAATCTCCCAGGAGTAACAATTACTCGCAGTGGGTATCGGGATCCAACTATCATATAGAAGGTATGCAATCTCATTGCAAATTTCAACACTTGAAACTCCCGATAAAGGTTTTTACCCCTAGCACCTATGACCTTAACTAAGGTCAACAAATCATAAGTACTAGTCAAGTTCTACCCGTCATTTCGTGATTAATTAGACCCACCCACATGACCCTTAACTAAGGTCAACAAAGTCACGCGACTGTCCTAACTAATCGCATCATATGCGGTGTAGGAAGACATCACTTAGCTACCGTACACTGTGCCTTGACTATGGTCAACAAACAGAGCACGAATACTAAGTACTCTACTTCCTAAAATGACGGAGGGTTGCGGCTGGTTTTTTATGAAAACCTTTAACGCTTTGAACTTTATCTCGTTGCGGAATTAAATGGTTTTTAAATGGAATGTTTTTGAAGCTTTTCTAGTTTTGCTAAAGGGGTCACTCCCGGTGAAGGGATCGTCGGCCCTTTCCTCGTCGAATGAGGTGCGGGATATATCATATATATCACTGTGCAAAGCGGAAACTATAGAAGCTATCAAAAGACAAACCGAGTGATGTAGCATCTGCCAGTTATTGCTAAAGGAGCCACTCCCGGTGAAGGGATCTCGGTCCTTTCCCTATTGAATAAGGTGCAGGATGTTCTACAAGGAACACCGCGATGCAAAGCAAGAACTGTAGCTACCTGTTATTATTTTGAAATTCTATTCCACAACATCAATTAGGTTTATTTTCTTTCATTAATCTCATTAATGAATATCCCATCATTTAAGTCCACCTAACCATCACAGATAAATATAACGTATGCTTATGCCATCCGCATTCGCCTCGATGTCCCGTCTGCACCGTTAGGTTAGGTAACTAACGGCAGAGCGAGGCAGGGCTAGCGCGGGTGTAAAACATAAGCAACGTCTATATAATATATCGTATATACTTTATATTATATCTATCACAGAACATCACATGATCACATCACAGATAACGCAGCAGAAAATATCATATGAAATTTTGGATACACTAGGACGTCCGTGTTTTCAATACGAGCCAGTATAAAACACGGATTCCACGATCGTGATGAATAGCCAATCCCACACCCGTAGACCCCTACGAGAGCGGCAAGCAACCCTACCAATTCTAGGGTTAGGAGACCCAGACTCGACTCCTCGAGTTGGTCTCCCACTGGACCCAAGAACCCGGTTACTTGTGCTCCCCTCCTTGGGTCTATCCTAATACGGAAAAGTAAATAATATACAAATGGTGACAATATCCGCAACCTGGAAGTGCCCCAATAAAAGAATATTACATACAAGTTTTTACATGAATGAAAATGAAAAACACTCATCTCACATAAAAACCCCCGGCTATTCAAACACGACGATCCAATATAATATATCCAGCAACACATAACATCACATGTCATCAACGTAAGTAAATATGCGCACCCCAATTGTCGTTGACATATAGCAACGAAACCGGCGATATCACATATTACACTTACGGTCACAGAAAAGAAAGTGTAAAACTACAACAGTTGGAATCCGCAATCTCTTTAGACATCACATGCCTAATCAAATGAATTACTTAGAAATCGCATGCCTAACAATTATAAACCCCGCATTTTAGTCTCATTATTGAAAACACTTTTCAATACCAAGTCGGGCAATTCAACAGGATTCCCGACATTTTGATCGAATGCTCGCCGCAAACTTTAGTAGGCGGCCGCACCCCTGACGCCGTCGACGAAGTGCACCAAGGCGGAACACCGCTACCGCGAGCACCCAAACGGATGCTTTCGGCGACGGGGTTCTCCTACAGTCACTTGGTCGGGGCTATGGGGTGAGGCTGTCTATTAAGTTTACCCGGCGAGTATCCGCGTACGCTACGTGATTGCGACGGACTTTTGATCACGTCAATATTCCGTGGCAACCGATCAAGTGAGACTAAACTGCTGTGTTTATAACATTCATATTAGTTATCTCATAACTAGTTTTGAATTCCAATTATTGTATCACATTCCAGATAAATAGAAAATGTTAAACTTTCTGATCGAACAATCGAACACCCAAATTTTCCCGATACAGTCCAACACATGAAATAAGTCTAACAGCATTCAGTTCATGCCTCAGTACCAACGGTCTAGCCGTAGAAGGGTTAAGCCAACGCCTCACATGTGGCACGCCGTACTGCCCCAAACCCGAAGGTTCAAAGGGCAGTTCAAGACGGTCACATAATCGAGTTAAGGTTTGTTGTCTTCTAGAGGGACCATCGTGTTACTTGCACTACTTAGAACGTCGTTAAACTACGGAAAAATCCAATAATTGGAAATTTCCCGGCAGGGGAAAAAGTGGGTATTTATATCCGGTCGAACTTTTTAACATATTCTAAAAATACCCGGAAAAGCACACTGACAAAATTAGACAATCCGATCGATACACCGAGTCCCCAATACAACCCAGAAAATTCAACTCTTGAAAAAATATTAAAAATTTCCAGGAAAACCATCACCAGAAAATAAGAATTACTGTGCAAAAAGTATTGGGCACTGTGATAATACGGCCGCAGAACCGCCGCAGAAGCCTTGCTTCTGCCGCGGTTCCGCCGCACTCTTGTCGAATAATGGACACGTGTTGCACAGTAATTCTTAGGATTCCCTGCTGATTTTTCTGCATATTTTTAATACGAAAAATCCACATTTTACGAAATTGTCCAGTGAGCAAATTTGGGTTTGGGTTTTGTTTCGATCGGACTTCTAATTCCGTCTACGCATCGCCTAAGGCTCTAGCTAGGCTCTCATACCACTGTAGGGTTCCTAGGCATACTAATGAAGTCTCACAAGTGATCAAACATGCCCAATTTAAATTTTACATGTGCCGAGAAAACCTAATACGGATCGTTAACTAGATATATAGGCGATACGATGCAAGTAATCGAATTATAGCTAAAGGAGAGAGGCTACAACCTTTGTAGATCCGGTCCTCCACGTCCTAGGCTCCGTGATGAGGTCCCTCCGCTGTCCAAATCAAATCCATGACTCTAGCATCGGCTTCATCGGAGAAATGGGCGGGCTTGGTCGTCGGTTCGATGCCGAAGATGATCTACGTCGATGCATCACAAGAACAAGCTCCAACTTCACCAAGTCATGAAAACTTGTGAAGGAAACACCCTATACTACTTGGCAAGAGGTAGAGGATGAAGAAATAGGAGGTGGGTTCACTTTAGAATTGGATTTCTCACTTTTATGCTCAACTTGCCATTGATGAAGACAAGCATCTTCATGAAGAAGAAGAAGAAGATGAAGATGATAATATGATAAGTCTTTTTTAATTAGATAAATAAATCAAAACTTTTCATGTCTTCAACCATGGTTTAGTGTAGAGATTTAACTAAGGTTAGATGAGTGGTTAGGGTTAGAGAAGAGACAAGAATGGTGGACTTTGTTCAAAGCTTCAAGAAGCTTCAAATAAAAACAAAACTAGCAACCATTCTTTTCTCTTTATCTTTTCTAAATGAAATAAATAAAATAAATAAATAGATAAAAGAATAAGTAAAAGAAATGAAACCCTAACCACTAACCAACCATGGTTTAATCCTTTACACAAACCCAAGCTAGAATGTATCATCAAACATGATACAATCATGTGCACAAAAATATATCACATATACAATGTGCATTTCAAGTGAGTGAATCCATTTAAAGTGAACCAATACTAGTTGATGCAAAGTAATATATCAAATATATTATTATGCATTAAATCATTAAATCAACACTTGATTCAATGATCCGGTCATGTCGCATATAACCGGCTAGTATCCAATGTATCGGCTTATCGAATCAATCCTTGATTCGATAGCTAGGTTATATCGCATACAACCTTTCGACACATTCATCGCGAGAATGAAATACAGTATCACATACACGCATTATTCTCGGTCCCGCAAATATCCCGTATGTGCTCCTATTTCGTTTCGCTTGAACCAGGAAACCTCTGTGTAGGACTCTAAAGACTCGTCAATACGCCGGCAGCAGATGATGATCATATCAAACACCCACAAGCCGCAAGCGGTCTGCTAAACGTAACGGCCACCCGGGTATTGAGCGATCAGAAGATCGACGAGCAAGCCCGCTCACACTCCTGTGAATCCAACCAGTAACACTTACCGTACAGTCCGGTCTGTTCGTCTGATATGTCGCATATCTCGCCTAGGGGTGGTAAACGTCAGACCCCAGTAGCTTGATAAGTCATGCCGACGTGAGGTCCATAACATTCGTGAAACTACTGATAACTCTTACCAGTATATCACTGCAACCCTGGCCAGGGATTTCCTGTTATGGCCAGTCGAGCATAGCACAACATCAACCCCCAATACCGGGAGAGACGAATCCCCTCCTATCGCTCATTGCTTCCATGTGAATATGGACTGTACCCAAAAACCACCTGTTTGCACAACTCAGTAGAGCCGTGGTAGGGTGGAAATCAAAGCACAGTGGGAGACACACAAGACTCTATGACGATCTCGGGTCAACAGACTAAGCTGTACCAGTGTCACCAGAGAACTGCCATCTGACGTGAGGTATAATACCATCTGGGAGTTCTCGGCGAGTCCGTTCAGTGTACCCAGTCTTCACTGAGCACCCGCATACCATCTCTGATGTCAAACACCAATGGATATGGGATCATCCATCGCCCATCACATGGGTCGAGAAGATATACGTTAGTCTACTCTGGAATATCGATGCCCCGTCTCGATATTCCCACGACTAGGAACAATGAAGGATGTACTCATTGACTACCCAGGCCCCACTAGTATGATCTGCATCATAGTCCTGGAAGTCGAGTACACATCCTAAGGGCTTTATCAACATGTAATCAGAGAGACGGAATGTATACACATTAAGATAAAGAGCAACCAGATAGCGTACTATCATGTCGAGCAAGAAAGTCCTACCTATATATGTCCCAGCATCCACTACAATATACATCCAATGTACAGTAATGGCCTCTAGGGCATACATATAACTAACAGTTTGGCCCTGTCAGTATGTTTTTATCTAGTAGTAACTTAAGTCCAGTCGTGATGTTTGGTCGCTGCAATTAGGAGAGAGAGAAGAAACACTTTAGCATGATGCTCTTGCAAGTTTAGAGTGGTTTTTAATTTGTCTAAACAGGATGGCTCTCACTGTCTCTCGAATCCCTCCTCAAACCATAAAAGAAGAATTAGTCGGGATCAATCTCACCGTACAATTCTTTCTTAACCGTTCAGCCAGGCCAGTGTCGGTACTTCGAGGGAGGCTTTCCAACGCTTTCGCGAAGTTCCTTAATTAAGTAACCTCTTTTCCCTGTGGGCGTAGCCCTGCTAACACCTTTCTAGACACCTACTTGGTTTATAGCATTGATCGTTAAGTGAGAAAGTTTCGGAAGAGTAGCATATACTAACAGTAGGATCGGGATCCAAATATCATCGCGTGACAAAACTGAAGGAATCCTACCAGAATCATCACACTCCAAATGGTATGCAGCGCTAGCAAGTTTCAGTTTCTTTTGAAACTCCCGATGTGGATTTTTTCCCCATGCTCTTATGACCTTGACTTTGGCCAACAAATCATAAGTCACATGTCAAGTTCTACCCGTCATTCTCCAGGTTAATTTGAACCCACCTGCACCTACCCTTGACTTTGGCCAACAAGGCAGTACGACTGTCCCAAACCAACACATCTATCTATGCTGCACATGAATACCCAATAGCTACCAATCACTATGCCTTGATTTTGGCCAACAAACATAGCTTGAATACTTATTGACTATCCATGTGAAACGACGGAGGGCTACGAATGGTTTTGGCGAAACTGTGAACGTAGTGAACTTGATAAAATCGAAGGAACAAGATAGCTTTCAAAAGGAGTGGTTCAAGCTCCGCGTTTAAAAGTTGTTTTTGAAAAGAACCGAGTGGTTTTGAAAGTGTTCCAACGACTTTTACTTGGTTTATTTTCTTGCATTAATTTTAATGCGTCCTATCAATTAATCCTACCATTGCAGAAAACAACGAAAATATGACGTACGCTTATGCCATCCGCATTCGCCACGTGGTCCCGTCATCACCCGTTAGGTTACTTAACTAACGACAGAGCGGGGGCTGGACTAGCGCGGATGCAAAACATAAGCAACGCTTAAAAGATATCATATATAGATATATACATTCATCACATGGAATGATAGCCATTCCAGATCACAGATGAACACATTGGATATACTAGGAATCCTCATTTCGTACGAGCCTGTAACGAAGAGCGGATTACACGGTCGCGATGAATAGCCAAACCCCACCCAAGACTCCTACGGGTGCGGCAAACTACCCGCCAAGTACCCGAAGTGAAGTAACCTCCCTCAACTACGTGAGTAGGCCACTCGGCACTTCGAGATACCCGGTAGTTTGTGCACCCCACCTTGGGTCTATCCTAGGAGCAAAAACAGTAAAAGAAATTATACAATGACGGCTACAACCCCATCCCAGTTGTGCAGCCAGATAAATAATATTACATCAAATTTACATATTACATGAATTGAAAGATAAAAAGAAAACTCTCATCTCACAACCCCCCGGCTATTCATCCGCGACAATCCAACGAATTCATATACACAAACCATCAACATTACAGATCACAGATATGTATAACCCCCACTAATCGACGTATAGCGATTAGCATACGTTCAATACATATATCACATCACAGATACAACCCATTAGCCAAAGTCTACAGAAAATCGATCAAAATACGGATTTGTAACCACCCTAAAAACAAACTTATTCTATGGAAATTCTGGGCAGAAACAAACCATCTCAAAAATCACAAAACACCAGCAGAAGAAAACTGAAGGAGAAATGATCCACGGCCGAGTCAACTCGGCCGCGGATCCGCGGCTGGAGCAAGCTTGTGCCGCGGATCCACGGTGAGTTGGTCGACTCACTGGATCGTTTTTCTTGCCTGTTCTTTAAAAAGCCTGAGCCAATTTTTAGTACATGATTTATTATTTTTTTGAGCAGAAATAAAAATCGGCAGAAACTTGAATTTTATGGGGTGTTTTGCGGTTTTTTGTCCGATCGAAATTCTAGATACTTTGCTAACTAGCTAGTTTGTGTTTAGCTAGGCTCTGATACCACTGTAAGTCCACGTTGCCCACCCCGGTGCTTACGGGGAGGCGGAAACGGTATAAAAATTCGATTTTTACAACTCTAGGCAAGATGGACTAACAAAAGGAGGATCTTTGCTAAACATAAACTAACAACCAAGCTAAATGTAACGTTTTGAAAATCGTTTCGGTGAAATTTCGAAAAATCGGTAAAATAAGGGGGTTTTCTGTAAAAAGTCAAAATACAAATATTTTATTATAAAAATTAAATATACATATTCTAGCTATGTAATTGCTATTATTTGGTGTTTATTGAGCCGCTGGTGAAATTTCAAATTTTCTGAAAAATATATTATTTTATTATTATTTTAAGCTGTCACTAATACATTTAATTAGGGAAAATTACAAATTGGAATGAGTTGAAACAAATTTTGTGCATCATAAAACATTAAATAAAATTTTATCATGTGGTTTTTGAAATGAAATCGTTTGCCAAAACGGTTTAGAAAATATTGAAGAAAAAGGCTTATTTTGTGAAAATAAAAGGGTTTTGGTGCATATTGTATTGGTGTTTGGTGTTCATTGCTTCACGCCAAAACACCACATCTCCTTTTCCCCCTCTTGCTGGTCGAATATGCAGGCCACCCTCCAAATGTCCCCACCTCCAAAGTTTTGAAGAAAAAAAACAAAAGGGGAAAAAGAGAAGAATGAATAAAGAAAGGATGTAAGTGTTGACTTGGAGTGTGGGCTTGTTTGACCTATACCCAACACCCTCATTCTCTCTCTCCCTCTCCCCCTTATGCTGGCCGAGCCCTCCCTCTCTCCAAACTGCATCAGCCCTCCCCCAAATCCCACACACTTTTGCATCAAAAAAATCCATAAAAATGCCTCAAAATCCCTATAAAATCAAGGCTAATTCCAAATCCAATCTCTAACCATTTCTCCATGAACTATTCTAAGTTGGATCTTGGAGGAAAGTTGGTGTTTTGGAGGCAAATTTCCAAGCTAGATCTCTAAAAATTGGGAGGTATAAATTTTAACCCTATATAGAATTTGTTGTTTAAATTGCTTAATCTAACATAATTAAGTGTTAATTTGGTTCTTGTTGCTAATTTGAAAATTCAAGAATATGGTTTGAAGTTGTTTAAGATTTGATTATTGGATTATGGTTGTGATGGGTAGATTAACATGTTATTGCTTGCTAAAATTAATCTAGCTGCTAGTTTGCATTTTTGTTAAATTAAATTGTAATAGTTATGCTATTTTGCTAACTTGGTTAAATACTTGGGATTAAAAATGTGTTTAGGTTTTTCTTGGCTTCATTAACTTTATTAAGTGTGGTTTAATGCTTTGGATCATGCAGTTCTAAGCTAGATTGTAGTTTGTGCATTTTGCGTTGAAATTGTTAAAAAGGGTATTTTTGGTAAACTAGAATATTAGGATTTTTGGAATTTAATGAGATTAAATTCCGGAAATTGTTTATACGACTTATTTAAGATATTTAATAAATATATTGGCCGCAACATTCATTTAAACATCCTGTTTTGTACAAAAACGGCGAATTGTGCCTGCTAGATTTTCGGAAAAATGACTTTTTAAGTGAAATTGAGGTTTTTGTGAGTTTTAACCTAGTTTATATTAAAATTAGTGTTCGTGAATGTGCAAATGAGTGTGATTGGATTTTTCTCGATGGTTTGACGTTTGTACATCGACATCGAGAGTTGGTTTGACTATTCTTGCATGCGTAGGCGATAGGTTTGGACCTATGCGTGATACGCGTGCCGATTTGATTTTCGTATGCCGTTTCGATTTCGAATTTAGTTTTAATGCGATATGGTGCGTTATGATATATAGGTACCCCCATGTGGACTTCGAGACGACAAGCAAGCGCGTGGCGACGTCGGTACCGGCTAGCGAGGACCAGGTGAGTAGATTTATATCTACGGGGAGAAGTCGGGTGGATGGCGTATAGCACCCCCGCAGTCCGTGGTGATGTATACGGATGCGTATACACACCAAAAATTTATGATATGTTGTTAGGATTTATTATTGATGATTTTAGATGGATATTGGTGTTGGATTGGTGCATGGTTACGAAACCTTAGGTAGTGGGTGCACTACACTTACACATACACACATATACATAATTGCATACATTCCTTATTTCATATGTGCGTGTATGGGAATATATTTATATGTTCACATGGGTATGGGACTATGTGTTCACATACGGATTTGAGGAGGATACTTGGGATTGAGCTGAGTCGATGAGATTTGTTTGTGGTTGTGATCTCGGTGATATGGCAGGATTCGTACTTAAGGTACGTCCTGGTGTTATAGCGGATCTTGCGGCGGCGATACGGGTGAATAGTGTTATAAATAAATGGTCAACATGTGATCGTGATATGAGGCATAATATGCTAGGATATTGATATCAGGCCGTATCGGGCGATGTATACCCCTTGATGATGATATGTGCTGACGATATCGGTTTGTACGAGATTGTCGATCAGTAGTCAGATCATGAGTATATTGAGGATATTAGTATTGTACTAGACATAGGTCAGTATCCTAGACTATGATCTTGGATAAAGAGGATACCAGAGGAATAGTGTGAGGAATATGATATTGACCCGTACCCAGATTTAGGGATGCCGTATGACGGATTTACGTACGAGCTATATCTTGATGATTGATCCGCACTCTTGACTTGGGATGTCTGATTATAGATATGGTATCGGATATGATATTATTGAGGCGGGATCACCGACTAATATATATACAGGTATGTATATGTATCGACTCAGATGTTAGGCGGTTTCCTTACCTGTAGTCTAGCTTATAGCGTAGCCCTTTAGTTTAGTTAGTTGTTAGATTAGATTCGGTTCCTACCTATTTCAAAGCTTACGAATCGTGCGTATTTTTTAAAGACAGCCTAAGGGATCCTACGGATATTTGAAAAAACGTATCTTTTCTTAAAAACACCGTAGCCCCTATTTTCAAAACCCCACGATTCGTGTTATTTCAAAAGGCACCATTGTAGGACTTATATTAGGTTAAAATAGATTAATTATCGTTGCGTCTAGTATTCAGCTCCCGCTCATTATTGTTGTTTGCTCCGCATCACATGCTTATATTATGCTTCATATTCTACTGTTGATATCTTGTGGTTAGGACACCAGCACCATTACCGATGATGCGTATGTACCACATACACTTACTTGCTGGCTCACACACATCTTCATCGGTAATTGCCATGTCACGTACACCTTAGAAAATATTATCGCTTGACATAGCCTGTTAGCTAATAGTTTAGACATTATAGTTATTACCTGCTACCTCATGCATACTGTTATTCATTGTTATGCCGCATTCATGGATTCTCATGCATATATTCACTTTTTACGTGCTATTGAGGTTTTGGATTTGGATTTCCATGAGATTTTCTGGATTTGGGGAAAACCGAAAAACATATACAAACTTCTTCTTTCTCTTTTTAAATAAAAAGCGCGGTTTTTCCCATGATGTATGAGTCGTCCACCATGAGTTTGCTGATAGATTTGGAGACCCGATTCGAGGAGTTGGATGAACCGTTTCGGGTACATGGTGGACCCGGTAAGGTACCCCGGGGCAAGAAGCTCGTGGTGATGACGATGAGCCTGGCAGGGGGAGACTACCTACCGGTGATTTTACCCGACGCGTCGGATATCCGGAGGATACCGTCGTGGTCTTGAGATGGATGGTAGGGGCCGGTCTGGACTGACGGCGCCCTAGATATTGAGATTGAGACATTGAGATTTCGAGATATTGAGGTACTGAGATTTGATGATACAGGCCAGTCCAGATGGCCGAAGCCTAAGGTTTTGAGACATTGAGATTTATGTTTTGTGTCGATGCTAGACACTGTTGATGCTGATTTCATTTATGATACCTCATTTTAAAAATACAAAGGAAATCTCACTAATTTATGAAAACAGTTTCTTCATTTACATGTATTCTGTTTTCATGCATTCATACCTCATTCATATGATATATTGCTATCTGAGGCACTGACACGGGCACATGAGATCACACTCGGGTTAGATATTACCCTAGCCATTGTTATAGGCTGCATGTTATTCATATATTTGAGGATATATTATGATCATTGACCTAGGTTGCGTTATTTATGCGATTTCTGTGCGTAGATATTTTTCTATTCATGAGTTGGCAACTCACCCCCGTTGTGCCCCAGTTTCTTGCAGGTTTTGCCGTACAGGTTTAATTACGGCTTTGCGGGCTCAGTTTCATTCGGGTGACTTGCTAGTAGGTGGGTTTTTCTTGTATCTTACCCATCATATTACCTTGTATAATATTATTCCGTTGTATCTAGTAAATTCCATCAACCAAACATGCATTTATTGAGATAGAGACCAGTGTTGTTTATTCTTTCGACCTTAGAGTCGCTTGTTATATTTCTTGAGTTTCTTGCTGGTTGAGTTCCATTTCTGTTGTGATCCTCGCCTTTAGGCGTTGTATATTATGTTGCATACAGGTTGATTTGATATGGTTCTTCCTATTCTCTACTACTTCTCTTGGTTTGGATTTCTGGGTTTCGGCTTACTTAGCATACGTACTCCTTGAGACGTTCGTAGTCTAAGTGCCGGTCATGTTCCGTACTTTCGGGTCGTGACAAAGTTGGTATCAGAGCGTTAGGTTTTACCTTCGGAGCGTAGGATGACCCTTGGTTGATGGAATAGGTGACTAAAGTAGAGTGACGTACCATTGGTATGTTCCGCGGCATATTTACGACACGCCACTCCACTGAAGAAGCCTTAGGATGTACATTTCCATGTTCAGTATTATATTCCTTCCTGATCTAGCCTCATCGGTACCAGTTTGGTTTTGCTGCCACGATTACGGGCAGGGAGAGCTACGGCTAGAGTTGCGGTCAGCACGAGCTCGGCACGAACGAGGACTGACCAGGGCATGATTCCGGCGACACCCGATTATAGAGAGGTGTCTTTTGACTGTGTTTCCTCGCCACGAGCGTTTGGCGGATCGCCTTTATGAGGTTACTCGGATGTGCTGATCGACATTAGAGGATTGAGCTAATGATAGAGGCCAGCCAGATCTTGATGACCGTTGGTGTGTTTCTTATTCATGATGATTGAGGCACTGTTCGGCGTGCAGACGAGCGAGCCAGTTATTGCTTCGAATGACGAGGTATTGCCCCAGATGCTGGAGTTAGTGCAGAACGAGTTGTACTAAGAGATGATAGAAGGTCGCTAGTCATCGTGGATGAATGACTAGGACATGTGGATCGTTCGCCTAACCCGATGCGAGGTCATCAGATAGATGGATTCCAGCTAGAGACGACTTCACGTGGAGACGTTGGGAGTCGACAGAGACGATCGAATGTCAGAAACCTATTATTCCAAGTTTAAAGTAGTCGGAAAGACATGCAGGAAATTCTATGGTCCCTCTAGAAGAATGATACCCTAACTCGACTTAATGACCGTGTGAAAGCCTTTGAACCTTCGGGTTTGCGGCAGTTCTACGGCGCCAATAGTGAGTCTTGGGTTTGCCCTTCTACGGTTGGACCACCGATGCTGTGGTATGTACTCGATACTATTAAACTGTGCCCAAGAGGTTGAGCTCTTGGGGGATTGTGAGGTTTTGACGACTCGATCGGATGGCTCGACTTAATTCGGATGCTAGGTGGTGAGATGCGTTCTTGGGAGACTCCAGATACGAGGATAGCCGTTGGAGCTCAGTCCATGCAGCCGCGACGAGACGAGTCCAAAGCAGACGACATTAGAGAAAAGTGGAGTAAAGAGGTCCGTACAAAATCTGGATAAGACGACGTTCCTCTCCGCCGACATCAGAGATGCGATACACATGCCGAGGCAGAGTACTAGATATACCTTCCAGAAGGAGTCGCGATGGTTATGCAGCCGTTCCGGAGCAAGATGCAGATATAGGAAAGGACGATGACTTCCGGACAGTTGGCAGAGACGAGACATGGAAGAGACCGTGAGCAGGATTCCTTCCAGGACACTGCTGCAATGAAGACCTTGACCCAGGAGTGGTCATTGTTACGCATACCAGCAGGCCAGGGTTCATGATCATCGACGAGACGTCCCACTAGGGACCGTGGCAGTTGGCCGAGATTCTCAGAGGATGCGCTTGAGCGGTACTGTTCCGCCATTATTGATTTCAATGTTTTGGGTGATTTATTCGTATAATTTGATTTTGATAATTGAGGATTTACGATCTTTGCACAGTGTTGCACTTGATATCGTTTTCGTGCTTTAGTTTCACATGTTTGTGATTTTACGGTTTTAAACAGTTGAGTTGATTTTGTGCGTATGCACGCACGCGATTTGGTTCCTGCACTCTGTATAGTTTATATATGCTGGCAGTGCAGTGACATGTATTTTGTGCACTTGGATACACTGGATTTCGATTTCGAGGGTGATGCTCGACATTTGTTTTATGCATTTTATGCACCGGATTGGATTTTTAGCGCCTGTTGGGCGCCTGTTACGAGATGCGATTTGGTGCACACCAGATGCACTAATTCGAGATTTTTCGTGCATGTCAGATGCACCTGATTTTGCTGTCAGGCACACACGTTGCCTACGATAGATGTTTCGTGAACACCCGATGCACTTAGATGTTGTTTTTGTACGCATGTATGGCACATTCATGGATTTTGATTTCCGTGCGCACCAGACGCACGTAGCATTCATGTGCATATTTTGGGATTGATTTCGTATAGAGCAGTACGTTTTTATGATATTGCTATGTATTTTCGTACTGAGCAGGACTAGTCAGAGGACAGTACCTGAATATATTTTGCATGCATTGATAGTTATTGAAGGGATTTCCAAAAAGCGAGCTATAGCCTCAGTATTTACCTACGTGTCTGATATGACACGAAATGTTTAAAACAAGGAGACCCTTCTAAATTGTTTCCAAAACGGCGGAACGTACATTTCAAACAAAGGTATATATGTATATAGTTATTTTCTTATGATAGACGTCCTCCACTGTGCAGTGTTATACGCGTTGCACAGTGACTTAAAGAGATTTGGCATGCATTTCCTTCAGATACTTACAGATATAGATTCGATGTTTACATGTATAGTATCGAGTTATATCATATTGGTTTGATTTAGATTTGGCATTGATGTCTTCTCCATGACTCCGATGATTGCGGGATGCTTGACAGAGTTTTGATTTGAGTTATATACTCATTTTTCAAGCGCATGCGCTGCGCTACGATTTGTTTTATATAGTTACAATTTCGGAGCCCCGACGACTTGATGGTTTTTCTTAGATATTTTAGTATTTGGGGGAGTTTGAATTTAAATTCGGGGACCGAATTTCTTTAAGGGGGGAAGATTGTAATGTTTTGAAAATTGTTTCGGTGAAATTTCGAAAAATCGGTAAAATAAGAGGGTTTTCTGTAAAAAGTCAAAATACAAATATCTTATTATAAAAATTAAATATACATATTCTAGCTATGTAATTGCTATTATTTGGTGTTTATTGAGCCGCTGGTGAAATTTCAAATTTTCTGAAAAAAATATTATTTTATTATTATTTTAAGCCGTCACTAATACATTTAATTAGGGAAAATTACATATTGGAATGAGTTGAAACAAATTTTGTGCATCATAAAACATTAAATAAAATTTTATCATGTGGTTTTTGAAATGAAATCGTTTGCCAAAACGGTTTAGAAAATATTGAAGAAAAATGCTTATTTTGTGAAAATAAAAGGGTTTTGGTGCATATTGTATTAGTGTTTGGTGTTCATTGCTTCACACCAAAACACCACATCTCCTTTTCCCCCTCTTGCTAGTCGAATATGCAGGCCACCCTCCAAATGTCCCCAGCTCCAAAGTTTTGAAGAAAAAAAACAAAAGGGGAAAAAGAGAAGAATGAATAAAGAAAGGATGTAAGTGTTGACTTGGAGTGTGGGCTTGTTTGACCTATACCCAACACCCTCATTCTCTCTCTCCCTCTCCCCCTTATGCTGGCCGAGCCCTCCCTCTCTCCAAACTGCATCAGCCCTCCCCCAAATCCCACACACTTTTGCATCAAAAAAATCCATAAAAATGCCTCAAAATCCCTATAAAATCAAGGCTAATTCCAAATCCAATCTCTACCCATTTCTCCATGAACTATTCTAAGTTGGATCTTGGAGGAAAGTTGGTGTTTTGGAGGCAAATTTCCAAGCTAGATCTCTAAAAATTGGGAGGTATAAATTTTAACCCTATATAGAATTTGTTGTTTAAATTGCTTAATCTAACATAATTAAGTGTTAATTTGGTTCTTGTTGCTAATTTGAAAATTCAAGAATATGGTTTGAAGTTGTTTAAGATTTGATTATTGGATTATGGTTGTGATGGGTAGATTAACATGATATTGCTTGCTAAAATTAATCTAGTTGCTAGTTTTCATTTTTGTTAAATTAAATTGTAATAGTTAAGCTATTTTGCTAACTTGGTTTTCAAAATTGGTTAAATACTTGGGATTAAAAATGTGTTTAGGTTTTTCTTGGCTTCATTAACTTTATTAAGTGTGGTTTAATGCTTTGGATCATGCAGTTCTAAGCTAGATTGTAGTTTGTGCATTTTGCTTTGAAATTGTTAAAAAGGGTATTTTTGGTATACTAGAATATTAGGATTTTTGGAATTTAATGAGATTAAATTCCGGAAATTGTTTATACGACTTATTTAAGATATTTAATACATATATTGGCCGCAACATTCATTTAAACATCCTGTTTTGTACAAAAACGGCGAATTGTGCCTGCTAGATTTTCGAAAAAATGACTTTTTAAGTGAAATTGAGGTTTTTGTGAGTTTTAACCTAGTTTATATTAAAATTAGTGTTCGTGAATGTGCAAATGAGTGTGATTGGATTTTTCTCGATGGTTTGACGTTTGTACATCGACATCGAGGGTTGGTTTGACTATTCTTGCATGCGTAGGCGATAGGTTTGGACCTATGCGTGTTACGCGTGCCGATTTGATTTTCGTATGCCGTTTCGATTTCGAATTTAGTTTTAATGCGATATGGTGCGTTATGATATGTAGGTACCCCCATGTGGACTTCGAGACGACAAGAAAGCGCGTGGCGACGTCGGTACCGGCTAGCGAGGACCAGGTGAGTAGATTTATATCTACGGGGAGAAGTCGGGTGGATGGCGTATAGCACCCCCGCAGTCCGTGGTGATGTATACGGATGCGTATACACACCAACAATTTATGATATGTTGTTAGGATTTATTATTGATGATTTTAGATGGATATTGGTGTTGGATTGGTGCATGGTTACGAAACCTTAGGTAGTGGGTGCACTACACTTACACATACACACATATACATAATTGCATACATTCCTTATTTCATATGTGCGTGTATGGGAATATATTTATATGTTCACATGGGTATGGGACTATGTGTTCACATACGGATTTGAGGAGGATACTTGGGATTGAGCTGAGTCGATGAGATTTGTTTGTGGTTGTGATCTCGGTGATATGGCAGGATTCGTACTTAAGGTACGTCCTGGTGTTATAGCGGATCTTGCGGCGGCGATACGGGTGAATAGTGTTATAAATAAATGGTCGACATGTGATCGTGATATGAGGCATAATATGCTAGGATATTGATATCAGGCCGTATCGGGCGATGTATACCCCTTGATGATGATATGTGCTGACGATATCGGTTTGTACGAGATTGTCGATCAGTAGTCAGATCATGAGTATATTGAGGATATTAGTATTGTACTAGACATAGGTCAGTATCCTAGACTATGATCTTGGATAAAGAGGATACCAGAGGAATAGTGTGAGGAATATGATATTGACCCGTACCCAGATTTGGGGATGCCGTACGACGGATTTACGTACGAGCTATATCTTGATGATTGATCCGCACTCTTGACTTGGGATGTCTGATTATAGATATGGTATCGGATATGATATTATTGAGGCGGGATCACCGACTAATATATATACAGGTATGTATATGTATCGACTCAGATGTTAGGCGGTTTCCTTACCTGTAGTCTAGCTTATAGCGTAGCCCTTTAGTTTAGTTAGTTGTTAGATTAGATTCGGTTCCTACCTATTTCAAAGCTTACGAATCGTGCGTATTTTTTAAAGACAGCCTAAGGGATCCTACGGATATTTCAAAAAACGTATCTTTTCTTAAAAACACCGTAGCCCCTATTTTCAAAACCCCACGATTCGTGTTATTTCAAAAGGCACCATTGTAGGACTTATATTAGGTTAAAACAGATTAATTATCGTTGCGTCTAGTATTCAGCTCCCGCTCATTATTGTTGTTTGCTCCGCATCACATGCTTATATTATGCTTCATATTCTACTGTTGATATTTTTTGGTTAGGACACCAGCACCATTACCGATGATGCGTATGTACCACGTACACTTACTTGCCGGCTCACACACATCTTCATCGGTAATTGCCATGTCACGTACACCTTAGAAAATATTATCGCTTGACATAGCCTGTTAGCTAATAGTTTAGACATTATAGTTATTACCTGCTACCTCATGCATACTGTTATTCATTGTTATGCCGCATTCATGGATTCTCATGCATATATTCACTTTTTACGTGCTATTGAAGTTTTGGATTTGGATTTCCATGAGATTTTCTGGATTTGGGGAAAACCGCAAAACATATACAAACTTCTTCTTTCTCTTTTTAAATAAAAAGCGCGGTTTTTCCCATGATGTATGAGTCGTCCACCATGAGTTTGCTGATAGATTTGGAGACCCGATTCGAGGAGTTGGATGAACCGTTTCGGGTACATGGTGGACCCGGTAAGGTACCCCGGGGCAAGAAGCTCGTGGTGATGGCGATGAGCCTGGCAGGGGGAGACTACCTACCGGTGATTTTACCCGACGCGTCGGATATCCGGAGGATACCGTCGTGGTCTTGAGATGGATGGTAGGGGCCGGTCTGGACTGACGGCGCCCTAGATATTGAGATTGAGACATTGAGATTTCGAGATATTGAGGTACTGAGATTTGATGATACAGGCCAGTCCAGATGGCCGGAGCCTGAGGTTTTGAGACATTGAGATTTATGTTTTGTGTTGATGCTAGACACTGTTGATGCTGATTTCATTTATGATACCTCATTTTAAAAATACAAAGGAAATCTCACTAATTTATGAAAACAGTTTCTTCATTTACATGTATTCTGTTTTCATGCATTCATACCTCATTCATATGATATATTGCTATCTGAGGCACTGACACGGGCACATGAGATCACACTCGGGTTAGATATTACCCTAGCCATTGTTATAGGCTGCATGTTATTCATATATTTGAGGATATATTATGATCATTGACCTAGGTTGCGTTATTTATGCGATTTCTGTGCGTAGATATTTTTCTATTCACGAGTTGGCAACTCACCCCCGTTGTGCCCCAGTTTCTTGCAGGTTTTGCCGTACAGGTTTAATTACGGCTTTGCGGGCTCAGTTTCATTCGGGTGACTTGCTAGTAGGTGGGTTTTTCTTGTATCGTACCCATCATATTACCTTGTATAATATTATTCCGTTGTATCTAGTAAATTCCATCAACCAAACATGCATTTATTGAGATAGAGACCAGTGTTGTTTATTCTTTCGACCTTAGAGTCGCTTGTTATATTTCTTGAGTTTCTTGCTGGTTGAGTTCCATTTCTGTTGTGATCCTCGCCTTTAGGCGTTGTATATTATGTTGCATACAGGTTGATTTGATATGGTTCTTCCTATTCTCTACTACTTCTCTTGGTTTGGATTTCTGGGTTTCGGCTTACTTAGCATACGTACTCCTTGAGACGTTCGTAGTCTAAGTGCCGGTCATGTTCCGTACTTTCGGGTCGTGACACTAAAAGAGTTAGCTACTCGGTTAAAGGGTTATACCTAAGTCTTCAAGTCCTTCTCTTCTTTCTCCTTGGAATGGGATGAACGGGTTGTCCTCGTCGCCTTCTCTTGCCGAAGAAAGATCCACCCGAGGGCCTCTACCTTTGGCTCCTACGTCAAACTAGAAGTAACTAAGGTGCTTGGTGTGCTAAACCTAGAACCTTAGAAAGAGGAGAGAGTAATTTTGAAGGTTTTATCTCAAAGCTTAATGGTTCTCAACTCATGAGAGGGGAGAGCTTTGAGAGAGAGGAAGAGGATGAGAGAGAATGAGAATGATAGAATGAGAAGATAATGCCAACCTTCTCACATATATGTGAATTATGATAATTAAATAATTAACTAAAGATAATTGTGATGGTTAACTTGAAATGACTATTATCATTTCACATTAATTACTTTTGCAAGAATCAAAGAGCATCTTTCATATGAAATGTTGATGGTCAATATGTCAACATAGGTCAACAAGTCAACCATAGTCAAATGGTCAACAACCCTAACCATAACACAATTATAATTAATTAATATTAATATTCATATTTCATATGTAAACATTAGGGTTAAGAAAAAGACAATGGTCATCAACCCTAATGAAAGTCATCTGCCTCTACCTCAGTCAACTGTGCATACACACCCGTATCCGTGTTCCGAGGAACACGAATACAATGAGATAAAACTAATCCCAAAACATATACTAGGATCTGGCTTAAACCAAAGCCCGCTAGTATAATCTGTCCGGACACCAAACGTGCACAAGTGCGCGGATGTGAACGAACCCCGTCGCAAAACCATGCGACCTCTACTCGTTTTGCCTAAAGGAGAATAACCCTCTGTGTGGGACTCTAAAGTCTCGACACTATGCTGGCAGTGGGTTTAACCACAGACCGCAAGCGGCATTAGTTGTATGTAACGGTCCCCAGGTAGATGCCGATAAGAAGACTGACGAGGTAAACCCATCTGAACTCCTACTGAGCATGAATGTGACAGTCTCCGTACAGTCCGGTCTGTTCGTCTAAGAGTATCGCATGGCGGGCCTAAGGGGCGGTAAACGTCAGTCCCCTAATAGCGGTACAAGTCGTGTCGGAGTGTAGCCCAGAACACCCTGAGATAACACTGGAAACCTACCAGTATATCTCGCCTGCCCTGGCCAGGGACTTTGTGTAATGGCTCTCCTAGACATAGCGCGATATCAACCCCCAATACCGGGATAGACGAATCCTGTCTAACCGTTACTGCCTCCAAGTGCTTCGGGACTGCACCCAACTGCTACCTGTTTGCACGACTCCTTTGACCGTGATAGGGTAGCAATCTAAGAACAGTGGGAACACACTCGAGGCGAAGTGACAGTGTCAAGTCAATGGACTAAGCTGTACTCATGTCACCTGGGAACTGATAACCGACGATAGGTATAATACCAACCAACAGTTCCCGACGAGTCCTGTCCAGTGTACTCGTAACCTAACGAGCACCCGCATACTATCTCAAGTACGACGTACTGACGGCTGTGGGACAGACCGTCTCCCAAGCTGGAATGAGAAGCACATACGCTAGTCTACTCCGTGTTAGTGTATATGCCCTAGGGGCCATTATTGTATCATACCAGTTTGTATATTACTTAATGGAAGCTTGGGATATTCACATGTATATAACAGTCTTGCTAAACATGGTAGTATGCTACTTGGTTTTTCTATCTTAATATGTGAGTATACGTATTGATAGAGCTCTTAGGATTTTTCTTGACTGCCAGCGTTGTGATGGCAGTCACACTAGTGGGGGCTGGGTAGTTTACAAGCACATCCTTATTCAGGTCCCTAGTCGTTGGATTATCGAGACAGGGCATCGATACTCCGGATTAGACTAGTGTGTACGCTTCTCATCCCAGTTGGGGAGATGGACTGTACCACAGCCGTCAGTACGTCGTACTGGAGATAGTATGCAGGTGCTCGTTAGGTTACGGGTACACCGGACAGGACTCACAGGGAACTGTTGGTTGGTTTTATACCAGTCGTCAGTGAACAGTTCCCAGGTGACATGAGTACAGCATAGTCCGCAGACTTGACACTGCTACTTCGCCTCGAGGGTGTCCCACTGTTCTTAGATTGCTACCCTACCATGGCTCAAAGGAGTCTTGCAAACAGGTAGCAGTTGGGTGCAGTCCCGAGCACTTGGAGGCAGTGGCGGTTAGACAGGATTCGTCTCTCCCGGTATTGGGGGTTGATATCGCGCTGTGTCAGAGAGCCATTACGCAAAGTCCCTGGCCAGGGCAAGCGAGATTTGCTGGTAGGTTCCAGTAGTTTCTCAGGGTGTAATGGGCTTCGCTCCGACATGACTTATACCGCTATTAGGGGACTGACGCTTGCCGCCCCCTAGGCCCGATATGCGATCGTCTTAGACGAACAGACCGGACTGTACGGAGATTGTCACATCAGACTCAGTAGGAGTTCGGATGGGTTTCCTCATCGGCCTTCTTATCGACATCTACCTGGGGACCGTTACGTACAGCTAGTGCCGCTTGCGGTCTGTGGTTAAACCCACTGCCAGCGTAGTAGTCGAGTTTCTAGAGTCCCACACAGAGAGTTTCCCTACTCCAGGCAAAACGATATAGAGGTCGTATGGTTTTACGACAAGGGTTCGGACGCATACGTGTGTTTACGCACGTACGACATCCGGACAGTTTTTACTAGCCGGATTTGGTTTAAGCCAGTTTCTAGTATCCGGTTATTGGATTTATACAGTCTAAAGTTTTTCCGTGTTTTCACGGATAGGAGGGGCGCTCTCGTAATTGCGCGAGAAGCTTCCAGACGATGTTGACTTGGGGGTTAAGGTGGCATATGCATTAAATGGGATTAGTGAGTCATATGAGTGATTCATCCATGTCATTAATGCATCATAAATGCTTAATGACTCATGGAGATGAATCACCCATTGATATTTATCAAGCATGGTTGTAAAACCTTTATTTTCTTTTATTGGATAAATAATAATTCTTGATATATATTATGATACATCATTATCTCATCTCATTCTTTTGCTCACTTTCTCTCTCCTCAAGCTCTCCCTCTTCAAACCCTAATCCTCCCCTCTCATGTGTTGAATACAAGGGTTAGATTAGACTACTTAATCCTTAACCATTCTCTATATCACCTAGGTTGCTTAGATTAGCGATTTAAGAAACCTAGTTACCTCTAGTTTGAGGTGAAGCTTGTAGTAAAGCTCTCGGATGGATCTTCTACTACTTAGAGAAGGCCGGAGAGGACGTGGAGAACGACCAGACGAAGGACTCGGTTCTACAGGTATAATCACTTTTCATAGTAGTTGTTAACTCCTATGTTTGTTGTTAATTATTGTTTATGCAAAGATTCTCGGTTAGTCGATGTTTACGTTTTAAACAAGATCGTTTTTCATTTTCTGCCTCCCCGCAAGATGTGGGGTGTTGTACATTGACTTACAGTGGTATCAGAGCCTCTCTAAACAATAATTAACTCATTAGCAAAGTCGTATGAATTTCGAACGCAAAACGAACCAAAAAACGACATCGATATCACAAGTTTCTGTCGATTTCAAAACAGGCTCTAAAAATTTTTCAGGTTGCTGCAGAGTAACAAGCATAGAAAGATAAGAATACTGGAGAAAAATGGGTTTGTGAATCAGCCATACAGCCGCGGAACCGCGGCCGATCCCACCGATCCGCCGCGGATCCGCGGCCGAATTGGGGCCGATTCGACCCAGTTTGCTCCTGTTATTCTTCTGTGATATTTGTATGTTTTCTGGGATGTTTATTTTTCTGCTCAAGTCTCAGGTGCACAGAGAAGTATTGGAGTAGAATCTAAAGTGTTTGCACGATCGAAATCTTATGATGTTTGCTAATTTGATTATATCTGTGTTTGTATAATGTGTTCGTAAACCTCCCCTAACTGCTAGTATGTCGGTTGGCAGGGGGTTGCACATTTCTGTAATGGTTTTTACTGTTTGTGGATGTGAACTGTATTGGACTGTTGTGATGATTAGCCGGGGTTAGTGATGGGTTATTATTTTAATTCATTCAATGTAATTGTAATATGTTGTAATATTATTTTGCGGGGCGCATCCAGGTTGCGGTTGTAGCCACTGTTGTATTATTTCAATTTACTGTTTTTGCTCCTAGGATAGACCCAAGGTAGGGTGCACAAACTACCGGGTACTTTGAAGTGTTTAGTGGCCTACTCACTTTGTTGAGGGAGACCACTTCACTTCGGGTATTTGGCGGGTAGTTTGCCGTACCCGTAGGGGTCTAGGGTGGGGTAATGGCTATTCATCACAACTGTGTAATCCGTCTTTTGTTGCAGGCTCTAAACAAACGCAGATTGCTTGCAAATCCAATAAAGTTCATATGAGATCTGGAATGCCTATTATTGCGTCTGACAAATGTACAATATCTATATATGGTACCTATTTAGACGTCACTTATGTTTTACACCCGTGCTAGCCCAGCCCCCGCTCTGCCATTAGTTATGTAACCTAACGGGTGATGATGGGACCCAGTGGCGAATGCGGATGGCATAAGAGGACGTTGTATTTTCGTTGTTTTCTGCAATGATAGGTTAATGATGGGACGCATTATTTATAATGCAAAGAAAATAAACCAAAAGTTTAATCGTTGGAACAATTTAAAAGAAACCACTCGGTTAATTTTAAAACAGATATTTTTAAATGCGGAGCTTTAACCACTCCTTTTAAAAGCTATCAGGTTCCTTCAGTTATATCAAGTTCACTACGTTCACAGTTTCTCCAAAACCATTCGTAGCCCTCCATCATTTCATCTGGGTATTCAGTGGTATTCAAGCTATGTATTTTGACCTAACGCCAAGGCATAGTGTTTGGTAGCTACTGGGTATTCATTTGTTGCATAGATAGATGAGTTAGTTCAGGACAGTCGTATTATCATTTTGGCCGAACGTCAAGGATATATATGGATGGGTTCAAATTGACAAGATAATGATGGGTAGAACTTGACATGTGACTTATGACATTTTGATCTAACGCCAAGGTCATAAGAGCATGTGGCACAAACATATATCGGGAATTTCTAAAGAAACTGAAATTTGCAAAGAGTTGCATACCATTTGGAGTTTGATGAATGTTGGTAGGATTCCTTCAACATTATCATACAATGGTATTTGGATCCCGATCCTACTGTGAGTATATGCTACTTATCAGGATATTCGTCACTTAATGATCAATGCTATAAACCAAGTAGGTGTCAAGAAAGGTGTCAGCGGGGTTACGCCCCCAGAGAAAAGAGGTTCTTTAATTAAGGAATTTCGCGAAAGGGTTGGAAAACCTCCCTCGAAGTATCAACACTAACCTGGCTGAACGGTTAAGCAAGTATTGTACGGTGAGAATAGTCCTGGCTAATTCTTCTTTTATGGTTTGAGGAAGGATTCGAGAAACAGTGGGAGCCATCCAGTTTAGATAAACTAAAAACCACTCTAAACTTGCAAGAGCATCATGCTAAAGAGTTTTCTTCTCTCTCTCCTAATTGCAGCGACCCTGAAAATGACTGGACTTAAGTTACTTTTGGAGAAAAATATACTGATAGGGCCAAACTATAAAGATTGGCTACGGAATGTCAAAATGGCTTTGACCTATGACAAATTAGGGTACGTCCTCACCGCTAAGGCACCTGCAGTCCCTGGTTCCAAATCCAGTAATGCGGATAAGGAAATCCGCAAAGCCTGGGATTTCGATTGCGCGAAAGCCAAGTGCATCGTGCTTTCCTCGATGAACAATGAACATCAGAGGAGGCACGGGGATATGGAACTAGATGCCATATTTCTCCATACAAAGGAACTTTATGGAGAGCAATCTCGTATAGCAAGATACGAGACCTCTAAGAACTTGTTTCGAGCGAGGTTGATTGTCGGGTCATCGGAAGGAGAACATGTCCTAAAGATGATCAGCTATATAGAAGAGCTCGCAGACCTTGGGACGACTTTGGATAATGAGCTCAATACAGACCTTATTCTCCAGTCCCTTCCTTCCACCTACGCCCAGTTTAACCTGAACTTCAACATTCAAAGAAAAGAAGTTGAACTTCCGGAACTCCTGAACATGTTAAGGAGTGCAGAGGGAACCTTGCAGAAGGCAAGGGAAACACCCGCTATGTTTGTTAGCGGTGCTTCTTCTTCCGGGTCCAAGGCTAGGGCCAAAGGAAGGAAAAAGAAGGCCGCCACCAAACCTAGAGGAGGTGTAAGTAAGGTGGGAGGGAAGGGAAAGAAAAAGTTTGCGGTACCGGTAGTGGGCCAGGATGAGTGCTTCCATTTGTAAGTGCACGGCGGCGCCCCGGCCGTCAGTCCGACGGCCAAACGCGGAAACGGTGATAAACTTTAATTTTGCGGACTTAGGAAACCGGCACCACCGCGCACTAAACAACCGGATCGGACCATTAAACTAGTTCTAGCTAACAACAAGACGGGTTAGAGATATACCGACTGATCCGAGTCCTCCGGTCTTCATCTCCACTCCGATCTCCTCGCGGGATCTCCGGTCGTCGCCTCCTCGCCGGAAGGGCACCACATCGCCTGCGTCTTTTACGGGCTCCCGCCTCTATACCGAGGCAACTCGGGCGCGAAGTTGGCTGGCCGACGCGTCCAAGATTTGCTGTAGAATAGTGCAGAATAGTTGTCTCTTTGGGGTTTAGGAGATTGCCATTTATGGAGGAATTTAGCACAAGAATTTTCATGGATGGAAGCTCAAAAAAATTTGAGCATAACATGAAGAATGAGCTAGGCCAGAACTTCAAAGTGCTTGCTGGCAAAATGAATAATGAAGCACCTCCTCATTTGTGCTCACTGGAAATGAATTGAAGAAGTGTGCATTAATAAATTAATCCTCATCTCCTTTATGTATCACTCCAGCACACACACAAAATGGGATGGCCCACCAAAAATAATGGAGGAATATTATCACACAATTAAACCTCTCTTCACACCACTCTCCAACAGTGGCCGGCCCCAAACCCCATTCCCAAATCACATCAAAACCCATACCCATCCATACCTTAATTAATGCATGAAAAGCCAAAAAGATTTCATAATAAAACCTTTTTTCAATAAACCCCCTCCACAAAATGTTAATTGCAAACTTGCAATTAACACCCTCCAACGAAAAGTCCGACCGGGAAGGAAAAAGAGAAAACCGGCCGGAACGGAATACAAACTGGCAACCCCAGAAAACTGGTCCCATAATAAATTACAGGAAAACCCCGATACTGTGCATACACACCCGCATTTGTATTTCGACCAAAATACAAATGCAAAAAGACAAAACTACACTATCTAATACTACTATCCGGCTTAAGCCAAAGCCGGCTAGTAAAAACCGTCCGATCACCATCCGTGCAATACCGCACGTATCTGATCGAACCCTGCCATATCTCCATACGGCCTCTACAGCGTTTCGCCCGAAAGCCTGAGTAACTGAAAGTGTGGTGGACTCTAAAAACTCGTCAATACTATGGCTGTGGATTTAACCACCAGCATGTCAGAGGTATAAGCCAATACGTGACGGGCCACCAGCTATTGACCAAAAAGGGACGTCGATGAGCAAACTCATCCTGACGCCCTACTGAGCCTGTCAGTGACAATATCCGTACAGTCCGGTCCGTTCGTCTATGAGCATCGCATGTCGGGCCTAGGGGGTTGATAAAAGTCAGACCCCCAAAAGCGGTACAAGTCGTGTCGGAGTGTAGCCCAGAACACCCAGAGATACTACTGGAATACCTACCAGTAAATCTCCTGCCTTGGCCAAGGTCTTCGTGTAATGGCTCTCCTAGACACAGCGCGACCTCACCCCCAATACCGGGAGAGACGAACCCCTGAAGATCCGCTCACTGCCTCCATGTGGCTCGGGACTGTACCCAACTAAAACCTGTTTGCACGACTCCTTTGAGCCGTGGTAGGGTAGTAATCAAAGTACAGTGGGAACTCACACGAGACAAATGACGATCCCCAGGTCGATGAACTAACCTGTACACATGTCACCAGGGAACTGCTATCTGACGTCAGGTATAAGACCAACTAGCATGTTTCCGGCGAGTCCTGTCCGGTGTACTCATAACCCAATAAGCACCTGTATACATCTTAGGTGATCCAACTGACACCGATGGCTTGTGAGACCGGCCACCGCCCCTCGTCGGGGTCTCGACTGTATACACTAGTCTACTCTGGAGTATCGATGCCCTGTCTCGAAACTCCTACGACTAGGGACCTTTTAAGGATGTGCTTATAGACTACCAGCTCCCACGTATATGATCGCCCTCATACTGCCGGTAGTCAAGCAAGAATCCTAGGGGCTCTATCAACGTGCAATAGTGACCTATCAGGTCACCTAAAGCAGTACACGATGATAAAGGTAAACCAGATAGCAAACTATCATCTCGAGTAAGACTGTTCTACCGGGATAGGTCCTCCCTCAATCATTGCAATCACGTGCCTGTGATCCAATAATTGACTCTGAGGGCACTATCTCCAACAATCTCCCACTTTCACTCAAGGCTAATTATTGCGATGTCGCATACTCACAGCCCGTGTGATACCGAACATCCAACTCCTCTACTAGTCAGTCTCACAAAACTCGTTTGCGAAACTATTGCGTTCGAGGAATAACCTCAGTGAGTGGATCCGCCTTGATGTTTTTTTTTTTTTATGTCTCTCTATATCTCAAGTTCGCGGAGAAAAGCCATCTCCCGAAATGAGCAATACCTGTCTTAGAATGTCTGGATGTCTGATGGGACCTAGCTCATGAATGAACTCCAAATCCAAACTTCTTAGACTGTATCGTCAACCGAACTTAATCAGTATCCTGCGCCATGCCACCCTCAGTATTGCCTTGGACCACCTGTCCAAAATACTGCCCCTCGTCAGAGGGAAAACTATAACTCTGACAACCTCCTTGTCGTCCATGTCACCTTGGAAGCCTGGAATGATAACTGTCTCCCGAAGGAGAATGCTGCTATCATATCCCTAGAACATCCACTTATGTTCTAAAACTGCCTCCGACTGTTTCTCCAGGATTGGATGAATATCAACTTATTGCATCTACTGCAAGAACAACATCTGGTGTGGTACTTGACATTTCATGATTGACTCAATTGCCTAAGCAAGTGATCTGCCAATCATGCACATCCCTCTCTATTTTAGTCTATAAGATACCTTTAGAGAGGGTGACTCCATTACCTGCAGGTATACTACCGTGCCAGGAGTCGTCCATTCTAAATACTCTTAGAATGCTGTCAAGGTACCCTGATTGGGAAACCACCCAAATCTAGATCTAAAACCATAGATCCAGTAACCAGTATGTCTGATATAATGTCCAAGTCCTTTGTGGAGAAACCACTGTGTGACGACCAAAGTATAACCGATCGTAGTATAGGAATATCACTTCCTACTACCTTCTCAACAGATCCATCCCCTATTCTGATGACGTCAAACCTATGACTGTCACATCAGAAATAGATGATCTTTCTCCGCTACATCTGCTTTAGTCTATAAATAGACATAAGCCTGATGTCCACCAATGCTTCCGCTGCTCCCACTGACTACGACAACCCTCTGGCAGAGTCATATACACGTACACTTCTGATGCTAGTTCAGAACGACGCTATACTCATCCTCCTGCCGGGTCTCGCAGCCTGGAACAACAGCAATGGCAAGTGTGGGTAAACAAGAACTTCCCTGTCACCGTCCTTGAGGCTACCGGAGTACCTCTCAGGTGCCTGAAGTTACCCATCTTATCTGCGGAGTGGCCAATGGAATGTCAAATCAGATTGAATCTTTAGGTTCCTATGAAATCTTCAGTAATCGTTTGTGGTTCTGGAATCACTTCCAGTTCTACCATACTCCCACTACTGTTTTTGAAAAAATCCATTTTTAATAAAACTGTGGCGAGTCTAGAACAATATTTCTATTGATCTGCCAGATGGTAGAAAGTCAACCCTCGTCATAGCCTGGGTCAACCCACAAACAGCCATTACAGAAACGTGCCTTGAGTTGTCCAGTGTCTGGTTTTAATCATAAGCCGGACAACTCCCCGTACCTTAACAACGTTAAGATATGAACTGTTCTATATCCAATATAGAACCAGAGGCACAGATTTAATTGAACCAGATTCAAATCATGCAGCTATCTCCAGTGCATGTCAACTAAATGGAGAGAGGTCGATCAGTGTTACTCAACTTAGGAATGCTTCCAATTATGAGTATCCTGAAAAAGAAGCAATTTCTCTTTATCATTACTATCAACTGAATACCATACACAAGTATCTACATCTTCGATCACTTTGAAAATCCCGATACTTGCAATACCTGGTTCTCTACTTTATTCAAATACCTATAACTCCTCAAAACTTAGACCCTGTGTTTCAACGAAACACATGTCTAAGAACTAGAGAAGTTAAAAGTAAACAGAATATAGTATGAGGACCAACCCCTCTGTCCTAATGGACACTGGACAACATACAATACTCTGTATAAGTCCACTGAGTCTAATAACTCTTTCACTGTGTGTCGTAGGTTGAAAACTGTACTTATGGTTAAGAAGAATTACACCGCTGTTTAATGCTCCTTACCTAACCATCCACTGATATAGGTAAATGTTATCGACATAATATCAAAAGGTATATCTCACTCTATGAAAATAGACGTACAGATATATCAATTTGAAATTGGTGCACAACAGCGGATATCCAAAACCAACTATTTGCCGACCGGCAAACAGCCCAGGAGATCTCCTCAAATATCACCGATTACAACGAATCCCGATATAATGAAGATGATCACCCAATTCCCAATGACTTACTCCCACTCATCATCTGTAAAACCATACAGATGTGAGAATCATACCTGGCAAATACATACCCTGGAGTAAGTATCTAATCAGGAAATCAGTTTTCTTTTAACAGTACACAGTGAAACTGAAACATTGAAATGTTTCGGTGGGGTATCCCGGTATTCTTAGTAATGTCTCTTCCATTATCCAGATTCACAACTATAACCGTATAATTCTTTGCCACCTCTCCAAATCCCTTCATATGACTTTAGTCATTACCTTCTGCACACCCCTTTAGGCCAATTGGTTTTCTTCCTTCCCTACCGTTCGACACCAGCCTATGGTTTGGAAGAAGACTATCCAATAAGCATGATGGGTGTACTGTCCTAGTCCTAGGAGCACTCGCAATGCGAGAGAAGGTGAAGATAAAAGACAACCGAATAAGCCTTATTCCTATTTCTCCTGGACCAGAATCCATCCCCGAACTGGAACAGGTTCCTTTCGAGTTCGTATATAACCATACGATGGAGTATCCAATAAAATGGGATCTTCGTAGTGATACGGAGTGTTCTGGAGAAATACAAAGGTGATTTAGGATTGGCGAAGAAATACTTGGTTTGGTCGTGAATAGCAGTCGCAACTTACTTTGCCCTCTTACTAATCCCTTGCTTTGTCTTAATCTTAATACATTCTGTACACCATTTAGGCTAACTGGTTTTCTTCATTCCCTACCGGTCGGCACCAGCCTATGGTTTGGAAGAAGACTATCCAATTTGCGTAATAGGTGTACTACTCCTAAACCAAGGAGTACTCGCAACATGAGAGAGGGTGAAAAGAAAAGACAACTGAATAATCCTATCCGTTTTCTCCAGAACCGGAAACCATCCTCGAATTCCTTCGAGTTCGTATCTAACCATACGATGGTTTTGTCCAATGGAAGTGGACGTTCGTAGTAATACGGGGTGTCCTGGAGAAAAGGGTAAAAGTAGGAGTGGCAATGAGGTCTGCAACTCTGACAATCCAAAAGCCAGTGTTTAGAAGGTTCGGTCAACTTGGTCACTGAGTCATAGTCTTAGGCTCGGGTCAATGGTCCCTGCCAGAGAGAGAGAGAAAAGAAACACTCAGCATGCACTCTATCCTAGATCAGAATGGTTACCAATTTATCTAATCTGGAAACCTCCCACTGTACCTCAAATTCTCCTCCAAACCTGAAAGAAGAATTAGTCGGGGTCACCCGAGGAGTAAACCAACTCATCAGTGAGAATCGGGATCCAACTATCATCGCATGATAACGTGACGGAATCCGCTCACGCTATCACACTCCAGAAGGTATGCGCATGTCTGGCAAGTTTCAGTACTTTTGAAACTCCCGATGTGATTTCTGCCCCATGCTCTTATGACCTTGACTTTGGCCAACATATCATAAGTCACATGTCAAGTTCAACCCATCATTCTCCAGGTTAATTTGAACCCACCCGTACATACCCTTGACTTTGGCCAAAATGGCAGTACGACTGTCCCAAACCAACGCATCTATCTATGCTGCATATGAATACCCAACAGCTACCAAACACTGTGCCTTGACTTTGGCCAACATACACAGCTTGAATACTATTGACTATCCATATGAAACGACGGAGGGCTACGAATGGTTTCTGGCGAAAACCTTTAACGTAATGAACTTGATCTCGTTGAAGGAACGGATAGCTTTTTAGAAAATATAGTGACGAAAACCTTTACTAAAGAGGTCACTCCCGGTGAAGGGATCTCGGCTCTTTCCCCGTAGAATGGGGTGCAGGATATTCCAAATGAATACCATGATGCAAAGCAAAAGTAATCGGCTATAGTGAAGTTAATGCCCTGACGCAAACTTCTGTCCAAGGGGTCACTCCCGGTGAAGGGATCTCGGCCCTTGCCTCGTCGACTGAGGAGCAGGATATTCCAAATGAATACCACGATGCAAAACAAAAGTGAACGTCCTTGCAATAACAGCTTTTAGAAAAGTGTTCCAACAACATCAGAAAAGGTTTGTATTAACTTGCATTGATCCGAATCAACGCAGTCCTATCAATTAATCACACCACAAAGAACGAAAATATACTGACATACGTATATGCCATCCGCATTCGCCACTGGGTCCCGTCATCACCCGTTAGGTTAGCTTACTAACGGCAGAGCGGGGACTGGACTAGCGCGGATGAAAAACATATACAACATCTACTAATATATATACCAATATATTATATTTCGCTCAAGGCGTGAAAAGAAATGCAACATCACAGAAATGTACAGCATCACAGAACAATACAGATATCTGGGATCCCCGGGTTTCACAGAGCCACTACTGAAACCCGACGTTCCCCTGGTCGTGTGGATAGCCTGTGCAATGAAATCCTAGACCCCTACGGGCGCGGCAAGTTACCCGCCAAAACCTGAAGCGAGGCAGCCCCCTTCAGCGCCTGTGAATGGACCACCCAGCACTTCACGGAATCCGGTAACTTGGGCACCCCTCCTGGGTCTACCTGTACCCCCTACGAGTGCGGCGAATAGCCCGCCAATCCCAGAGTGAAGCCCCCTCCGTCTCAATGCCATGAGATGCGGGCTTGTTGCCCTCCAGAACCCGGCTATCCGTGCACCCCACCGCGGGGTAATCCTAGTACAGAATGTAAAATATACATACACCGGGTATATCGACCGCAACCAGGTCGTGCCCCAAAAGAATAATACAATCAGGCAGTGACGGCAGTCCACATGTCGGACGCTCGCCCCGCAATATCAAATGTACATAATACACCAACACTGTACTAGCATTGCATCCAGGCTATCCCCCACGACCGATCCGCAACATCACAGCAAAAACAGAACATCAACGTGAAGGTCACGTTCGCAAATCCGTCTAACCGGGCTATAGCAGTTAGACCGGATTTACCGATCGAGTGACATTCACGGTCGCAGATATAATGTAAATACTGTGAAAAATGTGTTTAAAATATCCGATTGATCAAAGATTAACAAGTGGGCCCCCATGCAATACTGTAGCACTCACAGAAAATCTGGGCCCAATTTTAATATTCCAAAACTCCTAAAATTAACCCAGAAGCCCAATGGAAAAACCTGGCCCATTGATCCTTTCATGTTGCGGCGGAACCGCGACCCAAAGTGGGTATTGGCCGCGGTTCCGCGCTCTCGATGAAAGATCAATGACTCGGATTTCTGCAGTAGTCTTAGGTTTTCAAGTACATCACATTTTTGCAACCTGAAAAATTTTTTGGCTTAAAAAATTTTCAACAGAAAACTGATGTTAACTAAATACGAGTTTTGGAACATTTGATCGATCGGAAATGCAAAACACATCAAACGAAGCTAGACGAAGTTAATGGCGAGGCTCTGATACCACTGTAAGTGCACGGCGGCGCCCCGGCCGTCAGTCCGACGGCCAAACGCGGAAACGGTGATAAACTTTAATTTTATGGACTTAGCAAACCGGCACCACCGCGCACTAAACAACCGGATCGGACCATTAAACTAGTTCTAGCTAACAACAAGACGGGTTAGAGATATACCGACTGATCCGAGTCCTCCGGTCTTCATCTCCACTCCGATCTCCTCGCGGGATCTCCGGTTGTCGCCTCCTCGCCGGAAGGGCACCACATCGCCTGCGTCTTTTACGGGCTCCCGCCTCTATACCGAGGCAACTCGGGCGCGAAGTTGGCTGGCCGACGCGTCCAAGATTTGCTGTAGAATAGTGCAGAATAGTTGTCTCTTTGGGGTTTAGGATATTGCCATTTATGGAGGAATTTAGCACAAGAATTTTCATGGATGGAAGCTCAAAAAAATTTGAGCATAACATGAAGAATGAGCTCGGCCAGAACTTCAAAGTGCTTGCTGGCAAAATGAATAATGAAGCACCTCCTCATTTGTGCTCACTGGAAATGAATTGAAGAAGTGTGCATTAATAAATTAATCCTCATCTCCTTTATGTATCACTCCAGCACACACACAAAATAGGATGGCCCACCAAAAATCATGAAGGAATATTATCACACAATTAAACCTCTCTTCACACCACTCTCCAACAGTGGCCGGCCCCAAACCCCATTCCCAAATCACATCAAAACCCATACCCATCCATACCTTAATTAATGCATGAAAAGCCAAAAAGATTTCATAATAAAACCTTTTTTCAATAAACCCCCTCCACAAAATGTTAATTGCAAACTTGCAATTAACACCCTCCAACGAAAAGTCCGACCGGGAAGGAAAAAGAGAAAACCGGCCGGAACGGAATACAAACTGGCAACCCCCCATAATAAATTACAGGAAAACCCCGATACTGTGCATACACACCCGCATTTGTATTTCGACCGAAATACAAATGCAAAAAGACAAAACTACACTATCTAATACTACTATCCGGCTTAAGCCAAAGCCGGCTAGTAAAAACCGTCCGATCACCATCCGTGCAATACCGCACGTATCTGATCGAACCCTGCCATATCTCCATACGGCCTCTACAGCGTTTCGCCCGAAAGCCTGAGTAACTGAAAGTGTGGTGGACTCTAAAAACTCGTCAATACTATGGCTGTGGATTTAACCACCAGCACGTCAGAGGTATAAGCCAATACGTGACGGGCCACCAGCTATTGACCAAAAAGGGACGTCGATGAGCAAACTCATCCTGACGCCCTACTGAGCCTGTCAGTGACAATATCCGTACAGTCCGGTCCGTTCGTCTATGAGCATCGCATGTCGGGCCTAGGGGGTTGGTAAAAGTCAGACCCCCAAAAGCGGTACAAGTCGTGTCGGAGTGTAGCCCAGAACACCCTGAGATACTACTGGAATACCTACCAGTAAATCTCCTGCCTTGGCCAAGGTCTTCGTGTAATGGCTCTCCTAGACACAGCGCGACCTCACCCCCAATACCGGGAGAGACGAACCCCTGAAGATCCGCTCACTGCCTCCATGTGGCTCGGGACTGTACCCAACTAAAACCTGTTTGCACGACTCCTTTGAGCCGTGGTAGGGTAGTAATCAAAGTACAGTGGGAACTCACACGAGACAAATGACGATCCCCAGGTCGATGAACTAACCTGTACACATGTCACCAGGGAACTGCTATCTGACGTCAGGTATAAGACCAACTAGCATGTTTCCGGCGAGTCCTGTCCGGTGTACTCATAACCCAATAAGCACCTGTATACATCTTAGGTGATCCAACTGACACCAATGGCTTGTGAGACCGGCCACCGCCCCTCGTCGGGGTCTCGACTGTATACACTAGTCTACTCTGGAGTATCGATGCCCTGTCTCGAAACTCCTACGACTAGGGACCTTTTAAGGATGTGCTTATAGACTACCAGCTCCCACGTATATGATCGCCCTCATACTGCCGGTAGTCAAGCAAGAATCCTAGGGGCTCTATCAACGTGCAATAGCGACCTATCAGGTCACCTAAAGCAGTACACGATGATAAAGGTAAACCAGATAGCAAACTATCATCTCGAGTAAGACTGTTCTACCGGGATAGGTCCTCCCTCAATCATTGCAATCACGTGCCTGTGATCCAATAATTGACTCTGAGGGCACTATCTCCAACACCATTGTCACAGGAAAGGGTACTGGAAAAAGGATTGCAAGGCGTGGAACGCCAAGAACCAGGAACCGAAGCAAGCTGTGGCTTCGACTTCAGGTGTGTTTGTAATTGAGAATTGTCTGTCAATCAACTCTACTTCTGGGTATTGGATACCTGATCAGGATCTTATATTTGCAATTCATTGCAGGCACTGAGAAACAGTAGAGTGCTGAAGGAAGGTGATATGACCCTGATGGTTGCTAACGGAGCTAGCGTGGGAGCTGTGTCCGTAGGGGATTATCACCTGAGATTGACGAGTGGACACATTTTGGTTTTACATAACTGTTTTTGTGTACCCAGCTTAACGTGTAATATCATATCCGTTTCCTTGTTATCAAATAAAGGTTATGATTTCACGTTTGGAAGTGGTGTTGTTAACATCCACCTTAATCATAGTTTGATTCGGTCCGGTACACTGGAAAACGGTATATATGTGTTAAACCAACTCCAAATTTTCAATGTCCAGAACACACTAAAAAGAAAGTCTACATATTTAAATAAAGTTTTCTTATGGCATTGTAGACTGGGTCACATCAATGAGAGAAGGTTGACTAAGTTACATAGAGAAGGATATTTGGACTCGTTCGAATATCAAACTTATACCACTTGTCAATCTTGTCTCAAAGGAAAGATGACAAAGACTCCATTTACTGGACATGGAGTAAGAGCGAGCGAGCTCTTAGGACTCATACACAGCGATGTATGTGGTCCAATGTCTACACATGCAAGAGGTGGTTTTTCCTATTTCATTACTTTAACGGATGATTACTCAAGATACGGATTCATTTATCTGATGAAACATAAATCCGAGGCTTTTGAGAAATTCCAAGAGTATAAGAATGAAGTAGAAAACCAAACCGGCAAAAGTATCAAGACACTTAGATCTGATCGAGGTAGTGAATACTTGAGTGCCGAGTTCCTAGGTTACCTAAAAGAGAAAGGAATTCTATCTCAGCTTACTTCTCCATACACTCCACAGCATAACAGTGTATCGGAGAGACGGAATCGAACCCTATTGGATATGGTACGATCCATGATGAGTAATGCTGAGTTACCGCGATCTTTCTGGGGTTATGCGCTAGAATCAGTGGCATATCTTTTGAACATGGTTCCTACCAAGACTGTTCCTACCACACTATATCAGATGTGGAGTGGGAAGAAACCCCATCATCAGTATATAAAGATTTGGGGATGTCCAGCTTTTGTCAAAAAGCAGCATGTGGACAAGCTCGAGGCACGATCAGTAAAGTGTAAGTTTGTAGGATATCCAAAGAACTCCAGGGGATATCTATTCTATTACGCAGAGGAACAAAAGGTATTTATTTCTCGTAATGCCCATTTTCTAGAACAACAGTTTTTAGAAAAGGAAACAAGTGGGAGCGAAATAGAACTGGAAGAAATTCCAGAACCACAAACTAATACTGAAAGTTTGGTAGAACAAGTAGTTCAAGAAGAACAGGACATTCCCGCACCCCTCCACAGGAGTAGTAGGCCATCTAATCCGCCTGAGAGATACTACGGTTTTCTCATAGATGGGGATAGAGAGGATTGCATCATAGATGATGATGAACCTACTGGCTTCCAGCAGGCCATCCAGAGCGGCGACTCGGTATGATGGCTAGATGCAATGCGGACCGAAATGGAGTCTATGTACACCAACAAAGTATGGACTTTGGACTTTGCTCCAGATGGGGTAAAACCCATAGGATGCAAATGGATCTTCAAGAAAAAGATTGGTGTAGATGGACAAGTGGAAACCTATAAGGCTAGACTTGTTGCAAAGGGTTTTCGTCAAAGACCTGGTTTGAACTATGACGAAACTTTTTCTCCAGTGGCTATGCTCAAATCCATTCGGGTCCTTCTTGCTATTGCTGCCTTCCATGATTATGAAATCTGGCAGATGGACGTAAAGACGACTTTTCTAAATGGTAATTTAGAAGAGTGCGTCTATATGGATCAGCCAGAGGGTTTCAATCAGAGGGGAGCAGCGGGAAAGTATGCAAGTTGCTTAAATCCATTTATGGATTAAACAAGCATCGCGGAGTTGGAACATCTGTTTTGATGAAACAGTCAAAGAATATGACTTTATCAAAAATCCAGATGAACCATGTGTAAGTCTACGTTAGCGCCCCGGCAGTCTACAGACGCCAAATGCGGAACAAAAAAACTTTTAACTGGCGCTATCGTATACTTTAACCCGGATCTTCCATTATTGCTAAACTAACAAACTGTAAAGAGTGTAGGAATGTTATACCGAACGATCCGAGTCCTTCGTTCTTCAACCATCATCCCACGCTCCGTTGCGGCTGCTCCGATCTCGTCGATCTCCGATCTCCTCGTCGAGGTGGCACCACATGATCGGTTCTTTAAACGGGCTCCCGCCTCTGACTCGAGGCAACTCGATCGTCAAGTTTGCTAAAAGAGACGACCAAGAATGATGTAGAGAATGAGTAGATGACTTTGTCTCACTTCGTCCAAGTCCGTGGACGATCGGTTAATGAAGTTGCCATGGAAATCGGGTGATGGAATGAACTGTAAAATTCCATGCACCCCAAATACTATCATATCTTTTCTAACCGAAATGAAAACTCAAGTGAAAGTGTGAGAGAGAGAGGGGCCGGCCTCTTATAGTGAAGAGGGAGGTGACCGTAGGAGAGGGGGGGTGACCACAAGCAAAAGATATTATGAACAAATATCTTAACCAATCCAAAACACATTAAAGCAAATGGTGATTCATATAAACACCTCATCTAGCCATTAATGAAACCATTAATGCACTAATGAGTCATATGCCTCATCATCACTTCTAGAAGCTTCTAGAATGATGACTCACCTTATCTGAAGAAAAGATAAATCCGTCTTTAACAGAATGTTAAAAGACGGCTGATAGAAAACTGGAAACTGGCAACTTCCAAAAGTGATCCTGAAACGAATTTCAGGATAACCCCGAAACTGTATAAATATACCCGCATTTGTATTACGACCGAATACAAATGCAACTGAGACAAAGATATTATACCTACTCAATATAATACTCGGATCCGGCTTAAACCAAAGCCGACCAGTATCACCTGTCCGAAAATCGACACGTGCGTAAACGCACGTGCATTTTCCGAACCCTGCCATAAAACCATACGGCCTCTACAACGTTTTGCCCGAACTTGGGAAACTGTCTGTGGGGGACTCTAATGACTCGTCAGCACCCTGGCAGTGGGTTTAACCACAAACCGTCAGCGGCACTAGCTATGCGTAACGGCTGCCCATGGACTGACCTCAAGGGTGGCCGAGGAGCGAACTCAAGGGAGACCGATGAGCGAACTCCTCCGAAAACCCTACTGAGCCTAACAGTGACAATGTATATACAGTCCGGTCCGTTCGTCAATGAGTATCGCATATCTGTCTAGGGGGCTAGCAACGTCAGACCCCCAATAGCAGTATAAGTCGTGTCGGAGTGAAGCCCAATCACACCCTGAGATACTACTGGAGTACCTACCAGTAAATCTCCTGCCATGGCCATGGACTTTGTGTAATGGCTCTCCTAGACACTGCACGACCTCGCCCCCAATACCGGGAGAGACGAATCCCCTGCCGATCCGCTCACGTGCCTCCATATGGCTCGGGACTGTACCCAAAAACTACCTGTTTGCACGACTCCTTTGAGCCGTGGTAGGGTAGAAATCAAAGCACAGTGGGAACTCACACGAGACAAATGACGACCTCAGGTCGATGAACTAACCTGTACACATGTCACCAGGGAACTGCTATCTGACGATAGGTATAGTACTAACTAGCAGATTCCCGGCGAGTCCTGTCCGGTGTACTCATAACCCAATGAGCACCTGTATACATCTTAGGTGATCCAACTGACACCAGTGGCTTGTGAGACCGGCCACCACCCCTCGTCGGGGTCTCGACTGTACACACTAGTCTACTCCGGAGTATCGATGCCCTGTCTCGATACTCCCACGACTAGGGACCACAATTAAGGATATGCATATAAACTACCCAACTCTCACGTATATGATCGCCATCATACTGTTGGTAGTAAAGCAAGATCCTAAGGGCTCTATCAAAGTGTAACATGCAATCAGTCACCTGAACATGTACACGACTGATAAAGGCAAACCAGATAGCATACTATCATCTCGAGTAAGACTGTCCTACCGGGATAGGTCCTCCGCAATCATTGCAATCACGTACCTGCGATCCAATAATTGACTATGAGGGCACTATCCCCAACAATCTCTCACTTGCACTCAAGGCTAATTATTGCGATGTTGCGTACTCACAGCCCGTGTGAAACCAACACCCAACTCCTCTACTAATCAGTTTCACAAAGCCCGTTTGTAAAACTATTGTGTTCGAGAAATAGCCTCGGTGAGTGGATCCGCCTAGAAGTTTCTTTCTGTATCTCTCTTAATCTCAAGTTCGCGGAGAAAACCATCTCCCGAATTGAGTAATACCTGTCTTAGAACATGTCTGGATATCTGATGGGACCTTAGTTCATAAATGAACTCCATATCCAAAACTTCTTAGACTGAATCGATCACTGAACCTAATCAGTATCGGGCACCTTTCTTCCCACAGTATCCTATTGGACCACCTGTCCACAATACTGTCCCTCTTCGTCAGAGGGAAAAACTAAAACTCTGACAGTCACTCTGTCATCCACGTCACCTTTGAAGCCTGGAATGATAACCGTCTCCCGAAAGAGGCTGCCGTTATCAAATCCGCAGAACATGTACCAATTTTCTAAAACTGCTTCCTTATGTTTCTCCAGGATTGGATTAATACAAACTTATTGCATCTAGTGCAAAACCAACATTTGGTGTGGTACTTGACATCTCATGATTGACTCAATTGCCTAAGCAAGTGATCTGCCAATCATGCACATCCCTCTCCCCTTTAGTCTGTACGACACCTTTAGAGAGGGTGACTCCATCATCTGCAGGTACACCACCATGCTAGGAGTCATCTATTCCAAAAACCATTAGAAAATCTGTCAAAGTACCCACATTGGGAAACTACCCAAATCCAGATCTAAAACCATAGATCTAGAAACCAAAATGTCAAATATTATATCCATATCCTGTCTGGAGAAACAACTGTGTGACGACCACAGTACAACCGATCGTAGTATAGGAATTTTACTTCCTACTCTGTGTATGTCATCCAAATACCATGACATCACACCCTACTACCTTCTTAACTGATCCATCCCCTATTCTGATTGAAGTCAAACCCATGACTGTCACATCAAAATTAGATGATCTATCTCCGCTATAACTGCTCAAGTCTATAAATAGATATAAGCATCTTGCCCACTATACTTCCGCTGCTCCCACTGACTACGACAACCCTCCTACCGGGTCTCATAACCTGGAACAACAGTAGTGTCAAGTCTGGGTAGATAAGAACCTCCCTGTCACCGTCCTTGAGCCTACCGAAGTACCTCTCGGGTGTCTGAGGTTACCTACCGTACCTGCGGAGTGGCTATTGGAATGTCAAACCTGATTGAATGTATAGGTCCTATTAAATTTTCCGTAATCGTTCGCGGTTCTGGAATCACTTCCAGTTCTACCATACTCCCACTACTGTTTTCTGAAAAAGATCCATTTTTACTAAAACTGTGGCGAGTCAAGAACAATATCACTATTGATCTTCTTAATGGTAGAATATCAACCCTCGTCATAGCCAGGGTCAACCCACAAACAGCCATTACAGAAACGTGCCCTGAGTTATCCAGTGTCTGGTTTTAATCATAAGCTGGACAACTCCCCGTACCTTAATTTCTTTTAAGGTACGAACTATTCTATATCCAATATAGAAACTTTGGCACTTATTTAATTGGAACCATATTCAATCCATGCATCTGTCTCCAATTCATATCAACTTAATGGAAAGAGGCTAATCAGCATTACTCAACTTAGGAATCCATCCAATTATGAGTAACCTGAAAGAGAAACACGTTTCTCAAAAACCATCACTATCATCTGAATACCAATCACAAGAATCTACATCTTCGATCTCTTTGAAGAATCCCGATACTTGTGATACCTGGTTCTCTACTTTATTCTTATACCCACAACTTCTCAAAACTTAGACCTTGTATTTCTACGAAACACTTGTCTAAATACTAGAGAAGTTATAAGTAAATAGAACATAGTACGAGGACCTACCCCTTTGTCCTGATGGACACTGGACAACATACAATACTCTGTATAAGTCCGCTGAGTTAAACAACTCAAAACCTGTGCGTCGTAGGTAGAAAACTGTACCCTGGCGATTTCCTCAACTATCACCAATTACAACGAATTCCGATATAATGAGGATGATCACCTAATTCCCAATATCTTACTCCCACTCATCATCTGTAAAACCATACAGATATGAGAATGAAACCTGGTAAATACATACCCTTGGAGTAAGTGTCTAATCGGGAAAACAGTTTTTCCTTTAACAATGCACTGAAACATGAAAAATGTTTCGTAGGGGTATCCTGGTATTCATAGCAATGCCTCTTCCATAATCCAATTCATGACTTCAACCGTATATTTTATTGCCGTCTCTCCAAATCCCTTTATTTGTCTTTAGTCGTTACCTTCTGTACACCATCGTTACGCTAAATGGTTTTCTTCCTTCCCTACCGTTCGGCACCAGCCTATGGTTTGGAAGAAGACTATCCAGTAAGCATAATAGGTGTACCCTCCTAAACCAAGGAGTACTCACATCTCGAGAGAAGATGACGATAAAAGACAACTGAATAATACCTTATTCTTTTTAAAGGTGAAATAGGAGCGGCGATGAAGTACGCGGTTTTGGTCATGAATGATATCAGTCGCAATTTACTTTGCCCTCTTTCTAATCCCTTTATTTTGTCTTTACATATTACCTTCTGCACACCCTACTTAGGCTAATTGGTTTTCTTCATTCCCTACCTTTCGGCACCAGCCTATGGTTTGGAATAAGACTATCCAATAGGCGTAATAGGTGTACTCTCCTAAACCAAGGAGCTCTCGCAACCTGAGAGAAGGTGATAATAAAAGACAACTGAATAAACCAATTCTATTTCTCCTGAACCTGGATCCATCCCCGAAGAAGTCCCTTCGAGTTCGTATATAACCATACGATGGATCTATCCAATGGAAGTGGATATCCGTAGTAATACGGGTGTTCTGAGAAATTCAAAGGGTAAAAGAAGGAGTGGCAATGACTTATGCAACTCAGACAATCCAAAAGCCAGTATTTTAAGAAGGTTCGGCCAACCTGGTCACTGAGTCATAGTCTAGGGTCGGTCAAAGGTCGCTGCCAAAGAGAGAGAGAGAAAAGAAACACTCTACGTGCACTCTAACCTAGATCAGAATGGTCATCATTTTATCTAATCCGGAAACCTCCCACTGTCCTGTCAAATTCTCCTCCAAACCTAAAGAAGAATCAATCGGGATCACCCGAAGAGTAAACCAACTCATCAGTGGGAATCGGGATCCAACTCTCATCGCATGTTAACGTGATGGAATGCATCCACGTTATTCATACTCCAGAAGGTATGCGCATACTTGGCAAGTTTCAGTTTCTTTAGAAACTCCCGATATCATTTTCTTGCCCCATGCTCTTATGACCTTGGCGTATGTCAACAAATCATAAGTCACATGTCAAGTTCTGCCCGTCATTATCTTGTTAATTTGAACCCACCCGTACATACCCTTGACGTATGCCAACAAGGTAATACGACTGTCCCAAACCAACTCATCTATCTATGCAACAAATGAATACCCAGCAGCTACCAAACACTATGCCTTGACGTATGCCAACAAACATAGCTTGAATACTACTGACCATCCATAAGAAACGACGGAGGGCTACGACTGGTTTTTGGCGAAAAACCTTTAACGTAGTGAACTTGATATCGCTGAAGGAACCTGATAGCTTTTTATAAAAATATAGTGGCGAAAACCTTTTGCTAAAGAGGTCATTCCCGGTGAAGGGATCTCGGCTCTTTCCTCATGGAATGAGGTGCAGGATATTCCACTGAACACCGCTATGCAAAGCAACTTGTAATCGACTATAGTAAAGTTATTACCCTGACGCAAACTTCTGTCCAAGGGGTCTTTCCCGATGAAGGGATATCAGCCCTTGCCTCATCGAATGAGGTGCTGGATATTCACACCGAATACCTCTATGCATAACAAAAAGAAACGTCTTTGTAACAACACTTTTTAAAATTGTTCCAACAACTCAAACAGGTTTGTTATACTTTGCATTGATCAGAATCAACGCAGTCCCATCAATCAATCACACCAGAAAAGAACGAAAATAAAATGTACGTATATGCCATCCGCATTCGTCACTGGGTCCCGTCATCACCCGTTAGGTTACTTAAGTAACGACAGCTACGTTAGCGCCCCGGCAGTCTACAGACGCCAAATGCGGAACAAAAAAACTTTTAACTGGCGCTATCGTATACTTTAACCCGGATCTTCCATTATTGCTAAACTAACAAACTGTAAAAGAGTGTAGGAATGTTATACCGAACGATCCGAGTCCTTCGTTCTTCAACCATCATCCCACGCTCCGTTGCGGCTACTCCGATCTCGTCGATCTCCGATCTCCTCGTCGAGGTGGCACCACATGATCGGTTCTTTAAATGGGCTCCCGCCTCTGACTCGAGGCAACTCGATCGTCAAGTTTGCTAAAAGAGACGACCAAGAATGATGTAGAGAATGAGTAGATGACTTTGTCTCACTTCGTCCAAGTCCGTGGACGATCGGTTAATGAAGTTGCCGTGGAAATCGGGTGATGGAATGAACTGTAAAATTCCATGCACCCCAAATACTATCATATCTTTTCTAACCGAAATGAAAACTCAAGTGAAAGTGTGAGAGAGAGAGGGGCCGGACTCTTATAGTGAAGAGGGAGGTGACCGTAGGAGAGGGGGGGTGACCACAAGCAAAAGATATTATGAACAAATATCTTAACCAATCCAAAACACATTAAAGCAAATGGTGATTCATATAAACACCTCATCTAGCCATTATTGAAACCATTAATGCACTAATGAGTCATATGCCTCATCATCACTTCTAGAAGCTTCTAGAATGATGACTCACCTTATCTGAAGAAAAGATAAATCCGTCTTTAACAGAATGTTAAAAGACGGCTGATAGAAAACTGAAAACTGGTAACTTCCAAAAGTGATCCTGAAACGAATTTCAGGATAACCCCGAAACTGTATAAATATACCCGCATTTGTATTACGACCGAATACAAATGCAACTGAGACAAAGATATTATACATACTCAATATAATACTCGGATCCGGCTTAAACCAAAGCCGACCAGTATCACCTGTCCGAAAATCGACACGTGCGTAAACGCACGTGCATTTTCCGAACCCTGCCATAAAACCATACGGCCTCTACAACGTTTCGCCCGAACTTGGGAAACTGTCTGTGGGGGGACTCTAATGACTCGTCAGCACCCTGGCAGTGGGTTTAACCATAAACCGTCAGCGGCACTAGCTATGCGTAACGGCTGCCCATGGACTGACCTCAAGGGTGGCCGAGGAGCGAACTCAAGGGAGACCGATGAGCGAACTCCTCCGAAAACCCTACTGAGCCTAACAGTGACAATGTATATACAGTCCGGTCCGTTCGTCAATGAGTATCGCATATCTGTCTAGGGGGCTAGCAACGTCAGACCCCCAATAGCAGTATAAGTCGTGTCGGAGTGAAGCCCAATTACACCCTGAGATACTACTGGAGTACCTACCAGTAAATCTCCTGCCATGGCCATGGACTTTGTGTAATGGCTCTCCTAGACACTGCACGACCTCGCCCCCAATACCGGGAGAGACGAATCCCCTGCCGATCCGCTCACGTGCCTCCATATGGCTCGGGACTGTACCCAAAAACTACCTGTTTGCACGACTCCTTTGAGCCGTGGTAGGGTAGAAATCAAAGCACAGTGGGAACTCACACGAGACAAATGACGACCTCAGGTCGATGAACTAACCTGTACACATGTCACCAGGGAACTGCTATCTGACGATAGGTATAGTACTAACTAGCAGATTCCCGGGGAGTCCTGTCCGGTGTACTCATAACCCAATGAGCACCTGTATACATCTTAGGTGATCCAACTGACACCAGTGGCTTGTGAGACCGGCCACCGCCCCTCGTCGGGGTCTCGACTGTACACACTAGTCTACTCCGGAGTATCGATGCCCTGTCTCGATACTCCCACGACTAGGGACCACAATTAAGGATATGCATATAAACTACCCAACTCTCACGTATATGATCGCCATCATACTGTTGGTAGTAAAGCAAGATCCTAAGGGCTCTATCAAAGTGTAACATGCAATCAGTCACCTGAACATGTACACGACTGATAAAGGCAAACCAGATAGCATACTATCATCTCGAGTAAGACTGTCCTACCGGGATAGGTCCTCCGCAATCATTGCAATCTCGTACCTGCGATCCAATAATTGACTATGAGGGCACTATCCCCAACACCATGCATATATAGTAAAGTTGTAGCCAGAAGTGCCGTATTCCTCGTCTTGTACGTGGATGACATTCTATTGATAGGAAATGACATTCCTATGCTACAATCTGTCAAAGGATTCTTGTCACACAGGTTCTCCATGAAAGACCTGGGTGATGCCTTTTACATTCTGGGGATCCGGATCTATCGTGATAGATCCAAGAGGATGTTGGGACTTTCGCAGTCCAGGTATATCGACACTGTACTGAAAAGATTCAGTATGGAAGAATCTAAGCGCGGTAATCTACCGGCTTGTCACGGAATCACCCTATCTAAAGAGATGTCTCCCAAGACTGATTTGGAAAGGGAACGCATGTCTATTATACCCTATGCTTCTGCGGTAGGCTCTATAATGTATGCGATGTTGTGCACCAGACCAGATGTAGCTTACGCACTCAGCGTGGTAAGCCGGTATTAGTCAGACCCAGGGGAGAAGCACTGGATAGCAGTAAAGAACATTCTCAAGTACCTGAGGAGGACTAAGGAGATGTTCTTGGTTTACGGCGGAAAAGACCTCAGGTTGGAGGCCTATGCTGATTCCGGCTTCCAGAGTGATAAGGACAATTCCAAGTCCATGTCTGGTTATGTCTTTACCCTCAATGGAGGGGCGGTGTGCTGGAAGAGCTCCAAGCAGGACACCGTTGCTGACTCGACGATGGAAGCAGAGTATATAGCTGCTTGCGATGCCGCAAAAGAAGCGGTATGGATGAAGAAGTTCCTGTTAGTAATATGTATGCCCTAGAGGCCATTACTGTACATACGATGTATATTGTAGTGGATGCTAGGACATATATAGGGAGGACTTTCTTGCTCGACATGATAGTATGCTATCTGGTTGTACTTTATCTTAACATGTACTCTGATTGTCTCTCTGTTACATGTTGATAAAGCCCTTAGGATATGTACTCGACTACTGGGACTATGATGAGATCATACTAGTGGGGCCACGGTAGTCGGCGAGTACATCCTATAACTGTTCCTAGTCGAGGGTGTATAGAGACAGGGCATCGATGCACCAGAGTAGACTAGCGTATACGCATCTTGACCCATATGATGGGCGATGGATGATCCCATATCCATCGGTGTTTGACATCAAGGATGGTGTACGGGTGCTCAGTGGAGACTGGGTACACTGGACGGACTCGCCGAGAACTCCCAGATGGTATTATACCATACGTCAGATGGCAGTTCTCCGGTGACACTGGTACAGAGTAGTCTGTTGACCCGAGATCGTCATAGAGTCTTGTGTGATTCCCATTGTGCTTTGATTTCCATCATACCACGTCCAAGAGGGCGTGCAAAAAGGTGGCTTTTGGGTACAGTCCCGAATCATATGGAGGCAATGAGCGATAGGAGGGGATTCGTCTCTCCCGGTATAGGGAGTTGATGTTGTGCTGTGTTCGATTGGCTATAACCGGAAATCCCTGGCCAGGGTTGCTGAGATTTACTGGTAAGTGTTATCAGTGGTTTCTCGAACTGTTATAGATCTCAAATCGACACGACTTATCAAGCTACTGGGGTCTGACGTTTACCACCCCTAGGCGAGATATGCGACATATCAGACGACGAGACCGGACTGTACGGGAGTGTTACTGTCTGGATCCACAGGAGAATATACAGGCTTGCTTGTTGATCTTCTGAGCGCTCAATACCTGGGTAGCTGTTACGTTTAGCTGACCGCTTGCAGCTTGTGGGTGTTTGATATGATCATCACCTACTGCCGGCGTATTGACGATTCTTTAGAGTCCTACACAGAGGTTTCTTGACTCAGGCAAAACGGAGTAGGAGCACATATGTGATATGTGCGGGACCGAGGATAATGCGGTATGTGATATCGTATTGTATTCTCGCGATATTTGATATCAGCCGGGTCATCGGATCAAGTGTTGATTCGATGAATCGGTACGGATAAATATTAGACGGTTATATGCGATATAGCCGGATTGTCGGATCAAGTGTTGATTCGATAATTTAATGTATAATAATATATGTGATATATTAAATTGCATTAACTAATATTTGCTCACTAAAAGATTCTTTTTCTCACTCGGGTAATACATTGATATATATGCGATATATGTTAATTGTATTATTTTATTTTGTTACGGTAAATATTATATATGTGATATATAATATTGTAACATGATATGATAACTAATGCAACTCGTTTAGTGGAGTTTAAACTTGATTAGGGTTCGGATTAGGGTTAATCTTTCTAGAAGCTTCTAGAAGGATTTGTTTTGTTTTGTGAAAGATATTTGTTCATGACTCATGCTTTAACTTTACCCAAAACCCTAACCCTAGTCAATTCTCTACAATGGTTAAGTGAACCATGGTTGCATTATTCTTCATATTAATCCTTTCTTATTCATCACAAAAGAGAATGGAACACTATTCTTCTTCTTCCTCCATTTTCTTTCATGGAAAAACCTTTCTTGATTTTTCCAAGTGATGAATAATAGTGAGAAAATGATAAATAAATAGAGCAAAATTACTACTTCATCATCCTCATCTTCCCTTGCCATTTAGATGAGGGTGTTCACATCATTTCATGAGTGTTAGCTTGTGTTAAAGAAACTTCGAGGTAGATCATCGTAGTATCGAATATCGGAAGCAAAGGTTGCATCATTCTCTTCGTGGAACCTCTCGAGAGCCCGGAACCCGATGATCGCAGCGAAGGAACCACAACACGGAGCATATGAAGTGAAGGACCGGATCTACAAAGGTTGTGATCCCTCTCACTTAGTGTTAAATTGTTTAGCATGTTGTTTTTCGCCTAATCTCTAGTTTAAAGTTCCGTATTCGGGTAGTTCGGCACGACTAAAATTTTATTCGGGCATGGTTGATGCCTCGTAGACCCTTGTGCGCGTGCTTAGCAACCCTACAGTGGTATCAGAGCCAAGCTAGAGGTTTAGGCGAAGTCTGAACGAAGTTTAAAGTCCGATCGAAACCCGAAACCCCGATATAACATGCTCTCTGGAAATTTTCTAAAAATTGGGATTTTTCCACATTAAAAATATCCAAAAATTACAGCAGGTTATTACAAGAATTACTGTGAAACACGTGAGCGTAATTCGCCCAACGAGGCGCGGAACCGCGGCCCCACCCCAGCATGTGCGGCGGTTCCGCGGCCACGTGGTCGATTTATGCCACGTGCTTTTCACAGTAACTCCTATTTAGTAATGTTGTAGTTTCTGGAAATTTTTATTTTTTATTATTCAACTGTTGAATTATCCAGGTTGTATTGGGGACTTAAAGTTTTGATCGGATATTATAACTTTGTTTAGTTTTATCCGGATAATTTTTTAGAAACTGTTAAAAAGTTCGAACGGATATCAATAACTCACTTTTTCCCCTGTCGGAAAATTTTTCAAAAGTTGGATTTTTCCTCGTGTTTAAGAATGTTCTAAGTCGTGCAAGTAACTCGATGGACCCTCTAGAAGACAACAAACCTTAACTCGATTATGTGACCGTCTTGAACTGCCCTTTGAACCTTAGGGTTTGGGGCAGTACGGCGTGCCACATGTGAGGCGTTGGTTTGACCCTTCTACGGCTGGACCATTGGTACTGTGGCATGTAATGGATGTTTTTAAACTGTTTTCAAGTGTTGAGATATATTGGGGAAATCTTGGGTACTTGACAATTCGATCGGAAAGTTTAACTTTTTCTATTTATCTGGAATGTGATACAATATTTGGAATCCACATGTAGTTATGAGATAACTAATTTGAATATTATAAACATAGCAGTTTAGTCTCAGCTGATCGGTTGCCACGGAATTTTGATGTGATCAAAAGTCCGTCGCAATCACGTAGGATACGCGGATACTCGCCGGGTAAACTTAATAGACAGCTACGCCCAATAGCCCCGACCAAGTGACTGTAGGAGAACCCTGTCGCCGAAAGCATCCGTTAGGGTGCTCGCGGTAGCGGTGTTCCGCCTTGGTGCACTTCGTCGACGGTATCGGGGGTGCGGCCGTCTACTAAAGTTTGCGACGAGCATTCGATCAGGACGTCGGGAATCTTGTTGAATTGCCCGACTTGGTATTGAAAAGAGTTTTCGATAAATGAGACTAAAATGCGGGGTTTATAATTGTTAGGCATGTGATGTCTAAGGAATTCATTTGGTTAGGCATGCGATGTCTAAAGAGGTTGCGGATTCCAACTGTTGTAGTTTTACACTTTCTTTTCTGTGACCGTAAGCGTAGTATGTGGTGTATCGCCGGCTTCTTTGCTATACATCAACGACAATCGGGATACGCATACTTGCTTACGTTGATGATATGAGATATTATATGTTGCTGTGATATGTTGTATTGGATCGTCGCGTTTGAATAGTCGGGGGTTTTATGTGAGATGAGAGTTTTTCTTTTTCATTCATGTAAAATTCATTTGTATGTAATATTCTTTTATTGGGGCACTTCCAGGTAGCGGAAGATGTCACCGTTGTATATTATTTACTTTTCCGCATTAGGTAGACCTAAGGCGGGGAGCACAAGTAACCGGGTTCTAGGGTCCAGTGGGAGACCATCTCGAGGAGTCGAGACCGGGTCTCCTAACCCTAGAATTGGCAGTGTTACTTGCCGCTCTCGTAGGGGTCTAGGGATGTGGGTTTGGCTATTCATCGCGACCGTGGAATCCGTGTTTTATACTGGCTCGTATTGAAAACACGGACGTCCTAGTATATCCAATATTTCATATATGTTTCTTCTGCTGCAATGTTCTGTGATGAGATCATATTACTGCCTGAGACGAATGTTTATATATTATATATATGAGATATATGTTATATTGCAGATTTCGTTTCAAAAGAGATGCTTATGAAGCATAATTAAAATGGGACTTCATTAATGAGATTAATGAATTAAAAGAAACCTAAGATGTTGTAGAAACTTGTTTATAAAAACTGGTAGCTACAGTTCTTGCTTTGCATAGCGGTGTTCCTTGTAGAACATCCAGCACCTTATTCGATAAGGAAAGGACCGAGATCCCTTCACCGGGAGTGACTCCTTTAGCAATAACTGGCAGATGCTACAAACTCGGTCTGTCTTTTGATTGCTTCTATAGTTCTTGCTTTGCATAGCGGTATATGTGATATATCCTGTACCTTATTCGATGAGGAAAGGGCCGACGATCCCTTCACCGGGAGTGACCCCTTTAGCAAAACTAGAAAAGCCTCAAAAACACTCCATTTAAAATCACTCGATTCTACAACGATATCAAGTTCATTACGCAAAGGGTTTTCTTAAAAACCTTTCGTAGCCCTCCGTCATTTCAGATAAGGACTGTTTAGTATTCGTGCTGCGTTTGTTGGCCTTTGTCAAGGCGTAGTGTGCGGTAGCTGAATAGTACTTATCCGCTTATGCATATGATGCAGATTGGATTAGGGTAGTCGTGCGACCTTGTTGGCCTTTGTCAAGGGCCGTGCGGGTGGGTTTAATACAATCAAGAAATGACGGGTTGAACTTGACTAGCAGCCTATGGTTTGTTGGCCTTTGTCAAGGTCATAGGACGCTTGGGGCAAAATATTATCGGGAATTTCAAGTGTTGGAATTTGCAATGAGATTGCATACCTTCTATGAGATAGTTGGATCCCGATACCCGCTGCGAGTAAGAGTTACTCCTGGGAGAGTTTTACACATTACAATTAGCCGATCAAGTAGGTGTCTAGAAAGGTGTTAACGGGGTTACGCCTCTGGAAAAACGAGGTTTTCATTAATTAGGTTCGTGCGAAAGCACGGGGGACCTCCCTCAAAGTACCGACACTGGCCTGGCTGAAAGATTGGCGAACTTGTAGCGTGTAATTAATCCCGGCTAGTCTTTCCTTTTAGGGTTTGAAGGAAGATTTGACTAAAACAGTGGGAGACATCCTGATTAGATATATTAGATAACCAATCTAATCTTGCAAGAGCATACGCTGAGTGTTTTCTTCTCTCTCTCTCCAGGTAGCGACCACATCACGCCTTAATCAAGATAATAAAACGGATATATTGACCGAACCCGCTTGTTATACTGAGCTGGGGAACGTTGGTCCCGCTCCAACTTATAATTGTTATAAGACAGAGCAGGAAATTGGGGAATACCAGATTTCCCGTGCCGCCCAAACGAAGAAAGTGCATGCTGATGCATCATCTTCGGGTGTGTTCATTACACAGAACTGTTTCTCAGTATCCTTTACGTCCTGGGTATGTGATACCGGATCAGGATCCCGTATATGTAATCTGTTACATGGGCTACAGAAAGGTAGAGAACTGAGAACGGGTGATAAGTTTCATGAGACAGAAAACGGTGCAAGTGTTGCAGCCAAGTCTGTTGGTCACTATCACCCTGTATTACCTGAATACATTGATTCTGAACAAATGTTATTAGATACCGAACCTGATATACAAAATCATATCAGTCTCTTTATTAGTAAAGAAAGGATATAATTTTGTATTGATTGGATAATGTTTTGAACATTTCCTATATCAAGAGTTGATCGGTTCAGGCACGTTATCTAAAAGCATTGACGTTCTAAATCAAACTACAGTTCTTAGTATACAGAACACACACAAGAGGAATAGTTCAGAAATGAACGAATCCTTCTTGAGGCATTGTAGACTAGGTCATATCAATGCGACCCGACTAGCTGAAGTTACATTTAGATGCATATTTAAATTAGTTTGAATTTACATCTTGTGAAACTTGCCGGTCATGTCACAAAGATAAGATGACCACAGCTCTGTTTATTGGAAACAGAGAAAGAGTTAGTGAACTTTTGGGATTGATACATGCTGATGTATGAAAGTCCCCTGTCTACACATGCCATGACCGGTTCTTTTTACTTCATTACGTTCTCTGATAATCTCTCAAGATTCAGACATGTGTTCCTGTTGAAACACAGGTCCGAACCTTTTGAGATATTCACAGAATATAAATTAGAAGTAGAGAACCAAAATACGGGTAAAAGTATTATGTCCTTTGATGAGATCAAGGAGGAGAATACTTGAGCACGGAATTCTTGGACTATTCTAAAGGAGAATGAGATTCTCTCTCAGCATTACTCCTCCGTATACACCATAGCACGATGGTATATCGGGGCGGAGCAATAACACCCTATGTGATATGGTGTGCTCTATGATGAGTACTACTGAGTTTCCTATTTCCTTTAGGGAGTTATGCACTTGTGAAGTTGCATACCTATTGAATAGGGTTCGAATCAAATCAGTTGCCTACCACTTCATATGTGATATGGAAATGGGAAGAGCCCATATCTTAAACTTGTTAAGATTTGGGGTTGTCCGGCCTATGTCTTAAAGCAAAATCCGGACAAGCTCGAGGCAAGGTCTGTTGTGTAGAACTGGAAAGGTTCCAGCTATACAAAATGCAGCTGATGATTTGGTTGAACCAAAGGATTCAACAGTTTCCAACGAACCTCAGCCTCTCCGCCGATCTATTAGGGTTCCTCACCCACCTGAGAGATACTTCGGTTTCTCTATGACAGTGGGAGTGAGGATTGCATCATGAGATGATGACCCAACTAATTTCGAGCTGGCCATCAGGAGTGGGACTCTGTAAGAATGGCTGGATGCTTATCGATCTGAGATGGAATCCTTATACACCAACAAAGTATGGACTTTGGTTGCTTTATCTGAAGGGTTAGATCCCCATCAGGAGCGAGTATATCTTGAGAAGATTACTTGGTGTACATGGAAAAGTTGAGACTTTCAAAGCTTTGCTTAAGTCCATCCAGATCCTACTTGCCACGGCTACATACCATGACTACGATTTCTGGTGGTTGGGTGTCATGACTGCTTTTCTAAATGATGTTTTAGAAAAGAGTGTCTATAAGTACACAGCCAGAGGGCTTCGTAGAAAGTGGGAGCAGCGGAAATGTGTGCAAGATGTTTTATATGATAAAGCAGGCATCGCGGAGTTGGAACATCTGTTTTGATGTGGTAGTCAAAGAGTTTGACTTCATCAAAATGGTAGATGAACCTTGTATATACAAAAAGGTAGTAGAGAGTATGGTGGTGATCTTCGTAGAGTACGTGGATGACATACTCTTGATAGGGAAAGAGTTTCCTATGCTACGCTCGGTCAATCTCCGCTTATCACAAGGATTCTCCATATAGGATCAAAGTGATACCTCCTAAATCCTGGGTTTTAGATCTATGAGATAGATCTAATTGGATGTTAGGATACTCACTAGTTGTAGTGAGATGGTATCAATCGATCCTGGGGAGAATCACTGGAATGGTTCCAGAGTGATAAGGACGACTGAATGTCAGTCGAAGGCTTGTCTATACCCTCAGTGGAGGGACGGTATGTTGGAAGAGTTCCAAGCTAGATACTGTGACATACTAGACGATTAGAGGCAAGATACATCGTTACCAAGGATGCTACCAAAGAGGCAGTCTGGATATTTATAAGTTCATAAGATGAACTTCGTTCCTACCATTGTGCGACAATGGAGTTGTGGCTTAAGCCAAGGAACTACCGTCCCATCAGAAATCCAGAAATAATTCTTAGGCAGTATCACCTGATCATGGAGATGGTTGATCTCCAGGGAGATCGAGGTTAGGAGAGTAGATACAGAGGACAACAGCGCGGATCCACTCACAAAGGCCTTTTTCCCAGTAGAGACTTTTATGGGATGGTTGAGTATGAGATACTTCAACCGCAGCTAATTGTTGGGTATGCGATACCATAACAGATGGCCCTAGTGCATGTGGGAGATTGTTAGTAATATGTATGCCCTAGAGGCCATTATTGTACATACGATGTATATTGTAGTGGATGCTAGGACATATATAGGGAGGACTTTCTTGCTCGACATGATAGTATGCTATCTGGTTGTACTTTATCTTAACATGTACTCTGATTGTCTCTATGTTACATGTTGATAAAGCCCTTAGGATATGTACTCGACTACTGGGACTATGATGAGATCATACTAGTGGGGCCACGGTAGTCGGCGAGTACATCCTATATCTGTTCCTAGTCGAGGGTGTATCGAAACAGGGCATCGATGCACCAGAGTAGACTAGCGTATACGCATCTTGACCCATATGATGGGCGATGGATGATCCCATATCCATCGGTGTTTGACATCAAGGATGGTGTACGGGTGCTCAGTGGAGACTGGGTACACTGGACGGACTCGCCGAGAACTCCCAGATGGTATTATACCATACGTCAGATGGCAGTTCTCCGGTGACACTGGTACAGAGTAGTCTGTTGACCCGAGATCGTCATAGAGTCTTGTGTGATTCCCACTGTGCTTTGATTTCCATCATACCACGTCCAAGAGGGCGTGCAAAAAGGTGGCTTTTGGGTACAGTCCCGAATCATATGGAGGCAATGAGCGATAGGAGGGGATTCGTCTCTCCCGGTATAGGGAGTTGATGTTGTGCTGTGTTCGATTGGCTATAACCGGAAATCCCTGGCCAGGGTTGCTGAGATTTACTGGTAAGTGTTATCAGTAGTTTCTCGAATTGTTATAGACCTCAAATCGACACGACTTATCAAGCTACTGGGGTCTGACGTTTACCACCCCTAGGCGAGATATGCGACATATCAGACGACGAGACCGGACTGTACGGGAGTGTTACTGTCTGGATCCACAGGAGAATGTACAGGCTTGCTTGTTGATCTTCTGAGCGCTCAATACCTGGGTAGCTGTTATGTTTAGCTGACCGCTTGCAGCTTGTGGGTGTTTGATATGATCATCACCTACTGCCGGCGTATTGACGATTCTTTAGAGTCCTACACAGAGGTTTCTTGACTCAGGCAAAACGGAGTAGGAGCACATATGTGATATGTGCGGGACCGAGGATAATGCGGTATGTGATATCGTATTGTATTCTCGCGATATTTGATATCAGCCGGGTCATCGGATCAAGTGTTGATTCAATGAATCGGTACGGATAAATATTAGACGGTTATATGCGATATAGCCGGATTGTCGGATCAAGTGTTGATTCGATAATTTAATGTATAATAATATATGTGATATATTAAATTGCATTAACTAATATTTGCTCACTAAAAGATTCTTTTTCTCACTCGGGTAATACATTGATATATATGCGATATATGTTAATTGTATTATTTTATTTTGTTACGGTAAATATTATATATGTGATATATAATATTGTAACATGATATGATAACTAATGCAACTCGTTTAGTGGAGTTTAAACTTGATTAGGGTTCGGATTAGGGTTAATCTTTCTAGAAGTTTCTAGAAGGATTTGTTTTGTTTTGTGAAAGATATTTGTTCATGACTCATGCTTTAACTTTACCCAAAACCCTAACCCTAGTCAATTCTCTACAATGGTTAAGTGAACCATGGTTGCATTATTCTTCATATTAATCCTTTCTTATTCATCACAAAAGAGAATGGAACACTATTCTTCTTCTTCCTCCATTTTCTTTCATGGAAAAACCTTTCTTGATTTTTCCAAGTGATGAATAATAGTGAGAAAATGATAAATAAATAGAGCAAAATTCCTACTTCATCATCCTCATCTTCCCTTGCCATTTAGATGAGGGTGTTCACATCATTTCATGAGTGTTAGCTTGTGTTAAAGAAACTTCGAGGTAGATCATCGTAGTATCGAAGATCGGAAGCAAAGGTTGCATCATTCTCTTCGTGGAACCTCTCGAGAGCCCGGAACCCGATGATCGCAGCGAGGGGACCACAACACGGAGCATATGAAGTGAAAGACCGGATCTACAAAGGTTGTGATCCCTCTCACTTAGTGTTAAATTGTTTAGCATGTTGTTTTTCGCCTAATCTCTAGTTTAAAGTTCCGTATTCGGGTAGTTCGGCACGGCTAAAATTTTATTCAGGCATGGTTGATGCCTCGTAGACCCTTGTGCGCGTGCCTAGCAACCCTACAGTTCCTAACAGAACTTCAGGTGGTTCCTACCATAGTTGATCCAATACCTCTGTATTGCGACAACAACGGAGCTATAGCTTTAGCGAAGGAACCAAGGTCCCATCAGAAGTCCAGACACATCTTAAGGCGGTATCACCTGATCAGGGAGATCATTGATCGTCGGGAGATCGAGGTTCGGAGAGTTGCTACTAAAGAGAACATTGCTGATTCATTCACGAAGGCCCTACCTCAGATTCAGTTCGAGAGGCTACTCGAGATCATTGGTCTTCGATATGCCAGTACATGGCCCTAGTGCAAGTAGGAGATTGTTAGTGTATATGCCCTAGGGGCCATTATTGTATCATACTAGTTTGTATATTACTTAATGGAAGCTTGGGATATTCACATGTATATAACAGTCTTGCTAAACATGGTAGTATGCTACTTGGTTTTTCTATCTTAATATATGAGTATACGTATTGATAGAGCTCTTAGGATCTTGCTTGACTACCAGCGTTGTGATGGCAGTCACACTAGTGGGGGCTGGGTAGTCAACAAGCACATCCTTATTCAGGTTCCTAGTCGTTGGATTATCGAGACAGGGCATCGATACTCCGGAGTAGACTAGTGTGTACGCTTCTCATCCCAGTTGGGGAGATGGTCTGTCCCACAGCCATCAGTATGTCGTACTGGAGATAGTATGCAGGTGCTCGTTAGGTTACGGGTACTCCGGACAGGACTCACAGGGAACTGTTGGTTGGTTTTATACCAGTCGTCAGTGAACAGTTCCCAGGTGACATGAGTACAGCATAGTCCGCAGACTTGACACTGCTACTTCGCCTCGAGTGTTTCCCACTGTTCTTAGATTGCTACCCTACCACGGCTCAAAGGAGTCATGCAAACAGGTAGCAGTTGGGTGCGGTCCCGAGCACTTGGAGGCAGTGGCGGTTAGACAGGATTCGTCTCTCCCGGTATTGGGGGTTGATATCGCGCTGTGTCAGAGAGCCATTACGCAAAGTCCCTGGCCAGGGCAAGCGAGATTTGCTGGTAGGTTCCAGTAGTTTCTCAGGTTGTAATGGGCTTCGCTCTGACACGACTTATACCGCTATTAGGGGACTGACGCTTGCCGCCCCTAGGCCCAATATGCGATAGTTTTAGACGAACAGACCGGACTGTACGGAGATTGTCACATCAGACTCAGTAGGAGTTCGGATGGGTTTCCTCATCGGCCTTCTTATCGACATCTACCTGGGGACCGTTGCGTACAGCTAGTGCCGCTTGCGGTCTGTGGTTAAACCCACTGCCAGCGTAGTAGTCGAGTCTCTGGAGTCCCACACAGAGAGTTTCCCTACTCCAGGAGAAACGATATAGAGGTCGTATGGTTTTACGACAAGGGTTCGGACGCATACGTGTGTTTACGCACGTACGACATCCGGACAGTTTTTACTAGCCGGCTTTGGTTTAAGCCAGTTTCTAGTATCCGGTTATTGGATTTATACAGTCTAAAGTTTTTCCGTGTTTTCACGGATAAGAGGGGCGTTCTCGTAATTGCGCGTGAAGCTTCTAGAAGATGGTGACTTGGGGGTTAAGGTGGCATATGCATTAAATGGGATTAGTGAGTCAAATGTGTGATTCATCCATGTCATTAATGCATCATAAATGCTTAATGACTCATGGAGATGAATCACCCTTTGATATTTATCAAGCATGGTTGTAAATCCTTTATTTTCTTTTATTGGATAAATAATAATGCTTGATATATATTATGATACATCATTATCTCATCTCATTCTTTTTCTCACTTTCTCTCTCCTCAAGCTCTCCCTCTTCAAACCCTAATCCTCCCCTCTTATGTGTTGAGTACAAGGATTAGATTAGACTACTTAATCCTTAACCATTCTCTATATCACCTAGGTTGCTTAGATTAGCGATTTAAGAAACCTAGTTACCTCTAGTTTGAGGTGAAGCTTGTAGTAAAGCTCTCGGGCGGATCTTCTACTACTTAGAGAAGGCCGGAGAAGACGTGGAGAACGACCAGATGAAGGACTCGGTTCTACAGGTGTAATCACTTTTCATAGTAGTTGTTAACTCCTATGTTTGTTGTTAATTATTGTTTATGCAAAGATTCTCGGTTAGTCGATGTTTACGCTTTAAACAAGATCGTTTTTTATTTTTCCGCCTCCCCGCAAGACGTGGGGTGTTGTACATCGACTTACACTCCGGAGTATCGATGCCCTATCTCGATAGTCCTATGACTAGGGACCTGCATAAGGATGTGCTTGTGGATTACTGTAACGTTTTGAAAATCGTTTCGGAGGAATTTCGAAAAAACGGTAAAATAAGGGGGTTTTCTGTAAAAAGTCAAAATACAAATATCTTATTATAAAAAGTAAATATACATATTCTAGATATGTTATTGCTATTATTTGGTGTTTATTGAGCCGCTGGTGAAATTTCAAATTTTCTGGAAAAAAATATTATTTTATTATTATTTTAAGCCGTCACTAATACATTTAATTAGGGAAAATTACAAATTAGAATGAGTTGAAAAAAATTTTGTGCATCATAAAACATTAAATAAAATTTTATCATGTGGTTTTTGGAACGAAATTATTTGCCAAAACGGTTTAGAAATTATTGAAGAAAAAAAGGCTTTTTTTTAGCGTAAATGGATGTTTGGGGTATTATATTTATCATTTTTCATCACCCCACACCCGTACCCACATCCACACACTCCCATTTACTCCTCCCCTTGAAGAATTCAGCAGCCCCATTTTCATTTCCCCACTTGAATTTCAAAGGAAAGAAATGAAAGAAAAGAAAAGAAAATGGAGAAATGAGGTGGACCTTTGACCTTGAATTGACTTTGACTTCTCCCCCCCACTTTCTCTACCTCCCTCTCTCTCCTCTCCCCCTCCCATTTCCAGCCGAAATCCCCTCCTACAGCAGCAACAGCCCCCCTCCATTTTCCCTTCTCTTTTCTCTTCAAACTTCATCAAAAATTGCCTCAAATCCATCAAAAAAAATCCCAAAACCCAAATCCGACTCCTACCCATTTTAGCTTAGCCCGTATAGCATGGATCTTTATGAAAAGAGAGCATTTTGGGAGGCCATGGATGCTTGTGGATCTTCAAATGTTTTTGGGTATAATTCTAAAACATTTTTTGCCTAATTTGTTACTAATTTCTTAAAGCTAAACTACTTAAGTGTTAATTAGGCTTAAGTTGCAAGTTTTGAAATTCAAGTTAGGAATTCGAATGCAAGTTAAGGTTTTATAAAATTGGTGTATGGTTGTGTGTTATACTTAGGCTTTTTGTCATGTTAATACAAGATTAGTAGCTTGTGCTAATGGTTAGTTTAAAAATTGTGTTAATTTGCTACAGAAGCTTACTAGGTTTTTGAAATTGGTTAAATACTTGGGATTAAAAATGTGTTTAGGTTTTTCATGACTTCATTAACTTTATTAAGTGCGTTTTAATGCTTTAGATCATGCAAATCTAATCTAGATTGTAGTTTGTGCATTTTTGCTTTGAAATTGTTAAATTTTAGGTATTTTGTAAACTAGAATATTAGGGTTTTTGGAATTTAATGAGATTAAATTCCGGGAATGGTTTATATGACTTATTTAAGATATTTAATAAGTATATTGGCCGCTACATTCATTTAAACGTCATGTTTTGTACAAAAAAGGCGAATTGTGCATGCTAGATTTTCGGAAAAATGACTTTTTAATTGAAATTGGGGTTTTTGTGAGTTTTAACCAAGTTTATATTAAAGTTAGTGTTCGTGAATGTGAAAATGAGTGTGATTGGATTTTTCTCGATGGTTTGACGTTTGTACATCGACATCGAGAGTTGGTTTGACTATTCTTGCTTGCGTATGCGATAGGTTTGGACCTATGCGTGATACGCGTGCCGATTTGATTTTCGTATGCCGTTTCGATTTCGAATTTAGTTTTAATGCGATATGGTGCGTTATGATATGTAGGTAACCCCATGTGGACTTCAAGACGACAAGCAAGCACGTGGCGACGTCGGCACCGGCGGGCGAGGACCAGGTGAGTAGATTTATATCTACAGGGAGAAGTCGGGTGGATGGCGTATAACACCCCCGCAATTCGTGGTGATGTATACGAATACGTATACACACATATATATATTGTTTATATATTGTTTGAGTATATTGATGATAATATGGATATTTGGTGTTCTTGGATGATTTAGTGTCGCGAAACCCTAGAGTAGTGGTCGCACTACACATGCACACACCAACCCATACTTGCATCCTTTCTTCCTTCTTTTGTGCTTTACGGAAAATATAGTTATGTGTTCACATGGGTATGGGACTATGTGTTCACATACGGATTTGAGGATGATATTTGGGTTTGAGATGAGTCGATGAGATTTGTATTGAGGTTGTGAATTCGGTGACATAGCAGGGTTCGTATTTGAGATACGACATGACGTTGTAGCGGGTCCTTGACGTAGTGTTTCACACACGTCCATGCATACTTAGGCGGTATCAGTATTGTACAAGACATAGGTCAGTACCCTAGACTATGATCTTGGATAAAGAGGATACTAGGTGAATAGTAGGATGAATGTGATATTGACCCGTACCCAGATTTGGGATGCCGTACGACGGATTTACGTACGAGCTATATTTTGATGATTGATCCGCACTCTTGACTTGGGATGCCTGCTTATAGATATGGTATCGAATATGATATTATTGAGGCGGGATCACCGACTAATATATAAACAGGTATGTATATGGATCGACTCAGATGTTAGGCGGTTTCCTTACCTGTAGTTCAGCTTGTTAGTTCAGCCATATAGTTTAGTGTAGTTGTTAGATCAGATTAGACTCCTACCTATTTCAAAACTAGCGGATCGTGGGTATTTTAAAAGACAGGTCAAGGGATCTACGGATATTTCAAAAGACGTATCCTTTCTTAAAAACCACCGTAGCCCTATTTTCAAAACCCCGCGGTTCGTGTTATTTCAAATGGCACCATTTGTAGGACTTATATTAGATTAATGCAGATTAGTTATAGTTGCGTCTAGTTTTTAGCTCCCGCTCATTTTGGTTGCTCGCTCCGCATCACATATTTACATTGTTATTTCATATTGCATTGTTGACATTATGCTGTTAGGACACCAGCACCATTACCGATGATGCTTATGTACCACATACACTTACTTGCCGGCTTACACACATCTTCATCGGTAATTGCTGTTAGTGTTTATGCCCTAGAAGGCCATTACTGTATCATACTAGCTTGTATATTACTTAATGGAAGCTTGGGATATTCACATGTATATAACAGTCTTGCTAAACATGGTAGTATGCTACTTGGTTTTTCTATCTTAATATGTGAGTATACGTATTGATAGAGCTCTTAGGATCTTGCTTGTCTACCAGCGTTGTGATGGCAGTCACACTAGTGGGGGCTGGGTAGTCTACAAGCACATCCTTATTCAGGTCCCTGGTCGTTGGATTATCGAGACAGAGCATCGATACTCCGGAGTAGACTGGTGTGTACGCTTCTCATCCCAGTTGGGGAGATGGTCTGTCCCACAGCCGTCAGTACGTCGTACTGGAGATAGTATACAGGTGCTCGTTAGGTTACGGGTACACCGGACAGGACTCACAGGGAACTGTTGGTTGGTTTGATACCAGTCGTCAGTGAACAGTTCCCAGGTGACATGAGTACAGCGTAGTCCGCAGACTTGACACTGCTACTTCGCCTCGAGTGTGTCCCACTGTTCTTAGATTGCTACCCTACCACGGCTCAAATGAGTCGTACAAACAGGTAGCAGTTGGGTGCAGTCCCGAGCACTTGGAGGCAGTGGCGGTTAGACAGGATTCGTCCCTCCCGGTATTGGGAGTAGATATCGTGCTGTGTCAGAGAGCCATTACGCAAAGTCCCTGGCCAGGGCAAGCGAGATTTGCTGGTAGGTTCCAGCAGTTTCTCAGGGTGTAATGGGCTTCACTCCGACACGACTTATACCGCTATTAGGGGACTGACGCTTGCCGCCCCCCTAGGCCCGATATGCGATAGTCTTGGACGAACGGACCGGACTGTATGGAGATTGTCACATCAGACTCAGTAGGAGTTCGGATGGGTTTTCTCATCGGCCTTCTTATCGACAACTACCTGGGGACCGTTACGTACAGCTAGTGCCGCTTGCGGTCTGTGGTTAAACCCACTGCCAGCGTAGTAGTCGAGTCTCTAGAGTCCCACACAGAGAGTTTCCTACTCCAGGCGAAACGATATAGAGGTTGCATGGTTTTGCGACAAAGGGTTCGGACGCATACGTGCGTTTACGCGCGTACGACTTTTCGGACAGTTTTTACCAGTCGGCTTTGGTTTAAGCCAGTTACTGGTATCCGGTTATTGGATTTTTACAGTCTAAAGTTTTTCCGTATTTTTGCGGATTGGAGGGGCGTTCTCGTAATTGTACGAGAAGCTTCTAGAAGATGTGACTAAGGAGGTTTCTTTTGGATAAGAGAGTGAGTCATGGTGGTGATTCATTCACTTCATTAATGCACATTTATTGCTTAATGACTCATGCTAATGAATCACCACAAGATATTTTATGAAGCATGCTTATTCATTTCATTTATTGATTATTCTTTAAAAAGAATGCTTCATAATATATTATGATACACTCTCTCTCCTCTCATTATCTTATCTCACATTCTCTCTCCTCAAGCTCTCATCTTCAAACCCTAATCCTTAATCCTCATGTGTTGAGATCAAAGGATTAGTTAGACTAAACAATCCATAACCCTCACTCTATATCATCCTTTCATCTTTGATTAGCAATCAAAGTTGATTAGTTACCTCAAGTTAGAGGTTTAGCTTGGTGTTTTGCTCTCGGGTGGATCGTCTACTACCTAGAGAAGGTCGAGGAGAACAAAGGAGGACACAAAGAAGAAGGACCGGTTTCATTAGGTATAATCCCTAATCACTTGTGAAAAGAAACTCATTGAATACGGTTATTTATAGTTTAGCTTCGATTCAAGCGGTTAGTCGATGTTCGTTGTTTAAACTTGATAAGTTTTGAAAATTCCGCCTCCCCATAAGTACTGGGGTGAAGTACATCGACTTACAGTGGTATCAGAGCCTCGCTAAACACTAAATAACTTAATCGCAAATTTGTACGAATTTCGAACGGAAAAACGAAACCGGAAAACCTTAAAAAATACTAGTTTCTGTCGAATTCAAAACGATGTCAGAAAATTTTTCAGGTGTGTTCAGAGAGCTAGAAAGGAGTCCAGGAGAACACCCAAGAAATTCGAGCCCATGAATCGGCAACTCGGCCGCGGAAGCGCGGCGGATCGGTGGGATCCGCCGCCCTTCCGCGGCGCTTTGGCCGAGTCATGGACTCGTCTTTCTTGTGTGGGTCCCCTGTGACATTTGGGGTTTTCTGGAATATTTAATTATTGCTCAGGTTACTGTTTAACAGAGCAGATTTTGGAGCAATATTGATGTTGTTTATTCGATCGAATTGTACAGTATTTGCGTATTGGATTATATCTGTGATTGTTTAATGTGTTCGTAAACCTCCCCCAACTGCTAGTATGTCGGTTGGCAGGGGGTTGCACATTTCTGAAATGGTTATATCTGTTTGTGCATATAAACTGTATTGGACTGTTGTGGTGTATAGCCGGGGTTAGCAATGGGTTATTGATTAATTCATTTGTTGTAAATGTAATTTGTTGTAATATTATTTTCGCGGGGCACTTCCAGGTTGCGGTTGTAGCCACTGTTGTATTATTTCATTTTACTGTTTTTGCTCCTAGGACTGACCCAAGGTGGGGTACACAGACTGCCGGGTGGGTAGTTTGCCGTACCCGTAGGGGTCGAGGGTGGGGTAAACGGCTATTCATCACAACTGTGTAATCTGTCTTTTCTTGCAGGCTCAAAAGAAATACAGATTGCTTGCAAATCCAATATTGTTTATCTGTGTTCTGGAATGAATATCATTGCGTCAGACGAATGTAAAATATCTATATTTATGATAGCTATTTAGACGCCACTTATGTTTTACACCCGCGCTAGCCCAGCCCCCGCTCTGTCGTTAGTTAAGTAACCTAACGGGTGATGACGGGACCCCGTGGCGAATGCGGATGGCATAAGAGGACGTTGTATTTTCGTTGTTTTCTGCAATGATAGGTTAATGATGGGACGCATTATCTATAATGCAAAGTAAAACAAACCAAAGTTTAAATCGTTGGAACAATTTAAAAGAAACCACTCGGTTATTTTTAAAACAGATATTTTTAAATGCGGAGTCTTAACCACTCCTTTTAAAAGCTATCAGGTTCCTTCGGTTATATCAAGTTCACTACGTTCACGGTTTCGCCAAAACCAGTCGTAGCCCTCCGTCATTTCATTTGGGTATTCAGTAGTATTCAAGCTATGCAGTTTTGGCCAACGTCATGGCATAGTGTTTGGTAGCTGCTGGATATTCATTTGTTGCATAGATAGATGAGTTGGTTTGGGACAGTCGTATTATCATTTGGCCAACGTCAGGGATATATACGGATGGGTTCAAATTAACAAGATAATGATGGGTAGAACTTGACATGTGACTTATGACATTTTGACCAACGCCAAGGTCATAAGAGCATGGGGTAAAAACTTAGATCGGGAATTTCTAAAGAAACTGAAATTTGCAAAGAGATGCATACCATTTTGAGTTTGATGAATGTTGGTAGCATTCCTACAGCATTATCAGACGATGATATTTGGATCCCGATCCTACTGTGAGTATATGCTACTTATCAGGATATTCGTCGCTTAACGATCAATGCTATAAACCTAGTAGGTGTCCAGAAAAGTGTCAGCGGGGTTACGCCCCCAGAGAAAAGAGGTTATTTAATTAAGGAACTTCGCGAAAGCGTTGGAAAACCTCCCTCGAAGTATCGACACCGGCCTGGCTGAACGGTTAAGCAAGTATTGTACGGTGAGAATAGTCTTGGCTAATTCTTCTTTTATGGTTTGAGGAAGGATTCGAGAAACAGTGGGAGCCATCCAGTTTAGATAAACTAAAAACCACTCTAAACTTGCAAGAGCATCATGCTAAAGAGTTTTCTTCTCTCTCTCCTAATTGCAGCGACCCTGAAAATGACTGGACTTAAGTTACTTTTAGAGAAAAATATACTGACGGGGCCAAACTATAAAGATTGGCTGCGGAATGTCAAGATGGCTTTGACCTATGACAAACTGGGGTACGTCCTCACCGCTACAGCACCTGCTGTCCTTGGTCCGAAATCCAGCAATGCGGATAAGGAAATCCGCAAAACCTGGGATTTAGATTGCGCGAGAGCCAAGTGCATCGTGCTTGCCTCGATGAATAATGAACATCAGAGGAGGCACGAGGATATGTCCCTAGATGGCATATTTCTCCATACAAAGGAACTTTATGGAGAGCAATCTCGTATAGCAAGATACGAGACCTCTAAGAAATTGTTTCGAGCGAGGTTGGCTGTCGGGTCATCGGTAGGTGAACATGTCCTACAGATGATCGGCTATATTGAAGAGCTCGCGGACCTTGGGACGACTTTGGATAATGAGCTCTATACAGACCTTGTTCTCTAGTCCCTTCCTCCCACCTACGCCCAGTTTATCCTCAACTTCAATCTTCAAGGAAAAGAAGTTGAACTTGCGGAACTCCTGAACATGTTAAAGGAGTGCAGAGGGCACCTTGCAGAAGGCAAGGGAAACACCCGCTATGTTTGTTGGCGGTTCATCTTCTTCCGGGTCCAAGGCTAGGGCCAAAGGAAGGAAGAAGAAGGCCGCACCCAGACCTAGAGGAGGTGTTAGTAAGGTGGGAAAGAAGGGAAAGAAAAAGTTTACAGCACCGGTAGTTGGCCTGGATGAGTGCTTCCATTGTCACAGGAAAGGGCACTGGAAGAAGGATTGCAAGGCGTGGAACGCCAAGAACCAGGAACCGAAGCAAGCTGTGGCTTCGACTTCAGGTGTGTTTGTAATTGAGAATTGTCTGTCGATCAACTCTACTTCCTGGGTATTGGATACCGGATCAGGATCTCATATTTGCAATTCTTTGCAGGCACTGAGAAACCGTAGAGTGCTGAAGGAAGGTGATATGATCCTCAGGGTTGCTAACGGAGCTAGCGTGGGAGCTGCGTCCGTCGGGGATTATCACCTAGGATTGACGAGTGGACACATTTTGGTTTTACATAACTGTTATTTTGTACCCAGCTTAACGTGTAATATCATATCAGTTTCCTTGTTATCAAATAAAGGTTATGATTTCACGTTTGTAAGAGATGTTGTCAACATCCACCTTAATCATGGTTTGATTGGGTCCGGTACTCTAAATAACGGCATATATGTGTTAAACCAACTCCAAATTTTCAATGTCCAGAACACACTAAAAAGAAAGTCTCCAGATTTAAATAAAGCTTTCTTATGGCATTGTAGACTGGGTCACATCAATGAGAGAAGGTTGACTAAGTTGCATAGAGAAGGATATTTGGACACGTTCGAATATCAAACCTATGACACTTGTCAATCTTGTCTCAAAGGAAAGATGACAAAGACTCCATTTACTGGACAAGGAGCAAGAGCGAGCGAGCTCTTAGGACTCATACACAGTGATGTATGTGGACCAATGTCTACACATGCAAGAGGTGGTTATTCCTACTTCATTACTTTTACAGATGATTTCTCTAAGTATGGATATGTTTTCTTAATGAAGCATAAATCAGAGGCCTTTGAGAAATTCCTGGAATTCAAGAGTGAAGCGGAAAACCAAACAGGCAAAAGTATTAAGACACTGAGATCTGATCGAGGTGGAGAATACTTAAGTGCCGAGTTCCTAGGTTACCTAAAAGAGAAAGGAATTCTCTCTCAGCTTACTCCTCCATACACTCCACAGCACAACGGTGTATCGGAGAGAAGGAATCGAACCCTATTGGATATGGTACGATCCATGATGAGTAATACTGAGTTACCGCGATCTTTCTGGGGATATGCGCTAGAATCAGCGGCATATATTTTGAACAGAGTTCCAACCAAAACTGTGCCTACCACACCATATCAGATGTGGAGTGGGAAGAAACCCTATCTTCAGTATGTAAGGATTTGGGGATGTCCAGCTTTTGTAAAAAAGCAGCATGTGGACAAGCTCGAGGCACGATCAGTACTGTGTAAGCTTGTAGGATATCCAAAGAACTCCAAGGGATATTGCTTCTATTACGCAGAGGAACAAAAGGTTTTTATTTCTCGTAAAGCCCATTTTTTAGAACAACAAGTTTTAGAAAAGGATACAAATGGGAGCGAAATAGAACTGGAAGAAATTCCAGAACCACAAGCTGCTACTGAAATTTTGGTAGAACCAGAGGTTCAAGAAGAACAGAACATTCCCGCACCCCTCCGCAGGAGTAGTAGGCCGTCTCATCCGCCTGAGAGATACTACGGTTTTCTCATTGACGGGGATAGAGAGGATTGCATCATAGATGATGATGAACCTACTGACTTCCAGCAGGCCATCCAGAGCGGCGACTCGGTACGATGGCTAGATGCAATGCGGACCGAAATGGAGTCCATGTACACCAACAAAGTATGGACTTTGGACTTTGCTCCAGATGGGGTAAAACCCATAGGATGCAAATGGATCTTCAAGAAAAAGATTGGTGTAGATGGACAGGTGGAAACCTATAAGGCTAGACTTGTTGCAAAGGGTTTTCGTCAAAGACCTGGTTTGGACTATGACGAAACTTTTTCTCCAGTGGCTATGCTCAAATCCATTCGGGTCCTTCTTGCTATTGCTGCCTTCCATGATTATGAAATCTGGCAGATGGACGTAAAGACGGCTTTTCTGAATGGAAATTTAGAAGAGAGCGTCTATATGGATCAGCCAGAGGGTTTCAATCAGAGTGGGAGCAGCGGGAAAGTATGCAAGCTGCTTAAGTCCATTTATGGACTAAAGCAGGCATCGCGGAGTTGGAACATCTGTTTTGATGAGACAGTCAAAGAATATGACTTTATCAAAAATCCAGATGAACCGTGCATATATAGTAAAGTTGTGGCCAGAAGTGTCGTATTCCTCGTCTTGTACGTGGATGACATTCTATTGATAGGAAATGACATTCCTATGCTACAATCTGTCAAAGGATTCTTGTCACACAGGTTCTCCATGAAAGACCTGGGTGATGCCTCTTACATTCTGGGGATCCGGATCTATCGTGATAGATCCAAGAGGATGTTGGGACTTTCGCAGTCCAGGTATATCGACACTGTACTGAAAAGATTCAGTATGGAAGATTCTAAGCGCGGTAATCTACCGGCTTGTCACGGAATCACCCTCTCCAAAGAGATGTCTCCCAAGACTGATTTGGAAAGGGAACGCATGTCTATTATACCCTACGCTTCTGCGGTAGGCTCTATAATGTATGCGATGTTGTGTACCAGACCAGATGTAGCTTACGCACTAAGCGTGGTAAGCCGGTATCAGTCAGACCCAGGAGAGAAACACTGGATAGCAGTAAAGAACATTCTCAAGTACGTGAGGAGGACTAAGGAGATGTTCTTGGTTTACGGCGGAAAAGACCTCAGGTTGGAGGCCTTTGCTGATTCCGGCTTCCAGAGTGATAAGGACGATTCCAAGTCCATGTCGGGTTATGTCTTTACCCTCAATGGAGGGGCGGTGTGCTGGAAGAGCTCCAAGCAGGACACCGTTGCTGACTCGACGATGGAAGCGGAGTATATAGCTGCTTGCGATGCCGCAAAAGAAGCAGTCTGGATGAAGAAGTTCCTAACAGAACTTCAGGTGGTTCCTACCATAGTTGATCCAATACCTCTGTATTGCGACAACAACGGAGCTATAGCTTTAGCGAAGGAACCAAGGTCCCATCAGAAGTCCAGACACATCTTGAGGCGGTATCACCTGATCAGGGAGATCATTGATCGTCAGGAGATCGAGGTTCGGAGAGTTGCTTCAGAAGAGAACATTGCTGATCCATTCACGAAGGCCCTTCCTCAGATTCAGTTCGAGAGGCTACTCGAGATCATTGGTCTACGATATGCCAGTACATGGCCCTAGTGCAAGTGGGAGATTGTTAGTGTTTATGCCCTAGAAGGCCATTACTGTATCATACTAGCTTGTATATTACTTAATGGAAGCTTGGGATATTCACATGTATATAACAGTCTTGCTAAACATGGTAGTATGCTACTTGGTTTTTCTATCTTAATATGTGAGTATACGTATTGATAGAGCTCTTAGGATCTTGCTTGTCTACCAGCGTTGTGATGGCAGCCACACTAGTGGGGGCTGGGTAGTCTACAAGCACATCCTTATTCAGGTCCCTGGTCGTTGGATTATCGAGACAGAGCATCGATACTCCGGAGTAGACTGGTGTGTACGCTTCTCATCCCAGTTGGGGAGATGGTCTGTCCCACAGCCGTCAGTACGTCGTACTGGAGATAGTATACAGGTGCTCGTTAGGTTACGGGTACACCGGACAGGACTCACAGGGAACTGTTGGTTGGTTTGATACCAGTCGTCAGTGAACAGTTCCCAGGTGACATGAGTACAGCGTAGTCCGCAGACTTGACACTGCTACTTCGCCTCGAGTGTGTCCCACTGTTCTTAGATTGCTACCCTACCACGGCTCAAATGAGTCGTACAAACAGGTAGCAGTTGGGTGCAGTCCCGAGCACTTGGAGGCAGTGGCGGTTAGACAGGATTCGTCCCTCCCGGTATTGGGAGTAGATATCGTGCTGTGTCAGAGAGCCATTACGCAAAGTCCCTGGCCAGGGCAAGCGAGATTTGCTGGTAGGTTCCAGCAGTTTCTCAGGGTGTAATGGGCTTCACTCCGACACGACTTATACCGCTATTAGGGGACTGACGCTTGCCGCCCCCCTAGGCCCGATATGCGATAGTCTTGGACGAACGGACCGGACTGTATGGAGATTGTCACATCAGACTCAGTAGGAGTTCGGATGGGTTTTCTCATCGGCCTTCTTATCGACAACTACCTGGGGACCGTTACGTACAGCTAGTGCCGCTTGCGGTCTGTGGTTAAACCCACTGCCAGCGTAGTAGTTGAGTCTCTAGAGTCCCACACAGAGAGTTTCCTACTACAGGCGAAACGATATAGAGGTTGCATGGTTTTGCGACAAAGGGTTCGGACGCATACGTGCGTTTACGCGCGTACGACTTTTCGGACAGTTTTTACCAGTCGGCTTTGGTTTAAGCCAGTTACTGGTATCCGGTTATTGGATTTTTACAGTCTAAAGTTTTTCCGTATTTTTGCGGATTGGAGGGGCGTTCTCGTAATTGTACGAGAAGCTTCTAGAAGATGTGACTAAGGAGGTTTCTTTTGGATAAGAGAGTGAGTCATGGTGGTGATTCATTCACTTCATTAATGCACATTTATTGCTTAATGACTCATGCTAATGAATCACCACAAGATATTTTATGAAGCATGCTTATTCATTTCATTTATTGATTATTCTTTAAAAAGAATGCTTCATAATATATTATGATACACTCTCTCTCCTCTCATTATCTTATCTCACATTCTCTCTCCTCAAGCTCTCATCTTCAAACCCTAATCCTTAATCCTCATGTGTTGAGATCAAAGGATTAGTTAGACTAAACAATCCATAACCCTCACTCTATATCATCCTTTCATCTTTGATTAGCAATCAAAGTTGATTAGTTACCTCAAGTTAGAGGTTTAGCTTGGTGTTTTGCTCTCGGGTGGATCGTCTACTACCTAGAGAAGGTCGAGGAGAACAAAGGAGGACACAAAGAAGAAGGACCGGTTTCATTAGGTATAATCCCTAATCACTTGTGAAAAGAAACTCATTGAATACGGTTATTTATAGTTTAGCTTCGATTCAAGCGGTTAGTCGATGTTCGTAGTTTAAACTTGATAAGTTTTGAAAATTCCGCCTCCCCATAAGTACTGGGGTGAAGTACATCGACTTACAATTGCCATGTCACGTACCTTAGAAAATATTGTTGCTTAACATAGCTTGATAGCCAGTAGTTTGATATAATATTAGTGTACATACCTTATATGCCAGCTTAGATATTGTAGTTATTACTTGTCGCTTCATGCATACTGTTATTCATTCTCATGCTTATATTCATGGTTCTACATGCTATTGATGGTTCGGATTTCCATGATATTTCTTGGATTTGGAGGAAAACCGCAAAAAACATAAATAAACCTTTTCTCCCTTTTAAAATAAAAAGTGCGGTTTTCCCATGATGTATGAGTCGTCCACCATGAGTTTGCTGATGGATTTCGAGACCCGATTCGAGGAGTGGAGGAACCGTTTCGGGTACATGGTGGGCCCGGTGCGGTACCCCGGGGCAAGAGGAATGTGGTGTTGACGTTGAGCCCGACAGGGGAGCACTATCGACCGGTGATATTACCCGACGCGTCGGATATCCGGAGGATACCGTCGTGGTCTTGAGATGGATGGTAGGGGCCGGTCTGGACTGACGGCGCCCTAGATATTGAGATTGAGACATTGATATTTCGAGACAGTGAGATTTATGTTTTGTGTCGATACTAGACACGGTTGATACTGATTTCATTTATGATACCTCACTTTAAAAGTACAGAAATCTCACTAATTTATGAAAACAGTTTCTTCATTTACATGTATTCTGTTTTCATGCATTCATACCTCACTCATATGATATATTGCTACCTGAGGCACTGACACGGGCATATGAGTTTACACTCGGGTTAGATATTTACCCTAGCCTTGTTATAGGCTACGTGTTATTTATATATTTGATGATATATTATGATCATTGACCTAGGTTGCGTTATTTATGCGATTTCTGTGCGTAGATGTTTTTCTATTCACGAGTTGGCAACTCACCCCCGTTGTGCCCCAGTTTCTTGCAGGTTTGCCGTACAGGTTTCATTACGGCTTTGCGGGCTCAGTTTCATTCGGGTGACTTGCTAGTAGGTGGGTTTTTCTTGTATCGTACCCATCATATTACCTTGTATAATATTATTCCGTTGTATCTAGTAAATTCCATCAACCAAACATGTATTTATTGAGATAGAGACCAGTGTTGTTTATTCTTTTGACCTTAGAGTCGCCCGTTATATTTCTGGTGGTTTTGAGTTTCCTTTTGAGTTTTGATCCTCGCCGTTGGCGTTGTATATTATATTGCTTGTGTGGTTGTGACCATCGATTGACGAAGAGCTAGCTCCCGCTTGGGGATGCCTTTTTCTTGATTTCGTATACTATTCATGTTGTATCCCGTTTGGGGGCCAGTATTTACAAAGGAGACTCTGCCGAAATTTTCAGTAAATTTTTTATGTTTTAAAAACCGCATAATTCGGCTTATGCTATTGAAATTACTTGCTTTAAGTTGGTTTTTCCTGCACTCTACTACTTTTCTTGGTTTGGATTTCTGGGTTTTCGGTTTACTTAGATTACGTACGCCTCGAGACGTTCGTAGTTTAAGTGCCGGTCATGTTCCGTACTTTCGGGTCGTGACAAAGTTGGTATCAGAGCGTTAGGTTTTAACCTTCGGAGCGTAGGATGACCCTTGGTTGATGGAATAGGTGACTAAAGTAGAGTGACGTACCGTTGGTATGTTCCGCGGCATATTTACGATACGGTACTCCACTTAAGAAGCCTTAGGATGTACATTTCCTTGTTCAGTATTATATTCCTTCCTGATCTAGCCTCGTCGGTACCAGTTTGATTTTTCTGCCACGATTACGGGCAGGGAGAGCTACAGCTAGAGTTGCGGTCAGCACGAGCTCGTCACGAACGAGGACTGACCAGGTCGAAATTCTGGCGACACACGATTGCAGAGATGTGTCTTTTTACTGTGTTTCCGCGCCACGAGCGTTTAGCGGATCGCCTTTATGAGATTTCTCGGACGTGCCGGTCAGTACCAGAGGATCGAGCCAATGGTAGAGGCCAACCAGATTTTGATGACCGTTGGTGTATTGCTTATTCATGATGGTTGAGGCACTGTTCAGCGTGCAGACGAGTGAGCTAGTTATTGCAGCGAACGACGAGATATCGCCCCAGATGTTGGAGCTATTACAGTACGAGTTGTACTAAGAGATGATAGAATGTCGCTAGTCACCCGATGATGATTGACTAGGACAGGTGGTTCGTTCGCTACCCCGATGCGAGGTCATTAGATAGATTGATTCCAGCTAGAGGCGACTTCACGCGGAGACGTTGGGAGTCGACAGAGACGATCGAATGTCAGAAACTTACTATTCCAAGTTTAAAGTATTCGAAAAGACATGCAGGCAATTCTATGGTCCCTCTAGAAGAATGAAATCCTAACTCGACTTAATGACCGTATGAAAGCCTTTGAACCTTAGGGTTTGCGGCAGTTCTGCGGCGCCATTAGTAAGGCTTGGGTTTGCCCTTCTACGGCTGGACCACCGATGCTGTGGTATGTACTCGATACTATTAAACTGTGCCCAAGATGTTGAGCCCTTGGGGGATTATGAGGTTTTGACAATCGATTGGATTTGGTTCGACTTAATTCGGATGTTAGGTGGTGAGATGCATTTCTTGGGAGACTCCCGATACGAGGATAGCCGTTGGAGCTCAGTCCATGCAGCCACGACGAGACGAGTCCGAAGCGGTCGACATTAAAGAAAAGTGAAGTAAGATGTTCGTACCAGATCTAGATGAGATGACGTTCCACTCCGCCGACATCAGAGATGCGATGCGCATGCCGAGGTATGGTACTTGGATTTACCTTCCAGAAGGAGTCGCGATGAGTATGCAGTCGTTCCAGAGCAAGATGCAGATATAGGAAAGGACGATGACTTCCGGACAGTTGGCAGAGACGAGACATGGAAGAGACCGTGAGCAGGATTCCTTCCAGGACACTGCTGCAATGATACTTGCACCCAGGATCAGATGTGTCACGTACATTCAGAGAGCCAGAGGCCGACGCCAGTGATATGCTGTCTTACGAGTGGTCGCGATGATTGACCGAGAGATGATCAGAGAAGTGCCAGACCGGGATCATCCCCGTTAGCACACCTGACAGGGCCGATGAGCCGATGGACCGAAAGATTGGTAATTCACAGTGAAGACCTTGACCCAGGAGTGGTCATGGTTACGCACATCAGCAGGACAGAGTTCATGATCATCGACGAGACGTCCCACTAGTGACCACGACAGTTGGCCGAGATTCTTAGAGGATGCGCTTGAGCGGTACTGTTCCGCCATTAGTGATTATGACGTTTTGGGTGATTTATTCGTATGATTTGATTTTGAGGATTTACAGTCTTTGCACAGTGTTGCACTTGATATCGTTTTCGTGCTTTAGTTTCACATATTTGTGATTTTACAGTTTTAGACATTTGAGTTGATTTTGTGCGTATATACGCACACGATTTGGTTTTTGCACGCGGTATAGTTCATATATGCTTGCAGTGCAGTGTTACGTATGTTGTGCATTTAGATGCACTGGACTTCGATTTCGATTGTGATACTCGATATCTGTTTTGTGCACCTTGTGCACCTGATTGATTTTGCGCACGTTCGGCGCTTGATATTGGATTTCATGATTTCGTGCACGATGGATGCACCTGATTTGGATTTTCGCGCATGTTGGGCGCATGTTTTGAAGGGTGATTTTGGTGCACACCAGAGGCACTAAATCGAGATTTTTTTTCGTGCATGTCAGATGCACCTGATTTTACTGTCAGGCACACATGTTACCTACGACAGATGTTTTGTGCACACCCGATGCACTTAGATGTTGTTTCTGTGAGCATGTATGGCATATTCATGGATTTTGATTTCCGTGCGCACCAGACGCACGTAGCATTCATGTGCATATTTTGGGATTGATTTCGTATAGAGCAGTACGTTTTTATGATATTGCTATGTGTTTTCGTACTGAGCAGGACTAGTCAGAGGACAGTACCTGAATATATTTTTGCATGCATTGATAGTTATTGAAGGGATTTCCAAAAAGCGAGCTATAGCCTCAGTATTTACCTACGTGTCTGATATGACACGAAATGTTTAAAACAAGGAGACCCTTCTAAATTGTTTCCAAAACGGCGAAACGTACATTTCAAACAAAGGTATATATGTATATAGTTATTTTCTTATGATAGACGTCCGCCACTGTGCAGTGTTATACGCGTTGCACAGCGATTTAAAGAGATTTGGCATGCATTTCCTTCAGATACTTACAGATATAGATTCGATGTTTACATGTATAGTTTCGAGTTATATCATATTGGTTTGATTTGGATTTGGCATTGATGTCTTCTCCTTGACTCCGATGATTGCGGGATGCTTGACGGAGTTTTGATTAGAGTTATATGCTCATTTTTCAAGCGCATGCGCTGCGCTATGATTTGTTTTATGTATATACAATTTCGGAGCCCCGACGACTTGATGGGTTTTCTTAGATGTTTTAGTATTTGGGGGAGTTTGAATTTAAATTCGGGGACCGAATTTCTTTAAGGGGGGAAGATTGTAACGTTTTGAAAATCGTTTCGGTGGAATTTCGAAAAAACGGTAAAATAAGGGGGTTTTCTGTAAAAATTCAAAATACAAATATCTTATTATAAAAAGTAAATATACATATTCTAGATATGTAATTGCTATTATTTGGTGTTTATTGAGCCGCTGGTGAAATTTCAAATTTTCTGAATTTTTTTTTATTTTATTATTATTTTAAGCAGTCACTAATACATTTAATTAGGGAAAATTACAAATTGGAATGAGTTGAAACAAATTTTTTGCATCATAAAACATTAAATAAAATTTTATCATATGGTTTTTGGAACGAAATTATTTGCCAAAACGGTTTAGAAATTATTGAAGGAAAAAAGGTTTTTTTTTAGCGTAAATGGATGTTTGGGGTATTATATTTATCATTTTTCATCACCCCACACCCGTACCCACATCCACACACTCCCATTTACTCCTCCCCTTGAAGAATTCAGCAGCCCCATTTTCATTTCCCCACTTGAATTTCAAAGGAAAGAAATGAAAGAAAAGAAAAGAAAATGGAGAAATGAGGTGGACCTTTGACCTTGAATTGACTTTGACTTCTCCCCCCACTTTCTCTACCTCCCTCTCTCTCCTCTCCCCCTCCCATTTCCAGCCGAAATCCCCTCCTACAGTAGCAACAGCCCCCCCTCTATTTTCCCTTCTCTTTTCTCTTCAAACTTCATCAAAAATTGCCTCAAATCCATCAAAAAAAATCCCAAAACCCAAATCCGACTCCTACCCATTTTAGCTTAGCCCGTATAGCATGGATCTTTGTGAAAAGAGAGCATTTTGGAAGGCCATGGATGCTTGTGGATCTTCAAATGTTTTTGGGTATAATTCTAAAACATTTTTTGCCTAATTTGTTACTAATTTCTTAAAGCTAAACTACTTAAGTGTTAATTAGGCTTAAGTTGCAAGTTTTGGAATTCAAGTTAGGAATTTGAATGCAAGTTAGGATTTTATAAAATTGGTGTATGGTTGTGTGTTATACTTAGGCTTTTTGTCATGTTAATACAGGATTAGTAGCTTGTGCTAATGGTTAGTTTAAAAATTGTGTTAATTTGCTACAGAAGCTTACTAGGTTTTTGAAATTGGTTAAATACTTGGGATTAAAAATGTGTTTAGGTTTTTCATGACTTCATTAACTTTATTAAGTGTGGTTTAATGCTTTAGATCATGCAAATCTAATCTAGATTGTAGTTTGTGCATTTTTGCTTTGAAATTGTTAAATTTTAGGTATTTTGTAAACTAGAATATTAGGGTTTTTGGAATTTAATGAGATTAAATTCCGGGAATGGTTTATATGACTTATTTAAGATATTTAATAAGTATATTGGCCGCTACATTCATTTAAACGTCATGTTTTGTACAAAAACGGCGAATTGTGCTTGCTAGATTTTCGGAAAAATGACTTTTTAAGTGAAATTGGGGTTTTTGTGAGTTTTAACCTAGTTTATATTAAAGTTAGTGTTCGTGAATGTGAAAATGAGTGTGATTGGATTTTTCTCGATGGTTTGACGTTTGTACATCGACATCGAGGGTTGGTTTGACTATTCTTGCATGCGTAGGCGATAGGTTTGGACCTATGCGTGATACGCGTGCCGATTTGATTTTCGTATGCCGTTTCGATTTCGAATTTAGTTTTAATGCGATATGGTGCGTTATGATATGTAGGTAACCCCATGTGGACTTCAATACGACAAGCAAGCGCGTGGCGACGTCGGCACCGGCGAGCGATGACCAGGTGAGGAGATTTATATCTACGGGGAGAAGTCGGGTGGATGGCGTATAGCACCCCCGCAATTCGTGGTGATGTATACGAATACGTATACACACATATATATTGTTTATATATTGTTTGAGTATATTGATGATAATATGGATATTTGGTGTTCTTGGATGATTTAGTGTCACGAAACCCTAGAGTAGTGGTCGCACTACACATGCACACACCAACCCATACTTGCATCCTTTCTTCCTTCTTTTGTGCTTTACGGAAAATATAGTTATGTGTTCACATGGGTATGGGACTATGTGTTCACATACGGATTTGAGGATGATATTTGGGTTTGAGATGAGTCGATGAGATTTGTATTGAGGTTGTGAATTCGGTGACATAGCAGGGTTCGTATTTGAGATACGACATGACGTTGTAGCGGGTCCTTGACGTAGTGTTTCACACACGTCCATGCATACTTAGGCGGTATCAGTATTGTACAAGACATAGGTCAGTACCCTAGACTATGATCTTGGATAAAGAGGATACTAGGTGAATAGTAGGATGAATGTGATATTGACCCGTAACCAGATTTGGGGTGCCGTACGACGGATTTACGTACGAGCTATATTTTGATGATTGATCCGCACTCTTGACTTGGGATGCCTGCTTATAGATATGGTATCGAATATGATATTATTGAGGCGGGATCACCGACTAATATATAAACAGGTATGTATATGGATCGACTCAGATGTTAGGCGGTTTCCTTACCTGTAGTTCAGCTTGTTAGTTCAGCCGTATAGTTTAGTGTAGTTGTTAGATCAGATTAGACTCCTACCTATTTCAAAACTAGCGGATCGTGGGTATTTTAAAAGACAGGTCAAGGGATCTACGGATATTTCAAAAGACGTATCCTTTCTTAAAAACCACCGTAGCCCTATTTTCAAAACCCCGCGTTTCGTGTTATTTCAAATGGCACCATTTGTAGGACTTATATTAGATTAATGCAGATTAGTTATAGTTGCGTCTAGTTTTTAGCTCCCGCTCATTTTGGTTGCTCGCTCCGCATCGCATATTTACATTGTTATTTCATATTGCATTGTTGACATTATGCTGTTAGGACACCAGCACCATTACCGATGATGCGTATGTACCACATACACTTACTTGCCGGCTCACACACATCTTCATCGGTAATTGCCATGTCACGTACCCCTTAGAAAATATTGTTGCTTAACATAGCTTGATAGCCAGTAGTTTGATATAATATTAGTGTACATACCTTATATGCCAGCTTAGATATTGTAGTTATTACTTGTCACTTCATGCATACTGTTATTCATTCTCATGCTTGTATTCATGGTTCTACATGCTATTGATGATTCGGATTTCCATGATATTTCTTGGATTTGGAGGAAAACCGCAAAAACATAAATAAACCTTTTCTCCCTTTTAAAATAAAAAGTGCGGTTTTCCCATGATGTATGAGTCGTCCACCATGAGTTTGCTGATGGATTTCGAGACCCGATTCGAGGAGTGGAGGAACCGTTTCGGGTACATGGTGGGCCCGGTGCGGTACCCCGGGGCAAGAGGAATGTGGTGTTGACGTTGAGCCCGGCAGGGGAGCACTACCGACCGGTGATATTACCCGACGCGTCGGATATCCGGAGGATACCGTCGTGGTCTTGAGATGGATGGTAGGGGCCGGTCTGGACTGACGGCGCCCTAGATATTGAGATTGAGACATTGATATTTCGAGACAGTGAGATTTATGTTTTGTGTCGATGCTAGACACGGTTGATACTGATTTCATTTATGATACCTCACTTTAAAAGTACAGAAATCTCACTAATTTATGAAAACAGTTTCTTCATTTACATGTATTCTGTTTTCATGCATTCATAACTCACTCATATGATATATTGCTACCTGAGGCACTGATACGGGCACATAAGTTTACACTCGGGTTAGATATTTACCCTAGCCTTGTTATAGGCTACGTGTTATTTATATATTTGAGGATATATTATGATCATTGACCTAGGTTGCGTTATTTATGCGATTTCTGTGCGTAGATGTTTTTCTATTCATGAGTTGGCAACTCACCCCCGTTGTGCCCCAGTTTCTTGCAGGTTTGCCGTACAGGTTTCATTACGGCTTTGCGGGCTCAGTTTCATTCGGGTGACTTGCTAGTATGTGGGTTTTTCTTGTATCGTACCCATCATATTACCTTGTATAATATTATTCCGTTGTATCTAGTAAATTCCATCAACCAAACATGTATTTATTGAGATAGAGACCAGTGTTGTTTATTCTTTCGACCTTAGAGTCGCCCGTTATATTTCTGGTGGTTTTGAGTTTCCTTTTGAGTTTTGATCCTCGCCGTTGGCGTTGTATATTATATTGCTTGTGTGGTTGTGACCGTCGATTGACGAAGAGCTAGTTCCCGCTTGGGGATGCCTTTTTCTTGATTTCGTATACTATTCATGTTGTATCCCATTTGGGGGCCAGTATTTACAAAGGAGACTCTGCCGAAATTTTCAGTAAATTTTTGATGTTTTAAAAACCGCATAATTCGGCTTATGCTATTGAAATTACTTGCTTTAAGTTGGTTTTTCCTGCACTCTACTACTTTTCTTAGTTTGGATTTCTGGGTTTTCGGTTTACTTAGATTACGTACGCCTCGAGACGTTCGTAGTTTAAGTGCAGGTCATGTTCCGTACTTTCGGGTCGTGACAATTACCCAGCCCCCACGAGTGTGACTGCCATCACAACGCTGGTAATCAAGAAAAGATCCTAAGTGCTCCACTAATATGTAAAGGCGATATGCTATAAGAAACACATGCACACATTAAAGTAGAAACAAACCAAGTAGCATACTACTATTTTGAGCAAGATTGTCAATACAAGGTGAATATCCCAAGCTTCCATTAAGTAATATACAAACTAGTATGATACAGTAATGGCCTCTAGGGCATATACACTAACAATCTCCTACTTGAAATAAGGCCATGTACTGGCGTATCGAAGACCTATCATCTCGATCAGCCGCTCGAACTGAGTCTGGGGTAAGGCCTTCGTGAATTGATCAGCAGGGTTATCTTCCGTAGCAACTCTCCGAACCTCGATCTCCTGGCGACCCACGATCTCCCTGATCATGTGATACCGCCTCAAGATGTGTCTGGACTTCTGATGGGACCTGGGTTCCTTCGCTAAAGCTATAGCCCCATTGTTGTCGCAATACAGAGGTATTGGATCAACAATGGATGGAACCACCTGAAGTTCTTTCAAGAACTTCCTTATCCAGACGGCTTCTTTTGCGGCATTTGCAGCAGCGATATATTCCGCTTCCATCGTCGAGTCAGCAACGGTTTCCTGTTTGGATCTCTTCCAACACACCGCCCCTCCATAGAGGGTAAAGACATAACCCGACATGGACTTGGAATCATCCTTGTTACTCTGGAAGCTGGAGTCAGCAAAGGCCTCGATCTGGAGGTCTTTTCCGCCATACACAAAGAACATCTCCTTAGTCCTTCTCAGGTACCTGAGAATGTTCTTTACCGCTATCCAGTGTTTCTCCCCAGGGTTTGACTGATACCGGCTTACCACACTCAATGCATAAGCTACATTCGGTCTGGTACACAACATCACATACATTATAGAGCATACCGCAGAAGCGTAGGGTATAATAGACATGCGATCCCTTTCCAAATCAGTCTTAGGAGAAATCTCTTTAGAGAGGGTGATCCCGTGACAAGCCGGTAGATTATTGCGTTTGGAATCTTCCATACTGAATCTTTTCAGTATGGTGTCGATGTACCTGGACTGTGAAAGTCCTAATATCCTCTTGGATCTGTCACGATAGATCCAGATCCCCAGAATGTAAGAGGCATCACCCAGGTCTTTCATGGAAAACCTGTGTGACAAGAACCCTTTGACAGATTGTAGCATAGGAATGTCATTTCCTATCAAGAGAATGTCATCCACGTATAAAACGAGGAATACTACAGTTCTTGCTACAAATCTACTATAGATGCATGGTTCATCTGGATTTTTGATAAAGCCAAATTCTTTGACCGTCTCATCAAAATAGATGTTCCAACTCCGCGATGCCTGCTTTAGTCCATAGATGGAATTAAGCAACTTGCACACCTTTTCGCTGCTCCCACTCTGAACGAAACCCTCTGGCTGGTCCATATAGACACACTCCTCTAAATTTCCATTTAGAAAAGCGGTCTTTACATCCATCTGCCAAATCTCATAATTGTGGAAGGCAGCAATGGCAAGAAGAATCTGAATGAATTTCAGCATAGCCACTGGAGAAAAGTTTTCGTCATAGTCCAAGCCAGGTCTTTGACGGAAACCCTTTGCAACAAGTCTAGCCTTATAGGTCTCAACCTATCCATTTACACCAATCTTCCTTTTGAAGATCCACTTGCATCCTACGGGTTTTACCCCATCCGGAGCAACGTCCAACATCCATACTTTGTTGGTGTACATGGACTCCATTTCGGTCCGCATTGCATCGAGCCATTTTACCGAGTCGACGCTCTGAATGACCTGCTGGAAGCTAGTCGGCTCATCACTATCAATGATGCAATCCTCTCTATCCCCGTCTATAAGAAAACCGTAGTATCTCTCGGGCGGATGAGACTGCCTACTACTTCTGCGGAGCGGCGCAGGAATGTCCTGATCTTTCGAAACCTCTGATTCTACTAAGCTTTCAGTAATAGCTCGTGGTTCTGGAATTTCTTCTAGTTCTATTGCGCTCCCACTTATCTGATTTTCCAAAAACTCAGTTTCCAAGAAGTGGGCATGACGAGAAACAAAAACATTTTGTTCCTCTTCGCAATAGAAGAAATATCCCTTGGTCTTCTTTGGATATCCCACAAACTTGCACTGTACTGAGCGTGCCTCGATTTTTTCCGCATGCTGCTTTTTGACACCCTTTTCCCATAACTTGTAGTATTTTTAGCAAAATATCCCATTTTTGTGCATTTTTAGTGCTATTGAAGGGATTTAGTGATGATATGATTAAAAGTAACATTTTTATGACTTGATTATCTTGGTAATGTGTTGTTAGTGTGTATTTGGACTTGGGTTTGCTTCAGGTTCCACAAAAATACCCTAAAGTATTGTTTTAGTGCTAAATTGGACTTTTTAACTAGAAATAGGGATCTGTTGGATCTGCTACAACCCGAGTTGTTTCAGAATGAAATTGGAATTACTGTCGCATATACAGGGGGTTTAGAGTGCACACACAAAACTGGGGGACCCACCTCCCTACCCAGGCCGCCAAAAAATGCATTCTGGCCGCAAATTGCGGCCAGATGGGTGAGTTGGGGCTTGGGGTTTGGGCCACTGGAGTCTGCATCTATGTGGAGTGTTTTGGTATATATATTTTTGTAATATCTATTCTGTATCAAAATCTGGAGTGGAATACCCTATTTCCTGTATTTTTACTCTTTCGTGACTCGCGTGATACGTGTGCGTGGGTTTTGGGTTTCTGCGTATCGCGACGCGACGGAGTGACTTCAGGCGCGTAATCACACGTTATAGCGTATCGCACACACGCGCTCTTGGTTTGCGGCACGGGTTTCTAGTTGACTTTAAATGTCATTTTTGTATGGTTTCGAGCTTATGTGTGATATTCTGTGGAATTTTAGGTTCGCAGGCAAGTGCGACGGACGCCGCGAAGAAGGGAAACAAATCGTCGGCTATACCTAGTGAGAGACTACAGTGAGTAGATTTAACATCTACGGGGAAATCGCCCGCATGGCGTTATGCGTCAGGGCTGATAGGACCTTGTAGCAGCATATTACACTTACCTATATTGACTGTTCATGGCCACTATTTTGTGCATACCACATTCCCTGCTATAGGTATATAAACTAGAATTGATAGAACACCGCACTATTACTAACGGTTCATGTTGCACGAGCACTATCCTGCATGTTACACACACACCGTTAGTAATTGCCATGACACTCACACTGTAGAATTTCCATGATCATTATGCTGTAGCTCATCTTTTATGCGACTAAACATGATATTCATACTTGATACATATATCACATTGCTTTGACGTGCATATTGATTCGGATTACATGATATTCATACTTGATACATATATCACATTGCTTTGACGTGCATATTGATTCGGATTACATGATATTCATACATTGATATCTTCATACCTGCGTACATGCACATTGTATATTCATACCAGTGCACACTTACATTGATATCTTCATACCTGCGCACATGCACATTGTATATTCATACCAGTGCACACATACATTGATATCTTCATACCTGCGCACATGCACATTGTATATTCATACCAGTGCACACATACATTGATATCTTCATACCTGCGCACATGCACATTGTATATTCATACCAGTGCACACATACATTGATATCTTCATACCTGCGCACATGCACATTGTATACTCATACCAGTGCACACATATATTGATGTTTTCATACCTGCGCACATGCACATTGTATATTCATACCAGTGCACCCATACGTTGATATCTTCATACTTGCTTAGATTACGCATTGAGATATGTGGTTCCATGTTAATTCTGGATTTGGGAAACCGTGAATATTTCAAAAGAGAATAGTTAATTATTTAAAAACCTGGTTTCCCTTGATATGATATTTCGGTGCGTACACCATGTGATTTCTCGGTGCTGGAGTGATATATGTGAATCCGAATTGAGGAGTTGGATGAGGCCGATTACGGGAACATGGTGGACCCGGTATGGTACCCCGGGGCGAGAACGGTTTCGCTGTGTATTAGACGGTGAGCCTGGCAGAGGGACTACTACCTACCGGTGATTGGTTGGACCTGGCAGTTATCCGGAGGATACTAACCAGAGTGGATAGATGGATGCGGGATGATCCGTACTGCCGGGGCCGAGCGCCGATACCGCAGACGGAGCCCGTGGGATGATCCGGACTGACGGATGCCCGATGGATGAGGATTTGCGTGTCGATACTGGACACGAGTACTTATGATATTTGGGTGCCGATGTTGGGCACTCGCGATTCTCAGAGATTTACAGGATTAGAGGGCCAATGAGAGTTCCGACGCCTGAGCTATTTGGGGGGGATCTAGGTGCATTGATGGACACCGAGTATATATATTCCACGCTGACATTCCGTGTAGATGCTATATTTTCCCATGCTCAGCATTTATTATTGTAGCTCATCCTGTAATTATATTACCTGATAGAGCACATGCATGATTATTGCGCATACTGCTTATCACGCATTGATATCATCTGCTGGCTTTTGTTTGTGTAGCGGAGTACGTGCATGCTCGCGATTACCTTGATATGTTATTTCTATTCACGAGTTGGCAACTCAACCCCGTTGTGCCACAGTGTTTGCAGGTTACCCCTCAGAGTAGTCGTGGCAGGCTGCCCTTTGCATCTTTTGGCTACAGATACCACTACAGTTGGTGCGAGAACTATTTTTCTATTAGGTGGGTTGTGGTATCTAGTTACTTCTATTGTACACACTTTTGTATCTAGTATTCTCCATCTACCATATATGTACTGGACTTAGAGACAGTGTGAGGACGATGATGTATATTTTTGTATTTCTGGTGTCGAGCTCGTGGGAGCCGACTGTATATATTTATGTAGTTTATTATGCTGTGATGTTTACTTATTGCTCATTCTTCGCTATGGCGTCGTATATTACTCTTGTGTTGTTGTTTTCTGCCGTTGGGCATGATTGCTTCCGTTTGGGAATGTTTTTTTCATTATTTATCATTTCACTTATATCCTGTTTTATACCCGATTTTCGGGGTTACTTTTACAAAGGAAATGATGCCAAAATTATTATAAGGATAACTTAACTTTAAAAAGGAACTTTATTGAACTATTTAAGGTTTTCTAAATGTTTAATTGAATGTTTTCAACACTCACTACTTTTTAATGGTTTTGATTTCTGGGTTCGGCTTACTTAGTCGCGTTACGCCTGTAGACGTTGCGTGGTTAAGTGCCGGTCACGGGTCGAAATATTCGGGTCGTGACAAAGTTGGTATCAGAGCGTAGGTTTTACCTTCAGAGTGTAGGATGACCCTGGTATGATGGAGTAGGTAGCTGAAGTAGAGTGGCGTAGCGTGCGTATGTTCCGCAGCATACTCACGACACGGTACTCCGCCAAGGCGACCTTAGGACTTGTTGAGTTAAATTCCTTCTCGAGTATATACATTCTTATGATTCGATTTCCGTACCCTTATCGAATCCTACTTTTCTTTTCAGCCATTATGCCGCCAAAGACTACGAGGGCGCAGAGAGCGGCCGCGAGGGCCGAGATTCGAGTTGACTCGTCCGAGATGAGGACTGATCCGGATAGTACACCGGTTGTGCCCGAGCAGGCTGTTCCTGCCGTGACAGATCAGATTGCCATGTTAGGGGGTGGTGTGTAGGAGATGCGCCAGACGGTGGGATCCAGTATGCAGGAGATGCGCCAGATGATGGGATCCCTAGTTGAGACACTTTGAGCGCAGCGTCCATAGGTAGTTCCACCCGTTGCAGAGACCGCGGTGGTACCCAGAGTACATGCAGTTGCCCCTGCAGTTACAGAGGACATCTCGGTATTGTTATCAGAGTTTATGAGGCTGAAGCCTCCGGTCTTCACAGGCACCGATGCAGCCGAGGACCCATAGTCTTTCATTGATAGGATGGCTCGGATATGCCGTTCCCTCAGATGCGCAGATGCGAGATGGGTTGAGTTCGTGAGCTTTCGCCGGGAAGGTCTTGCGCAGAAATGGTGCGAATCAGTCGAGAAGGGTAGAGCAGCAGGTCTTCCTCCTATGACCTTGACAGAGTTCATGGCGCTATTCCTTGCCCGCTTTCTTCCCCTGAGTGTCAGAGATGCTAGAGCACGCAGGTTCAAGTCCTTACGCCAGACTTCGGAGATGTCAGTGGCAGAGTACGATGTGCTGTTCACCGAGCTATCAGTTTATGCTCCGTACATGGTGGCTACCGAGGAGATGCGAGTTAAGAGATTTGTCCGAGGCTTGCTTACACCACTGTTCCTTGCGATTAGCGCGCAGCATTACGAGACATACGCAGCAGCAATAGATGCAACATTATTGGTTGAGGAGCGCCTTGTTGAGACTTCGGCAGTTCCAGGGCCAAAGAGGGTTAGTGCGGATACATCAGTGCAGAGACGGCCTTTTCGGCGCCGTGATAGGCACCTTGCAGGTGGCAGAGATTCGAGGCGAGGACGATTGTTTAGCTTCTATCCCCAGGAGGGTCAGCGACCATCGTCGGGATGTTTCCATTGCGGGAGTTCTTATCATCGTATGCGAGATTGTCCTGAGATACCACGGAGGGATGTAGCAACACCGCATGTCACATTACCACCTTCACCACCCCAGAGGGCGTTACCTATTATACCTACTGTTACTCAGCGTCAGACCCATGTACAGAGAGGTCGTGGACGCGGAGGATTTGTTCATAGAGGACGAGGTGATCAAGGCAGAGGACGACCAGTTGCCGGCAGGGGACAGTCAGTCGCAGGTGGAGGACAGGCGTGAGTTTTTTCTTTGACGCATCAGGACGCGCAGGCGTCCAATGCGGTGGTCTCAGGTATCCTTCCAGTATGTTCTGTTGATGCATACGTGTTATTCGATCCCGGATCAACGCACTCGTACGTATCCACACACTTTGTGTCGAGTTTGGGTAGAGTGTCCGGTTTGCTTTATCAGCCGCTTGTGGTGACTACCCCGGTGGGAGAGTCGTTTGTTGCTAGGCACGTGTTCCGATCCTGTACTGTCCGTATTGGCGAGAGAGAGTTGCCAGTCGATTTGATCCTTCTTGAGATGTTGGACTTCGACATTCTGTTGGGCATGGATTGGTTAGCCACGTGCTATGCTTCTGTTGACTGCCGCGAGAAGACAGTTAGATTTTTTTTTCCCGGCGAGTCGGTTTTTGTTTTGTTGGGGGACCGTGGTGCCACCCCTCACAGTGTCATTTCTTCTTTTCGTGCTGGACAGCTTTTGAGGAAGGGATGTCAGGGATTTCTCGCCTATGTTTGCGATACTAGAGCTACAGAGGTTACGATGGATCAGATTCCGGTTGTTAGTGAGTTCCCCGATGTGTTCCCTGACGAGCTTCCTGGGCTACCGCCCGAGCGCGACATTTCTTTCTGTATTGATTTGGTTCCTAGCACGGGGCCTATTTCCATACCGCCTTATCGGATGGCCCTGGCGGAACTTGGTGAATTGAAGGGTCAGTTGCAAGATTTGCTGGACAAGGGACTTATTCAACCCAGTGTTTCTCCTTGGGGTGCTCCAGTCCTGTTTGTCAAGAAGAAGGACGGCAGTATGCATTTGTGTATCGACTACCGTCAGCTGAACAGGGTGACAGTGCGGAACAGGTATCCTTTGCCACGCATCGACTATTTGTTCGACCAGCTTCAGGGGGCAGGATACTTTTCGAGGATCGATTTGCGATCAGGCTACCATCAGCTGCGGGTTCGACAGGAGGACATCCCTAGGACAGCTTTCTGCGAGCGCTACGGCCATTACGAGTTTCTGGTGATGTTGTTCGGACTCACCAAAGCGCCAGCAGCATTCATGGACTTGATGAACCGTATTTTCCGGCCGTATCTTGATCTGTTCATCATAGTGTTCATTGAAGATATTCGGGTGTATTATCAGAGTAGAGAGGAGCACGAGCAGCACCTGCGGATTACACTGCAGACCTTGAGGGAGCATCAGCTTTTCTCCAAATTCTCCAAGTGTGCTTTTTGGATGGACAGTGTAGACTTCTTGGGGCACGTGATTACACGAGATGGTATATATGTAGACCCAAGGAAGATTGAGGCCGTTCGGAGTTGGCCTAGACCCACATCAGTTACGGAGATTCACAGCTTTCTAGGGCCGGCCGGCTACTACAGGCGATTCGTGCAGGACTTCTCCCGTATTGCTACACCTTTGACCGGGTTAACCCGGAAGGGAGTTCGTTTTGATTGGACGGAGGAGTGTGAGCGCAGTTTTCAGCAGCTACGGGCTCTACTGACTACGACACCAGTGCTATCTTTGCCTTTAGGGTCAGGCGGATTTGTGGTCTACTGTGATGCTTCACGAGTGGGGCTAGGGTGCGTATTGATGCAGCATGACAAGGTGATCGCGTATGCTTCACGGCAATTGAAGAAACATGAACAGAATTACCCCACTCATGATTTGGAGATGGCTGAAATGGTCTATGCACTTAAGATCTGGCGACATTACCTATACGGTGAGTCATGCCAGATATTCACTGATCACAAGAGCTTAAAGTATATATTTCAGCAGCGAGACCTGAACCTTAGACAGCGCCGATGGATGGAGTTAGTGAAGGATTACGATTGCGAGATCTTGTACCAACCGGGCAAGGCTAATGTGGTGGCGGATGCTTTGAGCAGGAGGCCCGGGGGTAGTCTGTCTTGTTTGAGCGCAGTGCAGAGGTAGTCGTCGGCAGATTGGCAGATTTTATGTGACAGCCGGGTACAGTTCGAGTTTACGCCGATTGGAGGACAGATTGCGCATGTTCATGCATGCCCACAGTTGCTCGACCGTATACATGAGGCACAACACAGTGATGACCGATGTTCAGAGATTAGGACACAGATTGGACAGGGCAGATTTCCCGAGTTCATGATCGATGATCAGGGGATACTACGATTTGGGGCTAGACTGTGCGTACCAGATGCTGAGGGATTACGGCGCGAGATTCTTGAGGAGGCACACCGATCGATATACAGTGTTCATCCCGGTTCCACCAAGATGTACCATGACATGAGAAGTGGTTACTGGTGGGACGGAATGAAGAGAGACATCGCAGATTTTGTGTCGAGATGCCTGACTTGTCAGCAAGTCAAGGCTGAACACTACAGGCCCGTGGGAGATCTACAGCCGTTACCCATTCCGGAGTGGAAATGGGAGCAGATTTCTATGGATTTCATTGTGGATCTACCCAGGACTAGTCGAGGGTATGACTCCATCTGGGTGATCGTGGATCGTTTGACGAAAGCGGCTCACTTCCTACCGGTGAAGACGACTTTCGGATTTGCTCAGTATGCCCAGATATACATTGACGAGATTGTACGACTGCACGGAGTTCCGACATGTATCGTGTCCGACAGAGGCACCCAGTTTACCAGCCGACTATGGCAGAGGCTTCAGGAGGCTTTGGGCACTCGCTTGAGTTTCAGCTTAGCATTTCATCCGTAGACCGACGAACAGTCAGAGCGGACTATTCAGACTCTCGAGGACATGCTCAGAGCGTGCGTCTTAGAATTTGGAAGTAGCTGGGATCATCATTTACCCTTAGTAGAGTTCTCCTACAACAACAGCCACCAGGAGACCATTCAGATGGCACCGTTTGAGGCTCTTTATGGGAGGAGATGCAGATCGCCCGCCTGTTGGACGAAACTCAGTGAGAGCAGTATCTTAGGGCCACAGATTGTAGAGGAGACGACCGCGAAGATCCAGTTGATTCGCGATAGAATGAGAGAAGTCCAGAGTAGGCAGAGATCTTATGCGGACCGTCGTCGGCGCAGACTTGAGTTTTCTGTTGGTGAACATGTTTTCTTGAGGGTCTCCTCAATGAAAGGTGTGATGAGATTTGAGAAGAAGGGAAAGCTTAGTCCCAGATATGTGGGCCCCTTCGAGATCCTCGAGCGTGTTGGTGCAGTTGCGTATCGGTTAGCCCTTCCGCCCAGTTTTCCAGATGTGCACCCCGTATTTTACGTTTCGATGCTCCGCAGATATCTTCATGATCCTTCGCATGCGATTCAGCACCCGACGATCCAGCTTGAGCGCGATTTTTCCTATGCAGAGCAGCTGGTGATGATCTTGGATCGCCAAGTGAAGAAATTGAGGTCGAAAGAGATACCGTCCGTCAAGGTACTTTAGCGTGGTCCGAACAGAGAGGGGGTCACTTGAAAGACCGAGAGTGAGATGAGGAGGAGGTATCCCCACCTTTTTGAAGGTGCGTATAGTTAGATTTTTTTTAAATTCGGGGACCGAATTTCTTTAAAGGGGGTAGATTGTAACGCCTTGAAATTCGTTAGGATGTTTTCGCGTTATTTAGCAAGTGTGCGTGTTTTTCAAAAACGGATATCTTATCTTTTCCTTCTTGGCTAGTGATAATTTGTGTTGTGAAGTGTTTAGATATATATATTTATATATATATAATTCTAGGGTTATTAATTATTTTTAGTCGTATTACCCTAATTGGGAAAATTTCCTTTATGTAGTGTACACTTGCACATTTAGCATTTTGTGACTTAGGTTTTTAAGTGTTAGCATGTTAACCATTCTTTATTGCATGGTTCATTGTTATCCCTACCCTTTTTCCAAGTCAAAAACCCTTTTTAAAATTCAAAATTTCAATTTAAAATATGAAGCATGGTGTTAGGTGAGAACCCTTGACTTTTGACCCATTTTTTCCTTCTCTCTTCTCTCTCTCTTTGCTCATTTCTGGAAATTCTGCAGAGAGGTAGCAGCAACATCAGAATTCATCACTTTTTCATTCCATTTTCACTTCTCTTTGATCTCTACACAAAACCCTACCCAAAATTCCTTTTCCCTTCACAAAAACAATGGAAAAATGACCTTTTGGGGGAGTTTGATGGTGAATCTGGAAACTTCAGGCTAGAGCTGGGGATTTTGGTGTTTCTTAAGGTCTTTTGAAGGTATTAACTCTTGTTTAACACCCTTTTCCCATAACTTGTAGTATTTTTAGCAAAATATCCCATTTTTGTGCATTTTTAGTGCTATTGAAGGGATTTAGTGATGATATGATTAAAAGTAACATTTTTATGACTTAATTAGCTTGGTAATGTGTTGTTAGTGTGTATTTAGACTTGGGTTTGCTTCAGGTTCCACAAAAATACCCTAAAGTATTGTTTTAGTGCTAAATTGGACTTTTTAACTAGAAATAGGGATCTGTTGGATCTGCTACAACCCGAGTTGTTTCAGAATGAAATTGGAATTACTGTAGCATATAAAGGGGGTTTAGAGTGAACACACAAAACCGGGGGACCCACCTCCCTACCCAGGCCGCCAGAAAATGCATTCTGGCCGCAAATTGCGGCCAGATGGGCGAGTTGGGGCTTGGGGTTTAGGCCACTGGAGTCTGCATCTATGTGGAGTGTTTTGGTATATATATTTTTGTAATATCTGTTCTGTATCAAAATCTGGAGTGGAATACCCTATTTCCCGTATATTTACTCTTTCGCGACACGCGTGATACGTGTGTGTGGGTTTTGGGTTTCTGCGTATCGCGACGCGACGGAGTTACTTCAGGCGCGTAATCACACGTTATAGCGTATCGCGCACACGCGCTCTTGGTTTGCGGCACGGGTTTCTAGTTGACTTTAAATGTCGTGTTTGTATGGTTTCGAGCTTATGTGTGATATTCTGTGGAATTTTAGGTTCGCAGGCAAGTGCGACGGACGCCGCGAAGAAGGGGAAACAAATCGTCGGCTATACCTAGCGAGAGACTACAGTGAGTAGATTTAACATCTACGGGGAAATCGCCCGCATGGCGTTATGCGTCAGGGCTGATAGGACCTTGTAGCAGCATATTACACTTACCTACATTGACTGTTCATGGCCACTATTTTGTGCATACCACATTCCCTGCTATAGGTATATAAACTAGAATTGATAAAACACCGCACTATTACTAACGGTTCATGTTGCACGAGCACTATCCTGCATGTTACACACACACCGTTAGTAATTTCCATGACACTCACACTGTAGAATTTCCATGATCATTATGTTGTAGCTCATCTTTTATGTGACTAAACATGATATTCATACTTGATACATATATCACATTGCTTTGACGTGCATATTGATTCGGATTACATGATATTCATACATTGATATCTTCATACCGGCGCACATGCACATTGTATATTCATACCAGTGCACACATACATTGATATCTTCATACCTGCGCACATGCACATTGTATATTCATACCAGTGCACACATACATTGATATCTTCATACCGGCGCACATGCACATTGTATATTCATACCAGTGCACACATACATTGATATCTTCATACCTGCGCACATGCACATTGTATATTCATACCAGTGCACACATACATTGATATCTTCATACCTGCGCACATGCACATTGTATATTCATACCAGTGCACACATACATTGATATCTTCATACCTGCGTGTAAGTCGATGTACAACACCCCAATACTTGTGGGGAGGCGGAATTTTCAAAAACGAACTTGTTTAGTGAACAAACATCGACTAACCGCTTGAATCGAAGCTAAACGATAACTTACTTAAAACATAGAGTTTCTATGCTACTATGTTTAGGGATTATACCTAACGAATCGTGTCCTTCGTCTTTGCGAACTCCACCTCCTCCTCGGCCTTCTCGAAGTAGTAGACGATCCGCCCGAGAGCTTTACTCCAAGCTTAGCCTCTAAACTTGAGGCAACTAAACTTCTCTAAGTGCTAATCAAAGAAGCTAGGTGAAATATAGAGAGGGTTATGGATTAAGTAATCTAACTAATCCTTGTACTCAACACATGAGAGGGGAGGATTAGGGTTTGAAGAGGGAGAGCTTGAGGAGAGAGAAGGTGAGGATAATAATGAAGTGAGAATAATGAGTTATGATAATATATATCAAGCATTTCTTTTAATCAAGAAAAGAAAAAGAAATGAATTTAGCAACCATGCTTGATAATATCTAGTGATGATTCACTCCATGAGTCATTAAGCATTTATCATGCATTAATGACATGGATGAATCATCCATATGACTCACTAATCACATTCATTGTATATGCCACCTAAACCTCCTTAGTCACCACCTTCTAGAAGCTTCTCGCGCAATTACGAGAACGCCCCTCCTTTCCGCAAAAATACGGAAAAACTTTAGACTGTATAAATCCAATAACCGGATACCAGTAACTGGCTTAAACCAAAGCCGACTGGTAAAAACTGTCCGAAAGTCGTACGTGTGTAAACACACGTATGCGTCCGAACCCTTGTCGTAAAACCATACGACCTCCATATCGTTTCGCCTGGAGTAGGGAAACTCTCTGTGTGGGACTCTAGAGACTCGACTACTACGCTGGCAGTGGGTTTAACCACAGACCGCAAGCGGCACTAGCTGTACGTAACGGTCCCCAGGTAGATGTCGATAAGAAGGCCGATGAGGGAACCCATCCGAACTCCTATTGAGTCTGATGTGACAATCTCCATACAGTCCGGTCCGTTCGTCCAAGACTATCGCATATCGGGCCTAGGGGGGCGGCAAGCGTCAGTCCCCTAATAGCGGTATAAGTCGTGCCGGAGGGAAGCCCATTACACCCTGAGAAACTACTGGAACCTACCAGTAAACCTCGCTTGCCCTGGCCAGGGACATTGCGTAATGGCTCTCTGACACAGCGCGATATCAACTCCCAATACCGGGAGAGACGAATCCTGTCTAACTGCTGTAGGGTTCCTAGGCACCCTAGTGAGGTCTCACAAGGCATCAACCATGCCAATTTCAAAAATTCTAGGTGCCGAGAGACCCGACTACGGATCGTTGGCTAGATTTCTAGGCGAAAAGATGAACTAGTTAACACTTAACTAAAAGAATACGGAAATACAACCTTTGTAGATCCGGTTCTCCACCTCCATAGCTCCGCAACGAAGTCTCCTCGCTGTCCAAATGAATTCCTGGGCTCTAGCGTCGGCTTCGTCGGAGAAATGGCGAGCTAGGTCGTCGATGTCCATGCCGAAGATGATCTACGTCGAAGCATCGCTAAATCAAGCTCCACCTTCAACAAGTCGTGAAAACTTGTGAAGGAAACACACTCTACTACTTGGCAAAAGGTAGAGGATGAAGAAATAAGAGGTGGGTAGACTTTAGAATTGTATTTCTCACTCATTTCCATCAATCACCATTGATGGAGCTTGCTTTCTTCAAGTGAAGAAAGGAAGAAGAAGAAGAATTATATTATGATAAGTTAATTAAAAAAGAAAAGAATAATCAATCCTTATCATAACATGACCATAGTTAAGTGTAGAGAACTAATCATGGTTTAATGCAATGGTTAGGATTAAGCTAAAAACAAAATGGTCATCAAGTCAAAGCATTCATGAAGCTTCATGAATGAACAAAAGAAATGCCACCATTTTATCATTTCATTTCCTTTTTCCAATAAGAAAAAGATTAATAAATAAATGAATAAAATGAATAAGAAAATAGTAAACCCTAACCATTCCATTAACCAAGGTTTAATTCTATACACTTAATTAAAAAGGCATGTATCTTCAAACATGATACAAGCATGTGCACAAAATCATATCGCATATGCAATGCGCACACCCGAGCGAGAAAATCCATTTAAAGTGAACCGATACTAGTTAATGCTAAGTAATATATCAAATATATAATTATGCATTAAATCATTAAATCAACACTTGATTTAACGATCCGGTCATAACGCATATAACCGACTAGTATCATTAGTAACAACTTATCGAATCAACACTTGATCCGATAACCCGGCTATATCGCATATAACCGATCAATGTCACATCGCGAGAATCGAATACAGTATCACATACTGGTATTATTCTCGGTCCCGCACATATCTCATATGCGCTCCTATTTCGTTTTGCTTGAGCCAGGAAACCTCTGTGTAGGACTCTAAAGACTCGTCAATACGCCGGCAGCAGATGATGATCATATCAAGCATCCACAAGCCGCAAGCGGTCTGCTAAACGTAACGGCCACCCGGGTATTGAGCGATCAGAAGATCGACGAGCAAGCCCGCTCACACTCCTGTGAATCCAACCAGTAACACTACCGTACAGTCCGGTCTGATCGTCTGATATGTCGCATATCTTGCCTAGGGGTGGTAAACGTCAGACCCCAATAGCTCGATAAGTCCTGTTGATATGAGGTCTATAACAATTCGAGAAACTACTGGTAACACTTACCAGTAAATCTCAGCAACCCTGGCCAGGGATTTCCTGTTATAGCCAATCGAACACAGCGCAACATCAACTCCCTATACCGGGAGAGACGAATCCCCTCCTATCGCTCATTGCCTCCATGTGACTCGGGACTGTACCCAAAAACCACCGTTTTGCACGCCCTCTTGGACGTGGTAAGATGGAAATCAAAGCACAGTGGGAACCACACAAGACTCTATGACGATCTCGGGTCAACAGACTACTCTGTACCAGTGTCACCAGAGAACTGCCATCTGACGTGAGGTATAATACCATCTGGGAGTTCTCGGCGAGTCCATCCAGTGTACCCAGTCTCTACTGAGCACCCGTATATCATCTCTGATGTCAAACACCAATGGATATGGGATCATCCATCGCCCATCTTTATGGGTCGAGAAGGTACACGCAAGTCTACTCTGGTATATCGATGCCCCGTCTCGATATACCCACGACTAGGGACTTTGAAGGTTGTACTTATGGACTACCCTGTCCCCACTAGTATGATCCGCATCATAGTCCAGGTAGTCAAGTACACATCCTAAGGGCTTTACCAACATGTAACAGAGAGACAATCAATGTACACGTTAAGGTAAAGAGTAACCAGATAGCATACTATCATGTCGAGCAAGAAAGCCCTCCTTATATATGTCCCAGCATCCACTACAATATACATCCAATGTACAGTAATGGCCTCTAGGGCATACATGTAACTAACAATCTCCCACTTGCACTAGGGCCATCTGTAGCAGTGGCTGCAGTATCTCATACTCAACCATCCCATAAAAGTCTCTCTCTGGGAATAGGCCTTCGTGAGTGGATCCGCTGCGTTATCCTCTAAGTCTGCCCTCCTTGCCTCGATCATCCTGGAGATCAAGCATCTCCATGATCAGGTGATACTGCCTTAGAATAAGTCTGGATCACTGATGGGACCTGCGTTCCTTGGCATAAGCCACAACTCCATTGTCACACAATGGGAGGAACATAGTTCATCTCATGAACCAATATACACCCAAACAGCCTCTTTGGTAGCATCTTTAGTAGCGATGTATCCTGCCTTTATCGTCTAGTATGTCACAGTATCTAGCTTGGAACTCTTCCAACATACCGTCCTTTTACTGAGGGTAAAGACAATGCCTGCGACTGACATTCAGTCGTCTTTATCACCCTGGAACACTTCCAGTGATTCTTCCCAGGATCAACTGATACCATCTCACTACACCTAGTGAGATTCCTAACATCCAATTAGATCTATCTCATAGATCCAAAATCCAGGATTTAGTAGGTATCACTTTGATCCTATGTGGAGAATCATTGTGATAAGCGGAGATTGATCGAGCGTAGCATAGAAAACTCCTTCCCTATCAAGAGTATGTCATCCACGTACTCTACGAGGATCGTCACCATACTCCCTACTACCTTTTTGTTTAGACAAGGTTCATCTACCATTTTGATGATGTCAAACTCTTTGACTAAGACATCAAAACAGACGTTCCAACTCCGCGATGCCTGCTTTATCCTATAAAGCATCTTGTTCACGTTTTCGCTGCTCCCACTGTTTACGAAGCCCTCTGGCTGTGTACTTATAGACGCCCTCATCCAAAACATCATTTTAGAAGAGCTGTCATGACACCCAACCACCAGATATCGTAGTCATGGTATGTAGCCGTGGCAAGTAGGATCCAGATGGACTTAAGCATAGCTACTTGAAAAAAGGTTTCATCATAATCCACGCCTGGTACATGATGCAAACTTTTAACAAGTCTAGCTTTGAAAGTCTCAACTTTTCCACGTACACCAAGTAATCTTCTCAAGATATACTTGCTCCTGATGGGGATTTAACCCTTCAGATATAGCAACTAAAGTCCATACTTTGTTGGTGTATAAGGATTCCATCTCAGATCGCTAAACATCCAGCCATTCTTACAGAGTCTCACTCCTGATGGCCAGCTCGAAGCTAGTTGGGTCATCATCTCATGATGCATTCCTCGCTCCCACTGTCATAGAGAAACCGAAGTATCTCTCGGGTGGGTGAGGAACCCTACTAGATCGGCGGAGAGGCTGAGGTTCGTTGGAATCTACTGAATCCTTCGGTTCTACCAAATCATCAACTCCAGTTTGTATAGCTGGAACGTTTCCAGTTCTACATAACAGACGTTGCCTCGAGCTTGTCCGGATTTTGCTTTTAGACATAGGCCGGACAACCCCAAATCTTAACTAACTTAAGATATGGGCTCTTCCCTTTCCATATCACATATGAAATGGTAGGCTTTGATTTGATTCGAACCGTAATTCAATAGGTATGCAGCTTCATAAGTGCATAACTCCCAAAAGGAAATAGGTAACTCAGTAGTACTCATCATAGAGCACACCATATCGAATAGGGTGCAATTGCTCCGCCCCGACATACCATCGTGCAATGGTGTATACGGAGGAGTAATGCTGAGAGAGAATCTCATTCTCCTTTAGAATAGTCCAGAAATTCTATGCTCAAGTATTCTTCTCCTTGATCTCATCATAGGACATAATACTTATACCCGTATTGGTTCTCTACTTCTACCTTTTATTCTGTGAATATCTCAAAAGGTTCAGACTTGTGTTTCAACAGGAACATATGTCTGAATCTCGAGAGATTATCAGAGAATGTAATGAAGTACAAAGAACCTTACCAGGTATGTGTAGACAGGGGACCTTTATACATCAACATGTATCATCCCAAGAGTTCACTAACTCTTTCTCTATTTCCAATAAACAGAGCTATGGTCATTTTATCTTTGTGACATGACTGGCGAGTTTCATAAGATGTAAATTCAAACTGATTTAAATATGCATCTAAATGTAACTCCAGCTAGTCGGGTCGCATTGATATGACCTAGTCTACAATACCTGAAGAAGAATTCGTTCATTTCTGAACTCTTTCTCTTGTGTGTGTTTCGAATACTAAGAACTGTAGTTTGATTTAGAACATCAACGCTTTTAGATAACGTGCCTGAACCGATCAACTTTTGATATAGGAAATGTTCAAAACATTATCCAACAATACAAAATTTTATCGTTTCTTTACTAATAAAGAGACAGATATGATTTTGTATATCAGGTTCGGTATCTAATAACATTCGTTCAGAATCAATGTATTACAATACAGGGTGACAGTGACCAACAGACTTGGATGCAACACTTGCCCCTTTTTCTGCCTCATGAAACTTATCACCCGTTCTCAGTTTTTCTACCCTTTTGTAGCCCTATGTAACATCTTACATATCTGGGATCCTGATCCGGTATCAAATACCCAGGATACGGAGGATACTGAGAAACAGTTCTTTGTAATGAACACACCCGAAGATGATGCATCAGCATGCACTCTCTTCGTTTGGGCGGCACGGGAATTCTGGTATTTCCCAATTTCCTGCTCTGTCTTATAACAATTATAAGTTGGAGCGGGACCAACGTTCCCCAGCTCAGTATAACTAGCGGGTTCGGTCAATAATCCGTATTATTATCTTGATTAAGGCGTGATATGGTCGCTACCAGGAGAGAGAGAGAAGAAAACACTCAGCGTGCGCTCTTGCAAGAATAGATTGGTTATTATTTTATCTAATCAGGATGGCTCCCACTGCTTTTTATCAAATCTTCCTTCAAACCCTAAAAGGAAAGACTAGCCGGGATTAATTACACACTACAAGTTCGCCAATCTTTCAGCCAGGCCAGTGTCGGTACTTTGAGGGAGGTCCCCCGTGCTTTCGCACGAACCTAATTAATGTAAACCTCGTTTTCCCAGAGGCGTAACCCCGTTGACACCTTTCTAGACACCTACTTGATCGGCTAATTGTAATGTATAAAACTCTCCCAGGAGTAACAATTACTCGCAGCGGGTATCAGGATCCAACTATCTCATAGAAGGTATGCAATCTCATTGCAAATTTCAACACTTGAAATTCCCGATAATATTTTGCCCCTAGCATCCTATGACCTTGACGGAGGCCAACAAACCATAGGCTACTAGTCAAGTTCAACCCGTCATTTCTTGATCGAATCAAACCCACCTGCATGACCCTTGACGGAGGCCAACAAGGTCGCACGACTACCCTAACTCAATCTGCATCATATGCATAAGCAGATAAATACTGGTTAGCTACCGCACACTGCGCCTTGACGGAGGCCAACAAACGCAGCACGAATACTAAACAGCACTTATCTGAAATGACGGAGGGCTACGACAGGTTTTTATGAAAACCTATTGCGTAATGAACTTGATATCGTTGTAGGATCGAATGAATTTTGAAATGGAGTGCTTTTGAGGCTTTTCTTGTTTTGCTAAAGGAGTCACTCCCGGTGAAGGGATCGTCGGTCCTTTCCTCGTCGAATGAGGTGCGGGATATATCATATATATCACTGCGCAAAGCAAAAACTCTTAAAAGCAATCAAAAGACAAACCGAATGTGTAGCATCTGCCAGTTATTGCTAAAGGAGTCACTCCCGGTGAAGGGATCTCGGTCCTTTCCCTATCGAATAAGGTGCAGGATATATCATATATACCGCTGTGCAAAGCAAGAACTGTAGCTACCTGTTTTATTTTGAAATTCGATTCTACAACATCTTAGGTTTCTTTTATTTCATTAATCATATTAATGAAGTCCCATCATTTAAATTACCTAAACATCACAAATAAATACGACGTACACTTATGCCATCCGCATTCGCCTCGATGTCCCCTCGTGCACTGTTAGGTTAGGTAACTAACGACAGAGCAGGGCAGGGCTAGTACGGGTGCAAAACATAAGTAACGTCTATATAATATATCATATATACTATATAAAGTATCTATCAAAGAACATCACATGATCGCATCACAGATATCGCAGCAGAAGAAATATATGAAATATTGGATATACTAGGATGTCCGTGTTTTCAATACGAGCCAGTATAAAACAAGGATTCCACGGTCGTGATGAATAGCCAATCCCACACCCCTAGACCCCTACGAGAGCGGCAAGCAACCCTGCCAATTCTAGGGTTAGGAGACCCGGACTCGACTCCTCGAGTTGGTCTCCCACTGGACCCCAGAACCCGGTTACTTGTGCTCCCCTCCTTGGGTCTATCCTAGTGCGGAAAAGTAAATAATATACAAAAGGTGACAACTTCCGCAACCTGGAAGGGCCCCAATAAAAGAATATTACATACAAGTTTTTACATGAATGAAAATGAAAAACACTCATCTCACATAAAAAAAACCCCGGCTATTCAAACACTACGATCCAATATAACATATCCAGCAACACATAACATCACATGTCATCAACGTAAGTAAATATGCGCATCCCAATTGTCGTTGACATATAGCAACGAAACCGGCGATATCACATATTACACTTACGGTCACAGAAAAGAAAGTGTTAAACTACAACAGTTGGAATCCGCAACCACCTCAGACATCGCATGCCTGACCAAATGAATTACTTAGACATCACATGCCTAACAGTTATAAACTCCGCATTTTAGTCTCATTATCGAAAACTCTTTTCAATATCAAGTCGGGCAATTCAATAGGATTCCCGAAAAACTGATCGAATGCTCGTCGCAAACTTCAGTAGACGGCCGCACCCCCGATACCGTCGACGAAGTGCACCAAGGCGGAACACCGCTACCGCGAGCACCCGAACAGACGATTTCGGCGACGGGGTTCTCCTACAGTCACTTGGTCGGGGCTATGGAGTGAGGCTATCTATTAAGTTTACCCGGCGATTATCCGCGTACGCTACGTGATCGCGACGGACTTTTGATCACATCAAAATTCCGTGGCAACCGATCAAGTGAGACTAAACTGCTATGTTTATAACATTCGTTCAGTTATCTCATAACTGCTTGTGAATTCCAATTATTGTATCACATTCCGGATAAATAGAAAATGTTAAACTTTCCGATCGAACAATCGAACACCCAAGTTTTCCCGATACAGCTCAACACATGAAATAAGTCTAACGACATTCAGTTCGTGCCTCAGTACCAACGGTCCAGCCGTAGAAGGGTCAAGCCAACGCCTCACATGTGGCACGCCGTACTGCCCCAAACCCGAAGGTTCAAAGGGCAGTTCAAGACGATCACATAATCGAGTTAAGGTTTGTTGTCTTCTAGAGGGTCCATCGAGTTACTTGCACTACTTAGAACGTCGTTAAACTACGGAAAAATCCAACACTTGGAAATTTCCCGACAGGGGGAAAATTGGGTATTTATATCCGGTCGAACTTTTTTAACATATTCTAAAATTTACCCGGAAAGCCACACAGACAAAATTTGATAATCCGATCGAACATACGAATCCCCAAAACAACCTCAGAAAATTCAACTCTTGAATAAATATTAAAAATTCCCAGAAAATCCAACTTCAGAAAATAGGAATTACTGTGCAAACAAGGGAAGCTGACGTCATCAATGGGCCGCGGAACCGCCGCATAAGCTAAGCTTCTGCCGCGGTTCCGCCGCAGTTATGACTGTTCATGAGAAACTTTTTGCGCCGTAATTCTTAGATTTCCCTGCTGAATTTTCTGCATATTTTTAATGTTGAAAAATCTCAGATTTTAGAAAAAGGACAGAGAGCATTTTTGAGTTGGGTTTCGGGTTCGTTCGGGATTCAAATTCCGTCTAGACTTCGCCTAAGGCTCTAGCTAGGCTTTGATACCACTGTAGGGTTCCTAGGCACCCTAGTGAGGTCACCCAAGGCATCAACCATGCCAATTTCAAAAATTCTAGGTGCCGAGAGACCCGACTACGGATCGTTGGCTAGATTTCTAGGCGAAAAGATGAACTAGTTAACACTTAACTAAAAGAATACGAAAATACAACCTTTGTAGATCCGGTTCTCCACCTCCATAGCTCCGCAACGAAGTCTCCTCGCTTTCCAAATGAATTCCCGGGCTCTAGCGTCGGCTTCGTCGAAGAAATGGCGAGCTAGGTCGTCGATGTCCATGCCGAAGATGATCTACGTCGAAGCATCGCTAAATCAAGCTCCACCTTCACCAAGTCATGAAAACTTGTGAAGGAAACACACTCTTCTACTTGGCAAGAGGTAGAGGATGAAGAAATAGGAAGTGGGTAGACTTTAGAATTGTATTTCTCACTCATTTCCATCAATCACCATTGATGGAGCTTGCTTTCTTCAAGTGAAGAAAGGAAGAAGAAGAAGAATTATGTTATGATAAGTTAATTAAAAAAGAAAAGAATAATCAATCCTTATCATAACATGACCATAGTTAAGTGTAGAGAACTAATCATGGTTTAATGCAATGGTTAGGGTTAAGCTAAAAACAAAATGGTCATCAAGTCAAAGCATTCATGAAGCTTCATGAATGAACAAAAGAAATGCCACCATTTTATCATTTCATTTCCTTTTTCCAATAAGAAAAAGATTAATAAATAAATGAATAAAATGAATAAGCAAATAGTAAACCCTAACCATTCCATTAACCAAGGTTTAATTATATACACTTAATTAAAAAGGCATGTATCATCAAACATGATACAAGCATGTGCACAAAATCATATCGCATATGCAATGCGCACACCCGAGCGAGAAAATCCATTTAAAGTGAACCGATACTAGTTAATGCAAAGTAATATATCAAATATATAATTATGCATTAAATCATTAAATCAACACTTGATTTAACGATCCGGTCATATCGCATATAACCGACTAGTATCATTAGTAACAACTTATCGAATCAACACTTGATCCGATAACCCGGCTATATCGCATATAACCGATCAATGTCACATCGCGAGAATCGAATACAGTATCACATACTGGTATTATTCTCGGTCCCGCACATATCTCATATGCGCTCCTATTTCGTTTTGCTTGAGCCAGGAAACCTCTGTGTAGGACTCTAAAGACTCGTCAATACGCCGGCAGCAGATGATGATCATATCAAGCATCCACAAGCCGCAAGCGGTCTGCTAAACGTAACGGCCACCCGGGTATTGAGCGATCAGAAGATCGACGAGCAAGCCCGCTCACACTCCTGTGAATCCAACCAGTAACACTACCGTACAGTCCGGTCTGATCGTCTGATATGTCGCATATCTTGCCTAGGGGTGGTAAACGTCAGACCCCAATAGCTCGATAAGTCGTGTCGATATGAGGTCTATAACAATTCGAGAAACTACTGGTAACACTTACCAGTAAATCTCAGCAACCCTGGCCAGGGATTTCCTGTTATAGCCAATCGAACACAGCGCAACATCAACTCCCTATACCGGGAGAGACGAATCCCCTCCTATCGCTCATTGCCTCCATGTGACTCGGGACTGTACCCAAAAACCACCGTTTTGCACGCCCTCTTGGACGTGGTAAGATGGAAATCAAAGCACAGTGGGAACCACACAAGACTCTATGACGATCTCGGGTCAACAGACTACTCTGTACCAGTGTCACCAGAGAACTGCCATCTGACGTGAGGTATAATACCATCTGGGAGTTCTCGGCGAGTCCGTCCAGTGTACCCAGTCTCTACTGAGCACCCGTATATCATCTCTGATGTCAAACACCAATGGATATGGGATCATCCATCGCCCATCTGTATGGGTCGAGAAGGTACACGCTAGTCTACTCTGGTATATCGATGCCCCGTCTCGATATACCCACGACTAGGGACTTTGAAGGTTGTACTTATGGACTACCCTGTCCCCACTAGTATGATCCGCATCATAGTCCAGGTAGTCAAGTACACATCCTAAGGGCTTTACCAACATGTAACAGAGAGACAATCAATGTACACGTTAAGGTAAAGAGTAACCAGATAGCATACTATCATGTCGAGCAAGAAAGTCCTCCCTATATATGTCCCAGCATCCACTACAATATACATCCAATGTACAGTAATGGCCTCTAGGGCATACATATAACTAACAACTTCCACTGCCTCTAAGTGCTCGGGACTGCACCCAACTGCTACCTGTTTGCACGACTCCTTTGAGCCGTGGTAGGGTAGCAATCTAAGAATAGTGGGACACACTCGAGGCGAAGTAGCAGTGTCAAGTCTGCGGACTAAGCTGTACTCATGTCACCTGGGAACTGTTCACTGACGACTGGTATAAAACCAACCAACAGTTCCCTGTGAGTCCTGTCCGGTGTACCCGTAACCTAACGAGCACCTGCATACTATCTCCAGTACGACGTACTGACGGCTGTGGGACAGACCATCTCCCCAACTGGGATGAGAAGCGCACACACTTGTCTACTCCGGAGTATCGATGCTCTGTCTCGATAATCCAACGACTATGGACCTGAATAAGGATATGCTTGTAGGCTACCCAGCCCCCACTAGTGTGACTGCCATCACAACGCTGGTAGTCAAGCAAGATCCTAAGAGCTCTATCAATACGTATACTCACATATTAAGATAGAAAAAACCAAGTAGCATACTACCATGTTTAGCAAGACTGTTATATACATGTGAATATCCTAAGCTTCCATTAAGTAATATACAAACTAGTATGATACAATAATGGCCCCTAGGGCATATACACTAATAATCTCCCACTTGCACTAGGGCCATGTACTGGCATATCGAAGACCGATGATCTCGAGTAGCCTCTCGAACTGAATCTGAGGTAGGGCCTTCGTGAATGGATCAGCAATGTTCTCTTCAGAAGCAACTCTCCGAACCTCGATCTCCTGACGATCAATGATCTCCCTGATCAGGTGATACCGCCTCAAGATGTGTCTGGACTTCTGATGGGACCTTGGTTCCTTTGCTAAAGCTATAGCTCCGTTGTTGTCGCAATACAGAGGTATTGGATCAACTATGGTAGGAACCACCTGAAGTTCTGTTAGGAACTTCTTCATCCAGACTGCTTCTTTTGCGGCATCGCAAGCAGCTATATACTCCGCTTCCATCGTCGAGTCGGCAACAGTGTCCTGCTTGGAGCTCTTCCAGCACACCGCCCCTCCATTGAGGGTAAAGACATAACCCGACATGGACTTGGAATCGTTCTTATCACTCTGGAAGCTGGAATCAGCAAAGGCCTCCAACCTGAGGTCTTTTCCGCCGTAAACCAAGAACATCTCCTTAGTCCTTCTCAGGTACTTGAGAATGTTCTTTACTGCTATCCAGTGCTTCTCCCCTGGGTCTGACTGATACCGGCTTACCACGCTTAGTGCGTAAGCTACATCTGGTCTGGTGCACAACATCGCATACATTATAGAGCCTACCGCAGAAGCGTAGGGTATAATAGACATGCGTTCCCTTTCCAAATCTGTCTTGGCAGACATCTCTTTGGAAAGGGTGATTCCGTGACAAGCCGGTAGATTACCGCGCTTAGAATCTTCCATACTGAATCTTTTCAGTACAGTGTCGATATACCTGGACTGCGAAAGTCCCAACATCCTCTTGGATCTATCACGATAGATCCGGATCCCCAGAATGTAAGAGGCATCACCCAGGTCTTTCATGGAGAATCTGTGTGACAAGAATCCTTTGACAGATTGTAGCATAGGAATGTCATTTCCTATCAATAGAATGTCATCCACGTACAAGACGAGGAATACAACACTTCTGGCTACAACTTTACTATATATGCACGGTTCATCTGGATTTTTGATAAAGACATATTCTTTGACTGTCTCATCAAAACAGATGTTCCAACTCCGCGATGCCTGCTTTAGTCCATAAATGGACTTAAGCAGCTTGCATACTTTCCCGCTGCTCCCACTCTGATTGAAACCCTCTGGCTGATCCATATAGACGCTCTCTTCTAAATTTCCATTCAGAAAAGCCGTCTTTACGTCCATCTTCCAGATTTCATAATCATGGAAGGCAGCAATAGCAAGAAGGACCCGAATGGATTTGAGCATAGCCACTGGAGAAAAAGTTTCGTCATAGTCCAAACCAGGTCTTTGACGAAAACCCTTTGCAACAAGTCTAGCCTTATAGGTTTCCACCTGTCCATCTACACCAATCTTTTTCTTGAAGATCCATTTGCATCCTATGGGTTTTACTCCATCTGGAGCAAAGTCCAAAGTCCATACTTTGTTGGTGTACATGGACTCCATTTTGGTCCGCATTGCATCTAGCCATCGTACCGAGTCGCCGCTCTGGATGGCCTGCTGGAAGTCAGTAGGTTCATCATCATCTATGATGCAATCCTCTCTATCCCCATCTATGAGAAAACCGTAGTATCTCTTAGGCGGATGAGACGGCCTACTACTCCTGCGGAGGGGTGCGGGAATGTCCTGTTCTTCTTGAACTTCCGGTTCTACCAAACTTTCAGTAGCAGTTTGTGGTTCTGGAATTTCTTCCAGTTCTATTTCGCTCCCACTTATTTCCTTTTCTAAAAACTGATATTCTAGAAAATGGGCATTATGAGAAACAAACACCTTTTGTTCCTCTGCGTAATAGAATAGATACCCCTTGGAGTTCTTTGGATATCCCATAAACTTACACTTTACTGATCGTGCCTCGAGCTTGTCCATATGCTGCTTTTTAACAAAAGCTGGACATCCCCATATTTTCAGATACTGAAGATAGGGTTTCTTCCCACTCCACATCTGATATGGCGTGGTAGGCATAGTCTTGGTAGGTACCATGTTCAAAAGATATGCCGCTGATTCTAGCGCATAACCCCAGAAAGATCGCGGTAACTCATCATTACTCATCATGGATCGTACCATATCTAATAGGGTTCGATTCCGTCTCTCCGATACACCGTTATGCTGTGGAGTGTATGGAGGAGTAAGCTGAGAGAGAATTCCTTTCTCTTTTAGGTAACCTAGGAACTCGGCTCTCAAGTATTCACCACCTCGATCAGATCTAAGTGTCTTGATACTTTTGTCGGTTTGGTTTTCTACTTCATTCTTATACTCTTGGAATTTCTCAAAAGCCTCGGATTTATGTTTCATCAGATAAATGAATCCGTATCTTGAGTAATCATCCGTGAAAGTAATGAAATAGGAAAAACCACCTCTTGCATGTGTAGACATTGGACCACATACATCGCTGTGTATGAGTCCTAAGAGCTCGCTTGCTCTTACTCCTTGTCCAGTAAATGGAGTCTTTGTCATCTTTCCTTTGAGACAAGATTGACAAGTGTCATAAGTTTGATATTCGAACGAGTCCAAATATCCTTCTCTATGCAACTTAGTCAACCTTCTCTCATTGATGTGACCCAGTCTACAATGCCATAAGAAAGCTTTATTTAAATCTGGAGACTTTCTTTTTAGTGTGTTTTGGACATTGAAAATTTGGAGTTGGTTTAAAACATATATACCGTTATTTAGTGTACCGGACCCAATCAAACCATGATTAAGGTGGATGTTAACAACATCTCTTACAAACGTGAAATCATAACCTTTATTTGATAACAAGGAAACTGATATGATATTACACGTTAAGCTTGGTACAAAAAAACAGTTATGTAAAACCAAAATGTGTCCACTCGTCAATCCTAGGTGATAATCCCCGACGGACGCAGCTCCCACGCTAGCTCCGTTAGCAACCTTTAGGGTCATATCACCTTCCTTCAGCACTCTACGGTTTCTCAGTGCCTGCAATGAATTGCAAATATGAGATCCTGATCTGGTATCCAATACCCAGGAAGTAGAGTTGATCGACAGATAATTCTCAATTACAAACACACCTGAAGTCGAAGCCACAGCTTGCTTCGGTCCTTGGTTCTTGGCGATCCACGCCTTGCAATCCTTCTTCCAGTGCCCTTTCCTATGACAATGGAAGCACTCATCCTGAGCCACTACCGGTACCGGCAACTTTTTCTTTCCCTTCCCTCCCACCTTACTAACACCTCCTCTAGGTCTGGGGACGGCCTTCTTCTTCCTTCCTTTGGCCCTAGCCTTGGACCCGGAAGAAGATGAACCGCCAACAAACATAGCGGGTGTTTCCCTTGCTTTCTGCAAGGTGCCCTCTGCACTCCTTAACATGTTCAGGAGTTCCGGAAGTTCAACTTCTTTTCTTTGAATGTTGAAGTTCAGGATAAACTGGGCGTAGGTGGAAGGAAGGGACTGGAGAATAAGGTCTGTATAGAGCTCATTATCTAAAGTCGTCCCAAGGTTTGCGAGCTCTTCTATATAGCCGATCATCTTTAGGACATGTTCTCCTACCGATGACCCGACAGCCAACCTCGCTCGAAACAAGTTCTTTGAGGTCTCGTATCTTGCTATACGAGATTGCTCTCCATAAAGTGCCTTTGTATGGAGAAATATGGCGTCTAGTTCCATATCCTCGTGCCTCCTCTGATGTTCATTGTCCATCGAGGCAAGCACGATGCACTTGGCTTTCGCACAATCAAAATCCCAGGTTTTACGGATTTCCTTATCCGCATTGCTGGATTTGGGACCAGGGACAGCAGGTGTCGTAGCGGTGAGGACGTACCCCAATTTGTCATAGGTCAAAGCCATTTTGACATTCCGCAGCCAATCTTTATAGTTTGGCCCTGTCAGTATATTTTCTCTAAAAGTAACTTAAGTCCAGTCATTTTCAGGGTCGCTGCAATTAGGAGAGAGAGAAGAAAACTCTTTAGCATGATGCTCTTGCAAGTTTAGAGTGGTTTTTAGTTTATCTAAACTGGATGGCTCCTACTGTTTCTCGAATTCTTCCTCAAACCATAAAAGAAGAATTAGCCAGGACTATTCTCACCGTACAATACTTGCTTAACCGTTCAGCCAGGCCAGTGTCGATACTTCGAGGGAGGTTTTCCAACGCTTTCGCGAAGTTCCTTAATTAAATAACCTCTTTTCTCTGGGGGCGTAACCCCGCTGACACCTTTCTGGACACCTACTTGGTTTATAGCATTGATCGTTAAGTGACGAATATCCTGATAAGTAGCATATACTCACAGTAGGATCGGGATCCAAATATCATCGTCTGATAATGTTGTAGGAATGCTACCAACATTCATCAAACTCAAAATGGTATGCATCTCTTTGCAAATTTCAGTTTCTTTAGAAATTCCCGATATAAGTTTTTGCCCCATGCTCTTATGACCTAGGCGTTGGTCAAAATATCATAAGTCACATGTCAAGTTCTACCCATCATTATCTTGTTAATTTGAACCCATCCGTACATATCCTTGACGTTGGCCAAAATGATCATACGACTGTCCCAAACTAACTCATCTATCTATGCAACAAATGAATATCCAGCAGCTACCAAACACTATGCCTTGGCGTTGGTCAAAATACATAGCTTGAATACTACTGAATACCCAGATGAAATGACGGAGGGATACGAATGGTTTTGGCGAAACCGTGAACGTAGTGAACTTGATATAACCGAAGGAACCTGATAGCTTTTAAAAGGAGTGGTTAAAGCTCCGCATTTAAAAATATCTGTTTTTAAAATTAACCGAGTGGTTTCTTTTAAATTGTTCCAACGATTAAAACTTTGGTTTATTTTCTTTGCATTATAGATAATGCGTCCCATCATTAACCTATCATTGCAGAAAACAACGAAAATACAACGTCCTCTTATGCCATCCGCATTCGCCACGGGGTCCCGTCATTACCCATTAAGTTACTTAACTAACGACAGAGCGGGGACTGGGCTAGCGTGGGTGTAAAACATAAGTGACGTCTAAATAGCTATCATATATATAGATATTTTACATTCGTCTGATGCAATGATATTCATTCCAGATCACAGATGAACTTAATTGGATTTGCAAGCAATCCGTGTTTGTTTTGAGCCTGCAACAAAATACGGATTACACAGTTGTGATGAATAGCCATTACCCCACCCAAGAACCCTACGGGTGCGGCAAACTACCCGCCCGGCAGTTTGTGCACCCCACTTTGGGTCTGTCCTAGGAGCAAAAACAGTAAAATGAAATAATACAACGGTGGCTACAACCGCAACCTGGATGTGCCCCGCAAAATAATATTACAACAAATTACATTTACATCAAATGAATTAAATAATAACCCATCACATAACCCCGGTTATACATCACAACAGTCCAACACAGTTCATATGCACAAACAGATAAAATCCATTTCAGAAATGTGCAACCCCCTGCCAACTGACATACCAGCAGTTAGGGGAGGATTACGAACACATTATGCAAACACAGATATAATCCAACAAGCAAATACTGTATAATTTCGATCGATTAAACACGTTTAACTTTGCTCCAATACTTCTCTGCAAATCTGAAACCTGGGCAAAAATTAAATATTCCAGAAAATACCAAATATCACAGAGAAGCAACACAGAAAATTTGGGTTCCTGAATCGTCAACTCGGCGGCAAAAGCGCGGCGGATCGGTGGGATCCGCCGCAGTTCCGCTGCGCTTTAGACGATTCAGGGGCCCAAATTTCTTGGGTGTTCTTCTACTGTCTTTTCAAGCTTTCTGAACATCCCTGAAAATTTTTTGGACTTCATTTAAAATTCGACAGAAACTTGTGATTTCGGGTTTTTCCGGTTTCGTTTTTTCCGTTCGAAATTCATACAAATTTGCAAGTAAGTTATTTATTGTTTAGCGAGGCTCTAATACCACTGTAGGTCAGGCAGCCATCCCATCCAATGGGGTCGCCGTGGCACCAACGGGTCCCTCAGCCGCTACTTTTTATGCATGCCCCCTCGCTAGGACTACAACCCGCCGGAACACCTTCCGGTCTCGGGACACCCTGGGGGTAAGAGCCTATGCTTCGCCACACTGTCACACAGTGAGAACCCCCCATAGGTCGACATCCAATGCCTAGTAACTCTGATACCTCTGTAAGTCGATGTACAACACCCCAATACTTATGGGGAGGCGGAATTTTCAAAAACGAACTTGTTTAGTGAACAAACATCGACTAACCGCTTGAATCGAAGCTAAACGATAACTAACTTAAAACATAGAGTTTCTATGCTACTATGTTTAGGGATTATACCTAACGAATCGTGTCCTTCGTCTTTGCGAACTCCACCTCCTCCTCGGCCTTCTCGAAGTAGTAGACGATCTACCCAAGAGCTTTACTCCAAGCTTAGCCTCTAAACTTGAGGCAACTAAACTTCTCTAAGTGCTAATCAAAGAAGCTAGGTGAAATATAGAGAGGGTTATGGATTAAGTAGTCTAACTAATCCTTGTACTCAACACATGAGAGGGGAGGATTAGGGTTTGAAGAGGGAGAGCTTGAGGAGAGAGAAGGTGAGGATAATAATGAAGTGAGAATAATGAGTTATGATAATATATATCAAGCATTTCTTTTAATCAAGAAAAGAAAAAGAAATGAATTTAGCAACCATGCTTGATAATATCTAGTGATGATTCACTCCATGAGTCATTAAGCATTTATCATGCATTAATGACATGGATGAATCATCCATATGACTCACTAATCACATTCATTGTATATGCCACCTAAACCTCCTTAGTCACCACCTTCTAGAAGCTTCTCGCGCAATTACGAGAACGCCCCTCCTTTCCGCAAAAATACGGAAAAACTTTAGACTGTATAAATCCAATAACCGGATACCAGTAACTGGCTTAAACCAAAGCCGACTGGTAAAAACTGTCCGAAAGTCGTACGTGTGTAAACACACGTATGCGTCCGAACCCTTGTCGTAAAACCATACGACCTCTATATCGTTTCGCCTGGAGTAGGGAAACTCTCTGTGTGGGACTCTAGAGACTCGACTACTACGCTGGCAGTGGGTTTAACCACAGACCGCAAGCGGCACTAGCTGTACGTAACGGTCCCCAGGTAGATGTCGATAAGAAGGCCGATGAGGGAACCCATCCGAACTCCTACTGAGTCTGATGTGACAATCTCCATACAGTCCGGTCCGTTCATCCAAGACTATCGCATATCGGGCCTAGGGGGGCGGCAAGCATCAGTCCCCTAATAGCGGTATAAGTCGTGTCGGAGGGAAGCCCATTACACCCTAAGAAACTACTGGAACCTACCAGTAAATCTCGCTTGCCCTGGCCAGGGACTTTGCGGAATGGCTCTCTGACACAGCGCGATATCAACTCCCAATACCGGGAGAGACGAATCCTGTCTAACTGCCACTGCCTCCAAGTTCTCGGGACTGCACCCAACTGCTACCTGTTTGCACGACTCCTTTGAGCCGTGGTAGGGTAGCAATCTAAGAACAGTGGGACACACTCGAGGCGAAGTAGCAGTGTCAAGTCTGCAGACTATGCTGTACTCATGTCACCTGGGAACTGTTCACTGACGACTGGTATAAAACCAACCAACAGTTCCCTGTGAGTCCTGTCCGGTGTACCCGTAACCTAACGAGCACCTGTATACTATCTCCAGTACGACGTACTGACGGCTGTGGGACAGACCATCTCCCCAACTGGGATGAGAAGCGCACACACTAGTCTACTCCGGAGTATCGATGCTCTGTCTCGATAATCCAACGACTAGGGACCTGAATAAGGATGTGCTTGTAGACTACCCAGCCCCCACTAGTATGACTGCCATCACAACGCTGGTAGTCAAGCAAGATCCTAAGAGCTCTATCAATACGTATACTCAGATATTAAGATAGAAAAAACCAAGTAGCATACTACCATGTTTAGCAAGACTGTTATATACATGTGAATATCCCAAGCATCCATTAAGTAATATACAAACTAGTATGATACAATAATGGCCCTTAGGGCATATACACTAACACTGCGCACATGCACATTGTATATTCATACCAGTGCACACATATATTGATATCTTCATACCTGCGCACATGCACATTGTATATTCATACCAGTGCACCCATACGTTGATATCTTCATACTTGCTTAGATTACGCATTGAGATATGTAGTTCCATGTTAATTCTGGATTTGGGAAACCGTGAATATTTCAAAAGAGAATAGTTAATTATTTAAAAACCCGGTTTCCCTTGATATGATATTTCGGTGCGTCCACCATGTGTTTTCTCGGTGCTAGAGTGATATATGTGAACCCGAATCAAGGATTTGGATGAGGCCGATTACGGGAACATGGTGGACCCGGTATGGTACCCCGGGGCGAGAACGGTTTCGCTGTGTATTAGACGGTGAGCCTGGAAGAGGGACTACTACATACCGGTAATTGGTTGGACCTGTGTCACGACCCGAATGTACGGAACATGACCGTCACTTAAACTACGAACGTCTCGAGGCGTACGTAATCTAAGTAAACCGAAAACCCAGAAATCCAAACCAAGAAAAGTAGTAGAGTGAAGGAAAACCAATTTAAAATCAAGTAGTTTTAATAGCATAAGCAGAGTTATGCGGTTTTAAAAACATCAAGTATTTCCTGAAAATTTCGGCAGAGTCTCCTTTGTAAATACTGGCTCCCAAACGGGATAGAACATGAATAGTATACGAAATCAATAAAAAAGCATCCTCAAGCGGGAGCTAGCTCTTCGTCAATCGACGGTCACAACCACACAAGAAAAATATAATATACAATGCTAACGGCGAGGATCAAAACTCAAAAGGAACTCAAAACAACAAGAAAACCACAGAAATACAACGCGCGACTCTAAGGTCGAAAGAATAAACATCACTGGTCTCTATCTCAAATAAATACATGTTTGGTTGATGGAACTTCTAGATACAACAGAATAATGATATACAAGATATATAATGGGGGTACGATACAAGTAAACCCACCTACTAGCAAATCACCCGAAGGAAACTATGCCCGCAAAGCCGTAATGAAACCCGTACGGCAAACCTGCAAGAAACTGGGGCACAACGGGGGTGAGTTGCCAACTCGTGAATAGAAAAACATCTATGCACAGAAATCGCATAAAATAACGCAACCTAGGTCAATGATCATAATATATCCTCAAATATATGAATAACATGCAGCCTATAACAATGGCTAGGGTAATATCTAATCAGAGTGTGATCTCATGTGCCCGTGTCAGTGCCTCAGGTAGCAATATATCATATGAATGAGGTATGAATGCATGGAAGCATGTACTGACGAAAACTTCTTTCATAAATCAGTGAGATTTCTGTATTTTAAAAGTGAGGTACCATAAATGAAATCAGCATAAAACAGTGCCCAGCATCGACACAAAACAAGTGTCCAAATATCCCGATATCTCTGTATCACAATCTCTGTACCTCAATATCTCAAAATCTCAATATCTCAATCTCAATATCTAGGGCGCCGTCAATCCAGACCGGCCCCTACCATCCATCTTAAGACCACGACGGTATCCTCCGGATATCCGACGCGTCGGGTAAAATCACCGGTAGGTAGTGCTCCCCTGCCAGGCTCACATCGTCATCATCACGCGCTTCTTGCCCCGGGGTACCTTACCGAGTCCACCATGTACCCGAAACGGTTCATCCGTCTCCGCGAATCGGGTCTCGAAATCCATCAGCAAACTCATGGTGGACGACTCATACATCATGGGAAAAACCGCACTTTTTATTTAAAAAGAGAGAAATCAGTTTATATAAGTTTTACGGTTTTCCCCCCCAAATCCAGAAAATTTCATGGAAATCCGAATCCAAATCATCAATAGCATGTAAAACCATGAATATAGGCATAACAATGAATAACAGTATGCATGAAGTGACAAGTAATAACTACAATGTTAAGCTGGCATATAAGGCAGGTACACTAATATCATGTCAAATTACTAACTAACAAGCCAAGTCAAGCAATAATATTTTCTAAGGTGTACGTGACATGGCAATTACCGATGAAGATGTGTGTGAGCCGGCAAGTAAGTGTACGTGGTACATACTCATCATCGGTAATGGTGCTGGTGTCCTAACAATATGATATCAACATGGCAATAAGAAATTATAACATAAGTATGCGATGCGAAGCGAACCACAATAACAAGCGGGAGCTGAAAACTTGACGCAACTGTAACTAACCTGCATTAATCTAATATAAGTCCTACAAATGGTGCCTTTTGAAATAACACGAATCATGGGGTTTTGAAAATAGGGGCTACGGTGTTTTTATGAAAAGATCGTCTTTTGAAATATCCGTAGGATCCCTTGGGCTGTCTTTTAAAATACCCACGATTCGCTATGTTTTGAAATAGGTAAAAATCGAATCTAATCTAACAACTAAACTAAACTAATGGGCTAAGCTAACAAGCTGGACTACAGGTAAGGAAACCGCCTAACATCTGAGTCGATACATATACATACCTGTATATATATTAGTCGGTGATCCCGCCTCAATAATATCATATCCGATACCATATCTATAATCAGACATCCCAAGTCAAGAGTGCGGATCAATCATCAATATATAGCTCATACGTAAATCCGTCGTACGGCATCCCAAATCGGGGTACGGGTCAATATCAAATTCCTCACACCATTCCTCTGGTATCCTCTTTATTCAAGATCAAAGTCTAGGGTACTGACCTATGTCTAGTACAATACTAATATCCTCAATATACTCATGATCTGACTACAGATCGACAATCTCGTACAAACCGATACCGTCAGCACATAGCATCATCAAGGGTATACATCGCCCGATACGGCCTAATATCAATATCCTAGCATATCATATCTTATATCACGATCATGTAAGTGCACGGCGGCGCCCCGGCCGTCAATCCGACGGCCAAACGCGGAAACGGTGGTAAACTTAAATTTTTGCGGACTTGGCAAAACGGCACCACCGCGCACTAAACCCCGGATCGTTACCATTAAACTAGTCTAGCTAACTAACAAGATAGGTTAGAGATATACCGACGATCCAAGTCCTCCGGTCTTCATCTCCACTCCGATCTCCTCGCGGGATCTCCGTCCGTCTCCTCCTCGTCGGAAAGGGCACCACGAAGCCGGGTACTTTTACGGGCTCCCACCTCAATGCCGAGGCAACTCGCGCATGAAGCCGGCTACTCGACATGCTCAAGATATGCTGTAGGGAGTGAATGTAGAATGTATGTCTCACTTTGGGGTTGGTTGCCATTTGTGGATGATGGAGGAATCAAGACTAGAAAAATGGTGCTTGCATTTTTCTAGCATGGAAAGAAGATCAAGAATGAAACTCTCATAGTGAAGCTCTCATCTTTTTCTTTCTCTCTTTTCTTTTCTTCTTCTCTTTCTTTTTCCTTCTTCTCTCTTTCTTTTTCAACCATGATAATAATCTATCTCCCTTTGAAAATGGTGGAGGAAAAACTAATATGAAGCAAGAAGGGAGGTGAGTGTAGGGTAAAGCAAGTGGTGACCACAACCATAAACATAATCATCACAAAACTTTCCATCAACCTCAAATCCATCCTAATCCTTTCTTATCTCATAAATACATGAAAAGCAAAGATGCTTATCATATCAACCCTTATGCAAATAAGTCCCCACAAATTGTTATTTGCAAAACTGCAAATAACCCCCTCCATCGGAAAAGTCCGGCCGGGAAAGAACAAAGGAAAACCGGCCGGAACGGAAAGAAAAATGGCAACCCTAGAAAACTGGTCCCGTAATAAATTACAGGAAAACCCCACACTGTGCATACACACCCGCATTTGTATTCCGTCCGGATACAAATGCAATGAGACAAAATCTACACTGTACTATACTAGGACCGGCTTAAACCAAAGCCGGCTAGTAATATCCGTCCGATCCTGATGCGTGCAATACCGCACGTATCTGATCGAACGCTGCCATATAACTATACGGCCACTAGTACAAAACCGTCCGATCCTGATCCGTGCAATACCGCACGTATCTAATCGGACCCTGCCATATCTCCATACGGCCTCTACAGCGTTTCGCCCGAAAGCTTGAGTAACTGAAAGTGTGGTGGACTCTAAAGACTCGTCAATACTATGGCTGTGGATTTAACCACTAGCACGTCAGAGGTATAAGCCAATACGTGACGGGCCACCAGCTATTGACCAAAAGGGACGTCGATGAGGAAGCTCACCCCGACACCCAACTGAGCCTGTCAGTGACAATATCCGTACAGTCCGGTCCGTTCGTCTATGAGCATCGCATGGCGGGCCTAGGGGGTTGGTAAAAGTCAGACCCCCAAAAGCGGTACAAGTCGTGTCGGAGTGTAGCCCAGAACACCCTGAGATACTACTGGAATACCTACCAGTAAATCTCCTGCCTTGGCCAAGGTCTTTGTGTAATGGCTCTCCTAGACACAGCGCGACCTCACCCCCAATACCGGGAGAGACGAAACCCCCGAAGATCCGCTCACTGCCTCCATGTGGCTCGGGACTGTACCCAACTAAAACCTGTTTGCACGACTCCTTTGAGCCGTGGTAGGGTAGTAATCAAAGTACAGTGGGAACTCACACGAGACAAATGACGATCCCCAGGTCGATGAACTAACCTGTACACATGTCACCTGGGAACTGCTATCTGACGTCAGGTATAAGACCAACTAGCATGTTCCCGGCGAGTCCTGTCCGGTGTACTCATAACCCAATGAGCACCTGTATACATCTTAGGTGAACCAACTGACACCAATGGCTTGTGAGACCGGCCACCGCCCCTCGTCGGGGTCTCGACTGTATACACTAGTCTACTCTGGAGTATCGATGCCCTGTCTCGAAACTCCTACGACTAGGGACCTTTTAAGGATGTGCTTATAGACTACCAGCTCCCACGTATATGATCGCCCTCATACTGCCGGTAGTCAAGCAAGAATCCTAGGGGCTCTATCAACGTGCAATAGTGATCTGTCAGGTCACCTAAAGCAGTACACGATGATAGAGGTAAACCAGATAGCATACTATCATCTCGAGTAAGACTGTCCTACCGGGATAGGTCCTCCCTCAATCATTGCAATCACGTGCCTGTGATCCAATAATTGACTCTGAGGGCACTATCTCCAACAATCTCCCACTTGCACTCAAGGCTAATTATTGCGATGTCGCATACTCACAGCCCGTGTGATACCGAACACCCAACTCCTCTACTAGTCAGTCTCACAAATCCCGTTTGTGAAACTATTGCGGTCGAGGAATAGCCTCAGTGAGTGGATCCGCCTAGAAGTTTCTTTCTATGTCTCTCTATATCTCAAGTTCGCGGAGAAAGCCATCTCCCGAAATGAGCAATACCTGCCTTAGAATGTCTGGATGTCTGATGGGACGTAGCTCATAAATGAACTCCAAATCCAAACTTCTTAGACTGTATCGTCAACTGAACTTAATCAGTATCCTGCGCCATGCCACCCTCAGTATTGCCTTGGACCACCCGTCCAAAATACTGCCCCTCGTCAGAGGGAAAAACTATAACTCTGACAACCTCCTTGTCGTCCAGGTCACCTTGGAAGCCTGGAATGATAACTGTTTCCCGAATGGGGCTTTCGTTATCATATCCCTAGAACAGGCACTTATGTTCTAAAACTGCTTCCTACTGTTCCTCCAGGATTGGATCAATATCAACTTATTGCATCTAGTGCAAGAACAACATCTGGTGTGGTACTTGACATCTCATGATTGACTCAATTGCCTAAGCAAGTGATCTGCCAATCATGCACATCCCTCTCTCCTTTAGTCTAAAAGACACCTTTAGAGAGGGCAACTCCATTACTTGCAGGTACACTACCGTGCCAGGAGTCGTCCATTCTAAATGCTCATAGAATGCTGTCAAGGTACCCAGATTAGGAAACCACCCAAATCTAGATCTAAAACCATAGATCTAGTAACCAGAATGTCTGATATAATGTCCAAGTCCTTTGTGGAGAAACCACTGTGTGACGACCAAAGTATAACCGATCGTAGTAAAGGAATATCACTTCCTACTACCTTCTCAACAGATCCATCCCCTATTCTGATGACGTCAAACCTATGACTGTCACATCAGAAACAGATGATCTATCTCCGCTACATCTGCTTTAGTCTATAAATAGACATAAGCCTGATGTCCACCAATGCTTCCGCTGCTCCCACTGACTACGACAACCCTCTGGCAGAGTCATATACACGTACACTTCTGAAGCTAGTTCAGAACGACGCTATACTCATCCTCCTGCCGGGTCTCGCAGCCTGGAACAACAACAATGGCAAGTGTGGGTAAACAAGAACTTCCCTGTCACCGTCCTTGAGGCTACCGGAGTACCTCTCGGGTGCCTGAAGTTACCCACCATCCCTGCGGAGTGGCCAATGGAATGTCAAATCAGATTGAATCTTTAGGTTCCTTATCAAATCTTCAGTAATCGTTTGCGGTTCTGGAATCACTTCCAGTTCTACCATACTCCCACTACTGTTTTTTGAAAAAATCCATTTTTAATAAAACTGTGGCGAGTCTAGAACAATATTGCTATTGTTCATCCAGATGGTAGAAAATCAACCCGCGTCATAGCCTGGGTCAACCCACAAACAGCCATTACAGAAACGTGCCTTGAGTTGTCCAGTGTCTGGTTTTAAGCATAAGCCGGACAACTCCCCGTACCTTAACAACGTTAAGATATGAACTGTTCTACATCCAATATAGAACCAGAGGCACTGATTTAATTGAACCAGATTCAAATCATGCAGCTATCTCCAGTGCATGTCAACTAAATGGAAGGAGGCCGATCAGCGTTACTCAACTTAGGAATGCTTCCAATTATGAGTAACCTGAAAGAGAAGCAATTTCTCTTTATCATTACTATCAACTGAATACCATACAAAAGTATCTACATCTTCGATCACTTTGAAGAATCCCGATACTTGCTACACCTGGTTCTCTACTCTATTCAAATACCTATAACTCCTCAAAACTTAGACCCTGTGTTTCTACGAAACACATGTCTAAGAACTAGAGAAGTCAAAAGTAAACAGAATATAGTACGAGGACCAACCCCTCTGTCCTGATGGACCCTGGACAACATACAATACTCTGTATAAGTCCGCTGAGTCTAACAACTCTTTCACTGTGTGTCGTAGGTTGAAAACTGTACTTTTGGTTAAGAAGAATTACACCGCTGTTCAATGCTCCTTACCTAACCATCAACTGATATAGGTAAATGTCATCGACATAATATCAAAAGGTATATCTCACTCTATAAAAATAGACGTACAGATATATCAATTTGAAATTGGTGCACAACAGCGGATATTCAAAACCAAATATTTGCCGACCGGCAAACAGCCCAGGCGATTTCCTCAAATATCACTGATTCCAACGAATCCCGATATAATGAGGATGATCACCCAATTCCCAATAACTTACTCCCACTCATCATCTGTAAAACCATACAGATGTGAGAATCATACCTGGTAAATACATACCCTGGAGTAAGTATTTAATCGGGAAATCAGTTTTCTTTTAACATTACACAGTGAGACTGAAACATTGAAATGTTTCGATGGGGTATCCCGGTATTCCTAGTAATGCCTCTTCCATTATCCAGATTCACAATTATAACCGTATAATTCTTTGCCACTTCTCCAAATCCCTTCATATGTCTTTAGTCATTACCTTCTGCACACCCCTTTAGGCCAATTGGTTTTCTTCCTTCCCTACCGTTCGGCACCAGCCTATGGTTTGGAAGAAGACTATCCAAAAAGCATAAAGGGTGTACTGTCCTAATCCTAGGAGCACTCGCAACACGAGAGAAGGTGAAGATAAAAGACACCTGAATGTACTTTATTCCTATTTCTCCTGAACCAGGATCCATCCCCGAACTGGAACGAGTTCCTTTCGAGTTCGTATATAACCATACGATGGATTATCCAATAAAATGGGATCTTCGTAATGATACGGAGTGTCCTGGAGAAATACAAAGGTGATTTAGGATTGGCGAAGGAATACATGGTTTGGTCGTGAATAGCAGTCGCAATTTACTTTGCCCTCTTACTAATCCCTTGCTTTGTCTGAACTTAATACCTTCTGTACACCATTTAGGCTAATTGGCTTTCTTCCTTCCCTACCGGTCGGCACCAGCCTATGGTTTGGAAGAAGACTATCCAATTTGCGTAATAGGTGTACTACTCCTAAACCAAGGAGTACTCGCAACCTGAGAGAGGGTGAAAAGAAAAGACAACTGAATAATCCTATCCGTTTTCTCCAGAACCGGAAACCATCCTCGAATAAATCCCTTCGAGTTCGTATCTAACCATACGATGGTTTTGTCCAATGGAAGTGGACGTTCGTAGTAATACGGGGTGTCCTGGAGAAAAGGGTAAAAGTAGGAGTGGCAATGAGGTTCGCAACCCTGACAATCCAAAAGCCAGTGTTTAAGAAGGTTCGGTCAACTTGGTCTCTGAGTCAAAGTCTTAGGGTCGGGTCAATGGTCGCTGCCAAAGAGAGAGAGAAAAGAAACACTCAGCGTGCACTCTATCCTAGATCAGAATGGTTATCACTTTTTCTAATCAGGAAACCTCCCACTGTACCTCAAATTCTCCTCCAAACCTGAAAGAAGAATTAGTCGGGAACACCCGAGGAGTAAACCAACTCATCAGTGGGAATCGGGATCCAACTATCATCGCATGATAACGTGACGGAATCCGCTCACGGTATCACACTCCAGAAGGTATGCGCATATCTGGCAAGTTTCAGTTCTTTTGAAACTCCCGATGTGATTTCTGCCCCATGCTCTTATGACCTTGACTTTGGCCAACAAATCATAAGTCACATGTCAAGTTCTACCCGTCATTCTCCAGGTTGATTCGAATCCACCCGCACAAGCCCTTGACTTTGGCCAACAAGGCTATACGACTGTTCCAAACCAACGCATCTATCTATGCTGCATATGAATAACCAACAGCTACCAAACACTGTGCCTTGACTTTGGCCAACAAACACAGCTTGAATACTATTGACTACCCATATGAAACGACGGAGGGCTACGAATGGTTTCTGGCGAAAACCTTTAACGTAGTGAACTTGATATCGTTGAAGGAACGGATAGCTTTTAGAAAATATAGTGACGAAAACCTTTACTAAAGAGGTCACTCCCGGTGAAGGGATCTCGGCTCTTTCCCCGTAGAATGGGGTGCAGGATATTCCAAATGAATACCACGGTGCAAAGCAAAAGTAATCGGCTATAGTGAAGTTAATGCCCTGACGCAAACTTCTGTCCAAGGGGTCACTCCCGGTGAAGGGATCTCGGCCCTTGCCTCGTCGACTGAGGAGCAGGATATTCCAAATGAATACCACGATGCAAAACAAAAGTGAACGTCCTTGCAGTAACAGCTTTTTGAAAAGTGTTCCAACAACATCAGATTAGGTTTGTTTTAAACTTGCATTGATCCGAATCAATGCAGTCCCATCAATTAATCACACCAAAAAAGAACGAAAATATACTGATGTACGTATATGCCATCCGCATTCGCCACTGGGTCCCGTCATTACCCGTTAGGTTAGCTAACTAACGACAGAGCGGGGACTGGACTAGCGCGGATGTAAAACATATACAACATCTACTAATATATATACCAATATATTATATTCGCTCAAGGCGTGAATAATATGCAACATCACAGAAATGTACAGCATCACAGAACAATACAGATATCTGGGATCCCCGGGTTTCACAGAGCCACTACTGAAACCCGACGTTCCCCTGGTCGTGTGGATAGCCTGTGCAATGAAATCCTAGACCCCTACGGGCGCGGCAAGTCACCCGCCAAAACCTGAAGCGAGGCAGCCCCCTTCAGCTCCGTGAATGGACCACCCAGCACTCCACGGAATCCGGCGACTTGGGCACCCCTCCTGGGTCAACCTGTACCCCCTACGAGTGCGGCGAATAGCCCGCCAATCCTAGAGTGAAGCCCCCTCCGTCCCAATGCCATGAGATGCGGGCTTGTTGCCCTCTAGAACCCGGCTATCCGTGCACTCCTCCGCGGGGTAATCCTAGTACAGAATGTAAAATATACATACACCGGGTACATCGACCGCAACCAGGTCGTGCCCCAAAAGAATAATACAATCAGGCAGTGACGGCAGTCCACATGTCGGACGCTCGCCCCGCAATAACAAATGTACATAATACAACATCACAGTACTAGCATTGCATCCAGGCTATCCCCCACGACCGATCCGCAACATCACAGCAAATACATAGAACATCAACGTGAAAGTCACGTTCGCAAATCCGTCTAACCGGGCTATAGCAGTTAGACAGGATTTACCGATCGAGTGACATTCACGGTCGCAGATATAATGTAAATACTGTGAAAAATGTGTTTTAAAATATTCCGATCGATCAAAAATTAACAAGTGGGCCCTCAAACAAAACTGTAGCACTCACAGAAACCCTGGGCCCAATTTTAATATTCCAAAAACCACATTTTCAACTCAGGAACACACTGGAAAAATTTGGGGGGGTGAACAGTAAATTCCGCGGCGGAAGGGCCGCACGAGGTGGGGTTTCGCGGCGCTTGCGCGGCGGAATAGTGAGATCATGGTGCCAAATTTTTACAGTATGCTTCTATTTCCCTGCACATCACTCTGAGACAACCAGAAAAATTTTTCGAGAACAAAATATTTCAACAGAAACTGATGTGAACTGAAATACGTGTTTTCGGGATTTTGTTCGATCGGAAACGTAAAACACATCACACAAAACTAGACTATGTTAATGGCGAGGCTCTGATACCACTGTAAGTGCACGGCGGCGCCCCGGCCGTCAATCCGACGGCCAAACGCGGAAACGGTGGTAAACTTAAATTTTTGCGGACTTGGCAAAACGGCACCACCGCGCACTAAACCCCGGATCGTTACCATTAAACTAGTCTAGCTAACTAACAAGATAGGTTAGAGATATACCGACGATCCAAGTCCTCCGGTCTTCATCTCCAATCCGATCTCCTCGCGGGATCTCCGTCCGTCTCCTCCTCGTCGGAAAGGGCACCACGAAGCCGGGTACTTTTACGGGCTCCCACCTCAATGCCGAGGCAACTCGCGCATGAAGCCGGCTACTCGACATGCTCAAGATATGCTGTAGGGAGTGAATGTAGAATGTATGTCTCACTTTGGGGTTGGTTGCCATTTGTGGATGATGGAGGAATCAAGACTAGAAAAATGGTGCTTGCATTTTTCTAGCATGGAAAGAAGATCAAGAATGAAACTCTCATAGTGAAGCTCTCATCTTTTTCTTTCTCTCTTTTCTTTTCTTCTTCTCTTTCTTTTTCCTTCTTCTCTCTTTCTTTTTCAACCATGATAATAATCTATCTCCCTTTGAAAATGGTGGAGGAAAAACTAATATGAAGCAAGAAGGGAGGTGAGTGTAGGGTAAAGCAAGTGGTGACCACAACCATAAACATAATCATCACAAAACTTTCCATCAACCTCAAATCCATCCTAATCCTTTCTTATCTCATAAATACATGAAAAGCAAAGATGCTTATCATATCAACCCTTATGCAAATAAGTCCCCACAAATTGTTATTTGCAAAACTGCAAATAACCCCCTCCATCGGAAAAGTCCGGCCGGGAAAGAACAAAGGAAAACCGGCCGGAACGGAAAGAAAAATGGCAACCCTAGAAAACTGGTCCCGTAATAAATTACAGGAAAACCCCACACTGTGCATACACACCCGCATTTGTATTCCGTCCGGATACAAATGCAATGAGACAAAATCTACACTGTACTATACTAGGACCGGCTTAAACCAAAGCCGGCTAGTAATATCCGTCCGATCCTGATGCGTGCAATACCGCACGTATCTGATCGAACGCTGCCATATAACTATACGGCCACTAGTACAAAACCGTCCGATCCTGATCCGTGCAATACCGCACGTATCTAATCGGACCCTGCCATATCTCCATACGGCCTCTACAGCGTTTCGCCCGAAAGCTTGAGTAACTGAAAGTGTGGTGGACTCTAAAGACTCGTCAATACTATGGCTGTGGATTTAACCACTAGCACGTCAGAGGTATAAGCCAATACGTGACGGGCCACCAGCTATTGACCAAAAGGGACGTCGATGAGGAAGCTCACCCCGACACCCAACTGAGCCTGTCAGTGACAATATCCGTACAGTCCGGTCCGTTCGTCTATGAGCATCGCATGGCGGGCCTAGGGGGTTGGTAAAAGTCAGACCCCCAAAAGCGGTACAAGTCGTGTCGGAGTGTAGCCCAGAACACCCTGAGATACTACTGGAATACCTACCAGTAAATCTCCTGCCTTGGCCAAGGTCTTTGTGTAATGGCTCTCCTAGACACAGCGCGACCTCACCCCCAATACCGGGAGAGACGAAACCCCCGAAGATCCGCTCACTGCCTCCATGTGGCTCGGGACTGTACCCAACTAAAACCTGTTTGCACGACTCCTTTGAGCCGTGGTAGGGTAGTAATCAAAGTACAGTGGGAACTCACACGAGACAAATGACGATCCCCAGGTCGATGAACTAACCTGTACACATGTCACCTGGGAACTGCTATCTGACGTCAGGTATAAGACCAACTAGCATGTTCCCGGCGAGTCCTGTCCGGTGTACTCATAACCCAATGAGCACCTGTATACATCTTAGGTGAACCAACTGACACCAATGGCTTGTGAGACCGGCCACCGCCCCTCGTCGGGGTCTCGACTGTATACACTAGTCTACTCTGGAGTATCGATGCCCTGTCTCGAAACTCCTACGACTAGGGACCTTTTAAGGATGTGCTTATAGACTACCAGCTCCCACGTATATGATCGCCCTCATACTGCCGGTAGTCAAGCAAGAATCCTAGGGGCTCTATCAACGTGCAATAGTGATCTGTCAGGTCACCTAAAGCAGTACACGATGATAGAGGTAAACCAGATAGCATACTATCATCTCGAGTAAGACTGTCCTACCGGGATAGGTCCTCCCTCAATCATTGCAATCACGTGCCTGTGATCCAATAATTGACTCTGAGGGCACTATCTCCAACAGATCACATGTCGACCATTTTATTAATAACACTATTCACCCGTATCGTCGTCCCAAGATCCGCTATAACACCAGGACGTACCTCAAGTACGAATCCTGCCATATCACCGATATCACAACCACAAAAAAATCTCATCGACTCAGCTCAATCCCAAGTATCATCCTCAAATCTGTATGTGAACACATAGTCCCATACCCATGTAAACACATAACTATAAAGAATCCCATGAGCACATATAAATAGGAATGTATGCAAGTATGTATGTGTGTATGTGTAGTGCGACACTACCCTAAGGTTCGCAACACTAAAATAATCCAACACACCAATATCCATCCTAAACATCGTTATTAATCCCAAATAACATATAATAATTGTTGGTGTGTATACGCATCCGTATACACCACCACGGACTGCGGGGGTGCTATACGCCATCCACCCGACTTCTTCCCGTAGATATAAATCTACTCACCTGATCCTCGCTCGCCGGTGCCGACGTCGCCACGCGCTTGCTTGTCGTCTCGAAGTCCACATGGGGGTACCTACATATCACAACGCATCGTATCGCATTAAAATCCGACTCATGACCAAAACTACACACGAATCCCACATAAGTCAAAACCTATGGTTGCTTTTACAAATCAACCCAAAAACTCTCGACGTCGGTGTACAAACGCCAGACCATCGAGAAAAAACCCAAATACACTCATTTGTACAATTACAAGCACTAATTATAATATAAAATAGGTTGCAATTCACAAAAACCTCAAACTCACTTTAAAAGTCATTTTTCCGAAAATCTAGCAAGCACAAATCACCGTTTTAGTACAAAACTCGATGTATAAACGAATCTAGCGGCCACAATATTCACTAAATATCTTAAACAAGTCATAGAAACAATTCCCATAATTTAATCTCATTAAATTCCATAAACCCCAAAATTCTAGTTTACAAAATACCTAAATTTTAACAATTTTATAGCAAAAATGTACAAACTACAATCTAGCTCGGATTTACTTGATCTAAAATATTAAAATACAATTTAAAATGTTAATAATACCATGGATACCCTAATTAGATTTTTATCTCACCAAAATATATATATTTTAAAAAGCTAGTTTGCAATTTATATAATTATCATAAATTTAAATTAACAAAAATGCAAACTAACAACTAGATTTGATTTAGCATGCCCACTACATGCTAACTACATCACACAACCACAATCTCATTATTCAAAACCCTAACTTGCATTCAAAACCCTTTTCTTGAAAGTTGAATCTTTAACAACAAAACCATAATTAACTCCTAATTAATTTAGCTTAAGCAATAAATCAAGAATTAACCATATGATTAAGATCTTATACCTCACAATCATTAGAGATCTAGCATGAAAATCTTGGCCCCCAAAATGGCTTCCATGCTCCTAGATCCATACTAGAGTAACCAAGGAAAAATGGGTAAGAGTCGGATTTGGAGTTTGTGAGGTTTTTGATTGGGATTTTTTTGGGATGAAAGCATTTTGGGGTTTGTAAAGGAAATGAAGAAGAACAAAATGGGGCTGTTGGAATTGCAATTTCGGCCACTAGGAGAGAGAGGGGGAAAGTGTGGGTTTGTAGTGTTGTGTTGAAAATTTACTCAAGTCAAAAGCCCCCATACCTCAACCTTTAGTCTTTTCATTTAATTTCTTTTAAACTTTCCCTTTCTCTTTTGTTTTGTGAGGAAAAGTAGTGGGCCAAATAGGGGGAAATTGGCAGCAGCCCAAATCAGCCAAGGAGGGAGGAAAATGGGTGTTTGAGAGTGTGTAGAATTTCCATGACAATAAAACCCCTCAAGTCTCACTATTGCAATTTACATCATAACATATTTATTTTCTTTTCTTTTAAACTTTCATTTCATTCAAAATTTGGAGTGTGAGGTGGGGGAAACAGCATAGTGCTCGGCCAGAAATTTTGGGGATGGGTGTTGATTTTGTTTGTGTGAGAAAAATAATAATTGTTATACCCCAATATCTATTTACACTAATTTCACCAAAAAAGCCTTTTTTTTCTTTCAATAATTTCTAAACCGTTTTGGCAAACGATTTCGTTTCAAGAACCATATGATAAAATTTTGTTTAATGTGTGATGATACACAAAATTTGTTTCAACCCATTCGAGTTTGTAATTTTCCCTAATTAAATATATTAGCGACGGCTTAAAATAATAATAAAATAAATTTTTTTCAGAAAATTTGAAATTTCACCAGTGGCTCAATAACTCCAAATACTAGCAATTACATAGCTAGAATATGTATATTTAATTTTTTTATAATATGATATTTGTATTTTGACTTTTTACAGAAAACGCCCTTATTTTACCGATATTCCGAAATTTCACCGAAACGATTTTCAAAACGCTACAATCTTCCCCCCTTAAAGAAATTCGGTCCCCGAATTTAAATTCAAACTCCCCCCTAATACAAAAACATCTAAGCAAAATCATCAAATCGTCGGGGCTCCGAAACCATAAGTACATAATACGAACCATAGTGCAATGCATGCGCATGAGCAATGAGCATATAACTCAAATCAAAACTCCGTCAAGCATCCCGCAATCATCGGAGTCATGGTAAAGATACAAATGTCAAATCCAATACAAAACCAATATGATATAACTCGAAACTATACACGTAAATATCAAATCTATATATGTAAATAACTGAAGGAAATGAATGCCAAATATATTCAGGTACTGTCCTCTGACTAGTCTTGCCCAGTATGAAGACACATAGCAAATATCATAAAACGTACTGCCCCATAGAATCAATCCAAAAGTGCGTATGAAAACCCTGTGCGTCCGGTGCGCACGGAAATCAAAATCCATACATGTGCCAAGCAGGTGCACAAAACAACATCAAGGTGCAACGGTTGTGCACACAACATCGGTCATAGGCAACGTACGTGCCTAATAGCAAAATCAGGTGCATCTGACATGCACGAAAAATCTCGATTTAGTGCATCTGGTGTGCACCAAAATCGCATCTCAAGACATGCGCTCAACATGCGCGAAAATCCAAATCAGGTGCATCTATCGTGCACGAAATCATGAAATCCAGCATCAAGCGCCGAACATGCGCAAAATCAAATCAGGTGCATAAGGTGCACAAAACAAATATCGAACATCACCATCGAAATCAAAGTCCAGGGCATCTAAATGCACAACATACGTAACACTGCACTGCAAGCATATATGAACTATACCGCGTGCAAAAACCAAATCGTGTGCGTATATACGCACAAAATCAACTCAAATGTCTAAAACCGTAAAATCACAAACATGTTAAACCAAGCACGAAAACGATATCAAGTGCAACACTGTGCAAAGATCGTAATTCCTCAATCATCAAAATCAAATCATGCGAATAAATCACCCAAAACATCGAAATCAATAATGGCGGAATAGTCTCCGCTCAAGCACTTCCTCTAAGAACCTCTGGCCAATTGTCGTGATCACTCATAGCATGTCTCGTCGACGATCCTGAACTCTGGCCTGCCAGTGTGCGTAACATGACCACTCCTGGGTCCAAGTCTTCTCGTAATTCATTCCAAAAAGGTCCTGTCGAAATCTCTCCCAAATCTCGTCTCTGCCGAACTGTCCAGAAGTCAGCGTCCCTTACCTATATCTGCATCTTGCTCTGGAACGACTGCATACTCATCGCGACTCCTTCTGGAAGGTAAACCCAAGTACCATGCCTCGGCATGCGCATCGCATCTCTGATGTCGGCGGAGTGGAACGTCATCTCATCTAGATCTGGTACGAACCTCTTACTTCACTTTTCTCTAATTTCGTCTGCTTTGGACTCGTCTCGTTGCGGCTGCATGGACTGAGCTCCAACAGCTATTCTCGTATCTGGAGTCTCCCAAGAAATGCATCTCACCACATAGCATCCGAATTAAGTCGAGCCATCCGATCGATTCGTCGAAACCTCATAGTCCCCCAAGAGCTCAACATCTTGGGTACAGTATAATAGTATTGAGTACATACCACAGCATCGGTGGTCCAGCCGTAGAAGGGCAAACCCAAGCCTCACTAATGGCACCGCGGAACTGCCGCAAACCCTAAGGTTCAAAGGCTTTCACACGGTCATTAAGTCGAGTTAGGGTTTCATTCTTCTAGAGGGTCCATAGAATTGCCTGCATGTTTTTCCGACTACTTTAAACTTTGAATAATAGATTTCTGACATTCGATCGTCTCTGTCGACTCCCAACGTCTCCGCGTGAAGTCGTCTCTAGCTGGAATCAATCTATCTGATGACCTCGCATCGGGGTAGGTGAACGATCCATATGTCCTAGTCATTCATCCTCGATGACTAGCGACCTTCTATCATCTCTTAGTACAACTCATTCTGCACTAACTCCAGCATCTGGGGCAATATCTCGTCGTCCGCAGCAATAACCGGCTCGCTCGTTTGCACGCTGAACGGTGCCTCAATCATCAGGAGTAAGCAATACTTCAATGGTCATCAAAATCTGGCTGGCCTCTATCAGAGGCTCAATCCTCTAGTGTAAATCGGCACGTCCGAGTAATCTCATACAGCAATCCACCCAACGCTCGTGGCGCGAAGACATAATGAAAAGACACATCTCTGCAATCGTGTGTCGCCGGAATCATGCCCTGGTCAGTCCTCGTTCTTGACGAGCTCGTGCTGACCGCAACTCTAGCTGTAGCTCTCCCTGCCCGTAATCGTGGCAGCAAAACCATAACTGGTACTGATGAGGCTAGATCGGAATAAATATAATACTGAGCAAAGAAATGTACATCCTAAGGCTTCTTAAGTGGAGTAGCGTATCGTAAATATGCCGCGGAACATACCTACGATACGTCACTCTACTTTAGTCACCTATTCCATCAACCAAGGGTCATCCTACGCTCCGAAGGTAAAACCTAACGTTCTGATACCAACTTTGTAACGACCCGAAAGTACGGAACATGACCGGCACAAAAACTACGAACGTCTCGAGGCGTACGTAATCTAAGTAAACCGAAAACCCAGAAATCCAAACCAAGAAAAGTAGTAGAGTGAAGGAAAACCAATTTAAAATCAAGTAGTTTTAATAGCATAAGCCGAGTTATGCGGTTTTAAAAATATCAAGTATTTCCTGAAAATTTCGGCAGAGTCTCCTTTGTAAATACTGGCTCCCAAACGGGATACAACATGAATAGTATACGAAATCAATAAAATGGCATCCCCAAGCGGGAGCTAGCTCTTCGTCAATCGACGGTCACAACCACACAAGCAATATAATATACAACGCCAACGGCGAGGATCAAAACTCAAAAGGAACTCAAAACAACAAGAAAACCACAGAAATACAACGCGCGACTCTAAGGTCGAAAGAATAAACATCACTGGTCTCTATCTCAAATAAATACATGTTTGGTTGATGGAACTTCTAGATACAATAGAATAATGATATACAAGATATATAATGGGGGTACGATACAAGTAAACCCACCTACTAGCAAATCACCCGAAGGAAACTATGCCCGCCAAGCCGTAATGAAACCCGTACGGCAAACCTGCAAGAAACTGGGGCACAACGGGGGTGAGTTGCCAACTCGTGAATAGAAAAACATCTACGAACAGAAATCGCATAAATAACGCAACCTAGGTCAATGATCATAATATATCCTCAAATATATGAATAACATGCAGCCTATAACAATGGCTAGGGTAATATCTAATCCGAGTGTGATCTCATGTGCCCGTGTCAGTGCCTCAGGTAGCAATATATCATATGTGTAGGGTTCCAAGGCACTCTTGTGAAGGTTCATAAGGCATCAAACATGCCCGGATTAAATTTTAGACGTGCCGAACAACCCAAAGCCAGGATCTTTGCTAGATTATTAGGGTTTAACATGCAAGATGATAACTTTTATCTAAGTGTGATGTTAGTGTTTATGCCCTAGAAGGCCATTACGGTATCATACTAGTTTGTATATTACTTAATGGAAGCTTGGGATATTCACATGTATATAACAGTCTTGGTAAACATGGTAGTATGCTACTTGGTTTTTCTATCTTAATATGTGAGTGTACGTATTGATAGAGCTCTTAGGATCTTGCTTGTCTACCAGCGTTGTGATGGCATTCACACTAGTGGGGGATGGGTAGTCTACAAGCACATCCTTATTCAGGTCCCTGGTCGTTGGATTATCGAGACAGAGCATCGATACTCCGGAGTAGACTAGTGTGTACGCTTCTCATCCCAGTTGGGGAGATAGTCTGTCCCACAGCCGTCAGTACGTCGTACTGGAGATAGTATACAGGTGCTCGTTAGGTTACAGGTACACCGGACAGGACTCACAGGGAACTGTTGGTTGGTTTTATACCAGTCGTCAGTGAACAGTTCCCAGGTGACATGAGTACAGCGTAGTCCGCAGACTTGACACTGCTACTTCGCCTCGAGTGTGTCCCACTGTTCTTAGATTGCTACCCTACCACGACTCAAAGGAGTCGTGCAAACAGGTAGCAGTTGGGTGCAGTCCCGAGCACTTGGAGGCAGTGGCGGTTAGACAGGATTCGTCCCTCCCGGTATTGGGAGTAGATATCGTGCTGTGTCAGAGAGCCATTACGCAAAGTCCCTGGCCAGGGCAAGCGAGATTTGCTGGTAGGTTCCAGTAGTTTCTCAGGGTGTAATGGGCTTCCCTCCGACACGACTTATACCGCTATTAGGGGACTGACGCTTGCCGCCCCCCTAGGCCCGATATGCGATAGTCTTGGACGAACGGACCGGACTGTATGGAGATTGTCACATCAGACTCAGTAGAAGTTCGGATGGGTTTTCTCATCGGCCTTCTTATCGACAACTACCTGGGGACCGTTACGTACAGCTAGTGCCGCTTGCGGTCTGTGGTTAAACCCACTGCCAGTGTAGTAGTCGAGTCTCTAGAGTCCCACACAGAGAGTTTCCTATTCCAGGCGAAACGATATAGAGGTCGTATGGTTTTACGACAAGGGTTCGGATTCATACGTGCGTTTACGCGCGTACGACTTTTGGATAGTTTTTACCAGTCGGCTTTGGTTTAAGCCAGTTACTGGTATCCGGTTATTGGATTTTTACAGTCTAAAGTTTTTCCGTATTTTTGCGGATTGGCGGGGCGTTCTCGTAATTATGCGAGAAGCTTCTAGAAGATGGTGACTAAGGAGGTTTTGATGGCATATACTTTGGATAAGATTTGTGAGTCATGAGAGTGATTCATCATTGTCATTATTGCACCATAAATGATTAATGACACATGCTTAATGAATCACCACTTAACATTTATGAAGCATGCTTATTCATCACATTTATTCATTTATTCTTTAATGAGAATGCTTCATAATATGTTATGATACTCACAATCTCATCTCATGATTATCTCTCATCTTCTCTCTCCTCAAGCTCTCATCTTCAAACCCTAATCCTTACACCTCATAAGTTGAGATCAAAGGATTAGAAAAGACTAATCAATCCATAACCATCACTCTATTTCATCCTAGCTTCTTTGATTAGCAATCCAAGAAGGTTAGTTGCCTCAAGTTTAGAGCTTTAGCTTGGAGTTTTGCTCTCGGGTGGATCGTCTACTACCTAGAGAAGGCCGAGGAGAACAAGGAGATCGTAAAGACGAAGGACTGGTTTCATTAGGTATAATCCCTAAACACAATAGTTAAGAAACACTTTGTGTTTGGTTATTTATAGTTTAGCTTCGATTCAAGCGGTTAGTCGATGTTCGTTCACTAAACAAGTTCGTTTTTGAAAATTCCGCCTCCCTACAAGTATTGGGGTGTACTACATCGACTTACAGTGGTATCAGAGCCTCGCTAAACAATAAATAACTTAATTGCAAATTTGTACGAATTTCGAACGGAAAAACGAAGCCGGAAAACTCTAAAAAATATCAGTTTCTGTCGAATTTAAAACGATGTCCAAAAATTTTTCAGGTTCGTTCAGAAAGCTTGACAAGACATTATAAGAACACCCAAGAAAACTGGTCCCCTGAATCGTCTAACGCGCCGCGGAACCGCGGCCTCACCCTACTGAGTCGCCGCGGTTCCGCCGCCGAGTTGGCAATTCAGGAACCAATTTTTCTTTTGTTGCTTCTGTGTAATATTTGGGATTTTCTGGAATATTTTAATTTTGCTCAGGTTTCAGTTTAACAGAGCAGGTTTTGGAGCAATATTAAAGATGTTTAATCGATCGAAATTGTACAGTATTTGCATATTGGATTATATCTGTGATTGTTTAATGTGTTCGTAAACCTCCCCTAACTGCTAGTATGTCGGTTGGCAGGGAGTTGCACATTTCTGAAATGGTTATATCTGTTTGTGCATATAAACTGTATTGGACTGTTGTGGTGTATAGCCGGGGTTTTGCAATGGGTTATTATTTGATTAATTTGTTGTAAATGTAATTTGTTGTAATATTATTTTGCGGGGCACATCCAGGTTGCGGTTGTAGCCACCATTGTATTATTTCATTTTACTGTTTTGCTCCTAGGACTGACCCAAGGTGGGGTACACAAACTGCCGGGTGGGTAGTTTGCCGTACCCGTAGGGGTCGAGGGTGGGGTAACGGCTATTCATCACAACTGTGTAATCTGTCTTTTCTTGCAGGCTCAAAAGAAATACAGATTGCTTGCAAATCCAATATTGTTTATCTGTATTCTGGAATGAATATCATTGCGTCAGACGAATGTAAAATATCTATATATATGATAGCTATTTAGACGTCACTTATGTTTTGCACCCGCGCTAGCCCAGCCCCCGCTCTGTCGTTAGTTAAGTAACCTAACGGGTAATGACGGGACCCCGTGGCGAATGCGGATGGCATAAGAGGACGTTGTATTTTCGTTGTTTTCTGCAATGATAGGTTAATGATGGGACGCATTATCTATAATGCAAAGAAAATAAACCAAGTTTACATCGTTGGAACAATTTAAAAGAAACCACTCGGTTATTTTAAAAACAGATATTTTTAAATGCGGAGCTTTAACCACTCCTTTTAAAGCTATCAGGTTCCTTCGGTTATATAAAGTTCACTACGTTCACGGTTTCGCCAAAACCAGTCGTAGCCCTCCGTCATTTCTTATGGATGGTCAGTAGTATTCAAGCTATGCTTGTTGGCATACGTCAAGGCATAGTGTTTGGTAGCTGCTGGGGTATTCATTTGTTGCATAGATAGATGTGTTGGTTTGGGACAGTCGCATTACCTTGTTGGCATACATCAAGGGTATATATGGGTGGGTTCAAATTAACAAGATAATGATGGGCAGAACTTGACATGTGACTTATGATTTGTTGGCATACGTCAAGGTCATAAGAGCATGGGGCAAAAACTTATATCGGGAATTTCTAAAGAAACAGAAATTTGCAAAGAGATGCATACCATTTGGAGTTTGATGAATGTTGGTAGGATTCCTTCAACATTATCATACGATGATATTTGGATCCCGATCCTACTTTGAGTATATGCTACTTATCAGGATATTTGTCACTTAACGATCAATGCTATAAACCTAGTAGGTGTCCAGAAAAGTGTCAGCGGGGTTACGCCCCCAGAGAAAAGAGGTTATTTAATTAAGGAACTTCGCGAAAGCGTTGGAAAACCTCCCTCGAAGTACCGACACCAGCCTGGCTGAACGGTTAAGCAAGTATTGTACGGTGAGAATAGTCCTGGCTAATTCTTCTTTTATGGTTTGAGGAAGGATTCGAGAAACAGTGGGAGCCATCAAGTTTAGATAAACTAAAAACCACTCTAAACTTGCAAGAGCATCATGCTAAAGAGTTTTCTTCTCTCTCTCCTAATTGCAGCGACCCTGAAAATGACTGGACTTAAGTTACTTTTAGAGAAAAATATACTGACAGGGCCAAACTATAAAGATTGGCTGCGGAATGTCAAAATGGCTTTGACCTATGACAAACTGGGGTACGTCCTCACCGCTACGGCACCTGCTGTCCCTGGTCCCAAATTCAGCAATGCGGATAAGGAAATCCGCAAAACCTGGGATTTAGATTGCGCGAAAGCCAAGTGCATCGTGCTTGCCTCGATGAACAATGAACATCAGAGGAGGCACGAGGATTTGGACCTTGATGGCATATTTCTCCATACAAAGGAACTTTATGGAGAGCAATCTCGTATAGCAAGATACGAGACCTCAAAGAACTTGTTTCGAGCGAGGTTGGCTGTCGGGTCATCAGTAGGAGAACATGTCCTAAAGATGATCGGCTACATAGAAGAGCTCGCAGACCTTGGGACGACTTTGGATAATGAGCTCTATACAGACCTTATTCTCCAGTCCCTTCCTCACACCTACGCCCAGTTTATCCTGAACTTCAATCTTCAAAGAAAAGAAGTTGAACTTCCGGAACTCCTGAACATGTTAAGGAGTGCAGAGGGCACCTTGAAGAATTCAAGGGAAACACCCGCTATGTTTGTTGGCGGTACATCTTCTTCCGGGTCCAAGGCTAGGGCCAAAGGAAGGAAGAAGAAGGCCGCACCCAGACCTAGAGGAGGTGTTAGTAAGGTGGGAGGGAAGGGAAAGAAAAAGACTGCAGTACCGATAGTTGGCCAGGATGAGTGCTTCCATTGTCACAGGAAAGGGCACTGGAAGAAGGATTGCAAGGCGTGGAACGCCAAGAACCAGGAACCGAAGCAAGCTGTCGCTTCGACTTCAGGTGTGTTTGTAATTGAGAATTGTCTGTCAATCAACTCTACTTCCTGGGTATTGGATACCGGATCAGGATCTCATATTTGCAATTCATTGCAGGCATTGAGAAACCGTAGAGTGCTGAAGGAAGGTAATATGACCCTAAAGGTTGCTAACGGAGCTAGCGTGGGAGCTGCGTCCGTCGGGGACTATCACCTAGGATTGACGAGTGGACACATTTTGGTTTTACATAACTGTTATTTTGTGCCAAGCTTAACGTGTAATATCATATCAGTTTCCTTGTTATCAAATAAAGGTTATGATTTCACGTTTGTAAGAGATGTTGTCAACATCCACCTTAATCATGGTTTGATTGGGTCCGGTACATTAAATAACGGAATATATGTTTTAAACCAACTCCAAATTTTCAATGTCCAGAACACACTAAAAAGAAAGTCTCCAGATTTGAATAAAGCTTTCTTATGGCATTGTAGACTGGGTCACATCAATGAGAGAAGGTTGACTAAGTTGCATAGAGAAGGATATTTAGACTCGTTCGAATATCAATCTTATGACTCTTGTCAATCTTGTCTCAAAGGAAAGATGACAAAGACTCCATTCACTGGACAAGGAGTAAGAGCGAGCGAGCTCTTAGGACTCATACACAGCGATGTATGTGGTCCAATGTTTACACATGCAAGAGGTGGTTATTCCTACTTCATTACTTTTACAGATGATTTCTCTAGGTTTGGACATGTATTCTTAATAAAGCATAAATCCGAGGCCTTTGAGAAATTCCTGGAATACAAGAGTGAAGCGGAAAACCAAACAGGCAAAAGTATTAAGACACTGAGATCTGATCGAGGTGGAGAATACTTAAGTGCCGAGTTCCTAGGTTACCAAAAAGAGAAAGGAATTCTCTCTCAGCTTACTCCTCCATACACTCCACAGAACAACGGTGTATCGGAGAGACGGAATCGAACCCTATTGGATATGGTACGATCCATGATGAGTAATGCTGAGTTACCGTGATCTTTCTGGGGGTATGCGCTAGAATCAGCGATACATCTTTTGAACAGAGTTCCAACCAAAACTGTGCCTACCACACCATATCAGATGTGGAGTGGGAAGAAACCCTATCTTCAGTACCTGAAGACATGGGGATGTCCAGCTTTTGTAAAAAAGAAGCATCCGGACAAGCTCGAGGCACGCTCAGTAGAGTGTAAGTTTGTGGGATATCCAAAGAACTCTCATGGATATTGTTTCTATTACGCAGAGGAACAAAAGGTTTTTGTTTCTCGTCATGCCCGCCTCTTAGAAACTGAATTTTTGGAAAATCAGAAGAGTGGGAGCGCAGTAGAATTGGAAGAAATTCCAGAACCACAAGCTGCTACTGAAAGTTTGGTAGAACCAGAAGTTCAAGAAGAACAGAACATTCCCGCACCCCTCCGCAGGAGTAGTAGGCCGTCTCATCCGCCTGAAAGATACTACGGTTTTCTCATAGACGGGGATAGAGAGGATTGCATCATAGAAGATGATGAACCTACTGACTTCCAGCAGGCCATCCAGAGCGGCGACTCGGTACGATGGCTAGATGCAATGCGGACCGAAATGGAGTCCATGTACACCAACAAAGTATGGACTTTGGACTTTGCTCCAGATGGGGTAAAACCCATAGGATGCAAATGGATCTTCAAGAAAAAGATTGGTGTAGATGGACAGGTGGAAACCTATAAGGCTAGACTTGTTGCAAAGGGTTTTCGTCAAAGGCCTGGTTTGGACTATGACGAAACTTTTTCTCCAGTGGCTATGCTCAAATCCATTCGGGTCCTTCTTGCTATTGCTGCCTTCCATGATTATGAAATCTGGCAGATGGACGTAAAGACGGCTTTTCTGAATGGAAATTTAGAAGAGAGCGTCTATATGGATCAGCCAGAGGGTTTCAATCAGAGTGGGAGCAGCGGGAAAGTATGCAAGCTGCTTAAGTCTATTTATGGACTAAAGCAGGCATCGCGGAGTTGGAACATCTGTTTTGATGAGACAGTCAAAGAATATGACTTTATCAAAAATCCAGATGAGCCGTGCATATATAGTAAAGTTGTAGCCAGAAGTGTCGTATTCCTCGTCTTGTACGTGGATGACATTCTATTGATAGGAAATGACATTCCTATGCTACAATCTGTCAAAGGATTCTTGTCACACAGATTCTCCATGAAAGACCTGGGTGATGCCTCTTACATTCTGGGGATCCGGATCTATCGTGATAGATCTAAGAGGATGTTGGGACTTTCGCAGTCCAGGTATATCGACACTGTACTGAAAAGATTCAGTATGGAAGATTCTAAGCGCGGTAATCTACCGGCTTGTCACGGAATCACCCACTCCAAAGAGATGTCTCCCAAGACTGATTTGGAAAGGGAACGCATGTCTATTATACCCTATGCTTCTGCGGTAGGCTCTATAATGTATGCGATGTTGTGTACCAGACCAGATGTAGCTTACGCACTAAGCGTGGTAAGCCGGTATCAGTCAGACCCAGGAGAGAAACACTGGATAGCAGTAAAGAACATTCTCAAGTACCTGAGGGGGACTAAGGAGATGTTCTTGGTTTACGGCGGAAAAGACCTCAAGTTGGAGGCCTTTGCTGATTCCGGCTTCCAGAGTGATAAGGACGATTCCAAGTCCATGTCGGGTTATGTCTTTACCCTCAATGGAGGGGCGGTGTGCTGGAAGAGCTCCAAGCAGGACACCGTTGCTGACTCGACGATGGAAGCGGAGTATATAGCTGCTTGCGATGCCGCAAAAGAAGCAGTCTGGATGAAGAAGTTCCTAACAGAACTTTAGGTGGTTCCTACCATAGTTGATCCAATACCTCTGTATTGCGAAAACAACGGAGCTATAGCTTTAGCGAAGGAACCAAGGTCCCATCAGAAGTCCAGACACATCTTGAGGCAGTATCACCTGATCAGGGAGATCATTGATCATCAGGAGATCGAGGTTCGGAGAGTTGCTTCAGAAGAGAACATTGCTGATCCATTCACGAAGGCCCTACCTCAGACGCAGTTCGAGAAGCAACTCGAGATCATTGGTCTACGATATGCCAGTACATGGCCCTAGTGCAAGTGGGAGATAGTTAGTGTTTATGCCCTAGAAGGCCATTACTGTATCATACTAGTTTGTATATTACTTAATGGATGCTTGGGATATTCACATGTATATAACAGTCTTGCTAAACATGGTAGTATGCTACTTGGTTTTTCTATCTTAATATGTGAGTGTACGTATTGATAGAGCTCTTAGGATCTTGCTTGTCTACCAGAGTTGTGATGGCAGTCACACTAGTGGGGGCTGGGTAGTCTACAAGAACATCCTTATTCAGGTCCCTGGTCGTTGGATTATCGAGACAGAGCATCGATACTTCGGAGAAGACTAGTGTGTACGCTTCTCATCCCAGTTGGGGAGATGGTCTGTCCCACAGCCGTCAGTACGTCGTACTGGAGATAGTATACAGGTGCTCGTTAGGTTACGGGTACACCGGACAGGACTCACAGGGAACTGTTGGTTGGTTTTATACCAGTCGTCGGTGAACAGTTCCCAGGTGACATGAGTACAGCGTAGTCCGCAGACTTGACACTGCTACTTCGCCTCGAGTGTGTCCCACTGTTCTTAGATTGCTACCCTACCACGGCTCAAAGGAGTCGTGCAAACAGGTAGCAGTTGGGTACAGTCCCGAGCACTTGGAGGCAGTGGCGGTTAGACAGGATACGTCCCTCCCGGTATTGGGAGTAGATATCGTGCTGTGTCAGAGAGCCATTACGCAAAGTCCCTGGCCAGGGCAAGCGAGATTTGCTGGTAGGTTCCAGTAGTTTCTCAGGGTGTAATGGGCTTCCCTCCGACACGACTTATACCGCTATTAGGGGACTGACGCTTGCCGCACCCCTAGGCCCGATAAGCGATAGTCTTGGACGAACGGACCTGACTGTATGGAGATTGTCACATCAGACTCAGTAGGAGTTCGGATGGGTTTTCTCATCGGCCTTCTTATCGACAACTACCTGGGGACCGTTACGTACAGGTAGTGCCGCTTGCGGTCTGTGGTTAAACCCACTGCCAGCGTAGTAGTCGAGTCTCTAGAGTCCCACATAGAGAGTTTCCTATTCCAGGCGAAACGATATAGAGGTCGTATGGTTTTACGACAAGGGTTCGGACGCATACGTGCGTTTACGCGCGTACGACTTTCGGACAGTTTTTACTAGTCGGCTTTGGTTTAAGCCAGTTACTGGTATCCGGTTATTGGATTTTTACACTCTAAAGTTTTTCCGTATTTTTACGGATTGGAGGGGCGTTCTCGTAATTATGCGAGAAGCTTCTAGAAGATGGTGACTAAGGAGGTTTAGATGGCATATACTTTGGATAAGATTTGTGAGTCATGAGAGTGATTCATCATTGTCATTATTGCACCATAAATGATTAATGACACATGCTTAATGAATCACCACTTAACATTTATGAAGCATTCTTATTCATCACATTTATTCATTTATTCTTTAATGAGAATGCTTTATAATATGTTATAATACTCACAATCTCATCTCATGATTATCTCTCATATTCTCTCTCCTCAAGCTCTCATCTTCAAACCCTAATCCTTACACCTCATGAGTTGAGATCAAAGGATTAGAAAAGACTAATCAATCCATAACCATCACTCTATTTCATCCTAGCTTCTTTGATTAGCAATCCAAGAAGGTTAGTTGCCTCAAGTTTAGAGGTTTAGCTTGGAGTTTTGCTCTCGGGTGGATCGTCTACTACCTAGAGAAGGCCGAGGAGAACAAGGAGATCGTAAAGACGAAGGACTGGTTTCATTAGGTATAATCCCTAAACACAATAGTTAAGAAACACTTTGTGTTTGGTTATTTATAGTTTAGCTTCGATTCAAGCGGTTAGTCGATGTTCGTTCACTAAACAAGTTCGTTTTTGAAAATTCCGCCTCCCCACAAGTATTGGGGTGTACTACATCGACTTACATGTGAGGGATTACAACCTTTGTAGTCCGCTCCTTCGCTTCACAAGCTCCGAGTAGAAGTCCCTTTGCCGCGATCCACGATCTCCCGAACTCATGAGAGGCTCCACGACTCGAACGATCCATGCTAGCTTGAAGTATTCCAAATCTCCGATGATCTACCTTGAAGTTGCAAAGACTCAAGCTTTCTCACTCTAAAGAGATGAACACACTAATCTCATGGGCTAGATGAGATGAGGATGAGAGAGTAGTATTTTTGCTTTCTTTTTAAATCATTTTCTCATATTATTTCATCACTTAAAGAAAATCTAGCAAGCTTTCTTCAAGAGAGAAGAAGAAGATAAATGGAAAAGATAATGAATTAATTTCTTTTGTGATGAATAGAAAGAAAGAGTATATGATTGATTATAAACCATGGTCAAGGATGAGTGGATAAGAATGTGTAGAGAATAAACTAGAGTTAGGGTTTGGTTGGGTTAATAATGTGTCATCATAAAATATCTTAACCATGACAAAAGAAATAGCTTCTAGAAGGTGCATGAAGCAACTAACCCTAATCAAACCCTAACCTCAATTAATCATCCTTAAACATGTTTAACAATTAATCATATCATGTCACAATAATATATATCACATATATATTATATATTTGCAACAAAAGAAAATAATACAATTAACATATATCGCATATATATCAATGTATCATCCAATGAGAAAATGAAATAATAAAGCGAGCCAATATTAGATAATGTAATACAATATATCATATATATTATTATACATTAAATCATCGAATCAACACTTGAATCGATGATCCGGCTATATCGAATATTACCGACTAATATATCATGTACCGATTCATCGAATCAACACTTGATCCGATGTCCCGGTTCATATCTAAATATCGCGAGAATATAATACGGTATCTCATATCGCATTATTCTCGGTCCTGCACATATCACATATGTGCCTCTACTCTGTTTCGCCTGAGCCAAGAAACCTCTGTGTAGGACTCTAAAGAATCGTTAATACGCCGGTAGCAGGTGATGATCATATCAAACACCCACAAGCTGCAAGCGGTCAGCTAAACGTAACAGCCACCCAGGTATTGAGCGATCAGAAGATCAACAAGCTAGCCTGTGCGTTCTCCTGTGAATCCGATCAGTAACACTCCCGTACAGTCCGGTCTGTTCGTCTGATATGTCGCATATCAAGTCTAGGGGTGGTATACGTCAGACCCCAGTAACCGATAAGTCGTGTCGATGTGTGGCTCATAACGGGTTGAGAAACTACTAGTAACACTTACCAGTAAATCTCCATATCAGCCCTGGCCAGGGACTTCCAGTTATAGCCAATCGAACACAGCACAACATCAACTCCCTATACCGGGAGAGACGAATCCCCTCCTATCGCTCATTGCCTCCATGTGATTCGGGACTGTACCCAAAAGCCAACGTTTTGCACGCCCTCTTGGACGTGGTAAGGTGGAAATCAAAGCACAGTGGGAATCACACAAGACTCCATGACGATCTCGGGTCTACAGACTACCCTGTACTTGTGTCACCGGAGAACTGCCATCTGACGTGTGGTATAACACCATCTGGGAGTTCTCGGCGAGTCCGTCCAGTGTACCCAGTCTCCACTGAGCACCCGTACACCATCTCTGATGTCTAACACCGATGGATATGGGATCATCCATCGCCCATCATATGGGTCAAGATGCGTATACGCTAGTCTACTCTGGTGTATCGATGCCCTGTCTCGATATACCCTCGACTAGGAACAGTTATAGGATGTACTCATCGACTACCGCGGCCCCACTAGTATGATCTCATCATAGTCCCAGTAGTCGAGTACAAGTCCTAAGGGCTTTATCAACATGTGAGAGTAAAACAGTAAACCAATACAAGTCAACATGTTAAGATAAAGTGAAACCAAATAGCATACTATCATGACGAGCAAGAAAGTCATCTCTATATATAACCAAGCATCCATTATAATATACATCATATGTACAACAATGGCCTCTAGGGCATATACATAACTAACAATCTCCCATTTGCACTAAGGCCAGCTGCTGTAGTATCGCATACCTAGCATCCCGAATAATCTCTCAAACTGTATCTGGGGAATAGCCTTCGTGAATGGATCCGCAGTGTTGTCCTTCGTATCTACTCTCCTGACCTCGATCTCCCGGCGATCAACTATCTCCCTGATCAGGTGATATCGCCTCAGAATATGTCTGGACTTTTGATGGGATCTGGGTTCCTTGGCTAATGCCACAGCTCCATTGTTATCGCAATACAGAGGTATTGGATGCTCAATGGATGGAACCACACCAAGTTCATTAATGAACTTCTTGATCCAGACAGCCTCTTTGGCAGCATCGTTGGCAGCGATGTATTCAGCCTCCATCGTTGAGTCTGCAACGGTATCTTGTTTGGAACTCTTCCAACATACCGCCCCTCCATTGAGGGTAAAGACAAAACCCGAATGCGACTTAGAGTCGTCCTTATCACTTTGGAAGCTGGAATCGGTAAAGGACTCCACCTGGAGTTCTCCGTTACCATACACCAAGAACATCTCCTTAGTCTTTCCTAAGTACTTGAGAATGTTCTTCACTGCTGTCCAATGACTCTCTCCAGGATCTGCTTGATACCGACTCACTACACTTAGTGAGTATGCTACATCGGGTCTGGTACATAGCATCGCATACATGATAGAGCCTACTGCCGAAGCATAGGGTATCCCTTGCATGCGAGCTCTCTCCAAATCAGTCTTGGGAGACATCTCTTTGGAGAGAGTGAGTCCAGAGATCGTGGGTTGGTTCCCACGCTTGGATTCTTCCATACTAAACCTTTTTAGTATGGTGTCAATGTATCTGGATTGGGACAATCCCAGTATCCGTTTAGATCTATCTCTATAGATCATGATTCCTAATATGCAGGAGGCATCACCTAGATCTTGTTGGAGATAGTGACCTCATAGTCAATTATTGGATCGTAGGTACGTGATTGCAATGATTGCGGAGGACCTATACCGGTATGACAGTCTTACTCAAGATGATAGTATGCTATCTGGTTTGCCTTTATCAGTAGTGTACAGGTTCAGGTGACTGATCACTGCTACACTTTGATAGAGCCCTTAGGATCTTGCTTTACCACCAACAGTATGATGGCGATCATATACGTGAGAGTTGGGTGGTTTATACGCATATCCTTAATTGTGGTCCCTAGTCGTGGGAGTTTCGAGACAGGGCATCGATACTCCGGAGTAGACTAGTGTGTACAGTCGAGACCCCGACGAGGGGCGGTGGCCGGTCTCACAAGCCACTGGTGTCAGTTGGATCACCTAAGATGTATACAGGTGCTCATTGGGTTATGAGTACACCGGACAGGACTCGCCGGGAATCTGCTAGTTAGTATTATATCTACCGTCAGATAGCAGTTCCCTGGTGACATGTGTACAGGTTAGTTCATCGACCTGAGGTCGTCATTTGTCTCGTGTGAGTTCCCACTGTGCTTTGATTTCTACCCTACCACGGCTCAAAGGAGTCGTGCAAACAGGTAGTTTTTGGGTACAGTCCCGAGCCATATGGAGGCACGTGAGCGGATCGGCAGGGGATTCGTCTCTCCCGGTATTGGGGGCGAGGTCGTGCTGTGTCTAGGAGAGCCATTACACAAAGTCCATGGCCATGGCAGGATATTTACTGGTAGGTACTCCAGTAGTATCTCAGGGTGTTATTGGGCTTCACTCCGACACGACTTATACTGCTATTGGGGGTCTGACGTTACTATCCCCCTAGGCAGATATGCGATACTCATAGACGAACGGACCGGACTGTATATACATTGTCACTGTTAGGCTCAGTAGGGTTTTCCGGATGAGTGCGCTCATCGGCATCCCTTGAGGTCAGTCCATGGGCAGCCGTTACGCATTGCTAGTGCCGCTGACGGTTTGTGGTTAAACCCACTGCCAGGGTACTGACGAGTCATTAGAGTCCCCCACAGACAGTTTCCCAAGTTCGGGCGAAACGATGTAGAGGCCGAATGGTTTTATGGCAGGGTTCGGAAAATGCACGTGCGTTTACGCACGTGTTATTTTTCGGGCAGATGATACTGGTCGGCTTTGGTTTAAGCCGGATCCGAGTATTATATTGAGTAGGTATAATATCTTTGTCTCGGTTGCATTTGTATTCGGTCGTAATACAAATGCGGGTATATTTATACAGTTTCGGGGTTATCCTGAAAGTCGTTTCAGGATCACTTTTGGAAGTTGCCAGTTTCCAGTTTTCTATCAGCCGTCTTTTAACATTCGGTTAAAGACGGATTTATCTTTTCTTGGATGAGGTGAGTCGTGCTTCTAGAAGGTTCTAGAGAGAGTGACTTGACATGGTGAGTCATTAGTGCTTTAATGGAACCATTAATGCAATGGTGACTAGGTTAATGAATCACCATTTGCATTAATGAGGTTTTGTTTGCTTAAGGATATTTCTTCATGATATTTGTTTATGGTCACCTCCTTGTTTGCTCCTACTCTCACCCTCCTCCTCCATATAAAGTGGCCGGCCATTCTTTGTGTGAGAGAGTGAGAATGATTTCATTTTTGGAGAGAAAAGACTATGGTTAAGGGTGCATGGAAATTTCATTACCTCTTTCATTCCATCACCCGATAAAATGGCAGCTTCATTTACCGATCGTCCACGGACTTGGACGAAGTGAGACAAAGTCATCTACTCATTCTCTACATCATTCTTGGTCGTCTCTTTTAGCAAACTTGACGATCGAGTTGCCTCAAGTCAGAGGCGGGAGCCCGTTTAAAGAATCGTCGATGTGGTGCCACCTCGACGAGGATATCGGAGATCGACGAGATCGGAGCAGCCGCAACGGAGCGTGGGATGATGGTTAAAGAACGAAGGACTCGGATCGTTCGGTATAACCTTTCTACACTCTTTACAGTTTGTTAGTTTAGCAATAATGGAAGATCCGGGTTAAAGTATACGATAGCGCCAGTTTAAAAGTTTTTGTTCCGCATTTGGCGTTTGTAGACTGCCGGGGCGCTAGCGTAGACTTACAGTGGTATCAGAGCCTCACCATTTTGCTATGCTAACTTGTGCTAACGTGTTTAAAACATCGATCGAACCGGAAATTGAAAATTGCAAAATCCTAGCTTGACAGTTTCTGTTGATTTTAAATGGTCTCAAAAATTAATTCTACATGTCTTAAAAATCTGTGCAGGCTTTTCTAAGAACCACGACAAAATTTGGGCTCGTGATTCCTCCAAGCCGCCGCGGAAACGTGGCCAAACCCCTGGTTTGGCCGCGCATCCGCGGCCACTTGGTGAGCTCATGCTCCTAAATTTGTACAGTGGGTTCTCTGATGGATTTTTGGATTTTTGGTATATATCTTTTTGGCCCAGGTTTTGTTACTGTTCACCGGTAAGTCGTGGGGCCCACTTCTTGATATTTGGTCGATCGAAATTTAAACATGTTAGTTTACAGTGCTTACATTATATCTCCGACCGGGAATGTCATTTGATCGGTAAACCGCGTCTGATTGCTATAGTTCTTTTAGACGGGTTTGCGAACGTGACATTCGCGTTGATGTTCTGTGTTGTGCTGTGATGTTGCGGATTTGTCGTGGTGGATAGCAGTGTGCAATGGTAGTACAGTTTGAGTTTATTTGTACATTTGATATTGCGGGGCGAGCGTCCAACTTGTAGACTGCCGTCACTGCCTGTTGTATAATATTCTTTTGGGGCACGACCAGGTTGCGGTCGATGTACCTATTGTACTATTTTCATTTCTGTACTAGGTTTTGCCCAGCGACGGAGTGCATGGATAGCCGGGTTCTTGGGGGCAATGGGTCCGCATCTCATGGCTTTGAGAGGCAGAGGGGTCCCACTCTAGAATTGGCAGACTATTCGCCGCACTCGTAGGGGGTACAGGTTGACCCAAGGAGGGGTGCCCAAGACTACCGGATTCCGTGAAATGCTGGGTGGTCCATTCACTATGCTGTAGGGGGCTGCCTCGCTTCAGGTTTTGGCGGGTAACTTGCCGCACCCGTAGGGGTCTAGGTTTCATTGCACAGGCTATCCACACGACAGGGGAACGTTGGGTTTCAGCAGCGGCTCTGTGAAACCCGGGGATCCCAGATTATCTGTATTGTTCTGTGATGCTTATTACTTTTCTGTAATGTTGCATACTATCACGCCTGGAGCGATTATTGTATATTAGTTTATATACTATTAGATGTTGTATATGTTTTACACCCGCGCTAGTCCAGTCCCCGCTCTGTCGTTAGTTAAGTAACCTAACGGGTGATGACGGGACCCAGTGACGAATGCGGATGGCATATACGTACATTTTATTTTTGTTTTTTTCTGGTGTGATTAATTGATGGGACTGCGTTGATTTTGATCAATGCAAAGTAAAGCAAACCTGTTTACAGTTGTTGGAACAAATTTAAAAAGTGTTATTACAAAGACGTTTCCTTTTGTTATGCATAGCGGTATTCGGTGGAATATCCTGCATCTCATTCGACAGGGCAAGGGCCGATATCCCTTCACCGGGACCGACCCCTTGGACAGAAGTTTGCGTCAGGGTAATAACTTCACTATAGTCGATTACAAGTTGCTTTGCATAGCGGTGTTCAGTGGAATATCCTGCACCTCATTCCACGAGGAAAGAGCCGAGATCCCTTTACCGGGAGTGACCTCTTTAGCAAAAGGTTTTCGCCACTATATTTTAAAAAGCTATCAGGTTCCTTCAGCGATATCAAGTTCACTACGTTAAAGGTTTTTCGCCAAAAACCAGCCGTAGCCCTCCGTCGTTTCTTATGGATGGTCAGTAGTATTCAAGCTATGTTTGTTGGCATACGTCAAGGCATAGTGTTTGGTAGCTGCTGGGTATTCATTTGTTGCATAGATAGATGAGTTGGTTTGGGACAGTCGTATTACCTTGTTGGCATACGTCAAGGGTATGTATGGGTGGGTTCAAATTAACAAGATAATGACGGGCAGAACTTGACATGTGACTTATGATTTGTTGGCATACGTCAAGGTCATAAGAGAATGGGGCATAAATCATATCGGGAGTTTCTAAAGAAACTGAAACTTTCCAAGTATGCGCATACCTTCTGGAGTATGAGTAACGTGGATGCATTCCATCACGTTATCATGCGATGAGAGTTGGATCCCGATTCCCACTGATGAGTTGGTTTACTCTTCGGGTAATCCCGATTGATTCTTCTTTAGGTTTGGAGGAGAATTTGACAGGAACAGTGGGAGGTTTCCGGATTAGATAAAATGATGACCATTCTGATCTAGGTTAGAGTGCACGCAGAGTGTTTCTTTTCTCTCTCTTTGGCAGCGACCTTTGACCGACCCTAGACTATGACTCAGTGACCAGGTTGACCGAACCTTCTTAAAATACTGGATTTTGGATTGTCTGAGTTGCATAAGTCATTGCCACTCCTTCTTTTACCCTTTGCATTTCTCAGAACACCCGTATTACTACGGATATCCACTTCCATTGGATAGATCCATCGTATGGTTATATACGAACTCGAAGGGACTTCTTCGAGGATGGATCCAGGTTCAGGAGAAATAGAATTGGTTTATTCAGTTGTCTTTTATTATCACCTTCTCTCAGGTTGCGAGAGCTCCTTGGTTTAGGAGAGTACACCTATTACGCTTATTGGATAGTATTATTCCAAACCATAGGCTGGTGCCGAAAGGTAGGGAATGAAGAAAACCAATTAGCCTAAGTAGGGTGTGCAGAAGGTAATACGTAAAGACAAAATAAAGGGATTAGAAAGAGGGCAAAGTAAATTGCGACTGATATCATTCACGACCAAACCGCGTACTTCATCGCCACTCCTAATTCACCTTTAAAAGAATAAGGTATTATTCAGTTGTCTTTTATCATCACCTTCTCTCGAGATGCGAGTACTCCTTGGTTTAGGAGGGTACACCTATTATGCTTACTGGATAGTCTTCTTCCAAACCATAGGCTGGTGTCGAACGGTAGGGAAGGAAGAAAACCATTTAGCCTAACGATGGTGTACAGAAGGTAACGACTAAAGACAAATAAAGGGATTTGGAGAGATGGCAATAAAACATACGGTTGAAGTCATGAATTGGATTATGGAAGAGGCATTACTATGAATACCAGGATACCCCTACGAAACATTTTCATGTTTCAGTGCATCGTTAAAGGAAAACTGTTTTCCCGATTAGACACTTACTCCAAGGGTATGTATTTACCAGGTTTCATTCTCATATCTGTATGGTTTTACAGATGATGAGTGGGAGTAAGATATTGGGAATTAGGTGATCATCCTCATTATATCGGAATTCATTGAAATTGGTGATATTTGAGGAAATCGCCAGGGTACAGTTTTTAACCTGCGACGCACAGGTTTTGAGTTGCATAAACTCAGCGGACTTATACAGAGTATTGTATATTGTCCAAGTGTCCATCAGGACAAAGGGGTAGGTCCTCGTACTATGTTCTGTTTACTTATAACTTCTCTAGTATTTAGGCGAGTGTTTCGTAGAAATACAAGGTCTAAGTTTTGAGAAGTTGTGGGTATAAGAACAAAGTAGAGAACCAGGTATCACAAGTATCGGGATTCTTCAAAGAGATCGAAGATGTAGATTCTTGTGATTGGTATTCAGATGATAGTGATGGTTTTGAGAAACGTGTTTCTCTTTCAGGTTACTCATAAGTGGATGGATTCCTAAGTTGAGTAATGCTGATTAGCCTCTTTCCATTAAGTTGATATGCACTGGAGACAGCTGCATGGATTGAATATGGTTCCAATAAAATTAGTGCCAAAGTTTCTATATTGGATATAGAATGGTTCGTACCTTAAAAGTTGTTAAGGTACGGGGAGTTGTCCAGCTTATGCTTAAAACCAGACTCTGGATAACTCAGGGCACGTTTCTGTAATGGCTGTTTGTGGGTTGACCCTGGCTATGACGAGGGTTGATATTCTACCATTTAGAAGATCAATAGTGATATTGTTCTTGACTCGCCACAGTTTTAGTAAAATGGATCTTTTTCAGAAAACAGTAGTGGGAGTATGGTAGTGTTAGTTATATGTATGCCCTAGAGGCCATTACTGTACATAGGATGTATATTGTAGTGGATGCTGGGATATATATAGGGAGGACTTTCTTACTCGACATGATAGTATGCTATCTGGTTGCTCTTTACCTTAACGTGTGCACTGATTGTCTCTCTGTTACATGTTGGTAAAGCCCTTAGGATGTGTACTTGACTACCTGGACTATGATGCGGATCATACTAGTGGGGACAAGGTAGTCCATAAGTACATCCTTCAAAGTCCCTAGTCGTGGGTGTATCGAGACGGGGCATCGATATACCAGAGTAGACTAGCGTATACCTTCTCGACCCATACAGATGGGCGATGGATGATCCCATATCCATTGGTGTTTGACATCGGAGATGATATACGGGTGCTCAGTAGAGACTGGGTACACTGGACGGACTCGCCGAGAACTCCCAGATGGTATTATACCTCACGTCAGATGGCAGTTCTCTGGTGACACTGGTACAGAGTAGTCTGTTGACCCGAGATCGTCATAGAGTCTTGTGTGGTTCCCACTGTGCTTTGATTTCCATCTTACCACGTCCAAGAGGGCGTGCAAAACGGTGGTTTTTGGGTACAGTCCCGAGTCACATGGAGGCAATGAGCGATAGGAGGGGATTCGTCTCTCCCGGTATAGGGGGTTGATATTGCGCTGTGTTCGATTGGCTATACCAGGAAATCCCTGGCCAGGGTTGCTGAGATTTACTGGTAAGTGTTACCAGTAGTTTCTCGAAGTGTTATAGACCTCATATTGACACGACTTATTGAGCTATTGGGGTCTGACGTTTACCACCCCTAGGCGAGATATGCGGCATATCAGACGATCAGACCGGACTGTACGGTAGTGTTACTGGTCGGATTCACTGGAGTGTGAGCGGACTTGCTCGTCGATCTTCAGATCGCTCAATACCCGGGTGGCCGTTACGTTTAGCAGACCGCTTGCGGTTTGTGGGTGTTTGATATGATCATCATCTGCTGCCGGCGTATTGACGAGTCTTTAGAGTCCTACACAGAGGTTTCCTGGCTCAAGCAAAATGAAATAGGAGCGCATATGAGATATGTGCGGGACCGAGAATAATGCGTGTATGTGATACCGTATTCCATTCTCGCGATGAATGTATCGATTAGGTTATATGTGATATACCCTAGTTATCGAATCAAAGGTTGATTTGATAAGCCGATACATTTTATACTAGTCGGTTGTGTGCGACATGACCGGGTCATTGAATCAAGTGTTGATTTAATTATTTAATGCATAATTATATATTTGATATATTACTTTGCATTAACTAGTATCGGTTCACTTTAAATGGATTTTCTCACTCGGGTGTGCGCATTACATATGCGATATGATTTTGTGCATTTGATTGTATCATGTTTGATGATACATGTTTACTTGGTTAAGTGCAAAGAATTAAACCATGGTTAAAAGAATGGTTAGGGTTTCATTTCCTTTATTTATTCATTTATTTATTTGTTTATTCATTTTGGAAAAGAAAGATAAATGGTGGCTTTCTTTTTTGGATTTAGTTGAAGTTTCTTGAACTTTGACTAAGTCTTCATTCTTATCTCATCCTTAACCCTAACCATTCCCACTAACCATGATTCATTCTCTACACTTGACTCTAGTTAACATTATGATAAGTTTTGATTTTCTATTATTTTTAATTAACTTATCATATATTTTCTTTCTTCTTCTTCTTCATGAGCAAGGAAGAAAAAGCTTTCTTCATCAATGGTGATTGATGATAAAGAGTGAGAAATCCAATTCTAAAGTCTACCCACTTCCTATTTCTTCATCCTCTACCTCTTGCCAAGTAGTAGAGTGTGTTTACTTCACAAGTTTCTTGACTTGGTGAAGTCGGAGCTTGATTTAGCGATGCCTCGACGTAGATCATCTTCGGCACGTCGTCGGCGACCTAGCCCGCTTCTTCTCCGATGAAACCGACACAAGAGCCCGGATTTCGGATTTGTACAGCGGAGATGACTTCTTCATGGAGCTATGGAGGTGGACAAACGGATCTACAAAGGTTGTAAATCCGTATCCCTTAGTTAACTGTTAACTAGTTCTTGTTTTCGCCTAGAAATCTAGCAAACGATCCGTACATTAGGGTTTCTCGGCACCGAATTTTTGAAATTGGCATGGTAGATGCCTTTAGAGACCTCACTAGAGTGCCTAGGAACCCTACAGTGGTATCAGAGCCTAGCTAGAGCCTTAGGCGAAGTCCCGACGGAATTTGAAGTCCGAACGAACCCGAAACCCCGAACCAATCTTGCTCTCTGTACAATTTTGAAAACAGTGAGTTTTTCCAAATTAAAAATATGTAGAGAACTCATCAGGGAAATATAAGAATTATGACGTCAGCCCTAAATTTTTACACTGTAATTCATTGTATCTGGTTCTGAGTTCTCTGGATGTTTTGAAATTTTATTCAAGAGTTGAATTTTCTGGAGTTGTTTTGGGGATTCGGTATTTCGATCGGGGTATCAAATTTTGTCTATGTGGCTTTCCGGATAAATTTTAGAATATGTTAAAATGTTCGACCGGATATAAATACCCAATTTTTCCCCTATCGGGAAATTTCCAAGTGTTGGATTTTTCCGTAGTTTAACGACGTTCTAAGTAGTGCAAGTAACGCGATGGACCCTCTAGAAGACAACAAACCTTAACTCGATTATGTGACCGTCTTGAACTGCCCTTTGAACCTTCGGGTTTGGGGCAGTACGGCGTGCCACATGTGAGGCGTTGGCTTGACCCTTCTACGGCTGGACTGTTGGTACTGAGGCACGAACTGAATGTTGTTAGACTTATTTCATGTGTTGATCTGTATCGGGAAAACTTGGGTGTTCGATTGTTCGATCGAAAAGTTTAACATTTTCTATTTATCTGGAATGGGATACAATAATTGGAATTCACAAATGTTATGTGATAACTGAATGAATGTTATAAACGTAGCAATTTAGTCTCACTTGATCGGTTGCCACGGAATTTTGATGTGATCAAAAGTCCGTCGCAATCACGTAGCGTACGCGGATATTCGCCGGGTAAACTTAATAGACAGCCTCACTCCATAGCCCCGACCAAGTGACTGTAGGAGAACCCCGTCGCCGAAAGCATCCGGTTGGGTGCTCGCGGTAGCGGTGTTCCGCCTTGGTGCACTTCGTCGACGGTATCGGGGGTGCGGCCGCCTACTGAAGTTTGCGACGAGCATTCGATCAGCATGTCGGGAATCTTGTTGAATTGCCCGACTTGACATTGAAAAGAGTTTTCGATATTGAGACTAAAATGCGGGGTTTATAATTGTTAGGCATGCGATGTCTAAGTAATTCATTTGGTCAGGCATGCGATGTCTGAGATGGTTGCGGATTCCAACTGTTGTAGTTTTACACTTTCTTTTCTGTGACCGTAAGTGTAATATGTGATATCGCCGGTTTCGTTGCTATATGTCAACGACAATTGAGATGCGCATGTTTACTTACGTTGATGACATGTGATGTTATGTGTTGCTGGATATGTTATATTGGATCGTCGTGTTTGAATAGCCGGGGGTTTTTATGTGAGATGAGTGTTTTTCATTTTCATTCATGTAAAAACTTGTATGTAATATTCTTTTATTTGGGGCGCTTCCAGGTAGCGGAAGTTGTCACCTTTTGTATATTATTTACTTTTCTGCACTAGGATAGACCCAAGGAGGAGGGCACAAGCAACCGGGTTCTGGAGTCCAGTGAGAGACCAACTCGAGGAGTCGAGTCCGGGTCTCCTAACTCTAGAATTGGTAGGGTTGCTTGCCGCTCTCGTAGGGGTCTAGGGGTGTGGGATTGGCTATTCATCACGACCGTGGAATCCGTGTTCTATACTGGCTCGTATTAAAAACACGGACGTCCTAGTATATCCAATATTTCATATGATTCTTCTGCTGCGATATCTGTGATGTGATCATGTGATGTTCTATGATAGATACAGTATATAGTATATATGATATATTATATAGCCGTTACTTATGTTTTACACCCGCGCTAGCCCTGCCCCGCTCTGCCGTTAGTTACCTAACCTAACGGTGCACGAGGGGACATCGAGGCGAATGCGGATGGCATAAGTGTACGTCGTATTTATCTGTGATGTTTAGGTACATTAAATGATGAGACTTCATTAATGTGATTAATGAAATAAAAGAAACCTAAGATGTTGTAGAATCGAATCTCAAAATAAAACAGGTAGCTACAGTTCTTGCTTTGCACAGCGGTATATGTGATATATCCTGCACCTTATTCGATAGGGAAAGGACCGAGATCCCTTCACCGGGAGTGACTCCTTTAGCAATAACTGGCAGATGCTACACACTCGGTTTGTCTTTTGATTGCTTTTAAGTGTTTTTGCTTTGCATAGTGATATATATGATATATCCCGCACCTCATTCGACGAGGAAAGGACCGACGATCCCTTCACCGGGAGTGACTCCTTTAGCAAAACTAGAAAAGCCTCAAAAACACTCCATTTCAAAATTCATTCGATCCTACAACAATATCGAGTTCATTACGCAATAGGTTTTCAGAAAAAACCTGTCGTAGCCCTCCGTCATTTCAGATAAGTAGTAGTTAGTATTCGTGCTGCGTTTGTTGGCCTTTGTCAAGGCGTAGTGTGCGGTAGCTGACTGGTGCTTATCTGCTTATGCATATGATGCAGATTGAGTTAGGGTAGTCGTGCGACCTTGTTGGCCTTTGTCAAGGGCCGTGCGGGTGGGTTTAATTCAATCAGGAAATGACGGGTTGAACTTGACTAGCATCCTATGGTTTGTTGGCCTTTGTCAAGGTCATAGGAGGTTAGGGGCAAAATATTATCGGGAATTTCAAGTGTTGAGATTTGCAATGAGATTGCATACCTTCTATGAGATAGTTGGATCCCGATACCCGCTGCGAGTAAGTGTTACTCCTGGGAGAGTTTTATACATTACAATTAGACGATCAAGTAGGTGTCTAGAAAGGTGTCAACGGGGTTACGCCTCTGGGAAAACGATGTTTACATTAATTAGGTTCGTGCGAAAGCACGGGGGACCTCCCTCAAAGTACCGACACTGGCCTGGCTGAAAGATTGGCGAACTTGTAGTGTGTAATTAATCCCGGCTAGTCTTTCCTTTTAGGGTTTGAAGGAAGATTTGATAAAAAGCAGTGGGAGCCATCCTGATTAGATAAAATAATAACCAATCTATTCTTGCAAGAGCGCACGCTGAGTGTTTTCTTCTCTCTCTCCTGGTAGCGACCATGTCACGCCTTAATCAAGATAATAATACGGATTATTGACCGAACCCGCTTGTTATATAGAGCTGGGGAACGTTGGTCCCGCTCCAACTTATAATTGTTATAAGACAGAGCAGGAAATTGGGGAATACCAGATTTCCCGTGCCGCCCAAACGAAGAGAGTGCATGCTGATGCATCATCTTCGGGTGTGTTCATTATACAGAACTGTTTCTCAGTATCCTCCGAATCCTTGGTATATGATACCGGATCAGGATCCCAGATATGTAAGATGTTACATAGGGCTACAAAAGGGTAGAAAAACTGAGAACGGGTGATAAGTTTCATGAGGCAGAAAACGGGGCAAGTGTTGCAGCCAAGTCTATTGGTCACTGTCACCCTGTATAGTAATACATTGATTCTGAACGAATGTTATTAGATACCGAACCTGATATACAAAATCATATCTGTCTCTTTATTAGTAAAGAAACGATAAAAATTTCGTATTGTTGGATAATGTTTTGAACATTTCCTATATCAAAAGTTGATCGGTTCAGACACGTTGTCTAAAAGCATTAATGTTCTAAATCAAACTACAGTTCTTAATATACGGAACACACACAAGAGGAAGAGTTCAGAAATGAACGAATTCTTCTTGAGGTATTGTAGACTAGGTCAGATCAATGTGACCCGATTGGCTAAAGTTACATGTAGATGCATATTTAAATCAGTTTGAATTTACATCTTATGAAACTTGCCAGTCATGTCACAAAGATAAGATGACCATAGCTATGTTTATTGGAAACATAGAAAGAGTTATTGAACTCTTGGGATGATACATGTTGATGTATGTAGGTCTCCTGTCTACACATACCAGGATTGGTTCTTTATACTTCATTACGTTCTTTGATGATCTCTTTAGATTCAGACATATGTTCTTGTTGAAACACAAGTCCGAACCTTTTGAGATATTCACAGAATATAAGTTAGAAGTAGAGAACCAAAATACGGGTATAAGTATTATGTCCTATGATGAGATCAAGGAGGAGAATACTTGTGCATGGAATTCCTGGACTATTCTAAAGGAGAATGAGATTCTCTCTCAGCATTACTCCTCCGTATACACCATAGCACGATGGTATATCGGGGTGGAGCAGATACACCCTATTTGATATGGTGTGCTCTATGATGAGTAATACTGAGTTACCTTTTTCCTTAGGGGGTTATGCACTTGAGAAGTTGCATACCTATTGAATAGGGTTTGAATCAAATCAGTGCCTACCACTTCATATGAGATATGGAAAGGGAAGAGCCTATATCTTAAGTTAGTTAAGATTTGGGGTTGTCCGGCCTATGTTTAAAAGCAAAATCCGGACAAGCTCGAGGCAAGGTCTGTTAAGTACAACTGGAAAGGTTCCAGCTATACAAATGACAGCAGCTGATTTGGTAGAACCAAAGGATTCAGTAGAAACCAACGAACCTCAGCTTCTCCGCTGATCTAGTAGGGTTCCTCACCCACCTGAGAGATACTTCTGTTTCTCTATGACAGTAGGAGCGAGGATTGCATCATGAGATGATGACCCAACTAGTTTCGAGCTGGCCATCGGGAGTAAGACTCTGTAAGAATGGCTGGATGCTTAGCGATCTGAGATGGAATCCTTATACACCAACAAAGTATGGACTTTGGTTGCTATATCTGAAGGGTTAAATCCCCATCAGGAGCAAGTATATCTTGAGAAGATTACTTGGTGTACATGGAAAAGTTGAGACTTTCAAAGCTAGACTTGTTAAAGGTTTGCATCATTGACCAGGTATGGATTATGTTGAAACCTTTTCTAAGGATCTATGCTTAAGTCCATCTAGATCCTACTTGCCACGGCTACATACCATGACTACGATATCTGGTGGTTGGGTGTCATGACAGCTTTTCTAAATGATGTTTAGAAGAGAGTGTCTATAAGTACACAGCCAGAGGGCCTCGTAGACAGTGGGAGCAGCGGAAACGTGTGCAAGATGCTTTATAGGATAAAGCAGGCATCGCGGAGTTGGAACATCTGTTTTGATGAAGTAGTCAAAGAAGTTGACATCATCAAAATGGTAGATGAACCTTGTATAAACAAAAAGGTAGTAGGGAGTATGGTGGTGATCCTCGTAGAGTACGTGGATGACATACTCTTGATAAGAAAGAAGTTTCCTATGCTACGCTCGGTCAATCTCCGTTTATCACAATAATTCTCCATAAAGGATCAAAGTGATACCTCCTTAATCCTGAGTTTTGGATCTATGAGATAGATTTAATTGGATGTTAGGATTCTCACTAGTTGTAGTGAGAAGGTATCAATCGATCCTGGAGAGAATCACTGGAAGTGTTCCAGGGTGATAAAGACGACTGAATGTCAGTCGCAGGCATTGTCTTTACCCTCAGTAAAGGGACGGTATGTTGGAAGAGTTCCAAGCTAGATACCGTGACATACTAGACGATAAAAGGCTGGATACATCGCTACTTAAGATGGTACCAAAGAGGATGTTTGGGTGTATATTAGTTCATGAGATGAACTACGTTCCTCCCATTGTGTGACAATGGAGTTGTGGCTTTTGCCAAGGAACGTCCGTCCCATCAGTGATCCAGACTTATTCTAAGGCAGTATCACCTGATCGTGGAGATGGTTGATCTCCTGAGTGATCGAGGCAAGGAGAGCAGACTTAAAGGATAACGCAGCGGATCCACTCACGAAGGCCTATTCCCAGAGAGAGACTTTTATGGGATGGTTGAGTATGAGATACTTCGACCACTGCTACAGATGGCCCTAGTGCAAGTGGGAGATTGTTAATTATATGTATGCCCTAGAGGCCATTACTGTACATAGGATGTATATTGTAGTGGATGCTGGGACATATATAGGGAGGACTTTCTTGCTCGACATGATAGTATGCTATCTGGTTGCTCTTTACCTTAACGTGTGCACTGATTGTCTCTCTGTTACATGTTGGTAAAGCCCTTAGGATGTGTACTTGACTACCTGGATTATGATGCGGATCATACTAGTGGGGACAAGGTAGTCCATAAGTACATCCTTCAAAGTCCCTAGTCGTGGGTGTATCGAGACGGGGCATCGATATACCAGAGTAGACTAGCGTATACCTTCTCGACCCATACAGATGGGCGATGGATGATCCCATATCCATTGGTATTTGACATCGGAGATGATATAAGGGTGCTCAGTAGAGACTGGGTACACTGGACGGACTCGCCGAGAACTCCCAGATGGTATTATACCTCACGTCAGATGGCAGTTCTCTGGTGACACTGGTACAGAGTAGTCTGTTGACCCGAGATCATCATAGAGTCTTGTGTGGTTCCCACTGTACTTTGATTTCCATCTTACCACGTCCAAGAGGGCGTGCAAAACGGTGGTTTTTGGGTACAGTCCCGAGTCACATGGAGGCAATGAGCGATAGGAGGGGATTCGTCTCTCCCGGTATAGGGGGTTGATATTGCGCTGTGTTCGACTGGCTATAACAGGAAATCCCTGGCCAGGGTTGCTGAGATTTACTGGTAAGTGTTACCAGTAGTTTCTCGAAGTGTTATAGACCTCATATCGACACGACTTATTGAGCTATTGGGGTCTGACGTTTACCACCCCTAGGCGAGATATGCGGCATATCAGACGATCAGACCGGACTGTACGGTAGTGTTACTGGTCGGATTCACTGGAGTGTGAGCGGGCTTGCTCGTCGATCTTCAGATCACTCAATACCCGGGTGGCCATTACGTTTAGCAGACCGCTTGCGGCTTGTGGGTGTTTGATATGATCATCATCTGCTGCCGGCGTATTGACGAGTCTTTAGAGTCCTACACAGAGGTTTCCTGGCTCAAGCAAAACGAAATAGGAGCGCATATGAGATATGTGCGGAACCGAGAATAATGCGTGTATGTGATACCGTATTCCATTCTCGCGATGAATGTATCGATTAGGTTATATGCGATATACCCTAGTTATCGAATCAAAGGTTGATTTGATAAGCCGATACATTTTATACTAGTCGGTTGTGTGCGACATGACCGGGTCATTGAATCAAGTGTTGATTTAATTATTTAATGCATAATTATATATTTGATATATTAATTTGCATTAACTAGTATCGGTTCACTTTAAATGGATTTTCTCACTCGGGTGTGCGCATTACATATGCGATATGATTTTGTGCATTTGATTGTATCATGTTTGATGATACATGTTTACTTGGTTAAGTGCAAAGAATTAAACCATGGTTAAAAGAATGGTTAGGGTTTCATTTCCTTTATTTATTCATTTATTTATTTGTTTATTCATTTTGGAAAAGAAAGATAAATGGTGGCTTTCTTTTTTGGATTTATTTGAAGTTTCTTGAACTTTGACTAAGTCTTCATTCTTATCTCATCCTTAACCCTAACCATTCCCACTAACCATGATTCATTCTCTACACTTGACTCTAGTTAACATTATGATAAGTTTTGATTTTCTATTGTTTTTAATTAACTTATCATATATTTTCTTTCTTCTTCTTCTTGATGAGCAAGGAAGAAAAAGCTTTCTTCATCAATGGTGATTGATGATAAAGAGTGAGAAATCCAATTCTAAAATCTACCCACTTCCTATTTCTTCATCCTCTACCTCTTGCCAAGTAGTAGAGTGTGTTTACTTCACAAGTTTCTTGACTTGGTGAAGTCGGAGCTTGATTTAGCGATGCCTCGACGTAGATCATCTTCGGCACGTCGTCGGCGACCTAGCCCGCTTCTTCTCCGATGAAACCGACACAAGAGCCCGGATTTCGGATTTGTACAGTGGAGATGACTTCTTCATGGAGCTATGGAGGTGGACAAACGGATCTACAAAGGTTGTAAATCCGTATCCCTTAGTTAACTGTTAACTAGTTCTTGTTTTCGCATAGAAATCTAGCAAACGATCCGTACATTAGGGTTTCTCGGCACCGAATTTTTGAAATTGGCATGGTAGATGCCTTTAGAGACCTCACTAGAGTGCCTAGGAACCCTTCAGGTAGAACTGGAAGTGATTCCAGAACCGCGAACGATTACGGAAAATTTAATAGGACCTATATATTCAATCAGGTTTGACATTCCAATAGCCACTCCGCAGATATGGTAGGTAACCTCAGACACCCGAGAGGTACTACGGTAGGCTCAAGGACGGTGACAGGGAGGTTCTTATCTACCCAGACTTGACACTACTGTTGTTCCAAGATATGAGACCCGATAGGAGGGTTGTCGTAGTCAGTGGGAGCAGCGGAAGCATAGTGGGCAAGATGCTTATATCTATTTATAGACTTGAGCAGTTATAGCGGAGATAGATCATCTAATTTTGATGTGACAGTCATGGGTTTGACTTCAATCAGAATAGGGGATGGATCTGTTAAGAAGGTAGCAGGGTGTGATGTCATGGTATCAGGATGACATACACAGAGTGGGAAGTAAAATTCCTATACTACGATCGGTTGTACTGTGGTCGTCACACAGTTGTTTCTCCAGACAGGATATGGATATAATATTTGACATTCTGGTTTCTGGATCTATGGCTTTAGATCTGGATTTGGGTAGTTTCCCAATGTGGGTACTTTGACAGATATTCTAATGGTTTTTAGAATAGTTGACTCCTAGCATGGTGGTGTACCTGCAGGTGATGGAGTCACCCTCTCTAAAGGTGTCGTACAGACTAAAGGGGAGAGGGATGAGCATGATTGGCAGATCACTTGCTTAGGCAATTGAGTCAATCATGAGATGTCAAGTACCACACCAAATGTTGGTTTTGCACTAGATGCAATAAGTTTGTATTAATCCAATCCTGGAGAAATATAAGGAAGCAGTTTTAGAACATAAGTACATGTTCTACGGATTTGATGACGGCAGCCTCCTTCGGGAGACGATTATCATTCCAGGCTTCAAAGGTGACATGGTTGACAGAGTGATTGTCAGAGTTATAGTTTTCCCTCTGAAGAAGAGGGACAGTATTATGGACAGGTGGTCCAAGAGAATACTGTGGGAGGCATGGTGCCGGATACTGATTAGGTTCAGTGATCGATACAGTCTAAGAAGTTTGGATTTGGAGTTCATTTATGAACTAGGTCCCATCAGATATCCAGACATATTCTAAGACAGGTATTACTCAAGTCGGGAGATGGCTTTCTCCGCGAACTTGAGATTAAGAGAGATATAGAAAGAAACTTCTAGGCGGATTCACTCACTAAGGCTATTTCTCGAACACAATAGTTTTACAAACGGGCTTTGTGAAACTGATTAGTAGAGGAGTTGGATGTTCGGTTTCACACGGGCTGTGAGTAGTCGACATCGCAATAATTAGCCTTGAGTGCAAGTGGGAGATTGTTGGAGATAGTGCCCTCATAGTCAATTATTGGATCGCATGTACGTGATTGCAATGATTGCGGAGGACCTATACCGGTATGACAGTCTTAATCAAGATGATAGTATGCTATCTGGTTTGCCTTTATCAGTAGTGTACAGGTTCAGGTGACTGATCACTGCTACACTTTGATAGAGCCCTTAGGATCTTGCTTTACCACCAACAGTATGATGGCGATCATATACGTGAGAGTTGGGTGGTTTATACGCATATCCTTAATTGTGGTCCCTTGTCGTGGGAGTTTCGAGACAGAGCATCGATACTCCGGAGTAGACTAGTGTGTACAGTCGAGACCCCGATGAGGGGCGGTGGCCGGTCTCACAAGCCACTGGTGTCAGTTGGATCACCTAAGATGTATACAGGTGCTCATTGGGTTATGAGTACACCGGACAGGACTCGCCGGGAATCTGCTAGTTAGTATTATATCTACCGTCAGATAGCAGTTCCCTGGTGACATGTGTACAGATTAGTTCATCGACCTGAGGTCGTCATTTGTCTCGTGTGAGTTCCCACTGTGCTTTGATTTCTACCCTACCACGGCTCAAAGGAGTCGTGCAAACAGGTAGTTTTTGGGTACAGTCCCAAGCCATATGGAGGCACGTGAGCGGATCGGCAGGGGATTCGTCTCTCCCGGTATTGGGGGCGAGATCATGCTGTGTCTAGGAGAGCCATTACACAAAGTCCATGGCCATGGCAGGAGATTTACTGGTAGGTACTCCAGTAGTATCTCAGGGTGTTATTGGGCTTCACTCCGACACGACTTATACTGCTATTGGGGGTCTGATGTTACTAGCCCCCTAGGCAGATATGCGATACTCATAGACGAACGGACCGGACTGTATATACATTGTCACTGTTAGGCTCAGTAGGGTTTTCCGGATGAGTGCGCTCATCGGCATCCCTTGAGGTCAGTCCATGGGCAGCCGTTACGCATTGCTAGTGCCGCTGACGGTTTGTGGTTAAACCCACTGCCAGGGTACTGACGAGTCATTAGAGTCCCCCACAGACAGTTTCCCAAGTTCGGGCGAAACGTTGTAGAGGCTGTATGGTTTTATGGCAGGGTTCGGAAAATGCACGTGCGTTTACGCACGTGTTATTTTTCGGGCAGATGATACTGGTCGGCTTTGGTTTAAGCCGGATCCGAGTATTATATTGAGTAGGTATAATATCTTTGTCTCGGTTGCATTTGTATTCGGTCGTAATACAAATGCGGGTATATTTATACAGTTTCGGGGTTATCCTGAAAGTCGTTTCAGGATCACTTTTGGAAGTTGCCAGTTTCCAGTTTTCTATCAGCCGTCTTTTAACATTCGGTTAAAGACGGATTTATCTTTTCTTGGATGAGGTGAGTCGTGCTTCTAGAAGGTTCTAGAGAGAGTGACTTGACATGGTGAGTCATTAGTGCTTTAATGGAACCATTAATGCAATGGTGACTAGGTTAATGAATCACCATTTGCATTAATGAGGTTTTGTTTGCTTAAGGATATTTCTTCATGATATTTGTTTATGGTCACCTCCTTGTTTGCTCCTACTCTCACCCTCCTCCTCCATATAAAGTGGCCGGCCATTCTTTGTGTGAGAGAGTGAGAATGATTTCATTTTTGGAGAGAAAAGACTATGGTTAAGGGTGCATGGAAATTTCATTACCTCTTTCATTCCATCACCCGATAAAATGGCAGCTTCATTTACCGATCGTCCACGGACTTGGACGAAGTGAGACAAAGTCATCTACTCATTCTCTACATCATTCTTGGTCGTCTCTTTTAGCAAACTTGACGATCGAGTTGCCTCAAGTCAGAAGCGGGAGCCCGTTTAAAGAATCGTCGATGTAGTGCCACCTCGACGAGGATATCGGAGCAGCCGCAACGGAGCGTGGGATGATGGTTAAAGAACGAAGGACTCGGATCGTTCGGTATAACCTTTCTACACTCTTTACAGTTTGTTAGTTTAGCAATAATGGAAGATCCGGGTTAAAGTATACGATAGCGCCAGTTTAAAAGTTTTTGTTCCGCATTTGGCGTCTGTAGACTGCCGGGTTTGAGGCTAGACTACGAAGAGATTTACTGGTCCACGAAGATGGTTCGTTGAGGTATGGTAGCCGTTTGTGTGTGCTAAAGGGTGATGTACGTGAAGAGCTTATGAAGGAGGCACACAGTTCAGCTTACTCTATACATCCGGAAGGTACAAAGATGTACCGAGATATTCGACAGCATTTCTGGTGGGAAGGCATGAAACGGGAGATTGCTCGCTTTGTGGCTAAGTGCTTGGTATGTCAGCAAGTCAAGGCTGAACACCAAAGGGTTGCTGGTTTGTTGCAACCACTTCCGATTCCTCAGTGGAAGTGGGAACATATAACCATGGATTTCGTGACGGCTTTACCGCGGAGTCCAAAGGGCAACAATGCAGTATGGGTGATTGTCGACCGGTTGACCAAGGCAGCTCACTTTATTCCTTTTCGGGTTGGTCAATCAACGGAGACTTTGGCAGAGCGGTACATGCAGGAGATTGTAAGATTGCATGGAGTACCGGTGAGCATCGTGTCCGATCGGGACACTCGGTTCTTGTCACACTTCTGGAGGAGTTTACAGGAAGGTTTGGGGACTCGATTGAAGTTTAGCACAGCTTATCATCCTCAAACTGATGGACAATCGGAGAGAACGATCCAAACTCTTGAAGATATGTTGAGGGCATGCATGTTGGACTTCAAGGGTTCTTGGGAGGATCACCTACACTTGGTGGAGTTTTCTTACAACAATAGTTTCCATGCGACTATTCAGATGGCTCCGTTTGAAGCGTTGTATGATCGTAAGTGCCGTTCACCTATTTGTTGGGATGATGTCGGTGAACGAAAATTGTTGGGACCAGATTTGGTGATGCAGACAGTTGAGAAGGTTAACACTATCAGAAATCATATGAAGGCAGCACAAGACAGACAGAAGAGTTGGGCTGACACGTCAAGAAGACCTCTAGAGTTCGCCGTGGGTGATTTGGTATTCCTGAAGATATCACCGACTAGAGGGGTGATTCGCTTTGGAAGTCGGGGAAAGCTTAGTCCTCGATTCGTTGGACCCTTCGAGATATTGGAGCGTGTTGGAGAGGTAGCGTACCGTTTGGCGTTACCACAGTCCTTGGCAGGTGTGCACGATGTGTTTCATGTATCTCAACTACGAAGGTATGTTCGAGATGAAACACACGTCTTGGATCATTCGGAGTTAACAATACGGGAAGACCTAACTTTTGAGGAGCGACAGGTTGAAATCATGGATCGTAGGGGAAAAGGTTCTTAAGAACAAGGTTATCCCCCTTGTGCTCATTTCTTGGGGTAATCGATCGCATGGAGAGTCCATGTGGGAGCGAGAAGACGAGATCCGACAGAAGTATCCTCACCTTTTCCTGTAGTCTTCTATCTTGTATTCTTGGAATTTCGAGGACGAAATTCTTTTGTAGTTGGGTATAATGTAACACCCGAGCCCAATGCTACTATTTTCAGTTACTGTTTGAGCATAATGTGGTACTCATTTCATTTAATTTGCTTGTTTGTTGCTTACTGTAAAATTTACCCGGCAAAGTCATTTCTACATATAACAAATTTTAGCATCTAAAATGAAATTGAAAATATTCATCTTGGCCTACTTGACATCCTTAGCCTCGTGGTAGCGTCCGTGCATTGTGTTCTCGTCCCGTTCAGTGAAACGGGCGAGTTTGGATGGCTACGTGCACGTGCGTGTGTCCGTTTTGAGAGTATGCTTTTTAATCATAAAACATTTCATTTTAAAATTTGGAACCCGCTTAAAATCCTATTATTTGAATTTCGAATTTTGGACCCAACCCGGGCGCAATTTGGAAATGTTTCATTTGGCGCCAAAATCCCAAATTTTAATATTATTAAAACCATCACATATATTTTTCTAACTAACCTGATATCTTACTGTTCATTACCTATCTTTTAAATCTTTAAGTTAACCATATAATATTTTTACAATCTTTTATATGCTTCTCAATTTATTCTCTCAGCCAATCACAACCTCCCCTTTAACCCCGTGGGCCCCACTTTCTCTCTCTCCTTCTTCTCTCTCTTTCCACGTTCTCTCTCTCTCTACCCCTTATATATTCTCCCGTACTTCTCTTTATCATTTTTCTCTTCTTGCTTCATGTCTCGTTTCTCATTTCTTTTGACTGTTCTTTTGTTACCGGAATTCCGTCGTGGCGGTGACGTTTCTCGACGTTCCAGCGAGATACCCCGACCCGTGTAGTTCCTTTGTTCGTCGTTTGGGTTCATTCCGTGAACCGTGCGCCGTCGCGAGTTTTCCCCGCCGACGGTTAACGTTCCGTTTTCCCGATTCGCGACCCATCGAGGCAAGTTAATCTTGCTACATGCTATATACTTTTATAATCTTCATTTTATAATGTTATACATTTGAAAATCTTATAGTTTACATATGAAATGTCGTTGAAAATCGGATATGACAAATCTGAAATTTACTGTACACCTTATCTTATAAAATTCATTATAAATCATAGAAAAATCATTAGTATACGTTCTTTAGTTCGTTAAGAAGATAATTTAGAATACTATAACTCTATGAAATATTTACTTGCAAAATAAATTGTTTAATTAACGTAAAATGCAAATGAACACGTCTCTAAACTGCTGTCCAGGGAAATTCCAGCAGCAAACTTTCAACTTTGAATATTCATAACTTTTTGTAGGGATAACCTGATATGCTTATACTTATAAAACTGAAAACCTTATTGAATTATCTTTGTTTTGGTATAAGATACGTCTCTTTTGGAGAACATTTGTTATTTTTAAGCTATTTTACAAATTAGGGTGACGCTAAATTTCTGAACGGAACCTTCTTGTGCATGGTTAATCAATACATCTTTTATAGTTACTAATCGCTTTGAATATGCTATCCATATTAATATTATTATATCAATATTTATATCACATATTGTTTAGTTGTACATCCCACATTACCATTTTATAGTTTTATAACTTTTCGGATACCCGTTTGCATCCATCGCATTTAGGATACATATAATTGCATCCATAGATCACATTCCTACATAATATTGTGATATCAACACTCCATGTTTAATAAATTGCATCCTAATTAATATTGGAACTATAAATGTAACCCTGATCGATAACTGTGCATCCATATCCTTGAAATTATATCTATTTGCATATCATATTATATGTTCCAGTTTATTGTTCTGATAGTACTCATGCTTGTTTATTTATACACATGCTTATGTTAGTTTGATTATGAGCACCCACATGACATCTTGTGCTTCCTGACATGACCTGTTACACTTCCTACTTGACATGACATGGTACCGTGCACTCTTGACATGACATGGCACCTTTATACATTACCTGGCTTGACCTGATGTACCATGGCTTTACCTGTTACCTGATCTTGTGTTTAATGCCAACAAACATAACATGTAGTCCCCATGGACCGTTCCTATTGTCTATCCAGACAGACCTACTTTTATTGATCATATGTTGGCATTGATCCTTGACTACTGAACACCTGACCTGACATACATAACTTGGGGGTATGGGGAAATCAAAGATGAACCTGACTTGTAACTCGACAGTTCACTACCGTTCGAGTGTACACATTCCTATTCTGTGCCCAGCGGCATGTCTCGGTTTCGGCCGAGAATATTGTGGCCGTGATCCCGGGTATGTACGGGGTAATACCGAGTGTACACTTTCCTATTCTGTGCCTAACGGCATGTCTCGGCTGCAGCCGAGAATATTGTGGCCGTGGTCCCGGGTATGTACGGGATACTATTGGGTTACATCGACGATTCATCAATTGGTTTCAAAGACTATAGAGTAGAAACCTGATAGGACAGTTCAGTCACCATTGCACATTACCCTGCTCTGTTATTTCTTAGTACTTCTTTATTCATGTTCATACCTGCATTGCTTATTACCATGTTCATATTATATTATTGGTTGACATGACGCGCTGACGTCTGGGTTTTGCATGGCCCAGATTCTTTACCACTGTCGACGACTGAGCAGGAGTACTTCAGCCAACAGGCTGATTTGTGAGTTATGTAGTGGTTAGTTCATTTATTGCATTTTATTTCCAGGTGTGATCCCGCATTACGGGACGTACCTTTCTATTATTGCATTGGATCATTTGCTTCCGCACTTATTTATCATTGACTCTGGTTATTATGGATTTGGACATGTGTTAGATAGTTTATTTATCTTGTTCTTGATATCTCTACAGCCGTAATGTGACTGTAGATGGATACTTCCTACCCACAGGTAGCATGGTTGGCTATGTCACGTGCTCAATCTTGCGTACTCTGGGAAGCGGGGTGTGACATGGTTCTTTTGGTATCAGAGCCATAGGTTAGTTGGGTTGATTCTTTTGTAGTTGGGTATTGTAACCAATACACGAATCAGAACACCCGTGATTAGGAAACATGTCCAGCCACCTTGACCGTTTTACCATCTTTGAATCATTCTTCCGGATCATGTCGACATGCAAACTTACTTTGCATTGTCAATTCGAAAACCTAATTCCTTGTTATCTCTAGGACTTAGGCGACTTGGGTGGAGTTAAGTAATTGCGGCTATGATACCGCGGCATAGCTACAATGCGGTACTCTATTTAAGTATCTTGGAGTTCTAGCCTTGATCCATATTCAGAATCTATCATCATGCTAATATTGGGTGTTTTGAGTTCAGGATTATGACAGGTAAGAAGTTGAAGACGTACCAGAGGCGTGTGAACGAAGCCGCCATGCTTGGAGTGATAAGAGGAATGCTGGAAATCAAAGAAACAGCCCAAGCTGATCCAGCAGCAAGCGGACTCGTTTCAGGAAGGTTTGCAGATCGTTCAGCAGTCTGTGAACAAGATTGGAACTAGACCAGTTGACCGAGTAGGGACCGTGGCAGAGTTCAGACGTGTGGGTCCTACTACTTTCACTGGTTTGGAGGAGCCGTGCCAGCCGAGCAGTGGCTAGTCAGCACGGAGAATTTGCTGATTGCGGCACAGATTCCAGAGGACAAAGGAGTTGATGTGGCGCGCATTCAACTAGTGGATTACGCCGAGAGTGGTGGCTTGTGGAGGAGAACCGTTTGCCCAAGCCAAGCAGTTGGGCGGATTTCTCTAAGAGTTTCCTGGAGAAGTTCTTTCCGCGGACTGCACGGGAGGAAATGGAAGAGAAATTTATTGGGCTGAGGCAGAATGGAGCACCCGTGGACGTGCATGCAGCAGAGTGGACGAGACTCAGCAGTTTCGCTGGACCTTTAGTCGCCAACGATGCAGACAGGGCACGAAGGTCCATGCGCAGCTTGGATGTGGACATCCAAAGGCAAACCGTCTCCCTGGGTTTGACCACTTTCTCACAGGTTCTTACGGCAGCTCGAGAACAACAGAGCATATCAGGAAAATTGGGAGTTCACAGCAGACAGCAGTTGCGGTAAGGAAGCAGTTCTGTCGGGCCGGTCGAGTTTAGGGCTAGGCCGACAAACAATGTTCTTGCATCAATGGAAGTGATGAAAGTAAAGAGCCGGCTGTTGTTCATGATTCTATGGACGTGTTTGAAGATATATCGGGCTTACCGCCGAAGCGAGACGTGGAGTTCACGATTGACCTTAGTCCTGGTGCAGCGCCAGTGTCTAAAGCTTACTATCCAATGGCACCAGTGGAATTGGAAGGAGTTAAGAAGCAAGTTGGTGAATTACTTGAGAAGGGTTGGATTCGAAGCAGCAACTCTCCTTGGGAGCTCCAGTTCTTTTAGTAAAGAAGAAGGATGGCACGAGAAGGATGTGCATTGATTATCGAGAATTGAACCGGGCGACTATTAAGAACAAGTACCCGATCCCTCGCATTGGAGGACTTTTGAGCAGCTTAGTGGCGCGAGAGTATTCTCGAAACTGGATTTGCGATCCGGATATCATTAGGTCCTGCAGATGTTGAGACAGGAGAAGATTTATGCGAAGATGAGTAGTGCGAATTCTGGCTGGAAGAAGTGAAATTTCTGGGACATGTCGTGTCGGGTGATGGAATCGCCGTCCATCCCGAAAAGATTGCAGCAGTTCGAGATTGGCCTATTCCAAGGAATGTAGCTGAGATAAGAAGTTTCCTTGGATTAGCCGGATACTACAGGAGATTTGTGGAGAACTTTGCTCGTTTGGCAGAACCGCTGACCAAGCTTATGCGTAAGGAGGTACCTTTTGTATGGACGGATAAGTGTGCGTTGGCTTTGAGACGTTAAAGCAGAAGTTGATAACCGCCCCTATCCTGACCGTACCAGACAATTCCGGAGGACTGATGATTCATAGCGACGCATCTGGGAAAGAATTGGGATGTGTTTTGATGCAGCATGGGAAGGTCGTAGCATACGCATCAAGACAACTGAAGACCCATGAGAAGAATTATCCAACTCATGACTTGGAGCTTGCGGCTGTGATTTTCGCTTTGAAGATTTGGAGACACTACCTTTTGGGCGTAAGAGTCGAAGTTTTTACAGATCATAAGAGCTTGAAGTACGTGTTCACGCAGAAGGAGCCTATCATGAGGCAACATAGATGGTTGGAGTTGATGGCTGACTACGATCTTGATCTTAAGTACTATCCGGGGAAGGTTAATGTTGTACCGGATGCGCTTAGTCGGTTACCAGCAATTCAGGTATTAACTACGCAGAAGGAGATCATTGCAGATTTTCGAAGATTCGACTTGGAGGTTGTGCTACCACATTCTACGGGACAGTTGATGCAGTTGCAAGTACAGTCGTCCTTGGTTGAGAAGATTAAAGCGGCACAATCGCAGTATCCTAGACTGCAGAAGTTTCGAGAGCAGGTTGAGGCTAGACTACGAAGAGATTTACTGGTCCACGAAGATGGTTCGTTGAGGTATGGTAGCCGTTTGTGTGTGCCAAAGGGTGATGTACGTGAAGAGCTTATGAAGGAGGCACACAGTTCAGCTTACTCTATACATCCGGAAGGTACAAAGATGTACCGAGATATTCGACAGCATTTCTGGTGGGAAGGCATGAAACGGGAGATTGCTCGCTTCGTGGCTAAGTGCTTGGTATGTCAGCAAGTCAAGGCTGAACACCAAAGGGTTGCTGGTTTGTTGCAACCACTTCCGATTCCTCAGTGGAAGTGGGAACATATAACCATGGATTTCGTGACGGCTTTACCGCGGAGTCCAAAGGGCAACAATGCAGTATGGGTGATTGTCGACCGGTTGACCAAGGCAGCTCACTTTATTCCTTTTCGGGTTGGTCAATCAACGGAGACTTTGGCAGAGCGGTACATGCAGGAGATTGTAAGATTGCATGAAGTACCGGTGAGCATCGTGTCCGATCGGGACACTCGGTTCTTGTCACACTTCTGGAGGAGTTTACTGGAAGGTTTGGGGACTCGATTGAAGTTTAGCACAGCTTATCATCCTCAAACTGATGGACAATCGGAGAGAACGATCCAAACTCTTGAAGATATGTTGAGGGCATGCATGTTGGACTTCAAGGGTTCTTGGGAGGATCACCTACACTTGGTGGAGTTTTCTTACAACAATAGTTTCCAAGCGACTATTCAGATAGCTCCGTTTGAAGCGTTGTATGATCGTAAGTGCCGTTCACCTATTTGTTGGGATGATGTCGGTGAACGAAAATTGTTGGGACCAGATTTGGTGATGCAGACAGTTGAGAAGGTTAACACTATCAGAAATTATATGAAGGCAGCACAAGACAGACAGAAGAGTTGGGCTGACACGTCAAGAAGACCTCTAGAGTTCGCCGTGGGTGATTTGGTATTCCTGAAGATATCACCGACTAGAGGAGTGATTCGCTTTGGAAGTCGGGGCAAGCTTAGTCCTCGATTCGTTGGACCCTTCGAGATATTGGAGCGTGTTGGAGAGGTAGCGTACCGTTTGGCGTTACCACAGTCCTTGGCAGGTGTGCACGATGTGTTTCATGTATCTCAACTACGAAGGTATGTTCGAGATGAAACACACGTCTTGGATCATTCGGAGTTAACAATACGGGAAGACCTTACTTTTGAGGAGCGACAGGTTGAAATCATGGATCGTAGGGGAAAAGGTTCTTAAGAACAAGGTTATCCCCCTTGTGCTCATTTCTTGGGGTAATCGATCGCATGGAGAGTCCATGTGGGAGCGAGAAGACGAGATCCGACAGAAGTATCCTCACCTTTTCCTGTAGTCTTCTATCTTGTATTCTTGGAATTTCGAGGACGAAATTCTTTTGTAGTTGGGTATAATGTAACACCCGAGCCCAATGCTACTATTTTCAGTTACTGTTTGAGCATAATGTGGTACTCATTTCATTTAATTTGCTTGTTTGTTGCTTACTGTAAAATTTACCCGGCAAAGTCATTTCTACATATAACAAATTTTAGCATCTAAAATGAAATTGAAAATATTCATCTTGGCCTACTTGACATCCTTAGCCTCGTGGTAGCGTCCGTGCATTGTGTTCTCGTCCCGTTCAGTGAAACGGGCGAGTTTGGATGGCTACGTGCACGTGCGTGTGTCCGTTTTGAGAGTATGCTTTTTAATCATAAAACATTTCATTTTAAAATTTGGAACCCGCTTAAAATCCTATTATTTGAATTTCGAATTTTGGACCCAACCCGGGCGCAATTTGGAAATGTTTCATTTGGCGCCAAAATCCCAAATTTTAATATTATTAAAACCATCACATATATTTTTCTAACTAACCTGATATCTTACTGTTCATTACCTATCTTTTAAATCTTTAAGTTAACCATATAATATTTTTACAATCTTTTATATGCTTCTCAATTTATTCTCTCAGCCAATCACAACCTCCCCTTTAACCCCGTGGGCCCCACTTTCTCTCTCTCCTTCTTCTCTCTCTTTCCACGTTCTCTCTCTCTCTACCCCTTATATATTCTCCCGTACTTCTCTTTATCATTTTTCTCTTCTTGCTTCATGTCTCGTTTCTCATTTCTTTTGACTGTTCTTTTGTTACCGGAATTCCGTCGTGGCGGTGACGTTTCTCGACGTTCCAGCGAGATACCCCGACCCGTGTAGTTCCTTTGTTCGTCGTTTGGGTTCATTCCGTGAACCGTGCGCCGTCGCGAGTTTTCCCCGCCGACGGTTAACGTTCCGTTTTCCCGATTCGCGACCCATCGAGGCAAGTTAATCTTGCTACATGCTATATACTTTTATAATCTTCATTTTATAATGTTATACATTTGAAAATCTTATAGTTTACATATGAAATGTCGTTGAAAATCGGATATGACAAATCTGAAATTTACTGTACACCTTATCTTATAAAATTCATTATAAATCATAGAAAAATCATTAGTATACGTTCTTTAGTTCGTTAAGAAGATAATTTAGAATACTATAACTCTATGAAATATTTACTTGCAAAATAAATTGTTTAATTAACGTAAAATGCAAATGAACACGTCTCTAAACTGCTGTCCAGGGAAATTCCAGCAGCAAACTTTCAACTTTGAATATTCATAACTTTTTGTAGGGATAACCTGAGATGCTTATACTTATAAAACTGAAAACCTTATTGAATTATCTTTGATTTGGTATAAGATACGTCTCTTTTGGAGAACATTTGTTATTTTTAAGTTATTTTACAAATTAGGGTGACGCTAAATTTCTGAACGGAACCTTCTTGTGCATGGTTAATCAATACATCTTTTATAGTTACTAATCGCTTTGAATATGCTATCCATATTAATATTATTATATCAATATTTATATCACATATTGTTTAGTTGTACATCCCAAATTACCATTTTATAGTTTTATAACTTTTCGGATACCCGTTTGCATCCATCGCATTTAGGATACATATAATTGCATCCATAGATCACATTCCTACATAATAATGTGATATCAACACTCCATGTTTAATAAATTGCATCCTAATTAATATTGGAACTATAAATGTAACCCTGATCGATAACTGTGCATCCATATCCTTGAAATTATATCTATTTGCATATCATATTATATGTTCCAGTTTATTGTTCTGATAGTACTCATGCTTGTTTATTTATACACATGCTTATGTTAGTTTGATTATGAGCACCCACATGACATCTTGTGCTTCCTGACATGACCTGTTACACTTCCTACTTGACATGACATGGTACCGTGCACTCTTGACATGACATGGCACCTTTATACATTACCTGGCTTGACCTGATGTACCATGGCTTTACCTGTTACCTGATCTTGTGTTTAATGCCAACAAACATAACATGTAGTCCCCATGGACCGTTCCTGTTGTCTATCCAGACAGACCTACTTTTATTGATCATATGTTGGCATTGATCCTTGACTACTGAACACCTGACCTGACATACATAACTTGGGGGTATGGGGAAATCAAAGATGAACCTGACTTGTAACTCGACAGTTCACTACCGTTCGAGTGTACACATTCCTATTCTGTGCCCAGCGGCATGTCTCGGTTTCGGCCGAGAATATTGTGGCCGTGATCCCGGGTATGTACGGGGTAATACCGAGTGTACACTTTCCTATTCTGTGCCTAACGGCATGTCTCGGCTGCAGCCGAGAATATTGTGGCCGTGGTCCCGGGTATGTACGGGATACTATTGGGTTACATCGACGATTCATCAATTGGTTTCAAAGACTATAGAGTAGAAACCTGATAGGACAGTTCAGTCACCATTGCACATTACCCTGCTCTGTTATTTCTTAGTACTTCTTTATTCATGTTCATACCTGCATTGCTTATTACCATGTTCATATTATATTATTGGTTGACATGACGCGCTGACGTCTGGGTTTTGCATGGCCCAGATTCTTTACCACTGTCGACGACTGAGCAGGAGTACTTCAGCCAACAGGCTGATTTGTGAGTTATGTAGTGGTTAGTTCATTTATTGCATTTTATTTCCAGGTGTGATCCCGCATTACGGGACGTACCTTTCTATTATTGCATTGGATCATTTGCTTCCGCACTTATTTATCATTGACTCTGGTTATTATGGATTTGGACATGTGTTAGATAGTTTATTTATCTTGTTCTTGATATCTCTACAGCCGTAATGTGACTGTGGATGGATACTTCCTACCCACAGGTAGCATGGTTGGCTATGTCACGTGCTCAATCTTGCGTACTCTGGGAAGTGGGGTGTGACAATATCTCTTCCTCATCTCGACCTCGGTCTCCCAGGTGACCTCCTCGCTGTTCGGGCCACGCCAAAGGACCTTGACGGACGGTATAACCTTCGACCTCAATTTCTTCACCTGCCGATCCAGAATGACAACCGGCTGCTCGGTGAAAGAAAGTCACGCTCTAGCTGGATCGTCTGGTGCTGAATCGCCTGGGAAGGATCATGAAGGTACTTGCGGAGCATCGAGACATGGAATACGGGATGAACATCGGAGAAGCTGGGCGGAAGAGCTAACCGATAAGCGATTGGACCAACACGCTCTAAGATCTCGAAAGGACCAACATATCTGGGACTCAGTTTCCCTTTTCGCCCAAATCTCATCACACCTTTCATCGGAGAGACCTTCAGAAAAACATGATCGCCAACAGCGAACTCGAGTCGGCGACGGCGCCTGTCAGCATATGATTTCTGCCTGCTCTGTGCCGCTCTCATCCTGTCCCGAATCAGCTGTATCTTCTCGGTCGTCTCTTGTATGCTCTGCGGCCCCAAAATACTGCTCTCCCTGAGCTCTGTCCAACATACAGGCGATCGACATCTCCTCCCATATAAAGCCTCAAAAGGTGCCATCTAAATCGTCTCCTGGAAGCTATTATTGTAGGAAAACTCGATCAAAGGCAAATGACGATCCCAGCTACCACCGAAATCTAAAACACAAGCTCTGAGCATGTCCTCAAGAGTCTGAATAGTACGCTCCGACTGACCGTCAGTCTGCGGATGAAAGGCTGTGCTAAAACTCAATCGGGTGCCCAAGGCTTCCTGTAGTTTCTGCCACAATCGGCTGGTAAACTGGGTGCCACGGTCGGAAACGATGCAAGTCGGAACGCCATGCAGTCGCACTATCTCATCAATATAAACCTGGGCGTACTGAGAAAATCCAAAAGTGGTCTTCACTGGTAGAAAGTGAGCTGTTCATATCAGAAAATTGCATTCTAATACCGTTCATTCATTATCTAATTATTGTATTTATCGGTATTATTGACCAGTGTCTGCTCAGTATTACAGATTACAGGTATCCATGACAAAATACTGGAAATGCATCCAACAGCACGGATATATCACTTGAGGGAAGACACTGCGACCAGAAACGCTAACCGACCGATACTTCAGGAGTTCCTTTATGCAACAAGTTGTGTACACATTTTTTTTCTAAATGGTCCAACACAACAAGTGTGTACACAAGACTTTTAAGCACATGTGGATATGATTTTATATGCAATCAAGGATATGATTTTATATGCAATCATCAAGGATATGATTTTATATGAAATCAAGGATATGATTTTATATGCATATGATATTATATGCATTCAAGACTAAAAAGCATGTGTTCAAATCAAAGGCAATCAAATAAATCACCATGAGCCATAATGGGGAAGATATGAATATTTCTTTCTGAGCCTATAAATAGAGACCAGAGGCAAGAGGAAAGGGTAGCTTTTTCTTTAGTTCTATCTTAAAATTCTTGTAATTTTTCTTTTCATTCTTGAGCTCTTGCCCCTTTGTCTTGACCTTGCAACTTCTCATTTTGAACTTGCAAGCTTAAGGCTTAGGTTCTTGACTTCAAGATCTCTTGTAACAAGTTTGTTCTTCAATAAAAGTTCGTATTTTTATTACATGTCTTGTTCCACTTTACATGATTTCAATTGTGAAATTCATGCTTTGCTTTGATCTTGCAACCTCTTAAGTGAGCTTGCAACCTTAAAACTTGGTATTTGGATCTCACACGTTGCCGGGGATTGAACACTGGGAGATAAAACGCTTGAACTCATCGGTTCTCTTTTCCTCTTTATTTCATTGCATGTTTTTATGTATCTTCTCTTTTCTTTCTTGTTAATTTGTAAATATGTGTGAGTAATCTTTTCACTTGTTAAGGGTGTAATATGTTAGATCGTATTCGAAGATTTTCTTTGTCCAAACTTTAAAACCTAAAACTTGCCTATTGAACCTTCGTGCAAATCACCCGCAACTCCGCTCACTAGGCATCCTATCCTACCCCGATAGTGATGATTCCTAATCATGACCGGATTGCCCGTGGTTTGCCGAAGGCTAAAGTCAAGAGATAACAACGGAAGGACAAGGGACAAGGAAAACGGATTTAGCGAAATACCGCAAATACCGTATTTCAAGTTCCCTAATCCGCGTTGTTACCTATTGCTTTAGTATCAATACCAAGTCGGGGCTATAAGGAATTGGCAAACATCACCTTCATATAATCTAACTTATTACTACCCTTAACAAGTCCTTTTTATTCATATCTTTATTACGACAATTAGTTAACCAACAAATCAAAACACGGTATTAACTCGTTAAAACAAGATATAAAAAACTTACCATCTCCCTGCGGACGACCCGTATTCATCGCGGATCGCTACAAGCGACACCGTTTTGATTGCGGTAATTTCAGAATTCTTTTTGAACACGACACAGTTAGATCGTGACAATCAAATGGCGCCGTTGCCGGGGAGACGGTAACGCTTTTTATACTTGTAGTTTCGGGTTAAATTTGTGCATATTCTGTATAAAACTAACTTCTAACACATTCAAACAAATAACCATTCTTTTTGAAACCAACCACAAACACAAATAAAATTCTTTTCTTCTCTGGATTTGAATTCTGCTAACACTATGATTTTCTTAATTATTTGTGTTCAGAATTGTGGTTGTTAATATTTCTTTTTGGTTCAAATATCCGTATTTTTCCAACATATGCAGATTTGACGGATTTTGAGCAGCGATCATACGGAACAAAGGGGCATTTTCAAGTGCAAAGGAGGGTGAACACTCAGTGCCAAAGATCCGGGTAGTTAGACCCGCGCAAGCGAACCATTCGACCACTCGGAGGCAATATCAACACGAGTTTCTGAAACTCGTGCTTTTTGGTACGTATTTTTCTAAACTTCCCCTCTCAAACCCGACACTCCAATATTCTTGTCTTTGCAGGATTCTTAGCAAAAATCACCGCAAAAAGCCAAAAAAAAAAACTAACCGTATTTGTTGCAGCGCCGCATTAAAAGTAAAAAACGATAACTGATTGCTTGAAAACAAAACTTGGTTGAATTTTGCGCATTGCATCATTTAATACGGACTTAAGGGGCTCTAACACCAATCCAGATTGGGTGGGGATTTCATCACCCTTCCCAGGACCCCAAAAATCACTAAAGCATATGCATTGTCCATTGTAACTTAAAAAATACTAGACTTCAGCCCTAAGGACTTCGCGCTCATTAGGAGAAGATAAACCGTGTTTAGAACCTCGCTTAACGGTATATTGTTTACGGGGTGTCTAGGAAAGTGTTAAAGGCGCAACCGCCGAAAGAGAAAGGGTTACTTAATTAAGGAACTTCGCAAAAGCGTTGGACAACCTCCCCTTATCTCTGCACTTACCTGGCCTTGTGATCAGTGTATTTTTATGCCCGTTTCTCGACACTGTTTAACTTCGACAATCAAGTTCAGGAGTAGGTCTAGTAGACCTAGGTTACCCTAGATCTAGGTGTGATTGTGCATATCTTGTTTGTGATTGCTTAAGCCGTATATCCGTACATATTTCTGTAAATCTCCTTCTAAAAAAAAAAGGAAAAATCAAAAACTTTTATAAAAAAACTTGCCCTTTGTCGCCAAATCCATTTTTCACCCATCAACCATCGCCTTTCTCCATTGACGTTTTCTTACCCTCACCTTCTCCGCTTTGACTATACTAAACTCGTTTAGTGTATGTCCGCTTGGACTCGGGACACTAGCGCCCGTCTAGTCCGCGTTAAGTTAGTCGCTACCGACTACGCGATCGACTCCGAAGTCGATACTCCTTCCACTCCTCTTTCACCCCTACCTTTGCCGGCCAACTCCGATGTTGACCGGAATTCTATTCATACTTCTTCACCTTCACCTTCGCTTTCACCAACCTCTTCTTCCGCGATGTCGGGATTCAATCCGAACATCTTTTTGACCACCCCTGGATTGGCTCCACCTCCTACGGAGACCAATATCCCACCACCTCCGCCTGTTGTAGCGCCGCAGCGAATCGCGCTCCAGGATCGTTTCTACCCCACCCGTTCTGCACTTCCCACCTGCCTTTCTCTTCCTCCGGCCAATGGGGACAACTTTGAAATTAAGCCCCATTTCATCAACATGCTTCCACGTTTTCATGGGCTTGAATCTGAAGATGTCTATATCTTCATCAACAAATTTCAAAACGTCTGTGCCATGATGAAAACCACCCAGCTGTCGGACGATGCTATACGTCTACGGGTCATTCCGTTCACTCTTTGCGATCTCGCTGAAAAATGGCTGTATAGCACCGCTTCCCATTCCATAACCAGTTGGGATGAGTTTGTTAAAGCGTTTCTCAAAAAGTTTTATCCAAATCACAAAACTGCAAGGATTCGCAATGAAATCAATCAATTCTCCCAGCTTCCTTCTGAACCCTTCTGGAAGTGCTTTGACCGGTACAAAGACCTTCTTGTTCAGTGTCCTCACCACGGTATAGAGAAATGGCAACTTTGCCAAACCTTATACGAGGGCCTGAACCCAGCAACGAAGCAGTTGTTGGAAACCATCTGTCAGGGCCACTTCCTATCCAAATCTGACGAGGAAGCATGGCAATTCTTTGACGACCTTGCGGAGCAAACGCTACAGTGGGAGAGCACGAGACCGACGACTTCTTCTTCTTCTACTTCCACTTCTACCGGTCAGTCTAGGGTAGGAATTCACCAACTTGACGTCTCTATTGCAATGAAAGCTGAAATGGCTGCAATAACTAGAAAGCTTGAAGCGATAGAGAGCAAATTTTCTTCTCCTGCTCCTAGCCCTGTTCTTCCACTTCGTACCATCTGCGCTTGTTGTTCTGATCCCTCTTATTTAACCGAAGAGTGTCCTTACAATTCTCCATCTCAAGGACAGGATCAGGTTAATGCTGCATTTCAGCAAAGACCAAGGAATGATCCGTACTCTTCCACGTACAATCCCGGTTGGAGGAACCACCCCAATTTCGCCTGGAATCAGAATCACAATCAATTCCAAGGCAACCACTTCCAAAGGCCCCCTCCACCGCAACAACAAGCGCAACAACAAACTCAACATCAATATCAGCAGCCCTTCCAACCCCAACCTTTCCAAAACCAGACGAACAACTTTGCACCCAACAACTCTTTTCCACCAAACAACTTTGTTCCATCAAACAACGATAAGGTTTCCTCGCTTGAGCGAAGTCTGGAGGCGTTTGTTAAACAATCGACTCAATCCACCGCCAACATCCAGTCTTCGATCCAATCTTTAGTGGAACACACTGCCGCACACGGGCAAAGCATCAAGACCATCGAGGCCCAGATTGCACAGCTGAACGCGGCCTTAAGCGAGCGAGAGAAGGGGAAGCTCCCGTCCCAGCCACTTCCAAATCCCGGTCACCCACATAATGCACATGTTGCTCTTGAACAAAAAAACCATAATGTGGGTGCCGTGACTACACTGAGATCGGGGAGGATGCTGCAAAACAACATTGGCACACGGATCAACGATGACACCCCGACCGCTTCTCCTTCTTCTTCTTCATCTTCTGAGCCTATTCTCCGTTCTTCACAAGGCTCTCCTTCCACTTCTTCTATGAACGGACCCACTTCTCACTCCACGAAAACACCTATTCTGGGATCCGGTCCAACTCCACAATCTCCTCCTCCAGCATTAGACTCAACCAATTTTCAAAATGTTCCATTTCCAAACCGGTTGAGATCTAATAAACAAAATCCTCAAATGGAGAAGATTCTGGAGTTATTTAAGCAAGTTAACATTAACATTCCTCTTTTAGATGCTGTCCAACAAGTCCCGTCTTACGCGAAAATCTTAAAGGACTTGTGCACGAAAAAGAGGAAATCTCAGGTACCCAAGAAAGTTTTTTTGGCTAGTGCTGTGAGTGATGCCCTTACCCAATCTTTACCACAAAAACGGAAGGACCCTGGCTGTCCTACGATTTCTATTACTATTGGGGATAAGAACATCAACCGCGCACTATTAGATCTTGGTGCCAGTGTTAACTTGCTACCTTATTCTGTGTACGAGCAATTAGGCGTTGGAGAGCTTAAGCCCACTCACTGTACTCTCCAAATGGCCGACCGATCGATCACCCATCCTAGGGGTGAGCTAGAGGATGTGTTAATAAAAGTCGGGGACTTCATATTCCCCGTTGACTTCATTGTACTAGACACACAGCCTGTAGCTAACCCCCGGAATCAAATTCCGGTGATACTCGGTCGCCCATTCCTTGCAACCTCAAATGCGGTGATCAATTGTCGCAATGGTTCGATGAACCTCTCTTTTGGTAATATGACAATTGAACTCAACATTTTTAGGTTGGGGAATCAGCCCGCAGAACCTAATGCTCATATACTGGACGTCTGCTCGATCCAGGAGATCACCCCGGAAGAGTGTTAATTCGAGGAGTTTCTGTTTGAACGCGATAACCTTGACGCCACTAATGCGTTTCTCTTCGAACCTGCTGCTGCTTCCGCGCCCGACTACGACTACGAGTGTTTTACGTTCTCACACGATCTTAGCCGCTCACAACCCGAGTTTGAATCTTTTAACTTTCCGGATGAGTTACCTGAACCATCCAACTCGGTAGCTTACGCTCGTTTTGAACCTTTGATGGAATCCTTTGAGTTCGAGACCTTTTCTCCAATCCAGCCTTCAATCATTTAACCTCCAATTCTCGAACTCAAGCCTTTGCCGTCTCACCTTAAGTACGCTTACTTAGGTGAGAACGAGACCCTCCCGGTTATCATTTCGGCTTCTCTTGCTCCCGAGCAAGAGAAAGCCCTTCTTTCGGTCTTACACGGCAATAGGCAAGCTTTTGGCTGGTCCATGGAGGACATCAAGGGGATTAGTCCCCTGATCGTTTAGCATCATATTCATCTGATGGATGATGCCAAACCAGCCCGGGATCCACAAAGACGTCTCAATCCAGTCATGATGGAGGCTGTAAAGAAGGAAATCGTCAAATGTCTGGATAGTGGTATCATTTACCCTATCTCCGATAGCCAGTAGGTTAGCCCCATTCATGTTGTCCCCAAGAAGTCGGGCATCACGGTCATAACCAACGAGGCGAACGAGTTAATCCCTACTCGCACCCAAACTGGGTGGCGAGTATGCATTGATTACCGAAAACTCAACGCCGCAACGCGGAAAGACCACTTTCCGCTACCGTTTATTGACCAGATGCTCGAACGATTGGCCGGACATGAGTACTATTGCTTTCTTGATGGCTACTCTGGCTATAATCAAATTCCCATCGCCGAAAAAGACCACGACAAGACTACTTTCACTTGTCCTTTCGGCACGTTTGCATATCATCGCATGCCCTTTGGGTTATGCAATGCGCCCGCTACCTTCCAGCGGTGTATGATGGGAATATTCTCAGACATGGTGGAGAAATTCTTGGAGATCTTCATGGACGACTTCTCCATCTTTGGCGATTCCTTTGACGAGTGTCTGCTGCATCTCGACGCTGTCCTTACCAGATGTAAGGACAAGAATCTCACTTTGAACTGGGAGAAATGCCACTTCATGGTGCGCGAAGGTATTGTCTTAGGACATATCATCTCGCAGAAAGGCATTGAGGTAGACAAAGCAAAGATTGAGGTCATTTCCAATCTTCCTTCTCCCCGATGCGTCCGAGATATCCGAGCCTTCCTTGGCCACGCCGGTTTCTATAGACGGTTTATCAAGGACTTTAGCAAGATTGCTAGGCCCTTGACTCTTCTACTGGCCAAGGACACGCCATTCGACTTCAGCCCGAGCTGTGTGGCTGCTTTTGAATCATTGAAACACTCACTCACTTCTGCTCCCGTTCTCTCTTCCCCTGACTGGACGCACCCATTCGAGATTATGTGCGATGCATCCGACTCTGCCATCGGTGCTGTCCTTGGACAACACATCAACAAGATGCCGCACGTAATCTATTACGCTAGCCGAACCCTGAACGACGCCCAACTCAATTATACAACAACTGAGAAGGAATTCTTGGCTGTTGTATTTGCTTTAGAGAAGTTCAGGCCCTACCTCATCGGCTCTCCAGTCATTGTTTACACTGATCATTCTGCTCTGCGCCATCTTTTTGCGAAGAAAGATGCCAAATCTCGGCTTATACGTTGGATCCTCTTGCTTCAAGAGTTTGACCTTGTCATTAAGGCCAAACGAGGATGTGAAAACGTCGTTGCCAACCATCTCTCACGACTTCCTTCTTCGCCGTCGCTTCAAATCCCGATCAATGACGTTTTCCCGGATGAACAACTCTTGACAATATCTCGCGAACCTTGGTTCACAGATATTGTGAACTATTTGGCCACAGGGTTACTACCAACCGAATGGTCAAGTCAGGACAGACTTCACTTTTTATCCCAAGTAAAACATTTTTACTGGGACGAACCCTATCTGTTCAAGTACTGTCCTGACCAGATTATTCGTAGGTGTGTCCCTGATGAGGAATTCAAGAGTGTGCTGTCATTTTGCCACGATCAAGCGTGTGGCGGGCATTTTGGCCCCAGAAAGACAGCTGAGAAGATCTTGCAATGTGGTTTCTACTGGCCACAACTCTTCAAAGACGCTCATGATTACTGCAAGACTTGCTTCCGGTGCCAACACTTGGGCCGGATATCCAGGAGAAACGGGATGCCGCTCCAACCAAACTTGGTTGTGGAAATTTTCGATGTTTGGGGGATTGATTTCATGGGGCCGTTTCCCAGCTCTTTTGGGAACTTGTACATCCTTCTAGCTGTTGATTATGTCTCTAAGTGGGTCGAGGCTGTGCCCAGCCGGACTAACGACAACAAGGTTGTCGTTAAATTTCTTAAGGAAAACATTTTCTCCCGGTTTGGGCACCCCCGTGCGATCATTAGCGACAATGGAACTCATTTCTGCAATAAAACCTTCGAGACCTTGATGCAGAAATATTCCATTAATCATAAGCTATCTACGCCCTACCACCCCCAAACCTGTGGGCAAGCCGAAGTTTCAAATCGGCAAATCAAGCAGATACTGGAGAAGACGGTTTCCAAGAACCGTAAGGATTGGTCGGTAAAACTCAATGATGCCCTTTGGGCATTTCGAACTGCTTATAAGACCGATCTCGGCATGTCTCCTTATCGGCTTGTTTACGAAAAAGCTTGCCACCTTCCAGTCGAAATAGAGCATCGCGCATTTTGGGCGATTAAGGAGCTAAATCTATCTCTCAAAGATGCGGCCAGCTATCGGAAGCTGCAGTTGAATGAATTGAACGAGCTTCGGGATGAAGCTTACGACAACGCGGTTATTGTAAAGAACCGAACGAAGGTGTTTCATGATAAACACCTCACGCGCAAAACATTCACACCTGGACAGCAGGTGCTTCTTTACGACACCCGACTGCATTTTCATCCCGGCAAGCTCAGATCTCGCTGGAAGGGACCATTTGTTGTGCGGACTGTATATCCGCACGGCACGGTGGATTTGGAAAATCCAAAGGACGGTTCGCTTTTCAAAGTAAATGGACACAGACTGAAACCGTACCTTAGCGCTGAACTATCAGAGGAGCTCCTGCTCTTGCAGGAGCCGGTTTACCCTGCATAATCTTCCTCTGTCTACCACCAAACTTCGGTTATCCAGCCAAAAGAGTGGACGCTGTTTCAAATAAGTTTGGGGGTATGTATATACGATTTTCCTTTGTATATATGTTAAATATATATATATATATATATATATATAATAAAAAATAAAAAAAAAATTATATATCTAACATTCAGTATTTTTTCCCTTTTAATGTATAATGACAGTGAGGGCACTGTCAAGTTTAAGTTTGGGGGTACGCTCGGTACGCATTTCTAACCTTCGCATTCATTTGTATATTCTGCATTTTCATACTTATTTAAATATAAAAAAACCCATAAAAATCAGAAAATTTTCTAAAAACATAAAAACTTTGTCGCCAAGTTAGCTAGTGAAAGAACTTAGATTCAATATTTCGACGGTTTTGTTTAATAAGATAGGAACAACTAAATCCTATTTTTAGATTTTGAAAACCTGAAAAATAACTCTCCTTTGAAGTTAACTAATGCTGTTATATGTCTTTATATCACACTACACGTGTCGTGAGTTTTTGAGAAATTAGATGACAAGTCTATTATGTCTGAATTTTTTTTTTTGATAAACTATTTTCTGAGGATCAAGTAGGTTTGTTCTGAAATAAGTAATATCAAGAATAGTTTATGAAGTGAAGCGAATATGAAGGGATGCTATTGATGCCTTGATAAGATCTAATTCTGAAAAATAACCCATCTGGAACTTGATTGGAATGATTACACACCTGACCCACTAGACACGTCTTTTATCCAAAAAATAATTAAACTACCGATTATATCTCCGTTCGCATTAAATCGTTATGATTTTCACACCAAAATTGTCTTTTGTTTTTGGGCCTAGGTAACTTGAGTAATTAAGTCCGCTGGGGTGTCTCTACACCTAATGCCCTAAAGCCAACTGGTTTGGGAGCATTGGCCCAAAGCTCGCTAAGAAGCCTAGAAAGTCCAGATTAAAACAAAATCAAGCAAGTATTCTCTCCGAGTTAAAATTCCTAACGGTTCTTTGTGTGAGAATAATCTTGACAAAAGACAGGTTTTTATAAAAAAAAAAGTATTTCTAGCGGAGATATGAAGGTTTTATTCTATGATAAAGACTATTGCACGTTCACAGAGGTGTGTATGAAATGAAAACAAGAAAGAGGTGGAGTGAAAAATAAGACCTAGTTTCCTGTTAAGGAAGATAGAAATTCTGAATTTGAAACCTAACTGGAAAACGAAACTTGAGAAATACTTAACTCTTTATAAAACTTATGTGATCCTCTTTAAATTTTTATCTGGGCTTTATTTTGTGACATGACAACTTTAATCGATCCTTCTGAAACTTAACGACACTATTTACACCGCACGTAAAGACATATAAAATCTTAAGTTAAATGAGAAGCGAGGTGTGAAAAATAAAGGTTCGATAGTCTAGAATTAGGATAATAGAATTGCTATTTTTGAAAAAAAACCTTAGGGTTTGAATTATAGTTAATTCGCAAAACTAGCTTGGCGGGATTTTGTGGGTAGTATCCGCTGAAAACTCTCAGGAGACAACACTCCTCCTACTAGGGACACCTAGAGGTTAAACGGCTTGTTGCATATGCTCAGTGCAATCGCGTTCCCTGCGAAAGTGCGGTTAGGATTTTTTTTTTGTGAATAAATGGTTTTTCTCGGGACGAGCAATAGATAAGTTTGGGGATATTTGTTCATATCAGAAAATTGCATTCTAATACCGTTCATTCATTATCTAATTGTTGTATTTATCGGTATTATTGACCAGTGTCTGCTCAGTATTACAGATTACAGGTATCCATGACAAAATACTGGAAATGCATCCAGCAGCACGGATATATCACTTGAGGGAAGACACTGCGACCAGAAACGCTAACCGACCGATACTTCAGGAGTTCCTTTATGCAACAAGTTGTGTACACATTTTTTTTCTAAATGGTCCAACACAACAAGTGTGTACACAAGACTTTTAAGCACATGTGGATATGATTTTATATGCAATCAAGGATATGATTTTATATGCAATCATCAAGGATATGATTTTATATGAAATCAAGGATATGATTTTATATGCATATGATATTATATGCATTCAAGACTAAAAAGCATGTGTTCAAATCAAAGGCAATCAAACAAATCAGCATGAGCCATAATGGGGCAGATATGAATATTTCTTTCTGAGCCTATAAATAGAGACCAGAGGCAAGAGGAAAGGGTAGCTTTTTCTTTAGTTCTATCTTAGAATTCTTGTAATTTTTCTTTTCATTCTTGAGCTCTTGCCCTTTTGTCTTGACCTTGCAACTTCTCATTTAGAACTTGCAAGCTTAAGGCTTAGGTTCTTGACTTCAAGATCTCTTGTAACAAGTTTGTTCTTCAATAAAAGTTCGTATTTTTATTACATGTCTTGTTCCACTTTACATGATTTCAATTGTGAAATTCATGCTTTGCTTTGATCTTGCAACCTCTTAAGTGAGCTTGCAACCTTAAAGCTTGGTATTTGGATCTCACACGTTGCCGGGGATTGAACACTGGGAGATAAAACGCTTGAACTCATCGGTTCTCTTTTCCTCTTTATTTCATTGCATGTTTTTATGTATCTTCTCTTTTCTTTCTTGTTAATTTGTAAATATGTGTGAGTAATCTTTTCACTTGTTAAGGGTGTAATATGTTAGATCGTATTCGAAGATTTTCTTTGTCCAAACTTTAAAACCTAAAACTTGCCTATTGAAACTTCGTGCAAATCACCCGCAACTCCGCTCACTAGGCATCCTATCCTACCCCGATAGTGATGATTCCTAATCATGACCGGATTGCCCGTGGTTTGCCGAAGGCTAAAGTCAAGAGATAACAACGGAAGGACAAGGGACAAGGAAAACGGATTTAGCGAAATACCGCAAATACCGTATTTCAAGTTCCCTAATCCGCGTTGTTACCTATTGCTTTAGTATCAATACCAAGTCGGGGCTATAAGGAATTGGCAAACATCACCTTCATTTAATCTAACTTATTACTACCCTTAACAAGTCCTTTTTATTCATATCTTTGTTACGACAATTAGTTAACCAACAAATCAAAACACGGTATTAACTCGTTAAAACAAGATATAAAAAACTTACCATCTCCCTGTGGACGACCCGTATTCATCGCGGATCGCTACAAACGACACCGTTTTGATTGCGGTAATTCCAGAATTATTTTTAAACACGACACAGTTAGATCGTGACAATCATGAGCCTCTTTCGTCAGTCGATCCACAATCACCCAAATTGAGTCATACCCTCGACTGGTCCTGGGTAGACCCACAATGAAGTCCATAGAGACCTGCTCCCACTTCCACTCAGGGATGGGCAAAGGCTGTAACTCGCCGGCTGGCCTCTGGTGCTCGGCCTTGACTTGCTGACAAGTCAGGCATCTCGACACAAAGTCTGTAATATCCTTCTTCATCCGGTCCAACCAGTAAACCTCTCTCAAATCACGGTACATCTTGGTGGAACCTGGGTGAACACTGTATACTGATCTATGTGTATCCTCAAGAATATCACGCCTCAGTCCCTCTGAATCTGGCACGCACAGTCGAGTCCCGAGTCGAAGTATCCCCTGATCATCAATCACGAACTCAGAAACTCTGCCCTGACGAATCTGCTCAATAATCTCTAAAATACGGGCATCGCCGGACTGTGCCTCGCGGATACGGTCAAGTAACTGTGGGCGTGCTCTGAAATGGGCCAGCTGTCCCCCTGTAGGAGTAAACTCGAACTGCACTCTGCTGTCACATAACACCTGCCAATCCGCCGTCGACTGCATCAGTACTACGCTCAAACAAGATAAGCTACCTCCGGGCCTTCTACTCAAAGCATCTGCCACTACATTCGCCTTGCCCGGATGGTATAGAATCTCGCAGTCATAATCCTTCACCAACTCCATCCAACGGCGCTGTCTCAGGTTCAGGTCTCGCTGCTGGAAGATATACTTCAAACTCTTGTGGTCAGTGAATATCTGGCATGACTCACCGTATAGGTAATGTCTCCAGATCTTAAGTGCAAATACCACTGCAGCCATCTCTAAATCATGGGTGGGGTAGTTCTGTTCCTGTTTCCTCAGCTGCCGAGAAGCATACGCGATAACTCTGTCGTGCTGCATCAATACACAGCCCAGCCCTACTCGAGAAGCATCACAATATACCACGAACCCGCCTGATCCTGAAGGCAATGCTAACACTGGTGCAGTAGTTAGACGAGTCTTCAACTGCTGGAAACTATCCTCACATGCCTGGGTCCAATCAAAAGGAACCCCCTTCCGGGTCAACCCAGTCAACGGTGCAGCAATGCGCGAGAAATCCTAGACAAAACGTCGATAATAGCCGGCCAGACCTAGAAAACTGCGAACCTCTGCAACTGATACTGGTCTAGGCCAACGCTGAACTGCCTCGATCTTCTTCGGGTCCACACAAATACCATCTCTCATCACCACATGACCCAAGAAGTCGACAATGTCTAGCCAGAATGCGCACTTGGAGAATTTGGCGAACAGCTGATGCTCCCTCAAAGTCTGCAATGTGATACGTAAGTGCTGCTCATGCTCCTCCCGGCTCCGAGAATAAACCAAGATGTCGTCAATGAACACAACAATGAACTGATCGAGATACGGCCTGAATACACGATTCATCAAATCCATAAATGCTGCTGGGGCATTGGTGAGCCCGAACGACATCACCAAGAACTCATAATGACCATATCGAGTACGGGAAGCAGTCTTCGGAATATCCTCCTTCCGAACCCGCAACTGGTGATAACCTGACCGTAAATCAACCTTCGAGAAGAACCCTGCACCCTGGAGCTGATCGAATAAGTCATCAATGCGGGGAAGGGGATACCTGTTCCGCACAGTAACCCGGTTCAGCTGACGATAATCAATGCATAAACTCATACTTCCGTCCTTCTTCTTAACAAACAAGACGGGAGCACCCCAAGGTGACACACTCGGTCTGATAAGCCCTTTGTCCAGCAAGTCCTGTAACTGATCCTTTAGCTCTCTCAGCTCCGTCGGGGCCATCCGATAAGGCGGTATAGAGATAGGCCCCGTGCCGGGGATCAAGTCAATACAGAACTCAATCTCGCGCTCTGGTGGCAGACCAGGCAGCTCGTCAGGGAATACATCAGGAAACTCTCTCACTACAGGGACCTGGTCCAACGGAACCTCTGTGGAGCTAGTATCACAAACATAGGCTAAGAATCCCTGACTCCTTTTTCTAAAGAGCTGACCAGCGCGAAGAGAAGAAATCAAGCTGGGAAGGGTAGCGCTACGATCTCCCTGAATAACAAGAACCGGCTCACCAGGAAAACTGAATCTGACTGCTTTCTAACGGCAGTCCACAGATGCATAACAGGTGGCTAGCCAGTCCATACCAAGAAGAACTTCAAAGTCTAGCATATCGAGAAGAATCAAATCAACTGAAGAATCTCTCTCCCCGATACGAACGGAACACGATCGGTACACAAAACGGGCAACAAAAGACTCGCCTACCGGTGTAATAACGACAAGCGGCTGATCTAACGAAGAAGACTCTCGGCCCAACCTCGGTGCAAAGTACGTGGATACATAGGAATGTGTAGAGCCTGGATCAAATAATACCCGTGCATCAAAAGAACATACTGGCAGAGTACCTGTCACGACGGCATTGGATGCCTGTGCATCCTGAGGAGTCAACGCGAACACTCGGGCCTATCCACCACTAATAGCTGGCTGTCCTCTGCCTCTGCCTCTACCTCGGCCTCGGCCTCTGCCTCTGTCGCCTCTTCCTCTGTGAACCGGACCGCCACGCCCACGGCCTCTAGAAGCATCTGGCTGGCGTGGAGCATCATCAGGAGTAGGAAGTAGAGCTCTCTAAGGAGGTGGTGAGGGTGGTAAGGTCACATGCGGGACTGTCGCCGCGCCCTGGCGTCCCATGGTACAGTCTCTGACACGGTGGTACTGACTCCCGCACCGAAAACATCCTGGAGACGACTGCTGGGTCTGTGGATATGAACCAAATAACTGACCTCGTCTCAATCCTCTGCCTCCACCATCTCCCGGAAATAATCTATTTCGATGTCTGCCCATCTGCCGCTGAGCTGGCGTATCAGTACGGATCCTCTTCGGCCCAGAAACGACCGGAGTCTCAGAAATACGCTCCTCCAAAAGTAAGGCTGCATCCATCGCGGCTGCGTATGTATCAATGTGCTGGGAGCCGATGGCAAGGAATAGCTGTGTATCAAGCCCTCGCACAAACCTCTTTATTCTCTTCTCTTCTGTGTCTACTAGGTACGGAGCATATCGAGACAACTGGGTAAACTGTATATCATACTCCGACACCGTCATCCCAGGAGTCTTGCGCAAAGACTCAAAACTACGGGCTCGAGCATCTCGGACACTCTCCAAAAGAAAACGGGCAAGAAATGCAGATGTAAACTCATCCCAGGTCATAGAAGGCAGACCTGCAGCTCGGCCTCTCTCTACTGAGTCGTACCATGTCTGGGCAAGACCCTCCAGACGAAAACTCGCAAACTCCACCAATCTATCATCAGAACACCTCAACGAACGGCAAATCCGAGCCATCCTATCAAGAAATGCCTGTGGGTCCTCTGTCGCATCTGTACCGGTAAAAGCTGGAGGTCTCAATCTCATAAACTCCTGTAGTGAAATAGGGATAGTCTCCGTAGTAGCAGGAGCGACCATCTGTGCAGCAGGTACAACCGTGGTCTGTGCGGTGGAAGGAACGTCCTCGGATCTCTGTGCCCGACTGGACTCAACTAAAGATCCCGTCATCTTTCGCAACTCTTGCATGCCGGCCTCTAATCTGGCAATACGGTCTGGATAAGGCGGATCGGCATGACCCTGAGGGATAGGCGTATCGTCCCGCTCGATCCTCGCCTCAGACGGGCCCGCCCGAATCTCATCCCTAGCGGCAGCCCGCTGAGCTCTCGTAGTCTTTGGCGGCATCGAAGCTGGAATAAGAAACAGGACTGATAAGGACATTGCAATTGAATCAAGGAATGCAAGGAATCAAGAAAGGAAATACAAGCAATTATGTCCTAAGGTCACTTAGGCGGAGTACCGTATCATAAGTATGTCGCGGATCATACCCACACTATGCCACTCTGCTTAAGTCACCTACTACATCTACCAAGGTCGTCCTATACTCAGAAGGGTAAAACCAACGCTCTGATACCAACTTTGTCACGACCCGAAAGTACGGAACGTGACTGGCACTTAGATTACGAGACGTCTAAAGGCGTACCGTAACCTAAGTCAGCCAAAGCCCAGAAAATCTAAACCAAAATCAAAAGAGAGTGAAGGAAAACCTTAAATGAAAACGGTTTTTAAATCAATTAAGTTGCATAGAATCCCTTTAAAAAAAAATCAAAATTCCCGAAAATTTTGGCAGAGTCTCCCCTGTATTTTCTATCCCCCAAAATGGGTACAACAAGATATATAAACCTGTAATCATAAAAATGGCATCCCCAAGCGGGAGCTAGCTCTTCGCCCAAGGTGGATCACAACCACATGCAATATAATAGTAATATCAAGAAAAGAGCATAAAGAAACGCAAAATATCAGAAAACACAACGCCGGCTCAAGTGAGCTCGACCCAAAAAAACCACATATATACAATCTCTCAGTCTCATCACTAGGTCGTATATACAATATAAAGTGGTAGATGGAGAATACTAGATACAATGATAAAGCAAAAGAAATAAAGTGTGCTCGCAACCCACCTACGGGCGATGTCGCGAGTCTGCGCAAAAGGAGCTGATGATAAGATAGCCGCCGCTACAAGACTGATGAGTCCGACCTGCAAGACACTGTGGCACAACGGGGGTGAGTTGCCAGCTCGTGAGTAAATATAACATCTAATAAGGCAATCGTAAGAATGCACGCAATGCACCACAACATGCATGTCCATATATGATATAATAGCTCTAGTATGCATGCACATGTATACAATGTCATTTCTAACACTTTAAGTGTTTTAAATGCTAAGGGTACTGCGTTCTTAACTTTAGAAAATGAATATCTGTATAATAGCTAAGTACCATCAAGAAATCATCTGAAAACCCGTGTCAAGCATCGACACCAAATATGAAATCATATCTGTCTCAATATCTCACTGTATCAATGTCTCAAATATCGGGCTCCGTCAGTCCGGATCGGCCCATATCTTCAAATCTCACGACAACGGTCGGTATCCTCTGGATATCCGCCGCGCCAGACATCACCGGTAGGTAGTCTTCCCCTGCCAGGCTCATCGTCTACAACTCGATCTTCTTGCCCCGGGGTACCATACCGGGCCCACCATGTACCAGAGACGGTTCATCCACTCCTCGAATCGGGTCTCGAAATCCAACAGAAAACATGAAAACTCATGGTGGACGACACATACATCACGAGAAAACCGCAACTTTGTTTTAAAAATGATAAATATAAGCTTTTGTTAAAATCTTGCGGTTTTCCCAAAAAATCCAGAAATCGCAGCAATACTGAAATCCTCAAGAAAATCATAATGTCCACATGTTATATATGATAAATGTCTATGATATCAATATATACGATGTGAATTTTGGCTAGAAATCTATGTAAATATGATGATAATGCGAGGTATATACATGCTATGCAATTTCATATATCATGCACGATGCAGGGCGATACTAAGCTAAACAGGTTCTATAGTGCACATGGCATGGCAATTACCAAAGGCGTGTGTGTCATATGAATAGTGCGCATGCAACAGATGCCAATGGTAAAGGTGTTCGTGTCCTACGAAGTGTTATCGCATATGTGCATATGAATATCCATGCAATCTAGCATACTATTAACTATAAGGTATGCTGTGTAAATGAAGGGGTAAGCTAACTAACAATATAAATCTTGCAAGAAATAGGGTAATCCTAACTAGGGGGCGCCTCGCGCTATCCAGACGATTCCCCCATAGATGAATATATCTACTCACCTGAATGCCTCGCTAATCCGATCCGACCACCGCCTTGCCTTTACCCGCCGTGTCCGATATTTCCCCGACCGATCCTATATTTGCACAACACCAAGCATAAGATTACATATCCTAAAACGATGCAAGTCACAATATACAAATATCGACGCTCTCGAATTAAACATAACGTGCACTCGGTGCGCGTGAAAACGCACGAAAAATCGCTAATCTTTAACTAAAATCGTCATTTCGGGGAATTCGACGAAACTAAAACCCGACTAGACGAAACCCCGCGTTCGCGCACTCTAATAGTCCTATACGAAGCTAATTATATCGCTAAAATAACGCAATTTGATCGCATTCTAATTTTTATAAAAATCTAGTAAGCAATTTCAAACCGATTCGATGCAAACGTCGCAATTTAACGATTTAGCGAGCGTAACCTTACGCAATTCACCACTCTAATCAAATAGGTAACCAAAGCCCTAACTTAACTCTAACAACCATGCTTCAAACCCTAGTTCAACACCAAATCCCATTCTTGATTTTCATGAACAAGAATTTACAACTAAATTAATACTTCAAAATTGAATTTTAGCACATATAACTACATGTTAACAAACTAGTTTAGAAATTTCACCTCACAAGTTGAACCCTAGTTTGCTCAAGCCACCAAAGATGCCTCCTTTCTTCAAGTTTTGGACTAAATTGGTTTGGGGAGGAGTGGATTAGGGTTGTGGTTTGAATTTATGAAGAAAATGGTGAATTTTTATGGATTTTTCTTGATTTTTCATGATTTTTGAAGCAAGAATTGAGGTGAAAAGAGGGGGAGCTGCAGCAGCTAGCTCGGCCAGGAGCAAGGGAGGGAGGTTGTGGAATTTTTGTGGAAGTTTCTAGGTCTAAAAACATCTCATGCTCTCATTTAATGCTTTCACATCAACATTTTACACAAAAAACCTCATTTTGCATCATTTTTCCATTAAATTTCCAACCCTAAAACCAAAAATTTGCAAGTGATGATACAATTTTGTTAACACCATATTTTAGCTTATAAAGATTCCTTATTATGAAATTTACCTAATTAAATTTGTATTTATCACTAATTTAATGTATTTTAAAAAGCTTAAAATAATAAAAAAAAAATTAATTACAATTTTTTTTTTATTTAACTACATAATTATAAGTGACATTTTAGTGACAAAATTATAGTAATATCTTATCTAAATTTTGTATAATTAGGTCTACAATGAAAAATACCTATTTTGACTTTTTACGGAAAAAGCCGAAAAATTAGCCGATTACCGAAAAACTGCCTACACGATTTTCGAAGGGTTACAAATGTAAACCTCTTTTCCCAGAGGCGTAACCCCGTTGACACCTTTCTAGACACCTACTTGATCGGCTAATTGTAATGTGTAAAACTCTCCCAGGAGTAACTCTTACTCGCAGCGGGTATCGGGATCCAACTATCTCATAGAAGGTATGCAATCTCATTGCAAATTTCAACACTTAAAATTCCCGATAATATTTTGCCCATAACGTGCTATGACCATGACGAAAGCCAACAAACCATAGCCCGCTAGTCAAGTTCAACCCGTCATTTCCTGATTGAATTAAACCCACCCGCACGACCCTTGACGAAAGCCAACAAAGCCGCACGACTACCCTAATCCAATCGCATCGTATGCTGCAGATAAGCAGCATATAGCTACCGCACACTGCACCTTGAAGAAAGCCAACAAATGCAGCACGAATACTATATACAACTTATCTGAAATGACGGAGGGCTACGACAGGTTTTTCTGAAAACCTATTGCGTAATGAACTTGATATCGTTGAAGAATCGAATGAATTTTGAAATGGAGTGTTTTTTAGGCTTTTCTAGTTTTGCTAAAGGAGTCACTCCCAGTGAAGGGATCGTCGGTCCTTTCCTCGTCGAATGAGGTGCGGGATATATCATATATATCACTGTGCAAAGCAGAAACTATAGAAGCAATCAAAAGACAAACCGCGTGTGTAGCATCTGCCAGTTATTGCTAAAGGAGTCACTCCCGGTGAAGGGATCTCGGTCCTTTCCCTATCGAATAAGGTGCAGGATGTTCTACAAGGAACACCGCGATGCAAAGCAAGAACTGTAGCTACCTGTTTTATTTTGAAATTCGATTCCACAACATCTTAGGTTTCTTTTCTTTCATTAATCACATTAATGAAGTCCCATCATTTAAATCACCTAAACATCACAGATAAATACGACGTACACTTATGCCATCCGAATTCGCCTCGATGTCCCCTCGTGCACCGTTAGGTTAGGTAACTAACGGCAGAGCGGGGCAGGGCTAGCGCGGGTGTAAAACATAAGTAGCGTTTATATAATATATCATATATACTATATACTGTATCTATCACAGAACATATCAAATGATCACATCACAGATATCGCAGCAGAAGAAACATATGAAATATTGGATATACTAGGACGTCCGTGTTTTCAATACGAGCCAGTATAAAACACGGATTCCACGGTTGCGATGAATAGACAAACCCACACCCCAAGACCCCTACGAGAGCGGCAAGAAACCCTACCAATTCTAGAGTTAGGAGACCCGGACTCGACTCCTCGAGTTGGTCTCCCACTGGACTCCAGAACCCGGTTACTTGTGCCCTCCTCCTTGGGTCTATCCTAGTGCGGAAGTTTTCGACCTCATTAGTGTGCCTAGGAACCCTACAGTGGTATCAGAGCTAGAATTTTAGGCGAAAGAACAAGCTACTAAACTACTTTAGTGCTAAGTGAACGGAAATACAACCTTTGTAGATCCGGTCCTCCACCTCCATGGCTCCGCGATGAAGTCTCCTCGCTGTACAAATCGGATCTTGGACTCTGGTGTCGGCTTCATCTGAGAAATGGGCGGGCTAGGTCATCGACTACGATGCCGAAGATGATCTACGTCGAGGCATCACAAGATCAAGCTCCAACTTCACCAAGTCATGAAACTTGTGAAGAAAACACCCTATACTACTTGGCAAGAGGTAGAGGATGAAGAAATAGGAAGTGGGTTCACTTTAGAATTGGATTTCTAACTCTTTTTCTCAAGTTGCCATTGTTGGTAGCAAGCTTCTTCATCTTGAAGAAGAAGAAGAAGATAGAATATTATGATAAGTCCATGAGTTATTTTCAAAATAGAAAATAATAAGATACTTATCATAATCTCAACCATAGTTGGGTGTAGAGAATAAACCATGGTTAGTGTGAATGGTTAGGGTTAGGCATGAAGACAAAATGGTCACTTAGTCAAAGCTTCATGAAGCTTCAACTAGAAAACAAATCAAGCCACAATTTTATTTTTTTTTGCCAAAATGAATAATAAATAAATAAATAAATAAGTAAATAAAATCAAAAGAAACCCTAACCAATGATCAACCATGGTTTAAACCATACACCAAACTATCATGTATCATCAAACATGATACAATCAAATGCACAAAAGTATATCACATATACAATGTGCACATCAAGTGAGAAAATCCATTTAAAGTGAACCAATACAAGTTAATGCAAAGTAATATATCAAATATATAATTATACATTAAATCATTAAATCAACACTTGATTTAACGATCCGGTCATATCGCATATAACCGACTAATATCCAATGTATCAACTTATCGAATCAATCCTTGATTCGATAACTAGGTTATATCACATACAACCAATCGATACATTCATCGCGAGAATGGAATACGGTATCACATACACGCATTATTCTCGGTCCCGCACATATCTCATATGCGCTCCTATTTCGTTTCGCTTTAGCCAGGAAACCTCTGTGTAGGACTCTAAAGACTCGTCAATACGCCGGCAGCAGGTGACGATCATATCAAACACCCACAAGCCGCAAGCGGTCTGCTAAACGTAACGGCCACCCGGGTATTGAACGATCAGAAGATCGACGAGCAAGCCCGCTCACACTCCTGTGAATCCAACCAGTAACACTTACCGTACAGTCCGGTCTGATCGTATGATATGTCGCATATCTCGCCTAGGGGTGGTAAACGTCAGACCCCAATAGCACGATAAGTCGTGTCGATATGAGGTCTATAACAGTTCGAGAAACTACTGGTAACACTTACCAGTAAATCTCAGCAACCCTGGCCAGGGATTTCCGGTTATAGCCAATCGAACACAGCGCAACATCAACTCCCTATACCGGGAGAGACGAATCTCCTCCTATCGCTCATTGCCTCCATGTGATTCGGGACTGTACCCAAAAGCCACCGTTTTGAACGCCCTCTTGGACGTGGTAAGGTGGAAATCAAAGCACAGTGGGAACCACACAAGACTCTATGACGATCTCGGGTCAACAGACTACTCTGTACCAGTGTCACCAGAGAACTGCCATCTGACGTGAGGTATAATACCATCTGGGAGTTCTCGGCAAGTCCGTCCAGTGTACCCAGTCTCTACTGAGCACCCGTATATCATCTCTGATGTCAAACACCAATGGATATAGGATCATCCATCGCCCATCTGTATGGGTCGAGAAGGTATACGCTAGTCTACTCTGGTATATCGATGCCCCGTCTCGATACACCCACGACTAGGGACCTTGAAGGATGTACTTATGGACTACCATGTCCCCACTAGTATGATCCGCATCATAGTCTAGGTAGTCAAGTACACATCCTAAGGGCTTTACCAACATGTAACAGAGAGACATTCAGTATACACGTTAAGGTAAAGTGTAACCAGATAGCATACTATCATGTCGAGCAAGAAAGTCCTCCCTATATATGTCCCAGCATCCACTACAATATACATCCTATGTACAGTAATGGCCTCTAGGGCATACATATAACTAACAGGTCCCGCTCCAGCTTATAATTGTTATAAGACCGAGCAGGAAATAGGGGAATACCAAGATTCCCATGCCGCCCAAACGAAGAAAGTGTACATGATGCATCTTCTTCGGGTGTTTTCGTTTCACAGAACTGTTTCTCAATATCCTCTGCGTCCTGGGTATCTGATACCGGATCAGGATCCCAGATATGTAATCAGTTACATAGGGCTACAGAAAGCCAGAGAACTGAGAATGGGTGATAGGTTTCATGAGACAGAAAACGGGGCAAGTGTTGCAGCCAAGTCTGTTGGTCACTGTCACCCTGTATTACTAATACATTGATTCTGAACAAATGCTATTAGATATCGAACCTGATATACAAAATCATATCTGTCTCTTTATTAGTAAAGAAACGATAAAATTTTGTATTGTTGGATAATGTTTTGAACATTTTCTATATCAAAAGTTGATCGGTTCAGGCACGTTATCTAAAAGCATTGATATTCTAAATCAAACTACAGTTCCTAGTATACAGAACACACACAAGAGGAAGAGTTCAGAAATGAACGAATCCTGCTTGAGGCATTGTAGACTAGGTCATATCAATGCGACCCGACTAGCTGAAGTTACATTTTAGATGCATATTTAAATCAGTTTGAATTTACATCTTGTGAAACTTTCCAGTCATGTCACAAAGATAAGATGACCATAGCTCCGTTTGCTGGAAATAGAGAAAGAGTTAGTAAACTCTTGGGATTGATACATGTTGATGTATGTAAGGTCCCCTGTCTACACATGCCAGGACCGGTTATTTGTACTTCATTACATTCTCTGATGATCTCTCAAGATTCAGCCATATGATCCTGTTGAAACATAAGTCCGAAGCTTTTGAGATATTCACATAATATAAGTTAGAAGTAGAGAACCAAATTACGGGTATAAGTATTATGTCCTATGATGAGATCAGGGAGGAGAATACTTGTGCATAGAATTCCTGGACTATTCTAAAGGAGAATGATATTCTCTCTCCGTATTACTCCTCTGAATATACCACAGCACAATGGTGTATCGGGCCGGAGCAATCGCACCATATTAGATATGGTGTGCACTATGATGAGTATTACTGAGTTACCTATTTCTTTTAGGGGGTTATGCACTTGAGAAGCTGCATACCTTTTGAATTAGGTTCGAATCAAATCAGTGCCTACCACTCCAAATAGGATATGGTATGGGAGGAGCCCATCTCTTAAGTAAGTTAAGATTTGGGGATGTCCGGCCTATGTCAAAAGAAAAATCCGGACAAGATCGAGGCAAGGTCAGTTCTATAAAACTGCAGCTGATTTGACAGAACCGAAGGATTCAGTAGTCCCCAATGAACCTCAGCCTCTCCGCCGATCTAGCAGGGTTCCTCATCCGCCAGAGAGATACTTCGGTTTCTCGATGACAGTGGGAGCGAGGAATGCATCATGAGATGATGACCCAACTAGTTTCGAGCAGGCCATCGAGAGTAAGGACTCTGTAAGAATGGCTGGATGCTTAGCGATCTGAGATGGAATCCATGTACACCAACAAAGTATGGACTTTGGTTGCTATATCTAAAGGGTTAAATCCCCATCAGGAGCAAGTATATCTTGAGAAGATTACTTGGTGTAGATGGAAAAGTTGAGACTTTCAAATCTAGACTTGTTAAAGGTTTTTGTCATCGACCAGGCGTGGATAATGATGAAACCTTTTCCAGTGCCTATGCTTAAGTCTATCCGGATCCTACTTAACATTGCTGCATACCATGACTACGATATCTAGTGGTTGGGTGCCATGACTGCTTTTCTAAATAATGATTTAGAAGAGAACGTCTATAAGTACACAGCCAGAGGGCTTCGTAAACAGTGGAAGCAGCGGAAACGTATGCAAGTTGCTTTATAGGATAAAGCAGGCATCGCGGAGTTGGAACGTCTGTTTTGATGTGGTAGTCAAAGAGTTTGACTTCATCAAAATGGTAGATGAACCTTGTATGTACAAAAAGGTAGTATGGAGTATGGTGATGATCCTCGTAGAGTACGTAGATGACATACTCTTGATAGGAAAAGAGTTTCCTATGCTACGCACGATCAATCTCCTCTTATCACATGGATTCTCCATATAGGATCAAAGTGATACCTCCTAAATCCTGGGTTTTGGATCTATGAGATAGATCTAAATGGATGTTAGGATTCTCACTAGTTGTAGTGAGATGGTATCAGTTGATCCTGGGGAGAACCACTGGAAAGGTTCCAGGGTGATAAGGACGACTGAATGTCAGTCGCAGGCATTGTCTTTACCCTCAGTGGAGGGACGGTATGTTGGAAGAGTTCCAAGCTAGATACCGTGGCAAACTAGACGATAAAGGCTGGTAACATCGCTATTAAAGATACTACCAAAGAGGCAGTTTGGTTGTATATTAGTTCATGAGATGAATCAGGTTCCTACCACTGTATGACAATGGAAGTGTGGCTTTGGCCCAGGAACCCCAGTCCCATCAGTGACCCAGACATATTCTGAGGCAGCATCACCTGATCATGGAGATAGTTGATCTCCAGGGTGATCGAGATTAGGAGAGTAAACTCAGAGGACAACACGGCGGATCCACTCACAAAGGCCTTTTCCCATAGAGAGACTTATATAGGATGGTTGAGTATGTGATACTGCAACTACTGCTACAGATGGCCCTAGTGCAAGTGGGAGATTGTTAGTTATATGTATGCCCTAGAGGCCATTACTGTACATAGGATGTATATTGTAGTGGATGCTGGGACATATATAAGTAGAACTTTCTTGCTCGACATGATAGTACGCTATCTGGTTGCTCTTTATCTTAACATGTATACTTTCTGTCTCTCTGTTACATGTTGATAAAGCCCTTAGGATGTGTACTCGACTTCCAGGACTATGATGTAGATCATACTAGTGGGGCCTGGGTAGTCCATGAGTACATCCTTCAATGTTCCTAGTCATGGGAATATCGAGACGGGGCATCGATATTCCATAGTAGACTAGCTTATATCTTCTCGACCCATGTGATGGGCGATGGATGATCCCATATCCATTGGTGTTTGACATCAGAGATGGTATGCGGGTACTCAGTGGAGACTGGGTACACTGAACGGACTCGCCGAGAACTCCCAGATGGTATTATACCTTATGTCAGATGGCAGTTCTTTGGTGACACTGGTACAGCTTAGTCTGTTGACCCGAGATCGTCATAGAGTCTTGTGTGTCTCCCACTGTGCTTTGATTTCCACCCTACCACGGCTCTACTGAGTCGTGCAAACAGGTGGTTTTTGGGTACAGTCCCGATTCACATGGAGGCAATGAGCGATAGGAGGGGATTCGTCTCTCCCGGTATTGGGGGTTGATGTTGCGCTATGCTCGACTAGCCATAACTGGAAATCCCTGGCCAGGGTTGCAGTGATCTACTGGTAAGTGTTATCAGTAATTTCATGCTATGTTATGGACCTTACATCGGCATGACTTATCGAGCTACTGGGGTCTGACGTTTACCACCCCTAGGCGAGATATGCGACATATCAGACGAACAGACCGGACTGTACGGTAAGTGTTACTGGTTGGATTCACAGGAGTGTGAGCGGGCTTGCTCGTTGATCTTCTGATTGCTCAATACCCGGGTGGCCGTTACGTTTAGCAGACCGCTTGCGGCTTGTGGGTGTTTGATATGATCATCACCTGCTGCCGGCGTATTGACGAGTCTTTAGAGTCCTACACAGAGGTTTCCTGGCTCAAGCGAAACAAAATAGGAGCGCATATGAGATATGTGCGGGACCGAGAATAATACCAGTATGTGATACCGCATTCTATTCTCGCGATTTGTATCAATGGACGGTTATATAAGATATAGCCGGGTTACCGAATCAAGTGTTGATTCGATACATTGATACACTTGATATTAGTCGGTTATATGCAGTATGACCGGATCATTAAATCAAGTGTTGATTTAATGATTTAATGTATAATTATATATTTGATATATTACTTAACTTTAACTAGTATTTTTTCACTTAAGATGGATTTTCTCACTTGATGTGAACAAATAGTATATGTGATATATTTTTGTGCACTAGATTGTATCATGTTTGATGATACATGCAAACTTGGGTGTGTGTATGCTTTAAACCTTGTTTAGGTTAATGGTTAGGGTTTTGTTATCTTTTCTTAATTACTTATTCATTTTATTTATCTTTTGGCAAAAATGAAATGGTGGCTAACTTTGTTCTTTGCTTAAGCTTCATGAAGCTTCTTAGCTTTATCTACCATTTTGTTTTTTCCTTAACCCTAACCATTCACCTAAACCCTAGTTTAGTCTCTACACTAGTTACACTAACCCATGGTTGCTATATGATAAGATCACTTGATTTATTATAATTAATCAATTGATTTTATCATTCTTATCATATTCTTTTTCTTCTTCTTCTTCTTCTTTAAGAAGAAGAAACCTTGCTACCTCCAATGGTGCCATGATCAAAAGAGTGAGAAATCCAAATCCAAAGTGAACCCACTTCCTATTTCTTCATCCTCTACCACTTGCCATGTAGTAGAGTGTGTTATCTTCATAAGTTCTATGACCAAGTGAAGATGGAGCTTGATCTTGAGTTGCCTCGACGTAGATCATCTTCGGCATCGAAGTCGACTACCTAGCCCGATCATTTCTCCGATGAAGCCGACGCTAGAGTCCGGGATCCGATGATCGCAGCGAAGGGATATCGTCACGGAGCTAAGAAAGTGGAGGACCGGATCTACAAAGGTTGTAGTCCCTTTCACTTTCTAGTTAAGTTGTTAACTTGTAGTTTCGCCTTTACCTCTAGTTACGATCTTGCTTAGGGTTACTTGGCACATGATAGAAAAATTTGATTTTAGCATGTTTGATCTGTTATGGAACCTCATGGGTGTGCCTAGGAACCCTACATATTCCACGTTGACATTCCGTGTAGATGCTATATTTTCCCATGCTCAGCATTTATTATTGTAGCTCATCCTGTAGTTATATTACCTGATAGAGCACATCATGATTATTGCGCATACTGCTTATCACGTATTGATATCATCTGCTGGTTTTTGTTTGAGTAGCGCAGTACGTGCATGCTCGCGATTACCTTTATATGTTATTTCTATTCACGAGTTGGCAACTCACCCCCGTTGTGCCACAGTGTTTGCAGGTTGCCCCTCGGAGTAGTCGCGGCAGGCTGCCCTTTGCATCTTTTGGCTACAGATACAACTACAGTTGGTGCGAGGACTATTTTGCTATTAGGTGGGTTGTGGTATCTGGTTATTTCTATTGTACACACTTTTGTATCTAGTATTCTCCATCTACCATATATGTACTGGACTTAGAGACAGTTTGAGGACGATGATGTATATTTTTGTATTTCTGGTGTCGAGCTCGTGGGAGCCGACTGTATATATTTATGCAGTTTATTATGCTGTGATGTTTACTTATTGCTCATTCTTCTCTACGGCGTCGTATATTACTCTTGTGTTGTTGTTTTCTGCCGTTGGGCATGATTGCTTCCGTTTAGGAATTTTTTTCCATTATTTATCATTTCACTTATATCCTGTTTTATACCCGATTTTCGGGGTTACTTATACAAAGGAAATGATGCCAAAATTATTATAAGATAACTTAACTTTAAAAAGGAACTTTATTGAACTATTTAAGGTTTTCTAAATGTTTAATTGAATGTTTTCAACACTCACTACTTTTTAATGGTTTTGATTTCTGGGTTCGGTTTACTTAGTCGCGTTATGCCTGTAGACGTTGCGTGGTTAAGTGCCGGTCACGGGTCGAAATATTCGGGTCGTGAGACGATGTCTACACATGCAAGAGGAGGTTTTTCATACTTCATTACTTTTACTGATGATTTCTCAAGATTCGGACACGAGTTTTTGTTAAAGCATAAATCCGAAGCTTTCGAGAAATTCAAGGAGTACAAACTTGAAGTAGAAAAGCAACAGGCTTGAGCATCAAGAAACTTCGATCAGATCGAGGTGGAGAGTATTTGAGTACAGAGTTTTCAGACTTCTTAAAAGAGAATGTGATTCTCTCTCAGCTCACTCCTCCTTACACACCACAGCACAGCGGTGTGTCAGAATGGAGGAATCATACCCTATTAGATATGGTACGGTCCATGATGTGTGATGCCGAGTTACCGCTTTCATTTTGGGGACATACATTGGAGACAACAATGTATCTGTTAAACAGGGTTCCAACCAAGACCGTGTCTACCACTCCATATGAGATATGGTATGGAAAGAGACCATCTCTTAAAAGAGTTAGGATATGGGGTTGTCCAGCTTTTGTCAAAAAGCAGAATCCAAACAAACTCGAGACACGATCGGTCATGTGTAAATTTGTAGGATATCCAAAACATTCATATGGATATCTATTCTACCACAAGGAGAAACAAAAAGTGTTTGTTTCTCAGCATGCCGCATTTTTAGAAAATGAGATTTTTACAGATGGTACTAATGGCAATGTGGTAGAACTATAAGAGGTTCTAGAGACACAAATTACTCAGGACGAATTGGTTGAAACAAATGTTGCAGTAGAACTTCAAGAACCTCAACCGCTCCGGAGATCTAGTAGAACTTCTCGCCCACCGGAGAGATACTATGGGTTTCTCATTGATGGTGATAGAGAAGATTGCGTCATGGATGATGATGATCTTACTAGTTTTCAGCAAGCTATCACGAGTGGTGACTCGGTGAAATGGCTGGAAGCCATGAGATCCGAAATGGAGTCCATGTACACCAACAAAGTATGGACTTTGGACGTTGGACCTCCTGGGATAAAACCCGTAGGGTGCAAATAGATTTTTAAGAGAAAGATTGGTGTAGATGGAAAGGTAGAGACCTATAAAGCAAGGCTTGTAGCGAAAGGTTTTCGTCAAAGATCAGGATTGGACTATGATGAAACTTTCTCTCCGGTAGCAATGCTTAAATCCATTCGAATCTACTTGCTATTGTTGCTCACTATGACTTTGAAATTTGGCAGATGGACGTTAAAACTGTAAGTCGATGTACAACACCCCACGACTTGCGGGGAGGCGGAAATATGAAAAACGATCTTGTTCTTTGCTTAAACATCGACTAACCGCACGAATCGAAGCTAAACGATAACTAACATCAAACATAGAAGTTAACAATTACTATGTTAAGGGATTATACCTCAAGAACCGTGTCCTTCGTCTTTACGAACTCCACCTCCTCCTCGGCCTTCTCCAAATAGTAGACGATCCACCACGAGAGCTAAACTCCAAGCTTTGCCTCTAAACTTGAGGCAACTAGGTATCTTTAAGTGCTAATCAAAGTACCTAGATGAAATAGAGAGAGGGTTATGGATTAAGTAGTCTAACTAATCCTTGTACTCAACACATGAGAGGGGAGGATTAGGGTTTGAAGAGAGAGAGCTTGAGGAGAGAGAAGGTGAGAATAATAATGAAATGAGAAAAAGAGTTATCATAATATATATCAAGCATTTTATTTTTATCAAGAAAAGAAAAGATAATGATTTACAACCATGCTTGATAAATATCTTATGGTGATTCACATCCATGAGTCATTAAGCAATTATGAAGCATTAATGACATGGATGAATCATCCATATGACTCACTAATCTCATTTAATGTATATGCCACCTTAACCTCCTTAGTCACCATCTTCTATAAGCTTCTCGTGCAATTACGAGAACGCCCCTCCTATCCGTGAAAACACGGAAAAACTTTAGACTGTATAAATCCAATAACCGGATACTAGTAACTGGCTTAAACCAAAGCCGACTAGTAAAAACTGTCCGAAAGTCATACGTGCGTAAACACACGTATGCGTCCGAACCCTTGTCGTAAAACCATACGACCTCTATATCGTTTCGCCTGGAGTAGGGAAACTCTTTGCGTGGGACTCTAGAGACTCGACTACTACGCTGGTAGTGGGTTTAACTACAGACCGCAAGCGGCACTAGCTGTACGTAACGGTCCCCAGGTAGATGTCGATAAGAAGGCCGATGAGGAAACCCATCCGAACTCCTACTGAGTCTGATGTGACAATCTCCGTACAGTCCGGTCTGTTCGTCTAAGACTATCGCATATCGGGCCTAGAGGCGGCAAGAGTCAGTCCCCTAATAGCGGTATAAGTCGTGTCGGAGCGAAGTCCATTACACCCCGAGAAACTATTGGAACCTACCAGCAAATCTCGCTTGCCCTGGCCAGGGACTTTGCGTAATGGCTCTCTGACACAGCGCGATATCAACCCCCAATACCGGGAGAGACGAATCCTGTCTAACCGCCACTGCCTCCAAGTGCTCGGGACTGCACCCAACTGCTACCTGTTTGCACGACTCCTTTGAGCCGTGGTAGGGTAGGAATCTAAGAACAGTGGGACACACTCGAGGCGAAGTAGCAGTGTCAAGTCTGCGGACTATGCTGTACTCATGTCACCTGGGAACTGTTCACTGACGACTGGTATAAAACCAACCAACAGTTCCCTGTGAGTCCTGTCCGGTGTACCCGTAACCTAACGAGCACCTGCATACTATCTCCAGTACGACGTACTGACGGCTGTGGGACAGACCATCTCCCCAACTGGGATGAGAAGCGTACACACTAGTCTACTCCGGAGTATCGATGCCCTGTCTCGATAATCCAACGACTAGGGACCTGAATAAGGATGTGCTTGTAGACTACCCAGCCCCCACTAATGTGACTGCCATCACAACGCTGGTAGTCAAGCAAGATCCTAAGAGCTCTATCAATACGTATACTCACGTATTAAGATAGAAAAACCAAGTAGCATACTACCATGTTTAGCAAGACTGTTATATACATGTGAATATCCCAAGCTTCCATTAAGTAATATACAAACTAGTATGATACAATAATGGCCCCTAGGGCATATACACTAACAATCTCCTACTTGCACTAGGGCCATGTACTGACATATCGAAGACCGATGATCTCGAGTAGCCTCTCGAATTGAATCTGAGGTAGGGCCTTCGTGAATGGATCAACAATGTTCTCTTCAGAAGCAACTCTCCGAACCTCGATCTCCTGACGATCAATGATCTCCCGGATCAGGTGATACCGCCTTAAGATGTGTTTGGACTTCTGATGGGACCTTGGTTCCTTTGCTAAAGCTATAGCTCCATTGTTGTCGCAATACAAAGGTATTGGATCAACTATGGTAGGAACCACTTGAAGTTCTGTTAGGAACTTCTTCATCCAGACTGCTTCTTTTGCGGCATCGCAAGCAGCTATATACTCCGCTTCCATCGTTGAGTCAGCAACGGTGTCCTGCTTGGAGCTCTTCCAACACACCGCCCCTCCATTGAGGGTAAAGACATAACCCGACATGGACTTGGAATCGTCCTTATCACTTTGGAAGCCGGAATCAGCAAAGGCCTCCAACGTGAGGTCTTTTCCGCCGTAAACCAAGAACATCTCCTTAGTCCTTCTCAGGTACTTGAGAATGTTCTTTACTGCTATCCAGTGCTTCTCCCCTGGGTCTGACCGATATCGGCTTACCACGCTCAGTGCGTAAGCTACATCTGGTCTGGTGCACAACATCACATACATTATAGAGCCTACCGCAGAAGCATAGGGTATAATAGACATGCGTTCCCTTTCCAAATCAGTCTTGGGAGACATCTCTTTGGAGAGGGTGATTCCGTGACAAGCCGGTAGATTACCGCGCTTAGAATCTTCCATACTGAATCTTTTCAGTACAGTGTCGATATACCTGGACTGCGAAAGTCCCAACATCCTCTTGGATCTATCACGATAGATCCGGATCCCCAGAATGAAAGAGGCATCACCCAGGTCTTTCATGGAGAACCTGTGTGACAAGAATCCTTTGACAGATTGTAGCATAGGAATGTCATTTCCTATTAACAGAATGTCATCCACGTATAAGACGAGGAATACGACACTTCTGGCTACTACTTTACTATATATGCACGGTTCATCTGGATTTTTGATAAAGTCATATTCTTTGACTGTCTCATCAAAACAGATGTTCCAACTCCGCGATGCCTGCTTTAGTCCATAAATGGACTTAAGCAGCTTGCATACTTTCCCGCTGCTCCCACTCTGATTGAAACCCTCTGGCTGATCCATATAGACGCACTCTTCTAAATTTCCATTCAGAAAAGCCGTCTTTACGTCCATCTGCCAGATTTCATAATCATTGAAGGCAGCAATAGCAAGAAGGACCCGAATGGATTTGAGCATAGCCACTGGATAAAAAGTTTCGTCATAGTCCAAACCAGGTCTTTGACGAAAACCCTTTGCAACAAGTCTAGCCTTATAGGTTTCCACCTGTCCATCTACACCAATCTTTTTCTTGAAGATCAATTTGCATCCTATGGGTTTTACCCCATCTGGAGCAAAGTCCAAAGTCCATACTTTGTTGGTGTACATGGACTCCATTTCGGTCCGCATTGCATCTAGCCATCGTACCGAGTTGCCGCTCTGGATGGCCTGCTGGAAGTCAGTAGGTTCATCATCATCTATGATGCAATCCTCTCTATCCCCATCTATGAGAAAACCGTAGTATCTCTCAAGCGGATGAGACGGCCTACTACTCCTGCGGAGGGGTGCGGGAATGTCCTGTTCTTCTTGAACTTCCGGTTCTACCAAACTTTCAGTATTAGTTTGTGGTTCTGGAATTTCCTCCAGTTCTATTTCGCTCCCACTTGATTCCTTTTCTAAAAACTGATGTTCTAGAAAATGGGCATTACGAGAAACAAATACCTTTTGTTCCTCTGCGTAATAGAATAGATATCCCCTGGAGTTCTTTGGATATCCCACAAACTTACACTTTACTGATCGTGCCTCGAGCTTGTCCACATGCTGCTTTTTAACAAAAGCTGGACATCCCCAAATCTTTATATACTGTAGATGGGGTTTCTTCCCGCTCCACATCTGATATGGAGTGGTAGGCGCAGTCTTGGTAGGTACCATGTTCTAAAGATATGCCGCTGATTCTAGCACATAACCCCAGGAAGATCGCGGTAACTCAGCATTACTCATCATGGATCGTACCATATCCAATAGGGTTCGATTCCGTCTCTCCGATACACCGTTGTGCTGTGGAGTATATGGAGGAGTAAGCTGAGAGAGAATTCCCTTCTCTTTTAGGTAACCTAGGAACTCGGCACTCAAGTATTCACCACCTCGATCAGATCTAAGTGTCTTGATACTTTTGCCGGTTTGGTTTTCTACTTCATTCTTATACTCTTGGAATTTCTCAAAAGCCTCGGATTTATGTTTCATCAGATAAATGAATCCGTATCTTGAGTAATCATCCGTGAAAGTGATGAAATAGGAAAAACCACCTCTTGCATGTGTAGACATTGGACCGCATACATCGCTGTGTATGAGTCCTAAGAGCTCGCTCGCTCTTACTCCTTGTCCAGTAAATGGAGTCTTTGTCATCTTTCCTTTGAGACAAGATTGACTGGTGTCATAAGTTTGATATTCGAACGAGTCCAAATATGCTTCTCTATGCAACTTAGTCAACCTTCTCTCATTGATGAGACCCAGTCTATGTAGGGTTCCTAGGCACACTAATGAAGTCTCACAAGGCATCAACCATGCCAGTTTAAAATTTTACAAGTGCCTAGAAACCCTAATACGGATCGTTAACTAGAATTTTAGACGAAACATGAAGCTAGTTAACACCTTAACTAAAAGTAAACGGAAATACAACCTTTGTAGATCCGGTCCTCCACCTCCATGGCACCGCGATGAAGTCTCTGTTAGTGTATATGCCCTAGAGGCCATTACTGTATCATACTAGTTTTATATTACTTAATGGAAGCTTGGGATATTCACCTTGTATATACAATCTTGCTCAAAATAGTAGTATGCTACTTGGTTTGTTTCTACTTCAATGTGTACATGTGTTTATTTTAGTATATCGCCTATACACATTAGTGGAGCCCTTAGGATCTTTGCTTGATTACCAGCGTTGTGATGGCAGTCACACTAGTGGGGCTGGGTAATCTATAAGCACATCCTTATGCAGGTCCCTGGTCGCAGGACTATCGAGACAGGGCATCGATACTCCGGAGTAGACTAGCGCATGCGCTTCTCATCCCAGTGTGGGAGACGGTCTGTCCCACAGCCGTCGGTACGTCGTACTTGAGATAGTATGCGGGTGCTCGTTGGGTTACGAGTACACTGGACAGGATTCATCGGGAACTGACTAGTTGGTATTATGCCTATCGTCAGTTATCAGTTCCCAGGTGACATGAGTACAGCTTAGTCCGCTGACTTGACACTGTCACTTCGCCTCGAGTGTGTTCCCACTGTACTTTGATTACTACCCTACCACGGCTCAAAGGAGTCGTGCAAACAGGTGGTAGTTGGGTGCAGTCCCGAAGCACTTGGAGGCAGTGACGGTTAAACAGGATTCGTCTCTCCCGGTATTCGGGGTTAACATCGCGCTGTGTCTAGGAGAGCCATTACACGAGTAGTCCCTGGCCAGGGCAAACGAGATATACTGGTAGGCTTCCAGTGTTATCTCAGGGTGTTTTGGGCTTCACTCCTACACGACTTGTACCGCTATTGGGGGACTGACGTTTACCGGCCCCTAGGCCCGCCATGCGATGTATCAGACGAACAGACCGGACTGTACGGAGAATGTCACATTCAGGCTCAGTAGGAGTTCAGATGGGTTTCACCTCGTCAGTCTTCTTGTCGGCATCTACCTGGGGACCGTTACGCACAGCTAGTGCCGCTTGCGGTCTGTGGTTAAACCCACTGCCAGCGTAGTGTCGAGTCTTTAGAGTCCCACACAGAAAGCTATTCTCCTTTAGGCAAAAGAGTAGAGGTCGCATGGTTTTGCGGCAGGTCGCATGGTTTTGCGGCAGGGTTCGGTCACATCCGTGCACTTATGCACGTACAGTGTCCGGATAGTTGACACTAGCGGGCTTTGGTTTAAGCCAGATCCTAGTGTATGTATTGGGATTGGATTTATCCAGTTTGTATTCGTGTTCCTCGGAACGCGGATGCGGGTGTGTATGCACAGTTGACGGAGAGACAGAGGCGGAGGATTCTCATTAGGGTTGTTGACGGTTGACAGTTGACTATTGACTTTTTGCTCAACCCTAATGAGAATATGATATGTGATTAACAATTATATTAATTAAGTATTATGGTGACATGGTTGTTGAGGGATTGACTTTGTTGACTTTTGTTGACTTGTTGACTTTGTTGACCGGTTGACTAGGCTTGACTAGTTGACCATCATGATAACTATAGCTATCATTTCATGGCAAAGACTTTTGCTTGCTTGCTCTTTTGTGCAAAATGAGTGCATGAAATGATATGGCTATGATTGCTTAAGCCATCACATAATACTTGATTGATATGAGGTGTTATGATTGTTTTGGATTATGAGAGCCAAATGAGAAAAGTCTTCTCTCATTCTTTCATGCTCATTCTCTCTCTTGTTCTTGAGCTCTCATCTCCTCCTCTTGCTCTCCCTCTCTTGACTCTATGGTTCACTTGTCTCATGAGTTGAGAATCAAGAACCATAGATAAAATCCCATACAAACTCTTCTCTACTCATTCTAGTTCACAAGGTTTAGCAAACCAAGTGAACTAGTTTCTTCAAAGACCGAAGAAGAAGCCAAAGGTAGAAGCTTTCGAGGTGGATCTATTTTCGGCGCAAGGAGACGACGGAGTGAAGGCGATCCGGACAACCATCGAGGCTTGAAGACGAAGGAGATCAAGAAAGAAAGGTATAACCCCCTAACCGAGTAGTTAACAACTCCTAGTTAGGTTGTTAGTTAGATGTTTAACAAAGATCCGGTTTTGAGTCCATGGTACCACCTCTATGAAAATTGTTTTTCACCAAATTCCGCATGCCCGAAAGTACCGGGAGAGGTAGCATGGACTTACAGTGGTATCAGAGCCTAGTTAAACTCTATCTAACATGTTAGCAAAGTAGCTAGAAGATCGATCAAAGAAAAAGTCCCGAAATGAACCCCGAAATTCGAACTTACTGTCGATTTTAAAAGTGCTGGAAAACGTTTTTGAGATACACCAAAAATCGACTCAGGGTTTTTTGAAGAAACTGCAAAAATTTGGCCCCCTAACTCGATCAAAGCGCCGTGGTTCCGCGGCGGGAGCTTGCTCCCGCCGCGGAACCGCGGCTGAGTTGACTCGGTCATGGGGTTTCTTCTTTGCAGTTTGCTCATAGGGGTATTTTGGGATTTTTGGAATATGTCTTTTTAGCCCAGATTTTCCAGAACGAAAATTTTGTGTTTGGGGCCTAAAAATCCGTATTTTTGATCGAACTTCTAAAAGACTTTAGCTGACGGGTTTTTCTGTATTGTGATATTTGTATTGAACGTCTGCTAATCGCTATATGTCGATTAGTGGGGGTTATACAAATCTGTGATCTGTAATGTTGCTGGAATGTGTATATGAATTCATTGGATTGTCGCGGGTGAATAGCCGGGGGTTGTGAGACGAGAGTTTTCTTTTCTTTCAATTCATGTAAATTTGTAAATTAATATAATAATTATTTGTATGGCCGCACAACCGGGTCGGAGTTGTAGCCGTCATTGTATAATTTCTTTTTACTGTTTTTGCTCCTAGGATATACCCATGGAGGGGGTGCACAAACTACCGGGTATGCCGAAGTGCCGAGTGGCCTACTCACGGGGATGAGGGAGGTTGCTTCGCTTCGGGTACTTGGCGGGTAGTTTTCCGCACCCGTAGGGGTCTTGGGTGAGGTTTTGGCTATTCACCGCGACCGTGTAATCTGCTTTTCGTTACAGGCTCGTACGAATTGCAGCTTCCTAGTATATCCAATGTGTTCATCTGTGATCTGAAATGTCTATCATTGCAATATATCTATATATGATATTATTTAAGCGTTGCTTATGTTTTACAGCCGCGCTAGCCCAGCCCCCGCTCTGTCGTTAGTTAAGTAACCTAACGGGTAATGACGGGGCCCCGTGGCGAATGCGAATGGCATAAGCGTACGTCATATTTTGGTTGTTTTCTGCAATGGTAGGATTAAATGATGGGACGCATTAAAAGAACTAATGCAAGAATATCACGCATTAAAAGAACTAATGCAAGAAAATAAACCAAGTAAAAGTCGTTGGAACACTTTCGAAAAACCACTCGGTTCTTTTCAAAACAAACTTTTAAATGCGGAGTTTGAGCCACTCCTTTTAAAAGCTATCTCGTTCCATCGACCATATCAAGTTCACTACGTTCACGGTTTTGCCAATACCATCCGTAGCCCTCCATCATTTCAGTTAAATATTCGGTAGTATTCAAGCTATGTATTTTGACCTCACGCCAAGGCATAGTGATTGGTAGCTGCCGGATATTTATTTGTTGCATAGATAGAATGCGTTGGTTTGGGACAGCCGTACTACCATTTTGGCCTACGTCAAGGGTAGGTACGGGTGGATTCAAATTAACCTGGATAATGATGGGAAGAACTTGACATGTGACTTATGACATTTTGACCTCACGCCAAGGTCATAAGAGCATGGGGCAAAAATCCACATCGGGAGTTTCAAAAGAACTGAAACTTTCTAGTGTTGCATACCATTTGGAGTGTGATGATTCTGGTAGGATTCCTTCAGTTTCGTCACGCAATGATATTTGGATCCCGATCCTACTGTGAGTATATGCTACTCCTCGGGAAATTTCTCACTTAACGATCAATGCTATAAACCTAGTAGGTGTCTAGAAAGGTGTTATAGCGGGGCTACGCCCCTAGGGAAAAGAGGTTCTTAAATTAAGGAACTTCGCGAAAGCGTTGGAAAACCTCCCTCGAAGTACCGACACCAGCCTGGCCGAACAGTTAAGCAAGTATTGTACGGTGAGATTGATCTTAACTAATTCTTCCTTTTTGGTTTGAGGAGGGATTCGAGAAACAGTGGGAGCCATCCTGTTTAGACAAACTAAAAACCACTCTAAACTTGCAAGAGCATCATGCTGAGTGTTTCTTCTTCTCTCTCCTAATTGCAGCGACCAATCGACATGACTGGACTTAAGTTACTCCTAGATAAAAACATATTGACAGGGCCAAACTACAAAGATTGGCTCAGGAATGTCAAAATGGCAATCACTTACGACAAGCTGGGGTATCTTCTTACCACCAAAGCTCCCCCTGTCCCAAGTCCCACCTCCAGCGTCGCGGATAAGGAAATCCGTAAGACCTGGGAGATTGATAGCGCGAAGGCCAAGTGCCTCGTACTTGCCTCGATGGACAACGAACATCAGAGGAGGCACGAGAATATGGACCTTGAATCCATATTTCTCCATACAAAAGAACTGTATGGAGAGAAATCTCGTATCGCAAGATACGAAGTGTCGAAGAAGTTATTTTCGGCAAGGTTGGCCGTCGGATCATCGGTAGCGGAACACGTTCTTAAGATGATTGGCTTCATTGAGGAGCTCGCGGAACTTGGAACCACGTTAGAGAACGAGCTCTATACGGACTTGATTCTCCAGTCCCTTCCTTCCACTTACGCCCAGTTTATACTGAACTTCAACTTACAAGAAAAAGAAGTTGAACTTTCAGAACTCCTCAACATGCTGAGGAGTGCAGAGGGCACCCTACAGAAAGGTAGGGAAACATCCACTTTGTTTGTAGGAGGATCTTCCTCTTCTAGGTCCAAGGCGAAAGCCAAGGGAAAGAAGAAGAAAGCCTTCGCCAAACCAAGGGGCGGTGTTTTTAAAGTGGATACGAAGGGAAAAGCAAAAGCAACAAAGAAAGCGGGGCAGCTTGTGGATAAAGAAGAATGCTTCTATTGTCATAAGAAAGGACACTGGAAGAATGATTGCAGGGCTTGGAAAGCCAGGACACAGAAATTGAAGCAAGTTGCGGCTTCAGCTTCAGGTGTGTATGTTATTGAAAACTGTCTTTCAATAAACTCTACTTCCTGGGTATTGGATACCGGATCAGGATCTCATATCTGTAATTCTTTGCAGGCGTTAAGAAACCGTAGGGTTTTGAAGGCAGGTGACATGACCCTCAGAGTTGCAAACGGAGCTAGCATGGATGCTAAGGCCGTGGGGGACTATCACCTGGGAATGTCAGATGGACATGTTTTGGTTTTGCGTAATTGCTTTTTTATACCTAACGCAACTTGTAATATCATTTCTGTATCTTTAGTTTCTAAAGAAGGTTATGAATTTGCGTTTGTAAGTAATGTTGTAAACATTCACCTTAATCAAGTTTTGATTGGGTCTGGTACATTGAGTAATGGTATATACGTGTTAAACCAACCACAAATTTTCAATGTCCAGAATACACACAAAAGAAAGTCTCCGGAAATAAATCAGACTTTCTTATGGCATTGTAGACTGGGTCACATCAATGAGAGAAGGTTGACGAAGTTACATACAGAAAGATATTTGAATCCGTTCGAATATCAATCGTATGCCACTTGTCAATCCTGTCTCAAAGGAAAGATGACAAAGACTCCGTTCACTGGACACGGAGTAAGAGCGAGCGAGCTCTTGGGACTCGTACACAGCGACGTGTGCGGTCCAATGTCTACACATGCGCGAAGCGGTTATTCTTACTTCATTACTTTTACGGATGACTTTTCAAGGTACGGTTATGTCTTCTTAATGAAACATAAGTCCGAAGCCTTTGGAAAGTTCCAGGAATATAAGAATGAAGTAGAAAAACAAACCGGAAAAAGTATCAAGATCCTAAGATCGGATCAAGGTGGAGAATACTTAAGTGCCGAGTTCCTGGATTATTTAAAAGAGAACGGAATTCTCTCTCAGCTTACTCCTCCATACACTCCGCAACATAACGGTGTATCGGAGAGACGGAACCGAACCCTATTGGATATGGTTCGGTCCATGATGAGTAATACTGAGTTACCACGATCATTCTAGGGGTATGCGCTAGAATCAGCTGCATACCTTTTGAACCGAGTTCCCACTAAGACTGTGCCTACCACACCTTATGAGTTATGGAGTGGGAAGAAACCCTATCTTCAATATCTGAAGATTTGGGGATGTCCAGCTTTTGTCAAAAAGCAGCATGCGGACAAACTCGAGGCACGCTCAGTACTGTGCAAGTTTGTGGGATACCCACAGAACACCAAGGGGTATCTTTTCTACCACGCAGAGAAACAAAAAGTCCTTGTTTCTCGTAATGCCCACTTTCTAGAACACCAGTTCTTGGAAAAGGAAATTAGTGGGAGCGCAGTAGAACTGGAAGAAATTCCAGAACCACAGACTATTACTGAAAGGTTAGTGGAACCAGAGGGTTCAAAAGAACAGGACATTCCTACGCCGCTCCGCAGGAGTAGTAGGCAGTCTCATCCGCCCGAGAGATACTACGGTTTTCTCATAGACGGGGATAGAGAGGATTGCATCATAGATTATGATGAGCCTACTAGCTTCCAGCAGGTCGTTCAGAGCGTTGACTCAGTAAAATGGCTGGATGCAATGCGGGCCGAAATGGAGTCCATGTACACCAACAAAGTATGGACGTTGGACATTGCTCCAGACGGGGTAAAACCCGTAGGATGCAAGTGGATCTTCAAAAGGAAGATTGGTGTAGATGGACAGGTTGAGACCTATAAAGCTAGATTTGTTGCAAAGGGTTTCCGTCAAAGACCTGGCTTGGACTATGACGAAACCTTTTCTCCAGTGGCTATGCTGAAATCCATTCGGATCCTTCTTGCCATTGCTGCCTTCCACGATTATGAGATCTGGCAAATGGACGTAAAGACCGCTTTTCTAAATGGAAATTTAGAGGAGTGTGTCTATATGGACCAACCAGAGGGTTTCATTCAGAGTGGGAGCAGCGGAAAGGTGTGCAAGTTGCTTAAGTCCATCTACGGACTAAAGCAGGTATCGCGGAGTTGGGACATCTGTTTTGATGAGACGGTCAAGGAATTTGGCTTTATCAAAAATCCAGATGAACCATGCATCTATAGTAGATTTGTAGCGAGAACTGTAGTATTCCTCGTTTTATACGTGGATGACATTCTCTTAATAGGAAATGACATTCCTATGCTACAATCTGTCAAGGGGTTCTTGTCACACAGGTTCTCCATGAAAGACCTTGGTGATGCCTCATACATTCTGGGTATCCGGACCTACCGTGACAGATCCAAGAGGATATTAGGACTTTCATAGTCCAGGTACATCGACACGATACTGAAAAGATTCAGTATGGAAGATTCCAAGCGCGGTATCCTACCGGCTTGTCATGGGATCACCCTCTCTAAAGAGATGTCTCCCAAGACTGATTTGGAGAGGGATCGCATGTCTATTATACCCTACGCTTCTGCGGTAGGCTCTATAATGTATGCGATGTTGTGTACCAGACCGGATGTAGCTTATGCACTGAGTGTAGTAAGCCGGTATCAGTCAAACCCTGGGGAGAAACACTGGATAGCGGTAAAGAACATTCTCAAGTACCTGAGAAGGACTAAGGAGATGTTCTTGGTGTATGGCGGAAAAGACCTCCAGATCGAGGCCTTTGCTGACTCCAGCTTCCAGAGTGACAACGATGATTCCAAGTCCATGTCGGGTTTTGTCTTTACCCTCAATGGAGGGGCGGTGTGTTGGAAGAGTTCCAAACAGGAAACCGTTGTAGACTCGACGATGGAAGCGGAATTCATCGCTGCATCTGATGCCGCAAAAGAAGCTGTCTGGATGAGGAAGTTCTTGAAAGAGCTTCAGGTGGTTCCATCCATTGTTGATCGAATACCTCTGTATTGCGACAACAACGGGGCTATAGCTTTAGCGAAGGAACCCAGGTCCCATCAGAGATCCAGACACATCTTGAGGCGGTATCACCTGATCAGGGAGATCGTGGATCGCCAGGAGATCGAGGTTCGGAGAGTCGCTTCAGAAGATAACACTGCAGATCCATTCACCAAGGCCTTGCCCCAGACTCAGTTCGAGCGGCTGATCGAGATGATAGGTCTTCGATACGCCAGTACATGGCCTTAGTGCAAGTGGGAGATTGTTAGTGTATATGCCCTAGAGGCCATTACTGTATCATACTAGTTTGTATATTACTTAATGGAAGCTTGGGATATTCACCTTGTATATACAATCTTGCTCAAAATAGTAGTATGCTACTTGGTTTGTTTCTACTTCAATGTGTACATGTGTTTATTTTAGTATATCGCCTATACACATTAGTGGAGCCCTTAGGATCTTTGCTTGATTACCAGCGTTGTGATGGCAGTCACACTAGTGGGGCTGGGTAATCTATAAGCACATCCTTATGCAGGTCCCTGGTCGCAGGACTATCGAGACAGGGCATCGATACTCCGGAGTAGACTAGCGCATGCGCTTCTCATCCCAGTGTGGGAGACGGTCTGTCCCACAGCCGTCGGTACGTCGTACTTGAGATAGTATGCGGGTGCTCGTTGGGTTACGAGTACACTGGACAGGACTCGTCGGGAACTGACTAGTTGGTATTATGCCTATCGTCAGTTATCAGTTCCCAGGTGACATGAGTACAGCTTAGTCCACTGACTTGACACTGTCACTTCGCCTTGAGTGTGTTCCCACTGTACTTTGATTACTACCCTACCACGGCTCAAAGGAGTCGTGCAAACAGGTGGTAGTTGGGTGCAGTCCCGAAGCACTTGGAGGCAGTGACGGTTAGACAGGATTCGTCTCTCCTGGTATTGGGGGTTGACATCGCGCTGTGTCTAGGAGAGCCATTACACGAGTAGTCCCTGGCCAGGGCAAATGAGATATACTGGTAGGCTTCCAGTGTTATCTCAGGGTGTTTTAGGCTTCACTCCGACACGACTTGTACCGCTATTGGGGGACTGACGTTTACCGCCCACTAGGCCCGCCATGCGATGTATCAGACGAACAGACCGGACTGTACGGAGAATGTCACATTCAGGCTCAGTAGGAGTTCAGATGGGTTTCACCTTGTCAGTCTTCTTGTCGGCATCTACCTGGGGACCGTTACGCACAGCTAGTGCCGCTTGCGGTCTGTGGTTAAACCCACTGCCAGCGTAGTGTCGAGTCTTTAGAGTCCCACACAGAAAGCTATTCGCCTTTAGGCAAAAGAGTAGAGGTCGCATGGTTTTGCGGCAGGTCGCATGGTTTTATGACAAGGTTCGGTCACATCCGTACATTTGTGCACGTACAGTGTCCGGAAAGTTGACACTAGCGGGCTTTGGTTTATGCCAGATCCTAGTGTATGTATTAGGATTGGATTTATCCAGTTTGTATTCGTGTTCCTCGGAACGCGGATGCGGGTGTGTATGCACAGTTGACGGAGAGACAGAGGCGGAGGATTCTCATTAGGGTTGTTGACCGTTGACAGTTGACTATTGACTTTTTGCTCAACCCTAATGAGAATATGATATGTGATTAACAATTATATTAATTAAGTATTATGGTGACATGGTTGTTGAGGGATTGACTTTGTTGACTTGTTGACTTTTGTTGACTTTGTTGACCGGTTGACTAGGCTTGACTAGTTGACCATCATGATAACTATAGCTATCATTTCATGGCAAAGACTTTTGCTTGCTTGCTCTTTTGTGCAAAATGAGTGCATGAAATGATATGGCTATGGTTGCTTAAGCCATCACATAATACTTGATTGATATGAGGTGTTATGATTGTTTTGGATTATAAGAGCCAAATGAGAAAAGTCTTCTCTCATTCTTTCATGCTCATTCTCTCTCTTGTTCTTGAGCTCTCATCTCCTCCTCTTGCTCTCCCTCTTTTGACTCTATGGTTCACTTGTCTCATGAGTTGAGAATCAAGAACCATAGATAAAATCCCATACAAACTCTTCTCTACTCATTCTAGTTCACAAGGTTTAGCAAACCAAGTGAACTAGTTTCTTCAAAGACCGAAGAAGAAGCCAAAGGTAGAAGCTTTCGAGGTGGATCTATCTTCGGCGCAAGGAGACGACGGAGTGAAGGCGATCCGGACAACCATCGAGGCTTGAAGACGAAGGAGATCAAGAAAGAAATGTATAACCCCCTAACCGAGTAGTTAACAACTCATAGTTAGGTTGTTAGTTAGATGTTTAACAAAGATCCGGTTTTGAGTCCATGGTACCACCTCTATGAAAATTGTTTTTCACCAAATTTCGCATGCCCGAAAGTACCGGGAGAGGTAGCATGGACTTACAGTCTCCTCGCTGCGATCATCGGATCCCGGGCTCTAGCGTCGGCTTCATCGGAGAAATGGACGGGCTAGGTCGTCGACTACGATGCCGAAGATGATCTACGTCGAGGCATCACAAGATCAAGCTCTCACTTCACCAAGTCATGAAACTTGTGAAGAAAACACCCTATACTACTTGGCAAGAGTTAGAGGATGAAGAAATAGGAGGTGGGTTCACTTTAGAATTGGATTTCTCACTCTTTTTCTCAAGTTGCCATTGTTGGTAGCAAGCTTCTTCATCTTGAAGAAGAAGAAGAAGAAGAAGGAATATATTATGATAAGTTATTTTCAAATAGAAAATAAATGAATACTTATCATAATCCAACCATGGTCAAGTGTAGAGAGTAAACTAAGGTTAGGTGAATGGTTAGGTTAGGCATGAAACAAAAATGGTAGACTTTTTCAAAGCTTCATGAAGCTTCAACTATAAAACAAAATAAGCCACCATTTTCTTTTCTTTTGCCAAAAAGAAATGAATAAACAAATGAATAAATAAATAAAAACCCTAACCATTTACTTAACCATGGTTTAAATCAAACACTAACCCAAGTTTGCATGTATCATCAAACATGATACAATTTTGTGCACAAAAGTATATCATATATACTACTTGCACATTTCAAGTGAGAAAATCCATTTAAAGTGAACAATATTAGTTAATGTAAAGTAATATATCTAATATATAATTATACATTAAATCATTAAATCAATACTTGATTTAACGATCCGGTCATATCTCATATAACCGACTAATATGAATAGTAACAACTTATCGAATCAACACTTGATCCGATAACCCGGCTATAACGCATATAACCGATCAATGTTACAAATCGCGAGAATCGAATACAGTATCACATACTGGTATTATTCTCGGTCCCGCACATATCTCATATGTGCTCCTATTTCGTTTCGCTTGAGCCAGGAAACCTCTGTGTAGGACTCTAAAGACTCGTCAATACGCCGGCAGCAGATGATGATCATATCAAATATCCACAAGCCGCAAGCGGTCTGCTAAACATAACGGCCACCCGGGTATTGAGCGATCAGAAGATCGACGAGCAAGCCTGCTCACACTCCTGTGAATCCAACCAGTAACACTTATCATACAGTCCGGTCTGTTCGTCTGATATGTCGTATATCTCGCCTAGGGGTGGTAAACGTCAGACCCCAATAGCTCGATAAGTCGTGTCGATATGAGGTCTATAACAGTTCGAGAAACTACTAGTAACACTTACCAGTAAATCTCAGCAACCCTGGCCAGGGATTTCCGTTTATAGCCAATCGAACACAGTGCAACATCGACTCCCTATACCGGGAGAGATGAATCCCCTCCTATCGCTCATTGCCTCCATGTGATTCGGGACTGTACCCAAAAGCCACCGTTTTGCACGCCCTCTTGGACGTGGTGAGGTGGAAATCAAAGCACGGTGGCAATCACACAAGACTCTATGACGATCTCGGGTCTACAAACTACTCTGTACCAGTGTCACCAGAGAAGTGCCATCTGACGTGAGGTATAATACCATCTGGGAGTTCTCGGCGAGTCCGTCCAGTGTACCCAGTCTTTACTGAGCACCCGTATATCATCTCTGATGTCAAAAACCAATGGATATGGGATCATCCATCGCCCATCTGTATGGGTTGAGAAGGTATACGCTAGTCTACTCTGGTATATCAATGCCCCGTCTCAATACACCCACGACTAGGGACCTTGAAGGATGTACTTATGGACTACCATGTCCCCACTAGTATGATCCGCATCATAGTCTAGGTAGTCAAGTACACATCCTAAGCGCTTTACCAACATGTAACAGAGAGACAATCAGTGTACACGTTAAGGTAAAGAGTAACCAGATAGCATACTATCATGTCGAGCAAGAAAGTCCTCCCTATATATGTCCCAGCATCCACTACAATATACATCCTATGTACAGTAATGGCCTCTAGGGCATACATATAACTAACAATCTCCCACTTGCACTAGGGCCATCTGTAGCAGTGGTTGTAGTATCTCATACTCAACCATCCCATAAAAGTCTCTTTCTGGGAATAGGCCTTTGTGAGTGGATCCGCCGTGTTATCCTCTGAGTCTGCTCTCCTTACCTCGATCACCTTGGAGATCAGCCATTTCCATGATCAGGTGATACTGCCTTAGAATATGTCTGGATCACTGACGGGACGAGCGTTCCTTGGCATAAGCCACAACTCCATTGTCACACAATGGGAGGAACGAAGTTTATCTTATGAACTTATATACACCCAGACTTCCTCTTTGGTAGCATCTTAAGTAGCGATGTATCCAGCCTTTATAGTCTAGTATGTCACGGTATCTAGCTTGGAACTCTTCCAACATACCATCCCTTTACTGAGGGTAAAGACAATGCCTGTGACTGACTTTCAGTCATTCTTATCACCCTGGAACCCTTCCAGTGATTCTCCCCAGGATCGATTGATACCATCTCACTACAACTAGTGAGAATCCTAACATCCATTTAGATCTATCTCATAGATCCAAAACCCAGGATTTAGTAGGTATCATCTTGATCCTTTGTGGAGAATCATAGTGATAAGCGGAGATTGATCGAGCGTAGGATAGGAAACTCCTTCCCTATCAAGAGTATGTCGTCCACGTACTCTACGAGGATCACCACCATACTCCCTACTACCTTTTTGTATATACAAGGTTCATCTACCATTTTGATGATGTCAAACTCTTTGACTAATCCATCAAAACAGATGTTCCAACTTCGCGATGCCTGCTTTATTACATAAAACATCTTGCACACGTTTCCGCCGCTCCCACTGTCTACGAGGCCCTCTGGCTGTGTACTTATAGATGCTCTCTTCTAAAACATCATTTAGAAAAGTTGTCATGATACCCAACCACCAGATATCGTAGTCATGGTATGTAGCCGTGGAAAGTAGGATCTAGATCGACTTAAGCATAGCCACTGGAAAAAGGTTTCATCATTATCCACGCCTGGTCAATGACGAAAAACTTTAACAAGTCTAGCTTTGAAAGTCTTAACTTTTCCATGTACACCAAGTAATCTTCTCAAGATATACTTGCTCCTGATGGGGATTTAACCCTTCAGATATAGCAACTAAAGTCCTTACTTTGTTGGTGTATAAGGATTTCATCTCAGATCGCTAAGCATCCAGCCATTCTTACAGAGTCCCACTCTTGATGGCCAGCTCGAAACTAGTTGGGTCATCATCTCATGACGCAATCCTCGCTCCCACTGTCATAGAGAAACCGAAGTAACTCTCAGGTGGGTGAGGAACCCTACTAGATCGTCGGAGAGGCTGAGGTTCGTTGGTTACTATTGAATCCTTTGGTTCTACCAAATCATCTGCTGTAATTTGCATAGCTGGAACCTTTCCAGTTGTACATAATAGACCTTGCCTCGAGCTTGTCCGGATTTTGCTTTTAGACATAGGCCGGACAACCCCAAATCTTAACTGACTTAATAGATGGGCTCTTCCATTACCATATCTCATATGGAGTGGTAGGCAACTGATTTGATTGGAACCCTTATTCAATAGGTATGCAGCTTCTCAAGCGCATAACTCCCAAAAGGAAATAGGTAACTCAGTAGTACTCATCATAGAGCACACCTTATCATATAGGGTGTGATTGCTCCACCCCGATACAACGTTGTGCTGTGGTGTATTCGGAGGAGTAATGCTGAGAGAGAATCTCATTCTCCTTTAGAATAGTCCAGGAATTCCATGCACAAGTATTCTCCTCCCTGATCTCATCATAGGACATAATACTTATACCCGTATTTTGGTTCTCTACTTCTAACTTATATTCTGTGAATATCTCAAAAGGTTCGGACTTGTGTTTCAACAGGAACATATGTCTGAATCTCGAGAGATTATCAGAGAATGTAATGAAGTACAAAGAACCTGTCTTGGCATATGTAGATAGGGGATCTACATACATCAACATGCATCAATCCCTAAAGTTCATTAACTCTTTCTCTGTTTCCAATAAACAGAGCTATGGTCATCTTATCTTTGTGACATGACTGGCGAGTTTCACAAGATGTAAATTCAAACTAATTTAAATATGCATCTTTATGTAACTCCAGCTAGTCAGGTTGCATTGATGTGACCTAATCTATAATGCCTCAAGAAGGATTCGTTCATTTCTGAACTCTTCCTCTTGTGTGTGTTCTGTATACTAGGAACTGTAGTTTGATTTAGAACGTTAATGCTTTTAGATAACGTGCCTGAACCGATCAACTTTTGATATAGGAAATGTTCAAAACATTATCCAACAATACAAAATTTTATCATTTCTTTACTAATAAAGAGACTGATATGATTTTGTATATCAGGTTCGGTATCTAATAACATTCGTTCAGAATCAATATATTGGTAATACAGGGTGACAGTGACCAACAGACTTGGCTGCAACACTTGCCCCGTTTTCTGCCTCATGAAACTTATCACCCGTTCTCGGTTCTTTACCTATCTGTAGCCCATGTAACAGATTACATATCTGGGATCCTGTTCTGGTATCACATACCTAGGACGTAAAGAATATTGAGAAACAGTTCTATGTAACGAACACACCCGAAGATGATGCATCATATGCACTTTCCTCGTTTGGGCGGCACGGGAAATCTGGTATTCCCCAATTTCCTGCTCTGTCTTATAACAATTATAAGTTGGAGCAGGACCAACGTTCCCCAGCACAGTATAACAAGCGGGTTCGGTCAATTATCCGTATTATTATCTTGATTAAGGCGTGATATGGTCGCTACCTGGAGAGAGAGAGAAGAAAACACTCAGCGTGCGCTCTTGCAAGAATAGATTGGTTATTATTTTATCTAATCAGGATGGCTCCCACTAGTTTTTATCAAATCTTCCTTCAAACCCTAAAAGGAAAGACTAGCCGGGATTAATTACACGCTACAAGTTCGCCAATCTTTTAGCCAGGCCAGTGTCGGTACTTTGAGGGAGGTCCCCCGTGCTTTCGCACGAACCTAATTAATGTAAACCTCATTTTCCCAGAGGCGTAACCTCGTTAACACCTTTCTAGACACCTACTTGATTGGCTAATTGTAATGTGTAAAACTCTCCCAGGAGTAACAATTACTCGCAGTGGGTATCGGGATCCAACTATCTCATAGAAGGTATGCAATCTCATTGCAAATTTCAACACTTGAAATTCCCGATAATATTTTGCCCCTAACGTGCTATGACCTTGACGAAAGCCAACAAACCATAGCCCGCTAGTCAAGTTCAACCCGTCATTTCTTAATTGAATTAAACCCACCCGCATGACCCTTGACGAAAGCCAACAAAGCCGCACGACTACCCTAATCCAATCGCATCGTATGCAGCAGATAAGCAGCATATAGCTACCGCACACTGCACCTTGACGAAAGCCAACAAATGCAGCACGAATACTATATACAACTTATCTGAAATGACGGAAGGCTACGACAGGTTTTTCTGAAAACCTATTGCGTAATGAACTTGATATCGTTGTAGAATTGAATGATTTTTGAAATGGAGTGTTTTTGAGGCTTTTCTAGTTTTGCTAAAGGAGTCACTCCCGGTGAAGGGATCGTCGGTCCTTTCCTCGTCGAATGAGGTGCGGGATATATCATATATATCACTGTGCAAAGTAGAAACTATAGAAGCAATCAAAAGACAAACCGCGTGTGTAGCATCTGCCAGTTATTGCTAAAGGAGTCACTCCTGGTGAAGGGATCTCGGTCCTTTCCTTATCGAATAAGGTGCAGGATATATCACATATACCGCTGTGCAAAGCAAGAACTGTAGCTACCTGTTTTATTTTGAAATTCGATTCTACAACATCTTCAGGTTTCTTTTATTTCATTAATCACATTAATGAAGTCCCATCAATTAAGTACCTAAACATCACAGATAAATACGACGTACACTTATGCCATCCGCATTCGCCTCGATGTCCCCTCGTGCACCGTTAGGTTAGGTAACTAATGGCAGAGCGAGGCAGGGCTAGCGCGGGTGTAAAACATAAGTAACGTCTATATAATATATCATATATACTATATACAGTATCCATCACAGAACATATCACATGATCACATCACAGATATCGCAGCAGAAGAATCATATGAAATATTGGATATACTAGGACGTCCGTGTTTTCAATACGAGCCAGTATAAAACACGGATTCCACGGTCGCGATGAATAGCCAAACCCACACCCCAAGACCCCTACGAGAGCGGCAAGCAACCCTACCAATTCTAGAGTTAGGAGACCCGGACTCGACTCCTCGAGTTGGTCTCCCACTGGACTCCAGAACCCGGTTACTTGTGCTCCCCTCCTTGGGTCTATCCTAGTGCGGAAAAGTAAATAATATACAACAACGGTGACAACTTCCGCAACCTGGAAGTGCCCCAATAAAAGAATATTACATACAAGTTTTTACATGAATGAAAATGAAAAACACTCGTCTCACATAAAAACCCCCGGCTATTCGAACACGACGATCCAATATAACATATCCAGCAACACATAACATCACATGTCATCAACGTAAGTAAATATGCACATCCCAATTGTCGTTGACATATAGCAACGAAACCGGCGATATCACATATCAAACTTACGGTCACAGAAAAGAAAATGTAAAACTATAACAGTTGGAATCCACAACCCTTTTAGACATCGCATGCCTAATCAAATGAATTCCTTAGACATCGCATGCCTAACAATTATAAACCCCGCATTTTAGTCTCATTATCGAAAACTCTTTTCAATATCAAGTCGGGCAATTCAACAAGATTCCCGAAAAACTGATCGAATGCTCGTCGGAAACTTTAGTAGGCAGCCGCACCCCCGATACCGTCGACGAAGTGCACCAAGGCGGAACAACGCTGCCGCGAGCACCCGAATGGATGCTTTCGGCGATGGGGTTCTCCTACAGTCACTTGGTCGGGGCTATGGGGTGTAGCAGTCTATTAAGTTTATCCGGCGAGTATCCGCGTACGCTACGTGATTGCGACGGACTTTTGATCACATCAAAATTCCGTGGCAACCGATCAAGTGAGACTAAAGTGCTGTGTTTATAACATTCATTCAGTTATCTCATAACTACTTGTGAATTCCAATTATTGTATCACATTCCAGATAAACAGAAAATGTTAAACTTTCCGATCGAACGATCGAACACCCAAGTTTTCCCGATACAGCTCAACACATGAAACAAGTTTAAAAACATCCAGTTCATGCCTCAGTACCAACGGTCCAGCCGTAGAAGGGTCAAGCCAACGCCTCACATGTGGCACGCCGTACTGCCCCAAACCCGAAGGTTCAAAGGGCAGTTCAAGACGGTCACATAATCGAGTTAAGGTTTGTTGTCTTCTAGAGGGACCATCGCATTACTTGCACTACTTAGAACGTGATTAAACTACAGAAATATCCAACAATTAGAAATTTCTCGGCAGGGGAAAAAGTGGGTATTTATGTCCGGCCGAACTTTTTAACATATTCTAAAATTACCCGGAAAAACACATAGACAAATTTTGATAATCCGATCGAATTTACGAACTCCCAATACAACCCAGAATATTCAACTCTTGAATAAATATTAAAAAATCCTAGAAAATCCAGAATCAAAATATAGGAATTAATATGCAAAAAATATGGGGCAATGTGACCAGACGGCCGCGGAACCGCCCCAGAAGCCATGCTTCTGCCGCTGTTCCGCAGCGGTTTAGATGAATCACGAGCTCGTTTTGCACCATAATTCTTAGATCTTCCTGCTGAATTTTTTAAGAATTTTTAATCTGGAAAAAGCCCAGTTTTTGAAAAAAGTCCAGAGAGCAAATTTGTGTTAGGGTTTCGGTTCGATCGGACTTCTAACTCCGTCTACGCATCGCCTAAGGCTCTAGCTAGGCTCTGATACCACTGTAGGGTTCCTAGGCACACTAATGAAGTCTCACAAGGCATCAACCATGCCAGTTTCAAATTTTACAAGTGCCGAGAAACCCTAATAAGGATCATTAACTAGAATTTTAGGCGAAACATGAAGCTAGTTAACACCTTAACTAAAAGTAAACGGAAATACAACCTTTGTAGATCCGGCCCTCCACCTCCATGGCTCCGCGATGAAGTCTCCTCGCTGCGATCATCGGATCCCGGGCTCTAGCGTCGGCTTCATCGGAGAAATGGACGGGCTAGGTCGTCGACTATGATGACGAAGATGATCTACGTCGAGGCATCACAAGATCAAGCTCTCACTTCACCAAGTCATGAAACTTGTGAAGAAAACACCCTATACTACTTGGCAAGAGTTAGAGGATGAAGAAATAGGAGGTGGGTTCACTTTAGAATTGGATTTCTCACTCTTTTTCTCAAGTTGCCATTGTTGGTAGCAAGCTTCTTCATCTTGAAGAAGAAGAAGAAGAAGAAGGAATATATTATGATAAGTTATTTTCAAATAGAAAATAAATGAATACTTATCATAATCCAACCATGGTCAAGTGTAGAGAGTAAACTAAGGTTAGGTGAATGGTTAGGTTAGGCATGAAACAAAAATGGTAGACTTTTTCAAAGCTTCATGAAGCTTCAACTATAAAACAAAATAAGCCACCATTTTCTTTTCTTTTGCCAAAAAGAAATGAATAAACAAATGAATAAATAAATAAAAACCCTAACCATTTACTTAACCAAGGTTTAAATCAAACACTAACCCAAGTTTGCATGTATCATCAAACATGATACAATTTTGTGCACAAAAGTATATCATATATACAACTTGCACATTTCAAGTGAGAAAATCCATTTAAAGTGAACAATATTAGTTAATGTAAAGTAATATATCTAATATATAATTATACATTAAATCATTAAATCAATACTTGATTTAACGATCCGGTCATATCTCATATAACCGACTAATATGAATAGTAACAACTTATCGAATCAACACTTGATCCGATAACCCGGCTATAACGCATATAACCGATCAATGTTACAAATCGCGAGAATCGAATACAGTATCACATACTGGTATTATTCTCGGTCCTGCACATATCTCATATGTGCTCCTATTTCGTTTCGCTTGAGCCAGGAAACCTCTGTGTAGGACCCTAAAGACTCATCAATACGCCAGCAGCAGATGATGATCATATCAAACACCCACAAGCCGCAAGCGGTCTGCTAAACGTAACGGCAACCCGGGTATTGAGCGATCAGAAGATCGACGAGCAAGCCCGCTCACACTCCTGTGAATCCAACCAGTAACACTTACCGTACAGTCCGGTCTGTTCGTCTGATATGTCGCATATCTCGCCTAGGGGTGGTAAACGTCAGACCCCAATAGCTCGATAAGTCGTGTCGATATGAGGTCTATAACAGTTCGAGAAACTACTGGTAACACTTACCAGTAAATCTCGGCAACCCAGGCCAGGGATTTCCGGTTATAGCCAATCGAACACAGTGCAACATCAACTCCCTATACCGGGAGAGACGAATCCCCTCCTATCGCTCATTGCCTCCATGTGATTCGGGACTGTACCCAAAAGCCACCGTTTTGCACGCCCTCTTGGACGTGGTAAGGTGGAAATCAAAGCACAGTGGGAATCACACAAGACTCTATGACGATCTCGGGTCTACAGACTACTCTGTACCAGTGTCACCAGAGAACTGCCATCTGACGTGAGGTATAATACCATCTGGGAGTTCTCGGCGAGTCCGTCCAGTGTACCCAGTCTCTACTGAGCACCCTGTTATTTGTATGTATGCCCTAGAGGCCAGTATTGTACAGATGATGTATATTATATTGGATGCTTAGACATATATACAGATGACTTTCTTGCTCGATATGATAGTATGCTATCTGGTTTCTCTTTATCTTAACATGTATACTAGTCTCTTTAAACTGTCTTATAGTTACATGTTGGTAAAGCCCTTAGGATGTGTACTTGACTGCCTGGACTATGATGCAGATCATACTAGTGGGGACATGGTAGTCCATAAGTACATCCTTCAAGGTGCCTAGTCGAGGGTGTATCGAGACGGGGCATCGATATACCAGTGTAGACTAGCGTATACGCTTCTCGACCCATGAGATGGGCGATGGATGATCCCATATCCATTGGTGTTTGACATCAGAGATGGTATACGGGTGCTCAGTGGAGACTGGGTACACTGGACGGACTCGCCGAGAACTCCCACATGGTATTATACCTCACGTCAGATGGCAGTTCTCAGGTGACACTTGTGCAGGTTAGTCTGTAGACCCGAGATCGTCATAGAGTCTTGTGTGATTCCCACTGTGCTTTGATCTCCACCTTACCACGTCCATGAGGGCGTGCAAAACGGTGGTTTTTGGGTACAGTCCCGAGTCACATTGAGGCAATGAGCGATAGGAGGGGTTTCATCTCTCCCGGTATTGGGGGTTAATGTTGCGCTGTGCTCGATTGGCCGTAACAGGGAAGTCCCTGGCCAGGGCTGATCAGAGATTTGCTGGTAAGTGTTACCAGTAGTTTCTCGACCCGATATGAGCCTCACATCGGCACGACTTATCGGTTATTGGGGTCTGACGTTTACCACCCCTAGACTTGATATGCGACGTATCAGACGAACAGACCGGACTGTACGGTAAGTGTTACTGGTTGGATTCACAGGAGTGTGAGCGGGCTTGCTCGTCGATCTTCTGATCGCTCAATACCCGGGTGGCCGTTACGTTTAGCAGACCGCTTGCGGCTTGTGGGTGCTTGATATGATCATCATCTACTGCCGGCGTATTGACGAGTCTTTAGAGTCCTACGCAGAGGTTTCCTGGCTCAAGCGAAACGAAATAGGAGCGCATATGAGATATGTGCGGGAGCGAGAATAATGCGTGTATATGATACCGTATTTCATTCTCGCGATGAATGTATCGATTGGTTATATGCGATATAACCTAGATATCGAATCGAAGATTGATTCGATGAGTCGATACATTGGATACTAGTCGGTTATGTGCGACATGACCGGATCATTGAATCAAGTGTTAATTTAATGATTTAATGTATAATTATATATTTGATAAATTACTTTGCATTAACTAGTATTGGTTCATTTTAAAAGGTTTTTCTCACTTGGTGCACATTGTATATGTGATATATTTTTGTGCACTTGTTTGTATCATGTTTGATGATACTTGCTCACTTGGGTTTGTGTAAAGATTAAAACATGGTTATATGAATGGTTAGGGTTTTTTTTATTTACTTATTTATTTATTTATTTATTCATTTTGGAAAATAAAAGGGAATGGTGGCTTATTTTGTTTGTTTGTTGAAGCTTCTTGAAGCTTTGAACAAGTCCACCATTCTTATCTCTTGCTTAACCCTAACCATTCCAAATAACCTTAGTTTAATCTCTACACCTAAATAAGGTTAAGATTATGATAAGTATCATATTGTTTTCTATTTTTAAAAAAGACTTATCATATTCTTCATCTTCTTCTTCTTCTTCTTCAAGAAAGAAACCTTGCCTTCATCAATGGCAACTTGAGCAAATGAGTGAGAAATCCAATTCTAAAGTGAACCCACCTCCTATTACTTCATCCTCTACTTCTTGCCAAGTAGTATAGGGTGTTTACTTCACAAGTTTCATTTCTTGGTGAAGTAGGAGCTTGATCTTGTGTTGCCTCGACGTAGATCATCATCGGCAATGAAGCCTACGACCTAGCCCGCCCATTTCTCCAATGGAGCCGATGCAAGAGTCCGGGGTCCGACATGGACAGCGAGAGGACGTCTACGTGGAGCTAAGGAAGTGGAAAACCGGATCTACAAAGGTTGTAGCCTCTTTCTTTTAGTTAAAGTTGTTAACTAGTTTCACTTTTCGCCTAAAATTCTAGTTAACGATCTAGTCTAGGGTTTCTCGGCACCGTAAAATTTGAAATTGGCATGGTTGATGCCTTGTGAGACCTTATGAGCGTGCCTAGGAACCCTACAGTGGTATCAGAGCCTAGCTAGAGCCTTAGGCGAAGTGTAGACGACGTTTGAAACCCGATCGAACCGAAACCCTAATTCTAAAATGCTCTCTGGACTTTTTTCAAAAACTGGGTTTTTTCCAGATTAAAAATTCTTAGAAAATTCAGCAGGAAATTCTAAGAATTACGGTGCAAAATTTTGCAAATGATACGTCCAAACTGCGGCGGAACCGCGGCAGAAGCCTGGCTTCTGCGGCGGTTCCGCGGCCATCTGATGACGTCAGCCTTCCATTTTTGCACAGTAATTTGTTATTTGAGGTGCTGAGTTTTCTGGGGGCTTTTAATTTGAACTCAAGAGTTGAGTTTTCAGGGGGTGTTTTGGAGCTTGGACGATTCGATCGGATTATCAGATTTTGTCGATGTGGTTTTCCGGATATTTGGAATATGTTAAAAGTTTTGACCGGATGTAAATACCCAATCTTTCCCCTGCCGGGAAATTTCCAATTGTTGGACTTTTCCGTAGTTTAATGACGTTCTAAGTAGTGCAAGTAACGCGATGGTCCCTCTAGAAGACAACAAACCTTAACTCGATTATGTGACCGTCTTGAACTGCCCTTTGAACCTTCGGGTTTGGGGCAGAACGGGGTGCCACATGTGAGGCATTGGCTTGACCCTTCTACGGCTGGACCGTTGGTACTGAGGCATGAAGTGAATGTCTTTGAACTTATTTCATGTGTTGATCGGTTTCGGGAAAACTTGGGTGTTTGAATGTTCGATCAGAAAGTTTAATATTTTCTATTTATCCGGAATGGGATACAATAATTGGAATTCACAAACAGTTATGAGATAACTGAATGAATGTTATAAATCTAGCAGTTTAGTCCCACATGATATTGAAAAGAGTTTTCGATAATGAGACTAAAATGCGGGGTTTATAATTGTTAGGCATGTGATGTCTAAGTATTTCATTTGATTGGGCATGCGATGTCTAAAGAAGTTGCGGATTCCAATTGTTGTAGTTTTACACTTTCTTTTCTGTGACCGTAAGTGTAATATGTGATATCGCCGGTTTCGTTGCTATATGTCAACGACAATTGGGATGCGCATATTTACTTACGTTGATGACATGTGATGTTATGTGTTGCTGGATATGTTATATTGGATAGTCGTGTTCGAATAGCCGGGGGTTTTTATGTGAGATGAGTGTTTTTTCATTTTCATTAATGTAAAAACTTGTATGTAATATTCTTTTATTGGGACACTTCCAGGTTGCGGAAGTTGTCACCTTTTGTATATTATTTACTTTTCCGCATTAGGATAGACCCAAGGAGGGGAGCACAAGTAACCGGGTTCTAGGGTCTAGTGGGAGACCATCTCGAGGAGTCGAGTCCGGGTCTCCTAACCCTAGAATTGGTAGGGTTACTTGCCACTCTCGTAGGGGTCTAGGGGTGTGGGATTGGCTATTCATCACGACCGTGGAATCCGTGTTTTATACTGGCTCGTATTGAAAACACGGACATCCTAGTATATCCAATATTTCATATGATATTTTTTGCTGCGATATCTGTGATGTGATCATTTGATATGTTCTGATGGATACAGTATATAGTATATATGATATATTATATAGACGTTACTTATGTTTTGCACCCGCACGAGCCCTGCCCTGCTCTGTCGTTAGTTACCTAACCTAACGGTGCACGAGGGGACATCGAGGCGAATGCGGATGGCATAAATGTACGTCGTATTTATCTGTGATGTTTAGGTGACTTAAATGATGGGACTTCATTAATGTGATTAATGAAAGAAAAGAAACATAAGATGTTGTAGAATCAAATTTTAAACAAAACAGGTAGCTACAGTTCTTGCTTTGCACAGCGGTATATGTGATATATCTTGCACCTTATTCGATGAGGAAAGGACCGAGATCCCTTCACCGGGAGTGACTCCTTTAGCAATAACTGGCAGATGCTACACACTCGGTTTGTCTTTTGATTGCTTCTATAGTTTCTGCTTTGCACAGTGATATATATGATATATCCCGCACCTCATTCGACGAGGAAAGGGCCGACGATCCCTTCACCGGGAGTGACCCCTTTAGCAAAACTAGAAAAGCCTCAAAATCACTCCATTTCAAAACATCATTTGATTCTACAATGATATCAAGTTCATTACGCAATAGGTTTTCAGAAAAACCTGTCGTAGCCCTCCGTCATTTCAGATAAGTACTAGTTAGTATTCGTGCTACGTTTGTTGACTATGTTAAGGCGTAGTGTGCGGTGGCTGATTGGTGCTTATCTGTATAAGCATATGATGCGTTGTTGGTGTTTATGCCCTAGAAGGCCATTACTGTATCATACTAGTTTGTATATTACTTAATGGAAGCTTGGGATATTCACATGTATATAACAGTCTTGCTAAACATGGTAGTATGCTACTTGGTTTTTCTATCTTAAAATGTGAGTATACGTATTGATAGAGCTCTTAGGATCTTGCTTGACTACCAGCGTTGTGATGGCAGTCACACTAGTAGGGGCTGGGTAGTCTACAAGCACATCCTTATTCAGGTCCCTAGTCGTTGGATTATCGAGACAGGGCATCGATACTCCGGAGTAGACTAGTGTGTACGCTTCTCATCCCAGTTGGGGAGATGGTCTGTCCCACAGCCGTCAGTACGTCGTACTGGAGATAGTATACAGGTGCTCGTTAGGTTACGGGTACACCGGACAGGACTCACAAGGAACTGTTGGTTGGTTTTATACCAGTCGTCATTGAACAGTTCCCAGGTGACATGAGTACAGCATAGTCCGCAGACTTGACACTGCTACTTCGCCTCGAGTGTGTCCTACTGTTCTTAGATTGCTACCCTACCACGGCTCAAAGGAGTCGTGCAAACAGGTAGCAGTTGGGTGCAGTCCCGAGCACTTGGAGGCAGTGGCGGTTAGACAGGATTCGTCTCTCCCGGTATTGGGAGTTGATATCGCGCTGTGTCAGAGAGCCATTACGCAAAGTCCCTGGCCAGGGCGAGCGAGATTTGCTGGTAGGTTCCAGTAGTTCCTCAGGGTGTAATGGGCTTCCCTCCGACACGACTTATACCGCTATTAGGGGACTGACGCTTGCCGCCCCCTAGGCCCGATATGCGATAGTCTTAGACGAACGGACCGGACTGTATGGAGATTGTCACATCAGACTCAGTAGGAGTTCGGATGGGTGATCGCACGCTTTTGGCGTGTCGGATGTTCAAAGAATTAAAGTATAACCGCGATCAGGACGGTGTCGCTTTGCAGCTAGCCGGTTGAGCACGGGTCGGTCCACAGGGAGATGGTGGTATCTTACCTTCTTGTCTTAGACGAGTCAATAAAGAATTGTATGTTTGTTTGATTCTAACCTATGTGTTTATTTGCAAGTATAAAGTTGTTAAGAAAAGATACGAGATTGTAAGCAAAGAAATCCGTACTCAAAACCTTTGAGCCGAGTCTTGACCAATTGAAGCTAGAGCAATTGGCAACAACGTGGATTAGGGGATTTAAGCGCGGTATTCGTGGAATCCGGCTTATTTACCCTTGTCCTTCCGTTCTTGTCTCTTGCTTTCGCCTCCGGCCAAACCGAACGCAACCGGTCGCGGTTAGGAATCACCGTTACCTTGTCAGGGTAGGGTGCCTAACGGAGCGCTTGCGTATGGTTTGGGCGGAGTTCAATGGAAAATAACGGGAAAAGGAAAAGAGCAAAGAAATGTTAACTTACAATATCATATGGATTCTTAACAACAACAATAATTACAACATTCATAAAATGAACAAAAGAGAACAAAAAGAAAAGAACAAAGAAAAGAATACAAGTAATTAAGTGCATGAATATAAATTGCAAGTAATTAAAGTGCATGGAAATAAATTGCAAGTAATAAAAAGCGAGTAATAAAAAGAACAAGGAACTAGGACTCAAGACAAGCATGTGATCAATAGCCAACCCTTAAACTTGCAAGCTCAATCAAGAGGTTGCAAGATCAAGGAAAGGGTAGAGAACGCATGTGAAATGAAGTGCTAGTCCCGTGAGAAAATACGACCCTTGAGATCAATAACTAACCCTTAACCATTCAAGCTCAATGAAGAGGTTGAATGATCAAGGGAAAGCAAGAATCTCAAGGGGAAGAAGAAACAAAATAGAATGATACAAAACCCTCATCTTCATTAATCTCCCACTCAAAAAGCTCTCACTACAATTTTCATGGAACAAGAATGAAGAAGAAGAAGAAAAAGAACTAAAACTACAAAAGAAAGAAGAACAAAAGAATGACCCTTGGCTTTGGCAAGTTCTGCTGTATTTATAGGCAGGGAGTTGAAGATCTAGGGCAACCACCAGAGCACATGGGAAGTACCCAAAATACCCCCAAAAGACGACAAGGTGAGGACTCCACATGGCCGCGGATCCGCGGCCAATACCCCCTATTGGCCGCGGATCCGCGGCCCTATAGTGGGATTAGGGGCTGTGTTTTCTTGTACGGCCCTGATCTGCAGTCCCCTGTTGTCTGGTACACCTATTTTCTGAAAATACTTTCACAATTCTTCCAGAATTTCTGTTGAGGAAAGGTGGACTTTTTGTGGATGTTTTTGTCATGATTGCCTCGAGCTCCGTGTAGATTTCTTGGAACTTGTTGTTGCCATTGAGCCTTGTACATGAAGGTGACATTGATTTGACATTTTGTCTTCCTAAACTGGTATCTGGCAACATACGGATGACGAGCGGAGACCGTGTTTTCTCAGTGGTTGGCAGGAACCCGGATTTTGTCGTGTTTTCCATGAATTTCACCGTTTTAGAACCGAGAACCTGTATCCTGCAAATATATAACAAACACGGATTAAAAGCACCTACCTATAAACAACCGAGCGTAAGAATGGGCGGTATAAAATGCAGTATTCTGTGATGAACAGGGACCTGGGTTCCTTCGCTAAAGCTATAGCCCCATTGTTGTCGCAATACAGAGGTATTGGGTCAACAATGGACGGAACCACCTGAAGTTCTTTCAAGAACTTCCTCATCCAGACAGCTTCTTTTGCGGCATCAGATGCAGCGATGTATTCCGCTTCCATCGTCGAGTCTGCAACGGTTTCCTGTTTGGAACTCTTCCAACATACCGCCCTTCCATTGAGGGTAAAGACAAAACCCGACATGGATTTGGAATCATCCTTGTCACTCTGGAAGCTGGAGTCAGCAAAGGCCTCAATCTGGAGGTCTTTTCCGCCATATACCAAGAACATCTCCTTAGTCCTTCTCAGGTACTTGAGAATGTTCTTTACCGCTATCCAGTGTTTCTCCCCAGGGTTTGACTGATACCGGCTTACCACACTCAGTGCATAAGCTACATCTGGTCTGGTACACAACATCGCATACATTATAGAGCCTACCGCAGAAGCGTAGGGTATAATAGACATGCGATCCCTGTTCAAATCAGTCTTGGGAGACATCTCTTTAGAGAGGGTGATCCCGTGACAAGCCGGTAGGTTACCGCGCTTAGAATCTTCCATACTGAATCTTTTCACTATGGTGTCGATGTACCTGGACTGAGAAAGTCCTAATATCCTTTTGGATCTATCACGATGGATCCGGATCCCCAGGATGTATGAGGCATCACCCAGGTCTTTCATGGAGAACCTTTGTGACAAGAACCCCTTGACAGATTGTAGCATAGGAATGTCATTTCCTATTAAGAGAATGTCATCCACGTATAAAACGAGGAATACTACAGTTCTCGCTACAAATCTACTATAGATGCATGGTTCATCTGGATTTTTGATAAAGCCAAATTCCTTGACCGTCTCATCAAAACAGATGTTCCAACTCCGTGATGCCTGCTTTAGTCCATAGATGGACTTAAGCAACTTGCACACCTTTCCGCTGCTCCCACTCTGAATGAAACCCTCTGGCTGATCCATATAGACACACTCCTCTAAATTTCCATTTAGAAAAACGGTCTTTACGTCCATCTGCCAAATCTCATAATCGTGGAAGGCAGCAATGGCAAGAAGGATCCGAATGGATTTCAGCATAGCCACTGGAGAAAAGGTTTCGTCATAGTCCAAGCCAGGTCTTTGACGAAAACCCTTTGCTACAAGTCTAGCTTTATAGGTTTCAACCTGCCCATCTACACCAATCTTCCTTTTGAAGATCCACTTGCATCCTACGGGTTTTACCCCGTCTGGAGCAATGTCCAACGTCCATACTTTGTTGGTGTACATGGACTCCATTTCGGTCCGCATTGCATCCAGCCATTTTACCGAGTCAACGCTCTGAACGGCCTGCTGGAAGCTAGTAGGCTCATCATAATCTATGATGCAATCCTCTCTATCCCCGTCTATGAGAAAACCGTAGTATCTCTCGGGCGGATGAGACTGCCTACTACTCCTGCGGAGCGGCGTAGGAATGTCCTGTTCTTTTGAACTTACTGGATCTTCCAAGCTTTCAGTAATAGCTTGTGGTTCTGGAATTTCTTCCAGTTCTATTGCGTTCCCACTTATCTGGGTTTCCAAAAACTCAGTTTCCAAGAAGCGGGCATGTTGAGAAACAAAAACCTTTTGTTCCTCACCGGAATAGAACAAATACCCCCTGGAGTTCTTTGGGTATCCCACAAACTTACACTGTACTGAACGTGCCTCGAGCTTGTCCACATGCTGCTTTTTTACAAAAGCTGGACATCCCCATATCTTAAGGTACTTAAGACAGGGTTTCTTCCCACTCCACATCTGATATGGAGTGGTAGGCACAGTCTTGGTGGGAGCCTTGTTCAAGAGATATGCAGCTGCTTCTAGTGCATAGCCCCAGAAAGATCGCGGTAACTCAGCCTTACTCATCATGGAACGAACCATATCCAATAGGGTTTGATTCCTTCTTTCCGATACACCGTTATGTTGCGGAGTGTATGGAGGAGTACGCTGAGAGAGAATTCCATTCTCTTTTAAATAGTCCAGGAACTCGGCACTCAAGTATTCACCACCTCGATCTGATCTTAGAATCTTAATACTTTTGCCTGTTTGTTTTTCAACTTCATTCTTGTAATCCCGAAATTTCTCAAAGGCCTCGGATTTGTGCTTCGTTAAGAAGACATGTCCATACCTAGAGAAATCGTCTGTGAAAGTAATGAAGTATGAATAACCGCTTCGCGCATGTGTAGACATTAGACCACACACGTCACTGTGTATGAGTCCCAAGAGCTCGCTCGCTCTTTCTCCGTGTCCAGTGAACGGAGTCTTTGTCATCTTTCCCATGAGACAAGATTCACAAGTGGCATAAGACTGATACTCGAACGGATCCAAGTATCCTTCTTTATGTAACTTAGTCAACCGTGTCTCATTGATGTGACCCAGTCTACAATGCCATAAGAAAGCCTGATTGATATCTGGAGACTTTCTTTTGTGTGTATTCTGGATATTGAAAATCTGTGGTTGGTTCAATACGTATATACCATTGCTCAGTGTACCTGACCCAATCAGAACTTGATTAAGGTGAATGTTTACAACATTACTTACAAACGCAAATTCATAACCTTCTTTAGAAACCAAAGATACAGAAATGATATTACAAGTTGCGTTGGGTACAAAAAAGCAATTACGCAAAACCAAAACATGCCCATCTGACATTCCCAGGTGATAGTCCCCCACGGCTTTAGCATCCATGCTAGCTCCGTTCGCAACTCTGAGGGTCATGTCACCTGCCGTCAAAAACCTACGGTTTCTCAACGCCTGCAAAGAATTACAGATATGAGATCCTGATCCGGTATCCAATACCCAGGAAGTAGAATTTATAGAAAGACAGTTTTCAATAACATACACACCTGAAACTGAAGCCGCAACCTGCTTCAGTTCCTGTGTCCTGGCCTTCCAAGTCCTGCAATCTTTCTTCCAGTGTCCACTCTTGTGACAATAGAAGCATTCCTCTTTACCCACAAGCTTCCCCGCAATCTTTGTTGCCTTTTCCTTTCCCTTCGTACCCACTTTACTAACACCGCCTCTTGGTTTGGCGGGGGCTTTCTTCCTCTTTCCCTTGGCTTTCGCTTTGGACCTAGAGGAAGAAGATCCTCCTACAAAAAAAGCGGGTGTTTCCCTACCCTTCTGTAGGGTGCCCTCTGCGCTCCTCAGCATGTTGAGGTGTTCTGAAAGTTCAACTTCCTTTTCTTGCAAGTTGAAATTCAGTATGAACTGGGCGTAAGTGGATGGAAGGGACTGGAGAATTAAATCCGTATAGAGTTCACTGTCCAACGTGGTCCCAAGTTCCGCGAGCTCCTCAGTGTAGCCAATCATCTTAAGCACGTGATCCGCTACCGATGATCCGACGGCCAACTTTGTCGAAAATAACTTCTTCGACACTTCGTATCTTGCGATACGAGACTGCTCTCCATACAGTTCTTTTGTATGGAGAAATATGGACTCGAGGTCCATATTCTCATGCCTCCTCTGATGTTCGTTGTCCATAGAGGCAAGCACGAGGCACCTGGCCTTCGCGCAATCAATCTCCCAAGTCTTACGGATTTCCTTATCCGCGACGCTGGAGGTGGGACCTGGGACGGGGGGAGCTTTAGTGGTAAGAAGATACCCCAGCTTGTCGTAAGTGATTGCCAATTTTACATTCCTGAGCCAATCTTTGTAGTTTGGGCCTGTCAGTATGTTTTTATCTAGAAGTAACTTAAGTCCAGTCATTTCGAATTTGGTCGCTGCAGGGGAAGAGAGAAGAAACACTTTAGCATGATGCTCTTGCAAGTTTAGAGTGGTTTTTAATTTGTCTAAACAGGATGGCTCCCACTGTCTCTCGAATCCCTCCTCAAACCACAAAGGAAGAATTAGCCGGGATCAATCCCACCGCACAATACTTGCTTAACCGTTCAGCCAGGCCAGTGTCGGTACTTCGAGGGAGGTTTTCCAACGCTTTCGCGAAGTTCCTTAATTAAATAACCTATTTTTCCTGGGGGCGTAACCCCGCTAACACCTTTCTAGGCACCTACTAGGTTTATAGCATTGATCGTTTAGTGAAAAATTTCCCGAGGAGTAGCATATACTCACAGTAGGATCGGGATCCAAATATCATCGCGAGACCAAACTGAAGGAATCCTACCAGAATCACCACACTCCAATTGGTATGCAAATCTAGCAAGTTTCAGTACTTATGAAACTCCCGATGTGGATTTTTGCCCCATGCTCTTATGACCTTGACGAAAGTCAACAAATCATAAGTCACATGTCAAGTTCTGCCCGTCATTTTCCAGGTTAATTTGAACCCACCCGTATATACCCTTGACGAAGGTCAACAAGGCAATGCGACTGTCCCAAACCAATGCATCTATCTATGCTACATATGAACACCCAACAGCTACCAATCTCTATGCCTTGACGAAGGTCAACAAACATAGATTGAATACTATTGAATTTTCATATGAAACGACGGAGGGCTACGAATGGTTTTGGCGAAACCGTGAACGTAGAGAACTTGATATAATCGATGGAACGAGATAGCTTTTAGAAGGAGTGGCTCAAGCTCCGCATTTAAAAGTTAGTTTTGAAAAGAACCGAGTGGTTTTTCAAAAGTGTTCCAACGACTTTAACTAGGTTTATTATCTTGCATTAGTTCTTTTAATGCGTGATATTCTTGCATTAGTTCTTTTAATGCGTCCTATCATTTAATCCTACCATTGCAGAAAACAACCAAAATATGACGTACGCTTATGCCATTCGCATTCGCCACGGGGCCCCGTCATCACCCGTTAGGTTACTTAACTAACGACAGAGCGAGGGCTGGGCTAGCGCGGCTGTAAAACATAAGCAACGCCTAAATAGAAAGCAATGATAGACATTTCAGATCACAGATGAATACATTGGATATACTAGCAATCCGCAATCCTTTCGAGCCTGCAACGAAAAGCGGATTACACGATCGCGGTGAATAGCCAATACCCCATCCAAGACCCCTACGGGTGCGGCAAACTACCCGCCAAGTACCCGGTAGTTTGTGCACCCCTCCATGGGTCTATCCTAGGAGCAAAAACAGTAAAAAGAATTATACAATGACGGCTACAACCCCGACCCGGTTGTGCGGCCATACAAATAATATTTTTACATCAATTTACATTTACAAATGAATGAAAGAAAAACAAAAGCTCATCTCACATCCACCCCGGCTATTCACCCGCGACAGTCCAACACATTCATATACACAAACCATCATCAAACACAGATCACAGAGGTGTATAACCCCGACTAATCGACTTATAGCGATTAGCCGACGTTCAATACATGCAAACATCACAGATATAACCATCATAGTCAAAGTGTAGTGAAGTTCGGAAAAAATACGGAATTATAGGACCCAAAAGTAAATTTCTGTTCTGGAAAATCTGGGCACATATAACATATTTGAAAAATCCCAAAACCCTACCAGAAGAATACTGCACGAAACCCGATCACGAGAGAACCCCACACGGCGGCGGTTCCGCGGCAAATGCCTACCTCATGCCGCGGAAACGCGGCGGTTTGAAGGAATCAAGGGATCGTTTTTCTTGGGTGTTCACACAAAACCCTGAGCCGAATTTAGGTGTATAACAAATTTTGTTTTGACCAGAAAAAGTTTTAACAGAAACTAGGGTTTTTGTAAAAGTTTGGTTTTTGGATTTTTCGGTTCCGAACTTCGTTACACTTCACTACCAAGCTAGTTTAAGTTTAGTTAGGCTCTGATACCACTGTAATTCCACGTTGCGACCCCCGGTTCTTACGAGGAGGCGGAAACGGTATAAAAATCAAATTTTTAGCGCATGGGGCAACATGGACTAACAAAGTCGGGATCTTTTCCTAAACTAAAGCTAGCAAACAAGCTAAAGAGAGTTAGCTACTCGGAAAGATGGTTATACCTAAACTTGAACTCCTTCTTCTTCAAACTTTGTGGAGGTTGATGGTTCTTTCCTCGTCGCCTTCTTCCATCGAAGATGGATCCACCTGAGGGTTCAACCTTCGGGCTCTTCCTCGAACTTTGAGTGAACTAGAATCTCCGGCTTGCTAAACCCTTGATCCTAGAATGAGTAGAGAGTGTCTAGGGGTTGTTTTCTTTTCAAGGAGAGGGATTCTCAACACATGAGAAGGATTCTCCTTGAGCTTGAGGAAGAAGAAGATGAAGTGAGGAGAGAGAATGGTTATGAAAGAATGAGCTCTCTTTTTCCTTTTTGCAACCATATCAAAAAGAAAAAGAATTATCTAAATAATAATAATTCAAATGAGAATAGTTGAGGGTTGTTTTGGAATGACCACTATCATACTTCATTAAATGAAATGTAAGCTAGAATCAAGGAACATCCTTGCAAAGTAATGATGATGGTCAAACATTCAACCATGGTCAACAAGTCAACCATGGTCAACAAGTCAACAAAACCAACCATAACATAATTTCATTTAATTACTATTATTAATTGATAATCCATAAATCTATTAGGGTTTGGAAAAAGACGACTGTCAACTGTGCACACGCACCCGTTCCGAAACCCTAATGAAAAACCTCTTCCTCTGCCTCAAACAACTGTGCATACACACCTACATTCTCGTTCCGAGGAACAAGAATACTGAGAGATAAAAGCAACCCCAAAACATATACTAGTATCTGGCTCAAACCAGAGCCCGCCAGTATAATCCGTCCGGACTCCAAAAGTGCACAAGTGCGCGGATGAGAACGAACCCTGTCGCAAAACCATGCGACCTCTACTCTGTTTTGCCCAGAGGCGAATACCCTCTGTGTGGGACTCTAAAGACTCGACACTACGCTGGCAGTGGGTTTAACCACAGACCGCAAGCGGCACTAGCTGTGCGTAACGGTCCCCAGGTAGATGCCGACAAGAAGGCTGACGAGGTGAAACCCCATCTGAACTCCTACTGAGTCTGAATGTGACAGTCTCCGTACAGTCCGGTCTGTTCGTCTGATACATCGCATGTCGGGCCTAGGGGCGGTAAAACGTCAGTCTCCCAATAGCGGTACAAGTCGTGTCGGAGTGAAGCCCAAAACACCCTGAGATAACACTGGAAGCCTACCAGTATATCTCGCTTGCCCTGGCCAGGGACTACTCGTGTAATGGCTCTCCTAGACACAGAGCGATGTCAACCCCCAATACCGGGAGAGACGAATCCTGTCTAACCGGCACTGCCTCCAAGTGCTTCGGGACTGCACCCAACCACTACCTGTTTGCACGACTCCTTTGAGCCGTGGTAGGGTAGTGATCAAAGTGCAGTGGGAACACACTCGAGGCGAAGTGTCAGTGTCAAGTCAGCGGACTAAGCTGTACTCATGTCACCTGGGAACTGATAACTGACGATAGGTATAATACCAACCTGTCAGTTCCCGACGAGTCCTGTCCAGTGTACTCGTAACCTAACGAGCACCCGTATACTATCTCCAGTACGACGTACTGATGGCTGTGGGACAGACCATCTCCCACACTGGGATGAGAAGCGCATACGCTAGTCTACTCCGGAGTATCGATGCCCTGTCTCGATAGTCCTGCGACTAGGGACCTGTATAAGGATATGCTTATAGATTACCCAGCCCCCACTAGTGTGACTGCCATCACAACGCTGGTAATCAAGCAAAGATCCTAAGGGCTCCACTAATGCGTATAAGTGATATACTAAAATAAACACAAGTGCACATTGAAGTAGAAACAAACCAAGTAGCATACTACTATATTGAGCAAGATTGTTTATACAAGGTGAATATCCCAAGCTTCCATTAAGTAATATACAAACGAGTATGATATAGTAATGGCCTCTAGGGCATATACACTAACAATGTCCTCCACAACTGTCCAGTGATTCTCCCAAGATCTGATTGATTCCTGATCAGTACACCTAGTGAGTTAGCTACATCTAGTCTGGTACATAACATCGCATACATGATAGATCCTACTACCGAAGCATAGGGTATCCCTTGAACGCGAGCTCTCTCCAAATCAGTCTCGGGAGACATCTTTTTAGAGAGAGTGATTCATGAGTAAGTGGGCGAACCACCACGCATAGAATCCTCCATACTAAACCCCTTTAGTACGGTGTTAATGTACCTGGATTTGGGACACTCCCAACATCCACTTAGATCTATCACTATAGATCATTATCCACAAGATGTAGTAGGTATCATCCAGATCTTCCATGGAGAATCCTCGTGATAAGAGGAGCTTGACCGAGTGTAGCATAGGAAACTATTTCCTATCAGGAGTATGCCATCTACGTACAATACGTGGAAGACAACCTTACTCTCTACCACCTTCTTGTATATACAAGGTTTATCTACCTTTTTGATGAAGTCAAACTCTTTGACTGTCACATCAAAACAGATGTTCCATCTCCGCGATGCGAGTTCTAATCCTGATGGACTTAAGTATAACCACTGGAGAAAAGGTTTCGTGTCACGACCCGAAAGAGCACGTGAATGGCCCTTGAACCATATGAAGTCTATAGGACCCCATCTGATCCAAGTAAGCCAAAAGTCTAGAAATCTAAAACCATTTTAAGGAGTAAATAAGGAAAACTGGTTTTAAGAAGTAAAGAAATCATGTTTCGAAAATCAATGTTTTTAAATAACTAAGCCGAATATGCATTTTTAAAATGTGTAACCTTTTCTGAAAATTTCGGCAAAGTTTCCTTTGTAAAAACTGGCCCCGAACGGGGTACAACAAGAATAATATATATGAGATGATAAAAGGCATCCCCAAGCGGGAGCTACTCTTCGTCAATCGACGGTCACAACCACGCAAGCAATAATAATATACAATGCCAAAGGGCGAGGATCAAAACCCAAAAAGAAACTCAAACAGCCAGAAAACCGTAATACTACAAGCGCGACTCTAAGATCGAAATAATACATGTTTTAATTGATGGAATTCTAGATACAATGAATAATACATGTACAATAGCGGTTCTGATATAAAAGAACCCACCAACCCAAGCAAGTCACCCATAAGGAAGCAGTGTGCCAGAAATGCCGCTATGGAATCTGTACGGCAAAACCTGCAAGAACTGTGGCACAACGGGGGTGAGTTGACAACTCGTGAATAGAAAATATCTACAAGCAGAGATCGAATGTATGACCTATCCTAGGTCAATACGATCAGATATAAATAAACCTCAATATGAATAAGTCTGAAGCATGCTAAACTGGCAAGGTAATCTCTATGCATGAGTGTAGTGCGAAGTGCTCGTGCCAGTGCCTCAGGTAATAGCATATCATAAATGTGAGGCATGATCAATGTAATCAAATCTGCATGTACGTGGATCCCGTCCACTCGTCACCCAATGACAATAACCATCATGCATGTAAATATCATAAAGCATGTGCATGGGAATAATATGAGGATATAAACCATCTGTGTCCCTCGCGACACGTCAAAATCATGGAACCGGAGTGCCCGGCATCGACACTCGAAAACATCATGAAAACTGTGCCCAGCATCGGCACGTAAATCCTCATATATCGGGCTCCGTCAGTCCGGATCGGCCCACGGGCTCTGTCTGCGGTATCGGCCCTGGGCCCCGGCAGTACGCCCATATCCATCTATCGACTCTGGTCAGTATCCTCCGGATAACCGCCAGGTCCAACCAATCACCGGTAGGTACTCGCCACCCTTCCAGGCTCATCGTCTACTCCACGAAAAACATTTCTTTCCCCGGGGAACCATACCGGGTCCACCATGTACCCGCAATCGGCCTCATCCGCCTCCTAGAATCGGGTTTCACATGTCGCTCTCAGCACCGAAAAAACACATGGTGGACGCACTGAAATATCATATCAAGGGTAACCGGGTTTTAAAACAATTACATATTCTCCTTTTGAAACACCCACGGTTCCCAAAAACCAGAAATATCATGGAAACAACATATCTCAATGCGTATAATCAGAAAGCATGATGTATGCGACATGTAATGAAATGTAAGCAACATACACTGAATGCAACAGTACTACAGTGTAGTGACATGGCAATTATCGATGATGAAGTGTGTGAGCCGGCAAACAAGTGTACGTGGAACATACGCATCATCGATAATGGTGCTGGTGTCCTAGCAGCATGACTGAAATATATCAACAATACAAGCGATGCAATGCAAATAGCATGAATATGCGGAATCGAATAATCAACGCAACAGTAAATAACCTGCCTCAATAAATATATCATGCAACCTTGCCGTTTGAAATAAGACGAATCAGGGCTTTTGGTAAAATAAGGGCTACGGTGTTTTAAGAAAAGATGCGTCGCTTGAAAATATCCGTAGAATCCCTTTTTGCCTATCTTTAAAATATCCCCGATTCTTTAGTTTTGAAATAGGTATGACTCGGGTCAAGTCTAATGCCTACTATGCGAACTACGAACCCAACTATCAAGTCAATCGGGAGGGGTATGGAAACCACCTAAATCTGAGTCGATATACATATATATATATAGTCGGTTATCTCGCCTCAATAGTATCACGTACGATACAGTATATCATATAACATCCTCGAGTCATGAGTGCGGATCTAACATCAATATAAAGCTCGTACGGTAAATCGTCGTACGGCATCCCAATAGCTGGGTACGGGTCAATATCACATTCATCTCGTCACATATCCGGTATCACTACCATCATATCACATCTCAAATACGAACTCTGTCATATCGCTGAATCTCACGGCCTCAATCAAACCTCATCGACTCATCTCAATCCCATGTATCATCCTCAATCCAGTATATGAACACATAGTCCCATACCCATGTATAGATATACACACCTCTATATGCGTACTGATAAATGAAAGAATGTATGCAAGTATATGTGTACGTGTATGTGTGAGTGCAACCACTACTCTAGGGTTCCGCACTATACTAAACCAATACATCCTTATCATCAATAATACCATTATTACCATCAATAATCCTAAACAACATATAATAAATATATGTGTATACGTATTCGTATACATCACCACGGACTGCGGGGGTGCTATACGCCATCCACCCGACTTCTCCCCGTAGATATAAATCTACTCACCTTGCTTCTCATGTGTCGGTGCCGATGTCGCCATCTTCATCTTCTTTGCCTCAACATCACGTAGGGTACCTACAAGTATATCACAACGCTAAAGCACATGAAAATCACATCGGAAACCAAAATAGCACACGCTACTCGCATAAGTAAAATCTATCGTCTCGCTTGTAAACACGTTCAATATCCACTTGTCGTTGACGTCCAAACGCCTCCCGACAGAAACGAATCACTAAATACCAAAATCCATGCTAAAACAAGTCATAAATCATACGCCAACTCAAGCAAATCAACCCAGATTTTACCCTAACTGGAATCAGTCAAAACTAGACATACCCAGGGTCAAGATCAGAGGAAATAGGGCCATGCACAAAAATCGAGACAGTTCCCTCCTGCTCTGGCCGCAATTTGAGGCCAGAAGGAATTAATTGGCGGCCGTACTTTGGAGTTGGGGGCTAGGGTTTGGTGTGGTGGTTTCATGGTGCCTGCACATCTCACTGTCAACTCAGTTTTATTTTTTGGGTCTCGGGGTGATAGCAGATTCCTAAATACGATCACAGATTCACAGTTTTTCTCCGACATCGTCTCATAAATCCGTATTCTGGTTTCTCGTTCAGGTTTGGGTCCAATTTAACATCACACAAGGGGTTCTAAGGTCACAACAAGCCTCAATTTCACTTTGATTTCAGGTCTAACCTTAAACCCTAACTTGAATTCTCCAAAGTCCACAAAATGACACAATATCGGTATGAAACTAGAATTGATGCACAAAGAAATTGAAATAATACTTAAGGGTGCATAAATTACCTCCTTTGGCAACTCAAGAAAATTCTTGAGTTGCTCAAAGTCCTCCAAATCCAATCTTGCTAGGTTCAATGTGTAACTAGTGAGCTTGGGAGCAAGTTTTGTGAAGTGGGAATGGGGTTTTGGTGAGGGAAATGAGAGGGATCTATGAAGTCAAGGGGAGGGAGATGAGGGAGCAGGAGCAGCAGCAGCTCCATGAGAGGGGAGAGAGAAATGGGTGTGAGGAAATGATGGGTATGGTTCAAAAAGTGGGGGTTGACCTAGTCTCTCTCTCTCTTGTAGGGTTCCTAGGCACTCTAGTGAGGTCTCACAAGGCATCAACCATGCCAATTTCAAAAATTATAGGTGCCGAGAAACCCGACTACGGATCGTTGGCTAGATTTCTAGGCGAAAAAGCTAACTAGTTAACACTTAACTAAAAGAATACGGAAATACAACCTTTGTAGATCCGGTTCTCTACCTCCATAGCTCCGCAACGAAGTCTCCTCGCTGTCCAAATGAGTTCCCGGGATCTAGTGTCGGCTTCATCGGAGAATGGGCAAGCTAGGTCGTTGATGTCCATGCCGAAGATGATCTACGTCGAGGCATCGCAAGATCAAGCTCCAAACTTCACCAAGTCATGAAAACTTGTGAAGGAAACACACTCTACTACTTGGCAAGAGGTAGAGGATGAAGAAATAGGAAGTGGGTTCAATTTAGAATTGGATTTCTCACTCTTTATCATCAATCACCATTGATGACCTAAGCTTTCTTCATGATAGATATGAAGAAGAAGAAGAAGAAAGTTATGATAAGTTTTATATAAATAGAAAAGAAAATCAATTCTTATCATAACATTTACCATGGTAAAGTGTAGAGAACTAACTAAGGTTCAAGTGAATGGTTAGGGTTAAGCATGAGACAAAATGGTGACTTAGTCAAACCTTCATGGATCTTCATGAAAGAAACAAATGATAGCCACCATTTTCTCTTTATGTAAATTTATTTTCCAAAAAGAAATAGATAAATAAATAAGGTAATAAAACAAAACCCTAACCATTATCATGTAACCATGGTTTGATCTTTACACTAAAACCCTAGCAAAACATGTATCATCAAACATGATACAATCAAGTGCACAAAACTATATCGAATATACAATGTGCACATCCAAGTGAGAAAATCCATTTAAAGTGAACCAATACTAGTTAATGCAAAGTAATATATCAAATATATAATTATGCATTAAATCATTATATCAACACTTGATTCAATGATCCGGTCATGTCGCACACAACCGACTAGTATACAATGTATCGGCTTATCGAATCAACGCTTGAATCGATAACTAGGTTATATCGCATACAACCATTCGACACATTGATCGCGAGAATGAAATACGGTATCACATACACGCATTATTCTCGGTCCCGCACATATCTCATATGCGCTCCTATTTCGTTTTGATTGAGCCAGGAAACCTCTGTATAGGACTCTAAAGACTCGTCAATACGCCGGCAGCAGGTGATGATCATATCAAACACCCACAAGCCGCAAGCAGTCTGCTAAACGTAACGGCCACCCGGGTATTGAGCGATCAGAAGATCGACGAGCAAGCCCGCTCACACTCCAGTGAATCCAACCAGTAACACTACCGTACAGTCCGGTCTGATCGTCTGATATGTCGCATATCTTGCCTAGGGGTGGTAAACGTCAGACCCCAATAGCTCGATAAGTCGTGTCGATATGAGGTCTATAACAATTCGAGAAACTACTGGTAACACTTACCAGTAAATCTCAGCAACCCTGGCCAGGGATTTCCTGTTATAGCCAATCGAACACAGCGCAACATCAACCCCCTATACCGGGAGAGACGAATCCCCTCCTATCGCTCATTGCCTCCATGTGACTCGGGACTGTACCCAAAAACCACCGTTTTGCACGCCCTCTTGGACGTGGTAAGATGGAAATCAAAGCACAGTGGGAACCACACAAGACTCTATGACGATCTCGGGTCAACAGACTACTCTGTACAAGTGTCACCAGAGAACTGCCATCTGACGTGAGGTATAATACCATCTGGGAGTTCTCGGCGAGTCCGTCCAGTGTACCCAGTCTCTACTGAGCACCCGTATATCATCTCTGATGTCAAACACCGATGGATATGGGATCATCCATCGCCCATCTGTATGGGTCGAGAAGCTACACGCTAGTCTACTCTGGTATATCGATGCCCCGTCTCGATACACCCACGACTAGGGACTTTGAAGGATGTACTTATGGACTACCATGTCCCCACTAGTATGATCCGCATCATAGTCCAGATAGTCAAGTACACATCCTAAGGGCTTTACCAACATGTAACAGAGAGATAATCATTATACACGTTAAGGTAAAGAGTAACCAGATAGCATACTATCATGTCGAGCAAGAAAGTCCTCCCTATATATGTCCTAGCATCCACTACAATATACATCCTATGTACAGTAATGGCCTCTAGGGCATACATATAACTAACAATCTCCCACTTGTACTAGGGCCATCTGTAGCAGTGGTCGAAGTATCTCATACTCAACCATCCCATAAAAGTCTCTCTCTGGGAATAGGCCTTCGTGAGTGGATCCGCCGTGTTATCCTCTGAGTCTACTCTCCTAATCTCGATCAGCCTGGAGATCAACCATCTCCATGATCAGGTGATACTGCCTTAGAATATGTCTGGATCACTGATGGGACCTGTGTTCCTTGGCATAAGCCACAACTCCATTGTCACACAATGGTAGGAACTAAGTTCATCTCATGAACCAATATACACCCAAACAGCCTCTTTGGTAGCATCTTAAGTAGCGATGTATCCTTCCTTTATCGTCTAGTATGTCACGGTATCTAGCTTGGAACTCTTCCAACATACCGTCCCTTTACTGAGGGTAAAGACAATGCCTGCGACTGACATTCAGTCGTCTTTATCATCCTGGAACACTTCCAGTGATTCTCCCTAGGATCGATTGATACCATCTCACTACATTTAGTGAGAATCCTAACATCCATTTAGATCTATCTCATAGATCCAAAATCCAGGATTTAGTAGGTGTCATTTTGATCCTATATGGAGAATCATTGTGATAAGCGGAGATTGATCGAGCGTAGCATAGGAAACTCTTTCCCTATCAAGAGTATGTCATCCACGTACTCTACGAGGATCACCACCATACTCCCTACTACCATTTTGTATATACAAGGTTCATCTACCATTTTGATGATGTCAAACTCTTTGACTACTTCATCAAAATAGATATTCCAACTCCGCGATGCCAGCTTTATCCCATAAAGCATCTTGCACACGTTTCCGCTGCTCCCACTGTCTACGAGGCCCTCTGGCTGTGTTCTTATAGACGCTCTTTTCTAAAACATCATTTAGAAAAGCAGTCATGACACCCAACCACCAGATATCGTAGTCATGGTATGTAGCCGTGGCAAGTAGGATCTGGATGGACTTAAGCATAGGTACTGGAAAAGGTTTCATCATTATCCACGCCTGGTCAATGACGAAGACCTTTAACAAGTCTAGCTTTGAAAGTCTCAACTTTTCCATTTACACCAAGTAATCTTCTCAAGATATACTTGCTCCTGATGGGGATTTAACCCTTCAGATATAGCAACCAAAGTCCATACTTTGTTGGTGTATAAGGATTCCATCTCAGATCGCTAAACATCCAGCCATTCTTACAGAGTCTCACTCCTGATGGCCAGCTCGAAACTAGTTGGGTCATCATCTTATGACGCAATCCTCGCTCCCACTGTCATAGAGAAACAAAAGTATCTCTCAGGTGGGTGAGGAACCCTACTAGATCGGCGGAGAGGCTGAGGTTCGTTGGAATCTACTGAATCCTTTGGTTCTGTCAAATCATCAGCTGCAGTTTGTATAGATGGAACATTTCCATTTCTACATAACAGACCTTGCCTCGAGCTTGTCCGGATTTTGCTTTTAGACATTGGCCGGACAATCCCAAATCTTAACTAGCTTAAGACATGCGCTCTTCCCTTTCCATATCACATATGAAATGGTAGGCTTTGATTTGATTCGAACCCTAATTCAATAGGTATGCAGCTTCATAAGTGCATAACTCCCAAAAGGAAATAGGTAACTCAGTAGTACTCATCATAGAGCACACCATATCGAATAGGGTGCAATTGCTCCGCCCCGACATACCATCGTGCAATGGTGTATACGGAGGAGTAATGCTGAGAGAGAATCTCATTCTCCTTTAGAATAGTCCAGAAATTCTATGCACAAGTATTCTCCTCCTTGATCTCATCAAAGGACATAATACTTTTACCCGTATTTTGGTTCTCTACTTCTACATCATATTCTGTGAATATCTCAAAAGATTCGGACTCATGTTTCAACAGGAACATATGATTGAATCTTAAGAGATTATCAGAGAATATAATGAAGTATAAAGAATCAGTCCTGGCATGTGTAGACTGGAGACCTTACATACATCATCATGTATCAGTCCCAAGAGTTCATTAACTCTTTCTCTGTTTCCAGTAAATGGAGCTATGGTCATCTTATCTCTGTGACATGACTGGCAAGTTTCAGAAGATGTAAATTCAAACTGATTTAAATATGCATCTACATGTAACTTCAGCTAGTCGGGTCGTATTGATATGACCTAGTCTACAATACCTCAAGAAGGATCCGTTCATTTCTGAACTCTTTCTCTTGTGTGTGTTCCGTATACTAAGAACTGTAGTTTGATTTAGAACATCTATGCTTTTAGATAACGTGACTGAACCGATCAACTTTTGATATAGGAAATGTTCAAAACATTATCCAACAATACAAAATTTTATCATTTCTTTAATAATAAAGAGACTGATATGATTTTGTATATCAGGTTCGGTATCTAATAACATTCGTTCAGAATCAATGTATTCTAGTAATACAGGGTGACAGTGACCAACAGACTTGGCTGCAACACTTGCCCCGTTTTCTGCCTCATGAAACTTATCACCGGTTCTCAGTTTTTCTACCCTTTTGTAGCCCTATGTAACAGATTACATATCTGGGATCCTGATCCGGTATCATATACCAAGGATGCGGAGGATACTGAGAAACAGTTCTGTATAATGAACACACCCGAAGATGATGCATCATCATGCACTCTCTTCGTTTGGGCGGCACGGGAAATCTGGTATTCCCCAATTTCCTGCTCTGTCTTATAACTATTATAAGTTGGAGCGGGACAAACGTTCCCCAGCTCAGTATAACAAGCGGGTTCGGTCAATATCCGTATTTTTATCTTGATTAAGACGTGGTATGGTCGCTACCAGGAGAGAGAGAGAAGAAAACACTTAGCGTGCGCTCTTGCAAGAATAGATTGGTTATTATTTTATCTAATCAGGATGGCTCCCACTGCTTTTTATCAAATCTTCCTTCAAACCCTAAAAGGAAAGACTAGCCGGGATTAATTACACACTACAAGTTCGCCAATCTTTCAGCCAGGCCAGTGTCGGTACTTTGAGGGAGGTCCCCCGTGCTTTCGCACGAACCTAATTAATGTAAACCTCGTTTTCCCAGAGGCGTAACCCCATTGACACCTTTACTTGATCGGCTAATTGTAATGTATAAAACTCTCCCAGGAGTAACTCTTACTCGCAGCGGGTATCGGGATCCAACTATCTCATAGAAGGTATGCAATCTCATTGCAAATTTCAACACTTGAAATTCCCGATAATATTTTGCCCCTAGCATCCTATGACCTTGACGAAAGCCAATAAACCATAGGCTGCTAGTCAAGTTCAACCCGTCATTTCCCGATTGAATTAAACCCACCCGCACGACCCTTAACATAGTCAACAAAGTCGCACGACTACCCTAATCCAATCACATCATATGCTTATGCAGATAAGCACTAATTAGCTACCGCACACTACGCCTTAACATAGTCAACAAACGCATCACGAATACTAAACAGGACTTATCTGAAATGACGGAGGGCTACGACAGGTTTTTCTGAAAACCTATTGCGTAATGAACTTGATATCGTTGTAGAATCAAATGATTTTTAAATGGAGTGCTTTTGAGGCTTTTCTAGTTTTGCTAAAGGAGTCACTCCCGGTGAGGGGATCGTCGGTCCTTTCCTCGTCGAATGAGGTGCGGGATATATCATATATATCACTGTGCAAAGCAAAAACACTTAAAAGCAATCATAAGACAAACCGAATGTGTAGCATCTGCCAGTCATTGCTAAAAGAGTCACTCCCGGTGAAGGAATCTCGGTCCTTTCCTCATCGAATAAGGTGCAGGATATATCACATATACCGCTGTGCAAAACAAGAACTGTAGCTACCTGTTTTATTTTGAAATTCGATTCTACAACATCTTAGGTTTCTTTTATTTCATTAATCACATTAATGAAGTCCCATCATTTAAGTACCTAAACATCACAGATAAATACGACGTACACTTATGCCATCCGCATTCGCCTCGATGTCCCCTCGTGCACCGTTAGGTTAGGTAACTAACGGCAGAGCGGGGCAGGGCTAGCACGGGTGTAAAACATAAGTAACGTCTATATAATATATCATATATACTATATACTTATCTATCACAGAACATCACATGATCACATCACAGATATCGCAGCAGAAGAATCATATGAAATATTGGATATACTAGGACGTCCGTGTTTTGAATACGAGCCAGTATAAAACACGGATTCCACGGTCGTGATGAATAGCCAAACCCACACCCCTAGACCCCTACGAGAGTGGCAAGCAACCCTACCAATTCTAGAGTTAGGAGACCCGGACTCAACTCCTCGAGTTGGTCTCCCACTGGACTCCAGAACCCGGTTACTTGTGCTCCCCTCCTTGGGTCTATCCTAGTACGGAAAAGTAAATAATATACAACGGGTGACAACTTCCGCAACCTGGAAGTGCCCCAATAAAAGAATATTACATACAAGTTTTTACATGAATGAAAATGAAAAACACTCATCTCACATAAAAAACCCCGGCTATTCAAACACGACAATCCAATATAACATATCCAGCAACACATAACATCACATGTCATCAACGTAAGTAAATATGTCCATCCCAATTGCCGTTGACATATAGCAACGAAACCGGCGATATCACATTTTACACTTACGGTCACAGAAAAGAAAGTGTAAAACTACAACAGTTGGAATCCGCAACCTGCATAGACATCGCATGCCTAATCAAATGAATTACTTAGACATCGCATGCCTAACAATTATAAACCCCGCATTTTAGTCTCATTATCGAAAACTCTTTTCAATATCAAGTCGGGCAATTCAACAAGATTCCCGACAACCTAATCGAATGCTCGTCGCAAACTTTAGTAGGCGGCCGCACCCCCGATGCCGTCGACGAAGTGCACCAAGACGGAACACCGCTACCGCGAGCACCCGAACGGATGCTTTCGGCGACGGGGTTCTCCTACAGTCACTTGGTCGGGGCTATGGGGTATAGCTGTCTATTAAGTTTACCGGCGAATATCCGCGTACGCTACGTGATCGCGACGGACTTTTGATCACATCAAAATTCCGTGGTAACCGATCAAGTGAGACTAAACTGCTACGTTTATAACATTCATTCAGTTATCTCATAACTTCTTGTGAATTCCAATTATTGTATCCCATTCCGGATAAATGGAAAATGTCAAACTTTCCGATCGAACAATCGAACACCCATGTTTTCCCGATACAGATCAACACATGAAACAAGTCTAAAAACATTCAGTTCGTGCCTCAGTACCAACGGTCCAGCCGTAGAAGGGTCAAGCCAACGCCTCACATGTGGCACGCCGTACTGCCCCAAACCCGAAGGTTCAAAGGGTAGTTCAAGACGGTCACATAATCGAGTTAAGGTTTGTTGTCTTCTAGAGGGACCATCGTGTTACTTGCACTACTTAGAACGTGATTAAACTACAGAAATATCCAACACTTGGAAATTTCCCGACAGGGGAAAAATTGGGTATTTATATCCGGTCGAACTTTTTAACATATTCAAAAAAAATTATCCGGAACGACACATAGACAAAGTTTGACAATCCGATCGAATGTATGAACTCCCAATACAACCCAAAATACTCAACTCTTTATTTCAGATTAAAAATTCCCAGGAAAACCAGCACTGAAAAATAGGAGTTACTGTGCAAAATTCAATGGCAGATAAGACAAAAGGGCAGCGGAAGGGCCTCATTAGCACGCTAATGCCGCGGTTCCGCCGCACTTTAGAAAGATCATTAGGTAATTTTTGCATCGTAATTCTTAGATTTACCTGCTGATTTTTATGCATATTTTTAATTTGCAAAAATCCACATTTTACAAAAATGTCCCGAGAGCATTTTAAAGTCGGGGTTTCGGGTCGATCGGACTTCTAACTCCGTCTACGCATCGCCTAAGGCTCTAGCTAGGCTCTGATACCACTGTAGGGTTCCTAGGCACTCTAGTGAGGTCTCACAAGGCATCAACCATGCCAATTTCAAAAATTATAGGTACCGAGAAACCTGACTACGGATCGTTGGCTAGATTTCTAGGCGAAAAAGCTAACTAGTTAACACTTAACTAAAAGAATACGGAAATACAACCTTTGTAGATCCGGTTCTCCACCTCCATAGCTCCGCAACGAAGTCTCATCGCTGTCCAAATGAGTTCCCGGGCTCTAGTGTCGGCTTCGTCGGAGAATGGGCAAGCTAGGTCGTTGATGTCCATGCCGAAGATGATCTACGTCGAGGCATCGCAAGATCAAGCTCCAAACTTCACCAAGTCATGAAAACTTGTGAAGGAAACACACTCTACTACTTGGCAAGAGGTAGAGGATGAAGAAATAGGAAGTGGGTTCAATTTAGAATTGGATTTCTCACTCTTTATCATCAATCACCATTGATGACCTAAGCTTTCTTCATGATAGATATGAAGAAGAAGAAGAAGAAGAAAGTTATGATAAGTTTTATAAAAATAGAAAAGAAAATCAATTCTTATCATAACATTTACCATGGTAAAGTGTAGAGAACTAACTAAGGTTCAAGTGAATGGTTAGGGTTAAGCATGAGACAAAATGGTGACTTAGTCAAACCTTCATGAAAGAAACAAATGATAGCCACCATTTTCTCTTTATGCAAATTTATTTTCAAAAAAGAAATAGATAAATAAATAAGGTAATAAAACAAAACCCTAACCATTATCATGTAACCATGGTTTGATCTTTACACTAAAACCCTAGCAAAACATGTATCATCAAACATGATACAATCAAGTGCACAAAACTATATCGAATATACAATGTGCACATCCAAGTGAGAAAATCCATTTAAAGTGAACCAATACTAGTTAATGCAAGGTAATATATCAAATATATAATTATGCATTAAATCATTAAATCAACACTTGATTCAATGATCCGGTCATGTCGCACACAACCGACTAGTATACAATGTATCGGCTTATCGAATCAACGCTTGAATCGATAACTAGGTTATATCGCATACAACCATTCGACACATTGATCGCGAGAATGAAATACGGTATCACATACTCGCATTATTCTCGGTCCCGCACATATCTCATATGCGCTCCTATTTCGTTTTGCTTGAGCCAGGAAACCTCTGTGTAGGACTCTAAAGACTCGTCAATACGCCGGCAGCAGGTGATGATCATATCAAACACCCACAAGCCGCAAGCAGTCTGCTAAACGTAACGGCTACCCGGGTATTGAGCGATCAGAAGATCGACGAGCAAGCCCGCTCACACTCCAGTGAATCCAACCAGTAACACTACCGTACAGTCCGGTCTGATCGTCTGATATGCCGCATATCTTGCCTAGGGGTGGTAAACGTCAGACCCCAATAGCTCGATAAGTCGTGTCGATATGAGGTCTATAACAATTCGAGAAACTACTGGTAACACTTACCAGTAAATCTCAGCAACCCTGGCCAGGGATTTCCTGTTATAGCCAATCGAACACAGCGCAACATCAACCCCCTATACCGGGAGAGACGAATCCCCTCCTATCGCTCATTACCTCCATGTGACTCGGGACTGTACCAAAAAACCACCATTTTGCACGCCCTCTTGGACGTGGTAAGATGGAAATCAAAGCACAGTGGGAACCACACAAGACTCTATGACGATCTTGGGTCAACAGACTACTCTGTACCAGTGTCACCAGAGAACTGCCATCTGACGTGAGGTATAATACCATCTGGGAGTTCTCGGCGAGTCCGTCCAGTGTACCCAGTCTCTACTGAGCACCCGTATATCATCTCTGATGTCAAACACCGATGGATATGGGATCATCCATCGCCCATCTGTATGGGTCGAGAAGCTACACGCTAGTCTACTCTGGTATATCGATGCCCCGTCTCGATACACCCACGACTAGGGACTTTGAAGGATGTACTTATGGACTACCATGTCCCCACTAGTATGATCCGCATCATAGTCCAGATAGTCAAGTACACATCCTAAGGGCTTTACCAACATGTAACAAAGAGATAATCATTATACACGTTAAGGTAAAGAGTAACCAGATAGCATACTATCATGTCGAGCAAGAAAGTCCTCCCTATATATGTCCCAGCATCCACTACAATATACATCCTATGTACAGTAATGGCCTCTAGGGCATACATATAACTAACAACTCTCTCATCATCATCATCATACCTTTTCTTTCTTTTCTTTTCTTTTCCTTCTCACTCCAATAGTCAACCCAAATGAACAACCATGGCCATAGAAAAGTAACACAAGTGTAACAAGTGTGGAAAATGATGTGTGCACATTTTTGCACAAAAATGCCGAAAATCCGATTAGCGATTTTTAATCGCGATTAGCACTATATTAGCATATAACTAATCTTAAAAACTTTAAAATGACATAATTCCATAAAATACCCTATTTTAGAATTTTCCATAATTTTTCCCCATTTATTTGTATTTAATTATACCCGGATATTAAAATATTCATTAAAATAATATTAAATTATAAAAATTCCAAAAAAATAATATTTTATTATTTTGAAACGTTACAATCTACCCCCCTTAAAGAAATTCGGTCCCCGAATTTAAATTTAAAATCCTCCAAATACTAAAACATTTCGATACAAATTCCAAGTCGTCGGGGCTCCGAAATCAGCAATACATAAAACGTATCATAGCGCAATGCATGCGCGTGAGTACTGAGCAGATAACTCAAAAGCAATACTTCGTCAAGCATCCCGCAATCATCGGAGACATGGTAAAGACACAAAGTTCAAATCCAATACAAAACCAATATGACATAGATCAGAACTATACATGCAGACATCCAATCTATACATGTGAATAGCTGATGTAAATGCATGCCAAATCTTTTTGAGTCGCTGTGCGATGCGCGTAACACTGCACAGTGGCGGACGTTTTTCATAAGAAAATAACTATATACGTATATATATATCCTTTGTTTAATAAGTACGTTCCGCCGTTTTGAAAACAATTTAGAAGGGTTTCCTTATTTTTAAAACGTTTCGTGTCATATCGGACACGTAGGTATATATATATCGAGACCATAGCTCGCTCTTTGGAAATCCCTTCGAACTATCAATGCATGCAAAATATATCCAGGTACTGTCCTCTGACTAGTCCTGCTCAGTATGAAAACAAATATCCAATATCATAAAAATGTACTACTCCAAAAGGAATAAATCCCCAAAAAAAAAAGAATGCACATAACACCACCCTGTGCGTCTGGTGCGCACGGAAATAAAAATCCATATATGTGCCATACAGGTGCACAAAACAACATCTAGGTGCAACGGGTGTGCACGAAGCATCTGTCATAGGCAACGTGTGTGCCTGACAGCCAAAATCCGGTGCATCTGACATGCACGAAGAATCTCGATTTAGTGTATCGGGTGTGCACCAAAATCGTATCTCAAAACATGCGCCCAACATGCGCGAAAATCCAAATCGGTGCATCCATCGTGCACGAATGAAAATCTAAACCCTGCGCACTCAACATGCACGGAATCACGAAATCCAATAGCAACGCCGAACATGCGTAAGCGCAATCAAAAGCACGGAGTGCAAGAATCAATCATAAATATCAGGGTCAAAATCAACGATATACAATGAGGCTCAATCAAAATCAGGTATACCACGATGGAAAATCTCACAACCATGTGCATCAGCGTGCACAAATCAAATCAAAACACTAAAAAAAATGCATGAAAACTATGCCGGAAGCGTAACTCAAATCACCGACATAAAATAGGCATGAAATCACAATCAATGCCTCAAGAATAATAACTCTGCACAAAATATGAATACCCAGTAAGTGAAACCATGGTGCACAAAATCAAACATCATGGAACTCAGTCATCAGGACTAAATCATGCGAATAGATCGCCCAAAATACCGAAATCCAAAGTGACGGATACGTGATAGTCAAATCACAAATCATAAATCACAAATACCGTCGTCGGTATATCCTCCTTCAAAGTCGAGAAGGTGCTGGTACATCCAATGCTAGCGGCGCAAGATATCTACTTGCCTCATGCTCGCGGCTGGCGTCCCCTTCCTCTGGTTCCTTATCTTCTCTGTGGATTACCGATCTCGCAATCCATCGGCTCATCGGCCCGGTCAGGTGTGCTGACAGGAACGATTCTGTTCTGGCACTTTCCTGGTCATCTCTCGGTCAATCCTCAAGATCGCTCGTAACGCAGCACATCTCTGGCGCCGACCTCTGGTCCTCTAAATGCACATCACACATCGGCTCCTGGTGCAAATCTTATTGCAGCAGTGTACTGGAAGGAATCCCTGCTCAAGGTCTCTTCTGATCTCGCCTAAGCCAAACTGCACGGAGGCTGGTACTCTGGCACAATCTTTCCTCGCTCTCTGGACATCCGCGTCCTTGGTACAACATCTCCTCGGAAGCTGGTCATGCCCCAACGCTCCTGTAGACATATCCGACCCTTAAATCTTAACGGGGAATAGTAACAGCTCGTCTGCATCTCGCACGAACTTCTTGTCCCACTTGTCTGTATCATCGACCATTTCGACATCGCGTCTCTATCTGCGCACTACAATGTCCTCGGCTACGGTCCCTCCGAAGTCTCTAACACGGACTCGAAATCACGAACTCGGTATCTTCGTCACTCAGTAGGAGATATCTAGCTGATCACGTCCTCAACGTGCGTATCGCGTCTCTGATGTCAGCGGAGTGGAATGTCATCTCGTCGAAATCTCATGCGAACTCTTTACTCCACTCTGCTTCAATATCGACTGATTCGGACTCATCTCATCGTGGCTACACAGACTGCGCTCCAACGGCTATGCTCGTATCTGGAGTCTCCCAAGCAGTGTCCCATCATATGATATCCGAATGATGTCGAATCATCTGATCGACTCATCAGAACCTCATAATCCCCCAAGAGCTCAACATCTCGGGTACAGTTTAATAGTATCGGGTACATACCACAGTATCGGTGGTCCAGCCGTAGAAGGGCAAACCCAAGCCTCACTAATGGCGCCGCGGAAATGCCGCAAACCCTAACGTTCAAAGGCTTTCACACGGTCATTATGTCGAGTTAGGGTTTCATTCTTCTAGAGGGTCCATAGAATCGCTTGCATGTCTTTCCGAATACTTTAAACTTGGAAAATGGGTTCCTGACATTCGATCGTCTCTATCGACTCTCAACGAATCTGCATAAAGTCGTCTCTAGCTGGAATCAATCTACCTGATGACCTCGCATCGGGGTAAGCGAACGAACCATATGTCCTAGTCATTCATCCTCGGTGACTAGCGACTCACCGTCATATCTCTAAGTATATGCTCATGCTGTAGTAGCTCCATCATCTGGGCGATATCTCATCATTCGCAGCAACAACTGGCTCCTTCGTCTGTGCGCTGAACAATGTCTCAAACGTCCTGGATAAGCGATAATATCAACGGTCATCACATCCTGGCTGGCCTCTATCAATGGTTCAATCCTCTGGTGCCGATCAGCACATCCGGAAATCTCGTAAAAGCGATCAATCCAACGCTCATGGTGCGAAAACACAATAAGATGACTCCTCAATTTGCAATCGTAAGTCTCTGGAATCACACCCTGGTCAGTCCTCGTCCACGATGAGCTCATGCTGATGCAACTCGAGCCGTAGCTCACTCTGCCCATGCAATCGCGGCAGCAAAACTATAACCAGTATCAATGAGGATAGATCATAGGAATGAATATAATACTGTGCAAGGAAATGTACATCCTAAGGTTTCTTAAGCGGAGTGGCGTGTCGTAAGTATGTCGCGGAACATACGTACGGTACGTCCCTCTACTCAAGCTACCTACTCTATCAACCAAGGGTCATCCTATACGACGAAAGTTCGGGTATAATACCCCCTCGACTAAGTCTAAGTTCCATAAGGTCAAGCCTAAGTTTCGTATATATATAAACGCCCTAGGCTACACATAGTCAAACTTAGACTCGAACCAAGGTCAACCTAGTGCTCTGATACCAACTTTGTCATGACCCGAAAGAGCACGTGACTGGCCCTTGAACCATATGAAGTCTATAGGACCCCATCTGATCCAAGTAAGCCAAAAGCCCAGAAATCTAAAACCATTTTAAGGAGTAAATAAGGAAAACTGGTTTTAAGAAGTAAAGAAATCATGTTTCGAAAATCAAAGTTTTTAAATAGCTAAGCCGAATATGCATTTTTAAAATGTGTAACCTTTCCTGAAAATTTCGGCAGAGTTTCCTTTGTAAAAACTGGCCCCGAACGGGGTACAACAAGAATAATATATATGAAATGATAAAAGGCATCCCCAAGCGGGAGCTACTCTTCGTCAATCGACGGTCACAACCACGCAAGCAATAATAATATACAACGCCAAAGGGCGAGGATCAAAACCCAAAAAGAAACTCAAACAGCCAGAAAACCGTAATACTACAAGCGCGACTCTAAGGTCGAAATAATACAAGTTTTGGTTGATGGAATTCTAGATACAATGAATAATACATGTACAATGGCGGTTCTGATACAAAAGAACCCACCTACCCAAGCAAGTCACCCATAAGGAAGCAGTGTGCAGAAATGCCGCTATGGAATCTGTACGGCAAAACCTGTAAGAACTGTGGCACAACGGGGGTGAGTTGCCAACTCATGAATAGAAAATATCTACAAGCAGAGATCGAATGTATGACCCATCCTAGGTCAATACGATCAGATATAAATAAACCTCAATATGAATAAGTCTGAAGCATGCTAAACTGGCAAGGTAATCTCTATGCATGAGTGTAGTGCGAAGTGCTCGTGCCAGTGCCTCAGGTAATAGCATATCATAAATGTGAGGTATGATCAATGTAATCAAATCTGCATGTACGTGGATCCCGTCCACTCGTCACCCAATGAAAATAACCATCATGCAAGTAAATATCATAAAGCATGTGTATGGGAATAATATGAGGATATAAACCATCTGTGTCCCTCGCGACACGTCAAAATCATAGAACCGGAGTGCCCAGCATCGACACTCGAAAACATCATGAAAACTGTGCCCAGCATCGGCACGTAAATCCTCATATATTGGGCTCCGTCAGTCCGGATCGGCCCACGGGCTCTGTCTGCGGTATCGGCCCTCGGCCCCGGCAGTACGCACATATCCATCTATCGACTCTGGTCAGTATCCTCCGGATAACCGCCAGGTCCAACCAATCACCGGTAGGTACTCGCCACCCTTCCAGGCTCATCGTCTACTCCACGAAAAACATTTCTTGCCCCGGGGAACCATACCGGGTCCACCATGTACCCGCAATCGGCCTCATCCGCCTCCTCGAATCGAGTTTCACATGTCGCTCTCAGCAGCGAGAAAACACATGGTGGACGCACTGAAATATCATATCAAGGGTAACCGGGTTTTAAAACAATTACATATTCTCCTTTTGAAACACCCACGGTTCCCAAAAACCAGAAATATCATGGAAACAACATATCTCAATGCGTATAATCAGAAAGCATGATGTACGCGACATGTAAAGAAATGTAAGCAACATACACTGAATGCAACAGTACTACAGTGTAGTGACATGGCAATTATCGATGATGAAGTGTGTGAGCCGGCAAACAAGTGTACGTGGAACATACGCATCATCGATAATGGTGCTGGTGTCCTAGCAGCATGACTGAAATATATCAACAATACAAGCGATGCAATGCAAATAGCATGAATATGAGGAATCGAATAATCAACGCAACAGTAAAGAACCTGCCTCAATAAATATATCATGCAATCTTGCCTTTTGAAATAAGACGAATCAGGGCTTTTGGTAAAATAAGGGCTACGGTTTTTTAAGAAAAGATGCGTCGCTTGAAAATATCCGTAGAATCCCTTTTTTCCTATCTTTAAAATATCCCCGATTCTTTAGTTTTGAAATAGGTATGACTCGGGTCAAGTCTAATGCCTACTATGCGAACTACGGACCCAACTATCAAGTCAATCGGGAGGGGCATGGAAACCACCTAAATCTGAGTCGATATACATATATATATATATATAGTCGGTGATCTCGCCTCAATAGTATCACGTACGATACAGTATATCATATAACATCCTCGAGTCATGAGTGCGGATCTAACATCAATATAAAGCTCGTACGGTAAATCGTCGTACGGCATCCCAATAGATGGGTACGGGTCAATATCACATTCATCTCGTCACATATCCGATATCACTACCATCATATCACATCTCAAATACGAACTCTGTCATATCGCCGAATCTCACGGCCTCAATCAAACCTCATCGACTCATCTCAATCCCATGTATCATCCTCAATCCCGTATATGAACACATAGTCCCATACCCATGTGTAGATATACACACCTCTATATGCGTACAGATAAATGAAAGAATGTATGCAAGTATATGTGTACGTGTATGTGTGAGTGCAACCACTACTCTAAGGTTCCGCACTATACTAAACCAATACATCCTTATCATCAATAATACCATTATTACCATCAATAATCCTAAACAACATATAATAAATATATGTGTATACGTATTCGTATACATCACCACGGACTGCGGGGGTGCTATACGCCATCCACCCGACTTCTCCCCGTAGATATAAATCTACTCACCTTGCTTCTCATGTGTCGGTGCCGATGTCGCCATCTTCATCTTCTTTGCCGCAACATAACGTAGGGTACCTATAAGTATATCACAACGCTAAAGCACATGAATATCACATCGAAAACCAAAATAGCACACGCTACTCGTATAGGTAAAAACCTATCGTCTCGCTTGTAAACACGTTCAATATCCACTTGTCGTTGACGTCCAAACGCCACCCGACAGAAACGAATCACTAAATACCAAAATCCATGCTAAAACAAGTCATAAATCATTCGCCAACTCAAACAAATCAACCCAGATTTTACCCTAACTGGAATCAGTCAAAACTAGACATACCCAGGGTCAAGACTAGAGGAAATAGAGCCATGCACAAAAATCGAGACAGTTCCCTCCTGCTCTGGCCGCAATTTGCGGCTAAAAGGAATTAATTGGCGGCCGTACTTTGGAGTTGGGGGCTAGGGTTTGGTGTGGTGGTTCCATGGTGCCTGCACATCTCACTGTCAACTCAGTTTTATTTTTTGGGTCTCGGGGTGATAGCAGATTCCTAAATACGATCACAGATTCACAGTTTTTCTCCGACATCGTCTCATAAATCCGTATTCTGGTTTCTCGTTCGGGTTTGGGTCCAATTTAACATCACACAAGGGGTTCTAAGGTCACAACAAGCCTCAATTTCACTTTGATTTCAGGTCTAACCCTAAACCCTAACTTGAATTCTCCAAAGTCCACAAAACGACACAATATCGATATGAAACTAGAATTGATGCACAAAGAAATTGAAATACTACTTAAGGGTGCATAAATTACCTCCTTTGGCAACTCAAGAAAATTCTTGAGTTGCTCAAAGTCCTCCAAATCCAATCTTGCTAGGTTCAATGTGTAGCTAGTGAGCTTAGGAGCAAGTTTTGTGAAGTGGGAATGGGGTTTTGGTGAGGAAAATGAAAGGGATCTATGAAGTGAAGGGGAGGGAGATGAGGGAGCAGGAGCAGGAGCAGCAGCAGCTCCATGAGAGGGGAGAGAGAAATGGGTGTGAGGAAATGATGGGTATGGTTCAAAAAGTGGGGGTTGACCTAGTCTCTCTCTCTCTCTCTCTCATCATCATCATCATACTTTTTCTTTCTTTTCTTTTCTTTTCTTTTCCTTCTCAATCCAATAGTCAACCCAAATGAACAACCATGGCCATAGAAATGTAACACAAGTGTAACAAGTGTGGAAAATGATGTGTGCACATTTTTGCACAAAAATGCCGAAAATCCGATTAGCGATTTTTAATCGCGATTAGCACTATATTAGCATATAACTAATCTTAAAAACTTTAAAATGGCATAATTCCATAAATACCCTATTTTAGAATTTTCCATAATTTTTCCCCATTTATTTGTATTTAATTATACCCGAATATTAAAAATATTCATAAAATAATATTAAATTATAAAAATTCCCAAAAATAATATTTTATTATTTTGAAACGTTACAATTCGTCATGAACCACACCTGGTTATTGACGATAGCCTTTTACTACAAGTCTAGATTTGAAAGTCTCAACTTTTCCATTTACACCAAGAATCTTCCATGATCCAATTGCTCCAGATGGGTCTTACCCCTTCAAGTGCAACATTCAAAGTCATACTTTGTTGGTGTACATAGATTCTATCTCTGATTGCATAGCATCTAGCCTTTTCACAGAGTCCCCACTCGTGATGGCCTGCGTGAACCTGGTTGGGCCATCATCTACCATGATGCAATCCTCGCTCCCACCGTCACCGAGGAAACCATAGTATCTCTCAGGTGGAGGAGGAACCCTACCAGATTCGCGGAGAGGCTGGGCTTTGTTGGAGACTATCGAATCCTTTGGTTTTGTCGAATCATCAGCTGTTAGTTTGTCCAGCTGGAACTCTTCTAGTTCTATCTCATGACCACTAATTTCTTCACAAGAAATTTCCTTTTCTAAAAAGGTGGCCTGCTGAGAAACAAAACACATTTTCGCTCCTCAGTGTGGCAGAAGATATTCCCTCAAAAATATTTGGGATATCAAATAAACTTACAGAACTGACCTTGCCTCGAGCTTGTCCGGAATTTGCTTTTCAACATAGGCCGGACATCCCCATATCTTAACTCGTTTAAGACATGGTCTCTTCCCATACCATATCTCATATGGAGTGGTAGGCACTGATTTGGATGGAACCCACTTCAATAGGTATGCAACTTCTCAAGTGCATAACTCCAAAAGGAAACAGGTAACTCAACAATACTCATCATAGAGCGCACCATATCTCATAGGGTGCGATACCTCCGTCTCGATACACCGTTGTGCTGTGGTGTACTCGAAGGAGTAAGCTGAGAGAGAATATCATTCTCCTTTTAGAAACTCCAGGAACTCCATGCACAAGTATTCGCCTCCTCGATCACATCGAAGGACTTAATACTTCTACCCGTCTGGTTCTTAACTTCAAGCTTACATTCCTTGAATTTCTCAAAAGTTTCAGACTTGTGTTTCAACAGGAACATATGTCTGAATCTTGAGAGATGATCAGTGAATATAATGAAGTACAAAGAACCAACCTTGGTATTTGTAGACATAGGACCGTATACATCATCATGTATCCATCCCAAGAGTTCAGTAACTCTTTCTCTGTTTCCAGTAAATGGAGTGTTGGTCATTTTACTTTTGAGACAAGACTGGCAAGTATCATAAGATGAAAATTTGAACAGATTCAAATATTCATCGTTATATAACTTAGCTGGTCGTGTCGCATTGATATGACCTAGTTTACAATACCACAAGAAGGATTCGTTCATTTCTGAACTACTCCTCTTGTGTGTGTTCTATATATTTTGAACTGTGGTTTGATTTAGAACGTATATGCCATTACATAACGTGCCTGATCCAATCAACTCTTGATTAAGGAAAATGCTCACAACATTATCCATCAATACAAAATTATATCCTTATTTAACTTATTAAAGAAACCGATGTAATGTTGTATATCAGGTTCGGTATGTAATAACATTCGTTCAGAATTAATGTATTTACCATTTGGTAATACAAGGTGATATCTGTCAACTGACTTGGCTGCAACAATTGCACCATTCTCTAACACTTAGAGATATATCACCCAATCTCAGTTCTCTACCTTTCATTAGCCCATGTAACTCTTACATATGTAGGATCCTGTTCCGGTATCTCATACATAGGACGTAGAGGATACTGAGAAACAACTCTTGGTAATAAACACACCCGAAGAATATGCATCAACATGTTCATTCTTCGTTTGGGTTGCGTGGAAATCCTGATATTCCCCTATTTCCTACTCAGCCTTATAACAATTATAAGAAAGAACGGAACCAAAGTTCCACAGCTTAGTATAATAAGCAGGTTCGGTCAAAGCATCCATATTATTATCTTGATTAAGGAGTGACATGGTCGCTACCAGGAGAGAGAGAGAGAAGAAAACACTCTGCTTATGCTCTTGCAAGATCAGATTGGTTTTTATTTTATCTAATCAGGATGGTTCCTACTGTTTTTATCAAATCTTCCTTCAAACCCTAAAAGGTAAGAATAGCCGGGATTAATTACACCCTACAAGTTTGCCAATCTTTCGGCCAGGCTAGTGTCGGTACTTTGAGGGAGGTTCCCCGTGCTTTCGCACGGACCTAATTAAAATAAACCTCGTTTTCCCAGGGGGCGTAACCCCGTTAACACCTTTCTAGACACCTACTTGATCGGCTAATTGTAATGTGTAAAACTTGTTAGTTATATGTATGCCCTATAGGCCATTACTGTACATAGGATGTATATTGTAGTGGATGCTGGGACATATATAGGGAGGACTTTCTTGCTCGACATGATAGTATGCTATCCGGTTACTCTTTACCTTAACGTGTATACTGATTGTCTCTCTGTTACATGTTGGTAAAGCCCTTAGGATGTGTACTTGACTGCCTGGACTATGATGCGGATCATACTAGTGGGGACATGGTAGTCCATAAGTACATCCTTCAAGGTCCCTAGTCGTGGGTATATCGAGACGGGGCATCGATATACCAGAGTAGACTAGCGTATACCTTCTCGACCCATACAGATGGGCGATGGATGATCCCATATCCATTGGTGTTTGACATCAGAGATGATATACGGGTGCTCAGTGGAGACTGGGTACACTGGACGGACTCGCCGAGAACTCCCAGATGGCATTATACCTTACGTCATATGGCAGTTCTCTGGTGACACTGGTATAGAGTAGTCTGTTGACCCGAGATCGTCATAGAGTCTTGTGTGGTTCCCACTGTGCTTTGATTTCCACCTTACCACGTCCAAGAGGGCGTGCAAAACGGTGGTTTTTGGGTACAGTCCCGAGTCACATGGAGGCAATGAGCGATAGGAGGGAATTCGTCTCTCCCGGTATAGGGAGTTGATGTTGCGCTGTGTTCGATTCGCTATAACCGGAAATCCCTGGCCAGGGTTGCTGAGATATACTGGTAAGTGTTACCAGTAGTTTCTCAAACTGTTATAGACCTCATATCGACACGACTTATCGAGCTATTGGGGTCTGACGTTTACCACCCCTAGGCGAGATATGCGACATATCAGACGAACAGACCGGACTGTACGGTAAGTGTTACTGGTTGGATTCACTGGAGTGTGAGCGGGCTTGCTCGTCGATCTTCTAATCGCTCAATACCCGGGTGGCCGTTACGTTTAGCAGACCGCTTGCGGCTTGTGGATGTTTGATATGATCATCATCTGCTACCGGCGTATTGACGAGTCTTTAGAGTCCTACACAGAGGTTTCCTGGCTCAAGAGAAACGAAATAGGAGCGCATATGAGATATGTGCGGGACCGAGAATAATGCGTGTATGTGATACAGTATTTCATTCTCGCGACGAATGTATCGAATGGTTGTATGCGATATAACCTAGTTATCGAATCAAGGATTGATTCGATAAGCCGATACATTGAATATTAGTCGGTTATATGCGATATGACCGGATCGTTAAATCAAGTGTTGATTTAATGATTTAATGTATAATTATATATATGATATATTACTTTACATTAACTAGTATTGGTTCACTTTAAATGGATTTTCTCACTTGAAGTTCACAAGTTGTATATGTGATATACTTTTGTGCACTTGGATGTATCATGTTTGATGATACATGTTTACTTGAGTTTGTGTAAAGATTGAACCATGGTTATTTAAATGGTTAGGGTTTTGATTTTCATATCCATTTATTTATTTATTTATCCTTTTTGGAAAATGATAAGCATAAAGAGAAAATGGTGACTTTCTTTGTTTGTATATTGAAGCTTCATGAAGCTTTGACTAAGTGACCATTTTGTCTCATGCTTAACCCTAACCATTCCACCTAACCCTAGTTTAATCTCTACACTTGACCATGGTTGGATTATGATAAGTATTCATTTTATTTTCTATTTTGATAATAACTTATCATAATTCTATCTTCATCTTCTTCTTCTTCTTCACAGGAAGAAGCTTGCCACCAACAATGGCAAAGTGAGAAAAAGAGTGAGAAATCCAATTTTAAAGTGAACCCACTTCCTATTTATTCATCCTCTACCTCTTGCCAAGTAGTATAGGGTGTTTCCTTCACAAGTTTTCATGGCTTGGTGAAGGTGGAGCTTGATCTAGTGATGCATCGACGTAGATCATCTTCGGCATCGTCGTCGATGACCTAGCCCGCTTCTTCTCCGATGAAGCCGATGCAAGAGTCATGGATTCGATTTGGACAGCGAGGAGACATCATCACGGAGCTTTGGAGGTGGAGAACAGGATCTACAAAGGTTGTATTTCTGTTACACTTTAGTTAAATTGTTAACTAGTTGCATCTTTCGCCTAAACTTCTAGCCAACGATCCGTATTAGGGTTTCTCGGCACCCCTAATTTTTGAAATTGGCATGGTTGATGCCTTGTGAGACCTCACTAGAGTGCCTAGGAACCCTACAGTGGTATCAGAGCCTAGCTAGAGCCTTAGGCGATGCGTAGACGAAGTTTGAAACCCGAACGAACCCGAAACCCTAACCCGATAATGCTCTCTGGACATTTTTCAAATTTGAGGATTTTTGTCAATTAAAAATATGCAGAAAAATCAGCAGGGAATCTTAAGAATTACTGTGCAACACGTGCCCATGATTCCTCCAAAGTCCGGCGGAACCGCGGCAGAAGCCCGGCTTATGCGGCGGTTCCGCGGCCGTATGATGACGTCATCCTTCCCTGTTTGCATAGTAACTCCTATTTTATTATGCTGAGTTTTCTGGCAATTTTTAATTTGACTTGAGAGTTGAGTATTTTGGGGTTGTTTTGGGGATTCGATGATTCGATCGGATTATCAAACTCTGTCTATGTGTTTTCCGGATAATTTTTGAATATGTTAAAAAGTTCGACCGGATATAAATACCCAATCTTTCCCCTATCGGGAAATTTCCAATTGTTGGACTTTTCCGTAGTTTAATGACGTTCTAAGTAGTGCAAGTAATGCAATGGACCCTCTAGAAGACAACAAACCTTAACTCGATTATGTGACCGTCTTGAACGGCCTTTTGAACCTTCGGGTTTGGGGCAGTACGGCGTGCCACATGTGAGGCGTTGGCTTGACCCTTCTACGGCTGGACCGTTGGTACTGAGGCACGAACTGAATGTTGTTAGACTTATTTCATGTGTTGATCTGTTTCGGGAAAACTTGGGTGTTCGATTGTTCAATCGAAAATTTAACATTTTCTATTTATCTGGAATGTGATACAATAATTGGAATTCACAAGAAGTTATGAGATAACTGAATGAATGTTATAAACATAGCAGTTTAGTCTCACTTGATCGGTTGCCAAATATTTTGATGCGATCAAAAGTCCGTCGCAATCACGTAGCGTACGCGGATACTCGCCGGGTAAACTTAATAGACAGCCTCGCTCCATAGCCTCGACCAAGTGACTGTAGGAGAACCCAGTCGCCGAAAGCATCCGTTCGGGTGCTTACGGCAGCGGTGTTCCGCCTTGGTGCACTTCGTTGACGGTATCAGGGGTGCGGCTGCCTAGTAAAGTTTGCGACGAGCATTCGATCAGGATGTCGAGAATCTTGTTGAATTACCCGACTTGATATTGAAAAGTTTTTTCGATAATGAGACTAAAATGCAGGGTTTATAATTGTTAGGCATGCGATGTCTAAGGAGTTCATTTGATTAGGCATGCGATGTCTATGCAGGTTGCGGATTCCAACTGTTGTAGTTTTACGCTTTCTTTTCTGTGACCGTAAGTGTAATATGTGATTTCGCCGATTTCGTTGCTATATGTCAACGACAATTGGGATGCGCATATTTACTTACGTTGATGACATGTGATGTTATGTGATGCTGGATATGTTATATTGGATCGTCGTGTTTGAATAGCGGGGGTTTTATGTGAGATGAGTGTTTTTCATTTTCATTCATGTAAAACTTGTATGTAATATTTTTTTTTATTGGGGCACTTTCAGGTTGCGGAAGTTGTCACCTTTTGTATATTATTTACTTTTCCGCACTAGGATAGACCCAAGGAGGAGAGCACAAGTAACCGGGTTCTGGAGTCCAGTGGGAGACCAACTCGAGGAGTCGAGTCCGGGTCTCCTAACTCTAGAATTGGTAGGGTTGCTTGCCGCTCTCGTAGGGGTCTAGGGGTGTGGGTTTGGCTATTCATCGCGACCGTGGAATCCGTGTTTTATACTGGCTCGTATTGAAAACACGGACGTCCTAGAATATCCAATATTTCATATGTTTCTTCTGCTGCGATATCTGTGATGTGATCATGTGATGTTCTGTGATGGATACAGTATATAGTATATATGATATATTATATAGACGTTACTTATGTTTTACACCCGCGATAGCCCTGCCCCGCTCTGTCGTTAGTTACCTAACCTAACGGTGCACGAGGGGACATCGAGGCGAATGCGGATGGCATAAGTGTACGTCGTATTTATCTGTGATGTTTAGGTACTTAAATGATGGGACTTCATTAATGTGATTAATGAAATAAAAGAAACCTAAGATGTTGTAGAATCGAATTTCAAAATAAAACAGGTAGCTACAGTTCTTGCTTTGCACAGCGGTATATATGATATATCCTGCACCTTATTCGATAAGGAAAGGACCGAGATCCCTTCACCGGGAGTGACTCCTTTAGCAATAACTGGCAGATGCTACACTCTCGGTTTGTCTTTTGATTGCTTTTAAGAGTTTTTGCTTTGCACAGTGATATATATGATATATCTCGCACCTCATTCGACGAGGAAAGGACCGACGATCCCTTCACCGGGAGTGACTCCTTTAGCAAAACTAGAAAAGCCTCAAAAACACTCCATTTCAAAATTCATTCGATCCTACAATGATATCAAGTTCATTATGCAATAGGTTTTCAGAAAAACCTGTCGTAGCCCTCCGTCATTTCAGATAAGTAGTAGTTAGTATTCGTGCTACGTTTGTTGGCCTGCGTCAAGGCGTAGTGTGCGGTAGCTAACTAGTATTTATCTGCTTGTGCATATGATGCAGATTGGATTAGGGTAGTCGTGCGACTTTGTTGGCCTGCGTCAAGGGTCGTGCGGGTGGGTTTAATTCAATCAGGAAATGACGGGTTGAACTTGACTAGCGCACTATGGTTTGTTTGCCTGCGTCAAGGTCATAGGACGCTAGGGGCAAAATATTACCGGGAATTTCAAGTGTTGAAATTTGCAATGAGATTGCATACCTTCTATGAGATAGTTGGATCCCGATACCCGCTGCGAGTAATTGTTACTCCTGGGAGAGTTTTACACATTACAATTAGCCGATCAAGTAGGTGTCTAGAAAGGTGTTAACGGTGTTACGCCTCTGGGAAAACGAGGTTTACCGTAATTAGGTTTGTGCGAAAGCACGGGGGACCTCCCTCAAAGTACCGACACTGGCCTGGCTGAAAGATTGGAGAACTTGTAGCGTGTAATTAATCCCGGCTAGTCTTTCCTTTTAGGGTTTGAAGGAAGATTTGATAAAAAGCAGTGGGAGCCATCCTGATTAGATAAAATAATAACCAATCTATTCTTGCAAGAGCACACGCTGAGTGTTTTCTTCTCTCTCTCCTCGTAGCGACCATATCACGCCTTAATCAAGATAATAATACGGATTATTGACCGAACCCGGTTGTTATATGTTAGTTATATGTATGCCCTAGAGGCCATTACTGTACATAGGATGTATATTGTAGTGGATGCTGGGACATATATAGGGAGGACTTTCTTGCTCGACATGATAGTATGCTATCTGGTTCCTCTTTACCTTAACGTGTACATTGATTGTCTCTCTGTTACATGTTGGTAAAGCCCTTAGGATGTGTACTTGACTACCTGGACTATGATGCGGATCATACTAGTGGGGACATGGTAGTCCATAGGTACATCCTTGAAAGTCCCTAGTCGTGGGTGTATCGAGACGGGGCATCGATATACCAGAGTAGACTAGCGTATACCTTCTCGACCCATACAGATGGGCGATGGATGATCCCATATCCACTGGTGTTTGACATCGGAGATGATATACGGGTGCTCAGTGGAGACTGGGTACACTGGACGGACTCGCCGAGAACTCCCAGATGGTATTATACCTCACGTCAGATGGCAGTTCTCTGGTGACACTGGTACAGAGTAGTCTGTTGACCCGAGATCGTCATAGAGTCTTGTGTGGTTCCCACTGTGCTTTGATTTCCACCTTACCACGTCCAAGAGGGCATGCAAAACGGTAGTTTTTGGGTACAGTCCCGAATCACATGGAGGCAATGAGCGATAGGAGGGGATTCGTCTCTCCCGGTATAGGGAGTTGATGTTGCGCTGTGTTCGATTGGCTATAACAGGAAATCCCTGGCCAGGGTTGCTGAGATTTACTGGTAAGTGTTACCAGTAGTTTCTCGAATTGTTATAGACCTCATATCGACACGACTTATCGAGCTATTGGGGTCTGACGTTTACCACCCCTAGGCAAGATATGCGACATATCAGACGGACAGACCGGACTGTACGGTAAGTGTTATTGGTTGGATTCACTGGAGTTTGAGCGGGCTTGCTCGTCGATCTTCTGATATCTCAATACCCGGGTGGCCGTTACGTTTAGCAGACCGCTTGCGGCTTGCGGGTGTTTGATATGATCATCACCTGCTGCCGGCGTATTGACGAGTCTTTAGAGTCCTACACAGAGGTTTCCTGGCTCAAGCGAAACGAAATAGGAGCGCATATGAGATATGTGCGGGACCGAGAATAATGCTTGTATGTGATACCGTATTCTATTCTCGCGATGAATGTATCGAATGGTTGTATGCGATATAACCTAGTTATCGAATCAAGGATTGATTCGATAAGCCGATACATTGGATACTAGTCGGTTATATGCGATATGACCGGATCGTTAAATCAATTGTTGATTTAATGATTTAATGTATAATTATATATTTGATATATTACTTTGCATTAACTAGTATTGGTTCACTTTATATGGATTTTCTCACTTGAATGTACAAGTTGTATATGTGATATACTTTTTGTGCAAATGTTTGTATCATGTTTGATGATACATGTTAATTTGGTTAAGTGTAAAGATTAAACCATGGTTAAATTGATGATTAGGGTTTTCTTTTTCTTAATCATTTATTTATTTATTTATTTGGAAAAGATTAGAAATGAAATGGTTGCAAGTTTTGTCTCTTTCTTTGAAACTTCATGAAGCTTTGACTTTGTGACCATTTTGTCTCATGCTTAACCCTAACCCTTGCAATTAACCATGGTCTATTCTCTACACCTAATCATAGTTATTATTATGATAAGTATCCTTTTTCTTTTCTTTTTAATTAACTATCATAATAATTCTTTCTTCATCTTCATCTTCTTCTTCCATGAAGAAGCTTGACTTCATCAATGGTCGATTGATGAAACAAGTGAGAAATCCAATTCTAAAGTCTACCCACTTCCTATTTCTTCATCCTCTACTTCTTGCCAAGTAGTAGAGTGTGTTTCCTTCACAATTTTTCATGGCTTGGTGAAGGTGGAGCTTGATCTAGTGATGCTTCGACGTAGATCATCTTCGGCACGTCGTCGATGACCTAGCCCGCTTCTTCTCCGATGAAGCCGACGCAAGAGCCCGGATTTCGATTTGGACAGCGAGGATACTTCGTTGCGGAGCTATGGAGGTGGAGAACCGGATCTACAAAGGTTGTATTTCTGTATTCTTATAGTTAAGTGTTAACTAGTTTAATGTTTCGCCTAGATTTCTAGCCAACGATCCGTAGTCGGGTTTCTCGGCACCTAGATTTTTTGAAATTGGCATGGTTGATGCCTTGTGAGACCTCTTGAGAGTGCCTAGGAACCCTACAGTGGTATCAGAGCCTAGCTAGAGCCTTAGGCGATGCGTAGACGGAGTTAGAAGTCTGATCGACCCGAAACCCCGACTTTAAAATGCTCTCTGGACATTTTTGTAAAATGTGGATTTTTGCAAATTAAAAATATGCAGAAAAATCATCAGGTAAATCTAAGAATTACGATGCAAAAATTACCTAATGATCTTTCTAAAGTGCGGCGGAACCGCGGCATTAGTGTGCTAATGCGGCCCTTCCGCGGCCCTTTTGTCTTATCTGCCATTGAATTTTGCATAGTAACTCCTATTTTTCAGTGCTGGTTTTCCTGGGAATTTTTAATCTGAAATAAAGAGTTGAGTATTTTGGGTTGTATTGGGAGTTCATACATTCGATCGGATTGTCAAACTTTGTCTATGTGTCGTTCCGGATAATTTTTTTTGAATATGTTAAAAAGTTCGACCGGATATAAATACCCAATTTTTCCCCTGTCGGGAAATTTCCAAGTGTTGGATATTTCTGTAGTTTAATCACGTTCTAAGTAGTGCAAGTAACACGATGGTCCCTCTAGAAGACAACAAACCTTAACTCGATTATGTGACCGTCTTGAACTACCCTTTGAACTTTCGGGTTTGGGGCAGTACGGCGTGCCACATGTGAGGCGTTGGTTTGACCCTTCTACGGCTGGACCGTTGGTACTGAGGCACGAACTGAATGTTTTTAGACTTGTATCATGTGTTGATCTGTATCGGGAAAACTTGGGTGTTCGATTGTTCGATCGGAAAGTTTGACATTTTCTATTTATCCGGAATGGGATACAATAATTGGAATTCACAAGAAGTTATGAGATAACTGAATGAATGTTATAAACGTAGCAGTTTAGTCTCACTTGATCGGTTACCACGGAATTTTGATGTGATCAAAAGTTCGTCGCGATCACGTAGCGTACGCGGATATTCGCCGGTAAACTTAATAGACAGCTACACCCCATAGCCCCGACCAAGTGACTGTAGGAGAACCCCGTCGCCGAAAGCATCCGTTCGGGTGCTCGCGGTAGCGGTGTTCCGCCTTGGTGCACTTCGTCGACGGCATCGGGGGTGTAGCCGCCTACTAAAGTTTGCGACGAGCATTCGATCAGGTTGTCGGGAATCTTGTTGAATTGCCCGACTTGATATTGAAAAGAGTTTTCGATAATGAGACTAAAATGCGGGGTTTATAATTGTTAGGCATGCGATGTCTAAGTAATTCATTTGATTAGGCATGCGATGTCTATGCAGGTTGCGGATTCCAACTGTTGTAGTTTTACACTTTCTTTTCTGTGACCGTAAGTGTAATATGTGATATCGCCGGTTTCGTTGCTATATGTCAACGACAATTGGGATGGACATATTTACTTACGTTGATGACATGTGATGTTATGTGTTGCTGGATATGTTATATTGGATTGTCGTGTTTGAATAGCCGGGGGTTTTTATGTGAGATGAGTGTTTTTCATTTTCATTCATGTAAAAACTTGTATGTAATATTCTTTTATTGGGGCACTTCCAGGTTGCGGAAGTTGTCACCCGTTGTATATTATTTACTTTTCCGCACTAGGATAGACCCAAGGAGGGGAGCACAAGTAACCGGGTTCTGGAGTCCAGTGGGAGACCAACTCGAGGAGTTGAGTCCGGGTCTCCTAACTCTAGAATTGGTAGGGTTGCTTGCCGCTCTCGTAGGGGTCTAGGGGTGTGGGTTTGGCTATTCATCACGACCGTGGAATCCGTGTTTTATACTGGCTCGTATTCAAAACACGGACGTCCTAGTATATCCAATATTTCATATGATTCTTCTGCTGCGATATCTGTGATGTGATCATGTGATGTTCTGTGATAGATACAGTATATAGTATATATGATATATTATATAGACGTTACTTATGTTTTACACCCGTGCTAGCCCTGCCCCGCTCTGCCGTTAGTTACCTAACCTAACGGTGCACGAGGGGACATCGAGGCGAATGCGGATGGCATAAGTGTACGTCGTATTTATCTGTGATGTTTAGGTACTTAAATGATGGGACTTCATTAATGTGATTAATGAAATAAAAGAAACCTAAGATGTTGTAGAATCGAATTTCAAAATAAAACAGGTAGCTACAGTTCTTGCTTTGCACAGCGGTATATGTGATATATCCTGCACCTTATTCGATGAGGAAAGGACCGAGATTCCTTCACCGGGAGTGACTCCTTTAGCAATGACTGGCAGATGCTACACATTCGGTTTGTCTTATGATTGCTTTTAAGTGTTTTTGCTTTGCACAGTGATATATATGATATATCCCGCACCTCATTCGACGAGGAAAGGACCGACGATCCCCTCACCGGGAGTGACTCCTTTAGCAAAACTAGAAAAGCCTCAAAAGCACTCCATTTAAAAATCATTTGATTTTACAACGATATCAAGTTCATTACGCAATAGGTTTTCAGAAAAACCTGTCGTAGCCCTCCGTCATTTCAGATAAGTCCTGTTTAGTATTCGTGATGCGTTTGTTGACCTTGTCAAGGCGCAGTGTGCGGTAGCTAACCAGTATTTATCTGCTTATGCATATGATGCAGATTGGGTTAGGGTAGTCGTGCGGCCTTGTTGACCTTGTCAAGGGTCGTGCGGGTGGGTTTGATTCAATCAAGAAATGACGGGTTGAACTTGACTTGCGGTCTATGGTTTGTTGACCTTGTCAAGGTCATAGATCGTTCGGGGCAAAATATTATCGGGAATTTCAAGTGTTGAAATTTGCAATGAGATTGCATACCTTCTATGAGATAGTTGGATCCCGATACCCGCTGCGAGTAAGAGTTACTCCTGGGAGAATTTTACACATTACAATTAGCCGATCAAGTAGGTGTCTAGAAAGGTGTCAACGGGGTTACGCCTCTGGGAAAACGAGGTTTACATTAATTAGGTTCGTGCGAAAGCACGGGGGACCTCCCTCAAAGTACCGACACTGGCCTGGCTGAAAGATTGGCGAACCTGTAGTGTGTAATTAATCCCGGCTAGTCTTTCCTTTTAGGGTTTGAAGGAAGATTTGATAAAAAGCAGTGGGAGCCATCCTGATTAGATAAAATAATAACCAATCTATTCTTGACAGAGCGCACGCTGAGTGTTTTCTTCTCTCTCTCCTGGTAGAGACCATATCACGCCTTAATCAAGATAATAATACGGATTATTGACCGAACCCGCTTGTTATACTGAGCTGGGGAACGTTGGTCCCGCTCCCACTTATAAATGTTATAAGACAGAGCAGGAAATTGGGGAATACCAGATTTCCCGTGCCGCCCAAACGAAGAGAGTGCATGCTGATGCATCATCTTCGGGTATGTTCATTATACAGAACTGTTTCTCAGTATCCTCCGCATCCTTGGTATATGATACCGGATCAGGATCCCAGATATGTAATCTGTTACATAGGGCTACAAAAAGGTAGAAAAACTGAGAAACGGTGATAAGTTTCATGAGACAGAAAACGGGGCAAGAGTTGCAGCCAAGTCTGTTGGTCAATGTCACCCTGTATTACCAGAATACATTGATTCTGAACGTATGTTATTAGATACCGAACCTGATATACAAAATCATATCACTCTCTTTATTAGTAAAGAAATGATAAAATTTTGTATTGTTGGATAATGTTTTGAACATTTCCTATATCAAAAGTTGATCGGCTCAGGCACGTTATCTAAAAGCATTGATGTTCTAAATCAAACTACAGTTCTTAGTATACTGAACACACACAAGAGGAAGAGTTCAGAAATGAACGAATTCTTCTTGAGGTATTGTAGACTAGGTCATATCAATGCGACCCGACTAGCTGGAGTTACATGTAGATGCATATTCAAATCAGTTTGAATTTACATCTTGTGAAACTCGCCAGTCATGTCACAAAGATAAGATGACCTCAGCCCTGTTTATTGGAAACAGAGAAAGAGTTAGTGAACTCTTGGGATGATACATGTTGATGTATGTGGGTCCCCTGTCTACACATGCCAAGACCGGTTCTTTGTACTTCATTACATTCTCTGATAATCTTTCGAGATTCAGACCTATGTTCCTGTTGAAACACAAGTCCGAACCTTTTGAGATATTCGCGGAATATAAGTTAGAAGTAGAGAACCAAAATACGGGTATAAGTATTACGTCCTTTGATGTGATCGAGGAGGAGAATACTTGAGCACGGAAATCCAGGACTATTCTAAAGGAGAATGAAATTCTCTCTCAGCATTACTCCTCTGTATACACCATAGCACGATGGTATATCGGGGCGGAGCAATCACGCCCTATATGATAAGGTGTGCTCTATGATGAGTACTACTGAGTAACCTATTTCCTTTTGGGAGTTATGCACTTATGAAGCTGCATACCTATTGAATAGGGTTTAAATCAAATCAGTTGCCTACCACTTCATATGTGATATGGAACAGGAAGAGCCCATATCTTAAGTTGGTTAAGATTTGGGGCTGTCCGGCCTATGTCTAAAAGCAAAATCCGGACAAGCTCGAGGCAAATACTGTTATGTAGAACTGGAAATGTTCCAGCTATACAAACTGCAGCAGATGATTTGATAGAACCAAAGGATTCAGTAGATTCCAACGAACCTCGGCCTCTCCGCCGATCTAGTAGGGTTCCTCACCCACCTGAGAGTTACTTCGGTTTCTCTATGACAGTGGGAGCGAGGATTGCATCATGAGATGATGACCCAACTAGTTTCGAGCTGGCCATCAGGAGTGTGACTCTGTAAGAATGGCTGGATGCTTAGTGATCTGAGATGGAATCCATGTACACCAGCAAAGTATGGACTTTGGCTGCTATATCTGAAGGGTTAAATCCCCGTCAGGAGCAAGTATATCTTGAGAAGATTACTTGGTGTAGATGGAAAAGTTGAGACTTTCAAAGCTAGACTTGTTAAAGGTTTTCGTCATTGACCAGGCGTGGATAATGATCAAACCTTTTCCAGTACCTATGCTTAAGTCCATCCAGATACTACTTGCCACGGCTACATACCATGACTACGATATCTGGTGGTTGGGTGTCATGACAGCTCTTCTAAAATGATGATTTAGAAGAGAGCGTCTATAAGTACACAGCCAGAGGGCCTCATAAACAGTGGGAGCAGCGGAAACGAGTGCAAGATGCTTTATAGGATAAAGCAGGCATCGCGGAGATGGAACGTCTGTTTTGATGTGTTAGTCAAAGAGTTTGACTTCATCAAAATGGTAGATGAACCTTGTATAAACAAAAAGGTAGTAGGGAGTATGGTGGTGATCCTCGTAGAGTACGTGGATGACATACTCTTGATAAGAAAGGAGTTTCTTATGCTACGCTCGATCAATCTCCGTTTATCACAAAGATTCTCAGTATAGGATCAAAGTGATACCTACTAAATCCTGGATTTTGGATCTATGAGATAGATCTAATTGGATGTTAGGATACTCACTAGTTGTAGTGAGATGGTATCAATCGATCCTGGGGAGAATCACTGGAAAGGTTCCAGGGTGATAAAGACGACTGAATGTCAGTCACAGGCATTGTCTTTACCCTCAGTAAAGGGACGGTATGTTGGAAGAGTTCCAAGCTAGATACCGTGACATACTAGACGATAAAGGCTGGATACATCGCTACTCAAGATGCTACCAAAGAGGATGTTTGGGTGTATATTAGTTCATGAGATGAACTACGTTCCTACCATTGTGAGACAATGGAGTTGTGGCTTATGCCAAGGAACGCCGGTCCCATCAGTGATCCAGACTTATTCTAAGGCAGTATCACCTGATCATGGAGATGGTTGATCTCTAGGGTGATCGAGGCAAGGAGAGCAGACTTAGAGGATAACGCAGCGGATCCACTCACGAAGGCCTATTCCCAGAGAGAGACTTTCATGGGATGGTTGAGTATGAGATACTACGACCACTGCTACAGATGGCCCTAGTGCAAGTGGGAGATTGTTAGTTATATGTATGCCCTAGAGGCCATTACTGTACATAGGATGTATATTGTAGTGGATGCTGGGACATATATAGGGAGGACTTTCTTGCTCGACATGATAGTATGCTATCTGGTTACTCTTTACCTTAACGTGTACATTGATTGTCTCTCTGTTACATGTTGGTAAAGCCCTTAGGATGTGTACTTGACTACCTGGACTATGATGCGGATCATACTAGTGGTGACATGGTAGTCCATAGGTACATCCTTGAAAGTCCCTAGTCGTGGGTGTATCGAGACGGGGCATCGATATACCAGAGTAGACTAGCGTATACCTTCTCGACCCATACAGATGGGCGATGGATGATCCCATATCCACTGGTGTTTGACATCGGAGATGATATACGGGTGCTCAGTGGAGACTGGGTACACTGGACGGACTCGCCGAGAACTCCCAGATGGTATTATACCTCACGTCAGATGGCAGTTCTCTGGTGACACTGGTACAGAGTAGTCTGTTGACCCGAGATCGTCATAGAGTCTTGTGTGGTTCCTACTGTGCTTTGATTTCCACCTTACCACGTCCAAGAGGGCGTGCAAAATGGTAGTTTTTGGGTACAGTCCCGAATCACATGGAGGCAATGAGCGATAGGAGGGGATTCGTCTCCCGGTATAGGGAGTTGATGTTGCGCTGTGTTCGATTGGCTATAACAGGAAATCCCTGGCCAGGGTTGCTGAGATTTACTGGTAAGTGTTATCAGTAGTTTCTCGAATTGTTATAGACCTCATATCGACACGACTTATCGAGCTATTGGGGTCTGACGTTTACCACCCCTAGGAAAGATATGCGACATATCAGACGGACGGACCGGACTGTACGGTAAGTGTTAGTATTCACTGGAGTTTGAGCGGGCTTGCTCGTCGATCTTCTGATCGCTCAATACCCGGGTGGCCGTTACGTTTAGCAGGCCGCTTGCGGCTTGCGGGTGTTTGATATGATCATCACCTGCTGCCGGCGTATTGACGAGTCTTTAGAGTCCTACACAGAGGTTTCCTGGCTCAAGCGAAACGAAATAGGAGCGCATATGAGATATGTGCGGGACCGAGAATAATGCGTGTATGTGATACCGTATTCTATTCTCGCGATGAATGTATCGAATGGTTGTATGCGATATAACCTAGTTATCGAATCAAGGATTGATTCGATAAGCCGATACATTGGATACTAGTCGGTTATATGCGATATGACCGGATCGTTAAATCAAGTGTTGATTTAATGATTTAATGTATAATTATATATTTGATATATTACTTTGCATTAACTAGTATTGGTTCACTTTATATGGATTTTCTCACTTGAATGTACAAGTTGTATATGTGATATACTTTTTGTGCAAATGTTTGTATCATGTTTGATGATACATGTTAACTTGGTTAAGTGTAAAGATTAAACCATGGTTAAATTGATGATTAGGGTTTTCTTTTTCTTAATCATTTATTTATTTATTTATTTGGAAAAGATTAGAAATTAAATGGTTGCAAGTTTTGTCTCTTTCTTTGAAGCTTCATGAAGCTTTGACTTTGTGACCATTTTGTCTCATGCTTAACCCTAATCCTTGCAATTAACCATGGTCTATTCTCTACACCTAATCATGGTTATTATTATGATAAGAATCCTTTTTCTTTTCTTTTTAATTAACTATCATAATAATTCTTTCTTCATCTTCATCTTCTTCTTCCATGAAGAAGCTTGACTTCATCAATGGTGGATTGATGAAACAAGTGAGAAATCCAATTCTAAAGTCTATCCACTTCCTATTTCTTCATCCTCTACCTCTTGCCAAGTAGTAGAGTGTGTTTCCTTCACAAGTTTTCATGGCTTGGTGAAGGTGGAGCTTGATCTAGTGATGCTTCGACGTAGATCATCTTCGGCACGTCGTCGATGACCTAGCCCGCTTCTTCTCCGATGAAACCGACGCAAGAGCCCGGATTTCGATTTGGACAGCGAGGATACTTCGTTGTGGAGCTATGGAGGTGGAGAACCGGATCTACAAAGGTTGTATTTCCGTATTCTTATAGTTAAGTGTTAACTAGTTTAATGTTTCGCCTAGATTTCTAGCCAACGATCCGTAGTCGGGTTTCTCGGCACCTAGATTTTTTGAAATTGGCATGGTTGATGCCTTGTGAGACCTCTTGAGAGTGCCTAGGAACCCTACATTATACTGAGCTGGGGAACGTTGGTCCCGCTCCAACTTATAATTGTTATAAGACAGAGCAGGAAATTGGGGATTACCAGAATTCCCGTGCCACCCAAACGAAGAGAGTGCATGCTGATGCATCATCTTCGGGTATGTTCATTACAAAGAACTGTTTCTCAGTATCCTCCGAATCCTAGATATATGATACCGGATCAGGATCCCAGATATGTAATTTGTTACATAGGGCTACAAAAGGGTAGAAAAACTGAGAACGGGTGATAAGTTTCATGAGACAGAAAACGGGGCAAGTGTTGCAGCCAAGTCTGTTGGTCACTGTCACCCTGTATTACCAGAATACATTGATTCTGAACAATTGTTATTAGATACCGAACCAGATATACAAAATCATATCAGTCTCTTTATTAGTAAAGAAATGATAAAATTTTGTATTGTTGGATAATGTTCTGAACATTTCCTATATCAAAAGTTGATCGGTTCAGGCACGTTATCTAAAAGCATTGATATTCTAAATCAAACTACAGTTCTAAGTATACGGAACACACACAAGAGGAAGAGTTCAGAAATGAACAATTCCTTCTTGAGGTATTATAGACTAGGTCACATCAATGCGACCCGACTGGCTGAAGTTACATATAGATGCATATTTAAAAGATTTTGAATTTGCATCTTATGAGACTTGCCAGTCATGTCACAAAGATTAGATGACCATAGCTCTGTTTATTGGAAACAGAGAAAGAGTTACTGAACTCTTGGGATGATACATGTTGATGTATGTAGGTCCCTAGTCAACACATGCCAAGACCGGTCCTTTATACTTCATTACATTCTCTGATATTCTCTCAAAATTCAGACATATGTTCCTGTTGAAACACAAGTCCGAATCTTTTGAGATATTCACAGAATATAAGTTAGAAGTAGAGAACCAAAATACGGGTATAAGTATTATGTCCGATGATGAGATCAGGGAGGAGAATACTTGAGCACGGAAATCCTGGACTATTCTAAAGGAGAATGAGATTCTCTCTCAGAATTACTCCTCCGTATACACCATAGCACGATGGTATATCGGGGCAGAGCAGAAACACCCTATATGATATGGTGTGCTCTATGATGAGTATTACTGAGTTACCTATTTCCTTTAGGGAGTTATGCACTTGAGAAGTTGCATACCTATTGAATAGGGTTCCAAGCAAATCAGTTGCCTACCAATTCATATGTGATATGGAAAGGGAAGAGCCCATATCTTAAGTTAGTTAAGATTTGGGGTTGTCCGACCTATGTCTAAAAGCAAAATCCGGACAAGCTCGAGGCAAGGTCTGTTATGTAGAACTGGAAATGTTCCAGCTATACAAAATGCAGATGATAATTTGACAGAACCAAAGGATTCAGTAGATTCCAACGAACCTCACCCTCTCCGCCGTTCTAGTAGGGTTCCTCACCCACCTGAGAGTTACTACGGTTTCTCTATGACAGTGGGAGCGAGGAATGCATCATAAGATGATGACCCAACTAGTTTCGAGCTGGCCATCAAGAGTGAAACTCTGTAAGAATGGCTGGATGCTTAGCGATCTGAGATGGAATCCTTATACACCAACAAAGTATGGACTTTAGTTGCTATATCTGAAGGGTTAAATCCCCATCAGGAGCAAGTATATCTTGAGAAGATTACTTGGTGTACATGGAAAAGTTGAGACTTTCAAAGCTAGACTTGTTAAAGGTCTTCGTCATCAACCAGGCGTGGATAATGGTGAAACCTTTTCAAGTAGCTATGCATAAGTCTATTCAGATTCTACTTGCCACGGCTACATACCATGACTACGATATCTGGCGGTTGGGTGCCATGACTCCTTTTCTAAATGATGTTTTAGAAGAGAACGTCTATAAGTACACAGCCAGAGGGCTTCGTAAACAAGTGGGAGCAACGGAAACATGTGCAAGATGTTTTATGTGATAAAGCAGGCATCACGGAGTTGGAACATCTGTTTTGATGTGTTAGTCAAAGAGTTTGACATCATCAAAATGGTAGATGAACCTTGTATATACAAAAAGGTAGTAGGGAGTATGGTGTTGATCCTCGTAGAGTACGTGGATGACATACTCTTGATAGGGAAGGAGTTTCCTATGCTACACTCGGTCAATCTCCGCTTATCACAAGGATTCTCCATATAGGATCAAAGTGATACCTCCTCCATCCTGAGTTTTCATCTATGAGATAGATGTTATTTGGGTGTTAGTATACTCACTAGCTGTAGTGACATGGTATCAATTGATCCTGGGGAGAATCACTGGAAAGGTTCCAGGGTGATAAGGACGACTGAATGTCAGTCGCAGGCATTGTCTTTACCCTCAGCGAAGGGACGGTATGTTGGAAGAGTTCCAAGCTAGATACCGTGACATACTAGACGATAAAGGCTGGATACATCGCTACTTAAGATGCTACCAAAGAGGCAGTTTGGGTGTATATTGGTTCATGAGATGAACTAGGTTCCTACCATTGTGTGACAATGGAAGTGTGGCTTTGGCCAAGGAACCCTGGTCCCATCAGTGACCCAGACGTATTCTAAGGCAGTATCACCTGATCATGGAGATGGTTGATCTCTAGGGTGATCGAGGTTAGGAGAGTAGACTCAGAGGACAACACGGCGGATCCACTCATGAAGGCCTATTCCCAGAGAGAGACTTTTATGGGATGGTTGAGTATGAGATACTACGACCACTGCTACAGATGGCCCTAGTGCAAGTGGGAGATTGTTAGTTATATGTATGCCCTAGAGGCCATTACTGTATATAGGATGTATATTGTAGTGGATGCTGGAACATATATAGGGAGGACTTTCTTGCTCGACATGATAGTATGCTATCCGGTTACTCTTTACCTTAACGTGTATATTGATTGTCTCTCTGTTACATGTTGGTAAAGCCCTTAGGATGTGTACTTGACTACATGGACTATGATGCGGATCATACTAGTGGGGACATGGTAGTCCATAAGTACATCCTTCAAGGTCCCTAGTCATGGGTATATCGAGACGGGGCATCGATATACCAGAGTAGACTAGCGTATACCTTCTCGACCCATATAGATGGGCGATGGATGATCCCATATCCATTGGTGTTTGACATCCTAGATGATATACGGGTGCTCAGTGGAGACTGGGTACACTGGACGGACTCTCCGAGAACTCCCAGATGGTATTATACCTTACGTCAGATGGCAGTTCTCTGGTGACACTGGTACAGAGTAGTCTGTTGACCCGAGATCGTCATAGAGTCTTGTGTGGTTCCCACTGTGCTTTGATTTCCACCTTACCACGTCCAAGAGGGCGTGCAAAATGGTGGTTTTTTGGGTACAGTCCCGAGTCACATGGAGGCAATGAGCGATAGGAGGGGATTCGTCTCTCCCGGTATAGGGAGTTGATGTTGCGCTGTGTTCGATTGGCTATAACCGGAAATCCCTGGCCAGGGTTGCTGAGATATACTGGTAAGTGTTACCATTAGTTTCTCGAACTGTTATAGACCTCATATCGACACGACTTATCGAGCTATTGGGGTCTGACGCTTACCACCCCTAGGCGAGATATGCGACATATCAGACAAACAGACCGGACTGTACGGTAAGTGTTACTGGTTGGATTCACTGGAGTGTGAGCGGGCTTGCTCGTCGATCTTCTGATCGCTCAATACCCGGGTGGCCGTTACGTTTAGCAGACCGCTTGCAGCTTGTGGATGTTTGATATGATCATCATCTGCTACCGGCGTATTGACGAGTCTTTAGAGTCCTACACAGAGGTTTCCTGGCTCAAGCGAAACGAAATAGGAGCGCATATGAGATATGTGCGGGACCGAGAATAATGCGTGTATGTGATACAGTATTTCATTCTCACGACAAATGTATCGAATGGTTGTATGCGATATAACCTAGTTATCGAATCAAGGATTGATTCGATAGGCCGATACATTGAATATTAGTCGGTTATATGCGATATGACCGGATCGTTAAATCAAGTATTGATTTAATGATTTAATGTATAATTATATATATGATATATTACTTTACATTAACTAGTATTGGTTCACTTTAAATGGATTTTCTCACTTGAAGTTCACAAGTTGTATATGTGATATACTTTTGTGCACTTGGATGTATCATGTTTGATGATACATGTTTACTTGAGTTTGTGTAAAGATTGAACCATGGTTATTTAAATGGTTAGGGTTTTGATTTTCATATCCATTTATTTATTTATTTATCCTTTTTGGAAAATGATAAGCATAAAGAGAAAATGGTGGCTTTCTTTGTTTGTATATTGAAACTTCATGAAGCTTTGACTAAGTGATCATTTTGTCTCATGCTTAACCCTAACCATTCCACCTAACCCTAGTTTAATCTCTACACTTGACCATGGTTGGATTATGATAAGTATTCATTTTATTTTCTATTTTGATAATAACTTATCATAATTCTATCTTCATCTTCTTCTTCTTCTTCACATGAAGAAGCTTGCCACCAACAATGGCAAAGTGAGAAAAAGAGTGAGAAATCCAATTCTAAAATGAACCCACTTCCTATTTCTTCATCCTCTACCTCTTGCCAAGTAGTATAGGGTGTTTCCTTCACAAGTTTTCATGGCTTGGTGAAGGTGGAGCTTGATCTAGTGATGCCTCGACGTAGATCATCTTCGGCATCGTCGTCGATGACCTAGCCCGCTTTTTCTCTGATGAAGCCGATGCAAGAGTCATGGATTCGATTTGGACAGCGAGGAGACATCTTCACGGAGCTTTGGAGGTGGAGAACAAGATCTACAAAGGTTGTATTTCCGTTACACTTTAGTTAAATTGTTAACTAGTGTAAGTCCATGCTACCTCTCCCGGTACTTTCGGGCATGCAGAATTTGATAAAAAATGATTTTCTTAGATGTGGTAACATGGACTTAAAACCCGGATCTTTGTTAAACATCTAACTAACAACCTAACTACGAGTTGCTAACTACTCGGTTAGGGGGTTATACCTTTCTATTTCTCGAACTCCTTCGTCTTTAAGCTCCGATTGTAGTCCGGATCGCCTTCACTCCGCCGTCTCCTTGCGCCGAAGATAGATCCACCTCGAAAGCTTCAACCTTTGGCTCCTTCTTCGGTCTTTGAAGAAACTAGTTCACTTGGTTTGCTAAACCTTGTGAACTAGAGTGAGTAGAGAAGAGTTTGTATGGGATTTTATCTTTGGTTCTTGATTCTCAACTCATGAGACAAGTGAACCATAGACTAAGAGAGGGAGAGCAAGAGGAAGGAGGTGAGAGCAAGAGTATGAGAGCTCAAGAACAAGAGAGAGAATCGTCAAGTGAGAATGAGCCTCTCTTTTGTCTCTCACCCTCTCATAATCCAAAACAATGATAACTCATCATATCAATCAAGTGTTATGTGATGGTTTAAGCAACCATAGCCATATCATTTCATGCACTCATTTTGCACAAAAGAGCAAGCAAGCAAAAGTCTTTGCCATGAAATGATAGCTATGGTTATCATGATGGTTAACTAGTCAAGCTTAGTCAACCGGTCAACAAGTCAACAAAAGTCAACAAGTCAACAACCATGTCACCATAATACTTAATTAATATAATAGTTAATCATATATCATATTCTCATTAGGGTTGAGCAAAAAGTCAATAGTCAACGGTCAACAACCCTAATGAGAATCCTCTGCCTCTGTCTCCCCGTCAACTGTGCATACACACCCGCATCCGCGTTCCGAGGAACACGAATACAAACTGGATAAATCCAATCCCAATATATACACTAGGATCTGGCTTAAACCAAAGCCCGCTAGTGTAAACTGTCCGGACACTGTACGTGCACAAGTGCACGGATGTGACCGAACCCTGTCGCAAAACCATGCGACCTGCCGCAAAACCATGCGACCTCTACTCTTTTGCCTAAAGGCGAATAGCTCTCTGTGTGGGACTCTAAAGACTCAGTACTACGCTGGCAATGGGTTTAACCACAGACCGCAAGCGGCACTAGCTGTGCGTAACGGTCCCCAGGTAGATGCCGACAAGAAGACTGGCGAGGTGAAACCCATCTGAACTCCTACTGAGCCTGAATGTGACAATCTCCGTACAGTCCGGTCTGTTCGTCTGATACGTCGCATGGCGGGCCTAGGGGGCGGTAAACGTCAGTCCCCTAATAGCGGTACAAGTCGTGTCGGAGTGAAGCCCAAAACACTCTGAGATAACACTGGAAGCCTACCAGTATATCTCGATTGCCCTGGCCAGGGACTACTCGTGTAATGGCTCTCCTAGACACAGCGCGATGTCAACCCCCAATACCGGGAGAGACGAATCCTGTCTAACCGTCACTGCCTCCAAGTGCTTCGGGAATGCACCCAACTACCACCTGTTTGCACGACTCCTTTGAGCCATGGTAGGGTAGTAATCAAAGTACAGTGGGAACACACTCGAGGCGAAGTGACAGTGTCAAGTCAGCGGACTAAGCTGTACTCATGTCACCTGGAAACTGATAACTGACGATAGGTATAATACCAACCGGTCAGTTCCCGACGAGTCCTGTCCAGTGTACTCGTAACCCAACGAGCACCCGCATACTATCTCTAGTACGACGTACTGACGGCTATGGGACAGACCGTCTCCCACTCTAGGATGAGAAGCGCATGCGCTAGTCTACTCCGGAGTATCGATGCCCTGTCTCGATAGTCCTGCGACTAGGGACCTGCATAAGGATATGCCTATAGATTACCCAGCCCCACTAGTGTGACTGCCATCACAACGCTGGTAATCAAGCAAAGATCCCAAGGGCTCTACTAATGTGTATAGGCGATATACTAAAATAAACACATGTACACATTGAAGTAGAAACAAACCAAGTAGCATACTACTATTTTGAGCAAGATTGTATATACAAGGTGAATATCCCAAGCTTCCATTAAGTAATATACAAACTAGTATGATACACTAATGGCCTCTAGGGCATATACACTAACAATCTCCCACTTGCACTAAGGCCATGTACTGGCGTATCGAAGACCTATCATCTCGATCAGCCGATCGAACTGAGTCTGGGGCAAGGCCTTGGTGAATGGATCTGCAGTGTTATCTTCTGAAGCGACTCTCCGAACCTCGATCTCCTGGCGATCCACGATCTCCCTGATCAGGTGATACCGCCTCAAGATGTGTCTGGATCTCTGATGGGACCTGGGTTCCTTCGCTAAAGCTATAACCCCATTGTTGTCGCAATACAGAGGTATTGGATCAACAATGGACGGAACCACCTGAAGTTCTTTCAAGAACTTCCTCATCCAGACAGCTTCTTTTGCGGCATCAGATGCAGCGATGTATTCCGCTTCCATCGTCGAGTCTGCAACGGTTTCCTGTTTGGAACTCTTCCAACACACCGCCCCTCCATTGAGGGTAAAGACAAAACCCGACATGGACTTGGAATCATCCTTGTCACTCTGGAAGCTGAAGTCAGCAAAGGCCTCGATCTGGAGGTCTTTTCCGCCATACACTAAGAACATCTCCTTAGTCCTTCTCAGGTACTTGAGAATGTTCTTTACCGCTATCCAGTGTTTCTCCCCAGGGTTTGACTGATACCGGCTTACTACACTCAGTGCATAAGCTACATCCGGTCTGGTACACAACATCGCATACATTATAGAGCCTATCGCAGAAGCGTAGGGTATAATCGACATGCGATCCCTCTCCAAATCAGTCTTGGGAGACATCTCTTTAGAGAGGGTGATCCCGTGACAAGCCGGTAGGTTACCGCGCTTGGAATCTTCCATACTGAATCTCTTCAGTACGGCGTCGATGTACCTGGACTGCGAAAGTCCCAATATCCTCTTGGATCTGTCACGGTAGATCCGGATACCCAGAATGTATGAGGCATCACCCAGGTCTTTCATGGAGAACCTGTGTGACAAGAACCCTTTGACAGATTGTAGCATAGGAATGTCATTTCCAATTAAGAGAATGCCATCCACGTATAAAACGAGGAATACTACAGTTCTCGCTATAAATCTACTATAGATGCATGGTTCATCTGGATTTTTGATAAAGCCAAATTCCTTGACCGTCTCATCAAAACAGATGTTCCAACTCCGCGATGCCTGCTTTAGTCCGTAAATGGACTTGAGCAACTTGCACACCTTTCCGCTGCTCCCACTCTGAATGAAACCCTCTGGCTGGTCCATATAGACACACTCCTCTAAATTTCCATTTAGAAAAGCTGTCTTTACGTCCATTTGCCAAATCTCATAATCGTGGAAGGCAGCAATGGCAAGAAGGATCCGAATGGATTTCAGCATAGCCACTGGAGAAAAGGTTTCATCATAGTCCAAACCAGGTCTTTGACGAAAACCCTTTGCTACAAGTCTAGCTTTATAGGTCTCAACCTGTCCATCTACACCAATCTTCCTTTTGAAGATCCACTTGCATCCTACGGGTTTTACCCCGTCTGGAGCAATGTCCAACGTCCATACTTTGTTGGTGTACATGGACTCCCTTTCGGTCCGCATTGCATCCAGCCATTTTACCGAGTCGACGCTCTGAACGTCTTGCTGGAAGCTAGTAGGCTCATCATAATCTATGATGCAATACTCTCTATCCCCGTCTATGAGAAAACCGCAGTATCTCTCGGGCGGATGAGACCGCCTACTACTTCTACGGAGTGGCGTAGGAATGTCCTGTTCTTTTGAACCTTCTAGTTCCACTAAGCTTTCAGTAATAGTTTGTGGTTCTGGAATTTCTTCTAGTTCTACTGCGCTCTCACTAATTTCCTTTTCCAAGAACTGGTGTTCTAGAAAGTGGGCATTACGAGAAACAAGGACTTTTTGTTCCTCTGCGTGGTAGAAAAGATACCCCCTGGTGTTCTTTGGGTATCCCACAAACATGCACAGTACTGAGCGTGCCTCGAGCTTGTCCGCATGCTGCTTTTTGACAAAAGCCGGACATCCCCAGATCTTCAGATATTGAAGATAGGGTTTCTTCCCACTCCATAACTCATAAGGTGTGGTAGGCACAGTCTTAGTGGGAACTCGGTTCGAAAGGTATGCAGCTGATTCTAGTGCATACCCCCAGAATGATCGCGGTAACTCAGTATTACTCATCATGGACCGAACCATATCCAATAGGGTTCGGTTCCGTCTCTCCGATACACCGTTATGTTGCGGAGTGTATGGAGGAGTAAGCTGAGAGAGAATTCCATTCTCTTTTAAATAGTCCAGGAACTCGGCAGTCAAGTATTCTCTACCTCGATCCGATCTTAGGATCTTGATACTTTTTCCGGTTTGTTTTTCTACTTCATTCTTATATTCCTGGAACTTTCCAAAGGCTTCGGACTTATGTTTCATTAAGAAGACATAACCGTACCTTGAAAAGTCATCCGTAAAAGTAATGAAGTAAGAATAACCGCTTCGCGCATGTGTAGACATTGGACCGCACACGTCGCTGTGTACGAGTCCCAAGAGCTCGCTCGCCCTTACTCCGTGTCCAGTGAACGGAGTCTTTCTCATCTTTCCTTTGAGACAGGATTGACAAGTGGCATACGATTGATATTCGAACGGATTCAAATATCCCTCTGTATGTAACTTCGTCAACCTTCTCTCATTGATGTGACCCAGTCTACAATGCCATAAGAAAGTCTGATTTATTTCCGGAGACTTTCTTTTGTGTGTATTCTGGACGTTGAAAATCTGTGGTTGGTTTAATACGTATATACCATTACTCAATGTACCTGACCCAATCAAAACTTGATTAAGGTGAATGTTTACAACATTACTTACAAACGCAAATTCATATCCTTCTTTAGAAACTAAAGATATAGAAATGATATTACAAGTTGCGTTGGGTACAAAAAAGCAATTACGCAAAACCAAAACATGTCCATCTGACATTCCCAGGTGATAGTCCCCCACGGCTTTAGCATCCATGCTAGCTCCGTTCGCAACTCTGAGGGTCATGTCACCTGCTTTCAAAACCCTACGGTTTCTCAACGCCTGCAAAGAATTACAGATATGAGATCCTGATCCGGTATCCAATACCCAGGAAGTAGAGTTTATTGAAAGACAGTTTTCAACAACATACACACCTGAAGCTGAAGCCGCAACTTGCTTCAATTCCTGTGTCCTGGCTTTCCAAGCCCTGCAATCATTCTTCCAGTGACCTTTCTTATGACAATAGAAGCATTCCTCTTTATCCACAAGCTGCCCCGCTTTCTTTGTTGCTTTTGCTTTTCCCTTCGTATCCACTTTACTAACACCGCCTCTTGGTTTGGCGGGGGCTTTCTTCTTCTTTCCCTTGGCTTTCGCCTTGGACCTAGAAGAAGATGATCCTCCTACAAACAAAGTGGATGTTTCCCTACCTTTCTGTACGGTGCCCTCTGCGCTCCTCAGCATGTTGAGGAGCTCTGAAAGTTCAACTTCTTTTTCTTGTAAGTTGAAGTTCAGTATGAACTGGGCGTAAGTGGAAGGAAGGGACTGGAGAATCAAGTCCGTATAGAGCTCATTCTCCAACGTGGTTCCAAGTTCCGCGAGCTCCTCAATGAAGCCAATCATCTTAAGCACGTGTTCCGCTACCGATGATCCGATGGCCAACCTTGCCGAAAATAACTTCTTCGACACTTCGTATCTTGCGATACGAGATTGCTCTCCATACAGTTCTTTTGTATGGAGAAATATGGATTCAAGGTCCATATTCTTGTGCCTCCTCTGATGTTCGTTGTCCATCGAGGCAAGTACGAGGCACTTGGCCTTCGCGCTATCAATCTCCCAGGTTTTACGGATTTCCTTATCCGCGACGCTGGAGGTGGGACTTGGGACAGGGGGAGCTTTGGTGGTAAGAAGATACCCCAGCTTGTCGTAAGTGATTGCCATTTTGACATTCCTGAGCCAATCTTTGTAGTTTGGCCCTGTCAGTATGTTTTTATCTAGGAGTAACTTAAGTCCAGTCATGTCGATTGGTCGCTGCAATTAGGAGAGAGAAGAAGAAACACTCAGCATGATGCTCTTGCAAGTTTAGAGTGGTTTTTAGTTTGTTTAAACAGGATGGCTCCCACTGTTTCTCGAATCCCTCCTCAAACCCGAAAGGAAGAATTAGTCAGGATCAATCTCACCGTACAATACTTGCTTAACCGTTCGGCCAGGCTGGTGTCGGTACTTCGAGGGAGGTTTTCCAACACTTTCGCGAAGTTCCTTAATTTAAGAACCTCTTTTCCCTGGGGGCGTAGCCCCGCTAACACCTTTCTAGACACCTACTAGGTTTATAGCATTGATCGTTTAGTGAGAAATTTCCCGAGGAGTAGCATATATTCACAGTAGGATCGGGATCCAAATATCATCGCGTGACGAAACTGAAGGAATCCTACCAGAATCATCACACTCCAAATGGTATGCAACACTAGCAAGTTTCAGTACTTATGAAACTCCCGATGTGGATTTTTGCCCCATGCTCTTATGACCTTGGCGTGAGGTCAAAATGTCATAAGTCACATGTCAAGTTCTTCCCATCATTATCCAGGTTAATTTGAATCCACCCGTACCTACCCTTGACGTAGGCCAAAATGGTAGTACGGCTGTCCCAAACCAACGCATTCTATCTATGCAACAGATAAATATCCGGCAGCTACCAATCACTATGCCTTGGCGTGAGGTCAAAATACATAGCTTGAATACTACCGAATATTTAACTGAAATGATGGAGGGCTACGGATGGTTTTGGCGAAACCGTGAACGTAGTGAACTTGATATGGTCGATGGAACGAGATATCTTTTAAAAGGAGTGGCTCAAACTCCGCATTTAAAAGTTTGTTTTGAAAAGAACCGAGTGGTTTTTCGAAAGTGTTCCAACGACTTTTACTTGGTTTATTTTCTTGCATTAGTTCTTTTAATGCGTGATATTCTTGCATTAGTTCTTTTAATGCGTCCCATCATTTAATCCTACCATTGCAGAAAACAACCAAAATACGACGTACGCTTATGCCATTCGCATTCGCCACTGGGCCCCGTCATTACCCGTTAGGTTACTTAACTAACGACAGAGCGGGGGCTGGGCTAGCGCGTCTGTAAAACATAAGCAACGCCTAAATAATATCATATATAGATATATGCAATGATAGACATTTCAGATCACAGATGAACACATTGGATATACTAGGAACCTGCAATTCGTACGAGCCTGTAACGAAAAGCAGATTACACGGTCGCGGTGAATAGCCAATACCCCACCCAAGACCCCTACGGGTGCGGCAAACTACCCGCCAAGTACCCGAAGCGAAGCAACCTCCCTCATCCCCGTGAGTAGGCCACTTGGCACTTCGGCATACCCGGTAGTTTGTGCACCCCTCCATGGGTCTATCCTAGGAGCAAAAACAGTAAAAAGAAATTATACAATGACGGCTACAACCCCGACCCGGTTGTGCGGCCACACAAATAATTATTACATCAATTTACAAATTTACATGAATTGAAAGAAAAGAAAACTCCCGTCTCACAACCCCCGGCTATTCACCCGCGACAATCCAACATATTCATATACACATTCCAGCAACATTACAGATCACAGATTTGTATAACCCCCACTAATCGACATATAGCGATTAGTAGACGTTCAATACAAATATCACATTACAGAAAAACCCGTCAGCTAAAGTCTTTTAGAAGTTCGATCAAAAATACGGATTTTCAGGACCCCAAAAATAAAATTTTCGTTCTGGAAAATCTGGGCTGAAAATATATATTCCAAAAATCCCAAAACAACCCCAGTATAACACTGCACCAAACGCGGATGCCACTGTAAGTCCATGCTACCTCTCCCGGTACTTTCGGGCATGCGGAATTTGATAAAAAACGATTTTCTTAGAGGTGGTAACATGGACTTAAAACCCGGATCTTTGTTAAACATCTAACTAACAACCTAACTACGAGTTGCTAACTACTCGGTTAGGGGGTTATACCTTTCTATTTCTCGAACTCCTTCGTCTTCAAGCTCCGATTGTAGTCCGGATCGCCTTCATTCCGTCGTCTCCTTGCGCCGAAGATAGATCCACCTCGAAAGCTTCAACCTTTGGCTCCTTCTTCGGTCTTTGAAGAAACTAGTTCACTTGGTTTGCTAAACCTTGTGAACTAGAGTGAGTAGAGAAGAGTTTGTATGGGATTTTATCTATGGTTCTTGATTCTCAACTCATGAGACAAGTGAACCATAGACTAAGAGAGGGAGAGCAAGAGGAAGGAGGTGAGAGCAAGAGTATGAGAGCTCAAGAACAAGAGAGAGAATCGTCAAGTGAGAATGAGCCTCTCTTTTGTCTCTCACCCTCTCATAATCCAAAACAATGATAACTCATCATATCAATCAAGTGTTATGTGATGGTCTAAGCAACCATAGCCATATCATTTCATGCACTCATTTTGCACAAAAGAGCAAGCAAGCAAAAGTCTTTGCCATGAAATGATAGCTATGGTTATCATGATGGTCAACTAGTCAAGCCTAGTCAACCGGTCAACAAAGTCAACAAGTCAACAAAAGTCAACAAGTCAACAACCATGTCACCATAATACTTAATTAATATAATAGTTAATCATATATCATATTCTCATTAGGGTTGAGCAAAAAGTCAATAGTCAACGGTCAACGGTCAACAACCCTAATGAGAATCCTCTGCCTCTGTCTCCCCGTCAACTGTGCATACACACCCGCATCCGCGTTCCGAGGAACACGAATACAAACTGGATAAATCCAATCCCAATACATACACTAGGATCTGGCTTAAACCAAAGCCCGCTAGTGTAAACTGTCCGGACACTGTACGTGCATAAGTGCACGGATGTGACCGAACCCTGTCGCAAAACCATGCGACCTCTACTCTTTTGCCTAAAGGCGAATAGCTCTCTGTGTGGGACTCTAAAGACTCGACACTACGCTGGCAGTGGGTTTAACCACAGAACGCAAGCGGCACTAGCTGTGCATAACGGTCCCCAGGTAGATGCCGACAAGAAGACTGACGAGGTGAAACCCATATGAACTCCTACTGAGCCTGAATGTGACAATCTCCGTACAGTCCGGTCTGTTCGTCTGATACATCGCATGGCGGGCCTAGGGGGCGGTAAACGTCAGTCCCCTAATAGCGGTACAAGTCATGTCGGAGTGAAGCCCAAAACACCCTGAGATAACACTGGAAGCCTACCAGTATATCTCGATTGCCCTGGCCAGGGACTACTCGTGTAATGGCTCTCCTAGACACAGCGCGATGTCAACCCCCAATACCGGGAGAGACGAATCATGTCTAACCATCACTGCCTCCAAGTGCTTCGGGACTGCACCCAACTACCACCTGTTTGCACGACTCCTTTGAGCCGTGGTAGGGTAGTAATCAAAGTACAGTGGGAACACACTCGAGGCGAAGTGACAGTGTCAAGTCAGCGGACTAAGCTGTACTCATGTCACCTGGGAACTGATAACTGACGATAGGTATAATACCAACCGGTCAGTTCCCGACGAGTCCTGTCCAGTGTACTCGTAACCCAACGAGCACCCGCATACTATCTCCAGTACGATGTACTGACGGCTGTGGGACAGACCGTCTCCCACTCTGGGATGAGAAGCGCATGCGCTAGTCTACTCCAGAGTATCGATGCCCTGTCTCGATAGTCCTGCGACTAGGGACCTGCATAAGGATGTGCCTATAGATTACCCAGCCCCACTAGTGTGACTGCCATCACAAGGCTGGTAATCAAGCAAAGATCCTAAGGGCTCTACTAATGTGTATAGGCGATATACTAAAATAAACACATGTACACATTGAAGTAGACACAAACCAAGTAGCATACTACTATTTTGAGCAAGATTGTATATACAAGGTGAATATCCCAAGCTTCCATTAAGTAATATACAAACTAGTATGATACAGTAATGGCCTCTAGGGTATATACACTAACAACTAGTTGCTCTTTCGCCTAAACTTCTAGCCAACGATCCGTATTAGGGTTTCTCGGCACCCCTAATTTTTGAAATTGGCATGGTTGATGCCTTGTGAGACCTCACTAGAGTGCCTAGGAACCCTACAAAACTCTCCCGGGAGTAACTCTTACTAGCAGTGGGTATCGGGATCCAACTATCTTATAGAAGGTAAACAATCTCATTGCAAATTTCAACATTTGAAATTTCCGATAATATTTTTCCCCTAGCGTCCTATGACCTTGACGGAGGCCAACAAACCATAGGTTGCTAGTCAAGTTCAACCCGTACATTTCATGATTGAATTAAACCCACCCGTACGACCCTTGACAGAGGCCAACAAAGTCGCACGACTACCCTAATCCAATCTCATCTTATGTTTCAGATAAGCACTAGTTAGCTACCGCACACTGCGCCTTGACGGAGGCCAACAAACGTAGCACGAATACTAAGTAGTTATCTGAAATGACAAAGGGCTACGACAGATTTTTAAGAAAACCTTTTCCGTAATGAACTTGATATCGTCGTAGAATCGAGTGATTTTGAAAAGGAGTGTTTTTGAGGCTTTTACTAGTTTTGCTAAAGAGGTCACTCCCGGGGAAGGGATCTCGGCTCTTTCCTTATCGAATAAGGTGCAGGATATTTCATACATACCACAATGCAAAGCATGAACTAAAAAAGAAATCAAAAACAAAACCGAGTGGGTTGTAGCATCTGCCAGTTTCGCTAAAGAGGTCACTCCCGGTGAAGGGATCTCGACTCTTTCCTTATCGAATAAGGTGCTGGATATTCTATAAGGAATACCACTATGCAAAGCAAGAACTAGAGCTACCAGTTTTTAAAACAAGATTCTGCAACATCTTTAGGTTTCTTTTATTTCATTAATCTCATTAATGAAGTCCCATCAATTATGCTTCCTAAGCATCACATAAGAAACGAAAGCATCAATATTTATTATATCTCATATATATAATATAGGCAATCGTCTCAACATATCAAGTGATCACATCACAGAATATCAGCAGCAGAAGAACACATATGAAATATTGGATATACTAGGAATTCCATGTTTTAAATTAAGCCAGTAAAAAACGCGGATTCCACGGTCGTGATGAATAGCCAAACCTACATCCCTAGACCCCTACGAGAGTGGCAAGCTACCCTACCAATTCTAGAGTTAAGAGACCCGGTCTCGACTCCTCGAGATGGTCTCCCACTGGATCCTTGAACCCGGTTAATTGTGCTCTCCACCTTGGGTCTATCCTAATGCGGAAAAGTAAATAATATACATCAATGGTGACATCATCATCAACCCGAAAGTGGCCCAATAAAAGAATATTATATACAAGCTTTTACATGAATGAAAATGAAACACTCATCTCACATATAAAAAAAACCCCGGCTATTCAAAACACGACGATTCAATATAACATATCACAGCAACACATAACATCACATGTCATCAACGTAAGTAAACATGCATATCACAATTGTCGTTGACGTATAGCAACGAAACCGGCAATACACCACATATTACACTTACAGTCGCAGAAAAGAAAGTGAAAAACTACAATAATTGGAATCCGCAACCTCCTTAGACATCAAACCCAATGTATCACATACTTTGGATATCATGCCTTACCAAATGAATTCCTTAGACATCACATGCCTAACAATTATAAACCCCACATTTTAGTCTCGATATTGAAAATACTTTCCAATAACCAGTCGGGTAATTCAACAAGATTTCCGATAACCTGATCGAATGCTCGTCGGAAACTTTAGTAGACGGCCGCACCCTAGAACCCGGTTACTTGTGCTCTCCACCTTGGGTCTATCCTAATGCGGAAAAGTAAATAATATACATCAATGGTGACATCATCCTCAACCTGGAAGTGCCCCAATAAAAGAATATTACATACAAGCTTTTACAAGAATGAAAATGAAAAACACTCATCTCACATAAAAAAAACCCGGCTATTCAAAACACGACGATCTAATATAACATATCACAGCAACACATAACATCACATGTCATTGACGTAAGTAAATATGCGTATCCCAATTTTCGTTGACGTATAGCAATGAAACCGGCAATACACCACATATTACACTTACGGTCGCAGAAAAGAAAGTGAAAAACTACAACAATTGGAATCCGCAAGCTCCTTAGACATCATAAACCCAATGTATCACATACTTTGGATTTCATGCCTTACCAAATGAATTCCTTAGACATCACATGCCTAACAATTATAAACCCCGCATTTTAGTCTCGCTATTGAAAACACTTTCCAATAACCAGTCGGGTAATTCAACAAGATTCCCGATAACCTGATCGAATGCTCATCGGAAACTTTAGTAGACGGCCGCACCCCCGATGCCGTCGACGAATTGCACTTAGGCGGAACACCGCGGCCGCGAGCACCCGAACGGATTCTTTTGGCGACAGGGTTCTCCTACAGTCACTTGGTCGGAGCTATGGGGCATGGCTATCTAGTAAGGTTACCCGGCGAGTATCCGCGTACGTTACATGATTGCGACGGACTTTTGATCCACATCAAAATTCCGTGGCAACCGATCAAATGAGAATAAATTGCTAGATTTATAAAATTCAAACTAGTTATCACATAACTAATTATTGTGGATTCCAAATATTGTATCATAATCACAGATAGATAGACGATGTTAAACTTATCGATCGAATGAACAAACACCCAAAATTTCCTAAAGAGCTCAACACTTGAGCGGAGTTCAAAAACTACCCAGAACATGCCACAGCACCTATGAACCATCCAAAGAAGGGCCGACCCATGCCTCACTCATGTTGCCACGGAACTGCCACAAACCATAGGGTATGACCGCAGTTCCGCGATCCAAAAAGTCGAGTTTGGGTATCGTTCTTCTATAGGGTCCACAGAATCGCTTGTATGATTTTATGAAGATTTTAAACTTGGAAAAAATCCAACTCTTGGAAAATTTCTAGCGAGGGAAAATATGAGTTATTTATATCTGTTCGAACTTTTTAACGTCATCTAAATAACCCGAATAGATGTTAGAATTACGACTATGAAACATTCTGAATTGCCTTTGCAAAAAGATAACATCACATGCAAATTCAGTAAAAACAAGCAACGCCTGAAACACCAAACCCCAGAGACTGGAACACCCTAAAAAATTCAACCCCGAACTAATCCCAAAAACCGAGCAGGCCGGTTTTCCTCTTGATGTGGCCGGCCAAAATCCGGCGAGGGGGGCTAAATTTTCTACTGTGTTCATGTCACATCACATGTAACATTATGCAGTTGCTTAAAAAATTTTTAGAGGCCATTTAAAATTCGACAGAAACTTGGATTGTATATCGGGTGTTTCGGAGTTGTTTCGGTTTCGTAATTCTATAAACATCGTCTAATACTTTAGCATGGCTCTGATACCACTGCAGGGTTGCTGATTGATCATAATTTCCGATTGGATGTTAATGTGAAAAGTAAAAAGTATCGATTAAAATAGTCGCCGATTTCGGTGTTATTTGATTGATCGTAAAAATGCGAGGCTGAGTAAGTAAATCAAATCGATAAGAGTCTCTTTGTGTCGGTAATTAGAAAATTGAATGAAGTTCACAATCAAAAAATTATATTTGACCGCAATCAATTACGGTGTCGGTTGTAGATCATAAGCGAGTGCGGATCGTCCACAGGGATTGTGCGATTCGTTTTTATATTTGATTTGTTTGAATCGAAAAGTTAATCGAAAAGAAAAGAAAACATGATTCAAGAATTTATCAATTGATTCAGGTGTCACGATGTTTAATCAAGAATCAAGAAACTGATAAACAATCAAGAATTGGGTTTCGATAATATTTCCAACAAAAATGCCAAGAATCTAAATGAGGCTCGTAGGAATCGATCGGATCTATAGACGTGATGTAATCTAAAGATAACGTGTTCTTTTCCTTCGAAGGGTTGATACTAGATCGATGATGATCGACGAGAGTTAGGGCTTTCTCGTGAAACTAGGGTTTCATCATTTAACCTTTGTTCTTTCGTCGATATCATTCACATTCTAGCCTCTAGCAATTTCAAGAAACGATCGTAACTTCCCAATTTCGAGCGATATCAATCAAGAAAACATCGCAACGAAATGGTTCGTCGGTTCTTGAACTTGCTAGGGCTTACAAAACTCGTAGGAATCAAGAATCGTTTTCAGATATATTACATCATCATTCTATTGATTGTCTTGACTCCTTGACGAGCGGAGTATTACTCAAACATCACAACAAGAATTACAACTAGAAATTTAGATTGAATCATGATGCAAGAATTTAAAGAAAACAAGATAAAAGAATATCACCTTTTATTTATCTCAACAATTTGATTACAGTCGCTCAAGAACTACAAGAGGAAGAATTAAATTGTCGACTTGGCTTCGCTCGGCTCCGTGAGTCGCGGATCGGCTTGGACCACTTGCTCTGTTGAAGACCGGCTCGGCTCCTAAAAGGTTGCAAGGCTTCTTGCTTGAATGGGTACTCGGGATCTTGGCTTTTGATTGGAATTTAGGGTTAGGGTTTCACACAAATCCTCTCACTAGACTTGTGGAAGAAGAAGATGAAGAAAGAGATAGAATGTCTCTAAATGAACTAATGGATTGATTTTTCCAAGCTCATGAACTATATTTTTTACAAGTGAGCCTAGGGTCTTATTTATAGAGCACCCAAACCCTAAGCCTTTGAGTTCCCTCCAAAAGTTTGTTGAAAGACTTCTAGAAGTAGTTTGTTAGGCTTAGCTTAGGGTTTAAGCTAGGGTTTAGGGAGAAGGTTCTAGAATACAAGGCTAGTTTAGTGTTGATCCCAAAGTTTGCTGATCTGGCAGAAATATCTGGAGTCTTCTGGAACTTGGGGTGTCTTTATGAGTTGTAGGCATACAGGTAAGAGTTGTGATGCAAAGTTTTGTGGATGACGTGGCAATACGGCCGCGGAACCGCGGCACAAGCAGGCTCCAGCCGCGGTTCCGCGGCCATGTTGGCTCCTTGAGCTTGCAACTTTCTGGTGTGCTCTTGGGTTGATACTTGGGCCTTTCTTTGATATGTTTATTTTTGTTTGTACCTTTGGGTTGATGCCAGAACTGAAATCATTGATTTGGCGTAACGTTTTAGCTGTACCCTGTAAATTTTGTCCTTTCTGCTGGATTTTCCTGTACAGATCTCAAAACAAGTGTGGCGCAAATGTAGGGATGATGCGATGCTATGAAATGTAGTCAATTTCCTTTGTAGTGTCGGTTTTAGAGTCTAATACATGCAATCTGATATTTTGCGACAGTTTTGCTAATATGTAAAATATGAATGCCGAACACTTCTATATGAATGCAAATGATGAGGAAATTGCCGGCTAAAATATGCAATATTTTTGACTAATCAGTTCCCTAGGGTGGCAGCAAGGTTTCGGGAGGCATCGTCCATGCCGTTTTCAAATTTTTGCCATACTAAAGAACCCTAACCCTAGAATCTTAACTAGAGATTTAGACTGTAGCGTCTTGAAAAGTCGTTTTGGTGTTTTCCTGAAATTCGGTGAAAATTCGGTATTTTTCCGAAAACCGTCTTTCTCGTTATTTTGCAGTTTAGGACTAATTATACCTAAAATGGATAGGTAATTGCTTGTTTTTAGTAGCTAATGAGTTACTTATGAAATTCTGGTCGTTTAAAAATTTTCCCTAATTTTTCAATTTTTTAATATTATTTTAAGCCGGTAGGAAAATACATTAATTTAGCGATAAATACAAATATTTCCGGGATAATTTTAATCGTTAAAATTATGATAATTAAAATCTAGTTGTAACATAAATTTTTAGTATTTTATTTTGATTTTTAACAAATTTTTATGATAGGAAACGAATTTATTGAATTTTAAGCTAAAACTTGCAATTTTTGACTTGTAGGGGGTCTTTTTGCATAAAATTTCTTTTGTAAAACACCTCTCTCTCTTCCCTCAGCCCTAGGACAGCCCCACCTTGTTCAGGTCCAGAAATTTCTGGCCTCATTTTTTGTTTTCTTTCTTGAGTTGAATTAGTTGGTTTATTGATTTATTTTAAATATAGTTTGATAGGGTATGGTGCATTGACTTTTGGAGAGTTGACCAATGACTTTTTCCCACTCACCCACACCCTCCCCTCACCTCCTATCTGGCCGAAACCTGCACCCCTCCTCTTCATCTCTTTTCTTTTCATTTCTTCAAAATTCTTCATGTTTAATTCATCAAAATTTGCAAATTAAAGCTTACAAATTAAACACATCCTTCATCTTTCTTTTCCTTCACCTCCCTAGCTTGGATCTTGATGCTTGAGGCCATCATTTAGAGCAAATTTATTCTTGCTAGATCTCAAATTGAGGTATAATTTCCATCAAGTTAATTTCTTTTGGCTAAATTCCCTTAATTATATGGTTTTAGTGTTAAAAGTTTAGTTAATTTCTAATCTAGTTTATAAAAGAGTAGTTTGTTTTAAACTAGGGTTTGTTAGCACACCATTATGTGGTTAATTAAATTTATTTTGCTTGCTAGTTCCTACACAACCAAATCAAAGAAGTTACCTTGTTTATGTGGTCTTCAAATTATGCTAATTTAGTTAATTTTAAAAGTTTGATTTTGGTTGTAAATTGTTGTTTTAGGAAATTCAAGAGATGGTTTATGTATGGAAAATGGGTTGTGAAGCATGATAAATGAGTTGAGTTAGGGTTTAGAAACCATTATTTAGTTGATTAAATCTAATTTGTTATCTAGTTGTTTTGCTAACCTAATCTAGAAGGTTAACTTGCTAAATGAGTTATAAATTAGTGTTAATTTAAGGTTTTCATATATAGTTTGGATTAAGAATTGCTAGGTTATATAATTCAAGTAATGGTTGTTTATGGAAAATAGGTTTTGAATCTTTGCTAATGTGTTGTAATTATAGTGTTTGTAGATTGCTTATTGTGTGGTTGGATTGTGATAACCGTATCGCTAAGTTTCGATTTTTGCACCAAAATTGCTAGTTTGTGCTTACTAGGTTTTTATTAAAATTATTTGGTGAATTATTTGTGATACCTTGGGGATATTTTTAGCATCTCCTATGACGTTTAGGATGCGTGAGTGCGGATTTTTGGGTAGTCGGGTTTTAGTTTTGCCGGGCGACCAAATCGGCGTTTTTTGGCAGTTTTTGCGATTTTCGCGTGTGTTCCGCGCACTTTGTGCACGTTGTACCTAGCTAGCGAACATTAGTAGTTTCGTTGGGGTTTTGCGTCGTTCTTGATATGTAACCTTATGTTTGGTATTGATGTAAAGTCCAGGTTCGGTCGCGGAGACGTCAGACGCGGCGCGAAAGGGGAAAGCGGTGATTGGACACAGCTAGCCAGGGATTCCGGTGAGTAGATGTAATATCTACGGGGGACTATCGTTGGATGGCGCAAGCCGCCCGATAGTTTTAGTAACTTACAAGATCCTTAGTGATGTTAGTAATTAGGGGTGAAATACTTATTTGACTATTTGCTGCATCCATGCATTATATTGACATACCTATACGAAACCATTTTATAGGACACCTGCACCATTGCCAGGGTTTTTATATGCAGCACGAGCACTATTCATGCTTACACACACACCCTGGTAATTGCCATGCCACCACACTAGATAACCTTTAAATTTAAACCTTTTACTAATTGATACTTAAACTTGTGCTATTGCCTTTAATTCCTTAAAATGAAACCGTAGGATTGCTATTCATGTGCATCTACTTCATCATATTAATTGTTCATGCTTAATCCATTAATCACACATCGCAACTTGATTATTGATACCATATGCATTCATTATCACTGATATATGCACTTATGAGGATTTCTTGAGATTTTATGATATTGCTGGATTTCGGGGGAAAGCCGCAAAATTTCTAAACTTATTATATTTTTAAAATATGTAAATTGCGGTTTTCTAGTGATGTAAGTGTCGTCCACCATGAGTTTGCTGTGGTTTTGGAAATCCGTGTCGAGGAGTGGAGGAACCGGCACGGGTACATGGTGGGCCCGGTAAGGTACCCCGGGGCAAGAGGAATGTGGTGTTGACGTTGAGCCTGGCAGGGGACGGATTACCTACTGGTGACTGTTTGGGACGGCGGATATCCAGAGGATACCGACCGTGGCCGCTAGATGATGAGATATTGATATTTGAGATGGGTCAGCCGGACGGCTGAGGCCAGAGATACATTTATGAGATTTGAGACAGCTTTTGGGTGTCGTTGCTGGACACCGGTTCTCGTCGATTCTTTGAGTATTATGCTGGCATTCTAAAAGAGTTTCAAAAACAAAAAGAGTTAAATGTTTCTTATATATACCTATTGAGACCTCAGATATTCATGTTGCATACATATTCGTACACTGATGTTGTATACACACCTGCTAGTGCACCCATTCATACCTGTATTTTAGATGCTAGGATGCTTGTGTGCATGCATACGATAGCCTTTGTAGGTGTTATTTATTACTCACGAGTTGGCAACTCATCCCCATTGTGCCACAGTCTTTTGCAGGTCCGCTCCGTCAATTCAGTAGCGGCGGGCGCACTTGTTCTTTTGCCTCTTTTGCCTGGACTCGAGATTTTGCTCATAGGTGAGTTATGTTATTGTTTTTGTACCACCTTGTATATTCTTTGTATCTAGTGTACTCCATCTACTGTTTCTACCAGTATTATTGTATATTGACCTAGAGATGAGACTGTGAGGTTTGTGGACTTTTATGCTGTATTTTGGGGTCGAGCTCACTTAAGTCGACATGATGTTTTCTTATGCTTCATTATGATTATTTTGCTTGTTGTCATTTTATATTGCGTGGGATTTGTGACCGCCTTGTGGCGAAGAGCTAGCTCCCGCTTGGGGATGCCCTATTTTGTTGGATTCATATATATTTTGTTGTACCCATTTTGGGGGCCAGTATTTACAAAGGAGACTCTGCCGAAATTTTTGGAAAAATTGGTATTGTTTTTAAAAAGGGTTTTACATGACTTATTCGATAAACTCGCTTTCAACTGATTGGGTTTTCTTCACTCTTTTGCTTAATTGGTTTTGTTTTCTGGGCTTTGGCTTACTTACTTTACGGACGCCTTTAGACATTTCGTAAACTTAAGTGCCAGTCGCGTTCCGTACCCTGCGGGTCGTGACATAGACGAACTAGCAATGCAAACATCTTTACATCTAAGTGAATGAGGAATACAATCTTTGTAGACCGGTCCTTCACTTCTAAAGATTCGTGTAGTAGTCTCTTCGCTCCAAGTAGTGAACACCGAAACTCTAGTAAGGGTTCACATGAAGAAATGAACAAGCATGCTCGAAGTCTTCGAGGCCGAAGATGATCTATGTCGAGGAGACTCAAGCTCATGCTACCTCTTCACTAATGGTAGATTAGTAAATCAAACACCCTAAACTAAATGCCTAATATAGTAGAGGATGATGAAATAGGAAATGAGCTCACTTTAGATTAATTTTTCTCACAATATTTCATCACCTTTTCAAAAGCTAGAAAGCTTTTCCATGAGGAAGAAGAAGATAAAGTGAAGATGAGAATCCAACTCATGAGGTGAGAATAGCAACCATGGGTGAGTTAGTGTCATACACTAACTCATGTAGAGAATAAACCATGGCTAATATTAATGGTTAGGTTAACAAATATCTATAAGTAAAACAAAATTAGTGGACTTGGTCAATGGTTCCACAAGCTTCTACAAGCTTCAACCATGTGACTAATTACCAACAATTTTGATTAACTTTAAAAAAATAAAACCTAACATTAACATAAGCATTGTGTGAGTCTCATACACCCATGAAGCATGTGGCATCAAGCATGACACAATAACATGTACATTAATATATATAACATATATATTATATGCACACTAGTGAGAAAAAGAAATGTTTAAGTGAGAAAATATTAGTTAATGTAAATTAATATATCACATATATAATTATACATTAAATTATTAAATCAACACTTGATTTAATAATCCGGCTATATCACATACAACCGACTAATATCAAATGTAAAAACTTATTGAATCAACACTTGATCCGATAACTCGGCTATATCACATATAACCGACCGATATCACATATCGCGAGAATAGAATGTGGTATCATATATGCGCATTAATCTCGGTCCCGCACATATCACATATGTGCTCCTACTTCATTTCGCATGAACCAGGAAACCTCTGTGTAGGACTGTAAAGACTCGTCAATACGCCGGCAGTAGGTGATGATCATATCAAACACCCACAAGCCGCAAGCGGTCTTCTAAACGTAATGGCCACCTGGGTATTGAGCGATCAGAAGATCAACAAGCAAGCCTGATCATGCTCCTGCGAATCCAATCAGTAACACTACCGTACAGTCCGGTCTCTTCGTCAGATATGTCGCATATCGTAGCCTGGGGGTGGTAATCATCAGACCCCAATAGCCTGATAAGTCATGTCGATGCAAGTTCCATAACGGTTCGAGAAACTACTGATAACACTTACCATTAAATCTCAGCAACCCTGGCCAGGGATTTCCTGTTATGGCCAATCGAGCATAGCGCAACATCAACTCCCAATACCGGGAGGGACGAATCCCCTCTTATCACTCATTGCCTCCATTTGACTCGGGACTTTACCCAAAAAACATCTTTTTGCACGATCTTTTGAATGTGGTATGGTGGAAATCAAAGCACAATAGGAATCACACAAGGCTCTATGATGATCTCGGGTCGACAGACTAACCTGTAACAGTGTCACCAGAGAACTGCTATCTGACGATAGGTATAATACCTTCTAGGAGTTCTCGGCGAGTCTATCCAGTGTACCCAGTCTCTACTGAGCACCCGTATACCTTCTCTGATGTCAGACACCAATGGATATGGGATCATCCATCGCCCATCATATGGGTTGAGAAGCGTATACGCTAGTCTATTCTGGAATATCGATGCCTGTCTCGATACTCCCACGACTAGAAACATTTGAAGGATGTACTTGCCGACTACCTCTGCCCCACTAGTATGATCCGCATCATAATCCTGGTAGTCAAGTACTCATCATAAGGGCTTTATCAACATGTAATAGAGCGACAATAAGTGTACATGTTAAGATAAAGAGAAACCATATAGCATATTATCATGTTGAGCAAGAAAGTCCTCCCTATATATGTCCAAGCATCTACTACAATATACATCACATGTACAGTAATGGCCTCTAGGGCATACATATAACTAACACCCTGAGCAGGTGATACCGCCTAAGAATATGTCTGGATCTCTGATAGGACCTGGGTTCCTTGGCCAAAGCCACTGCTCCATTGTTATCACAATACACAGGTATTGGATGCTTAATGGATGGAACCACACCAAGCTCGGCAATGAACTTCTTCATCCATACAGCCTCTTTGGCAGCATCGTTGGCAGCGATGTATTCAACCTCCATCGTCGAGTCTGCTACGGTGTCTTTCTTGGAACTCTTCCAACATACCGCCCCTCCGTTGAGGGTAAATACAAAACCCGAGACCGACTTACTGTCCTCCTTTGTTAGTTATATGTATGCCCTAGAGGCCATTACTATACATTGGATGTATATTGTAGTGGATGCTGGGACATATATAGGGAGGACTTTCTTGCTCGACATGATAGTATGCTATCTGGTTACTCTTTACCTTAACGTGTACACTGATTGTTGTTCATATCAGATTTTTGCATTTTCATACCGCCCAATTTTTATCACATTGCATATCGGTAGGTACTCTTGAGCCGTGTTTGCTAGTAAATTGCAGGATACAGGTTTTCGGCTCTAAACGGTGAAATCCATGGAAAAACACGACAAAACCCGGGTACCTGCCAACCACAGATAAAACACGGATCTCCGCTCTCTATCCGTATGTTGCCGCACACCAGTTTAAGAGACAAAATGGCAAATCAATGTCATTTTCATGCACAAGGCTCAATGGCAACACAAGATCCAAGAAATCTACGCGGAGCTCGAGGAAATCATGACTAAAAGATCCACATCAAATCATCTAGTGCTCAACAGAAATTCTGGAAAAATCGTGGATCAAATCTGAGAAAAATCATATGCCAAAATAAAGTACACAGCAAACCAGGGAAGCACCAAAAATACCATGCCCTAATTCAACTATATGGCCGCGGAACCGCGGCCAATAGGGGGTCTAGGCCGCGGTTCCGCGGCCGTACTGGCACCGCAGATGAAGATTTTGCAGGGGCTTTTTGGTCATTTCATGTTGTGACAGAATATTGCCCTAGATTTCCTTTTCCCCGCCTATAAATAGCCCAGAACCTTGTGAAGCCAAGGGTGCTTAATCTTCTATTTTCCTAGGGTTTAGAATACTTGTTCTTCTTCCTCTTCTCATCTCTTCTCCATTGAAAAACTTGTAGTGAGCTTTTGTGAGTGAAGAATGATGAATAAAGAAGTTCATTTTATTATTATACTTGTCTTGCTCTTATGTTAATTGCTTGTAATTTTCATTTGTTAACAAAGTTGTTGTTATTTCTTGTTGTTTCTTTCTTTTCTCTTTTCCTTTATCCTTGAAACAACCATGATGCTTACGCTTGATCCTTGCCAAGGTGAGGTCGCAAATAGCTAGTTGTTATCTTCTAATCTCTTTCTTTCTATCTTCCTCTTTTGTTTTGTTTTCTTTTCGTTATGATGTGTGAGTAGTTTCCATACTTGTTAGGGTAGGATAAGGGAAGTTTGAGAGAAGGAAATCTCTCTCACTCTTTCCTTGCCAAACATCTTAAATCAACTCCCGTTAATTGAACCACAATCTGCTCCCTTCGGCACCCTATCCTACATGATAGCGGTGATTCCGTAGTGAGACCGGTTGTGGTTGAATTAACCGGAGGTTATGGCTAAGAGCCAAGAACGAACGGACAAGCACCAAAAGGAAGAACTTAAGCGTTGGAAAGCCTAGCTTATACTCGCAAGTTCCTTCCTAGTCATGCTAATCCCCGTTGTTGCCGATTACCGTAACACCGATATTAAGAGTGGCAACGAAAGAAGTGGGCGACTCCTAACTCAAACTAACCTAATCCTAACCCTAACAAGCTCTCTTTACATATCATTTTAACACCTAGTTAATCACAAACAAATCTGGAAAATCGGACTTAACTCGTTAAAGCACATAGAAAAAGATTCCCATCTCCCTGCGGACGACCCGTAGTCAACCGGCTAGCTACAAGCGAAACCGTCTTGATTGCGGTAATTAACTAAACTTGAACACGCAGAATCTCTACCAATCAAATGGCGCCGTTGCCGGAGAGACGGTAGTTTATTTCTTTGTGTAATTTCGGGTTAACTTGTGAATATAACCGAAATACAAAACAAAAAAAATATACTTTGTAAAAAAAATCATCTTGTTATTTTTGATTAGTTTTTGTGCAAGTGTGCAGGATAATACGAAGTTCGAGTTCAGTGCCAAAGACGTGGGAAGATAGACCCACATCTCGCGGCTACACCGCGACGGATCAAAACGAAGCAAACGGTCTACTGTAAGATTCTGGAGCAGATACAGTGAGCAAATCAAGATTCAGCAAATCCAGACAAGCAGAGGACAACCACAGAAGCACACACAAAAAAACTGAAGTCCCAAGCCCACCATATTGCCGCGGAACCGCGGCCTTAGCACGTGTTTGGCCGCGGAACCGCGGCCATTTGGAGCCTTCAGGGTGCCAAATTTTTTGTGAGTTTTTCTCTTCTCTTTCCCACTCCTCTGGACTCCAATAAACTGTGTTTTCTGCAGCATTCTTTGCGCAAATTCTCTTCCCCCTTCCAATAAACTGTTCTTATGCAGGATTCTTTGCGCCGCGCTAAAATAAAAATTGTTTGCAGTTGATTTGTTACTGCTTTGCATTTATTAATACGGACTTAAGGGGCTTGAAACCAATTCAGATTGGGTGGGGATTTCATCACCCTTCCCAGGACCCCAAAAATCACAAAAAGCATATGCATTGACCATCGTTAATTAAAAAATACTAGACTCAGCCCTAAGGACTTCGCGCTCAATAGGACAGAGGACTAGTTACATGCATCGGCCGTTTATCCTATCTGACTTTTGCGGTGCCTAGGCAAGTGTGACGAAGGCAAGTGGTTATTTAATTAAGGAACTTCGCGAAAGCGTTGGATAACCTCCCACTTACCTGGCACTTATCTGGCCGCATTTGACGGAGAAGAGGCGGTTTGAGGTCCTATTTCTAGCCGTCTGGAACAGTTAGGAGCTGTCTAGCAGACCTAGGTGACCCTAGATCTAGGTGAGATTGTGCATATCTTATTTTTGATTGCTTAAAGCCGTAAGTCCGTACATATTTCTGTAAAGCCATTTCTAAAAAAAAAGAAAAAAAATCAAAAACTTTAATAAAAACTTGCCCTTTGTCGCCAAATCCATTTCTCACCCACCACCCATCGTTTTCTCCATTGACGTTTTCTTACCCTCACCTTCTCCGCTTTGACTATACTAAACTCGTTTAGTGTATGTCCGCTTGGACTCGGGACACTAGCGCCCGCCTCGTCCGCGTTACGTTAGTCGCTACCGACTACGCGATCGACTCAGACATCGAAACTCTGTCCACGCCTCTTTCACCCCTTCCTTTGCCGGCCAACTCCGACGTTGACCGGAATTCTGTTCATACATCTTCACCTTCACCATCACCAACCTCTTCTTCCGCGATGTCAGGATTTAATCCGAACATCTCTTTGACTACCCCTGGATTGGCTTCACCTCCTACGGAGACCAATAACCCACCACCACCGCCTGTTGTAGCGCCACAGCGAATCGCGCTCCAGGATCGTTTCTATCCCACCCGTTCTGCACTTCCCACCTGCCTTTCTCTTCCACCGGCCAATGGGGACAACTTTGAAATTAAGCCCCACTTCATCAACATGTTTCCGCGATTTCATGGGCTTGAATCTGAAGATGCCTATATCTTCATCAATAAATTTCAAAACGTTTGTGCCATGATGAAAACCACCCAACTGTCGGACGATGCTATACGTCTACGGGTCATTCCGTTCACTTTATGCGATCTTGCTGAAAAATGGTTGTATAGCACCGCTTCCCACTCCATAACCAGTTGGGACGAGTTTGTAAAAGCGTTTCTAAAGAAATTTTATCCGAATCATAAAACCGCAAGGATCCTAAATGAAATCAACCAATTCTCTCAGCTTCCTTCTGAACCCTTCTGGAAGTGCTTTGACCGGTACAAAGACCTTCTTGTTCAGTGTCCTCACCACGGTATAGAGAAATGGCAACTTTTCCAAACCTTATACGAGGGCCTGAACCCAGCAACGAAGCAGTTGTTGGAAACCATCTGTCAGGGCCACTTCCTATCGAAATCTGACGAGAAAGCGTGGCAGTTCTTTGACGACCTTGCGGAGCAAACGCTATAATGGGAGAGCACCAGACCGACTTCTTCTTCTTCTACCTCCACTTCTACCGGTCAGTCTAGGGTAGGAATTCACCAACTTGATGTCTCTATTGCGATGAAAGCTGAAATGGCTACAATAACGAGAAAACTTGAAGCGATAGAGAGCAAATTTTCTTCTCCTGCTCCTGCCCCTGTTCTCCCCCTTCGTACCATTTGCGCTTGTTGTTCCGATCCTTCTCACTTAACCGAAGAGTGTCCTTACAATCCACCATCACAAGGACAGGATCAGGTTAATGCTGCATTTCAGCAAAGACCGAGGAATGATCTATACTCTTCCACCTACAATCCCGGTTGGAGGAATCACCCCAATTTCGCCTGGAATCAGAATCAGAATCAATTCCAAGGCAACAATTTCCAGACGGCCCCTCCTCCGCAACAACAAGCGCAACAACAAACTCAACAGGAGTTTCAGCAGCCCTTCCAACCCCAACCTTTCCAAAATCAAACGAACAACTTTGCACCCAACAATTCTTTTCCACCAAACAACTTTGTTCCGTCAAACAACGATAAGGTTTCCTTGCTCGAACGAAGTCTGGAGGCGTTCGTTAAACAATCGACACAATCCACCGCCAACATCCAGTCTTCCATTCAGTCCTTAGTGCAACACACTGCCGCTCACGGGCAAAGCATCAAGACCATCGAGGCCCAGATTGCACAACTGAATGCGGCCTTAAGCAAGCGAGAGAAGGGGAAGCTCCCGTCCCAACCACTCCCAAATCCCGGTCACCCACATAATGTACATGTTGCTCTTGAACAACAGAATCATAATGTGAGTGTCGTGACCACATTGAGATCGGGAAGGATGCTACGAAACAACATCGGCACACGGATCGACGATGACACCCCGGCCGCTGCTTCTTCTTCTTCTTCTTCTTCTTCTCCTGCTTCTTCGTCTTCTGAGCCTATTCTCCATTCTTCAAAAGGCTCTCCTTCTTCTTCTTCTTCTGCTCTAAACGGACCCACTTCTCACTCCACGAAAACACCTGTTCTGGGATCCGTTCCAACTCCACAATCTCCTCCTCCAGCATTAGACTCAACCAATTTTAAAAATGTTCCATTTCCAAACCGGTTGAGGTCTAATAAACAAAATCCTCAGATGGAGAAGATTCTGGAGTTGTTTAAGCAGGTTAACATTAACATTCCTCTTTTAGATGCTATCCAACAAGTCCCGTCCTACGCGAAAATCTTAAAGGACTTGTGCACGAAAAAGAGGAAATCTCAGGTACCAAAGAAAGTTTTCTTGGCTAGTGCTGTTACCACAAAAACGGCAGGACCCTGGCTGTCCTACGATTTTTATTACCATTGGGGATAAGAACATCAACCGCGCACTATTAGATCTTGGTGCCAGTGTTAACCTGCTTCCGTACTCAGTATACGAGCAATTAGGCGTCGGAGAGCTGAAACCCACACACTGCACTCTCCAAATGGCCGACCGATCAATCACCCATCCTAGGGGTGAGCTAGAGGATGTGTTAATAAAAGTCGGGGACTTCATATTCCCCGTTGACTTCATTGTATTAGACACACAGCCTGTAGCTAACCCCCGGAATCAAATTCCGGTGATACTCGGTCGCCCATTCCTTGCAACCTCAAATGCTGTGATCAATTGTCGCAATGGTTCGATGAACCTCTCTTTTGGAAATATGATGATTGAACTCAACATTTTTAGGTTGGGGAATCAGCCCTCCGAACCTAATGCTCATATACTGGACGTCTGCTCGATCCAGGAGATCACCCCAGAAGAATGTGAATTCGAGGAGTTTCTGTTTGATCACAATAACCTTAACGCCACTAGTGCGTTCCTCTTTCGAACCTGCTGCTGCTTCTACGCCCGACAACGACTACGAGTGTTTCACGTTCTCCAACGATCTTAGCCGCTCACCACCCGAGTTTGAATCCTTCGAATTTCCGGATGAGTTGCCTGAACCATCCAACTCGGTCGCCTACACTCGTTTTGAACCTTTGCTGGAGTCCTTTGAGTTCGAGACCTCTGCACCAATCTTGCCTTCAATCATTTCACCTCCAACGCTCGAACTCAAGCCTTAGCCGTCTCACCTTAAGTACGCTTACTTAGGTGAAAACGAGACCCTCCCTGTCATCATCTCGGCTTCTCTAGCTCCAGAGCAAGAGAAAGCCCTTCTTGCGGTCTTGCACAGCAACAGGCAAGCTTTTGGCTGGTCCATGGCGGACATCAAGGGGATTAGTCCCCTGATCGTTGAGCATCACATTCATCTGATGGATGATGCCAAACCAACCCGGGATCCACAAACACGTCTCAATCCAGTCATGAAAGAGGCTGTGAAGAAGGAGATCGTAAAATGTCTAGATAGTGGTATCATTTACCCTATCTCTGATAGCCGGTGGGTTAACCCCATTCACGTTGTCCCTAAGAAATCAGGTATAACGGTCATCACTAACGAGGCGAACGAGTTAATCCCTACTCCCGCCCAAACTGGGTAGCGAGTATGCATTGATTACAGAAAACTCAACGCCGCAACGCGGAAGGACCACTTTCCGCTACCTTTAATTGACCAAATGCTTGAACGATTGGCCAGACACGAGTACTACTGCTTTCTTGATGGCTACTCCGGATATAATCAGATTCCCATCGCCGAAAAAGACCAGGACAAGACCACATTCACTTGTCCCTTCGGCACGTTTGCATATCGTCGCATGCCCTTTGGGTTATGCAATGCGCCCGCTACCTTCCAGCGGTGTATGATGGGAATCTTCTCAGACATAGTGGAAAAATTTCTGGAGATTTTCATGGATGATTTCTCCATCTTCGGCGATTCCTTCAACGAGTGTTTGCTGCATCTTGACGCTGTCCTTACCCGATGTAAGGAAAAGAATCTCACTTTGAATTGGGAGAAGTGCCACTTCATGGTGCGCGAAGGTATTGTCTTAGGACATATCATCTCGGAAAATGGCATAGAGGTTGACAAAGCAAAGATTGAGGTCATTTCCAATCTACCTCCTCCCCGATGCGTCAGAGATATCCGAGCCTTCCTTGGCCATGCCGGTTTCTATAGACGGTTCATCAAGGACTTTAGCAAGATTGCTAGGCCCTTGACTCTTTTGCTGGCCAAGGATACGCCATTCGACTTCAACTCGAGCTGTGTGACTGCATTCGAGTCATTGAAACGCTCACTCACTTCTGCTCCCGTTCTTTCTTTACCTGACTGGACGCACCCATTTGAGATTATGTGCGATGCATCCGACTTTGCCATTGGTGCTGTCCTTGGACAACACATCAACAAGATGCCGCACGTAATCTATTATGCGAGCCGAACACTGAACGACGCCCAACTCAATTATACAACAACTGAGAAGGAATTCTTGGCTGTTGTATTTGCTTTAGAAAAGTTCAGGCCCTACCTCATCGGCTCTCCAGTCATTGTCTACACAGTCCATTCTGCTCTGTGCCATCTTTTTGCGAAGAAAGATGCAAAATCTCGGTTAATACGTTGGATCCTCTTGCTTCAAGAGTTTGACCTTGTCATTAAGGACAAACGAGGATGTGAAAACGTAGTTGCCGACCATCTCTCACGACTTCCTTCTTCGCCTTCGCTTCCAATTCCGATCAACGACGTTTTCCCGGATGAACAGCTCTTGACAGTATCTTGCGAACCCTGGTTCGCAGATATTGTGAACTATTTGTCCACGGGATTACTACCGACTGAATGGTCAAGTCAGGACATACTTCGCTTCTTATCCTAAGTAAAACACTTTTACTGGGACAAACCCTATCTGTTCAAGTACTGTCCCGACCAGATTATTCGTCGGTGTGTCCCTGACGAGGAATTCAAGAGTGTGTTCGCCACGATCAAGCGTGTGGCTGGCATTTTGGCCCCAGAAAGACAGCTGAGAAGATCTTGCAATGTGGTTTCTACTGGCCACAACTCTTCAAAGACGCACATGAATATTGCAAGACATGCTCCCGGTGCCAACACTTGGGCCGGATATCCCGGAGGAACGAGATGCCGCTCCAACCGATCTTGGTTATGGAGATTTTCGACGTTTGGGGGATAGATTTCATGGGGCCGTTTCCCAGCTCTTTCGGGAACTTGTACATTCTTCTCGCTGTTGATTACGTCTCTAAATGGGTCGAGGCTGTGCCCAGCCGGACTAACGACAACAAGGTTGTCGTTAGGTTCCTTAAAGAAAACATTTTCTCCCGGTTTGGGCACCCCCGAGCGATCATTAGAGACAATGGAAGTCATTTCTGCAACAAGACTTTCGAGGCCTTGATGCGGAAATATTCCATTAATCATAAGCTATCCAAGTCCTACCACCCCCAAACCTGCGGACAGGCCGAAGTTTCAAATCGGCAAATCAAGCAGATACTGGAGAAGACGGTTTCCAAGAACCGTAAGGATTGGTCGCTGAAACTCACTGATGCCCTTTGGGCATTTCGAACCGCTTATAAGACCGATCTTGGCATGTCTCCCTATCGGCTTGTCTACGGAAAAGCCTGCCACCTACCTGTCGAAATAGAGCATCGCGCATTTTGGGCGATAAAGGAGTTGAATCTGTCTCTCGAAGATGCGGGAAGCCATCGGAAGCTGCAGTTGAACAAACTGAGCGAGCTTAGGGATGAGGCTTACGATAACGCGGTTGTCGTTAAAAATCGAACGAAGGTGTTTCACGATAAACACCTTTTGCGCAAAACCTTCGTACCTGGTCAACAGGTACTTCTTTACGACACCCGACTTCACTTCCATCCAGGAAAGCTCAGATCTCGCTGGAAAGGGCCGTATTTTGTGCGGAATGTATATCCGCAGGGCGCTGTGGATTTGGAGAATCCAAAGGACGGTTCATTTTTCAAAGTGAACGGACACCGACTAAAACCGTACCTTAGCGCCGAACCAACAGAGGAGCTCCTGTTCTTACAGGAGCTGGTTTACCCTGCATGATCTTCCTCTGCCTACCAACAAACTTCGGTTATCCAGCCAAGAACAGTGGACACTGTTCCAAATAAGTTTGGGGGTATGTACCATTTTGTATATATTTGTGGATAATCTTTTCCATTCTCTTTCTTTTTCTTTTCTTTAAAAACAAAAACAATAAAAAAAATAAATAAATAAATTGTATTTATCTAACCGACAATTTTGACCCTTCAAATGATCTCTTCATGCGATGACAGTGAGGACACTGTCCAGTTTAAGTTTGGGGGTACGCTCGGTACGCATTTCTAATCTTTGCATTCATATGTATGTTTTGCATCTGCATACTAAATCCATAAAATCCATAAAAATCAGAAAATTTTCGAAAAACAGAAAAAATTTTCTGTCAAGTTAGCTAGTGGGAGGACTCTGATTCAACATTTCGACGGTTTTGTTTGATAAAATAAGAATAACTAAATCTTATGTTTAGATTTTGAAAACCTGAAAGATAACTCTCCTTTGAAGTTAACTATAACTGATATACGTCTTTACATCACACTACACGTGTCGTGAGTTTTTTGAAATTAGATGACAAGTCTTTTATGTTTAAAAACTTTTAATAGATAAATGATTTTCTGAGGATCAAATAGGTTTGTTCTGAAATAAGTAATATCAAGAATAGTTTATGAAGTAAGTGAATATGAAGGAATGTTATTGATGCCTTAATTGGAACTAAGTCTGAAAAATAACCCATCTGAAACTTGATTGAAATGATTACACACCGAACCCACTAAACACGCCTTTTATCCAAAAAAATAATTGAACTGCCGGTTATATCTCCGTTCGTATTAAATCATCATGATTTTCACGCCAAACTGTCTTTTGTTTTTGGACCTAGGTAACTTGAGTAATTAAGTCCGCTGGGGTGTTTCTACACCTAATGCCCTAAAACCAACTGGTTTGGGAGCATTGGCCCAAAGCTCAATAAGAAGCCAAGAAAGTCCAAATTAAAATAAAGTCAAGCAAGTGTTCTCTCCGAGTTAAAATTCCTAACGGTTCTTTGTGTGAGAATAATCTTGATAAAAGACAGGCTTTTATAAAAATTTTAGCGGAGACATGAAGGTTTTATTCTATGATAAAGACTATTGCACGTTCACAGAGGTGTGTATGAAATGAAAACAAGAAAAAGGTGGAGTGAAAAATAAGACCTAGTTTCCTGTTAGGGAAAATAGAAATTCTGAAGTTGAAACTTTACTGGAAAACGAAACTTGAAAAATGCTTAACTCTTTTTAAAACTTATGTGATCCTTTCAAAATTCTTATCTGGGCTTTATTGTGTGACATGAGGACTTTATTCGACCTTTTTGGAACTTAACGACACTATTTGCACTGCACGTAAAGACATATAAAATCTGTAGTAAAATAAGAAGTGAGGTGTGAAAAATAAGAGTTTGATAGTCTTGACTTAGGATAATAGAATTGTTATTTTCTGAAACAAAACTTTAGGGTTTGAATCTTAGTTATTTTACAAAACCAACTTGACCGGATTTTGTGGGTAGTATCCGCTGAAAACCCTCAGGAGACAACACTCCTCCTACTAAGGACACCTAGAGGTTTAACGGCTTGTTGCACATGCTCAGTGCAATCGCGTTCCCTGCGAAAGTGAGGTTAGGAAATTTTTTGTGAATAAATTGGCTTTGCTCGGGACGAGCAAATGATAAGTTTGGGGGTATTTGTTCATATCAGATTTTTGCATTTTCATACCGCCCAATTTTTATCACATTGCATATCGGTAGGTACTCTTGAGCCGTGTTTGCTAGTAAATTGCAGGATACAGGTTTTCGGCTCTAAACGGTGAAATCCATGGAAAAACACGACAAAACCCGGGTACCTGCCAACCACAGATAAAACACGGATCTCCGCTCTCTATCCGTATGTTGCCGCACACCAGTTTAAGAGACAAAATGGCAAATCAATGTCATTTTCATGCACAAGGCTCAATGGCAACACAAGATCCAAGAAATCTACGCGGAGCTCGAGGAAATCATGACTAAAAGATCCACATCAAATCATCTAGTGCTCAACAGAAATTCTGGAAAAATCGTGGAGCAAATCTGAGAAAAATCATATGCCAGAATAAAGTACACAGCAAACCAGGGAAGCACCAAAAATACCATGCCCTAATTCAACTATATGGCCGCGGAACCGCGGCCAATAGGGGGTCTAGGCCGCGGTTCCGCGGCCGTACTGGCGCCGCAGATGAAGATTTTGCAGGGGCTTTTTGGTCATTTCATGTTGTGACAGAATATTGCCCTAGATTTCCTTTTCCCTGCCTATAAATAGCCCAGAACCTTGTGAAGCCAAGGGTGCTTAATCTTGTATTTTCCTAGGGTTTAGAATACTTGTTCTTCTTCTTCTTCTCATCTCTTCTCCATTGAAAAACTTGTAGTGAGCTTTTGTGAGTGAAGAATGATGAATAAAGAAGTTCATTTTATTATTATACTTGTCTTGCTCTTATGTTAATTGCTTGTAATTTTCATTTGTTAACTTAGTTATTGTTATTTCTTGTTGTTTCTTTCTTTTCTCTTTTCCTTTATCCTTAAAACAACCATGATGCTTACGCTTGATCCTTGCCAAGGTGAGGTCGCAAATAGCTAGTTGTTATCTTCTAATCTCTTTTTTTCTATCTTCCTCTTTTGTTTTGTTTTCTTTTCGTTATGATGTGTGAGTAGTTTCCATACTTGTTAGGATAGGATAAGGGAAGTTTGAGAGAAGGAAATCTCGCTCACTCTTTCCTTGCCAAACATCTTAAATCAACTCCCGTTAATTGAACCACAATCCGCTCCCTTCGGTACCTTATCCTACATGATAGCGGTGATTCCGTAGTGAGACCGGTTGTGGTTGAATTAACCGGAGGTTATGGCTAAGAGCCAAGAACGGACGGACAAACACCAAAAGGAAGAACTTAAGCGTTGGAAAGCCTAGCTTATACTCGCAAGTTCCTTCCTAGTCGTGCTAATCCCCGTTGTTGCCGATTACCGTAACACCGATATTAAGAGTGGCAACGAAAGAAGTGGGCGACTCCTAACTCAAACTAACCTAATCCTAACCCTAACAAGCTCTCTTTACATATCATTTTAACACCTAGTTAATCACAAACAAATCTGGAAAATCGGACTTAACTCGTTAAAGCACATAGAAAAAGATTCCCATCTCCCTGCGGACGACCCGTACTCAACCGGCTAGCTACAAGCGAAACCGTCTTGATTGCGGTAATTAACTAAACTTGAACACGCAGAATCTCTACCAATCAATTGTCTCTCTGTTACATGTTGGTAAAGCCCTTAGGATGTGTACTTGACTACCTGGACTATGATGCGGATCATACTAGTGGGGACAAGGTAGTCCATAAGTACATCCTTCAAGGTCCCTAGTCGTGGGTGTATCGAGACGGGGCATAGATACACCAGAGAAGACTAGCGTATACCTTCTCGACCCATACAGATGGGCGATGGATGATCCCATATCCATTGGTGTTTGACATCAGAGATGATATACGGGTGCTCAATGGAGACTGGGTACACTGGACGGACTCGCCGAGAACTCCTAGATGGTATTATACCTTACGTCAGATGGTAGTTCTCTGGTGACACTGGTACAGGTTAGTCTGTAGACCCGAGATCGTCATAGAGTCTTGTGTGATTCCCATTGTGCTTTGATTTCCATCTTACCACGTCCAAGAGGGCGTGCAAAACGGTAGCTTTTGGGTACAGTCCCGAATCACATGGAGGCAATGAGCGATAGGAGGGGATTCGTCTCTCCCGGTATAGGGAGTTGATGTTGCGCTGTGTTCGATTGGCTATAACCGGAAATCCCTGGCCAGGGTTGCTGAGATTTACTGGTAAGTGTTACCAGTAGTTTCTCGAACTGTTATAGATCTCATATCGGCACGACTTATCAAGCTACTGGGGTCTGACGTTTACCACCCCTAGGCGAGATATGCGACATATTAGACGAACAGACCGGACTGTACGGTAAGTGTTACAGGTCGGATTCACAGGAGTGTGAGCGGGCTTGCTCGTTGATCTTCTGATCACTCAATACCCGGGTGGCCGTTAAGTTTAGCAGACTGGTTGCGGCTTGTGGGTGTTTGATATGATCATCACCTGCTGCCGACGTATTGACGAGTCTTTAGAGTCCTACACAGAGGTTTCCTGGCTCAAGCGAAACGAAATAGGAGCGCATATGAGATATGTGCGGGACAGAGAATAATGCGTGTATGTGATACCGTATTCTATTCTCGCGATGAATGTATCGATTGGTTGTATGCGATATAACCTAGTTATCGAATCGAGGATTGATTCGATAAGTCGATACATTGGATATTATTCAGTCATATATGATGTGACCGGATCGTTAAATCAAGTGATGATTTAATGATTTAATGTATAATTATATATTTGATATATTACTTTACATTAACTAATATTGGTTCACTTAAGATGTTTTTCTCACTTGTTTGTGCACATTGTATATGTGATATATTTTTGTGCACAAGATTGTATCATGTTTGATGATACATGCAAACTTGGGTGTATGTTTGATTTAAACCTTGGTTAAGTAAATGGATAGGGTTTTAATTTATTTGTTCATTTATTTATTTATTTCTTTTGGATAAAATAAAATGGTGGCATTCTTTGTTTTTTCTTGAAGCTTCATGAAGCTTTGAAATGCTTTGACCATTTTGTTTCTTTCCTTAACCCTAACCATTTCCCTTAACCCTAGTTTATTCTCTACATCAGTTACTCTCACCCATGGTTGCATTATGATAACCATCACTTCATTTTTCTTTTTGGAATCAATTCATTATTCATTTTCTTCTTCTTCCTCTTGAGAAAGAAAAGAAAAGCTTGCTTTGAAAATGTCAAGTGATGAATCCAAGTGAGAAATCCAAATCCAAAGTGAACCCACTTCCTATTTCTTCATCCTCTACCACTTGCCAAGTAGTATAGGGTGTTTTCTTCACAAGTTTCATGACTTGGTGAAGTTGGAGCTTGATCTTGTGTTGCCTCGACGTAGATCATCTTCGGCATCGAAGTCGACGACCTAGCCCGCCCATTTCTCCAATGAAGCCGACGCTCGAGCCCGGGATCCGATGATCGCAGCGAGGGGACATCATCACGGAGCTATGGAGGTGGAAGACCGGATCTACAAAGGTTGTATTTTCCGTTCACTCTTAGTTAAGTTGTTAACTAGTTGCATGTTTCGCCTAATCTCTAGTCAACGATCGCATTAGGGTTTCTCGGCACCGGAAATTTTTGAATTTGGCATGGTTGATGCCTTGTGAGACCTCATTAGTGTGCCTAGGAACCCTACATCCTTATCACTCTGGAATCTCGAATCAGTAAAGGACTCCACTTAGAGTTCACCGTTACCATACACCAAGAACATTTCTTTAGTCCTTCTCAAGTACTTAAGAATGATCTTCACAGCTGTCCAGTGGTTTTCCCCAGGATCTGATTGATACCTAGTGAGTAAGCTACATCCGGTCTAGTACATAACATCGCATACATGATAGAGCCTACTGCCGAAGCATAGGGTATCCTTTGCATGCGAGCCCTCTCCAAATCAGTCTTGGGAGACATCTCTTTGGAGAGAGTAATTCCTGAGCAAGCGGGTAAATTACCTCACTTGGAATCTTCCATACTAAACTTCTTTAGTATGGTGTCTATGTACCTGGATTGGGACAATCCCAACATCCGTTTAGATCTATCTCTATAGATCTTAATCCCCAGGATATAGGAGGCATCACCAAGATCTTTCATGGAGAACTTGTATGATAAGAAGAGCTTGACCGAGTGTAGCATAGGAATATCATTTCCTATCAAGAGTATGTCATCCACGTACAATACGAGGAAGACCACCTTACTCTCTACCACCTTCTTGTATATATAAGGTTCATCTACATTTTTGACGAAGTCAAACTCTTTGATAGCTTCGTCAAAACAGATGTTCCAGCTTCACGATACCTGCTTTAATCCGTAGATGGATTTAAGCAGCTTGCACACCTATCCGCTGCTCCAACCGTCTACGAAGCCCTTTGGATGTGTCATGAACACGCTCTCTTCTAAATCACCATTTAGAAAAGCGGTCTTGACGTCCATATGCCAGATTTCATAGTCATGGTATGCAGCAATGGCAAGTAGGATCCTGATGGACTTAAGCAGAGCGACAGAAGAAAATGTCTCAACATAATCGACGCCAGGTCGTTGACGAAAACATTTAGCTACAAGTCTAGAAAGTCTCAACTTTTCCATCTACACCAATCTTCTTTTTGAAGACCAATGGGTTTTGCCCCTTCAGGAGCAACTTCCAAAGTCCATTCTTTGTTGGTGTACATGGATTCCATCTCGGATCGCATAGCATCCAGCCATTTCACAGAGTCTCCACTTGTGATGGCCTGCTCGAAACTAGTGGAGTCATCATCTTCCATGATGCAATCCTCGCTCCCACCGTCTATGAGAAAACCGTAGTATCTCTCAGGTGGGTGAAGAAACCTACTAGATCTGTGGAGTGGCTGAGGTTCGTTGGGTACTATTGGATCCTCCGATTCCACCAAATTGTCAGTCATAGTTTGTGCTGCTGGAACTTCTTCCAGTTCTACCTCATTGCCACTAATCTCTTTTATAAGAAATTCCTTTTCTAAAAAGGTGGCATGTTGAGCAACAAACACCTTTTGTTCCTCACTGTGATAGAAAAGATATCCATGCGAATTCTTTGGATATCCTACAAACTTACATAGGACTGACCTAGCCTCGAGTTTGTCCGGATTTTGCCTTTTGACATAGGTCGGACAACCCCATATCTTAACTCGTTTAAGATATGGTCTCTTTCCACTCCATATCTCATATGGTGTTTTAGGCACAGATTTTGATGGAACTTGATTCAATAGGTATGCAGCTGTCTCAAGCGCATAACTCCAAAAAGAAACAGGCAACTCAGTAGTACACATCATAGATCGCACCATATCTAATAGAGTACGATTCCTTCGCTCCGATACACCGTTGTGCTGTGGTGCATACGGAGGAGTAAGCTGAGAGAGAATCCCATTCTCTTTTAAATAGTCTCAGAATTCCCTGCTCAAGTATTCTCCTCCCCGATCAGATCGTAGGACTTTAATACTTTTGCCCGTCTAGTTTTCAACCTCGCACTTATATTCCTTGAATTTCTCAAAAGCTTCAGACTTGTGTTTCAACAAGAACACATGTCAGAACCTTGAGAGATTATCGGTGAATGTAATAAAGTACGAAAAACCATTCCTGGCATGTGTAGACATAAGACCGCATAGATCACTATGTATTAGTCCCAAGAGTTCAGTAGCTCTTTCTTCTTGTCCACTAAACGGAGTTTTGGTCATCTTGCCTTTGCGATATAACTGGCAAGTTTCATAAGATGAAAATTCGATCGGATTCATATATCCATCTTTATGCAACTTAGCCGGTCTTGTCGCATTGATATGACCTAGTCTACAGTGCCACGATAAGGCTTCGTTCATTTCTGAACTTTTCCTCTTGTTTGTGTTCTGTATATTCAGAACTGTACTTTGATTGAGAACGTATATACCGTTACATAACGTACCAAATCCATCAACACTTGATTCTGGAAAATGTTCATAACATTATCCTCTAATATGAAATTATATCCTTCTTTAGATAGTAAAGAGACCGATATAATATTACACATCATCTTTGGATGTAATAACAGTCGTTCAGAACCAATGTATTACCAGTTTGCAATACAAGGTGATATTCGCCAACTTCCTTGGCTACAACAATTGCACCATTCCCTACTATTAGAGATTTATCACCTTTTTCCTGTAAGTCGACGTCGCGCACCCCACGTGTTCGCGGGGAGGCGGAATTTGTAAAAAATGATTTTTACGAGCTTCGCAACACCGACTAGAACCGAGGATCGTCCATAAACCCTAGCTAGCAAACTACTTGAGGTTTAACTATTCGGATACGAAGTTATACCTCATGATACATGTCCTTCGGGTCTTCATCGTTGTCCTCCTCATCGTTGTAGGCTCCAAGGATCGATCTGGATCGTAGTTTCTTCGACGGCCTCCTCGAGTCAAAGACGATCCACCCGAGAGTCTATAGTCCCAGCTCTACCTCAAAACCGAGGTAACTATGGCAACAAGCTTGTTAAACTTGATGGCCTAGGTGATGTAGAGTATGAAGATAGATTTATTTGTCTCTTGAAACCCTAGGATTCTCAACACATGAGAGCTTTTAGGGTTTTGATGTGAGGAAGAAGAAGAGAGATAACATGAGATCTCACTTGAGGAAAGAGAAATGATTTTGATAAATGATAATGATAAATGAAAAATGAGATGGCTAACTTGACATGACCATAAGCATGGCATGAAAAATATCTCATCAAAATATCTAGGTCACAAAATATCTCACAAAAATATCTAAGTCAAATAGTCAAACCAAGTCAAGTGGTCAAGCCAAGTCAAAAAGTCAAACAAAGTCAAGTATTCAAAACTAGTAGCCATGCCTCAATTATCATTTACAAAAATAACAAATACTTTCCTCCACCTCATAATTGTTTTAATCAAGTAAATGGTCAAAACCCTAATGAGGTGTCTCCTTCTGTGCTCCTCTCATCCGTATATACATACCAGCATTTGTGTTCCGAGAAACACGAATACAAAGAGACAAAACTGATCCATCAATAGAATACTGGGATCCGGCTTAAACTAAACCCCACTAGTATTATCTGCCAGAACATCATACGCGCAAAAGTGTACGTAAGTGATCGAAGCCCTGTCGTAAAACCATACGGCCTCTACACCTTTTCCCGGTGCAGGAAAACTCTCTATATGGGACTCTAAAGACTCGACACTACGCTGGCAGTGGGTTTAAACACAGGCCACAAGCGGTACTAGCTTCACTTAACCGTCCCCTGGTAGATGTCAATAAGAAGGCTGATGAGGAAAACCCATCCGAACTCCTACTGAGCCTGAATGTGACAATCTCTGTACAGTCCGGTCTGTTCGTCTAAGAGTATCGCATATCGGGCCTAGGGGGCGGTAATCGTCAGACCCCTAATAGCGCAATAAGTCATGTCGGAGAGTAGCCTAATACACCCTGAGAAACTAATGGAATACCTACCAGTAAATCTCGCTTGCCTTGGCCAAGGACTTTGTGTAATGGCCTTCTGAACAGAGCACGATATCAACCTCCAATACCGGGAGAGACGAATCCTATCTAACCGCCACTGCCTCCAAGTGCTTCGGGACTTCACCCAACTACTACTTGTTTGCATGACTCTTTTGAGTCGTGGTAGGGTAGTAATCAAAGTACAGTGGGAACACACTTGAGGCGAAGCAGCAGTATCAAGTCGACGGACTAAGCTGTACTCATGTCACCTGGGAACTGCTACCTGACGACAGGTATAATACCCACCAACAGTTCCCGACGAGTCATGTCCAGTGTACTCATAACCTAATGAGCACCTGCATACTATCTCCAGTACGACGTATTAATGGCTGTGGGACAGACCATCTCCCATGCTGGGATGAGAAGCGTATACACTAGTCTACAGTGGAGTATCGATGCCCCGTCTCGATAATCCTACGACTAAGGACCTGTATAGGATGTGCTTATAGACTACCTATCCCCCACTAGTGTGACTGCCATCACAACGCTGGTAATCAAGCAAAGATCCTAAGGGCTCTACCAATATGTATAAGCAATATGCTAAGAAAACACATGCACATATTGAGGTAGAGACAAACCAGGTAGCATACTACCATTTTGAGAAAGACTATTACTATATCCGTGTATATCCCAAGCTCCCATTAAGTAATATACAATCCAGTATGATACAATAATGACCTCTAGGGCATATATCACTAACAATCTCCCACTTGCACTAAGGCCATATACTGGCATATCGCAGACTGAAGATCTCGAATAGCCTCTTGAACACTGTCTGAGGAATGGCCTCTGTGAGTGGATCTGCAATGTTGTTCTCCGTATCTACTCTCCTCACCTCGATCTCCTGGGGATCAACGATCTCCCAGATCAGGTGGTACCCCCTAAAGATATGTCTGGATCTCTGATGGGACCTGGGTTCCTTCCCTAAAGTTATAGCACCGTTGTTGTCACAATACTAAAGTATTGGACCAACAATGGAAGGAACCACCTGAGGTTCAATTAAGAACTTCTATATCCAGTTTGCCTCTTTTGCGGCGTCTCATGCAGCGAACTACACCGTTTCTAACGTCGAGTTTGCAACGGTGTCCTGCTTGGATCTCTTCCAATAGACCGCCCCTCCACTGAGGGTAAAGCCATAACCTGACAAGGACTTGGAGTCATTCTTATCACTCTGGAAGCTAGAGTTAGCAAAGTCCTCGATCTGGAGGTCCTTTTCCGCCATACACCAAGAACATCTCCTTAGTCCTTCTCAGGTACTTGAGAATGTTCTTTACTTCTTCCCAGTGCTTCTCCCCTGGGTTTGACTGATACCAGCTTACCACGCTCAGTGCGTAAGCTACATCTGGTCTAGTACACAACATCGCATACATTATAGAGCCTACCGCAGAAGCGTAGGGTATAATCGACATGCGAGCCCTTTCCAAATCAGTCTTGGAAGACATCTCTTTAGAGAGGGTGATTCCATGACAAGACAGTAGACCACCGCGCTTAGAATCGTCCATACTAAATATTTTCAGTATGGTGTTGTTGTACCTTGCCTGTAAAAGTCCCACCATACTCTTTGTTCTATCACGATAGATCTGGATCCCTAGAATGTAGTTGGTATCACCCAGGTCTTTCATGGAGAACCTCTGTGACAAGAATCCTTTGACTGATTGTAGCATAGGAATGTCATTTCCTATCAAGAGAATGCCATCCACGTACTCAACGAGGAATTCCACAGTTCTTGATACAATCTTACTATAAATGCATGGTTCTTCTAGATTTTTGATAAAGTCAAATTCTTTGACTGTCTCAATAAAAACAGATGTTCCAACTCCGCGATGCCTGCTTTAATCCATAAATGGAATTAAGCAACTTGCACATCGTCCCGCTGCTCCTATTCTGATTGAAACCCTCTGGTTGATCCATATAGACGCACTCTTCCAAATTACTATTTAGAAAAGCCGTCTGTACATTCATTTTTCTTGGAAGGCGGCAATGACAAGAAGAATCCGAATGGATTTGAGCATAGACACCGGAGAAAAGGTTTCATCATGGTCCAAACCAGGTCTTTGACGAAAACCTTTTGCATCAAGTCTAGCCTTATAGGTTTCAACCTATCCATCTACACCAATCTTCTTTCTGAAGATCCATTTACGGGTTTTACCCCTTCTGGAGAAATGTTCAAAGTGCATACTTTTTTGGTGTACATGGACTCCATTTCGGTCCGTATGGCATCCAGCCATTTTACCGAGTCGCCGCTCTGAATGGCTTACTGGAAGCTAGTTGGCCCATCATTGTTAATGATGCAATCCTCTCGATCCTCTTCTATGAGAAAACCGTAGTATCTCTCGGGCGGATGAGACTGCCTACTAGCCCTGCGGATTGGCGTAGGGATGTCCGGTTCTTTTGAAACCTCTGGTTCTATCATACTTTCAGTAATAGTTTGTGGTTCTGGAATTTCTTCCAGTTCTATTGCGCTCCCACTATTTCCTTTTACAAAAAATTGATTTTCTAAAAAGTGGGCATGACTAGGAACAAAAACCTTTTGTTCCTTTGCGTAATAGGAAAGATACCCCCTGGAGTTTTTTGGGTATCCCACAAACTTACACAGTACTGAGCTTGCCTCGAACTGGTCTGCATACTGCTTTTCAACAAAGGCTGGACATCCCTATATCTTCAGATACTGAAGATAGGGTTTCTTCCCGCTCCACATCTGATATGGTATGGTAGGCACAGTCATGGTAGGAACCTTATTTAAAAGATATGCAGCTGATTCTAGTGCATAACTGTTAGATATGTCTGCCCTAGAGGCCATTATTGTATAGTACTAGTTTGTATAATACATTTTGAAGGCTTGGGATATATATATATATATATATACGGGTTTACGACAGTCTTGCTCGACATAGTAGTATGTTACTTGGTTTGTTTCTATCTTATTATGTGTATGTGTTTCTTTTAACATATCGCTAATACATATTGATGGAGCCCTTAGGATCTTTGCTTGACTACTGGCGTTGTGATGGCGATCACACTAGTGGGGGCTGGGTAGTCTATAAGCACATCCTTATTTTGGTCTCTGATCGTAAGATTATCGAGACAGGGCATCGATACTCCAGAGTAGACTGGTGCATACACTTCTTTTCCCAGCAGGGGAGATGGTCTGTCCCACAGCCATCAGTACGTCGTACTGGAGATAGTATGCATGTGCTCGTTAGGTTACGAGTACACTGGACAGGACTCGTCGGGAACTGTTGGTTGGTATTATACCTATCGTCAGTTAACAGTTCCCAGGTGACATGAGTACAGCTTAGTCCGCTGACTTGACACTGTCACTTCGCCTTGAATGTGTTCCCACTGTTCTTAGATTACTACCCTACCACGGCTCTACTGAGTCGTGCAAACAGGTAGTAGTTGCGTGCAGTCTCGAAGCACTTGGAGGCAGTGACGGTTAGACAGGATTCGTCTCTCCCGGTATTGGGAGTTGATGTCGCGCTGTGTCTAGGAGAGCCATTACACATAGTCGTCCCTGGCCAGGGCAAGCAAGATTTGCTGGTAGTGTTACCAGTAGTTTCTCATGGTGTTTTGGGCTATACTCCGACACGACTTGTACCGCTATTAGGGGAATGACGTTTACCGCCCCCCCTAGGCCCGCCATGCGATACTCTCAGAGGAACAGACCGGACTGTACGGAGATTGTCACATACAGGATCAGTAGGAGTTCGGATGGGTTCACCTCATCAGTCTTCTTATCGGCATCTACCTGGGGACCGTTAAGTACAGCTAGTGCCGCTTGCGGTCTGTGGTTAAGCCCACCGCCAGCGTAGTGTCGAGTCTTTAGAGTCCCACACAGAGTTGCCCTAGTTCTTAATTTATTTTCTGCCCTAGGTTAAATTTATTCTCTGCCTTAGTTTTAAATCTAGATTAGAATTTTTATTAATCTACAGTAGTTCATTAATTTCTTAACTCTAAAACCAAAATAAAAATCATGTTTTTCTTAGATCCTTTAATGAGCGAGTAGTTTCCTCGCTTGTTAGGGTCAGGAAGAGGGAAAGGTTTGAGAGATGCGAATCTCTCACCCCTTTCTTGCCCATCACATGTTAATAATTAGGACTCCATGCATATGATTGATAGAGTTTTTGCGTGCTTAGTTAATTACCGCAATCAAGACGGTTTCGCTTGTAGCTAGCCGGTTGAGTACGGGTCGTCCGCAGGGAGATGGGAATCTTTTTCTATGTGCTTTAACGAGTTAAGTCCAAATGTCCAGGTTTGTTTGAGATTAACTATGTGCTAAAATGTTATATAAAGAGAGCTTGTTAGGGTTAGGATTAGGTTAGTTTGAGTTAGGAGCCGCTCGCTTCTTTTATTGCCACTCTTAATATCGGTGTTACGGTAATCGGCAATAACGGGGATTAGCACGACTAGGAAGGAACTTGCGAGTATAAGCTAGGCTTTCCAACGCTTAAGTTCTTCCTTTTGGTGCTTGTCCGTCCGTTCTTGGCTCTTAGCCTTAACCTCCGGTTAATTCAACCACAACCGGTCTCACTAAGGAATCACCGCTATCATGTAAGATAGGGTGCCGTAGGGAGCGGATTGTGGTTCAATTAACGGGAGTCCGAATTAAGATGTTGGGCAAGGAAAGAGTGAGAGAGATTTCCTTCTCTCAAACTTTCCTTATCCTACCCTAACAAGTAAGAAAACTACTCACCCATTATAAAAAAAAGAAAATACAACAAAAGGAGGAAGATAGAAAGAAAGAGGTTAGAAGATTACAACTAGCTATTTGAGACCTCACTTTGGCAAGGATCAAGCTTAAGCATCATTGTTGTTAAGGATAAAGAAAAAGAGAACAAGAAAGAAACAAACAACAAATAACAACAACTAGATTAGCAAATGAAAAATACAAGCAATTATCATTAACAACATAACAAGACAAGCATGGTAACAAAAAGAACTCTTTTATTCATCCTTCACTCATAAAAAGCTCACTACAAAGTTTTAATGGAGAAAATATGAAAAGAGGAAGAAGAACTACAAAATATATCCTAAAATTTTACACAAGAATAAGCACCCTTGGCTTGGCAATATTCTGGGCTATTTATAGGCAGGAAACAGAAATTCTAGGGCAACATTCTGGATCATCATGAAAAGACCAAACAGCCCCTGAAAAGTCTTCAGCTGAAGAGCCCATACGGCCGCGGATCCACGGCCTAGACCCTATGTTGGCCGCGGATCCGCGGCCATCTAGGTGAGTTAGCATGTAGTATTTTGTGGGGTTTCCTGGTTTTATGTAATCTTCAGTGTGGTATATGTTGTTTCTGAGAATCTCTTCACAATTTTTCCAGAATTTCGGCTGATCAAAAGGTGATGTGATGTGGATCTTTTGCCATGATTTTTCTTGAACTCCGCGTAGATATCTTGGATTTTGTGTTTCCATTGTGCTTTGTGCATGAAAATGACATCGATTTGCCATTTTGTCCCTTAAACTGGTGTGCGGCAACATACGGATAGAGAGCGGAGACCCGTGTTTTATCTGTGGTTGGCAGTAATCCGGAATTTGTCGTGCTTTTCCATGAATTTCACTGTTTAGAGCTGAGAACCTGTATCCTGCAATTAACTCGAAAACACGGCTCAAGAGTACCTACCGATAAGCAATGTGATAAAAAATGGGCGGTATAAAAATGCAAAAATCTGATATGAACAAATACCCCCAAACTTATCATTTGTTCGTCCCGAGCAAAGCCAATTTATTCACAAAAATTCCTAACCTCACTTTCGCAGGGAACGCGATTGCACTGAGCATGTGCAACAAGCCGTTAAACCTCTAGGTGTCCCTAGTAGGAGGAGTGTTGTCTCCTGAAGGTTTTCAGCGGATACTACCCACAAAATCCGGTCAAGCTAGTTTTGCAAAATAACTATGATTCAAACCCTAAGGTTTTGTTTCAGAAAATAACAATTCTATTATCCTAAGTCTAGACTATCGAACCTTCATTTTTCACACCTCGCTTCTTATTTAACTTAAGATTTTATATGTCTTTACGTGCAGTGCAAATAGTGTCGTTAAGTTCCAGAAGGATCGATTAAAGTCATCATGTCACACAATAAAGCCCAGATAAAATTTTTAAAAGGATCACATAAGTTTTATAAAGAGTTAAGTATTTTTCAAGTTTCGTTTTCCAGTGAGGTTTCAATTTCAGAATTTCTATCTTCCTTAACAGGAAACTAGGTCTTATTTTTCACTCCACTTTTTCTTGTTTTCATTTCATACACACCTCTGTGAACGTGCAATAGTCTTTATCATAGAATAAAACCTTCATATCTCTGCTAGAAATATTTTTTTACATAAACCTGTCTTTTGTCAAGATTATTCTCACACAAAGAACCATTAGGAATTTTAACTCAGAGAGAACACTTGCTTGACTTTGTTTTAATCTGGACTTTCTAGGCTTCTTAACGAGCTTTGGGCCAATACACCCAAACCAGTTTGCTTTAGGGCATTAGGTGTAGAGACACCCCAGCGGACTTAATTACTCAAGTTACCTAGGCCCAAAAACAAAAGGCAATTTAGCGTGAAAATCATGATGATTCAATACGAACGGAGATATAACCGGCAGTTCAATTATTTTTTGGATAAAAGACGTGTTTAGTGGGTTAGGTGTGTAATCATTCCAATCAAGTTTCAGATGGGTTATTTTTCAGAATTGGTTTCCAATTAAGGCATCAATAACATCCCTTTATATTCACTACACTTCATAAACTATTCTTGATATTACTTATTTCAGAACAAACCTATTTGATCCTCAGAAAATCATTTATCCATTTAAAAGTTTTTAGACATAATAGACTTGTCATCTAATTTTCAAAAACTCACGACACGTGTAGTGTGATGTAAAGACGTATATCAGCTATAGTTAACTTCAAAGGAGAGTTATCTTTCAGGTTTTCAAAATCTAAAAATAAGATTTAGTTATTCTTATCTTATCAAACAAAACCGTCGAAATGTTGAATCTGAGTTCTCCCACTAGCTAACTTGACGAAAAAGTTTTTATGTTTTTAGAAAATTTTCTGATTTTTATGGATTTTATGGATTTTAGTATGCAGATGCAAAATATACATATGAATACGAAGGTTAGAAATTCGTACCGAGCGTACCCCCAAACTTAAACTGGACAGTGCCCTCACTGTCATTGCTTGAAGAGATCATTGAAGGGTCAAAATTGTCGGTTAGATATACACAATTGTTTTTTTTGTTTTTTTTTTAAAGAAAAGAAAATTAGTAAAAATAGAAGATAATATCCATAAATATATACAAAATGGTATATACATACCCCCAAACTTATTTGGAATAATGTCCACTGTTCTGGCTGGATAACCGAAGTTTAGTGGTAGGCAGAAGAAAATTATGCAGGGTAAACCGGCTCCTGTAAGACCAGGAGCTCCTCTGTTGGTTCGGCGCTAAGGTACGGTTTTAGTCGGTGTCCGTTTACTTTGAAAAATGAACCGTCCTTTGGATTCTCCAAATCCACAGCGCCAAGCGGATACACATTCTGCACAAAATACGGCCCTTTCCAGCGAGATCTGAGCTTTCCTGGATGGAAATGTAGCCGGGTGTCATAAAGCAGTACATGTTGACCAGGTACGAATGTTTTGCGCAAAAGGTGTTTATCGTGAAACACCTTCGTTCAGTTCTTAACGACAACCGCGTTTTCATAAGCCTCATCCCTAAACTCGCTCAATTCGTTCAACTGCAGCTTCCGATGGCTGCCCGCATCTTCGAGAGACAGATTCAGCTCTTTTATCGTCCAAAATGCGCGATGCTCTATTTCCACAGGGAGGTGGCAAGCCTTTCCGTAAACAAGCCGATAGGGAGACATGCCAAGATCGGTTTTATAAGCAGTTCGAAATGCCCAAAGGGCATCAATGAGTTTTAACGACCAATCTTTACGGTTCTTGGAAACCGTCTTCTCCAGTGTCTGCTTGATTTGCCGATTTGAAACTTCGGATTGCCCACAGGTTTGGGGGTGGTAGGGCATAGATAGCTTATGATTAATGGAATATTTCCGCATCGAGGCCTCGAAAGTCTTATTCCAGAAATGAGTTCCATTGTCGCTAATGATCGCTCGGGGGTGCCCAAACCGGGAGAAAATGTTTTCCTTAAGAAATCTAACGACAACCTTGTTGTTGTTAGTCCGGCTGGGCACAGCCTCGACCCACTTAGAGACATAATCAACAGCGAGAAGGATGTACAAGTTCCCAAAAGAGCTGGGAAACGGCCCAATGAAATCGATCCCCCAAACATCGAAAATCTCCACAACCAAGATTGGTTGGAGCGGCATCTCATTTCTCCTGGATATCCGGCCCAAGTGTTGGCACCGTGAGCAAGTCTTGCAGTAGGCATGAGCGTCTTTGAAGAGTTGTGGCCAGTAGAAACCACACTGCAAGATCTTCTCAGCTGTCTTTCTGGGGCCAAAATGCCCACCACATGCTTGATCGTGGCAAAACGACAGCACACTCTTGAATTCATCGTCAGGGACACACCGACGAATAATCTGGTCAGGACAGTACTTGAATAGATAGGGCTCATCCCAGTAAAAGTGTTTTACTTGGGATAAGAATCGAAGTATATCCTGACTTGACCATTCAGTCGGTAGTAATCCTGTGGCTAAATAGTTCACAATATCTGCGAACCAGGGTTCGCAAGATACTGTCAAGAGCTGCTCATCCGGAAAAACGTCGTTGATCAGAATTTGAAGCGACGGCGAAGAAGGAAGTCGTGAGAGATGGTCGGCGACTCCGTTTTCACATCCCCTTTTGTCCTTGATGGCAAGGTCAAACTCTTGAAGCAAGAGGATCCAACGTATTAGCCGAGATTTTGCATCTTTCTTCGCAAAAAGATGGCGCAGAGCAGAATGGTCTGTGTAGACAATGACTGGAGAGCCGATGAGGTAGGGCCTGAACTTTTCTAAAGAAAATACAACAGCCAAGAATTCCTTCTCAGTTGTTGTATAATTAAGTTGGGCGTCGTTCAGGGTTCGGCTAGCATAATAGATTACGTGCGGCATCTTGTTGATGTGTTGTCCAAGGACAGCACCAATGGCAGGATGCATCGCACATAATCTCAAATGGGTGCGTCCAGTCAGGAGAAGAAAGAATGGGAGCAGAAGTGAGTGAGCTTTTTAATGACTCGAACGCAGTCACACAGCTCGAGTTGAAGTCGAATGGCGTGTCCTTGGCCAGCAAAAGAGTCAAGGGCCTAGCAATCTTGCTAAAGTCCTTGATGAACCGTCTATAGAAACCGGCATGGCCAAGGAAGGCTCGGATGTCTCTGACGCATCTGGGAGGAGGGAAATTGGAAATGACCTCAATCTTCGCTTTGTTAACCTCTATGACATTTTGCGAAATGATATGTCCTAAGACAATACCTTCGCGCACCATGAAGTGGCACTTCTCCCAATTCAAAGTGAGATTCTCGTCCTTACACCGGGTAAGGACAGCATCGAGATGCAGCAAACACTCATCGAAGGAATCGCCGAAAATGGAGAAATCGTCCATGAAGATCTCCAAGAATTTTTCCACCATGTCTGAGAAGATGCCCATCATACACCGCTGGAAGGTAGCGGGCGCATTGCATAACCCAAAGGGCATGCGACGATATGCAAACGTGCCGAAAGGACAAGTGAATGTGGTCTTGTCCTGGTCTTTTTTGGCGATGGGTGATTATAGCCGGAGTAGCCATCAAGAAAGCAGTAGTACTCGTGTCCGAACAATCGTTCAAGCATCTGGTCAATGAAAGGTAGCGGAAAGTGGTCCTTCCGCGTTGCGGCGTTGAGTTTTCTGTAATCGATGCATACTCGCCACCCAGTCTGGGTGCGAGTAGGGATTAACTCGTTCGCCTCGTTGGTTATGACCGTTATGCCTGATTTCTTGGGGACAACGTGAATGGGGCTCACCCACTGGCTATCAGAGATAGGGTAAATGATACCACTATCCAGACACTTTACGATTTCCTTTTTTACAGCCTCCTTCATGACTGGGTTGAGTCGCCTTTGTGGATCCCTGGCTGGTTTGGCATCATCCATCAGATGAATGTGATGTTCAACGATCAAGGGACTAATCCCCTTGATGTCTGCCAAGGACCTGCCAAAAGCTTGCCTATTGCTGTGCAAGCCCGCAAGAAGGGCTCTCTCTTGCTCGGGAGCTAGAGAAGCCGAGATGATAACAGGGAGGGTCTCGTTCTCACCCAAGTAAGCGTACTTAAGGTGAGACGGCAAGGGCTTGAGTTCGAGAGCTGGAGGTGAAACGATTGAAGGCAAGATTGGTGAAAAGGTCTTGAACTCAAAGGATTCCAGTAGAGGTTCAAATCGAGTGTAAGCGACCGAGTCGGATGGTTCAGGTAACGCATCCGGAAATTCGAAGGATTCAAACTCGGGTGGTGAGTGGCTAAGATCGTTCGAGAAAGTGAAACACTCGTAGTCATTGTCGGGCACAGAAACAGCAGCAGGTTCGAAGAGGAACGCACTAGTGGCGTTAAGGTTATCGTGATCGAACAAAAACTCCTCGAATTCACACTCCTCCGGGATGATCTCCTGGATTGACCAAACGTCTAGTATATGAGCATTAGGTTCGAAGGGCTGATTCCCCAACCTAAAAATGTTGAGTTCAATTGTCATGTTTCCAAAAGATAGGTTCATCGAACCATTTCGACAATTGATCACAGCATTTGAGGTTGCAAGGAATGGGCGACCGAGTATCACCGGAATTTGATTCCGGGGGTTAGCTACAGGCTGTGTGTCTAAAACAATGAAGTCAACGGGGAATATGAAGTCCCCAACCTTGATTAACACATCCTCTAGCTCACCCCTAGGATGGGTGATCAATCGGTCGGCCATTTGGAGAGTGCAGTGTGTGGGTTTCAGCTCTCCTACACCTAGTTGCTCATATACTGAGTACGGAAGCAGGTTAACACTGTCACCAAGATCTAATAGTGCGCGGCTGATGTTCTTATCCCCAATGGTAATAGAAATTGTAGGACAGCCAGGGTCCTTCCGTTTTTTAGGTAAAGATTGGGTAAGAGCATCACTCACAGCACTAGCCAAGAAAACTTTCTTGGGTGCCTGAGATTTCCTTTTTTCGTGCACAAGTCCTTTAAGATTTTCGCGTAGGACGGGACTTGTTGGACAACATCTAAAAGGGGAATGTTGATGTTAACCTGCTTAAACAACTCCAGAATCTTCTCCATTTATGGATTTTGTTTATTGGACCTCAACCAATTGGAAATGGAGCGTTTTTAAAATTGGTTGAGTCCAATGCTTATGGAGGAGATTGTGGAGTTGGAACGGATCCTAGAGCTGGTGTTTTCGTGGAGTGAGAAGTGGGTCCGTTCAGAGCAGAAGAAGAAGAAGAAGAAGAAGAGCCTTTTGACGAATGGAGAATAGGATCAGAAGACGAAGAAGAAGAAGAAGAAGAAGAAGAAGAAGCGGCCGGGGTGTCATTATCCTCAATTGTTGTGCCGATGTTGTTGTGCAGCATCCTTCCAGATCTCAATGTAGTCACGGCACTCACATTATGGTTCTGTTGTTCAAGAGCAACATGTACATTATGTGGATGACCGGGATTTGGGAGTGGTTGAGATGGAAGCTTCCCCTTTTCTTGCTCGCTTAACGGCGCATTCAGCTGTGCAATCTGGGCTTCGATGGTCTTGATGCTTTGCCCGTGTATAGCAGTGTGTTGCACCAAAGACTGAATAGACGACTGGATGTTTGCGGTGGATTGTGTCGATTGTTTAACGAACGCCTCCAGACTTCGTTCGAACGAGGAAACCTTATCGTTGTTTGATGGAGCAAAGTTGTTTTGGGGAAAAGAATTGTTGGGCGCAAAGTTGTTCGTCTGATTTTGAAAAGGTTGGGGTTGGAAGGGCTGCTGAAACTGATGTTGAGTTTGTTGTTGCGCTTGTTGTTGCGGAAGAGGGGGCCTCTGGAAATTGTTGCCTTGGAATTGATGCTGATTCTGATTCCAGGCGAAATTGGGGTGGTTCCTCCAACCGGGATTGTAGGTGGAAGAGTATGGATCATTTCTCGGTCTTTGCTGAAATGCAGCATTAACCTAATCCTGTTCTTGAGATGGTGGATTGTAAGGACACTCTTCGGTTAAGTGAGAAGGATCGGAACAACATGCACAAATGGTACGAAGGGGAAGAACAGGGGCAGGAGCAGGAGATGAAAATTTGCTCTCTATCGCTTCAAGTTTTCTCGTTATTGTAGCCGTTTCAGCTTTCATCGCAATAGAGACATCAAGATGGTGAATGCCTACCCTAGACTGACCAGTAGAAGTGGAGGAAGAAGAAGAAGTTGGTCTGGTGCTCTCCCATTGAAGCGTTTGTTCTGCAAGGTCGTCGAAGAATTGCCACGCTTCCTCGTCAGATTTCGATAGGAAGTGGCCCTGACAAATGGTTTCCAACAACTGCTTGGTTGCTAGGTTCAGGCCCCCGTATAAGGTTTGGAAAAGTTGTCATTTCTCAATACTATGGTGAGGGCACTGAACAAGAAGGTCTTTATACCGGTCAAAGCACTTCCAGAAGGGTTCAGTAGGAAGCTGGGAGAATTGGTTGATTTCGTTACGGATCCTCGAGGTTTTATAATTCGGATAGAATTTCTTGAGAAACGCTTTCACAAACTCGTCCCAACTGGTTATGGAGTGGGAAGCAGTGCTATACAGCCACTTTTCAGCAAGATCGCACAAAGTGAACGGAATGACCCGTAGCCGTATAGCATCGTCCAACAGCTGGGTCATTTTCATCATCGCATAAATATTTTGAAACTTGTTGATGAAGATATAGGCATCTTCAGATTCAAGCCCATGAAATTTCGGAAGCATGTTAATGAAGTGGGGCTTAATTTCAAAATTATCCCCATTGGCCGGTGGAAGGGAAAGACAGGTGGGAAGTGCAGAACGGGTGGGATAGAAACGATCTTGGAGCGCGATTCGCTGTGGCGCTACAACAGGCGGTGGTGGTGGGTTATTCGCATCCATAGGAGGTGGAATCAATCCCGGGGGAGTCAAAGAGATGTTTGGATTAAATCCTGACATCGCAGAAGAAGAGGTTAGTGATGGTGAAGGTGAGGATGTATGAACGGAATTTCAGTCAACGTCGGAGTTGGCCGGCAAAGGTAAGGGTGAAAGAGGCGTGGAAGGAGTTTCGACGTCTGAGTCGATCGCGTAGTCGGTAGCAACTAACGTAACGCGGACTAGGCGGGCGCTAGTATCCCGAGTGTAAGCGGACATACGCTAAACGAGTTTAGTATAGTCAAAGCGGAGAAGGTGAGGGTAAGAGAACGTCAATGGAGAAATACGATAGGAGGTAAGAAATACGATAGGAGGTGGAGTGAAAAAATGGATTCCGGTGAAAAAGGGCATGTTTTTATAAAAGTTTTTGGTTTTTTTTGTGTTTTTTTTCTTTTAAGAAAGAGATTTACAGAAATATGTACGAACTTACGGCTTCAAACAATCACAGATAAAATATGCACAATCACACCTAGATCTAGGATCACTTAGGTCAGCTAGACAGCTCCTAACTGTTCCAAAGGGCTAGAAATAGGACCTCAAACGGCCTCTTCTCCGCCAATTGCGGCCAGGTAAGTTCCAGGTAAGTGGGAGGCTCCCCACTACGTAAGTAGTGGTCCTAATTAAGTAACCACTTGCCTTGGACACACTTTCCTAGACACCGCAAAATCAGGATAGGATAAACGGCCGATGCCTGTAACTAGTCCTCTGTCCTATTGAGCGCGAAGTCCTTAGGGCTGAGTCTAGTATTTTTTAATTAAACAATGGTCAATACATATGCTTTTTGTGATTTCTGGGGTCCTGGGAAGGGTGATGAATTCCCCACCCAATCTGGATTGGTTTCAAGCCCCTTAAAGTCCGATTAAAATATGCAAAGCAGTGACAATCAACTACAATCAATTTTTTTATTTTTTAGCACGGCGCAAAGAATCCTGCACGAGAATAATTTATTGGAAGGGGAAGAGAGTTTGCGCAAAGAATGCTGCAGAAAATACAGTTCAGTGGAGTTCAGAGGAGTGGGGAAGAGGAGAGAGAGACTTACAGGGAATTTGGGTTGATGAGGGCACCAACAAGCCGCGGTTCCGCGGCCAGAGAGCGCTTAGGCCGCGGTTCCGCGGCCAGAAGGTAAGCTTGGCCCTTTAAATTTCCTGCACATGATGGGTTGGGTGTCCTCTTCTTAGCCCGTTGGTTCCGTTTTGATAAAACGCGGTGTAGCCGCGAGATATGGGTCTAACTTCCCACGTCTTTATCACTGAACTCGACCTTCTTTTTATCCTGCACACTTGCACAAAAACTAATCAAAAATAACAAGATGGATTTTTTACAGTGTATATTTTTTTTTCGGTTATATTTATATTCACAAATTAACCCGAAATTACACAAAGAAATAAACTACCGTCTTCCCGGCAACGGCGCCATTTGATTGTTAGAGTTTTTGCGTGTTCAAGTTTATTACCGCAATCAAGACGGTTTCGTTTGTAGCTAGCAGGTTGAGTACGGGTCGTCCGCAGGGAGATATGAATATTTTTCTATGTGCTTTAACGAGTTAAGTCCAAATGTCCAGGTTTGTTTGAGATTAACTATGTGGTAAAATGTTATATAAAGAGAGCTTGTTAGGGTTAGGATTAGGTTAGTTTGAGTTAGGAGACGCTCACTTCTTTCGTTGCCACTCTTAATATCGGTGTTACGGTAATCGGCAACAACGGGGATTAGCACGACTAGGAAGGAACTTGCGAGTATAAGCTAGGCTTTCCTGTTGGAGATAGTGCCCTCAGAGTCAATTATTGGATCACAGGCACGTGATTGCAATGATTGAGGGGAGGACCCGTCCCAGTAGGACAGTCTTACTCAAGATGATAGTATGCTATCTGGTTTACCTTTATCATCGAGTACTGCTTTAGGTGACCTCACAGGTCACTATTGCACGTTGATAGAGCCCCTAGGATTCTTGCTTGACTACCAGCAGTATGAGGGCGATCATATACGTGGGAGCTGGTAGTCTATAAGCACATCCTTAAATGGTCCCTAGTCGTGGGAGTTTCGAGACAGGGCATCGATACTCCAGAGTAGACTAGTGTATACAGTCGAGACCCCGACGAGGGGCGGTGGCCGGTCTCACAAGCCACTGGTATTAGTTGGTTCACCTAATATGTATACAGGTGCTTATTGGGTTATGAGTACACCGGACAGGACTCGCCGGGAACCTGCTAGTTGGGTTTATACCAGACGTCAGATAGCAGTTCCCTGGTGACATGTGTACAGGTGAGTTCATCGACCTGAGATCGTCATTTGTCTCGTGTGAGTTCCCACTGTGCTTTGATTACTACCCTACCACGGATCAAAGGAGTCGTGCAAACAGGTTTTAGTTGGGTACAGTCCCGAGCCACATGGAGGCAGTGAGCGGATCTGCAGGGGTTCGTCTCTCCCGGTATTGGGGTGAGGTCGCGCTGTGTCGAGGAGAGCCAGAACATGAAAAGTCCTTGGCCAAGGCAGGAGATTTACTGGTAGGTATTCCAGTAGTATCTCAGGGTGTTCTGGGCTACACTCCGACACGACTTGTACCGCTTTTGGGGGTCTGACTTTCACCAACCCCCTAGGCCCGCCATGCGATGCTCATAGACGAACGGACCGGACTGTACGGATATTGTCACTGACAGGCTCAGTAGGGTGTCAGGATGGGTTCGCTCATCGACGTCCCTTTTGGTCAATACCTGGTAGCCCGTCACGTATTGGCTTATACCTCTGACGTGCTAGTGGTTAAATCCACAGCCATTGTATTGACGAGTCTTTAGAGTCCACCACACTCAGTTACTCAGGTTTCGGGCGAAACGCTGTTGAGGCCGTATGGAGATATGGCAGGGTTCGATCAGATACGTACGGTATTGCACGGATCGTGATCGGACGGTTTTTACTAGCCGGCTTTGGCTTAAGCCGGATCCTAGTATTTGATAGTGTAGTTTTGTCTCTTTGTATTTGTGTTCAGTGGGAATACAATTACGGGCATGTATATGCAGTAGCGGGGTTTTCCTGTAATTTATTACGGGATCAGTTTTTTGAAGTTGCCAGTTTGCATTCCGTTCCGGCCGGTTTTCTTTTGTTCTTTCTCGGTCGGACTTTCTGATGGAGGGTGTTAATTGCAAGTTTGCAATTAACTTATTTGTGGAGGGATTTCATGCATTTGTGAGGCATCATGAGTGTTCTTTTCATCATGAGATTCCTTTTTGGTCTTATCTTTGATTTATAGTGATGGTTTGGTTTGTGAGTTGAAAAGGGAATTAGTGTGACTTTATTTAGCATGATACATTTCCTTTTCATCACTTGCTATTTCCTCCACCCATTTTGTGAGAAGGGGGGCCGTCCATATCTTGTGGGGAGAGAGAGAGAGAGGTTCACATGAGTGGAAAATTTATCATCTCATTTGGTTTGGCTTCAAAACCTCACTACTCTCCAAAGTCTTTTCTTGATCCCTCCATTCATGGCAACTTATATAAACCCTCAAGAGACAAGTTTCCTACACTATTCTATAGCAAGCCTTGGACGCGTCGGCTAGCCAACTTCGTGCCCGAGTTGCCTCGGTCAAGAGGCGGGAGCCCGTAAAAGATTCCGGCTACGTGGTGCCCTTTACGACGAGGCGATGATGGACGGAGATTCCGCGGGAGATCGGAGTGGAGATGAAGACCGAAGGACACGGATCGCTTGGTATAACTTCTCTTCTCTTTTCTAGTTTGCTAGTTAGCTAGGTTAATGGCCCGATCCGGGTGAAAAGTGCGCAGGGGTGCCGGTTGCAAGTTTTTGCAAAGTTTATGTTTCCGCGTTTCCGGCGTCGGATCGACGGCCGGGACGCCCCCGCGGGCTTACATTGGTATCAGAGCCATGCCATTAACCATGCCTAGCTTGCTCTAGCACATTTAGAACTCGATCGAACAAAGTTCCCAAAAACAGTTTTTTTCATACTTTATGTTTCTGTCGAAATTTTTTCAAGCTCCAAAAAACTTTTCAGGGTGTTGCAGAAACATGTGTAGAGAATTATAAGAACACTGCAGAAATTTGGTGACCTAATTCGTCTATACGGCCGCGGAACCGCTGCCATAACCCCTCTTTGGCCGCGGTTCCGCCGCAGTAATATAGCTTCGTTGCACCATTTTTTTCCAGTGGGTCCTAGTCTAAGAAATGGGGTTTTTGAGACATTCTTTTTGGGCCTAGATTTTCTGTAAGTGCTACAGTACTGCTTGGGGCCCACTTTGATAAATTTGTTCGATCGGATATTTTAGACATGCTGGTTCACAGTATTTACATTATATCTGCGACCGTGAATGTCACTCGATCGGTAAATCCAGTCTATCTGCTATAGCCCTTTTAGACGGATTTGCGAACGTGACATTCACGTTGATGTTCTGTATGTTGCTGTGTTGTTGCGGATCGGTCGTGGGGGATAGCCTGGTTGCAATGTTAGTACAGTTTTGTTTTATATGTACATTTGATATTGTGGGGCGAGCTTCCGACATGTGGACTGCCGTCACTGTCTGTTTGTATTATTATTTTGGGGCACGACCAGGTTGCGGTCGATGTACCCGTTGTATATATATTTTACTTTCTGTACTAGGATTACCCCGCGGAGGGGTGCACGGATAGCCGGGTTCTAGAGGGCAACAAGCCCGCATCTCATGGCATTGAGACGGAGGGGGCTTTACTCTGGAATTGGCAGGGCTATTCGCCGCACTCGTAGGGGTACAGGTTGACCCAGGAGGGGTGCACAAGTTACCGGATTCCGTGAAGTGTTGGGTGGTCCATTCACGTTGCTGAAGGGGGCTGCCTCGCTTCAGGTTTTGGCGGGTGACTTGCCGCGCCCGTAGGGGTCTAAGATTTTCATTGCACAGGCTATCCACACGACCAGGGGAACGTCGGGTTTCAGCAGCGGCTCTGTGAAACCCGGGGATCCCAGATATCTGTATTGATCTGTGTTGCTGTACTTTTCTGTGCTGTTGCATTTTATCACGCCTTGAGTGAAAATTATATATTATATATATACTAGTAGATGTTGTATATGTTTTTCATCCGCGCTAGTCCAGTCCCCGCTCTGTCGTTAGTTAGCTAACCTAACGGGTGATGACGGGACCCAGTGGCGAATGCGGATGGCATATACGTACGTCAGTATATTTTTGTTCTTTGTGGTGTGATCAATTGATGGGACTGCGTTGATTCGGATCAATGCAAGATAAACAAACCAATTATGATGTTGTTGGAACACTTTTTCAAAAAGCTGTTATTGCAAGGACGGTCACTTTTGTTTTGCACAGTGGTATTCAGTTGGAATATCCAGCTCCTCAGTCGACGAGGCAAGGGCCGAGATCCCTTCACCGGGAGTGACCCCTTGGACAGAAGTTTGCGTCACGGCAATAACTTCACTATAGCCGATTACTTTTGCTTTGCATCGTGGTATTCAGTTGGAATATCCTGCACCTCATTCTACGGGGAAAGAGCCGAGATCCCTTCACCGGGAGTGACCTCTTTAGCAAAGGTTTTCGTAACTATATTTTTAAAAGCTATCAGTTCCTTCAACGATATCAAGTTCATTACGTTAAAGGTTTTCGCCAGAAACCATTCGTAGCCCTCCGTCGTTTCATATGGATGGTCAATAGTATTCAAGCTGTGTATGTTGGCCAAAGTCAAGGCACAGTGTTTGGTAGCTGTTGGGTATTCATATGCAGCATAGATAGATGTGTTGGTTTGGGACAGTCGTACTGCCATTTTGGCCAAAGTCAAGGGTAGGTACGGGTGGGTTCAAATTAACCAGGAAAATGACGGGTAGAACTTGACATGTGACTTATGATATGTTGGCCAAAGTCAAGGTCATAAGAGCATGGGGTAGAAATCCACATAGGGAGTTTCAAAAGAACTGAAACTTGCCAGATATGCGCTTACCTTCTGGAGTGTGATAGCGTGAGCGGATTCCGTCACGTTATCATGCGATGATGGTTGGATTCCGATTCCTACTGATGAGTTGGTTTACTCCTCGGGTTATCCCGGCTAATTCTTCTTTCAGGTTTGGGGAAGAATTTGACGTTACAGTGGGAGGTTTCCTGATTAGATAAAGTGACAACCATTCTGATCTAGGTTAGAGTGCACGCTGAGTGTTTCTTTTCTCTCTCTCTTTGGCAGCGACCATTGACCCGACCCTAGACTATGACTCAGTGACCAAGTTGACCGAACCTTCTTAACACTGGCTTTTGGATTGTCAGAGTTGCAAACCTCATTGCCACTCCTACTTTTACCCTTTTCTCCAGGACACCCCGTATTACTACGAACGTCCACTTTTATTGGACAAAACCATCGTATGGTTATATACGAACTCGAAGGAATTCGAGGATGGTTTCTGGTTCTGGAGAAAACGAATAGGACTATTCAGTTGTCTTTTCTTTTCACCTTCTCTCAGGTTGCGAGTACTCCTTGGCTTAGGAGATAGTACACCTATTACGCAAATTGGATAGTCTTCTTCCAAACCGTAGGCAGGTGCCGACCGGTAGGGAATGAAGAAAGCCAATTAGCCTAAACGGTGTACAGAAGGTATTAAGTTCAGAAAAAATAAAGGGATTTGTAAGAGGGCAAAGTAAATTGCGACTGCTATTCGCGACCAAACCAAGTATTTCTTCGCCAATCCTAAATCACCTTTTTATTTCTCCTGGACACTCCGTATCACTACGAAGATCCCAAGTTTATTGGATAATCCATCGTATGGTTATATACGAACTCGAAAGGAACTTGTTCCAGTTCGGGGATGGATCCTGGTTCAGGAGAAATAGGAATAAAGTACATTCAGGTGTCTTTTATCTTCACCTTCTCTCGCGTTGCGAGTGTTCCTAGGATTAGGACAATACACCCATTATGCTTTTTGGATAGTCTTCTTCCAAACCATAGGCTGGTGCCGAACGGTAGGGAAAGAAGAAAACCATTTGGCCTAAAGGGGTGTACAGAAGGTAATGACTAAAGACATATAAAGGGATTTAGAGAGGTGGCAAAGAATTATACGGTTACAGTCGTGAATCTGGATAATGGAAGAGACATTACTAAGAATACCAGGATACCCCATCGAAACATTTCAATGTTTCAGTTTCACTGTGTACTGTTAAAAGAAAACTGATTTCCCAATTAGACACTTGCTCCAGGGTATGTATTTACCAGGTTGGATTCTCACATCTGTATGGTTTTACAGATGATGAGTGGGAGTAAGTTATTGGGAATTAGGTGATCATCCTCATGATATCGGGATTCGTTGTAATTGGTGATATTTGAGGAAGTCACCTGGGTTGTTTGCCGGTCGGCAAATATTTGGTTTTGAATATCCGTTGTTGTGCGCCAATTTCAAATTGATATATCTGTACGTCTATTTTTATAGAGTGAGACATACCTTTTTGAAATTATGTCTATGACATTTACCTATACCAGTGGATGGTTAGGTAAGGAGCATTGAACAGCGGTGTAACTCTTCTTAACCATAAGTACAGTTTTCAACCTACGACACACAGTGAATGAGTCACTAGACTCGGGGGACTTATACAGAGTATTGTATATTGTCCAGCGTCCATTAGGACAGAGGGGTTGGTCCTCGTACTATATTCTATTTACTTATGACTTCTCTAGTTCTTAGACATGTGTTTCGTAGAAACACAGGGTCTAAGTTTTGAGGAGTTATAGGTATAAGAATAAAGTAAAGAACCAGATATTGCAAGTATCGGGATTCTTCAAGGTGATCGAAGATGTAGATACTTGTGTATGGTATTCAGTTGATAGTAATGGTTAAGAGAACTTGCTTCTCTTTCAGGTTACTCATAATTGGAAGTACTCCTAAATTGAGTAACGCCGATCGTCCTCCTTCCATTTACTTGACATGTACTGGAGACAGCTGCATGATTTGAATCTGGTTCAATTAAATCAGTGCCTCTGGTTCTATATTGGATATAGTACAGTTCATATCTTAACATTGTTAAGGTATGGGGAGTTATCCGGCTTATGATTAAAACCAGACTCTGGATAACTCAAGGCACGTTTCTGTAATGGCTGTTTGTGGGTTGACCCAGGCTATGACGAGGGTTGACTTTCTACCATCTGGAAGATCAATAGTGATATTGTTCTTGACTCGCCACAGTTTTATCAAAAATGGATTTTTTCAGAAAACAGTAGTGGGAGTGTGGTAGAACTGGAAGTGATTCCAGAACCGCAAACGATTACTGAAGATTTGATAAGGAACCTAAAGATTCAATATGGATTGACATTCCATTGGCCACTCCGCAGATATGGTGGGTAACCTCAGGCACTCGAGAGGTACTTCGGTATGCTCAAGGACGGTGGCAGGGAGGTTCTTGTTTACCCAGACTTGCCATTGTTGTTGTTCCAGACTATGAGACCCGGCAGGAGGATGAGTATAGCGTCGTTCTAAACAAGCTTTAGAAGTGCACGTGTATATGACTCTACCAGAGGGTTGTCGTAGTCAGTGGGAGCAGCAGAAGCATTGGTGGACATCAGGCTTATGTCTATTTATAGAATAAAGCAGATATAGCGGAGATAGACCATCGATTTCTGATGTGACAGTCATAGGTTTGACTTCATCAGAATAGGGGATGGATCTGTTAAGAAGGTAGTAGGGTGTGATGTCCTGGTATTTGATGACATACATAGAGTAGGAAGTAATATTCCTATACTACGATCGGTTATACTTTGGTCGTCACACAGTAGTTTCTCCACAAAGGAATTGGATCTTATATCAGACATTATGGTTACTAGATCTATGGTTTTAGATCTAGATTTGGGTGGTTTCCCAATCAGGGTACTTTGACAGCATTCTAAGAGTATTTAGAATGGACGACTCCTGGCACGGTAGTGTACCTGCAGGTGATGGAGTCACCCTCTCTAAAGCTGTCTTACAGACTAAAGGGGAGAGGGACGCACATGGTTGGCAGATCACTTGCTTAGGCAATTGAGTCAATCATGAAGTGTCAAGTACCACACCAAATGCTGTTCTTGCAGTAAGTGCAATAAGTTGATATTGATCCAATCCTGGAGAAACAGTCGGAAGCAGTTTTAGAACATAAGTGGATGTTCTAGGGATATGATAACGGAAGCCTCCTTCGGGAAACGGTTATCATTCCAGGCTTCCAAGATGACATGGATGGCAGAGTGGCTGTCAGAGTTATAGTTTTCCCTCTGACGAGGGGCAGTATTTTGGACAGATGGTCCAGGTAGATACTGAGGGAAGGCATGGTGCAGGATACTGATTAAGTTCAGTTGACTATACAGTCTAAGAAGTTTGGATTTGGAGTTCTCTTATGAGCTAGGTCCCATCAGATATCCAAACACATTCTAAGACAGGTATTGCTCATTTCGGGAGATGGCTTTCTCCGCGAACATGAGATATAGAGAGACATAGAAAGAAACACCATAGCGGATCCACTCACTGAGGCTATTCCTCAAACGCAATAGTTTCGCAAACGAGCTCTATGAGACTGACTAGTAGAGGAGTTGGGTGTTCGGTATCACACGGGCTATGAGTATGCGACATCGCAATAATTAGCCTTGAGTGCAAGTGGGAGATTGTTGGAGATAGTGCCCTCAGAGTCAATTATTGGATCACAGGCACGTGATTGCAATGATTGAGGGGAGGACCCGTCCCAGTAGGACAGTCTTACTCAAGATGATAGTATGCTATCTGGTTTACCTTTATCATCGTGTACTGCTTTAGGTGACCTCACAGGTCACTATTGCACATTGATAGAGCCCCTAGGATTCTTGCTTGACTACCGGTAGTATGAGGGCGATCATATACGTGGGAGCTGGTAGTCTATAAGCACATCCTTAAATGGTCCCTAGTCGTGGGAGTTTCGAGACAGGGCATCGATACTCCAGAGTAGACTAGTGTATACAGTCGAGACCCCGACGAGGGGCGGTGGCCGGTCTCACAAGCCACTGGTATCAGTTGGTTCACCTAAGATGTATACAGGTGTTCATTGGGTTATGAGTACACCGGACAGGATTCGCCGGGAACCTGCTAGTTGGGTTTATACCAGACGTCAGATAGCAGTTCCCTGGTGACATGTGTACAGGTGAGTTCATCGACCTGAGATCGTCATTTGTCTCATGTGAGTTTCCACTATGCTTTGATTACTACCCTACCATGGTTCAAAGGAGTCGTGCAAACAGGTTTTAGTTGGGTACAGTCCCGGGCCACGTGGAGGCAGTAAGCGGATCTGCAGGGGTTCGTCTCTCCCGGTATTGGGGGTGAGGTCGCGCTGTGTCGAGGAGAGCCAAAACATGAAAAGTCCTTGGCCAAGGCAGGAGATTTACTGGTAGGTATTCCAGTAGTATCTCAGGGTGTTCTGGGCAACACTCCGACACGACTTGTACCGCTTTTGGGGGTCTGACTTTCACCAACCCCCTAGGCCCGCCATGCGATGCTCATAGACGAACGGACCGGACTGTACGGATATTTTCACTGACAGGCTCAGTAGGGTGTCAGGATGGGTTCGCTCATCGACGTCCCTTTTGGTCAATACCTGGTAGCCCGTCACGTATTGGCTTATACCTCTGACGTGCTAGTGGTTAAATCCACAGCCATTGTATTGACGAGTCTTTAGAGTCCACCACACTCAGTTACTCAGGTTTTGGGCGAAACGCTGTAGAGTCCGTATGGAGATATGGCAGGGTTCGATCAGATACGTGCGGTATTGCACGGATCGTGATCAGACGGTTTTTACTAGCCGGCTTTGGCTTAAGCCGGATCCTAGTATTTGATAGTGTAGTTTTGTCTCTTTGTATTTGTGTTCAGTGGGAATACAATTACGGGCATGTATTTGCAGTAGCGGGGTTTTCCTGTAATTTATTACGGGATCAGTTTTCTGAAGTTGCCAGTTTGCATTCCGTTCCGGCCGGTTTTCTTTTGTTCTTTCTCGGTCGGACTTTCTGATGGAGGGTGTTAATTGCAAGTTTGCAATTAACTTATTTGTGGAGGGATTTCATGCATTTGTGAGGCATCATGAGTGTTCTTTTCATCATGAGATTCCTTTTTGGTTTTATCTTTGATTTATTGTGATGGTTTGATTTGTGAGTTGAAAAGGGAATTGGTGTGACTTTATTTAGCATGATACATTTCCTTTTCATCACTTGCTTTTTCCTCCACCCATTTTGTGAGAAGGGGGGCCGGCCATATCTTGTGGGGAGAGAGAGAGAGAGGTTCACATGAGTGGAAAATTTATCATCTTATTTGGTTTGACTTCAAAACCTCACTACTCTCCAAAGTCTTTTCTTGATCCCTCCATTCATGGCAACTTATATAAACCCTCAAAAGACAAGTTTCCTACACTATTCTATAGCAAGCCTTGGACGCGTCGGCTAGCCAACTTCGTGCCCGAGTTGCCTCGGTCAAGAGGCGGGAGCCCGTAAAAGATTCCGGCTACATGGTGCCCTTTACGGCGAGGCGTGTTGGAGATAGTGCCCTCATAGTCAATTATTGGATCGCAGGTACGTGATTGCAATGATTGCGGAGGACCTATCCCGGTAGCACAGTCTTACTCGAGATGATAGTATGCTATCTGGTTTGCCTTTATCAGTCGTGTACATGTTCAGGTGACTGATTGCATGTTACACTTTGATAGAGCCCTTAGGATCTTGCTTTACTACCAACAGTATGATGGCGATCATATACGTGAGAGTTGGGTAGTTTATATGCATATCCTTAATTGTGGTCCCTAGTCGTGGGAGTTTCGAGACAGGGCATTGATACTCCGGAGTAGACTAGTGTGTACAGTCGAGACCCCGACGAGGGGCGGTGGCCGGTCTCACAAGCCACTGGTGTCAGTTGGATCACCTAAGATGTATACAGGTGCTCATTGGGTTATGAGTACACCGGACAGGACTCACCGGGAATCTGCTAGTTAGTATTATACCTATCGTTAGATAGCAGTTCCCTGGTGACATGTGTACAGGTTAGTTCATCGACCTGAGGTCGTCATTTGTCTCGTGTGAGTTCCCACTGTGCTTTGATTTCTACCCTACCACGGCTCAAAGGAGTCGTGCAAACAGGTAGCTTTTGGGTACAGTCCCGAGCCATATGGAGGCACGTGAGCGGATCGGCAGGGGATTCGTCTCTCCCGGTATTGGGGGCGAGGTCGTGCTGTGTCTAGGAGAGCCATTACACAAATCCATGGCCATGGTAGGAGATTTACTGGTAGGTACTCCAGTAGTATCTCAGGGTGTATTTGGGCTTCACTCCGACACGACTTATACTGCTATTGGGGGTCTGACGTTACTAGCCCCCTAGGCAGATATGCGATACTCATTGACGAACGGACCGGACTGTATATACATTGTCACTGTTAGGCTCAGTAGGGTTTTCGGAGGAGTTCGCTCATCGGTCTCCCTTGAGTTCGCTCCTCGGCCACCCTTGAGGTCAGTCCATGGGCAGCCGTTACGCATAGCTAGTGCCGCTGACGGTTTGTGGTTAAACCCACTGCCAGGGTACTGACGAGTCATTAGAGTCCCCCACAGACAGTTTCCCAAGTTCGGGCGAAACGTTGTAGAGGCCGTATGGTTTTATGGCAAGGTTCGGAAAATGCACGTGCGTTTACGCACGTGTTATTTTTCGGACAGATAATACTGGTCGGCTTTGGTTTAAGCCGGATCCGAGTATTATATTGAGTAGGTATAATATCTTTGTCTCAGTTGCATTTATATTCGGTCGTAATATAAATGCGGGTATATTTATACAGTTTCGGGGTTATCCTGAAAGTTGTTTCAGGATCACTTTTGGAAGTTGCCAGTTTCCAGTTTTCTATCAGCCGTCTTTTAACATTCTGTTAAAGACGGATTTATCTTTTCTTCAGATGAGGTGAGTCGTGCTTCTTGAAGGTTCTAGAATTTGGTGACTAGGTTTATTGGTGTTGTGTTCTAATTGGTTACATTAAAGGTGTGATGAGGTGTATTAGTGATTCATGCTTTAGCATTAATGCTTCTTGTTTTCTTAAGGATATTTTTGAAGTGAGAAGCTTTCTCTTGTGGTCACCCCCCCTCTCCTACGGTCACCTCCCTCTTGCTATATATGGCCGGCCCTCTCTCTCTCCTCATACACTCTCTCACTTGATAGTTTTTCATGGTTGTAAAAAGGATATGATAGATTTTCGGGGTGTATGGAATTCACAGCTCATTTCATTCCATCACCCGATTTCCACGGCAACTTCATTAACCGATCGTCCACGGATTTGGACGAAGTGAGACAAAGTCATCTACTCATTCTCTACATCATTCTTGGTCGTCTCTTTTAGCAAACTTGACGATCGAGTTGCCTCGAGTCAGAGGCGGGAGCCCGTTTAAAGAACCGATCATGTGGTGCCACCTCGACGAGGATATCGGAGATCGACGAGATCGGAGCAGCCGCAACGGAGCGTGGGATGATGGTTGAAGAACGAAGGACTCGGATCGTTCGGTATAACCATTCTACACTCTTTACAGTTTGTTAGTTTAGCAATAATGGCAGATCCGGGTTAAAGTATACGATAGCGCCAGTTAAAAGGTTTTTGTTCCGCATTTGGCGTCTGTAGACTGCCGGGGCGCTAGCGTAGACTTACAGTGGTATCAGAGCCTAACCATTTTTCTATGCTAACTTGTGCTAACGCGTTTAAAACATCGATCCGACCGGAAATCAAAAATAAAAAAATCTTAGCTTGACAGTTTCTGTTGTTTTTAAACGGTCTGATAAAATTATTCTACACATCTCAGAATACTGTGCAGGCGTTTTTAAGAGCCACGACAAAATTTGGGGTCGTGACTCCTCCAAGCTGCCGCGGAAAGGCGGCCAAACCCATGGTTTGGCCGCGCTTCCGCGGCCACGTGGGGAGCACGTGCTCCCAAATTTTGTCAGTGGGTTCTGTGTTTGATTTTGGGGTTTTTGGTAAATATCATTTTCGCCCAGATTTTGTTACTGTTCACCAGTAAGCAGTGGGGCCCACTTTTTGATATTTGGTCTTTGGTCGATCGAAATTTAAACACGTTAGTTTACAGTGCTTACATTATATCTCCGACCGGGAATGTCATTTGATCGGTAAACCGCGTCTGATTGCTATAGTTCTTTTAGACGGGTTTGCGAACGTGACATTCGCGTTGATGTTCTGTGTTGTGCTGTGATGTTGCGGATTTGTCGTGGTGGATAGCAGTGTGCAATGGTAGTACAGTTTGAGTTTATTTGTACATTTGATATTGCGGGGCGAGCATCCAACATGTGGACTGCCGTCACTGCCTGTTGTATAATATTCTTTTGGGGCACGACCAGGTTGCGGTCAATGTACCTATTGTACTATTTTTCATTACTGTACTAGGTTTTGCCCCGAGACGGAGTGCACGGATAGCCGGGTTCGGGAGGGCAACGGGTCCGCATCTCATGGCTTTGAGAGGCAGAGGGGTCCCACTCTAGAATTAGCAGACTATTCGCCGCACTCGTAGGGGGTACAGGTTGACCCAAGGAGGGTTGCTCAATTTACCGGATTCCGTGAAGTGCCGGGTGTTCCATTCACTATGCTGTGGGGACTACCTCGCTTCAGGTTTTGGCGGGTAACTTGCCGCACCCGTAGGGGTCTAGGTTTCATTGCACAGGCTATCCACACGACAGGGGAACGTCGAGTTTCAGCAGCGGCTCTGTGAAACTCGGGGATCCCAGATTATCTGTATTGTTCTGTGATGCTTATTACTTTTCTGTAATGTTGCATATTATCACGCCTGGAGCGATTATTGTATATTGGTTTATATACTATTAGATGTTGTATATGTTTTACACCCGCGCTAGTCCAGTCCCCGCTCTGTCGTTAGTTAAGTAACCTAACGGGTTATGACGGGACCCAGTGACGAATGCGGATGGCATATACGTACATTTTATTTTCGTTCTTTTCTGGTGTGATTGAATGATGGGACTGCGTTGATTCTGATCAACGCAAAGTAAAAACAAACCTGTATACAGTTGTTGGAACAATTTAAAAAGTGTTGTTACAAAGACGTTTCCTTTTGTTATGCATAGCGGTATTCAGTGGAATATCCTGCACCTCATTCGACGGGGCAAGGGCCGATATCCCTTCACCGGGACTGACCCCTTGGGCAGAAGTTTGCGTCAGAGTAATAACTTCACTATAGTCGATTACAAGTTGCTTTGCATAGCGGTATTCAGTGGAATATCCTGCACCTCATTCCACGAGGAAAGAGCCGAGATCCCTTTACCGGGAGTGACCTCTTTAGCAAAAGGTTTTCGCCACTATATTTTAAAAAGCTATCAGGTTCCTTCAGCGATATCAAGTTCACTACGCTAAAGGTTTTTCGCCAAAAATCAGCCGTAGCCCTCCGTCACTTCTTTTGGGTATTCAGTAGTATTCAAGCTATGTATTTTGACCTAACGCCAAGGCATAGTGTTTGGTAGCTGCTGGGTATTCAATTGTTGCATAGATAGATGAGTTGGTTTGGGACAGCCGTTCTGCCATTTTGACCTAACGCCAAGGGCATGTGCGGGTGGGTTCAAATTAACAAGATAGTGATGGGTAGAACTTGGCATGTGACTTATGACATTTTGACCCAACGCCAAGGTTATAAGAGCATGGGGCAAAAATCATATCAGGAGTTTCTAAAGAAACTGAAACTTGCCGAGTATGCGCATACCTTCTGGAGTATGAGTAACGTGGATGCATTCCATCACGTTATCATGCGATGAGAGTTGGATCCTGATTCCCACTGATGAGTTGGTTTACTCTTCGGGTGATCCCGATTGATTCTTCTTTAGGTTTGGAGGAGAGTTTGACAGGACAGTGGGAGGTTTCCGGATTAGATAAAATGATGACCATTCTGATCTAGGTTAGAGTGCACGCAGAGTGTTTCTTTTCTCTCTCTCTCTTTGGCAGCGACCTTTGACCGACCCTAGACTATGACTCAGTGACCAAGTTGACCGAACCTTCTTAAAATACTGGCTTTTGGATTGTCTGAGTTGCATAAGTCATTGCCACTCCTTCTTTTACCCTTTGCATTTCTCAGAACACCCGTATTACTACGGATATCCACTTCCATTGGATAGATCCATCGTATGGTTATATACGAACTCGAAGGGACTTCTTCGGGGATGGATCCAGGTTCAGGAGAAATAGAATTGGTTTATTCAGTTGTCTTTTATTATCACATTCTCTCAGGTTGCGAGAGCTCCTTGGTTTAGGAGAGTACACCTATTACGCTTATTGGATAGTCTTATTCCAAACCATAGGCTGGTGCCGAAAGGTAGAGAATGAAGAAAACCAATTAGCCTAAGTAGGGTGTGCAGAAGGTAATATGTATAGACAAAATTAAAGGGATTAGAAAGAGGGCAAAGTAAATTGCGACTGATATCATTCACGACCAAAACCGCGTACTTCATCGCCGCTCCTATTTCACCTTTAAAAGAATAAGGTATTATTCAGTTGTCTTTTATCGTCACCTTCTCTCGAGATGCGAGTACTCCTTAGTTTAGGAGGGTACACCTATTATGCTTACTGGATAGTCTTCTTCCATACCATAGGCTGGTGCCGAACGGTAGGGAAGGAAGAAAACCAGTTAGCCTAACGATGGTGTACAGAAGGTAACGACTAAAGACAAATAAAGGGATTTGGAAAGACGGCAATAAAATATACGGTTGAAGTCATGAATTGGATTATGAAAGAGGCATTGCTATGAATACCAGGATACCCCTACGAAACATTTTCATGTTTCAGTGCATTGTTAAAGGAAAAACTGTTTTCCCGATTAGACACTTACTCCAAGGGTATGTATTTACCAGGTTTCATTCTCATATCTGTATGGTTTTACAGATGATGAGTGGGAGTAAGATATTGGGAATTAGGTGATCATCCTCATCATATCGGAATTCGTTGTAATTGGTGATAGTTGAGGAAATCGCCAGGGTACAGTTTTCCACCTACAACGCACAGGTTTTGAGTTGTTCAACTCAGCGGACTTATACAGAGTATTGTATGTTGTCCAGTGTCCATAAGGACAAAGGGGTAGGTCCTCGTACTATGTTCTGTTTGCTTATAACTTCTCTAGTATTTAGACAAGTGTTTCGTAGAAATACAGGGTCTAAGTTTTGAGAAGTTGTGGGTATAAGAATAAAGTAGAGAACCAGGTGTCACAAGTATCGGGATTCTTCAAAGAGATCGAAGATGTAGATTCTTGTGATTGGTATTCAAATGATAGTGATGGTTTTGAGAAACTTGTTTCTCTTTCAGGTTACTCATAATTGGATGGATTCCTAAGTTGAGTAATGTTGATTAGCCTCTTTCCATTAAAGATGATATGCACTGGAGACAGCTGCATGGTTTGAATATGGTTCCAATTAAATAAGTGCCAAAGTTTCTATATTGGATATAGAATAGTTCGTACCTTAAAAGATATTAAGGTACGGGGAGTTGTCCAGCTTTTGCTTAAAACCAGACTCTGGATAACTCAGGGCACGTTTCTGTAATGGCTGTTTGTGGGTTGACCCTGGCTATGACGAGGGTTGATATTCTACCATTTGGAAGATCAATAGTGATATTTTTCTTGACTCGCCACAGTTTTAGTAAAATGGATCTTTTTCAGAAAACAGTAGTAGGAGTATGGTAGAACTGGAAGTGATTCCAGAACCGCGAACGATTACGGAAAATTTAATAGGACCTATATATTCAATCAGGTTTGACATTCCAATAGCCACTCCGCAGGTATGGTAGGTAACCTCAGACACCCGAGAGGTACTTCGGTAGGCTCAAGGACGGTGACAGGGAGGTTCTTATCTACCCAGACTTGACACTACTGTTGTTCCAGGTTATGAGACCCGGTAGGAGGGTTGTCGTAGTCAGTGGGAGCAACGGAAGCATAGTGGGCAAGATGCTTATATCTATTTATAGACTTGAGCAGTTATAGCGGAGATAGATCATCTAATTTTGATGTGACAGTCATGGGTTTGACTTCAATCAGAATAGGGGATGGATCAGTTAAGAAGGTAGTAGGGTGTGATGTCATGGTATATGGATGACATACACAAAGTAGGAAGTAAAATTCCTATACTACGATCGGTTGTACTGTGGTCGTCACACTGTTGTTTCTCCAGACAGGATATGGATATAATATTTGACATTCTGGTTTCTAGATCTATGGTTTTAGATCTAGATTTGGGTAGTTTCCCAATGTGGGTACTTTGACAGATATTCTAATGGTTTTTGGAATAGTTGACTCCTAGCATGGTGGTGTACCTGCAGGTGATGGAGTCACCCTCTCTAAAGGTGTCTTACAGACTAAAGGGGAGAGGGATGTGCATGATTGGCAGATCACTTGGTTAGGCAATTGAGTCAATCATGAGATGTCAAGTACCACACCAAATGTTGGTTTTGCACTAGATACAATAAGTTTGTATTAATCCAATCCTGGAGAAACATAAGGAAGCAGTTTTAGAACATTAGTACATGTTCTACGGATTTGATAACGGCAGCCTCTTTCGGGAGACGGTTATCATTCCAGGCTTCAAAGGTGACATGGATGACAGAGTGATTGTCAGAGTTTTTAGTTTTCCCTCTGACGAGGGACAGTATTATGGACAGGTGGTTCCAGAGGATACTGTGGGTGGCATGGTGCCGGATACTGATTAGGTTCAGTGATCCATACAGTCTAAGAAGTTTGGATATGGAGTTCATTTATGAACTAAGGTCCCATCAGATATCCAGACATATTCTAAGACAGGTACTACTCAATTCGGGAGATGGCTTTCTCCGCGAACTTGAGATTAAGAGAGATATAGAAAGATACTTCTAGGCGGGTCCACTCACTGAGGCTATTTCTGAACACAATAGTTTTACAAACGGGCTTTGTGAAACTGATTAGTAGAGGAGTTGGATGTTCGGTTTCATACGGGCTGTGAGTAGTCGACATCGCAATATTAGCCTTAAGTGCAAGTGGGAGATTGTTGGAGATAGTGCCCTCATAGTCAATTATTGGATCGCAGGTACGTGATTGCAATGATTGCGGAGGACCTATCCCGGTAGCACAGTCTTACTCGAGATGATAGTATGCTATCTGGTTTGCCTTTATCAGTCGTGTACATGTTCAGGTGACTGATTGCATGTTACACTTTGATAGAGCCCTTAGGATCTTGCTTTACTACCAACAGTATGATGGCGATCATATACGTGAGAGTTGGGTAGTTTATATGCATATCCTTAATTGTGGTCCCTAGTCGTGGGAGTTTCGAGACAGGGCATCGATACTCCGGAGTAGACTAGTGTGTACAGTCGAGACCCCGACGAGGGGCGGTGGCCGGTCTCACAAGCCACTGGTGTCAGTTGGATCACCTAAGATGTATACAGGTGCTCATTGGGTTATGAGTACACCGGACAGGACTCGCCGGGAATCTGCTAGTTAGTATTATACCTATCGTCAGATAGCAGTTCCCTGGTGACATGTGTACAGGTTAGTTCATCGACCTGAGGTCGTCATTTGTCTCGTGTGAGTTCCCACTGTGCTTTGATTTCTACCCTACCACGGCTCAAAGGAGTCGTGCAAACAGGTAGCTTTTGGGTACAGTCCCGAGCCATATGGAGGCACGTGAGCGGATCGGCAGGGGATTCGTCTCTCCCGGTATTGGGGGCGAGGTCGTGCTGTGTCTAGGAGAGCCATTACACAAATCCATGGCCATGGTAGGAGATTTACTGGTAGGTACTCCAGTAGTATCTCAGGGTGTATTTGGGCTTCACTCCGACACGACTTATACTGCTATTGGGGGTCTGACGTTACTAGCCCCCTAGGCAGATATGCGATACTCATTGACGAACGGACCAGACTGTATATACATTGTCACTGTTAGGCTCAGTAGGGTTTTCGGAGGAGTTCGCTCATCGGTCTCCCTTGAGTTCGCTCCTCGGCCACCCTTGAGGTCAGTCCATGGGCAACCGTTACGCATAGCTAGTGCCGCTGACGGTTTGTGGTTAAACCCACTGCCAGGGTACTGACGAGTCATTAGAGTCCCCCACAGACAGTTTCCCAAGTTCGGGCGAAACGTTGTAGAGGCCGTATGGTTTTATGGCAGGGTTCGGAAAATGCACGTGCGTTTACGCACGTGTTATTTTTCGGACAGATAATACTGGTCGGCTTTGGTTTAAGCCGGATCCGAGTATTATATTGAGTAGGTATAATATCTTTGTCTCAGTTGCATTTATATTCGGTCGTAATATAAATGCGGGTATATTTATACAGTTTCGGGGTTATCCTGAAAGTCGTTTCAGGATCACTTTTGGAAGTTGCCAGTTTCCAGTTTTCTATCAGCCGTCTTTTAACATTCTGTTAAAGACGGATTTATCTTTTCTTCAGATGAGGTGAGTCGTGCTTCTAGAAGGTTCTAGAATTTGGTGACTAGGTTTATTGGTGTTGTGTTCTAATTGGTTGCATTAAAGGTGTGATGAGGTGTATTAGTGATTCATGCTTTAGCATTAATGCTTCTTGTTTTCTTAAGGATATTTTTGAAGTGAGAAGCTTTCTCTTGTGGTCACCCCCCTCTCCTACGGTCACCTCCCTCTTGCTATATATGGCCGGCCCTCTCTCTCTCCTCATACACTCTCTCACTTGATAGTTTTTCATGGTTGTAAAAAGGATATGATAGATTTTCGGGGTGTATGGAATTCACAGCTCATTTCATTCCATCACCCGATTTCCACGGCAACTTCATTAACCGATCGTCCACGGATTTGGACGAAGTGAGACAAAGTCATCTACTCATTCTCTACATCATTCTTGGTCGTCTCTTTTAGCAAACTTGACGATCGAGTTGCCTCGAGTCAGAGGCGGGAGCCCGTTTAAAGAACCGATCATGTGGTGCCACCTCGACGAGGATATCGGAGATCGACGAGATCGGAGCAGCCGCAACGGAGCGTGGGATGATGGTTGAAGAACGAAGGACTCGGATCGTTCGGTATAACCATTCTACACTCTTTACAGTTTGTTAGTTTAGCAATAATGGCAGATCCGGGTTAAAGTATACGATAGCGCCAGTTAAAAGGTTTTTGTTCCGCATTTGGCGTTTGTAGACTGCCGGGGCGCTAGCATAGACTTACAAGGCGATGATGGACGGAGATTCCGCGAGAGATCGGAGTGGAGATGAAGACCGAAGGACACGGATCGCTTGGTATAACTTCTCTTCTCTTTTCTAGTTTGCTAGTTAGCTAGGTTAATGGCCCGATCCGGGTGAAAAGTGCGCGGGGGTGCCGGTTGCAAGTTTTTGCAAAGTTTTTGTTTCCGCGTTTCCGGCGTCGGATCGACGGCCGGGGCGCCCCCGCCGACTTACATTTCCAACGCTTAAGTTCTTCCTTTTGGTGCTTGTCCGTCCGTTCTTGGCTCTTAGCCTTAATCTCCGGTTAATTCAACCACAACCGCTCTCACTAAGGAATCACCGCTATCTTGTAGGATAGGGTGCCGTAGGGAGCGGATTGTGATTCAATTAACGGGAGTCCGAATTAAGATGTTGGGCAAGGAAAGAGTGAGAGAGATTTCCTTCTCTCAAACTTTCCTTATCCTACCCTAACAAGTAAGAAAACTACTCACCCATTACAAGAAAAAGAAAATACAACAAAAGGAGGAAGATAGAAAGAAAGAGGTTAGAAGATTACAACTAGCTATTTGAGACCTCGCTTTAGCAAGGATCAAGCTTAAGCATCATTGTTGTTAAGGATAAAGAAAAAGAGAACAAGAAAGAAACAAATAACAAATAACAACAACTAGATTAGAAAATGAAAAATGCAAGCAATTATCATTAACAACATAACAAGACAAGCATGGTAACAAAAAGAACTCTTTTATTCATCTTTCACTCATAAAAAGCTCACTACAAAGTTTTAATGGAGAAAAGATGAAAAGAGGAAGAAGAACTACAAAATATATCCTAAAATTTTACACAAGAATAAGCACCCTTGGCTTGGCAATATTCTGGGCTATTTATAGGCAGAAAACAGAAATTCTAGGGCAACATTCTGGATCATCATGAAAAGACCAAACAGCCCCTGAAAAGTCTTCAGCTGAAGAGCTCATACGGCCGCAGATCCGCGGCCTAGACCCCATGTTGGCCGCGAATCCGCGGCCATCTAGGTGAGTTAGCATGTAGGATTTTGTGGGGTTCCCTGGTTTTATGTAATCTTTAGTGTGGTATATGTTGTTTCTGAGAATCTCTTCACAATTTTTCCAGAATTTCGGCTGATCAAAAGGTGATGTGATGTGGATCTTTTGCCATGATTTTTCTTGAGCTCTGCATAGATATCTTGGATTTTGTGTTGCCATTGTGCTTTGTGCATGAAAATGACATCGATTTGCCATTTTTTCCCTTAAACTGGTGTGTGGCAACATACGGATAGAAAGCGGAGACCCGTGCATTATCTGTGGTTGGCAGTAATCCGGAATTTGTCATGCTTTTCCATGAATTTCACTGTTTAGAGCCGAGAACCTGTATCCTGCAATTAACTAGCAAACATGGCTCAAGAGTACCTACCGATAAGCAATGTGATAAAAAATGGGCGGTATAAAAATGCAAAAATCTGATATGAACTGCATACATACATATTCCGCTCCTTATGGCACCCTACCCATGAGGTAACGGTGATACCGTTGTTGGAGATAGTGCCCTCAGAGTCAATTATTGGATCACAGGTACGTGATTGCAATGATTGAGGGAGGACCTATCCCGATAGGACAGTCTTACTCAAGATGATAGTATGCTATCTGGTTTACCTTTATCATCGTGTACTGCTTTAGGTGACCTTACAGGTCGCTATTACACGTTGATAGAGCCCCTAGGATTCTTGCTTGACTGCCAGCAGTATGAGGGCGATCATATACGTGGGAGCTGGTAGTCTATAAGCACATCCTTAAATGGTCCCTAGTCGTTGGAGTTTCGAGACAGGGCATCGATTCTCCAGAGTAGACTAGTGTATACAGTCGAGACCCCGACGAGGGGCGGTGGCCGGTCTCACAAGCCACTGGTGTCAGTTGGTTCACCTAAGATGTATACAGGTGCTCATTGGGTTATGAGTACACCGGACAGGACTCGCCGGGAACATGCTAGTTGGTCTTATACCTGACGTCAGATAGCAGTTCCCAGGTGACATGTGTACAGGTTAGTTCATCGACCTGGGGATCGTCATTTGTCTCGTGTGAGTTCCCACTGTGCTTTGATTACTACCCTACCACGGCTCAAAGGAGTCGTGCAAACAGGTTTTAGTTGGGTACAGTCCCGAGCCACATGGAGGCAGTGAGCGGATCTTCAGGGGTTCGTCTCTCCCGGTATTGGGGGTGAGGTCGCGCTGTGTCGAGGAGAGCCAGAACATGAAAAGTCCTTGGCCAAGGCAGGAGATTTGCTGGTAGGTATTCCAGTAGTATCTCAGGGTGTTCTGTGCTGCACTCCGAAACGACTTGTACCGCTTTTGGGGGTCTGACTTTTACCAACCCCTAGGCCCTCCATGCGATACTCATAAACGAACGGACCGGACTGTACGGATATTGTCACTGACAGGCTCAGTAGGGTGTCAGGATGAGTTCGCTCATCGACGTCCCTTTTGGTCAATAGCTGGTGGCCCGTTACGTATTGGCTTATACCTCTGACGTGCTAGAGGTTAAATCCACAGCCATAGTATTGACGAGTCTTTAGAGTCCACCACACTTTCAGTTACTCAAGCTTTCGGGCGAAAAGCTGTAGAGGCCGTATGGAGATATGGCAGGGTCCGATCAGATACGTGCGGTATTGCACGGATCAGGATCGGACGGTTTGTACTAGTGGTCGTATGGATATATGGCAGGGTTCGATCTGATACGTGCGGTATTGCACGGATCAGGATCAGACAGATATTACTAGCCGGCTTTGGTTTAAGCCAGATCCTAGTATAGTACAGTGTAGATTTTGTCTCATTGCATTTGTATCCGGTCGGAATACAGATGCGGGTGTGTATGCACAGTATCGGGGTTTTCCTGTAATTTATTACGGGACCATTTTTCTGGAGTTGCCAGTTTGCATTCCGTTCCGACCGGTTTTCCTTTGTTCTTTCCCGGCCGGACTTTTCCGATGGAGGGTGTTATTTGCACATTTGCAAATAACATTTTGTGGAGGGCTTTCTTGCATATTGGTGGCATCATGATAGTTTTTCATGATGAGATTCTTTTTCCTTCTTATCACTTGCTTTATGATGATTAGAGTTGATTTGATTTGGAGATGACATGGTTATCATGATCTTTGGATATGGTCACCCCTTCTCTATTCCTACACTCACCTCCCTTCATGGTTGATGTTTTATCCTCCACCATTCTCACAAAAGAAAAGGAGAGGCCACACATTTGAGAGGAGAGAATGAGAGAGTTCATTTTTGTTATGTGAGGAAATCTTCATCTCATATTCTTCTTGCTAGAAAATTGAAAGCACCAATTTTCTTAACCTCCTCCTCCATCCTCCATGGAAACAAAAACCCCCATATGAGACATAGCCTCTACACTACATTCTACAGCAAATCTTGGGCACGTCGACTTGCCAGCTTCGTGCCCGAGTTGCCTCGGTATAGAGGTGGGAGCCCGTAAAAGATGCAGGCGATGTGGTGCCCTTCCGACGAGGAGGCGACGACCGGAGTTTCCGCAGGAGATCGGGACATCGACGAGAAGACCGGAGGACTCGGATCACTCGGTATATCTCTAACCTGTCTTGTAGTTAGCTAGGACTAGTTAATGGTTTGATCCGGGTGTTTAGTGCGCTGTGGTGCCGGTTTGCTAGTTTGCAAAATTTAAAGTTTTACGCTTCCGCATTTTGGCGTCAGAATTGACGGCCGGGGCGCCGCCGTGCACTTACAGTGGTATCAGAGCCTCACCATTAACTTAGTCTAGCTTTGTCTAATGTGTTTAAAATTCCGATCGAACAAAAATCCCAAAACCGCATTTTTCACCACATCAGTTTTCTGTTGAAATTTTTTGGAATCTAAAAATTTTTCAGGTTGTAAAAAACTAATGTACTAAAAGAAATAAGAGTTCTGTGAAAATTCGATGCACTAACTCCACTACAGGAGCGCGGAACCGCGGCCAAACACCCCTTTGGACCGCGGTTCCGCCGCACTATTTTGGGGTCGCTGCATCAAATTTCTGCAGTATCTTTTTTGGGCTGAAAATAGGGGTTTTAGAATAACAACATTGGACCCAGAATTTCTTGATCTGCTACAGTAATGCTTGGGGGCCCACTTGTTATAATTTTGATCGATCGGAAAATTTTAAACACATTATTTCACAGTATTTACATTATATCTGCGACCGTGAATGTCACTTGATCGGTAAATCCAGTCTAACTGCTATAGCCCGGTTAGACGGATTTGCGAACGTGACTTTCACGTTGATGTTCTGTGTTATGCTGTGATGTTGCGGATCGGTCGTGGGGGATGGCCTGGATGCAATGCTAGTACAGTTTTGTTGTATTATTATTTTGGGGCACGGCCAGGTTGCGGTCGATGTACCCGTTGTATGTATATTTTACTTTCTGTACTAGGATTACCCCACGGAGGGGTGCACGGATAGCAGGGTTCTACAGGGCAACAAGCCCGCATCTCATGGCATTGAGACGGAGGGGGATTCACTCTAGGGTTGGTGGGCTATGTAAGTGCACAGCGGCGCCCCGGCCGTCAATCCGACGCCGGAATGCGGAAGCGGTGATAAACTTTAATTTTGCAAACTTAGCAAACCGGCACCACCGCGCACTAAACACCCGGATCGAACCATTAACTAGTCTAAGCTAACAACAAGAAGGGGAAGAGATATACCGAATGATCCGAGTCCTCCGGTCTTCTCGCCATCGTCCCGATCTCCCGCGGAAGGTCCTGTCTCCATGTCGTCGCCTCTTCGCCGGAAGGGCACCACATCGCCTGCATCTTTTACGGGCTCCCACCTCAATACCGAGGCAACTCGGGCGCGAAGCTGGCGAGTCGACGCGTCCAAGATTTGCTGTAGAATGTGTAGTGTATAGCCTATGTCTCATTTGGGGTTTGTTACCTTTGAAGATGATGGAGGAATCAAGATAAGAAAAATGGTGCTTGCATTTTTCTAGCATGAAAAAGAGATGAAGAATGCCACACTCTCAAGAATGAAACTCTCATCTTTTTCTTTCTCTCAACCATGGCCAACCTCTTCCATCAAGTGAGAATAATATGGTGGAGAAATGAATATGAAAACATAACAAGAAGGGAGGTGAGTGTAGGAGAAGAAGAATGGTGACCATAACCAAACATCATCATAACAAATCCACATCAAACTCTAATCACCTCAAATCACCAAAAAGCAAGTGATGATGATAGAAAAGAATGGTATCAAAAAGATGCTTTCATAATCTCTCATCTCACAAATATAACCTCCACAAAATGTTATTTGCAAACTTGCAAATAACACCCTCCATCTAAAAAGTCCGGCCGGGAAAGAACAAAGGAAAACCGGCCGGAACGGAATGCAAACTGGCAACTCCAGAAAACTGGTCCCGTAATAAATTACAGGAAAACCCCGCTACTGCAAATACATGCCCGCATTTGTATTCCCACTGAACACAAATGCAAAGAGACAAAACTACACTATCTAATACTAGGATCCGGCTTAAGCCAAAGCCGGCTAGTAAAAACCGTCCGATCACGATCCGTGCAATACCGCACGTATCTGATCGAACCCTGCCATATCTCCATACGGCCTCTACAGCGTTTCGCCCGAAAGCTTGAGTAACTGAAAGTGTGGTGGACTCTAAAGACTCGTCAATACTATGGCTGTGGATTTAACCACTAGCACGTCAGAGGTATAAGCCAATACGTGACGGGCCACCAGCTATTGACTAAAATGGACGTCGATGAGCGAACTCATCCTGACACCCTACTGAGCCTGTCAGTGACAATATCCGTACAGTCCGGTCCGTTCGTCTATGAGCATCGCATGGCGGGCCTAGGGGGTTGGTACAAGTCAGACCCCCAAAAGCGGTACAAGTCGTGTCGGAGTGTAGCCCAGAACACCCTCAGATACTACTGGAATACCTACCAGTAAATCTCCTGCCTTGGCCAAGGACTTCGTGTAATGGCTCTCCTAGACACAGCGCGACCTCACCCCCAATACCGGGAGAGACGAACCCCTGAAGATCCGCTCACTGCCTCCATGTGGCTCGGGACTGTACCCAACTAAAACCTGTTTGCATGACTCCTTTGAGCCGTGGTAGGGTAGTAATCAAAGTACAGTGGGAACTCACACGAGACAAATGACGATCCTCAGGTCGATGAACTAACCTGTACACATGTCACCAGGGAACTGCTATCTGACGTTAGGTATAAGAACAACTAGCATGTTCCCGGCGAGTCCTGTCCGGTGTACTCATAACCCAATGAGCACCTGTATACATCTTAGGTGAACCAACTGACACCAGTGGCTTGTGAGACCGGCCACCTCCCCTCGTCGGGGTCTCGACTGTATACACTAGTCTACTCTGGAGTATCGATGCCCTGTCTCGAAACTCCCACGACTAGGGACCTTTTAAGGATGTGCTTATAGACTACCAGCTCCCACGTATATGATCGCCCTCATACCGCTGGCAGTCAAGCAAGAATCCTAGGGGCTCTATCAACGTGCAATAGTGACCTGTCATGTCACCTAAAGCAGTACACGATGATAAAGGTAAACCAGATAGCATACTATCATCTCGAGTAAGACTGTCCTACCGGGATAGGTCCTCCCTCAATCATTGCAATCACGTGCGTGTGATCCAATAATTGACTCTGAGGGCACTATCTCCAACAATCTCCCACTTGCACTCAAGGCTAATTATTGCGATGTCGCATACTCACAACCCGTGTGATACCGAACACCCAACTCCTCTACTTGTCCGTCTCACAAAACTCGTTTGCGAAACTATTGCGTTCGAGGAATAGCCTTAGTGAGTGGATCCGCCTGTGGTGTTTCTTTCTATGTCTCTCTATATCTCATGTTCACGGAGAAAGCCATCTCCCGAAATAAGCAATACCTGTCTTAGAATGTCTGGATGTCTGATGGGACCTAGCTCATGAATGAACTCCAAATCCAAACTTCTTAGACTGTATCGTCAACTGAACTTAATCAGTATCCTGCGCCATGCCACCCTCAGTATTGCCTTGGACCACCTGTCCAAAATACTGCCCCTCGTCAGAAGGAAAACTATAACTCTGACAACCTCCTTGTCGTCCAAGTCACCTTGGAAGCCTGGAATGATAACTGTCTCCCAAATGAGGCTGTCGTTATCATATCCCTAGAACATGCACTTATGTTCTAAGACTGCTTCCGATTGCTTCTCCAGGATTAGATCAATGTCAACTTATTGCATGTAATGCAAGAACAACGTCTGGTGTGGTACTTGACATCTCATGATTGACTCAATTGCCTAAGCAAGTGATCTGCCAATCATGAACATCCCTCTCCCCTTTAGTCTGTAAGACACCTTTAGAGAGGGTGACTCCATTACCTGCAGGTATACTACCGTGCCAGGAGTCGTCCATTCTAAATACTCTTAGAATGCTGTCTAAGTACCCTGATTGGGAAACCACCCAAATCTAGATCTAAAACCATAGATCTAGTAACCAGTATGTCTGATATAATGTCCAAGTCCCATGTGGAGAAACCACTGTGTGACGACCAAAGTATAACCGATCGTAGTATAGGAATATCACTTCCTACTCTGTGTATGTCATCCAAATACCATGACATCACACCCTACTACCTTCTCAACAGATCCATCCCCTATTCTGATGAAGTCAAACCTATGACTGTCACATCAGAAATAGATGATCTATCTCCGCTATATCTGCTTTAGTCTATAAATAGACATAAGCCTGATATCCACCAATGCTTCCGCTGCTCCCACTGACTACGACAACCCTCTGGCAGAGTCATATAGGCGTACACTTCTAAAGCTAGTTTAGAACGACGCTATACTCATCCTCCTGCCGGGTCTCATAGTCTGGAACAACAGTAATGGCAAGTCTGGGTAAACAAGAACCTCTCTGCCACCGTCCTTGAGTATACCGAAGTACCTCTCGGGTGCCTGAGGTTACCCACCTTATCTGCGGAGTGGCCAATGGAATGCCAATCCAGATTGAATCTTTAGGTTCCTTATCAAATCTTCAGTAATCGTTTGCGGTTCTGGAATCACTTCCAGTTCTACCATACTCCCACTACTGTTTTCTAAAAAAAATCCATTTTTATTAAAACTGTGGCGAGTCAAGAACAATATCACTATTGATCTTTCTTATGGTAGAAAATCAACCCTCGTCATAGCCTGGGTCAACCCACAAACAGCCATTACAGAAACGTGCCTTGAGTTGTCCAGTGTCTGGTTTTAATCATAAGCCGGACAACTCCCCGTACCTTAACAACGTTAAGATATGAACTGTTCTATATCCAATATAGAACCAGAGGCACTGATTTAATTGAACCAGATTCAAATTATGCAGCTGTCTCCAGTGCATGTCAACTAAATGGAAAAAGGGCGATCAGCGTTACTCAACTTAGGAATGCTTCCAGTTATGAGTAACCCGAAAGAGAAGCAAGTTCTCTTAACCATTACTATCAACTGAATACCATACACAAGTATCTACATCTTCGATCAACTTGAAGAATCCCGATACTTGCAACACCTGGTTCTCTACTTTATTCAAATACCTATAACTTCTCAAAATTCGGACCATGTGTTTCCACGAAACACCTGTCTAAAAACTAGAGAAGTCATAAGTAAACTGAATATAGTACGAGGACCAACCCCTCTGTCCTGATGGACTCTGGACAACATACAATACTCTGTATAAGTCCCTTAAGTCTGATAACTCATTCACTGTGTGTCGTAGGTTGAAAACTGTACTTATGGTTAAGAAGAATTACACCGCTGTTTAATGCTCCTTACCTAACCATCCACTGATATAGGTAAATGTCGTAGACATAATTTCAAAAAGGTATGTCTCACTCTATAAAAATAGACGTACAGATATATCAATTTGAAATTAGTGCACAACAACGGATATTCAAAACCAAATATTTGCCGACCGGCAAACAACCCAGGTGGCTTCCTCAAATATCACCAATTGCAACGAATCCCGATATAATGAGGATGGTCACCTAATTCCCAATAACTTACTCCCACTCATCATCTGTAAAACCATACAGATGTGAGAATCATTCCTGGTAAATACATACCCTGGAGCAAGTGTCTAATTGGGAAATCAGTTTTCTTTTAACAGTACACAGTGAAACTGAAACATTGAAATGTTTCGATGAGGTATCCTGGTATTCCTAGTAATGCCTCTTCCATTATCCAGATTCACAACTGTAACCGTATAATTCTATGCCACCTTTCCAAATCCCTTTATATGTCTTTAGTCATTACCTTCTGTACACCCCTTTAGGCCAAATGGTTTTCTTCTTTCCCTACCGTTCGGCACCAGCCTATGGTTTGGAAGAAGACTATCCAAAAAGCATAAAGGGTGTACTGTCCTAATCCTAGGAGCACTCGCAACGCGAGAGAAGGTGAAGATAAAAGACATATGAATGTACTTTATTCCTATTTCTCCTGAACCAGGATCCATCCCCGAACTGGAACAAGTTCCTTTCGAGTTCGTATATAACCATACGATGGATTATCCAATAAACTTGGGATCTTCGTAGTGATACGGAGTGTCCTGGAGAAATACAAAGGTGATTTAGGATTGGTGAAGAAATACTTGGTTTGGTCGTGAATAGCAGTCGCGATTTACTTTGCCCTCTTACTAATCCCTTGCTTTGTCTGAACTTAATACCTTCTGTACACCGTTTAGGCTAACTGGTTTTCTTCATTCCCTACCGGTCGGCACCAGCCTATGGTTTGGAAGAAGACTATCCAATTTGCGTAATAGGTGGACTACTCCTAAACCAAGGAGTACTCGAAACCTGAGAGAAGGTGAAAAGAAAAGACAGCTGAATAGTCCTACCCGTTTTTCTCCAAAACCAGAAACCATCCTCGAAGTCCTTCGAGTTCGTATATAACCATACGATGGTTTTGTCCAATGGAAGTGGACGTTCGTAGCAATACGGGGTGTCCCGGAGAAAAGGGTAAAAGTAGGAGTGGCAATGAGGTCTGCAACTCTGACAATCCAAAAGCCAGTGTTAAGTAGGTTCGGTCAACTTGGTCACTGAGTCATAGTCTAGGGTCGGGTCAATGGTCGCTGCCAAAGAGAGAGAGAAAAGAAACACTCAGCGTGCACTCTAACCTAGATCAGAATGGTTATCACTTTTTCTAATCAGGAAACCTCCCACTGTACCTCAAATTCTCCTCCAAACCTGAAAGAAGAATTAGTCGGGGTCACCCGAGGAGTAAACTAACTCATCAGTGGGAATCGGGATCCAACTATCATTGCATGATAACGTGACGGAATCCGCTCACGGTGTCACACTCCAGAAGGTATGCGCATATCTGGCAAGTTTCAGTACTTTTGAAACTCCCGATGTGATTTTTACCCCATGCTCTTATGACCTTGACGAAGGTCAACAAATCATAAGTCACATGTCAAGTTCTACCCGTCATTATCCATGGTTAATTTGAACCCACCCATACAAGCCCTTGACGAAGGTCAACAAGGCTATACGACTGTCCCAAAGCAACGCATCTATCTATGCAGCAGAAAAGCAACAAGCAGCTACCATACACTATGCCTTGACGAAGGTCAACAAACATAGCATGAATACTACGTGCTACCCATCTGAAACGACGGAGGGCTACGAATGGTTTCTGGCGAAAACCTTTAACGTAATGAACTTGATATCGTTGAAGGAACGGATAGCTTTTTAGAAAATATAGTGACGAAAACCTTTACTAAAGAGGTCACTCCCGGTGAAGGGATCTCGGCTCTTTCCCCGTAGAATGAGGTGCAGGATATTCCAAATGAATACCGCGATGCAAAGAAAAAGTAATCGGCTATAGTGAAGTTAATGCCCTGACGCAAACTTCTGTCCAAGGGGTCACTCCCGGTGAAGGGATCTCGGCCCTTGCCTCGTCGACTGAGGAGCAGGATATTCCAAATGAATACCACGATGCAAAACAAAAGTGAACGTCCTTGCAATAACAGCTTTTTGAAAAAGTGTTCCAACAACATCAGATTAGGTTTGTTTATCTTGCATTGATCCGAATCAACGCAGTCCCATCAAATGATCACACCACAAAGAACGAAAATATACTAACGTACGTATATGCCATCCGCATTCGCCACTGGGTCCCGTCATCACCCGTTAGGTTAGCTAACTAACGGCAGAGCGGGGACTGGACTAGCACGGATGAAAAACATATACAACATCTACTAATATATATACCAATATATTATATTCGCTCAAGGCGTGATAAAATGCAACATCACAGAAATGTACAGCATCACAGAAAAATACAGATATCTGGGATCCCCGGGTTTCACAGAGCCACTACTGAAACCCGACGTTCCCCTGGTCGTGTGGATAGCCTGTGCAATGAAATCCTAGACCCCTACGGGCGCGGCAAGTTACCCGCCAAAACCTGAAGCGAGGCAGCCCCCTTCAGCACCGTGAATGGACCACCCCGCACTTCACGGAATCCGGTAACTTGGGCACCCCTCCTGGGTCAACCTGTACCCCCTACGAGTGCGGCGAATAGCCCGCCAATTCTAGAGTGAAGCCCCCTCCGTCTCAATGCCATGAGATGCGGGCTTGTTGCCTTCCAAAACCCGGCTATCCGTGTACTCCTCCGTTGGGTAATCCTAGTACAGAATGTAAAATATACATACACCGGGTACATCGACCGCAACCAGGTCGTGTCCCAAAAAAAATAATACAAACTGGCAGTGACGGCAGTCCACATGTCGGACGCTCGCCCCGCAATAACAAATATACATAATACAACAGCACTGTACTAGCATTGCATCCAGGCTATCCCCCACGACCGATCCGCAACATCACAGCATAAACACAGAACATCAACGTGAAAGTCACGTTCGCAAATCCGTCTAACCGGGCTATAGCAGTTAGACTGGATTTACCGATCAAGTGACATTCACGGTCGCAGATATAATGTAAATACTGTGAAATAATGTGTTTAAAATATCCGATCGATCAAAAATTAACATGTGGGCCCCCAAGCAATACTGTAGCACTCACAGAAATTCTGGGCCCAATATTAATATTCCAAAATCCCTAAAATCAGCCCAGAAGCCCACTGGAGAAATTGGACACAGTGAGGACACCAATGTGCGGCGGAACCGCGGCCCAAGGGGGGGTTTGGCCGCGGTTCCGCGCTTCAGTGATCGACTCACTACGTCGAATTTTTACAGCAGTCTTAGATTTTCCAGTACATTTGTTTTTTATAACCGGAAAAATTTTTGGAGCCAGGAAAAAATCGACAGAAAACAGATGTGAGGAAAAACGCGGGTTTTTGGAATTTTGGTCGATCGGAAATGCAAACACATCAAACAAAGCTTAGACGAAGTTAATGGCGAGGCTCTGATACCACTGTAAGTGCACGGCGGCGCACCGGTCGTCAATCCGACGCCGGAATGCGGAAGCGGTGATAAACTTTAATTTTGCAAACTTAGCAAACCGGCACCACCGCGCACTAAACACCCGGATCGAACCATTAACTAGTCTAAGCTAACAACAAGAAGGAGAAGAGATATACCGAATGATCCGAGTCCTCCGGTCTTCTCGCCATCGTCCCGATCTCCCGCGGAAGGTCCTGTCTCCATGTCGTCGCCTCTTCGCCGGAAGGGCACCACATCGCCTGCATCTTTTACGGGCTCCCACCTCAATACCGAGGCAACTCGGGCGCGAAGCTGGCGAGTCGACGCGTCCAAGATTTGCTGTAGAATATGCAGTGTAGAGCCTATGTCTCATTTGGGGTTTGTTGCCTTTGAAGATGATGGAGGAATCAAGATAAGAAAAATGGTGCTTGCATTTTTCTAGCATGAAAAAGAGATGAAGAATGCCACACTCTCAAGAATGAAACTCTCATCTTTTTCTTTCTCTCAACCATGGCCAACCTCTTCCATCAAGTGAGAATAATATGGTGGAGGAATGAATATGAAAACAAAACAAGAGGTGAGTGTAGGAGAAGAAGAATGGTGACCATAACCAAACATCATCATAACAAATCCACATCAAACTCTAATCACCTCAAATCACCAAAAAGCAAGTGATGATGATAGAAAAGAATGGTATCAAAAAGATGCTTTCATAATCTCTCATCTCACAAATAAAACCTCCACAAAATGTTATTTGCAAACTTGCAAATAACACCCTCCATCTAAAAAGTCCGGCCGGGAAAGAACAAAGGAAAACCGGCCGGAACGGAATGCAAACTGGCAACTCCAGAAAACTGGTCCCGTAATAAATTACAGGAAAACCCCGCTACTGCAAATACATGCCCGCATTTGTATTCCCACTGAACACAAATGCAAAGAGACAAAACTACACTATCTAATACTAGGATCCGGCTTAAGCCAAAGCCGGCTAGTAAAAACCGTCCGATCACGATCCGTGCAATACCACACGTATCTGATCGAACCCTGCCATATCTCCATACGGCCTCTCCAGCGTTTCGCCCGAAAGCTTGAGTAACTGAAAGTGTGGTGGACTCTAAAGACTCGTCAATACTATGGCTGTGGATTTAACCACTAGCACGTCAGAGGTATAAGCCAATACGTGACGGGCCACCAGCTATTGACTAAAATGGACGTCGATGAGCGAACTCATCCTGACACTCTACTGAGCCTGTCAGTGACAATATCTGTACAGTCCGGTCCGTTCGTCTATGAGCATCGCATGGCGGGCCTAGGGGGTTGGTAAAAGTCAGACCCCCAAAAGCGGTACAAGTCGTGTCGGAGTGTAGCCCAGAACACCCTGAGATACTACTGGAATACCTACCAGTAAATCTCCTGCCTTGGCCAAGGACTTCGTGTAATGGCTCTCCTAGACACAGCGCGACCTCACCCCCAATACCGGGAGAAACGAACCCCTGAAGATCCGCTCACTGCCTCCATGTGGCTCGGGACTGTACCCAACTAAAACCTATTTGCACGACTCCTTTGAGCCGTGGTAGGGTAGTAATCAAAGTACAATGGGAACTCACACGAGACAAATGACGATCCTCAGGTCGATGAACTAACCTGTACACATGTCACCAGGGAACTGCTATCTGACGTCAGGTATAAGACCAACTAGCATGTTCCTGGCGAGTCATGTCCGGTGTACTCATAACCCAATGAGCACCTGTATACATCTTAGGTGAACCAACTGACACCAGTGGCTTGTGAGACCGGCCACCGCTCCTCGTCGGGGTCTCAACTGTATACACAAGTCTACTCTGGAGTATCGATGCACTGTCTCGAAACTCCCACGACTAGGGACCTTTTAAGGATGTGCTTATAGACTACCAGCTCCCACGTATATGATCGCCCTCATACTGCTGGCAGTCAAGAAAGAATCCTAGGGGCTCTATCAACGTGCAATAGTGACCTGTCATGTCACCTAAAGCAGTACACGATGATAAAGGTAAACCAGATAGCATACTATCATCTCGAGTAAGACTGTCCTACCGGGATAGGTCCTCCCTCAATCATTGCAATCACGTGCCTGTGATCCAATAATTGACTCTGAGGGCACTATCTCCAACAGGCTATTCGCCGCACTCGTAGGGGGTACAGGTTGACCCAGGAGGGGTGCCCAAGTTACCGGATTCCGTGAAGTGCTGGGTGGTCCATTCACGGTGCTGAAGGGGGCTGCCTCGCTTCAGGTTTTGGCGGGTGACTTGCCGCGCCCGTAGGGGTCTAGGATTTCATTGCACAGGCTATCCACACGACCAGGGGAACGTCGGGTTTCAGTAGTGGCTCTGTGAAACCCGGGGATCCCAGATATCTGTATTGTTCTGTGATGCTGTACATTTCTGTGATGTTGCATTTTTATCACGCCTTGAGCGAAATATAATATATTGGTATATATATTAGTATATGTTGTATATGTTTTGCATCCGCGCTAGTCCAGTCCCCGCTCTGTCGTTAGTTAGCTAACCTAACGGGTAATGACGGGACCCAGTGGCGAATACGGATGGCATATACGTACATCAGTATATTTTCGTTCTTTTTGGTGTGATCAATTGATGGGACTGCATTGATTCGGATCAATCCAAGTTAAAAACAAACCTAATCTGATGTTGTTGGAACACTTTTCAAAAAGCTGTTATTGCAAGGACGTTCTCTTTTGTTTTGCATCGTGATATTCAGTTGGAATATCCTGCTCCTCAGTCGACGAGGCAAGGGCCGAGATCCCTTCACCGGGAGTGACCCCTTGGACAAAAAGTTTGCGTCAGGGCAATAACTTCACTATAGCCGATTACTTTTGCTTTGCATCGTGGTATTCATTTGGAATATCCTGCACCCCATTCTACGAGGAAAGAGCCGAGATCCCTTCACCGGGAGTGACCTCTTTAGTAAAGGTTTTTCGTCACTATATTTTCTAAAAAGCTATCCGTTCCTTCAACGATATCAAGTTCTTTACGTTAAAGGTTTTCGCCAGAAACCATTCGTAGCCCTCCGTCGTTTCATATGAATGGTCAATAGTATTCAAGCTGTGTATGTTGGCCAAAGTCAAGGCACAGTGTTTGGTAGCTGTTGGGTATTCATATGCAGCATAGATAGATGCGTTGGTTTGGGACAGTCGTACTGCCATTTTGGCCAAAGTCAAGGGTAGGTACGGGTGGGTTCAAATTAACCAGGAGAATGACGGGTAGAACTTGACATGTGACTTATGATATGTTGGCCAAAGTCAAGGTCATAAGAGCATGGGGTAAAAATCCACATCGGGAGTTTCAAAAGTACTGAAACTTGCCAGATATGCGCATACCTTCTGGAGTGTGATGACGTGAGCGGATTCCGTCACGTTATCATGCAATGATAGTTGGATCCCGATTCCCACTGATGAGTTGGTTTACTCCTCGGGCATTCCCGACTAATTCTTCTTTTAGGTTTGGAGGAGAATTTGAGGTACAGTAGGAGTTTTCCACATTAGATAAATTGGTAACCATTCTGATCTAGGTTAGAGTGCACGCTGAGTGTTTCTTTTCTCTCTCTCTGGCAGCGACCTTTGACCCGACCCTAAGACTATGACTCAGTGACCAAGTTGACCGAACCTTCTTAACACTGGCTTTTGGATTGTCAGAGTTGCAGACCTCATTGCCACTCCTACTTTTACCCTTTTCTCCAGGACACCCCGTTTTACTACGAACGTCCACTTCCATTGGACAAAACCATCGTATGGTTAGATACGAACTCGAAGGAATTCGAGGATGGTTTCTGGTTCTGGAGAAAACGGATAGGATTATTCAGTTGTTTTTTTCCTTTTACCTTCTCTCAGGTTGCGAGTACTCCTTGGTTTAGGAGATAGTACGCCTATTACGCTAATTGGATAGTCTTCTTCCAAACCTTAGGCTGGTGCCGACCGGTAGGGAATGAAGAAAACCAATTAGCATAACGATGGTGTGCAAAAGGTATTAAGTAAAGACAAAGAAAGGGATTAGTAAGAGGGCAAAGTAAATTGCGACTGCTATTCACGACTATACCAAGTATTTCTTCGCCAATCCTAAATCACCTTTGTATTTCTCCAAGACACTCCGTATCACTACGAAGATCCGCAGTTCATTGGATACTCCATCGTATGGTTATATACGAACTCGAAAAGAACTTGTTCCAGTTCGGGGATGGATTCTGGTTCAGGAGAAATAGGAATAAGGTTTATTCGGTTGTCTTTTATCTTCACCTTCTCTCGCGTTGCGAGTGCTCCTAGGATTAGGACAGTACACCCATTATGCTTATTGGATAGTCTTCTTCCAAACCATAGGCTGGTGCCGAACGGTAGGGAAGGAAGAAAACCATTTGGCTTAAAGGGGTGTACAGAAGGTAATGACTAAAGACATATAAAGGGATTTGGAGAGGTGGCAAAGAATTACACGGTTATAGTTGTGAATCTGGATAATAGAAGAGGCATTACTAGGAATACCGGAATACCCCAACGAAATATTTCAATGTTTCAGTTTCACTGTGTACTGTTAATGGAAAACTGATTTCCCAGTTAGACACTTTCTCCAGGGTATGTATTTACCAGGTATGATTCTCACATCTGTATGGTTTTACAGATGATGAGTGGGAGTAAGTTATTGGGGATTGGGTGATCATCCTCATTATATCGGGATTTGTTGTAATCGGTGATATTTGATGAAGTCACCTGGGTTGTTTGCCGGTCGGCAAATATTTTGGTTTTGAATATCCGCTGTTATGCACCAATTTCAAATCGATATATCTGTACGTCTATTTTCATAGAGTGAGATATACCTTTTTGAAATTATATCTACGACATTTACCTATATCAGTGGATGGTTAGGTAAGGAGCATTAAACATCGGTGTAATTCTTCTTAACCATAAGTACAGTTTTCAACCCACGACACACAGTGAATGAGTTATCAGACTCAAGGGACTTATACAGAGTATTGTACGTTGTCCAGGGTCCATCAGGACAGAGGGGTTGGTCCTCGTACTATATTCGGTTTACTTATGACTTCTCTAGTTTTTAGACGGGTGTTTCGTGGAAACACAGGGTCTGAATTTTGAGAAGTTATAGGTATTTGAATAAAGTAGAGAACCAAATGTTGCAAGTATCGGGATTCTTCAAAGTGATCGGAGATGTAGATACTTGTGTATGGTATTCAGTTGATAGTAGGGGTTAAGAGAACTTGCTTCTCTTTCAGGTTACTCATAATTGGAAGCATTCCTAAGTTGAGTAACGCTGATCGGCCTCCTTCCATTTAGTTGACATGCACTAAAGACAGCTGCATGATTTGAATCTGGTTCAATTAAATTAGTACCTCTGGTTCTATATTGGATATAGAACAGTTCATATCTTACCGATGTTAAGGTACGGGGAGTTGTCCGGCTTATGATTAAAACCAGAAACTGGACAACTCAAGGCACGTTTCTGTAATGGCTGTTTGTGGGTTGACCCAAGCTATGACGAGTGTTGACTTTCTACCATCTGGAAGATCAATAGCGATATTATTCTAGACTCGCCACAGTTTTATTAAAAATGGATTTTTTCAGAAAACAGTAGTGGGAGTATGGAAGAACTGGAAGTGATTCCAGAACCATAAACGATTACTGAAGATTTCATAGGAACCTAAAGATTGAATCTAGTTTGACATTCCATTAGCCACTCCGCAGATATGGTGGGTAACCTCAGGCACCCGAGAGGTACTCCGATAGCCTCAAGGACGGTGGCAGGGAGGTTCTTGTTTACCCACAATTGCCATTGCTGTTGTTCCAGACTGTGAGACCCGGCTGGAGGATGACTATAGCGTCTTTCTAAACTAGTTTTAGAAGTGTACGTCTATATGACTCTGCCAGAGGGTTGTCGTAGTCAGTGGGAGCAGCGGAAGCATTGGTGGACAAGTGGCTTATGTCTATTTATAGACTAAAGCAGATATAGCGGAGATAGATCATCAATTTCTGATGTGACAGTCATAGGTTTGACTTCATCAGAATAGGGGATGAATCTGTTGAGAAGGTAGTAGGGTGTGATGTCATGGTATTAGGATGACATACACAGAATAGGAAAAGAATCTCCTATACTACGATCGGTTATACTTTGGTCGTCACACAGTGGTTTCTCCACATAGGACTTGGACATTATATCAGACATACTGGTTACTAGATCTATGGTTTTAGATCTAGATTTAGGTGGTTTCCCAATTAAGGGTACTTAGACAGCAATCTAAAAGTATTTAGAATGGACGACTCCTGGCACGGTAGTGTACCTGCAGGTGATGGAGTCACCCTCTCTAAAGGTGTCTTACAGACTAAAGGGGAGAGCGACGCACATGGTTGGCAGACCACTTGCTTCGGCAATTGAGTCAATCATGAGATGTCAAGTACCATACCAGATGTTGTTCTTACACTAGGTGCAATAAGTTGATATTGATCCAATCCTGGAGAAACTGTCGGGAGCAGTTTTAGAACATAAGTGGATGTTCTAGGGATATGATAACGACAGCCTCATTCGGGAGACAGTTATCATTCCAGGCTTCCAAGATGACATGGATGGCAGAGTGGCTGTCAGAGTTATAGTTTTTCCTCTGACGAGGGGCAGTATTTTGGACAGATGGTCCAGGTAGATACTGAGGGAAGGCATGGCGCAGGATACTGATTAAGTTCAGTTGACGATACAGTCTAAGAAGTTTGGATTTGGAGTTCTCTTATGAGCTAGGTCCCATCAGATATCCAAACACATTCTAAGACAGGTATTGCTCATTTCGGGAGATGGCTTTCTCCGCGAACTTGAGATATAGAGAGACATAGAAAGAAACATCATAGCGGATCCACTCACTGAGGCTATTCCTCAAACGCAATAGTTTCGCAAACGAGCTTTGTGAGACTGACTAGTAGAGGAGTTGGGTGTTCGGTATCACACGGGCTGTGAGTATGCGACATCGCAATAATTAGCCTTGATTGCAAGTGGGAGATTGTTGGAGATAGTGCCCTCAGAGTCAATTATTGGATCACAGGTACGTGATTGCAATGATTGAGGGAGGACCTATCCCGATAGGACAGTCTTACTCAAGATGATAGTATGCTATCTGGTTTACCTTTATCATCGTGTACTGCTTTAGGTGACCTTACAGGTCGCTATTACACGTTGATAGAGCCCCTAGGATTCTTGCTTGACTGCCAGCAGTATGAGGGCGATCATATACGTGGGAGCTGGTAGTCTATAAGCACATCCTTAAATGGTCCCTAGTCGTGGGAGTTTCGAGACAGGGCATCGATTCTCCAGAGTAGACTAGTGTATACAGTCGAGACCCCGACGAGGGGCGGTGGCCGGTCTCACAAGCCACTGGTGTCAGTTGGTTCACCTAAGATGTATACAGGTGCTCATTGGGTTATGAGTACACCGGACACGACTCGCCGGGAACATGCTAGTTGGTCTTATACCTGACGTCAGATAGCAGTTCCCAGGTGACATGTGTACAGGTTAGTTCATCGACCTGGGGATCGTCATTTGTCTCGTGTGAGTTCCCACTGTGCTTTGATTACTACCCTACCACGGCTCAAAGGAGTCGTGCAAACAGGTTTTAGTTGGGTACAGTCCCGAGCCACATGGAGGCAGTGAGCGGATCTTCAGGGGTTCGTCTCTCCCGGTATTGGGGGTGAGGTCGCGCTGTGTCGAGGAGAGCCAGAACATGAAAAGTCCTTGGCCAAGGCAGGAGATTTGCTGGTAGGTATTCCAGTAGTATCTCAGGGTGTTCTGCGCTGCACTCCGACACGACTTGTACCGCTTTTGGGGGTCTGACTTTTACCAACCCCCTAGGCCCGCCATGCGATACTCATAGATGAACGGACCGGACTGTACGGATATTGTCACTGACAGGCTCAGTAGGGTGTCAGGATGAGTTCGCTCATCGACGTCCCTTTTGGTCAATAGCTGGTGGCCCGTTACGTATTGGCTTATACCTCTGACGTGCTAGTGGTTAAATCCACAGCCATAGTATTGACGAGTCTTTAGAGTCCACCACACTTTCAGTTACTCAAGCTTTCGGGCGAAAAGCTGTAGAGGCCGTATGGAGATATGGCAGGGTCCGATCAGATACGTACGGTATTGCACGGATCAGGATCGGACGGTTTGTACTAGTGGCGGTATGGATATATGGCAGGGTTCGATCTGATACGTGCGGTATTGCACGGATCAGGATCAGACGGATATTACTAGCCGGCTTTGGTTTAAGCTGGATCCTAGTATAGTACAGTGTAGATTTTGTCTCATTACATTTGTATCCGGTCGGAATACAGATGCGGGTGTGTATGCACAGTATCGGTGTTTTTCCTGTAATTTATTACGGGACCATTTTTCTGGAGTTGCCAGTTTGCATTCCGTTCCGACCGGTTTTCCTTTGTTCTTTCCCGGCCGGACTTTTCCGATGGAGGGTGTTATTTGCACATTTGCAAATAACATTTTGTGGAGGGCTTTCTTGCATATTGGTGGCATCATGATAGTTTTTCATGATGAGATTCTTTTTCCTTCTTATCACTTGCTTTATGGTGATTAGAGTTGATTTGATTTGGAGATGACATGGTTATCATGATCTTTGGATATGGTCACCCCTTCTCTTTTCCTACACTCACCTCCCTTCATGGTTGATGTTTTATCCTCCACCATTCTCACAAAAGAAAAGGAGAGGCCACACATTTGAGAGGAGAGAATGAGAGAGTTCATTTTTGTTATGTGAGGAAATCTTCATCTCATATTCTTCTTGCTAGAAAATTGAAAGCACCAATTTTCTTAACCTCCTCCTCCATCCTCCATGGCAACAAAAACCCCCATATGAGACATAGCCTCTACACTACATTCTACAGCAAATCTTAGGCACGTCGACTTGCCAGCTTCGTGCCCGAGTTGCCTCGGTATAGAGGTGGGAGCCCGTAAAAGATGCAGGCGATGTGGTGCCCTTCCGACAAGGAGGCGACGACCGGAGTTTCCGCAGGAGATCGGGACATCGACGAGAAGACCGGAGGACTCGGATCACTCGGTATATCTCTAACCCGTCTTGTAGTTAGCTAGGACTAGTTAATTGTTCGATCCGGGTGTTTAGTGCGCTGTAGTGCCGGTTTGCTAGTTTGCAAAATTTAAAGTTTTACGCTTCCGCATTTTGGCGTCGGAATTGACGGCCGGGGCGCCGCCGTGCACTTACAACCGTAGTATAAAAGACCGGATATGCATGTCTTCCATGGAGGTTAGGGTAAGGATTAAGAAAGGACGAACAAGGATCTAGAGGAAGAAACATCGTTTCTTCCCGATCATCCTAATCCCCTTTATTAATAATTACCATAACTCCTAAAAAGATCTAATTTAGGGCATTGAAAGAGGTGGGAAATTTAATTTTACCAAACTTAAACTAAACCTAACCCTAGCAAGTTTCCTAAATCCTAGTCTAAATCAAATTAGTTTTAGTGATAAAGATCCAAATACCATTTGGAATTAGCTCGTTAGAACAGTTAGGAAATATACATCATCCCTGTGGACCGACCCATATTCACCAGCTAGCTACCAAGCGACGTCGTTCTTGATTGCGGTTAACATATATTTTTTATCGTTAAAATCTCTAAAAATCAAATGGTGCTGTTGCCGGGGATGGCGTAATATTTCCTTTTTGCAATTTCGGGTTAATTTAAAATTATAAAAATCATAAAAACTGAAGAAAAAATATATATAAAAATTCTATCATCTTTTATTGTTTGAAGGGTTTCTTGTGTGAATCTTTGCAGGATCGACGTACAAGTTCGGATCTGGAAAAATCCAGAGATCAAAACAAAAAACGGCAGATCTGAACAACGGAGAAAAGTCAAACCAGAGGAGCAGAATTTTTCTCAGGACTTGAACCGCTGCTTCCGCCGCCCTTCCGCCGCCGCACCCCTCTTCCGACCGCGGAACCGCCGCGGGTTGGTCGCTTCGGCAAGTGGATCCTCTCTGTAAGTCTTTTGATCTCCTCCTCTGCAAATCCCAATATATCTTCTGTCAAATCTTCTGCAGGATTCTTCACGCTTAAAAAATCTCTCCCCCTTCCAATAATTGATCTTGTGCAGGATTCTTTGCGCCGCGCTAAAAAATAAAAAAAATTGATTGCAAGTGATTGTTACTGCTTTGCATATTTTTAATCGGGCTTTAAGGGGCTTGAGACCAATTCAGATAGGGTGGGGATTTCATCACCTTTCCCAAGACCCCAGAAATCACATAAGGCATCTGCATTGACCATTATTTAATTAAAAAATACTAGACTTAGCCCTAAGGACGTCGCGCTCAATAGGACAGAGGACTAGTTGTAGGCATCGACCGTTGATCCTAACCTGACTTTGCGGTGTCTAGGAAAGTATGTCTAAGGCGAGTGGTTACTTAATTAGGGCCACTACTTGTAGTGGAGAGCCTCCCACTCACCTGGCACTTACCTGGCCGCAATTGGCGGTGAAGAGGCGGTTTGAGGTCCTATTTCTAGCCCTTTGGAATAGTTAGGAGCTGTCTAGCTGACCTAGGAGACCCTAGATCTAGGCCTGATTGTGCATTTGTGGTTGATTGCATTTGTGTCAAAGCCTTTTATCAGAAAATCTTTTTGCAAAAAAAAGCTCCACATAAAAAATGGAAATTTTTTTTAAAAAACTTGCAACTTGTTGCTAAAGAAATCCTTGCACCCCACTTACACCACTTCTTTTCATTAACGTTTTCTTACCTCCACATTCTGTTTTTCACCTTTTTGACTGCACTACCTCTTTAGTGTATGTCCGGTTGGACTAGAGACACTAGCGCCCGATTAGTCCGTGTTTCGTTGGTACTGACCGACGAAACTTTCGACTCCGAAGTCGAAATCCTTTCCACTTCTTCACTTTCACCTTCAAATTCTTCTTCCGAAGGTATGTCGGGATATAATCCTAACAACACCTTACCCACGGGACTGATTCCACCTCCGTTAGGTGCGAATAACCCGAATCACCCACCTGTTGAAGCGCCCCAACGAATCGCGCTCCAGGATCTTTTCTACCCGATCCGCACCGCCCTTCCTACTTGTCTTTCACTCCCACCGGCAAATGGGGACAATTTTGAGATCAAACCCCACTTCATCAATATGCTGCCAAAATTTCAAGGATTAGAATCCGAAGATGCCTATATCTTTATCAACAAATTCCAAAATGTTTGAGCAATGATGAAAACAACCCAATTATCCGACGATGCTATAAGGCTAAGGGTCATTCCTTTCACCTTATGTGACTTTGCCGAGAAGTGGTTATACAGCACAGCGTCGCATTCAATTAAGAATTGGGAAGAGTTTGTGAAAGCTTTTCTTAAAAAGTTTTATCCTCATCACAAGACTGCGAGAATTCACAACGAGATTATACAATTTTCCCAGCTTCCTTCCGAACCATTTTGGAAGTGTTTTGAAAGATTCAAAGACCTACTTGTTCAATTCCCTCACCATGGGATCGAAAATTGGCAACTTTGCCAAACATTATACGAGGGATTGAACCCGGCAACGAAGCAGTTGCTAGAAACCATTTGTCAATGTCACTTTCTAACCAAATCTAGTGAGGAAGCATGGCAGTTTCTCGATGATCTTGCTGAACAAACACTTCAGTGGGAGAGCACCAAGACCACCTCATCTTCTTCTATTTGTCAGTCTAGGGCAGGCATACATCAATTAGATATGTCAATTGCTATGAAGGCCAAGATGGCCGCACTTACGAAAAATATAGAAGCGATTGAGACCAAAATCTCATCGTCTTCTCCTGCCCCTGCTTTGCCCCCACGAACTGTTTGTGCTTGTTGTTCGGATCCATCACATCTCACCGAAGAGTGTCCTTACAATCCATCTGCTCAAGGACATGATCAAGTCAATGCTGCTTTCAGCAACGACAAAGAAATGATCCATACTCTTCGACATATAATCCGGGTTGGAAGAGTCACCCAAATTTTGCTTGGAACCAAAATCAACAATTCCAAGGAAACAACAACTTTCAAAGGCCTCCTCCTCCACAACAACAAGCACCTCCACAAACTCAATTCCAGCAACCTTACCAACCGCAGCCTTACCCTAACTAAATGAACAATTTTGTGCCCAACAATTCTTACCCTCAAAACAATTCTGTTCAACCTCATAATGATAAGGTTAACTCGCTAGAAAGAAGTCTAGATGCGCTCCTAAAGCAGTCTACACAATCCGCAGCAAGGTTGGAGACTTCTATTCAATCTTTGGTGCAAAATAGTGCCTCACACGATCAAAGCATCAAATCTATTGAGGCACAAATTGCACAACTCAATGCTGCGTTGAGCGAGCGAGAAAAAGGAAAGCTTCCATCTCAACCCCTGCCAAATCCCGGTCACGCACATGTTGCATATGAACAGCAGAATCATAACGTAAATGTAGTGACCATGTTGAGATCCGGAAAAGTGTTGCACAATAATGTGGGTATTAACAATGACACCCCTGCCGGTGGCCTTTCTTCATCTTCTTCACCTTCTTCTTCTTCTTCTTCTTCTTCTTCTTCGTTAGAGCCTATTCTTCATCCTTCACTAGGCTCTACTTCTTCTAGCTCGAACGGACCCACTTCTCACAACACGAACACATCTACACGGGGATTCGTTCCAACTCCACAATCTGATCCACAAAAATTGGACTCAACAAATTTTCAAAACGTTCCTTTTCCAAACAGGTTAAGATCCAATAAACCCACTCCACAAATGGAGAAGATTGTAGAGTTGTTCAAACAGGTTAGCATTAATATCTCTCTCTTGGATGCAATCCAACAAGTTCCTTCATACGCAAAAATCTTAAAGGACTTATGCACCAAGAAGAGGAAGTCACAAGTACCAAAAAAAGTTTTCGTGGCTAGTGTTGTTAGCGATGCTCTTGTCCAATCTTTACCCCAAAAGCACAAGAACCCCGGTTGTCCTACTATTTCGATAACAATTGGGGACAAGAACATCAATAGAGAACTATTAGATCTTGGCGCTAGTGTCAATTTGCTAACTTATTCTGTGTACGAGCAATTAGGCGTTGGAGAGCTTAAGCCCACTCATTGTACTCTCCAAATGGCCGACCGATCCATCACCCATCCTAGGGGAGAGTTGGAGGATGTGTTAATTAGAGTAGGGGATTTCATTTTCCCCGTTGACTTTATTGTTATGGATACACAACCTGTAGCTAACCCCCGGAGTCAAATTCCGGTGATACTTGGTCGACCATTCCTTGCAACTTCTAATGCGGTGATCAATTGTCGTAATGGTTCAATGAATCTATCTTTTGGCAATATGATAATTGAACTCAACATTTTTAAGTTGGGAAATCAGCCTTCCGAGCCTAATTCTAGCGTACTTGATGTTTGCTCGATCAATGAGATCGCGGAGGAGGACTATGAGTTCGAAAATTTTATGTTCGACCACAGCAGTGTTGATGCCTCTAATGCGTTCCTCTTAGAATCCGACACAGCTTTCACGCCGGACAACGATTATGAGTGTTTCACCTCTGTAGACGATTATGAAGACTCACCATCCGAGTTTAAGTCTTTTGCTTTTTCGGATGAGTTAGTTGAACCATCCGACTCGGTTGCGTACACTCGATTTGAACCGTTGATGGAATCCTTCGAGTTTGAAACAGTTACACCATTGTTACCATCAATTGTTTCACCTCCTAAACTCGAACTAAAGCTTTTTCCGTCACACCTTAAATATGCTTATCTAGGTGAGAATGAGACCCTTCCCATTATCATATCGGCCTCTCTAGCTCTCGAGCAAGAGAATGCCCTTTTAATGGTCTTACAAAATAATCGATAAGCTTTTGGCTGGTCTATGGCGGACATCAAGAGGATTAGTCCCCTCATAGTTGAACATCATATACACTTGATGGATGATGCCAAGCCGGTAAGGGATCCTCAAAGACGCCTCAACCCCATAATGAAAGAGGCTGTCAAGAAGGAGATTGTTAAATGTCTTGATAGTGGTATCATTTACCCTATCTCGGATAGCCAGTGGGTTAGCCCCATTCATGTTGTGCCAAAGAAATCAGGCATTACGGTCATAACCAATGAGGCAAATGAGTTAATACCTACTCGCACCCAAACTGGGTGGCGAGTTTGCATCGACTATAGAAAACCCAATGCCGCGACAAGGAAAGACCACTTTCCTTTACCTTTCATTGACCAAATGCTAGAACGATTGGCTGGGCATGAGTTTTACTGCTTTTTGGATGGCTATTCCGGCTATAACCAAGTCCCCATCGCCAAAGAGGATCAATACAAGACCACATTTACTTGTCATTTTGGCACTTTTGCTTATCGTTGCATGCCCTTTGGGTTATGCAATGCACCCGCTACATTTCAGCAGTGTATGATGGGGATCTTTTCAAACATGGTTGAAAAGTTTTTGGAGATCTTTATGGATGATTTCTCTATTTTTGGTGACTCCTTCGACGAGTGTTTGCTACACCTTGACGCAATTCTTACCCGCTGTAGGGATAAGAACCTAACTTTAAATTGGGAGAAGTGTCACTTTATGGTACGAGAAGGCATTGTCTTAGGACATGTCATCTCGCAAAATGGCAGAGGTTGATAAAGCCAAAATTGAAGTCATTTCAAATCTTCCTCCTCCTAAATGCGTCAAAGACATCCGAGCTTTCCTTGGCCATGCCGGTTTTTATAAACAGTTCATCAAGGATTTTAGCAAGATTGCTAGACCCTTGACTCTCTTATTGGCCAAGGACACAACATTTGATTTTGACTCAACTTGCATGGAAGCGTTCGAGTCATTGAAACACTCTCTCATTTCTGCGCCCATTCTTTCATCTCCAGACTGGACGCATCCATTCGAAATTATGTGCGATGCATCAGATTTCGTCATTGGTGTTGTTCTTGGACAGCACATTAATAAGATGCCGCACGTAATTTATTACGCTAGCCGTACACTAAATGAGGCCCAACTGAACTACACAACAACAGAAAAAGAATTTTTAGCCGTTGTGTTTGCACTTGAAAAATTCCGGCCATATTTAATCGGCTCTCCAGTTATTGTGTATATGGACCATTCAGCTCTTCGCCACCTTTTTGCGAAGAAGGATGCTCAATTGAGGCTAATACGTTGGATCCTCTTGCTACAAGAGTTTGACATTGTCATAAGGGACAAAAGAGGATGTGAAAACGTAGTGGCCGATCACCTTTCACGACTTCCTTCTTCGCCTACACTTGAAATTCCAATCAAAGATGTTTTTCCCGATGAGCAACTCTTAACCGTATCATGCGAACCTTGGTTCGCTGATATCATAAACTACTTGGCCACCGGCTTGATACCTAAAGATTGGTCGAAACAGGATAAACTCCGATTCTTGTCCCAAGTAAAACATTTTTACTGGGATGAACCTTATCTTTTTAAATACTGTTCCGACCAAATCATTCGTCGGTGTGTACCTGAAAACGAGTTTAAGAGTGTGCTGTATTTTTGCCACGATCAAGCGTGTGGCGGGCACTTTGGCCCAAAGAAGACAGCCGAGAAAATCTTGCAGTGTGGTTTCTATTGGCCACGGCTCTTTAAGGATGCATATGAATACTGCAAGACATGCTCCCGGTGCCAACACTTGGGCCGAATATCGCGGAGAAACGAAATGCCGCTCCAACCAATTTTGGTTGTGGATGTTTTTGATGTTTGGGGAATAGACTTCATGGGACCATTTCCAAATTCCTTTGGGAATGTGTATATTCTTTTGGCTGTTGACTACGTGTCAAAATGGGTCGAGACTGTGCCTAGCCGAATGAACGATAACAAGGTTGTCGTTCGATTTCTTAAAGAACATATCTTTTCTCGATTTGGGCACCCTCGAGCGATTATAAGTGATAATGGATCTTACTTTTGCACTAGGATTTTTGAGTCCTTAATGCGTAAATATTCCATTACACACAAACTGTCAACGCCGTACCATCCCCAAACATGTGGGCACGCCGAGGTTTCTAATCGGCAAATTAAGCAAATCTTGGAGAAAACGGTTTCTAAAAATCGGAAAGATTAGTAACACAAACTGATCGATGCACTATGGGTTTTCCGTACTGCATACAGGACCGATCTTGGTATGTCTCCATACCAGCTTGTTTATGGGAAGGCTTGCCACCTCCCAGTTGAGATTGAGCACAAGGCATTTTGGGCGATCAAGGAGTTGAATTTTTCAATGGGAGATGCGGGCAGCAATCGAAAGCTGCAATTAAACGAACTAGAAGAGCTGCGAGATGAGGCATATGATAATGCTGTCATTGTTAAAAATCGAACTAAGGTGTTCCATGAAAAACACCTTATGCGCAAAACGTTTAAACCTGGTCAACAGGTTTTACTCTATGACACTCCGTTACACTATCACCCCGGCAAGCTCCGATCTAGGTGGAAAGGGCCATTTTTAGTATGCACCGTATATCCGCACGGTGCGGTCGATCTTGAAAATCCCGAGGACGGTACTTTATTTAAAGTAAACGGACATCGATTGAAACCGTTCCTCACAACAGACCCGTCGGAGGAGCTCCTGTTTTTGCAGGAGCCGATTTACACCGATTGATTTTCCTCCATTTTACCCCTAAATTTTTGATCATTTTTTCCAAACTGTATTTCAAATAAGTTTGGGGTGTGTATCATTTGTAAATATGATTACAAAATAAAAATTAAAAAAATAAGCAGGAAATTGTCGACATTTTCGACCCATTTGGTGCAGCCTGACAGTGAGGACACTGTCCAGTTTAAGTATAGGGGTATGCTCGGTAAGTTTTCTTCCTTCGCATTCATATGTATATTTTTGCATTTGCATCCTTATATAAAAATCATAAAAACTGAAAAATTTGAAAAAAAAAATAGGAAAAGAAAAACCCATAAAAATTGAAATTTTCAAAAATTATAAAAATTAAAGTATTCAATTTTGGCCTTATTTGACTTGAGTTTGACAAATAGATTACTAGCTAGGAACAACTAGATCTTAGACTTAGTAAATTAAAAACCGTAAAAATAACCTTTCTTTTAGTTTAACGGTAGAAAGTATATGTCTTTGTAGTTTATTTAGAAATAGGCAAATTTCGAGTTGACTTTTTGGGCTAAGTTAAAATAAGGGAAGAGTATTGATATTTTTATTAAAGTATAAGTTTGAAAAATAATTCCTAAGCTTAAGACTAAATTCTGAAAATATATACCCTACAAATTGCACAAACACGAACCTTGAAACTTGGAATAGTAGGAGAGACATTGAAATGCTCTTGCCTAAAGTCCTTAGTAAGAAGAAAAATACAATAAATACAAGTGTGAATAAAGAAAAAAATGAACACTGGTTTTTGTGATTACTTAAGGCTGCATTAATAAAAAAAATATTTAGCGAGGGTGCTTCATAACCTAGTGCCTTAGACCAACTCGTTTGGGAGTCACTGCTAAAGCCTTAAGTGTTACAAGACTAGGAATTACGTCTTAATGTGCAAACACATTTTGTAATCGGTCGTTGGTACCTCAAGAAGTATTAACGGTCGCATGAAGGATGTGTGAGCAAACTTCATCTAAAAATTCACCAATTAAGAAGTGCTTTGGACAACGGACAAGAGTATGATTGCTTGATTTGAATTTCCAAGTGTAGGGGTGATTTATACACACACGTAGGGGTATGTGACTGGGGTTTAGATAAGAGATAGGAATGAAGAATAGGACTTGTATCTTTAATAGAGATGATAAAAATTCCTAAGTTGAGATAGAACCCTAGAAGGAAAACTTAAGAGATGCCAAAAGCTAAGTAAATTCACAAGAATATATATAATTTTAAGTTAAATGATAAGGAAGCGTGAAGAATACGGGTGGATAATTTACGAGGCGAAGATAATAGAATTCCTTGTTAGAAAACCTAATTGGAGAATAAAAGTCAATGGGCCTAGTTGATAGGATTTTCTGGGTAGTATCCGCTGAAAACCCTCAGGAGACAACACTCCTCCTACTAGGGACACCTAGAGGTTTAACGGCTTGTTGCACGAGCTCAGTGCAATCGCGTTTTCCTGCGAAAGTGAGGTTAGGTTTTTTTTTTAGAATAAAACTAGGTTTGCTCGAGGACGAGCAAAAGATAAGTTTGGGGGTATTTGTTCATACCGTAATTTTGCATTATTATATTCCTCATTCTTATTCATTTTACAAATTAACAGGTGCTTTTGACCCATGTCTGCTACATAGTTACAGGTTACAGGTTCTCGGAACAAAAACAGTGAAAAAGACAAAAGACGATGCAAAAGTGAGACTACGACCGATAAATGATGGAATCTTGATCAAGCCTATAATTGGAGAATAAACGAAGATCAGTTCACAAAAAAACAAGGCAGCGCAAGGTTCAAGATTTCGATATGAAGCAACATTAAAAGTCCACTACAATTATTCACTGCGGAGATCTGGGAGAGAACAAGAAGACATCCTAAAGAACCAACTGAAGAAACAGGAAGCAAAAGTCAACCAGAAGCAGCACACCAAATTTCAGCACAAGATCCTCTTACTTGGCCGCGGAACCGCGGCCAAACCTGGCTTGCGGCCGCGATTCCGCGGCCGTGCTAAGCTCGTAGTGGCGAAATTTTTTACCAAAATGCTGGCGGCGCGTTGACTAGTCTACCTAGGGGCAATTTTGTAAAAGCTTACATGCGATGATTGTAAACCTAGGGTTTTCTATGTCCTATAAATAGAGACCCAAATTCTTGTATTAGGTCATGCCTCCTTTCATTAATAAAATTCAGATTTCTTTTCAAGTTTTGGAGAGCATCAATTTGTAAGTAGTTTTAATTTTTGCCCTAGTTCTTAATTTATTTTCTGCCCTAGGTTAAATTTATTCTCTGCCTTAGTTTTAAATCTAGATTAGAATTTTTATTAATCTGCAGTAGTTCATTAATTTCTTAACTCTAAAACCAAAATAAAAATCATGTTTTTCTTAGATCCCTTAATGAGCGAGTAGTTTCCTCGCTTGTTAGGGTTAGGATGAGGGAAAGGTTTGAGAGATGCGAATCTCTCACCCTTTTCTTGCCCATCACATGTTAATAATTAGGACTCCATGCATACATACATATTCCGCTCCCTACGGCACCCTACCCATGAGGTAACGGTGATACCGTAGTATAAAAGACCGGATATGCATGTCTTCCATGGAGGTTAGGGTAAGGATTAAGAAAGGACGGACAAGGATCTAGAGGAAGAAACATCGTTTCTTCCCGATCATTCTAATCCTCTTTATTAATAATTACCATAACTCCTAAAAAGATCTAATTTAGGGCATTGAAAGAGGTGGGAAATTTTATTTTACCAAACTTAACCTAAACCTAACCCTAGCAAGTTTCCTAAATCCTAGTCTAAATCAAATTAGTTTTAGTGATAAAGATCCAAACACCATTTGGAATTAGCTCGTTAGAACAATTAGGAAATATACATCATCCGTGTGGACTGACCCGTATTCACCAGCTAGCTACCAAGCGACGACGTTCTTGATTGCGGTTAACATATATTTTTGATCGTTAAAATCTCTAAAAATCATATGTCCGCGGCATACTCACGATGCGGTACTCCGCCTAAAGTGACCTAAGTACTAATTGCTTGAAATTCTTTCCTTGATGATTCATATCCTTGTGATTCGATTTCCGTGTTCATATCGAATCCTATTTCCATTTATAGCCTTTGCCGCCGATGACTATGGGGACTCAGAGAGGTGCAGCGAGGGCCGAGGTCAGAGTTGACTCGTTTGGGACGAGGATTGACCAGGATGGTACGCTCGCTGTACAGGAGCAGATGGATCCGCCTTCGACAGATAATATCACTAGGCTTGTGGCAGAGATGCAGGACATGCACCAGACGATGAGTTCATTGGTTGAGGCCATTCGAGCGCAGCGACAGGAGGTTGTCACCCCTGTTACCCAGTTGTTCCTTGCAGTCAGCACTCAACCTTGTGTTACGTATACAGCACCAGTGGACGTAGCCCGTTTTGACGAAGAGCGTCTTTCCGAGACTTTGGGAGTTCCGGGACAGTGGAGGACTCGTACCGGTGTACCAGCTCAGAGACAGAGGCATAGTCGTCGAGACAGTTTTCGTGACCGTCGCGAGAGTAGCAGAGGCTTGGGACAAGAGTCGTGTTAGCTAGATCAGCCATTGTTGTGTTAACTTCTGTCAGTGATTCTTTTGTTGCACGACACGTGTTTCAGTCGTGTGCCAATCGGATAGGAGATAGAGATTCATCCGTCGTTGTGATCCTTCCAGAGATGTTGGATTTGACGTTCTCCTGGGCACGGACTGGTTAGCTACTTGCTAAGCGTCTGTGGACAGCCGTGAGAAAACAGTCAGATTTTGTTTTCCCGGCGAGTCAGTTCTTGTTGTGTAGGGGACAGTGGTGCCGCCTCTCACATCTTGAATTCAGCCTTTTTCGCTAGTCGGCTTTTGAGGAGAGGATGTCGGGGATTCTTGGCTTTCATTCGTGATACCGGAGCCATAGTGGGTTGGTTGGACCGGGTTTCTTTCGTGTGAGAGTTTTCCGACGTTGTTCCAGATAAGCCGGCGGAGCTTAGGGAGCTTAAGGATCAGCTGCAGAGTTGTTTGCTGGGGGACTTGTGAGTCTTGTGTTTCGCATTGGGGAGCTCTTATTTCTATTCGTCAAGGAGAAGGACGGCAGTTTGAGCTTGTATATTGATTTATCGTCAATTGAACTGGCTTACGGTGCGGATAGGTATCATTTACCCCGCATTGACGATTTCTTCAATCTGCTCCAGAGTGCGAGACTTTTTCTAAGTTTTTTTGGGATCAGGTCATCATTGTTGCGGGTTCGGAGTGATGACATTCCGAAGACTGCTTTTGTGCGCACTACGGGCTTTGTGTGTTTTGGTGGTGTCGTTGGATTCACCAATGCCCTAGCAGCATTTGTGTATGTGATGAACCAGATTTCTTCAGGCCATTCCTCGACCAATTTATTGTTGTGTCATTGATGACATTCTGGTCTATTCCAATATGTCGTGAGGAACAGGAGCAGCACTTGAGGATTTGTTTTGCAGACATTGGTAGAGCCCCAGCTGTTTGCTAGATTCTCGGAGTGTTCCTTCAAGCTTGATTGTGTTGACTCCTAGGTCTTATAGTTACGGGAGACGGTTTTTGTACGGTTCCGAAGAGGATCGAGGCCGTACAGCTTTGTCCCAGACTTGTGTACGGGACGGAAGTCCGCGGATTTTTGGGCTTAGCATGTTTTTACCGCCGTTTCGTGCAGGATTGTTTGTGTATCGCTGCACCGTTGACTGAATTGACTGGAAAGGAGGTTCTTTTCTTTGGATTGAGGCATGCGTGCTGAGTTTTCGGCAGTTGAAGACTCGATTGACAACTGCACCAGTTCTTTCTTATTTTCTGGTTCGGGCGACTTTGTTGTTTAACTGTAATGTTTCGCGAGTGGGACTCGATTGTTTACTGAGGTGACGTTATAGAGTTATCGCTTATGCTTCCCGACAGTTGGAAGAAGTACGAACAGGATATCCCACTCCTGATCTGGAGATGGCCGCGGTGGTCGTGCGTTGGAGATTTGAAGACACTACTTGTTCGGAGAGTCGTGTCAGATTTTCACGGACCACCAGAGCTTAATGTACATCTTCCTGCAGCGGGTGTTGATTGTTGAGACAGTCTTCTGCAGATTTACAGTTCTTGTGCGATCATTGAGTACAGCTTAAGTTCGCCTCTACTGAAGGGACAGCTTGCTTATGTTCGCGCCCGTCCACTTTTCCTTAATCGCTTTTGTGAGGCACTGCCCGCCGACGCTCGTTCATCAGAGATTCTTGAGCATACTCGGCTGGGTAAAGATTCGGAGTCCTTGATTTATGACAAGGGTGTGCTACGTTTAGGGATGCATTTGTGTAACTGTTGCTGATGGGCAGAGACGCGAAATCCTAGAGCAGACACATCGGTCAGCTTTCTGTGTTCATTCAAGTTCCACCAACATTAGACATGACTTGTGAGATAGTTACGGGTGGACCGGGATGAAGAGTGAAGTTTCGGATTTCGTTTCAAGGTGTCTGTCTTGTTGTGAGCTAAGGTTGAGCATCTGAGACCGGCTGGAGAGTTGCAACCTTTAACCGTTTCCGGAGTGGGAATGGGAGCAGATCTCCATGAATGTCGTTGTGGTGTCTACCCAGGTTTAGTCAGGGTGTGACTCCATTTGGTGTTTATTGTCCAGTTTTACTCGGTTGCTCAGTTGTTCTTTGTTAAGTTTGTGCGTTTGCACGGAGTTCCTTCATGTGTTGTATCCAATAGAGACACCCTGTTCGCTTGCCATCTTGGGCAGGAGATTCAGGAAGCCTTGGGTACTGGTTGAGCTTTAGCTCCGTTTTTCCATCCGCATGATGATGGTTTTGTGAGAGCGGGCTATACCGACTCTGGAGGATATGCTTATGCGTACGTACTAATTGTTGTCGGCAGTTGGGATCATCACTTTCCATTGTTAGGGTTCTCCTTCGATAGTTGTTATCAGGAGACACTCCAATTGGCAACCTTTAGGTTTTGTTTGTTAGGTGGTGTCGATCTCCAGTCTATTTTTCTGACTCTGCGTAAGTAGGATTTATGGACCCCAGCTAGTCTAGAGGCTTCGGAGATGATCCAGTTGGTTCAGGTCAGGATGATGACAGCCCAGTGCAGACAGAGGTCTTATGCCGACCGTGGGGGTCGCAGACTTGAGTTCGTAGTGGAAGATCATGTATTCCTACGGATTTTCCGATTGAGTTTTGGGAAACTTATCCCAGGATTGTAGGTCCTTTTGAGATCCTTTAAGCGAGTTAGTTCTGTTGCTTTTGATTTGGCACTTCCGCCCAGATTATTGTGTTTTCACCCCGTATTCCTTGTGACGATACTTTGCAAATACCTTCATGACCTTTCTCACATGATTTAACATCAGACCATTTAGCTTGGACGCGATCTTTTCGTTCACCGGCAGCCAATTGTGTTAGTGGCTCGGCAGGTGGAAAAACTTCGGTCAAGGGTCTTGCCATCTGTGGAGGGTTTTCTTGGACGTAGCCGTATAGTGAGGTGATCACTTGGAAGGCTGGGAGCGAGATTTGGGAGTTTTTTACTCATCTCTTTGAAGGTACGCTAAGTAAGAATTTTAAATTCGGGAACGAATTTTTATAAGGGGGGAGATTGTAACGCCTTAGATTTCGGTTAGTGTTAGTTTAGACTGTAATGCGGGTTTGCTGTAAAAAGTTTACCAATTTGGGTTCCTCACATTTTATAAAATTTAATTATTATTTTAATATTATATGTTATGGGCATGCACGCACGTGTGCACGTAAATGTGAGGGTTTGTTTGTGCTAATCTAGTATTAGTGACCATGACAACTTAACCTAATCTAATCCTTTACTTTATCCTAATCTTTTCTTTAATCCAATCCTTAACCCTAATCCTAGATATTTTGTGAGAAGAAAGAAGATATTCTTTTGGAGTGAGGAGGTGGCTTGATGAGGTGTGTGTGAAAGCATTAATGGGGAATTAATGCTAATGGTGCACTCACCCTCACCCTTAACCTCACCTCTCTCCCTCTTTTCATCATACTCTCTCTCACACTCATTTCCCTTCTCATTTTATTCCTCTCTCTCATTTTCAAACTGAACACTTCATATTCCATCACAAATGCATCTCAAAATTCACAAAATCTCACCAAAATCACATCTTTGATCTAGTTTTGCCTCTTGGATGCCTAGGAGCTTGGATAGCTTGGATCTTTGAGTTCTTTTGGTTAGGTAATGATCCCTATCTGTTCTTTATATAGTTTTTGTGTTGTGTAGACTTTTAGTTTCAGTTTAGATAGTGTAAAGTTAAGTTTTGTGCGAAATATCGTATTTTTAGTGTCGATTTGTGATATCTGTGTTCTGCTGTGACCCGGGGTGTTTAATAGAAAACCAAACAATGTAGTTGTGTTGTACCAGAAACCATAGGACATCACCTCAACCACGAACCACACTGCTCGGACCTCGGTCGGCGACGTGAAGGGGAATTCCGGCGACATGGTGAAGGAGTTGGGGTTTGGTGTTTTTGTGGGTAGGTGTCTGCAGTGGTTTAGGTGTTTTTGGTCTTGTTTGTTTATATACACGTGTGTTATCGTTTTGTTGTTTTAGGTTCGCAGTCGGGGACTTCGGACGCTGCGAAGGAGGGGGAAACAGGTGGTTGGCTTTGCTTAGCCAGGACGGTTGGTCAGTAGATTTAAAATCTACAAGGGAATCGCCCGCATGGCGTTATGCGTCTGAGCTAGAGATGTTATGTTTTGTCGCATATTCTATTGCATATATAGAGTTATGCATACACATTACTACTTGGTTATTGTTGTACTTGGACAAGTACCCTTAGGACACTGCACTATTATTGACGGCTTATGTTGCACGAGCACTGATTGTATGCTACACACACCGTCAATAATTGCCATGACACGCACAACACCCTTATAGATATGATATTGTTGGTTAGGGACATTGAGACATTGATTCATATTTCGTTATGCATATGACTTATAGCATACCTGTATACCTACATGCTTGCACATATGTCGTGACTTGCTTACATGCTAGTTACCTGTATTACCTATGGGTATTGTACCATTAGCGATAGGTACATACACACATAATGGCATAGCTACGTGTATACCTTGCATGCATACCTTACTTATACCTGGAGGGTATATTACATCATTACTGATAGGTAGATACATATACCTTGCTATAACCTTATGTTTACACATATATCTGGCTATAACTACATGTTCACCTCTATTTGATATTATATAGACTTGGAGAAATTAGGAACCGCATGATTTATATTTTAACTGGTTGCAGTTAAATAGCGGCTTTTCCTTTATACGCTTGCATTTCAGTTTCATGTTGCGTATATTATATTCATGGATTTTCGCATTGAGATATAGATTTTTCATGATGTTTTATGGATTTGGGGACCGTGGTAGTTTCATGAAATTATGCATTATTTGAAAAACCCGCTTTCTCTTGATATGATATTTCAGTATCCACCATGAAATTTATCGGTTCTGCTATATATACCCCATGCGAGGAGGAGTCTTGGGCCGTATGAGGGTACATGGTGGGGCCCGGAGGTACCCTGGGGCAAGATCGATGTAACATGCCCACGAGCCTGGCAGGGGAACCATACCATCCGGTGACATTACCAATGACTCGGCGGTTATCATGGAGATACCGACGGGAGTCATGTACGTATGGATACGTGGAAAGACGAGGGGCACTCGGGTTTTTCGGATAGCGTGTGATACGTACCTATAAGGGTGCCAGTCGTGGTGACAGCACCTGATAGATCAGAATTTCTGTGTCGATGCTTGACACATTGTTTGCATGATATTTTACTCCTAAGTATATATAACAGTGGAATGGGACGCTGTTATATATATATATATATATATATATATATATATATATATATATATATATATATATATATATATATATATATATATATATATATATTAGTGGAGTGGGACGCTAATATATATATACATATCAATTTATATACATCATCATATTTATTCATGCAAATATACCTAGGATATAAGAGATTCACTTGATATTGGATTTAGGACATTTGAGAATTCTTGGTATTGTACATAAAGGATATATGAGACTTACTTGATTTTGTACATTCAGGATATATGAGATTTACTTGATGTTGTACATTCAGGATTTGTGAGACTTATATATGATATGAGAGCCAATTTGGGGGCTGATTTGAGGAATTGGGATTTGGATTGTCTTGATGGATTTTGATCCTACCACGATATCAGGATTCCGTGGAAATGACATGTTTCACCCCATACTCCACATTTACTGTTTATGCACTGCTGCAAGCATTAGTGTACCTGCTAGAGTACCTTCCATGACTGTTGCATTTACATACCTTTATTCATATCATTTCTTCATGTATTAGTAGTATCGATATAGTACCTTACATGATTGTTGCATACAGATTGTCATATTATTATTGCTTCATGTATTAGTTATACATGTTAGTGTACCTTTCATGACTATTGCATTCATATGACCATTTATTGCTATTAATTGCATATGTTATATTCGCGTTGTACGTGCATACTCACGATTACCTGCATATGTTATTTACTATTCACGAGTTGGCAACTCACCCCCGTTGTGCCACAGTGTTTTGCAGGTGTTCCTCAGGATAGTCAGAGGCAGGGCTATTTTCATCCATCGTATCATCTTTTGCTGTGGATACCGCTTCGCCTGATAGTGTGCAGTTTTGCTTAAGTGGGTTTTGCGGTTATCCGATGTTTCTTGTTGTATATTCGTTGTATCCTGTACTCTCCATCTATCACTTTCATGTATGACTTAGAGACTTTGTGTGAGGACAATATTGTATTTCATATTTATGACTTGGAGGTCTTTTATGAAGTTTTATTCATATCGTTTCTTTCTTTGCTACGGCGTCGTATATCTGTTGTGGTGGTTGTTTTCCGCCGTTGGGCGTAGATTTTGCTCCCGTTTGGGATGCTTTTACTTATATTATGTTGTACCCATTTTTGGGGGCTTGTTTTACAAAGGAGGTGCTGTCAAAATTTTAAAGGAAGAAAAGTTGGACTTTAAAGAATTTGGTTTGAGATTTTCAAAAGTTTTAGCAATGTTCTTATTGCTTACTACTTTTGATGGTTTAGATTGCTGGGTTTTCGGCTTACTTAAATTACGTTACGCCTGTAGACATTGCGTAGTTTAAGGGCCATCATGTGCCATTTTCGGGTCGTGACACGTTCGAAAGCATCAAACAGTACCTGTTGCACCCTCCAGTGCTTGCTGCCCCTATTCTAAATAAACCGTTGATTCTCTACACTGCCGCGCTAGATGAGTCACTCGGTGCACTCCTTGCCCAGAACAACGAGGAGGGAAAGGAGAATGCCCTTTACTACATCAGTCGAACTTTAGTCGGGGCGGAACACAACTATTCCCCGATCGAAAAGCAATGCCTGGCTCTAATATTCGCTGTGAAGAAGCTGAGGCATTATCTGCTTTCTCATCGGGTTATGCTGATCTCCAAGGTCGACCCGCTCAAACACTTAATGACCAAGGCAGGCTTAGCCGGCAGAATGGCAAGATGGGCTGTCATGCTACCTGAGTTTGACATAGTTTATACTCCTCAAAAAGCAATAAAAGGGCAAGCCCTCGCCGATTTCCTCGCTGCTCATCCTATACCATAAGGGTCGTCGCTAAATTTTGAATTACCCGATGAACAAATATTTCACCTCGAGGATAGCGAGCCATGTTGGGAGCTCTACTTCGATGGAGCCTCATCAATAAGGACCTCCAGTAAATCAAGCCACCCGGATATAAAAGCAGGGATAGGATTGGTGTTCATCACGCCATCGATGGGAACCCTACGGTGTTCTTTTGCTCTCACCGAGCCTCGCACAAACAACGAGGCTGAGTACGAGGCGAGCCTCGCACAAACAACGAGGCTGAGTACGAAGCTCTGATAGTTGGTCTGGAGCTCGCTATAGAAATGGAAATCCTTCGGCTACGAGTCTACGGTGATTCCCAGCTTGTTGTCAACCAAGTAAGTGGCGACTATAAGATATACAAACCCAAGTTAGCTCGGTACAGAAGCCGAGTGGTGGAACTCATGAAACGGTTCACTCACATTGAACTAATGAGAGTCCCTAGAGCGTTGAACGGAAAAGCCGACATACTCGCTCGCCTAACTAAAGAGCTAGCTGATCCTGACATGGACGAAATTCTAATCACAGTCAGAAGCCGGCAAATTCTGCCTCCAGCCTCTTTGCGTGAAGAAGAAAGCGTAGAACAAGAGAACAATCTTGCCGAAGAAGCTTCGATCATCCAAGACGAGCCCGATTGGAGAGAACCCTTCACAGAGCACCTCCGATACGACAAGTTGCCCGAAGGAAAATCTATGAGGATTCAGCTAAAGAAGAGAGCTCTCCGATACGTGTTTGTAAAAGACACGCTATACCGCAAGTCATATAACCAACTCTGGCTCAAGTGTCTGTCATTGGCCGAAGCCCAAAAGGTCATGAAAGAGGTTCACTCGGGCGTTTGCGGTGCTCACCAATCTGGCCCCAAGATGCGACTTCAAATTAAACGGCTTAGGTATTACTGGCCCACCATGATACGAGATTGCGGAGAGCATGCAAAGAAATGTCATATCTGCCAAATTCACGGTGATTTCATTCACAAGCATCCCAATCCGTTGCATCCTACGGTGGCGTCATGGCCCTTCGAAGTCTGGGGAACCGACATAGTTGGCCCAATTGATCCTCCGTCATCCAGAGGCCACCGGTTCATATTGGCCGCAACTGACTATTTCTTTAGATGGGCTGAATCTGTCCCGCTCAAAGAAGTCAAGACAGAAAATATTCTGACGTTCTTCCAGCATAATATTCTATACCACTTCGGTACACCAAGAAGAATCATTTCTGACAACGGGCCTTCTATCAAGAGCTTCAAAGTCTCAAGGTTCGCTACTCAGTACAAGATAGACTGGAGATATTCCTCCATCTATAATCCAAGAGCCAATGGGCTGGCCGAAGCCTTCAATAAGACTCTATACAAGCTCCTAAGGAAAAATGCTTCAGCCAACAAGAGAGACTGGAATCTCAAACTTCATGAGGCATTGTGGGCATATCGTACCATGCACCGTACTCCAACTCAGTCCACTCCATACTCATTGCTCTTCGGATTGGAGGCGGTCCTCCCCCTCGAAGTCGAAGTTCCAAGCTTAAGAATGGACGTTCAGCACGAGTTGATGGAGGAGGAAAACGTGCTCCTTCAGCTCGAAGAGCTCGACGCCCTCGAAGAAAAGAGGCTTGTAGTACAACAAAATATGGAGTTGTACCGAGCCCAAATGTCACGGGCCTATGACAAGATGACTCGTCTCCGCGCTTTCAAGAAAGGCGAATTGGTGTTGGTCCTCAAAAGACCGATCATCCCCAATCGACATGCCAAGGGAAAATTCGAGCCAAACTGGGAAGGACCATACGTCATCGAGAAAGTGTTCGACGGAGGATCCTACCAACTAATAAGTGTTGAGGGAGAAAGGCTCATGCCACCCATCAATGGACGATATCTCAAGAAATACTACGCGTGAATGCTCCAAGTCGCAGGCGAATTGAGCACACCGGCCCTACGGTCTGGATCATACATCCTGCAAAACCGTATACAATCCACGGACTTAAACAACCTCTATCTCTTCCAAAGTCCTACCGGCGAGACTACATTTAAAGTCCCACCGGCCTAAAAAACGGTATGTCCACAAGCAAAACGGGCACGGATGAAAACCCGAAAGGGCTCCGTGAGTAAAAACAGCAGGACTGCCGGCGAGTTTGTGAAAACCCGAAAGGGCGCAAACTCGTGAAAAGAGATAAAATACACTCACAAAGTCCTCTCGACCTTGTGAGGAGAAAATCCCAGCGTGAGATCCTTACGACTCACAAAGGAGCAACACACTTAGGAATCCTCATGATTCCTAAGGAGAACATACACCTGCCAGATCCTCTCGACTCGTAGGGAGAAAATGCTTTTATGGGGCCCTTACGGCTCATAAAATTGAAAAGCCTTAGGTGATAGGGATCTAAACCTGTCTCCTGACCCATCGCTCCCCAACGGCCAACGGAAAATGATGAGTCGCTCCTGGCATTTCGCTTCAGTGTTAGCGGTGCTGATGCCGACTGAAAACCCAAATCCCAAGTCCTCCCGGGGCAAATGATAAGTTGCTCCTGGCATTATTCCAGTGCAGCAATGCTGATGCCAAACAAGATCCAAATTCCAAGTCCCCAAACGGCGAATGATGAGTCGCTCCTGATATCACATTCCAGTGCAGCGATGCAGACGCCGACCAAAACCCAATCTCCTAAAATTCTCCCAGCCCTACGGTTGGTGCCCAAGTTGACTACCGTATACAATCCACGGGCTCAAATAATTCTCACCATACCCATGCCCCACCGCAATCACCAGTTACGCGGCTGGTCTCCGCCCTTGGAATTATGCTCCATTTGGGGAAGACCCACTCATGTGTCCTCACGATACATGAGGAGAACAAACTTACGGGATCCTCACGACTCGTAAGAAAACACATTTGTGGGATCCTTACGACTCACAAAGAAAAAATAAACATACTTGGGAGTCCCCACGACTCCTAAGGAGAAAGCACACCTACGAGATCCTTTCGACTCGTAGGGAGAAAATGTTTTTATAGGACCCTTGCGGCTTATAAAATTGAAAAGCCTTAGGTGATAGGGACCTAAACCTGTCTCCTAAGCCATCGCTCCCCAACAGGAAAAGGCAAATGATGAATTGCTCCTGGCGCGTGTGCTTCAGTGTTAGCAACGTTGATGCCTACCCTAACCCCAAAATTCTAAACTCTAATCGAATATACCCCTAAGTCGTTAAACTGGGAACAGATGGCCCCTAAGTCGTTAAACTGGGAACAGATGGCCCTTAAGTCGTTAAACTGGGAACAGATGAAATCCCCTCACAGCAAATGATGATTCGCTCCTGGTACCATATTCCAGTGCAGCGTGCTGATGCCAAACCAAAACCAAAATCCCCAAATCCTGTCATGGCAGATGATGATTCGCTCCTGGTACTATATTCCAGTGTAGCGGTGTTGATGTCAACCTAAATCACATCAAATCAGCAAAACAACCAATGACCTCCCTGGCAGAATCAAGCTCCACCTCGGAAACAAGTCAACTTCATTCCTGACACCGCAAGAAGCAGAGTGAGCCAAATCCAGCACCGACCGTCCACGTCGCAAAAAGGGCAGCATCGACCGTCCAAGTCGCTAAAAGGGCAGCACCGACCGTCCAAGTCGCTAAAAGGGCAGAGCCGACCGTCCAAGTTACAAAAAAGACAGAGCCGACCGTCCAAGTCGCTAAAAGGGTAGCACCGACCGTCCAAGTCGCTAAAAGGGCAGAGCCGACCTTCCAAGTCGCAAAAAGGGCAGAGTCGACCGTCCAAGTCGCTAAAAGGGTAGCACCAACCGTCCAAGTCGCAAAAAGGGCAAAGCTGACCGTCCAAGTCGCAAAAAGGGCAGCACTGACCGTCCAAGTCGCAAAAAGGACAGCACCGACTGTCCAAGTCGCTAAAATGGCAGCACCGACCATCCAAGTCGCTAAAATGGCAGAACCGACCATCCACGTCGCTAAAATGGCAGTACCGACCGTCCAAGTCGCAAAAAGGGCAGAACCTACCGTCCACATCGCTAAAATGGCATAACCGACTTCCACGTCGTCAAAACGGGAACCAAATTAAATCGACCTCCACGCGAAAGAAGATCCAATTTCATGCACACAGCCCACATATGTGGTGTGCATTTATTGATGGGGGCAATTTTTTGGGGTAAAAATTTACACCCCGGTTGACCAAGTCAAAATCAAAGTCAACCCCAAGCCAAGTGGGCCCAAGCCCAGGTCAAGTGGGCCAATACCCGGGTCGAGCCCGAACATGAGGCGGCCGGCCTCCCCCATGCCAAAATAAAAAATTTGTAATAAATAATTTTGGTGTATTTCTTTTATTTTATTTTATGAATAAATGTAAGAAAAATGAGCAAAAAGCCAAATTTTGTAAAACCCATGGCTCATGTGCAAAAGAAATGAGCACATGAGGCATGGGATGGGCAAAATGCCATTTTGTAATGCCCAAGGGGCTATATGTAAAGTTTGTAGCCTATAAAGGAAAACATGATGAAAATATCAAGGGGGACTTTTTCATTCTCTAAAAACTCTAGGGTTTTTGTGCCTCCTTCTCCTTCCTCAAGGTTCTAAACCTTCTCCTTTTCTTTGAATTAAATCAAGAGTTTAACTCTTTCTCTTCCAAAAATAAATAGTTTTCCACCACAAAACCCACAAAAGGGAGCTCGGATCTTCCATCAGATCTTAAAAAGGAGAGATTTTAAAAATCTCACCCCTCTTGTTCTCCAAGATCCGGCCAACAAAAGAGGAGGAAGGAGACTCATCTCCAAAGATCCCATTTTGGGAAAGACCCAAGGCTCAAGGGAGAAGAAAGGGGTCCCCTTGAGCATTTACAAAGATTCCTTGGAGTTTAACTCCAAAAATCAAAGTTTTAAGGAGTTTAACTCCATAAAAATAAACAAACAATAATAATATATCTTTTTTTAAGGAGTTTAACTCAAAAAGTCAATAGGAGTACAACTCCCAGTATGGGGGGCTGAGCCCCCTATTTTCCGCTGGTGCCACACGCCCAGCGCCCGCGTGCATGGCACGCGAGGCGCTGGCTCCCAGTGCCCGCGTGCCATGCACGTGAGGCGCTGGCGCCTTCTCCCATGCGTCCCCTGGACGCTATTCTTCCCTTTTTTTATGTATATATGTGTCTATATATATACACTCGACACTAAAAATACCTCCCCCATTAGAAAAAATTTCTAACGGGGCGCTGCCCCGCACCCCGCAAGGGGGCTGCTAGCCCCTTTGATCCCCAGCCCTCTATCCGGGTAGCAGGACCCCCATAAAAAACTCTGCGGGGCTCCCGATATATCCAAAACCCCTTCAAAACACAACACTGCACATTTAGTTCGCATGACCCGTTTGACTCGTCAATCGGAGGTTCTCTCGCTCCAAAGGCGAGGGATAATTAACGGCAGCTTAGTCCACGGCTGCCGGAGATTCGGATCCCCACAATCAATAAACCCCAGCCTACCCTAGGCGGGGGGGAATCTGTAATGCGCCTAACAAGTGTGCGCGTATTCCCATCTCAATAGGGTGACGAAAAACACTCTACACTTCTCGGTGATGTTTTCTACTCACGAGTTGGCAACTCACCCCCGTTGTGCCACAGTTCTTGCAGGTTTTGCCGTACAGGTTTCCTTGGCGGCTTGCTGGCACACCACATCATTTCGGTTGATTGCTCTGGTAGGTGGGTTCACTTGCATCGTGAGCACCGTTGTACTTTTATTTATATTCAGTTGTATCTAGTAAACTCCATCAACCAAACTTGTATTATTTGATAGACTTAGAAGACCAATTGTATATTCTTTCGACCTTAGAGTCGCACGCTTGTATATTATGGTTTTCTATGGTTTTCTTGAGGATGTTGGTTTCCTTTCAGAGTTTTGATCCTTGCCCTTCGGCGTTGTATATTATATTGCTTGCGTGGTTGTTTCGGCCAATTGGCGAAGAGCTAGCTCCCGCTTGGGGATGCCTTTATCCATTACTTATATTATTCCTGTATGTACCCGTTTGGGGCTAGTATTTACAAAGGAAACTCTGCCGAAATTTTTGGAACAGACTTGATTCTTTAAAAAAATGCTTACTATGACTTTCAAAATGAATTTAGATGTTAACTTTTAAATAAGTTTTCTTTCACTCTCTTTTTAAATGGTTTAGATTTCTGGGCTTTTGGCTTACTTGAATTAGGTGGGGCCCTATATAGACTTCATATGATTCAAGTGCCAGTCACACGCTACTTCGGGTCGTGACAACGATCAATCCGGAGTCTCTCACACGGACTCGAAATTACGAACTCGGTATCTTCATCACTCTGTAGAAGATATCTAGCCGAACACGTCCTCGGGAACTCGTCCAAATCATCGGAGGAATGCACTTTATTCATCCGTTCTTGATCAACTCACAACGCATCTGGGTGAGGTCTTTCTATTCGAAACTGGTCAACTTACCGATCTCACATCGGAGCATCCAACGAACAACGTCCTCTCTTGCTCGATTTACTCTAGATCCAAGTAAGATCCTTCAACTGGAATTCTTCAACTCAACTATGCCTGCATCGGCACATCAAATCTGACGAATCATATCAGTCGCTCAACTCGAGATAGACTAGCTATCTCCTGTCACATCTCTGCCTGAAAGCTCCAGCGGTTTCAGCTCATAAACTCTGGAAGCAACATCCCATCAATCTCAGCAACAGCTGGGTCTTCTGTCTGCACGGTAGACAACATCACGATGTCTGAGGTAAGCTGTACATCAACAGTCTTCTCAATCTGGCAGCCTCTATCAATGGCCTGATCATCCGGTGCAAAACCGAACACTCGCCTCAAACGAGAGATCACAACACAATACTATACCTACACGTTCCTGTGTCACCAGAAACAACATTATGGCCAGTCCTCGTCCGTGACGAGCTTGCCCTGACCGCAACACTAGCAGCAGCTCGATCTACGCTCAAACCATGGTGACAGGAACCTCAAGCAGGTATCAATGAAGATAGATCAAAGGAATGAAAGAAATCAACAGGTCCCAAATGGATATATGATCATAGGAACGAATAGTATCACAGATCTCAAGATAAGTACATCCTAAGGTTTCTTAAGTGGAATATCGTATCGTAAGTATACCGCGGAACATACATACGGTACGTCACTTGTTCATACCATAATTTTGCATTATTTTATTCCCTATTCTTATTCGGTTTACAAACAAACAGGTGCTTTTGACCCATGTCTGCTACATAGTTGCAGGTTACAGGTTCTCGGAACAAAAACAGTGAAAAAGATGAAAAGACGATACAAAAGTGAGACTACGACCAACGAATGAAAGAATCTTGATCAAGCCTACATTTTGGAGAATAAACGAAGATCAATAAATAAGTTCATGGAGTACAAAAGGAGCGCAAGGTTCAAGACTTCGTCACGAAGCAATGGTAAAAGTCCACTACAATTATTCACTGTGGAGATCTGGAATAGAACCAGAAGACATTCTGAAGAACAAACTGAAGAAAATAGAAGGAAAAATGCAGCAGAAGATTCCCTGAGAAATTGAGCCCACAAGCCCACTACATGGCCGCGGAACCGCGGCCAAACAGGGGCTTGGGCCATGGATCCGCGGCCATGATGTGCCCGTGTCGGTGCAGAATTCTTATGTCGGTGCGTCGGTGCATTAGTTAGGTTTCTTAGGGGGTAAAATTGTAAAAGCAGATGTGCGTCGATTGAAAACCTAGGGTTTCTATGAATCTATAAATAGAAGCCCTGAAACCTTTTTTAGGTTATGCCTCTTTTTATTCATCTATTCAGATCTGAAAATTCCTGTGTAAATGTTTGGAGAGAGCCATCAATAAAGTAAGTAGTTTTATTTAATTGCCTTAGTTTAAATTTTATTATCTGCCCTAGTTAGATTGATAGATATGTTTTTCAATTCCCTAATGAGCGAGTAGTCTCCTCGCTTATTAGGTTTAGATTTGGGGAAGGCTTGAGAGATGAAAATCTCTCACCCCTTTCTTGCCCATCACACGTTTTTATATGACTCCATGCATACATACACACACCGTTCCCTACGGCATCCTACCCCTCGAGGTAACGGTGATACCGTAGTATAAACGATCGGTTGCGTATGTTTTCCATGAAGGTTAGGGTAAGAATTGATAAAGGAAGGACTAGAACCTAGAGGAAGAAACATCATTTCTTCCCGATGGTACCAATCCTCTTTTTTTAATTGTTACCATAACACCTAAAGAGATCTAAATTAGGGCATTGAAAGCGGTGAGGAAATCTTCAATTTCCAAACTTAACCTAAACCTAACCCTAGCAAGATTCTAGTCTTAGTATAAATCAGTTTAGTTTTTAGTGATAATCCATTCACGCCGTTTGGAATTAACTCGTTAGACCAAATTAGGAAATACACAACATCCCTGTGGACCGACCCGTACTCACCGGCTAGCTACCAAGCGACGCCGTTCTTGATTGCGGTTAACAAATATTTTTGATTCATCTTTTGAAAGCATAAGCACGCTAAATAAAATCTCTTCAATCAAATGGCGCCGTTGCCGGGGATGGCGTGTTATTTTCTTTTTGCAATTTCGGGTTAATATAAAATCATAAAAATTATAAAAACTGAAAAATAAAAAATATAAAAATTTATCATCTTTTGTGAACGGTATTTTTCGTTTGAATTTTGCAGGATCGACGAACAAGTTCGGATCTGGAAAAATCCAGAGATCAAAACAAAAAATGGCAGATCTGAACAACAGAGGAAAATCAGAACAGAGGAGCAGAAAAAATCTCAAGAATCGAACCGATCATCCTACCGCAGAACCGCGGCATAAACCCCCATTTGGCGGCGGAAACACGGTTCTGTAGTGACGTCAGCACCTGAAATTTTCACTGTAAGCTTTCTCTTCTTCTCTGCAAACCCAATATCTCTTCTGTAAAAATTTCCTACAGGATTCTTTGCGCCAAAAAAATTTCTCCCCCTTCCAATAATTGATCTTGTGCAGGATTCTTTGCGCCGCGCTAAAAATTGTTTGCAAGTGATTGTGTTTACTGCTTTGCATATTTTAAATTGACTTTAAGGGGCTTGAACACCAATCCAGATTGGGTGGGGATTTCATTACCCTTCCCAGGACCCCAAAAATCACATAAGGCGTATTGCATTTTCCATCAATTAATTAAAAAAGATTAGACTCAGCCCTAGGGACTTCGCGCTCAATAGGACAAAGGAATAGTTGTAGGCATCGACCGTTGATCCTAACCTGACTTTGTGGTGCCAAGGCTAGACAGGTAGTGAAAGGTAATTTTAAAAGGCCCGTCTCATGGTGATTCATGAGCGGATCCCTCCTTTCTCTACTTGTGCTTACCTGGCCACAATTGGCGATGAAGAGGCGGTTTGAGGTCCTACTTCTTGCCCTTTGGAACAGTTAGGAGCTGTCTAGCTGACCTAGGTGACCCTAGATCTAGGCCTGATTATGCATTTGTGGTTGATTGAAAGTGTGTCTAAGCCTTTTATCGAAAATCTTTTTTGCAAAAAGCTCCACATAAAAAAAAGAGAAAAAAAGGAAAAAAATTTACAAAAAAAAAACTTGCAACTTGTCGCTAAGAAATCCGTGCACCCCACAACACCACCCACCTTCTTTCCATTAACGTTTTCTTACCCCCCCCCCCACATTCTGTTTTTCACTTTTTGACTACACTACCTCGTTAGTATATGTCTGGTTGGACTAGGGACACTAGCGCCCGATTAGTCCGTGTTTCGTTGGTACCGACCGACGAAGCTTTCGACTCCGAAGTCAAAATTCCTTCCACTTCCTTACCTTCACCTTCAAATTCTTCTTCCGAAGGTATGTCGGGATATAATCCTAACAACACCTTACCCATGGGACTGATTCCACCTCCGTTAGGTGCGAATAACCCGCAACACCCGTCTGTTGAAGCGCCCTAACGAATCGCACTCCAGGATCTCTTCTACCCTGTCCGCACCGCCTTACCTACTTGTCTTTCACTCCCACCAGAAAATGGGGACAATTTTGAGATCAAACCCCACTTCATCAATATGTTGCCAAAATTTCACGGACTGGAATCCGAAGATGCCTATATCTTCATAAACAAATTCCAAAATGTTTGCGCAATGATGAAAACAACCCAATTATCAGATGATGCTATAAGGCTAAGGGTCATTACTTTCACCTTATGTGACTTAGCCGAGAAGTGGTTATACAGCATAGCATCACATTCAATTAAAAATTGGGATGAGTTTGTTAAAGCTTTTCTTAAAAAGTTTTATCCTCATCACAAGACCGCGAGAATTCGCAATGAGATTATACAATTTTCTCAGCTTCCTTCTGAACCATTTTGGAAGTGTTTTGAAAGATTCAAAGACCTACTTGTTCAATGCCCTCACCATGGTATAGAAAATTGGCAACTTTGCCAAACTTTATACGAGGGATTGAACCCAGCAACGAAGCAGTTGCTGGAAACCATTTGTCAAGGTCACTTTCTAACCAAATCTAGTGAGGAAGCTTGGCAGTTTCTTGAGGATCTTGCTGAACAAACACTTCAGTGGGAAAGCACTAAAACCACCTCATCTTCTTCTGTTGGTCAATCTAGGGCAGGCATACATCAATTAGATATGTCGATAGCAATGAAGGCCGAGATGGCCGCACTTACGAAAAAGCTAGAAGCAATTGAGACCAAAATCTCATCGCCTTCTCCTGCCCCTGCTTTACCCCCACGAACTGTTTGTGCTTGTTGTTCGGATCCATCACACCTTACCGAAGAGTGTCCTTACAATCCACCTGTTCAAGGACAGGATCAAGTCAATGCTGCCTTTCAGCAACGACAAAGAAATGATCCATACTCTTCGACTTATAATCCGGGATGGAGGAGTCACCCAAATTTTGCTTGGAATCAAAATCAACAATTCCAAGGAAACAACAACTTTCAAAGGCCTCCTCCTCCACAACAACAAGCACCACAACAAACTCAATACCAGCAACCTTTCCAACCACAACCTTACCAAAATCAAACAAACAATTTTGTGCCTAACAACTTTTACCCTCAAAACAATTTTGTTCAACCAAATGATGATAAGGTTACCTCGCTAGAAAGAAGTCTAGATGCGTTTCTACAACAATCTACACAATCCGCAGCAAGGTTGGAGACTTCCATTCAGTCTTTGGTGCACAACAATGCGTCACATGATCAAAGTATCAAATCAATCGAGGCGCAAATTGCACAACTAACTGCTGCGTTGAGAGAGCGAGAAATAGGAAAGCTTCCATCTCAACCATTGCCAAATCCCGGTCACACACACAACGCACATGTCTCATATGAACATCAAAATCATAATGCAAATGCGGTGACCACGTTGAGATGTGGAAGAGTGTTGCAAAATAACGTGGGTATTAGTAATGACACCCCTACCGGTGGTTCTTCATCGTCTTCTTCTTCATCTTCTTCGTTAGAGCCTATTCTTCATTCTTCACAAGGTTCTACTTCTTCTAGTTTGCACGGACCCACATCTCACTTCACGAACACACCCACACCGGGATCCGTTCAAACTCCACATTCCACTCAACAGACATTGGACTCAACAGATTTTCAAAATGCTCCATTCCCAAACAGGTTGAGATCTAATAAACCAACTCCACAAATGGAGAAGATTGTGGAGTTATTTAAACAGGTTAGCATAAATATACCTCTCTTGGATGCAATCCATGTTAGTTATATGTATGCCCTAGAGGCCATTACTATACATAGGATGTATATTGTAGTGGATGCTTGGACATATATAGGGAGGACTTTCTTGCTCGACATGATAGTATGCTATCTGGTTACTCTTTACCTTAACGTGTATACTGATTGTCTCTCTGTTACATGTTGGTAAAGCCCTTAGGATGTGTACTTGACTACCTGGACTATGATGCGGATCATACTAGTGGGGACATGGTAGTCCATAAGTACATCCTTCAAGGTCCCTAGTCGTGGGTGTACCGAGACGGGGCATCGATATACCAGAGTAGACTAGCATATACCTTCTCGACCCATACAGATGGGCGATGGATGATCGCATATCCATTGGTGTTTGAAATCAGAGATGATATATGGGTGCTCAATGGAGACTGGGTACACTGGACGGACTCGCCGAGAACTCCCAGATGGTATTATACCTTACGTCAGATGGCAGTTCTCTGGTGACACTCGTACAGGTTAGTCTGTAGACCCGAGATCATCATAGAGTCTTGTGTGATTCCCACTGTGCTTTGATTTCCACCTTACCACCTCCAAAAGGGCGTGCAAAACGGTGGTTTTTGGGTACAGTCCCGAATCACATGGAGGCAATGAGCGATAGGAGGGGATTCGTCTCTCCCGGTATAGGGAGTTGATGTTGCGCTGTGTTCGATTGGCTATGACCGGAAATCCCTGGCCAGGGTTGCTGAGATTTACTGGTAAGTGTTACCAGTAGTTTCTCGAACTGTTATAGACCTCATATCAACACGACTTATTGAGCTACTGGGGTCTGACGTTTACCACCCCTAGACGAGATATGCGACATATCAGATGAACAGACCGGACTGTACGGTAAGTGTTACTGGTTGGATTCACAGGAGTGTGAGCGGGCTTGCTCGTTGATCTTCTGATCGCTCAATACCCGGGTGGCCATTACGTTTAGCATACCGCTTGCGGCTTGTGGGTGTTTGATATGATCATCACCTGCTGCCGGCGTATTAACGAGTCTTTAGAGTCCTACACAGAGGTTTCCTGGCTCAAGCGAAACGAAATAGGAGCGCATATGAGATATGTGCGGGACCGAGAATAATACCAGTATGTGATACTGTATTCAATTCTCGCGATGTGTGACAGTGATCAGTAATATGCGATATAGCCGGGTTATCGGATCAAGTGTTGATTCGATAAGTTGTTACTATTGATATTAGTCGGTTATATGCGATATGACCGGATCGTTAAATCAAGTGTTGATTTAATGATTTAATGTATAATTATATATTCGATATATTACTTTACATTAACTAATATTGGTTCACTTAAGATGTTTTTGTCACTTGATTGTGCACATTGTATATGTGATATATTTTTGTGCACAAGTTTGTATCATGTTTGATGATACATGCAAACTTGGGTGTATGTTTGATTTAAACCATGGTTAGTTAATGGTTAGGGTTTCATTTTCTTTATTTACTTATTTATTTATTTATTCATTTGAGAAAGAAATAAAATGGTGGCTAACTTTGGATTTTGTTGAAGCTTCATGAAGCTTTGAAAGACTTTGACCATTTTGTTTCTTTCCTTAACCCTAACCATTTACTTAACCCTAGTTTATTCTCTACATGTGTTTAGCTAACCCATGGTTGCAAGATGATAGTTATCACTTCATTTTTCTTTTTGAAAATGATTATTCATTTTTTTCATTTCTTTCTTCTTCTTCTTCTTGATGAAGAAAGAAAAGCTTTCTACAAAAATGTCAAGTGATGAAATCAAGTGAGAAATCCAAATCCAAAGTGAACCCACTTCCTATTTCTTCATCCTCTACCACTTGCCATGTAGTATAGGGTGTTTTCTTCACAAGTTTCATGATTTGGTGAAGTTGGAGCTCGAGTTAGAGTCGCCTCGACGTAGATCATCTTCGGCATCGAAGTCGTCGACCTAGCCCGATCATTTCTTCGATGAAACCACCGTGAGAGTCCGGGATTCCGATGATCGCAGCGGAGGGACATCAACATGGAGCTAGAGAAATGGTGGACCGGATCTACAAAGGTTGTATTTCCATTCACTTATTAGTTAAGTTGTTAACTAGTTGCTTGTTTCGCTTATCCTCTAGTAACGATCTTTGCTTAGGGTTCTTTGGCACATGGAACTTGTTGAATTGGCCATATTTGATCACTTGTCGAACCTCATAGGTGTGCCTAGGAACCCTACAGTGGTATCAGAGCCTAGCTAGAGCCTTAGGCGATGGGTAGACGAAGTTCGAAACCCGATCGAACCCGAAACCCTAACTCAAAATCACTCTCTGGAAATTTTCTGGAATTTTGGATTTTTGTGAATTAAAAATTGTCAAAAAATTCAGCAGGGTGTTTTTAGAGTTAATGTGAAGCACGTGACCATAAATCGTCTAAAGCGCCGCGGAACCGCGGCCCCACCCTGGATTGGGCGGCGGTTCTGCGGCCAAATTAATGAATCTTTCCACGTGGCTTGCACAGTAATTCCTATATTACAGTGCTGTTTTTTATGGGAATTTTTAAGGGATACTCAACAGTTGAGTTTTTCTGGGTTGTATTGGGAGTTCGTAAATTCGATCGGATTATCAAACTTTGTCTATGTGTTTTTCCAGGTAATTTTAGAATATGTTGAAAAAGTTCGACCGGATATAAATACCCATTTTTCCCCTGTCGGGAAATTTCCAAGTGTTGGATCTTTCCGTGCTTTAATAACGTTCTAAGTAGTCCAAGTAACGCGATGGTCCCTCTAGAAGATAACAAACCTTAACTCGATTATGTGACCGTCTTGAACTGCCCTTTGAACCTTAGGGTTTGGGGCAGTACGGCGTGCCACATGTGAGGCGTTGGCTTGGCCCTTCTACGGATTGACCGTTGGTACTGAGGCATGAAGTGAATGTTTTTAAACTTATTTCATGTGTTGATCTGTTTCGGGAAAACATGGGTGTTTGATTATTCGATCGGAAAGTTTAACATTTTCTATTTATCTGGAATGTGATACAATATTTGGAATCCACAAGGAGTTATGAGATAACTGATTTGAATGTTTTAAACATAGCACTTTAGTCTTACTTGATCGGTTGCTACGGAATTTTGATGCGATCAAAAGTCCGTCGCAATCACGTAGCGTACGCGGATACTCGCCGGGTAAACTTAATAGACAGCTTCACCCCATAACCCCGACCAAGTGACTGTAGGAGAACCCCGTCACCGAAAGCATCCGTTCGGGTGCTCACGGCAGCAGTGTTCCGCCTTGGTGCACTTCGTCGACGGCGTCGGGGGTGCGGCCGTCTACTAAAGTTTGCGACGAGCATTCGATCAGATGTCGGGAATCTTGTTGAATTGCCCGACTTGATATTGAAAAGTGTTTTCGATTTTGAGACTAAAATGCGGGGTTTATAATTGTTAGGCATGTGATGTCTAAGAAATTCAGATGGTTAGGCATGCGATGTCTAAAGAGTTTGCGGATTCCAACTGTTGTAGTTTTACACTTTATTTTCTGTGACCGTAAGTGTAATATGTGATATCGCCGGTTTCGTTGCTATATGTCAACGACAATTGGGATACGCATGTTTACTTACGTTGATGACATGTGATGTTATGTGTTGCTGGATATGTTATATTGGATCGTCGTGTTTGAATAGCCGGGGGTTTTTTATGTGAGATGAGTGTTTTTCATTTTCATTCATGTAAAAACTTGTATGTAATATTCTTTTATTGGGGCACTTCCAGGTTGCGGAAGTTGTCACCGTTGATGTATATTATTTACTTTTCCGTACTAGGATAGACCCAAGGAGGAGAGCACAAGTAACCGGGTTCTGGAGTCCAGTGGGAGACCAACTCGAGGAGTCGAGTCCGGGTCTCCTAACTCTAGAATTGGTAGGGTTGCTTGCCGCTCTCGTAGGGGTCTAGGGGTGTGGGTTTGGCTATTCATCACGACCGTGGAATCCGTGTTTTATACTGGCTCGTATTGAAAACACGGACATCCTAGTATATCCAATATTTCATATATGTTTCTTCTGCTGTGATATCTATGATGTGATCATTTGATGTTCTGTGATAAATACTGTATATAGTATATATGATATATTATATAGACGTTGCTTATGTTTTACACCCGCGCTAGCCCTGCCCCGCTCTGCCGTTAGTTACCTAACCTAACGGTGCAGACGGGACATCGAGGCGAATGCGGATGGCATAAGCGTACGTCGTATTTATCTGTGATGTTAAGGTGCTTAAATGATGGGACTTCATTAATGTGATTAATGAAAGAAAAGAAACCTAAGATGTTGTGGAATCGAATTTCAAAAAAAAAAAACAGGTAGCTACAGTTCTTGCTTTGCATCGCGGTGTTCCTTGTAGAACATCCTGCACCTTATTCGATAAGGAAAGGACCGAGATCCCTTCACCGGGAGTGACTCCTTTAGCAATAACTGGAAGATGCTACAACCCTCGGTTTGTCTTTTGATTGCTTCTATAGATTTTGCTTTGCACAGCGGTATATATGATATATCCTGCACCTTATTCGATGAGGAAAGGGCCGACGATCCCTTCACCGGGAGTGACCCCTTTAGCAAAACTAGAAAAGCCTCAAAAACACTCCATTTTAAAATCATTTGATTCTACAACGATATCAAGTTCATTACGCAATAGGTTTTCAGAAAAACCTGTCGTAGCCCTCCGTCATTTCAGATAAGTAGTAGTTAGTATTCGTGCTGCGTTTGTTAGCCTTTATCAAGGCATAATGTGCGGTAGCTGATGTAGGAGATAGTGCCCTCAGAGTCAATTATTGGATCACAGGCACGTGATTGCAATGATTGAGGGGAGGACATGTCCCAGTAGAACATTCTTACTCGAGATGATAGTATGCTATCTGGTTTATCTTTATCATCGTGTACTGCTTTAGGTGACCTTATGAGTCGCTATTACACGTTGATAGAGCCCTTAGGATTCTTGCTTGACTACCAGCAGTATGAGGGTGATCATATAAGTGAGAGCTGGAGTCTATAAGCACATCCTTAAAAGGTCCCTAGTCGTGGGAGTTTCTAGACAGGGCATCGATACTCCGGAGTAGACTAGTGTATACAGTTGAGACCCCGACGAGGGGCGGTGGCCGGTCTCACAAGCCACTGGTGTCAGTTGGTTCACCTAAGATGTATACAGGTGCTCATTGGGTTATGAGTACACCGGACAAGACTCGCCGGGAACCTGCTAGTTGGGATTATACCAGACGTCAGATAGCAGTTCCCTGGTGACATGTGTACAGGTTAGTTCATCGACCTGAGATCGTCATTTGTCTCGTGTGAGTTCCCACTGTGCTTTGATTACTACCCTACCACGGCTCAAAGGAGTCGTGCAAACAGGTTTTAGTTGGGTACAGTCCCGAGCCACATGGAGGCGGTGAGCGGATCTTCAGGGGTCCGTCTCTCTCGGTATTGGGGGTGAGGTCGCGCTGTGTCAAGGAGAGCCAGAACATGAAAAGTCCTTGGCCAAGGCAGGAGATTTGCTAGTAGGTATTCCAGTAGTATCTCAGGGTGTTCTGGGCTACACTCCGACACGACTTGTACCGCTTTTGGGGGTCTGACTTTTACCAACCACCTAGGCCCGCCATGCGATGCTCATAGACGAACGGACCGGACTGTACGGACATTGTCACTGACAGGCTCATTAGGGTGTCAGGATGAGTTCGCTCATCGATGTCCCTTTTAGTCAGTATCTGGTAGCCCGTTACGTATTGGCTTATACCTCTGACGTGCTAGTGGTTAAATCCACAGCCATAGTATTGATGAGTCTTTAGAGTCCACCACACGCAGTTACTCAGGTTTCGGGCGAAACGCTGTAGAGGCCGTATGGAGATATGGCAGGGTTCGATCAGATACGTGCGGTATTGCACGGATCGTGATCGGACGGTTTTTACTAGCCGGCTTTGGCTTAAGCCGGATCCTAGTATTAGATGGTGTAGTTTTGTCTCTTTGCATTTGTGTTCAGTGGGAATACAAATGCGGGCATGTATTTGCAGTAGCGGGATTTTCCTGTAATTTATTACGGGATCAGTTTTCTGAAGTTGCCAGTTTGCATTCCGTTCCGGCCGGTTTTCTTTTATTCCTTCACGGCCGGACTTTCCGATGGAGGGTGTTATTTGCAATTGTGCAAATAAAGTTTAGTGGAGGGTTTTCTTGCATTTGTGGCTTTATGATGAGACTAGCTTCATGATGAGATTCTTTATTAGTCCATTCCTTTGATTAATGTGATAAGAATGAGATGAGAGTTAAAATGACTTTGAGGTGACTATTTTTTCATGCTTATCTCTCATTTTCTCACTTGTTTTTTGATTCAATAATCTCCACCATGGAGAAGAGGGCCGGCCACTTTTGAGGGGTGAGGAAAAATGGAGAGGGATCATTTTTATTGTGTAGCAAAAGTCATCATATCATTTTCCATTCATCCAAAAATGATAGTTCTTTTGAGAAGCTCATTCTCCTCCTCACATCCCTCCATCAAGGCAACTTCATGAACCCTAAAGAGACATGGCTACTACACTATTCTATAGCAAGTCTTGGACGTGTCGGCTAGCCAACTTCACGCCCGAGTTGCCTCGGTCAAGAGGCGGGAGCCCGTAAAAGATTCCGGCTACGTGGTGCCCTTTCCGACGAGGAGGTGATGGACGGACTTTCCGCAGTAGATCGGAGTGGAGACGAAGACCGAAGGACACGGATCGCTTGGTATAGCATCTCTACTCTTTTCTATTTTGCTAGTTGCTAGGTTAATGGCCCGATCCGGGTGAAAAGTGCGCGGTGGTGCCGGTTGCAAGTTTTTGCAAAGTTTTTGTTTCCGCGTTTCCGGCGTCGGATCGACGGCCGGGGCGCCCCCGCGGGCTTACATTGGTATCAGAGCCACGCCATTAACCATGTCTAGCTTGCACTAGTATGTTTAAAACCCGATCGAACAAAATCGCCAAAAACCGTATTTTGTATGCATGTCTTCTTTGTTGAAATTTTTCCAGCTCCTAAAATTTTTCAGGTTGTTGCAGAGACATGTGCAAGAAATTCTACGAATTCTGGGAAAATACGGTTCAGTGATTCCTTACTTCGACCGCGGAAACGCGGCCAATCCCCTGGTTTGGTCGCGGTTCCGCGGTGGTTAAGAGGAATCGTTGCACCATATTTTTCCAGTGGGCTTTTGAATAGGAAATAGGGGTTTTGGGATATTAATTTTGGGCCCAGATTTTCTGTGAGTGCTACAGTACTGCTTGGGGCCCACTTTGATAAATTTGTTCGATCGGATATTTTAAACATGCTAGTTCACAGTATTTACATTATATCTGCGACCGTGAATGTCACTCGATCGGTAAATCCTGTCCAACTGCTATAGCCCGGTTAGACGGATTTGCGAACGTGACCTTCACGTTGATGTTCTGTATGTTGCTGTGTTGTTGCGGATCGGTCGTGGGGATAGCCTGGATGCAATGTCAGTACAGTTTTGTTTTATATGTACATTTGATATTGCGGGGCGAGCGTCCGACATGTGGACTGCCGTCACTGCCTGATTGTATTATTCTTTTGGGACACGACCAGGTTGCGGTCGTTGTACCCGTTGTATGTATATTTTACTTTCTGTACTAGGATTACCCCGCGGAGGGGTGCACGGATAGCCGGGTTCTAGAGGGCAACAAGCCCGCATCTCATGGCATTGAGACGGAGGGGGCTTTACTCTAGAATTGGCGGGTTATTCGCCGCACTCGTAAGGGGTACAGGATGACCCAGGAGGGGTGCCCAAGTTACCGTATTCCGTGGAGTGCTGGGTGGTCCATTCACATTGCTGAAGGGGGCTGCCTCGCTTCAGGTTTTGGCGGGTAACTTGCCGTGCCCGTAGGGGTCTAGGATTTTCATTACACAGGCTATCCACACGACCAGGGGAACGTCGGGTTTCAGCAGCGGCTCTGTGAAACCCGGGGATCCCAGATATCTGTATTGATCTGTGTTGCTGTATATTTCTGTACTGTTGCATTTTATCACGCCTTGAGCGAAAATTATATATTATATACATACTAGTAGATGTTGTATATGTTTTGCATCCGCACTAGTCCAGTCCCTGCTCTGTCGTTAGTTAGCTAACCTAACGGGTGATGACGGGACCCAGTGGCGAATGCGGATGGCATATACGTACGTCAGTATATTTTCGTTCTTTGTGGTGTGATCAATTGATGGGACTGCGTTGATTCGGATCAATGCAAGATAAACAAACCTATTCTGATGTTGTTGGAACACTTTTTCAAAAAGCTGTTGTTGCAAGGGCGTTCTCTTTTGTTTTGCACAGTGGTATTCAGTTGGAATATCCTGCTCCTCAGTCGACGAGGCAAGGGCCGAGATCCCTTCACCGGGAGTGACCCCTTGGACAAAAGTTTGCGTCAGGACAATAACTTCACTATAGCCGATTACTTTTGCTTTGCATCGTGGTATTCAGTTGGAATATCCTGCACCTCATTCTACGGGGAAAGAGCCGAGATCCCTTCACCGGGAGTGACCTTTTTAGCAAAGGTTTTCGTCACTATATTTTTTAAAAGCTATCAGTTCCTTCAACGATATCAAGTTCATTACGTTAAAGGTTTTCGCCAGAAACCATTCGTAGCCCTCCGTCGTTTCATATGGATAGTCAATAGTATTCAAGCTGTGTATGTTGGCCAAAGTCAAGGCACAGTGTTTGGTAGCTGTTGGGTATTCATATGCAGCATAGATAGATGCGTTGGTTTGGGACAGTCGTACTGCCATTTTTGCCAAATTCAAGGGTAGGTACGGGTGGGTTCAAATTAACCAGGAAAATGACGGGTAGAACTTGACATGTGACTTATGATATATTGGCCAAAGTCAAGGTTATAAGAGCATGGGGAAGAAATCCACATCGGGAGTTTCAAAAGAACTGAAACTTGCCAGATATGCGCATACCTTCTGGAGTGTGATAACGTGAGCGGATTCCGTCACGTTATCATGCGATGGGAGTTGGATCCCGATTCCCACTGATGAGTTGGTTTACTCCTCGGGTGATCCCGGCTAATTCTTCTTTCAGGTTTGGGGAAGAATTTGACGTTACAGTGGGAGGTTTCCTGATTAGATAAAGTGATAACCATTCTGATCTAGGTTAGAGTGCACGCTGAGTGTTTCTTTTCTCTCTCTCTTTGGCAGCGACCATTGACCCGACCCTAGACTATGACTCAGTGACCAAGTTGACCGAACCTTCTTAACACTGGCTTTTGGATTGTCTGAGTTGCAAACCTCATTGCCACTCCTACTTTTACCATTTTTCTCCAGGACACCCCGTATTACTACGAACGTCCACTTCCATTGGACAAAACCATCGTATGGTTATATACGAACTCGAAGGAATTCGAGGATGGTTTCCTGTTCTGGAGAAAACGAATGGGATTATTCAGTTGTCTTTTCCTTTTACCTTCTCTCAGGTTGCGAGTACTCCTTGGTTTAGGAGATAGTACACCTATTACGCAAATTGGATAGTCTTCTTCCAAACCATAGGCAGGTGCCGACCGGTAGAGAATGAAGAAAGCCAATTAGCCTAAACGGTGTACAGAAGGTATTAAGTTCAGACAAAGCAAGGGATTAGTAAGAGGGCAAAGTAAAATGCGACTGCTATTCACGACCAAGCCAAGTATTTCTTTGCCAATCCTAAATCACCTTTGTATTTCTCCAGGACACTCCGTATCACTACGAAGATCCCAGTTGATTGGATAATCCATCGTATGGTTATATACGAACTCGAAAGGAACTTGTTCCAGTTCGGGGATGGATCCGGGTTCAGGAGAAATAGGAATAAAGTACATTCAGGTGTCTTTTATATTCACCTTCTCTCGCGTTGCGAGTGCTCCTAGGATTAGGACAGTACACCCTTTATGCTTATTAGATAGTCTTCTTCCAAACCATAGGCTGGTGCCGAATGGTAGGGAAGGAAGAAAACCATTTGGCCTAAAGGGGTGTACAGAAGGTAATGACTAAAGACATAAAAAGGGCTTTGGAGAAGTGGCAAAGAATTATACGGTTACAGTTGTGAATCTGGATAATGGAAGAGGCATTACTAGGAATACCAAGATACCCTATCGAAACATTTCAATGTTTCTATTTCACTGTGTACTGTTAAAAGAAAACTGATTTCCCGATTAGATACTTACTCCAGGGTATGTATTTACCAGGTATGAGTCTCACATCTGTATAGTTTTACAGATGATGAGTGGGAGTAAGTTATTGGGAATTAGGTGACCATCCTCATTATATCGGGATTCGTTGTAATTGGTGATATTTGAGGAAGTCACCTGGGTTGTTTGCCGGTCGGCGAATATTTGGTTTTGAATATCCGTTGTTATGCACCAATTTCAAATTGATATATCTGTACGTCTATTTTTATAGAGTGAGACATACTGTAACACCCGAGCCCAATGCTACTATTTTCTGTTATTGGTTGAGTATTAGATATTACTCATTTCATTTATCTTGCTTATTTGGGTCTTACTGTAAAATTTTATCTGGCTAAGTCATTCTGCATATAACAAATTTTAGCATCTAAAATAAAATTAAAAAAATATTCATCTTGGCCTACTTGACATCCTTAGCCTCGTGGTAGCGTCCGTGCTTTGTGTTCTCGTCCCGTTCAGTGAAACGGGCGAGTTTGGATGGCTACGTGCACGTGCGTGTGTCCGTTTTGAGAGTATGCTTTTTAATCATAAAACATTTCATTTTAAAATTTGGAACCCGCTTAAAATCCTATTATTTGAATTTCGAATTTTTGGACCCAACCCGGGCGCAATTTGGAAATGTTTCATTTGGCGCCAAAATCCCAAATTTTAATATTATTAAAACCATCACATATATTTTTCTAACTAACCTGATATCTTACTGTTCATTACCTATCTTTTAAATCTTTAAGTTAACCATATAATATTTTTACAATCTTTTATATCCTTCTCAATTTATTCTCTCAGCCAATCACAACCTCCCCTTTAACCCCGTGGGCCCCACTTTCTCTCTCTCCTTCTTCTCTCTCTTTCCACTCTCTCTCTCTCTCTACCCCTTATATATTCTCACGTACTTCTCTTTATCATTTTTCTCTTCTTGCTTCATGTCTCGTTTCTCATTTCTTTTAACTGTTCTTTTGTTGCCGGAATTCCGTCGTGCCGATGACGTTTCTCGACGTTCCAGCGAGATACCCCGACCCGTGTGGTTCCTTTGTTCGTCGTTTGGGTTCATTCCGTGAACCGTGCGCCGTCGCGAGTTTTCCCCGCCGACGGTTAACGTTCCGTTTTCCCGATTCGCGACCCATCGAGGCAAGTTAATCTTGCTACATGCTATATACTTTTATAATCTTCATTTTATAATGTTATACATTTGAAAATCTTATAGTTTACATATGAAATGTCGTTGAAAAATCGGATATGACAAATCTGAAATTTACTGTACACCTTATCTTATAAAATTCATTATAAATCATAGAAAAATCATTAGTATACGTTCTTTAGTTCGTTACGAAGCTAATTCAGAATAATATAACTCTATGAAATATTTACTTGCAAAATAAATTTTTTAATTAACGTAAAATGCAAATGAACACGTCTCTAAACTGCTGTCCAGGGAAATTCCAGCAGCAAACTTTCAACTTTGAATATTCATAACTTTTTGTAGGGATAACCTGAGATGCTTATACTTATAAAACTGAAAACCTTATTGAATTATCTTTGTTTTGGTATAAGATACGTCTCTTTTGGAGAACATTTATTATTTTTTAAGCTATTTTACAAATTAGGGTGACGCTAAATTTCTGAACGGAACCTTCTTATGCATGGTTAATCAATACATCTTTTATAGTTACTAATCGCTTCGAATATGCTATCCATATTAATATTATTATATCAATATTTATATCACATATTGTTTAGTTGTACATCCCACATTACCATTTTACAGTTTTATAACTTTTCGGATACCCGTTTGCATCTATCGCATTTAAGATACATATAATTACAAGCATAGATCACATTACTACATAATAATGTGATATTAACACTCCATGTTTAATAAATTGCATCCTAATTAATATTGGAACTATAAATGTAACCCTAATCGATAACTGTGCATCCATATCCTTGAAATTATATTTATTTACATATCATATTACATGTTCCAGTTTATTGTTCTGATAGTACTCATGCTTGTTTATTTATACATATACTTATGATAGTTTGATTATGAGCACCCACATGACATCTTGTGCTTCCTGACATGACCTGTTACACTTCCTACTTGACATGACATGGTACCGTGCACTCTTGACATGACATGACACCTTTATACATTACCTGACCTGTTACCTGATCTCATGCCTAATGCCGACCAACCTGACCATTCTTGCTGTCTATCCAGACAGACCTACTTTACCTGATTTTGTGTTGGCATTAGTCCTTGACTCTTGAATACCTGACCTGACATACATAGCTTGGGGGTATGGGGAAATCAAAGGTGAAACCGACTTGTAACTCAACAGTTCGATACTTGTTCTGATCAGTCTTACGGGCTTGGCCAGCCCCGGAGTGATGATGCTGACATCACTCGTCCATCCAGCTACCTATTACTGCTTAGCGGCACGTCTCGGATTCAGCCCCGAGGACCTTGACCGTGGTCCCGGGCACGCACGGGATACTATTGAGTTACATCGACGATTCATCAATTTGATTTCAAAGACTATAGAATAGAAACCTGATAGGACAGTTTAGTTACCATTGCACATTACCCTGCTATGTTATTTCTTAGTACTGCTTTATTCATGTTCATATTTGCATTGCTTATCACCATGTTTACATTATATACTTGATGTCATGACGCGCTGACGTCTGGGTTTTGCATGGCCCAGATTCCGTACCACTGTCGACGACCGAGCAGGAGTACTTCAGCCAGCAGGCTGATTTGTGAGTTCTGTAGTGGTTAGTTCATTTATTGCATTTTATTTCCAGGTGTGATCCCGCATTACGGGACGTACCTTTCTATTATTGCATTGGATCATTTGCTTCCGCACTTATTGTTTATTGATTCTTGTTATTATGGATTTGGACATGTATTAGATTAGTTTATTATCTTGTTCTTGATATCCTTACAACCGTAATGTGACTGTGGATGGATACTTCCTACCCACAGGTAGCATGGTTGGCTATGTCACGTGCCCAATCTTGCGTACTCTGGGAAGCGGGGCGTGACATGGTTCTTTTGGTATCAGAGCTATAGGTTAATTTGGGTTGATTCTTTGTAGTTGGGTATTGCACCCGATACACGAATCATAATACCCGTGTTTAGGAAACATGTCCAGCCACATTGACCGTTTTACCATTCTTGAATCACATTCTTCCTGATTATATCTTTTACGACGTGCAAACTTACTTTGCATGTCGACTCGGAAACTTGATTTCTTGTTATCCCTAGGACTTGGGCGACTTGAGTGGAGTTAAGTAATTGCGGCTATGATACCGCGGCATAGCTACAATGCAGCACTCTATTTAAGTATCTTGGAGTTCTAGCCTTGATCCATATTCAGAATCTATCATCATGCTAATATTGGGTGTTTTGAGTTCAGGATTATGACAGGTAAGAGGTTGAAGACGTACCAGAGGCGTGTGAACGAAGCCGCCATGCTTGGAGTGATAAGTGGAATGCTGGAAATCAAAGAGACAGACTGAGCTGATCCAGCAATAGCAGATTCGTTTCAGGAAGGTTTGCAGATCGTTCAGCAGTCTGTAAACAACGATAGAACTAGACCGGTCGAGCGAGTAGGGACTGTAGCAGATTTCAGACTTTTGGGTCCATCTACTTCCACTGGTCGGGAGGAGCCGTTGCCAGCCGAGCAGTGGCAAGTCAGCATGGAGAATTTGCTGATTTCGGCACAGATTCCAGAGGACAAGGAGATGAAGTGGTGCGCATTCAACTAGCGGATTACGCCGAGAGTGGTGGCTTGTGGAGGAGAACCGCTTGCCCAAGTCAGGCAGTGGGCGGATTTCTCTAAGAGTTTACTGGAGAAGTCCTTCCGCGGACTGCGCGGAGGAAATGGAAGAGAAGTTCATCGGACTAAGGCACAATGGAGCAACCGTGGACGTGCATGCAGCAGAATGGACGAGACTCAGTAGTCTCGCTGGACCTTTCGCGGCCGACGATGTAGACAGCAGTTGCGGTAAGGAAGCAGTTCTGTCGGGCCAGTCGAGTTCAGGGCTAGGCCGACACACAGTGTTCTTGCAACTATAGAAGTTGATGGTAAAGAAGAGCCGGCAGTTGTTCGCGACTTTATGGATGTGTTTGAAGACATTTCGGGCTTACCGTCGAAGCGAGAGGTGGAGTTTGCGATTGACCTTATTCCCGGTGCAGCGCCAGTATCAAGGTCTTATTATCCAATGACACCAGTGGAATTGGAGGGAGTTAAGGAACAAGTTGGTGAGTTACGCGAGACGGGATGAATTCGAAGCAGCAACTCACCTTGGGGAGCTCCAGTTCTTTTAGTAAAGAAGAAGGATGGCACGAGAAGGATGTGCATTGATTATCGAGAGTTGAACCGGGTGACTATTAAGAACAAGTACCAGATCCCTCGCATTGGAGAACTTTTTGAGCAGCTTAGTGGCGCGAGGGTATTCTCGAAACTGGATTTGCGATCAGGATATCATCAGGTCCGAGTGAGAGCAGAAGACATTTGCAAGACGGCGTTTCGGACTCGATATGGACATTTCGAGTATCTAGTGATGCCCTTCGGAGTGACTAATGCGCCGGCAATATTCATGGATTTGATGAACAGGATCTTTTCACCATTCTTGGACCAGTTTATTGTGGTATTCATTGACGATATTCTGGTATACTCGAAGAGTCCGGAGGAGCCTGCTGAGCATTTAAGGATCGCACTGCAGACGCTGAGACAAGAGAAGTTATTTGCGAAGATGAGTAGTGCGAATTCTGGCTGGAAGAAGTGAAATTTCTGGGACATGTCGTGTCGGGTGATGGAATCGCCGTCCATCCCGAAAAGATTGCAGCAGTTCGAGATTGGCCTATTCCAAGGAATGTAGCTGAGATAAGAAGTTTCCTTGGATTAGCCGGATACTACAGGAGATTTGTGGAGAACTTTGCTCGTTTGGCAGAACCGCTGACCAAGCTTATGCGTAAGGAGGTACCTTTTGTATAGACGGATAAGTGTGCGTTGGCTTTGAGACGTTGAAGCAGAAGTTGATAACCGCCCCTATCCTGACCGTACCAGACAATTCCGGAGGACTGATGATTCATAGCGACGCATCTGGGAAAGAATTGGGATGTGTTTTGATGCAGCATGGGAAGGTCGTAGCATACGCATCAAGACAACTGAAGACCCATGAGAAGAATTATCCAACTCATGACTTGGAGCTTGCGGCTGTGATTTTCGCTTTGAAGATTCGGAGACACTACCTTTTGGGCGTAAGAGTCGAAGTTTTTACAGATCATAAGAGCTTGAAGTACGTGTTCACGCAGAAGGAGCCTATCATGAGGTAGCATAGATGGTTGGAGTTGATGGCTGACTACGATCTTGATCTTAAGTACTATCCGGGGAAGGTTAATGTTGTACCGGATGCGCTTAGTCGGTTACCAGCAATTCAGGTATTAACTACACAGAAGGAGATCATTGCAGATTTTCGAAGATTCGACTTGGAGGTTGTGCTACCACATTCTACGGGACAGTTGATGCAGTTGCAAGTACAGTCGTCCTTGGTTGAGAAGATTAAAGCGGCACAATCGCAGGATCCTAGACTGCAGAAGTTTCGAGAGCGGGTTGAGGCTGGACTACGAACCGATTTACTGATCCATGAAGACGGTTCGTTGAGATATGGTAGCCGTGTGTGTGCGCCAAAAGGAGATGTGCGTGAAGAGCTTATGAAGGAGGCACACAGTTCAGCTTACTCTGTACATCCAGGAGGGACAAAGATGTACCGAGATATTCGACAGCACTTCTGGTGGGAAGGTATGAAACGGGAAATTGCTCGCTTCGTGGCTAAGTGCTTGGTGTGTCAGCAAGTCAAGGCTGAACACCAAAGGGTTGCTGGTTTGTTGCAACCACTTCCGATTCCTCAGTGGAAGTGGGAACATATAACCATGGATTTCGTGACGGCTTTACCGCGGAGTCCAAAGGGCAACAATGCCGTATGGGTGATTGTCGATCGTTTGACCAAGGCAACTCACTTTATTCCTTTTCGGGTTGGTCAATCGACGGAGACTTTGGCAGAGCGATACATGCAGGAGATTGTCAGATTGCATGGAGTGCCGGTAAGCATCGTGTCCGATCGGGACACTCGATTCTTGTCGCACTTTTGGAGGAGTTTACAAGAAAGTTTGGGGACTCGATTGAAGTTTAGCACAGCTTATCATCCTCAGACTGATGGACAATCGGAGAGAACGATCCAGACCCTTGAAGATATGTTGAGGGCTTGCATGTTGGACTTCAAAGGTTCTTGGGGGGATCATCTACACCTGGTGGAGTTTTCGTACAACAATAGCTTCCAAGCGACTATTCAGATGGCTCCGTTTGAAGCATTGTATGGTCGTAAGTGCCGTTCACCCGTTTGTTGGGATGATGTTGGTGAACGAAGGTTACTAGGACCAGATTTGGTGGTACAGACAGTCGAGAAGGTGAATACAATCAGGAAGCATACGAAGGCAGCTCAAGACAGACAGAAGAGTTGGGCCGACACGTCAAGAAGACCTCTAGAATTCGCAGTGAGTGATTTGGTATTCCTGAAGATATCACCGACTAGAGGAGTGATTCGTTTTGGGAGTCGGGGAAAGCTTAGTCCTCGATTCGTTGGACCCTTTGAGATATTGGAGCGTGTTGGAGAGCTAGCGTACCGTTTGGCGTTACCACAGTCCTTGGCAGGTGTGCACGATGTGTTTCATGTATCTCAACTACGGAAGTATGTTCGAGATGAAACCCAAGTATTGGATCATTCGGAGTTGACTGTACGGGAGGGCCTAACTTTTGAAGAGCGACCAGTTGAAATCAAGGATCGGAGAGAAAAGGTTCTTAAGAACAAGGTTATCCCCCTTGTGCTCGTTTCTTGGGGTAATCGATCGCATGGAGAGTCCATGTGGGAGCGAGAAGACGAGATCCGACAGAAGTATCCTCACCTTTTCCTGTAGTCTTCTATCTTGTATTCTTGGAATTTCGAGGACGAAATTCTTTTGTAGTTGGGTATAATGTAACACCCGAGCCCAATGCTACTATTTTCTGTTATTGGTTGAGCATTAGATATTACTCATTTCATTTATCTTGCTTATTTGGGTCTTACTGTAAAATTTTATCTGGCTAAGTCATTCTGCATATAACAAATTTTAGCATCTAAAATAAAATTAAAAAAATATTCATCTTGGCCTACTTGACATCCTTAGCCTCGTGGTAGCGTCCGTGCTTTGTGTTCTCGTCCCGTTCAGTGAAACGGGCGAGTTTGGATGGCTACGTGCACGTACGTGTGTCCGTTTTGAGAGTATGCTTTTTAATCATAAAACATTTCATTTTAAAATTTGGAACCCGCTTAAAATCCTATTATTTGAATTTCGAATTTTTGGACCCAACCCGGGCGCAATTTGGAAATGTTTCATTTGGCGCCAAAATCCCAAATTTTAATATTATTAAAACCATCACATATATTTTTCTAACTAACCTGATATCTTACTGTTCATTACCTATCTTTTAAATCTTTAAGTTAACCATATAATATTTTTACAATCTTTTATATCCTTCTCAATTTATTCTCTCAGCCAATCACAACCTCCCCTTTAACCCCGTGGGCCCCACTTTCTCTCTCTCCTTCTTCTCTCTCTTTCCACTCTCTCTCTCTCTACCCCTTATATATTCTCACGTACTTCTCTTTATCATTTTTCTCTTCTTGCTTCATGTCTCGTTTCTCATTTCTTTTAACTGTTCTTTTGTTGCCGGAATTCCGTCGTACCGATGACGTTTCTCGACGTTCCAGCGAGATACCCCGACCCGTGTGGTTCCTTTGTTCGTCGTTTGGGTTCATTCCGTGAACCGAGCGCCGTCGCGAGTTTTCCCCGCCGACGGTTAACGTTCCGTTTTCCCGATTCGCGACCCATCGAGGCAAGTTAATCTTGCTACATGCTATATACTTTTATAATCTTCATTTTATAATGTTATACATTTGAAAATCTTATAGTTTACATATGAAATGTCGTTGAAAATCGGATATGACAAATCTGAAATTTACTGTACACCTTATCTTATAAAATTCATTATAAATCATAGAAAAATCATTAGTATACGTTCTTTAGTTCGTTACGAAGCTAATTCAGAATACTATAACTCTATGAAATATTTACTTGCAAAATAAATTGTTTAATTAACGTAAAATGCAAATGAACACGTCTCTAAACTGCTGTCCAGGGAAATTCCAGCAGCAAACTTTCAACTTTGAATATTCATAACTTTTTGTAGGGATAACCTGAGATGCTTATACTTATAAAACTGAAAACCTTATTGAATTATCTTTGTTTTGGTATAAGATACGTCTCTTTTGGAGAACATTTATTATTTTTTAAGCTATTTTACAAATTAGGGTGACGCTAAATTTCTGAACGGAACCTTCTTATGCATGGTTAATCAATACATCTTTTATAGTTACTAATCGCTTCGAATATGCTATCCATATTAATATTATTATATCAATATTTATATCACATATTGTTTAGTTGTACATCCCACATTACCATTTTACAGTTTTATAACTTTTCGGATACCCGTTTGCATCTATCGCATTTAAGATACATATAATTGCAAGCATAGATCACACTACTACATAATAATGTGATATTAACACTCCATGTTTAATAAATTGCATCCTAATTAATATTGGAACTATAAATGTAACCCTAATCGATAACTGTGCATCCATATCCTTGAAATTATATTTATTTACATATCATATTACATGTTCCAGTTTATTGTTCTGATAGTACTCATGCTTGTTTATTTATACATATACTTATGATAGTTTGATTATGAGCACCCACATGACATCTTGTGCTTCCTGACATGACCTGTTACACTTCCTACTTGACATGACATGGTACCGTGCACTCTTGACATGACATGACACCTTTATACATTACCTGACCTGTTACCTGATCTCATGCCTAATGCCGACCAACCTGACCATTCCTGCTGTCTATCCAGACAGACCTACTTTACCTGATTTTGTGTTGGCATTAGTCCTTGACTCTTGAATACCTGACCTGACATACATAGCTTGGGGGTATGGGGAAATCAAAGGTGAAACCGACTTGTAACTCAACAGTTCGATACTTGTTCTGATCAGTCTTACGGGCTTGGCCAGCCCCGGAGTGATGATGCTGACATCACTCGTCCATCCAGCTACCTATTACTGCTTAGCGGCACGTCTCGGATTCAGCCCCGAGGACCTTGACCGTGGTCCCGGGCACGCACGGGATACTATTGAGTTACATCGAAGATTCATCAATTTGATTTCAAAGACTATAGAGTAGAAACCTGATAGGACAGTTTAGTTACCATTGCACATTACCCTGCTATGTTATTTCTTAGTACTGCTTTATTCATGTTCATATTTGCATTGCTTATCACCATGTTTACATTATATACTTGATGTCATGACGCGCTGACGTCTGGGTTTTGCATGGCCCAGATTCCGTACCACTGTCGACGACCGAGCAGGAGTACTTCAGCCAGCAGGCTGATTTGTGAGTTCTGTAGTGGTTAGTTCATTTATTGCATTTTATTTCCAGGTGTGATCCCGCATTACGGGACGTACCTTTCTATTATTGCATTGGATCATTTGCTTCCGCACTTATTGTTTATTGATTCTTGTTATTATGGATTTGGACATGTATTAGATTAGTTTATTATCTTGTTCTTGATATCCTTACAACCGTAATGTGACTGTGGATGGATACTTCCTACCCACACGTAGCATGGTTGGCTATGTCACGTGCCCAATCTTGCGTACTCTGGGAAGCGGGGCGTGACACATACCTTTTTGAAATTATGTCTATGACATTTACCTATACCAGTGAATGGTTAGGTAAGGAGCATTGAACAGCGGTGTAATTCTTCTTAACCAAAAGTACAGTTTTCAACCTACGACACGCAGTGAATGAGTCACTAGACTCAAGGGACTTATACAGAGTATTGTATATTGTCCAGTGTCCATTAGGACAGAGGGGTTGGTCCTCGTACTATATTCTGTTTACTTATGACTTCTCTGCTTCTTAGACAGGTGTTTCGTAGAAACACAGAGTCCAAGTTTAGAGAAGTTATAGGTATAAGAATAAAGTAGAGAACCAGGTATTGCAAGTATCGAGATTCTTCAAGGTGATCGAAGATGTAGATACTTGTACATGGTATTCAGTTGATAGTAGTGGTTAAGAGAACTTGCTTCTCTTTCAGGTTACTCATAATTGGAAGCATTCCTAAGTTGAGTAACGCTGATCGGCCTCCTTCCATTTTGTTGACATGCACTGGAGACAGCTGCATGATTTGAATCTGGTTCAATTAAATCAGTGCCTCTGTTTCTGTATTGGATATAGAACAGTTCATATCTTGACATTATTAAGGTACGGGGAGTTGTCCGGCTTATGCTTAAAACCAGACTCTGGACAACTCAAGGCACGTTTCTGTAATGGCTGTTTGTGGGTTGACCCGGGCTATGACGAGGGTTGATATTCTACCATCTGGAAGATCAATAGTGATATTGTTCTTAACTCGCCACAGTTTTAATTAAAAATGGATTTTTTCAGAAAACAGTAGTGGGAGTATGGTAGAACTGGAAGCGATTCCAGAACCACAAACGATTACTGAAGATTTGATAAGAACCTAAAGATTCAATCTGGTTTGACATTCCATTGGCCACTCCGCAAATATAGTGGGTAACCTCAGGCACTCGAGAGGTACTTCGGTATGCTCAAGGACGATGGCAGGAAGGTTCTTGTTTACCCAGATTTGCCATTGTTGTTGTTCCAGACTGTGAGACCCGGCAGGAGGATGAATATAGCGTCGTTCTAAACTAGCTTTAGAAGTGCACGTCTATATGACTCTGCCGGAGGGTTGTCGTAGTCAGTGGGAGCAGCGGAAGCATTGGTGGACAGTTAGCTTATGTCTATTTATAGACTAAAGAAGATATAGCGGAGATAGATCATCTATTTCTGATGTGACAGTCATAGGTTTGACTTCATCAGAATAGGGGATGGATCTGTTAAGAAGGTAGTAGGGTGTGATGTCCTGGTATTTGATGACATACACGGAGTAGGAAGTGATATTCCTATACTACGATCGGTTATACTTTGGTCGTCACACAGTGGTTTCTCCACCCAAGACTTGGATATTATATCAGACATTCTGGTTACTAGATCTATGGTTTTAGATCTAGATTTGGGTGGTTTCCCAATCTGGATACTTTGACCGCATTCTATGAGTATTTAGAATGGTCAACTCCTGGCACGGTAGTATACCTGCAGGTGATGGAGTCACCCTCTCTAAAGGTGTCTTACAGACTAAAGGGGAGAGGGATGCGCATGATTGGCAGATCACTTGCTTAGGCAATTGAGTCAATCATGAGATGTCAAGTACCACACCAGATGTTGTTCTTGCAATAGGTGCAATAAGTTGATATTTATCCAATCCTGGAGAAACAGTCGGAAGCAGTTTTAGAACATAAGTTGATGTTCTAGGGATATGATAACAGCATTCTCCTTCGGGAGACGATTATCATTCCAGGCTTCCAAGGTGACATGGATGGCAGAGTGGCTGTCAGAGTTATAGTTTTCCCTCTGACGAGGGGCAGTATTTTGGACAGATGGTCCAGGTAGATACTGAAGGAAGGCATGGCGCAGGATACTAATTAAGTTCAGTTGACGATACAGTCTAAGAAGTTTGGATTTGGAGTTCATTTATGAGCTAGGTCCCATCAGACATCCAGACATTCTAAGACAGGTATTGCTCATTTCGGGAGATGGCTTTCTCCGCGAACTTGAGATAGAGAGAGACATAGAAAGAAACACCAGAGCGAATCCACTCACTGAGGCTATTCCTCGAACGCAATAGTTTCGCAAGCGAGCTTTGTGAGACTGGCTAGTAGAGGAGTTGGGTGTTCGGTATCACACGGGCTGTGAGTATGCGACATCGCAATAATTAGCCTTAAGTGCAAGTGGGAGATTGTTGGAGATAGTGCCCTCAGAGTCAATTATTGGATCACAGGCACGTGATTGCAATGATTGAGGGGAGGACATGTCCCAGTAGGACAATCTTACTCGAGATGATAGTATGCTATCTGGTTTATCTTTATCATCGTGTATTGCTTTAGGTGACCTTATGAGTCGCTATTACACGTTGATAGAGCCCCTAGGATTCTTGCTTGACTACCAGCAGTATGAGGGCGATCATATAAGTGAGAGCTGGAGTCTATAAGCACATCCTTAAAAGGTCCCTAGTCGTGGGAATTTCGAGACAGGGCATCGATACTCCAGAGTAGACTAGTGTATACAGTCGAGACCCCGACGAGGGGCGGTGGCCGGTCTCACAAGCCACTGGTGTCAGTTGGTTCACCTAAGATGTATACAGGTGCTCATTGGGTTATGAGTACACCGGACAGGACTCGCCGGGAACCTGCTAGTTGGGATTATACCAGACGTCAGATAGCAGTTCCCTGGTGACATGTGTACAGGTTAGTTCATCGACCTGAAATCGTCATTTGTCTCGTGTGAGTTCCTACTGTGCTTTGATTACTACCCTACCACGGCTCAAAGGAGTCGTGCAAACAGGTTTTAATTGGGTACAGTCCTGAGCCACATGGAGGCGGTGAGCGGATCTTCAGGGGTTCGTCTCTCCCGGTATTGGGGGTGAGGTCGCGCTGTGTCGAGGAAAGCCAGAACATGAAAAGTCCTTGGCCAAGGCAGGATATTTGCTGGTAGGTATTCCAGTAGTATCTCAGGGTGTTCTGGGCTACACTCCGACACGACTTGTACCGCTTTTGGGGGTCTGACTTTTACCAACCCCCTAGGCCCGCCATGCGATGCTCATAGACGAACGGACCGGACTGTACGAACATTGTCTCTGACAGGCTCAGTAGGGTGTCAGGATGAGTTCGCTCATCGATGTCCCTTTTAGTCAGTATCTGGTAGCCCGTTACGTATTGGCTTATACCTCTGACGTGCTAGTGGTTAAATCCACAGCCATAGTATTGACGAGTCTTTAGAGTCCACCACACGCAGTTACTCAGGTTTCGGGCGAAACGCTGTAGAGGCCGTATGGAGATATGGCAGGGTTCGATCAGATACGTGCGGTATTGCACGGATCGTGATCGGACGGTTTTTACTAGCCGGCTTTGGCTTAAGCCGGATCCTAGTATTAGATGGTGTAGTTTTGTCTCTTTGCATTTGTGTTCAGTGGGAATACAAATGCGGGCATGTTTTTGCAGTAGCGGGGTTTTCCTGTAATTTATTACGGGATCAGTTTTCTGAAGTTGCCAGTTTGCATTCCGTTCCGGCCGGTTTTCTTTTATTCCTTCACGGCCGGACTTTCCGATGGAGGGTGTTATTTGCAATTGTGCAAATAAAGTTTAGTGGAGGGTTTTCTTGCATTTGTGGCTTTATGATGAGACTAGCTTCATGATGAGATTCTTTATTAGTCCATTCCTTTGATTAATGTGATAAGAATGAAATGAGAGTTAAAATGACTTTGAGGTGACTATTTTCTCATGCTTATCTCTCATTTTCTCACTTGTTTTTTGATTCAATAATCTCCACCATGGAGAAGAGGGCCGGCCACTTTTGAGGGGTGAGGAAAAATGGAGAGGGATCATTTTTATTGTGTAGCAAAAATCATCATATCATTTTCCATTCATCCAAAAATGATAGTTCTTTTGAGAAGCTCATTCTCCTTCTCATTCTCCTCCTCACATCCCTCCATCAAGGCAACTTCATGAACCCTAAAGAGACATGGCTACTACACTATTCTATAGCAAGTCTTGGATGCGTCGGCTAGCCAACTTCGCGCCCGAGTTGCCTCGGTCAAGAGGCGGGAGCCCGTAAAAGATTCCGGCTACGTGGTGCCCTTTCCGACGAGGAGGCGATCGACGGACTTTCCGCAGTAGATCGGAGTGGAGACGAAGACCGAAGGACACGGATCGCTTGGTATAGCATCTCTACTCTTTTCTATTTTGCTAGTTGCTAGGTTAATGGCCCGATCCGGGTGAAAAGTGCGCGGTGGTGCCGGTTGCAAGTTTTTGCAAAGTTTTTGTTTCCGCGTTTCCGGCGTCTGATCGACGACCGGGGCGCCCCCACGGGCTTACAGCTGACTGGTGCTTATCTGCTTATGCATATGATGCAGATTGGGTTAGGGTAGTCGTGCGACCTTGTTGGCCTTTTTCAAGGGTCGTGCGGGTGGGTTTAATTCAATCAAGAAATGACGGGTTGAACTTGACTAGCGGGCTATGGTTTGTTGGCTTTCGTCAAGGTCATAGCACGTTAGGGGCAAAATATTATCGGGAATTTCAAGTGTTGAAATTTGCAATGAGATTGCATACCTTCTATGAGATAGTTGGATCCCGATACCCACTGCGAGTAATTGTTACTCCAGGGAGAGTTTTACACATTACAATTAGCCGATCAGGTAGGTGTCTAGAAAGGTGTCAACGGGGTTACGCCTCTGGGAAAACGAGGTTTACATTAATTAGGTTCGTGCGAAAGCACGGGGGACCTCCCTCAAAGTACCGACACTGGCCTGGCTGAAAGATTGGTGAACTTGTAGCGTGTAATTAATCCCGGCTAGTCTTTCCTTTTAGGGTTTGAAGGAGGATTTGATAAAAACCAGTGGGAGCCATCCTGATTAGATAAAATAATAACCAATCTGATCTTGCAAGAGCATACGCTGAGTGTTTTCTTCTCTCTCTCTCCTGATAGCGACCATGTCACGCCTTAATCAAGATAATAATACGGATGTATTGACCGAACCCACTTGTTATACTGAGCTGGGGAACGTTGGTCCCGCTCCAACTTATAACTGTTATAAGACAGAGCAGGAAATTGGGGAATACCAGATTTCCCGTACCGCCCAAACGAAGAAAGTGCATATGATGCATCTCCTTCGAGTGTGTTCATTACAAAGAACTGTTTCTCGGTATCCTCTACGTCCTGGGTATTTGATACCGGATCAGGATCCCAGATATGTAATATGTTACATAGGGCTACAGATAGGTAGAGAACGGGTGATAAGTTTCATGAGACAGAAAACAGGGCAAGTGTTGCAGCCAAGTCTGTTGGTCACTGTCACCCTGTATTATCAGTACATTGATTCTGAACAAATGCTATTAGATACCGAACCTGATATACAAAATCATATCGGTCTCTTTATTAGTAAAGAAACGATAAAATTTTGTATTGTTGGATAATGTTTTGAACATTTCCTATATCAAAAGTTGATCGGTTCAGGCACGTTATCTAATAACATTGATGTTCTAAATCAAACTACAGTTCTTAGTATACGAAACACACACAAGAAGAAGAGTTCAGAAATGAACGAATCTTTCTTGAGACATTGTAGACTAGGTCATATCAATGCGACCCGGCTGGCTGAAGTTACATTTAGATGTATATTCAAATTAGTTTGAATTTACATCTTGTGAAACTTTCCAGTCATGTCACAAAGATTAAATGACCATGGCTCCATTTACTAGAAACAGAGAAAGAGTTAGTGAACTCTTGGGATTGATACATGCTGATGTATGAAGGTCCCCTGTCTACACACGCCAGGACCGGTTCTTTGTACTTCATTGCATTCTCTGATGATCTCTTTAGATTCAGACATATGTTCCTGTTGAAACACAAGTCCGAACCTTTTGAGATATTCACAGAATATGATTTAGAAGTAGAGAACCAAAATACGGGTATAAGTATTATATCCTTTGATGTGATCGAGGAGGAGAATACTTGAGCACGGAAATCCTGGACTATTCTAAAGGAGAATGAGATTCTCTCTCAGAATTACTCCTCTGTATACACCATAGCACGATGGTATATCGGGGCGGAGCAGATACACCCTATTTGATATGGTGTGCTCTATGATGAGTACTACTGAGTTACCTTTTTCCTATTGGGTGTTATGCACTTAAGAAGTTGCATACCTATTGAATAGGGTTCCAATCAAATCATTTGCCTACCGCTTCATATGTGATATGGAAAGGGAAGAGCCCATATCTTAAGTTAGTTAAGATTTAGGGTTGTCCGGCCTATGTCTAAAAGCAAAATCCGGACAAGCTCGAGGCAAGGTCTGTTATGTAGAACTAGAAATGTTCCAGCTATACAAACTGCAGCTGATGATTTGGTAGAACCAAAGGATTTAAATTGATTCCAACGAACCTCAGCCTCTCTGCCGATCTAGCAGGGTTCCTCACCCACCTGAGAGATATTTCGGTTTCTCTATGACAGTGGGAGCGAGGATTGCATCATGGGATGATGACCTAACTAGTTTCGAGCTGGCCATCAAGAGTAGGGACTCTGTAAGAATGGCTGGATGCTTAGCGATCTGAGATGGAATCCATGTACACCAGCAAAGTATGGACTTTGGCTGCTATATCTGAAGGGTTAAATCCCCATCAGGAGCAAGTATATCTTGAGAAGATTACTTGGTGTATATGGAAAAGTTGAGACTTTCAAATCTAGACTTGTTAAAAGTTTGCATCATTGACCAGGTATGGATTATGATGAAACCTTTTCTAAGTAGCTATGCTTAAGTCCATCCAGATCCTATTTGCCACGGCTACATACCATGACTACAATATCTGGCGGTTGGGTGCCATGACTGCTTTTCTAAGTGAAGTTTTAGAAGAGTGCGTCTATAAGTACACAGCCAGAGGGCCTCGTAGACAGTGGGAGCAGCGGAAACGCGAGCAAGATGTTTTATGTGATAAAGCAGGCATCGCGGAGTTGGAACGTCTGTTTTGATGTGTTAGTCAAAGAGTTTGACATCATCAAAATAGTAGATGAACCTTGTATATACAAAAAGGTAGTAGGGAGTATGGTAGTGATCCTCGTAGAGTACGTGGATGACATACTCTTGATAAGAAAGGAGTTTCCTATGCTACGCTCGGTCAATCTCCGCTTATCACAAGGATTATCCATATAGGATCAAAGTGATACCTCCTAAATCCTGAGTTTTCATCTATGAGATAGATGTTATTGGGTGTTAGAATACTCACTAGATGTAGTGAGATGGTATCAATCGATCCTGGGGAGAATCACTGGAAGGGTTCCAGGGTGATAAAGATGACTGAATGTCAGTCACAGGCATTGTCTTTACCCTCAGTAAAGGGACGGTATATTGGAAGAGCTCCAAGCTAGATACCGTGGCATACTAGACGATAAAGGCTGGATACATCACTACTTAAGATGCTACCAAAGAGGCTATCTGGGTGCATATTTGTTCATAAGATGAACTTAGTTCCTCCCATTGTGTGACAATGGAGTTGTGGCTTATGCCAAGGAACGTCCGTCCCATCAGTGACCCAGACGTATTCTGAGGCAGCATCACCTGATCATGGAGATAGTTGATCTCCAGGGTGATCGAGGTTAGGAGAGTAGACTCGGAGGACAACACGGCGGATCCACTCACAAAGGCCTTTTCCCAGAGAGAGACTTTTATGGGATGGTTGAGTATGAGATACTACAACCACTGCTATTAGATGGCCCTAGTGCAAGTGGGAGATTGTTAGTTATATGTATGCCCTAGAGGCCATTACTATACATAGGATGTATATTGTAGTGGATGCTTGGACATATATAGGGAGGACTTTCTTGCTCGACATGATAGTATGCTATCTGGTTACTCTTTACCTTAACGTGTATACCGATTGTCTCTCTGTTACATGTTGGTAAAGCCCTTAGGATGTGTACTTGACTACCTGGACTATGATGCAGATCATACTAGTGGGGACATGGTAGTCCATAAGTACATCCTTCAAGGTCCCTAGTCGTGGGTGTACCGAGACGGGGCATCGATATACCAGAGTAGACTAGCGTATACCTTCTCGACCCATACAGATGGACGATGGATGATCCCATATCCATTGGTGTTTGACATCAGAGAAGATATACGGGTGCTCAGTGGAGACTGGGTACACTGGACGGACTCGCCGAGAACTCCCAGATGGTATTATACCTTACGTCAGATGGCAGTTCTCTGGAGACACTGGTACAGGTTAGTCTGTAGACCCGAGATCGTCATAGATTCTTGTGTGATTCACACTGTGCTTTGATTTCCACCTTACCACGTCCAAGAGGGCGTGCAAAACGGTGGTTTTTGGGTACAGTCCCGAATCACATGGAGGCAATGAGCGATAGGAGGGGATTCGTCTCTCCCGGTATAGGGAGTTGATGTTGCGCTGTGTTCGATTGGCCATGACCGGAAATCCCTGGCCAGGGTTGCTGAGATTTACTGGTAAGTGTTACCAGTAGTTTCTCGAACTGTTATAGACCTCATATCGACACGACTTATCGAGCTACTGGGGTCTGACGTTTACCACCCCTAGGCGAGATATGCGACATATCAGACGAACAGACCGGACTGTACGGTAAGTGTTACTGGTTGGATTCACAGGAGTGTGAGCGGGCTTGTTCGTTGATCTTCTGATCGCTCAATACCCGAGTGGCCGTTACGTTTACCAGACCGCTTGCGGCTTGTGGGTGTTTGATATGATCATCACCTGCTGCCGGTGTATTGACGAGTCTTTAGAGTCCTACACAGAGGTTTCCTGGCTCAAGCGAAACGAAATAGGAGCGCATATGAGATATGTGCGGGACCGAGAATAATACCAGTATGTGATACTGTATTCGATTCTCGCGATGTGTGATAGTGATCGGTTATATGCGATATAGCCAGGTTATCGGATCAAGTGTTGATTCGATAAGTTGTTACTATTGATATTAGTCGGTTATATGCGATATGACCGGATCGTTAAATCAAGTGTTGATTTAATGATTTAATGTATAATTATATATTTGATATATTACTTTACATTAACTAATATTGGTTCACTTAAGATGTTTTTGTCACTTGATTCTGCACATTGTATATGTGATATATTTTTATGCACAAGTTTGTATCATGTTTGATGATACATGCAAACTTGGGTGTATGTTTGATTTAAACCATGGTTAGTTAATGGTTAAGGTTTCATTTGCTTTATTTACTTATTTATTTATTTATTCATTTGAGAAAGAAATAAAATGGTGGCTAACTTTGGATTTTGTTGAAGCTTCATGAAGCTTTGAAAGACTTTGACCATTTTGTTTCTTTCCTTAACCCTAACCATTTACTTAACCCTAGTTTATTCTCTACATGTGTTTAGCTAACCCATGGTTGCAAGATGATAGTTATCACTTCATTTTTCTTTTTGAAAATGATTATTCATTTTTTTCATTTCTTTCTTCTTCTTCTTCTTGATGAAGAAAGAAAAGCTTTCTACAAAAATGTCAAGTGATGAAATCAAGTGAGAAATCCAAATCCAAAGTGAACCCACTTCCTATTTCTTCATCCTCTACCACTTGCCATGTAGTATAGGGTGTTTTCTTCACAAGTTTCATGACTTGGTGAAGTTGGAGCTCAAGTTAGAGTCGCCTCGACGTAGATCATCTTCGGCATCGAAGTCGTCGACCTAGCCCGATCATTTCTTCGATGAAACCACCGTGAGAGTCTGGGATTCCAATGATCGCAGCGGAGGGATGTCAACACGGAGCTAGAGAAGTGGTGGACCGGATCTACAAAGGTTGTATTTCCATTCACTTATTAGTTAAGTTGTTAACTAGTTGCTTGTTTCGCCTATCCTCTAGTAACGATCTTCGCTTAGGGTTCTTTGGCACATGGAACTTGTTGAATTGGCCATGTTTGATCACTTGTCGAACCTCATAGGTGTGCCTAGGAACCCTACAATCCAATAAGTCCCTTCTTACGCAAAAATCTTAAAGGGCTTATGCTCCTCGAAAAGAAAGTCTCAGACACCTAAGAAAGTGCTAGTAGCTGGTGCCGTGAGCAATGCTATTAACCAACATCAACCCTTACCCCAAAAATGAAAGGACCCTGGCTGTCCTACAATTTCAATAACAATTAGGGATAATAACATCAATCGAGCACTTTTAGATCTTGGGTCTAGTTTTAACCTGCTTCCCTACTCCGTGTACGAGCAATTAGGTGTTGGAGAGTTGAAACCCACTCGTTGTACTCTCCAAATGGCGGATCGATCAATCACCCATCCTAGGGGTGAGTTAGAGGATGTGTTGATCAAAGTAGGGTACTTCATATTCCCCGTTGATTTTATTATTATGGACACACAACCTGTTGCTAACCCACAAAACCAAATTCCGGTGATCCTCGGTCGACCATTTTTGGCCACTTCCAATGCCGTAATAAATTGTCGCAATGGCTCTATGACTCTATCCTTTGGGAAGATGTCTAGTGAGTTCAATATTTACAGGATAGGAACTCTTCCCCCCCATGCCTAAAACTAGTACACTAGAAGTTTGCTCGATTCACGAAATCACGCAGGAGGACTGCGAGCTTGAAAAATTTATGTTTGATGAGAACAGTTTTGACGCCACTAGTGCGTCCCTCCTTGAATCTAACATAGTTGGTGTAAGTGTACGGCGGTGCTGCGGCCGTCAATCCGAGGCCGGAATGCGGAAACGAAACTTTTCTAAAAACTAGAAACCGGCACCACCGCGCACTAAAATCCCGGATCGGGCCATTAACCTAACTCTAGCAAACTAGAAAATGGGGTAGAGAGCTATACCAAGCGATCCGTGTCCTTCAGTCTTCGCCTCCACTCCGATCTCCTCGCGGAATCTCCGGTCTTCTTTTCTTTGTCGGAACGGGCACCACATCGCCGGGTTCTTTTACGGGCTCCCACTTCTGGACCGAGGCAACTCGGGCACGAAGTTGGCGAGTCGACGTGCCCAAGGATGCTGTAGATGAAGTGTAGAAACCATTGTCTCAATGGGGTTGAAGTTGCCTTTGATGATGGAGGAGAGAATGAACTTTGGAGTGATGTGAGGAATTTTTGTAGCAAGCAAAAAATGTGTGATGAATATTTTCCGTCATAAAAATGAACCCTCTCTCCTTTCAAATTGTGTCCGGCCATTCTCCTCATGGTGAAGGGAAAAATACAACCATAAAGCAAGTGGAGAAAAATGGAATGACAAAATGAGGAAAAAAGAATCACACCAAAGACAAATCAAATCCAATCTTATTTAATGCAAAAGAGTTGATTCAAAAAGAATCAAATGATGCTAGTCATATCACAATCTCTCCTTTCACAAGAAACCCCCTCCACAATACTAATTTGCAGAATTGCAAATTAGCCCCTCCCATCATAAAAGTCCGGCCATGAAGGAACAAAGGAAAACTGGCCGAAACGGAATGCAAACTGGCAACTTCAGAAAACTGATCCCGTAATAAATAACAGGAAAACTCCGCTACTGCATATATATGCCCGCATTTGTATTCCCACTGAATACAAATGCAAAGAGACAAAATCTATACTGTACAATACTAGGATCCGGCTTAAACCAAAGCCCGCTAGTATTATCCGTCTGATCATGATCCGTGCAATACCGCACGTATCTGATCGAACCCTGCCATATCTCCATACGGTCTCTACAGCGTTTTTCCCGAAACTTGAGAAAACGGTCTGTGGGGGACTTTAAAGACTCGTCAATACTTTTGCTGTGGATTTAACCACTAGCACGTCAGAGGTATTAGCCATACGTGACGGGCTACCAGGTATTGACCAAAAGGGACGTCGATGAGCGAACTCATCCTGACACCCTACTGAGCCTGTCAGTGACAATATCCGTACAGTCCGGTCTGTTCGTCTATGAGTATCGCATGGAGGTCCTAGGGGGTTGGTAAAAGTCAGACCCCCAAAAGCGGTACAAGTCGTGTCAGGGTGTAGCCCAGAACACCCTGAGATACTACTGGAATACCTACCAGTAAATCTCCTGCCTTGGCCAAGGACTTCGTGTAATGGCTCTCCTAGACACAGCGCAACCTCACCCCCAATACCGGGAGAGACGAACCCCTGCAGATCCGCTCACTGCCTCCATGTGGCTCGGGACTGTACCCAACTAAAACCTGTTTGCACAACTCCTTTGAGCGTGGTAGGGTAGTAATCAAAGTACAGTGGGAGCTCACATGAGACAAATGACGATCTCAGGTCGATGAACTAACCTGTACACATGTCACCAGGGAACTGCTATCTGACATCAGGTATAAGACCAACTAGCATGTTCCCGGCGAGTCCTGTCCGGTGTACTCATAACCCAATGAGCACCTGTATACATCTTAGGTGGACCAACTGACACCAGTGGCTTGTGAGACCGGCCACCGCCCCTCATCGAGGTCTCGACTGTATACACTAGTCTACTCTGAAGTATCGATGCCCTGTCTCGAAACTCCCACGACTAGGGACCTTTTAAGGATGTGCTTATAGACCCCAGCTCCCACGTATATGATCGCCTTCATACTGCTGGCAGTCAAGCAAGAATCCTAGGGGCTCTATCAACGTGTAATTGCGACCTGTAAGGTCACCTAAAATAGTACACAATGATAAAGATAAACCAGATAGCATACTATCATCTTGAGTAAGACTGTCCTACCGATATAGGTCCTCCCTCAATCATTGCAATCACGTGCCTGTGATCCAATAATTGACTCTGAGGGCACTATCTCCAACAGTTGGCACAACCGATATTGATTTTGAATGTTTCACTTTTTCGGACGATTTTGACGACTCACCGCCCGAATATGATTCCTTTGAATTTTTGGATGAGTTAGTTGGACCATCCGATTCGGTTGTTTGCAGTGATTTCAAGCCATTGTTGAAATCCTTTGAGTTCGAGGTAGATTCCCCAATTTTACCTTTGATTGTTTCGCCTCCGAAACTCGAATTCAAGCCCTTGCCGTCTCACCTTAAATACGCTTACCTAGGTGAGAATGAGACCTTTCCCGTTATCATATCGGCATCTCTAGCTCTCGAGCAAGAGAAAAACCTTTTAATGGTCTTACAAGTTAACCGACAAACTTTTGGCTGGACTATGGCGGACATCGAGGAAATTAGTTCCCTTATAATTGAATATCATATGCATATGATGGATGATGCCAAGTCAATAAAGGATCCATAGAAATATCTTGGGGATTGTGTGGATAATCAACCTCCTCCTTTAGAAGTTGAACCACCCCCTTTTCTTTTAATAAGCTACGAGAATGCCAATATTCCACTGATTTCTGATCATTCACATTCTCGTTTTGATTCATCATCACCTCCTATTTATTCACTTCCATGTACATACAGACACTTTCCATACCACCACTTATATCTTCCCCAATTCTTTTTGGTTCGGTACAACATGTTCTTCCACCGACCGATACTCTACACAGATAAATTTTTTAACTAGTTGGTGTTAACGTTTGGTCTTTGCAAAATTTGGCAATGACGTTTAACATCGTTTCAATGAAGTTTGGGGGGACCTTTTTGTATATATATTTTTGTTTTTCTTTTAACAATAAAATAAAAAAAAATAAAAAAAATATTTTAAATAAATAAACATGGGAGTGCCGACATTTTGACCCTCTTGGTGTAGCATGACAGTGAGGACACTGTCAAGTTTAAGTTTGGGGGTATGCTCGGTAAGCTTTCTTCCTTCGCATTCATGTGTATATTTTTTGCATTTGCATACTTATTTTAAAACCCATAAAAAATTGAAAATTTTCAAAAGTTATAAAAATTGAAACATTCAATTTTGGCCATAATTGACTTGAATTTGACAAAAAGGTTAATTAGCTAGGAACAACTAGATCTTAGACTTAGTAAATTAAAAACCCTAAAAATAACCTTTCTTAAATTTTAACGGTAGAAAGTATATGTCTTTGTAGTTTATTTAGAAATAGGCAAATTTTGAGTTCACTTCTTGGGCTAAGTTAAAACAAGGGAAAAGTATTGATATTTTTATTAAAGTATAAATTTGAAAAATAATTCCTAAGCTTAAGTCTAAATTCTGAAAATATATACCCTACAAATTGCACAAACACGGACCTTGAAACTTGGAATAGTAGAAGAGACCTTGAAATGCTCTTGTCTAAAGTCCTTAGTACGAAGAAAAATAAAATCAAAATTCAAGTGTGAATAAAGAAATAAAAAATGAACACTGGTTTTTGTAATTACTTAAGGCTGCAAAATAGAAAAAATATTTAGCGAGGGTGCTTTATCACCTAGTGCCTTAGACCAACTGGTTTGGGAGTCACTGCTAACACCTTAGGTGTTACAAGACTAGGAATTACGCTTTAATATGAAAACACATTTTGTAATCGGTTGTTGGTACCTCAAGAAGTATTAACGGTCGCATGAAGGATGTGTGAGCAAATTTCATCTAAAAATTCACCAATTAAGAAGTGCTTTGGACGACGGACAAGAGTATGATAGCTTGATTTGAATTTCCAAGTGTAGGGGTGATATACACACATACGTGGGGGTATGTGATTGGGGTTTAGACAAGAGATAGGAATGAAGAATAGGACTTGTATCTTCAATAAAGATGATAAAAATTCCTAAGTTGAGATAGAGCCCTAGAAGGAAAACTTAAAAGATGCTAAAAGCTAAGTAAATTCACAAGAATATATATAATCTTAAGTTAAGTAATAAGGAAGTATGAAGAATACGGGTGGATAATTTATGAGTCGAAGAAAATAGAATTCCTTGTTGGAAAACCTAATTGGAGAATAAAAGTTAATAGGCCAAATTGATAGGATTTTGTGCGTAGTATCCGCTGAAAACCCTCAGGAGACAACACTCCTCCTACTAGGGACACCTAGAGGTTTAACGGCTTGTTGCACGAGCTCAGTGCAATCGCGTTTCCCTGTGAAAGTGAGGTTAGGATTTTGTTGAGAATAAAACTAGGTTTGCTCAAGGACGAGCAAAAGATAAGTTTGGGGGTATTTGTTCATACCATAATTTTGCATTATTTTATTCCCCATTCTTATTCAGTTTACAAACAAACAGGTGCTTTTGACCCATGTCTGCTACATAGTTGCAGGTTACAGGTTCTCGAAACAAAAACAGTGAAAAAGATGAAAAGACGATACAAAAGTGAGACTACGAACAACGAATGAAAGAATCTTGATCAAGCCTACATTTTGGAGAATAAACGAAGATCAATAAATAAGTTCACAGAGTACAAAAGCAGCGCAAGGTTCAAGACTTCGTCACGAAGCAACGGTAAAAGTTCACTACAATTATTCACTGTGGAGATCTGGAATAGAACCAGAAGACATTCTGAAGAACAAACTGAAGAAAATAGAAGGAAAAATGCAGCAGAAGATTCCCTGAGAAATTGAGCCCACAAGCTCACTACATGGCCACGGAACCGCGGCCAAACAGGGGCTTGGGCCGCGGATCCGCGGCCATGATGTGCCCGTGTCGGTGCAGAATTCTTGTGTCGGTGCGTCAGTGCATTAGTTAGGTTTCTTAGGGGGTAAAATTGTAAAAGCAGATGTGCGTCGATTGTAAACCTAGGGTTTCTATGAATCTATAAATAGAAGCCCTAAAACCTTTTTTAGGTTATGCCTCTTTTTATTCATCTATTCAGATCTGAAAATTCCTGTGTAAATGTTTGGAGAGAGCCATCAATAAAGTAAGTAGTTTTATTTAATTGCCTTAGTTTAAATTTTATTATCTGCCCTAGTTAGATAGATAGATATGTTTTTCAATTCCCTAATGAGCGAGTAGTATCCTCGCTTGTTAGGGTTAGATTTAAGGAAGGCTTGAGAGATGAAAATCTCCCACCCCTTTCTTGCCCATCACACGTTTTTATAGGACTCCATGCATACATACACACGCCGTTCCCTACGGCACCCTACCCCTCAAGGTAACGGTGATACCATAGTATAAACGACCGGTTACGTATGTTTTCCATGGAGGTTAGGGTAAGAATTGATAAAGGAAGGACTAGAACCTAGAGAAAAAAACATCATTTCTTCCCGATGGTACTAATCCCCTTTTTTAATTGTTACCATAACACCTAAAGAGATCTAAATTAGGGCATTGAAAGCCGTGAGGAAATCTTCAATTTCCAAACTTAACCTAAACCTAACCCTAGCAAGATTCTAGTCTTAGTATAAATCAGTTTAGTTTTTAGTGATAATCCATTCACACCGTTTGGAATTAACTCGTTAAACCAAATTAGGAAATACACAACATCCCTGTGGACCGACCCGTACTCACAGGCTAGCTACCAAGCGACGCCGTTCTTGATTGCGGTTAACAAATATTTTTGATTCATCTTTTGAAAGCGCAAGCACGCTAAATAAAATCTCTTCAATCATCACTCTACCCAAGCTACCTACTCCATCAATCAAGGTCAACCTATGAAACAAAAGTTCGGGTCCAACCTACCCCACCCCCCATCCCGTCAAGTCTAAGTTCTGTAAGGTCAAGCCTAGGTTCCGAAATATATACGCCCTAGACTCCGCATGGGTCAAACCCAGACTCAAACCAAGGTTAAACTAACGCTCTGATACCAACTTTGTCACGACCCGTAATTTAGCTCATGACCGGCACTTAAATTACGCAACGTCAAAAGACATGACGTAAATCAAGTAAGCCGAAGCCCAAAAAATCTAAACCTTTTTGCGGAAATAGTGGGGGGTGCAGTTTTGAAATAAAGGTATAATGAATCGTGTTTTTCTTTGAATGCATAGCTACTGAAAAATGAAAATGCAAGTGGGTTATACTACAGTTGAAAACATGTCCCGTCTTTAAAAATTTGGGCAGCACCTCCCTTCTATATTTTGATCCAAAAACATATACACAACAATATATAGGCATCTCCAAGCGAGAGCTAGCTCTTAGCCAACCGGCGGAATCACAACCACGCAATAACATATATACGACGCCCAACGACGAAGATCAACCCAGAAAGAACAATAAATGAGCAAGACATCAAAACTCAAGAAAAACGATCATAAACCCATCGCTCTAAGTCTCACACAATACCCAAGTCTGACTAGGTCTACCAATATACAATTTCTAGTCTCTGATTTGATTTGATGGAGTTTATCTAGATACAACGGAATATAAAGTACGAGAGTGGGTATGATCCAATGTGTGTCCCACCTACCAAAGCAAAACACCCTGGATGAAGCTGTGTGCCAGCGATACCGCAACTGATCCCGAGCGGTCAAACCTGCAAGAACTGTGGCACAACGGGGGTGAGTTGCCAACTCGTGAGTAGAAAACATCAGCAGTTAGAAATCGAATAAAACAACGATTTCCTAGGTCACTATATCGTGAAGGTAATACTATGATATCTAGGATGACCATAAATGCATATATGTCAACAATTGAGTCAATGTAATGACATATAGAAATAACATCTGACATCATATGCCTATATGCATGTGGATATCATCCACGTGTCCATCAACGACACAAACAATATCATGGAACCTGAGTGTCCCACACCGACACTCGAACATCATGAAAACATAAGCCTGTATATATATATGAGGATATCAACCACGTGTGTCCATCAACGACACATCAGAATCATGGAACCTGAGTGTCCAACACAGACACTCGAAACATCATGAAAACCCGTGTCCAGCAGCGACACGTAAATCCTCATATCTCAGGCACCGCATACTCAGATCGGCCCTCATATCTATCTTATCTCAGGCACCGCATCCTCGGATCGGTCCTTATATCCATCTCATACATAACTCCAAAACGGTATCATCCGGATATCCGCCAAGTTCTATACAATCACCGGTAGGTAGTGCTCCCCTGCCAGGCTCACCGCCTAACAATACGAGTCTTCTTGCCCCGGGGTACCTCACCAAGTCCACCATGTACCCGCAGACGGTGCCTCCCGCTCCTCGAATCAGGTATACTCACTGCTCAGAACCGAGAAAACTCATGGTGGACATCTCGAAATATCATATCAAGAGAAACTGCGTTTTAAAGCAATACATAATTCCCTTTGAAATATAACTGTGGTTCTCAAATCCAGAGATCTCATGAAAACAACATCTCAAACATATAACCATAAAGTACGATGTATGCAACATAAAGTAGTAATATGAGCATATCGAGTATATCATGCAAGCATGTCAAGTGATAATACTGAACAATGAATGTACTTTTACTTTTAAGATTAATCTCATAATATGACAGTTCTACTGTATAAGTGGCATATCAATTACCGATGATGAATGCGTGTGAGCCGGCGAATCTGTATAAGTGTAACATGCGCATCAACGGTAATTGTGCAGGTCTACTAGCAAATGATATCATATAACATTAAATACAGGAAACATGATAGGTATCACATGAGAAATAATCCAACAAAATATGAACTATAATAAGATAGCCTCTTTATGTCAATGATCCCGCCTCATAATATCAGGTGTCGCAATATCCTCGATCATCATTCTCAATTCATGAGCGCGGATCAAACATTCGGTAAACGCATCGCGTACGGTGTCACAAACAGAGTAGGGAATCTATCATCCTATTCACCAGCAAAGGTACAGATCTATAATCTCGTACGACATACCTAATCAATCACATAACACATCTATGACAATCTTATATCATGTCATCTTGCTGTTGGAGATAGTGCCCTCAGAGTCAATTATTGGATCACAGGCACGTGATTGCAATGATTGAGGGAGGACCTATACCGGTAGGACAGTCTTACTCAAGATGATAGTATGCTATCTGGTTTATCTTTATCATCGTGTACTGTTTTAGGTGACCTTACAAGTCACTATTGCACATTGATAGAGCCCTTAGGATTCTTGCTTGACGGCCAGCAGTATGATGGCGATCATATACGTGGGAGCTGGGGTCTATAAGCACATCCTTAAAAGGTCCCTGGTCGTGGGAGTTTTCGAGACAGGGCATCGATACTCCAAAGTAGACTAGTGTATACAGTCGAGACCCCGACGAGGGGCAGTGGCCGGTCTCACAAGCCACTGGTGTCAGTTGGTTCACCTAAGATGTATACAGGTGCTCATTGGGTTATGAGTACACCGGACAGGACTCGCAGGGAACATGCTAGTTGGTCTTATATCTGACGTCAGATAGCAGTTCCCTGGTGACATGTGTACAGGTTAGTTCATCGACCTGAGATCGTCATTTGTCTCGTGTGAGTTCCCACTGTACTTTGATTACTACCCTACCACGGCTCAAAGGAGTCATGCAAACAGGTTTTAGTTGGGTACAGTCCCGAGCCACATGGAGGCAGTGAGCGGATCTGCAGGGGTTCGTCTCTCCCGGTATTGGGGGTGAGATCGCGCTGTGTCTAGGAGAGCCATTAAACGAAGTCCTTGGCCAAGACAGGAGATTTACTGGTAGGTATTCCAGTAGTATCTCAGGATGTTCTGGGCTACACTCCGACACGACTTGTACCGCTTTTGGGGGTCTGACTTTTACCAACCCCCTAGGCCCGCCATGCGATGCTTATAGACGAACGGACCGGACTGTACGGATATTTTCACTGACAGGCTCAGTAGGGTGTCAGGATGAGTTCGCTCATCGACGTCCCTTTTGGTCAATACTTGGTAGCCCGTTATGTACGGCTAATACCTCTGACGTGCTAGTGGTTAAATCCACAGCCAATGTATTGACGAGTCTTTAGAGTCCCCCACAGACAGTTTCTCAAGTTTCGGGCGAAACGTTGTAGAGACCGTATGGATATATGGCAGGGTTCGATCATGTACGTGCGGTATTGCACGGATCATGATCGGACGGATGATATTAGCGGGCTTTGGTTTAAGTAGGATCCTAGTATTGTACAGTGTAGATTTTGTCTCATTGCATTTGTATTCGGTCGGAATACAAATGCGGGTATGTATATACAGTTGCGGGGTTATCCGGTAATTTGTTACCGGATCGCTTTTTGAAGTTGCCAGTTTGTATTTCGTTTCGGCCATTTTTCCTTTGTTCTTTCTTTGGCTGAAAATTGGTGTGGAGGGGCTTATTTGCAAATGTGCAAATTAGCATTGTGGAGGGTGGTTTTTGTAAGTTGTTGCTTCATGATGGTTCAACCATCATTTGACTTCTTTGTTCATCATTGTTTACTTTATATGATGGGTTGAGTGTGGGTTATTGATTTGACTTTAGGGTGATGATTATTCCTCATCATCACCCATTTCTCTCTCTTGGATTATTGTCACACTCCCTCCTCTCTCTTTTTTCTAGCATGGGCCAGCCACAACTTGATGGGGGGCTGTCCAAAATTTTGGAGTGGGATTTTCATCTCATTTTCTTGCACAAAATCCTACTGGTTCATCTCCAAAGCTTATTACTTCACGTCCACTCCAAATGGCAACTTCGTCAACCCCTTTGAGACATAGTGATCTACGAATATTCTACAGTAATCTTGGACACGTCGGCTTTCCAACTTCGTGTCCGAGTTGCCTTGGTCCAGAGGTGGGAGCCCGTAAAAAGACTTCTCAATGTGGTTCCCTTTCCGACGAGGAGATCGAGACCGGAGATTCCGTGGGAGATCGGGATGGTGGCCGAAGACCGAAGGACACGGATCGCTCGGTATAGCTCTCTACCCTTTCTCTAGTTCGCTAGTAGTAGGTTAATGGTCCGATCCGGGTTTATAGTCCGCGGTAGTGCCAGTTTCTGTTTAAAGAAAAGTTTTTGTTTCCGCATTTTGGCCTCGGACAGACGGCCGGGGCGCTGCCGTGCACTTACACTGGTATCAGAGCCACATCATTAACCTAGTCTAGCTTGCTCTAGCGTGTTTAAAGCTTCGATCGAACAAATATCCCAAAACTGCGATTTCAAGTGCATCAGTGTTATGTCGAATTTTTTTTTGGCTCGAAAAATTATTTGGAGCATTGCAGAAATACGTGCAGGCAATTCTAAGAGTTCTGCAAAAATTTGGTGGCTTAACTTTACTGTTCCATCGCGGCACCGCGGCCAAACCCATGCATTGGCCGCGGTTCCGCGGCCATAGTGACTCCTTGTAGCACAAATTTTTACAGAGGGTCTTGGACTTGGAAATGGGGGTTTTGGTATATTCTGTTTGGGCCCAGATTTTCTTTGAGTGCTACAGTTGTGCTTGGGGCCCACTTCGGTAAATTTAGTCGATCGAAAATTTTAAACATGTTAGTTCACAGTATTTACATTATATCTGCGACCGTGAATGTCACTTGATCGGTAAATCCTGTCTAACTGCTATAGCTCTTTTAGACGGATTTGCAAACATGACATTCACGTTGATGTTCTGTGTTGTGCTGTGATGTTGCGGATTTGTCGTGGTGGATAGCCTGGATGCAATGGTAGTACAGTTTGGTTGTATATGTACATTTGATATTGCGGGGCGAGCCTCCGACATGTGGACTGCCGTTACTGCCTGTTTGTATATTATTCTTTTGGGGCACGACCGGGCTGAGGTCGATGTACCCGTTGTATATATATTTTACTTTCTGTACTAAGATTTCCCCGCGGTGGGGTGCACGGATAGCCGGGTTCTAGAGGACAACGAGCCCGCATCTCATGGCGTTGAGACGGAGGGGGCTTTACTCTAGAATTGGTGGGCTATTCGCCGCACTCGTAGGGGGTACAGGTTGACCCAAGGAGGGGTGCCCAAATTACCGGATTCCGTGAAGTGCTGGGTGGTCCATTCACGTTGCTGAAGGGTGCTGCATCTCTTTAGGTTTTGGCGGGTAACTTGCCGTGCCCATAGGGGTCTAGGATTTCATTGCACAGGCTATCCACACGACCAGGGGAACGTCGGGTTTCAGCAGCGGCTCTATGAAACCCGGGGATCCCAGATATCTGTATTGTTCTGTGATGCTTATTACATTTCTGTGATGTTGCATTTTATCACGCCTTGAGCGATTATTATATATTGATATATATACTAGTAGATGTTGTATATGTTTTACATCCGCGCTAGTCCAGTCCCGCTCTGTCGTTAGTTAAGTAACCTAACGGGTGATGACGGGACCCAGTGGCGAATGCGGATGGCATATACGTACATCGTATTTTCGTTCTTTATTGGTGTGATCAATTGATGGGACTGCATTGATTCGGATCAATGCAAGCTAAAATAAACCTATTCTGATGTTGTTGGAACACTTTTCAAAAAGCTGTTATTGCAAGGACGTTCTCTTTTGTTTTGCACAGTAGTATTCGGTTATGAATATCCAGCACCTCGGTCGACGAGGCAATGGCCGAGATCCCTTCACCGGGAATGACCCCTTGGACAGAAGTTTGCGTCAGGGCAATAACTTCACTATAGCTGATTGCCTTTTGCTTTGCATCGCGGTATTCAGTTGGAATATCATGCACCTCATTCTACGGGGAAAGAGCCGAGATCCTTTCACCGGGAGTGACCTCTTTAGCAAAGGTTTTCGCCACTATACTTTTATAAAAAGCTATCTGGTTCCTTCAACGATATCAAGTTTATTACGTTAAAGGTTTTTCTCCAAAAACCATTCGTAGCCCTCCGTCATTTCAGAAAGGTAGCACTTAGTATTCATGTTATGTATGTTGGCCTTCGTCAAGGCATAGTGTTTGGTAGCTATTTGTTACTTTTCTGCAGCATAGATAGATGCGTTGGTTTGGGACAGTCGTACTACTATTTTGGCCTTCGTTAAGGGTATGTACGGGTGGGTTCAAATTAACCTGGATAATGACGGGTAGAACTTGACATGTGACTTATGATATGTTGGCCTTCGTCAAGGTCATAAGAGCATGGGGTAAAAATCACATCGGGAGTTTCTAAAGAAACTGGAACTTGCCAGATATGCGCATACCTTCTAGAGTGTGATAATGTGAGTGGATTCCATCACATTATCATGCAATGATAGTTGGATCCCGATTCCCACTGATGAGTTGGTTTACTCCTCGGGTGATCCCGACTAATTCTTCTTTCAGGTTTGGAGGAGAATTTGACGTTATAGTGGGAGGTTTCCTGATTAGATAAATTGGTAACCATTTTGATCTAGGTTAGAGTGCACGCAGAGTGTTTCTTTTCTCTCTCTCTCTCTCTCTTTGGCAGCGACCATTACCCGACCCTTGACTATAACTCAGTGACCAAGATTAACCGAACCTTCTTAAACACTGGCTTTTGGATTGTCAGAGTTGCATACATCATTGCCACTCCTACTCTTACCCTTTTCTCCAGAACACCCCGTATTATTACGAACGTCCACTTCCATTGGATAAAACCATCATATGGTTATATACGAACTCGAAGGAACTTGTTCCAGATTCGAGGATGGTTTCCGGTTTGGAGAAAATGAATAGGACTATTCAGTTGTTTTTTCCTTTTACCTTCTCTCAGGTTGTGAGTGCTCCTTGGATTAGGGGATAGCACACCCGTTACGCTTATTGGATAGTCTTCTTCCAAACCTTAGGCTGGTGCCGAACAGTAGGGAATGAAGAAAGCCGGTTAGCCTAAGTGTGGTGTACAGAAGGTATTAAGTAAAGAAAAATAAAGGGATTAGTAAGAGGGCAAAGTAAACTGCGACTGCTATTCACGACCAAACCAAGTATTTCATCGCCACTCCTACTTCACCTTTGTATTTCTCCAGAACACTCCGTATCACTACGAAGATCCACAGTTATTTGGATACTCCATCGTATGGTTATATACGAACTCGAAGGAACTTGTTCCAGTTCGGGGATGGATTCTGGTTCAGGAGAAATTGGAATAAGGTTTATTCAGTTGTCTTTTATCTTTACCTTCTCTCGCGTTGCAAGTGCTCCTAAGATTAGGATAGTACACCTATTACGCTTATTGGATAGTCTTCTTCCAAACCATAGGCTGGTGCCGAAAGGTAGGGAAGGAAGAAGACCATTTAGCCTAAGAGGGCGTACAGAAGGTAACGACTAAAGACATATGAAGGGATTTAGAGAGATGGCAAAGAAATATATGGTTACAGTTGTGAATCTGGATAATGGAAGAGGCATTACCAGGAATACCCGGATACCCCTACGAAACATTTCAATGTTTCAGTTTCACTGTGTACTGTTAATAGAAAACTGATTTCCCAATTAGACCTTGCTCCAGGGTATGTATTTACCAGGTATGATTCTCACATCTGTATGGTTTTACAGATGATGAGTAGGAGTAAGTTATTGGGAATTAGGTGATCATCCTCATTATATCCGAATTCGTTGTAATTGGCGATATTTGAGGAAATCACCTGGGTAGTTTGCCCGACGGCAAATATTTGGTTTTGAATATCCGCTGTTATGCACCAATTTCAAATTGATATATCTGTACGTCTATTTTTATAGAGTGAGATATACCTTTTTGAAATTATGTCCATGACATTTACCTATATCAGTGGATAGTTAGGTAAGGAGCATTAAACAGCGGTGTAATTCTTCTTAACCATAAGTACAGTTTTCAACCTACGACACATAGGGATTGAGTTATAGACTCAAGGGACTTATACAGAATATTGTATGTTGTCCAGTGTCCATCAGGACAGAGGGGTTGGTACTCGTACTATATTCTGTTTACTTGTGACTTCTCTAGTTTTTAGACATGTGTTTCGTAGAAACGCAAGGTCCAAGTTTTGAGAAGTTATAGGTATATGAATAAAGTAGAGAACCAGGTGTTGCAAGTATCAGGATTCTTCAAGGTGGTCGAAGATGTAGATACTTGTGAATGGTATTCAGTTGATAGTAATAGTATTGAGAAACTTGTTTCTCTTTCAGGTTACTCATATCTGGATGCATTCCTAAGTTGAGTAACGCTGATAGGCCTCTCTCCATTTAGTTGACATGCACTGGAGACAGCTGCATGATTTGAATCTGGTTCTAATTAAATCCGTGCCTCTGTTTCTATATTGGATATAGAACGGTTCATATCTTGACGATGTTAAGGTACGGGGAGTTGTCCGGCTTATGCTTAAAACCAAACTCTGGATAACTAAAGGCATGTTTCTGTAATGGTTGTTTGTGGATTGACCCAGGCTATGACGAGGGTTGACTTTCTACCATCTGGAAGATCAATAGTGATATTGTTCTAGACTCACCACAGTTTTAAGTAAAATGGATTTTTTCAGAAAACAGAAGTGGGAGTATGGTAGAACTAGAAGTGATTCCAGAACCGCAAAAGATTACTGAAAATTTGATAAGAACTTAAAGATTCAATCTGGTTTGACATTCCATTGGCCACTCCGCAGATATAGTGGGTAATCTCAGGCACCCGAGAGGTACTCCGGTAGCCTCAAGGACGGTGACAGGGAGGTTCTTGTTTACCCAGACTTGACACTACTGTTGTTCCAGACTATGAGACCCGGCGGGAAGATGAATATAGCATCATTCTGAACTGGCTTTAGAAGTGCACGTGTATATGATTCTACCAGAGGGTTGTCGTAGTCAGTAGGAGCAGCGGAAGCATTGGTGGACAAGTGGCTTATGTCTATTTATAGACTAAAGCAGATATAGCGGAGATAGATCATCTATTTCTGATGTGAAAGTCATAGGTTTGACTTCATCAGAATAGGGGATGGATCTGTTAAGAAGGTAGTTGGGTGTGATGTCCTGGTATTTGGATGACATACACAGAGTAGGAAGTGATATTCCTATACTGCGATCGGTTATGCTTTAGTTGTCACACAGTGGTTTCTCCACATAAGATATGGATATTATATCAGATATTCTGGTTACTAGATCTATGGTTTTAGATCTAGATTTGGGTAGTATCCCAATCTGGGTACTTAGACATCATTCTAAAGGTGTTTTAGAATGGACGACTCCTGGCACGGTAGTGTACCTGCAGGTGATGGAGTCATCCTCTCTGAAGGTGTCTTACAGACTAAAGGGGAGAGGGATGTACATGATTGGCAGATCACTTGTTTAGGCAATTGAGTCAATCATGAGATGTCAAGTACCACACCAGACGTTGTTTTTGCACTAGATGCAATAAGTTGATATTAATCCTATCCTGGAGAAACATTCGGAAGCAGTTTTAGAATATATGTGGATGTTCTAGGGATATGATAACGACAGCCTCATTCGAGAGACAGTTATCATTCCAGGCTTCCAAGGTGACTTGTATGACAGAGTGACTGTCAGAGTTATAATTTTCCCTCTGACGAGGGGCAGTATTTTGGACAGGTGGTCCAAGGGGATACTGAGGGAGGCATGTCGCAGGATACTGATTAAGTTCAGTTGTCGATACAGTCTAAGAAGTTTGGATTTGGAGTTCATTTATGAGCTAGGTCCATCAGATATCCAGACATATTCTAAGACAGGTATTGCTCATTTCGGGAGATGGCTTTCTCTGCGAACTTGAGATAAAGAGAGACATAGAAAGAAACATCAGAGCGGATCCACTCACTGAGGCTATTCCTCGAACGCATTAGTTTCACAAACGGGTTTTGTGAGACTGATTAGTAGAGGAGTTGGGTGTTCGGTATCACACGGACTGTGAGTATGCGATATCGCAATAATTAGCCTTGAGTGCAAGTGGGAGATTGTTGGAGATAGTGCCCTCAGAGTCAATTATTGGATCACAGGCACGTGATTGCAATGATTAAGGGAGGACCTATACCGGTAGGACAGTCTTACTCAAGATGATAGTATGCTATCTGGTTTATCTTTATCATCGTTTACTGCTTTAGGTGACCTTACAAGTCACTATTGCACATTGATAGAGCCCTTAGGATTCTTGCTTGACGGCCAGCAGTATGATGGCGATCATATACGTGGGAGATGGGGTCTATAAGCACATCCTTAAAAGGTCCCTAGTCGTGGGAGTTTTCGAGACAGGGCATCGATACTCCAGAGTAGACCAGTGTATACAGTCGAGACCCCGACGAGGGGCGGTGGCCGGTCTCACAAGCCACTGGTGTCAGTTGGTTCACCTAAGATGTATACAGGTGCTCATTGGGTTATGAGTACACCGGACAGGACTCGCAGGGAACATGCTAGTTGGTCTTATACCTAACGTCAGATAGCAGTTCCCTGGTGACATGTGTACAGGTTAGTTCATCAACCTGAGATCGTCATTTGTCTCGTGTGAGTTCCCACTGTACTTTGATTACTACCCTACCACGGCTCAAAGGAGTCGTGCAAACAGGTTTTAGTTGGGTACAGTCCCGAGCCACATGGAGGCATTGTAACACTTTGAAATTTCCGTTAGAATGTTTTTCGTGATAATTAGTAATTGGGCGTGTTATTTTATATGTGTACATGAGATTATTAGTTATAATTTAGTCGTGTTTACCCTAATTGGGAAATTTCTTGTGTTAGTGCACACATGCACACTTAGCATAATTTTCCTTAACCTAGGTTAAAGTGTTAGCCATTCTTTCCTTGCATGTTTCCTTGTTAATTTCCCACCCTTTAATCAAAACAAAACCCTTTTTAGAATTCTAAAATCCAAGTAAACAAATGAAGCATGGTGGTTAGGTGAGAACTTGACTTTTGACCCCTTTTTTCTTTCTCTCTTCTCTCTCTTCTCCTCATTTCTGAATCCAGCAGAAATTCAGCAGCAAAACCCTAGCTTTTCTTCACCTTTCCCTCTCCTTTTCACTTCTCTTTGATCTCTACACAAATCCTACACAAAAACCACTCTTTTCCTTCACAAAACCTTAAGAAAAATGAGTTTTTGAGGTGTTTGGAGGCAAATCTGCATACTTGAAGAAGGAGCTGGAATTTTTGGTGTTTTATAGGGTCTTTATAAGGTATAAATCTCACTCCTAGCACCCTATCTCCATAACTTGCATGTTTAGTTTCAAAATGTCACCTTTTTGTGCAACTTTAATGCTATTGAAGGGATTTAGTGATGATATGTTAAAATTTATGTTGTTGTGGCTTGATTAGCTTGTTAATGAGTTATTAGTGTGGGTTTAGACCTGGGTTTGTTTCAGGTTCCACAAAAATACCCTAAAGTTTCATTTTTGTGCAAAAGTGTGGATTTTAACTAGAAATAAGGCTCTGTAGGATCTGCTACTACCCGAGATATTTCAGAGTGAAACTAGATTTTTCTGTAGCATGTATCGGGGGTATAAAGTGCACACACCAAACTTGGGGGCCCAATTCCCAAGTGAGGCCGCCGGAATAATCGTTCTGGCCGCAATTTGCGGCCAGATGGGTGAGATGGGAGTTGGGGTTTGGTCCACTGGAGTCTGCTGCTATGTGGGTTATTTTGGTATATATATATTTGTAATATATGTTCTGTATCAAAATCTGGAGTAGAATACCCTATTTCTCGTATTTTTAATCTTTCGCGACACGCGTGATACGTGTGTATGGGTTTGGGGTTTCTGCGTATCGCGACACGTCGGAGTGGCTTCAGGCGCGTAATCGCATGTTTTAGCGTATCGCGCACACGCGCGCTTGGTTCACGACACGAGTTACTAGTTCGGCTTTAATGTCGTGTTTGTACGGTTTGAGCTTATGTGTGATATATTATGAAATTCTAGGATTCGCAGGCGAGTGCGACGGGCGCCGTGAAGGAGGGGAACTAGTCATCGGCTATACCTAGCGAGAGACTACGGTGAGTAGATTTAACATCTACGGGGATATCGCCCGCATGGCGTTCTACGTCAGGGCTAATAGGATCTTATAGCTACATTTCCATACATTGGCTGTTCATGGCTACTATTTAGTGCATACCACATTCCCTGATGTATGTATATAAACTAGAATTGATAGAACACCGCACCCTTACTAACGGTTCATGTTGCACGAGCACTATCCTGCATGTTACACACACACCGTTAGTAATTGCCATGACACTCACATTGTAGAATTTCCATCGGATCATTATGTTGTAACTCATCTGTATGTGACTTGACATGATATTCATACTTGATGCATATATCACATCGGATCATTATGTTGTAGCTCATCTTTATGTGACTTGACATGATATTCATACTTGATGCATATATCACATCGGATCATTATGTTGTAGCTCATCTTTATGTGACTTGACATGATATTCATACTTGATGCATATATCACATCGGATCATTATGTTGTAGCTCATCTTTATGTGACTTGACATGATATTCATACTTGATGCACATATCACATCGGATCATTGACTTGCATATTGGTTTGGATTACATGTGATTTCTGGATTTGGGAACCATGGCTATTTCAAATATGTAATCATTTAAAAACCCGGTTCCCTTGATATGATATTTCGGTGCGTCCACCATGTGTTTCCTCGGTGCTAGAGTGATATATGTGAACCCGAATCGAGGAGCTGGATGAGGCCGATTACGGGTACATGGTGGACCTGGTATGGTACCCCGGGGCGAGAACGGTTTCGCTGTGTAGTAGACGGTGAGCCTGGCAGAGGGACTACTACCTACCGGTGATTGGTTGGACCTGACAGTTATCCGGAGGATACTGATCAGAGTCGATGGATGGATGCGGGATGATCCGTACTGCCGGGGCCGAGGGCCGATACCGCAGACGGAGCCCGTGGGATGACCCGGACTGATGGGGCCCGATGGATGAGGATTTGCATGTCGATGCTGGACACGAGTACTTATGATATTTGGGTGCCGATGTTGGGCACTCATGATTCTCAGAGATTTACAGGATTAGAGGGCCGATGAGAGTGCCGGCGCCTGAGCTATTTGGGGGACCTGGGTGCATTGATGGACACCGATTATATATTCCACGTTGACATTCCGTGTAGATGTTATATTGCCCATGCTCAGCATTTATTATTGTACCTCATCCTGTAGTTATATTACCTGATAGAGCACTTGCATGATTATTGCACATACTGCTTATCACGCATTGATATCTGTTGGCATATGATAGAGTAGCGCAATACGTGCATGCTCGCGATTACCTTTATATGTTATCTCTATTCACGAGTTGGCAACTCACCCCCGTTGTGCCACAGTGTTTGTAGGTTGCCCTTCGGAGTAGTCGCGGCAGGCTGCGTTTTGCATCTTTTGACACAGATACCCCCGTAGTTGGTGTACTAGCTCTTTTGCTGATAGGTGGGTTTTGCGCGGTATCTGTTTATCTTTCAGTTATGTATATTGTTGTATCTAGTATTCTCCATCTACCATGTATGTATTTGACATAAAGATAGTGTGAGGACGATGATGTATATTATTTGTTTTCTGGGGTCGTGCTTGTTGTGAGCCGACTGTTCTTTGCAGTTTATTCTATCTGTGATGTTCCCACTTAAGGATCTTGATCTTCGCTCCGGCGTCGTATATTGCTATCTTGGTGATTATTTACTTAGATTTCTTAACATGTTAGTAAGTGCTTTCATTTAAAACTTATAACACTCTATACTTTTACTGGTTTGATTTCTGGGTTTTCGGTTCACTTAGTCGCGTTACGCCTGTAGACGTTACGTGGTTAAGTGCCGGTCACGGGCCGAGCTTTGGGTCATGACAAAGTTGGTATCAGAGCGTAGGTTTTACCTTCGGAGTGTAGGATGACCTTGGTATGATGGAGTAGGTAGCTGCAGCAGAGCGGCGTACCGTGAGTATGTTCCGCGGCATACTCACGATACGGTACTCCGCCTAAGCGACCTTAGGACTTATTGATTGAAATTCCCTCATGATTGTATACATCCTTGCGATTCGATTTCTGTATCCTCATCGAATCCAACCTTCTTTTCAGCCGTTATGCCACCAAGGACTATGAGGGTGCAGAGAGCGGCCGTGAGAGCCGAGCTTCGAGTTGATTCATCTGAGATGAGGACTGATCCGAGTAGTACTCCTGTTATACCAGAACAGATTGTCCCCCCTACGACAGCTCAGATCGCTAGACTAGTGGTAGAGATTCAGGGCTTACGCCAGGCGATGAGCTCGTTGGTGGAGGTCGTTCGAGCGCAGCGACAGGTGGTTGTCACCCCTGTTACCCAGTTGTTCCTTGCGATCATCATGCAGTATTCTGTCCCCTACATAGCACCGGTGGAGGCAGCCCCCGTTTACGGGACACGTCTTCCAGAGACCGTGAGAGTTCCAGAACAGTTGAGGAATCGTACTGGTGTACCAGCCTAGAGCAGAGGCTTAGGACGAGGACAGTTGTTTGGCTCTCATCCCCAGGGAGGACGGCAGCCAGCGCGTAGATGTTTACGATGTGGGAGCCTTCAACACCTCATCAGGCAGTGTTCCTTCACACCACGTCAGGGTCGTATTCTGAGACGTCGTGGATGCGGAGGGTTCGCGCAGAGGGGTCAGGTTAGTAGAGGAGGAGTTCGGTCAGTCGCAGATGAAGGACAGGCACAAGTTTTCGCTTCGACTCATCGGGACGTGAGGGCGTCCAACGCAGAGCTTTCAGGTACTCTTCCAGTATGTCCTTTGTTACACACGTATTGTCTGATCCGGATCCTTGTGCTCGTATGTTTCCACGTACTCGTTCGTATCCACACACTTTATGCCGAGTATGGGTAGAGAGTCCGGTTTGCTTGGTCAGCCGCTTGTTGTGACTACTCCTGTGGGAGAGTCGTTTGTTGCTAGGCACGTGTTCCGATCCTGTACCGTCCGTTTTGGCGAGAGAGAGTTGCTGGTCGATTTGATCCTTCTTGAGATGTTGGACTTCGACGTTCTTTTGGGCATGGATTGGTTAGCCACGTGCTATGCTTCTGTTGACTTCCGTGAGAAGACAGTTAGATTTTGTTTTCCCGGCGAGTCGGTTTTTGTTGTGTTGGGGGACTGCGGTGCCACCCCTCACAGTGTGATTTCTTCTTTTCGCGCTGGACAGCTTTTGAGGAAGGGATGTCAGGGATTTCTCGCCTATGTTTGCGATACTAGAGCTACAGAGGTTCCGTTGGATCAGGCTCCGGTTGTTAGCAAGTTCCCTGATGTGTTCCCTGACGAGCTTCCTGGGCTACCACCCGAGCGTGATATTTCTTTCTGTATTGATTTGGTTCCTGGCACGGGGCCTATTTCTGTACCGCCTTATCGGATGGCCCCGGCGGAACTTAGAGAATTGAAGGGTCAGTTGCAAGATTTGCTGGATAAGGGACTTATTCGACCCAGTGTTTCTCCGTGGGGTGCTCCAGTCCTGTTTGTCAAGAAGAAGGACGGCAGTATGCGTTTGTATATCGACTACCGCCAGCTGAACAGGGTGACAGTGCGGAACAGGTATCCTTTGCCACGCATCGACGATTTGTTCGACCAGCTTCAGGGGGCAGGATACTTTTCGAGGATCGATTTGCGATCAGGCTACCATCAGCTGCGGGTTCGACAGGAGGACATTTCTAGGACAGCTTTCCGCACGCGCTACGGCCATTATGAGTTTTTGGTGATGTCGTTCGGACTCACCAACACGCAAGCAGCATTCATGGACTTGATGAACCGTATTTTCCGGCCGTATCTTGATCTGTTCATCATAGTGTTCATTAACGATATCTTGGTGTATTCTCGGAGTAGAGAGGAGCACGAGCAGCACCTGCGGATTACACTGCAGACCTTGAGGGAGCATCAGCTTTTTTCTCAAAGTGTGCTTTCTGGCTAGACAGCGTAGACTTCTTGGGGCATGTGATTACACGAGATGGTATATGTGAAGACCCGAGGAAGATTGATGCCGTTCAGAGTTGGCCTAGACCCACGCCAGTGACGGAGGTTCGCAGCTTTCTAGGACTGGCAGGCTACTACAGGCGATTCGTGCAGGAATTCTCTCGCATTGCTACACCTTTGACCGGGTTGACCCGGAAAGGAGTTCGCTTCGATTGGACGGAGGAGTGTGAACACAGTTTCCAGCAGCTACGGGCTCTACTGACTACGACACCAGTGCTATCGTTGCCTTCAGGATCAGGCGGATTTGTGGTCTACTGTGACGCTTCACGAGTAGGGGCTAGGGTGCGTTTTGATGCAGCATGACAGGGTGATCGCGTATGCTTCGCGGCCATTAAAGAAACATGAACAGAATTACCCCACTCATGATCTGGAGATGGCTGCAGTGGTATTTGCACTTAAGATCTGGCGACATTATCTGTATAGAGAGTCATGCCAGATATTCACTGATCACAAGAGCTTAAAGTATATATTCCAGCAGCGAGACCTGAACCTTAGACAGCGCCGATGGATGGAGTTAGTAAAGGACTATGATTATGAGATCTTGTATCACCCGGGCAGGGCTAATGTAGTGGCGGATGCTTTGAGCAGGAGACCCGGGAGTAGTCTATCTTATTTGAGCGCAGTACAGAGGCAGCCATCGGCAGATTGGCAGATCTTATGCGACAGCCGGGTACAGTTCGAGTTTACGCCAATTGGAGGACAGATTGCGCATGTTCGTGCATGCCCACAGTTGCTTGACCGTATACATGAGGCACAGCACGGTGATGGCCGCTGTTCAGAGATCAGGACACAGATGGGACAGGGCAGATTTCCCGAGTTCGCGAATCGATGATCAGGGGATACTGCTGTTGGGGCTAGACTGTGCGTACCAGATGCTGAGGGACTGCGGCATGAGATTCTTGAGGAGGCACATCGATCGGTATATAGTGTTCATCCCGGTTCCACCAAGATATACCATGATATGAGAGGTGTTTACTGGTGGGACGGAATGAAGAGAGACATCGTAGATCTTGTATCGAGATGCCTGACTTGTCAGCAAGTCAAGGCTGAGCACCAGAGGCCGCGGGAGAGCTACAGTCGTTAACCATTCTGGAGTGGAAATGGGAGCAGACTTCTATGGACTTCATTATGGGTCTACCCAGGGCTAGTCGAGGGTATGACTCCATCTGGGTGATCGTGGATCATTTGACGAAAGCGGCTCACTTCCTACCGGTGAAGACGACTTTCGGAATTGCTCAGTATGCCCAGATTTACATCGACGAGATTGTATGACTGCACGGAGTTCCGACATGTATCGTGTCCGACAGAGGCACCCAGTTTACCAGCCGGCTAGGGCAAAGATTTCAGGAGGCCTTGGGTACTCGTTTGAGTTTCAGCACAGCATTTCATCCGCAGACCGACGGACAGTCAGAGTGGACTATTCAGACTCTCGAGGACATGCTCAGAGCGTGCGTCTTAGACTTTGGAGGTAGCCGGGATCATCATTTACCCTTAGTAGAGTTCTCCTACAACAACAGCTACCAGGAGACCATTCAGATGGCACCGTTTGAAGCTCTTTATGGGAGGAGATGCAGATTGCCCGCTTGTTGGACAGAGCTCAGTGAGGGCAGTATCCTAGGGCCGCAGATTGTGGATGAGACGACCGCGAAGATACAGTTGATTCACGATAGGATGAGAGCAGCCCAGAGTAGGCAGAGATCTTATGCGGACCGTCATCGGCGCAGACTTGAGTTTTCTGTTGGTGATCATGTTTTCTTGAGGGTCTCCCCAATGAAGGGCGTGATGAGGTTTGGGAAGAAGGGGAAGCTTAGTCCCAGATATGTGGGCCCCTTCGAGATCCTCGAGCGTGTTGGTGCGGTTGCGTATCGATTAGCCCTTCCGCCCAGTTTTCCAGACGTGCACCCCGTATTTCACGTTTCGATGCTCCGCAGATATCTTCATGATCCTTCGCATGCGATTCAGCACCCGACGATCCAGCTTGAGCGTGACCTTTCCTATGCAGAGCAGCCGGTGATCATTTTGGATTGACAAGTGGAGAAATTGAGATCGAAGGACATACCGTCCGTCAAGGTTCTTTGGCGTGGTCCGAGCAGAGAGGAGGTCACTTAGGAGACCGAGAGCGAGGTGAGGAAGAGGCATCCCCATCTTTTTGTAGGTGTGTATAGTTAGATTTTTAAATTCGGGGACCGAATTTCTTTAAGGGGGGTGTTTCCTGATTTAAAATCAGGAAAGCCTACGGAAGAGGCTTCAGAAAAGGGTCACGTGCTCACACGTGACCAGCAGTCACGTGTTAGCACGTGACATTTGAAAGCAGCGGCAAAGGCACATCAGTTCCCTGATCAAATCAAGTAAAAGGCTTCAGAAAAGGTCACGTGCTCACACGTGACCAGGATCACGTATTGGCACGTGACGGCTGAACAGCGGCTAGAAGACAAAGCACAGAAAGGAGAAGAAAGCTCGTTCCAGGGGGGTCACGTGCTTACACATGACCATGGGTCACGTGCCCACACGTGACCAAGGGTCACGTGGCCACACGTGACCGGCTTTCAAAGCCTATCTATTTAACAGAATTAAATTCTAAACGGCATTCAAATCTTTCCAAAGGAGAATGATTATTTGGAACCGATTGGATTAAAGATTTAAAAATCACCTATCTATGGAAAAATCTTGAACTTGGAAAGATTTCCCCTTTAAAATCTAACCGAAATAACAAAGGGAAATCTTTGGATTTAAAATCTAATGGTAAATAAAATTCACCTAATAATCCAAAGGTCCAAACGAATGGTGAAGACAAATCAGATCCCTCAATGAATAATTCATCGAAACTAATTGATTCTGCTCCTTCTCCTATAAATAGGAGCCAAGGGAAACAGAGAGGGAGAGACAGAGATCGATACATAGAGAGAGAGAAAAATAGAGCCTTGAGACTTTGGAGGAATTTGGATCTTCTGCGAAAGAAAACTTTAGGCAAGAAGGGGGAGGCTTTCAAAAAAAAAAGAGAATTTAATTCTCAAAAGAGTTTAACTCTGATATTAAGAAGAAGAACTTAGTTCTCTCTTTAGCAGAGGACCTGCAAAGTGCACATCTCCCCATGAATTGAGAATTTAATTCTCATTGGGTTGAGATACTGCCATGCAGATCCAAAGCATAGAGAGGGAATGGATGTTTGAGAATTTAATTCTCATAGAATTATGGGAATTTAATTCCTTCGAATTAAAATTAGGGTTTAACCCTAGTTAAGAACTTAGTTCTGTTAAAATAACAGGAATTTAATTCCCTTAAGAAAGAAGAAATTAGGGTTTCACCCTATGACAGAATCTAATCCTTCAGAATATAAATTAGGGTTTAACCCTATCTAAGAGTAATTCTCTAAAGGAAGAAGGAATTTAGTTCTTTTAAAGTTATTATTAGGGTTCAACTCTATGACAGAACTCAATTCTTCACATATATGAGGAATTTAATTCCTACAGGAAAATCAGAGTTCAACTCTATCAGAGAGTATAATTCTGCAGAAGACAATGGGGATTTAATGAAAAATTTAATCAGAAATTACAAAGAGGCAGGGTCACGTGCTACCACGTGACCCCTGGAAAGATCCACAGAGAAGTGCTTTCGAAGCAATGCCTCACGTGACCCACGTGACCCTTAGCAGAAGATTTAACACGCAAACAATTAAATGCCCATCACGTGACAGCATGTGATATTCCAAAGTATTCACCACTCTCGGCAGAACAAATAAAGGGGAGGGCGCCCTCACGTGCTACCACGTGACCCCCGGAAAGATCCATAGAAAAGGGCTTTTGAGGCAATGCCTCACGTGACCCACGTGACCCTTGGCAGAAGCTTTAACGCACAAACACTTAAACGCCCATCACGTGACAGCACGTGATGCTCCAAAGTATTCAATATTCTCAGCAGAACAAATAAAGGGGAGGGCGCCCTCACGTGCTACCACGTGACCCCTCTTGCCTTAGTGTTTAACACTAAATTGGAACCTATGAATTCAGTGTTTAACATTGTTTTGCCTTAGTGTTCAACATTAATTAAAGAGCTTTACTTGCGGTGTTTAACACTGAATTTTTGAGTGTTTAACACTAAATTAAATCTCTGTTAACAGAGTTTAATATTAATTTTCTTAGTGTTCGACACTAAGTTAAAATCTCTGTCATCAGTGTTTAACACTGATTATCTTAGTGTTTGACATTAATTTGAGATCTCTGTTGCTAGTGTTTAACACCGATTTGTTTTAGTGTTTAACACTAATTTGAACCCCCTGTTGCTGGTGTTTAACACTAACTTTAGCCTAATTGGCTAAGTGTCTAGAAGCAAAGCCTCTCCTCTAATGAACCGACAGAGGGCCAACATCCTAAACATGATTAGACTTAGCCCAAGCTGGCCATAAGTCCTCAATTCAAATTCAACTGAGCCAATGGGCCCATAATATAATTAATTGGTCTTGATTCCAAAATGGGTCAAAGATTATTTAATCTACCTCGGATTAAGGGTACATCTCTTCACTCCTTTGATACTCGGCGTTGTAATTCCTCAACGTCTTCAAAGAGGTGACGGGTCCCGATGACCACATATTGATACGGACTGTGGGGTCCTTAAACTCATGGACTATGAGGTCCTTAACCTTGACCGAGATGTCTTAAAACTAACTTTGGACTGTGGAGTCCTAAAATCCATGGACTATGAGGTCCTTAACCTTGACCGAGATGTCTTAAAACTAACTGTGGACTGTGGAGTCCTTAAACCCATGGACTATGACGTCCTTAACCTTGACCGAGATGTCTTAAAACTAACTTTGGACTGTGGAGTCCTTAAATCCACGGACTATGAGGTCCTTAACCTTGACCGCAACGTCTTAAAACTAACACTGGACCGCAATGTCCTTAAACTACCTATGGACCGCAACGTCTTTAAACTACCTACTGACCGTAATGTCACTAAACTAAACAACAGGGCTCCCTTAATTGCTCTATTGTCGGATCTAAACGATCCCTTTAAGTTGATCTTAGTCTGAAAATTAGACAAACGTATCCTTAACAAATGTTTAAGTCGATCTTAGTCTCGAATGAGGCTAATGTGTCCTTAAACCCAAACCCCCAAACCCAAATCTAAGATAATACGGATTTGGACTAGTCCACGCCCTACGGGCGACGACATAACTTAGTCTCCGTATACAATCCATGGGCAACCAAACATAAAAATAAACACACACGACACGAAGTGACCATCTGGAGAAGGAGAAAGTGGTTACCGCGATGCGGTAGCGTAATTAACTGCAGGGGCTTGCGCCTGCAGGGAAGAGCGTCCCCACAATCAAAAACCCCTCAAGCGAGGGGGAATCTGACGAAGTCTGCTACATCGGACGCATCCGTTTAAACCTTCGATACACGGTGCCATAAATCAACTTGGCATCTTCGGAGAGGTGGACGGATGGCACCAATTAGCATCTGCCCTGAATCTCAGGCATGACGTCCCTGCGTCGCGCCGTCTTTCGGAGGGGAACAGATTCTGGCACGCCCGGTGGGTCCTTTTCCATTTTCCACTCCACACTTCATGTGTCGTGATTCGCGAACCAATCGCGGTTCGCTAATGATTGCCCTTGGGTTTCGAAGTACTAAGATTTGGTGTTTCGTTTGCTGCAGAAAACAAAGAATCAATGGCCTCCACTTGTGCGACATGCTCGGACTGCAATTGCAACCAACGCTCTGCCTCGTCAGGAGGTATAGCCTACGAACCCAAGCTGCTTCGCTTTTCACAATGCCCGTGGAACAGGTCACTCGAGCCACCACAGGATTGTTTTTTGGGACCATGCTCCCGCCGACAAGCTTCACCGCTCCGGTGCTGACAACGGAAACTCCCAAGAAGTCGGTCTTTGATCGTCTTACCCCTGCCGCGGCCCCTCTCAACGGGTCGCCCAACACCAGTGCCTCAGTCTTCTCCAGACTGGGCCAGAGCTCCTGTGGAACCGCAATGGGGCCTGCAATCCCAGAGAAGGCTGCTCCTAAGAAAATAACCAGTCTCGCTCCTGAAGTCGTCAAGGCGGCTTCTCCTTCCAAAAAGTCGGTCCTTACAAGATTGACTGTTCCAGCTTCCACTCCTGCTACCCAAAGGACATCAGTCTTTAACAGGCTGGCACCAGCAACGACCCCCCACCTACACAGGAGGCAAGACGAGACTATCGCCCTCACCAAGCCGGTTCCATCAGCACGACGCGCTCGACGTCGTTACTGGCGCCGAGTGAGGAAGGCCGGAGGCAACTCCCCTTCTGGGCTAACTCCTCCAGCCCCGATGGCAGAAGTTAATGCTGCTGTTCCAACTGGGAACAGCTTTGAGATGCTAAATAAGGTGCGTAGGAATTCTCCTACCGCGGCGCTAAAGAAGTCTCCCCATTCGCTGAAAAGGGCTATAGAAGTAAAGCCAGAACAGCCCCAATCTCCTCAACGGCTGTCCTCCCGAATCTATAAAGTCTGGCGGCAGGCCCGAGACTCGATGATCGATCCAAATTTCTCTCGCCAGCACAAGAAGCTGAAAATCCAACAGGAAGCCAGTCACCAGGCTAAGCCACGAAAAGCTGTCTGGGTGCCCACCTCGACGGCCCCCTCAACTTCCACTGCTCATATAAAGAGGAGGCCGAAGAAGATCCCCGGGCCTGCAACGAGAGCTAAAAGCGCTGAACCCAGACGCCCTAAGGCTGGGGGCAGGATGGTCCACACTGTATACATGGCGTCGGGGAAGGAGGACAGCCGTGCGTCTACAGGTCATAGACCGCTTACACGGTCAGTAACCAAAGCTCAGGAGCAACAGCAAAAGCTCCAGGAAATGATGAACGCTATGGCCGCACTCACTAGGCCAAAAGAAACCTCTGAAACGTCCTTGGATCAGCAAAAAGAACAGGAAACCGACGCCGAGTTCCTCCGGAGGATGTTGGAAAAGAAGGATAAAGAGGCTGCGGAAAAAGCGGCCAATATAAAGCAAATAGCCCACCTATTTCAAGACATGGTTGGGATGATGATCCAACAAGATCCTCCCGCTGAAGATCCCCCGACCATACTTGAAGACGATAGGGGAGAAACGTCGAATCCTCTGCCGGCTCTCTCAACGGCCAAGGAGGAGACAATCTCTAAGGCTGACTTGGACGACTATATAGCCCAGCAAATCCGGGTTCATCATGCGACTGAGGCAGCTGGTCAAGTCATAAAAACGGGGCGGCCGTATCCAAGCTGGTACGACCAAATCAAATATCCGTCGGGTTATACAATACCAAAATTCCACGTGTATAAGGAGACCGTCAATCCCCATCAACATGTTTCCCAGTTCAGGGCCCTTTGCGGTAACACCGGCGGTGATGATAAACTGCTGCTTCGCCAGTTCGTGGGCAGCTTATCAGAAACGGCGTTCGAATGGTATTCGGAACTCCCGAACGATTCTATTAAGACGTTCGCTGAAATGGAGTTGCTATTCACTCAGCGATTCGCAAGCGCCAGCGAACGCACTCCAATAACGGCATTGATTAATGCCAGGGTAAAACCAGGCGAAACGTGGGTCCAGTATGCTATACGCTGGCGAAATTTGTGGTCGAAATGCGAGCAACGCATTGAGGATGCGCCCGCGGTGGGCATGTTCGTGGGAACCCTAGACCCTCACGCAACTATTTCCCAATTTATGATGTTCTTTAAGCCAACCACATTCCAGGCTCTAATCGATAAGTTGGCCCAGATGGACCAGATGGGTCATAGACCGTCTCCCCCGAAGCCCGAGCCTCGGAGTGACAAGGGTAAAGGAAAGGCAACCTTCGTCGCGAATGCCCAGCAGCAACCCAATGCCCCAAAGCTGGCGGATCAACTGGAAGAAAGACGTCGGTATTATAATGAGAAGATGAAGCGTCCCAACTCGTTCCCACGGGACAAGACGAAACGGTTATTCGAGCTGGCAGTACGCAACAGACTTATAAACTTGCCAAATCCAAGACGACCGCCACAACCCACTGAGGTGAATAACCCCAACTATTGCCCTTACCATCAAACGGTAAGTCATCCGATTGAGGATTGCTTCGTCTTCAAAGGATGGATTGAAGATCAATACCTCCAGGGAAAGTTTGCGCTGTCCGAAAAGTGGAAGGTGAACCCGCCACAGCCGCATATTCCCAAGAAAGAAGATACACCGGGGGCAACCTGTTCCTTTATTAAAGAAGCTCCATGGGAGGTCGTGCTATCAACTAAAACCAAAAGAATGCTGAGGGACCTACATGCGTGCCCGGCGGTCAAATGGAAGGACTCGCTGGAACCCCAGATCATTGAAGGAATGCTGAGGCCGCGCCCAACTACAAAAAGCGGTGGTGATGGCCTAAGTACTCATGCCCTACCGTCAAAATCTTCGAAGAAAAAGAAGAAGAAATATAAGAAGCCCGTGAAGCCTGGAGACAAGCGCACGAACTTGCAGAAGCAAATCGACGCGCTGGAAGAGTACAATCAAAAGGCGCGGACTCATGTCACGCTGCAAGAGTTCCTCAACCACATCTTTCAAGAGGAAGATGATGGAGAGAGTTCATCGGATGAAAACGAGGGATATGTGGTGAGTTATAACGTAATCTCCCACTCGTTTACCGACGATGAAAAAACTCCTGGCACTAAGAAACTGGGGACAGAGCCTGAACCAGAGCTTGTGTGGCCAACAGATGAAATGATCGACGCCTTTCTAGACGAGATTCGTTTGAAGAGTAAAGCGGATCAGGAGCGTGAGATGGCCGCATCGGAAGGAGCCAAACGCAGGCGACTAAACGAAAGAGTTGAAGTACTCCCGCCAGATCGAAAGGCATCCGACGCAGATAAAAAGATATTCAAGACAAGGAAACGGTTTGTGATCAGTCGAAAATATTGCATATTTTAACCGGCAATTTCCCTATCATCTGCATACATATAGAAGTGTTCGGCATCAGTATTCTACATATTAGCAAATCTATCACAGATTATCAGATTACATGTACTAGACCTTAAAACCAGCATTTCTAGGGAAATTGACTGCATTGCATGGCATCGCAATATTTCTATATCTTGCAACCCGTGTTTCGAAGTCTGTGCAGGAAAAGAGAAGCTTGCTCGATCATTACACCGCTCAAAAGATATGTCAACTCATTAAAATCAGATCTGGTTTCATTACAAAGGAGAAACTGCAATTCAAAACATCAGAGAAAAGCCCACACTACAGTACAAGCCCACACCAGAAGACTCGAAGTCCAAGCTCACCAACAAAGCGCGGAAGCGCGGCAATTGGGTGTACTTGCGGCGGATCCGCGGTGGGGCCAGAGACCCAGTTCCTCAATTTTAGACCAAAACTCCTGTTTCGTCTGCTACACTTCAAAAATGCATGACATTTTCCAGAAGACTCCAGATACTTCTACCAGATCAGCAAACACCTAAACTAGCCTAATCATTCTAGAACTTTCCCTAAACCCTAGCTTAAACCCTAAGCTAGTTCCTAACAAACTCTTTCAACAAACTTTGGGAGGGAAACCTCTAATTCAAACCTAAACCTAGGGTTTGAGAGTTCTATAAATAAGACCCTAGGCTCACTCATTATGAATCTTGGAAATTATTCAACCTTGGGAAAGCTTAGAAAAATCTATCTCTTTCTTCATCCCCTCTTCCTCAAGTTTAGTGAGAGAGCTTGTAGGAAACCCTAACCCTAATCCAAGCCAACATCAAGAATCCCGAGTACCCATTAAGCAAGAAGCCCGACAACCTTTAAGAGCGAAGCCGATCTTCAACGGAGCAAGCGATCCGAAGCCGATCCACGACTCACGAAGCCGAGCGACGCCCTATCAACAATCTAGATTCTTCTTCTTGTAGTTCTTGAAGCAAATGTAATCAAAATTGTTGAGATAAATAAAGGTGATATTTCTTCTATCTTGTTTTCTTTAAATTCTGCATCATGTTATCGTTACAAATCTTTAATATTGTCTGTGTGGTGATGTGTGAATAAAACTCCGCTCGTCGAGGAGTCGAGACGGTTAATAGAATGATGATGTAACATAGCTTTAATCGATTCTTGAGTCCTACGAGTTTTGTAAACCCTAGCAAATTCAAGAAACGACGACTCATTTTGTTTCGATGCTTTCTTGATTGACATCGTTCGAAATTGGGGAGTTTGGATCGTTTCTTGAATTTGGTAGAGGCTAGAAAAGGAATGATATCGATGAAAGAACAAGGGTTATGAGATGAAACACTAGTTTCACGAGGAAGCCCCAACTCCCATCGATCATCATCAATCTAGTATTGATTCTGTCACGACCCGAAAAGTTACGGAACGCGACCGGCACTTAAGTTACGTAACGTCTCAAGGCGTCCGTAAAATAAGTAAGCCGAAGCCCAGAATACTAAACCCAATTAAGAATTTTAGAGTGAAGGAAAACCAATTAATTTAAGCTTTTACCTCATTACCTAATCAAATTGCCCTTATTCCAGAATTCCAGCAGAATATATAAAAGAAACCAGTGCATGAGGAATAACATGTCGACTCAAGTGAGCTCGACCCAGATACATCATAAATAAATCCTCAAGTCTCACAATCTCACATCTAGGTCAATATACAGTCATCCGAATAAAACAGGTACAACTGAACTGATAGTAGCAACAGTAGATACAATATATAGCAGTAGATATGGTAGCGACAGTAGATGGAGTACTCTAGATACAATGAGCATAATAAGGTGGTACAAACTGATAATAACCCACCTATGAGCAAAAGCCTCTGGTCCAGGCAAGAAGTACAAATGAAGCAAAGGTATCCGCCGCTACAGTGCTGACGGAATGGACCTGCAGAGAAGCTGTGGCACAACGGGGGTGAGTTGCCAGCTCATGAGTAATAGATAACATTTACTAAGGCTATCGTATGCATGCACACAAGTATCCTGACATCCCTAAAACAGGTATAGCTATATGTACCAGCAGGTGTGTATGCATCAACAGTATACTAGCAAGTATATATGTCACATGGAGGTGATAACAGGTATGTATGCCACATGAAAATACAATCAAGTGTGTATGAGAATTATTCTTACTTTGTTTTGAAACTCCCTTTTTAAACATCAATAATAATATCCAGGAAAACAGTAAAAATCCGTGTCCAGCAACGACACCTCAAAACTGACCAAATATCATATATCCATGTCCAGTATCTCTGGCCTCAGCTATCCGGCTGATCTATATCAAAATCCATATCTCAATCCAGCAGCCACGGTCGGTATCCTCTGGATATCCGCCGTGCCAAATGAAATCACCGGTAGGTAATCCGTCCCCTGCCAGGCTCAACGCCATCATCTGCGATCTTCTTGCCCCGAGGTACCATACCGGGCCCACCATGTACCCAAGACGGTTCATCCACCTCCTCGAAACGGGTCTCAAAACCACAGCAAACTCATGGTGGACGACACTTTACATCACTAGAAAACCGCAGCTTTTATATTTAACAAATATCAGTTGAAAATCTTGCGGCTTTTCCCGAAATCCAGAAATATCATAAATCTCACAAAATTATCATAAATGCATATGCCGATGGTTATGAATGCTTATGGTATCAATTTAAATACTTATTTCAATGTCACATTTCTGGGCAGTTAACATATTTCAGATTAAAAGTTATTTATTGTCGTGACATGGCAATTACCAGGATGTGTGTGTTCACATGAATAGTGCTCGTGCAACATATAAAACCTGGTAATGGTGCATGTGTCCTATAATGAATCTGCGTATATGGAACATCATATAAATACTAATTACAGCAATTAACATGCAAGTTTTATCATTTTTACTCCAATGTTACCAGTAATACCAAGTCTACTAAATCTATCGGGCGACTCGCGCCATCCAAACGATTGTCCCCCGTAGATGTTAAATCTACTCACCAGTGGTCCTGTGCTAAGTGTGTCCGACCACCTGTTTTCCCTTTTCAGCTGCGCTTGAAGTTCCTGCCGGCGAACCTAGAATTCACATGAGTCACCATATAAGGAAAAGTCATGCAAAACGCAATATATCGACAAAAGGGATACGCGTGCGTGAAACCAAACGCGTGTGCACACGACGCGATGCGACGCGACGCGACGCGCACAAACCTACCTGAATCAGAACTGACACGCTGTGTCGCGCAGCGCGCCACAGAACCACGCGTATCACGCGCGTATCGCACAAGTCTTAAAACATCGAAAACACGTAACTAGTTCCAGATTTTGCCTCAGGGCCAAACTTGAAAAGTTAGAGATACCAACAGACTAACCTACCCAGCATGACCCTACACCCAAAAATACAACACCCTACCCCCTACTCTGGCCGCAATTTGCGGCCAGAATGAGGAAAAAAGCGGCCAAGTTGGGGAGGTGGGTCCTCGTGCTTTGGTTGTGTGTTCCTACTCTTCTCACCATGCTGAAGTCTTCTCTAGAATTTTTCTGAAGTGATCGGGTCAACAGCAGATTTCAGAAAGGCTAAAAATCACTAAATCTGCTAAAATACGCCAAGTCGGGTAAATCGGGTTTCTACGAGAAATCTGGGGGATTTCTCTGGTTGGCTGGCCTCACTAGGACCTAAGAAGTTTATTATAACTAACGTAACTCTCACTTTTCTCAAAATCTCCATAAAACTCCCAATATCACTTTTAAGCATGAAATGGACACCGATGAAGCTAGTTTATCGAAATTTTAGCAAATTAGGCTAACCATCCAATTTTAATGATACTACTGGGCTTCAACAGGTTAGTTAACACTAAAGATGGCTCATTAAACTACAAACACCCTAAAATCGCTAAATCTAGCATCACTACACAATTCTAGCACGAAAATTCTATTTGTCGCGACAACTAGCTAAACAAGCATCTAATCTACGTAATATACGAAAAGTTTAGGAGATATACCCTCTAGGAACCTTGCAACAAGGGAGAAGGAGGAGAAGAAGAGGGTAGGTGCATCAAACGAGGCTGGAACGGAGCTGGTGCTGATGCAGAAATGGGTTGCTGTTGCTGTTGCTGTTGCATGCTGTTGCTGTTGTTGTTGTATGGAGTTGCTGTTGTTGTTGTTGGTATTGTATGATCTAAGGTGTGGTGTATGGTATGAGGTGGTGTGGTGTGTGTTATGGTATAGGGGCTGATTTGCAACTGCTGTTGCTGATGCAAGAAAATGGGTTGCTGGTGCTGCTAGCTGATGGTTTTATTGCTGTTTTTGTTGCTGTTTGAAGTAGTAGCAGCAGCAGGGATGGTAGTATGATTGTGGGAAGGGTTGCGTGATTATGGGGGAGGGTTTATGTAAAGAGTTTGGAGCTGATGTAACAGCTGTTGCTGTTGAAAATGGCTGATGGAGTTTGAAAACTTGGGGCTGATGTGACTTGGTGCTTTTGTAGAGTGGTAGGGGGGCTGATGCAATGATGGGATAGCCTCAGCTGAATTTCCATGGTGTTAGGCGGCTATGGCAGCAGCCATAGCTGACCTCAAGCTCAATTTGCACACAAATTTGAGGCTGATTGGATGCTGAAGTTTGAAAATGGTGGCTGATTGGATGCTTTGGCTGATGTGAAATGTGACAGGTGATGAATAAGGTGTTGTGGTGCTGATGTGATAGTTTAGTAGACGTCGTAGAGTATTCTCAGCTGAATTTAAGCAGCTAATCGTGCTGTGGTAATGATGGGAGCTGTTGGTGCTGATTCTGACTGGCTGAAATCAGCTGTAAATTGCTGGTGTGTGGTCGATATAACATTCCACAAAAATAACCACAAAACCAGATAGTTTATAAGAAACCCGTTTTTGGTAAACTTTTAGCCAAAATCCCACGTTAACACTTAATCACTTACTAATCCTGACCTCAGGTGTTACAATCTTCCCCCCTTAAGAAAATTCGTCCCCGAATTTTAAAATATGCAACTACGCATACCTTCAAAAAGATGAGGGAATTTCTTCTGCATCTCTCCTTCGGCCTCCCAAGTGATCTCCTCACTGCTCAGGCTGCGCCAAAGAACTTTCACAGACGGCAGGACCTTTGATCGAAGTTTCTTCACTTGCCGATCTAAAATTTCAACTGGCTGCACGGTGAACGAAAGGTCGGGTTCGAGCTGAACTGTCTGATGCTGAATCGCGTGGGAAGGGTCATGAAGATAACGGCGTAGCATTGATACGTGGAAAACGGGATGAACATCTGAAAAACTAGGTGGAAGAGCTAAACGATACGCAACAGCGCCAACACGCTCGAGAATCTCGAAGGGACCTACGAATCTAGGGCTAAGCTTTCCCTTTCGCCCAAATCGCATCACACCCTTCATCGGAGAAATTCTCAGAAAAACATGGTCGCCAACTGCGAACTCTAATTTGCGACGGCGTCTGTCTGCATACGATTTCTGCCTACACTGGGCTGCTCTCATTCGGTCTCGGATCAGCTGTACTTTCTCGGTCGTCTCCTGCACTATCTGTGGTCCGAAGATACTGCTCTCGCTCAACTCGGTCCAACAAACAGGCGATCTACATCTTCTTCCATATAACGCCTCGAAAGGTGCCATCTGAATAGTATCCTGGAAACTGTTGTTATAGGAGAACTCTACTAGAGGTAAATGACGATCCCAGCTACCTCCGAAATCTAAAACACACGCTCGAAGCATGTCCTCGAGAGTCTGAATGGTCCGCTCTGATTGTCCGTCGGTCTGCGGATGAAATGTTGTGCTAAAACTCAAACGAGTGCCCAATACCTTCTGAAGTTTCTGCCAAAGTCGGCTGGTGAACTGAGTGCATCGATCCGACACGATACAAGTCGGGTAACGATGCAATCGCACGACCTCGTCGATGTAAAGCTGGGCATACTGAGCGAAGCTAAAAGTTGTTTTCACTGGCAGGAAGTGAGCCGCTTTCGTCAATCGATCTACGATCACCCAAATGAGTCGTACCCTCGGCTGGTCCTGGGTAGACCCACAACGAAATCCATCGAAATCTGCTCCCATTTCCACTCTGGAATGGGTAACGGCTGTAGTTCTCCTGCGGCCTCTGGTGCTCGGCTTTGACTTGCTGACAAGTCAGGCATCTTGATACGAACTCTGCGATGTCCCTCTTCATTCCGTCCACCAGTAGGTCTCTTCAAATCATGGTACATCTTGGTGGAACCTGGGTGGACACTATACGCCGATCGGTGTACTTCCTCAAGAATATCGCGCCGCAATCCCTCAGCATTTGGTACGCACAGTCTGGATCCAAATCGTAAAATTCCCTGGTTCATCAACCACGAACTCGGAAATTTGCCATGTCCCATCTGTGCTATGATCTCTGAACAACGGTCATCGCTGCTCTGTGCTTCATATATACGGTCAAGCAATTGTGGGCGCGCACGCACATGTGCGAGCTGTCCCCCTGTTGGAGGGAACTCGAACTCAACTCGGCTGTCGCATAAAATCTGCCATCTGCTGACGACTGCCTTTGCACTGCGCACATATAAGATAGATTACCCCCAGGCCTCCTGCTCAGAGCATCCGCTACTACATTTGCCTTGCTCGGGTGGTATAAGATTTCGCAGTCATAGTCCTTCACCAACTCCATCCAGCGACGCTGTCTGAGGTTCAGATCTCGCTGCTGAAATATGTATTTTAAGCTTTTGTGGTCTGTGAATATTTGGCACGACTCGCCATATAGGTAATGTCGCCAAATCTTCAGTGCAAAGACCACTGCAGCCATCTCCAAATCATGAGTAGGGTAGTTCTGTTCATGTTTCTTCAATTGTCGCGAAGCATACGCGATTACCCTGTCATGCTGCATCAATACACATCCTAGCCCTACTCGCGAAGCATCACAGTAGACCACAAATCCGCCTGATCCTGAAGGCAATGATAATACTGGCGCCGTAGTCAAACATGTCCGCAGCTGCTGAAAACTGCGCTCGCATTCCTCCGTCCAAACGAAAGGAACTCCCTTCCGGGTCAAACCTGTCAAAGGTGCAGCAATACGGGAGAAATCCTGTACAAATCTCCTGTAGTAGCCTGCAAGGCCTAGGAAACTACGGATCTCAGTAACCGATGTTGGTCTGGGCCACTGCTGGACGGCCTCGATCTTCTTCGGGTCCACACATATGCCGTCTCTCGTAATCACATGACCCAAGAATCCGACACTGTCCAACCAGAATGCACACTTGGAAAATTTTGCGAAGAGCTGGTGTTCCCTCAAGGTCTGCAAAGTAATCCGCAAATGCTGCTCGTGCTCTTTTCGGCTCCGGGAATACACCAAAATATCGTCGATGAACACGATGATGAACAAGTCAAGATACGGCCTGAATGCACGGTTCATCAAATCCATGAATGCAGCTGGGGCGTTGGTGAGTCCGAACGACATCACCAAAAATTCATAGTGGCCATAGCGTGTACGGAAGGCTGTCTTCGGTACATCCTCCTGTCTGACTCGCAGCTGATGATATCCTGATCGTAAGTCGATCCTTGAAAAATAACCCGCACCCTGAAGCTGGTCGAATAAATCATCTATGCGTGGCAACGGATATCTGTTCCGAACGGTCACCTTGTTCAGCTGGCGGTAGTCGATACATAGGCGCAAACTTCCGTCCTTCTTCTTGACAAACAGGACCGGAGCACCCCATGGTGAAACGCTAGGTCGAATAAGTCCCTTATCTAATAATTCTTGCAGCTGAACCTTCAATTCACTAAGTTCCGCCGGGGCCATTCGATAAGGCGGTATAGAAATAGGTCCCGAACCAGGAATTAAATCAATACAGAACTCGATATCGCGCTCAGGCGGCAGTCCAGGAAGCTCATCAGGGAAAACATCAGGAAACTCACAAACAACCGGGACCTAGTCCAACGGAACTTCTGTACCTTTAGTATCACTGACATAAGCCAAGAATCCCTGACATCCCTTTCTCAATAGCTGGTTAGCGTGAAGAGAAGAAATCAACATGTGAGGGGTGGCACCACGGTCTCCCTTCACAACAAAAACTGACTCGTCGGGAAAACAAAATCTAACCGTCTTCTCACGGCAGTCTACAGACGCATAGCACGTGGCTAACCAATCCATGCCCAAAAGAATGTCGAAGTCCAACATCTCCAGAAGGATCAAGTCGACAGGCAGCTCTCGTTCGCCAATACGAACGGTACAGGATCGGAAAACGTGCCTAGCAACAAAGGACTCTCCCATAGGAGTGGTCACAACAAGTGGCTGATCAAGCAAACCGGACTCTCTACCCAAACTCGGTACAAAGTGTGTGGAAACATAAGAGTGCGTGGATCCGGGATCAAATAACACGTGTGCATCAACAGAACAAACTGCTAGAGTACCTGTAACGACGGCATTGGATGCCTGCGCATCCTGGGGTGTTAATGCAAAAACTCGGGCCTGACCTCCTCCGATAGCGGGCTGACCTCGGCCTCGGCCTCTGCCTCCTCGTCCTCTCTGGATTGGTGCACCACGTCCACGGCCTTTGGGTACACCTAACTGGCGTGGAGCATTGCCTGTGGCAGGAAGTAAGGCTCTCTGAGGAGGGGGCGGTGATGGAGGTAGAGTCACGTGCGGAACGGTCGTTGCTCCCTGTCGCCTTGCTGGACAGTCTCTAACACGATGATGCAGACTCCCGCATCCAAAGCATCCTGGCGACGACTGCTGTCCCTGTGTATACGATCCATATAGATGACCTCGTCCAAATCCTCTGCCGGTCCTATCTCTCGGAAGGAATCTGGCATGCTGCCTCTGATCTGGTGTGCCAGTACGAATCCTCTTCGGCCCGGTAACAGCCGAAGTTGCTGAAATACGTGCCTCCATCCGCAATGCTGTATTCATAGCTGCCGAATAGGTATCGAAATGCTGGGCGCCAATGGCAAGATATAACTGGGCATCCAGTCCCTGTATAAACCTCTTCACTCTCTTCTCTTCGGTATCCACTAGATACGGAGCATATCGGGACAACTGTGTAAACTGAACGTCATACTCAGACACCGTCATCCCTGGTGTCTTGACCAAGGCCTCGAAACTACGAGCTCTGACGTCGCGAACGCTCTCCGGGAGGAATCGGGCAAGAAAAACTGCTGTGAACTCGGTCCAGGTCATGGGCGATAGACCTGCAGCTCGACCTCTCAGAACGGACTCCCACCATATCTGTGCGAGACCCTCTAGTCGGAAACTCGCAAGCTCTACCCAGCGATCATCGGAACATCTCAGCGAACGGCAAATCCTGGCCAAGCTGTCAAGGAACGTCTGTGGGTCCTCTACTGCATCGGTACCCGTAAAAACTGGAGGTCTCAGCCTCATGAACTCCTGTAGTGAAACCGGAATGGTCACGGTGGTAGTAGTAGGAGCAGGTATCACAGTAGTCTGGGATGCAGTGGGTACGTCCTCCGGCCTCGGTGCATGACTGGCCGCAACGAAGGATCCTACCATCTGACGTAGCTCCTGCATACTCCCCATCATCTGTCGCAACTCCTCCATACCAGTCTCGAGTCTATCCATACGGCCTGGGGAAGGCAGATTGGTTTGTTCCTGCGGTGTAGGCATACTACCCTGCTCAGTCCTAGTCTCGGATGAGCCAGCTCGAATCTCGTTTCGGGCAGCAGCCCTCTGTGCTCTGGTAGTTTTTGGCGGCATAGTAGCTGGTACAGGAACAAGAATAAGATCGTAGGATACACGGAATTGAAGAAGGAATTTCAAACAAGTATATCCTAAAGTCACCTAGGCGGAGTATCGCAACGCAAGTATGCCGCGGACATACGTACGCCACGCTACCCTGCTTAAGTCACTTACTCCATCTACTAAGGGTCATCCTACACTCAGAAAGGTGAAACCAATCGCTCTGATACCAACTTTGTCACGACCCGAAAAGTTACGGAACGCGACCGGCACTTAAGTTACGTAACGTCTCAAGGCGTCCGTAAAATAAGTAAGCCGAAGCCCAGAATACTAAACCCAATTAAGAATTTTAGAGTGAAGGAAAACCAATTAATTTAAGCTTTTACCTCATTACCTAATCAAATTGCCCTTATTCCAGAATTCCAGCAGAATATATAAAAGAAACCAGTGCATGAGGAATAACATGTCAACTCAAGTGAGCTCGACCCAGATACATCATAAATAAATCCTCAAGTCTCACAATCTCACATCTAGGTCAATATACAGTCATCCGAATAAAACAGGTACAACTGAACTGATAGTAGCAACAGTAGATACAATAGATAGCAGTAGATATGGTAGCGACAGTAGATGGAGTACTCTAGATACAATGAGCATAATAAGGTGGTACAAACTGATAATAACCCACCTATGAGCAAAAGCCTCTGGTCCAGGCAAGAAGTACAAATGAAGCAAAGGTATCCGCCGCTACAGTGCTGACGGAATGGACCTGCAGAGAAGCTGTGGCACAACGGGGGTGAGTTGCCAGCTCGTGAGTAATAGATAACATTTACTAAGGCTATCGTATGCATGCACACAAGTATCCTGACATCCCTAAAACAGGTATAGCTATATGTACCAGCAGGTGTGTATGCATCAACAGTATACTAGCAAGTATATATGTCACATGGAGGTGATAACAGGTATGTATGCCACATGAAAATACAATCAAGTGTGTATGAGAATTATTCTTACTTTGTTTTGAAACTCCCTTTTTAAACATCAATAATAATATCCAGGAAAACAGTAAAAATCCGTGTCCAGCAACGACACCTCAAAACTGACCAAATATCATATATCCATGTCCAGTATCTCTGGCCTCAGCTATCCGGCTGATCCATATCAAAATCCATATCTCAATCCAGCAGCCACGGTCGGTATCCTCTGGATATCCGCCGTGCCAAATGAAATCACCGGTAGGTAATCCGTCCCCTGCCAGGCTCAACGCCATCATCTGCGATCTTCTTGCCCCGAGGTACCATACCGGGCCCACCATGTACCCGAGACGGTTCATCCACCTCCTCGAAACGGGTCTCAAAACCACAGCAAACTCATGGTGGACGACACTTTACATCACTAGAAAACCGCAGCTTTTATATTTAACAAATATCAGTTGAAAATCTTGCGGCTTTTCCCGAAATCCAGAAATATCATAAATCTCACAAAATTATCATAAATGCATATGCCGATGGTTATGAATGCTTATGGTATCAATTTAAATACTTATTTCAATGTCACATTTCTGGGCAGTTAACATATTTCAGATTAAAAGTTATTTAGTGTCGTGACATGGCAATTACCAGGATGTGTGTGTTCACATGAATAGTGCTCGTGCAACATATAAAACCTGGTAATGGTGCATGTGTCCTATAATGAATCTGCGTATATGGAACATCATATAAATACTAATTACAGCAATTAACATGCAAGTTTTATCATTTTTACTCCAATGTTACCAGTAATACCAAGTCTACTAAATCTATCGGGCGACTCGCGCCATCCAAACGATTGTCCCCCGTAGATGTTAAATCTACTCACCAGTGGTCCTGTGCTAAGTGTGTCCGACCACCTGTTTTCCCTTTTCAGCTGCGCTTGAAGTTCCTGCCGGCGAACCTAGAATTCACATGAGTCACCATATAAGGAAAAGTCATGCAAAACGCAATATATCGACAAAAGGGATACGCGTGCGTGAAACCAAACGTGTGTGCACACGACGCGATGCGACGCGACGCGACGCGTACAAACCTACCTGAATCAGAACTGACACGCTGTGTCGTGCAGCGCGCCACAGAACCACGCGTATCACGCGCGTATCGCACAAGTCTTAAAACATCGAAAACACGTAACTAGTTCCAGATTTTGCCTCAGGGCCAAACTTGAAAAGTTAGAGATACCAACAGACTAACCTACCCAGCATGACCCTACACCCAAAAATACAACACCCTACCCCCTACTCTGGCCGCAATTTGCGGCCAGAATGAGGAAAAAAGCGGCCAAGTTGGGGAGGTGGGTCCTCGTGCTTTGGTTGTGTGTTCCTACTCTTCTCACCATGCTGAAGTCTTCTCTAGAATTTTTCTGAAGTGATCGGGTCAACAGCAGATTTCAGAAAGGCTAAAAATCACTAAATCTGCTAAAATACGCCAAGTCGGGTAAATCGGGTTTCTACGAGAAATCTGGGGGATTTCTCTAGTTGGCTGGCCTCACTAGGACCTAAGAAGTTTATTATAACTAACGTAACTCTCACTTTTCTCAAAATCTCCATAAAACTCCCAATATCACTTTTAAGCATGAAATGGACACCGATGAAGCTAGTTTATCGAAATTTTAGCAAATTAGGCTAACCATCCAATTTTAATGATACTACTGGGCTTCAACAGGTTAGTTAACACTAAAGATGGCTCATTAAACTACAAACACCCTAAAATCGCTAAATCTAGCATCACTACACAATTCTAGCACGAAAATTCTATTTGTCGCGACAACTAGCTAAACAAGCATCTAATCTACGTAATATATGAAAAGTTTAGGAGATATACCCTCTAGGAACCTTGCAACAAGGGAGAAGGAGGAAAAGAAGAGGGTAGGTGCATCAAACGAGGCTGGAACGGAGCTGGTGCTGATGCAGAAATGGGTTGCTGTTGCTGTTGCTGTTGCATGCTGTTGCTGTTGTTGTTGTATGGAGTTGCTGTTGTTGTTGTTGGTATTGTATGATCTAAGGTGTGGTGTATGGTATGAGGTGGTATGGTGTGTGTTATGGTATAGGGGCTGATTTGCAACTGCTGTTGCTGATGCAAGAAAATGGGTTGCTGGTGCTGCTAGCTGATGGTTTTATTGCTGTTTTTGTTGCTGTTTGAAGTAGTAGCAGCAGCAGGGATGGTAGTATGATTGTGGGAAGGGTTGCGTGATTATGGGGGAGGGTTTATGTAAAGAGTTTGGAGCTGATGTAACAGCTGTTGCTGTTGAAAATGGCTGATGGAGTTTGAAAACTTGGGGCTGATGTGACTTGGTGCTTTTGTAGAGTGGTAGGGGGGCTGATGCAATGATGGGATAGCCTCAGCTGAATTTCCATGGTGTTAGGTGGCTATGGCAGCAGCCATAGCTGACCTCAAGCTCAATTTGCACACAAATTTGAGGCTGATTGGATGCTGAAGTTTGAAAATGGTGGCTGATTGGATGCTTTGGCTGATGTGAAATGTGACAGGTGATGAATAAGGTGTTGTGGTGCTGATGTGATAGTTTAGTAGACGTCGTAGAGTATTCTCAGCTGAATTTAAGCAGCTAATCGTGCTGTGGTAATGATGGGAGCTGCTGGTGCTGATTCTGGCTGGCTGAAATCAGCTGTAAATTGCTGGTGTGTGGTCGATATAACATTCCACAAAAATAACCACAAAACCAGATAGTTTATAAGAAACCCGTTTTTGGTAAACTTTTAGCCAAAATCCCACGTTAACACTTAATCACTTACTAATCCTGACCTCAGGTGTTACAGATTCTTCAAAGGACAAGAACACGATATCTTTAGATTACATCACGTCTATCAACCCGATCGATTCCTACGAGCCTCTCTGATATTCTTGATTGTTGATTGGAAATATTATCAAAACACCGATTCTTGATTGTTTATAGTTTCTTGATTCTTGATTAAAGAATAGTGACACTCGAATACAAATCATTCTTGAATCATGTTTTCGTTTATCGTTGCTTAACTTTTCATTTCAAACGTATTAATATAAACGAATCGTGCAATCCCTGTGGACGATCCGCACTCACTACAAACTACATCCGACACCGTAGTTTGATTGCGGTCAATATAATTTTTTGATTGTCGATACTTTTTACATATACACATCAGAAAATAGTTCAATCAAAATGGCGCCGTTGCCGGGGATTACGCGCTAATTCGTTTACATTTTATAGTTTGAAGTGAAAGAATTATTACATTTTACTTCTTGAAATCAAAATTCGTACAAACTCTTATACGTGTGTTGTGAATTGATTGCAAGGTGATCTGGAGCATTCTGTGCTGTGATAAAATTGTTTGGAGTGTACTAGAGAACAGAGGGAAGCAACAGCAAGCAGCTGTTGAATTCTTGTGCAGTGAACCCACAAGCTAGGCGCGGAAGCGCGGCATTGAGGTGGTTCTTGCGGCTGAACCGCGGTCCCACAGAGGGATCTCTGTACCAAATTTCTGCAGGTACTTTCTTGCTCTCTCCCCTCTCCCTTTTTAGCTCCAACTAATCCTTTCTGCAGGATTCTTTGCAAACAATAGCTGCGCCGCAAAAGCAAATTAAAATTGTGCGTGATTTTGTTTTCTTGGTTGTTTTGCATTATAAATACGGAATTTAAGGGGCACGGCCAAATACAAATTAGGTGGGGATTTCATTACCCTTCCTAGGCCCCGAAAACCACCAAACCTGCATCCGCATTGACCCACATTAACTAAAAGAAATCTAAAGATGACTCTAAGGACTGTCGCGCTCATTTAGGACAAGAGAGGGCCGTGGGTAATTCATTGCTTATCCGCGTTTTCTTGTGGTGCCTAAGGCGAGTGTGTCTAAGGCTAGTGGTTTTTAATTAGGCCCACTACTTACGTAGTGGAGTACCTTCCCACTTACCTAGCACTTATCCGGCCACAGGGGGACAAAGAGGCAGTGGAGGATTGATCCTGCGACTTGTCTTTTGGCAGTTAGGAGCGGTCTAGAGCCGGACCTAGGTGACCATTAGATTCTAGGGTTGTGTTGCTGCATTTGGTTTGTCGCATCATTTTTTCAAAATCCGTCCCTTTTTCAAAAGCAAACACCGCATTCATTTTACCCCTAATTATAAATTCACGCTGCCACTTGTACTAACCCTTTTTAGTACAAGATAGGCTGGACACGGGATTCTAGTGCCCGTTTAGTCCGCGTACCTTTTATCGACTCCGAAGTCGATAATTCTCCATTTACCTTTTCTTTACCTACTACCACACCCACACCGATGGACCCGAATCCATCAAACTTCTTTAACCCTAATCTGCCGCCGTCCGTTGGTGCGCAGAATCCTCCCCACATTTCTCTCCAGGAAAGATGCTATCCACATAGAGGTCCTCTTTCGACCTGCTTATCTACACCACCAGCCAATGGGGATAACTTTGAGATTAAGCCCCAGTATATCAATCTTTTACCCAAATACTACGGACTCGAGACCGAGGACGCTTACGTTTTCATTACCAAATTTGAAAACGTATGCGCAATGATGGGTACGTCACAACTTTCAGTGGATGCAATGCGTCTACGACTTCTTCCATTTACATTGTGCGATGTAGCCGAGAAGTGGCTATATAACACTACCGCACACTCTATTACGAATTGGGAAGAATTCGTCGCTGCATTCCTTAAGAAATTTTACCCAATCCAAAAGACGGCTCGAATCCGTAGCGAACTGAACCAATTTGCCCAGCTCCCTACCGAACCATTTTCTAAATACTTTGAACGTTTCAAGGATCTATTGGTTCAATGTCCTCATCACGGCATCCCGAGATGGGAGCTTTGCCGAATCATATATGAGGGCAGTAACTCTAACACTAAATAGAGCCTTGAAAACATGTGTCAAGGTACATTTATGACTAAGGATGATGGGGAAGCTTGGCGATACTTAGAAGAGTTCGCTGAAAAATCACTACTGTGGGAGAGTGGAACCCAACCATTGAATAGGGGTGGCGTACACCAAATAGATGTGTCCATAGATGTTCGAGCAAAAATGGCAGCAATGCAAAAGAAGCTCGACGCTATGGAACACAAATTTTCTGCAGCCTCCCTAAACCCGGTATCACTCCCCAAAACTGTTTGTGGGTGCTGTTCTGATCCGTCTCACTTGACGGAGGAATGTCCGTTTCAAGGTCGTGAGCATACCAATGCCGCATTTCAAAGACCTCGAAACGATCCTTTTTCTTCCACATATAATCAGGGTTGGAGGAATCACCCTAATTTTGCTTGGAACCAATCACAATCACAAAACACGGTTCCAAACACGAATAATTTTCAAAGGGCTCTTCCTCCACCACAACAGCAGCCACAACTTCAACTCACTCAGCACCCCTTTCAAGCACATAATTTTCAAAATCAGGTCAACACACCTGCACTATCTAGTCCTTTACAGTTGACCGGAACTGATGAATCCTCTTCTTTTGCACAATACATGAATTTGATCTTAACAAATATCATGCAAGTTTCGGCTGAAATGAAATCTTCCGTCGATGACATGAAGAAAAACTCTGCGTCCCAAAACGAGAGTATTAAATCAATGGAAGAAGAAATTGCACGATTAAAAGCCGAAATAAGTGCAAGGGAGAAAGGGAAACTTCCAGCTCAATCCTTACCAAATCCTGGTTATTCACATCATGTGAATGCAATCACCACGTTGAGATCTGGAAGAGTGCTTGACAATCATGTTGGGGAAGAAGTTGATGATACTGAAAATCATATCAACACCCCGGCTGAGACCTTTCCATCCACACACACATCTAATTCTGACCCCAGTTCTTCTACCCTACCATCTTCTTCCGAGCCTATTCTCCATTTCCCAAAAGGCTCGCCATTACAGCCCACCTCTTTTACCCCTCCACGGACGATTCCCACTTCTATTCTGGGATCGGTTCCACACACACTTCCTTCTCCTATGATGGACCCAGCGCTTATTGCTAAAGCACATTACCCTAATCGGTTAAGGGCTAACACACCAAGTCCACATATGGAGAAGATCACTGAGATGTTTAAACAGGTTAACATCAATATCCCTCTTCTAGATGCTATCCAACAAGTACCTGCATATGCGAAAGTTCTTAAAGATTTTTGCACTAGAAAGAGGAAGAAACAAATGCCCAAGAAGATATTCATGGCAAAAACAGTAGACACAGCTTTCCCCCAGCAATTACCGAGGAAACGTAAGGATCCTGGATATCCTATGATTTCCATCTCTATTGGGGAGAAACACATTAACCGTGCTCTACTAGATCTTGGGGCAAGTGTTAACCTGCTTCCTTTCTCAGTTTATGAGCAGTTAGGGATCGGAGAATTGAAACCATCTCCATGCACTTTACAGATGGCTGACCGATCAATCACCAAACCTAGGGGTGAACTGGAGGATGTGTTAATAAAAATCGGAGAATTTATATTCCCGGTAGATTTTATTGTAATTGATACACAGCCTGTAGCGAACTCTCGGAATCAAATTCCGGTGATTTTAGGTCGCCCCTTTTTGGCCACTTCCAATGCTATTATCAATTGTCGTAACGGTTCTATGACCTTATCCTTCGGGAACAGGACAATTGAGATGAACATTTACAAGTTAGGAAGTGTACCCTCTGAACCTACTGCTCAGGTCTGTTCTGTCGACTTAATGGATGTCGACAGCAGCGAATTTAATGATCCTCCTGATACCGATCTTGACTCTTTTCATACGTTATTGTTTGACCCAACTTTGTATCATACACATACGGACTCTTCCACCGAGATGTCCGGGTCAACAATTAACACGGATTATAAACTGTTCTTAGAGTCTGAAGATCACCCCGCACCTTGTGATGACATTATTCTTCGGGGTATAGATGAAACTTTTGAGGAGATCTTCGCTGATGAACTCGCATTTCTAAAAAGCACGGGTGTTGAGACGAATCATGTCCCAATCAATGGAATTGAACCTCCACCCCTTCTTCTGAAATGTAAAAAGAATGCGAGTTATCCATCACATTCACTGCATCGTCTCTCCAAAATGAGACGCACACACATTCTATTCCACCACTTAACCTTTCCCCACTTCTTCTTCCACCAACACGAGCACTGCATTGATAAAATGTTTGAATGGTTGGTGTTAACGTTTGGTCTTTGCAAAGCTTGGCATCGACCACTGATTCTTGACCCCCACTTGTGATTTTAAAAGATTAACATTGCATAACTCAAGTTTGGGGGGACATTTTTTCTGGCTCTTGAAAAGAATTTTTACAAAATGATGAGCCAAAAATAAGTTTAGGGGAGGTTCTTCACTTAAATATTTTGCCCCCACTAATAAATTCCTCCCAAGCTTACAGGTTTTTCGAGATTTAGTAGAAGGCAACAGTGAGGACACTGTTGAAAACAAGTTTGGGGGAGGTTTGTGCTTATTTTCGCATCATTTGCATATCATCTGCATAAGCACAAAACATTTTTTTGGAAAAAAAAAAACCTATAAAAATTTAAAAATTTTCAAAACTATAAAAATATTTTTTGTACATAAATAAGATAATAAAAATTTAGATAGTGAAAAATTACATCCATGAGATTAGAAAAATCTAAGAAAACTAAGAAAATTAGAAGTTTTCTTATACGAACTAGTAATAAGTAGTTATGAGCCGTTGTCCCAAGGGTTAGTAAGATGAAGGACGTCACTAATCTGAGGATAAAAATAAGTCTGAAAAATAGTTTCTATTCTGGAAGCCAAACATTTTGAACGTTGCTACCCTGCTATTCGCACTTACACACGTCTTGAAGCCTGGGATAGTAGAGGATATCTTGAAATGCTCTTGTCTTAAAGCCAAAAGTATGAAGAAAAAAAATATTTTGAAAGTGGTGAGAAAAATAGACACTAGTTTTGTTATCACCGAGGGCAATAAAAAATATATAGCAAAGGGTGCTTCTTCACCTAGTGCCCTAAGGTCAACTGGTCTGGGAGTCACTGCTATGCCTGAGGTGGTGCAAGACTAGGAAAATACACCAAGTTAGCAAGCACATCAGTAATCGGTCGGTTAGTACCTCAAGAAGTATTAACGGTCGCATGAAAGTGTGTGAGCAATCTCGTTTGTCAAAAGTACTGAGGCTGATGGGTAAGAGTATGATAGCTTGAATTGAATTCTCCGGGTGTGGGATGTCTTTACACACACGCAGGGTGATATGATCGATGTTTGGAAGAAAGATAGGAATGAAGAATAAGACGATGTTTTATTGAAGGAGGACGTGATTTCTGACATCTTTTCATGACCATTAAGATAGGGCTCATGACAACCGAAAAGCTAGCTTAGTTGGAAACCCTAATTTTCAAAGTCTTTCTTTTACAATTCTTTTCTTTAAATGTAATATTCATGATCTTGCTTTTATTATTGGATTTTGTGGGTGCAATCCGCTGAAAACCCTCAGGAGACAACACTCCTCCTACTAGGGACACCTAGAGGTTTAAAGGCTTGTTGCACGTGCTCGGTGCAATCGTGTTGCCTACGAAAGTGTGCTAGTTAGTTTTTCTCTTTCTTTATTTTCTCCTTCTCTTTTTAATAAAACATTCGCTCGAGACGATCGAAATTAAGTTTGGGGGTATTTGATCAGTCGAAAATATTGCATATTTTAACCGGCAATTTCCCTATCATCTGCATACATATAGAAGTGTTCGGCATCAGTATTCTACATATTAGCAAATCTATCACAGATTATCAGATTACATGTACTAGACCTTAAAACCAGCATTTCTAGGGAAATTGACTGCATTGCATGGCATCGCAATATTTCTATATCTTGCAACCCGTGTTTCGAAGTCTGTGCAGGAAAAGAGAAGCTTGCTCGATTATTACACCGCTCAAAAGATATGTCAACTCATTAAAATCAGATCTGGTATCATTACAAAGGAGAAACTGCAATTCAAAACATCAGAGAAAAGCCCACACTACAGTACAAGCCCACACCAGAAGACTCGAAGTCCAAGCTCACCAACAAAGCGCGGAAGCGCGGCAATTGGGTGTACTTGCGGCGGATCCGCGGTGGGGCCAGAGACCCAGTTCCTCAATTTTAGACCAAAACTCCTGTTTCGTCTGCTACACTTCAAAAATGCATGACATTTTCCAGAAGACTCCAGATACTTCTACCAGATCAGCAAACACCTAAACTAGCCTAATCATTCTAGAACTTTCCCTAAACCCTAAGCTAGTTCCTAACAAACTCTTTCAACAAACTTTGGGAGGGAAACCTCTAATTCAAACCTAAACCTAGGGTTTGAGAGTTCTATAAATAAGACCCTAGGCTCACTCATTATGAAGCTTGGAAATTATTCAACCTTGGGAAAGCTTAGAAAAATCTATCTCTTTCTTCATCCCCTCTTCCTCAAGTTTAGTGAGAGAGCTTGTAGGAAACCCTAACCCTAATCCAAGACAACATCAAGAATCCCGAGTACCCATTAAGCAAGAAGCCCGACAACCTTTACGAGCGAAGCCGATCTTCAACGGAGCAAGCGATCCGAAGCCGATCCACGACTCACGAAGCCGAGCGACGCCCTATCAACAATCTAGATTCTTCTTCTTGTAGTTCTTGAAGCAAATGTAATCAAAATTGTTGAGATAAATAAAGGTGATATTTCTTCTATCTTGTTTTCTTTAAATTCCGCATCATGTTATCTTTACAAATCTTTAATATTGTCTGTGTGGTGATGTGTGAATAAAACTCCGCTCGTCGAGGAGTCGAGACGGTTAATAGAATGATGATGTAACATAGCTTTAATCGATTCTTGAGTCCTACGAGTTTTGTAAACCCTAGCAAATTCAAGAAACGACGACCCATTTTGTTTCGATGCTTTCTTGATTGACATCGTTCGAAATTGGGGAGTTTGGATCGTTTCTTGAATTTGGTAGAGGCTAGAAAAGGAATGATATCGATGAAAGAACAAGGGTTATGAGATGAAACACTAGTTTCACGAGGAAGCCCCAACTCCCATCGATCATCATCAATCTAGTATTGATTCTTCGAAGGACAAGAACACGATATCTTTAGATTACATCACGTCTATCAACCCGATCGATTCCTACGAGCCTCTCTGATATTCTTGATTGTTGATTGGAAATATTATCGAAACACCGATTCTTGATTGTTTATAGTTTCTTGATTCTTGATTAAAGAATAGTGACACTCGAATACAAATCATTCTTGAATCATGTTTTCGTTTATCGTTGCTTAACTTTTCATTTCAAACATATTAATATAAACGAATCGTGCAATCCCTGTGGACGATCCGCACTCACTACAAACTACATCCGACACCGTAGTTTGATTGCGGTCAATATAATTTTTTGATTGTCGATACTTTTTACATATACACATCAGAAAATAGTTCAATCAGTTTGCCAAGGCCGTGTCAATAGGAATGAAACTACCACCCTCGGAATAAAACACGCTCGATGGGGCGGAGATGCATCTTAATTACTGCTCATATCATCGGAAGATTTCACACCCTACAGAGGAGTGTGACGCTTTTAAGATGTGGTGGCAAGGATATGTTGCTCACCGGCAACACTTTAAGCGCATGAAATGCAAGACTCGTCGGGAACGAAGAAGTACTGCCGACGGGCACAACAAAACTGCTGGCAACTGTTACATGGTTAACGCCGGAGGGTTACAAGTTCTCACCTTTGGGAGCGACTCTAATGAAGAAATGGCTCTGGGCCCTCTCTTTAAAGAATCCGTTTTAGGGAAAGAGGAAGAACCAGAGGCCTGCGAAAACATTCAGCTGCGCAATCGCACGCTCCCGGAAAAGAATCTCGGGCCCGCAAATAGAAAAGATAAGGGAAAGGAAAAGGTCACTGAGGATATCGCCTTAGATGACCAAGTCATGAAAGAGCTGACTACCAAGGACCCTCCCAGGAAGGGTAAGGTGGACTACAACATCCTAGCGCACCTAAGGAAGTTACCTTCTCAGCTCAGCATTCTCGATGCCCTCCTATTATCAAAAGAAGCGCGAGATTCACTAATCAAGGCGTTGCGAGAACCCGAGCAATTCCAAGCCTTCCTTGCTGCGGAAAGGATGAAGGATGAACTGGAAGAAGTGCACACGGCCGACATCACTTTCGGTGACGAAGACCTTCTCCTCGGGACGTGCGACCACAACCATCCCCTATATGTCTCTGGATACTGCCATGATATCAAGATAGGCAAGATCCTGGTAGATAATGGATCCTCCGTCAATCTCCTTAACATTCAGGTGTTAAAGGAAATCTGCATGAGCATGTAGCACCTCGCTCGTGACAAAATTACCATCTCTGGTTTCGACTCCCAATCGTCACGGACTCTCGGATCCGTAATATTGACATTACGCTTCGGACTGCTCGTCACGGACATCAAGTTTCACGTCATTGACGCCAAGACCTGCTACAACGCCTTGCTCGGTCGTCCTTGGTTACACGAGTACAACATCATCCCTTCTACACAGCATCAGTGTATGAAGTACTTCAAGGATGGTTTCGAATATACCGTAACAGGTGAGCTGAACCCATTTTTCGTGAACGAAATCCGCAAGTATGAAGATGCGAAGTACTTTTTGCCAGACTTCGAGGATACAGAAAAGTGTCGCAAGCCAGAGAACAAAGCCGTCGCCACCATCCCTGTTTTCGGGAGCGATACCGAAGAAGAAGAAGAGATAGTTTACGCTGGGCCGTCTCGACGCAATAACCCGGGAACGTCCGCCCCCATGTTGATCTTCGGAAGTGACTCGGAAGATGAAGTTAATGCCGTGTTCTCCAGTCGGCCGTCAATACAAGCATCCCCTAGCGATGATCGGAGTTTGCAAATCACCATGGTGCCGCGGAAACACTACAAAGATCTCGATGCACTTCAAGCTCACAATGTGCGGGACCTGCAGATGTTTTACATCCCTCCCAGGCGAAAGGGTGAAAAGGTGATCCTATTCTACCAATCCATAGAAACGAGAGGGGAGAAAGAGATATGGCATGGCCCGGATGCTACACTCGACAGGCTCCAACCCATCCGTTTGCCCAGATATTATGCAAATGGACTAAAGAGGCTATTGAAGCGCCAAGGAGTACCCTTAAAACAGACTGTTCGACAAGCTCGGTTCTACAACAGGATTTGGAATGTCCCTGGGACTCAGCGCAAATTGCCCAACGGGATAATGGAAATGCTTGGGCTTGGATATGCGAGATCCTGAAAACGGGAGCGAGTCCACGGCAGCTACGCCATATATAACTTCGATGAGGAGGAGGTCACCTCGTCGGAGAATGCTAACCCCTCGTCAAAATTGGATCCCGCGAGTGAAGTGCCGAGTCCGTCATTTGAAGAACAAGTGGACAAACTTATCAGGAAAGCAGGTCAAAAGGCTCGGGAAAACCACAACCGTGAGATGGCCATCTACGAGAAGGCCAGGACGCAACGTCTGTTTCAACAGGCTGCAAAAGACAAAGACGCTCCTCCCTGTCAACCCGTTGTACAAAAGGCCCGACGCAGAGGCAGAAATAAATCAAGAAGCGGAAAGAAGAGCCGACAACAACGACGCAGGATTAGAGAGTTACGTGATTGGGTATTGCGCGGCCCGGATTTGTCCCTCATGAAGAAGATGAGTCGAGCGTATTCCTTCCCCCGAGACAAGACGAAGAAGTTACTCGAGCTCGCTATAAAACATCAAATGATCGCACTTCCAGAGTCTAAGCACCCTGAGCAAGCTAACAAGGTTTCTTATCTGGGCTATTGCTCTTATCACCGAGCCATAGGACACCCTATCGAAGACTGCTTCACCTTCAAGAACTGGGTCGAAGACCAGTACCAGCAAGGCAGATTTACTTTATCCAACAGCTGGAGGGTAACGCCGCCACAAAAGCACGAACCCAAAGCCGCAAGGGCAGAACCGGATCCACATCAATCTTGGAAGCGGATTCGCACCTGTTACATGATTACGATATTAAAAGAAGAGCCCGAGGACATAGATGAGCTCCCTTGGTGCTTCGAAAACAATGACAATGAGGTAATCTCAGAATTTCCACCGGCTCCGAACGAACTGGAAGATGGCATACATACTACTGCAGATAACCTCAAGAAGATTGAGTTGGGATCGGCAGATGATCCGCGACCGACATTCGTCAATGAGCTGCTATCTGAAGAAAGGGTGGCTGCGTTAAAGGACGTGCTTCTACAGCATAAAGATTGCTTCGCGTGGAACTATTCCGAGATGCCGGGATTAGATCCGGAGATTGCTGTGCATAAATTAGCAAAATCCCCGGATATCAAGCCAGTCAAACAGGCGCCGAGAAGGATGCGGCTCGAGCTTGAGATGAGCATCAACGCCGAAGTCAAGAAGCTGATCGATTCTGGATTTATCCAAGAAGTCCAATATCCTGACTGGATCGACAACATCGTCCCGGTAATGAAGAAAAATGGGACGGTGCGCATATGCGTGGATTTCAGGGATCTCAATAAAGCCTGCCCGAAAGACGATTTCCCAGTACCGGTAACCGAGCTAATGATAGATAACACGTCCACTCACGAGGTTTTCTCCTTTATGGACGGTTCATCAGGGTACAATCAGATAAAGATGCATCCCGAAGACCAGAAGCACACCGCTTTCCGGACCCCTTTGGGTATATTCTGCTACAAGGTTATGACCTTTGGTCTAAAGAACGTCTGTGCTACCTATCAAAGGGACATGACAAAGATCTTCGATGATCTCATACATGAAATCGTTGAGTGCTATATTGATGACCTCGTAGTGAAGAGCATGTCATACGAAGAGCATTTAGAGCATCTGAAGACTGTATTTCAACGCCTTCGGCAATATAATTTGAAGATGAATCCCCTCAAATGCGCGTTCGGAGTCTCCTCGGGTAAATTCCTGGGATTCATCATCCGACACCGAGGTATCGAAATAGATCCATCTAAGATCAAGGCGATCATGGAAATGCCTCTGCCAAGAACCCTCAAACAGTTGCGGTCTCTCCAAGGGAAGCTCGCATACATCCGGCGGTTTATCGCCAATCTTTCAGGCAAGTGTCGTCCTTACAACCACCTGATGAAGAAGGGAACTCCATTCGTTTGGGATCATAAATGCCAAGGCGCATTGGACGAGATCAAGCAGTACCTGCAGAACCCTCCAGTATTGGCTGCGCCGGTTAAGGGAAAGCCTCTCATTCTTTATACAACTGCCCTAAAAGGTTCTTTAGGCGCATTATGGGCCCAAGAAAACGACCAAGGGAAGGAGAGAGCGCTCTACTATTTAAGCCGAGTTCTTCTGGGGGTAGAAAGCAATTACTCCCCGATCGAAAAACATTGCCTGGCGTTAATCTTTGCGATAACAAAACTCAGGCACTATGCATTGGCACATGAAGTCCGTCTCATATCAAAGGTGGATCCTCTAAAATATCTAATGTCAAAGGCCATATTGACAGGGAGGCTCGCTAAATGGGCCCTGCTCCTGATGGAGTTTTCAATAACATATGGGCCTCTTAAGGCAGTGAAAGGCCAAGCCATTGCCGACTTCCTTGCTGAGCATCCAGTACCTGTCGGTTCTCCTCTGAACTGCGATTTGCCGGACGAACATGCATTTGATGCGATCGGCGACGGTGATACCCGATGGGAACTCTATTTTGATGGAGCATCTTCCATGAAGAAGCGCAAACAATGTACCCCCATAATCAAATCGGGAGTAGGCCTCGTCTTCGTGACCCCACAAGGAAGGATAATACGCTTTGCTTTCTCCTTAACGGAATCGAGGACGAACAATGAAGCCGAATATGAAGCTTTGATAGCGGGCCTCGAGATCGCCATTGACATGGGAATTGAAGACCTCCTTATATACGGGGATTCTCAACTGGTCGTTAGTCAAGTAAATGGTGACTACCAAACGTGCAAATCGGAGTTGGTGAAGTACGGCGAAAAGGTGCAACAACTATTGACCCAAATTCCCTCCTATACTTTGGAAAGCATACCACGCGCGGAAAACAGCAAAGCGGACGCGTTAGCTAAGCTCGCTAAAGAATTGGCTAACGAGAACCTCGATGACGTCAAAATCATGGTACAAAGCCGTCGAGTGCTCGCCCCAGCAGAAATATCTCCCGAATCATACGAAGAAAAGGGAGCGACTGAGCAGACGACCCTACAAATAAAAGACCGTGAGAAGGCTGAGGACTAGAGGGAAGTCTTCATAGACTACTTTAAGTCCCACCGAATGCCCGAAGAAGCGTCCTCAAGACATCAGCTCATGAAACGAGCTCTATCTTTCGCTTTCGTCAATGATACTCGGTATAAGAGGTCGTTTGATTCTCTGTGGCTGAGATGTTTAGGACCTGACGAAGCAGAAAGAGTCGTTCAAGAAGTTCATGACGGAATCTGTGGTTCTCATCAAGCAGGCCCGAAGATGAAGTTAAAAATTAAACGGATGGGTTACTACTGGCCCACGATGATCCAGGACTGCCTCGAATATGCGAAGCAATGCCACTCATGCCAAATCCACGGGGATTTCATCCACCAGCATCCAAATCCACTACATCCAACGGTAGCTAGCTGGCCATTCGAAATGTGGGGGACTGACATAGTCGGCCCCATCGAACCAGCATCGTCCAGGGGACATCGTTTCATCCTGGCGACGACTGACTACTTCTCCAAATGGGCGGAAGCAGTACCGCTGAGGGAAGTGAGGACGGAAAATATCCTCCACTTTTTCAAAACGCACGTCATTTATCGGTTTGGAACTCCACGGCGGATTATCTCCGATAACGGGCCAGCCTACAGAAGCCATAAAATTAGCCGCTTCGCGCAGTAGCACAATATAGACTGGAGATATTCTTCAGTTTACAATCCGCGAGCTAATGGTCTAGCTGAAGCCTTCAACAAGACCCTGACGAAAATCATGAAAAAGACGGTGTCCCGAAATAAGAGAGACTGGCACGAGAGGCTGCAAGAGGCCCTTTGGGCCAATCGAACTACGTTCAAGACGGCCACGAACACAACGCCGTACGCGTTGGTATTTGGGACGGAAGCAGTACTCCCCCTCGAGATAGAGTTACCCTCTCTACGAGTGGCAGTCCACTACGAGCTGACGGACGAAGAAAATGCTCACCTTCGGCTTGAGGAGCTTGATGCCCTCGATGAAACCCGGCTCATAGCGCAACAAAATCTGGAGGCCAACAAAGCAAAGATGACGCGCTCGTACGAAAGATTGACCAGGCCGAGGACATTCCGCCAAGGCGAACTCGTACTAGTGGTCAAAAGACCTATGATCCCCAATCATGCCAAGCGGGGAAAATTTGAGCCAAACTATGAAGGCCCATATATCATAGACAAGGTCTACCAGGGTGGAGCCTATCTACTCATGGACATGCACGGTGAAAGACCTTTCAGGCCAATAAACGGTCGCTTCCTGAAGAAATACTACGCTTAATGAGCCACAGCCTGGGTCAATGACAGATGACGACGACTGTGTCCGCTCGCTATCTTCCTAAGCTCAGACTTTATAAGCAGTAGCCGGCCTCCCCCTCAACGGACCGAAACGTCCTTAAACTAACGACGGACCGAAACGTCCTTAAACTAACGACGGACCGAAACGTCCTTAAACTAATAACGGACCGAAACGTCCTTAAACTAATACCGCAGCATCCTTAGGCTGATGAGATAAAAAAAGTATAATAAATAAAAACGGTATGTCCATCAGCAAAAAGGGCACAGATGAAAACCCGAAAGGGCTCCGTGAGTAAAAACAGTAGGACTACCGGCGAGTGTTCGTGAAAACCCGAAAGGGCGCGACCTCGTAGAAAAAAATAAGAATAAAATAAAAAGAATAAAAAATGGTATGTCCATAAGCAAGAAGGGCACGGATGAAAACCCGAAAGGGCTCCGTGAGTCAAAACAGCAGGGCTACCGGCGAGTGTTTGTGAAAACCCGAAAGGGCGCAACCTCGTTAAAGGACACTTGCGAGATCCTCATGACCTTGCAAGGAGAAACCACCCGCGTGAGATCCTTACGACTCACAAGGGAGCAACACACTTAGGAGTTCTCACAATTCCTAAGGAGAAAAAACACTTGCGAGATCCCCACGACTCGTAAGGAGAATTCTCTTGTGGGACCCTCACGGCTCATAAGATTTGAAAGTCTTAAGTCACAGAGACCTAAACCTGTGCTTAAGCAAAATCCCCCATACCCTTCGACATTGCCCTACAAGTGGCTCAATACTGACCCTTGTATACAATCCACGGGCGCGAATAAACATTTCCCCAGCAAAGTCTCACCCGTGACTAGGGATATGTCCATATGGTGAGCAACCCTTGTAAGTCCTCTCGACCTATAAGGAGAAAGCCCTCTTGTAGGATCCTTACGACTTGCAGAGGAACATACACTTAGGAATCCTCACGATTCCTAGGGAGAAAATACACCTACAAGATCCTCACGACTTGTAGGGAGAAATACCTTTGAGAGACCCTTACGGCTCATGAAGTCAAAAGCCTTAGTCGACAGGACCCTAACCCTGTTTGCTAAGCCACCTTTGTTCAACATCGACAGAGGCAAATGATGATTCGCTCCTGGCAATATCCCAGTAGTAGCGATGCTGATGCCGAAAGAGGCGTCTAAAACCCACGCTTGCAGCGAAAAGGCTAGCAAGCCACACATACCTACGAAATAGCCGAAATGATGGGGCAACTTGCAATAAAAAGCAGCAAGTAAAAATGTATGCATGAAAAATAGCCGAAATGATGGGGTAACTCGCAATAAAAAGCAGCGAGTAGAAAATAAATAAATAGCCGAAATGATTGGGCATCGCGAAAAATAGCCGAAATGATGGGGCAATCGCGACCTTCGCGATATAAAAGCTGAAATGATAGAGCATCGCGGAAAGAGAAATAAAATAAATAAAAAAAAGAGTTTTAATTTATGCCCTACAGGTGATGTTCCATCACACCCTGTATACAATCCAAGGGCGTAAACAAAAAAATATCATCCTCCTCCCCAGGTTTCATCAGAAGAAGAAGCCAAATCTCGACGGGCCAAAGGAGACCGGGAGATCGTCTCAACACCCGTCTCGTAACAACGGACACAACTCCAAGCTAAGCGGAACAGCGGCAACTCCCAGTTCCATGGCTCGGCGATATACATATCACCAACAGTCAAACCTCCATTCCGTGAAATGCGGATACAATCAGCAAAATTCCTAGTTACGTGGAACGCGGATAACGTCACTCTTTGACCCCATGGAAAACGTCCAGAGCGGATCCTGGTCCTCGCAGAGCACGGCAGTGAACCCGTGTGAAGCATCCAGAGCGGAGCCTAGTCCTCGCCGAGCACGGCAGTGAACCCGTGTGAAGCATCTAGTGCAAAATTCCTGGTTACGTGGAATGCGGATAACGTCACTCTTTGACCCCGTGGAAAACGTCCAGAGCGGATCCTGGTCCCGTGTGAAGCATCCAGAGCGGAGCCTAGTCCTCGCCGAGCACGGCAGTGAACCCGTGTGAAGCATCTAGTGCAAAATTCCTGGTTACGTGGAACGCGGATAACGTCACTCTTTGACCCCGTGGAAAACGTCCAGAGCGGATCCTGGTCCTCGCAGAGCACGGCAGTGAACCCGTGTGAAGCATCCAGAGCGGAGCCTAGTCCGCCGAGCACGGCAGTGAACCCGTGTGAAGCATCTAGTGCAAAATTCCTGGTTATGTGGAACGCGGATAACGTCACTCTTTGACCCCGTGGAAAACGTCCAGAGCGGATCCTGGTCCTCGCAGAGCACGGCAGTGAACCCGTGTGAAGCATCCAGAGCGGAGCCTAGTCCTCGCCGAACACGGCAGTGAACCCGTGTGAAGCATCTAGTGCAAAATTCCTGGTTACGTGGAACGCGGATAACGTCACTCTTTGACCCCGCGGAAAACGCCCAGAGTGGAGCCTGGTCCTCGCCAAGCACGGCAGTGAACCCATGCGAAGAATCCAGAGCAAACATCGGACTGTGGAGTCCTTAAAATCCACGGACTATGATGTCCTTAACCTCGACCGTAATGTCTTAAAACTAACGATCAACCACCCTGATTCTGTATTGATTCTACCTTGGTTTAAGGGTACATCTCTTCACTCCTTTGATACCTAGCGTTGTAATTCCTCAACGTCTTCAAAGAGGTGATGGGTCCCTGCAACCAAACATCGGACTGTGGAGTCCTTAAATCCACGGACTATGAGGTCCTTAACCTTGACCGTGATGTCTTAAAACTAACATTGGACTGTGGAGTCCTTAAATCCATGGACTATGAGGTCCTTAACCTTGACCGAGATGTCTTAAAACTAACTGTGGACTGTGGAGTCCTTAAACCCATGGACTATGACGTCCTTAACCTTGACCGAGATGTCTTAAAACTAACTTTGGACTGTGGAGTCCTTAAATCCACAGACTATGATGTCCTTAACCTTGACCGTGATATCTTAAAACTAACATTGGACTGTGGAGTCCCTAAATCCACGGACTATGAGGTCCTTAACCTTGACCGTGATGTCTTAAAACTAATATCGGACTGTGGAGTCCCTAAATCCACGGACTATGAGGTCCTTAACCTTGATCGTGATGTCTTAAAACTAACATCGGACTGTGGAGTCCTTAAATCCACGGACTATGATGTCCTTAACCTTGACCGCGACGTCTTTAAACTACGATGCCTTGAGCAACCCCCGACCCCGTGAAACACGAATAAGGGTGACCACATCCAGCACTTGCAGGTCCTCACGGCCTGTAAGGAAGAAAAACTCTCTGGTGAGATCCTTACGACTCTCAAGGGAAAACCCGCTTAAGAATCCTCACGATTCTTAAGAAGAACTTACACCTATGGGATCCTTTTGACCCATGGGGAGAAAAACTCTTTATGAGACCCTCGTGGCTCATAAAGCGCAAATGTCTTAGGAAGCAGATCTTAACCCTGAATCCTAAGAAATCGCTTCCCTGCAAGGAGATCAAAATAAATTGTCCGCAAAACACATTCAACAAAAAGGAGACGCACCATTGGGAAGAAAAATGTATCTTTTATTCATAAATCAAAATGGATACAAACTACAATTCATGAAAGAACAAAAGAAGATACTCTCATCTATGAGTATATACAAGAAGGAAGGAAAAAATACAAATGTTTCAAGCCGGCGGGCGATTTAGCAGCTTGGTCAGCTCATCCTGCTTTTATTGGGCCACGACCTCATGATTTAAGATCGCCAGAAGACGGGCCTCCGCCTGAGCCTGCTGGGCTTGATACGAAGCGGGCCGGCCTTCAAGCTCTTTCTCGGTGGCCTTATGAGCCTCGACCCTCTCACGAGTGAACGTAGCAGCTTTATCAAGAGTCACCACCTCCCTGATAGACTCTTGAAGCACCCGCCAGAGTTCATACGCTTTGTTGGCCTTGGCAGTAAGACTCGCCTGAAGCTCGCTCAGTGCTTTAGAAGCCAGCTCCCTCTCCGAGAATTTACGGCTAAGCCTCCTCTCGCACGATGTCATGTTTGCCATGCACCGCGCTATCAGCCCCCGCAAGTCCGCCTTTGCAGCCACGACTTCCGAGGAAAGATGGGAACATTCAAGTGCGTGCAAGCAAGCCTCCACCTGCCGACAGAACTCCACCCAGACTCGCACCACCTCTTCGCTATGGTAGGTGGCAAGAAAAAGAAGAGAACCGTTAGCCTCGGCAGCAAATGCTTCAGTTGTGGTTGCACTGCCAGCACGAAGCTCCTCGATCAAAGACGACAGGGAGACAAGGCTTAATTGGGCCAAGCGTTCTGAAGCCCGCAAAGCATAAGGGCCGGGCGGCATCATGATGCGCGATTCCAACGCCATGGAGACTGGCAGGGCTGTTCAAATTTGAAAGATGTTAATAAAATTCTTAAGCACAGAACAAACAGGATTATGATGAAATGTCGCTTACCGACAGTCATGCAAGTAGGAGCTGAAGGTTCCCCTGGCCCTTCAACGACCTCGACCTCGTCGTCAGCTTCCAAAACTATATAAGAGACATCAACGTCATTTCGTGAAAAAAAAAATGGCGACAATGCTATAATAAAAAAATGGCGAATGAAGCTAACCCTGCCCAGAGGAAAGGACAATGCGCTGAGGGGAGATCGCCTGCGGAGCTGCCATCTCCAATAAACGCTGAAATGACTGTCGAGGCGACAGATCAGCGATAGTGGCCGCCAAACCGCGCAATTCTGGGAAAGATAGAAGAGTTTAGACCATGGAAGGGTTGCTAATTTAAAATGCAGAGGGTTACCTTCAACACTTCTCCCATTCTGAGTCGGGGGGATAGCGGCTTCGACAGCCTCTGCCGGAACCTCGGGCTCCAACAGAGGGAGGGTAGTCCCCACTACCTCCATCTCAGCCTCTGGGCCGCCTTCAGGAAGAGCCGTTGGAGCAGCAACCTCCAAAGGAGCCTCCTCCAAAGGAGCAAGCACTCCCTGATCAAGAACCGCCGCTGGAGGCTCTACCATGAGAGGAGCAGCCTCATCAGCCCCCTCCACATCAAGCGAGGCTTCATCGAGAATTTCGGTGGGCTTTAGCTTTAATGAGCCCGTAGGGAGCTCCCCCAGCGTCGAAGATTCTGCACGATTCAAATAAGAATAAGGATACATATGCACGGGCATAAATAATCTGAAGAACTACAAAAAGAACCACAACGTACCGATGCGCAAAGAAGCCCTCAATATGGCTTCTTCAAGCCGCTGCTCCTTCTCAAGGAGGTGGGCTCGCCGGGGTTCAAGGGTAGACTCATGGCCGCCAGTCCATAAAGAAAGTGTGTCCGCTGCGTCTTCTGAAGCGGCCTGCTTCAGAGCCCTTTCCCCCCATTCCTCCAAAGGACAGATAAATCGCCGCCGAATCCACGAAGGGTCTTCGTAAAAAATTACAGCGGGATAGGACTTCTTCAGAACCCTGGCGTTATGAGACACGTCTTTGGAATGCCGTATGGCCTCAGCCAACTGTGCGGCCTCCTCATCGGCCGAACTCGGGAAGAGAAGTCCAGCGTCTGACTCTTGCAGGGCCAATGGTTCGTCTTCAAGAATAGGCTCAGACTCCGCCAAAGAATCGAGCAGATTGGTGGCCGCTTTCCTCCGCCGCTTAAACCCAGAGCCGGTCTCCGAGGATGACCGCTTCCTCCCCCGTGAAGCCTTAGGGCGGCGCCGACCCACATCGCCCTTGACACCCTCATCCCTATTACTCTCGCTCAGTGCCACAACCGAGGATGACACCGCCATTATCGACGCCATGGGGGGCGGTGCTGCCACCGGCGATGGTGCTACTACTGAGGCCCGTCTACCCCGCAATCGGGAACCCAAGGGCATACCAGCTGTTGGAGTAAGGTCTACCCCTGACTCCCCCGGAATGAGCGCGGTGCTAATCTCCCTTAGAGGGAAGCGGACCGGAGCCCTCGGTCGCAGCTTAGCTCCCAGAGCCTAAGGAGGGGCATCATGACCAAGAAGCACCCTTCTTTCCTCAAGAATAATCGGGTTCACCCGATGGAGATACCATCCCGTAAACGCCCCCACGCACCGGGGCGTATGCTCAGCTTCAGGGATCATAAAATTGGAGCCGGTGTTCAACCTCACGAAATGATGTGCGGCATCGCGAACGGCATCAAGTGAAGGGACCGGCACAACGATGAAAGCTTCAAAGGGAACGCCCTGGTCGTATCCAAGCTGTCGGGCGAATCGATGCGGGTTATACCGCATGAAAAGGGCTGCACTGTCCTGGCGAAACACCAAGTAGCCCGATCTAATTGTATACAAGTGCGCGGCCTCTCGGGGCTTCAAAGAAGGTGCGTTGTCTTTCGACTGGTCCCAGAGTTGTTGAACTGGACCTGAGGGAGTAGACAAGACCCGATCATTAAAAACCAGCCCGCTAGCGGCAGCATAAGGAGAAATCAGCACCCGAATAGCCCCAAATTGGGTCGGGTCGGCGACAGAAGCATCCACTAATCGCATAAGTCGTGGGAAGGGGTAGGCATCGTAAAATGAGGGCCTCTGATGCATGGCAAAAGCCCCCAACAGGTGCATTTCGATCCAGGACGTGAAATAATGAAGCGAAAAGTTTACAACATCCACGCCGGGAGTAGAGGTATTAGCTGCGGTGCCCAACCCATGATAAAGGTGCGTCAAGGCCGGGATGCCGATGGCCAACCGTGTCCCCTCAGCAATACGATAAGCCGGGTAAATAACCGAAGCTCTCATAAAGCGACGATGCACGGGGATGACAAACCAACTGAGCCAGACACTAACAAACCCCACGAAGAACGTCTCCTCGTCCATGCCGGGAGCAGCAATGGATTCAAAAGACGTCGGCGACATAATAGGGATGTAGTACTGGGGTAGATTCGATTCAGTGGTCGGCAGCTTCTTCGGACCAAACCCAAAGGGGTCTCTAATGTTGGCGAACTTCGGAGCTGTCTTCGACACGACGTCCTCGCGAAGGAAACAAGCAATGAAGCTCTTGAAAGTAACACCCTGCTCTTCGGATTCGGTGAACAATCGGTCGAAGATACCTAGCGCCTTGATCAAACTGGGACGCTTGTGGCGAACGGCGTTCTCAACAGACAAGCCATCAACCGGTGCAGGCTCGGGCTCGAAGACATACTCGTCAGGAGGCAACAACTCCTCATACAGTGCACCCCTGATTGGCAATCCCGAGATTTCATAAAATTCTGCCAGAGAAATCGAAACCTCGCGATCACCTAAAATAAAAGTGTTGGTGGGGAGATTCCATTGATTCAAGAACGCCCTAACCCACCAGACATGCGGGGACTTATAATGGAAGAGTGACGCGTATATTGCCTGATAAAGCCCGACCTTCTGTAGTCGCGCACGATGGGCAGAAAGGATGTAGCGAGCCCAGAGAAGGTAGCCCGTAGGGTGTCGAGGAGTGAGCCCTATCTTATAAATTTGCCCCCACGGGTGGGCCTCACCCTGGCAAATACGCCGCCCCAAGATATCTATAGCCGGGATTGGATGGTTCGGGATACCGGTCGTCGAAGGCTCGAGCCTCCCCGTTGGAGTCCAGTTGGGCATCTCCACAGCAAAAACCGTCCTCGGAGGATCCATCGGCAAAAATGGGAAAGTGGGCTCTGTCGGTTTTGCGTAAAGGAAACTCCGGCAACCCTGGATGATATGACTGTACCAAGATCCCCATAGGAGTAAGTTGGTGCAGTTCGGGTCATGAGCCCGGATCATCGCCATCGCTTCCTCATCAGATGGTGACTGAGGAAAAGCAGCCTCCGAGCGAGCAAAAGGAAAGCATGGAACGGAAGCCATCACACCTGAAACAAAATAAAGGAAAACTATTAAGAGTGGAACCAGCAATATGTATATATATATATATATATATATATATATATCTACACACACATATGGGCATAGATATATGAAGACAGTTGAAGAAGGCGACAGAGGACTTGTTTGGTAGGACCATTGGCTACAAAACATATGGGCCCCATAGAATCAGGATGACGGCTCGCTAATAATGAGGCCAAGAAGTTATAGTAAAACAAAGGGAATATCCCCATTTAATAAAAGAGTGGGTTTCAAGTAACCCTACATATTTCCCCCCCTAGAGGACAAATTTGCCTTGGGCTCTACAACAGATCAAACGAGATCATGGGAATTAAATTCCCACAGAAGACATCATTATAAACTTCTGTTCCATTAATTACAGAATGACAACCTAAGGGCAAAGAGACCCTAAGAAGCCTCCATGGGAAGAACTCAGTCCTTCATAGGAATTAAATTCCTTATTAAGAAAAGGGAATTAAATTCCCAAAAGCATTTTTTCTGTAAACGGAGTTAAACTCCATGGATCATCGTCTAAGCCCTAAGAGATCTACAGTTTGAAGGTTAGGTAGTTTTCTGTTCTTATGGAAAAACTTGAAAAAAAAATGGGTTCTTTGTTGAAAAAGGGTAAAAAGCCTTGTTTTGGATTTAAAATCCAGAGGAATGTGAAAGTTCACTGTTTGTCCAAGAACATTACCTGAGGAAAAGGGTCACTTGAACAGAGTTAAACTCTGAAGATGGTTTCAAGACAGAGAACTAAGCTCTGGAAGAAAAGAATTAAATTCTCAGAAAAAAGTTTGCAAGGAAGAAGATGAGCAAAGTGGAGGCGTCTATGAAATGACCCCAATATTTATAGAAGGTGATGGAAACGCTTCATCTCCCCAAATCCCTAGAGGAATCCAACGGTCACAAAAAGTGACAGCGTTGCACTCACGTGCAGACACGTGAGAACAACGTTGTGGGGGCATTTGTTTCCTGATTTAAAATCAGGAAAGCCTACGGAAGAGGCTTCAGAAAAGGGTCACGTGCTCACACGTGACCAGCAGTCACGTGTTGGCACGTGACATTTGAAAGCAGCGGCAAAAGGCACATCAGTTCCTTGATCAAATCAAGAAAAAGGCTTCAGAAAAGGTCACGTGCTCACACGTGACCAGGGGTCACGTATTGGCACGTGACGGCTGAACAGCGGCTAGAAGACAGAGCGCAGAAAGGAAAAGAAAGCTCATTCCAGGGGGGTCACGTGCTTACACGTGACCATGGGTCACGTGCCTACACGTGACCAAGGGTCACGTGGCCACACGTGACCGGCTTTCAAAGCCTATCTATTTAACAGAATTAAATTCTGAACGGCATTCAAATCTTTCCAAAGGAGAATGATTATTTGGAACCGATTGGATTAAAGATTTAAAGATCACCTATCTATAGAAAAATCTTGAACTTGGAAAGATTTCCCCTTTAAAATCTAACCGAAATAACAAAGGGAAATCTTTGGATTTAAAATCCAATGGTGAATAAAATTCACCTAATAATCCAAAGGTCCAAACGAATGGTGAATACAAATCAGATCTCTCAATGAATGATTCATCGAAACTAATTGATTCTGCTCCTTCTCCTATAAATAGGAGCCAAGGGAAACAGAGAGGGAGAGACAGAGATCGATACATAGAGAGAGAGAAAAATAGAGCCTTGAGACTTTGGAGGAAGTTGGATCTTCTGCGAAAGAAAACTTTAGGTAAGAAGGGGGAGGCTTTCAAAAAAAAGAGAAATTAATTCTCAAAAGAGTTTAACTCTGATATTAAGAAGAAGAACTTAGTTCTCTCTTTAGCAGAGGACCTGCAAAGTGCACATCTCCCCATAAATTGAGAATTTAATTCTCATTGGGTTGAGATCCTGCCATGCAGATCCAAAGCATAGAGAGGGAATGGATGTTTGAGAATTTAATTCTCATAGAATTATAGGAATTTAATTCCTTCGAATTAAAATTAGGGTTTAACCCTATGTTGTAGGAATATAATTCCTTCAGAATGAACAGAATCAGGGTTTAACCCTAGTTAAGAACTTAGTTCTGTTAAAATAACAGGAATTTAATTCCCTTAAGAAAGAAGAAATTAGGGTTTCACCCTATGACAGAATCTAATCCCTCGGAATATAAATTAGGGTTTAACCCTATCTAAGAGTAATTCTCTAAAGGAAGAAGGAATTTAGTTCTTTTAAAGTTATTATTAGGGTTCAACCCTATGAAAGAACTCAATTCTTCACATATATGAGGAATTTAATTCCTACAGGAAAATCAGAGTTCAACTCTATCAGAGAGTATAATTCTGCAAAAGACAATGGGGATTTAATGAAGAATTTAATCAGAAATTGCAAAGAGGCAGGGTCACGTGCTACCACGTGACCCCTGGAAAGATCCACAGAGAAGTGCTTTCGAAGCAATGCCTCACGTGACCCACGTGACCCTTGGCAGAAGATTTAACACGCAAACAATTAAATGCCCATCACGTGACAGCATGTGATATTCCAAAGTATTCACCACTCTCGGCAGAACAAATAAAGGGGAGGGCGCCCTCACGTGCTACCACGTGACCCCTCTTGCCTTAGTGTTTAACACTAAATTGGAACCTCTGAATTCAGTGTTTAACACTGTTTTGCCTTAGTGTTCAATATTAATTAAAGAGCTTTACTTGCGGTGTTTAACACTGAATTTTTGAGTGTTTAACACTAAATTAAATCTCTGTTAACAGAGTTTAATATTAATTTTCTTAGTGTTCGACACTAAGTTAAAATCTCTGTCATCAGTGTTTAACACTGATTATCTTAGTGTTTGATATTAATTTGAGATCTCTGTTGCTAGTGTTTAACACCGATTTGTTTTAGTGTTTAGCACTAATTTGAACCCCCTGTTGCTGGTGTTAAACACTAACTTTAGCCTAATTAGCTAAGTGTCTAGAGGCAAAGCCACTCCTCTAATGAACCGACAGAGGGCCAACATCCTAAACATAATTGGACTTAGCCCAAGCTGGTCATAAGTCCTCAATTCAAATTCAACTGAGCCAATGGGCCCATAATATAATTAATTGATCTTGATTCCAAATTGGGTCAAAGATTATTTAATCTACCTCGGATTAAGGGTACATCTCTTCACTCCTTTGATACTCGGCGTTGTAATTCCTCAACGTCTTCAAAGAGGTGACGGGTCCCGATGACCACATATTGATACGGACTGTGGGGTCCTTAAACTCATGGACTATGAGGTCCTTAACCTTGACCGAGATGTCTTAAAACTAACTTTGGACTTTGGAGTCCTTAAATCCATGGACTATGAGGTCCTTAACCTTGACCGAGATGTCTTAAAACTAACTGTGGACTGTGGAGTCCTTAAACCCATGGACTATGACGTCCTTAACCTTGACCGAGATGTCTTAAAACTAACTTTGGACTGTGGAGTCCTTAAATCCACGGACTATGAGATCCTTAACCTTGACCGCAACGTCTTAAAACTAACACTGGACCGCAATGTCCTTAAACTACCTATGGACCGCAACGTCTTTAAACTACCTACTGACCGTAATGTCACTAAACTAAACAACAGGGCTCCCTTAATTGCTCTATTGTCGGATCTAAACGATCCCGTTAAGTTGATCTTAGTCTGAAAATTAGACTAACGTATCCTTAACAAATGTTTATGTCGATCTTAGTCTCGAATGAGGCTAATGTGTCCTTAAACCCAAACCCAAATCTAAGATAATACGGATTTGGACTAGTCCACGCCCTATGGGCGACGACATAACTCAGTCTCCGTATACAATCCACGGGCAACCAAACATAAAAATAAACACACACGACACGAAGTGACCATCTGGAGAAGGAGAAAGTGGTTACCGCGATTCGGTAGCGTAATTAACTGCAGGGGCTTGTGCCTACAGGGAAGAGCGTCCCCACAATCAAAAACCCCTCAAGCGAGGGGGAATCTGACGAAGTCTGCTACATCGGACGCATCTGTTTAAACCTTCGATACACGGTGCCATAAATCAACTTGGCATCTTCGGAGAGGTAGACGGATGGCACCAATTAGCATCTGCCCCGAATCTCAGGCATGACGTCCCGGCGTCCCGCCGTCTTTCGGAGGGGAACAGGGGGTAGATTGTAACACTTTGAAATTTCCGTTAGAATGTTTTTCGTGATAATTAGTAATTGTGCGTGTTATTTTATATGTGTACATGGGATTATTAGTTATAATTTAGTCGTGTTTACCATAATTGGGAAATTTCTTGTGTTAGTGCACACATGCACACTTAGCATAATTTTCCTTGACCTAGGTTAAAGTGTTAGCCATTCTTTCCTTGCGTGTTTCCTTGTTAATTTCCCACCCTTTAATCAAAACAAAACCCTTTTTAGAATTCTAAAATCCAAGTAAACAAATGAAGCATGGTGGTTAGGTGAGAACTTGACTTTTGACCCCTTTTTTCTTTCTCTCTTCTCTCTCTTCTCCTCATTTCTGAATCCAGCAGAAATTCAGCAGCAAAACCCTAGCTTTTCTTCACCTTTCCCTCTCCTTTTCACTTCTCTTTGATCTCTACACAAATCCTACACAAAAACCACTCTTTTCCTTCACAAAACCTTAGGAAAAATGAGTTTTTGAGGTGTTTGGAGGCAAATCTGCATACTTGAAGGAGGAGATGGAATTTTTGGTGTTTCATAGGGTCTTTATAAGGTATAAATCTCACTCCTAGCACCCTATCTCCATAACTTGCATGTTTAGTTTCAAAATGTCACCTTTTTGTGCAACTTTAATGCTATTGAAGGGATTTAGTGATGATATGTTAAAATTTATGTTGTTGTGGCTTGATTAGCTTGTTAATGAGTTATTAGTGTAGGTTTAGACCTGGGTTTGTTTCAGGTTCCACAAAAATACCCTAAAGTTTCATTTTTGTGCAAAAGTGTGGATTTTAACTAGAAATAAGGCTCTGTAGGATCTGCTACTACCCGAGATATTTCAGAGTGAAACTAGATTTTTCTGTAGCATGTATGGGGGGTATAGAGTGCACACACCAAACCTGGGGGCCCAATTCCTAAGTTAGGCCGCCGGAATAATCGTTCTGGCCGCAATTTGCGGCCAGATGGGTAAGATGGGAGTTGGGGTTTGGTCCACTGGAGTCTGCTGCTATGTGGATTATTTTGGTATATATATATATTTGTAATATCTGTTCTGTATCAAAATCTGGAGTAGAATACCTTATTTCCCGTATTTTTAATCTTTCGCGACACGCGTGATACGTGTGTGTGGGTTTGAGGTTTCTGCGTATCGATGCGTCGGAGTGGCTTCAGGCGCGTAATCGTACGTTTTAGCGTATCGCGCACACGCGCGCTTGGTTCACGATACGAGGTACTAGTTCGGCTTTAATGTCGTGTTTGTACGGTTTGAGCTTATGTGTGATATATTGTGTAATTCTAGGATTCGCAGGCGAGTGCGACGGGCGCCGCGAAGGAGGGGAACAAGTCGTCGGCTATACCTAGCGAGAGACTATGGTGAGTAGATTTAACATCTACGGGGATATCGCCCGCATGGCATTCTATGTCAGGGCTATAGGATCTTATAGCTACATTTCCATACATTGGCTGTTCATGGCTACTATTTAGTGCATACCACATTCCCTGATGTATGTATATAAACTAGAATTGATAGAACACCGCACCCTTACTAACGGTTCATGTTGCACGAGCACTATCCTGCATGTTACACACACACCGTTAGTAATTGCCATGATACTCACACTGTAGAATTTCCATCGGATCATTATGTTGTAGCTCATCTTTATGTGACTTGACATGATATTCATACTTGATTCATATATCACATCGGATCATTATGTTGTAGCTCATCTTTATGTGACTTGACATGATATTCATACTTGATGCATATATCACATCGGATCATTATGTTGTAGCTCATCTTTATGTGACTTGACATGATATTCATACTTGATGCATATATCACATCGGATCATTATGTTGTAGCTCATCTTTATGTGACTTGACATGATATTCATACTTGATGCACATATCACATCGGATCATTGACTTGCATATTGGTTTAGATTACATGTGATTTCTGGATTTGGGAACCGTGGCTATTTCAAATATGTAATCATTTAAAAACCCGGTTCCCTTGATATGATATTTCGGTGCGTCCACCATGTGTTTCCTCGATGCTAGAGTGATATATGTGAACCCGAATCGAGGAGCTGGATGAGGCCGATTACGAGTACATGGTGGACCCGGTATGGTACCCCGAGGCGAGAACGGTTTCGCTGTGTAGTAGACGGTAAGCCTGGCAGAGGGACTACTATCTACCGGTGATTGGTTGGACCTGACAGTTATTCGGAGGATACTGATCAGAGTCGATAGATGGATGCGGGATGATCCGTACTGCCGGGGCCGAGGGCCGATACCGCAGACGGAGCCCGTGGGCTGACCCGGACTGATGGGGCCCGATGGATGAGGATTTGCGTGTCGATGCTGGACACGAGTACTTATGATATTTGGGTGCCGATGTTGGGCACTCGTGATTCTCAGAGATTTACAGGATTATAGGGCCGATGAGAGTGCCGGCACCTGAGCTATTTGGGGGACCTGGGTGCATTGATGGACACCGATTATATATTCCACGTTGACATTCCGTGTAGATGTTATATTGCCCATGCTCAGCATTTATTATTGTACCTCATCCTGTAGTTATATTACCTGATAGAGCACTTGCATGATTATTGCACATACTGCTTATCACGCATTGATATCATCTGTTGGCATATGATAGAGTAGCGCAGTACGTGCATGCTCGCGATTACCTTTATATGTTATCTCTATTCACGAGTTGGAAACTCACCCCCGTTGTGCCACAGTGTTTGCAGGTTGCCCTTCGGAGTAGTCGCGGAAGGCTGTGTTTTGCATCTTTTGACACAGATACCCCCGTAGTTGGTGTACTAGCTCTTTTGCTGATAGGTGGGTTTTGCACGGTATCTGTTTATCTTTCAGTTATCTATATTGTTGTATCTAGTATTCTCCATCTACCATGTATGTATTTGACTTAGAGACAGTGTGAGGACGATGATGTATATTATTTGTTTTCTGGGGTCGTGCTTGTTGTGAGCCGACTGTACTTTGCAGTTTATTCTATCTGTGATGTTCCCACTTGTGGATCTTGATCTTCGCTCCGGCGTCGTATATTGCTATCTTGGTGATTATTTACTTAGATTTCTTAACATGTTAGTAAGTGCTTTCATTTAAAACTTATAACACTCTATACTTTTACTGGTTTGATTTCTGGGTTTTCGGTTCACTTAGTCGCGTTACGCCTGTAGACGTTACGTGGTTAAGTGCCGGTCATGGGCCAAGCTTTGGGTCGTGACAGGCAGTGAGCGGATCTGCAGGGGTTCGTCTCTCCCGGTATTGGGGGTGAGATCACGCTGTGTCTAGGAGAGCCATTACACGAAGTCCTTGGCCAAGGCAGGAGATTTACTGGTAAGTATTCCAGTAGTATCTCAGGGTGTTCTGGGCTACACTCCGACACGACTTGTACCACTTTTGGGGGTTTGACTTTTACCAACCCCTAGGCCCGCCATGCGATGCTCATAGACGAACGGACCGGACTGTACGGATATTGTCACTGACAGGCTCAGTAGAGGGTCAGGATGAGTTCGCTCATCGACGTCCCTTTTGGTCAATACTTGGTAGCCCGTTACGTACGGGTAATACCTCTGACGTGCTACTGGTTAAATCCACAGCCAATGTATTGACGAGTCTTTAGAGTCCCCCACCGACAGTTTCTCAAGTTTTGGGCAAAACGCTGTAGATGACGTATGGATATATAGCAGGGTTCGATCATGTACGTGCGGTATTGCACGGATTATGATCGGACGGATGATACTAGCGGGCTTTGGTTTAAGCCGGATCCTAGTATTGTACAGTGTAGATTTTGTCTCATTGCATTTATATTCGGTCGGAATACAAATGCGGGTATGTATATACAGTTGCGGGGTTATCCGATAATTTGTTACCGGATCGCTTTTTGAAGTTGCCAGTTTGTATTTCGTTTCGACCATTTTTCCTTTGTTCTTTCTTTGGCTGAAAATTGGTGTGGAGGGGCTTGTTTGCAAATGTGCAAATTAGCATTGTGGAGGGTGGTTTTTGTAAGTTGTTGCTTCATGATGGTTCAACCATCATTTGACTTCTTTGTTCATCATTGTTTACTTTATATGATGGGTTGAGTGATGGGTTATTGATTTGACTTTGGGGTGATGATTATTCCTCATCATCACCCATTTCTCTCTCTTGGATTATTGTCACACTCCCTCCTCTCTCTTTTTTCTAGCATGGGCCGGCTACAACTTGATGGGGGGCTATCCAAAATTTTGGAGTGGGATTTTCATCTCATTTGCTTGCACAAAATCCTCTTGGTTCATCTCCAAAGCTTATTACTTCACCTCCACTCTAAATGGCAACTTCGTCAACCCCTTTGAGACATAGTGATCTACGAATATTCTACAGTAATCTTGGACACGTCGGCTTGCCAACTTCGTGTCCGAGTTGCCTCGGTCCAGAGGTGGGAGCCCGTAAAAAGACTTCTCGATGTGGTGCCCTTTCCGACGAGAAGATCGAGACCGGAGATTCCGCGGGGAGATCGGGATGGTGGCCGAAGACCGAAGGACACAGATCGCTCGGTATAGCTCTCTACCCTTTCTCTAGTTCGCTAGTAGTAGGTTAATGGTCCGATCCAGGTTTATAGTCCGTGGTAGCGCCAGTTTCTGTTTAAAGAAAAGTTTTTGTTTCCGCATTTTGGCCTCGGACAGACGGCCGGGGCGCTGCCGTGCACTTACACTTGCATATACGCCATATCTTATTAATCTCAATTCATATCGATCTCGATCTCATATCCTATCATTTTCAACTCATACTTGTCCTCTTTCAATTCATACTTATCATGATTCACTTTCTCATTTCATATTCTCATATATCAATCCGAGTCATCTATATCTATCATCTCAATATCCCACATCATGTTATCCTATATACCTATATCATATTCTCAAGCCAATATATATTCATTAGTGTCAACTTTTATCATATCATCTCTTTCTAAATCCTATAATCATGTTATCTTAAGTTCGTAGCATATCCTTTATCAAAATTATAAGTTATAAAACTATCTTCCATATCAATAGTTGCGGGGGTGCTATACGCTATCCACCCAACTTCCTCCGTAGATATAAATCTACTCACCCGCTAAACTACTCGCTTAGCCGAAGTCAATGTGCTTCGTCATCTCGGAAGTCCACGCGAAGGTACCTACAATCAATACACATTGAAATGCAATTAAAACCAATATCCAAAAATCGATACGGCACACGAATCGCTTATAGGTTAAAACCTATAGCCTACGCATGCAATATCAACCAAATAACCCTCATTCGTTGACGTACAAACGTCCAACGATGGAATCCAAAATCAAATACCAAAACCAAGTTTCACAAATCGCATAACACGAAATCAGCAACTAAGGAAATCTATCCCAGATTTTGACTCTGGTAAAATTAGCCAATTTTGCACATAGGGAAGGTCTAATTAGAAGATATAGGAGCCACATACCAAGAATCATCACATTCCACCCTGATGTGGCCGCAATTTGCGGCCACAACCAATAAATCTGCGTCCATAACAATAGGGAATGGGCTCGGGTTTCTAGGGTAGGTTCCTGGTTGCCTGCACTTCTCTCTGTAATCGCTAAATAATTTTTAGGGTCCCCGGGTTATAGCAGATCTCAGTATCCTATCACAATTCACACAAAATACGATATCGGCCAAATTTCAAAGTTCGTATTTTGGTTTCTAGTCTCAGGTCTTGGTCCAGAAATCATCACTCAAGTCTTGCAAACACTCGCTACACCTCAAATTAACACTTAACAGCAACTTGTAAATTTCCAAAATCACAAAACCTAACTAATTCAATTTCTAAACTAAACTAGGATATATAAACACGATTTCTAATCTAAAAGTGAAGAGATTGCCTCATTTGGCAAACTTAGAATTTTCTTGAGTTGCCCAAAGACTTCAAAATCCATACTTAATTGGTTTAAAGGGTTTAAAATAGGTTTGTGTATGTGTTTGTGTGAAGGTGGCATGAGGTTTTGAGTAAGAATTGAGATGATGCATGGAGGTAGTGAGTGAAGCAGAAGAAGAAATTGGTGAAGGAATGAAGAAGACAATGGGGGGAGGATGAAGGAATATGGCAAGCAAAGTCAAACCCTCTCTCTTCTTAAGCTCACTCTCTCACTCACAATAATTCCCTACACTCACTCTCCAAAATAATATCTGCTTCTTTTGTTTTCTTCTCATTTTTGTTTTCACACTCAAACTCTTTTCTTTTCTTTTCTTTTCTTTCTTTTCCTTTCTCTTTTCTTTTCTCATTCACACCACTCACAAATACACAAGTCACAAACACAATGCATAACATGCACATGCCATGGTGCACTAGCCATGGAAAAATATAAAAATACGGATTTGGCCAAATCACGATTAGTAGTGAAATAATCAAATTTAATTTAAACTTGCATATAATTAATTATAAAAATACCAAAATCCGATATATATCTTTTTATTGAATATATCATTTTAATCTCCAATTATTTTCCAAATATTGATATATACTTATAGCATTTTACGAAAAACCCCTATTCGCAAATCGAATAGTTTTCGCTAAATATATTATTTTAATATTAAATTTCCAAAAATAATATTTTATATTTCTGAAATGTTACAACCGTATATGATATGATGAGGATGAATCGCCGACATATATATATATATATATATATATATATATATATATATATATATATATATATATATATATATATACCGACTCGAGAAATATTGTTTTAGATCACTTAAGTAGATAATATGATATATTTAGAACCATGCATATTTTCAAAACTAACGAATCGTTATGCACTTTTAAACGACAATCTCAAGGGACGCTATGGATTTTCAAATGGCATCTTTTTTTCAAAAACACCGTAGCCCTCATTTTCAAATAACGATTCGTACAATTTTAAGCTATACTGTATGGTTCATGTGTAGTCACGTATTTTATACTGTTCGCGTTTACGCTTTTCTTATTTCTGTTACGCTTGTATTACTTTTCATTGGTGACATACCTACTACGCTCCCTTATGTTTATCTTTATATGATTTCATCTGTTAGGACACATGCACCATTACCGATGATGCGCATGTTGCATGTACACATATTCGCCGGCTCACACACTTATCATCGGTAATTGTCATGCCACATACGTACTAGAAACCGCTATATCGCTGTATTGTTCCTTAAATTGTAGAATTACAGTTATTTGTTTAGTACTCATTACCGCACATGCTAGTTTAGATATTGCACTTCCTTACCTAGTTACACGACATACTTATATGAAAACACTGGTTATACCTTATAGTATTGTTCTGTGCTTGTACTTATTGTTCCATCGTGGTTACATGCATATGCAATTCTGTTTTCATGAGATTTATGGATTTGAGAATCGCAGATGCATTTTTAAAGTCGTATGATTGTTGTAAAAACGCGGTTTCTCTTGATATGATATTTCGACGTCCACCATGAGATTTCTCGGTTCTGAGCTATGATATTACCCGATTCGAGAAGTGAGGAGGCACCGTTTGCAGGTATATGGTGGACCCGGTACGGTACCCCGGGGCAAGAAGATCATATAGAAAAATGTTGAGCCCGGCAGGTGAACACTATCTACCGGTGATGGTATTGGACTTGGCGGATATCCGGAGGATACCAACCGGAGCGATTGAGATAGATGGATATAAGGGCTGATCCGATGAGACGGTGCCTGAGATATGAGGATTTACGTGTCGATACTGGACACGGGTTTTATGATGTTTTTGAGTGTCGATGCTGGACACTCAAGTTTCATGATGATTTAATGTGTTGTTGATGGACACACGTTGGATTGCTACACGTATATATTTACATATGACACGAATAACTTGGTACTATATACTGATACTGGCACGACATTGTTATTTTACACATATGTATCCACGATCACCCTAGATACCATACGGTATGATGTTTTATATTATAGTATGACCTAGGAGATCGTTATACATTCGGTTTCTACCCGCTGATGTCTTCTACTCACGAGTTGGCAACTCATTCCATTGTGCCTCGGTTTTCTTGCAGGATCGACCGCTCGGGTCAGTAGCGGCTTGCTGGCACAAAACATCCTTCTGGGTGATTTGTATTGGTAGGTGGGGTACATTTTGGATCATGACCATCATTCGTATATATTTATTCAGTTGTATCTAGTTAAAAGCTTCATCAACCAGACTTTGTATATTTACTAGACTTTGTAACCACAGGTTGTATATTCATTCAGACTTAGAGTCACGGATGTGTATTTATTCTTTGTTTTTGGGTTTGATGATACTTTGGTTTTATCTTCTTTCCGTGATTGATTTTCGTCTTGGGCGTCGTATATATCTATTGTGTGGTTGTGATTCCGCCAATTGGCGAATAGCCAGCTCCCATTTGGGGATACCTATATTATTGTTGTTATGTATTGGTCTTGGATCAAAATTTATAAAGGAGGTGCTGCCCAAATTTCAAATGATAAAAATGTTTTCAACTATTGTATACAACTCACTTGTATTTCCATATATCATTACTTATACTTTTAAAGAAAGAACTTGATTATATTATACCTTTATTTCAAAACCGCGCCTCCATTATTTTCCGAAAAGGTTTAGATTTCTGAGCTTTCGGCTTACTTGGGTCACGGTGGGGTTCTATAGGCTTCACATGATCCAAGTGCCGGTCATGTGCCAATTTCCCGGTCGTGAAAATAACTATTCAAATATGGTTACTATATTTTATTGAAAATGAAATGCTTGATAGTTTTGAGCTTAGCCATTTTTCACTTCCTTCTACACTTGACATTCTCTCTCCTCCTTTGCTCTCTTCTTCTTTCTCAAACCCTAACACTCTCATGAGTTGAGAAACCTAGGGTTAATGAGATAAATTAATCCAATTAACACTCTACATCTTCTAAACTACCTACATTAGCAAACTAGGTACTTTAGTTACCTCATTTTTGAGGTTGGAGTTTAAATTAAAGACTCTTGGGTGGATTGTCTTCGATACGAGGAGGCTGACGACCAAGCTCGATCCTGACGGACAAGATGCTCAAGAAGAGAAAAAGAAAACCCGAAGGACTTGAACACATAGGTATAAATCTCTTCATAAGTAGATTAGAACCTATGATAATTTTGCTAGTTAGGGCTTATGGTAGATCTTGAGAGTTTAGTCGATATTGCTTGCTTTAAAATCATTTTTTGTAATTTCCGCCTCTTTACAAACCGTGTGGAGTATGCGACATCGACTTACATATAGGTATGTTGTGTGTATAGGTTGGGGCTTTAAGGGCCAGTGCCCAAAAAATAAAATAAACGCTTGCATTTTAATACACACATCAGACCTTTATGTTAGCCCTCGAAAAGTTTTGAAACCTCGATTTGGGAAAGTATAATTTGGTTGCCAAATGAGTAATAGTTGTGATTTTTGGAGTTTAGTATCAAAACCTCACGGAACCGCGGTTTCGAAATCCCCCCTCGCCTCCTCACCCCATCACCCCCAAATAAAAAAATAAAATAAAATAAAATAAAATCCTATTTGCTCCATTGGGCCTAGTTTGGGAACAAGGTTTCGAAAAACATGGTTTCGATTAAGCTAAAATGAAATTGCAATTTGCATGCATGCAAAATGGTTTTGTAAATTTCTGGGTTTTTGCAAACTTTATGATCGTTTGGCAACATGGTTTATGAAACCAAGGTATCCTTTAACTTGAGTATTTTTTAAGTATAGGAGAGAGATAATATAAAGAGATAGCACAAAAGTTTTCCAAAACTCCAATCATTTTGGAGTTTAGAAAAATGAGGTTTTAAGCCTTCCAATCTTTGTGTAACAGCGATTTGGGAAACTCTATTTTATTGTCAAATGGGTCTCGGTTACACGATTTTCGACACTTCAGCTTTAAATAAGGTTATCATCAAAATAGACCACGATGAACTTACCGTTTTTAAAGGCTAGCCTCGAAATTCCACGAAATCATGGTTTTGAAAACCGCAACCTCGATGCTCAACACAATCCTTATTGGGAAGATTCGATACGAATTTAAAATGGCTAAATTGCTCAAAAATACCCAAAGCTCGCTGGCCTTAGCACATAAATATCCAATGTATATTTTTTTGACTTTTACATACTCAAAGTTTCAAGGCCTTAGCACTTTGTCATCTGCCGTTACATTGGCTTTGGAATATTCATTTTAGATTTACACATGTGGCTTACATGATTTTTTATTGACTCTTCTGCAATTGGGAGTTGAAATAAAAAAAAGTTGCTTTCTTCTTCTCAAATTCTTCAAACCATATCTTCTTCTCTCGGCTTCTTCATAAACTTTCCGAGCCTTCAAATTCACCTCCATGCTTCTTGAATTTTACTGTGATGGTTGTCACAAAGAGATTACGCTCAATTCAAGGGTTAGGGTTAGGGTTAAGGTCAGCTGGCAAATTAGGGAAAGTATGATGGAGAATTCTCCAGACTCATCGCCATCACGCTCAATTACCAGACAGAGGTTGAGAGAAAAGAGATTTTTTTTTGTTTAATTTTATTTCTAACCTGGTCATCAAAGTCAATGGAACAGTGGAGAAGAAGATAAATGGGTCATTTCCACTCGCTGTCAATGTCTTTAAGTAGCAAAGTTTTATTGTGAAACCTTAAATATTTATATGTTAAAAAATAAACATTAGATATTTATGCGCTCCAGCTAGCCATGCCTGAGTATTTTGTGAGCTATTTAGCCACATATGGATCCGCGATTGGGTCTCTCGCTGATTCGACCCGTTCGTTCCCTACCCTGTCACTCTCCCCTGTCTCCTTCCTCCAGCCTCAAAAAAATTCCTCACTCACATCCACAAAATCCCAAAAGTCTCTAATCTCTTCTCCTATTCCCCTCCAATTAGGGAAGTGGGTTGCTCTAAGAAATGGCGATTAAGGCACCCATTAGCGGATTAAGCTTAGCTCTGAGAGCCCCTTCGAATGGGGTTGCTGTCGCTTGCCCACCACTCAAAACTTCCTTCTTCAATGGTGGAGGTATGCTATTTTTATGCGCCCAGTATTATATTAGCATAATTGATCCCAACTGTGAGTTTCATGGATTTTTGTGTTATGTGTGTCGTTGAGAGTGATGGATTTTCAGAATTATATGTGCAATTTTTCAGTTTTTCTTGTATCATATAAGAGTATGTGGCAATGTTCTTTAGATGTTGATGGCGATGATTTCACTAGATGACCACATCTCAACAAAGATGCTGTTATTGGTGATGTACCGAAAATTATCAATGTAAAGAATGAGTGAATAAGGAGTGCTAAATGTGTTCTGAGCTTCAAGCTATGCATGTTTGTACAATTATTGAAATTTATTGACCGAGTCCTAGTTGAGATTTACTCGTCTCAAGGATGTTTACAACGATAGGAAACTGTAATAAAATCGATTGAAGTATATGCATAAAGCATATAAACATTCATTAGTGAGAATCATGACCAGCTTAACTACATGGAGTAGATCTAGTATAAATTTAAATAACAAGACCAATACTTTGAGGCTCAAATGTGGTCATTCCTCATGTTGTTTGTTCGAGTGCATCCTAGTTTTATGGTCATGTTGTTTAACATGCAAGTTAGTATATAAATAACATGTTTTGATTTGAATACTCTACGTTATGGTGCAATGATGCCTAGCCTGCCAGGGTAGTCCTAAACGAAGAGCGATAAGAGTCTGGAAAAGATACATTGGTTGTCAATTTAAATAGGAGACAACCCTTATCGAAGTAAAATGAAAGAAACGGATTTATATAGCCAACCCCAAAAGTTTCGGATCAAGGCCTTGTTGTTGTTGTACTTATGTGAACTAGATAGCACCAGACCAATAATAATGTGAAGAACATATTTTGAATTAGTGATTAGAGTAGGTTCCAAGTCTTGGGTTCAAATCTAGAAGTCGGCAATCTCAGGGATGTCAGAGGTGACATGATGGAAAATTAGGTCAACGTTTCTAGAGGGTAGAATCGGAGTTTAAGTCGACGAGGTCATGTCCCTCCAAGAGGGAGAATTGATGAAAATGGGATCAGGATGATCTATTGCAACCGCCAAGGCCTCGTTAAAGCTATCCAAAATTAAGAGTAAGTTGATTTAAAAAAAATTCCATTGAATTAGAGTTTAATTTGGTGTACTTGTCTTGGACTCTTTCCCATTTCTTGATGATTGTAAAGCCAAGCATAGAGAGGTTAATAACTTAATATCCTTAATCTGCAAAAATACTTTGAGGGTGATGGAACCAATTGTGATGAATCTAAAAAAATTATTCGCTGGGCGATATCTTGGGATCTATATTTTAATTTTTACTTTTTTCTCCGCATGCATTTGCACATTTTTCATTGTTCCATGCATGCCATGGTATTTCATATTCATTTATTATGTTACTTGTTAACCACTACACGAAAGTTGGCAGTTGATTCTTGTCTTTATTATATCATGCTTCATCTTGTCTGCATAAATGCATGCAGTCAGAAGCTTAGAGCATATAAATTTGTCTAATTATCGGCAATGGTGCATCATGGATCTGGATATAGTCGAAGATAAGTTAGAAGAATTGTTTAAATGAGGATAATGCAGACAATTATTGAAAGAACGGTAGTGGTAACCACTAAGGATACCAGGGTTAGATTTATTTATTATTATTATTATTATTTTTTTTTTTTTTGGAGGTGATGGGGTCTAAGAAAAATTTGGATAGCTATTGGATTGTTGAAGAAGAATAATTCTTTGCTGTACTTGAAACGAGTGTAGAGAAGTTCCTGTACACACAAAAGTGCAAAGAAGGATTCTAATTTCTAAGAGCAAGCAATGAAACACAGGTAGCCCTCATTGGAATACAATAAAAAAATTTATCAAGCTTGTTAAGTGTTTTGTCTTAGTTTGATATACATTGCTATTCCACAACCTAAATGCAGAAGCTTTTGGGTAAAGTGGTTCTTCACATAGATCGGTGTTGTAAAAAGCGGTCTTGGCGTCTGATTAGGATGAAGCAGCACAAGAAGCGGTTTTGGCACTGAAGTGGGATTGGGCCCAAACCCAATTAAATCCCCAATCCAATCATTTTCCTTGCTAGAAAACCTTCTCTCCATCCCTAACATTTTTAACTAAGCATACTTAAACCGCCTAGGTGCTAGGTGCTAGGCGGTACCCCAACTGCCTAGAACCATGCAGCGTTTTTTACAACCTTGACATAGATTTCTGGCCACAAAAAATAGGTATGGCTTGATGGTTAGATAATAGTAGGAGAAAGAAAGTGTATAACAAACGATTGAAGCCATGAGGTTCAAAAATTGTTGGTATAAACAGTACAAAGTGAAAGAGGTGTATTATATTCAAGACTCATGAGACAATCACATATGTTCCCTAAGATCTAAAGGTAACCAGTCTATGCTTTCTATGGCATATAATAATATATTAATGCTGCACTGGAAGTCAGGAACAGATAAATGTGGCTTTACTTTTGGTGGTGTTGCCCATGAAATCCTAGTAGTATTGCCGTTAAGTGACTGGTATATGAGGTTTGAATTCATCTTGGCAACTGACCTCTTGTTTCTCTTCATGTTTTGTTCCCCATCATTATTAATTGGAAACCGACCTCTTGTTTCTCTTCATTTTTTGTTCTCCGTCATTATTAATTGGACTATGCGCATTACTTGAATTGTTCTTATTAAAAAAAAAGCTTTCGTTATGGCTAACATTGCAATATCCGCGGCTGACACTTCAATACTATGGAGTCTGTTTTCGAGGGTTGATGCCTTCATGCTTAATATTAAAGTGGCTCTGTCATGCACTAGAACTTGGTGTTCTACTCTCATGTATTGAAGTTTCAAATTCATTATTTTGAATTCTTAAGGATATGTAGTTTGCATATACTCTTGAATTCCGACATCAAAAAAATTGAGGCTTCTCCCTCTCCTCCTCACCTGGGTGCTTACGACAGAGGGCCAACATGAAAAAAAGAATGTAGAAACCTCACAATATCTTATCCTCTGCCATCATATCTCAATTTCTTTGTTAAAAATAATCTTCTCTCTTCATCATCCAATTACAAAATGAAATATGTTATCTGTGTTGTTCATCTTCTACAGTGGGAAGTCTAAAAGTCAAAGTATTGAGATGTAGTCGACATGGTGGAGGTGCTTTTGGTGCCCGGATGAATCTTTTTGATCGGCTGTCGAGGGTAATCAAGGTGAGATTTAGAAATCATGATACATACAGAGAACATTTGTCACGCCCCGCTTCCTCGAGTGCGCTAAAATCGGCACGTGACAGAACCAATCATGCTACCTGTGGCTAGGAAATATCCCTCCACAATCACATTACGGCTGTCTATAAGATATCAAGAACAGTAAAAAAACACTATCTAGTACATGTCCATATGCCAGAATAAACGAGCCAAGAAATAATACGCGGAAGCAATAAATCCAATAAACAATAACATCTGGAAAATACGTCCCAAATACGGGCTCACATCAGGAAATGAGAGTACGGAAATAAAACTAAACTAAACTAGATACTAACAGGATCCTCACTGCTCGGCCTGACGGCGGAAAATACTCCTGATCAGCCTGCGAAAGAGGTAGAGGATCTGTGCCATGCAAAACCCAGACGTTAGTGCGTCATAATATCAAACAATAAAATATAATCAGGAGGTAACAAGATATGCAGGCATGAGTATGAACAGTAATGAGCGTATAACAGTAACACGAATATGGAACAGTGAAGTGTATATGCATGCGGTGAGTAATCTAAACTGTGCTACTGGGTTATCTATTCTAAAGTTTATATGAAATCAATTAGTGTACCCCTCCATGTAACTCAAAGAATATGTCCCGTTATCCCCGGGATCACGAATCAGGTAGTGGGAGTCATGAATGACTCTGTCCCGTTATCCCCCGGGACCACGGATCAAGTAAGAATTACGAATGATTTTGTCCCGTTATCCCCCGGGATCACGGATCAAGTAATACCCTTTTAAGCTACACTTCAGTTACACTTTTGATTTTCCCATGCCCTCAAGGTTATGTGTTCAAGTCAGGTATTGATAATCTGGAGCTAATGCCAATATAGGATCAAGCAGGTACATGTTTGTCTAAATAGACAACAGGATATGTCAGTCGGGACAACAGGTCAAGATTGTCGGCATTAGAAACAAGATCAGGTATCAAGTTAAGCAGCGGTGCATCAGGTCATGTCAGGTAGTGTACCTGCATCAAATGGATGCCCAACAATAACATGTAGCAAGTATCGAATCAGGGTAAAAGTATGGATGCACAAATATCTATCAGGGGTTACATCATGACTATGTAGGATGCACATTATCAAGTATGGGTACTAATGTAACAGTAATATGAATTAATATGACATGACATGTAACTAGATATATAGAATTAATGGTATGGATACACAATAAAACATGGATGCACAAATATCTATCAGGGGTTACAACTACAGTTCCATGACTATGTAGATGCAGCTACATATATAATAAATGATATGGATGCATACGTGTATCCGAAAACAGTCAAACATTAATATGGGTGTACACTGCAATCAACATGTGATATTTTTATTCATATGGATGCAAAATAAGATACACAGTATGTAGTAAGATGAACTTGCATGCGACTAGATATGTAATAAACGGTACGGATGCGAACGGGTATTGTAAAACTGTAACATATGATGCATAATGCAATGAACATGTAATATTATTATTAATATGGATGTAAATATAATAACATAGCATGTAGCAAGATAAACTTACCTGATCGGATCTCACGACGGGGTGCGTACGCTGCGTCCGTCGTCGGTATGCACAGACGCGCGTACAGAACAGAACCAAGCTATCCAAGAACGTGACCACGCTGGATGAGGACGTCTACTGGGTTTCCCGGATCGTCGGCGACGAGCACGGCTCCGGCGATCACCGAGAAACAAGAAACCAAGAAGAATAAAGAGAAGTAGAAGAAGAAATGCTCTGGGTTTGGTGCTCTGGGGGTCTGAGACGAGGCGGGGGAGACGCTGACGATGGGTCGGTGATGGCGAGGATGCAGGCGAGGGTTTTCCGGCGATGGGCAGTGGGCGTGCAGTGGGGGTTTCCTGGGTTCTTGGGGTCGGGTTTGCAGAGGAGAGTCGGGAAAGGAGAATGGAGAGGAAGAGGGCGTAGGTCGTGGTGATGAGGGCGTGAGGTCGGCGGGGTCGGAGCTCCCGCCCCGCCGACGAGGGTGCAGGAGAAGGGTTTCATGGTCATAGGTATGGGTTCTTGAGGAGGCGGGAAGGAGAAAAAGATGAGGGGAGAAAGAGAAACAAGGTGGTCGAGGAAGGAGGTGATGAAGGTGGTGTCGGAGAGGGTCGAGGTCAGGAACATGGGCGGCGGCGGTGATGCGACGAGGGCGCGACATGGGTTTCGTGAGGAGAGAGGCGGGAAACGTCGAAGGGGAAGACAGATAGAATGAGAGAGATGTGTTGTGAGTGTTTAAATTATTAGGTTTAGGTTTAATAATAATAATAACATTTAATATACAATTTATATATAGAGAGAGTACAGAGAGAGACGTGAAGAAAGATTTGTGTAATATATAAAATATATTTTTTGGTAAAAAAATCTTATATAAACAGTTAAAACTAAATGAATAAAATATTAGGAAAATTTGAGTGTTCTGGCTAATACAAAAATAGTCCAAAACACGTCCGGATCTGGTCTAAAATTATGGTTTGAAAATACGGTTAATATATGTGTCAACCAAAATTAAAATAGAATATCCGGGTAAAGAAAATGCATACCCCCAAGAACGAATACACGTAGCGTGCACGTAGCTATCCAAACGTGTCCGTTTCACTGAACGGGACGAGAACACGATGCGCGGATGCTACCACAGGGTCAGGGGTATGATGCAAGCCATGCTTGATATTTTTAAAATATTTTATTTGACTTTAAATTTTATATTAAAAAATGCAAATGCCAGATATAATGCCAGTATGCAGTATATAATAAAAAATGAAAGTGCACGGATCCTCATAACTAACCGGGATAAATCGCAAACAGGAATCAAGACGGGTTTCCAGCAAGCGGGTCGGGTCGGATGCAAATACAGATACCAATTACACTATTCACACCAAAAACACAATAAATCAAGAAATAATCATAAATAAAGAAATACCCAAAATAGAACTGGTATAAATTAACTAGAGTGTTACATTATACCCAACTACAAAAAGAATTTCGTCCTCGAAATTCCAGGAACAAGAAAAGAAGAACAAACATGAATCTACAAGAATAGGTGTGGAAACTTCTGTCGAATCTCGTTTTCTCGTTCCCAAGTCGATTCTCCATGCGAGCGATTCCCCCATGAAACAAGTACGAGAGGGATAATCTTGTTCTTAAGAATCTTTTCTTTTCGATCAACAATCGACATCGGTCATTCCTCATAGGTCAAATACTCTCTTACAGTCACCTCCGAATGATCTAGCACGTGTGTTTCATCTCGAACATACTTACGGAGTTGAGATACATGAAACACGTCATGAACACTCGCCAAAGATGGTGGTAAAGCCAATCGATAAGTGTAAGTCCACGTTGCTCACCCCGGTTCTTACGGGGAGGCGGAAACGGCGAAAAACAATTTTTGGCGCAAAGGCAACATAGACTAAAAGAAGGATCTTTGCTAAACTACAAACTAGCAAACTACTAGAGGTACTATCTACTATGCCATAGAGATTATACCTCACGATACTGGTCCTTCGGGTCTTCATTCCGCTGTCCTGATCGTCCATCCACGCTCCGAGGATCGATCCAGATCTTGGTCACCTCCGCGGCCTTCTTGAGTCGAAGACGATTCGCCCGAGAGATGTGCTCCGAGCTCCACCTCGAGCCGATGCAACTGGGGCAACAAGATCGCTAGTCTTGATGTCCTAGGATGTGTAAAAGAGGTAGATGGTAGTGTTTGTCTATTTGGATCCTTTTTCTCTCAACACACGAGATCAAAGGAATTTTCAAGAGGAGGAAGATGAAGGAGAACCATGGAGCTTTCTCATTTCATTTTCTTAAGAGAGAGAATGAGAGATCAAGAATGAACTAAGAAAATGAACCACGGTTCAATAATACACCACTATCATCATTACTAATCTTTTCAAGATAAAGTTGATGGCAACTAATGACTTCACCATTTTCATAACCCAAAGAATAAAAAGAAAACCAAAGAAAACTCTAGACCTCTCATGAAGGTCCAAGTCAACTTTAGTCAAACGGTCAACAAAGTCAAGTGTGGTCAAATGGTCAAAGCAATTAGCCATCACATAATTATCACTAAAACGATTAGTAAATAATGTCTCCGGCTCATAATGGTTTTGACCGAACGAATTGCCAAAACCCTAATGAGTCCGCCTCAAAAATGGTTTTGACTGAATCAACTGTCAAAACCCTAATGAGCCTGCCACATAACGGTTTTGGCCGAATCAACTGCCAAAACCCTAATGAGGCACCTCCTCCTTCTTCGCTCCTCAAAACTGTGTATACACACCCGCATCCGCATTCCGTAGAATGCGAATGCACATAAGATAAAACAATTCCATCCGTGTAATACTATGATCCGGCTTAAACCAAAACCCACTAATATTGCCTGCCCGAACAACTTACGCACACAAGTGCACGTAAGTGATCGCAGCCCTGCCGTAAAACTATACGGCCTCTATACGTTTCGCTCAGTGCAGGGAAACTCTCTGTGTGGGACTCTAAAGACTCGACACTACACTGACAGTGGGTTTAACCACAGACCGCAAGCGGCACTAGCTGTATGTAATGGTCCCCAGGTAGATGTCGATAAGAAGGCCGATGAGGTAAACCCATCCGAACTCCTACCGAGCCTGAATGTGACAATCTCCGTACAGTCCGGTCTGTTCGTCTGAGAATATCGCATGGCGGGCCTAGGGGGGTGGCAAACGTCAGTCCCCTAATAACGGTACAAGTCGTGTCGGAGTGTAGCCCAGAACACCCTGAGATAACACTGGAAATCTACCAGTATATCTCGCTTGCCCTGGCCAGGGACGACTATGTGTAATGGCTCTTCTAGACACAGCGCGATATCAACCCCCAATACCGGAAGAGAGGAATCCTGTCTAACCGTCACTGCTTCCAAGTGCTTCGGGACTGCACCCAACTACTACATGTTTGCACGACTCCTTTGAGCCGTGGTAGGGTAGTAATCAAAGAACAGTGGGAACACACTCGAGGCGAAGTGACAGTGTCAAGTCAACGGACTAAGCTGTACTCATGTCACCTGAGAACTGATAACTGACGATAGGTATAATACCAACCAACAGCTCCCGACGAGTCCTGTCCAGTGTACTCGTAACCTAACGAGCACCCGCATACTATCTCCAGTACGACGTACTGATGGCTGTGGGACAGACCATCTCCCCTGCTGGGATAAGAAGTGCATACGCTAGTCTACTCCGGAGTATCGATGCCCTGGCTCGATAATCCTACGACTAGGGACCTGTATAAGGATGTGCTTATAGATTACCCAGCCCCCACAAGTGCGATTGCCATCACAACGCTGGTAATCAAGCAAAGATCCTAAGGGCTCCACTAATATGTATAAGCAATATGCTAAAAGAAACGCATGCACATATGAAAGTAGAAACAAACCAAGTAGCATACTACCATTTTGAGCAAGATTGTCTATACAACTGTGAATATCCCAAGCTTCCATTAAGTAATATACAAACTAGTATGATACAGTAATGGCCTCTAGGGCATATACACTAACAATCTCCCACTTGCACTAGGGCCATGTAATGGCGTATTGAAGACCTATCATCTCGATCAGCCGCTCGAACTGAGTCTGGGGTATGGCCTTCGTGAATGGATCTGCAGTGTTATCCTCCGAATTTACTCTCTTCACCTCGATCTCCCGGCGATCTACGATCTCCCTGATCAGGTGGTACCGCCTCAAAATGTGCCTGGACTTCTGATGGGACCTGGGTTCCTTCGCTAAAGCTATAGCTCCGTTGTTGTCACAATACAGCGGTATTGGATCAACAATGGTAGGAACCACCTGAAGCTCCGCGAGGAACTTCTTCATCCAGACAGCTTTCTTTACGGCATCGCAAGCAGCTATGTACTCCGCTTCCATAGTTGAGTCAGCAACGGTTTCCTGCTTAGAACTTTTCCAGCAAACCGCCCCTCCATTGAGGGTAAAGACATAACCCGACATGGACTTGGAGTCATCCTTGTCACTTTGGAAGCTAGAGTCAGCAAATGCCTCAATCTGGAGGTCTTTTCCGCCATACACCAAGAACATCTCCTTAGTCCTTCACAGGTACTTGAGAATGTTCTTTACTGCTATCCAGTGTTTCTTCCCTGGGTCCGACTGATACCGGCTTACAACGCTTAATGCGTATGCTACATCTGGTCTGGTACATAACATCGCATACATTATAGAGCCTACTGCAGATGCGTAGGGTATAGATGACATGCGAGCCCTTTCCAAATTAGTCTTGGGAGACATCTCTTTGGAGAGGGTGATTCCGTAACAAGCCGGTTGATTACCGCGTTTGGAATCTTCCATACTGAATCGTTTCAGTATGGTGTCGATGTACCTGGACTGTGAAAGTCCCAACATCCTCTTAGATCTATCACGATAGATCTGGATCCCCAGAATGTAGTTGGCATCGCCCAGGTCCTTCATGGAGAACCTCTGTGACAAGAATCCTTTGACTGCCTGTAGCATAAGAATATCATTTCCTATTAGGAGAATGTCATCCACGTACAAGACGAGGAATACCACAGTTCTCCCTACAATCTTACTGTAAATGCATGGTTCATCTGGGTTTTTGATAAAGTCGAATTCCTTGACAGTATCATCAAAGCAGATGTTCCAACTCCGCGATGCCTGCTTCAGTCCATAGATGGATTTGAGCAACTTGCACACTTTACCGCTGCTCTCATTCTGAATGAATCCCTCTGGCTGATCCATATAGACGCACTCTTCCAAATTTCCATTTAGGAAAGCCGTCTTTACGTCCATCTGCCAGATTTCATAATCGTGGAAGGCAGCAATGGCAAGAAGGATCCGAATGGATTTGAGCATAGCCACTGGAGAAAAGGTCTCACCATAGTCCAAACCAGGTCTTTGACGAAAATCCTTTGCTACAAGTCTAGCTTTATAGGTTTCAACCTGCCCATCTACACTAATCTTCTTTCTGAAGATTCATTTGCAGCCTACGGGTTTTACCCCTTCTGGAGCAAAGTCCAAAATCCAAACTTTGTTGGTGTACACGGATTCCATCTCGGTCCGCATTGCATCTAGCCATTTTACCGAGTCACCGCTCTTAATGGCTTGCTGGAAGCTAGTAGGCTCATTATAGTCAATGGTGCAATCATCTCTATCCCCGTCTATGAGAAAACCGTAGTATCTCTCGGGCAGATGAGACTGCCTACTACTCTTGCAGAGTGGCTCTGGGATGTCCGGTTCTCCTGAAACTTCTGGTTCTTCCAAGCTTTCAGTAATAGCTTGTGGTTCTGGAATTTCTTCCAGTTCTACTACGCTCCCACTTGTTCCTTTTTCTAAAAACTGATGTTCCAGAAAGTGGGCATGACGAGAAACAAAAACCTTTTGTTCACTCTGCGTAATAGAAAAAATACCCCTTGGAGTTCTTTGGGTATCCCACAAACTTACACAGTACTAAGCGTGCCTCGAGTTTGTCTGCATGCTGCTTTTTAACAAAAGCTGGACATCCTCATATCTTCAGATATTGAAGATGGGGTTTTTTCCCACACCACATCTGATATGGTATGGTAGGCACAGTCTTGGAGGGAACCTTGTTCAAAAGATATGCAGCTGATTCTAGTGCATAACCCCAGAAAGATCGCGGTAACTCAGCCTTACTCATCATGGAACGAACCATATCCAATAGGGTTCGATTCCGCCTTTCCGATACACCGTTGTGTTGTGGTGTGTATGGAGGAGTAAGCTGAGAGAGAATTCCATTCTCTTTTAAGTAGCCCAGAAACTCGGCACTCAAGTATTCACCACCTCGATCAGATCTCAGTGTCTTGATACTTTTGCCTGTTTGTTTTTCAACTTCATTCTTGTATTCCCGAAATTTCTCAAAGGCCTCGGATTTATGTTTCATCAAGAAGACATGTCCATACCTAGAGAAATCATCTGTGAAAGTAATGAAGTATGAATAACCACTTCGCGCATGTGTAGACATTGGACCATACACGTCACTGTGTATGAGTCCCAAGAGCTCGCTTGCTCTTTCTCCGTGTCCAGTGAACGGAGTCTTTGTCATCTTTCTCATGAGACAAGATTCACAAGTGGCATAAGACTGGTACTCGAACGGATCTAAGTATCCTTTTTTATGTAACTTTGTCAACCGTGTCTCATTAATGTGATCCAGTCTACAATGCCATAAGAAAGCCTGATTTAATTCCGAAAACTTTCTTTTAAGTGTGTTCTGGACACTGAAAATCTGAGCTTGATTCAATACGTATATCCCTTTTTTAATGTACCTGACCCAATCAGAACTTGATTTAGGTGGATGTTGACCACATCGCTTACAAAAGTAAAATCATATCCTTCCTTAGAAAGTAAGGATACAAATATAATATTACAAGTCGCACCTGGTACATAAAAACAGTCACGCAGAATCAATATCTGCCCAGTTGTCAATCCAAGATGATACTCCCCTACGGATTCAGCGTACATGCTCATTCCGTTAGCAACCCTGAGAGTCATATCACCTATCCTGATAACCCTACGGTTTCTCGGAGCCTGTAACGAATTACAGATGTGAGATCCTGATCCGGTATCCAATACCCAGAAAGTAGGATTAACTGACATACAGTTCTCTATTACAAACACACCCGAAGCTACAACATGCTTCGAATCCTGGCTACTGGCTTTACTAGCCCTGCAATCTTTCTGCCAATGTTCATTCCCGTAACAATAGGAACGTCCCTCTTTTACTATATCCAGTCCCGAAACTTTTGCCCTTCTCTTTCCTTCTACTTCCCTGGTTTCCTTCAGGGTAGTAGAGACTGTAGAATCAAGTCAGCATCTGACCCGTTCTTCAACGTGGTCTTCAGGTCCGTGAGCTCAAAATTGCTGGTCTCTGTAAGGACGTTGCCTTCTACAGATGACCCGATAGCCAACCTCGCTGGAAGCAATTCGTTCGAGGTCTCATATCTTGCGATACGAGATTGCTCTCCATATAAATCTTTGTTATGGAGAAAGATAGAAACTAAGTCCATTTTCTCGTGCTGCCTCTGGTATGCACCATCAACTGAGGCTAACACGAGGCACTTGGCTTTCGCACAGTCTTTTTCCGATGTCTTGCGGATATTAATATCCGTGACAGGGGAAACTGGACCTGAGATGGCAGGGGTTGGATCAGTCAAGAGGTGTCCCAGCTTGTCATGGGCAATGGACATCTGGACAGACCTTTGCCAGTCATAACAGTCAGATTCAGTCATTTTATTATCTAGATGTAAGCTATGTCTGGTCACTGGGTCGCTGCAATTAAGAGAGAGAAAAGAAAACACTTAGCATGATGCTTTTGTAAGTTTAGATTGGTTTTTAATTTATCTAAACAAGATGGCTCCTACTGTCTCTCGAATCCCTCCTCAAACCATAAAGGAAGAATTAGTCGGGATCAATCTTACCGTGCAATTCTTGCTTAACCGTTCAGCCAGGCCAGTGTCGGTACTTCGAGGAAGGTTTTCCAACGCTTTCGCGAAGTTCCTTAATTAAGTAACATCTTTTCCCTGTGGGCGTAGACCCGCTAACACCTTTCTAGACACCTACTTGGTTTATAGCATTGATCGTTAAGCGAGAAAGTTCCCGAGGAGTAGTATATACTCACAGTAGGATCGGGATCCAAATATCATCGTGTGATAAAACTGAAGGAATCCTACCAGAATCATCACACTCCAAATGGTATGCAGCACTAGCAAGTTTCAGTTTCTTTAGAAACTCCCGATGTGGATTTTTGCCCCATGCTCTTATGACCTTGACGAAGGCCAACATATCATAAGTCACATGTCAAGTTCTACCCGTCATTATCCAGGTTAATTTGAACCCACCCGTACATACCCTTGACGAAGGCCAAAATAGTAGTACGACTGTCCCAAACCAACGCATCTATCTATGCTATAGATAAATATTCAGCAGCTACCAATCACTATGCCTTGGCGAAGGTCAAAATACATAGCTTGAATACTACTGAATATTTAACTGAAATGACGGAGGGCTATGAATGGTTTTGGCGAAACCGTGAACGTAGTGAACTTGATATAATCGAAGGAACCTGATAGCTTTTAAAAGGAGTGGCTTAAGCTCCGCATTTTTAAAAGTTTTCTGTTTTGAAAAGAAACCGAGTGGTTTTGAAATTGTTCCGACTTTAACTTTGGTTTATTTTCTTGCATTAATTTAATGCGTCCCATCATTTAAACCTACCATTGCAGCAAACAACGAAAATATGACGTACGCTTATGTCATCCGCATTCGCCACGGGGTCCCGTCATCACCCGTTAGGTTATTTAACTAACGACAGAGCGGGGGCTGGACTAGCGCGGATGCAAAACATAAGCAATGCCTAAATAGATATCATGTATAGATATATACATTCGTCAGATGCAATAATAGCCATTCCAGATCACAGATGAACACTTTGGATATACTAGGAATCCGCGTTTCGTTCGAGCCTGCAACGAAAGACGGATTGCACGGTCGCGATGAATAGCCAAACCCCACCCTAGACCCCTACGGGTGCGGCAAACTACCCGCCAAGTATCCGAAGCGAAACAACCTCTCTCAACAACGTGAATAGGCCACTCGGCACTTCGAGGTACCCGGTAGTTTGTGCACCCCACCTTGGGTCTATCCTAGGAGCAAAAACAGTAAAAGAAATTATACAATGGCGGCTACAACCTCATCCCGGATGTGCGGCCATAAAATAATATTACATCAATTACAAACTTTACATTGAATGAAAGAAAAAGAAACTCTCATCTCACATCCCCGGCTATTCATCCGCGACAATCCACCGAGTTTATATACACAAACCATCAACATTACAGATCACAGATATGTATAACCCCCACTAATCGTCGTATAGCGATTAGCAGACGTTCAATACATATATCACATCACAGATAATATCCATTAGCCAAAGTCTACGGAATTTCGATCAAAATACGGATTTGTAACCACCCCAAAAATAAATTTGTTCTCTGGAAATTCTGGACAGAAACAAACTATACTAAAAATCCCAAAACATCCAAATAAGAACACTGCACAAAACCCGGTCCATGGCCGAGTCAACTCGGCTGCGGATCCGCGGCAGGAAGCATGTTCTTGCCGTGGATCCGCGGCGCTTTGACCGAGTCACTGGATCATTTTTGTTCTGTGTTTTTACAAAACCCTGAGCCGATTTTTCATGTATGTTAAATCATTTTTAGAGCAGTATAAAAAATCAGCAGAAACATGGTTTTTCCGGATGTGTTTTGCGATTTTTTTCCGATCGAAATTCTAAATACTTTGCTAATAAGCTAGTTTGTGTTTAGCTAGGCACTGATACCACTATAAGTCCACGTTGCTCACCCCGGTTCTTACGGGGAGGCGGAAACAGCGAAAAACAATTTTTGGCGCAAAGGCAACATGGACTAAAAGAAGGATCTTTACTAAACTACAAACTAGCAAACTACTAGAGGTACTATCTACTATGCCATAGAGATTATACCTCACAATACTGGTCCTTCGGGTCTTCATTCCGTTGTCCTGATCGTCCATCCACGTTCCGAGGATCGATCCGGATCTTGGTCACCTCCGCGGCCTTCTTGAGTCGAAAACGATCCACCCGAGAGATGTGCTCCGAGCTCCACCTCGAGCCGAGGCAACTAGGGCAACAAGATCGCTAGTCTTGATGTCCTAGGATGTGTAGAAGAGATAGATGGAAGTGTTTGTCTATTTGGATCCTTTTTCTCTCAACACATGAGATCAAAGGAATTTTCAAGAGGAGGAAGATGAATGAGAACCATGGAGCTCTCATTTCATTTTCTTAAGAGAGAGAATGAGAGATCAAGAATGAACTAAGAAAATGAACCATGGTTCAATAATACACCACTATCATCATTACTAATCTTTTCAAGATAAAGTTGATGGCAACTAATGACTTGACCATTTTCATAACCCAAAGAATAAAAAGAAAACCAAAGAAAACTCTAGACCTCTCATGAAGGTCCAAGTCAACTTTGGTCAAACGGTCAACAAAGTCAAGTGTGGTCAAATCGTCAAAGCAATTAGTCATCACATAATTATCACTAAAAAGATTAGTAAATAATGTCCCCGGCTCATAATGGTTTTGACCGAACGAATTGCCAAAACCCTAATGAGTTCGCCTCAAAAATGGTTTTGACCGAATCAACTGTCAAAACCCTAATGAGCCTGCCACATAACGGTTTTGGCCGAATCAACTGCCAAAACCCTAATGAGGCACCTCCTCCTTCTTAGCTCCTCAAAACTGTGTATACACACCCGCATCCGTATTCCGTAGAATGCGAATGCACATAAGACAAAACAAATCCATCCGTGCAATACTAGGATCCGGCTTAAACCAAAGCCCACTAGTATTGCCTGCCCGAACAGCATACGCACGCAAGTGCACGTAAGTGATCGCAGCCCTGCCGTAAAACCATACGGCCTCTACACGTTTCGCTCAGTGCAGGGAAACTCTGTGTGGGACTCTAAAGACTCGACACTACGCTGGCAGTGGGTTTAACCACAGACCGCAAGCGGCACTAGCTGTACGTAACGGTCCCCAGGTAGATGTCGATAAGAAGGCCGATGAGGTAAACCCATCCGAACTCCTACCGAGCCTGAATGTGACAATCTCCGTACAGTCCGGTCTGTTCGTCTGAGAATATCGCATGGCGGGCCTAGGGGGTGGCAAACGTCAGTCCCCTAATAGCGGTACAAGTCGTGTCGGAGTGTAGCCCAGAACACCTTGAGATAACACTGAAAACCTACCAGTATATCTCGCTTGCCCTGGCCAGGGACGACTATGTGTAATGGCTCTCCTAGACACAGCGCGATATCAATCCCTAATACTAGGAGAGATGAATCCTGTCTAACCGTCACTGCCTCCAAGTGCTTCGGGACTGCATCCAACTACTACCTGTTTGTACGACTCCTTTGAGCCGTGGTAGGGTAGTAATCAAAGAACAGTGGGAACACACTCGAGGCGAAGTGACAGTGTCAAGTCAACGGACTAAGCTGTACTCATGTCACCTGGGAACTGATAACTGACGATAGGTATAATACCAACCAACAGCTCCCGACGAGTCCTGTCCAGTGTACTCGTAACCTGACGAGCACCCGCATACTATCTCCAGTACGACGTACTGATGGCTGTGGGACAGACCATCTCCCATGCTGGGATGAGAAGCGCATACGCTAGTCTACTCCGGAGTATCGATGCCCTGTCTCGATAATTCTACGACTAGGGACCTGTATAAGGATGTGCTTATAGATTACCCAGCCCCCACAAGTGCGACTGCCATCACAACGCTGGTAATCAAGGAAAGATCCTAAGGGCTCTACTAATATGTATAAGCAATATGTTAAAAGAAACACATGCACATATGAAAGTAGAAACAAACCAAGTAGCATACTACCATTTTGAGCAAGATTGTCTATACAACTGTGAATATCCTAAGCTTCCATTAAGTAATATACAAACTGGTATGATACAGTAATGGCCTCTAGGCATATACACTAACAATAAGCCATTTCTTTAACACGCTCAATAATCTCGAAAAGCCCTACGAATCGAGGACTAAGCTTTGCCTCGACTCCCAAAACGAATCATTTCTCTAGTCGGTGATATCTTCAAGAATACTAGATTACCAACAGCGAACTCTAGAGGCCTTCTTGATGTATCAGCCCAACTCTTCTGCCGATCTTGTGCTGCCTTCATGTGAATCCGGATAGTATTAACTTTCTCTAATGTTTGCACGACAAGATCCAGTCCCAACAATCTTCGTTCTCCAATATCGTCCCAACAAACGGGTGAGCGACACTTGCGACCATACAATACTTCGAATGGAGCCATCTGAATAGTCGCCTGAAAGCTGTTATTGTACGAAAACTCCACCAAGTGTAGATGATCCTCCCACGAACCCTTGAGTCTAACATGCAGGCTCTCAACATGTTTTCAAGAGTTTGGATCGTTCTTTCTGACCGACCATCTGTTTGAGGATGATAAACGGTGCTAAACTTCAATCGCGTCCCCAAACTTTTCTGTAAACTCCTCCAGAAGTGTGATAAGAATCGGGTATCACGATCGGAAACGATGCTCATAGGTACTCCATGCAATCTCACAATCTCCTGCATGTACCGTTCTGCTAACGCTTCCGATGACTGACCAACTCGAAATGGTAAGAAATGAGCTTTCTTGGTCAATCGATCAACAATCATCCAAACTGCATTATTGTCCTTTGGATTCCGCGGTAAAGCTGTCACGAAATTCATGGTTATATATTCCTACTTCCACTGAGGAATCGGAAGTGGTTGCAATAAACCAGCTACTCGTTCAGCCTTAACTTGCCGACGCACCAAGCACTTCGCTACAAAGCGAGCAATCTTTCTTTTCATGCCTTCCCACCAAAATTGCTGTCTTAGATCACGGTACATCTTCGTGCCTCCTGGATGTACAGAATATGCAGAACTGTGTGCCTCCTTCATAACTTCTTCGCGAATGTCTCCTTTTGGCACACATAAACGGCTACCATAATGCAACGAACCATCTTCATGAATCAACAAGTCTGTTCGAAGTCCTGCTTCTATCTGTTCTCGAAACTTCTGCAATCTTGGATCGTGCGACTGCTCTGCCTTAATATTATCGATCAATGACGACTGTACTTGCAGCTGCATCAACTGTCCCGAAGAATGCGGTAGCACGATCTCCAACTCGAATCTCCGAAAATCATCGATAAGGTCCCTCTGTGCTGTCAACATCCGAATTGCTGGCAACCGACTAAGTGTATCCGGTACTATATTAACTTTCCCCGGATGGTATTTGAGATCAAGATCATAGTCAGCCATCAACTCCAACCATCTACGCTGCCCCATATTGAGCTCTTTCTGCGTGAACACATACTTTAGGCTTTTGTGATCGGTGAATACTTCGACCCTTTCGCCCAGAAAGTAGTCTCCAAATCTTCAAAGCGAAAATGACTGCTGCAAGCTCCGAATCATGAGTTGGGTAATTCTTCTCATTGGTCTTCAACTGTCGCGATGCGTAGGCTATAACCTTCCCATGCTGTATCAAAACACATCCCAAATCTTTCCCAGACGCATTGCTGTGAATCACCAATCCTCTGGAACTGTCTAGTACGGTCAAAATAGGAGCGGTTATCAACCTTTACTTCAACGCCTCAAAAGCTGACGCACAACTATCCGTCCATACGAACGGTACCTCCTTCCGTGTAAGCTTGGTCAAAGGCTCAGTCAATCGAGCAAAATTCTCCACGAATCTTCTGTAGTATCCTGCAAGTCCCAGAAAACTTCTGATCTCCGCTACGTTCTTCGGAGTCGGCCAATCTTGAACTGCTGCAATCTTCTCAGGGTCAACGGCGATTTCATCTCCGGATACGACATGCCCCAAAAACTTCACTTCTTCAAGCCAAAACTTACACCTGCTCATCTTCGCATATAATCTTTCTTGCCTCAATGTTTGCAGTGCGATCTTCAAGTGTTTTGCATGGTCCTTGAGTAGACCAGAATATCATCGATGAACACCACTATAAACTGGTCCAAGAACGGCGAAAAGATTCGGTTCATCAAGTCCATAAATATCGCCGGTGCATTCGTGATTCCGAATGGCATCACTAAATACTCGTAATGTCCATATCGAGTTCGGAACGCAGTCTTACAAATATCCTCTGATTTAACTCGGACCTGATGATATCCGGATCGCAAATCTAGCTTCGAGAATACCCTCGCGCCATTAAGCTGCTCGAACAATTCGCCAATGCGAGAGATCGGGTACTTGTTCTTAATAGTCACCCGGTTTAATTCTCGATAATCGATGCACATCCTCCCAGTGCCATCTTTCTTCTTGACTAGAAGAACTAGAGCTCCCCAAGGTGAATTGCTGCTGCGAATCCAACCTTTCTCTAGCAATTCGGTAACCTGCTTTTTTACTTCTTCCAACTCCACTGGTGCCATCGGATAGTACGCCTTTGGGATTGGTGTTGCACCAGGAACAAGATCGATCGCGAACTCCACATCTCGTTTTGGCGGTAAACCCGAGATGTTCTCGAACATGTCTATGAACTCTCGAACTATAGCTAGCGCTTCCTCCTTATCAACTTCTATCGACGAAAGAACACTGTTTGTCGGCCTAGACCTAACTCGACTGGCCCGACAGAACTGCTACCTTCAGCAAAAACAAACTTTGGATGTTCGGGAATCTGGAAAATCACTTTCTTTGCTCTATAATCAATGTGAGCGTAGAAAGTGCCGAGAAAGTCCATTCCCAAGACAACATCATAACTGCCGATATCGATCACCAAGAAATCTGCAAATAACTCTCGTAACTGACCTTGCACTCACTACTAGATACGATCTTCCCGTTCCCAGTGTGTATGTCCCAACAACTAGACAGGTCCATGCAAGAAATCGAGTGTGTAGACATAAACTTGGACGACATACAACAATGGAATGCATCAGAATTGAATAATGCTAATGCGGGAAAATCATGAACAAGTAGGAAACCGGAAACAACTTCATCTGAAGCCAAACACTGAAGAAGATGAGCACGGTAAACAGGATTTAAGCTTGCGATAAAACATGAACTGGTAAGCAATGAAACCGAGAGAAGCAAGGTAATATCACGACCATAAAACAAGGAGATGAATCAAGACTAGGACTCCAAGTTACTTAAATAGAGTACCGCATTATAATCATACTGCAGTTCAGTTACAATCACATAACTCCGTCCAAGTCGCCCAAATCCTAGTATCAGAATCAAAGGAATAGAAAAGGATAAACAATAAGGAACAAAAAAGTTTTCAAGCCGAGATGCAAAGTTGTTTGCATATCGTCAAGACAGAGGGTCAAGAGAAAGATATGATTCAAGAATCACGATAACGATGTGGCAGGACATGTTCCTAATTACGGGTTTTCTGATTCGTGTATTGGGTCCAATATCCAACTACAAACGAATCAAACCCGATTAACCTAAATTCTATGGCTCTGATACCAAACAAACCCTGTCACGCCCCGCTTTCCAGAGTGCGCTAAGATCGACACGTGACAGAGCCAACCATGCTACCTGTGGCTAGGAAATATCCCTCCACAATCACATTACGACTGTCTATAAGATATCAAGAACAGTAAAAAAAATAAACTATCTAGTATATGTCCATATGCCAGAATAAACGAGTCAAGAAATAATACGCGGAAGCAATAAATCCAATAAACAATAACATCTGGACAGTACGTCCCAAATACCGGCTCACATCAGGAAATGAAAGTATGGAAATAAAACTAAACTAGATACTAACAGGATCCTCACTGCTCGGCCTGACGGCGAAAAATACTACTGATCATCCTGCGAAAGAGATAGAGGATCTGGGCAATGCAAAACCCAGACGTCAGTACGTCATAATATAAAACAATAAAATATAATCAGGAGGTAACATGATATGCAAGCATGAGTATGAACAGTAATGAGCGTATAACAGTAATATGAATATGGAACAGTGAAGTGTATATGCATACGGTGGGTAATCTAAACTGTGCTACCGGGTTATCTATTTTAAAGTTTGTTTGAAATCAATTAGTGTACTCTTCCATGTAACTCAAAGAATATGTCCCGTTATCCTTCGGGACCACGGATCAGGTAGTGGGAGTCATGAATGACTCTGTCCCGTTATCCCCCGGTACCACGGATCAAGTAAGAATCACGAATGATTCTGTCCCGTTATCCCCCGGGACCACGGATCAAGTAATACCCTTTTAAGCTACACTTCAGTTACACTTTTGATTTCCCCATGTCCCCAAGGTTATGTGTTCAAGTCAGGTATTGATAATCTGGAGCTAATGCCAACACAGGATCAAGCAGGTACAGATATGTCCGTCGGGACAACAGGATATGTCCGTCTGGACAACAGGTCAAGATTGTCGGCATTAGAAACAAGATCAGGTATCAAGTCAAGCAGTGGTGCATCAGGTCATGTCAGGTAGTGCACCCGCATCAAATGGATGTCCAACAGTAACATGTAGCAATTATCGAATCAGGGTAAAAGTACGGATGTACGGTAAAAGTATGGATGCACAAATATCTATCAGGGGTTACATCATGACTATATAGGATGCACATTATCAAGCATGGGGTACTAATGTAACAGTAATATGAATTAATATGACATGGCATGCAACTAGATATATAGAATTAATGGTATGGATACACAATAAAACATGGATGCACAGATATCTATCAGGGGTTACAACTACAGTTCCATGACTATGTAGATGCAGCTACATATATAATAAATGATATGGATGCATACGGGTATCCGAAAACAGTCAAACATTAATATGGGTGTACACTGCAATCAACATGTGATATTTTTATTCATATGGATGCAAAATAAGATACATAGTATGTAGTAAGATAAACTTGCATGCGACTAGATATGTAATAAACGGTACGGATGCGAACGAGTATTGTAAAACTGTAACATATGATGCACAATGCAATGAACATGTAATATTATTATTAATATGGATGTAAATATAATAACATAGCATGTAGCAAGATAAATTTGTCTGATCGGATCTCACGACGGGGTGCGTACGCTGCGTTCGACGTCGGTATGCACACACGCGCGTACAGAACAGAATCAAGCTATCCAAGAACGTGACCACGCTGGATGAGGACGTCTACTGGGTTTCCCGGATCGTCGGCGACGAGCACGGTTTCGGTGATCACCGAGAAACAAGAAACCAAGAAGAATAAAGAGAAGCATAAGAAGAAATGCTCTGGGTTTGGTGCTCTGGGGTCTGAGACGAGGCGAGTGAGACACTGACGATGGGTCGGTGACGGCGAGGATGCAGGCGAGGGTTTTCCGGCGATGGGCAGTAGGTGTACAGTGGGGGTTTCCTGGGTTCTTGGGGTCTGGTTTGCAGGGGAGAGTCGGGAAAGGAGAATGGAGAGGAAGGGAGTAGGTCGTGGTGATGAGGGCGTGAGGTCGGCGGGGTCGGAGCTCCGACGACGAGGGTGCAGGGGAAGGGTTTCATGGTCATAGGTATGGGTTCTTGAGGAGGCGGGAAGGAGAAAAAGATGAGGGGAGAAATAGAAACAAGGTGATCGAGGAAGGAGGTGATGGAGGTGGTGTCGGAGAGGGTCGAGGTCCGGAACATGGGCGGCGGCGGTGAGGCGACGAGGGCACGGCATGGGTTTCGTGAGGAGAGAGGCGGGAAACGTCGAAGGGGAAGAGAGATAGAATAAGAGAGATGTGCTGTGAGTGTTTAAATTATTAGGTTTAGGTTTAATAATAATAACAACATTTAATATACAATTTATATACAGAGAGAGACGTGAGGAAAGATTTGTGTAATATATAAAATATATTTTTTGGTAAAAAAATCTTATATAAACAGTTAAAACTAAATGAATAAAATATTAGGAAAATTTGATTGTTCTGGCTAATACAAAAATAGTCCAAAATACGTCCGGATCTGGTCTAAAATTATGGTTTGAAAATACGGTTAATATACACGTCAACCAAAATTAAAATAGAATATCCGGGTAACGAAAATGCATACCCCCAAGAACGGATACACGTAGCGTGCGCGTAGCTATCCAAACGAGTCCGTTTCACTGAACGGGACGAGAACATGATGCGCGGATGCTATCACAGGGTCAGCGGTATGATGCAAGCCATGCTAGATATTTTTAAAATATTTTATTTGACTTTAAATTTTATATTAAAAAAATGCAGATGCCAGATATAATGCCAGTATGCAGTATATATAAAAAAATGAAAGTGCACGGATTCTCATAACTAGCCGGGATAAATTACAAACAGGAATCAAGACGGGTTTCCAGCAAGCGGGTCGGGTCGGATGCAAATACAAATACCAATTACACTATTCGCACCCAAAACACAATAAATCAAGAAATAATCATAAATAAAGAAATACCCAAAATAGAACTGGTATAAATGAACTAGGCTGTTACAACATTATTTTGTTTCACTTGTTAGTTACTACTAGTAGCAATTTCACTCTATGAATATTGTTTGTTGCAAGTGTAGTCATATGCAAATGCAGTATTAAGTTCTGTAGAAGATCCAGAGAAAATCTTGGATCAAGCCATGCTCGAAATGAGTGATGATTTGACAAAGATGCGCCAGGCTACAGCACAAGTATGTTTCTTTGGTTGCATATGGAAATTTGCAGCATTTTCTTCAGTTGTAAATTAAAACTCCATCACCAGGTCTTGTATATTTTAGGTTTTAGCATCTCAAAAACGATTGGAGAACAAATATAAAGCTGCTCAACAAGCTTCTGATGACTGGTAACCTCAGTAATGACTGAACTTCTTTCTTTAGAATTTGTATTTCTAATATGCTTCTTTTTTGCAACAGGTATAAAAGGGCACAACTTGCACTTGCAAAAGGAGATGAAGATCTTGCCCGTGAGGCTTTGAAGAGGCGTAAATCTTATGCTGTAAGTATTTCCTTTTTAATCTCACTAAAAAAGAATGCCAGTAGTCCTCCCACTTGTTGGCACTATATGGTTATAAACTTTTAATGATTTATTTCTTTGAGGTCTAGCTCAATTCAAGTATTTATGTGTTTCAGGATAATGCAAGTACCTTAAAATCCCAGCTTGATCAACAAAAGGGTGTAGTTGATAATCTAGTATCCAATACTAAGGTGAGTTCATCATCTTATTTTCACCTTTTTTTAATTGTTCTTTTTTCTTCCTTTTGGTAATCAAGCGTCAAGATCTTGTCATTGTTCAAAAAATTTACAAATGGTTAGTCTAGCTATTTCATTTATTTTTCTCGTTGCTGGTCATATATTTAACTATGGGTTGCATTTATCATTTCTCGAATCTATTATATGGACATGGTAAAACCAGTATTCTGGATGTGCCTTAACACTTCTTTTTTCAATTTATCAGAAAGATATATAAATCATATAATTGTAACAATAAAGACCTGATGATTTGAGTGAGATTATGAAGACAATGATAACTAAGGGTCCCTCATCCTTGACTGTTTCAGCCCCCCCCCCCCCCCCAACATTCCCTGATTCTTGTAAGCAGTGTTTTAAAAAGCAGACGCCTAAGTGCTTAAGCGGCCGCTTAAGCAGGTTAAGGGCCTTCACCGCTTCACCTAGGCCCGCTTAAGTGGACGCAACTTAATCTCGTTCTGGATTGGGGCCTGAAAATGGCGCCTTAGCTAGGAAAATGAACTGACCTTCACACTAGGGAGCAACCAAGAGCTCAGTGAAAGGGGTCTGGGGTCTTTACGAGCGACTACCTCACCGGCTTCCTTACTAAAAGTGACACGACCAGCTAGTGCCTTCTATAATCACCTTTCTATCAGCATTAAGTCCATGACTTTTATTACTTAAAAGTTATAATTTTGTAGATATAAAGGTTGCTATATAGCAACATTTATTATCACACCTTATTATTTGACATTGTACTCTATAATGACGTGATAAAGTTATATCTGGAATATAACTATTGTGTGATATTCTCGAGCCAAATGTTAGACCTAAATAATGTATTGTTTTTAGCTCTTTACCATTTGGTTGTTCACAAACTAACTTGTATTGTTTATCTACTTTTTTCTTCATTTGGTTAGCATCTCATCTTTTATTTGTTGCCAACAACTCTAACATACTTTGGAGACATAATGACTGCATTCAGAAAAGAAAAATTATTTTATAGTTGATTTTGGTTTTTTCTTTTCTTTGTATTCTTCTTGCTCATTTTATTTGTATTTTTCTGTGTTTTTGCGTTGAAGGGAAATCATAATAATTTATACTACCTTTCTCATTGATATTATTTTGTACACCTTTGAAAAATACATTGTAGTAACTAATGAAAGAAACAACATAAGGATATGAAATAATAACTTCTAATGAATAATTAAACACTTAATTAGAGACATACCTAATAAGTAGGTGAATTTTGAAGGTTGATTGTTGAGAGGTGGCTTAAACGATTAGATAGACCATTCGGTCGCTTTTCTTTCTATTCCGCTTTTAAACATTGCTTGCAAGATTGCCGGATAGAGGAGTGTGATGTTTTTCTCAGTCCTCGTTCTGTGTATGGAAATTATCTAAATTTACTCTTCTATCCTTGAAGATATGGAACCTACACTTATGAAGCTTATAAACATTATCTAGTGTACTTGAAATGAGCATCACATGACTCCATGGATAAGTAACATGACAAATTTTTTTAATCTCGACTAGACATGGAGTCAAATGGAAAATATATCTAGGACTATATGCACCTTTTTAAAAAAAAATCAGTTGTTATATCGGACCAAGGTCCATTGCGGTACGATACAAGCGATAATAGATGAATATTGTTTTGCTTGAATATCGGCCGATATATTGTCTGCTTTGTATTGGCCCAATTATCGCCAATATCTCATTATATCAGATCCAATGACATTTTGAGTAGCATATTCTAGCTTTCAATGGTTTGAATCTTTTACCTAAAATAAACATAAGAAGAAGAAGTATAATTTGACTAATTGGTAGTATAATACCAAAGGTATAATCCTTCAAAAAATCAAGTGTGAACATTCAAATAAAGTTAATGGAAGATATCAATTTGTTGTTAAAGTAAAAACTGTAAGATATTTAACAACAACAACAACAACAACAAGCCTTCATACCAAATTTTTGGGGTTGAAACAATAAGATATTTAAGTGCAACAAAAATTAGGAAGGTGCTAAAATGCACAGCAGGTAAACTTCAAGCTATTTTAAAGCAATTTATCCTACACTTTTTGTTGTTCCATTGTTATATTAATGATTGATGGCATTTTAGGACCTTATGATGTATCTTCTTTGTATGAAATATATATTGAGTTAAATGCACCTGAGGTTGCCCGCAGCCACTTGGCTGTGGGCAACAGAGACAAAGGGAATGGTGGGGCCCACACCATTTAAACCAAAGTGGGCCCCTGCCCTGCCTCTTTCTCTCTGTTGCCCGCAGCCAACCTCAGCCCTATATTCCTCATATATATTTTATAAATACGTGTAACGCCTGATACATACCGGTATACACCTGATGTACATATAGAAGCCCCGATATGGACATCCAATATGAACTCCCAATATTGACCCATCTAAATCCTATTGTCTGAAACAACTTTCCGATATTAAAAACACCTATTCGATACGATCTCGATATCTGAGATTGGAAACCTTCTGATTAGCATATCTGTTAATATGTGAGCACACACAAGGATACATGTGTCCTCCAAATATAGCATCTTATACTTGGCCCTCGCTTATGTAATGGAATAGGGCTCTGGACACTTACAAAATAACCAAGAAATATTCAAATATATATAGTCAATTTTAAGAGTGTTAACTCCCCTACTTTGTTATATCTAATTAGCTTCATCGTATCAGTGAATATCACAAATGACAAGAAAAAAAAAGAAGAAAAACCTATTTGAATATGTATTATTGTTGGATATGTTCCCCACAAAGAGAAAAGAATGCAAAAAAGAAAAAGAAAAAGAAAAAAAAAGGAACAAATCTTAGACCGGTTATTACAATACTTCCGTCAAAATTTATAAGATATTAGGCCATGGACTTGTTCAATGTGTTCAGTCTTACCTAGATCCCAAATTTTTTTGAAACATCAAGTTTATAATTGGCACTGTTCTTTTCCATCTATTTAAATTGGTATTGCATAATGTTATATTCCCAGCTGGGAAAATATATGCACGAAATGCTGTGAAAGGATTTCATTCCTCAATCCAATCAATCACATAAAATCTAACTCATCTTATCCTTTTCAGGACAAGGATCCAGTAGGTATTGTCCTCTTTCCCATTGAATTCATCATAAAATGTAATATTGTAATATTGAAGTGTATACTCCCTTTTATTTTTCTGGACTTCTCTTTTCATTTCTCCTTGTTGTATGAGCCATATCTGTTTCTATTGCAACCCACAATGATTGCTATTGATGTACATGCTTCTTGCACTTTTCCAATCTGTAATAATTGCGAATTTGGTTTACTAAAATCTTTATTGACCTCACCAAGTCTCTACTTGAATGTGTTGGATTGCAAGTTGCGAGCCAGCATAAAAATCTCAAGAAACCTTAACTATAAAGTTAGAAAGAATCACCGTATTTATATAAAAACTTTGATTTCTTTTATTTGAACACATGATGATCAAGCTGTATTCGGCTATTGCTTCTTCCAAATATCTTCCTTGTTCAAACTAATAAAAGCAGTTAACTTTGTTTACTTACAATTTTCAAATGTTCTCGTAGAATGAACTTTTAAGTTTTAACATTATTATATGATTTTCTTTCTTTTTTTTCCCTGATGTTTTGTAGGTTTTGGAGAGCAAGATACAAGAGGCTAGGTCAAAGAAGGACACTTTGAAAGCTCGTGCGCAGTCCGCAAAGTCTGTACATGTTTTGCTTTTCTTATTGGTCTTTGCTTTGCTCCTTCTGTAGTTTCAGAGTCCTATTGCATTGGTTGTTGTTTTTCCTCAGGACTGCAACTAAAGTGAATGAAATGTTGGGAAATGTCAATACAACCGGTGCACTTTCAGCATTTGAAAAGATGGAAGAGAAAGGTATGCTTTCGAGAACCATACAGATGTGTAGATTTTTTTTGTGTGTGTGTGTGGAGTGGGGGGGGGGGGTAGTAACAGATATATTCTATAGATCCAACTGACTAATAGAATCAAGTATAGGTTAAATTTCACTAAAATACCATAACTTTTCAGCGAGAAACAAATACCGTAAACTTTATAAGTTGCAAACAATTACCATGAAGTTGGTGTTTTATTATGTAAATATCATGAGATTTTGGAACTTTGCAATTTAATATCATATTATCATATGCTGTTTTCGGAGAACACCTTCTTACTTTTTACGTCTCTTCACCGTTTCCTTGAATAATCATCCCGAAAGGCAAATGCTTATTGTATTTATTTGAAAAATTCTAAGTTTGAGGTATTTATTTGCATATACAAAATATATCTAAAAAATGCTGAATGCTCATGGTATTTTAGTGAAATTATCCTAAGATATATGCAGCTCAGGAATCTTGGGGCAATACTCTTCCTATACCTGTATTCAACTTTCTCTTGACCAACTTTTCCTTGCAAATTTTAATCAAATATCAGTTTTTACGACTAAGAACTACTAAAGTTAGTTAAATTTATTATATGAAGAATTTTACATTTGCGAGCATAAATTTTTCCTGTTTTGTTTATGTCATGTATGTTAGGTGTTATATTAGCCTGATAGCTCTGTATGTGATTGTCCAACTAAAACCCAACAGTTATGGCTATGGAGTCCCAAGCAGAGGCCCTAAATCAGTTGACCACCGATGATCTCGAAGGGAAGGTAACTTCTCGATTCTCAAGTTATCTAATTATGTTGGTGTTACATAAGTTATTCAGGCATATAACCCAAATCCTGATTTTATTTTTTCCAGTTTGCGATGCTTGAAACTTCATCGGTAGATGATGATCTTGCCAAGTTAAAAAGGGAAATTTCAGGAAGCTCATCGGTATCACTTGCTATTTCTTTGATAATAGTGATAGTTCATGTATCTGAACTTGTGATATAAGCTTTTTTTGGTTCACTGTCTACTAGAGTGGTAGCTTCTACCCACCTTTAAAAATCTTATCTGGATAACTGAAATATGATGTTTATTTGATTTTAAATCTTTTGGGTGTATTGCCTTCATTATCTGTTCCTTAACATCTAGACTTTCCATCTCCTCTACCTCTACTTAAAAATAAACTCCGGTTATCCTAACTCCATAGATAAACAGGGCCTTGACATTTAAGTACTGAAATGTTCTGTAACATATAAATTTAATTTTTTTTAATTGACTTGAGAAGATGAAATGTTACTCGGTGAGCACGAATATCCTAATCACCATAGAACTTGTAGCTTTTTATCTATATTTTGAAGCTACAGAATCGTCATATGAAAAATTGTATCATAATTATTCGTAACAGGATTAATTAAATTTGTCCAAAAATTGCAAAAAGAAATCTAATAACGTTCATCTTTTGATGACCCTATCCTTTTTGCTTTTCTATATGCTAGACTAAAAAACCTGTTTTTGGTATGATCAAACATGTAACAGATATCTAAGCTGCTTTTATTTGGGGTAAAACAAAATCTATTTCCTTTATCTTTTCTCTTAACCTCATGAGCAGAAAGGGGAGCTCCCAGCTGGTAGAGCATCAGTCAGCAGCTCAAACTCAGCGTTTCCATTTCGAGACACAGAGATCGAAAACGAGCTCAATGAGCTTCGACAAAGAGCTAAAGACTTGTAAATCTGTCATCTTTCTTTGCTGATCTCAGGTTCGGCTCCCTTCTGCGCATTATGGATTAAAATTACTCTGATCTCAAGCATCCTTTGTTGCTCAATGCATAAGCCGAGAGGAAGGAAATACTGAATGTATGACAGAAACTAATGAGTCTCTTCTCTGATAGATTGGTGATAGGGGAAAATTCTGATGATGTATATTGCAATTGTTTGATTACATATTTATACATGATTAAAATCAATTTTATTTTATCTTAAGGATCGAGATGCATTATATATTTGATTTGCCACTGAGAACCTTAAGAGGACTGCTATTTGTTGGAGTGTTTTGAACCATTAAAATTTAAGGGATTAATGTATGGCACTTATCTGTAATAAGCTCATGAAAGTGTGTGGCACTAATCTGTAATAAGTTCATGAAAGCATATTTGTTAGTTTGATCATTGCGAGGCTTAATTATTTCATTATGTGCTGATCATGAATTTCTATTATAATTGCAGTTAAAAAATATCTATCAAAATTGCATTCTATGGAAAAAGGATTGAACGATAGACAGAAAGATGGCAATGGCTTACTTTTTCGAATCGGGACTGAAAGATCTAAAGCTATGGACTCTTTAGCACTGAAGTTTATTCTGAAAAACACATTTCTGTTGTTTGTTTTGAAGGAAGAAAGAGGACCAGGAATGAAAATCCTTATAAACAAATGATTTTCCAAGCATTTGTATGAAAGAATTGGGTGAGAACATTCACAAAGCAGGATAGGCTCCACAACAGAAATCATTTCTTTGCATCCGAACAATGACTGACGCAATGACTCTGCATTTCATGCAAAAACTAGTTCAAAACTCTCAAAAAAAAATGACATCAAAGAAATGCAAAGATTTTCTCTAGAAACCCAACCATAAGATAGCAAAATACCCTACAATTACAGTCGAATGCACCGGACTCTATCCACACCACTCAACAATCCTTTGCTGACAGTTGAGTTCAACTTTCTTTGTCGAAAGCAAGAGCAGAAAATATCCTTCAATAATATTCATAGCTGAAAACAGGTGGAGTGCAAAAAGACCATATGAGCTAAAGATCCTTTCCATTCATATTTATAAGTCGCTCAAGTCGCAAATGCCGCGCCTGAAACAGATCCATCTCACATAGGAATTTCATCAAACAGATGCCAAGCAGGATTCGATTCCTTGTGCAGTTTCCTCATCTCCTTCTTCTTCCTCATCTTGATCCTCGGCTTCGCCGGCTTCAAGTGCCGCGCCTGAAACCCAACCATGGCCCTCAGCACCGCAAGCAGCCGCTCCTCGACCTCCACCCCGACCCTCTCGTCCGTCTCCAGGACCCTCACAGCCCTCGCCACGGCCTCCATGGTGCTGACGCACCCCTTGGCAGGCTCCTTCCTCACCACCAGCTCCGACTCGTAGCTGCTCGGCCCCTCCTCCCCCTCCACACAGTCCCCAACCGTCACGTGCCTCGCCCCAATCCGTTCCAAGAACGGCATGCTGGCCTTCACCATCTCCCTGGCCTGCGTCCACGTGCCGTCGAACGCGATGAGGACGAAACCGGAGGAGGTGGGAAAGTGAAGGTGTATCGTTTGTAGGGAATGCAGATGGAGGGCGGAGGAAGAGGGGAGGGAGGGGAAGAGGAAGAGAGGGGGTTGGTGAGAGGGAGGAGGGTGGTCGAGGAGGGGGTGGAGGCCGGGGCGGAGCCTGCGGCCGGGAATGAGATGGAGGTTGAGGAGGGAGGAGGAGAGGGGAGGGAGGGTAGAGAGGGTGTTGCTGCTGCTGCTGTTGTGGGAGAGGGAGTAGGGGTGGTGGAGGAGGATGATCGTGGTGGAGGTCGGGATGGGTTTGGGTGGGAGGTAGGGGCACAGGCAGACGCTCGTCGGGCGGCCGCACCCGGAGTAGCAGATGCTTCTCCTTCCCCTTCTTGTTGTTGTTGTTGTTGCTGCTGCTGTTGTTTCTTGATCTTCTTCATCAGAGGAGGAGAGAGAGATGGAGGAGAGGAATTCTCCAGCTTGTTCCTCCCCCATCGTGTAGGTTGATATCTGGAATTGTGAGAAAGCAGAGATTTGAAAGTCGACCAAAAAAAAGGAGGTTTCTTATTGGGTTGGAATCGTCCGATTGAGGGACAAAGAGTCCACCCCATGTGAAAAACAATAACTTGGAGGCTCTGGACGAATCCACACCATAGTCATAACTCCAAAACATCTAGGATACACCAATATATAAGGCCTCTGTTTTATATAAATCTCGACCGTTGATTTCGATTTTCAATGAATCTGAAACGTTGGACCCAATAGTATGAGTGCTATTTTGGCTCCATTAGCAGAGACCCTGAATGCGGGGGTTAGAATCCAGGGCCATGGTGTTTGTGTCTTAGGAGAGGGTTATAGGTTTTGGATTCTTTGATTGGATTTGGACTTTTATGTGGATTGTATTTTATGTTATTGGTTTTAAAATCGGATTTGAATTTTAAAATATTTATTATTTTTATTTTGATCACTTACAAGATTTTATCTTTTCTCTTTCGATTTTTGAATGTGATGACATGATATAACATTATATTTATTTTTCGCTTTGATGAAAAAATCATATATCAAGTAAATATCAGATAAAATTGTATTAAAATTGTCATGCATACAATTTTGACATTTAAAATTTTTTTGATTAGTAAAGATAATACAATTTTGACATTTTAAATCAAAAATTAATTTAATAATCCGGTTTAATTCTAAGCCAACTAGTATTATCAACCGTCCGATTAAAGTCTGTATAGCCAATATACGTATTTAATCGGAACCCTGCACGTATCAACGTACGACCTCTACATCATTTCACCTGAACCGGGAAAACCATGTGTTGGATATATATGCCCTGGAGGCCATTATTGAGTGTATGTGTGTATCCAAGCATCCACTATATATATATATAGTGGATGCTTGGTCATATATATCTACTATTTGGTTTGTCTTTATCTTAATATGTGTATATTTTACTTGTTATTATGTATCGCTAATATATGTAGATAAATCCTGTAGGATTATTGCTTGACCATAAGCGTTTTGATGGCGATCATATATGTGGGGGTTGGGTAGTCTATAAGCACATCTTTAAATGTCTATAGTCGTGGAAGTATCGAGACTGAATATCGATATTCCGGAGTAGACTGGTGTATACGTATCTAGACCCCGACGAGAGGCGATTGTAACATTTCAGAAAAATAGTAAATATTATTTTGGAAATTAAATAATAATATTTTGGATTTTACGGATATGAACCAGGTATGGATGTGAGTTTTCATAATTTGGTATAATTATATACCTCTATTTTTGGGAAGTAATTGGAATTAAAATGAACTTATAATTTTGAAAGCATTTATTTAATTGAGCTTTTCCTAAATTAGCGTATAATTATATCCATATAAGTTATAATGTTAAAACTAATTGATATTTTTTTATTTTGTACACTAAACCAATCTTTATTTGTTAAACTACGTTTATGGTGCCATGACATGTTAATGAAGAGGGTTAACATTTCAGTTGTGTTTCTATAATGGTTTTATTTTTGAAAAAGAAAGAGAGAGGGAGATATAAGGGCATGGTTGGGTACGAGTATTATTATAATGGGAATTGAGGGGAGTTATGGCTAGTTCCACCATTCTTTTTCCTCGTATCTTTTCTTCCTCTTCTTCTTCTTCTCCTTCTCCTTCCCCTCCACCCCCACCTCCAAACCCTCATTCACTAACACAAATCCCTTCCAATCACCATGAAGCCTTCACTAAAGATATTCAAATTCTCATTCTACACATGATGAAGTGGTCAAGTTTTCAACTTGAGACCATCTGCAAGCTTGAAATTTTCCTTAATCCCCCTCAAGGAGGTAAAAATCTCACTTTTTAAACAAGTTTTACAATACTTGCCATGACAAATTAGTTTTGGAGCTAAAGTGCATGCTTTCTTAGATTTGAGATTTCAAAAGTGAGTTTTTGTAGATACAACTGGTAATGGTAATGTAGTAGTGGGTTAATTAGTGATCACAACCTAATTAGTGATAGATTAGGGTATTTTAGTGCAAGTATCATTGGATTTAAAGAGTTTCAAGTTTTAAAACTTGCTTGCCTTTGAGTTTTGAAGTTTGATTTGGATCTGGTGTAAGTTGGGTTCTCTGAAAAATATTTTGCACATATATTTAACCTATTTAGACCACTTGGAGAGCTCACCATAAAAACGAGACCCTAACCCTCAAGTTGGACCGCAATTTGCGGCCCAAACGAATTTTTCTGTGGTCCCATTATTGAATTAAGTGTGGGAGTTTGTCCAGTAGATGTTTTACATATTATACAAGCCTATTTTATATGCTAAATTGTTTCAGATTTCCTGAGTAAAAATCTGGAGTTGTTTTACTTAGCTTTTTGACAATGTCTTATGGTTTTTAAACTTAGTTTTTGGATTTTTATGTTTTGACTTGGTCGTTCGACGTTCGTACATCAACGTCGGGGGTAATTTGTCATTTTGGCACGCGTTGACCATAGATTCTAACCTATGTATGCTTCGCTCGTGGTTTCGATTTCGATATGTGTTTTTATGTGATTGGTGTAATTTATTGCAAGACAATGTTCATTTCTAACTCATTTATCATTTGAAGATTCTAAAGGCTCGCAACAGCATCCAACAGAGTAATTAGATTAGATAATCATAATTGTTAGCAAGTAGATTCTTTTGTATTTTCTATTACTTGTTCTCCAATCTTCCTAAGCCTTATATAAGCACTTGTATAGCTTTAGGATTTCATATGTAAGTGCACGGCAGCGCCCCGGCCGTCTGAACGAGACCAAAATGCGGAATATAAAAACCTTTCTTTAAACAGAAACCGGCGCTACCGCGTAAATCGGGCCATTAATCTAATGCTAGCTAACTAGAGAATGGTTAGAGAGATATACCGAGAGATCCGTGTCCTTCAGTCTTCTCGTCGTCATCACGATCTCCCCGCCGAATCTTCGGTCTTCATCTCCTCGTCGGAAGGGTACCACATCGCCGGGTTCTTTTACGGGCTCCCACCTCTGGACCGAGGCAACTCGGGCACGAAGTTGGCGAGTCGACGTGTTCAAGAATGCTGAAGGCTAAGTGTAGAATGGTTTATGTCTCATGGGGTTATAAGAAGTTGCCATTTGGAATGGAGGTGAAGTGATAAGCTTTTCAGATGATCAAAGGGATTTTTGTGCAAAGCCAAAGGATCAAAATACCACCTCCAAAAATATGGACAGCCCCCATCCATCAAAATGGCCGGCCATGATTTTAAGAATGAGAAGAGGGAGTGAGCCAAAAAAATGCAAGAGAGAGAAAAGAATGGGTGATGATGAGGAGTCATGATCACACCAAAAAGTCTCAACCTACTCCCATCATATAAAGCAAGCAATCACGAACTAAAGAAGTCAAAGGAAGTAAGAACCATCATGAACCAACCATTAACAAGAAACACCCTCCATATTGCTAATTTTCACATTTGCAAATTAGCCCATCCACACCAATTTTCAGCCAAAAAAAGAAACAAAGGAAAATGGCCGAAACGGAATGCGAACTGGCAACTTCAAAAAACTGATCCCGTAATAAATTACAGGAAAACCCGCGACTGTATATACATACCCGCATTTGTATTCCGACCGAATACAAATGCAATGAGACAAAATCTACACTGTACAATACTAGGATCCGGCTTAAACCAAAGTCCGCTAGTATTATCCGTCCGATCATGATCCGTGCAATACTGCACGTACATGATCGAACCCTGCCATATATCCATACGGCCTCTACAGCGTTTCGCCCGAAACTTGAGAAACTGTTTGTGGGGGACTCTAAAGACTCGTCAATACTTTGGCTGTGGATTTAACCACTAGCACGTCAGAAGTATTAGCTATACGTAACGGGCTACCAGCTATTGACCAAAAGGGACGTCGATGAGCGAACTCATCCTGACACCCTACTGAGCCTTTCAGTGACAATATCCGTACAGTCCGGTCCGTTCGTCTATGAGCATCGCATGGCGAGCTTAGGGGGTTGGTAAAAGTTAGACCCCCAAATGCGGTACAAGTCGTGTCGGAGTGTAGCCCAGAACACCCTGAGATACTACTGGAATACCTACCAGTAAATTCCTGTCTTGGCCAAGGACTTCGTGTAATGGCTCTCCTAGACACAGCGCGACCTCACCCCCAATACCGGGAGAGACGAACCCCTGCAGATCCGCTCACTGCCTCCATGTGGCTCGGGACTGTACCCAACTAAAACCTGTTTGCACGACTCCTTTGAGCCGTGGTAGGGTAGTAATCAAAGTACAGTGGGAACTCACACGAGACAAATGACGATCTCAGGTCGATGAACTAACCTGTACACATGTCACCAGGGAACTGCTATCTGACGTCAGGTATAAGACCAACTAGCATGTTCCCGGCGAGTCCTGTCCGGTGTACTCATAACCCAATGAGCACCTGTATACATCTTAGGTGTAACACCCGAGCCCAATACTACTATTTTCTGTTATTGGTTGAGTATTAGATATTACTCATTTCATTTATCTTGCTTATTTGGGTCTTACTGTAAAATTTTATCTGGCTAAGTCATTCTGCATATAACAAATTTTAGCATCTAAAATAAAATTAAAAAATATTCATCTTGGCCTACTTGACATCCTTAGCCTCGTGGTAGCGTCCGTGCAGTGTGTTCTCGTCCCGTTCAGTGAAACGGGCGAGTTTGGATGGCTACGTGCACGTGCGTGTGTCCGTTTTGAGAGTATGCTTTTTAATCATAAAACATTTCATTTTAAAATTTGGAACCCGCTTAAAATCCTATTATTTGAATTTCGAATTTTTGGACCCAACCCGGGCGCAATTTGGAAATGTTTCATTTGGCGCCAAAATCCTAAATTTTAATATTATTAAAACCTTCGCATATATTTTTCTAACTAACCTGATATCTTACTGTTCATTACCTATCTTTTAAATCTTTAAGTTAACCATATAATATTTTTACAATCTTTTATATCCTTCTTAATTTTTTCTCTCAGCCAATCACAACCTCCCCTTTAACCCCGCGGGCCCCACTTCCTCTCTCTCCCTCTCCATTTTTTCCTCTCTCTCCTTCTCCCTCATATATTCTCTCGTACTTCTCTTTATCATTTTTCTCTTCTTGCTTCATGTCTCGTTTCTCATTTCTTTTAACTGTTCTTTTGTTGCCGGAATTCCGTCGTGCCGGTGACGTTTCTCGACGTTCCAGCGAGATACCCCGACCCGTGTGGTTCCTTTGTTCGTCGTTTGGGTTCATTCCGTGAACCGTGCGCCGTCGCGAGTTTTCCCCGCCGACGGTTAACGTTCCGTTTTCCCGATTCGCGACCCATCGAGGCAAGTTAATCTTGCTACATGCTATATACTTTTATAATCTTCATTTTATAATGTTATACATTTGAAAATCTTATAGTTTACATATGAAATGTCGTTGAAAAATCGGATATGACAAATCTGAAATTTACTGTACACCTTATCTTATAAAATTCATTATAAATCATAGAAAAATCATTAGTATACGTTCTTTAGTTCGTTACGAAGCTAATTCATAATACTATAACTCAATGAAATATTTACTTGCAAAATAAATTTTTTAATTAACGTAAAATGCAAATGAACACGTCTCTAAACTGCTGTCCAGGGAAATTCCAGCAGCAAACTTTCAACTTTGAATATTCATAACTTTTTGTAGGGATAACCTGAGATGCTTATACTTATAAAACTGAAAACCTTATTGAATTATCTTTGTTTTGGTATAAGATACGTCTCTTTTGGAGAACGTTTGTTATTTTTAAGCTATTTTACAAATTAGGGTGACGCTGAATTTCTGAACGGAACCTTCTTGTGCATGGTTAATCAGTACATCTTTTATAGTTACTAATCGCTTCGAATATGCTATCCATATTAATATTATTATATCAATATTTATATCACATATTGTTTAGTTGTACATCCCACATTACCATTTTACAGTTTTATAACTTTTCGGATACCCGTTTGCATCTATCGCATTTAAGATACATATAATTGCAAGCATAGATCACACTATTACATAATAATGTGATATTAACACTCCATGTTTAATAAATTGCATCCTAATTAATATTGAAACTATAAATGTAACCCTAATCGATAACTGTGCATCCATATCCTTGAAATTATATTTATTTACATATCATATTACATGTTCCAGTTTATCGTTCTGATAGTACTCATGCTTGTTTATTTATACATATACTTATGATAGTTTGATTATGAGCACCCACATGACATCTTGTGCTTCCTGACATGACCTGTTACACTTCCTACTTGACATGACATGGTACCGTACACTCTTGACATGACATGGCACCCTATACATATCGACTCAACCTGTTAAAACGTGACCTGACCGGTTACCTGATTTCATGCCTAATGCCTACAAACCTGACCATTCCTGCTGTCTATCCAGACAGACCTACTTTTACTTGATTTTCTGTTGGCATTAGTCCTTGACTACTGAATACCTGACCTGACATACATAACTTGGGGGTATGGGGAAATCAAAGATGAACCTGACTTGTAACTCGACAGTTCACTACCGTTCGAGTGTACACATTCCTATTCTGTGCCTAACGGCATGTCTCGGTTTCGGCCGAGAATATTGTGGCCGTGATCCCGGGTATGTACGGGGTAATACCGAGTGTACACTTTCCTATTCTGTGCCTAACGGCATGTCTCGGTTTCGGCCGAGAATATTGTGGCCGTGATCCCGGGTATGTACGGGGTAATACCGAGTGTACACTTTCCTATTCTGTGCCTAACGGCATGTCTCGGCTGCAGCCGAGAATATTGTGGCCGTGGTCCCGGGTATGTACGGGATACTATTGGGTTACATCGATGATTCATCAATTGGTTTCAAAGACTATAGAGTAGAAACCTGATAGGACAGTTCAGTCACCATTGCACTTTATCCTGCTCTGTTATCGTACTGCTTTATTCATGTTCATACCTGCACTGGTTATTACTATGTTTACATTATATACTTGATGTCTTGACGCGCTGACGTCTGGGTTTTGCATGGCCCAGATTCCGTACCACTGTCGACGACCGAGCTGGAGTACTTCAGCCAGCAGGCTGATTCGAGTTCTATAGTGGTCAGTTCATTTATTGCATTTTATTCCCAGGTGTGATCCCGCATTACGGGACGTACCCTTCTATTATTGTATTGGATCATTAGCTTCCGCACTTACTGTTTATTGATTCATGTTATTATGGATTTGGACATGTGTTAGATTAGTATTTTATCTTGTTCTTGATATCCTTACAACCGTAATGTGACTGTGGATGGATGCTTCCTACCCACAGGTAGCATGGTTGGCTATGTCACGTGCCCAATCTTGCGTACTCTGGGAAGCGGGGCGTGACATTAGGTGAACCAACTGACACCAGTGGCTTGTGAGACCGGCCACCGCCCTTCGTCGGGGTCTCGACTGTATACACTAGTCTACTCTGGAGTATCGATGCCCTATCTCGAAACTCCCATGACTAGGGACCTTTTAAGGATGTGCTTATAGACCCCAGCTCCCACGTATATGATTACCATCATGCTGCTGGCCGTCAAGCAAGAATCCTAAGGGCTCTATCAACGCGCAATAGTGACCTGTAAGGTCACCTAAAGCAGCACACGATGATAAAGATAAACTAGATAACATACTATCATCTTGAGTAAGACTGTCCTACCGGCATAGGTCCTCCCTCAATCATTATAACCACGTGCCTGTGATCCAATAATTGACTCTGAGGGCACTATCTCCAACAATCTCCCAATTGCACTCAAGACTAATTATTGCGATGTCGCATACTCACAGCCCGTGTGAGACCGAACACCCAACTCCTCTACTAATCAGTCTCACAAAGCTCGTTTGCGAAACTAGTGCATTCGAGGAATAGCCTCAGTGGGTGGATCCGCTCTGATGTTTCTTTCTATGTCTCTCTTTATCTCAAGTTCGCGGAGAAAGCCATCTTCCGAAATGAGCAATACCTGTCTTAGAATATGTCTGGATATCTGATGGGACCTAGTTCATAAATGAACTCCAAATCCAAACTTCTTAGACTGTATCGTCAACTGAAACCAATCAGTATCATGCGCCATGCCTCCCTCAGTATCCGCTTGGACCACCTGTCCAAAAGCTGCCCCTCGTCAGAGGAAAACTATAACTCTGGCAGTCACTCTGTCATCCAGGTCACCTTGGAAGCCTGGAATGATAACCGTCTCCTAAAGGAGCCTGCCGTTATCAAATCCCTAGAACATCCACTTGTGTTCTAAAACTGCTTCCGATTGTTTCTCCAGGATTGGATCAATATCAACTTATTGCATCTACTGCAAAAATAACATATGGTGTGGTACTTGACATCTCATGATCGACTCAATTTCCTAAGCAAGTGATCTGCCAATCATGCACACCCCTCTCCCCTTTAGTCTGTAAGACACCTTTAGAGAGGGTGACTCCATCACCTGCAGGTACACTACCATGCCTGGAGTCTGTTGGAGATAGTGCCCTCATAGTCAATTATTGGATCGCAGGTACGTGATTGTAATGATTGCGGAGGACCTATACCGGTATGACAGTCTTACTCGAGATGACAGTATGCTATCTGGTTTGCCTTTATCAGTCGTGTACATGTTCAGGTGACTGATTACATGTTACACTTTGATAGAGCCCTTAGGATCTTGCTTTACCACCAACAGTATGATGGCGATCATATACGTGAGAGTTGGGTGGTTTATACTCATATCCTTAATTGTGGTCCCTAGTCGTGGGAGTTTCGAGACAGGGCATCGATACTCCGGAGTAGACTAGTGTATACAGTCGAGACCCCGACGAGGGGCGGTGGCCGGTCTCACAAGCCACTGGTGACAGTTGGATCACCTAAGATGTATACAGGTGCTCATTGGGTTATGAGTACACCGGACAGGACTCGCCGGGAATCTGCTAGTTAGTATTATATCTATCGTCAGATAGCAGTTCCCTGGTGACATGTGTACAGGTTAGTTCATCGACCTGAGGTCGTCATTTGTCTCGTGTGAGTTCCCACTGTGCTTTGATTTCTACCCTACCACGGCTCAAATGAGTCGTGCAAACAGGTAGTTTTTGGGTACAGTCCCGAGCCATATGGAGGCACGTGAGCGGATCGGCAGGGGATTCGTCTCTCCCGGTATTGGGGGCGAGATCGTGCTGTGTCTAGGAGAGCCATTACACAAAGCCCACGGCCGTGGCAGGAGATTTACTGGTAGGTACTCCAGTAATATCTCAGGGTGTTATTGGGCTTCACTCCGACACGACTTATACTGCTCTTGGGGGTCTGACGTTACTAGCCCCCTAGGCAGATATGCGATACTCATTGACGAACGGACCGGACTGTATATACATTGTCACTGTTAGGCTCAGTAGGGTTTTCCGGATGAGTTCGCTCATCGGCATCCCTTAAGGTCAGTCCATGGGCAGCCGTTACGTATTGCTAGTGCCGCTGACGGTTTGTGGTTAAACCCACTGCCAGGGTACCGACGAGTCATTAGAGTCCCCCACAGACAGTTTCCCAAGTTCGGGCGAAACGTTGTAGAGGCCGTATGGTTTTATGGCAGGGTTCGGAAAATGCACGTGCGTTTACGCACGTGTTATTTTTCGGGCAGATGATACTGGTCGGCTTTGGTTTAAGCCGGATCCGAGTATTATATTGAGTAGGTATAATATCTTTGTCTCAGTTGCATTTGTATTCGGTCGTAATACAAATGCGGGTATATTTATACAGTTTCGGGGTTATCCTGAAAGTCGTTTCAGGATCACTTTTGGAAGTTGCCAGTTTCCAGTTTTCTATCAGCCGTCTTTTAACATTTGGTTAAAGACGGATTTATCTTTTCTTGGATGAGAGTGAGTCAAGCTTCTAGAAGGTTCTAGAAAGGGTGACTTGACATGGTGAGTCATTAGAGCTTTAATTGTGCTTTTAATGAAAGGATGACTAAGGTTAATGAGTCATCCTTTACATTAATTCCTTTTGTTTTTGCTTTGATATTTTGATTTAGATCTTTATGCTTACACTCACCCCTTTTGCTCCTACACTCACCCTCCTCATTCTACATAATATGGCCGGCCACCCTTGAAGAGAGAGAGAGAGAGAATGATTTCATTTTTTGGGAGAGAAAAGACTATGGTTTAGGGTGCATGGAAATTTCATTACCTCTTTCATTCCATTACCCGATAAAATGGCAACTTCATTAACCGATCGTCCACGGATTTGGACGAAGTGAGACAAAGTCATCTACTCATTCTCTACCTCATTCTTGGCCGTCTCTTTTAGCAAACTTGACGATCGAGTTGCCTCAAGTCAGAGGCGGGAGCCCGTTTAAAGAATCAGTGATGTGGTGCCACCTCGACGAGGATATCGGAGATCGACGAGATCGGAGCAGCCGCAACGGAGCGTGGGATGATGGTTGAAGAACGAAGGACTCGGATCGTTCGGTATAACCTTTCTACACTCTTTACAGTTTGTTAGTTTAGCAATAATGGCAGATCCGGGTTAAAGTATACGATAGCGCCAGTTAAAAAGTTTTTATTCCGCATTTGGCGTCTGTAGACGGCCGGGGCGCTAGCGTAGACTTACAGTGGTATCAGAGCCTCACCATTTTTCTATACTAACTTGTGCTAACGCGTTTAAAACATCGATCGAACCGGAAATCAAAAATCGCAATTTTTTAGCTTGACAGTTTCTGTTAATTTTAAAACTGGTCAAAATGACATTTGGACCATACCAGAAAATCAAGCAGGGTTTTTTAGGAATACTGCAGAAATTCGACAAAGTGAGTCGACTGTTCCGCCGCGGATCCGTGGCCCAAGCATGGGTTTGGCCGCGGAACCGCCGCAGGAAAGTGACTTCACTCGGCCAAATTTCTACAGTGCATTCTATGATGGAAATTGGGATTTTTGGTATATATCGTTTGGGCCCAGGTTTTGTTACTGTTCACCAGTAAGTTGTGGGGCCCACTTTCTTGATATTTGGTCGATCGAAATTTAAACACGTTAGTTTACAGTGCTTACATTATATCTCCGACCGGGAATGTCATTTGATCGGTAAACCGCGTCTGATTGCTATAGTTCTTTTAGACGGGTTTGCGAACGTGACATTCGCGTTGATGTTCTGTGTTGTGCTGTGATGTTGCGGATTTGTCGTGGTGGATAGCAGTGTGCAATGGTAGTACAGTTTGTGTTTATTTGTACATTTGATATTGCGGGGCGAGCGTTCAACTTGTGGACTGCCGTCACTGCCTGTTGTATAATATTCTTTTGGGGCACGACCAGGTTGCGGTCGATGTACCTATTGTACTATTTTTCATTACTGTACTAGGTTTTGCCCCGCGACGGAGTGCACGGATAGCCGGATTCTGGGGGGCAACGGGTCCGCATCTCATGGCTTTGAGAGGCAGAGGGGTCCCACTCTAGAATTGGCAGACTATTCGCCGTACTCGTAGGGGGTACAGGTTGACCCAAGGAGGGGTGCCCAAGATTACCGGATTCCGTGGAGTGCTGGGTAGTCCATTCACTATGCTGTAGGGGGCTGCCTCGCTTCAGGTTTTGGCGGGTAACTTGCCGCACCTATAGGGGTCTAGGTTTCATTGCACAGGCTATCCACACGACAGGGGAACGTCGGGTTTCAGCAGCGGCTCTATGAAACCCGGGGATCCCAGATTATCTGTATTGTTCTGTGATGCTTATTACTTTTCTGTAATGTTGCATACTATCTCGCCTGGAGCGATTATTGTATATTGGTTTATATACTATTAGATGTTGTATATGTTTTACACCCGCGCTAGTCCAATCCCCGCTCTGTCGTTAGTTAAGTAACCTAACGAGTGATGACGGGATCCAGTGACGAATGCGGATGGCATATACGTACATTTTATTTTCGTTCTTTTCTGGTGTGATTAAATGATGGGACTGAGTTGATTCTGATCAATGCAAAGTAAAGCAAACCTATTTGGATGTTGTTGGAACAAATTTAAAAAGTGTTATTGCAAAGACGTTTTCTTTTGTTATGCATAGCGGTATTCAGTGGAATATCCTGCACCTCATTCGACGGGGCAAGGGCCGATATCCCTTCACCGGGACTGACCCCTTGGGAAGAAGTTTGCGTCAGCGTAATAACTTCACTATAGTCGATTACAAGTTGCTTTGCATAGCGGTATTCAGTGGAATATCCTGTACCTCATTCCACGAGGAAAGAGCCGAGATCCCTTTACCGGGAGTGACCTCTTTAGCAAAAGGTTTTCGCCACTATATTTTAAAAAGCTATCAGGTTCCTTCAACGAGATCAAGTTCATTACGTTAAAGGTTTTTCGCCAAAAACCAGCCGTAGCCCTCCGTCGTTTCTTATGGATGGTCAGTAATATTCAAGCTATGTTTGTTGGCTTTCGTCAAGGCATAGTGTTTGGTAGTTACTGGGGTATTCATTTGTTGCATAGATAGATGTGTTGGTTTGGGACAGTCGTATTACCTTGTTGGCTTTCGTCAAGGGTATGTACGGGTGGGTTCAAAGTAACAAGATAATGACGGGCAGAACTTGATATGTGACTTATGATTTGTTGACTTTCGCCAAGGTCATAAGAACATGGGGCAAAAATCATATCGGGAGTTTCTAAAGAAACTGAAACTTGCCAGGCATGCGCATAGCTTCTGGAGTGTGATAACGCGAGTGGATTCCGTCACGTTATCATGCGATGAGAGTTGGATCCCGATTCCCACAGATGAGTTGGTTTACTCTTCGGGTGATCCCGATTAATTCTTCTTTCAGGTTTGGAGGAGAATTTGACAGGACAGTGGGAGGTTTCCGGATTAGATAAAGTGATAACCATTCTGATCTAGGTTAGAGTGCACGCAGAGTGTTTCTTTTCTCTCTCTCTTTGGCAGCGACCTTTGACCGACCCTACACTATGACTCAGTGACCAGGTTGACCGTACCTTCTTAAAATACTGGCTTTTGGATTGTCTGAGTTGCATAAGTCATTGCCACTCCTTCTTTTACCCTTTGAATTTCTCTGAACACCCGTATTAATACGGATATCCACTTCCATTGGATAAATCCATCGTATGGTTATATACGAACTCGAAGGGACTTCTTCGAGGATGGATCCAGGTTCAGGAGAAATAGAATTGGTTTATTCAGTTGTCTTTTATTATCACCTTCTCTCAGGTTGCGAGGGCTCCTTGGTTTAGGAGAGTACACCTATTACGCTTATTGGATAGTCTTATTCCAAACCATAGGCTGGTGCCGAAAGGTAGGGAATGAAGAAAACCAATTAGCCTAAGTAGGGTGTGCAGAAGGTAATATGTAAAGACAAAATAAAGGGATTAGAAAGAGGGCAAAGTAAATTGCGACTGTTATCATTCACGACCAAAACCGCGTACTTCATCGCCACTCCTATTTCACCTTTAAAAGAATAAGGTATTATTCAGTTGTCTTTTATCATCACCTTCTCTCGAGATGCGAGTACTCCTTAGTTTAGGAGGGTACACCTATTATGCTTACTGGATAGTCTTCTTCCAAACCATAGGCTGGTGCCGAACGGTAGGGAAGGAAGAAAACCATTTAGCCCAACGATGGTGTACAGAAGGTAACGACTAAAGACAAGTAAAGAGATTTGGAGAGATGGCAATAAAATATACGGTTGAAGTCATGAATTGGATTATGGAAGAGACATTGCTATGAATACCAGGATACCCCTACGAAACATTTTCATGTTTCAGTGCATTGTTAAAGGAAAAACTGTTTTCCCGATTAAACACTTACTCCAAGGGTATGTATTTACCAGGTTTCATTCTCATATCTGTATGGTTTTACAGATGATGAGTGGGAGTAAGATATTGGGAATTAGGTGATCATCCTCATTATATCGGAATTCGTTGTAATTGGTGATATTTGAGGAAATCGCCAGGGTACAGTTTTCCACCTACAACGCACAGGTTTTGAGTTGTTTAACTCAGCGGACTTATACAGAGTATTGTATGTTGTCCAAGTGTCCATCAGGACAAAGGGGTAGGTCCTCGTACTATGTTCTATTTACTTATAACTTCTCTAGTATTTAGACGAGTGTTTCGTAGAAATACAAGGTCTAAGTTTTGAGAAGTTGTGGGTATAAGAATAAAGTAGAGAACCAGGTATCACAAGTATCGGGATTCTTCAAAGAGATCGAAGATGTAGATTCTTGTGATTGGTATTCAGATGATAGTGATGGTTTTGAGAAACGTGTTTCTCTTTCAGGTTACTCATAATTGGATGGATTCCTAAGTTGAGTAATGCTGATTAGCCTCTTTCCATTAAGTTGATATGCACTGGAGACAGCTGCATGATTTGAATATGGTTCCAATTAAATAAGTGCCAAAGTTTCTGTATTGGATATAGAATAGTTCGTACCTTAAAAGATATTAAGGTACGGGGAGTTGTCCAGCTTATGCTTAAAAACCAGACTCTGGATAACTCAGGGCACGTTTCTGTAATGGCTGTTTTGTGGGTTGACCGTGGCTATGACGAGGGTTGATATTCTACCATTTGGAAGATCAATAGTGATATTGTTCTTGACTCGCCACAGTTTTAGTAAAATGGATCTTTTTCAGAAAACAGTAGTGGGAGTATGGTAGAACTGGAAGTGATTCCAGAACCGCAAACGATTACGGAAAATTTAATAGGACCTATATATTCAATCAAGTTTGACATTCCAATAGCCACTCCGCAGATATGGTGGGTAACCTCAGACACCCGAGAGGTACTTCGGTAGGCTCAAGGACGGTGACAGGGAGGTTCTTATCTACCAAGACTTGACACTACTGTTGTTCCAGGCTATGAGACCTGGTAGGAGGGTTGTCGTAGTCAGTGGGAGCATCGGAAGCATGGTGGGCAAGTAGCTTATGTCTATTTATAGACTAGAGCAGTTATAGCGGAGATAGATCATCTAATTTTGATGTGACAGTCATGGGTTTGACTTCAATCAGAATAGGGGATGGATCAGTTAAGGAGATAGTAGGGTATGATGTCATGGTATCTGGATGACATACACAGAGTAGGAAGTAAAATTCCTATACTACGATCGGTTGTACTGTGGTCGTCACACAGTTGTTTCTCCAGACAGGATATGGATATAATATTTGACATTCTGGTTTCTAGATCTATGGTTTTGTAAGTCTACGCTAGCGCCCCGGCAGTCTACAGACGCAAAAAATGCGGAACAAAACTTTAAACTGGCGCTATCGTATACTTTAACCCGGATCTGCCATTATTGCTAAACTAACATACTGTAAAGAGTGTAGAAAGATTGTACCGAACGATCCGAGTCCTTCGTTCTTCAACCATCATCCCACACTCCGTTGCGGCTGCTCCGATCTCGTCGATCTCCGATATCCTCGTCGAGGTGGCACCACATGATCGATTCTTTAAACGGGCTCCCGCCTCTGACTCGAGGCAACTCGATCGTCAAGTTTGCTAAAAGAGACGACCAAGAATGATGTAGAGAATGAGTAGATGACTTTGTCTCACTTCGTCCAAATCCGTGGACGATCGGTTAATGAAGTTGCCGTGGAAATCGGGTGATGGAATGAAATGGACTGTGAAATTCCATGCACCCCAAATACTATCATATCTTTTCTAACCGAAATGAAAACTCAAGTGAGTGCGAGAGAGAGAGAGAGAGGCCGGCCATCTTATAAGGAAGAGGGAGGTGACCGTAGGAGGAGGGAGGGTAACCATATCACAATCATAGTTATCTAAACAATTATGAAAGAATGAATCACAAATTTGAACCAATTAAAACAAACCTAGTCATGCTTTAACATTAAAGAACCATTAATGCAAAGATGAGTCACTAAGCCACTTCATCACTTCTAGAACCTTCTAGAATGATGACTCACTCCATCTGAAGAAAAGATAAATCCGTCTTTAACAGAATGTTAAAAGACGGCTGATAGAAAACTGGAAACTGGCAACTTCCAAAAGTGATCCTGAAACAACTTTCAGGATAACCCCGAAACTGTATAAATATACCCGCATTTGTATTACGACCGAATACAAATGCAACTGAGACAAAGATATTATACCTACTCAATATAATACTCGGATCCGGCTTAAAACAAAGCCGACCGGTATTATCTGTCCGAAAATCGACACGTGCGTAAACGTACGTGCAATTTCCGAACCCTGCCATAAAACCATACGGCCTCTACAACGTTTCGCCCGAACTTGGGAAACTGCCTGTGGGGAACTCTAATGACTCGTCAGCACCCTGGCAGTGGGTTTAACCACAAACCGTCAGCGGCACTAGCAATGCGTAACGGCTGCCCACGGACTGACCTCAAGGGTGGCCGAGGAGCGAACTCAAGGGAGACCGATGAGCGAACTCCTCCGAAAACCCTACTGAGCCTAACAGTGACAATGTATATACAGTCCGGTCCGTTCGTCAATGAGTATCGCATATCTGCCTAGGGGGCTAGTAACGTCAGACCCCCAATAGCAGTATAAGTCGTGTCGGAGTGAAGCCCAATACACCCTGAGATACTACTGGAGTACCTACCAGTAAATCTCCTACCATGGCCATGGATTTGTGTAATGGCTCTCCTAGACACAGCACGACCTCGCCCCCAATACCGGGAGAGACGAATCCCCTGACGATCCGCTCACGTGCCTCCATATGGCTCGGGACTGTACCCAAAAGCTACCTGTTTGCACGACTCCTTTGAGCCGTGGTAGGGTAGAAATCAAAGCACAGTGGGAACTCACACGAGACAAATGACGACCTCAGGTCGATGAACTAACCTGTACACATGTCACCAGGGAACTGCTATCTGACGGTAGATATAATACTAACTAGCAGATTCCCGGCGAGTCCTGTCCGGTGTACTCATAACCTAATGAGCACCTGTATACATCTTAGGTGATCCAACTGACACCAGTGGCTTGTGAGACCGGCCACCGCCCCTCGTCGGGGTCTCGACTGTACACACTAGTCTACTCCGGAGTATCGATGCCCTGTCTCGAAACTCCCACGACTAGGGACCACAATTAAGGATATGCATATAAACTACCCAACTCTCACGTATATGATCGCCATCATACTGTTGGTAGTAAAGCAAGATCCTAAGGGCTCTATCAAAGTGTAACATGCAATCAGTCACCTGAACATGTACACGACTGATAAAGGCAAACCAGATAGCATACTATCATCTCGAGTAAGATTGTCCTACCGGGATAGGTCCTCCGCAATCATTGCAATCACGTACCTGCGATCCAATAATTGACTATGAGGGCACTATCTCCAACAATCTCCCACTTGCACTCAAGGCTAATATTGCGATGTCGACTACTCACAGCCCGTGTGAAACCGAACATCCAACTCCTCTACTAATCAGTTTCACAAAGCCCGTTTGTAAAACTATTGTGTTCGAGAAATAGCCTCAGTGAGTGGATCCGCCTAGAAGTATCTTTCTATATCTCTCTTAATCTCAAGTTCGCGGAGAAAACCATCTCCCGAATTGAGTAATACTTGTCTTAGAACATGTCTGGATATCTGATGGGACCTTAGTTCATAAATGAACTACATATCCAAACTTCTTAGACTGAATCGATCACTGAACCTAATCAGCATCGGGCACCTTGCTTCCCACAGTATCCTCTTGGACCACCTGTCCATAATACTGTCCCTCTTCGTCAGAGGGAAAAACTATAACTCTGACAATCACTCTGTCAACCACGTCACCTTTGAAGCCTGGAATGATAATCGTCTCCCGAAGGAGGCTGCCGTCATCAAATCCGTAGAACATGTACTTATGTTCTATAACTGCTCCCTTATGTTTCTCCAGGATTGGATTAATACAAACTTATTGCATCTAGTGCAAAACCAACATTTGGTGTGGTACTTGACATCTCATGATTGACTCAATTGCCTAAGCAAGTGATCTGCCAATCATGCACATCCCTCTCCTCTTTAGTCTGTAAGACACCTTTAGAGAGGGTGACTCCATCTCCTGCAGGTACACCACCATGCTAGGAGTCAACTATTCCAAAAACCATTAGAATATCTGTCAAAGTACCCACATTGGGAAACTACCTCAAATCCAGATCTAAAACCATAGATCTAGAAACCATAATGTCAAATATTATATCCATATCCTGTCTGGAGAAACAACTGTGTGACGACCACAGTACAACCGATCGTAGTATAGGAATTTTACTTCCCACTCTGTGTATGTCATCCAGATACCATGACATCACACCCTACTACCTTCTTAACTGATCCATCCCCTTTTTCTGATTGAAGTCAAACCCATGACTGTCATATCAAAATTCGATGATCTATCTCCGCTATAACTGCTCAAGTCTATAAATAGACATAAGCTTCTTGCCCACTATGCTTCCGTTGCTCCCACTGACTACGACAACCCTCCTACCGGGTCTCATATCCTGGAACAACAGTAGTGTCAAGTCTGGGTAGATAAGAACCTCCCTGTCACCGTCCTTGAGCCTACCGAAGTACCTCTCGGGTGTCTGAGGTTACCTACCATACCTGCGGAGTGGCTATTGGAATGTCAAACCTGATTGAATGTATAGGTCCTATTAAATTTTCCGTAATCGTTCGCGGTTCTGGAATTACTTCCAGTTCTACCATACTCCCACATTTGTTTTCTGAAAAAGATCCATTTTTACTAAAACTGTGGCGAGTCTAGAACAATATCACTATTGATCTTCTAAATGGTAGAATATCAACCCTCGTCATAGCCAGGGTCAACCCACAAACAGCCATTACAGAAACGTGCCCTGAGTTATCCAGTGTCTGGTTTTAATCATAAGCTGGACAACTCCCCGTACCTTAATTTCTTTTAAGGTACGATCTATTCTATATCCAATATAGAAACTTTGGCACTTATTTAATTGGAACCATATTCGAATCATGCAGCTGTCTCCAGTGCATATCTACTTAATGGAAAGAGGCTAATCAGCATTACTCAACTTAGGAATCCATCCAATTATGAGTAACCTGAAAGAGAAACACGTTTCTCAAAACCATCACTATCATCTGAATACCAATCACAAGAATCTACATCTTCGATCTCTTTGAAGAATCCCGATACTTGTGATACCTGGTTCTCTACTTTATTCTTATACCCACAACTTCTCAAAACTTAGACCTTGTATTTCTACGAAACACTTGTCTAAATATTAGAGAAGTTATAAGTAAACAGAACATAGTACGAGGACCTACCCCTTTGTCCTGATGGACACTTGGACAACATACAATACTCTGTATAAGTCCGCTGAGTTAAACAACTCAAAACCTGTGCGTCGTAGGTAGAAAACTGTACCCTGGCGATTTCCTCAAATATCACCAATTACAACGAATTCCGACATAATGAGGATGATCACCTAATTCCCAATATCTTACTCCCACTCATCATCTGTAAAACCATACAGATATGAGAATGAAACCTGGTAAATACATACCCTCGGAGTAAGTGTCTAATCGGGAAAACAGTTTTTCTTTTAACAATGCACTGAAACATTAAAATGTTTCGTAGGGGTATCCTGGTATTCATAGCAATGCCTCTTCCATAATCCAATTCATGACTTCAACCGTATATTTTATTGCCATCTCTCCAAATCCCTTTATTTGTCTTTAGTCGTTACCTTCTGTACACCATCGTTAGGCTAACTGGTTTTCTTCCTTCCCTACCGTTCGGCACCAGCCTATGGTTTGGAAGAAGACTATCCAGTAAGCATAATAGGTGTACCCTCCTAAACCAAGGAGTACTCGCAACTGAGAGAAGGTGATGATAAAAGACAACTGAATAATACCTTATTCTTTTAAAGGTGAAATAGGAGCGGCGATGAAGTACGCGGTTTTGGTCGTGAATGATATCAGTCGCAATTTACTTTGCCCTCTTTCTAATCCCTTTATTTTGTCTTTACATATTACCTTCTGCACACCCTACTTAGGCTAATTGGTTTTCTTCATTCCCTACCTTTCGGCACCAGCCTATGGTTTGGAATAAGACTATCCAATAAGCGTAATAGGTGTACTCTCCTAAACCAAGGAGCTCTCGCAACTTGAGAGAAGGTGATAATAAAAGACAACTGAATAAACCAATTCTATTTCTCCTGAACCTTGATCCATCCTCGAAGAAGTCCCTTCGAGTTCGTATATAACCATACGATGGATCTATCCAATGGAAGTGGATATCCGTAGTAATACGGGTGTTCTGAGAAATTCAAAGGGTAAAAGAAGGAGTGGCAATGACTTATGCAACACAGACAATCCAAAAGCCAGTATTTTAAGAAGGTTCGGTCAACCTGGTCACTGAGTCATAGTCTAGGGTCGGTCAAAGGTCGCTGCCAAAGAGAGAGAGAAAAGAAACACTCTGCGTGCACTCTTTCCTAGATCAGAATGGTCATCACTTTATCTAATCCGGAAACCTCCCACTGTCCTGTCAAATTCTCCTCCAAACCTAAAGAAGAATCAATCGGGATCACCCGAAGAGTAAACCAACTCATCAGTGGGAATCGGGATCCAACTCTCATCGCATGTTAACGTGATGGAATGCATCCACGTTATTCATACTCCAGAAGATATGCGCATACTTGGCAAGTTTCAGTTTCTTTAGAAACTCCCGATATCATTTTCTTGCCCCATGCTCTTATGACCTTGACGTATGCCAACAAATCATAAGTCACATGTCAAGTTCTGCCCGTCATTATCTTGTTAATTTGAACCCACCCGTACATACCCTTGACGTATGCCAACAAGGTAATACGACTGTCCCAAACCAACTCATCTATCTATGCAACAAATGAATACCCAGCAGCTACCAAACACTATGCCTTGACGTATGCCAACAAACATAGCTTGAATACTACTGACCATCCATAAGAAACGACGGAGGGCTACGGCTGGTTTTTGGCGAAAAACCTTTAACGTAGTGAACTTGATATCGCTGAAGGAACCTGATAGCTTTTTATAAAATATAGTGGCGAAAACCTTTTGCTAAAGAGGTCATTCCCGGTAAAGGAATCTCGGCTCTTTCCTCGTGGAATGAGGTGCAGGATATTCCACTGAATACCGCTATGCAAAGCAACATGTAATCGACTATAGTAAAGTTATTACCCAGACGCAAACTTCTGTCCAAGGGGTCTTTCCCGGTGAAGGGATATCTGCCCTTGCCTCGTCGAATGAGGTGCTGGATATTCACACCGAATACCGCTATGCATAACAAAAGAAACGTCTTTGTAATAACACCCCTTTTAAAATTGTTCCAACAACTTAAACAGGTTTGTTTTCCTTTGCATTGATCAGAATCAACGCAGTCCCATCATTCAATCACACCAGAAAAGAACGAAAATAAAATGTACGTATATGCCATCCGCATTCGTCACTGGGTCCCGTCATCACCCGTTAGGTTACTTAACTAACGACAGAGCGGGGACTGGACTAGCGCGGGTGTAAAACATATACAACATCTAATAGTATATAAACCAATATACAATAATCGCTCCAGGCGTGATAGTATGCAACATTACAGAAAAGTAATAAGCATCACAAAACAATACAGATATCTGGGATCCCCGAGTTTCACAGAGCCGCTGCTGAAACTCGACGTTCCCCTGTCGTGTGGATAGCCTGTGCAATGAAACCTAGACCCCTACGGGTGCGGCAAGTTACCCGCCAAAACCTGAAGCGAGGTAGTCCCCACAGCATAGTGAATGGAACACCCGGCACTTCACGGAATCCGGTAATCTTGGGCACCCCTCCTTGGGTCAACCTGTACCCCCTACGAGTGCGGCGAATAGTCTGCCAATTCTGAAGTGGGGCCCCTCTGCCTCTCAAAGCCATGAGATGCGGACCCGTTGCATTCCCGAACCCGGCTATCCGTGCACTCCGTCGCGGGGTAAAACCTAGTACAGTAATGAAAAATAGTACAATAGGTACATCGACCGCAACCTGGTCGTGGCCCAAAATAATATTATACAACAGGCAGTGACGGCTGTCCACAAGTTGGACGCTCGCCCCGCAATATCAAATGTACAAATAAACTCAAACTGTACAATCATTGCACACTGCTATCCACCACGACAAATCCGCAACATTACAGCACAACACAGAACATCAACGCGAATGTCACGTTCGCAAACCCGTCTAAAAGAACTATAGCAATCAAACGCGGTTTACCGATCAAATGACATTCCCGGTCGGAGATATAATGTAAGCACTGTAAACTAACGTGTTTAAATTTCGATCGACCAAAGCCCAAATATTGAAAAGTGGGCCCCACAGCTTACTGGTGAACAGTAACAAAATCTGGGCCAAAACTTTATATACCAAAAACCCCAAAATCCCAAACAAAACCTACTGACAAAATTTGGGAGCACGTGCTCCCCACGTGGCCGCGGTTGCGCGGCCAAACCATGGGTTTGGCCGCCCTTCCGCGGCGACTTGGAGGGATCACGACCCCAAATTTTGTCGTGGGTCTTATAATTCCCTGCACGGATTTTTAAGACATCCAGAAATAATTTTTGAGACCGTTTAAAAACAACAGAAACTGTCAATATAGGATTTTGTCGTTTTTGAGTTTCGGTTTGATCGATGTTTTGAACACGTTAGCACAAGTTAGTATAGCAAAATGGTTAGGCTCTGATACCACTGTAAGTCTACGCTAGCGCCCCGGCAGTCTACAGACGCAAAAAAAGCGGAACAAAACTTTTAAACTGGCGCTATCGTATACTTTAACCCGGATCTGCCATTATTGCTAAACTAACATACTGTAAAGAGTGTAGAAAGATTGTACCGAACGATCCGAGTCCTTCGTTCTTCAACCATCATCCCACACTCCGTTGCGGCTGCTCCGATCTCGTCGATCTCCGATATCCTCGTCGAGGTGGCACCACATGATCGATTCTTTAAACGGGCTCCCGCCTCTGACTCGAGGCAACTCGATCGTCAAGTTTGCTAAAAGAGACGACCAAGAATGATGTAGAGAATGAGTAGATGACTTTGTCTCACTTCGTCCAAATCCGTGGACGATCGGTTAATGAAGTTGCCGTGGAAATCGGGTGATAGAATGAAATGGACTGTGAAATTCCATGCACCCCAAATACTATCATATCTTTTCTAACCGAAATGAAAACTCAAGTGAGTGCGAGAGAGAGAGAGAGAGGCCGGCCATCTTATAAGGAAGAGGGAGGTGACCGTAGGAGGAGGGAGGGTAACCATATCACAATCATAGTTATCTAAACAATTATGAAAGAATGAATCACAAATTTGAACCAATTAGAACAAACCTAGTCATGCTTTAACATTAAAGAACCATTAATGCAAAGATGAGTCACTAAGCCACTTCATCACTTCTAGAACCTTCTAGAATGATGACTCACTCCATCTGAAGAAAAGATAAATCCGTCTTTAACAGAATGTTAAAAGACGGCTGATAGAAAACTGGAAACTGGCAACTTCCAAAAGTGATCCTGAAACAACTTTCAGGATAACCCCGAAACTGTATAAATATACCCGCATTTGTATTACGACCGAATACAAATGCAACTGAGACAAAGATATTATACCTACTCAATATAATACTCGGATCCGGCTTAAAACAAAGCCGACCGGTATTATCTGTCCGAAAATCGACACGTGCGTAAACGCACGTGCAATTTCCGAACCCTGCCATAAAACCATACGGCCTCTACAACGTTTCGCCCGAACTTGGGAAACTGCCTGTGGGGAACTCTAATGACTCGTCAGCACCCTGGCAGTGGGTTTAACCACAAACCGTCAGCGGCACTAGCAATGCGTAACGGCTGCCCACGGACTGACCTCAAGGGTGGCCGAGGAGCGAACTCAAGGGAGACCGATGAGCGAACTCCTCCGAAAACCCTACTGAGCCTAACAGTGACAATGTATATACAGTCCGGTCCGTTCGTCAATGAGTATCGCATATCTGCCTAGGGGGCTAGTAACGTCAGACCCCCAATAGCAGTATAAGTCGTGTCGGAGTGAAGCCCAATACACCCTGAGATACTACTGGAGTACCTACCAGTAAATCTCCTACCATGGCCATGGATTTGTGTAATGGCTCTCCTAGACACAGCACGACCTCGCCCCCAATACCGGGAGAGACGAATCCCCTGACGATCCGCTCACGTGCCTCCATATGGCTCGGGACTGTACCCAAAAGCTACCTGTTTGCACGACTCCTTTGAGCCGTGGTAGGGTAGAAATCAAAGCACAGTGGGAACTCACACGAGACAAATGACGACCTCAGGTCGATGAACTAACCTGTACACATGTCACCAGGGAACTGCTATCTGACGGTAGATATAATACTAACTAGCAGATTCCCGGCGAGTCCTGTCCGGTGTACTCATAACCTAATGAGCACCTGTATACATCTTAGGTGATCCAACTGACACCAGTGGCTTGTGAGACCGGCCACCGCCCCTCGTCGGGGTCTCGACTGTACACACTAGTCTACTCCAGAGTATCGATGCCCTGTCTCGAAACTCCCACGACTAGGGACCACAATTAAGGATATGCATATAAACTACCCAACTCTCACGTATATGATCGCCATCATACTGTTGGTAGTAAAGCAAGACCCTAAGGGCTCTATCAAAGTGTAACATGCAATCAGTCACCTGAACATGTACACGACTGATAAAGGCAAACCAGATAGCATACTATCATCTCGAGTAAGACTGTCCTACCGGGATAGGTCCTCCGCAATCATTGCAATCACGTACCTGCGATCCAATAATTGACTATGAGGGCACTATCTCCAACAGGTTTTAGATATGGATTTGGGTAGTTTCCCAATGTGGGTACTTTGACAGATATTCTAATGGTTTTTGGAATAGTTGACTCCTAGCATGGTGGTGTACCTGCAGGTGATGGAGTCACCCTCTCTAAAGGTGTCTTACAGACTAAAGGGGAGAGGGATGTGCATGATTGGCAGATCACTTGCTTAGGCAATTGAGTCAATCATGAGATGTCAAGTACCACACCAAATGTTGGTTTTGCACTAGGTGCAATAAGTTTGTATTAATCCAATCCTGGAGAAATATAAGGAAGCAGTTTTAGAACATAAGTACATGTTCTACGGATTTGATGACGGCAGCCTCCTTCGGGAGACGGTTATCATTCCAAGCTTCAAAGGTGACATGGTTGACAGAGTGATTGTCAGAGTTATAGTTTTTCCCCCTGACGAAGTGGGACAGTATTATGGACAGGTGGTCTAAGAGGATACTGTGGGTGGCATGGTGCCGGATACTGATTAGGTTCAGTGATCGATACAGTCTAAGAAGTCTAGATTTGGAGTTCATTTATGAACTAGGTCCCATCAGATATCCAGACATATTCTAAGACAGGTATTACTCGATTTGGGAGATGGCTTTCTCCGCGAACTTGAGATTTAGAGAGATATAGAAAGAAACTTCTAGGCGGATCCACTCACTAAGGCTATTTCTCGAACACAATAGTTTTACAAACGGGCTTTGTGAAACTGATTAGTAGAGGAGTTGGGTGTTGGTTTCACACGGGCTGTGAGTACGCAACATCGCAATAATTAGCCTTGAGTGCAAGTGGGAGATTGTTGGAGATAGTGCCCTCATAGTCAATTATTGGATCGCAGGTACGTGATTGCAATGATTGCGGAGGACCTATACCGGTATGACAGTCTTACTCGAGATGATAGTATGCTATCTGGTTTGCCTTTATCAGTCGTGTACATGTTCAGGTGACTGATTACATGTTACACTTTGATAGAGCCCTTAGGATCTTGCTTTACCACCAACAGTATGATGGCGATCATATACGTGAGAGTTGGGTGGTTTATACGCATATCCTTAATTGTGGTCCCTAGTCGTGGGAGTTTCGAGACAGGGCATCGATACTCCGGAGTAGACTAGTGTATACAATTGAGACTTCGACGAGGGGCGGTGGCCGGTCTCACAAGCCACTGGTGACAGTTGGATCACCTAAGATGTATACAGGTGCTCATTGGGTTATGAGTACACCGGACAGGACTCGCCGGGAATCTGCTAGTTAGTATTATATCTATCGTCAGATAGCAGTTCCCTGGTGACATGTGTACAGGTTAGTTCATCGACCTGAGGTCGTCATTTGTCTCGTGTGAGTTCCCACTGTGCTTTGATTTCTACCCTACCACGGCTCAAAGGAGTCGTGCAAACAGGTAGTTTTTGGGTACAGTCCCGAGCCATATGGAGGCACGTGAGCGGATCGGCAGGGGATTCGTCTCTCCCGGTATTGGGGGCGAGATCGTGCTGTGTCTAGGAGAGCCATTACACAAAGCCTACGGCCGTGGCAGGAGATTTACTGGTAGGTACTCCAGTAGTATCTCAGGGTGTTATTGGGCTTCACTCCGACACGACTTATACTGCTCTTGGGGGTCTGACGTTACTAGCCCCCTAGGCAGATATGCGATACTCATTGACGAACGGACCGGACTGTATATACATTGTCACTGTTAGGCTCAGTAGGGTTTTCCGGATGAGTTCGCTCATCGGCATCCCTTAAGGTCAGTCCATGGGCAGCCGTTACGCATTGCTAGTGCCGCTGACGGTTTGTGGTTAAACCCACTGCCAGGGTACTGATGAGTCATTAGAGTCCCCCACAGACAGTTTCCCAAGTTCGGGCGAAACGTTGTAGAGGCCGTATGGTTTTATGGCAGGGTTCGGAAAATGCACGTGCGTTTATGCACGTGTTATTTTTCGGGCAGATGATACTGGTCGGCTTTGGTTTAAGCCGGATCCGAGTATTATATTGAGTAGGTATAATATCTTTGTCTCAGTTGCATTTGTATTCGGTCGTAATACAAATGCGGGTATATTTATACAGTTTCGGGGTTATCCTGAAAGTCGTTTCAGGATCACTTTTGGAAGTTGCCAGTTTCCAGTTTTCTATCAGCCGTCTTTTAACATTTGGTTAAAGACGGATTTATCTTTTCTTGGATGAGAGTGAGTCAAGCTTCTAGAAGGTTCTAGAAAGGGTGACTTGACATGGTGAGTCATTAGAGCTTTAATTGTGCTTTTAATGAAAGGATGACTAAGGTTAATGAGTCATCCTTTACATTAATTCCTTTTGTTTTTGCTTTGATATTTTGATTTAGATCTTTATGCTTACACTCACCCCCTTTGCTCCTACACTCACCCTCCTCATTCTACATAATATGGCCGGCCACCCTTGAAGAGAGAGAGAGAGAATGATTTCATTTTTTGGGAGAGAAAAGACTATGGTTTAGGGTGCATGGAAATTTCATTACCTCTTTCATTCCATTACCCGATAAAATGGCAACTTCATTAACCGATCGTCCACGGATTTGGACGAAGTGAGACAAAGTCATCTACTCATTCTCTACATCATTCTTGGTCGTCTCTTTTAGCAAACTTGACGATCGAGTTGCCTCAAGTCAGAGGCGGGAGCCCGTTTAAAGAATCAGTGATGTGGTGCCACCTCGACGAGGATATCGGAGATCGACGAGATCGGAGCAGCCGCAACGGAGCGTGGGATGATGGTTGAAGAACGAAGGACTCGGATCGTTCGGTATAACCTTTCTACACTCTTTACAGTTTGTTAGTTTAGCAATAATGGCAGATCCGGGTTAAAGTATACGATAGCGCCAGTTAAAAGTTTTTTATTCCGCATTTGGCGTCTGTAGATGGCCGGGGCGCTAGCGTAGACTTACAGAGTCGTCCATTCTAAATACTTTTAGAATGCTGTCTAAGTACCTAGATTAGAAAACCACCCAAATCTAGATATAAAACCATAGATCTAGTAACCAGAATGTCTGATATAATATCCAATTCCTATGTGGAGAAACCACTATGTGACAACCGAAGTATTACCGATCGTAGTATAGGAACTTCACTTCCTACTCTGTGCATGTCATCCATATACCAGGACATCACTTCCTACTACCTTCTTAACAGATCCATCCCCTATTCTGATGAAGTCAAACCTATGAATGTCACATCAGAAATAGATGACCTATCTCCGCTATATCTGCTTTAGTCTATAAATAGACATAAGCCACTTGTCCACTATGCTTCCGCTGCTCCCACTGACTACGACAACCCTCTGGCAGAATCATATACACGTGCACTTCTAAAGCTTGTTTAGAACGACGCTATACTCATCCTCCTGCCGGGTCTCATAGCCTGGAACAACAGTAGTGTCAAAACTGGGTAAACAAGAACCTCCCTGTCACCGTCCTTGAGGCTACCGAAGTACCTCTCGAGTGCCTGAGGTTACCCACCATATCTGCGGAGTGGCCAATGGAATATCAAACCAGATCGAATCTTTAGGTTCTTATCAAATTTTCAGTAATCGTTTGCGGTTCTGAAATCACTTCCAGTTCTACCATACTCCCATTACCGTTTTCTGAAAAAATCCATTTTCCTAAAACTGTGGCGAGTTAAGAACAATATCACTATTGATCTTCCAGATGGTAGAAAGCCAACCCTCGTCATAGCCCGGGTCAACCCACAAACAACCATTACAGAAACGTGCCTTGAGTTATTCAGAATCTGGTTTTAAGCATAAGCCGGACAACTCCCCGTACCTTAGCATCGTTAAGATATGAACTGTTCTATATCTAATACAGAAACATATGCACTGATTTAATTGAACCAGATTCAAATCATGCAGCTGTCTCCAGTGCATGTCAACTAAATGGAGAGAGGCCGATCAGCATTACTCAACTTAGGAGTGCTTCCTATTATGTGTAAGCTGAAAGAGAAGCAAGTTCTCTTAATCATTACTATTAACTGAATACCATACACAAGTATCTACATCTTCGATCACCTTGAAGAATCCTGATACTTGCAATACCTGGTTCTCTACTTTACTCTTATACCTATAACTTCTCAAAACTTAGACCTTGTGTCTCTACGAAACACTTGCCTAAGAGCTAGAGAAGTCACAAGTAATCCGAATATAGTACGAGGACCAACCCCTCTGTCCTCATGGACACAGGACAACATACAATACTCTGTATAAGTCCCCTGAGTTGAATAACTTATTCCCTGTGTGGCGTAGGTTGAAAACTGTACTATGGTTATGAAGAATTACACCGCTGTTTAATGCCCCTTACCTAACCATCCACTGATATAGGTAAATGTCATCGACATAATTTCAAAAGGTTATATCTCACTCTATAAAAATAGACGTACAGATATATCAATTTGAAATTGGTGCATAACAACAGATATTCAAAACCAAATATCTGTCGTCCGGCAAACAACCCAGGTGATTTCCTCAAATATCACCAATTACAACGAATCCCGATATAATGAGGATGATCACCCAATTCCCAATAACTTACTCCCACTCATCATCTGTAAAACCATACAGATGTGAGAATCAAACCTGGTAAATACATACCCTGGAGCAAGTGTCTAATTGGGAAATCGGTTTTCTTTTAACAATACACAGTGAAACTGAAACATTGAAGTGTTGAAATGTTTCGTAGGGGTATCCGGGTATTCCTAGTAATGCTTCTTCCATTATGCAGATTCACAACTGCAACCGTATATTTCTTTGACATCTCTCCAAATCCCTTTATATGTCTTTAGTCATTACCTTCTGTACACCCTCTTAGGCTAAATGGTTTTCTTCCTTCCCTACCGTTCGGCACCAGCCTATGGTTTGGAAGAAGACTATCCAATAAGCGTAACATGTGTACTGTCCTAATCCTAGGAGCACTCTCAATACGAGAGAAGGTGAAGATAAAAGACAACCGAATAAACCTTATTCCTATTTCTTCTGAACCAGAATCCATCCTCGAACTGGAACAAGTTCCTTTCGAGTTCGTATATAACCATACGATGGAATATCCAATAAACTGTGGATCTTCGTAGTGATACGGAGTGTTCTGGAGAAACACAAAGGTGAAGTGGGAGTGGTAATGAAATACTTGGTTTGGTTGTGAATAACAGTCACAATTTACTTTGCCCTCCTTCTAATCCCTTTATTTGTCTTTACTTAATATCTTCTGTAGGGTTCCTAGGCACTCTAATGAGGTCTCACAAGGCATCAACCATGCCAATTTCAAATTTTACGGGTGCCGAGAAACCCTAATACGGATCGTTAACTAGAAATTTAGGCGAAAGATGCAACTAGTTAACAATATAACTAAAAGAACGGAAATACAACCTTTGTAGATCCGGTCCTCCACCTCCATAGCTCCGCAATGAAGTCTCCTCGCTGTCCAAATGGAATCCCGGGCTCTAGCGTCGGCTTCATCGGAGAAATGGGCGGGCAAGGTCGTCGGCTTCATGCCGAAGATGATCTACGTCGAGGCATCACAAGATCAAGCTCCTACTTCACCAAGTCATGAAACTTGTGAAGAAAACACACTCTACTACTTGGCAAGAGGTAGAGTATGAAGAAATAGGAAGTGGGTTCACTTTAGAATTGGATTTCTCACTCATTTGCCCAAGTTGCCATTGATGGAGCAAGGTTTCTTCTTGAAGAAGAAGAAGAAGATGATGAAGAATGTTATGATAAGTATGTATGAAAAAGAAATTAAAAATGAATACTTATCATAATCAAACCATGGTCAAGTGTAGAGAATAGACTAGGGTTAAGTGGAATGGTTAGGGTTAAGCATGAGACAAAATGGTGACTTAGTCAAAGCTTCAACATGCATCCAAAGAAAGCCACCATTTTTATTTATGCTTATCATTTTCAAAATGAATAACTAAATAAGATAAATGAAAAAGAAAACAAAACCCTAACCATTCATATAACCATGGTTTAATCTTTACACAAACCCAAGTTACCATGCATCATCAAACATGATACAATCTTGTGCACAAAAAATATATCACATATACAATGTGCACAAACAAGTCAGAAAAACCATTTAAAGTGAACCAATACTAGTTAATGCAAAGTAATATATCAAATATATAATTATGCATTAAATCATTAAATCAACACTTGATTTAACGATCCGGTCATATCGCATGTGACCGACTAATATCCAATGTATCGGCTTATCGAATCAACGCTTGAATCGATAACTAGGTTATATCGCATACAACCAATCGATACATTCATCCCGAGAATAGAATACGGTATCACATACACGCATTATTCTCAGTCCCGCACATATCTCATATGCGCTCCTATTTCGTTTCGCTTGAGCCAGGAAACCTCTGTGTAGGACTCTAAAGACTCGTCAATACGCCGGCAGCAGGTGATGATCATATCAAACACCCACAAGCCGCAAGCGGTCTGCTAAACGTAACGGCCACCCGGGTATTGAGCGATCAGAAGATCGACGAGCAAGCCCGCTCATACTCCTGTGAATCCAACCAGTAACACTTACCGTACAGTCCGGTCTCGTCGTCTGATATGTCGCATATCTCGCCTAGGGGTGGTAAACGTCAGACCCTAATAGCTCGATAAGTCGTGTCGATATTGTTGGAGATAGTGCCCTCAGAGTCAATTATTAGGTCACAGGTACGTGATTGTAATGATTGAGGGAGGACCTATCCCGGTAGGACAGTCTTACTCGAGATGATAGTATGCTATCTGGTTTACCTTTATCATCGTGTACTGTTTTAGGTGACCTGACACGTCGCTATTACACGTTGATAGAGCCCCTAGGATTCTTGCTTGACCACCAGCAGTATGAGGGCGATCATATAAGTGGGAGCTGGGGGTCTACAAGAATATCCTTAAAAGGTCCCTAGTCGTGGGAGTTTCGAGACCGGGCATCGATACTCCATTAGTAGACTAGTGTATACAGTCGAGACCCCGACGAGGGGCGGTGGCCGGTCTCACAAGCCACTGGTGTCAGTTGGATCACCTAAGATGTATACAGGTGCTCATTGGGTTATGAGTACACCGGACAGGACTCGTCGGGAACATGCTAGTTGGTCATATACCAGACGTCAGATGGCAGTTCCCTGGTGACATGTGTGCAGGTTAGTTCATCGACCTGGGGATCGTCATTTGTCTCATGTGAGTTCCTACTGTACTTTGATTACTACCCTACCACGGCTCAAAGGAGTCGTGCAAACAGGTTTTAGTTGGGTACAGTCCCGAGCCACATGGAGGCAGTGAGCGTATCTTCAGGGGTTCGTCTCTTCCGGTATTGGGGGTGAGGTCGTGCTGTGTCTAGGAGAGCCATTACACAAAGTCCTTGGCCAAGGCAAGGAGATTTACTGGTAGGTATTCCAGTAGTATCTCAGGGTGTTCTGGGCTACACTCCGACACGACTTGTACCGCTTTTGGGGGTCTGACTTTTACCAACCCCCTAGGCCCGCCATGCGATACTCATAGACGAACGGACCGGACTGCACGGATATTGTCACTGACAGGCTCAGTAGGGTGTCAGGATGAGTTCGCTCATCGACGTCCCTTTTAGTCAATAGCTGGTGGCCCGTTACGTATTGGCTTATACCTCTGACATGCTAGTGGTTAAATCCACAGCCATAGTATTGACGAGTCTTTAGAGTCCACCACACTTCCAGTTACTCAAGCTTTCGGGCGAAACGCTGTAGAGGCCGTATGGAGATATGGCAGGGTCCGATCAGATACGTGCGGTATTGCACGGATCAGGATCGGACGGTTTGTACTAGTGGCCGTATGGTTATATGGCAGGGTTCGATCAGATACGTGCGGTATTGCACGGATCAGGATCGAACGGTTATTACTAGCCGGCTTTGGTTTAAGCCGGTCCTAGTTTAGTACAGTGTAGATTTTGTCCATTTGCATTTGTATCTGAACGGAATACAGATGCGGGTGTGTATGCACAGTATGGGGGTTTTTCTGTAATTTATTATGGGACCAGTTTTCTGGAGTTGCCAGTTTGCATTCCGTTCCGGCCGGTTTTCCTTTGTTCTTTCCCGGCCGGACTTTTCTGATGGAGGGGGTTATTTGCAGTTTTGCAAATAACACTTTGTGGAGGACTTATTTGCATATGGTTTGATATGATAAGCATCTTTGCTTTTCATGCATTTATGAGATTAGATTAGATTTGATATGAAGTGAGGTTTGATTTGAGTTTTGTGATAATTATGTTTGGATGTGGTCACCCTCCTCCTTTTACTACACTCACCTCCCTTCATGCTTCATAATCTATCCTCCACCATTTCAAAAGAGAGAGAGATTATTATTATGGTTGAGATGAGAAAAGAGAGAAGATGAGAAAAAAGAGAAGAAGAAAAGAGAAGAGAGGAAGAAAAATGAGAGTGATTCATTTTTGTGCATATCATTCTTCATCTCATTCCATTGCTAGAAAATTGAAAGCACCAATTTTCTATACACCATTCCTCCATCTATGGCAACCAACCCCAAAGTGAGACATACACTCTACACTATATTCCTACAGCAAATCTTGGACGCGTCGATTCGCCAGCTTCGCGCCCGAGTTGCCTCGGTATTGAGGTGGGAGCCCGTAAAAGTACCCGGCTTCGTGGTGCCCTTTCCGACGGGGAGGAGACGACCGGAGATCCCGCGAGGAGATCGGAGTGGAGATGAAGACCGGAGGACTCGGATCAGTCGGTACATCTCTAACCCATCCTCTTGATAGCTTAGACTTGTTTAATGGCACGATCCGGGGTTTAGTGCGCGGTGGTGCCGGTTTGCTAAGTCCGCAAAAGTTAAAGTTTACCACCGTTTCCGCGTTTGGCCGTCGGATTGACGGCCGGGGCGCCGCCGTGCACTTACAGTGGTATCAAAGCCTCGCCATTAACTTCGTCTAGCTTCGTTTGATGTGTTTTTGCATTTCCGATCGACCAAAACTCCAAAATCTACATTTTTGTTAAGCATCAGTTTCTGTTGAAATATTTTGGTCTCGAAAAATTTTTCAGGTTGTAAATTATTGATGTACTGGAAAAAATAAGAGTTCTGTAAAAATTCGGTGAAGTGAATCCACAGTTGGAGCGCGGAACCGCCGCACGAACCCCCTTTCCGCCGCTGTTCCGCCGCTCACTGTGGAGATCACTGCACCAATTTTTTACAGAGGCTTTCTGGGCTTAAAATATGGGTTTTGGAATATTAAAATTGGGCCCAGGTTTTCTGTGAGTGCTACAGTTTTGATTGGGGGCCCACTTGTTAATTTTTGGTCAATCGGAAAATTTTAAACACATTTTTCACAGTATTTACATTATATCTGCGACCGTGAATGTCACTCGATCGGTAAATCCGGTCTAACTGCTATAGCCCGGTTAGACGGATTTGCGAACGTGACTTTCACGTTGATGTTCTATGTTTATGCTGTGATGTTGCGGATCGGTCGTGGGGATAGCCTGGATGCAATGCTAGTACAGTGTTGTTGTATCATGTACATTTGATATTGCGGGGCGAGCGTCCGACATGTGGACTGCCGTCACTGCCTGATTGTATTATTCTTTTGGGGCACGACCTGGTTGCGGTCGATGTACCCGGTGTATGTATATTTTACTTTCTGTACTAGGATTACCCCGCGGAGGGGTGCATGGATAGCCGGGTTCTAGAGGGCAACAAGCCCGCATCTCATGGCTTTGAGACGGAGGGGGCTTCACTCTAGGATTGGCAGGCTATTCGTCGCACTCGTAGGGGGTACAGGTTGACCCAGGAGGGGTGCCCAAGTTGCCGGATTCCGTGGAGTGCTGGGTGGTCCATTCACGGCGCTGAAGGGGGCTGCCTCGCTTCAGGTTTTGGCGGGTGACTTGCCGCGCCCGTAGGGGTCTAGGATTTCATTGCACAGGCTATCCACACGACCAGGGGAACGTCGGGTTTCAGTAGTGGCTCTGTGAAACCCGGGGATCCCAGATATCTGTATTGTTCTGTGATGCTGTACATTTCTGTGATGTTGCATTTCTTTTCACGCCTTGAGCGAAATATAATATATTGGTATATATATATTAGTAGATGTTGTATATGTTTTTCATCCGCGCTAGTCCAGTCCCCGCTCTGCCGTTAGTAAGCTAACCTAACGGGTGATGACGGGACCCAGTGGCGAATGCGGATGGCATATACGTACGTCAGTATATTTTCGTTCTTTGTGGTGTGATCAATGATGGGACTGCGTTGATTCGGATCAATGCAAGTTAAAACAAACCTATTCTGATGTTGTTGGAACACTTTTCAAAAAGCTGTTATTGCAAGGACGTTCACTTTTGTTTTGCACCGTGGTATTCAGTTGGAATATCCTGCTCCTCAGTCGACGAGGCAAGGGCCGAGATCCCTTCACCGGGAGTGACCCCTTGGACAGAAGTTTGCGTCAGGGCATTAACTTCACTATAGCCGATTACTTTTGCTTTGCACCGTGGTATTCAGTTGGAATATCCTGCACCCCATTCTACGGGGAAAGAGCCGAGATCCCTTCACCGGGAGTGACCTCTTTAGTAAAGGTTTTCGTCACTATATTTTCTAAAAAGCTATCCGTTCCTTCAACGAGATCAAGTTCATTACGTTAAAGGTTTTCGCCAGAAACCATTCGTAGCCCTCCGTCGTTTCATATGGGTAGTCAATAGTATTCAAGCTGTGTATGTTGGCCAAAGTCAAGGCACAGTGATTGGTAGCTATTGGGATATTCATATGCAGCATAGATAGATGCGTTGGTTTGGGACAGTCGTACTGCCATTTTGGCCAAAGTCAAGGGTATGTACGGGTGGGTTCAAATTAACCTGGAGAATGACGGGTAGAACTTGACATGTGACTTATGATATGTTGGCCAAAGTCAAGGTCATAAGAGCATGGGGCAGAAATCACATCGGGAGTTTCAAAAGAACTGAAACTTGCCAGATATGCGCATACCTTCTGGAGTGTGATACCGTGAGCGGATTCCGTCACGTTATCATGCGATGAGAGTTGGATCCCGATTTCCACTGATGAGTTGGTTTACTCCTCGGGTGACCCCGACTAATTCTTCTTTCAGGTTTGGAGGAGAATTTGAGGTACAGTGGGAGGTTTCCAGATTAGATAAATTGGTAACCATTCTGATCTAGGTTAGAGTGCACGCTGAGTGTTTCTTTTCTCTCTCTCTCTGGCAGCGACCATTGACCCGACCCTAAGACTATGACTCAGTGACCAAGTTGACCGAACCTACTTAACACTGGCTTTTGGATTGTCAGAGTTGCAGACCTCATTGCCACTCCTACTTTTACCCTTTTCTCCAGGACACCCCGTGTTACTGCGAACGTCCACTTCCATTGGACAAAACCATCGTATGGTTAGATACGAACTCGAAGGAATTCGAGGATGGTTTCTGGTTCTGGAGAAAACGGATAGGATTATTCAGTTGTCTTTTCTTTCCACCCTCTCTCAGGTTGCGAGTACTCCTTGGTTTAGGAGTAGTACACCTTTTGTGCAAATTGTATAGTCTTCTTCCAAACCATAGGCTGGTGCCGACTGGTAGGGAATGAAGAAAACCAATTAGCCTAAACGGTGTGCAGAAGGTATTAAGATTAAGACAAAGCAAGGGATTAGTAAGAGGGCAAAGTAAATTGCGACTGCTGTTCACGACCAAACCAAGTATTTCTTCGCCAATCCTAAATCACCTTTGTATTTCTCCAGGACACTCCGTATCACTACGAAGATCCACAGTTTATTGGATACTCCATCGTATGGTTATATACGAACTCGAAAGGAACTTGTTCCAGTTCGGGGATGGATTCTGGTCCAGGAGAAATAGGAATAAGGTTTATTCGGTTGTCTTTTATCCTCACCTTCTCTCGCATTGCGAGTGCTCCTAGGATTAGGACAGTACACCCATTATGCTTATTGGATAGTCTTCTTCCAAACCATAGGCTGGTGCCGAACGGTGGGGAAGGAAGAAAACCATATGGCCTAAGCGGTGTGCAGAAGGTAATGACTAAAGACATATAAAGGGATTTGGAGAGGTGGCAAAGAATTATACGGTTATAGTTGTGAATCTGGATAATGGAAGAGGCATTGCTAGGAATATCAGGATACCCCATCGAAACATTTCGATGTTTCAGTTCAACTGTGTGCTGTTAAAAGAAAACTGATTTTCCGATTGGATACTTACTCCAGGGTATGTATTTACCAGGTTTGATTCTCACATCTGTATGATTTTACAGATGATGAGTGGGAGTAAGTTATTGGGAATTGGGTGATCATCCTCATTATATCGGGATTCGTTGTAATCGATGATATTTGAGGAGATCATCTGGCCTGTTTGCCGGTCGGCAAATATTTGGTTTTGAATATCCGCTGTTGTGCACCAATTTCAAATTGATATATCTGTACGTCTATTTTCATAGAGTGAGATATACCTTTTGATATTATGTCGATGACATTTACCTATATCAGTGGATGGTTAGGTAAGGAGCATTAAACAGCGGTGTAATTCTTCTTAACCATAAGTACAGTTTTCAACCTACGACACACAGTGAAAGAGTTGTTAGACTCAGCGGACTTATACAGAGTATTGTATGTTGTCCAGTGTCCATCAGGACAGAGGGGTTGGTCCTCATACTATATTCTGTTTACTTTTAACTTCTCTAGCCCTTAGACATGTGTTTCGTGGAAACACAGGGTCTAAGTTTTGAGGAGTTATAGGTATTTGAATAGAGTAGAGAACTAGGTATAGCAAGTATCGGGATTCTTCAAAGTGATCGAAGATGTAGATACTTGTGTATGGTATTCAGTTGATAGTAATGGTTAAGAGAAATTGCTTCTCTTTCGGGTTACTCATAATTGGAAGCATTCCTAAGTTGAGTAACGCTGATCAGCCTCTCTCTCCATTTAGTTGACATGCACTGGAGACAGCTGCATGATTTGAATCTGGTTAAATTAAAATCAGTGCCTCTGGTTCTATATTGGATATAGAACAGTTCATATCTTAACGTTGTTAAGGTACGGGGAGTTGTCTGGCTTATGATTAAAACCAGACTCTGGATAACTCAAGGCACGTTTCTGTAATGGCTGTTTGTGGGTTGACTTTCTACCATCTGGCAGATCAATAGAAATATTGTTCTAGACTCGCCACAGTTTTATTAAAAATGGATTTTTTCAGAAAACAGTAGTGGGAGTATGGTAGAACTGGAAGTGATTCCAGAACCACAAACGATTACTGAAGATTTGATAAGGAACCTAAAGATTCAATCTGGATTGACATTCCATTGGCCACTCCGCAGTTAAGGTGGGTAACTTCAGGCACCCGAGAGGCACTACGGTAGCCTCAAGGACGGTGACAGGGAAGTTCTTGTTTACCCACAATTGCCATTGCTGTTGTTCCAGGTTACGAGACCCGGCGGGAGGATGAGTATAGCGTCGTTCTAAACCAGTTTTAGAAGTGTACGTCTATATGACTCTGCCAGAGGGTTGTCGTAGTCAGTGGGAGCAGCGGAAGCATTGGTGGACAGGTTGCTTATGTCTATTTATAGACTAGAGCAGATGTAGCGGAGATAGATCATCTATTTCTGACGTGACAGTCATGGTTTTGACTTCATCAGAATAGGGGATGGATCTGTTGAGAAGGTAGTAGGGTGTGATATCCTGGTATTTGGATGATATACACAGAGTAGGAAAAGAAACTCCTACACTACGATCGGTTATACTTTGGTCGTCACACAGTGGTTTCTCCACAAAGGAAATGGATTTTATATCTGACATACTGGTTACTGGATCTATGGTTTTAGATCTAGATTTGGATGGTTTCCCAATCAGGGTACTTGACAGCATTCTAAGAGTATTTAGGATGGACGACTCCTGGCACGGTAGTGTACCTGCAGGTAATGGAGTCACCCTCTCCAAAGATGTCTTACAGACTAAAGGGGAGAGGGACGTGCATGATTGGCAGATCACTTGCTTAGGCAATTGAGTCAATCATGAGATGTCAAGTACCACACCAGATATTGTTCTTGCACTAGATGCAATAAGTTGACATTAATCCAATCCTGGAGAAACGGTCGGAAGCAGTTTTAGAACATAAGTAGATGTTCTAGGGATATGATAACGACAGCCTCATTCAGGAGACAGTTATCATTCCAGGCTTCCAAGGTGACATGGACGACAAGGAGGTTGTCAGAGTTATAGTTTTCCTTCTGATGAGGGGCAGTATTTTGGACAGATGGTCCAAGGCAGTACTGAGGGAGGTATGGCGCAGGATACTGATTAAGTTCAGTTGACGATACAGTCTAAGAAGTTTGGATTTGGAGTTCATTTATGAGCTAGGTCCCATCAGACATCCAGACATTCTAAGACAGGTATTACTCATTTCGGGAGATGGCTTTCTCCGCGAACTTGAGATATAGAGAGACATAGAAAGGAACATCAAGGCGGATCCACTCACTGAGGCTATTCCTTGAACGCAAGAGTTTCGCAAACAGGCTTTGTGAGACTGACTAGTAGAGGAGTTGGGTGTTCGGTATCACACGGGCTGTGAGTATGCGACATCGCAATAATTAGCCTTGAGTGCAAGTGGGAGATTGTTGGAGATAGTGCCCTCAGAGTCAATTATTAGGTCACAGGTACGTGATTGTAATGATTGAGGGAGGACCTATCCCGGTAGGACAGTCTTACTCGAGATGATAGTATGCTATCTGGTTTACCTTTATCATCGTGTACTGTTTTAGGTGACCTGACACGTCGCTATTACACGTTGATAGAGCCCTTAGGATTCTTGCTTGACCACCAGCAGTATGAGGGCGATCATATAAGTGGGAGCTGGGGGTCTACAAGCATATCCTTAAAAGGTCCCTAGTCGTGGGAGTTTCGAGACCGGGCATCGATACTCCATTAGTAGACTAGTGTATACAGTCGAGACCCCGACGAGGGGCGGTGGCCGGTCTCACAAGCCACTGGTGTCAGTTGGATCACCTAAGATGTATACAGGTGCTCATTGGGTTATGAGTACACCGGACAGGACTCGCCGGGAACATGCTAGTTGGTCATATACCAGACGTCAGATGGCAGTTCCCTGGTGACATGTGTGCAGGTTAGTTCATCGACCTGGGGATCGTCATTTGTCTCATGTGAGTTCCCACTGTACTTTGATTACTACCCTACCACGGCTCAAAGGAGTCGTGCAAACAGGTTTTAGTTGGGTACAGTCCCGAGCCACATGGAGGCAGTGAGCGTATCTTCAGGGGTTCGTCTCTCCCGGTATTGGGGGTGAGGTCGTGCTGTGTCTAGGAGAGCCATTACACAAAGTCCTTGGCCAAGGCAAGGAGATTTACTGGTAGGTATTCCAGTAGTATCTCAGGGTGTTCTGGGCTACACTCCGACACGACTTGTACCGCTTTTGGGGGTCTGACTTTTACCAACCCCCTAGGCCCGCCATGCGATACTCATAGACGAACGGACCGGACTGCACGGATATTGTCACTGACAGGCTCAGTAGGGTGTCAGGATGAGTTCGCTCATCGACGTCCCTTTTAGTCAATAGCTGGTGGCCCGTTACGTATTGGCTTATACCTCTGACGTGCTAGTGGTTAAATCCACAGCCATAGTATTGACGAGTCTTTAGAGTCCACCACACTTCCAGTTACTCAAGCTTTCGGGCGAAACGCTGTAGAGGCCGTATGGAGATATGGCAGGGTCCGATCAGATACGTGCGGTATTGCACGGATCAGGATCGGACGGTTTGTACTAGTGGCCGTATGGTTATATGGCAGGGTTCGATCAGATACGTGCGGTATTGCACGGATCAGGATCGAACGGTTATTACTAGCCGGCTTTGGTTTAAGCCGGTCCTAGTTTAGTACAGTGTAGATTTTGTCCATTTGCATTTGTATCCGGACGGAATACAGATGCGGGTGTGTATGCACAGTATGGGGGTTTTCCTGTAATTTATTACGGGACCAGTTTTCTGGAGTTGCCAGTTTGCATTCCGTTCCGGCCGGTTTTCCTTTGTTCTTTCCCGGCCGGACTTTTCTGATGGAGGGGGTTATTTGCAGTTTTGCAAATAACACTTTGTGGAGGACTTATTTGCATATGGTTTGATATGATAAGCATCTTTGCTTTTCATGCATTTATGAGATTAGATTAGATTTGATATGAAGTGAGGTTTGATTTGAGTTTTGTGATAATTATGTTTGGATGTGGTCACCCTCCTCCTTTTACTACACTCACCTCCCTTCATGCTTCATAATCTATCCTCCACCATTTCAAAAGAGAGAGAGATTATTATTATGGTTGAGATGAGAAAAGAGAGAAGATGAGAAAAGAGAGAAGAAGAAAAGAGAAGAGAGGAAGAAAAATGAGAGTGATTCATTTTTGTGCATATCATTCTTCATCTCATTCCATTGCAAGAAAATTGAAAGCACCAATTTTCTATACACCATTCCTCCATCTATGGCAACCAACCCCAAAGTGAGACATACACTCTACACTATATTCCTACAGCAAATCTTGGACGCGTCGATTCGCCAGCTTCGCGCCCGAGTTGCCTCGGTATTGAGGTGGGAGCCCGTAAAAGTACCCGGCTTCGTGGTGCCCTTTCCGACGAGGAGGAGACGACCGGAGATCCCGCGAGGAGATCGGAGTGGAGATGAAGACCGGAGGACTCGGATCAGTCGGTACATCTCTAACCCATCCTCTTGATAGCTTAGACTTGTTTAATGGCACGATCCGGGGTTTAGTGCGCGGTGGTGCCGGTTTGCTAAGTCCGCAAAAGTTAAAGTTTACCACCGTTTCCGCGTTTGGCCGTCGGATTGACGGCCGGGGCACCGCCGTGCACTTACAGATATGAGGTCTATAACAGTTCGAGAAACTACTGGTAACACTTACCAGTATATCTCAGCAACCCTGGCCAGGGATTTCCGGTTATAGCCAATCGAACACAGTGCAACATCAACTCCCTATACCGGGAGAGACGAATCCCCTCCTATCGCTCATTGCCTCCATGTGACTCGGGACTGTACCCAAGAACCACCGTTTTGCACGCCCTCTTGGACGTGGTAAGGTGGAAATCAAAGCACAGTGGGAACCACACAAGACTCTATGACGATCTCGGGTCAACAGACTACTCTGTACCAGTGTCACCTGAGAACTGCCATCTGACGTAAGGTATAATACCATCTGGGAGTTCTCGGCGAGTCCGTCCAGTGTACCCAGTCTCCACTGAGCACCCGTATATAATCTCTGATGTCAAACACCAATGGATATGGGATCATCCATCGCCCATCTGTATGGGTCGAGAAGGTATACGCTAGTCTACTCTGGTATATCGATGCCCCGTCTCGATACACCCACGACTAGGGACCTTGAAGGATGTACTTATGGGCTACCATGTCCCCACTAGTATGATCCGCATCATAGTCTAGGTAGTCAAGTACACATCCTAAGGGCTTTACCAACATGTAACAGAGAGACAATCAGTATACACGTTAAGGTAAAGGGTAACCAGATAGCATACTATCATGTCGAGCAAGAAAGTCCTCCCTATATATGTCCCAGCATCCACTACAATATACATCCTATGTACAGTAATGGCCTCTAGGGCATACATATAACTAACACCTTCTGTACACCATCGTTAGGCTAATTGGTTTTCCTCATTCCTCACCGTTCTGCACCAGCCTAAGGTTTGGAAGAAGACTATCCAATTAGCGTAATAGGTGTACTATTCCCTAATCCAAGGAGCACTCACAACCTGAGAGAAGGTAAAAGGAAAAGACAACTGAATAGTCCTATTCGTTTTCTCCAGAACCGGAAACCTTCCTCGAATCTGGAACAAGTTCCTTCGAGTTCGTATATAACCATACGATGGTTTTATCCAATGGAAGTGGATGTTCGTAGTAATACGGGGTGTCCTGGAGAAAATGGTAAAAGTAGGAGTGGCAATGAGGTATGCAACTCTGACAATCCAAAAGCCAGTGTTTAAGAAGGTTTGGTTAATCTTGGTCACTGAGTCATAGTCAAGGGTCGGGTCATGGTCGCTACCAAAGAGAGAGAGAAAAGAAACACTCAGCGTGCACTCTAACCTAGATCAGAATGGTTATCACTTTATCTAATCAGGAAAGCTCTCACTGTAATCTCAAATTCTCCTCCAAACCTGAAAGAAGAATTAGTCGGGATCACCCGAAGAGTAAACCAACTCATCAGTGGGAATCGGGATCCAACTATCATCGCATGATAATGTGATGGAATCCACTCACGTTATCACACTCCAGAAGGTATGCGCATATCTGGCAAGTTTCAGTTTCTTTAGAAACACCCGATGTGAATTTTGCCCCATGCTCTTATGACCTTGACGAAGGCCAACATATCATAAGTCACATGTCAAGTTCTACCCGTCATTATCCAGGTTAATTTGAACCCACCCGTACATACCCTTGACGATGGCCAAAATAGTAGTACGACTGTCCCAAACCAACGCATCTATCTATGCTGCAGAAAAGTAACAAATAGCTACCATACACTATGCCTTGACGAATGCCAACATACATAGCATGAATACTAAGTGCTACCTTTCTGAAATGACGGAGGGCTACGAATGGTTTTTGGCGAAAAACCTTTAACGTAATGAACTTGATATCGTTGAAGGAACCGGATAGCTTTTTATAAAAATATAGTGGCGAAAACCTTTGCCGAAGAGGTCACTCCCGGTGAAGGGATCTCGGCTCTTTCCCCGTAGAATGAGGTGCAGGATATTCCAACTGAATACCACGATACAAAGCAAAAGTAATCGACTATAGTGAAGTTATTGCCCTGACGCAAACTTCTGTCCAAGGGGTCACTCCGGTGAAGGGATCTCGGCCCTTACCTCGTCGACTGAGGTGCTGGATATTCATAACCGAATACCACTGTGCAAAACAAAAGAGAACGTCCTTGCAATAACAGCTTTTTGAAAAATGTTCCAACAACATCAGAATATGTTTGTTTAGCTTGCATTGATCCGAATCAATGCAGTCCCATCAATTGATCACATCAATAAAGAACGAAAATACGATGTACGTATATGCCACCCGCATTCGCCACTGGGTCCCGTCATCACCCGTTAGGTTACTTAACTAACGACAGAGCGGGGACTGGACTAGCGCGGGTGCAAAACATATACAACATCTACTAGTATATATATCAATATATAATATTCGCTCAAGGCGTGATAAAATGCAACATCACAGAAATGTAATAAGCATCACAGAACAATACAGATATCTGGGATCCCCGGGTTTCATAGAGCCGCTACTGAAACCCGACGTTCCCCTGGTCGTGTGGATTGCCTGTGCAACGAAATCCTAGACCCCTACGGGCGCGGCAAGTTACCCGCCAAAACCTGAAGCGAGGCAGCCCCCTTCAGCAACGTGAATGGACCACCCAACACTTCACGGAATCTGGTAACTTGGGCACCCCTCCTTGGGTCAACCTGTACCCCCTACGAGTGCGGCGAATAGCCCGCCAATTCTAGAGTGAAGTCCCCTTCATCTCAACGCCATGAGATGCGGGCCCGTTGCCCTCTAAAACCCGGCTATCCGTGCACCCCTCCGCGGGGTAATCCTAGTACAGAAAGTAAAATATACAACGGGTACATCGACCTTAGCCCGGTCGTGCCCCAAAAGAATAATACACAAACAGGCAGTGATGGCAATCCACATGTCGGACGCTCGCCTCGCAATATCAAATGTACATATACAACCAAACAGTACTACCATTGCACCAGGCTATCCACCACGACAAATCCGCAACATCACAGCACAACACAGAACATCAACGTGAATGTTACGTTCGCAAATCCGTCTAAAAGGGCTATAGCAGTTAGACAGGATTTACCGATCAAATGACATTCACGGTCGCAGATATAATGTAAATACTGTGAACTAACATGTTTAAAATTTTCGATCGACTAAATTTCCCGAAGTGGGCCCCAAGCATAACTGTAGCACTCAAAATAAATCTGGGCCCAAGCAGAACATACCAAAAACCCTATTTCCATGTCAGAAGCCCACTGTAAAAATTTGGTTCTGTGAACAGTTTAAATGGCGGCGGAACCGCGGCCAATGCGTGGGTTTGGCCGCGATTCCGCGGTGGAACAGTGCCATCGAGCTACCAAATTTTCACAGAATGCATAAAAAACCCTGCACGTATTTTTACAATATACCAAATAATTTTTAGAGCACTGGAAAAATTCGACAGAAACTTGACATGGAAACGCGGTTTTTGGAAAATCCGTTCGATCGAACTTATAAACACATTAGAGCAAGCTAGACTAGGTTAATGGTGTGGCTCTGATACCAATGTAAGTGCACGGCAGCGCCCCGGCCGTCTGAGCGAGGCCAAAATGCGGAATATAAAAACTTTTCTTTAAACAGAAACCGGCGCTATCGCGGACTTTAAACCCGGATTGGGACATTAATCTAATGCTAGATAACTAGAGAATGGGTAAAGAGATATACCGAGCGATCCGTGTCCTTCGGTCTTCTCATCGTCATCCTGATCTCCCCGCGGAATCTCCGGTCTTCATCTCCTCGTCAGAAGGGCACCACATCGCCGGGTTCTTTTACGGGCTCTCACCTCTGGACCGAGGCAACTCGGGCACGAAGTTGGCGAGTCGACGTGTCCTAGAATGCTGTAGGCTAAGTGTAGAATGGTTTATGTCTCATGGGGTTATAAGAAGTTGCCATTTGGAATGGAGGTGAAGTGATAAGCTTTTTAGATGATCAAAGGGATTTTTGTGCAAAGCCAAAGGATCAAAATCCCACCTCCAAAAATATGGACAGCCCCCATCCATCAAAATGGCCGGCCATGACTTTAAGAATGAGAAGAGGGAGTGAGCCAAAAAAATGCAAGAGAGAGAAAAGAATGGGTGATGATGAGGAGTCATGATCATACCAAAAAGTCTCAACCTACTCCCATCATATAAAGCAAGCAATCATGAACTAAAGAAGTCAAAGGAAGTAAGAACCATCATGAACCAACCATTAACAAGAAACATCCTCCATATTGCTAATTTGCACATTTGCAAATTAGTCCCTCCACACCAATTTTCAGCCAAAGAAAGAAACAAAGGAAAATGGCCGAAACGGAATGCGAACTGACAACTTCAAAAAACTGATCCCGTAATAAATTACAAGAAAACCTCGCGACTGTATATACATACCCGCATTTTTATTCCGACCGAATACAAATGCAATGAGACAAAATCTACACTGTACAATACTAGGATCCGGCTTAAACCAAAGCCCGCTAGTATTATCCGTCCGATCATGATCCGTGAAATACCGCACGTACATGATCGAACCCTGCCATATATCCATACGGCCTCTACAGCGTTTCGCCCGAAACTTTAGAAACTGTCTGTGGGGGACTCTAAAGACTCGTCAATACTTTGGCCGTGGATTTAACCACTAGCACGTCAGAGGTATTAGCCATACGTAACGGGCTACCAGCTATTGACCAAAAGGGACGTCGATGAGCGAACTCATCATGACACCCTACTAAGCCTGTCAGTGACAATATCCATACAGTCCGGTCCGTTCGTCTATGAGCATCGCATGGTGAGCCTAGGGGGTTGGCAAAAGTCAGACCCCCAAAAGCAGTACAAGTCGTATCGGAGTGTAGCCCAAAACACCCTGAGATACTACTGGAATACCTACCAGTAAATCTCCTGCCTTGGCCAAGGACTTCGTGTAATGGCTCTCCTAGACACAGCACGACCTCACCTCCAATACCGGGAGAGATGAACCCCTGCAGATTCGCTCACTGCCTCCATGTGGCTCGGGACTGTACCCAACTAAAACCTGTTTGCACGACTCCTTTGAGCCGTGGTAGGGTAGTAATCAAAGTACAGTAGGAACTCACACGAGATAAATGACGATCTCAGGTCGATGAACTAACCTGTACACATGTCACCAGGGAACTGCTATCTAACGTCGTCAGGTATAAGACCAACTAGCATGTTCCCGGCGAGTCCTGTTCGGTGTACTCATAACCCAATGAGCACCTGTATACATCTTAGGTGAACCAACTGACACCAGTGGCTTGTGAGACCGGCCACCGCCCCTCGTCGGGGTCTCGACTGTATACACTAGTCTACTCTGCAGTATCGATGCCCTGTCTCGAAACTACCATGACTAGGGACCTTTTAAGGATGTGCCTATAAACCCCAGCTCCCATGTATATGATCGCCATCATACTGCTGGCCGTCAAGCAAGAATCCAAAGGGCTCTGCCAACGCGCAATAGTGACCTGTAAGGTCACCTAAAGCAGTACACGATGATAAAGATAAACCAGATAGCATACTATCATCTTGAGTAAGACTGTCCTACCGGCATAGGTCTTCCCTCAATCATTGTAACCACGTGCCTGCGATCCAATAATTGACTCTGAGTGCACTATCTCCAACATCATATCTCTCTCATTGTTTTCAACCTAGGGTTTTTTAGAGGGAGATCAATTATAATTGTAAGTATTTCATTATATCAATAAAACTTCTTTTATCTTTAAATATAATGAGTACTTAATTTCATTCTAGGCTTTATGTTGTTTAATTCCAGTGGTTGGACATTTTCAAACTCTTCTTTTCTTATGATTAATTTTTGAAGCTTCTTTTGATTTAATTCCTTTCTTTTTATATTTTCATCATATAAACTAGATCTTATAGGGATAATTGACGCTTTGAACTAGATCTAGGGATCGATAATACACCTACAATCTCATTAGGCTAATGTGTTGGCTATAGTGTCCTCAAGGCAATTATCATAGTCGCGGACTTGTGATTATGATGATTGAGTGAGGACCTACACCAATAGAACAGTCTTACTTAAGATGATAGTAAGCTATCTGGTTTGTCTTTATTATCATGTATATGTTGATAGAGCTTATAGGATTCTTGCTTGACTGCCAGCATTATGATGGCGATCATATATGTGGGAGCTGGGGTCTATAAGCACATCCTTAAATGTCCTTAGTCGTAGGAGTATCGAGACCGGGCATCGATACTCCAGTGTAGACTACTGTATACTGATCGAGATCCCGACGAGGGTCGGTGGCCAGGTCTCACAAGCCATTGGTGGTAAAAGTTTGTTCACCTAAGATAGCATACAGGTGCTCATTGGGTTATGAGTACACTGGACAGACTCGCCGGGAACCTGCTAGTTGGTATTATATCTATTGTCAGATAGCAGTTCCCAGGTGACATGTGTACAAGTTAGTCTGTCGACCTGAGATCGTCATTTGTCTCGTGTTAGTTCCCACTGTGCTTTGATTACTATCCTACTACGGCTCAAAGGAGTCATGCAAACAGGTTTTAGTTGGATACATTCCCGAGCCATATGGAGGCAGTGATCGGATCGTCGGGGATTCGTCTCTCCCGATATTGGGGTTGATGTCGTGTTGTGCACGGATGACCATCACCAGAAATCTATGGCCATGGTGAACGAGAATTACCGATCCAGGATCGATAGTTTCTTAGGTAGTGATGGGTTACATGTCGACATTAAATATCGCGTTGTTAGGGGTCTGACTTTATCCACCCCCTAGACTCGATATGCGATACTCTCAGACGAACAGACCAGACTGTAGGGATTTTGTCACTATCAGGCTCAATAGGGGTTCTGTATGAGTTTGTTCGTCGGCCTCCCTTTCACTCAATACCTGGGTAGCCGTTACGTACAGCTAGTGCCGCTGACGTGCTTGTGGTTAAACCCACTGCCAGCGTATTGACGAGTCTTTAGAGTCCCACACAGAGGGTTTTCACGGTTCAAGCGATATGGTGTACATGGCGTATGTTGGTACATACAGGTGTCCGATTAAATATGTGTACATGCTGCGCAGACTTTAATCGGACGGTTGATAATACTAGCGGCTTAGGATTAAGCTGGATTATTAAATCAAGTTTTGATTTAATAATTTACATATGCATTTATATATATGTATTCTAGTATTATTTTTCGCTATTTATTTTCTCTCTTGGCTATTCGTATTTTTGTACGAATACGCGTATATGTATTTCGATACATGTACCGGGAAGTATTCCGTATTTTATACGGAATAGCTTCTAGAAGATGCCACCTCATTATTGATTTTTAGAAAATCATTTGCTTTTAAATGAGGTGGAAAAGGTGACATGGGTCAAAGCATGGGTCAACGCATGGAGACAAGGTATGGTTGCAATTGTTTAATGGTAATTGGAAATGATATTTTTTTTGTGTGAAGGAGATGAGAGAAGAGAGGGGGCCGGCCATTTTTTTGGGGGGTGTGAGGGGTTCATTTTCATTTTGATAGACTAGCTCTCTCTCACTCTCTCATTTTTTCACACTAAAAAAATACTTAGCCAATTTCATTAGCTCATGCCCTTGATCATCACCTCATTCATCTTCTATGGTTGCTAAGTTGAGCAAATGAGTATGAGAGAAAATATAGTGACACACTACTACACCTCGACTCTCCATCATTAACAACTTTGGAGTGTCGGCTGTCTCGTTCGACGAGGCTGGAGCTTGCGCCGTTTCCCTCAGGTGGATCATCGGAGAAAAAGGAAGACCGGCAACCAAACCACATCTAGGAACCACTAGGAGCTTGGAATGAAGACCGAATGACATGGATCAACTCGGTATAAAGATTCTAACTCTTAGTTTAGCATGCTTGATTAGGGTTTAAGGTCGATCCGGGAATCGGGTAACGGTAGCGCCAGTTTAGAAATTTTTGTTCCGCATTTTGGCCGCGTTTCGATGGCCGGGGCGCTGCCGTAACCCTTCATGGTATCAGAGCCACCCTTTTAACCCTACTAGAAAGTTTACACAAGCTTAAAATCTCGATCGACAAATTTTTCCGAATCATTTTTCCAAATTGATGTGTTTGTTGTCGATTTTTCAAAGTGGTAAAAAAATATTTTCAGGCATCTTAAAAATATGTGCAGGCAAAACTATAGCTACTCAAAAAGTTTGGGCACGTAACTCCAAAATTCATGGCCATTTTCCGGCCCTTCTGCGGCCCTTTTGGGGCTACAGTGACCAAATTTTTTTCTGGAGCTCTAGTTAGTGGAAAAATGATTTTTGTAGTATATGGTTTTGGCCCAGATTCATTTGAGTACTGGTTATGCACTTGGGGCCAATTTGGGAAAGTTTAGTCGATCAAAATTTTAAGTGTGTGAATATCAGTACTTAGATTGGCATCTGCGACCGTGAATGTCACTCGATCGGTAAACCCGTATAATTGCTATATGTTCTTTTAGACGAGTTTGCGAATGTGACATTCACGTTGATGTTTTGTGTTGTGCTGTGATGTTGGTTGGATCGTCGTGGTGGATAGCTTGGGTGCAATATTAGTACAGTTTAGTTTCATTTGTACATTTGATATTGCGGGATGAGCGTCCGACATGTGGACTGCCGTCACTGCCTGTTTGTATATTATTCTTTTGGGGCATGACCGGGTTGAGGTCGATGTTACCCTTGTATATTGTTTTCTTTTCTGTACTAGGATTACCCCGTGGTGGAGTGCACGAATAGCTGGGTTCTAGAGGGAAACGGGTCTGCATCTCATGGCGTTGAGACCGGGGGACCTTACTCTATAATTGGCGGGCCATTCGCCGCACTCGTAGGGGGTATAGGTATGACCCACGGAGGGGCGCTCAAGTTACTGGATTCCATGAAGTGCCGGGTGGCCCATTCACATTGTTGAAGGGGGCCTCACTTCTGGTTTTGGCGGGTAACTTGCTGCACTCGTAGGGGTCTAGGTTTCATTGCACATGCTATCCACACGACAGGGAACGTCGGGTCTCATTTGCGGCTCAAGTGAAACCCGGGGCTCCAGATTATCCACCATTCTGTGTTACTTCTGTGATGTTTCTGTGGTGTTGCTTTATATCATGCCTGGGACGATTGTTATATATATTTATATATATACTAGTAGATGCTGTATATGTTTTGCACCCGTGCTAGTCCAGTCCCCCCTCTGTCGTTAGTTAAGTAACCTAACGGGTGATGACGGGACCCAGTGGCGAATGCGGACGGCATATACGCATATTTTATTTTCGTTCTTTTTTGGTATGATTAATTGATGGGACTGCGTTGATTCTTATCAATGCAAAGATAAAAAAAAACCTATATATGATGTTGTTGGAACCAAGTTTTTAAAAAACTAACATTACAGACGTTCTCTTTTACTTTCTCAGTGGTATTCAGTTTGGAATATCCTGCACCTCATTTGACGAGGCAAGGGCCAAGATCCCTTCATCTGGAGTGACCCCTTGAGTAAAAGTTTGCGTCAACGTAATAACTTCACTATAATCGATTACTTTTGCTTTGTATCGTAGTATTCAGTTTGGAATATCCTGCACCTCATTCGACGGGGAAAGAGCCGAGATCCCTCATCGGGAGTGACCTCTTTAGCAAAAATTTTTGCCACTATAAATTTGTAAAAACCACTCGGTTCCTTCAATGATATCAAGTTCATTACGTTAAAGGTTTTTCGCCAAAAACCAACCATAGCCCTCCGTCATTTCAGACTAGTATTGCTTAGTATTCGTGCTACGTATGTCGTGCATTAGCCGAGGCGTAGTGTTCGGTAGCTATGTAGTGCTTTTCTATTGCAGAGATAATGCGATTGGTTAGGACAGTCGTACGATCATTTTGATCTTTAGCCAAGGCTCGTACGGGTGGGTCTAATGCAGTCAAGATAATGACGGGTAGAACTTGATTATGACCTTTTGACCTTTTGATCTTTAGTCAAGGTCACTTGGGTCCTAGGGTCCTAGGGTAAAAACACACATCAGGAGTTTCAAATATACAAGAAACTTGCCAGGCTTGCGCATACCTTCTGGAGTGTGGTGACTTGAGTGGCTTCCATCAAGTTATCATGCGATGATAGTTGCATCCTGATTCCCACTGATGAGTAGGATTACTCCTCGGGTAATTCCGACTAATTCTCCTTTTGGGTTTGGAGGAGAATTTGAGGAAACAGTAGGAGCCATCCAGATTAGATAAAATGATTAACCATTCTGATCTAGGTTAGAGTGCATGCTGAGTGTTTCTTCTCTCTCTCTTTGGCTGCGACTATGACACGACCTTTGACTAAAACTCATGAAACCAAGTAAACGAACCTTTTTAGAACACTTTGGCTTTTGGAATGTCATAGTGTCGCATACATCATTGCCACTTCTATATCGCCTTTGCTTTTCTCCAGAACACCCCGTATCACTATGAGTATCCACTTCCATTGGATAAATCTATCGTATAGTTATATACGAACTCGAAGGAACTTTTTCGAGGATGGATTCTGGTTCTGGAGAGAATGAATAGGATTATTCAGTTGTCTTTTCTCTTTACTTTCTCTCAGGTTGTGAAGGCTCCTAGGATTAGGAGAGGGTACACCTGTTGAGCTTATTGGATAGTTTTCTTCCAAACCATAGGCAGGTGCCGAACGGTAGGGAAGGAAGAAAACCAATTAAGCTTAAGTGTGGTGTACAGAAAGTAATAAGTAAAGACATATAAAGTGATTAGAATAATGGCAAAAGAAATTGCGACCACCATCATTCACGACAAAGACCGTGTATATCCCTGCCACTCCTACATCCACTTTGCATTTCTCTAGAACTGTCATGACCCGCAAGGTACGGAAAGCGACCGGCACTTAAGTTACGAAACGTCTCAAGGCGTCCGTAAAATAAGTAAGCCGAAGCCCAGAATACAAAACCCAATTAAGAATTTGAGTGAAAGAAAACCAATTTATTTAAAACATTTTTCACCATTAATCCACATCAAGTCCCTTTTTAAATTAACCTTCCTCTTTCCAAAATTCCTGCAGAATTTCCTTTGTAAACCAGGCCCCAAACGGGTGCAAAACCGAAATATAAATAAATAACATGAATATGGCATCCCCAAGCGGGAACTAGCTCTTCGCCTTAAGGCGGTCACAAATCCCACGCAATGTAAAACAACAATATGCATAAATAAGTATGAAACATGGGTAAAATAACATGTCGACTCAAGTGAGCTCGACCCAAAATAACATATCATAATATCCCCAAGTCTCACAACCTCGTCTCTAGGTCAATATACAGTAATCCAAATAACTGGTACAACTGAAATAGTAGTAGTAGCAGTGGCAGCAGTAGATGGAGTACTCTAGATACAATGAGCATATATAAGGTGGTACAAAATGATAACAACCCACCTATGAGCAAAAGCCTCGAGTCCAAGCAAAAAAGGCAAAATGAGCAAAAGTGTCCGCCCCTACAGTGCTGACGGAACGGACCTGCTGAAAAGCTGGGGCACAACGGGGGTGAGTTGCCAGCTCGTGAGTAATAAATAACATTTACTAAGGCTATCATATGCATGCACACAAGTATCCTAGCATCCCTAAAACAGGTATGGCTATATGTACTAGCAGGTATGTATGCATCATCAGGGTTCTAACCAGTATGTCACATGGGTGCAATAACAGGTATGTATGCCACATGAGTCAACTCAGGATCTCATCATGAAGGTATAAGAATTGCTCCTTCATTTGTTTTGAAAACTTCTTTTAAACATCAGCATAATATCCATGAAATCAATAAAATCCGTGTCCAGCAACGACACCTCAAATTTGTCTAAATCTCATATATCCATGTCAAATATCTCTAACCTCAGCCATCCGGCTGATCCATGTCAAATATCCAAATCTCAATCTAGCGGCCACGGTCGGTATCCTCTGGATATCCGCCGTGCCAAATGAAGTCACCGGTAGGTAATCCGTCCCCTGCCAGGCTCAACGCCATCATCTGCGATCCTCTTGCCCCGGGGTACCTTACCGGGCCCACCATGTACCCGTGACGGTTCCTCCACTCCTCGACACGGATCTCGAAAACCACAGCAAACTCATGGTGGACGACACTTTAAATCACTAGAAAACCGCAATTTTTGCATTTTAAAAGATTATAAGTTTGAAATCTTGCGGCTTCCCCCCCGAAATCCAGAAACATCATAAATCTCATGAAATCATCATGGGTGCATATGTCAATGATAATGAATGCATAAAGTATCAATTTGCAATGTATGATTTATACTAAGCATGAGCAAGTGAATTAATGCATTTGCACGAGAATAGCAATTCTTATGATTTCATTTTAAATATTTATTGCAATAGCACAATTCTAAGCAATTAACATGTTTCAGATTTTCAGTTATCTAGTGTCGTGACATGGCAATTACCAGGGTGTGTGTCCACATGAATAGTGCTCGTGCTACATATAAAAACCTGGTAATGGTGCATGTGTCCTACAAATGAGTTTGCGTATATAGGTATATCATATTGATCTAATTGCAGCAATTATCATGCCGGTATTATTATTCTAATGTCACAAGTGATTATCCAGTTTACTATTTTCCAGTTTACTAAATCTATCGGGCGACTTGCGCCATCCAAACGATCGCCCCCCGTAGATGTTAAATCTACTCACCCGTGGTCCCGTGTTAGGTATGTCCGACCACCTGCTTCCCTTTCTCCGCTGCGCTCGAAGTCCCTGCCGGTGAACTTAGAATTTACAAAAGTCACCATATAAGGAAAAATCCTGCAAAACACGATATATCTATAAAAAGGATACGCGTGCGTGAAACTAAACGCGCGTGCACACGGCACGTCGCGACGCGCACAAACCCACCAGAACCTACGCCGACGCGCTGTGTCGCGCAGCACGCCACAGAACCATGCGTATCACGCGTGTGTCGCACGAGACTTAAAACATCGGAAACACGTTATTAGCTCCAGATTTTGCCTCTGGACCAAACTTAAAAAGTTACAGATACCAACAGACTAACCTACCCAGCATGACCCTACTCCCAAAAATCCAACATCCTACCCCTCACTCTGGCCGCAATTTGCGGCCAGATAGAATAAACCGGCGGCCTCCATTGTGAGGTGGGTCCCCATGCTTTGTGTATGTGTCTATGATAGTCTCACTATACTACAGTCTTCTCAATTTTTACCTGAGTGGATCGGGTCAAAAGAAGATTTCAGAAAGGCTAAAAAGTCGCTAAAACTGCTAATTTACGCCAAGTCGGATAAATCGGGTATTTTTATGAAATCTGGGGAAATTCTCTGGTTAACTGGTCTCAACAGCACCCACTTGGGTTACTCTAACTATCACAACCATTACATTCTCAAAATTCTCTTAATTCACCCAAAATTTCCACTAAAGCATGCGATAAACACCAACTAAGCTAGATGACCATAACTTTAGCAATTTAGAGTCGGGTTAAGGGGGTTATACCTCAAAAGACCCTAAATGAAGGAGAAGAGAAGGAGGAGGAGAGTGTGTGCTGTTGCTACAGCTCCTGGTGCTGCAAACTTGGCTGGAACGGAGCTGATGTGCAACTGCTGTTGCTAAAGCTGATGCTGTTTCAGAGAAGCTGATGCTGTTGCTCTGGTTCTGTGGTTTAGTGTTATTTGTGTTGCTGTTTGAAGCAGTAGCAGCAGCAGGGATGGTAGTATGATTGTGGGAAGGGTTGTGTGATTGTGGGGGAGGGTTTATGTAAGGAGTTGGGCTGTTGTAACAGCTGTTGCTGCTGAAAATGTGTTGCTGATGTTATAGGCTGATGAAGTTGATGTTTTGTTTTGGAGCTGAAATGTTGCTGATGTGAGTGTTGTAGCTGAAACGTGTTGCTGTGAGTGTTGTCGTGGTGTGGTGTGTGGTGTTTTGTGTTGAAGCTATGGGCTGGTGTGATGCTATGGGCTGGTATGGTTGATGTTGTAGCTGTTTTTTATGGAGTTTGGTGGCTGTTGCAACAACAATTGCTGACCTTAAGGCAGAAATTGGGCAGAAATTGGGCAGATGAAATGATGGTGCTGCTGTTGCAGCAGCTACGGCTGAGCTATGGGGTTATAGGAGTTGCTAAAGTTGACTTTTGGTGGCTGAAATGATGTGATATGGCTGATTTCTTTCTTTGGGTTGATGTGATGTTGGTCAGGGTTGATATGTGGGGTTGAAATGTGCTGTTTTGGTGGCTATATGATTTAAACAATGTGCACAAACTAGTGAGAAAATAAATCATAAGTGAGCTAATACTAGTTAATGTAATGTAATATATCAAATATATAATTATGCATTAAATTATTAAATCAACTCTTGATTTAATAATCCGGCTATAACTGACTAATATCAAAAGTGACAACTTATCGAATCAACACTTGATCCGATAACCCGGCTATACCGCATACAACCGATCAATGTCACGAATCGCGAGAATAGAATACGGTATCTCATATCGTATTAATCTCGGTCCCGCACATATCACATATGTACTCCTACTCCGTTTCGCTTGAGCCAGGAAACCCCTGTATAGGACTCTAAAGACTCGTCAATACGCCGCCAGTAGGTGATGATCATATCAAACACCCACAAGCCGCAAGCGGTGTGCTAAACGTAACTGCCACCCGGGTATTGAGCGATCAGAAGATCAACAAGCAAGCCCGCTAGTTCTTCTGTGAATCCAATCAGTAACACTCCCGTACAGTCCGGTCTTGTCGTCTGATATGTCGCATATCTCGCCTAGGGGTGGTAAACGTCAGACCCCAGTAGCTCGATAAGTCGTGTCAATATGAGGTCTATAACAGTTCGAGAAACTACTGGTAACACTTTCCAGTAAATCTCAGCAATCCTGGACAGGGATTTCTGGTTATAGCCAATCGAACACAGCACAACATCAACTCCCTATACTGGGAGAGACAAATCCCCTCCTATCGCTCATTGCCTCCATGTGATTCGGGACTGTACCCAAAAACCACCGTTTTGCACGCCCTCTTGGACGTGGTAAGGTGGAAATCAAAGCACGGTGGGAATCACACAAGACTCTATGACGATCTCGGGTCAACAGACTACTCTGTACCAATGTCACCGGAGAACTGCCATCTGACGTAAGGTATAATACCATGTGGGAGTTCTCGGCGATTCTGTTCAGTGTACCCAGTCTCCACTGAGCACCTGCATACCATCTCTGATGTCAAACACCAATGGATATGGGATCATCCATCGCCCATCACATGGGTCGAGAAGATATACGCTAGTCTACTCTGGAATATCGATGCCCCGTCTTGATATTCCCACGACTAGGAACATTGAAGGATGTACTCATGGACTACCCAGGCCCTACTAGTATGATCTGCATCATAGTCCTGGAAGTCGAGTACATATCCTAAGGGCTTTATCAACATGTAACAGAGAGACAGAAAGTATACATGTTAAGATAAAGAGCAACCAGATAGCGTACTATCATGTCGAGCAAGAAAGTCCTACCTATATATGTCCCAGCATCCACTACAATATACATCCTATGTACAGTAATGGCCTCTAGGGCATACATATAACTAACAATTCCAACATCAAACCCTTTCTAGAATTCCATAACAAGCAAATCAAAATCAAATTTCACACTTGAAATAACTAATTTAGCTTGTTTAAACTACAAATTAAACATTAGATTAGAATTATACCTCTCAAGTTCAAACTCTAGCTTGCTCTGGCCTCCAAAGATGCCTCCTTTCTCCATGATTTAAACCAATTTGGGCTTGAGAAGAGATAGAATAGGGTTTTGTGTTAAATTTGTGAAGAAAAATGTGGATTTCGGTGGATTTTTGGATGAAATTGAAGCAAAAGGAGTTGGGGGGAAATGGGGGGCTGCAGCAGCTAGGGTTTCGGCTAGGGGTAAGGGATGGGGAAAAGTGAGGGAATGGTGTGGAAAAATCCAAAGTCAAAGCCCTCTCATATCACTTAAAACCCATACCCAAATTAATATATTAAACCTTTTCATATTACACTTCATTTCACAAGAGTTGAAGTCAATAAGAGGGGGAGAAAAAGAAGGCGGCTGTTGGTGGTGGGGCCGGCCATAGAGGGGTGAGGGTGTGTGTGAGAGAGAGCAAAGAAAGTCCCATGCAAAAAGAACCACTCAAGTTACCTAATTGCAAGTTTTAGTTTAATTTATTTAAATTTTAATTTTCTTTGATTATAACTAATTAGAACTTGGAAATAACATACTAAAAAAATTATATTACAAACTAGATTTTAGTTGTCATGGTTCTAAAGTATGTAATTAGCCCATTCAAATTTGTATTTATTGCTAATTTAATGTAGTTTTAACAGCTTAAAATAATATTAAAATAATTAATTTCGGAAAAAATTTCAGAAAATTAGAAATTTTACCAGGCTCAATAAACACCAAATACTAGCAATTACATAGCTAGAATATGTATATTTAATTTTATATTAAAAGATATTTAAATCTTGATTTTTACGGAAATCACCCGTTATTTTACCGATCAGCCGAAATTTCACCTGAACGATATTCGAAACGTTACATGCGGTTATGGGGAGATGCACATATATATACATATACTTTGACATGGATGATGAGGATTGTATATGGTATTTGGAGATGAGTCGATGAGATTGGGCATGATGCTATGAGATCGTGATATGTTTTGTTTCGTATGGTGAGATACGACATGAGAATTTAGCGGGCCTCGTGTGTTTTCATATATATATATATATATATATATATATATATATGGTATCAGTATATACTAGACTTATATCAGTACCCCTAATACAGGATATGATAATAATGGATACCAGACGAATAATGAGATGAATGTGATATTTGACCTGTACCCAGATTTGGGATGACGTACGACGGATTTACGTACGAGCTATATATTGATGAGAGATCCGCACTCTTGACTCGAGAACGTCATAATATATATTGTGTCGTATGTGATACTATTGAGGCGGGATCACCGACTATTATATTTATATGTATCGACTCAGATTTAGGTGGCTTCATTACCTTTCGATTAGTCCTGTAGTTTACTTATAGATGTTAGACTAGACTCGAGTCATACATATTTCAAAACTAACGAATCGTGAGTATTTTAAAGAAAGGACAAAGGATTCTACGGATATTTCAAAGGACGTACCTCTTTTCTTAAAAACACCGTAGCCCCTATTTTTCCAAAACACCACGATTTGTATGATTTTAAATGACAAATTGTATGACTCGTATAACTAATGTAGATTCCTTATTGTTGCATTTACTTTCCATTTCCATATATTCATGTGGTTATTAGCTCATTGCATGCCTATATACTTGTGAGTTATATTATATTAAACCCATGCTGTCAGGACACCAATACCATTATCGATGATGCGTATGCTCCACGTACACCTGCTTGCCGGCTCACACACTTCATCATCAATAAGTGCTATGTCACTACACGGTAGGGTTGTTGCATCAAGATATCACCCCCTTGCATGACATACTTGTGTACATACATATTGTACACTCATACTTGCGTACACACATATTGTACACCCATACTTGCATACATACATATTTGCACATACATAGATAATTCTGGCTTGATTTTGGAGATTTGGGAACCGCAAGATATATTTTAAAACTGGATTCATTTTAAAAGAGCGGTTTTCCCTCGATATGTGCATATTAGTATTCAATGTTGCATGATATACGGATATGCTTACATTTCTGTTATATGTCGCATACATCATGTTTTATGATTATACGCATTGAGATATTTGTTTTCATGAGATTTCTGGATTTGGGAACCGTGGTTATTTCAAAAGAGAGTGTGTATTGTTTAAAAACATGGTTTCCCTTGATATGATATTTCAATGCGTCCACAATATGTTTTCTCGGTTCTGAGACGTATGACATGTGAAACCCGATTCGAGGAGTTGGATGAAGCCGATTGCGGGTACATGGTGGACCCGGTATGGTACCCCGGGGCGAGAACGGATTGCTGTGTTGCAGATGGTGAGCCTAGCGGTAGGACTACTACCTACTGGTGATAGTATTTGGGCTCGGCGGATATCCGGAGGATACCAACCTGAGTCGAGAGATGATATGGGCCGATCCGGACTGACGGAGCCTGATATATGACGATTTACGTGCCGATGCTGGGCACGGGTTTCATGATGTTTTCGAGTGTCGATGCTGGTGTTGGAGATAGTGCCCTCAGATTCAATTATTGGATCACAGGCATGTGATTGTAATGATTGAGGGAGGACCTATGCCGGTAGAACAGTCTTACTCAAGATGATGGTACGCTATCTGGTTTATCTTTATCATCGTGTACTGCTTTTAGGTGACCTTACAGGTCACTATTGCGTGTTGATAGAGCCCTTAGGATTCTTGCTTGACAGCCAGCAGTATGATGGCGATCATATATGTGGGAGCTGGTAGTCTATAAGCACATCCTTAAAAGGTCCCTAGTCGTGGGAGTTTCGAGACAGGGCATCGATACTCCAGAGTAGACTAGTGTATACAGTCGAGAACCCGACGAGGGGCGGTGGCCGGTCTCACAAGCCACTGGTGTCAGTTGGTTCACCTAAGATGTATACAGGTGCTCATTGAGTTATGAGTACACCGGACAGGACTCGCTAGGAACATGCTAGTTGGTCTTATACCAGACGTCAGATAGCAGTTCCCTGGTGACATGTGTACAGGTTAGTTCATCGACCTGAGATCGTCATTTTATCTCGTGTGAGTTCCTACTGTACTTTGATTACTACCCTACCACGCTCAAAGGAGACGTGCAAACAGGTTTTAGTTGGGTACAGTCCCGAGCCACATGGAGGCAGTGAGCGGATCTACAGGGGTTCTTCTCTCCCGGTATTGGGGGTGAGGTCGCGCTGTGTCTAGGAGAGCCATTACACGAAGTCCTTGGCCAAGACAGGAGATTTACTGGTAGGTATTCCAGTAGTATCTCAGGATGTTCTGGGCTACACTCCGACACGACTTGTACCGCTTTTGGGGGTCTGACTTTTACCAACCCCCTAGGCCCGCCATGCGATGCTCATAGACGAACGGAACAGACTATACAGATATTGTCACTGACAGGCTCATTAGGGTGTCAGGATGAGTTCGCTCATCGACGTCCTTTTTGGTCAATACCTGGTAGCCCGTTACGTATGGCTAATACCTCTGACGTGCTAGTGGTTAGATCCACAGCCAAAGTGTTGACGAGTCTTTAGAGTCCTGATTGAATAAGAATTCTTGATGTGTATAATGAGAAAAATTGTAAAGAAATCACAACCAAAAAATTATTTGACCGCAATCAACTACGGTGTCGGATGTAGATTGTATGTGAGTGCGGATCGTCCACAGGGAAAGTGTAATCGTTCGTCTTTTGAATTAAATGAATTGAAACTTTAAAGAAAAGAAAACAAACAATTCAAGATTTATAGTTGAAGTTCAAGAATTAGAAAATCTAGATCTAATAACAAGAAAAAGATAGAATCAAGAATTGATAGCTTGTTGATTTTTCCAAACCAAATCTCAAGAATCGAAATGAGGCTCGTAGGAATCGATCGGATCTATAGATGTGATGTAATCTTACAATTACGTATTCTTATCCTTCGATGAATTGATACTAGATCGATGATGATCGACAAGAATTAGGGATTTCTAGTGAAACTAGGGTTTCATCTTATCCCTTGTTCTTTCATCGATATCATTCATATTCTAACCTCTAGTAATTTCAAGAAACGATCGTAGATCCCTAATTTCGAGCGATAACAATCAAGAAAGAATCGCAACGAAACTAGGTCATCGATTCTTGAACTTGCTAGGGTTTACAAAACTCGTAAGACTTAAAAATCGTATTAATATTTGTTACATCATCATTCTACAATCGTCTCAACTCCTTAACGAGCGGAGTTTTACTCAAATATCATAACAAGAACAACAATTACAAATTGAGATCTAATCATGATGCAAGAATTAAAAGAAAGCAAGATTAAAGAATTTCACCTTTTATTTATATCGACAATTTCATTACATTCGCTCAAGAACTACAAGAGGAAGAACTCGATCGTCGATTTGGCTTCGCTCGTCCCCGTGAGTCACGGATCGGCTTGGATCACTTGCCCGATTGAAGATCGGCTCGGCTCATAAAAGGTTGAAGGCTTCTCGCTTGATTTGGTACTCAAGATCTTGAATTTGGAATGGAATTAGGGTTAGGGTTTCGCACAAGCCTTGTCACGAAACTTGTGGAAGAAAATGGTGTAGAATGAACCAATGATTATTGATTACCCTTTAACCCTAGGTCTAGGTTCCTATTTATAGACATCTAAACCCTAGATCTAGGATTTGAATTTTAAGTTTCCCTCCAAAAGTTTGTTGAGGAAATTTGAATTTCCCTCCAAAAGTTAGTTAGAGGAGAAGCTTCTAGATGTGATTAGTTAGGAGCTTAATTATGTTTAGCCTTGCTTAATGATCTTTGCTGATCTGGCAGTAGCTTCGAGCGAATTCTGGAATTTGACATATCAGAAATGAATGTGGGCCCAGAGATGAGACTTTTGCACTGAAAATAAACTGCTGACGTGGCAATAATGCGGCGGATCCGCGGCGCAAGCAGGCTCCTGCCGCGGATCCGCGGCGCTTTGTGGGCCTTGGGCTTTTATTCTTCTGGTACTTGTTTGGGATGTCTCATGGGCCTTCTTTTGATGTATTGATTTGTATTTCTCCATCTGAATTGCTACCAGGTCTGAAATTATTGAGTTGGCGTATTTTTTTATCAGCTCTTTGGTTTTTTCTTCCGTATTTTCCTGCACAGACTCAAGACAAGTGTTGCGCAAATACAGAAATGATGCGATGCCATGAAATGCGGTTAATTTCCTTTAAAGTGTCGGTTTAAAAGTCTAACACATGAAATCTGATATTTAACGACTGATTTGCTAATATGTGAAATATGAATACCGAACACTTCTAAATGAGTGCAAATGATAGGGAAATTGCCGTGTTAAAAATACATTATTTTTGACTGATCAAGTCCCCCACAAACAGACTCTCAAGTTTCGGGCGAAACGCTGTAGAGGCCGTATGGAGATATGGCAGGGTTCGATCTTGTATGTGCGGTAGTGCGCGGATCATGATCGGACGGTTAATACTAGCGGGCTTTGGTATAAGCCAGATCCTAGTATTGTATAGTGTAGATTTTGTCTCATTGCATTTGTATTCGGTGGGAATACAAATGCGGGTATGTATATACAGTCGCAGGGTTTTCCTGTAATTTATTACGGGATCAGTTTTCTGAAGTTTCCAGTTTGTATTTCCGTTTCGGCCATTTTTCCTTTGTTCTTTCTTTGGCTGAAAAATTTAGTGAAGGGGGTTATTTGCAATTGTGCATGGGGAAGACTTTTAGTGGCATATGGTTGCTTCATGATTGTGCACCATCCCTTGACTTCTTTATTCATCATGGCTTGACTTGTGCTTGATTTGGGAGATGATGGGTTTTGCTTTTTGGACTTTGTTGTTATGATATTCCATTATCATCACCTTTTCTCTCTCTTGCATGATTATTCATCCATTCCCTCCTTCTTAACTTGGCTCTCTCTCATTCTCCAATCAAGGGGCCGGCCACACTTGTGGGGTTGTCACAATTTTTGTGGTGTGGCATTTTTGTTTCTCATTTTGTTTGCAAAGGCTCTCTAGTTCATCTCCATATCTCATTCCTCCACCCAAATGGCAACCTCAATAACCCCAAGAGACAAATGGATTCTACACTTTGCCTACAGCATCCTTGGGCACGTCGACTCGCCAACTTCGTGCTCGAGTTGCCTCGGTCCAGAGGTGGGAGCCCGTAAAAGAACCCGGCGATGTGGTGCCCATCCGACGAGGAGATGAAGACCGGAGATTCCGCGAGGAGATCGGGACGACGACGAGAAGACCGGAGGACACGGATCGCTCGGTATATCTCTCTTCCCTTTCTTTAGTTTGCTAGTATTATGTTAATGGCCCGATCCGGGTATAAAAGTCCGCGGTAGCGCCCGGTTCTAGTTTATAGAAAAGTTTTGTATTCCGCATTTTGGCCTCGTACAGACGGCCGGGGCGCTGCCGTGCACTTACACTGGTATCAGAGCCACGCCATTAACCTAGTCTAGCTTTCTCTAGCGTGTTTAAAACTTCGATCGAACAAATTTCCAAAAACCCCGATTTCAATTTGACAGTTTCTGTCGATTTTCAGTTGTGCTCGAAAAATTATTTGGTACATTGCATAAATATGTGCAGGCAATTTTATGAAAACTGAGAAAATTTGGCATGCTGATTGTACTGTAGCGCGGCGGATCCGCCGCCAAAACCACGTTTTGGCCGTGAATCCTCCGCCGTTCTATTGCCTCAGTGTACCAAATTTCTTCAGTAAGTCTCTGACTTGGAATTGGGGTTTATGGTATATTCAGTTTGGGCCTAGATTTTTCTGAGTACTGGGTATTGTGCTTGGGGCCCACTTCGGGAAATTTAGTCGATCGAAAATTTTAAACAAGTTAGTTCACAGTATTTACATTATATTTGCGACCGTGAATGTCACTTGATCGGTAAATCCCGTCTAACTGCTATAGCCCTTTTAGACGGATTTGCGAACGTGACATTCACGTTGATATTCTGTGTTGTGCTGTGATGTTGCGGATTATCGTGGTGGATAGCCTGGATGCAATGGTAGTACAGTTTGGTTGTTTATGTACATTTGATATTGCGGGGCGAGCGTCCGACATGTGAACTGCCGTCACTGCCTGTTTGTATCTTATTCTTTTGGGGCACGACCGGGCTGAGGTCGATGTACCCATTGTATGTATATTTTACTTTCTGTACTAGGATTACCCCACGGTGGGGTGCACGAATAGCCGGGTTCTAGAGGGCAACGGGCCCGCATCTCATGGCGTTGAGACGGAGGGGGCTTCACTCTAGAACTGACGGGCTATTTGCCGCACTCGTAGGGGGTATAGGTTGACCCAAGGAGGGGTGCCCAAGTTACCGGATTCCGTGAAGTGCTGGGTGGCCCATTCACGTTGCTGAAGGGGGCTGCCTCGCTTCAGGTTTTGGCGGGTAGCTTGCCGCGCCCGTAGGGGTCTAGGATTTCATTGCACAAGCTATCCACATGACCAGGGGAACGTTGGGTTTCAGTAGCGGCTCTATGAAACCCGGGGATCCCAGATATCTGTATTGTTCTGTAATGCTTATTACATTTCTGTGATGTTGCATTTTATCACGCCTTGAGCGAATATTATATATTGATATATATACTAGTAGATGTTGTATATGTTTTGCATCCGCGCTAGTCCAGTCCCCGCTCTGTCGTTAGTTAAGTAACCTAACGGGTGATGACGGGACCCCGTGGCGAATGCGGATGGCATATACGTACATGATTATTTTCGTTCTTTATTGGTGTGATCAAATGATGGGACTGCGTTGATTCTGATCAATGCAAGTTAAACAAACATATTCTGATGTTGTTGGAACACTTTTCAAAAAACTGTTATTGCAAGGGCGTTCTCTTTTGTTTTGCACAGTGGTATTCAGTTGGAATATCCTGCACCTCAGTCAACGAGGCAAGGGCCGAGATCCCTTCACCGGGAGTGACCCCTTGGACAGAAGTTTGCGTCAGGGCAATGACTTCACTATAGCCGATTACTTTTGCTTTGCATCGTGGTATTCAGTTGGAGTATCCTGCACCTCATTCTACGGGGAAAGAGCCGAGATCCCTTCACCGGGAGTGACCTCTTTAGCAAAGGTTTTCGCCATTATATTTTTATAAAAGCTATTCGGTTCCTTCAACCATATCAAGTTCATTACGTTAAAGGTTTTTCGCCAAAAACCATTCGTAACCCTCCGTCATTTCATATGGATAGTCAATAGTATTCAAGCTGTGTTTGTTGGCCAAAGTCAAGGCACAGTGATTGGTAGCTATTGGATATTCATATGCAGCATAGATAGATGCGTTGGTTTGGGACAGTCGTACTGCCTTGTTGGCCAAAGTCAAGGGTAGGTACGGGTGGGTTCAAATTAACGTGGAGAATGACGGGTAGAACTTGACATGTGACTTATGATTTGTTGGCCAAAGTCAAGGTCATAAGAGCATGAGGTAAAAATCACATCAGGAGTGTCTAAAGAAACTGAAACTTGCCAGATATGCGCATACCTTCTGGAGTGTGATAGCGTGAGTGGATTCCATCACGTTAGCATGCGATGATAGTTGGATCCCGATTCCCACTGATGAGTTGGTTTACTCCTCGGGTGATCCCGACTAATTCTTCTTTCAGGTTTGGAGGAGAATTTGACGTTACAGTGGGAGGTTTCCTGATTAGATAAATTGGTAACCATTCTGATCTAGGTTAGAGTGCATGCTGAGTGTTTCTTTTCTCTCTCTCTTTGGCAGCGACCATGATCCGACCCTTGACTATGACTCAGTGACCAAAATTAACCGAACCTTCTTAAACACTGGCTTTTGGATTGTCAGAGTTGCATACCTCATTGCCACTCCTTCTTTTACCATTTTCTCCAGAACACCCCGTATTACTACGAACATCCACTTCCATTGGATAAAACCATCGTATGGTTACATACGAACTCGAAGGAACTTGTTCCAGATTCGAGGATGGTTTCTGGTTCTGGAGAAAACGAATACGACTATTCAGTTGTCTTTTCCTTTTACTTTCTCTCAAGTTGCGAGTACTCCTTGGATTAGGACAGTACACCTATTACGCAAATTGGATAGTCTTCTTCCAAACCATAGGCAGGTGCCGACCGGTAGGGAATGAAGAAAACCAATTAGCCTAACGATAGTGTACAGAAGGTATTATGTAAAGACAAATAAAGGGATTAGTAAGAGGGCAAAGTAAACTGCGACTGCTATTCACGACCAAACCAAGTTTTTCATTACCACTCCCGCTTCACCTTTGTATTTCTCCAGAACACTCCGTATCACTACGAAGATCCACAGTTATTTGGATACTCCATCGTATGGTTATATACGAACTCGAAAGGAACTTGTTCAAGTTCGGGGATGGATTCTGGTTCAGGAGAAATAGGAATAAGGTTTATTCGGTTGTCTTTTATCTTCACCTACTCTCGCATTGCGAGTGTTCTTAGGATTAGGATAGTACACCCATTATGCTTATTGGATAGTCTTCTTCCAAACCATAGGCTGGTGCCGAACGGTAGGGATGGAAGAAAACCATTTAGCCTAAGAGGGTGTACAGAAGGTAATGACTAAAGACATATGAAGGGATTTGGAGAGATGGCAGAGAAATATACGGTTACAGTTGTGAATCTGATAATGGAAGAGGCATTACTAGGAATACTCAGATACCCCTTCGAAACATTTACATGTTTCGGTTTCACTGTGTACTGTTAAAAGAAAACTGATTTCCCAATTAGACACTTGCTCCAGGGTATGTATTTACCAGGTATGATTCTCACATCTGTATGGTTTTACAGATGATGAGTGGGAGTAAGTTATTGGGAATTAGGTGATTGTCCTCATTATATTGGAATTCGTTGTAATTGGTGATATTTGAGAAAATCGCCTGGGCTGTTTGCCGGACGACAAATATATGGTTTTGAATATCCGCTGTTATGCACCAATTTCAAATTGATATATATGTACGTCTATTTTTATAGAGTGAGATATACCTTTTTGAAATTATGTCCATGTCATTTACCTATATCAATGGATGGTTATGTAAGGAGCATTAAACAACGGTGTAATTCTTCTTAACCGTAAGTACAGTTTTCAACCTACGACACACAGGGAATGAATTATTAGACTCAAGGGACTTGTACAGAGTATTGTATATTATCCAGTGTCCATTAGGACAGAGGGGTTGGTGCTCGTACTAGATTCTGTTTACTTGTGACTTCTCTGGGTCTTAGACATGTGTTTCGTAGAAACACAAGGTCCAAGTTTTGAGAAGTTATAGGTATAACAATAGAGTAGAGAACCAGGTATTGCAAGTATCAGGATTCTTCAAGGTGATCGACGATGTAGATACTTATGTATGGTATTCAGTTAATAGTAATGAATTTTGAGAAATTGCTTCTCTTTCAGGTTACTCATAATTGGAAGCACTCCTAAGTTGAGTAACGCTGATTAGCTTCTCACCATTTAGTTGACATGCACTGGAGACAGCTGCATGATTTGAATCTGGTTCAATTAAATCATTGCCTCTGTTTCTATAGAATAGTTCATATCTTAACGATATTAAGGTACGGGGAGTTGTCCAGCTTATGCTTAAAACCGTACTCTGGATAACTCAAGGCACATTTCTGTAATGGCTGTTTGTGGGTTGACCCAGGCTATGACGAGGGTTGACTTTCTGCCATCCGGAAGATCAATAGTGATATTGTTCTTGACTCGCCACAGTTTTAACAAAAATGGATTTTTTTCAGAAAACAGTAGTGGGGGTATGGTAGAACTAGAAGTGATTCCAGAACCGCAAACAATTACTGAAAATTTGATAAGAACCTAAAGATTCAATCTGATTTGACATTCCATTGGCCACTCCGCAGATATGGTGGGTAACCTCAAGCACTCGAGAGGTACTTCGGTATGCCTCAAGGACGGTGGCAGGGAGGTTCTTGTTTACCCAGACTTGCCATTGCTATTGTTCCAGACTATGAGACCCGGCAGGAGGATGAGTATAGCGTCGTTCTAAACTGGCTTTAGAATTGTATGTGTATATGACTCTGCCAGAGGGTTGTCGTAGTCAGTGGGAGCAGCGGAAGCATAGTGGACAGGTGGCTTATGTCTATTCATAGACTAAAGCAGATATAGCGGAGATAGATCATCTATTTCTGATGTGACAGTCATAGGTTTGACTTCATCAGAATAGGGGATGGATCTGTTGAGAAGGTAGTAGGGTGTGATGTCCTGGTATTAGGAAATCACACACAGAGTAGGAAGTGAAATTCCTATACTACGATCGGTTATACTTTGGTTGTCACACAGTAGTTTCTCCACATACGACTTAGATATTATATCAGAAATTCTGGTTACTAGATCTATGGTTTTAGATCTAGATTTAGGAATTTTCCCAATCAGGGTACTTAGACAGCATTCTATAAGTATTTAGAATGGACGACTCCTGATACGGTAGTGTACCTGCAAGTGATGGAGTCACCCTCTCTAAAGGTGTCTTACAGACTAAAAGGGAGATGGATGTGCATGATTGGCAGATCACTTGCTTAGGCAATTGAGTCATTCATGAGATGTCAAGTACCACACCAGATGTTGTTTTTGCACGAGATGCAATAAGTTGATATTGATCCAATCCTGAAGGAACATTCGGAAGCAGTTTTAGAACATAAGTGGATGTTCTAGGGATATGATAACAACAGCCTCTTTTAGGAGACAGTTATCATTCCAGGCTTCCAAGGTGACCTGGATGACAAAGTGACTGTCAGAGTTATAGTTTTCCCTCTGACGAGGGGCCGTGTTTTGGACAGGTGGTCCAGGCGGATACTAAGGGAGGCATGGAGCAGGACACTGATTAAATTCAGTTGACGATACAGTCTAAGAAGTTTGGATTTGGAGTTCATTTATGAGCTAGGTCCCATCAGATATCCAAACGTATTCTAAGACAGGTATTGCTCATTTCGGCAGATGGCTTTCTCCGTGAACTTGAGATAAAGAGAGACATAGAAAGAAACATTAGAGCGGATCCACTCACTAAGGCTATTCCTCGAACGCATTAGTTTCGCAAAGGAGTTTTGTGAGACTGATTAGTAGAGGAGTTGGGTGTTCGGTATCACACGGGCTGTGAGTATGCGACATCGCAATAATTAGCCTTGAGTGCAAGTGGGAGATTGTTGGAGATAGTGCCCTCAGAGTCAATTATTGGATCACAGGCACGTGATTGCAATGATTGAGGGAGGACATATGCCGGTAGAACAGTCTTACTCAAGATGATAGTGTTGGATGTAGTGCCCTCAGAGTCAATTATTGGATCACAGGCACGTGATTGCAATGATTGAGGGAAGACCTATGCCGGTAGGACAGTCTTACTCGAGATGATAGTATGCAATCTGGTTTATCTTTATCATCGTGTACTGCTTTAGGTGACCTTATGAGTCGCTATTACACGTTGATAGAGCCCCTAGGATTCTTGCTTGACTACCAGCAGTATGAGGGCGATCATATACATGGGAGCTGGGGTCTATAAGCACATCCTTAAAAGGTCCCTAGTCGAGGGAGTTTTGAGACAGGGCATCGATTCTCCAGAGTAGACTAGTGAATACAGTCGAGACCCCGACGAGGGGCGGTGGCCGATCTCACAAGCCACTGGTGTCAGTTGGTTCACCTAAGATGTATACATGTGCTCATTGGGTTATGAGTACACCGGACAGGACTCGCCGGGAACCTGCTAGTTGGTATTATACCTAACGTCAGATAGCAGTTCCCTGGTGACATGTGTACAGGTTAGTTCATCGACCTGAGATCATCATTTGTCTCGTGTGAGTTCCCACTGTGCTTTGATTACTACCCTACCACGCTCAAAGGAGACGTGCAAACAGGTTTTAGTTGGGTACAGTCCCGAGCCACATGGAGGCAGTGAGCGGATCTGCAGGGGTTCGTCTCTCCCGGTATTAGGGGTGAGGTCGCGCTGTGTCTAGGAGAGCCAGTACAAGAAAAGTCCTTGGCCAAGGCAGGAGATTTACTGGTAGGTATTCCAGTAGTATCTCAGGGTGTTCTGGGCTACACTCCGACACGACTTGTACCGTTTTTGGAGGTCTGACTTTTACCAACCCCCTAGGCCCGCCATGCGATGCTCATAGACGAACGGACCGGACTGTACGGATATTGTCACTGACATTGTAACACCTTAGGATTTGTATTTGTTTTAAATTGAGTTGTGTTTGGTGTTGACTTGTGAGAGAGAGAGGGAGTGGGCATCATGGCTTAGCCCATGCTTGGCTTTAATGAAGAGAGAGAGAGGAGGGTTGACATTTGGACCTTGAGTGTTTCCTCTCATTTCCTTGCATTTCTCTCAAACACCCACACACTCACACACACACACTTACCTCAGCTCCAGAAACCCCAGCAGCAGCAGCAAGCACAGCAACAGCAACACCTGAGGCCAGAAGCAGCAGCAGCAGCAGCAAGAAGCAGCAGCAGCAGCAGAGATCAGTAGCAGCAGCAGCAGTGAACAGCAGCAGCAGCAACTGCAGCTTCTCCCCTTCATTTCTTCTGCTTCCTTTCGCTACCTAGGGTTAAGTATGAGGTATAATTCCTAAACTTACTCCCTAGCTTGCTTAGTTAGTGTAGTTTTGCATCGGTTAATGGTTTTAAGTGCGTTTTAGTGTGATATGGAGTGTTAGTGGGAACCTTGTGCTAATGAGGTGTAAACTGGTTTCAGTAGGATAATTGAGGTTTGTTGAGACCTTATTAGCTTAACTTAACCCCTATTACACTAAAATACCACCAGTTTCCCTAATTGATGCAATTTATCGTATTTGTGCAAAATTTGAGTTTTCTGGAACTGCTATTGACCCGGTGAGTTCAAAATGAAATTGAGGATACTGCAGTATAGTGGTGATGTGCTGATACCCTATATTTAACCCGACCCCCTAACTGCTACAGTAGGCCGCCAATTATTTCGTTCTGGCCGCCAATTGCGGCCAGATGGGTAGGGTTTGTGTTAGGGTTTGGTCCTGTATGTGTCTGCTAGTGTGTAGGGTTCTATGATATATATATTTTTGTAAATCTAGTTCTGAAGTAAAATCTGGGACCAAATACCTATTTTGCCGTTTTTCTAAACCTTCGCGACACGCGTGATACGTGAGTAGGTTTGGGGTTTCTGCGTATCGCGACGCGTCGGGGTAGTTTCAGGTGCGTGATCACACGTTTTAGCGTATCGCGCACACGCGCGATTGGTTTGCGACACGGGTTTCTAGTTGGACTGTAGTGTCGCGTTTCTGTGAAATTGAGCTTATGTGTGATATGTGTTATGTGATTCTAGGTTCGCAGGCTAGTGAGACGGACGCTGCGAAGAAGGGCAAGCAAGTTGTTGGATACACTTAGCGCGAGACACGGTGAGTAGATTTCACATCTACGGGGATATCGCCCGTATGGCGTTATGCGTCAGGGCTGATAGGACCTTATTACTATGTGTTGCATTTACCCCATAGACTGTCATCGCATGTTGCATTCCCTGCTATATATAAATATATATATATATATATATATATATATATATATATATATATATATATATATATTGCTTAGAACTGATAGAACACCGCACTATTACTAACGGTTTATGTTGCACGGGCACTATTTTGCATGCTACACACACACCGTTAGTAATTGCCATGCCACACTCACTGTAGAGCTGCCAGGATTATGTGGTTATAGTTCATCTTACATGTGATTGATTATGATTTCCTAGAAATTGGGAGCCGCATGACATCTTTAAAAAAAACGGAAACTATTTTAAAAGCGGTTTTTCCCTTATACACCTACCATGGATTTATTACATTGTACCTCGCATTGGATTTATTTATTAGCGATGGATTTTCATGTGATTTCTGGTTTTGAGGACCGTGGAATTATTTAAGAAAAGATGCACTATTTTGAAAAACCTGGTACCTCGTGATATGATATTTTGGTGCGTCCACCACGTGTTTTCTCGGTGCTGAGACGTGTGCTTGAAACCCGATTCGAGGAGTGGATGTTCCGTTTGCGGGTTCGTGATGGGCCCGGTATGGTTCCCCTCGGGGAGATGATCGATGGGTTTTGCTGATTGAGCCTGGAGGTGGGCGAGTACCTACCGGTGATTGGTTGGACCTGGCAGTTGTCCGGAGGATACTGGCCAGAGTCGAGAGATGGATGCGGGATGATCCGTACTGCCGGGGCCGAGGGCCGATACCGCAGATGGACCCCGCGGGCCGATCCGGACTGACGGAGCCCGATATACGAGGATTTGCGTGTCGATGCTGGACACGAGTATTTTATGATATTTTGGGTGCCGATGTTGGGCACTCGTGATTTCTCAGAGATATACAGGATTTGAGGGCCGATGGGTGTGCCGGCGCCTGAGTGTATTTGGGATTTGGGTGCAGCCTGAGGCACCGCCTATTGTTTTCCATGTTGACATATTCCATATAGACGTTATGTATCCCATGCTCAGTATTGATTTCTATATACCTCATCCTGTAGCACTTACCTGATAGAGCACTTGCATTACTATTGCATCCACTGTTTGGCATGCATTGATATCATCTGCTGGCATTAGTAGAGCCACGCTGTATGTGCATGCTCGCGATCACCTTTATATGTTATCTCTATTCACGAGTTGGCAACTCACCCCCGTTGTGCCACAGTATTTGCAGGTTGCCCTTGGGAGTAGTCGCGGCTGGCTGTTACCGCATCTTTTGTCACAGATACCATTGCTGAGGCGAGTTAGCCTTTTTCTGTTAAATGGGTTTTGTACGGTATCTGTTATCTTTCAGTTGTATATTGATGTATCTAGTATTCTCCATCTACCTTTCTGTATTGACTTAGAGACAGTTGTGAGGGCGATGTGTATGATTTTTGGTACTCTGGTGTCGAGCTCGCATGTGAGCCGACTTTATGTTATGCAGTCTTACCTTTGCTATATTGTCCTTGCTTTACTGTGTATTCTTCGCTACGGCGTCGTATATCATATTGGGATGCTTTATTTATTTCACTTGTTATTTCTGCTACACCTTGCTTTTACCCGACTTACGAGACAAATGTTTAAAAAGGAAATGTTACCAAAATTATAAAAGTTATAACTCTTGAACTTAAAAGGATTTCTACTAAATTAATAAGATGTTTTTCGGACACGCATGACTGTTTTTACGAAAATGTTTTAAATCACTCTATATTTATTGGTTTTGATTTCTGGGTCCGGCTTACTTAGCCGCGTTATTCCTGTAGACGTTGCGTGGTTAAGTGCCGGTCACGAGTCGAAATTCTCGGGTCGTGACAAAGTTGGTATCAGAGCGTAGGTTTTACCTTCGGAGTGTAGGATGACCCTGGTATGATGGAGTAGGTAGCTGCAGCAGGGTAGCGTAGCGTGTGTATGTTCCGCGGCATACTCACGACACGGTACTCCGCCTACGCGACCTTAGAACTTGTTGATTTAAATTCCTCCTTGATTACATATGTTCTTGCGATTCGATTTCCGTGTTCTTATCGAATCCTAATTCTCTTTCAGCCATTATGCCGCCTAAGACTACGAGGGCACAGAGAGCGGCCGCAAGGGCCGAGATTCGTGTTGACTCGTCCGAGACGAGGACTGATCCGGGCAGTGCATCCGTTGTACCCGAGCGGACTGTTCCTCTTGTGACAGAGCAGATCGCCACGCTAGGGGCTGGTATGCAGGAGATGCGCCAGACGGTGGGATCTAGCATGCAGGAGATGCGCCAGATGTTAGGATCGCTAGTTGAGACGCTTTGAGCGCAGCGACCAGAGGTAGCTCCACCCGTTCCAGAGACCGCGATGGTACCTACCGCACAGCCAGTTGCCCCTGCAGCCATGGAGGTGATTACAGTATCGCTATCAGAGTTCATGAGGCTGAAGCCTCTGGTATTCACAGGCACCGATACAGCCGAGGACCCACAGTCTTTCATCGACAGGATGGCCCGGATACGCCGTTCCCTCAAATGCGCAGATACGAGATGGGTTGAGTTCGCGAGCTTTCGGCTGGAAGGTCTTGCGCAGAAATGGTGTGATTCAGTTGAGAAGGGCAGAGCAGCAGGTCTTCCTCCTATGACCTGGACGGAGTTCGTGACAGTATTTCTAGCCCGTTTCCTTCCCCAGAGTGTTAGGGATGCCCGAGCACGCAGATTTGAGTCCTTACGCCAGACGCCAGGGATGACAGTGGCAGAGTATGACGTGCTGTTTACAGAGTTGGCAGTCTATGCCCCATATTTGGTGGCTACTGAGGAGTTGCGAGTCAAGAGATTTGTTCGAGGCTTGCTTACACCACTGTTCCTCGCGATCAGCGCACAGCACTATGAGACCTATGCAGCAGCTGTAGACGCAGCCCTAGTAGTCGAGGAGCACCTTGCTGAGACTTGGGCAGTCCCAGAGCCGAAGAGAGTTCGTACTGGTATATCCGCACGGAGACAGACATTCAGACGCCGCGACAGGTATCGTTCAGGTACGGGGAGTGGCAGAGATTCGGGACGGAGCCAGATGTTTAGTTCATATCCACGAGAGAGTCAGCAGTCGCCGCGGGGTTGCTTTAGATGCGGCAGCCTACTTCACCTCGTTAGAGATTGTCCCGAGACACACCGGAAGGAGGCGGCAGCACCGCATGTTACTTTACCACCTTCACCACCTCAGAGGGCGTTGCCCGTTGTACCTACCGTTGCTCCGCGCCAGACTCATACACAGCGAGGTCGTGGCCGTGGAGGAGTTGCTCTGAGAGGACAAGATGACCGGGGCAGAGGGCAGTCAGTTGCAGGTGGTGGACAGGCGTGGGTTTTTGCTTTGACACATCAGGACGCGCAGGCGTCCAATGCAGTAGTTTCAGGTATCCTTCCTGTATGTTCAGTTGATGCACACGTGTTGTTCGATCCCGGATCCACACACTCGTACGTATCCACACACTTTGTGCCGAGTTTGGGTAGAGAGTCCGGTTTGCTTGATCAGCCGCTTGTGGTGACCACTCCTGTGGGAGAGTCGTTTGTAGCTAGGCACGTGTTCCGATCCTGTATCGTCTGTATTGGCGAGAGAGAGTTGCCTGTCGACTTGATCCTTCTGGAGATGTTGGACTTCGACGTTCTTTTGGGCTTGGATTGGTTAGCCACGTGCTATGCTTCTGTGGACTGCCGTGAGAAGACAGTTAGATTCTGCTTTCCCGGTGAGTCGGTTTTTGTTGTGTTGGGGGACCGTGGTGCCGCCCCTCACAGTGTGATTTCTTCTTTTCGCGCTGGACAGCTTTTGAGGAAGGGATGTCAGGGATTTCTCGCCTATATTTGCGATGCTAGTGCTACACAGGTTCCATTGGATCGGGTTCCGGTTGTTAGCGAGTTTCCTGATGTGTTCCCTGACGAGCTTCCAGGGTTGCCGCCCGAGCGCGACATTTCCTTCTGTATTGATTTGGTTCCTGGCTCGGGGCCTATTTCCATACCGCCTTATCGGATGGCCCCGGCGGAACTTCGAGAGTTGAAGAGTCAGTTGCAAGATTTGCTGGATAAGGGACTTATTCGACCCATTATTTCTCCTTGGGGTGCTCCAGTCCTGTTTGTCAAGAAGAAGGACGGCAGTTTGCGTCTATGTATCGACTACCGCCAGCTGAACAGGGTGACAGTGCGGAACAGGTATCCTTTGCCGCGTATCGACGATTTGTTCGACCAGCTTCAGGGGGCAGGGTACTTTTCGAGGATCGATCTACGATCGGGCTATCATCAGCTGCGGGTTCGACAGGAGGACATTCCCAGGACAGCTTTCCGTACGCGCTACGGCCATTACGAGTTTTTGGTGATGTCGTTCGGACTCACCAATGCGCCAGCAGCCTTCATGGACTTGATGAACCGTATTTTCCGGCCATATTTGGATCTGTTCATCATAGTCTTCATTGAAGATATCTTGGTGTATTCCCGAAGTAGTGAGGAGCACGAGCAACACCTGCGGATTACATTGCAGACCTTGAGGGAGCACCGGCTTTATGCGAAATTCTCCAAGTGTGCTTTTTGGCTGGACAGCGTAGATTTCTTGGGGCATGTGGTTTCACGAGACGGTATATGTGTAGACCCGAGGAAGATCGAGGCCGTTCAGCGTTGGCCCAGACCCACATCGGTGACGGAGATTCGCAGCTTTTTGGGGTTGGCCGGTTACTATAGACGTTTTGTGCAGGACTTCTCCCGTATTGCTACACCGTTGACCGGGTTGACCCGGAAGGGAGTTCCTTTCGTTTGGACGGAGGAGTGCGAGCACAGTTTCCAGCAGTTACGGACACGGCTGACGACGGCACCGGTGTTATCCTTACCTTCCGGATCGGGCGGATTTGTGGTCTTTTGTGATGCTTCTCGAGTGGGGTTAGGGTGCGTACTGATGCAGCATGATAGAGTGATCGCGTATGCCTCGCGACAATTGAAGAAGCATGAGCAGAACTACCCCACTCACGATTTGGAGATGGCAGCAGTGGTCTTCGCACTTAAAATCTGGCGACATTACCTATACGGCGAGTCGTGCCAGATATTCACGGATCACAAGAGTCTGAAATACATATTCCAGCAGCGGGACCTGAACCTTCGACAGCGCCGATGGATGGAGTTAGTGAAGGATTACGACTGCGAGATCTTATATCACCCGGGCAAGGCAAATGTGGTGGCGGATGCTTTGAGCAGGAGGCCCGGGAGTAGCCTATCTTGTTTGAGCGCAGTACAGGGGCAGTCGTCAGCAGATTGGCAGATATTATGTGACAGCCGAGTACAGTTCGAGTTCACGCCGATTGGAGGACAGATAGTGCATGTCCGTGCACGCCCACAGTTGATCGATCGTATACGTGAGGCACAGCTCAGTGATGACCGATGTTCAGAGATCATGGCACAGATTGGACAGGGCAGATTTTCCGAGTTCGTGATCGATGATCAGGGGGTACTACGTTTTGGAATTAGACTGTGCGTACCAGATGCTGAAGGACTGAGGCGCGAGATTCTTGAGGAGGCACATCGATCGGTGTATAGCGTCCATCCCGGTTCCACCAAGATGTATCATGATATGAGAGATGTTTATTGGTGGGACGGAATGAAGAGGGACATCGCAGATTTTGTGTCGAGATGCCTGACTTGTCAGCAAGTCAAGGCTGAGCACCAGAGGCCCGCGGGAGAGCTACAGCCGTTACCCATTCCGGAGTGGAAATGGGAACAGATTTCGATGGATTTCGTGGTGGGTCTACCCAGGACTAGTCGGGGGTATGACTCCATCTGGGTGATCGTGGATCGTTTGACGAAAGCGGCTCACTTCCTACTGCTGAAGACGTATCCCCATCTTTTTGAAGGTATGTGTAGTTAGATTTTTGAAATTCGGGAACGAATTTCTTTAAGGGGGAGAGATTGTAACACCTTAGGATTTGTATTTGTTTTAAATTGAGTTGTGTTTGGTGTTGACTTGTGAGAGAGAGGGAGTGGGCATCATGGCTTAGCCCATGCTTGGCTTTAATGAAGAGAGAGAGAGGAGGGTTGACATTTGGACCTTGAGTGTTTCCTCTCATTTCCTTGCATTTCTTTCAAACACCCACACACTCACACACACACACTTACCTCAGCTCCAGAAACCCCAGCAGCAGCAGCAAGCACAGCAACAGCAACACCTGAGGCCAGAAGCAGCAGCAGCAGCATGAGAGCAGCAGCAGCAGCAAGAAGCAGCAGCAGCAGAGATCAGTAGCAGCAGCTGCGAACAGCAACAGCAGCAGCAGCAGCTTCTCCCCTTCATTTCTTCTGCTTCCTTCCGCTACCTAGGGTTAAGTATAAGGTATAATTCCTAAACTTACTCCCTAGCTTGCTTAGTTAGTGTAGTTTTGCATCGGTTAATGGTTTTAAGTGCGTTTTAGTGTGATATAGAGTGTTAGTGGGAACCTTGTGCTAATGAGGTGTAAACTGGTTTCAGTAAGATAATTGAGGTTTGTTGAGACCCTATTAGCTTAGCTTAACCCCTATTACACTAAAATACCACCAGTTTCCCTAATTGATGCAATTTATCGTATTTGTGCAAAATTTGAGTTTTCTGGAACTGCTATTGACCCGGTGAGTTCAGAATGAAATTGAGGATACTGCAGTATAGTGGTGATGTGCTGATACCCTATATTTAACCCGACCCCCTAACTGCTACAGTAGGCCGCCAATTATTTCGTTCTGGCCGCCAATTGCGGCCAGATGGGTAGGGTTTGGGTTAGGGTTTGGTCCTGTAGGTGTCTGCTAGTGTGTAGGGTTCTATGATATATATATTTTTGTAAATCTAGTTCTGTAGTAAAATCTGGGACCAAATACCTATTTTGCCGTTTTTCTAAACCTTCGCGACACGCGTGATACGTGAGTAGGTTTGGGGTTTCTGCGTATCGCGACGCGTCGGGGTAGTTTCAGGTGCGTGATCACACGTTTTAGCGTATCGCACACACGCGCGATTGGTTTGCGACACGGGTTTCTAGTTGGACTGTAGTGTCGCGTTTCTGTGAAATTGAGCTTATGTGTGATATGTGTTATGTGATTCTAGGTTCGCAGGCCAGTGAGACGGACGCTGCGAAGAAGGGCAAGCAAGTTGTTGGATACACTTAGCGCGAGACACGGTGAGTAGATTTCATATCTACGGGGATATCGCCCGCATGGCGTTATGCGTCAGGGCTGATAGGACCTTATTACTATGTGTTGCATTTACCCCATAGACTGTCATCGCATGTTGCATTCCCTGCTATATATATATATATATATATATATATATATATATTGCTTAGAACTGATAGAACACCGCACTATTACTAACGGTTTATGTTGCACGGGCACTATTTTGCATGCTACACACACACCGTTAGTAATTGCCATGCCACACTCACTGTAGAGCTGCCAGGATTATGTGGTTATAGTTCATCTTACATGTGATTGATTATGATTTCCTAGAAATTGGGAGCCGCATGACATCTTTAAAAAAACGGAAACTATTTTAAAAGCGGTTTTTCCCTTATACACCTACCATGGATTTATTACATTGTACCTCGCATTGGATTTATTTATTAGCGATGGATTTTCATGTGATTTCTGGTTTTGAGGACCGTGGAATTATTTAAGAAAAGATGCACTATTTTGAAAAACCTGGTACCTCGTGATATGATATTTTGGTGCGTCCACCACGCGTTTTCTCGGTGCTGAGACGTGTGCTTGAAACCCGATTCGAGGAGTGGATGTTCCGTTTGCGGGTTCGTGGTGGGCCCGGTATGGTTCCCCTCGGCGAGATGATCGATGGGTTTTGCCGATTGAGCCTGGAGGTGGGCGAGTACCTACCGGTGATTGGTTGGACCTGGCAGTTGTCCGGAGGATACTGGCCAGAGTCGAGAGATGGATGCGGGATGATCCGTACTGCCGGGGCCGAGGGCCGATACCGCAGATGGACCCCGCGGGCCGATCCGGACTGACGGAGCCCGATATACGAGGATTTGCGTGTCGATGCTGGACATGAGTATTTTATGATATTTTGGGTGCCGATGTTGGGCACTCGTGATTTCTCAGAGATATACAGGATTTGAGGGCCGATGGGTGTGCCGGCGCCTGAGTGTATTTGGGATTTGGGTGCAGCCTGAGGCACCGCCTATTGTTTTCCATGTTGACATATTCCATATAGACGTTATGTATCCCATGCTCAGTATTGATTTCTATATACCTCATCCTGTAGCACTTACCTGATAGAGCACTTGCATTACTATTGCATCCACTGTTTGGCATGCATTGATATCATCTGCTGGCATTAGTAGAGCCACGCTGTATGTGCATGCTCGCGATCACCTTTATATGTTATCTCTATTCACGAGTTGGCAACTCACCCCCGTTGTGCCACAGTATTTGCAGGTTGCCCTTGGGAGTAGTCGCGGCTGGCTGTTACCGCATCTTTTGGCACAGATACCATTGCTGAGGCGAGTTAGCCTTTTTCTATTAGGTGGGTTTTGTACGGTATCTGTTATCTTTCAGTTGTATATTGATGTATCTAGTATTCTCCATCTACCTTTCTGTATTGACTTAGAGACAGTTGTGAGGGCGATGTGTATGATTTTTGGTACTCTGGTGTCGAGCTCGCATGTGAGCCGACTTTATGTTATGCAGTCTTACCTTTGCTATATTGTCCTTGCTTTACTGTGTATTCTTCGCTACGGCGTCGTATATCATATTGGGATGCTTTATTTATTTCACTTGTTATTTCTGCTACACCTTGCTTTTACCCGACTTACGGGACAAATGTTTAAAAAGGAAATGTTACCAAAATTATAAAAGTTATAACTCTTGAACTTAAAAGGATTTCTACTAAATTAATAAGATGTTTTTCGGACACGCATGACTGTTTTTACGAAAATGTTTTAAATCACTCTATATTTATTGGTTTTGATTTCTGGGTCCGGCTTACTTAGCCGCGTTACGCCTGTAGACGTTGCGTGGTTAAGTGCCGGTCACGAGTCGAAATTCTCGGGTCGTGACAGACATGCTCAGTAGGGTGTCAGTATGAGTTCACTCACAGACGTCCCTTTTGGTCAATAGCTGGTGGCCCGTCACGTATGGCTAATACCTCTGACGTGCAAGTGGTTAAATCCACGGCCATAGTATTGACGAGTCTTTAGAGTCCCCCACACAGACAGTTACTCAAGTTTCGGGCGAAACGCTGTAGAGGCCATATGGAGATATGGCAGGGTTCAATCAGATACGTGCGGTATTGCACGGATCGTGATCGAACGGATTTTACTAGCCGGCTTTGGTTTAAGCCGGATCCTAGTATTAGACAGTGTAGTTTTTTCTCTTTGTATTTGTATTCAGTGGGAATAAAAATGCGGGCATGTATATGCAGTAGCGGGGTTTTCCTGTAATTTATTACGGGATCAGTTTTCTGAAGTTGCCAGTTTGCATTCCGTTCCGGCCGGTTTTCCTTTGTTCCTTCGCGGCCGGACTTTCTGGTGGAGGGGGTTATTTGCATGTTTGCAAATAACTTATTGTGGAGGGGTTTCTTGCATTTGAGGGATTATGATATGACCATCATCATTATATTCTTTTTCCATCCACCCTTTTGTATTAATGAGATTGGAGTTGATCTTGATTTGGAGGTGAGGCTTGATTTGGCTTTTGCTCACCCATTCCACCATCTTATGCTCACCTCCCTTTTTGATACCCTCCTCATTCCAATTAGGGGCCGGCCACTTCATGGAGAGGATGAGAGAGGTTCATTTTTTTTATGAGGGAAATTGATACATCTTATTTTGCTTGCTCACAAAATCCTCAATACTTCTCCAAAGTTCATACCTTCTCTCCTCCATCACCAATGGCAACATAAACCCCAAAAGAGACATAGTATTCTACACTAGCCTACAGTACCATTGGACGCGTCGGCTAGCCAACTTCGCGCCCGAGTTGCCTCGGTCCAGAGGTGGGAGCCCGTAAAAGAAATCAGTTACGTGGTGCCCTTTCCGACGAGGAGGTGACGGACAGAGATTCCACGGGAGATCGGAGTGGAGACGAAGACCGAAGGACACGGATCGCTTGGTATATCTCTCTACCTATCTTTTAGTTTGCTAGTAGTTAGGTTAATGGCCCGATCCGGGTTGATAGTGCGCGGTGGTGCCGGTTTTCTCGTTCGCAAAGTTTTTCGTTTCCGCGTTTCCGGCGTCGGATCGACGGCCGGGGTGCCGCCGTGCACTTACAGATAGTACGCTATCTGGTTTATCTTTATCATCATGTACTGCTTTTAGATGACCTTACAGGTCACTTTTGCGCGTTGATAGAACCCTTAGGATTATTGCTTGACAGCCAACAGTATAATGGTGATCATATACGTGGGAGCTGGTAGTCTATAAGCACATCCTTAAAAGGTCCCTAGTCGTGGGAGTTTCTGTAAGTGCACGGCGGCGCCCCGGCCTCCATCCCGAGGCCAAATGCGGAAGCGATGGCTAACTTTAATTTTTCTTGAACCGGCATCACCGCGCACTATAACCCGGATCGTACCATTAACTAGTCCTAGCCAACTACTAGATGGGAAAGAGAGATATACCGAGTGATCCGTGTCCTCCGGTCTTCTCGTCGTCGTCCCGATCTCCCGCGGAGTCTCCAGTCTCCACCTCCTCGCCGGAATGGCACCACGTCGCCTGCATCTTTTACGAGCTCCCGCCTCTATACCGAGGCAACTCGGGCACGAAGGTGGCAAGTCGACGTGCCCAAGATTTGCTGTAGAATAGTGTAAAGATCTATATCTCATTTGGGGTTTGTATGGAGTTGCCTTTTGAGATGGTGGAGGAATTGAACTAAGCTTTTGGAGATGGTGTTGTGGGATTTTTCCAACATGAAATGAACCAAAATCCCCCCACAAAATGTTTGGACAGCCCCCCTCCAAATGTGGCCGGCCATATCTATGGTGGTGGGGTGAGAAGAGAAATGAGGGAGAGAGTGTAACAAAGCAATGAGGGTCTCTCATAATCCAAGAGAGAGAAAAACAACATCATGAGAAGAAATCATCACAAGGAATAACCAACACTCAACCAAACAATCATTCCAACAAAGGTCAAGCCACCATCATCAAGCATGATGACTTCAAAAGGTCAAGCCATCATGAAGAAGTCAAGAAGTAAAGGTCATGATTCAACCATCATGACACCACAATGTGCAAAGACAACCCTCCAAAATGCTTATTTGCACAAATGCAAATAAGCCCTCCTCCACCAATCTTCGGCCATTGAAAGATACAAATGAAAATGGCCGACACGGAAAGCAAACTGGCAACTCCAGAAAACTGGTCCCGTAATAAATTACAGGAAAACCCCGTCACTGTGCATACACACCCGCATCTGTATTCCGACCGAAATACAAATGCAATGAGACAAAATTTACACTGTACTATACTAGGATCCGGCTTAAACCAAAGCCGGCTAGTATTATCCGTTCGATCCTGATCCGTGCAATACCCCACGTATCTGATCGAACCCTGCCATATATCCATACGGCCTCTAGTACAAACCGTCCGATCCTGATGCGTGCAATACCGCACGTATCTGATCGAACGCTGTCATATCTCCATACGGCCTCTATAGCGTTTCGCCCGAAACTTGAGTAACTGAATGTGGGGGACTCTAAAGACTCGTCAACACCTTGGTTGTGGATTTAACCACTAGCACGTCAGAGGTATAAGCCAATACGTAACGGGCTACCAGGTATTGACTAAAAGGGACGTCGATGAGCGAACTCATCCTGACACCCTACTGAGCCTGTCAGTGACAATATCCGTACAGTCCGGTCCGTTCGTCTATGAGCATCGCATGGCGAGCCTAGGGGGTTGGTAAAAGTCAGACCCCCAAAAGCGGTACAAGTCGTGTCGGAGTGTAGCCCAGAACACCCTGAGATACTACTGGAATACCTACCAGTAAATCTCCTGCCTCGGCCGAGGGCTTCGTGTAATGGCTCTTCTAGACACAGCGCGACCTCACCCCCAATACCGGGAGAGACGAACCCCTGAAGATCCGCTCACTGCCTCCATGTGGCTCGGGACTGTACCCAACTAAAACCTGTTTGCACGTCTCCTTTGAGCGTGGTAGGGTAGTAATCAAAGTACAGTGGGAACTCACACGAGACAAATGACGATCCCCAGGTCGATGAACTAACCTGTACACATGTCACCAGGGAACTGCCATCTGACGTCAGGTATAAGACCAACTAGCATGTTCCCGGCGAGTCTTGTCCGGTGTACTCATAACCCAATGAGCACCTGTATACATCTTAGGTGATCCAACTGACACCAGTGGCTTGTGAGACCGGCCACCGTCCCTCGTCGGGGTCTCGACTATATACACTAGTCTACTCTGGAGTATCGATGCCCTGTCTCGAAACTCCCACGACTAGGGACCTTTTAAGGATGTGCTTATAGACCCCAGCTCCCACTTATATGATCGCCCTCATACTGCTGGTGGTCAAGCAGGAATCCTAGGGGCTCTATCAACGTGCAATAGTGACATGTCAGGTCACCTAGAGCAGTACACGATGATAAAGATAAACCAGATAGCATACTATAATCTCGAGTAAGACTGTCCTACTGGGACAGTTCCTCCCTCAATCATTGCAATCACGTGCCTGTGATCCAATAATTGACTCTGAGGGCACTATCTCCAACAATCTCCCACTTGCACTCAAGGCTAATTATTGCAATGTCGTATACTCACAGCCCGTGTGATACCGAACACCCAACTCCTCTACTAGTCAGTCTCACAAAACTCGTTTGCGAAATTATTGCGTTCGAGAAATAGCCTCAGTGAGTGGATGCGCTTTGATATTTCTTTCTATGTCTCTCTATATCTCAAGTTCGCGGAGAAACCCATCTCCCGAAATGAGCAATACCTGTCTTAGAATGTGTCTGGATGTCTGATGGGACCTAGCTCACAAATGAACTCCAAATCCAAACTTCTTAGACAGTATCGTCAACTGAACTTAATCAGTGTCCTGCGCCATGCCTCCCTCAGTATTGCCTTGGATCACCTGTCCAAAATACTGCCCCTCGTCAGAGGGAAAAATATAACTCTGACAACCTCCTTGTCGTCCATGTCACCTTGGAAGCCTGGAATGATAACTGTCTCCCGAATGAGGCTGTCGTTATCATATCCCTAGAACATCCACTTATGTTCTAAAACTGCTTCTGACTGTTTCTCCAGGATTGGATCAATGTCAACTTATTGCATCTAGTGCAAGAACAGCATCTGGTGTGGTACTTGACATCTCATGATTGACTCAATTGCCTAAGCAAGTGATCTGCCAATCATGCACATCCCTCTCCCCTTTAGTCTGTAAGACACTTTTAGAGAGGGTGACTCCATCACCTGCAGGTACACTACCGTGCCAGGAGTCGTCCATTCTAAATACTCTTAGAATGCTGTCTAAGTACCCTGATTGGGAAACCACCCAAATCTAGATCTAAAACCATAGATCTAGTAACCAGTATGTCTGATATAATGTCCAAATCCCATGTGGAGAAACCACCGTGTGACGACCAAAGTATAACCGATCGTGGTATAGGAATATCACTTCCTACTTTGTGTATATCATCCAAATACCATGACATCACACCCTACTACCTTCTCAACAGATCCATCCCCTATTCTGATGAAGTCAAACCTATGACTGTCACGTCAGAAATTGATGATCTATCTCCGCTATATCTGCTTTAGTCTATAAATAGACATAAGCCACCTGTCCACCAATGCTTCCGCTGCTCCCACTGACTACGACAACCCTCTGGCAGAGTCATATACACGTACACTTCTGAAGCCAGTTCAGAACGACGCTATACTCATCCTCCTGCCGGGTCTCGCAGCCTGGAACAACAGCAATGGCAAGTGTGGGTAAACAAGAACTTCTCTGTCACCGTCCTTGAGGCTACCAGAGTACCTCTCGGGTGCCTGAAGTTACCCACCTTTTCTGCGGAGTGGCCAATGGAATGTCAAACCAGATTGAATCTTTAGGTTCCTATGAAATCTTCAGTAATCGTTTGTGGTTCTGGAATCACTTCCAGTTCTACCATACTCCCACTTCTGTTTTCTGAAAAAATCCATTTTATTTAAAACTGTGGCGAGTCTAGAACAATATCACTATTGATCTTCCAGATGGTAGAAAGTCAACCCTCGTCATAGCCTGGGTCAACCCACGAACAACCATTACAGAAACGTGCCTTGAGTTATCCAGAGTCTGGTTTTAATCATAAGCCGGACAACTCCCCGTACCTTAACAATGTTAAGATATGAACTGTACTATATCCAATATAGAACCAGAGGCACTGATTTAATTGAACCAGATTCAAATCATGCAGCTGTCTCCAGTGCATGTCAACTAAATGGAAGGAGGCCGATCAGCGTTACTCAACTTAGAAATGCTTCCAATTATGAGTAACCTGAAAGGGAAGCAAGTTCTCTTAATCACTACTATCAACTGAATACCATACACAAGTATCCACATCTTCGATCAACTTGAAGAATCCCGATACTTGCAACACCTGGTTCTCTACTTTATTCAAATACCTATAACTTCTCAAAATTCGGACCCTGTGTTTCCACGAAACACCTGTCTAAAAACTAGAGAAGTCATAAGTAAACCGAATATAGTACGAGGACCAACCCCTCTGTCCTGATGGACCCTGGACAACATACAATACTCTGTATAAGTCCCTTGAGTCTGATAACTCATTCACTGTGTGTCGTAGGTTGAAAACTGTACTATGGTTATGAAGAATTACACCGCTGTTCAATGCTCCTTACCTAACCATCCACTGATATAGGTAAATGTCATAGACATAATTTCAAAAAGGTACATCTCACTCTATGAAAATAGACTTACAGATATATCAATTTGAAATTGGTGCACAACAGCGGATATTCAAAACCAAATATTTGCGGTCCGGCAAACAACCCAGGTGACTTCCTCAAATATTACCGATTACAACGAATCCCGATATAATGAGGATGATCACCTAATTCCCAATAACTTACTCCCACTCATCATCTGTAAAACCATACAGATGTGAGAATCATACCTGGTAAATACATACCCTGGAGAAAGTGTCTAATTGGGAAATCAGTTTTCCTTTAACAGTACACAGTGAAACTGAAACATTGAAATGTTTCGAAGGGGTATCCTGGTATTCCTAGTAATGCCTCTTCCAGATTCACGACTGTAACCGTATAATTCTTTGCCACCTCTCCAAATCCCTTTATATGTCTTTAGTCATTACCTTCTGCACACCCCTTAGGCCAAATGGTTTTCTTCCTTCCCTACCGTTCGGCACCAGCCTATGGTTTGGAAGAAGAGTATCCAATAAGCATAATGGGTGTACTGTCCTAATCCTAGGAGCACTCGCAATGCGAGAGAAGGTGAAGATAAAAGACACCTGAATAAATCTCATTCCTATTTCTCCTGAACCAGAATCCATCCCCGAACTGGAACAAGTTCCTTTCGAGTTCGTATATAACCATACGATGGAGTATCCAATAAACTGTGGATCTTCGTAGTGATACGGAGTGTCCTGGAGAAATACAAAGGTGATTTTAGGATTGGCGAAGAAATACTTGGTTTGGTCGTGAATAGCAGTCGCAGTTTACTTTGCCCTCTTACTAATCCCTTACTTTGTCTTAACTTAATACCTTCTGTACACCGTTTAGGCTAATTGGCTTTCTTCATTCCCGACCGGTCGGCACCAGCCTAAGGTTTGGAAGAAGACTATCCAATTTGCGTAATAGGTGTACTATCTCCTAAACCAAGGAGTACTCGCAACCTGAGAGAAGGTAAAAGGAAAAGACAACTGAATAATCCTATCCGTTTTCTCCAGAACCGGAAACCATCCTCGAATAAATTCCTTCGAGTTCGTATATAACCATACGATGGTTTTGTCCAATGGAAGTGGACGTTCGTAGTAATACGGGGTGTCCTGGAGAAAAGGGTAAAAGTAGGATTGGCAATGAGGTTTGCAACTCTAATAATCCAAAAGCCGGTGTTTAAGAAGGTTCGGTTAACTTGGTCACTGAGTCATAATCTTAGGGTCGGGTCAATGGTCGCTGCCAGAGAGAGAGAAAAGAAACACTCAGCGTGCACTCTATCCTAGATCAGAATGGTTACCAATTTATCTAATCTGGAAACCTCCCACTGTACCGTCAAATTCTCCTCCAAACCTGAAAGAAGAATTAGTCGGGATCACCCGAGGAGTAAACCAACTCATCAGTGGGAATCGGGATCCAACTATCATCGTATGATAACGTGACGGAATCCACTCACGTCAACACACTCCAGAAGGTATGCGCATATCTGGCAAGTTTCAGTTTCTTTAGAAACTCCCGATGAGATTTCTGCCCCATGCTCTTATGACCTTGACTTTGGCCAACAAATCATAAGTCACATGTCAAGTTCTACCCGTCATTCTCCAGGTCAATTTGAACCCACCCGTACATACCCTTGACTTTGGCCAACAAGGTAGTACGACTGTCCAAAACCAACGCATTTATCTATGCTGCATATGAATAACCAACAGCTACCAAACACTGTGCCTTGACTTTGGCCAACAAACACAGCTTGAATACTATTGACTACCCATATGAAACGACGGAGGGCTACGAATGGTTTCTGGCGAAAACCTTTAACGTAATGAACTTGATATCGTTGAAGGAACTGGATAGCTTTTATGAAAATATAGTGACGAAAACCATTGCTAAAGAGGTCACTCCCGGTGAAGGGATCTCGGCTCTTTTCCCGTAGAATGAGGTGCAGGATATTCCAACTGAATACCACGATGCAAAGCAAAAGTAATCGGCTATAGTAAAGTCATTGCCCTGACGCAAACTTTTTGTCCAAGGGGTCACTCCCGGTGAAGGGATCTCGGCCCTTGCCTCGTCGACTGAGGAGCAGGATATTCCAACTGAATATCACGATGCAAAACAAAAGAGAACGTTCTTGCAATAACAGCTTTTTGAAAAGTGTTCCAACAACATCAGATTAGGTTTTTTTTTAACTTGCATTGATCCGAATCAACGCAGTCCCATCAATTGATCACACCACAAAGAACGAAAATATACTGATGTACGTACATGCCATCCGCATTCGCCACTGGGTCCCGTCATTACCCGTTAGGTTAGCTAACTAACGACAGAGCGGGGACTGGACTAGCGCGGATGCAAAACATATACAACATCTACTAATATATATACCAATATATTATATTTCGCTCAAGGCGTGATAAAAAATGCAACATCACAGAAATGTACAGCATCACAGAACAATACAGATATCTGGGATCCCCGGGTTTCACAGAGCCACTTCTGAAACCCGACGTTCCCCTGGTCGTGTGGATAGCCTGTGCAATGAAATCCTAGACCCCTACGGGCGCGGCAAGTTACCCGCCAAGACCTGAAGCGAGGCAGCCCCCTTCAGCACCGTGAATGGACCACCCAGCACTTCACGGAATCCGGTAACTTGGGCACCCCTCCTGGATCAACCTGTACCCCCTACGAGTGCGACGAATAGCCCGCCAATTCTAGAGTGAATCCCCCTCCATCCCAATGCCATGAGATGCGGGCCCGTTGCCCTCTAGAACCCGGCTGTCCATGCACCCCACCTTGGGGTAATCCTAGTACAGAAAGTAAAATAAACATACACCGGGTACATCGACCGCAACCTGGTCGTGTCCCAAAATAATAATACAATCAGGCAGTGACGGCAGTCCACATGTTGGACGCTCGCCCCGCAATATCAAATGTACATAATACAACCAAATCTGTACTAGCATTGCATCCAGGCTATCCCCCACGACCGATCCACAACATCACAGCATAACACAGAACATCAACGTGAAAGTCACGTTCGCAAATCCGTCTAACCGGGCTATAGCAGTTAGACTGGATTTACCGATCAAGTGACATTCACGGTCGCAGATATAATGTAAATACTGTGAACTAATGTGTTTAAAATATCCGATCGATCAAATTTTAACAAGTGGGCCCCAAGTACTGCTGTAGCACATCAAGAAATTCTGGGCCCAAAAATAATATTCCAGAAACCCTATTTTCACCCCAGAAGCCTACTGGAAAAATTTGACGCATTGATCCCTCCTTACCGCGGCGAAACCGCGGCACCAAGTGGGGTTTGGCCGCGGTTCCGCGCTCTCCTTGAAAGATCAATGTCTCGAATTTCTCCAGAATTCTTAGGACTTCCAGTACATCAGTTTTCTACAACCTGAAAAAAATTTCGAGCCAGAAAAAATTCGACAGAAAACTGATGCATGTGTTATTGGGTTTTCGGAACATTTGTTCGATCGGAAGTGTAAAACACATTAGACAAAGCTAGACTATGTTAATAACCTGGCTCTGATACCACTGTAAGTGCACGGCGGCACCCCGGCCTCCATCCCGAGGCCAAATGCGGAAGCGATGGCTAACTTTAATTTTTCTTGAACCGGCACCACCGCGCACTATAACCCGGATCGTACCATTAACTAGTCCCAGCCAACTACTAGATGGGAAAGATAGATATACCGAGTGATCTGTGTCCTCCGGTCTTCTCGTCGTCGTCCCGATCTCCCGTGGAGTCTCCAGTCTCCACCTCCTCGCCGGAATGGCACCACGTCGCCTGCATCTTTTACGGGCTCCCGCCTCTATACCGAGGCAACTCGGGCACGAAGCTGGCGAGTCGACGTGCCCAAGATTTGCTGTAGAATAGTGTAAAGATCTATATCTCATTTAGGGTTTGTATGGAGTTGCCTTTTGAGATGGTGGAGGAATTGAACTAAGCTTTTGGAGATGGTGTTGTGGGATTTTTCCAACATGAAATGAACCAAAATCCCCCCACAAAATGTTTGGACAGCCCCCCTCCAAATGTGGCCGGCCATATCTATGGTGGTGGGGTGAGAAGAGAAATGAGGGAGAGAGTGTAACAAAGCAATGAGGGTCTCTCATAATCCAAGAGAGAGAAAAACAACATGATGAGAAGAAATCATCACAAGGAATAACCAACACTCAACCAACCAATCATTCCAACAAAGGTCAAGCCACCATCATCAAGCATGATGACTTCAAAAAGTCAAGCCATCATGAAGAAGTCAAGAAGTCAAGGTCATGGTTCAACCATCATGACACCACAATGTGCAAAGACAACCCTCCAAAATGCTTATTTGCACAAATGCAAATAAGCCCTCCTCCACCAATCTTCGGCCATTGAAAGATACAAATGAAAATGGCCGACACGGAAAGCAAACTGGCAACTCCAGAAAACTGGTCCCGTAATAAATTATAGGAAAACCTCGCTACTGTGCATACACACCCGCATCTGTATTCCGACCGAAATACAAATGCAATGAGACAAAATCTACACTGTACTATACTAGGATCCGGCTTAAACCAAAGCCGGCTAGTATTATCCGTTCGATCCTGATCCATGCAATACCGCACGTATCTGATCGAACCCTGCCATATATCCATACGGCCTCTAGTACAAACCGTCCGATCCTGATGCGTGCAATACCGCACGTATCTGATCGAACGCTGCCATATCTCCATACGGCCTCTACAGCGTTTCGCCCGAAACTTGAGTAACTGAATGTGGGGGACTCTAAAGACTCGTCAACACCTTGGTTGTGGATTTAACCACTAGCACGTCAGAGGTATAAGCCAATACGTAACGGGCTACCAGGTATTGACTAAAAGGGACGTCGATGAGCGAACTCATCCTGACACCCTACTGAGCCTGTCAGTGACAATATCCGTACAGTCCGGTCCGTTCGTCTATGAGCATCGCATGGCGGGCCTAGGGGGTTGGTAAAAGTCAGACCCCCAAAAGCGGTACAAGTCGTGTCGGAGTGTAGCCCAGAACACCCTGAGATACTACTGGAATACCTACCAGTAAATCTCCTGCCTCGGCCGAGGGCTTCGTGTAATGGCTCTCCTAGACACAGCGCGACCTCACCCCCAATACCGGGAGAGACGAACCCCTGAAGATCCTCTCATTGCCTCCATGTGGCTCGGGACTGTACCCAACTAAAACCTGTTTGCACGTCTTCTTTGAGTGTGGTAGGGTAGTAATCAAAGTACAGTGGGAACTCACACGAGATAAATGACGATCCCCAGGTCGATGAACTAACCTGTACACATGTCACCAGGGAACTGCCATCTGACGTCAGGTATAAGACCAACTAGCATGTTCCCAGCGAGTCCTGTCCGGTATACTCATAACCCAATGAGCACCTGTATACATCTTAGGTGATCCAACTGACACCAGTGGCTTGTGAGACCGGCCACCGCCCCTCGTCGGGGTCTCGACTGTATACACTAGTCTACTCTGGAGTATCGATGCCCTGTCTCGAAACTCCCACGACTAGGGACCTTTTAAGGATGTGCTTATAGACCCCAGCTCCCACTTATATGATCGCCCTCATACTGCTGGTGGTCAAGCAGGAATCCTAGGGGCTCTATCAACGTGCAATAGTGACATGCCAGGTCACCTAGAGCAGTACACGATGATAAAGATAAACCAGATAGCATACTATCATCTCGAGTAAGACTGTCCTACTGGGACAGTTCCTCCCTCAATCATTGCAATCACGTGCCTGTGATCCAATAATTGACTCTGAGGGCACTATCTCCAACAGTTTCGAGACAGGGCATCGATACTCCAGAGTAGACTAGTGTATACAGTCGAGACCCCGACGAGGGGCGGTGGCCAGTCTCACAAGCCACTGGTGTCAGTTGGTTCACCTAAGATGTATACAGGTGCTCATTGGGTTATGAGTATACCGGACAGGACTCGCTGGGAACATGCTAGTTGGTCTTATACCAGACGTCAGATAGCAGTTCCCTGTTGACATGTGTACAGGTTAGTTCATCGACCTGAGATCGTCATTTGTATCGTGTGAGTTCCTACTGTACTTTGATTACTACCCTACCACGGCTCAAAGGAGTCATGCAAACAGGTTTTAGTTGGGTACAGTCCCGAGCCACATGGAGGCAGTGAGCGGATCTGCAGGGGTTCGTCTCTCCCGGTATTGGGGGTGAGGTCGCGCTGTGTCTAGGAGAGCCATTACACAAAGTCCTTGGCCAAGGCAGGAGATTTACTGGTAGGTATTCCAGTAGTATCTCAGGGTGTTCTGGGCTACACTCCGACATGACTTGTACCGCTTTTAGGGGTCTGACTTTTACCAACCCCCTAGGCCCGCCATGCGATGCTCATAGACGAACGGACCGGACTGTACGGATATTGTCGCTGACAGGCTCAGTAGGGTGTCAGGATGAGTTCGCTCATCGACGTCCCTTTTAGTCAATACCTGGTAGCCTGTTACGTATTGGCTTATACCTCTGACGTGCTAGTGGTTAAATCCACAACCAAGGTGTTGACGAGTCTTTAGAGTCCCCCACATTCAGTTACTCAAGTTTCGGGCGAAACGCTGTAGAGGCCGTATGGAGATATGGCAGCGTTCGATCAGATACGTGCGGTATTGCACGCATCAGGATCGGACGGTTAATACTAGCGGGCTTTGGTTTAAGCCGGATCCTAGTATTGTATAGTGTAGATTTTGTCTCATTGCATTTGTATTCAGTGGGAATACAAATGCGGGTATGTATATACAGTCGCGAGGTTTTCCTGTAATTTATTACGGGATCGGTTTTCTGAAGTTACCAGTTTGTATTTCCGTTTCGGCCATTTTTCCTTTGCTCTTTCTTTGGCTGAAAAATTTAGTGAAGGGGGTTATTTGCAATTGTGCATGGGGAAGACTTTTAGTGGCATATGGTTGCTTCATGATTGTGCACCATCCCTTGACTTCTTTATTCATCATGGCTTGACTTGTGCTTGATTTGAGAGATGATGGGTTTTGCTTTTTGGACTTTGTTGTTATGATATTCCATCATCATCACCTTTTCTCTCTCTTGCATGATTATTCATCCATTCCCTCCCTCTTGACTTGGCTCTCTCTCATTCTCCAATCAAGGGGCCGGCCACACTTGTGGGGTTGTCACAATTTTTGTGGTGTGGCATTTTTGTTTCTCATTTTGTTTGCAAAGGCTCTCTAGTTCATCTCCATATCTCATTCCTCCACCCAAATGGCAACCTCAATAACCCCAAGAGACAAATGGTTTCTACACTTTGCCTACAGCATCCTTGGGCACGTCGACTCGCCAACTTCGTGCTCGAGTTGCCTCGGTCCAGAGGTGGGAGCCCGTAAAAGAACCCGGCGATGTGGTGCCCATCCGACGAGGAGATGAAGACCGGAGATTCCGCGAGGAGATCGGGACGACGACGAGAAGACCGGAGGACACGGATCGCTCGGTATATCTTTCTTCCCTTTCTTTAGTTTGCTAGTATTATGTTAATGGCCCGATCCGGGTATAAAAGTCCGCGGTAGCGCCCGGTTCTCATTTATAGAAAAGTTTTGTATTCCGTATTTTGGCCTCGTACAGACGGCCGGGGCGCTGCCGTGCACTTACAGCTGGACACTCAGGTTCCATGATTTTGATGTGCCGCGAGGGACACACGTTGATTTATATCCTCATACTTCAATGCATATGCTTTTATGACTTTTACATGCATGATGTTGTTATGTCATTGGTTGACACGTGGACGAGATCCACATGCATACAGGCATTGATTACATAGTTGGATGATATCCATATACTTTTAGACTTCATGATATAGTTGACACTGATTTCATGATGATTACATTGATCACACCTCATGTTTATGATACGTTGCTACCTGAGGCACTGACACGAGCACTTGGTATTACACTTGGTATAGATGTTTTACCCTTGCCACATTTTCATGTTTCAGACTTTATCATATTGAGGATATTTATACTACTGATCGTATTGACCTAGGATTGAGTCATACATGCGATTTCTGCTCTGTGATATTTTCTACTCATGAGTTGGCAACTCACCCCCGTTGTGCCACAGTTTCTTGCAGGTTTTGCCGTACAGGTTTCATTGCGGCTTTCTGGCATACTGCTTCCATTCTGGATGATTGCTTTGGTAGATGGGTTCACTCGCATCGTGACCACCCTTGTATATTATTTTCATTGTTGTATCTACAAACTCGATCAACCGACTTGTATTATTTGTTGACTTAGAAGACCGGTTGTATATTATTTCGACCTTAGAGTCGCACGTTGTATTATTATGGGTTTTTATGTTGATTTGAGTTTCCTTTTCAGATTTGATTCTCGCCCTTCGGCGTTGTATATTATATTGTTTGCGTGGTTGTGACCGTCGATTAACGAAGAGCTAGCTCCCGCTTGGGGATGCCTTTTATCATTGTGCATATATTATTCATATTGTATCCCTTTTGGGGCCGGTATTTACAAAGGAAACTCTGCCAAAATTTTTAGAAAAGACTTGAGATTTTAAAATGCATATTCGGCTTATATTATTTTAAAAAACCCTGTTTTAAAACATATTTTCTTCACTTCTTATTTAAAATGGTTTAGATTTCTGGGATTTCTTGGTTTACTTGAATTAGATGGGGTCCTATAGACTTCATATGATTCAAGTGCCAGTCGCGTGCCATTTCGGGTCGTGACATAATGCTTGTAGTCAAGCAAGAATCCTATGAGCTCTATCAATATATAATAGTGATCTGTAATACCACATAATGCATGTACATGATGATAAAAACAAATCAGATAGCATACTATTATTTTGAGTAAGACTGTTCTACCCGTATAGATCCTTCTTCAATCATCACAATCGCGTGCCTGCGATTCAATAATTGACTTGATGGCCCTATAGTTAACAACATGAACAGTAACGTTGACCGTCAAGTCATGATAGTTTTTTTTATCATTTTAAAGGTAATGAGAGTTTTGTAATTCTGGCCCAAACTTGTTGGAGTTTTCAGCAATTCCTTCTTTCTATTTCACTTTCCTACTATTTTTTTTCCAATCCCTCGTGTGAAGGATGACGACAAAGGTCCGCTCCCCTTTCATCAACTAGACAACGACATCTTTTCATCAACCAGACAACTAGGTTTGATAGATATCGGGTAACCAATTTTTTTATTGTACATCCGGACAACTTTTATTTCTTTGTTTGTATATTACTTTATTTTAAGATTATCCATTGAGTGGGGCATTTTGTCCTACTTTTCCTTTAAAAAATAAAGTTAACTCTATGGAGTCACATAGTGTAATTTCATGATTCTGTGATATTTCTAAGAATAAATAAATATTTAAAGGTATTTTTAGAAACATAAAATATAAATTATAAAAATTATTGAGAGAAAATAAGTAAAGAGATGCAACAAAATAATATAGTAACTAATCCCGCTTCAAGCATTTCAATCAATTGGAAAGACAATTCAATTGTTATTAGAGCAACAAGCTAACAAATAGGGTGTAATGCGCATAAATAAAGATAGAGAAAAGGTATGTGTTGTAAGGTTTATATGCGCATTGGAGTGGCTGTTGTATCGCTCTGACCGCGATAGTACTTTGGTCGTTGTTTGTTGTTCTTGCGAGATATATATACGTTTGATCGCATGTGAGGATAACTATAATTTATTGCAGCCGGTCCGATATGTCTGTAAAAGTTGTTTTTTTTATAAGTTCTTAATTAAGTGTTAAAATAAAAATAAAAATAAAATTATCTTAATTTGATAATTTGATCACAAAAGGTTAGCAAAAACTAGTTAGCAATAAAGGACTCATGCAGCCTGTCCTAAAATTGGGATAATCATTTGTTGTTAATATTGAAGTTTGGAGGATAGAATATAATAAAATACTCTTAACTATTGGTTTTTTTTTTACTAAAATATTTAAATGTTTTGTTTTACAGAATATACTTTAACTTATTTTTCTTTAATAAAAATACTTTATGTATTTTAGTTTATAATACGAATAGTTAAATGTATTTTAGTGTAATTTATCCAAGCTTTAGATTATATATATATAATCCAAATTTTGGGAATTTACGCAAGTCTTACTTCATCATCTCTTTTCCCCAAATCAAAATCAAAATCAAAAGAGGCTCTTTTCCCCCAAAACTCGCCCCTTTCTTGTCTTCCGCATCGTAATGTACCCTGCTGCCACCTCCACCGCCGCCTCCGACGACGACGAGCACTTCTCCGATGCCCTCGACGACATCCCTCCCTCGTTCCCTCCTCCTCCTCCTCCTCAACACCAGGACGACGAGGACGACGACGACGACATCAACCCATCACAAGCCAAGAAACCAAAGCTCTCCAACTCCAGCAAAAACCCCAGCAAGAAGAAGAAGCCCAACAACGTGTGGACCAAACCGACGTCGAGGAAGGGGAAGAAGAAGCCCAAGCCCACCCCCAACATCCCCGCCAACCCCGAGTCCACCGTCCTCATCACCCCCGTCCCCCGATTCCTCCTCGAAAAGTCCGATGACTCGCCTGAGGCTACGATCCTGCTCTCCAGGACCCATAAGGCGGAGAAGGTCGAGCTCTCCGATGACCGGCTTACGGCCGCCAGCTGTAAGGGGTACAGGATGGTGAGGGCCACCCGGGGAGTGGCGGAAGGGGCTTGGTACTTTGAGATCAAGATCTTGAGCCTTGGTAAGATTTGATGTAACATTGTTGTAAATCACACGATTTACTAGTTTACTTGCTGCTTATGTAGGGATTTTGGACGCCAAACTCCAAATATTGTCGAAAATGTGGTTCGTCTAGCAACCCAAACGGAGTTTCCCAAACCGGGGATTAATTTGGAGCTTCTCATGTTTTCTTATAACACAAAACAACTTCTTATAACACAAAACAACTTTCTTTTAATGGCAACAAACCCCGGTTTGTAAGTTAAGGTGTTGTTTGGCATTGTTAAAGTTGAAAGAGAGGAGAAATAGAGATTTTATCATGTGACCAAATGTCTCTTTATATAGAGATTACAATTAGTTGATATCCAAGCATTATGGTACGGTGTACCCTAATAACAATATAGTCTAAACTATTCCAACACGCTCCCAAGATAGAGTATAGATATCAGTGATGTATAGCTTGGATAATAGATGAACAAATACGGGCTTTGGAAGAGGTTTCGTCAACATATCTGCAATCTGTGCATGAGTAGAAACATGATGAAGATCGATTTTCTTTTCAACAACTTTCTTCCGGATAAAAAAACTCGTCCCTCTCAGCCCTCCTTCCTCCTCCCTCGCAATCCTTGCCCCTAGATCTGCCTCGCACCAGATCTGTCTTGCACCGCACCAGATATGCCTCGCCTCGCACTACACCAGATCTGCCTCGCACTGCACCAGATCTGCACCGCACCAGATCTCTCCCTTCCTCTGCCTCGCACTGCACCAAGATCTACACCGCACCGCACTGCAGATACCTCGACTCCTAGATCCCTCTGCATCGATCGTCCTTGCATCACCGCATCGATCCCTCTGCATCCTACTACATCCTCGCATCACCGCATCTCGCTGCGTCCTCGCATCATCGCATCGATCCCTTAGCATCTCGTTGTGTCCTCACATCATTGCATCGATCCCTCTACATCTCGCTGCATCCTACCACATCGATCACTTGAAAGCAGCAGGATTCATGCATTAAAAAAAGTATAGAGCTTGAGTAAACCTTAGTATCTTGCTTTTATTGCATGTGACGTTCAATATGACGGACAAGATTGATCCTCCTGCTCTGATACCCTGTTAAACTTGAAATAGAGGAGAAAAAGAGATTTTATTATATGACCAAAAGTCTCTTTATATAGAGATTACAATTACTTGATACTCAAATATTATGGTACGGTGCACTCTAATAACAATATAGTCTAAACTATTCCAACAGGCATAAAAGCTTAAGCTTACGTATTTGAAACATTTTGAAACTCAGATAATAGTAGAGCTTCAAAAGGTAAGGGTTTGTGGACTTTGGGGCCACACAAACCCCGGTTTTGGAAATTCATTTTGGTTGGTCTATAACAGCAAAGTTTCAATTTTGGAGTTGGGCTTCTAAATCCTAGGAAACTATGGTTTCAAGCAGTGTTTTTGAAGGCGTTTATGGCGCGCCTCAAGGCGAATGGATAAGGTTTTGTCCTGGAGCGCAGAGAAGAGACGAGATCTTCTCTTGATGCGTACGCATTATTTGCGAGGCTTTATTGAGGCGGACGAAGCGTACGCTTCAATTGTGAAGCGTACGCTTTTTTTGTTTGGAAAAAAAACAGAAAAACTTAAATTCTAATCTGAATTATGGATTTTGTCTTCTAGATTGCAAGTTGGCAGCGAAATTGAAATTAGGAGAAGAGAATCGAAGGTGTTGCGCAAGTTGGCAGCGAGATCGAGACTAGAAGGCGAGGATCGAAGGTGCCGTGAGAGGAAAGATTCGTTCTTCCATTGTTGCCGGCGCAGGGAACCCACACAAGAAAGCACTGGGTTTTTTTTCTTTGTGGTGCTGTAATAAGAGAGTTACAAAGGGATATGCTATTGGGTTTGGACTTTGGCTTTAGGCTTTGGGTTAATAAGACAACATAAAACATTTCTATCTTTCTTCTTTTTTGTCCCTACGTAAGTAAACAAAAATTCAGTAGTCGTTGATAATTTAAAAATTAAAACTACAGTATAAAATTATATTATTATTAAATATTAACTAATATCTATAATTTATTATGTTAAGGATATATTTGTTTTGGTATATGATTGAAGCAAGACTATAATATTATCTTATATTTTGAATTTTCTTTATTAATTGTATTTATAATTAATAAAAATACGAAAATCGTGACGTCTTACGTCTCGAGGCCTAACGCCCGCCTAGCTGAGAGACGAACACTTCGTCTCATGCCTCCGTCTTTTAAAACACTGGTTTCGGAAACCACAACCTCATTGCCAAATGAGGCCTTGAAAAGTTTTCACAACTCAAGATTGAAATTGTGTCACCTAATCTTAAACAAAGGCATGATCTAAAAAACTGTAGTCGCACACATAAATCCTAGTTTCCATTCTATCTTGAACATACTCGTGCTTTAAGAAAACTATTGCACACATGCAAACCATAGTTTCCAGTCTAACTTAAACGAGATTGTGGTTTTGTAAATTATGTTGCCAAATGATGCCGGTGTTTCCTTTTACCACCCAGCCCCCACCCTGCGCGTTCCCCATCCTTTTCCCCCCAAATATTATGCATCTTCTTTCAAGGTAGAGAAGAATTATTAATGGCATACTTAATGACATACTCGTAATGTATAGATTACCTAAAATGGCCCTAAATGTTCAGTTACTCTATTAATTAAAGGAGGAGGGTAATATGAGACTGTTGCGTTTTTATTGTCGTTTAATCGGAGTTACTTCTTTGCTTTAGCTCGTGTGCAATAGTCTAAAAACATCAATAAACTGAAACAGATGAAGTAATTAAAATAAATGAATTCAGTAAATATTTTACAACAAAATCTAAACAGAGTTTTGAAACCTTTTCGGCTGAAGAGATTTGGTGACTGATTAAAACGATGTGGATGCTGATCTCTTTTTCCAAGTTGTTACAATGTTTGTAATTCTATTATCCACTATATATACGTTTTCGGTTTTATCAAAGTTTATTCTATTGATCTTGTTATATGGATTAAAGTTTAAATTTCTACTTTACTCACTACATCTATTTATAATATTTGCATATTAGAATCAATGTTGAAAATAGCGATAGCATATAACGTAGGATTCCGACTCCGCATGGCAAAAAGCGCAAATAGCGTAAGCTATATTGTTTATTGATATATTAATTTAAAAATATAAATTTAGTTATACTAAATATGAAAAATAGCAAAAATAGTATAAAATATTTTTATAAAATCTAAAAAGTTATACCAATAATATTCCTAAAGTTTAATCCCTAAATTCACGATTCTCATCCATCGTCAATAGTTCATAAGACAATTATATATCCGTTCTAAATGTATAGAATAAAAGTAGACATTCAAATTAACAAAAGTACTTAGGAAACAAAATAACATAAACAATAGCTACTCGAACACCATAAGACCTAACACACGAACTTTAAGATCATACAAAATGCTTGATAAAATATCCAAAAGACACTAGAAGTCTAGAAACTAAAGAGCTCTCCATCGGCTCGGGTTGGTTTTTTAATATAATAAACTTTCCATTAAAATCCTTTTGCAATATAGCTTAAGCTACATAGCATGCTGCATGCTGCATGCTATGTAGCGTACGCTATTTTCTTATGAAAATAGCGTATGCTAGTTTGTAAATGTGCTATGTTGGCGTGCTACGTAGCAAAATGATCACGCTATGCTACGTAGTGTGCTATTTTCGCTATGCAACATTGATTAGAAAATAAGATAATACTCATTCATTGCCTTCTTTTTAAAGAAAAAAGCTACTCTTATTTCCAATATAATTCTCATTATTTTCTTGCTTCTTAATGGAAATAACAATAGCTTGTTGTCTTTGCCTTTTCGACTAAGTTTACTTAAACGTCCAACAGGTAGTACAGGGCACACGAGATTGGGATGGGCAATGCAGAAGGCAGATCTGCAGGCCCCAGTGGGGTACGATGGGCACGGGTTTGGGTATAGAGATGTTGATGGGAGTAAGGTGCACAAGGCATTGAGGGAGAGGTATGGGGAGGAAGGGTATGGAGAAGGGGACGTAATTGGGTTCTATATAAGTTTGCCAGATGGGGGAAGGTATGTGCCAAAGCCCCCGCATTTGGTTTTGTATAAGGGCCAGAAGTATATGTATGCAGCTGACGGCAAAGATGATTTACCGAAAGTTGTGCCTGGTGAGTTTCAGTTCCTTGTATATTAGAATGATTATAGTAATTCTTATTTGATTTAGTTAACAACATTATTATGTTTTCATGTATGTTCTGAAGGATTGAGTTAAATATGAATGCTTAAACAAAAATACACGTCTAGATATAAATACATGTATTGTTTCTTTAAAACCATCACACATCTATATGTTCATCTCCCTTCTATTCTTACAATGTCGCGAATGACCTGAGATGCAAATTCAACTCTGAAGAAGCTGATTGTTTAGAATACTTTAATTGGGCCCAATTTGTTAATTAACTGGAAATTGATACCTAATAGTAGATACTGTGGTATTATTATTGTTTTTAGCTAAAATAACAAAAAATTCATATTAAAACTTGCATTTATAATGGTTCAAACATATCAAATACGGTCTGTAGGTTTTGGGATGCCGCTTACTATTGAAATTTAGAAATAGACTATTCTATGCTATTATGAAAGAACCAAAGCTTGTAGATAAATAGGAAACAAAAGACGTTCTATTAATTTTTTGGAAAGTTCATTCAAATATCTGTTATTGGAAAACCTTTTTAAGCATTTACGAGACAGGGTAGTTTCATTCGTTATAATAACCTTTTTGGTGTAATTAATATTGGAACATTTATTTTGTTATATTTGATTGAAGGGATCATATGCAAGGTTGTTTGATTCCATTTGTATTGGCAAACACATTGTATCGAAATGCATTTCCTTTAATTTCTTGCCTGTTTGTGAACTAGAATTGCTCTTATTGTTCCTGTTGTTTTCTGTATGTTTTCTTGAATGAGGAATACTATCTATGTAATATTAGTTTTACATTTTCTTGTGTGTCTTTATAATCATATTAGCTATTAAAGATATTTGTGGATGTATTTTGTTCATGGCTAGATGCTGATGAACTTTTGCTTTATTTAGGCAAATGCACTGGGTACTTTCCTTCAAAATTGCTTGCTTTGGGATCTATTCTTTATCTTTATTAGTCATACACGATCAAACTCCTGCAACAAACTAACATTCATCTGTTTTAGATCAAAGCTGCAACATTTCTTAAACAGTATTCTAGACAAATGCACTGGCACACAGCTCTGATCAAAGCTTTCTTTATTTTATTAAAAGAACAAAGTTCATCTTATTGTGTACTGTTGTGTGAGCGTTTAGCTTTGATCTAAGATTGCATTATGCAGTATTAAGTTCTTACCAGAGTACTGAAAATAATAAATATGATCTACAGGCTGTTCTTAAAAATATTTGATTACACACGTCACAAAAGAATGATGAGGAACACATGCTTGCTTTGGTTTAGCGCCCTGGTTGAAGTAATGATGACAACAAGCTCACGACATCTATATCCCCTTGTGAGATCCCAAGGAATAATGTTTGGAAGGAAAATTACAAAAGATCTATTACCATTATTGCTTAAAATAATTGAAACATATGGGCACAAAGATAATTGATGGGGATATTAAGATATCTTGTCTAACTTAACTAAATTCTCCAGAGCTTGTTGAAATCTCCTCACTTTCATTCTCTGCTGCAATTGTGTCACTACACATTTTTATTTCAGACAATGAGACCCCAGAGCACTTTAGAAAGGATTATTTCAGGCAATTAAGTAAGCATGTCCTCTGTTTATTTGTTTTCTTTGGATCTTTAGCTTTGCACATGATATAGAGTCCTACCTTGGAGAGTAGAAACTTTATTATGTTTTCCCGTTTATATTTTCTCAATTTTTGTCTGATTCAGAGAGTTTCTCGGTTACATGAGTTTAAGCTAAGGTATCAGTCATGTAGAATTTTCTATCAGCAAGTCTTCTGGAATGTTATCACAGGCCATGATCAAGAGGACCTTTTTTTTTAATTCCTTCAATGACACACATGTTGATTAAATTGGTCGATTTAAAATATTTGGGTTACTCTTCTTAACTTTTTGAATAATATGTCCTAATTCATAAGTTGTGAGCTCCATCTGTTTTTTATTAATAAAATTTTTTGGGATCCTTCAAGTCTGTTCTTCAGACTTCTTTGACCTTGTGAGGGGAAATCTTAGATACATATTGTTTCTTACTGTAACACTCAAGAACATCCTTAGAGTTGTCTCTAATTTCACGTTAACTTTTTCCATTTTTGGTTTCGTGTAGTGATTTGTATATGCTTTTTCTTCATTGTAGCTAGATACTACTAGAAATCGGGGTTGCTCTTCCTTTGTGTATGTTTATTTTTGATTTGTAAATGCTCACATTATAAACATTCAATTATATTGGGGTGCTGGAGACAATTGAGAGGCAAAGGTTGAAATCTCATCTACTAATGAATTAGAGATAACATGCATGAAAACAGGCCTGAATAATTTATTTCTTTCAAATTCAAAATAGAACTTCTAATTTCCAAGGTGAAGAATATCCCTAACCTACGTAATATAAGTGTAATTTAGGCTATCAACATGGTATCTCTTGAGCAGACTCTGTAAGGCTGGAGGCAACTGACATGGCCCACATTGATGTGGTATGTACTTGAGGCTTGTCAAATGTCCAAAATAAAAATAAAAATAAAAATAGAGGCTTGTCAAACAGCAGGTTTACTGTTCTGTTTTATTTTATTTTTTGTAAGGGTTACATTTTCTATTTACGTGGCACTATTGACGTGGCTCCAATATGGGCTTGCCCCTAGCAAGCCATTGATGCTGCAAATAATCACGAGGTTGCATAAAGAAAGGGTATTCTTGTTTCGAGAAAGGTAATAATGCATTCGTAGGCTTGAAGCTTTGAGGTGTATGATAGAGCATATCTATCCAATATGTTACCAGTGTTAGCATGCAAGTAGATAATTATAATCAGAACATGTTTGAGGAAGATGCTTATTTTTGCGTACCTTTAACTCTGCTTAAGAGCATTGTTTCAAACTATGTGGCACGGGTTTGGATACGGTTACGAGACATACGAGTTGGATTTGCAAAAATTAAGGGTATGATTTGTCAGGATCTGCTAAGCTTTTGTTGTATAAAGTATATATGTGTTAACAAAAATTATTATATCAACAAATCTAAAAGAAAAGTACAAAATATTTATTATTTTTGGTGTATTGGTAGTTGATGTTTTAGTTGGTCATTCATGTTTGCTACGTCTATTATCTAATATAAGTTTTTAGAATATGCCAAAGGGAGCTCCGCAAGCATTCTAGACAAACCTGAAAGAATCCGCCATTCAATACGAATCTGATATGGATACAGGAATCTGTGCTATATATGATATATCGTCTTGGGATCCTTAGTGATACTATCCAAGTAATAATAGGTGCATCGTTTTTCCTAAATATCGGTTTATATTTAAAAATATTATTCAATTAATCAGCCGTTTTGTATTGGTCCAAAATATCGTTTATAATTCAATATATCGGGTTTGACGAGTTATTTTGGGTCGCGGTATACCTTTTAACGGATGGAAACTTTCAAAATTCAACTTTATTTATTTATTAAAAAAATCTCAATTTTTAATACCTGCCCACGTCTCTCACCTTTTTCAGTACAAGTGGCACCCCTCTCTCTTCTCTCTAGCAGCAGTGCAAAAGCCGCCTCCTCTCTCTTCAAGGCCGTCCGTGCTCCTTGCTCCCCTCTCTCCTCCAAACCTGCCTTCACCCTCTCTCCTCTCTCCAAACTCATCGCCGTCACCTCTTTTCTTTCTCTCTCCTTTCTCTAGCAGACAACACAAAAGTGAGTTCTTAACTTCATTAAATTGATATTCATTAACTAAACAACTTTTGTCTAAACTATTAGAAATGAAGTGATTCACATAAGTGTAGTTATAATGACCATACATAGCTTTAATTCAACATCGACGTCTTTTAATTCTATATTTAAAATCTATTTTTTGGCATTATTAATCTTCTATGTGCCTTTGATAAATCTCTAAGGATAGATGAAATTTGATGACTTATAATGTATGGTACATCATTAGATGAAGTTTAACACTTTATCATGTATCTTATATGCATTAGATATATGTTTATAAATATGTGTAAAGCGTTTTATAATTTTGATATGTCGAAAGGTATATAGAAATCCACGATGCACACATCCGATATGAAGCTGAACCTCTGATCGATATAGAAAACACCCATCCTATATGATCCTGCTATTATTTGAAAATTCTCTTGAGAGTGTTTTAATAGTCCATTATGTCAGAAACGCATTTATCAAGGTTTTTTTTCTAGGTAATTGTGCTCTAAACTATACATCTCAATAAAAACAATGTTGTCTAGGCTGCTATGCATCCTAATTAGGGATTCCTGAATGTGTTAAATGCATAAAACCGAGAAAACCAAAAATTCTGAGATGCCACTGTTGGCGGAAGGCAAAACATAACCAAAAAACCTTCCTAGAGTTTTATTTACCTTACTTTTTTTTATTGTTTCTTTGAGTATATATGTAAAATAAGTTTGAAGTGTCCTTCAGTTTTGGTTGTGACATGGGTAACGTGCCATTGTGTGCAAATGATTCTGGGTCGGGATTCTCGTTTTAGTTTTGGTTGTGGCATGGGGTATTGTGCCATTGTGTGAAATTGATTCTGGGTCAGGATTCTTTCAACTTCTACAATGCGAATAACATTAAATTGTCGATGTCTGTTGTGCTAGTTCAGCTCAACATTCAATTAGATTGATGAATATATGGATCTTTAGAAGTTGTGTACAGAAAGAGCAATAATTAGATGGTAATATCATCTTGACGATGTCATAGTGTCGATGTAGATTTATGAAGTGTCCTTTAAGGGTCATTAGCAGTTTACGCCTTTGTCAAACACCAGGATACCACTTTCATCTGAAATAGGAATATATAGTATTATTTCATAAGCTTAAAGAAAATTAATAAGATATATTCATTTAAATTGTGAATTTTGTCCTCTATTTATACTGTCTTCGATATGAGTGCTGTGGTCTTGATGTGATCAATTAGTATGTAATTGTTCAGCCACTGGTATTTTGTTGTTTCCTGGTCCTCATGTTGCACAATGTAAAAATGTTCATATCTTTTCATAGACATTCATGTGATACCACTTTAAAAATAACTGATGAGTAGAGGAAGGACATGCTCATTTCTAGATTTCCTTCTGCCATATGGTGGCATGGTGGTTTGCGATATTTTTTTTTTGTTTAATTGTCTGGTTTGTTAGCATATGACACCCTAAAGTTGGTCAAACAGGTTGATTAAATTTTCTGTTCCATGTCATGCGACTCATGGCAATACCTATGGCTATTATTACCCTTGATCTTTTAACTGGTTTGTTAATACATAAAACTTAGGGTTAGACAACAATATAGTAAAATATTCTGTTCTAAGTCATATCGAGACTGATCCTAGGTATGCATTAGGGTGTTTATATTCTGTTCTAAGTCATACCACTTTCTGTTATGTGCTAATAAAACTATTGAATGGTGATGATAAGTGCTAGACGAGGTATGCATTAGGGTGTTTATATTCAATTAACCTAAATTTTGTAGAATTTTTAGTTTGAGAATTTGGTGCTGTTTATTCATGTGTATTGGTTATCCTTGCTATGCGCTACAATCTCCAACTTCATATAGTTACTCATATTCAAATATTAACTATCTTCATTAACTATACAAGCATGTATACATGCAGGGAGTGAGATATCTTTCTTCAGGAACGGAGAATGCCAAGGGGTTGCATTCAAAGACCTTTCGGGTGGCAGATATTATCCAGCTGCTTCAATGTACACGCTACCTAATGAGCCTAATTGCGAAGTCAGATTCAATTTTGGTCCCAATTTTGAATGTTTTCCTCACGATTTTGGTGAACGTCCGATTCCCCGACCGTTAATTGAGGTTCCTTATCATGGGTACGGCGTCCAGAACGATGCCCCTACAGAAAACGGCTTCCATGAACAAGAACTCTGATTATGATGAATTTTCTGTTAATTAGGATATAGCATGGAATATGAGAATATTTTTCCGGTTTAAACTTGTTTTTATTGCTTGTCTAATGGATTTTCTTATGCTGGAGAGAGAGAATGCAAATGAGATGGTAGTTTGATGTTGTACATTATTTCTCATTGTTGTTGAAAGGTTTATGTCATGACAGATTTGAGAAGCTCGACAATTTATTCAATTTTTGTTAACTTTTGGGAGGGGTCCGCATTCAATTTTTTCGATCTTTGTTTTCCGGGTCCCATAACTTTCACATTTTATTGCTAATTTGAATTTTGTACTGTATCAGAATTGTAATTTCTTTTCTTTTTCCCTCCCTTATGAAAGAGGATTGCATTAGATAACAATCAATCAACTATGCTAGGTAAAACATATCTAATCATTATGAAAATGAAATCGGCCTAAACAACCAAGGGTGGATGGAACCCGTAATATTTAATTTAATCAATGAAATGGAGCTGGCATCGCAAAATGATTCATATAGTTGACTTCAAATATTTCCGTACATAGAAATTTGTTATAGTTTTTGTTGTTGATATCATACAAGGGCTATGAAGAGTAGAAAGAAAAAAAATGAAGGGTGTTGGGATTCTCAACTCAACTGCCTTATCTTCTCCTCACCCATACAGAAACAAACAGAATGAAAAAAAATATCTTTTCAATGGGAAGATAATATACCCTTTGATACAAAGCAAGCAACCCCTCAGAACCAAGTAAAACAATGCCTGCATGCAATCTCAAGGCAACTCTGTCACTTCCTCCTCTCTACTCATCATCACTTCTCTCAAAGCCTTCTTTAATTCAAATCCCACAACCACCAATCTCAAAGCCCAATTCAAATGCAATAATCTCAGATGATTCTTTCACTATTGTTTCAATAGTTGAAGCTGTAAGCCTTGCCAATGCAGCCGCAGAAGCCGCGAAAGCCGCTGTTTCTTCAGCTCTGGCGCTTGAAGAGTTTACGAGCGGAGAAGGAAACGAGTCGGAAATTCGAAGAACAAAGAGGAGGATGAGGAAGAAGAAGAAAAGTGAAGGCTTTAATGAAGATGACGAAGATTCAAGCAAATGTTTGATCAAAGGATGCCCATCAAGAACTGAGAGATCCAGGTATCTTACAAGGAGACAAGAAGCTGAGTTCTCCCTTTATCTCAAGGTATTTATTTGACAACACTAGGTTCATGGTATTCAATTGCAATATTATAAAGTATACGGTATGTAACTGTAACACATTGAAAACTTAGCTAGATTATACTTCTCAAAAAACTGCGAAAATTTCCCCATGCTCTGCTACAATAAACAGATTATACAGTGCTACTTGACAAAGTTTTAACATAAATTTAACTTAAATACAATAAATATAAAAATTTTAGAACTATACAATAATTCGACACAGTGCAGAAATACATACAAATTGGCAGACCATTTCGTTGTACAAGAAATTACACAAGCACAAATTGTTTATTACATCATTTAAACAAGAGACATCACATCAACCAGTAAACAATCTAGTCCAATATATAGACTAATCAGGTCCTGGTTGCATTCCTTCAATCTGCAAGGTCCCTGAAATGGCAAGTCAGAAATAACATTAGAAAAAGTATGTATTTGCTGGTTATAAGAAAATTGGTGGTGTTTTGGCTCTTACCGTGCTATTTGTCGCTGTTTCTCCATTTTAAATTCACTAGTACTAGTAAACAAGACCGATGGCGGTGACGCAAACATATCTGTAATAACATAAAGAATCAAGAAACCTATAAATGGTTCCTTTCAATTATGAAGCCACTTGATGTAAATCTGCTCTGAAGAAATGTGGTTGAATATTACCTGCAATAAAATGTATTGCCGTATTAGCCTGCTTTACTAGACTGATCTTTCCATTTTTTTTTCAGATTAAACAATTTAACGTTATAAAATCGTGGAAAACACCATGAAACTTATAAAGTACACATTATACAAACAAAAAATTTATCACTCACAAATAATACCATCGAACTTCTACCTTTTTTTTTCCATGCAAGTATGGATGCCTAGTTACTTAGAAGAACAGATTGCAGGATAATGCATAAAACTTTCGTATATGTAATTTATAAGGCTTGTTGGTTTTATCTTAAAACATTGAAAGTTTTATGTATCATGTATGCTAAACGTATATGGGTAAATATGTAGCGCCATAACTTTCTATAATCCATTTGCGCTTGCTTATATAGGCTTTGATGGTGCAGGTCGAAGCCATGCTAGCAGAAACAACAGCTGATCATAGAACAGAGAGGAGGGGGAAAGCAGATAAAGCTTGTTTAAGGGCGAGGGAGTGCAGAGAGAGGATCACCCTCAGTTATAAAAGGCTTGTAGTCTCCATTGCTACACCATATCAAGGCAAAGGGCTGAGTCTGCAGGACCTCATCCAGGTTGACCCCATGCTCCTCTAAAATTTTCAGGTAGGGGATAATTACTAAGGTCTAGAGGATACAAACATAAGTCCTAATCAACACTAATAATCACTCTCAGCCTATTGCTAATCCCATCATCTAAGTATCAAAATGGGGTCCACTACTAAGCATGGTTTTATGAAAAGATAATTATTTTTTCAATGATTGGCCATTGATTTGACGTCAACCCTCTAATAGATCGTGCTAAGTTCTTGATGTGGGAAATTATGGAGAAGAGAGGGGCTTGCTATAATCCTAGAAGAGAGGGGCTTGCTATATATATATATATATATATATATATATATATATATATATATATATATATATAGCATTTGAAGTCGAAGATGGAAAGTACAAATACTTCAGTAATTATAGGCTTCTATTTAATTTAAGATACAATCATGGCTGTTTGTTAGGAAACAAAAAATAGAGATAGGGTAAGAGACATAATAAACCCTTATAAAGTAAAATAGCAAAATTGATATATGGAAACTATGTTAAAGAGTATGCATTGGATGTACAAACCGTATAAACCGCGTATGCGCTGAATGTTGGAGTGCCATATGCGGTTTGGGGAATTTCTAGAGGCATTAAAAAATTAGGGATCCCCTCCAACACACACACATACACACACAAAAACACACACACACACACACACACACATTACCTCGCAAAATAAGAATTGTACACCAAATTATGGAAGAAATAGAAATTTAAAAATACAAGAAAGTATATTATCTTCAAGATAGTCAATATTGTTTGACTTACGTATCTATAATTCACTATGTAGACTTACATAGACTTGCACATTTTGTCAATTACAATTTGGAGATCTATTTCAGGAAGGATGCATAGGGCTTCTTCAGGGAGCACAAAGATTTGATCACGAAAGAGGATATAAGCTTTCAACATATGTCTACTGGTGGATAAAACAAGCCATTATCAGAGCAATAGCGAACAAATCAGGCATAATGAGATTACCGGTATGTATTTACAGCTTAGCTAAATACCGCATATGTACTCAATCTCATATCATTGAATTTATTTAGGGAAGTTTGCGTGGGGTAATGGCAAAGGTTATCGATGCTAAATCATTGTTACAAAGGAAACTAGGGAGATTGCCGACATATGAAGAAATCGCAGAGTTTCTTAAAGTTGGCGTTTCCACAGTGAAACTCGTATGTGAGAAGAGTGGACAACCAATATCTGTAGATAGATCTCTCAATAACGAAGGACTCACACTAAAGGTAATATTCACAAAGCACTAGATTTTTTAGTGTTGAAAAAATGGAATATTCGGCCGTATATTCGGATTCGGTGGCAAAACGAACGAACAAACACTGCAATATTCGGTCAAATATGTGGTCAAACCAAATATTCACCACAAAAACCGTATATTAGGATGAATAACGTGAATATTCGGCCAAATTGGCTCATTATTCTTTCTCAACCAAGACTCGAACGCATTATGTTCCGATTTAGTTCGGACGCCTTACCAGTAGGCCATGAGTATATTAGTTTTCTATATTTTTGTATTTTTTGAATATTTTATATGTGATATTTATATTTAAATATTGATGGCCGTATAATCTGAATCAACTGAATATTCACCAAATAAACCGGATATTCTTTATTCGCTGGCCAGTCAAACAAACTCCGAATCCATTCTTTACAACATTGAGTTTTTTTCTTTCATATTTTTCTAAATTTCTAAACTTGATGTAGGATATTATCCCGGGTTCGGATGAAGTAAGACCGGAAGTAATTGTCGACAGAAAGTTAATGTTGAAAAACTTAGATCAGCTTCTATCGTCACTAAATGAAAGAGAAAGACAAATTATTGAGCTTCATTATGGACTGAATGGTGAAAGAGCTCAATCCTGTGAGGAGATTGGGCGACTACTGAACCTTTCTAGGGAAAGAGTTCGGCAAGTACATTGGATTGCACTAACGAAACTCCAAGAGGAGAAGAGTACGATAGAGTGCTTTGCATCAAATGTGGTGTAAATAGTCTATCTAGAACTCCCAATTACGATTTTCTTTATTACAGTATTCTTGAGATTTTCATTTGTCAATATAGTCAGCCAAATACATACAACCATAGTTTTCTTCCATTTACCCTAACATAAAATCGGTATAAACGCATCCTTGTTTGTCAGCTTCGATGGTGTTGTAAACTCTGAAAAAATGCTACAATTAGATGTTTTTGCCTTTCATTACTCCTATAGTTTTAACTACCTCTCTAATGAACTGTGAGTCTGTGAGCCACTTATAGTCTTAAAAGCAGATACTGAAGGAATGTTTTTTTATTTTAGAGTTACCCCTAGGCTCCTCCTCTCCTCCTCCTCTTCCTTTGAGCTTACAAGGATCATTCATCTCTCTCCTCCCCTTCTTGGACCGCTCGCAAAATCGTAGTCTCCCTCCCCAAAGCTTTCTTCTCCTTTGCTAAAAGGACCTGGTCGATGAAGCCCTTTATCGTCTGTGAGATAAAAGGAGCCTAAAAAGGTGACCGCTTGAGTGAAGAGAGGTGACAAATAGTTTTAAAATGTCAAACAATCATATATTATGTGTAATTAACAGTACTATTTGAATAATGTAGTCCATCACAAATGATACTTAAGTTATATGGAAAAAATATGAAGCACTAATAAGAGGGGGTGGGGTGCGTTGGTGGCTAGGGAGGGTTGGTGATGGCTTCATGGATCGGACTTAGGCAAGGAAAACAAGGCAAAGAGAATAGCAAGGCAGTGAAAGAACGAGAAGCTTGGGATATTTTTGGGGACCTGATCCCCATTTTATTCTCACACCTTTTTACTGGCTTGATACTCTTATTGAACCTATGTAATGAGTCCAAAATAGGGTAAATGGAGTTAATAGTAGAAGCTTTAATATTTGGTTTTTTTCTTCAAGACTTCACTTACGTGCATGCCTTGGTACCTTGATCTTGGTACCTGAGAAGTGTGCCCGCACCTGCGGGGCATGAGATTGAGAAAATATGGGATTGAGAAAAGTGAAACTTAGAAGAAGAGAGGTAGGGTAAGAAATGAGACATGAACGAACTTTTGGAGAAGAGAATCAATTTACCAAAGAGCTTTTATCATTGATCAAACTTAATTTATTCAATACATCAGGGAACAAAGAAAGAATAAACTAATTTCTAATCCTAACAAATATTAACTACCAAATTAACAAGTGAACATAGTTAAAAAAAACTATCTCAACAGCTAAAACATAACAAAGTCCTAACTGAATAAACACCAACAAATAACTAACTCTGCATAGAGATAATGTCTATTCTTTACAAAATCTTTGACAAGTTGTAATGAACTGAAGTTTCAACACTATGATGAGAGAGAGAGACGGCGTAATTCCAAATAATTTTCCGTAGCGGCGGTCGACACGGCCAATTAAGCATAAAATAGGGGGTGATCCCATGTGGGACCCAAAGGCCCCTTGTTTTACCCTAATTGGTTGCAGCAATCGTAATTACATGGAGTCCAATTTGAATATCAGACATCAGTACGATTTTTCTAAACCATGTGAGTTGTTTGATAAAGATTCTAACTGGGGCATCAAGACAAACTGAATAGCTTATAGTAATTGCTAGTAATTTCTTTTATTTAAAATCACCAATCATAATTAGCACATCTATTATTAAATTTACTAAGCAAAAGAAGTTATAATACACAAAATAAGAAAGATAAGTTTACCGAATAAAAATCAACTGATATAGAGCAGTCAGAATAAGTCATGACTCAACAAAATTATATGAAGAGATGACCTTATGTTGCCAATAGTATCCCTGTCCCATGTATAATTGACGGCCTCCATCATGATTGGTTAAGCCTTCAAACTAGTAGAAAGTGACATTACAAAAGTCTCAAATAAATAAAAGCTCTTTGATACAACTTTTCTTTTCTAATTTAAATTTAAATGTTAAGATTAGATATCTTTAACATAGTTTCATTTTTAACAAGCCGTAAATGGAAAATGATGTTAAGCAATACCTGCCATATGCATATGGTAATTAATCAGGAGGAACTGAGTTGCCGGTCGATTTGTAAATGGCTGCAATTTAATGATGCTTTTACTTTTGTTAAAGCAGCTTCACGGTGCTGCAATAATGAATTGGAAGAATCATCCACTTTGTTTTTCTTCCGAGGCATTTCACGGGAGATGCTCTTCCATTTGTATTCAAATTCGCAAGCTAAAGATCATATACAAACAAGGTTACCAAATAAACCTTTTTGAAACAGCGGAAAGAGGCATTGACCATTAATAACAAAATCAAATATTGCAAAGAGAAGGCAAGTGAATAATATCAATTAACTAGCTACAACTTGATCTCCCGTATTTATGTTCAATAACAAACAAGCCGCTGATTCATATAAAACAAACGATAATTTCAACGGTTTTCACTGTTCCATTAAATTTGAGAACTGATTCAGTCCCTAAGAGTTGCCAATTTTGGTGAAGTTCTTTGAAAAGCAAGATGTGAATATCAGTTACCTTCGCTTCAGTCTTTAAATCCTCGAACTATACATGCAAGATTCCATGGCCTTCCTGCCGATGATGCTTTAGCTCCACCCTTTAATTCACCGTCATGCTGTTTCAAACTGAAAAGCATTTCTTTCAATTATAAAGACAAAGAAGATTGAGAAAATGTATTGCAATTGTGCGTCTAAATTTATCTCCACATATTATGGAAAATTTTGCGATCGCAGATTTATGTTAGGCAGCAACTATGTAAAAGTTGAATACCTTGGTCGTCGAAATAAAATTTTACATATTTGAAAAATGAAAATAGAGGTAGATAAAAAGTGTTGTTATTATATATTAGTTAGATATTAGATTGGTTAAAATAGGAGAGGTGATCTACAACTTTATATATATAGTTGTATGAACTTTTCTTCTCTTCCATTCCTATTGCCTTACACAAGGGTAAGCGTTCATACACCACAGCACATCCGATTTCTAATTTTGTTTCTGATCATAAACTGATAACATCAGTTTGTCAGTTTGTTTCTTTTTTATTTGCCACCACTCTTTCTTTCTCTGTTCAGGAAGCACTTCGGCATCCAGATTGACATGCACTATGTTAGAGGAACTTGCCGCACTGCGCTCGAATCAGACTTGGAAATTGGTACCTCCGTTTTCAGATAAGAAGATTGTCGGCTGTAGATGGGTCTTTACTTTTAAGCAAAATCCAGATGGGACGATTGACCGTCTCAAATCTCGATTGGCGGCCGAAAACATTACTCAGCAGTATGGTTTGGATTATGCTGAGATTTTTTCGCCAGTTGCCAAATTGCTCTCGGTCCGTGTTCTTATATTCTTAGTTGTTTCTAAGACATGGTCACTTCATCAGCTTGAAGTAAAGAATGTTTTTCTTAATTGCGATTTTTCCGAGACTATTTATATGCAGCAGCCTCTTGGGTTTGAGAAACCGGAGGAGTCTACTTTGTTTTCTACATAAATCGTTATACGGATGGAAGCAGTCACTGCGTGCCTGCTTTGAAAAGTTTAGTACAGTTCTACGACAGATTGGTTTCAAACGCAGTCGCGCCGACACATCTCTCTTTACACATAACCGTCCTCAGGGCAGGGCAATTGTGTTGGTGTATATTGATGATATTATCATTACTGGAGATGATTCTACTGGCATTTCTAAAGTGAAATAACATTTGGCTTTACACTCCATACTAAGGACCTTGAACCACTTAAGATATTTCCTTAGAATTGAAATGTCACGGAATTTTGATAGATTATAACTTTCTCAGCGCAAGTATGCACTCGATCTTCTATCCGAAACATGATTTCTGGGATGTAAACCAGCAAACTCTTTTATGGATTCCTTCATTAAACTATCTCAATTGAGCTCTCTCGTATCCTCCACTATCTGACCCAAAGACGGTACCGACGTCTAGTTGGGAAGCTTATTTAGCTCACTATCACTCGTCCTGACATTGTCTTTGCCGTTAGCACAGTGAGTCAGTATATGCAGAATTCTTTGATCTCTCATCTTAAGGCAGTTGAGTATATTCTCAGATATATCAAAGGTTTTCCAGGATATGGTTTTCTTTACAAACCATCATCTATGTTGTCGTTCACAGGTTTTGCGGATGCTGACTTTGCCGAATCCATTGAATATAATTAGTTATTATATATTAGTTATGAACATAATTAGTTATTATATATTAGTTAGTTATTAGATTGGTTAAAATAGAAAAGGTGATCTATAACTCTCTATATATAGTTGTATGAACTCTTGTTTTATGAAACCAATAAAATTTTCATTTGATTCTTTTCAAAATTGAAGAATTCATAGACTCACTAACTGATTATATAAACATCACCTGTGTTTCATCAATTTATTTATCCAATTCAACACATGACAAGTTAAGATGTATAATTAAGTGAACAACTTCATTTAACATAAGCAAGCTAGGCCACGATGTAAACTTCAGCAATAAATAGAGATTAAATCAATTTATGAGTAAATTTAATTCATTCTGTAGATGCTGATGAAGCAAACCAAATGATTTAGCAAGTCCTAAGATAATACAAACTTAAATTAAATAGGCTCAACCTAACCATAAGTTTGAGCACCGTAATTTTGATTTTCAGTTCAAATTTTAGGAAATCCTTCTCTGATGGGAGAACGTAGATAGCAGCCTAAGCAAAACTTGGATGAATTTGCAACGAAAGTTTCTTTAAGCTTCATTACTCAAATAGTAATCATCATGAATAACATCTTTGCAATGAAATCAATAACAAGATTCAGTTTTTAAAATTTCACCAGACCAGTTTATCTCAATTGTTGGATGCCTAATATTATGTTTCTTTTACATCAGTATAATCCTCTCATAGGCTTTCTTGTCATAATAAAACATAACAACTCACCAGACCAGTTTATCTCAATTGTTGGATGCCTAAGATTATGTTTCGTTTACATCAGTATATTCCTCTCATAGGCTTACTTGTCATAATAAAACATAACAAACTAAGATAATGATCTTTCAGCGTGTTTCGTTCAACAAGGCACTTCACCACTTAGATCACTATACAACAACTGAGCCTTTTATCCCAAGCATATGTGGTAGGCTACATGAATCAACATGAGAATCAACGCCAGGTCCAGCACAGCACATGAATCCTCCGCCTCCACTAACTCCTATCGAACACTTAAATCACTATACATATACAAATATTATATCTCGTCATCTCATTTGAATATTTTATGTTGCGCAAGCATATCTTTCAGGAAATCCAACTGCTTCAATAAATATTATATCTCCTCTGACACCAGCTAATCTTTGTATTGATTAAGAAGCTTTCAGCTTCATGCGCATGCATCAGACTATTAGGAAAGAAAATATGTGGAATTTTCCTTCTTAAAGAAAAGATTGATGTTATAAAGTGCCTGGATAATTGGATTATATAATATCTGATTTCGGCCTCCATATATCCCTCTATGCAGCTCTATGAGGGTTGAAATTTTGTACCAAGCGAACAATAAGCACATGCAAAAATATCAGATTCAATCCTTACATAAAGGTACTTAACATTGTGATAGAAAGGGCATTTTGATTCCTTCGAATACTAGCAGGCAGCCACAACTACCGATACATAAGGTCTTGAATACCTATTGACTACTTTTTCTTCTTTGATCAAGTTGCAAGTTAATTTAATTTAGCTAAATTCAATTTCTTTCAAGATGAAGGATCCTTCAACAATTTTGAGTTTACTCATGGACAAATTTGGATAAAATTTGATAAAAAGAGGTATTCTATTAACCTCATTTCTTCAACGGACCAACTCTTCCATCTTAATGTCTGAGGGGGTATTCATGATTTCTTTTTGTCCGTAGTTTATGGGCAAAATGATGGTTTGGAGAGGATTCGGCTTTGGAATGATCTTGTGCCTGCTTCGTCTTCAATTAATAAACCATGGTTACTCGTTGGAGACTTCAATATTGTTCGTTTTGCACATGAAAAAGTAGACGGTAATCCGGAGAATTCTTCCAATATGAACAATTTCAACGATTGCCTTTTTCTTGTCAAGTTGATGATATGGTATTTATGGGTTTCAATTTTACTTCGAGTAATCACAACCCTACCTTATTACGGAAAAACTGATCGATCTCTTTGCAATATTCTTTGGACGGAAAATCCGAATACCATTGCTAACTTCCTAGAACTCAGGTATTTCCGACCATTCTCGAACATGTCACTAATTGTAAGTCCATGCTACCTCTCCCGGTACTTTCGGGCATGCGGAATTTGATAAAAAACGATTTTCATAGAGGTGGTAACATGGACTTAAAACCCGGATCTTCGTTAAATATCTAACTAACAACCTAACTAGGAGTCATTAACTACTCGGTTAGGGGGTTTATACCTTACTTGTCTTGAACTCCTTCGTCTTCAAACTCCGATGGTGGTCCGGATCGGTTTCTTCCCGTCGTCTCCTTACGCCGAAGATAGATCCACCTGAAAGCTCCAACCTTTGGCTCTTTCTTCGAACTTTGAAGAAACTAGTTCACTCGGTTTGCTAAACCTTGTGAACTAGAGTGAGTAGAGAAGAGTTTGTATGGGATTTTATTTATGGTTCTTGGTTCTCAACTCATGAGACAAGTGAACCATAGAGTCAAGAGAGGGAGCAAGAGGAAGAGGGTGAGAGCAAGAGTATGAGAGCTCAAGAACAAGAGAGAGAATGGTCAAGTGAGAATGAGCCTCTCTTTTGTCTTTCACCCTCTCATAATCCATAACCATCATAACTCATCATACCAATCAAGTGTTATGTGATGGTTGAAACAACCATAACCATATCATTTCATTCACTCATTTTGCACAAAAGAGCAAGCAAGCAAAAGTCTTTGCCATGAAATGATAGCTATGGTTATCATGATGGTCAACTAGTCAAAACTAGTCAACCGGTCAACAAAGTCAACAAGTCAACAAAAGTCAACAAGTCAACAAAGTCAATAAGTCAACAACCATGTCACCATAATACTTAATTAATATAATTGTTAATCATATATCATATTCTCATTAGGGTTGAGCAAAAAGTCAATAGTCAACGGTCAACAACCCTAATGAGAATTCTCTGCCTCTGTCTCTCCGTCAACTGTGCATACACACCCGCATCCGCGTTCCGAGGAACACGAATACAAACTGGATAAATCCAATCCCAATACGTACACTAGGATCTGGCTTAAACCAAAGCCCGCTAGTGTAAACTGTCCGGACACTGTACGTGCACAAGTGCACGGATGTGACCGAACCCTGTCGCAAAACCATGCGACCTGTCGCAAAACCATGCGACCTCTACTCTTTTGCCTAAAGGCGAAAAGATTTCTGTGTGGGACTCTAAAGACTCGACACTACGCTGGCAGTGGGTTTAACCACAGACCGCAAGCGGCACTAGCTGTGCGTAACGGTCCCCAGGTAATGCCGACAAGAAGACTGACGAGGCGAAACCCATCTGAACTCCTACTGAGCCTGAATATGACAATCTCGGTACAGTCCGGTCTGTTCGTCTGATACATCGCATGGCGGGCCTAGGGGGCCGTAAACGTCAGTCCCCCAATAGCGGTACAAGTCGTGTCGGAGTGAAGCCCAAAACACCCTGAGATAACACTGGAAGCTTACCAGTATATCTCGTTTGCCCTGGCCAGGGACTACTCGTGTAATGGCTCTCCTAGACACAGCGCGATGTCAACCCCCAATACCGGGAGAGACGAATCCTGTCTAACCGTCACTGCCTCCAAGTGCTTCTGGGACTGCACCCAACTACCACCTGTTTGCACGACTCCTTTGAGCCGTGGTAGGGTAGTAATCAAAGTACAGTGGGAACACACTCGAGGCGAAGTGACAGTGTCAAGTCAGCGGACTAAGCTGTACTCATGTCACCTGGGAACTGATAACTGACGATAGGCATAATACCAACTAGTCAGTTCCCGACGAGTCTTGTCCAGTGTACTCGTAACCCAACGAGCACCGGCATACTCTCTTAAGTACGACGTACTGATGGCTGTGGGACAGACCATCTCCCACACTGGGATGAGAAGCGCACACGCTAGTCTACTCCGGAGTATCGATGCCCTGTCTCGATAGTCCTGCGACCAGGGACCTGCATAAGGATGTGCTTATAGATTACCCAGCCCCACTAGTGTGACTGCCATCACAACGCTGGTAATCAAGCAAAGATCCTAAGAGCTCCACTAATGTGTATAGGCGATATACTAAAATAAACACATGTACATATTGAAGTAGAAACAAACCAAGTAGCATACTACTATTTTGAGCAAGATTGTTTATACAAGGTGAATATCCCAAGCTTCCATTAAGTAATATACAAATTAGTATGATACAGTAATGGCCTCTAGGGCATATACACTAACACTAATGTCATTGTTGCTTCCTCAACTAAAGCTTTTAAGTTCTTGAATATTTGGGCCGATCAATGTTTTAAAAACGGAAAAGAAAAGCGGAGAGGCCAAGAAGCCAAAATGCTTAAGCGGCCGTTCAGGTCGTTCAGAAATCATAAAAGTGATGTTTCATCAATTTTCTTTTTCTTGTCAATAAATATTGATTTTTATTAGGTTCTAACCATTTTCATGTTTCTTTTGTACTAGCAAAAGCTAAATTCAACCCAAAATTTAACAAATTTTCTCACACTATATTATTTGCTAGAATATGCTCAAATTACTTAATACAAAATTGAAATTTTCTTAGAATTTATTAGTTTATAGTGTTTATAAGCTTTTCAATACTCAGTATCAAGCATCATAGCTCAAATCAGTAAAAAAACTAACAAATTATTAAAAATAGGCACCTAAGAGATTATAGCCCAAAATCAGATGGAATCGAAATCGAATTGGAATTTTAAGATCGAAATTCAAATACTCGAAATCGAAATAGAAAATTCAAGAATTACTCGAAGTCGATTCGGATATCGATTTCTTGAAGTTGAAAAACCTAAATTTTTGAAGTTTTGAAACCCAAATCTTGAAGTGACTCAAAGTTGAGCAGCTCGACAACACTGGCCGTTGTTGACACGAAGGAGAAAAACGTGGAAAAATAAAAAAGAAAAGATGGAATTGTTCCCCTCCGAACGGCGGCCGAGACATCATGTCCGTGCCTGAGGTTCGGGGCAGATGCTATTTGGTTTTATCCATCTATCTCTCCGAAGATGCCAAGTTGATTTATGGCACCGTGTATCGGAGGTTTAGACGGATGCGGCCGATGTAGCAGACTTCGTCAGATTCCCCCTCAGGGTGAGGGGTTTTTGATTGTGGGGACGCTCTTCCCTGCAGGCGCAAGCCCCTGCAGTTAATTACGCTACCGCATCGCGGTAACAACTTTCTCCTTCTCCAGAATTTCACTTCGTGTCGTGTGTGTTTGTTTTGTTTGTGATTGCCCGTGGATTGTATACGGAGACTGAGTGATGTCGTCACCCGTAGGACGTGGATAATTAGTCCAAATCCGTATTTACTTAGATTTGGGTTTGGTGTTTTTAGTTTAAGGATGCATTAGTCGCGTTGCGTCTAAGATCGACTTAAACATTCGTTAAGGATACGTTAGTCCTGTTTTAGACTAAGATCAACTTGACATCATGATTGATTTAATTATCCGGCCGTCAGGACTCGTCACCTCTCTGACGTCGTTGAGGGATTACAACGACAGGCGTCTGAGGAGTTCAGAGATGTACCCTTAAACCAAAGTTAATTTGGAGTTTTATCGTTTATTTAAATGTCTAAGGACACGTTAATCGTATTTGGGGTTAAGATCAACTTAGACGGGACCGTTTAGATCCAACAAAAGAGCGTTTGGGCCCTATTGTGCCAGTTTAGGGACATGGCGGTCCATCGCCAGTTTTAGGGACGTGGGGGTCCATTATTAGTTTAGGGACGTTTCGGTCCGTCGCCAGTTTAAGGACGTAGTGGTCCATATTCCAGTTTAGGGACGTGGTGGTCCGTCGCCAGTTTAGGGACGTGGTGGTCCATTATTAGTTTAGGGACGTTTCGGTCCGATATTAGTTTAGGGACGTTTCGGTCCAATGTTCTCATTTTGGGGCAAATATTAGTTTAAGGACGTTTCGGTCCAATATTAGATGAGTGGTCGTTGGGACCCGTCGCCTCTTTGACGTCGTTGAGAATTACAACGACGGATGTCAAAGGAGTTCGGAGATGTACCCTCGAACCGGATGTAGATTGATTTAGGAGAGGCATTTAATTTAAGGACTTACAGCCAAGATTGGGTTAAGTCCAATTTTTATTTTTAGGCTCTGCCCGATTAGAAGAATCGATCTAAACAGGGCTCCGCCCCTTTCATTATTTTGCAAGTCTGATTTGGGCCAAGCCCTTTTAATGAGTTACAAGAACTCAGGAATTCTCTAAACAGGGCCTTGCCCTTTTTAAATAGTGAGTTTCAGAACTTCTTTTTTTTTATAAACAGGGCCTTGCCTTTTATCTGCAATTCAATTTGGGCCAGGCCCTTTTAAATAATGAGTTTCCAGAAACTCAGGAATTTTTCCAAACAGGGCCTTGCCCTTTTATTGTTTTAATTTGGGCCTGGCCCAAAACAAAGGGTTGCAGAAACCCTAGAAATCTTCAGTTTGAAGAATTCAAGTGCATGGCACTTTTGATTTGAATTTGGATCAAAGGAAAAACAAGTTCTTGTTTTCTCCTGATCATACAGAACCTAGGGTTCATATTAAGTGCAAGGCACTATTTATTATTTTTTTTAGAACCAAGGGTTCATATTAAGTGCAAGGCACTATTTATTTTCTGTTCTTCAGAAATTTTACCTTCTTCTTTTTGTTTCTTCTGTGTTCTTGATTAATTTTCAAGAGCTTTCCTTTGATGATTGACTCTCTCTCTAATTCTCTCCCCCTGATTATCTGATTGATGCCTCTTGAATGAGGCTTGGGGTCTTATTTATAGTGCCCACAAATTTGTTGGATTTGTTAACAAAATCTTTCCTGAATAATTTTGGGAATTTTCCCACCATTGGATCTTTGATCCAAGGGTTCCTGTTTTACAGGAGAACAGAAAAGATTTATCTAAATCTTCATTCAGTTGCTGCGCAACTCACCAGCAAATGACACGTGTCGCGCATCCGAGCGCTTGCGCAGCTGCGATTGCGCAACTGCGCAGACACGTGTCGCGCATCCATGCGCTCGCGCAGCTGCGACCGCGCAACTGCGCAGACACGTGTCGCGCATCCATGCGTTCGCGCAGCTGCGACCGCGCAACTGCGCAGACACGTGTCGCGCATCCATGCGTTTGCGCAGCTGAGACACGTGTCACGCATCTGTGCGTTTGCGCAGACACGTGTCGCGCATCGGTGCGTTTGCGCAGCTGGGACTGCGCAACTGCGCAGACACGTGTCTGGCATCCATGCGCTTGCGCAGACACGTGTCGCACATCCGTGCGTTTGCGCAGTTGCGACTGCGCAACTGCGCAGACACGTGTCGTGCATCCAAGCGCTTGCGCAGACACGTGTCGCGCATCCGTGCGTTTGCGCAGTTAAGTCTTTAATTAAGTTTTCTGAAGAGCCTTGCTCTGATGGGACGCACTGTTTCGGGCGTTACGCTGCCCATTCAGCTTCTGCCACGTGGCAAATTGCGCGCTGCGCACGGAAACCGAAGCGTTGCTTCGAATTTTTGAATTTTCAAAATTCAACAGAGCCTTGCTCTGATTGGGGGAAACAGATGCCCCCCCACCGTTGCGCTCACGTGGCGCGCGCGTGGGTGCAACGGTGGCAAGATCCTGACCGTCGAATCGACGAGTCAGGTGAACAGGCGCAGGCGCCTATAAATAGGACCTTTGGTCCTTGGTAATTTTTTTACCATTCTCAAGAAATTGAATTTCAGAGCCTTGCTCTTACTTGAGAACTTCCAGAGCCTTGCTCTTGTGACTTTCTTAAGAACTTCCAAGTTCTAACTTCAGAACCATTATAGGTAAAATTAAATTAATTTAATTTAAATTAAATTTAACTAATCAGAGCCTTGCTCTTATAGATCTTTGATCTAAAGGAAACCCCTTTGGGGTTTCTTCAACAGAGCCTTGCTCTTATAGATCTTTGATCTAAAGGAAACCCCTTTGGGGTTTCTTTTTTATTCACAGAGCCTTGCTCTCCAAATTTACAGAGACTCTGTTCTTAGGTTTTAACCCATGAATAGAGCCCTGCTTCATAGATCAACTAGGAAATTTTTTTTTTTTTTAAAGTTTCCATGGATCTTTAAGATCCCAAAATTTTAATTCTCAGGAGTTATAAATTTTTATCACTACTGCAGAGCTAGGCTCTTTTTAAGAAGTTTTATTCCTTTGAAACAGGAGTTTGACAAATGTCACTCTGTGGCAGAGCTTTGCTCTGAAAAGAGGAGATCTTCTCCTTGTCTCTAGGGGTCCCCCTAATGGGGATATTCTTTTGGGGGTCTTTTAATTGACTGACAGTCTCATCCAATGGTGGGATTGTCTTATCAAATGATGCGCCGTCATCTTGATTTTGTGGGTCCCTCTTTTGTTCCCTACCCACTGCCTCACAGTGTGGAGCCAGCTTTTTATTTATTATTATTATTATTATTATCATAGATTTTTTTTTATATATTATTTTTATTAAATATTAAGTGTCAGGCCACTAATGATATATATATATTTTATGCAGGAAGAATGTCTGACGACTTGTCTTTTCCCTTCGTTCGCTCAGAAGGAGGGTTCCCACACGCACCAGTGGACCGGGTAGTGTTTGCCTTGATTAAAGATCGTGATCCTGAGTGCAAACATCTCCACCTATGGGGAAGGTGGTACAGTCAGATTATCCAAGGCCGCCGTAGTTTTAGTTCCGCCTCGCCTTCTGAACCCATAGTCACGATCCCCTACGCAGATAAACCCCCGGTGGAGTATGCCGTGGAGGTTAAAAATTGGAATTCGGACGATCTTCTCCAGCCCGCAATCGGCGCTATTCCGGTACAGCCGCCGCCGGCCATAGATATCCTAGGAAGGCGAATCTGTCAGGGTGAAGCACGCCCTTGGGGACAGGCCTATAATATTGGATTGAATCCGCGACCGCTTGCTGGATACCTGCCATGGGCCCGGTACATCTTAGCAGCGAAAAGAGCTCATCTGACGAAGATCGGTTTATACTCCGCCGTCTACGTCTCGCTTTTCGAATATCCTACTCCTCCAACGTGGTGGACAAGGGCTTTCATTGAACAATGGAATATCCCCACGCATACTTTCCTGACGGCGGATAGGGAAGTTTCTATTTCTCTAGAGGAGTTCGTCGAGCTTTCGGGTTTACCGGCGAGGGGGGAGCATTATGAGGAGCTGCTTCCTCCTGATGAGTACGTCTTTGCCACCAAGCAGGTGGTACTCGACTTAACTCCGGAAAATGCCATCCAGCATCAGCATCCGGGCCTGGTGAGGGTTTTGGAGATTTACGAGGAGCTTCATTTGGAATTGGGCGACCGAGGCGTTAGTTTCGCGGACTTCATTGCTCGCTTTATTCGCCCGGAATTTTTATCAGAGCGAGGTGATAAGTTCGCCCAACTCACTGACCCTTTTGGTTTCGGCTTGGATCGTCGGCCTTCATCAGAAATTGATCAGCGGAGTTTCTACCTTCCCGGGACTGCTATCGTCCCTTTCTCAGAGATCGCCGTCCCTGGCATGGATGAGGAGACCTTCTTCATAGGGTTCTTAGGTCTGTGGCTGTGCAGCTTCGTGCTTCCTATGCACCCACGCCTCATGCGGTCTTCTGTATTTTACCCGGCGCATCGGATGGTGGCCGGCCTGCAGTTATCAGTGGGGATCGCCGGATTGGCTTACCTTTACAACGGACTTAGCATAGCGGCGGACGCTAATGAACCTGGGGTACAGCCTGCTAACTTCCCGATGCACTACTTCACTTCTTGGATGGAGCTGCATGTTCGGGGAGTGTTTGGTGCCCATAAAACTCCTCAGTTCTTTGAGAGATTCAAACTTCCAAGAATCATGCGATTGGTCGGGGCTTCCATCGTGTTTGCACCTCCGCGGGAGTCCAGGGGACTGCTTCTGCGTTCGCATTTAGTCGGGGCGAAGACCTCTTTTGTGGATAAGGTCATCACCATGGGTTCCGAGACCACTAAGTTAGTGGTGTCGCTGCGAGATGACTTTAAAGGCGGCGTTTCCGTGTTGAAAGCTCGGGAAATTCTTCACCTTTATTCCATTAGGCCGGGCTACTTGGTATTTAGGCAGAATGACACGGCCCTCTTCATGAGGTATAACCCGCATCGATTTGCCCGGCAATCGAGTTATAACCAAGGGGTCCCATTGGAAGCCTTCTTGGGAACACCTGCAGTCGGTCCAGAGGGGGTACGGAATGCGATGCATCACTTCATTCGGCTAAATACAGGCTCTTACTTTTTCATCAGTGAGCCCAGCTGTACCCCCAAGATACTCAATTCGTATGTGGCCTGGTACGCGCACGCGATGGGACCAATCATCTTGATGGAGAAACGTTTATTGGTCGATCGTAGGGCTGCGCCTCCCGGCGGCAATCGCAAGGCTCCATTGCAGCCCAGGGTTCAGGTTATCCCTCCGACGAAAGAGGCCGGAGTCGATCGACCACGCGTGTTGGCCCCTCCGCGTGGACTGCCACTGCCCACCACGGTGGATGCCCCAACGGTACCCCGTGCTCCGACAAAGACGGCTAAAGCGGCCTCGCCGGAGTCGGGTGTAGGAGCGGACATCGGGACTCGCCGCCCGAAGGTGACTGCCAAAACCGGCAAGCGCAAAGATGCTCCGAGTGGATCCAAGGCTGGTGAAAAGAAGAAGAAGAAGTCCACCTTGTCCCTCGACGCAATTCTTAACTTAGAGCCCGCGGCTCATCCTGTCGAGACTATATGTGAGTACGGCAGCAACGAGGGTTTCGTGGTGGACCCTGAGGACACCAATCTGGCCGCTGCCATCGCAGCTTCGGAGCGATCAGCGAGGCTCGAAGCAATGTTAAGCAGGCTCGCCGAGTCAGGTAATCATCAGCCTCCTTATTTGTCATTTTATCTCACTTTTTATTACTGTCTTTAGCTAATATTTGCCTCATTTCCTGCAGGTGAATCTACTGAAAAGGCCATCGATGCCTCTCTGAAGACCTTCCAGGCGGAGGAGAAGAAGCGTGCTCTAGAAAGCGTCGGTATGTTTTACCCCGTTCTCTTTTATAAGGAAAGTTCGTTGTCTTTTTATGATAGTCGACCTGACCTTCTCTTGTTTCTTTACAGGGGTTGTATTAATCGGCGCAAGAACCCTTCCTAAGCCCGTCATCAAGGTCCCAGCTCCGGCGAAGTTGCCGCAGGAGCCTCGGCTCGATGCAACGACGAGGGATGCTCTGAAGAATCTGGAGGCATCCCTCTACACGGATGAGGAGGCTTCACTCAAGGAAGCTTTGATGGCATCTGTCTCATCGGCTCAAGAGGAGCGGAAGCGGTCTAGACGCGAAGCTAAGGCGCGCAGAGCTGCTTTGGCCGTAGGAGCTGGCCCTAGCACTATTCTTCACGATAATACTCCTTCTGAAGAGCCCCCTGTGGCCCTGTCTACTGCTCGTCGGCAAGTGGCGCGAGCGGTTCGGAGTGCCAATGACAAATCCACTTCAGGTAGTATTTCTTTCAGAATCTCGTCATACGAATTGTAGAGCTGTTGGCTTATACGTATTCCATTTTGTAGGGTCAAGTCCAACTGAGGGGGAGGCGGAGACGACCGTCGAGCCCAGGGGAGCGGAGGAAGCGGTACTCGCCGACCCCAAACCGGCAGTGGACAACTTCGTCGAGGTCATGGAGCCTGGAGCCGAGATTGATGAACCTACCGCGGAGCAGGTCATTGATGCCGTACCCGAAGTGACGGTAGATGAGATGATTGTCTCAATCGAGCCGAAGGCGGTAGAGGGCGAGGTACTTGAGGCTGGGGACCTCGTGGTGCCGATGGACGGGACAGCTGTAATCGCTGATCCTGAGGGAACAGCAGGTGATGCGGCCGTGATTCCTGAAGACGAGCTAGGTGCTCCTTCTCAGGAATCGGGCAATGTTCCTATCTTGGCCCTCCCTGCCTATGGTTCCCCGCCGCCTGCAGAGCTTGAGAGCGTAACAACGGTTCCCCTTGAGTCGGGTGACGAAGCTACAGGCGGTGGTCTTCCGTCAGTGGAGGAAGGGACTACCTCAGTTTCTGCTGGCAGCTCGTCAGGTGAATTTTCGAGTCACCAGCGTTTCCATTTTTTTTGTATATATCTTGTGATCTCTTTTAACAAGCTTGTTCTTGCAGGTGTGGCCAGTACCGATGCTCCATTGCTCGAGAGGGTACCATCAACTACTGCTTTGGCAATAGTTACCTCCCCGTCTTCCCTCGTACCGTCACGGATGTTGGAAGGTAAGGATCCACGACTCATGCATTAGTCTTTCAAAAATGTGGCTTTTGTACTAATGCTACACCATTGTGCCTTTTCAGGAGGGCTCTTTGATCATCTATATCAGGTGTTGCTCCCACACTTCTCCTTCCCATCCGAGCTCGCTTCCCCCTCTAAGGGTACCGGTAAGTGCCGTCTTGGTCTTTTTCAAGGGAATATAGGATCGTATCTGACTTTTCCTCTTCCTGACTGCAGTGCCTCAGATCGAAGGAGGGGATGCCGGGCCTGTGCTGCCACCGGCACTTCCGGCTTTGGCGTCCGTTGCGACTGGTACAGATATTCCTTTCCTCTTTTTATATGATTTTTCATCGACTTTTCGAATCGTTGTTTGACCATGTTTCGTTTTTGCAGCTATTGTCCCAGCTCCAGTTCCTTTTGAGTCTCATGTCCTCTCACCGGCGGGTCCTTTCTCGCGACGCCCGTCTTCAAAGGGTGCTGTAATGAGCTTGGGTATGTTGAGCGGGTACATCGAAGAGCTCAACATGGATGCCCTTCCTTCGGCCGTAGATTTCGCTGTGGACGTTAACCCAATGTTGGCGGCGCTCGTAACTTTCCATAACGAAGGCGTCGTCGAATCATGGGTTAACCACTGCAGAGAGATTGAAGCTCGCCTGTATCGGTTGGAGTCGACACGCCCTTCTCCCGAGGCTTTGGCCGCGAGCGCCGAACGGATAGCTTGGCTTGAGCAAAGCACCTCTTATCTCCGCCATTTGGAACAGAAGGCAGCTTCACGGTTAAAGGCGCATCAGGAATCTTCAAACGCGACCGCTTGCCTTCGTGCCGAAGTCAGGACGAATGCTGCTGAGGTGAAAGCTGTCTTTGAAGGTCTTCTCAAACGTATATCTAATGGGCTAGCGCTGAAGCGGAAACTTGATGCTGCTGAGCGCGATGCCCAAGGCCAAGAAGCAGCTCATCAGGTTGTTGGGGAAGAGCTCGCATCCTTCACGCAGCAGCGGGCTCAAGTAGAGGCGGAGCTGGCAATGGCAGCTGATCAGGAGAAGGCTTGGAAGGACGTATGCGAGCAATTGCTAGATCTGTGCAAGACGCTTCCTTCCCCATAATTCCCCTTGTATCGTTTGTTTTTTTGTAAAGTATATGTATATTTTTTATTCTTTAGCACAATGTATCCTGTACTCAACCATTTTTTTATGAATAAAAGATACACATTTTGTATATGTCTTGTGTCATTTCTCTGTCTTTCTTTTCTTTTATAATCAGTACGCCACCTTAATAACCATAATTGACGAACGATTGGGATGAGTCTCCCGACCTTATTAAGAAATAACGATGGCTTAGGCCGCAGGTTCAGATCTGCTGCCTAAGACTTTTCAACTCTATAAGCCGTGAGGGTCCCTTAGAGACTCTTCTCCCTACGGATCGGGAGGATCTCGCAGGTGAATTTTCTCCCTAGGAATCGTGAGGATTCCCAAGTGTGGTTTCCTCTCATAAGTCGGAAGGATCCTATAAGAGAATTTCTCCCTCTTACGAGTCGAGAGGGCTCGTAAGCGGTTGTTTCCCTCTTTGTCGAGAATCGACTTCAGAGAGTGAGACCCGTGGATAGTATGCAAGAGACCGTTTAGGATTGACTTGCAGGGTCCCATTGCCCCTCTTACGAGTCGAAAAGGCTCGTAAGCGGTTGTTTCCCTCTTTGTCGAGAATCGACTTCAGAGAGTGAGACCCGTGAATAGTATGCAAGAGACCATTTAGGATTGACTTGCAGGGTCCCATTGTTCAGGAAGCAAGTTTTGAATACTTACTGCCCAAGATGTGAGTTAAAGAAGCTCTAGTCACGGAGTGTTTGTATCCGTGAGTTGAGAAGTTTTGCGAGGGATTATTTGTTTCCCAAGCGCCAAGGATTATTTGTGTCCTTGGGGTCTGAAACGAGTCGATAGTTCCTACGGAGGCACTGGTGGCTCTGCGGGTCGACGCGGATCAGGAGGCTCTCGTCAAGGAGTGTTTGTATCCGTGAGTTGAGAAATTTGCCGGGATTATTTGTTTCCCGAGCGCCAAGGATTATCTGTGTCCTTGGGATTTGAAACGAGTCGAGGGTTCCTACGGAGGCACTGGTGGCTCTGCGGGTCGACGCGGATCAGGAGGCTCTCGTCAAGGAGTGTTTGTATCCGTGAGTTGAGAAATTTGCCGGGATTATTTGTTTCCCGAGCGCCAAGGATTATCTGTGTCCTTGGGATTTGAAACGAGTCGAGGGTTCCTACGGAGGCACTGGTGGCTCTGCGGGTCGACGCGGATCAGGAGGCTCTCGTCAAGGAGTGTTTGTATCCGTGAGTTGAGAAATTTGCCGGGATTATTTGTTTCCCGAGCGCCAAGGATTATTTGTGTCCTTGGGGTTTGAAACGAGTCGAGGGTTCCTACGGAGGCACTGGTGGCTCTGCGGGTCGACGCGGATCAGGAGGCTCTCGTCAAGGAGTGTTTGTATCCGTGAGTTGAGAAATTTGCCGGGATTATTTGTTTCCCGAGCGCCAAGGATTATTTGTGTCCTTGGGGTTTGAAACGAGTCGAGGGTTCCTACGGAGGCACTGGTGGCTCTGCGGGTCGACGCGGATCAGGTGACTCTCGTCAAGGAGTGTTTGTATCCGTGAGTTGAGAAGTTTTCGTTGGAGTCACTGGCTTCTTCGGTTGAAATGAGCCGTTGAGGCTTGGTTTCGTCGTTTGACGGAATCCGCTGGGGAGGCATGGTTTCTTCTTTATTTATGCCCTTGGATTGTATACAGGGATCGATGTGATCTTAACTGTAGGGCCAAAGTTTTATCATTTCTCTTTTTTTTTATTTCCGCGATGCTCTATCATTTCAGCTTTTATATCGCGAAGGTCGCGATTGCCCAAACATTTCGGCTATTTTTCGCGGTGCCCAATCATTTCGGCTTTTTTTTATTATTATTTTATTTTTTAACTCGTTGATCTTTATTACGAGCTGCTCGATCATTTCGGCTATTTTGCATGCATACATTTTACTTGCTGCTTTTTATTGCAAGTTGCCCTATCATTTCGGCTATTTCGTATGCATGAGCGGCCTACCGGCTTTCGCCGTCGACCTGAAATTGGACACCGATTTCGGCATCAGCACCGCTACAACTGGGATATTACCAGGAGCGAATCATCATTTGCTTCTATCGTTGTTGGACAAAGGAGGCTTAGCGACCGAGGTTAGGATCCCGTCGGCTAAGGCTTTTGACTTCACGAGCCGTAAGGGTCTCGTGAAGGTATTTCTCCCTACAAGTCGTGAGGATCTTGTAAGTGTATTTTCTCCTTAGGAACCGTGAGGGTTCCTAAGTGTTTTGTTCTTCTGTAAGTCGTAAGGATCCTACAGGAAGGTTTTCTCCTCATAAATCGAGGGGATTCATAAGAGTTGTTTACCATACGAACGTATTCCCAGTCATGGATGGACCTTGGTTAGGGAAACGTTTATTCGCGCCCGTGGATTGTATACAAGGGTCAGTATTGAGCCGCTTGTAGGGCAATATTGGAAGTTTGTGGGGGTTTGCTTAAGCACAGGTTTAGGTCTCTGTGACTTAAGACTTTCAAATCCTATGAGCCGTAAGGGTCCCATAAGAGAGTTCTCCTTACGAGTCGTGAGGATCTCGCAAGCGTATTTTCTCCTTAGGAATCGTGAGGATTCCTAAGTGCGTTGTTCCCTTGTAAGTCGTAAGGATCTCACGCGGGTGGTTTCTCCTTACGGGGTCGAGAGGACTCCATAAGGGTTTTTTAACGAAGTTGCGCCCTTTCGGGTTTTCACAACATCCGCCGGTAGTCCTGCTGTTTTTACTCACGGAGCCCTTTCAGGTTTTCATCCGTGCCCATTCTGCTTATGGACTTACCGTTTTTTTTTTATTATTATTATTTTTTCTTTTATTTTTTTTTTATTTTCATTCATCTTGTCAGCCCAAGGATGCCGCAGTATTAGTTTAAAGACGTTTTCGGTCTGCTATTAGTTTAAAGACATTCCGGTCCATCACTAGTTTAAGGACGTCTCGGTCCGCCCATTGAGAAGGTTGGCTACTGCTTATAAAGCTTGAGCTTAGGAAGATAGCGAGCGGACATAGTCGTCGTCATCTACCATTGACCTAGGCTGTGGCTCATTAAGCGTAGTATTTCTTTAGGAAGCGTCCGTTTATTGGCCTGAAAGGCCTTTCACCGTGCATGTCCATGAGTAGATAGGCCCCACCTTGGTAGACCTTATCAACGATATACGGTCCTTCATAGTTTGGCTCAAACTTTCCCCGCTTGGCGCGATTGGGGATCATAGGCCTTTTGACCACTAGCACGAGTTCGCCTTGCTGGAATGTCCTCGGGCGGCTCAATCTTTCATATGAGCGCGTCATCTTTGCTTTATAGGCTTCCAGATTTTGTTGTGCTAGAAGCCGGATTTCATCAAGGGCGTCAAGCTCTTCAAACCGAAGGTGAGCATTTTCTTCGTCTGTCAGCTCGTAGTGGACTGCCACTCGTAGAGAGGGTAACTCTATCTCGAGGGGGAGTACTGCTTCCGTCCCAAATACCAACGCGTATGGCGTTGTGTTTGTGGCCGTTTTAAACGTAGTCCGATACGCCCAAAGAGCCTCTTGCAATCTTTCGTGCCAATCTCTCTTATTTCGTGACACTGTTTTCTTTATGATCTTCGTCAAGGTCTTGTTGAAGGCCTCGGCTAGACCGTTAGCTCGCGGATTATAAACTGAGGAATATCTCCAGTCTATATTGTGCTGCTGTGCGAAGCGGCTAATTTTATGACTTCGGTAGGCGGGCCCATTATCAGAGATGATCCTTCTCGGGGTTCCAAACCGGTATATGACATGCGTTTTGAAGAAATGGAGGATATTCTCCGTCTTCACTTCCCTTAACGGTACCGCCTCTGCCCATTTGGAGAAGTAATCAGTCGTCGCCAAGATGAAACGATGTCCCTTTGACGATGCTGGTTCGATGGGACCGACATGTCAGTTCCCCACATTTCGAATGGCCAACTAGCCATTGTCGGATGTAGTGGATTGGGATGCTGATGGATGAAGTCCCCATGAATTTGGCATGAATGACATTGCTTCGCATATTCGAGGCAATCCTGCATCATCGTGGGCCAGTAGTAGCCCATCCGCTTTATCTTCAACTTCATCTTAGGGCCTGCTTGGTGGGAACCGCAGAGTCCGTCGTGAACTTCTTGGACGACCCTTCTCGCTTCGTCAGGTCCTAAGCATCTCAACCACAGAGAGTCGAATGACCTCTTGTATAGAGTATCATTGACGAAGGCGAAAGACAGAGCTCGTTTCGTGAGCTGATGTCTTGTGGACGCCTCTTCAGGTATTCGGTGGAACTTGAAGTAATCTATGAAAACTTCTCTCCAATCCTCGATATTTTCCCTGTCTTTTATTTGCAAGGTTGTCTCCTCTTTCGCCCCTTTTTCTTCAGACGATTTCGGAGATATTTCTATTGGGGTGAGCACTCGACGGCTTTGTATCACGATTCTAACGTCATCGAGGTTCTCGTCAGCCAATTCTTTAGCAAGTTTGGCCAGTGCGTCCGCCTTGCTGTTTTCCGCGCGCGGTATACTTTCCAAAGTGTAAGAGGGAATTTGGGTTAGCAGTTGCTGCACTTTTTCACCGTATTTTACCAATTCCGGTTTGCACGTTTGGTAGTCGCCATTTACTTGACTAACGACCAGTTGGGAATCACCGTATATGAGGAGATTTTCAATTCCCATGTCAATGGCGATCTCGAGGCCTGCTATCAGAGCTTCGTATTCGGCTTCATTGTTTGTTCTCGGCTCCGTTAGGGAGAAGGCGTAGCGCATTATCCCTCCTTGTGGAGTTACAAAGATGAGTCCTACCCCTGATTTAATTATAGGGGTACTTTGTTTACGTTTCTTCACGGAAGATGCTCCATCGAAATAAAGCTCCCATCGGATATTATCACCGTCGATCGCATCGAACGCATGTTCGTCTGGAAGATCGCAATTCAGAGGAGAATCGGCGGGTATCAGATGCTCAGCGAGGAAGTCGGCGATGGCCTGGCCTTTCACTGCCTTGAGAGGTTGATATGTTATCGAGAATTCCATCAAGAGCAGGGCCCATTTGGCTAGTCTTCCCGTCAATATGGCTTTTGACATTAGGTATTTAAGAGGGTCCACTTTTGAAATCAGACGGACCTCGTGCGCCAACGCATAGTGCCTAAGCTTTGTTATAGCGAAGATCAACGCTAGGCAGTGTTTTTCAATGGGAGAGTAATTGCTTTCTGCCCCCAGCAGGACTCGACTTAAGTAGTAAAGTGCTCTTTCTTTTCCTTGATCGTTCTCTTGTGCCCATAATGCGCCTAAAGAACCTTCGAGGGCGGTTGTATAAAGAATAAGAGGCTTTCCCTTAACTGGAGCGGCCAACACCGGTGGGTTCTGCAGATATTGCTTGATCTCGTCCAGTGCGCCTTGGCATTTTTGGTCCCAAACGAACGGGGTCCCCTTCTTCATCAGGTGGCTGTAAGGACGGCACTTCCCTGAAAGGTTGGCTATGAATCGCCGTATATACGCTAGTTTCCCTTGGAGAGACCGCAGCTGTTTGAGAGTCCTCGGCGGAGGCATTTCCATGATCGCTTTGATCTTTGACGGATCTATTTCAATACCTCGGTGTCGAACGACGAATCCCAGGAATTTGCCTGAGGAAACCCTGAACGCACATTTAAGAGGATTCATCTTCAAGTTGTATTGCCGAAGTCGTTGAAATACAGTCTTCAGATGCTCGAGATGTTCCTCGTATGATTTGCTTTTGACCACGAGATCGTCGATATAGCATTCGACGATTTCGTGTATAAGGTCGTCGAAGATCTTCGTCATGGCCCTCTGATAAGTAGCGCCGGCGTTCTTCAAACCGAAGGGCATCACTTTATAACAAAATATACCAAGCGGAGTCCTGAAGGCCGTGTGCTTCTGATCTTCAGGGTGCATTTTTATTTGATTATATCCCGACGAGCCGTCCATGAAGGAGAAAACCTCATGAGTGGATGTGTTGTCTATCATCAGTTCGGTGACTGGCACTGGGAAATCATCTTTTGGACAGGCTTTATTGAGATCCCGGAAGTCTACGCATATGCGCACTGTCCCATTTTTCTTCATTACCGGGACGATGTTGGCGATCCATTCAGGGTATTGGACTTCTTGGATGAAGCCTGAATCTATCAGCTTTTTGACTTCGGCGTTGATGCTCATCTCAAGCTCGAGTCGCATTCTCCTCGGCGCTTGTTTGACTGGCTTGATGTCCGGGGATATCGCCAACTTGTGTACTGCAATTTCTGGATCTAGTCCCGGCATTTCGGAATAGTTCCACGCGAAGCAATCTTTGTGCTGCAGAAGCACATCCTTTAATGCAGCCACCCTTTCTTCAGATAGCAGCTCGCTGATGAATGTCGGTCGCGGGTCATTTTCCGTCCCCAACTCAATTTTCTTGAGATTATCTGCAGTGGTATGGATTCCATCTTCCAGTTCTTTCGGAGCTGGGGGAAATTCTGAGATTACCTCATCGCTGCCGCTTTCAAAACACCAAGGGAGGTTGTTCATGTCCTCGGACCCTTCTTTTAATATTGTTATCACATGGCAGGTGCAAATTTTCTGCCAATCCCAATGTGGAGTTGGTTTTATTCTTGTGTTCTCGGGTTCGTGTTTTTGCGGCGGCGCTACCCTCCAACTGTCAGACAACGCGAATTTGCCAAGCTGATATTGGTCCTCAACCCAATTCTTAAAGGTGAAGCAATCTTCAAGCGGATGCCCTACTACTTGATGGTAAAAGCAATACTTTGGGTTGGAGACTTCGCCTGCTTGTTCAGGGTGTTTAGACTCTGGCAACGTAAGCATTTGATGTTTTAGAGCGAGATCGAATATTTTCCTTGTTTTGTTCCGAGGAAAAGAGTATGCTCGACCCATTTTCTTCCCGAGGGCTAAGTCAATGACGCTCGATTCTCGGATGCGCGGCTTCTTAGCTCTGCTTTGTAGTTGTCGAGCGCCTCTCTTGCCTTTCGACTTGCTTTTGTTCTCGCGTCGAACCTTTTTTGTAGCAGGTTGACAAGGAACGGCATCTTCGTTCTTTACTGCCTGTTGGAGGAGGCGCTGTGTCTTAGCTTTCTCATAGATTGCCATTTCACGATCGTGATCATCTCGGGCTTTTTGACTCGCATCCCTTATAAGTTTGCTCACCTGGTCTTCAGATGATGGACTGGGCGGTTTTGTATCCGGAACTTTTGCTGGTTCGGGATCAGCGTCCTCCCATTGAGCGTCCGCCTCTTCATCGAAGTCATATATGGCATAACAGCTGTTTACTAGCTCCCGCTTCCTTGGCCGGATGTACCCAAGCCCTTTGGTTTCTACTTTCCCGTTAGGCAGTTTGCATTGGGTCCCGGGAATGTTCCAGACCTTGTCATAGAATTTGGCTTTTCTAACGGTCTGTGTGAAGGACATCCCCTGGCGTTTTAGCAGTTTCTTCAAACCTTCGGTATAATACCGGGGAAGACGGATAGGCTGAAGCCTGTCTAGCGTGGGATCCGCGCCATGCCAAACTTCTTTTTCTACTTTGTTCTCTTCAGAACGGTAGAATAAGATTGCTTTCTCGCCCCTTCGCCCGGGAGGGATATAGAATGTCTGCAATTCTTCTACGCTGTTGGTGTTGAGTGCATCCAGTTCTTTGTAATGTTCAAGCGGCATCATGGTTATCTGCAGACTTCGTTCTTCATCAGCGGAGATCTGTATCGAAGGCCGAGCAGGGAATACAGCATGAACTTCATCCTCTGAATCACTACCGAAGATCAACAAAGGGACGGATGGTCCTGGCCTGGTAGATTGGGATGGACCTGAATAAATTATATCCTCCTCCTCGGTGTCACTGCCGAAGACAGGGATAGTGGCATTAGTTTTGTTCTCCGGTTTGTGACACCTTTCCGTGTCTTCGAAGCTCGGCAAGAAGTATTTGGCATCTTCATACTTGCGAACTTCGTTCACGGAAAACGGATTCAACTCTCCGGCCACGGTGTACTCGAGGCCATCCCTGGAATACTTCATGCACTGATGCTGTGTAGAAGGGATGATATTGTACTCGTGTAGCCATGGTCGGCCGAGCAGAGCATTATAGCACGTCTTGGCATCTATAACATGGAATTTGATGTCTGTGACGAGCAACCCGAAGCGTAGCGTCAATATCACAGATCCAAGAGTCTTTGAAGATTGAGAGTCGAAACCGGAGATAGTGATCTTGTCCCGGGCAAGGTGTTGGGCACTCATACAAATCTCCTTTAACACTCGTACGTTGAGTAAATTGACGGACGATCCGTTATCGACCAAGATTTTACCTATTTTTATGTCATGGCAGTATCCTGAGACATAAAGAGGGCGATTGTGTTCACACGTCCCGAGAAGAAGGTCCTCATCACCAAAAGCAATGTCGGCTGTGTGCACTTCTTCCAATTCGTCTTTCATCTTTTCTTCGGCCAAGAAGGCTTGGAACTGGTCCGGATCTTGTAGCGCCTTAATCAACGAGTCTCTCGCCTCCTTTGATAGTAACAAGGCATCGAGGATGCTGAGTTGTGAGGGTAGCTTCCTCAGATGCGCTAAGACATTGTAATCCACCTTACTCCTCTTTGGCGGATTTTTGGCGGTTAACTCTTCCGCGACTTGGTCATCCAAAGTGATGTCTTCAGAGACCTTCTCTTTCCCTTTATCTTTTCTATTCGAGGGTCCGAGGTTCTTTTCAGGCAGTGTCCGATTCCGCAGCTGTATATTTTTGCAAGACTTCGGTTCTTCTTCTTTTCCCGAAGTTGACTCTTTAAAGAGAGGGGCAATCTCTAGTTCCTCATCAGAGTCGCTCCCAAATGTGGGCACTTGTGACCTGGTAGTGTTAACCATGTGACAGTTGCCGGCAGTTCTTTCAAGCACTTTGGTCGTGTTTCTTTGCTCCCGACGAACCTTGCGCTTTTCCCGTTTAAAGCATTGTTGATTAGCGACGTATCCTTGCCACCATTTACCGAACGCTTTGCACTCTTGGGTAGAATGTGAGACCTTCTGATGATATAAGCAATAAGAGGGATGCGTTTCTACCATGCTAGTAACTCTTTCTTCCGAGGGTGGTAGCTTCATGCCCATCGATATGGCCTTGGCGAACTTCTTTCTTATCTTAAATTGGCTTTTGTCAGCGGTGGAGGCATTTTGCTCCAGTGGGATCATCTCGGCTCTTTCCTCAAGTCGCTGGCGCTGGGCCCTTTCGAATATAGCCGTCTCGCGTTCTCGATCAGCTTTGCTTTTCAATTAAGCTTCATTAAGAAACGCGCCAATCATTTCAACTGATAACCCTGGGGCTCTTGATTCGGCATTTGCCCCCAGCGTTTTGGTGCCAGAAGTCCCTTCATCGTTCGAAGTCGAGTGAGAGATCATATGACAGCTCGCCACATACTCCTCGGATTCATCCGATGAACTTTCCTCCTCATCCTCTTTTTGAAAAACGTGATCAAGGAAATCTTGGAGCGTAATGGGAGTCCGCGCCCTTTGGTTGTACTCATCCAGTGCGTCGATCTGCTTCTGTAGGTCCGTGCGCTTGTCGCCAGGCTTCACGGGCTTCTTAGATTTCTTCTTCTTCTTTTTCGAAGATTTTGACGGCTGGTTATGAACGCTTGAACTACCACCATCGGTCTTCAGAGTCGGACGTGGCTTCAACATCCCCTCTATAACCTGCGGTTCCAAGGGGTTCTTCCACTTGACCGCTGGGCAGGTCTGAAGATCATTTAGCATTCTCCTCGTTTTGGCTGATAATACAACCTCCCAGGGAGCTTCTTCAATGACGGAGCATGTTGCCCCCGGCGTATTCGTTCCCTTATAGGTGTGGGGCTGCGGAGGGTTCACCTTCCATTTGTCAGATAGCGCAAACTTGCCCTGACGGTACTGGTTTTCGAGCCAATTTTTGAACACGTAACAATCTTCGATTGGATGTCCTAGCACTCGATGGTAAGGGCAATAATTAGGCTCGTTAACGTCTTTTGGTTGTGACGGACGTTTTGGATCTGGCAGATTTATAAGCCTATTGCGCACTGCCAGCTCAAATAACCTCCTCGTTTTATCACGGGGGAAGGAGTAAGCACGTCCCATCCTGTCCTCAAGGGGTACGTACGGGCGCGTGTTATTTGGACGAGCAACCGGCTTCGAGTCGTTCGGTTGCTGTTGGGCATTAGCGACGATGATAGCTTTTCCCTTTCCTTTGTCGTTTCGAGAGTCGGGCTTCGGGAGAGGGGGTTTATGGCCCATCTGGTCCATCTGCGCCAATTTGTCGATCAAAGCCTGGAAAGAAGTCGGCTTGAAGAACATCATAAACTGCGAGATGGTTGCTTGTGGATCAAGGGTTCCGACAAACATTCCCACCGCAGGGGCTTCTTCTATGCGTTGTTCACATTTAGACCATAAATTACGCCACCGTATAGCGTACTGGACCCACGTCTCGCCGGGCTTCACCCTGGCGTTAATCAGCGCCGTCATCGGAGTACGTTCGCTGGCACTTGCAAAGCGTTGGGTGAAGAGCAGCTCCATCTCTGCGAAGGTTTTAATGGAGTCGTTGGGGAGCTCGGAATACCACTCGAAAGCCGTATCTGATAAGCTTCCAACAAACTGGCGCAGCAAGAGCTTGTCGTCACCTCCAGTGTTACCACAAAGCGCCCTGAATTGGGCAACATGTTGATGGGGATTGCCGGTCCCCTTGTAGACATGAAACTTAGGAATTGTGTAACCTGGCGGGTACTTGATTTGGTCATACCAGCCCGGATATGGCCGCCCCGTTTTCACAACATGGCCGGCTGCTTCGGCCGCGTGATGAACTTTTATCTGCTGGGCTATATATTCGTCCAGATCCGTTTTAGAGATTGTGTCTTCTTTAGCCGTCGATAGAACGGGCTGAGGGTTTGATGTTTCTCCCCTATCATCCCCAAGGACGATCGGGGGTTCTTCAGTCGGGGATTCTGGTTGTATCATCATCCCTATCATATCTTGGAAGAGAAGGCCCATGCGCTGTATATTGGCTGCTTGTTCAGCAGCCTCTTGGTCTCTTTTTTCAAGCATTCGGCGAAGGAACTCGGCGTCGGTCTCTTCTTCTTGACGTTCATCTAAGGACGTCTCAGGATTCTCTTTTGGCCCCGTGAGTGCAGCCATGGTAGTCATCATCTCCTGGAGCTTTTGTTGCTGCTCCTGAGACTTGGTCACTGATCGGGTAAGCGGTCGGTGACCCATAGAAGTACGACTTTCTTCTTTCCCCGAAGCCATATAGACTGTATGAACTGTGATGCCCCCTGACTTGGGGCGTTTAGGTTCACCGTTCTTAGACTTTGTCAGCGTCATGGGAGCTTTTTCTGGCCTCTTCCTTTTATGGGCCTTCGAGGTTGAAGGAGCCGCTGAATTGGGCATCCTAGCATTTGTTGCCCCCTGTTGTTTGGCGGGGCGATTTTTGTCTTTTTCCACTCTTGCCCTGTTCCGGTGACGGAGGTGGTTTGAGTCAATCACGGAGTCTTGAACCCTCCGCCAAACTTTATAAACTTTCGCTGACAGCCGTTGAGGGGGCTGTTCCTGTTTCATCTCCGGAGCTTTTTCCCTGGGTGGAGGAGACCTTTTTAGCGTGGCCATCGGGGAGTTCTTTCTCACTTTCCTCAGCATTTCAAAGCTGTTTCCAGTTGGAACAGCAGCATCGACTTCCACCACTGGAGCCGGTGGGGTTAGCCCTGAGGGGGAGTTGCCCCCTGCTTTCCTTACTCTCTGCCAATGGCGACGTCGCGCGCGACGAGCCGCCGGGATTGGCTCGGAGATTGAGGTGGTTTCTCGTTGCCCCCTGTTTGAGCGTGGGGTAACTGTTGATGTTAGCCTATTGAAGACTGATGCCTTCTGATCAGCTGGAGGAGGAGTAGGAACCGTCAATCTTGTGAAGACTGACTCTCTAATGGGAGAAGTCGCCTTAACGACTTCCAAAGTAGCGGCCGTTGCCCTCTTTGGGACAGCCACCTTATAGTTCTGACCCAGCCTGGTGAAAACGGAGGCTGTTGGTTCAGTAGCAGGCGACCCGTTGACAGGGGTCGTGGTAACAGTGAGCCGGTCGAATACCGACTTCTTTTTCTCTTCTGGTGCGGATGTTGGCGCAGAGAAGCTTGTAGGTGGGACCATAGTCCCGAAGAACAAGCCGGTGGTGGCCTGAGTTACTTGGCCTACCGGCAGAGTCAGGAAGGAAGCCGCCTGGGGCCCATATGCTACACCTCTAGGTGAGGTGGAGCGTCCGTTGCAGTTGCACTTCGAGCAGTTGGTGCAGTTGGTGGCCATTGAATGCTTGAGTTCTGCACCAAACAAAAGACCAAATCTTAGCAACTTGAAATCCGAAGGCAATCATTTAACAAACCGCGATTGGTTCGCGAAAACGACACACGAAGTGTGGAGTGGAAAGAGGAAGAGGTCCCACCGGGCGTGCCAGAATCTGTTCCCCTCCGAACGGCGGCCGAGACATCATGTCCGTGCCTGAGGTTCGGGGCAGATGCTATTTGGTTTTATCCGTCTATCTCTCCGAAGATGCCAAGTTGATTTATGGCACCGTGTATCGGAGGTTTAGACGGATGCGGCCGATGTAGCAGACTTCGTCAGATTCCCCCTCAGGGTGAGGGGTTTTTGATTGTGGGGACGCTCTTCCCTGCAGGCGCAAGCCCCTGCAGTTAATTACGCTACCGCATCGCGGTAACAACTTTCTCCTTCTCCAGAATTTCACTTCGTGTCGTGTGTGTTTGTTTTGTTTGTGATTGCCCGTGGATTGTATACGGAGACTGAGTGATGTCGTCACCCGTAGGACGTGGATAATTAGTCCAAATCCGTATTTACTTAGATTTGGGTTTGGTGTTTTTAGTTTAAGGATGCATTAGTCGCGTTGCGTCTAAGATCGACTTAAACATTCGTTAAGGATACGTTAGTCCTGTTTTAGACTAAGATCAACTTGACATCATGATTGATTTAATTATCCGGCCGTCGGGACTCGTCACCTCTCTGACGTCGTTGAGGGATTACAACGACAGGCGTCTGAGGAGTTCAGAGATGTACCCTTAAACCAAAGTTAATTTGGAGTTTTATCGTTTATTTAAATGTCTAAGGACACGTTAATCGTATTTGGGGTTAAGATCAACTTAGACGGGACCGTTTAGATCCAACAAAAGAGCGTTTGGGCCCTATTGTGCCAGTTTAGGGACATGGCGGTCCATCGCCAGTTTTAGGGACGTGGGGGTCCATTATTAGTTTAGGGACGTTTCGGTCCGTCGCCAGTTTAAGGACGTAGTGGTCCATATTCCAGTTTAGGGACGTGGTGGTCCGTCGCCAGTTTAGGGACGTGGTGGTCCATTATTAGTTTAGGGACGTTTCGGTCCGATATTAGTTTAGGGACGTTTCGGTCCAATGTTCTCATTTTGGGGCAAATATTAGTTTAAGGACGTTTCGGTCCAATATTAGATGAGTGGTCGTTGGGACCCGTCGCCTCTTTGACGTCGTTGAGGAATTACAACGACGGATGTCAAAGGAGTTCGGAGATGTACCCTCGAACCGGATGTAGATTGATTTAGGAGAGGCATTTAATTTAAGGACTTACAGCCAAGATTGGGTTAAGTCCAATTTTTATTTTTAGGCTCTGCCCGATTAGAAGAATCGATCTAAACAGGGCTCCGCCCCTTTCATTATTTTGCAAGTCTGATTTGGGCCAAGCCCTTTTAATGAGTTACAAGAACTCAGGAATTCTCTAAACAGGGCCTTGCCCTTTTTAAATAGTGAGTTTCAGAACTTCTTTTTTTTTATAAACAGGGCCTTGCCTTTTATCTGCAATTCAATTTGGGCCAGGCCCTTTTAAATAATGAGTTTCCAGAAACTCAGGAATTTTTCCAAACAGGGCCTTGCCCTTTTATTGTTTTAATTTGGGCCTGGCCCAAAACAAAGGGTTGCAGAAACCCTAGAAATCTTCAGTTTGAAGAATTCAAGTGCATGGCACTTTTGATTTGAATTTGGATCAAAGGAAAAACAAGTTCTTGTTTTCTCCTGATCATACAGAACCTAGGGTTCATATTAAGTGCAAGGCACTATTTATTATTTTTTTTAGAACCAAGGGTTCATATTAAGTGCAAGGCACTATTTATTTTCTGTTCTTCAGAAATTTTACCTTCTTCTTTTTGTTTCTTCTGTGTTCTTGATTAATTTTCAAGAGCTTTCCTTTGATGATTGACTCTCTCTCTAATTCTCTCCCCCTGATTATCTGATTGATGCCTCTTGAATGAGGCTTGGGGTCTTATTTATAGTGCCCACAAATTTGTTGGATTTGTTAACAAAATCTTTCCTGAATAATTTTGGGAATTTTCCCACCATTGGATCTTTGATCCAAGGGTTCCTGTTTTACAGGAGAACAGAAAAGATTTATCTAAATCTTCATTCAGTTGCTGCGCAACTCACCAGCAAATGACACGTGTCGCGCATCCGAGCGCTTGCGCAGCTGCGATTGCGCAACTGCGCAGACACGTGTCGCGCATCCATGCGTTTGCGCAGCTGCGATTGCGCAACTGCGCAGACACGTGTCGCGCATCCGAGAGCTCGCGCAGCTGCGATTGCGCAACTGCGCAGACACGTGTCGCGCATCCATGCGTTCGCGCAGCTGCGACCGCGCAACTGCGCAGACACGTGTCGCGCATCCATGCGTTTGCGCAGCTGCGGCTGCGCAACTGCGCAGACACGTGTCACGCATCTGTGCGTTTGCGCAGACACGTGTCGCGCATCGGTGCGTTTGCGCAGCTGGGACTGCGCAACTGCGCAGACACGTGTCTGGCATCCATGCGCTTGCGCAGACACGTGTCGCACATCCGTGCGTTTGCGCAGTTGCGACTGCGCAACTGCGCAGACACGTGTCGCGCATCCGTGCGTTTGCGCAGTTAAGTCTTTAATTAAGTTTTCTGAAGAGCCTTGCTCTGATGGGACGCACTGTTTCGGGCGTTACGCTGCCCATTCAGCTTCTGCCACGTGGCAAATTGCGCGCTGCGCACGGAAACCGAAGCGTTGCTTCGAATTTTTGAATTTTCAAAATTCAACAGAGCCTTGCTCTGATTGGGGGAAACAGGAATGTTGTATTAATTGGTATTTGTATTATTCTTAGTCCAATAACAATACTTATATACCCATTATAATACTTATGAGACCATACATTAATAAAAATAGGTCATATAATATTATCCGCTTAAGCGGGATAAAGCGGAGCGAGAAAACCCGCTCGGCTGCTTAAACGCTTAAGCGGTCGCTTTTTAAAACACGGGGGCCGATCATCCAGAGTTTCTTAACATCGTTGATAATACCTGGAAAGGTTTTTATACCGGAGATCCCATTTCTATTCTTTGCAAGCAACTTAAAGATGTTAAGTTTGCATTAAAACTTTGGAGCAAACAATGTTTTGGAGATATTCATTTGAAAATCAAAGATGTGAGAAATGACATTTTCAACATCCCAACTACCCTTGGCCCTGATCCTCTTGATTCTAACATTTGCTTCTTAGAAAGAAATGCCTCAAATAAGCTCAATCATCTTCTACAACTCGAAAAATCCATTCTCAAACAAAAATCAAGAGTCAATTAGCTTCAATTAGGTGATGGGAATAATAGATTTTTCTATGCATCAATGTGTAAAAGAGTTGCTCCAATCATATCAATTCTATTCAACTTGAAGATGCTTCATTCCCTTCTGATTCTTCTATCATTGCTTTCAAAGCCGTAGACTTTTACCAAGAACTTCTTAACTCATCTTACCGGTATTCCTTTTCCTTTGTTAATAATGGACCAAAACTTAAGGAAGTACAAATTCATGACATTTCCAAACCAAAATGTGGTTTTTAATGTCAATCCTTTAAAATCTCCGGGACCGGATCGATTCAATAATATTTTCTTCCAAAAGGCTTGGCCTGACGTTGGAGATCAAAGCACAGTGGGAATCACACAAGACTCTATGACGATCTCGGTTCTACAGACTAACCTGTACAAGTGTCACCTGAGAACTGCCATCTGACGTGAGGTATAATACCATCTGGGAGTTCTCGGCAAGTCCGTCCAGTGTACCCAGTCTACACTGAGCACCCGTATACCATCTCTGATGTCAAACTCCAATGGATATGGGATCATCCATCGCCCATCTCATGGGTCGAGAAGCGTATACGCTAGTCTACTCTGGTATATCGATGCCCCGTCTCGATACACCTACGACTAGGGACCTTGAAGGATGTACTTATGGACTACCATGTCCCCACTAGTATGATCTGCATCATAGTCCAGGTAGTCAAGTACACATCCTAAGGGCTTTACCAACATGTAACTATAAGACAGTTTAAAGAGACAAGTGTACATGTTAAGATAAAGAGTAACCAGATAGCATACTATCATATCGAGCAAGAAAGTCATCTCTATATATGTCCAAGTATCTAATATAATATACATCATCTGTACAATACTGGCCTCTAGGGCATACATACAACTAACAGTTGGTTCACCTAAAATGTATACAGGTGCTCATTGGGTTATGAGTACACCGGACATGACTCGCCGGGAACATGCTAGTTGGTCTTATACCTGACATCAGATAGCAGTTCCGTGGTGACATATGTACAGGTTAGTTCATCGACCTGAGATCGTCATTTGTCTCTTATGAGTTCCCACTGTACTTTGATTACTACCCTACCACGCTCAAAGGAGACGTGCAAACTGGTTTTAGTTGGGTACAGTCCCGAGCCACATGGAGGCAGTGAGTGGATCTGCAGGGGTTCGTCTCTCCCGGTATTGGGGGTGAGGTCACGCTGTGTCTAGGAGAGCCATTACACGAAGTCCTTGGCAAAGGCAGGAGATTTACTGGTAGGTATTCCAGTAGTATCTCAGGGTGTTCTGGGCTACTCTCCGACACGACTTGTACCGCATTTGGGGGTCTGACTTTTACAAACCCCCTAGGCCCGCCATGCGATGCTCATAGACGAACGGACCGGACTGTACGGATATTGTCACTGACAGGCTCAGTAGGGTGTCAGGATGAGTTCGCTCATCGACGTCACTTTTGGTCAATACCTGGTAGCCCGTCACGTATGGCTAATACCTCTGACGTGCTAGTGGTTAAATCCATAGCCAAAGTATTGACGAGTCTTTAGAGTCCCCCACAGACCATTTTCTCAAGTTTCAGGCGAAACGTTGTAGAGGCCGTATGGAGATATGGAAAGATTCGATCTTATGCGTACGGTATTGCATGGATCATGATCGGACGGATAATACTAGCGGGCTTTGGTTTAAGCAGGATCCTAGTATTGTACAGTGTAGATTTTGTCTCATTGCATTTTTATTCGGTCGGAATACAAATGCGGGTATATATATACAGTCGCGGGGTTTTCCAGTAATTTATTACGGGATCAGTTTTTTGAAGTTGCCAATTTGCATTCCGTTTCAGCCAGTTTTCCTTCCTTCCTTTCGTTGGCTGATATTTGATGGAGGGGTTAATTTGCATATTTGCAAATTAGCAATTGTTGAGGGGGTTTTTATAAATGGAGGGTTCTAGATTTATTCCCTTTTCATCATTTCTTTTCTTGCATTAATGGTGAGAAGATTGAAGGGTTTTATGATGTGAGGCTTGACTTTGCTTATGGCCACCATTTTTGATTTCCTACACTCACCTCCCTTGTATTTTTTTCCCACTCCCATTTTCTTAGAGGGGCCAGCCACTTCTTGGAGAGGTAGAGAGGTTCATTTTGGTGTGGGGAAATTATTCATCTCACTTTGCATGCCACAAAAATTCTATAGCTCCATTTCAACCTCTCTCCAAAGTTCATTCTTTCTCTTCTCCATAAAAAAATGGCAACTTTACATCCCCGCCTTAGACAAGTGACTCTACACTAGCCTACAGCATCCTTGGGCACGTCGGCTCGCCAACTTCGTGCCCGAGTTGCCTCGGTCCAGAGGTGGGAGCCCGTAAAAGAACCCGGCGATGTGGTGCCCTTTCCGACGAGGAGATGAAGACCGGAGATTCCGCGAGGAGATCGGAGTGGAGGCCGAAGACCGAAGGACACGGATCGCTCGGTATAGCATTCTACCCTTTCTCTAGTTTGCTAGCGTTAGGTTAATGGCCTAATCTGGGTTTTAAAGTGCGCGGTAGTGCCGGTTTATTAGTTATGAAAAAGTTTCGTTTCTGCATTTTGGCCTCGAACAGACGGCCGGGGCGCTGCCGTGCACTTACACTGGTATCAGAACCACGCCATTAACCTAGTGTAGCATGCTTTAACGTGTTTACAAGTTTGATCGAACGGATTTTCCAAAAACCGTGTTTCCATGTCATGTTTCTGTCGAATTTTTACAGTGCTCTAAAAATTATTTGGTACATTGTAAAAATACGTGCAGGGATTTTTATGTATTCTGTGAAAATTTGGTAGGCTGAAGTTACTGTAGCGCGGCGGATCAGTGGCCAAAACTACGTTTTGGCCGCGGATCCGCCGCCGAAATTTGGCTTCACTGCATCAAATTTTTACAGTGGCTCTCTGACATGGGAATATGGTTTCTGTTATATTATTTTTGGGCCCAGATGTTTTTGAGTGCTACAGTTGTGCTTGGGGCCCGCTTCGGGAAAATTTAGTCGATCGAAAATTTTAAACATGTTAGTTCACAGTATTTACATTATATCTGCGACCGTGAAAGTCGTTTAATCGGTAAATCCTGTCTAACTGCTATAGCCCTCTTAGACGGATTTGCGAACGTGACATTCACGTTGATGTTCTGTGTTGTGCTGTGATATTGCAGATTGGTCGTGGGGGATAGCCTGGATGCAATATTAGTACAGTTTGGTTTATTATGTACATTTGATATTGCGGGGCGAGCGTCCAACATGTGGTCTGTCGTCACTGCCTGTTTGTATATTATTCTTTTGGGGCACGACCTGGCTGAGGTCGATGTACCCGTTGTATATATTTTACTTTCTATACTAGGATTAGCCCGCGGAGGGGTGCACGGATAGCCGGGTTCTAGAGGGCAACGAGCCCGCATCTCATGGCGTTGAGACGGAGGGGGATTTACTCAAGAATTGGGGGGCTATTCGCCGCACTCGTAGGGGGTACAGGTTGACCCAAGGAGGGGTACCTAAGTTACCGGATTCCGTGAAGTGCTGGGTGGTCCATTCATGTGCTGAAGGGGGCTGCCTCGGTTCAGGTTTTGGCGGGTAACTTGCTGCGCCCGTAGGAGTCTAGGATTTCATTGCACAGGCTATCCACACGACCAGGGGAACGTCGGGTTTTAGTAGCGGCTCTATGAAACCCGGGGATCCCAGATATCTGTATTGTTCTGTGATGCTTATTACATTTCTTTGATGTTGCATTTTATCACACCTTGAGCGAATATTATATACTGATATATATATATACTAGTAGATGTTGTATGTGTTTTGCAACCGTGCTAGTCCAGTCCCCGCTCTGTCGTTAGTTAAGTAACTTAACGGGTGATGACGGGACCAGTGGCGAATGCGGATGGCATATACGTACATCATTATTTTCGTTCTTTATTGGTGTGATCAATTGATGGGACTGCGTTGATTCGGATCAATTCAAGCTAAACAAACATATTCTGATGTTGTTGGAACATTTTTCAAAAAGCTGTTATTGCAAGGGCGTTCTCTTTTGTTTTGCATTGTGGTATTCGGTTATGAATATCCAGCACCTCAGTCGACGAGGCAAGGGCCGAGATCCCTTCACCGGGAGTGACCCCTTGGACAGAAGTTTGCGTCAGGGAAATAACTTCATTATAGTCGTTTACTTTTGCTTTGCATCGTGGTATTCAGTTAGAATATCCTGCACCTCATTCTACGGGGAAAGAGCCGAGATCCCTTCACCGGGAGTGACCTCTTTAGCAAAGGTTTTCGCCACTATATTTTTTAGAAGCTATCTGGTTCCTTCAACGATATCAAGTTCATTACATTAAAGGTTTTTCGCCAAAAAACATTCGTAGCCCTCCGTCGTTTCATATGGATAGTCAATAGTATTCAAGTTGTGTTTATTAGCCAAAGTCAAGGCACGGTGATTGGTAGCTGTTGGATATTCATATGCAGCATAGATAGATGCACTGGTTTGGGACAGTCGTACTGCCTTGTTGGCCATGTTAGTTGTATGTATGCCCTAGAGGCCAGTATTGTATAGATGATGTATATTATATTGGATGCTTGGACATATATAGAGAGGACTTTCTTGCTCGATATGATAGTATGCTATCTGGTTGCTCTTTACTTTAACATGTATACTAGTCTCTTTATACTGTCTTATCGTTGCATGTTGGTAAAGCCCTTAGGATGTGTACTTGACTACCTGGACTATGATGCGGATCATACTAGTGGGGACATGGTGGTCCACATAAGTACATCCTTCAAGGTCCCTAGTCGTGGGTGTATCGAGACGGGGCATCGATATACCAGAGTAGACTAGCGTACACGCTTCTCGACCCATGAGATGGGCGATGGATGATCCCATATCCATTGGTGTTTGACATTAGAGATTGTATACGGGTGCTCAGTGGAGACTGGATACACTGGACGGACTCGCCGAGAACTCCAAGATGGTATTATACCTCATGTCAGATGGCAGTTCTCTGGTGATACTTGTGCAGGTTAGTCTGTAGACCCGAGATCGTCATAGAGACTTGTGTGATTCCTACTGTGCTTTGATTTCCACCTTACCACGTCCATGAGGGCGTGCAAAACGGTGGTTTTTGGGTACAGTCCCGGGTCACATGGAGGCAATGAGCGATAGGAGGGGTTTCGTCTCTCTCGGTATTGGGGGTTGATGTTGTGCTGTGCTCGATTGGCCGTAACAGGGAAGTCCCTGGCCAAGGCAGATTTAGAGATTTACTGGTAAGTGTTACCAGTAGTTTCTCGACCCGTTATGAGCCTCACATCGGCACGACTTATCGGTTATTGGGGTCTGACATTCACCACCCCTAGACTTGATATGCGACATATTATACGAAGAGACCGGACTGTACGGGAAGTGTTACCGGCAGGATTTTATAGGAGTTGGAGCGGGCTTGCTTGCTGATCTTCTGATCGCTCAATACAAGGGTAGCCGTTACGTCCAGCTAGTACCGCTGACGGCTTGTGGGTGCGTGATGTGATCATCACCTACTGCCGGCGTATTGACGAGTCTTTAGAGTCCTACATAGAGATTTTACTGGCTCAGGAAAAACGAAATAGGAGCACGTATGTGATATGTGCAAGACCGAAATAAATGCATGTATGTGATACCGTATTATATTCTCGCGACTTTTTGTATCGGTCGGTTATATATGATATGACCGGGTTATCGAATCAAGTGTTGATTCGATAAGTCGATACAATGGATGTTAGCCGGTTATATGAGATATGACCGGATTATTAAGTCAAGTGTTGATTTAATAATTAAGTGTATAATTGTATATTAGATATACTAATTTACACTTGCTAACACTTATTCACTTAGGGTTTTTTCTCACATGTACACTACTTTAACATATATATGATATATGTTAAAATGTGTTATCATATTGTATCATGGTTGATGATACATCATACTTGGGTGTATGAGACTTACACCATGCTATCTTTTATGTTGGATTTTAATATTCAAAGTAATTACAAACTTAGTGGAGAATTAGCTAAATGCTTGAAGCTTGTGGAAGCTTGTGGAAGCATTTGACTAATTCCACTAAATTTGTTTTTACTATGGATATTTCTTAACCCAACCATAAACTTTAGCCATGGTTATGGCTCTATAAGGGTTAGTATATGATACTCACTCACCATGGTTATCCTTCTCACTTGATCATTATCCTTTCCTCTTTCTTATGTTCATCTTCTTCATTGAACAAAAGAGAAAGCAAACTAGGGTTTTGAAAAGAGAGCAAACGATTGTGAGATATAAAATTCCAAAGAGAACCCACTTCCTATTTCTCCATTCTCTACTAGATTAGCACTTTAGTATAGGGTGTTTGCTTCACTAATTCTCAAGTTAGTGAAGTGGAAGCTTGAGTCGGAATTCCCTCGACGTAGATCATCTTCGGCCTCGGAGACTTCAAGCAAGGTCGCACCTTTCGCCTCGTGAAGCCATGCAAGGGTCCGGGAGAACCACGATCGCAGCGAAGGGACTTCATCAAGGAGCTAAAGAAGTGGAGGAACGATCTACAAAGGTTGTATTTCCTATCCCTTTAGAGTAAAGTTGTTTACTAGCTATTTTGTGTCGCCTAAACTCTAGTATACGATCTTGCTTAGGTTTGTTCGGCACCTAAAAATTTAATTTTGGCATGGTCGATGCCTTGTTCAGCCTTGTTAGTGTGCCTAGTAACCCTACAGTGGTATCAGAGCCTAGCTAGAGCATTAGGCGATGTGTTAACAAAGTTAAAACTCCAAACGAACCCGAATACGACAAAATGAAACCCTCTCTGTACATTTTTTAAAATCTGTGTTTTTTCTGAATTAAAAATACCTGAAAAATACAGAAGGCAATTTTAAGCATTACTGTGCAAAACGAGCACCCAATACCCACTTGCCACAGCGGAACCGCGGCCATACTCCTCTTGGGCCGCGGTTCCACGGCCACACTGCAGCCTTGGGCTTTTAAATTTGCAAAGTAATATTTAATTCTGTTGGTTCTTGTTTCTGGGTATTTTTTTATCTGACTCAAGTGTTGAGTATTTTGGGGTTTATTTTGAAATCGATGATTCGATCGGAGAATTTAATTTTGTTATGTTATTCCGGATAATTTAGAAAGTATTAAAATGTTCGAACGGATATCATTAACTCAATTTTTCCCGGCACGAAAAACATTCAAGTGTTGAATTTTTCTCGGGTTTAAATTTTTCGGAAAAACGTGTATGTGACGCGATGGACCCTCTAGAAGACAACAAACCTTAACTCGATTATGTGACCGTCTTGAACTGCCCTTTGAACCTTAGGGTTTGGGGCAGTACGGCGTGCCATATGTGAGGCGTTGGCTTGACCCTTCTACGGCTGGATCGTTGCTACTGTGACGTATTCTGGAATCTTTGAACTCTGCTCAAGTGTTGAGCTATTATGAAAATCTTGAGTATTTGAGTATTCGATCGGAAAGTTTAATACTGTCTATTTATCTGGAATGTGATACAATATGTGGAATTCACACAGTTTGGCATGAAATGCGAAATATGTGACATTTCGGATTTACGATGTGTAAAGAGATTGTGGATTCCAAATGTTGTAGTTTTACACTTTCTTTTCTGTGACCGTAAGTATAATATGTGATATCGCCGGTTTCGTTGCTATATGTCAACGACAATTAGGATGCCCATATTTACTTACGTTGATGACATGTGATGTTATGTGTTGCTGGATATGTTATATTGGATCGTCGCGTTCAGAATAGCCGGGGGGTTTTATGTGAGATGAGAGTTTTTATTTTCATTCATGTAAAATAAAATGTATGTAATATTCTTTTATTGGGGCACTTCCGGGATGAGGTCGATGTCACCATTTGTATATTATTTACTTTTCCGCACTAGGATAGACCCAAGGAGCGGAGCACAAGTAACCGGGTTCTAGGGTCCGGTAGGAGACCAACTCGAGGAGTCGAGTCCGGGTCTCCTAACCCTAGAATTGGTAGGGTTGCTTGCCGCTCTAGTAGGGGTCTAGGGGTATGGGTTTGGCTATTCGTCGCGACCTTGGAATCCGTGTTTTATAGAGGCTCAAAATAAAACACGGACGTCCTAGTGTATCCAATGTTTCATATGTTTCTTCTGCTGCGATATCTGTGATGTGATCATTTGATGTTCTGTGATAAATACTGTATATAGTATATATGATATATTATATAGACGTTACTTATGTTTTACACCCGTGCTAGCCCTGCCCTGCTCTACCGTTAGTTACCTAACCTAACGGTGCACGAGGGGACATCGAGGCGAATGCGGATGGCATAAGTGTACGTCGTATTTATCTGTGATGTTTAGGTGATTTAAATGATGGGACTTCATTAATGTGATTAATGAAAGAAAAGAAACCTAAAAGATGTTGTAGAATCAAATTTTCAAATAAAAAGGGTAGCTACAGTTTTGCTTTGCATAGCGGTATATATGATATACCCTGCACCTTATTCGATGGGGAAAGAGCCGAGATCCCTTCACCGGGAGTGACCTCTTTAGGAAAACTGGTAGATGCTACAACACTCGGTTTGAATTTTGACTTCTTTTGGAGTTTTGCTTTGCATAGCGATGTATATGATATATCCTGCACCTTATTCCATAAGGAAAGAGCCGAGATCCCTTCACCGGGAGTGACCTCTTTCGGAAAACTAATGAAAGCCTCAAAATCACTCCATTTCAAAATTCACATGATTCTACGACGTTATCAAGTTCATTACACAATAGGTTTTCAGAAAAACCTGTCGTAGCCCTCCGTCATTTCAGATAAGTTGTACATAGTATTCGTGCTGCATTTGTTGGCTTTCGTCAAGGTGTAGTGTGTGGTTGCTATATACTGCTTATCTGCTGCATTTGATGCGATTGGATTAAGGTAGTCGTACGGCTTTGTTGGCTTTCGTCAAGGGTCGTGCGGGTGGGTTTAATTCAATCAAGAAATGTACGGGTTGAACTTGACTAGCGGGCTATAGTTTGTTGCCTTTCGTCAAGGTCATAGCACGTTAGGGGCAAAATATTATCGGGAATTTCAAGTGTTGAGATTTGCAATGAGATTGCATACCTTCTATGAGATAGTTGGATCCCGATACCCACTGCGAGTAATTGTTACTCCCGGGAGAGTTTTACACAGGACAATTAGCCGATCAAGTAGGTGTCTAGAAAGGTGTCAACGGGGTTACGCCTCTGGGAAAATGAGGTTTAGTTTAATTAGGCCCGTGCGAAAGCAGGGGGAACCTCCCTCAAAGTACCGACACTGGCCTGGCTGAAAGATTGGCAAAATTGTAGGGTGTAATTAATCCCGGCTAGTCTTTCCTTTTAAGGTTTGATGGAAGATTTGATAAAAACAGTGGGAGCCATCCTGATTAGATAAAATAATAACCAATCTGATCTTGCAAGAGCATACGCTAAAGTGTTTTCTTCTCTCTCTCTCTCCAGGTAGCGACCATATCATGCCTTAATCAAGATAATAATATGGATGTATTGACCGAACCCGCATGTTATACTGTGCTGGGGAACGTTGGTTCCGTTCTTTCTTATAAGAGTTATAAGACTGAACAGGATATAGGGGAATACCAGGATTCCTATGCCACCCATGTGAAGAAAGTACATGTTGATTCATTTTCTTCGGGTGTTTTCGTTACAGAGAACTGTTTCTCTATTTACTCTACGTCCTGGGTATTAGATACCGGATCAGGATCCCATATATGTAATCAGTTACATGGGCTTAGGAAAGGTCGAGAACTTGGAGATGGTGATAAAGACATAAGGGTTGGAAATGGTGCAATTATTGCAGCTAAAACCGTCGGCGAATATCACCTTGTATTGCCAACTTGTAATACATTGATTCTGAACGAATGTTATTTCATGCCGAACCTGATATGCAACATTATATCGGTTTCTTTGTTGAGTAAAGAGGGATATAATTTTGTATTACAGGATAATGTTATGAACATTTTCCTTAACCAAAAGTTGGTTGGATCAGGCACGTTGTGCAATGGAATTTATGTTCTAAATCAATCAACAGTTCTGAGCATAACAAACACACACAAGAGGAAGAGTTCAGAACTGAACGAATCCTTCTTGTGGCATTGTAGACTCGGTCATATAAATACGACACGGCTAGCTAAGTTGCATAAGGATGGATACTTGAAACCGTTCGAATTTTCATCTTATGACACTTGCCAGTCATGTCTCAAAGGCAAAATGACCAAAACTCCGTTTACGGGACACGGAGAAAGAGTTGCCGAACTCTTGGGACTGATACATAGTGATGTATGCGGTCCCATGTCTACACATGCCAGGGATGGTTCTTCGTACTTCATTATATTCACTGACGATCTCTCAAGATACGGACATATGTTCTTAATAAGACACAAGTCTGAAGCTTTTGAGAAATTTAGTGAATATAAACAAGAAGTCGAGAACCAAACCGGAAAAAGTATTAAAATCCTATGACCTGATCGAGGAGGTGAATACTTGAACAATGAATTTCTGGACTTCCTAAAAGAGAATGGGATTCTCCCTCAGCTGACTCCTCCGTATACACCACAGCACAACGGTGTATCTGAACGGAGGAACCGCACCCTATTAGATATGGTGCGCTCTATGATGAGCACAGCTGAGTTACCTATTTCCTTCTGGGAGTATGCGCTAGAGACATCCATACATCTATTGAATATGGCCCCCACCAAATCTGTGCCTACCACTCCATATGAGATATGGAAAGGGAAGAGACCATATCTTAACTATGTAAAGATATGGGGTTGTCCAGCCTATGTCAAACGATAAAATCCGGACAAACTCGAGGCACGGTCTGTTCTATGCAAATTTGTAGGATATCCCAAGAATTCTCAAGGGTATATCTTCTACCACACTGAGGAACAAAGGGTGTTTGTTTCTCGGCATGCCACCTTTTTAGAAAAGGAATTTCTTGCAAAAGAGATTAGTGGTCATGAGGTAGAACTGGAAGAGGTTCTAGCTACAAAAGCTGCAACAGAAGATCTGGTGGAACCAGAGGATTCGGTAGTTCCCGATGAACCCTAGCCACTCCGCAGATCTAGTAGGGTCTCTCACCCACCTGAGAGATACTATGGTTTTCTCATGGATGGTGGGAGCGAGGATTGCATCATGGTTGATGATGACCCAACTAGCTTCGAACAGGCCATCACGAGTGGGGACTCAATGAAATGGCTGGATGCAATGCGGTCCGAGATGGAATCCATATACACCAACAAAGTGTGGACTTTGGAATTTTCTCCTGAAGGGGTAAAACCCATAGGGAGCAAGTGGATCTTTAAGAAAAAACTTGGTGTAAATGGGAAAGTGGAGACTTTCAAAGCTAGACTTGTTGCAAAAGTTTTTCGTCAAAGACCAGGTGTGGACTATGAAGAAACCTTTTCTCCAGTGGCTATGCTTAAATCCATCCGGATCATGCTTGCCATCGCTGCATATCATGACTACGAAATCTGACAAATGGATGTTAAGACCGCCTTTCTAAACGGTGATTTAGAAGAGTGCGTGTATATGACTCGGCCAGAGGGCTTCATAAATAGTGGGAGCAGCGGGAAGGTGTGCAAGCTGCTTAAATCCATTTATGGATTAAAACAAGCATCGCGGAGTTGGATCATCTGCTTTGACGTCGTTATCAAAGAGTTTGATTTCGTCAAAAACGTAGATGAACCTTGTATCTACAAGAAGGTGGCAGAGAGTAAGGTTGTCTTCCTCGTATTGTACGTGGACGACATACTCTTGATAGGAAATGACATTCCTATGCTGCAATCGGTGAAGCTCTTCTTATCACAATGATTCTCAATGAAAGATCTTGGTGATGCCTCCTGCATATTGGGAATTATGATCTATAGAAATAGATCGAAAAAGATATTGGGATTGTCCCAGTCCAGGTACATTGACACCATACTAAAGAGGTTTAGTATGGAAGAGTCCAAACGTGGGTTTTTACCCACGATCTCAGGGCTCACTCTCTCCAAAGAGATGTCTCCCAAAACTGATTTGGAGAGAGCTCGCATGCAAGGGATACCCTATGTTTCGGCAGTAGGCTCTATCTTGTACGCGATGCTATGTACCAGACCCGATGTAGCATACTCACCAAGTATAGTGCGTAGGTATGAAGCTGATCCTGGAGAGAGTCACTGGACAGCTGTGAAGAGCATTCTCAAGTACTTACGAAGGACTAAAGAAATGCTCTTGGTGTATGGTAATGGAGAACTCCAAGTGGAGTCCTTTACCGATTCAAGCTTCCAGAGTGATAAGGACGACTCTAAGTCGCAGTCGGGATTTGGCTTTACCCTTTACGGAGGGGCGGTTAGCTGGAAGAGTTCCAAGCAGGAAACCGTGGCAGACTCGACGATGGAGGCTGAATACATCGCTGCCAACGATGCTGCCAAAGAGTCTGTCTGGATCAAGAAGTTCATTACTGAACTTGGAGTGGTTCCATCCATTGAGCATCCAATACCTTTATATTGTGATAACATTGGAGCGGTGGCTTTGGCCAAGGAACCTAGGTCCCATCAGCGATCCAGGCATATTCTGAGGCGGTATCACCTGATCCGGGAGATAGTTGATCGCCGGGAGATCGAGGTCAGGGGGGTTGACACGAAGAATAACACAGCGGATCCACTCACGAAGGCCATTCCCCAGATACAGTTTGAGAGACTCTTCGGGATGCTTGGTATGCGATACTACAGCAGCTGGCCCTAATGCAAGTGGGAGATTGTTAGTGTCACGACCCGAAAGTACGGAACGTGACTGGCACTTAGATTACAAGACGTCTAAAGGCGTACCGTAACCTAAGTCAGCCATAACCCAGAAAAATCTAAACCAAAATCAAAAGAGAGTGAAGGAAAACCTTACATGAAAACGATTTTTAAATCACATAAGTTACATTGAACCCTTTTTAAAAACATCAAAAATTTCCGAAAATTTCGGCAGAGTCTCCCCTGTAAATTCTATCCCCTAAAATGGGTACAACAAAATGGCATCCCCAAGCATGAGCTAGCTCTTCGCCCAAGGCGGATCACAATCATACGCAATAAATAAGTAATATCAAGAAAAAGAGCATAAAAGAAATGCAAAATATTAGAAAACACAACGTCGGCTCAAGAGAGCTTGACCCAAAAGAAACCACATATATACAAATCTCTCAATCTCATCACTAGGTCGCATATAAAAATGAAAAGTGGTAGATGGAGAATACTGGATACAAAAATTGTACAAAAGAAAAGAGATAAAGGCACTCTCGCAACCCACTTACGAGCAGTGTCGCGAGTCTGAGCAAAAGAAGTAACTAACAAGATAAGCCGCGGCTGCTAGACTGATGAGTCCGACCTGCAAGACACTGTGGCACAACGGGGGTGAGTTGCCAGCTCGTGAGTAGAATATAACATCTAGTAAGGCAATCGTAAGAATTCACGCAAATGCGTCACAGCATGTATGTTCAGATGTGATATGATACCTCTAGTATGCATGCACATGTATGCAATGTCATTACTAAATATTTAAGTGTTTCAAATGCTAAGAGTTCTGCATTCTAGTCTTCAGAAAAAAGAATATCTGTATAATAGCTAAATACCATCAAGAAATCATCTGAAACCCGTGTCAAGCATCGACACCAATATGAAATCACATCTGTCTCAATGTCTCACTGTATCAATGTCTCAAAATATCGGGCTCCGTCAGTCCGGATCGGCCCAGATCATAAAATCTCACGACAACGGCCGGTATCCTCCGGATATCCGCCGTGCCAGACATCACCGGTAGGTAGTCTCCCCTGCCAGGCTCATCGTCTACAACTCGATCTTCTTACCCCGGGGTACCATACCGGGCCCACCATGTACCCAAGACGGTTCATCCACTCCTCGAATCGGGTCTCGAAATCCAACAGAAAACATGAAAACTCATGGTGGACGACACATACATCACGAGAAAACCGCAACTTTGTTTTAAAAAAATGATAAATATAAGCTTTTGTTAAATTCTTGCGGTTTTCCCCAAAAATCCAGAAATCGCAGCAATACTGGAATCCTCAAGAAAATCATAAAGTCCAACATGTTGTATATGATAAATGTCTATGATATCAAGGTAAGTGATGTGATTTGTGGCTAGAAATCTAGGTAAGTATGATGATGATGCAAGGTATATACATGCTATGCGATTTCATATATCATGTATGATGCAAATAATGACACAAAACTAAACAAGTTCTGTGGTGCTCGTGGCATGGAAATTACCAAGGGCGTGTGTGTCACATGAATAGTGCGCGTGCAACATAAGCCAATTGTAATGGTGTTAGTGTCCTACAAAGTGATATCGCATATGTGTATATGAATATCCATGCAATCTAGCATACTATTAGCTATAAGGGTATGCAATGTAACTGAAGGGGTAAGCTAACTAACAATACAAATCTTGCAAGAAATAAGGTAATCCTAACTAGGGGGGCGCCTCGCGCCATCCAGACGATTCCCCCATTGATGAATACATCTACTCACCTGAATGCCTCGCTAATCCGATCCGACCACCGCCTTGCCTTTACGCGCCGTGTCCGATGTTTCCCCGACCGATCCTAGCATTGCATAACACACAATATAAGATTACAAACCCCTAAAACGATGCAAGTCACAATATAAAAGATCGACGCTCTTGAATTAAACATAACGTGCACTCGGTGCGCGGAAAACACACGAAAATCGCTAAATCTTAACTAGAATCGTCATTTCGGGACAATCGACAAAACTAAAACCCGACTAGACAAAACCCCACATTTGCGCACACTAAAAGTCGTAAATGATGCTAATTATATCGTCCATATCTCGCAATTAGATTACCTCCTAATTTACATAAAAACCTAGAAAGCATTTGCATACCGATTTCGATGCAAATATCACAAATTATCGATCTAGCGAGCGCAACATCGCACAATTAACTATTCTAAACAATTAGATAACCAAAACCCTAACTTTAATCCATAAACCATGATACAAACCCTAATTCAAAATCAAATCCCTTTCTTGAATTTCCTAAACAAGCAATTACTACAAAATTAATACTTCAAAATTCAATTTTTGCACATTTAAACTACAAGTTAACAAATAGATTAGAATCTTCACCTCACAAGTTGAACCCTAGCTTGCTCAAGCCACCAAAGATGCCTCCTTTCTTCAAGTTTTTAAACTAAATTGGTTTGAGGACGGATAGAATAAGGATTTGCTTTGAATTTGAGATGGAATTTGTGAATTTTTAATGGATTTTGATGTGAAAATGAAGCAAGAAAAGTGAAAAAAAATTAGGGCTGAAGGAGGGAGGGGCTCGGCCTGAGCAACTGGAGGAGGAAAATGAGAGAGAGTGTAGAAAAATCCATGAAGAAAATATCATCTAAGGTCAATTTAGGCTTTCGCATCAAAACTTTTTCAAAAAAACCCCTTTTTCTTATCATTTTTCATATGATTCTTAAACCCTTGAAAAAACTCTTGAAAAGTCATGATGCAATTTTATTAACACTAAATTTTAGTTTATAAAGATTCCTAATTAAGAAATTTACCTAATTAAATTTGTATTTATCACTCATTTAATGTATTTTTAAAAGCTTAAAATAATATTAAAAATAATTAATTACGAATTTTTTTTTATTTAACTAGAAAATTATAAGTGGCATTTTAGTGACCAATTTATAGTAATATCTTATCTAAATTTTGTATAATTAGGTCTACAATGAAAAATACCTATTTTGACTTTTTACGGAAAAAGCTGACATTTTAGCCGATTACCGAAAAACTGCCTAAACGATTTTCGAAGGGTTACAACCTTCCCCCCTTAAAGAAATTCGGTCCCCGAATTTAGAATTTAACTACGTGTACCTTCAAAAAGATGGGGATATCTCTTCCTCATCTCGACCTCGGTCTCCCAGGTGACCTCTTCGCTGTTCGGGCCACGCCAAAGAACCTTGACGGACGGTATAACCTTCGACCTCAATTTCTTCACCTGCCGATCCAAAATGACCACCGGCTGCTCGGTGAAAGAAAGATCATGCTCTAGCTGGATCGTCTGGTGCTGAATCGCATGGGAAGGATCATGAAGGTACTTGCGGAGCATCGAGACATGGAACACGGGATGAACATCGGGGAAGCTGGGCGGAAGAGCTAACCGATAAGCGACTGGACCAACACGCTCTAGGATCTCGAAAGGACCAACATATCTAGGACTCAGTTTCCCTTTCCGCCCAAATCTCATCACACCTTTCGTCGGAGAGACCCTCGGGAAAACAAGATCGCCAACAGCGAACTCGATTCGGCGACGGCGCCTGTTAGCATATGATTTCTTCATGCTCTGTGCCGCTCTCATCCTGTCCCGAATCAGCTGTATCTTCTCGATCGTCTCCTGTACAATCTGCGGCCCCAAAACACTGCTCTCCCTAAGCTCTGTCCAACATACAGGCGATTGACATCTCCTCCCATATAAAGCCTCGAAAGGTGCCATCTGAATCGTCTCCTGGAAGCTATTATTGTAGGAAAACTCGATCAAAAGCAAATGAAGATCCCAGCTACCACCGAAATCTAAAACAAAAGCTCTGAGCATGTCCTCAAAAGTCTGAATAGTACGCTCCGACTGACCGTCAGTCTGCGGATGAAAGGCTGTGCTAAAACTCAATCGGGTGCCCAATGCTTCCTGGAGTTTCTGCCACAATCGGCTGGTAAACTGGGTGCCCCGGTCGGACACGATGCAAGTCGGAACACCATGCAGTCGCACTATCTAATCAATATAAACCAGGGCGTACTGAGAAAATCCAAAAGCGGTCTTCACTTGCAGGAAGTGAGCCGCTTTCGTCAGTCGATCCACAATCACCCAAATAGAGTCATACCCTCGACTGGTCCTGGGTAGACCCACAATGAAGTCCATGGAGACCTGCTCCCACTTCCACTCAGGGATGGGCAAAGGCTGTAACTCACCGGCTGGCCTCTGGTGCTCGGCCTTGACTTGCTGACAAGTCAGGCATCTCGACACAAAGTCTGTAACATCCTTCTTCATCCTGTCCCACCAGTAAACCTCTCTCAAATCACGGTACATCTTGGTGGAACCTGGGTGAACACTGTATACTGATCTATGTGCCTCCTCAAGAATATCACGCCTCAGTCCCTCTGAATCTGGCACGCACAGTCGAGTACCAAATCAAAGTATCCCTGATCATCAATCACGAACTCAGAAACTCTGTCCTGCCGAATCTGCTCAATAATCTCTAAAATACGGGCATCGCTGGACTGTGCCTCGCGGATACGGTCAAGTAACTGTGGGCGTGCTCTGAAATAGGCCAGCTGTCCCCCTGTAGGAGTAAACTCGAACTGCACTCTGCTGTCATATCACATCTGCCAATTCGCTGTCGACTGCATCTGTACTGCGCTCAAACAAGATAAGCTACCTCTGGGCCTCCTACTCAAAGCATCTGCCACCACATTCGCCTTGCCCGGATGGTATAGAATCTCACATTCATAATCTTTCACCAACTCCATCCAATGGCGCTGTCTCAGGTTTAGATCTCGCTGCTGGAAGATATACTTCAAACTCTTGTGGTCGGTGAATATCTGGCACGACTCACCGTATAGGTAATGTCTCCAGATCATAAGTGCAAATACCACTGCAGCCATCTCAAAATCATGAGTGGGGTAGTTCTGTTCATGTTTCCTCAGCTACCGAGAAGCATATGCGATAACTCTGTCGTGCTGCATCAATACACAGCCCAGCCCCACTCGAGAAGCATCACAATATACCACGAACCTACCTGATCCTGAAGGCAATGCTAACACTGGTGCAGTAGTCAGACGAGTCTTCAATTGCTGGAAACTATCCTCACATGCCTGGGTCCAATCAAAAGGAATCCCCTTCCGGGTCAACCCGGTCAATGGTGCAGCAATGCGGGAGAAATCCTGGACAAAACGTCGATAATAGCCGGCCAGACCTAGAAAACTGCGAACCTCTGTAACTGATACTGGTCTAGGCCAACGCTGAACTGCCTCGATCTTCTTCGGGTCCACACAAATACCATCTCTCATCACCACATGACTCAAGAAGTCGACACTGTCTAACCAGAATGCGCACTTGGAAAATTTGGCGAACAGCTGATGCTCCCTCAAAGTCTGCATTGATTATCGTCAACTGAACCGGGTTACTGTGCGAAACAGTTATCCCTACCCCGCATTGATGACTTATTCGATCAGCTCCAGGGTGTAGGGTTTTTCTCGAAGGTTGATTTACGGTCAGGTTATCACCAGTTGCGGGTTCGGAAGGAGGATATTCCGAAGACCGCTTTCCGCACTCGTTATGGTCATTATGAGTTCTTGGTGATGTCGTTCGGGCTCACTAATGCCCCGGCAGCATTTATGGATTTGATGAACCGTGTATTCAGGCCGCATCTCGATCAGTTCATTATTTTGTTCATTGACGACATCTTGGTTTATTCTCGGAGCCGGATTGTAACCCTTCGAAAATCGTTTAGGCAGTTTTTCGGTAATCGGCTAAAATGTCAGCTTTTTCCGTAAAAAGTCAAAATAGGTATTTTTCATTATAGACATAATTATACAAAATTTAGATAAGATATTACTATAAATTGGTCACTAAAATGCCACTTATAATTCTCTAGTTAAATAAAAAAAAATCGTAATTAATTATTTTTAATATTATTTTAAGCTTTTAAAAATACATTAAATGAGTGATAAATAAAAATTAATTAGGTAAATTTCTTAATTAGGAATCTTTATAAACTAAAATTTAGTGTTAATAAAATTTCATTATGACTTTTCAAGATTTTTTTCAAGGGTTTAAGAATCATATGAAAAATGATAAGAAAAAGGGGTTTTTTTGAAAAAGTTTTGATGTGAAACCCTAAATTGACCTTAGATGATATTTTCTTCATGAAATTTTCTACACTCTCTCTCATTTTCCTCCTCCAATTGCTCAGGCCGAGCCCCTCCCTCCTTCAGCCCTAATTTTTTTCACTTTTCTTGCTTCATTTTCACATCAAAATCCATTAAAAATTCACAAATTCCATCTCAAATTCAAAGCAAATCCTTATTCTATCTCTCCTCAAACCAATTTAGTTTAAAAACTTGAAGAAAGGAGGCATCTTTGGTGGCTTGAGCAAGCTAGGGTTCAACTTGTGAGGTGAAGATTCTAATCTATTTGTTAACTTGTAGTTTAAATGTGCAAAAATTGAATTTTGAAGTATTAATTTTGTAGTAATTGCTTGTTTAGGAAATTCAAGAAAGGGATTTGATTTTGAATTAGGGTTTGTAGCATGGTTGATGGATTAAAGTTAGGGTTTTGGTTATCTAATTGGTTAGTGCGATGTTGCGCTCGCTAGATCGATAATTTGTGATATTTGCATCGAAATCGGTATGCAAATGCTTTCTAGGTTTTTATGTAATTTAGGAGGTAATCTAATTGCCAGATATTGACGATATAATTAGCATCATTTACGACTTTTAGTGTGCGTGAATGTGGGGTTTTGTCTAGTCGGGTTTTAGTTTTGTCGATTGTCCCGAAATGACGATTCTAGTTAAGATTTAGCGATTTTCGTGTGTTTTCCGCGCACCGAGTGCACGTTATGTTTAATTCAAGAGCGCAGATCTTTTATATTGTGACTTGCATCATTTTAGGGGTATGCAATCTTATATTGTGTGTTATGCAATGCTAGGATCGGTCGGGAAAATATCGGACACGGCGCGTAAAGGCAAGGCGGTGGTCGGATCGGATTAGCGAGGCATTCAGGTGAGTAGATGTATTCATCTATGGGGGAATCGTCTGAATGGCGCGAGGCGCCCCCCTAGTTAGGATTACCTTATTTTTTGCAAGATTTGTATTGTTAGTTAGCTTACCCCTTCAGTTACATTGCATACCCTTATAGCTAATAGTATGCTAGATTGCATGGATATTCATATACACATATGCGATATCACTTTGTAGGATACTAACACCATTACCATTGGCTTCTGTTGCACGCGCACTATTCATGTGACACACACTCCCTTGGTAATTTCCATGCCACGAGCACCACAGAACTTGTTTAGTTTAGTGTCATTATTTGCATCATACATGATATATGAAATCGCATAGCATGTATATACCTTGCATCATCATCATACTTACCTAAATTTCTAGCCATAAATCACATCACATACCTTGATATCATAGACATTTATCATATACAACATGTTGGACTTTATGATTTTCTTGAGGATTTCAGTATTGCTGCGATTTCTGGATTTTTGGGGAAAACCGCAAGAATTTAACAAAAGCTTATATTTATCATTTTTTTAAAACAAAGTTGCGGTTTTCTCATGATGTATGTGTCGTCCACCATAAGTTTTCATGTTTTCTGTTGGATTTCGAGACCCGATTCGAGGAGTGGATGAACCGTCTCGGGTACATGGTGGGCCCGGTATGGTACCCCGGGGCAAGAAGATCGAGTTGTAGACGAGGAGCCTGGCAGGGGAAGACTACCTACCGGTGATGTCTGGCGCGGCGGATATCCAGAGGATACCGACCGTTGTCGTGAGATTTTATGATATGGGCCGATCCGGACTGACGGAGCCCGATATTTTGAGACATTGATAAAGTGAGACATTGAGACAGATGTGATTTCATATTGGTGTCGATGCTTGACACGAGTTTCAGATGATTTCTTGATGGTATTTAGCTATTATACAAATATTCTTTTTTCTAAAGACTAGAATGCAGAACTCTTAGCATTTGAAACACTTAAATATTTAGTAATGACATTGCATACATGTGCATGCATACTAGAGGTATTATATCACATCTGAACATACATGCTGTGACGCATTTGCGTGCATTCTTACGATTGCCTTACTAGATGTTATATTCTACTCACGAGCTGGCAACTCACCCCCGTTGTGCCACAGTGTCTTGCAGGTCGGACTCATCAGTCTAGCAGCTGCGGCTTATCTTGTTAGTGACTTCTTTTGCTCAGACTCGCGACACTGCTTGTAGGTGTGTTGCGAGAGTGCCTTTATCTCTTTTCTTTTGTACTATTTTTGTATCTAGTATTCTCCATCTGCCACTTTTCATTTTTATATGCGATCTAGTGATGAGATTGAGAGATTTGTATATATGTGGTTTCTTTTGGCTCGAGCTCACTTGAGCCGACGTTGAGTTTTCTGATATTTTCCATTTCTTTTATGCTCTTTTTCTTAATATTACTTATTTATTGCGTGTGGTTGTGATCCGTCCTGGGCGAAGAGCTAGCTCCCGCTTGGGGATGCCATTTTGTGATTACAGGTTATATATATCTTATTGTACCCATTTTGGGGGATAGAATTTACAGGGGAGACTCTGCCGAAATTTTCGGAAATTTTTGATGTTTTTAAAAAGGGTTCAATGCAACTTAGGTGATTTAAAAATCGTTTTCATGTAAGGTTTTCCTTCACTCTCTTTTGATTTTGGTTTAGATTTTTTTGGGCTTTGGCTGACTTAGGTTACGGTACGCCTTTAGACGTCTTGTAATCTAAGTGCCAGTCACGTTCCGTACTTTCGGGTCGTGACAAAGTTGGTATCAGAGCACGCCCACAGTTACTTGACCGTATCCGCGAGGCACAGTCCGTCGATGCCCGTATTTTAGAGATTATTGAGCAGATTCGGCAGGGCAGAGTTTCTGAGTTCGTGATTGATGATCAGGGGATACTTCGACTTGGGACTCGACTGTGCGTGCCAGATTCAGAGGGACTGAGGCGTGATATTCTTGAGGAGGCACATAGATCAGTATACAGTGTTCACCCAGGTTCCACCAAGATGTACCGTGATTTGAGAGAGGTTTACTGGTGGGACGGGATGAAGAAGGATGTTACAGACTTTGTGTCGAGATGCCTGACTTGTCAGCAAGTCAAGGCCGAGCACCAGAGGCCAGCCGGCTAGTTACAGCCTTTGCCCATCCCTGAGTGGAAGTGGGAGCAGGTCTCCATGGACTTCATTGTGGGTCTACCCAGGACCAGTCGAGGGTATGACTCTATTTAGGTGATTGTGGATCGACTAACGAAAGCGGCTCACTTCCTGCCATTGAAGACCTCTTTTGGATTTTCTCAGTACGCCCAGGTTTATATTGATGAGATAGTGCGACTGCATGGTGTTCCGACTTGCATCGTGTCCGATCGGGGCACCCAGTTTACCAGCCGATTGTGGCAGAAACTCCAGGAAGCATTGGGCACCCGATTGAGTTTTAGCACAGCCTTTCATCCGCAGACTGACGGTCAGTCGGAGCGTACTATTCAGACTCTTGAGGACATGCTCAGAGCTTGTGTTTTAGATTTCGGTGGTAGCTGGGATCGTCATTTGCCTTTGATCGAGTTTTCCTACAATAATAGCTTCCAGGAGACGATTCGGATGGCACCTTTCGAGGCTTTATATGGGAGGAGATGTCGATCACCTGTATGTTGGACAGAGCTTAGGGAGAGCAGTGTTTTGGGGCCGCAGATTATACAGGAGACGACCGAGAAGATACAGCTGATTCGGGACAGGATGAGAGTGGCACAGAGCAGGCAGAAATCATATGCTGACAGGCGCCGTCGCCGACTCGAGTTCGCTGTTGGCGATCATGTTTTCCTGAGGGTCTCTCCGACGAAAGGTGTGATGAGATTTGGGCGGAAAGGGAAACTGAGTCCTAGATATGTTGGTCCTTTCGAGATCCTAGAGCGTGTTGGTCCAGTCGCTTATCGGTTAGCTCTTCCGCCCAGCTTCCCCGATGTTCATCCCGTGTTCCATGTCTCGATGCTCCGCAAGTACCTTCATGATCCTTCCCATGCGATTCAGCACCAGACGATCCAGCTAGAGCGTGATCTTTCTTTCACCGAGCAGCCGGTGGTCATTTTGGATCGGCAGGTGAAGAAATTGAGGTCGAAGGTTATACCGTCCGTCAAGGTTCTTTGGCGTAGCCCGAACAGCGAGGAGGTCACCTGGGAGACCGAGGTCGAGATGAGGAAGAGATATCCCCATCTTTTTGAAGGTTCGCGTAGTTAAATTCTAAATTCGGGGACCGAATTTCATTAAGGGGGGAAGATTGTAACCCTTCGAAAATCGTTTAGGCAGTTTTTCGGTAATCGGCTAAAATGTCAGCTTTTTCCGTAAAAAGTCAAAATAGGTATTTTTCATTGCAGACCTAATTATACAAAATTTAGATAAGATATTACTATAAATTGGTCACTAAAATGCCACTTATAATTTTCTAGTTAAAAGTTGAATGTATGCCCTAGAGGCCAGTATTGTACAGGTGATGTATATTATATTGGATGTTGGACATATATAGAGAGGACTTTCTTGCTCGATATGATAGTATGCTATCTGGTTGCTCTTTACTTTAACATGTATACTAGTCTCTTTATACTGTCTTATCGTTACATGTTAGTAAAGCCCTTAGGATGTGTACTTGACTACCTGGACTATGATGCGGACCATACTAGTGGGGACATGGTGGTCCATAAGTACATCCTTCAAGGTCCCTAGTTATGGGTGTATCGAGACGGGGCATCGATATACCAGAATAGACTAGCGTATACGCTTCTCGACCCATGATATGGGCGATGGATGACCCCATATCCATTGTTGTTTGACATCAGAGATGGCATACAGGTGCTCAGTGGAGACTGGGTACACTGGACGGACTCGCCGAGAACTCCCAGATGGTATTATACCTCACGTCAGATGGCAGTTCTCTGGTGGCACTTGTGCAGGTTAGTCTGTAGACCCGAGATCGTAATGGAGTCTTGTGTGATTCCCACTGTACTTTGATTTCCACCTTACCACGTCCATGAGGGCGTGCAAAACGGTGGTTTTTGGGTACAGTCCCGAGTAACATGGAGGCAATGAGCGATAGGAGGGGTTTCGTCTCTCCCGGTATTGGGGGTTGATGTTGCGCTGTGCTCGATTGGCCGTAACAGGGAAGTCCCTGGCCAAGGATGATTTAGAGATTTACTGGTAAGTGTTACCAGTAGTTTCTCGACCCGTTATGAGCCTCACATCGGCACGACTTATCGGTTATTGGGGTCTGACATTCACCACCCCTAGACTTGATATGCGACATATTAGACGAAGAGACCGGACTGTACGGGAAGTGTTACGGGCAGGCTTTTACAGGAGTTGGAGCGGGCTTGCTTGCTGATCTTCTGATCGCTCAATACCCGGGTAGCCACTACATCCAGCTAGTACTGCTGACGGCTTGTGGGTGTGTGATGTGACCATCACCTACTGCCGGCGTATTGACGAGTCTTTAGAGTCCTACATAGAGGTTTTACTGGCTCCGGCAAAACGAAATAGGAGCACGTATGTGATATGTGCAAGACCGAGAATAAATGCGTGTATGTGATACCGTATTCTATTCTCGCGACTTTTTGTATCGGTCGGTTATATATGATATGACCGGGTTATCGAATCAAGTGTTGATTCGATAAGTCGATACAATGGATGTTAGCCGGTTATATGAGATATGACCGGATTATTATGTCAAGTGTTGATTTAATAATTAAGTGTATAATTGTATATTAGATATACTAATTTACACTTGCTAACACTTGTTCACTTAGGGTTTTTTCTCACATGTACACTACTTTAACATATATATGATATATGTTAAAATGTGTTATCATATTGTATCTTGGTTGATGATACATCATACTTAGGTGTATGAGACTTACACCATGCTATCTTTTATGTTGGATTTTAATATTCAAAGTAATTACAAATTTAGTGGAGAATTAGCTAAATGCTTGAAGCTTATGGAAGCTTGTGGAAGCATTTGACTAATTCCACTAAATTTGTTTTTACTATGGATATTTCTTAACCCAACCATAAACTTTAGCCATGGTTATGGCTCTACAAGGGTTAGTATATGATACTCACTCACCATGGTTAGCCTTCTCACTTGATCATTATCATTTCCTCTTTCTTTTGTCCATCTTCTTCATTGAACAAAAGAGAAAGCAAACTAGGGTTTTGAAAAGAGAGCAAAAGATTGTTAGATATAAAATTCCAAAGAGAACCCACTTCCAATTTCTCCATCCTCTACTAGATTAGCACTTTAGTATAGGGTGTTTGCTTCACTAATTCTCAAGTTAGTGAAGTGGAAGCTTGAGTCGGAATTCCCTCGACGTAGATCATCTTCGGCCTCGGAGACTTCAAGCAAGGTCGCACATTTCGCCTCGTGAGGCCATGCAAGGGTCCGGAAGAACCACGATCGCAGCGAAGGGTCTTTATCAAGGAGCTAAAGAAGTGGAGGAACGATCTACAAAGGTTGTATTTCGTATCCCTTTAGAGTAAAGTTGTTTACTTGCTATTTTGTGTCGCCTAAACTCTAGTATACGATCTTTTCATTAGGGTTGTTCGGCACTTAAAAATTTAATTTTGGCATGGTCGATGCCTTGTTGAGCCTTGTTAGTGTGCCTAGTAACCCTACAGGCCAAAGTCAAGGTTAGGTACGGGTGGGTTCAAATTAACCTGGATAATGACGGGTAGAACTTGACATGTGACTTATGATATGTTGGCCTTTCGTAAAGGTCATAAGAGCATGAGGCAAAAATCACATCGGGTGTTTCTAAAGAAAATGAAACTTGCCAGATATGAGCATACCTTCTGGAGTGTGATAACGTGAGCAGATTCCGTCACGTTATCATGCGACGATAGTTGGATCCCGATTCCCACTGATGAGTTGGTTTACTCCTCGGGTGATCCCGACTAATTCTTCTTTCAGGTTTGGAGGAGAATTTGACGTTACAGTGGGAGGTTTCCTGATTAGATAAAGTGATAACCATTCTGATCTAGGTTAGAGTGCACGCTAAGTGTTTCTTTTCTCTCTCTCTTTGGCAGCTACCATGACCCGACCCTTGACTATGACTCAGTGACCAAAATTAACCGAACCTTCTTAAACACTGGCTTTTGGATTGTCAGAGTTGCAAAACCTCATTGCCACTCCTACTTTTACCCTTTTCTCCAGGACACCCCATATTACTACGAACGTCCACATCCATTAGATAAAACCATCGTATGGTTATATACGAACTCAAAGGAATTTATTCGAGGATGGTTTCTGGTTCTGGAGAAAACGAATAGGACTATTCAGTTGTATTTTCCTTTTACCTTCTCTCAGGTTGCGAGTACTCCTTGGTTTAGGAGATAGTACACCCGTTACACCTATCGGATAGTCTTTTTCCAAACCTTAGGCTGGTACCGAACAGTAGGGAATGAAGAAAGCCGATTAGCCTAAGTGTGGGGTACAGAAGGTATTAAGTAAAGACAAATAAAGGGATTAGTAAGAAGGCAAAGTAAATTGCGACTGCTATTCACGACTAAACCAAGTATTTCTTCGCCAATCATATATCACCTTTGTATTTCTCCTGGACATTCCGTATCACTATGAAGATCCACAGTTATTTGGATACTCCATCGTATGGTTATATACGAACTCGAAAGGAACTTGTTCCAGTTCGGGGATGGATTCTGGTTCTGGAGAAATAGGAATAAGGTTTTATTCAGTTGTCTTTTATCTTCACCTTCTCTCATATTGCAGGTGCTCCTATGATTAGGACAATACACCCATTATGCTTATTGGATAGTCTTCTTCCAAACCATAGGCTGGTGTCGAACGGTAGGGAAAGAAGAAAATCATTTGGCCTAAAGGGGTGTACAGAAGGTAATGATTAAAGACATATAAAGGGATTTGGAGAGATGGAAAAGAGATATACGATTACAGTTGTGAATCTGATAATGGAAGAGGCATTACTAGGAATACCCGGATACCCCATCGAAACATTTCAATGTTCAGTTTCACTGTGTATTGTTAAAAGAAAACTGATTTCCCAATTAGTCCTTACTCTAGGGTATGTATTTACCAGGTATGATTCTCACATCTGTATGGTTTTATAGATGATGAGTGGGAGTAAGTTATTGGGAATTAGGTGATCATCCTCGTTATATCGGAATTCATTGTAATTGATGATATTTGAGGAAATCACCTGGGCTGTTTGCCGGACGGCAAATATTTGGTTTTGAATATCCGCTGTTATGCTCCAATTTCAAATTGATATATCTGTACATCTATTTTTATACAGTGAGATATAACTTTTTGAAATTATGTCCATCACATTTACCTATATCAGTGGATGGTTAGGTAAGGAGTATTAAACAGCGGTGTAATTCTTCTTAACCATAAGTACAGTTTTCAACCTACGACACATAGCGAATGAGTTATCAGACTCAAGGGACTTATACAGAGTATTGTATGTTGTCCAGTGTCCGTTAGGACAGAGGGGTTGGTACTCGTACTATATTCTGTTTAGTTGTGACTTCTCTAGTTCTTAGACATGTGTTTCGTAGAGACACAAGGTCTAAGTTTTGAGAAGTTATAGGTATAAGAATAAAGTAGAGAACCAGATGTTGCAAGTATCAGGATTCTTTAAGGTGATCGAAGATGTAGATACTTGTGTGTGGTATTCGGTTGATAGTAATGGTTTTATGAGATCTTGCTTCTCTTTCAGGTTCCTCATAATTGGAAGCGCTCCTAAGTTGAGTAACGTTGATCGGCCTTTTTCCATTTAGTTGACATGCACTGGAGACAGCTGCATGATTTGAATCTGGTTCCAATTAAACCAGTGCCTCTGTTTCTATATTGGATATAGAACGGTTTATATCTTAACGATGTTAAGGTACGGGGAGTTGTCCGGCTTATGCTTAAAACCAAACTCTGGATAACTCAAGGCACGTTTCTGTAATGGCTGTTTGTGGGTTGACCCAGGCTATGACGAGGGTTGACTTTCTACCATTTGGAAGATCAATAGTGATATTGTTCTAGACTCTCCACAGTTTTAATAAAATGGATTTTTTCAGAAAACAGTAGTGGGAGTATGGTAGAACTGGAAGTGATTCCAGAACCACAAACGATTACTGAAAATTTGATAAGAACCTCTAGATTCAATCTGGTTTGACATTCCACTGGCCACTCCGCAGATATGGTGGGTAACCTCAGCCACCCGAGAGGTACTCCGGTAGCCGCAAGGACGGTGACAGGGAGGTTCTTGTTTACCCAGACTTGACACTACTGTTGTTCCAGACTATGAGACCCGGCAGGAGGATGAGTATAGCGTCGTTCTGAACTGGCTTTAGAAGCGTACGCGTATATTATTCTGCCAGACGGTTGTCGTAGTCGGTGGGAGCAGCGGAAGCATTGGTGGACAAGTGGCTTATGTCTATTTATAGAGTAAAGCAGATATAGCGGAGATAGATCATCTATTTCTGATGTGACAGTCACAGGTTTGACTTCATCAGAATAGGGGATGGATCTGTTAAGAAGGTAGTAGGGTGTAATGTCCTGGCATTTAGATGACATACACACAGTAGGAAGTGAAATTCCTATACTACGGTCGGTTATACTTTGGTTGTCACACAGTGGTTTCTCCACATAGGAATTGGATATTATATCAGATATTCTGGTTACTGGATCTATGATTTTAGATCTAGATTTGGGAATTTTCCCAATCAGGGTACTTAGACAGCATTCTAAGAGTATTTAGAATGGACGACACCTGGCACGGTACTATACCTGCAGGTAATGGAGTCACCCCTCTCAAAAGTTGTCTTATAGACTAAAGGGGAGAGGGATGTACATGATTGGCAGATCACTTGCTTAGGCAATCGAGTCAATCATGAGATGTCAAGTACCACACCAGATTTTGTTTTTGCAGTAGGTGCAATAAGTTGATATTGATCCAATCCTGGAGAAACATTCGGAAGCAGTTTTAGAACATAAGTGAATGTTCTAAGGATATGATAACGGCGACCATCTTTAGGAGACAGTTATCATTCCAGGCTTCCAAGGTGACCTGGATGACAGAGTGGCTGTCAGAGTTATAGTTTTCCCTCCGACGAGTGGCAGCAGTTTTGACAGGTGGTCCAGGAGGATACTGAGGGAGGCATGGCGCAGGATACTGATTAAGTTCAGTTGACGATACAGTCTAAGAAGTTTGGATTTGGAGTTCATTTATGAGCTAGGTCCCATCATATATCCATACATATTCTAAGACAGGTATTGCTCATTTCGGGAGATGGCTTTCTCCGCGAACTTGAGATAAAGAGAGATATAGAAAGATACATCTGAGCGGATCCACTAACTGAAGCTATTCCTCGAACACAATAGTTTCGCAAACGAGCTTTGTGAGACTGACTAGTAGAGGAGTTGGGTGTTCGGTATCAAACGGGCTGTGAGTATGCGATTTCGCAATAATTAGCCTTGGGTGCAAGTGGGAGATTGTTGGAGATAGTGCCCTCCGAGTCAATTATTGGATCACAGGCACGTGATTGCAATGATTGAGGAGGACCTATACCGGTAGTGTAGGGTTCCTAGGCACTCTCAAGAGGTCTCACAAGGCATCAACCATGCCAATTTCAAATTTAACGGTGCCGAGAAACCCTAGATTAGATCGTTAACTAGAATTTTAGGCGACAAATGAGAATAGTTAACAACTTTAACTAAGTGTACGATAATACAACCTTTGTAGATCCGTTTCTCCACCTCCATAGCTCCATGATGAAGTCCTCTCCGCTGTCCAAATCGAATCTTGGCTCTTGCATCGGCTTTATCGGAGAAAAAGCGGGCTGGGTCATCGACGACGATGCCGAAGATGATCTACGTCGAGGCATCACAAGATCAAGCTCCCACTTCACCAAGTCATGAAAATTGTGAAGAAAACACACTCTAATACTTGGCAAGAGGTAGAGGATGAAGAAATAGGAAGTGGGTTCACTTTAGCTTTGGATTTCTCACCTTTTTTCATCAATCACCATTGATGAAGTCAAGCTTTCTTCATTGAAAAAGACGAAGAAGAAGAAGAATAATATTATGATAAGTTAATTCCAAAAGAATAATAAAATCATTCTTATCATAATATTAACCATGGTAATGTGTAGAGAATTGACCAAGGTTAGTTGAATGGTTAGGGTTATGAGAAGAAGACAAGAATGATAGCTTTGGTCAAACCTTCTTGAAGCTTCAATTACAAACAAAGAAAGCCACCATTCTTCTCTTTAATCTTTTCCAAAATAAATAAATAAATAAATAAGTATGAAAAACAAAACCCTAACCATTTAAATAACCATGGTTCAATCTTTACATAAACTCAAGTAAACATGTATCATCAAACATGATACATACAAGTGCACAAAACTATATCACATATACAATGTGCACATGAAGTGAGAAAATCCATTTAAAGTGAACCAATACTAGTTAATGCAAAGTAATATATCAAATATATAATTATACATTAAATCATTAAATCAACACTTGATTTAACGATCCGGTCATATCGCATATAACCGACTAATATCAATAGTAACAACTTATCGAATCAACACTTGATCCGATAACCCGGCTATAACGCATATAACCGATCAATGTTACAAATCGCGAGAATCGAATACAGTATCACATACTGGTATTATTCTCGGTCCCGCACATATCTTATATACGCTCCTATTTCGTTTCGCTTGAGCCAGGAAACCTCTGTGTAGGACTCTAAAGACTCGTCAATACGCCGGCAGCAGGTGATGATCATATCAAACACCCACAAGCCGCAAGCGGTCTGCTAAACGTAACAGCCACCCGGGTATTGAGCGATCAGAAGATCGACGAGCAAGCCCGCTCACACTCCAGTGAATCCAACCAGTAACACTACCGTACAGTCCGGTCTCGTCGTCTGATATGTCACATATCTTGCCTAGGGGTGGTAAACGTCAGACCCCAATAGCTCGATAAGTCGTGTCGATATGAGGTCTATAACAGTTCGAGAAACTACTGGTAACACTTACCAGTATATCTCAGCAACCCTGACCAGGGATTTCCGGTTATAGCCAATCGAACACAGCGCAACATCAACTCCCTATACCGGGAGAGACGAATCCCCTCCTATCGCTTATTGCCTCCATGTGATTCGGGACTGTACCTAAAAACCACCGTTTTGCACGCCCTCTTGGACGTGGTAAGGTGGAAATCAAAGCACAGTGGGAATCACACAAGACTCTATGACGATCTCGGGTCAACAGACTACTCTGTACCAGTGTCACCAGAGAACTGCCATCTGACGTAAGGTATAATACCATCTGGGAGTTCTCGGCGAGTCCGTCCAGTGTACCCAGTCTCCACTGAGCACCCGTATATCATCTCTGATGTCAAACACCAATGGATATGGGATCATCCATCGCCCATCTGTATGGGTCGAGAAGGTATACGCTAGTCTACTCTGGTATATCGATGCCCCATCTCGATACACCCACGACTAGGGACCTTGAAGGATGTACTTATGGACTACCATGTCCCCACTAGTATGATCCGCATCATAGTCCAGGTAGTCAAGTACTCATCCTAAGGGCTTTACCAACATGTAACAGAGTGACAATCAGTATACACATTAAGGTAAAGAGTAACCAGATAGCATACTATCATGTCGAGCAAGAAAGTCCTCCCTATATATGTCCCAGCATCCACTACAATATACATCCTATGTATAGCAATGGCCTCTAGGGCATACATATAACTAACAATCTCCCACTTGCACTAGGGCCATCTGATAGCAGTGGTTGTAGTATCTCATACTCAACCATCCCATAAGAGTCTCTCTCTGGGAATAGGCCTTTGTGAGTGGATCCGCCGTGTTGTCCTCCGAGTCTACTCTCCTAACCTCGATCCCTTAGAGATCAACCATCTCCATGATCAGGTGATACTGCCTTAGAATATGTCTGGATCACTGATGGGACCTGCATTCCTTGGCATAAGCCACAACTCCATTGTCATACAATGGGAGGAACATAGTTCATCTCATGAGCCAATATACACCCAAATAGCCTCTTTGGTAGCATCTTAAGTAGCGATGTATCCAGCCTTTATCGTCTAGTGCGTCACGGTATCTAGCTTGGAACTCTTCCAACATACCGTCCCTCGATAGAGGGTAAAGACAATGCCTGTGACTGACATTCAGTCGTCTTTATCACCCTGGAATACTTCCACTGATTTTCCCCAGGATCAACTGATACCATCTCACTACTGCTAGTGAGATTCCTAACATCCAATTAGATCTATCTCATAGATCCAAAATCCAGGATTTAGTAGGTATCACTTTGATCCTATATGGAGAATCATTGTGATAAGCGGAGATTGATCGAGCGTAGCATAGGAAACTCCTTCCTTATGAAGAGTATGTCATCCACGTACTCTACGAGGATCGTCACCATTCTCCCTACTACCTTTTTGTTTATACAAGGTTCATCTACCATTATGATGATGTCAACTTCTTTGACTAATCCATCAAAACAGATGTTCCAACTCCGCGATGCCTGCTTTATCCTATAAAGCATCTTGCACACGTTTCCGCTGCTCCCACTGTCTACGAGGCCCTCTGGCTGTGTACTTATAGACGCACTCTTCTAAAACATCATTTAGAAAAGCAGTCATGACACCCAACCACCAGATATCGTAGTCATGGTATGTAGCCGTGACAAGTAGGATCTGGATGGACTTAAGCATAGGTACTGGAAAATGTTTCATCATTATCCACGCCTGGTCAATGACGAAAATCTTTAACAAGTCTAGCTTTGAAAGTCTCAACTTTTCCATTTACACCAAGTAATCTTCTCAAGATATACTTGCTCCTGATGGGGATTTAACCTTTCAGATATAGCAACCAAAGTCCATACTTTGTTGGTGTACATGGATTCCATCTCAGATCACTAAGCATCCAGCCATTCTTACAGAGTCCTACCCCCGATGGCCAGCTCGAAACTAGTTGGGTCATCATCTCATGATGCAATCCTCTCTCCCACTGTCATAGAGAAACAGAAGTATCTCTCAGGTGGGAGAGGAAACCTACTAGATCGGCGGAGAGGCTGAGGTTCGTTGGAATCTACTGAATCCTTTGGTTCTGTCAAATCATCAGCTGCAGTTTGTATAGCTGAAACACTTCCAGTTCTACATAACTGACCTTGCCTCGAGCTTGTCCGGATTTTGCTTTTTATACATAGGCCGGACAACCCCAAATCTTAACTAGCTTAAGATATGGGCTCTTCCCTTTCCATATAACATATGAAATGGTAGGCAACTGATTTGATTGGAACCCTATTCAATAGGTATGCAGCTTCTTAAGTTCATAACTCCCAAAAGGAAATAGGTAACTCAGTAGTACTCATCATAGAGCACACCATATCAAATAGGGTGTATCTGCTCCACCCCGATATACCATCATGCTATGGTGTATACGGAGGAGTAATTCTGAGAGAGAATCTCATTCTCCTTTAAAATAGTCCAGGATTTCCGTGCTCAAGTATTCTCCTCCTCGATCACATCAAAGGACATAATACTTATACCCGTATTTTGGTTCTCTACTTCTAACTTATATTCTGTGAATATCTCAAAAGGTTCGGACTTGTGTTTCAACAGGAACATATGTCTGAATCTTGAGAGATTATCAGAGAATGTAATGAAGTACAAAGAACCAGTCCTGGCATGTGTAGACAGGAGACCTTACATACAACATCATGGATCACTCCCAAGAGTTCATTAACTCTTTCTCTGTTTCCAGTAAACGGAGCTATGGTCATCTTATCTTTGTGACATGACTGGTAAGTTTCACAAGATGTAAATTCAAAATGATTTAAATATGCATCTTTATGTAACTTAGCTAGTCGGGTCGCATTGATATGACCTAGTCTACAATACCTCAAGAAGGATCCGTTCATTTCTGAACTCTTCCTCTTGTGTGTATTCCGTATACTAAGAATTGTAGTTTGATTTAGAACATTAATGCTTTTAGATAACGTGCCTGAACCGATCAACTTTTGATATAGGAAATGTTCAAAACATTATCCAACGATACAAAATTTTATCATTTCTTTACTAATAAAGAGACTGATATGATTTTGTATATCAGGTTCGGTATCTAATAACATTCGTTCAGAATCAATGTATTGGTAATACAGGGTGACAGTGACCGACAGACTTGGCTGCAACACTTGCCCCGTTTTCTGAGTCATGAAACTTATCACCCGTTCTCAGTTCTTTACCTATCTGTAGCCCATGTAACAGATTACATATGCGGGATCCTGATCCGGTATCATATACCCAGGACGTAAAGGATACAGAGAAACAGTTTTGTATAATGAACACACCCGAAGATGATGCATCAGCATGCACTCTCTTCGTTTGGGCGGCACGGGAAATCTGGTATTCCCTAATTTTCTGCTCTGTCTTATAACAATTATAAGTTAGAGCGGGACCAACGTTCCCCAGCTCAGTATAACAAGCGGGTTCGGTCAATAATCCGTATTATTATCTTGATTAAGGCGTGATATGGTCGCTACCTGGAGAGAGAGAGAAGAAAACACTCAGCGTGCGCTCTTGCAAGAATAGATTGGTTTTTATCTTATCTAATCAGGATGGCTCCCACTGCTTTTTATCAAATCTTCCTTCAAACCCTAAAAGGAAAGAGTAGCCGGGATTAATTACACGCTACAGGTTCGCCAATCTTTCAGCCAGGCCAGTGTCGGTACTTTGAGGGAGGTCCCCCGTGCTTTCACACGAACCTAATTAATGTAAACCTCGTTTTCCTAGAGGCGTAACCCCGTTGACACCTTTCTAGACACCTACTTGATCGGCTAATTGTAATGTGTAAAAGTCTCCCAGGAGTAACTCTTACTCGCAGTGGGTATCGGGATCCAACTATCTCATAAAAGGTATGCAATCTCATTGCAAATTTCAACACTTGAAATTCCTGATAATATTTTGCCCCTAGCGTCCTATGACCTTGACGGAGGCCAAACAACCCATAGTCCGCTAGTCAAGTTCAACCCGTCATTTCCTGATTGAATTAAACCCACCCGCACGACCCTTGACGGAGGCCAAACAACGCCGTACGAATACCCTAATCCAATCGCATCATATGCAAGCAGATAAGCACTAGTTAGCTACCGTACACTACGCCTTGACGGAGGCCAAACAACCGCAGCACGAATACTAACTAGTACTTATCTGAAATGACGGAGGGCTACGACAGGTTTTTCTGAAAACATATTGCGTAATGAACTTGATATCGTTGTAGAATCAAATGAATTTTGAAATGGAGTGTTTTTTAGGCTTTTCTAGTTTTGCTAAAGGAGTCACTCCCGGTGAAGGGATCGTCGGTCCTTTCCTCGTCAAATGAGGTGCGGGATATATCATATATATATCACTGTGCATCGCAAAAACTCTTAAAAGCAATCAAAAGACAAACCGAGTGTGTAGCATCTGCCAGTTATTGCTAAAGGAGTCACTCCCGGTGAAGGGATCTCGGACCTTTCCTTATCGAATAAGGTGCAGGATATATCATATATACCGCTGTGCAAAGCAAGAACTGTAGCTACCTGTTTTATTTTGAAATTCGATTCTACAACATCTTAGGTTTCTTTTATTTCATTAATCATATTAATGAAGTCCCATCATTTAAATACCTAAACATCACAGATAAATACGGCGTACACTTATGCCATCCGCATTCGCCTCGATGTCCCCTCGTGCACCGTTAGGTTTGGTAACTAACGGCAGAGCGGGGCAGGGCTAGCGCGGGTGTAAAACATAAGTAACGCCTATATAATATATCATATATATTATATACTGTATCTATCACAGAACATCACATGATCACATCACAGATATCGCAGCAGAAGAATCATATGAAATATTGGATATACTAGGACGTCCGTGTTTTCAATACGAGCCAGTATAAAACACGGATTCCACGGTCATGATGAATAGCCAAACCCACACCCCTAGACCCCTGCCAGAGCGGCAAGCAACCCTACCAATTCTAGAGTTAGGAGACCCGGACTCGACTCCTCGAGTTGGTCTCCCACTGGACTCCAGAACCCGGTTACTTGTGCCCTCCTTGGGTCTATCCTAGTGCGGAAAAGTAAATAATATACAAACGGTGACATCTTCCGCAACCTGGAAGTGCCCCAATAAAAGAATATTACATACAAGTTTTTACATGAATGAAAATGAAAAAACACTCATCTCATATAAAAAACCCCGGCTATTCAAACATGACGATCCAATATAACATATCCAGCAACACATAACATCACATGTCATCAACGTAAGTAAATATGCACATCCCAATTATCGTTGACATATAGCAACGAAACCGGCGATATCACATATTACACTTACGGTCACAGAAAAGAAAGTGTAAAACTACAACAGTTGGAATCCGCAATCTCTTTCGACATCGCATGCCTAATCAAATGAAATACTTAGACATCGCATGCCTAACAATTATAAACCCCGCATTTTAGTCTCAAAATCGAAAACTCTTTTCAATATCAAGTCGGGAAATTCAACAAGATTCCCGACATCCTGATCGAATGCTCGTCGCAAACTTTAGTAGGCGGCCGCACCCCCGACGCCGTCGACGAAGTGCACCAAGACGGAACACCGCTGCCGGGAGCACCCGAACGGATGCTTTCGGCGACGGGGTTCTCTTACAGTCACTTGGTCGGGGCAATGGAGTGAGGCTGTCTATTAAGTTTACCCGGCGAGTATCCGCGTACGCTACGTGATTGCGACGGACTTTTGATCACATCAAAATTCCGTGGCAACCGATCAAGTGAGACTAAAGTGCTATGTTTATAACATTCATTCAGTTATCTCATAACTGATTGTGAATTCCAATTATTGTATCACATTCCAGATAATTAGAAAATGTTAAACTTTCCGATCGAACAGTCAAACACCCAAGTTTTCCCGAAACAGATCAACACATGAAATAAGTCTAAAAACATTCAGTTCGTGCCTCAGTACCAACGGTCCAGCCGTAGAAGGGTCAAGCCAACGCCTCACATGTGGCACGCCGTACTTCCCCAAACCCTAAGGTTCAAAGGGCAGTTCAAGACGGTCACATAATCGAGTTAAGGTTTGTTGTCTTCTAGAGGGTCCATCGAGTTACTTGCACTACTTAGAACGTCTTTAAACCACGGAAAAATCCAACACTTGGAAATTTCTCGACAGGGGAAAAATTGGGTATTTATATCCGGTCGAACTTTTTAACATATTCAAAAATTATCCGGAATCCACATAGACAAAATCTGATAATCCGGTCGAATCACCGAATCCCCAAAACAACCCCAGAAAATTCAACTCTTCAATAAATATTAAAAATTCCCAGAAAATCCAGCATAATAAAATAGGAATTACTGTGCAACAATGGGAAGGTGACGTCATCAACTCGCCGCGGAACCGCCGCAGAAGCTAGGCTTCTGCCGCGGTTCCGCCGCGGTTTGGAGGAATCATGGGTCCAATTTTGCACCGTAATTCATATAAGTTCCTGCTGAAATTTTTAAGCATTTTTAATCTGGAAAAAACCCAGTTTTTAGAAAAAGTCCAGAGAGCGGGTCGGATTAGGGTTTCGGGGTTTGTTCGGATTTGAAATTCCGTCTACGCATCGCCTAAGGCTCTAGCTAGGCTCTGATACCACTGTAGGGTTCCTAGGCACTCTCAAGAGGTCTCACAAGGCATCAACCATGCAAATTTCAAATTTAACGGTGCCGAGAAACCCTAGATTAGATCGTTAACTAGAATTTTAGGCGACAAATGAGAATAGTTAACAACTTTAACTAAGTGTACGGAAATACAACCTTTGTAGATCCGTTTCTCCACCTCCATAGCTCCATGATGAAGTCCTCTCCGCTGTCCAAATCGAATCTTGGCTCTTGCATTGGCTTCATCGGAGAAAAAGCGGGCTGGGTCATCGACGACGATGCCGAAGATGATCTACGTCGAGGCATCACAAGATCAAGCTCCCACTTCACTAAGTCATGAAAATTGTGAAGAAAACACACTCTACTACTTGGCAAGAGGTAGAGGATGAAGAAATAGGAAGTGGGTTCACTTTAGATTTGGATTTCTCACCCTTTTTCATCAATCACCATTGATGAAATCAAGCTTTCTTCATTGAAGAAGATGAAGAAGAAGAATAATAATATTATGATAAGTTAATTCCAAAAGAATAATAAAATCATTCTTATCATAATATTAACCATGGTAATGTGTAGAGAATTGACCAAGGTTAGTTGAATGGTTAGGGTTATGAGAAGAAGACAAGAATGGTAGCTTTGGTCAAACCTTCTTGAAGCTTCAATTACAAACAAAGAAAGCCACCATTCTTCTCTTTAATCTTTTCCAAAATAAATAAATAAATAAATAAGTATGAAAAACAAAACTCTAACCATTTAAATAACCATGGTTCAATCTTTACACAAACTCAAGTAAACATGTATCATCAAACATGATACATACAAGTGCACAAAACTATATCACATATACAATGTGCACATGAAGTGAGAAAATCCATTTAAAGTGAACCAATACTAGTTAATACAAAGTAATATATCAAATATATAATTATACATTAAATCATTAAATCAACACTTGATTTAACGATCCGGTCATATCGCATATAACCGACTAATATCAATAGTAACAACTTATCGAATCAACACTTGATCTGATAACCCGGCTATAACGCATATAACCGATCAATGTTACAAATCGCGAGAATCGAATACAGTATCACATACTGGTATTATTCTCGGTCCCGCACATATCTCATATGCGCTCTTATTTCGTTTCGCTTGAGCCAGGAAACCTCTGTGTAGGACTCTAAAGACTCGTCAATACTCCGGCAGCAGATGATGATCATATCAAACACCCACAAGCCACAAGCGGTCTGCTAAACGTAACGGCCACCCGGGTATTGAGCGATCAGAAGATCGACGAGCAAGCCCGCTCACACTCCAGTGAATCCAACCAGTAACACTACCGTACAGTCCGGTCTCGTCGTCTGATATGTCACATATCTTGCCTAGGGGTGGTAAACGTCAGACCCCAATAGCTCGATAAGTCGTGTCGATATGAGGTCTATAACAGTTCGAGAAACTACTGGTAACACTTACCGGTATATCTCAGCAACCCTGGCCAGGGATTTCCGGTTATAGCCAATCGAACACAGCGCAACATCAACTCCCTATACCGGGAGAGACGAATCCCCTCCTATTGCTTATTGCCTCCATGTGATTCGGGACTGTACCTAAAAACCACCGTTTTGCACGCCCTCTTGGACGTGGTAAGGTGGAAATCAAAGCACAGTGGGAATCACACAAGACTCTATGACGATCTCGGGTCAACAGACTACTCTGTACCAGTGTCACCAGAGAACTGCCATCTGACGTAAGGTATAATACCATCTGGGAGTTTTCGGCGAGTCCGTCGAGTGTACCCAGTCTCCACTGAGCACCCGTATATCATCTCTGATGTCAAACACCAATGGATATGGGATCATCCATCACCCATCTGTATGGGTCGAGAAGTTATACGCTAGTCTACTCTGGTATATCGATGCCCCGTCTCGATTCACCCACGACTAGGGACCTTGAAGGATGTACTTATGGACTACCATGTCCCCACTAGTATGATCCGCATCATAGTCCACGTAGTCAAGTACTCATCCTAAGGGCTTTACCAACATGTAACAGAGAGACAATCAGTATACACGTTAAGATAAAGAGTAACCAGATAGCATACTATCATGTCGAGCAAGAAAGTCCTCCCTATATATGTCCCAGCATCCACTACAATATACATCCTATGTATAGCAATGGCCTTTAGGGCATACATATAACTAACAGGTAGGACAGTCTTACTCAAGATGATAATATGCTATCTGGTTTATCTTTATCATCGTGTACTGTTTTAGGTGACCTTACAGGTCGCTATTACACGTTGATAGAGCCCCTAGGATTCTTTCTTGACTGCCAGCAGTATGAGGGCGATCATATACGTGGGAGCTGGGGTCTATAAGCACATCCTTAAAAGGTCCCTAGTCGTTGGAGTTTCGAGACAGGGCATCGATACTCCAGAGTAGACTAGTGTATGCAGTCGAGACCCCGACGAGGGGCGGTGGCCGGTCTCATAAGCCACTGGTGTCGGTTGGTTCACCTAAGATGTATACATGTGCTCATTGGGTTATGAGTACACCGGACAGGACTCGCCGGGAACATGCTAGTTGGTCTTATACCTGACGTCAGATAGCAGTTCCCTGGTGACATGTGTATAGGTTAGTTCATCGACCTGAGATCGTCATTTGTCTCGTGTGAGTTCCTACTGTACTTTGATTACTACCCTACCACGCTCAATGGAGACGTGCAAACAGGTTTTAGTTGGATACAGTCCCGAGCCACATGGAGGCAGTGAGCGGATCTGCAGGGGTTCGTCTCTCCCGGTATTGGGGGTGAGGTCGCGCTGTGTCTAGGAAAGCCATTACAGGAAGTCCTTAGCCAAGGCAGGAGATTTACTGGTAGGTATTCCAGTAGTATCTCAGGGTGTTCTGGGCTACTCTCCGACACGACTTGTACCGCTTTTGGGGGTCTGACTTTTACCAACCCCCTAGGCCCGCCATGCGATACTCATAGACGAACGGACCAGACTGTATGGATATTGTCACTGACAGGCTCAGTAGGGTGTCAGGATGAGTTCGCTCATCGACGTCCCTTTTGGTCAATACCTGGTAGCCCATCACGTATGGCTAATACCTGTGACGTGCTAGTGGTTAAATCCACAGCCAAAATATTGACGAGTCTTTAGAGTCTCCCACAGACCGTTTTCTCAAGTTTCGGGAGAAACGTTATAGTGGCCGTATGGAGAAATGGCAGGGTTCCATCTTATGCGTGCGGTATTGCATGGATCATGATCGGACGGATAATACTAGCGGGCTTTGGTTTAAGCCGGATCCTAGTATTGTACAGTGTAGATTTTGTCTCATTGCATTTGTATTCGGTCGAAATACAAATGCAAGTATGTATATACAGTCGTGGGGTTTTCCTGTAATTTATTACGGGATCAGTTTTTTGAAGTTGCCAGTTTGCATTCCGTTTCAGCCAGTTTTCCTTCCTTCCTTTCGTTGGCTGATATTTGATGGAAGGGCTAATTTGCATATTTGTAAATTAGCAATTGTGGAGGGGGTTTTTATAAATGGAGGGTTCTATATTGATTCCCTTTTCATCATTTCTTTTCTTGCATTAATGGTGAGAAGATTGAAGGGTTTTATGATGTGAGGCTTGATTTGGCTTATGGTCACCATTTTTGATTTCCTACACTCACCTCTCTTGTATTGTTTTTCCCACTCCCATTTTCTTAAAGGGGCCGACCACTTCTTGGAGAGGTAGAGAGGTTCATTTTGGTGTGGGGAAATTATTCATCTCACTTTGCTTGCCACAAAAATTGTATAGCTCCATTTCAACCTCTCTCCAAAGTTCATTCTTTCTCTTCTCCATCAAAAATGGCAACTTCACATACCCGCTTGAGACAAGTGACTCTACATTAGCCTACAGCATCCTTGGGCACGTCGGCTCGCCAACTTCATGCCCGAGTTGCCTCGGTCCAGAGGTGGGAGCCCGTAAAAGAACCCGGCGATGTGGTGCCCTTTCCGACGAGGAGATGAAGACCGGAGATTCCGCGAGGAGATCGGAGTGGAGGCCGAAGGCCGAAGGACACGGATCGCTCGTTATAGCATTCTACCCTTTCTCTAGTTTGATAGCGTTAGGTTAATGGCCCGATCCGGGTTTTAAAGTGTGCGGTAGTGCCGGTGTACAAGTTATGAAAAACTTTCGTTTCCGCATTTTGGCCTCGGACAAACGGCCGGGGCACTGCCGTGCACCTACACCACATGGGGTACCTACATATCATAACGCACCGTATCGCATTAAAATCCTACTTATGACCAAAACGACACACGAATCCCACATAGGTCAAAACCTAAGGTTGCTTTCCAAAATCAACCCAAAAACCCTCGACGTCGGCGTACAAATGCCAAACCATCGAGAAAAACCTAAACACACCCATTTTCACATTCACAAACACTAAACATATATATGGAATAGGTTAAAATTCACAAAAACCCCCAAACTCACTTTAAAAGCTATTTTTCCGAAAACCAAGCAAGCAAGGTTTACCGTTTTCGTACAAAACATAATGTTTTAACAATTCTAGTGACCAAGATGATAGCTTAATATCTTAATTATGCCATAGAAACCATTACGTAACTTTTAAACCCACAATTTAATTAAATTTCAAAAACCTAGTTTGAAATTTTAACCAATTTCGACCATTTTATAGCAAAAATGCACATACAACAATTTAGCTCGGATTTGCATGATCTAAAGCATTAAACTACATTTTATAATGTTAATGAAGTCATGAAAAACCTAATTACATTTTTCTCTTAATCAAATTCATGGTTTACAAAAACCTAGTTAGCAATATAGCTTAATTATTACAATTCCAACCTAACAATTTGCAAACTAGCAATTTGATTGGCTTTTTCATTTCTCAATATGATGAATTACACTTGCAACCATAATCACACAACAAAAACCCTAACTATAATTTAATCCTTCTCTTGAAAACCCAAAACTTTCAATTAGAACCATAATTAATTTCCTAATTATCTAGATTGGAAGTAGTTCAACAACAATTTAACAAAGGTCAAGAGTTATACCTCACAATCCATGATCAAACACACAACCTAGCCTCCAAAATACTCTCTTTTCTCCAAGGATTCAAGTAGGATTGCTCAAAGAATAATGGGTAAGGCTTGGAATTTGAATTAGATTTGAATTTGTATGGATTTGAAGTGATTTTTGTGGATTTTTGATGCAAAAATGGAGTGGATTTGGGGGAGGGGCTGCTGCTGTTGGGGGGGAGGGATTTTCCGCCAGGAATTGGGGGAAGTGAGGAGAGAGAGGGAGGGGTTGAAAGTGAGGAGAAAAGACAAGGCCCACACCCTTTTGACTTTCTTTCATTTTATTTTCTTTTCATTGTTTAAGTAATGAAAAGTGAGGTGATTGGAGAGAGAGAGAGGGAGAGGACTGTCAAAGGGGGGTAGGTCACTTGGGGAGAGGAAGAAAGGGTAAGGTGTGGGTGTGTGGGTTAGGGAAAAAGATAAATGTATTACCCCAATTCCCATTAACACAAATTTCACTATTTAAGCCTTTTTTCTTCGACATTTTCTAAACCGTTTAACAACTTCATTTCATTTCAGAAACAACATGCTAAAATTTTATTTAATTTGTTATGATGCACAAAATTTGTTTCAACCCATTCCAATTTGTAATTTTCCCTAATTAAATGTATTAGTGACGGCTTAAAATAATATTAAAATAATTAATTTCGGAAAATTTTTCAGAAAATTAGAAATTTTACCAGTGGCTCAATAAACACCAAATACTAGCAATTACATAGCTCGAATATGTATATTTAATTTTATAATAAAGATATTTGTATTTTGACTTTTTACAGAAACCCCCTTATTTTACCGATTTTCCAAAATTTCACCGAAACGATTTTCAAAACGTTATAATCTTCCCCCCTTAAAGAAATTCGGTCCCCGAATTTAAATTAAAACTCCCCCCAAATACTAAAACATCTAAGCAAAACCATCAAGTCGTCGGGGCTCCGAAATCATAAATACATAAAACAAATCGTAGCGCAGCGCATGCGAATGAAAAATGAGCATATAACTCAAAATCAAAACTCCATCCAGCATCCCACAATCATCGGAGTCATGGTGAAGACACAATGTCTAAATCCAAAATGAAAATCAATATGATATACATCATTAAAACATCTGGAAGCAATGCATGCTAAATCTTCTTCAAATCGCTGTGCGATGCTCGCAGCACTGCACAGTGGCGGACGCCTGTTGTAAGAAAATAACTACATATATATATCCTTTGTTTAATATGCACGTCCCGCCGTTTTGAAAGCAATTTCAGAAGGGTTTCCTTTATAAAATGTTTCGTGTCATCTCGGACACGTAGGTAAATACTGAGACTATAGCTCTTCTTTGGAAATCCCTTCGATAACTATCAATGCATGCAAAAATATACTCAGGTACTATCCTGTGACTAGTCCTGCTCAGTACTAAACTAAATAGCAAACATCATAAAATATACTGCTCCAACATAAATCAGTCCCAAATATATATATATGAATGCCATGTGCGTCTGGTGCGCACGAAAATCAAAATCCATGAATGTGCCATACATATGCATAGAAACAACATCTAAGTGCATCGGGTGTGCACGAAACATCTGTCAAGGGCAACAGGTGTGCCTGACAGCAAAACAGGTGCATCTGACATGCACGAAGAATCTCGATTTAGTGCATCTGGTGTGCACCAAAATCGTATCTCATAACATGCGCCTACATGCGCGAAAACCCAAATCAGGAGCATCCATCATGCACGAAATCATGAAATTCAATATCAAGCGCCGAACATGCACAAAATCCAATCAGGTGCATAAGGTGCACAAAACAAATATCGAACATCACCATCGAAATCGAAGTCCAGTGCAACTGTAGTGCACAAAATGCGTATCACTGCACTGCAAGCATATGTGAACTATACCGAGTGCAAAAACCAAAACGTGTGCATACATATGCACAAGATCATTTCACTGTATGAAACCCATAAAATCATAAACATGTGAAACCAAGGAACGAAAACGATATCAGGTGCAACAACTGTGCAAAAATCGTAAATACTCAGTAGGTGCAACCATAGTGCATGAAAACAAATATCATGAAACTCCATCATCAAAAACAATCATGCAAATAGACCGCCCAAAATACCGAAATTAAATATGGCGGAATAGTCCCGCTCAAACAAATCCTCCAAGAATCTCTGGCCAACTGTCGTGGTCACTCATAGCATGTCTCGTCGACGATCCTGAACTCTGTCCTACCGGTATGCGTAACATGACCACTCCTTGGTCCAAGCCTTCTCGCAATTCATCCCAGAAAGGTCCTATCGAGATATCTCCTAAATCTCGTCTCTGCCGAACTGTCCGGAAGTCATCGTCCCTTACTAGAACTGTTCTCGTTCCGGAACGGCTGCATACTCATCGCGACTCCTTCTGGAAGGTATATCCAAGTATAATGCCTCGGCATGCGTATCGCATCTCTGATGTCGGTGGAGTGGAACGTCATCTCATCAAGATCTCGTACAAACCTCTTACTCCAGTTTCTCTAATGTCGACTGCTTCAGACTCGTCTCGTCGTGAATGCATGGACTGAGCTCCAACGGCTATCCTCGTATCTGGAGTCTCCCAAGAAATGCATCTCACCACATGGCATCCGAATGAAGTCGAACCATTTGATCGATTTGTCAAAACCCCATAATCCCCCAAGAGCTCAACATCTTGGGTACAGTTTAATAGTATCGAGTGCGTACCACAGCATCGATGGTCCAGCCGTAGAAGGGCAAACCCAAGCCTCACTAATGGCGCCGTGGAACTGCAGCAAACCCTAAGGTTCAAAGGCTTTCACACAGTCATTAAGTCAAGTTAGAGTTTCATTCTTCTAGAGGGTCCATAGAATTGCCTGCATGCTCTTCCGAATACTTTAAACTTGGAATAATAGGTTTCTGACATTCGATCATCTCTGTCGACTCTCAACGTCTCCGCGTGAAGTCGTCTCTAGCTGGAATCAATCTATCTGATGAACTCGCATCGGGGTAGGCGAACGAACAACATGTCCTAGTCATTCACCCTCGGGTGACTAGCGACCTTCTATCATTTCTTAGTATAACTCGTACTGCAATAGCTTCAACATCTGGGGCGATATCTTGTCGTTCGCAGCAATAACTGGCTCACTCATCTGCACACTGAACAGTGCATCAATCATCATGAATAAGCAATACGCCAAAGGTCATCAAAATCTGGCTGGCCTCTATCATTGGCTCAATTCTCTGGTGCTGATCTGCACGTCCGAGTAATCTCATACAGCGATCCATCAAACGCTCATGGCGCGAAAACACAATAAAAAGACACATCTCTGCAATTGTGTGTCGCCGGAATCACGCCCTGGTCAGTCTTCGTTCATAACGAGCTCGGCCTGACCACAACTCTAGCCGTAGCTCTCCCTGCCCGTAATCGTGGCAGCAAAACCATAACTGATACCGATGAGGCAAAATCAGGGATGAATATAATACTGAACAAAGAAATGTACATCCTAAGGCTTCTTAAGTGGAGTAGCGTATCGTAAGTATGCTGCGGAACATACCAACGGTACGTCACTCTACTTTAGTCACCTATTCCATCAACCAAGGGACATCCTATTGGAGATAGTGCCCTTAGAGTCAATTATTGGATCACAGGCACGTAATTGCAATGATTGAGGGAGGACCTATCCCGGTAGGACAGTCTTACTCGAGATGATAGTATGCTATCTGGTTATCTTTATCATCGTGTACTGCTTTAGGTGACCCTATAGGTCACTATTGCACGTTGATAGAGCCGCTAGGATTCTTGCATGACTGCCAGCAGTATGAGGGCGATCATATACGTGGGAGCTGGTAGTCTATAAGCACATCCTTAAAAGGTCCCTAGTCGTGGGAGTTTCGAGACAGGGCATCGATTCTCCAGAGTAGACTAGTGTATACAGTCGAGACCCCGACGAGGGGCGGTGGTCGGTCTCATAAGCCACTGGTGTCAGTTGGTTCACCTAAGATGTATACAGGTGCTCATTGGGTTATGAGACACCGGACAGGACTCGCCGGGAACATGCTAGTTGGTCTTATACCTGACGTCAGATAGATGTTCCCTGGTGACATGTGTACAGGTTAGTTCATCGACCTGGGGATCGTCATTTGTCTCGTGTGAGTTCCCACTGTACTTTGATTACTACCCTACCATGCTCAAAGGAGACGTGCAAACAGGTTTTAGTTGGGTACAGTCCCGAGCCACATGGAGGCAGTGAGCGGATCTTCAGGGGTTCGTCTCTCCCGGTATTGGGGGTGAGGTCGCGCTGTGTCTAGGAGAGCCAGTACATGAAAAGTCCTTGGCCAAGGCAGGAGATTTACTGGTAGGTATTCCAGTAGTATCTCAGGATGTTCTGGGCTGATCTCTGACACGACTTGTACCGCTTTTGGGGTCTGACTTTTACCAACACCCTAGGCCCGCCATGCGATGCTCATAGATGAACGGACCGGACAGTACGGATATTGTCACTGACAGGCTCAGTAGGGTGTCAGGCTGAGTTCGCTCATAGACGTCCCTTTTGGTCAATACCTGGTAGCCCGTTACGTATAGGCTAATACCTCTGACGTGCTAGTGGTTAAATCCACAACCAAAGTATTGACGAGTCTTTAGAGTCCCCCACAAATAGTTGCTCAAGTTTCGGGCGAAACGTTGTATTTATTTAATAGTAGCGGGCTTTGGTTACGGCAGGGTTCGATTAGATACATGCCGCATTGCACGGATCAGGATCGGACGGTTAATACTAGCGGGCTTTGGTTTATGCCGGATCCTAGTATAGTACCGTATAGATTTTGTCTCATTGAATTTGTATTCGGTCGGAATACAGATGCGGGTGTGTATACACAGTATCGGGGTTTTCCTGTAATTTATTACGGGACCAGTTTTCTGGAGTTGCCAGTTTGCTTTCCGTTTCGGCCATATTTCTTTGTATCTTTCATTGGCCGAAGATTGGTGGAGGAGGGTTTATTTGCATTTGCGCAAATAAGCATTTTGGAAGGGGGTCTTTGCATATTGTTGGATCATGATGGTTTTGCCTCTCTTGACTTTCTTGAGTTCATGATTGCTTGACTTTTTGAAGCAATCATGGTTGTTGATTAGTTGGTGGAGTGTGGGTTTGAGTTTGTGATCATTTTACTTCATGATTATCAATATTCCCTTGCATTATTTTTCCCTCACTTGGCTCACTCCTCTCTCTCCTTTTTTCAAGTGAGGCCAGCCAATTTTTGGGGCTGCCCAATTTTTGGTGTGGGGATTTTTAGCTCTCTTGATGCTTGAAAAATCCCCAAGTTCATCTACATAATTCCACATCTCATTCCCTCCACAAAAGGCAACTTCCACAACCCCAAATGAGACACAAGTTTTACACTATTCTATAGCAAACCTTGGGCACGTCGACTCGCCAACTCCGTGCCTGAGTTGCCTCGGACCAGGCGGGAGCCCGTAAAAGAAGCTGGCGATGTGGTGCCCTTCCGGCGACGTGATGGAGACCGGAGATTCCGCAGGAGATCGGGATGACGACGAGAAGACCGGAGGACTCGGATCACTCGGTATATTTCTCTACCCGTCTTTAGTTAGCTTGGACAAGTTTAATGGCCCGATCCGGGTTTATAGTGCGCGGTGGTGCCAGTTTGGAAAGTTAAAGTAAATCATCGCTTCCGCATTCCGGCATCGGATTGACGGCCGGGGCGCCGCCGTGTACTTACACATCCTATGCTCCGAAGGTAAAACCTAACACTCTGATACCAACTTTGCTACGACCCGAAAAGTACGGAACATGACCAGCACTTAAATTACGGATGTCTTGAGGCGTACGTAATCTAAGTAAGCCGAAACCCAGAAATCAAAACCAAAGAAGCAGTAGAGTGAAGGAAAAACTAACTTAAAGCAAGTAGTTTTAATAGCATAAGCCGAATATGTGTTTTTTTTAAAACATCAAATATTTCCTGAAAATTTCGGCAGAGTCTCCTTTGTAAATACTCGCCCCCAAACGGAATACAACATGAGTAGTATACGAAATGAATAAAAAGGCATCCCCAAGCGGGAGCTAGCTCTTCGTCAATCGACGGTCACAACCACACAAGCAATATAATATACAACGCCAAGGGCGAGGATTAAAACTCAAAAGGAAACTCAAAACAGCAAGAAAAACCATAGAAATACAACGCGCGACTCTAAGGTAGAAAGAATAAGCATTACTGGTCTCTATCTCTAAAATAAATACATGTTTGGTTGATGGAACTTCTAGATACAACAGAATAATAATATACAAGTATAATGATGGGTATGATACAAATAAACCCACCTACTAGCAAGTCACCCGAAAAGAAGCAGTGCCAGCAAAGCCGTAAAGAAACCTGTACGGCAAAACCTGTAAGAAACTGTGGCACAACGGGGGTGAGTTGCCTACTCGTGAGTAGAAAAACATCTACGAACAGAAATCGCATGAACAACGCAATCTTAGGTCAACGATCATAATATATCCTCAAATATATAACCAGCAGCCTATAACAATGGCTAGGGTAAATGTCTAACCCAAGTGTAATCCCATGTACCCGTGTCAGTGCCTCAGGTAGCAATATATCATATGGATGATGTATGAATGCACGAAACAGAATGCATGTACTGAAGAAAACTGATTTCATAAATTAGTGAGATTTCTGTATCTTTTTTTTAAAATGAGGTATCATAAATGAAATCAGCATAACAGTGCCTAGTATCGACACAAAACAAGTATCCAAATCTCTCGATATCTCTGTGTTGCAATCTCTGTACCTCAATATCTCAAAATCTCTGTATGTCAATCTCACTATCTAGGGCGCCGTCAGTCCAGACCGTCCCCTAACATCAATCTCAAGACCACGACGGTATCCTCCGGATATCCGATGCATCGGGTAAAATCACCGGTCGGTAGTCTTCCCCTGCCAGGCTCATCGTCATCACCACGAGCTTCTTGCCCCGGGGTACCTTACCGGTTCCACCATGTACCCGAAACGGTTCATCCGTCTCCTCGAATCGAGTCTCGAAATCCATTAGCAAACTCATGGTGGACGACTCATTCATCATGGGAAAACCACGCATTTTATTTAAAAAGAGAGAGAAAAGAAGTTTATAAATGTTTTTGCGGTTTTCCCCCAAATCTAGAAAATCTCATGTAAATCCGAATCCAATCTTCAATAGCATGTAAACAGTGAATAATAACATGCATGAAGTAGCGAGTAATAACTACAATGTCTAAACTAGCATATAAGGCAAGTACACTAATATCATGTCTAAACTATTAGCTAACAACCTATGTCAATGAAATAGTATTTTCTAAAGTGTTCGTGACATGGCAATTACCGATGAAGATGTGTGTGAGCCGGCAAGTAAGTGTACGTGGTACATACGCGTCATCGGTAATGATGCCGGTGTCCTAACAGCATGATATCAACAATAGAATATGAATCATAATGTTAGCAGGCGATGCGGAGCGAACAACAATAATGAGCGGGAGCTAAATACTAAACACAACGATAACAAATCTGCATTTAAAGTAATATGAGTCATACAGCTACACTAAACTATAGGGCTGAGCTAACAGGATAACTGAAGGTTAGGAAACCGCCTAACATCTGAGTCGATATATATATATATATATATATATATATATATATATATATATATATATATATATATATATATATTAGTCGGTGATCCCGCCTCGATAATATCACATCCGATACCATATCTATAATCAAATATTCCCAAGTCAAGAGTGTGGATCAAATATCAATATATAGCTCGTACGTAAATCCGTCGTACGGCATCCCCAAATCTGGGTACGGTCAATATCACATTCATCACATTATTCAGCTGGTATCCTCTTTATCAAAGATCATAATCCGGGTACTGATCTATGCCTAGTACAATACTAATATCATCAATCTAATCATGATCGACAGTCTCGTACAAACCGATATCATCAGCACATATCATCATGAAGGAGTATACATCGTCCAATACGGCCAATTATCAACATCCTAGCATATCATATCTCATATCACGATCACATGTCGACCATTTTATTTATATCACTATTCATATGGTATCATCGTCCAAAGATCCACTATAACATCATGACGTATCCCAAATACGAATTCCACCAAATCACCGATCTCACGGATTCAAATCAAATCTCATCGACTCACCTCACATCCTAAATACTATTCTCAAATCCAGTATGTGAACACATAGTCTCACAACCATGTGAACACATAAATATATATATTCCCATCTAAGCACATATGAAAGTGTAAGTGCACGGCGGCGCCCCGGCCGTCAAACCGACGGCCAAGGGCGGAAACGGTGATAAACTTTAAAATTTGCGGACTTAGCAAACCGGCACCACCGCGCACTAAACCCCGGATCGTGCCATTAAACTAATTCTAGCAAACAAGAGAAGGGTTAGAGATATACCGAATGATCCGAGTCCTCCGGTCTTCATCTCCGCTCCGATCTCCTCGCGGGATCTCCGTCCGTCTTCTCCTCGTCGGAAAGGGCACCACGAAGCCGGGTACTTTTACGGGCTCCCACCTCAATACCGAGGCAACTCGGGCGCGAAGTAGGCTACCCGACGCGTCCAAGATGTGCTGTAGGAAGTGTAGTGTAGAATGTATGTCTCACTTTGGGGTTGGTTACCATAGATGGAGGAATGGTATATAGAAAATTGGTGCTTTCAATTTTCTAGCAATGGAATGAGATGAATGAATGCCACTCTCTCAAAGATGAAGATGAAGCTCTCTCATTTTCTTCTCTTTTCTTCTTCTCTCTTTCTTTTTCTCTCTTTCTTTTCTTTCTTTCTTTTCTCAACCATGAATAAAATCTCTCCTCTTTAGAAATGGTGGAGGAAAACAATATGAAGCAAGAGGGAGGTGAGTGTAGTAAAAGGAGGAGGGTGACCACATCCAAACATAATCATCACTAAACTTTACATCAACCTCAAATCCATCTCAAATCCATTCTAATCTCATAAATACATGAAAAGCAAAGATGCTTATCATATCAATCCTTATGCAAATAAATCCTCCACAAAGTGTAATTTGCAAAACTGCAAATTACCCCCTCCATCGGAAAAGTCCGGCCGGGAAAGAACAAAGGAAAACCGGCCGGAACGGAAAGCAAACTGGCAACTCCAGAAAACTGGTCCCGTAATAAATTACAGGAAAACCCCGATACTGTGCATGCACACCCGCATCTGTATTCCGTCCGGATACAAATGCAATGAGACAAAATCTACACCGTACTAAACTAGGACCAGCTTAAACCAAAGCCGGCTAGTAAGATCCGTCCGATCCTGATCCGTGCAATACCGCACGTATCTGATCGAACGCTGCCATATAACCATACGGCCACTAGTACAAACCGTCCGATCCTGATTCGTGCAATACCGCACGTATCTGATCGGACCCTGCCATATCTCCATACGGCCTCTACAGCGTTTCGCCCGAAAGCTTGAGTAACTGGAAGTGTGGTGGACTCTAAAGACTCGTCAATACTATGGCTGTGGATTTAACCACTAGTACGTCAGAGGTATAAGCCAATACGTGACGGGCCACCAGCTATTGACCAAAAGGGACGTCGATGAGGAAGCTCACCCCGACACCCAACTGAGCCTGTCAGTGACAATATCCGTGCAGTCCGGTCCGTTCGTCTATGAGTATCGCATGGCGGGCCTAGGGGGTTGGTAAAAGTCAGACCCCCAAAAGCGGTACAAGTCGTGTCGGAGTGTAGCCCAGAACACCCTGAGATACTACTGGAATACCTACCAGTAAATCTCCTTGCCTTGGCCAAGGACTTTGTGTAATGGCTCTCCTAGACACAGCACGACCTCACCCCCAATACCGGGAGAGACGAACCCCTGAAGATACGCTCACTGCCTCCATGTGGCTCGGGACTGTACCCAACTAAAACTTGTTTGCACGACTCTTTTGAGCCGTGGTAGGGTAGTAATCAAAGTACAGTGGGAACTCACACGAGACAAATGACGATCCCCAGGTCGATGAACTAACCTGCACACATGTCACCAGGGAACTGCCATCTGACGTCTGGTATATGACCAACTAGCAGGTTCCCGGCGAGTCCTGTCCGGTGTACTCATAACCCAATGAGCACCTGTATACATCTTAGGTGAACCAACTGACACCAGTGGCTTGTGAGACCGGCCACCGCCCCTCGCCGGGGTCTCGACTGTATACACTAGTCTACTAATGGAGTATCGATGCCCAGTCTCGAAACTCCCACGACTAGGGACCTTTTAAGGATGTGCTTATAGACTCCAGCTCTCACTTATATGATCGCCCTCATACTGCCGGTAGTCAAGCAAGAATCCTAGGGGCTCTATCAACGTGCAATAGGGACATGTCAGGTCGCCTAAAGCAGTACACGATGATAAAGGTAAACCAGATAGTAAACTATCATCTCGAGTAAGACTGTCCTACCGGGATAGGTCCTCCCTCAATCATTGCAATCACGTGCCTGTGATCCAATAATTGACTCTGAGGGCACTATCTCCAACAATCTCCCACTTGCACTCAAGGCTAATTATTGCGATGTCGTATACTCACAGCCCGTGTGATACCGAACACCCAACTCCTCTACTAGTCAGTCTCACAAAAACCGTTTGTGAAACTATTGCGTTCGAGGAATAGCCTCAGTGAGTGGATCCGCCTTGATGTTTCTTTCTATGTCTCTTTATATCTCAAGTTCGCGGAGAAAGCCATCTCCCGAAATGAGCAATACCTGTCTTAGTATGTCTGGATGTCTGATGGGACCTAGCTCATAAATGAACTCCAAATCCAAACTTCTTAGACTGTATCGTCAACTGAACTTAATCAGTATCCTGCGCCATGCCACCCTCAGTATTGCCTTGGACCACCTGTCCAAAATACTGCCCCTCGTCAAAAGGAAAAACTATAACTCTGACAACCTCCTTGTCGTCCATGTCACCTTGGAAGCCTGGAATGATAACTGTCTCTCGAATGAGGCTGTTGTTATCATATCCCTAGAACATCCACTTATGTTCTAAAACTGCTTCCGATTGCTTCTCCAGGATTGGATCAATATCAACTTATTGCGCCTACTGCAAGAACAACATCTGGTGTGGTACTTGACATCTCATGATTGACTCAATTGCCTAAGCAAGTGATCTGCCAATCATGCACATCCCTCTCTACTTTAGTCTATAAGACACCTTTAGAGAGGGTGACTCCATTACCTGCAGGTACACTACCGTGCCAGGAGTCGTCCATTCTAAATACTCTCAGAATGCTGTCAAAGTACCCTGATTGGGAAACCACCCAAATCTAGATCTAAAACCATAGATCTAGTAACCAGAATGTCTGATATAATATCCAAGTCCTGTGTGGAGAAACCACTGTGTGACGACCAAAGTATAACCGATCGTAGTAAAGGAATATCACTTCCTACTACCTTCTCAACAGATCCATCCCCTATTCTGATGACGTCAAACCTATGACTGTCACATCAGAAATAGATGATCTATCTCCGCTACATCTGCTTTAGTCTATAAATAGGCATAAGCCTGATGTCCACCAATGCTTCCGCTGCTCCCACTGACTACGACAACCCTCTGGCAGAGTCATATACATGTACACTTCTGAAGCTAGTTCAGAACGACGCTATACTCATCCTCCTGCCGGGTCTCGCAGCCTGGAACAACAACAATGGCAAGTGTAGGTAAACAAGAACTTCCCTGTCACCGTCCTTGAGGCTACCGGAGTACCTCTCGGGTGCCTGAAGTTACCCACCTTATCTGCGGAGTGGCCAATGGAATGTCAAATCAGATTGAATCTTTAGGTTCCTTATCAAATCTTCAGTAATCGTTTGCAGTTCTGGAATCACTTCCAGTTCTACCATACTCCCACTGCTGTTTTTGAAAAAATCCATTTTTAATAAAACTATGGCGAGTCTAGAACAATATTGCTATTGTTCATCCAGATGGTAGAAAGTCAACCCGCGTCATAGCCTGGGTCAACCCACAAACAGCCATTACAGAAACGTGCCTTGAGTTATCCAGAGTCTGGTTTTAATCATAAGCCGGACAACTCCCCGTACCTTAACAATGTTAAGATATGAACTGTACTATATCCAATATAGAACCAGAGGCACTGATTTAATTGAACCAGATTCAAATCATGCAGCTGTCTCCAGTGCATGTCAACTAAATGGAGAGAGGCTGATCAGCGTTACTCAACTTAGGAATACTTCCAATTATGAGTAACGCGAAAGAGAAGCAATTTCTCTTAACCATTACTACTAACTGAATACCATACACAAGTATCTACATCTTCGATCACTTTGAAGAATCCCGATACTTGCTACACCTGGTTCTCTTCTCTATTCAAATACCTATAACTCCTCAAAACTTCGACCCTGTGTTTATACGAAACACCTGTCTAAGAACTAGAGAAGTCATAAGTAAACAGAATACAGTACGAGGACCATCCCCTCTGTCCTGATGGACACTGGACAATATACAATACTCTGTATAAGTCCCCTGAGTCTTGCGACTCAATCACTGTGTGTCGTAGGTTGAAAACTGTACTTATGGTTAAGAAGAATTACACCGCTGTTTAATGCTCCTTACCTAACCATCCACTGATATAGGTAAATGTCGTAGACATAATTTCAGAAAGGTATATCTCACTCTATTCAAATAGACGTACAGATATATCAATTTGAAATTGGTGCATAAAAGCGGATATTCAAAACCAAATATTTGCCGACCGGCAAACAACCCAGGTGACTTCCTCAAATATCACCGATTACTACGAATCCCGATATAATGAGGATGATCACCTAATTCCCAATAACTTACTCCCACTCATCATCTGTAAAACCATACAGATGTGAGAATTGTACCTGGTAAATACATACCCTGGAGCAAGTGTCTAATCGGGAAATCAGTTTTCTTTTAACAGTACGCAGCTTAACTGAAACATTGAAATGTTTCGATGGGGTATCCTGGTATTCTTAGTAATGCCTCTTCCATTATCCAGATTCATAACTATAACCGTATAATTCTTTGCCACCTCTCCAAATCCCTTTATATGTCTTTAGTCATTACCTTCTGTACACCCCTTTAGGCCAAATGGTTTTCTTCCTTCCCTACCATTCGGCACCAGCCTATGGTTTGGAAGAAGACTATCCAAAAAGCATAAAGGGTGTACTGTCCTAATCCTAGGAGCACTCGCAACGCGAGAGAAGGTGAAGATAAAAGACACCTGAATGTACTTTATTCCTATTTCTCCTGAACCAGGATTCATCCCCGAACTGGAACAAGTTCCTTTCGAGTTCGTATATAACCATACGATGGATTATCCAATAAAATGGGATCTTCGTAGTGATACGGAGTGTCTTGGAGAAATACAAAGGTGATTTAGGATTGGCGAAGAAATACTTGGTTTGGTCGTGAATAGCAGTCACAATTTACTTTGCCCTCTTACTAATCCCTTTCTTTGTCTTAATCTTAATACCTTCTGCACACCGTTTAGGCTAATTGGTTTTCTTCATTCCCTACCGGTCGGCACCAGCCTATGGTTTGGAAGAAGACTGTCCAATTTGCGTAATAGGTGTACTACTCCTAAACCAAGGAGTACTCGCAACCTGAGAGAAGGTGAAAAGAAAAGACAACTGAATAATCCTATTCGTTTTCTCCAGAACCGGAAACCATCCTCGAATAAATTCCTTCGAGTTCGTATCTAACCATACGATGGTTTTGTCCAATGGAAGTGGACGTTCGTAGTAATACGGGGTATCCTGGAGAAAAGGGTAAAAGCAGGAGTGGCAATGAGGTCTGCAACTCTGACAATCCAAAAGCCAGTGTTAAGAAGGTTCGGTCAACTTGGTCACTGAGTTATAGTCTTAGGGCCAGGTCAATGGTCGCTGCCGAAGAGAGAGAGAAAAGAAACACTCAGCGTGCACTCTAACCTAGATCAGAATGGTTATCACTTTTTCTAATCAGGAAACCTCCCACTGTACCTCAAATTCTCCTCCAAACCTGAAAGAAGAATTAGTCGGGGTCACCCGAGGAGTAAACCAACTCATCAGTGGGAATCGGGATCCATCTATCATCGCATGATAATGTGACGGAATCCGCTCACATCATCACACTCCAGATGGTATGCGCATATCTGGCAAGTTTCAGTTCTTTTGAAACTCCCGATGTGATTTCTGCCCCATGCTCTTATGACCTTGGCGAAGGTCAACAAATCATAAGTCACATGTCAAGTTCTACCCGTCATTATCCAGGTTAATTTGAATCCACCCGTACAAGCCCTTGACGAAGGTCAACAAGGCTATACGACTGTCCCAAACCAACGCATCTACCTATGCAGCAGAAAAGTAACAAGCAGCTACCATACACTATGCCTTGACGAAGGTCAACAAACATAGCATGAATACTACATGCTACCCGTCTGAAACGACGGAGGGCTACGAATGGTTTCTGGCGAAAACCTTTAACGTAATGAACTTGATATCGTTGAAGGAACGGATAGCTTTTTGAAAATATTATGACGAAAACCGTTGCTAAAGAGGTCACTCCCGGTGAAGGGATCTCGGCTCTTTCCCCGTAGAATGGGGTGCAGGATATTCCAACTGAATACCACGATGCAAAGCAAAAGTAATCGGCTATAGTGAAGTCATTGCCCTGACGCAAACTTTTTGTCCAAGGGGTCACTCCCGGTGAAGGGATCTCGGCCCTTGCCTCGTCGACTGAGGAGCAGGATATTCCAACTGAATATCACGATGCAAAACAAAAGAGAACGTCCTTGCAATGACAGCTTTTTGAAAAAGTGTTCCAACAACATCAGATTAGGTTTGTTTTTAAACTTGCATTGATCTGAATCAATGCAGTCCCATCAATTGATCACACCAAAAGAACGAAAATATACTGATGTACGTATATGCCATCCGCATTCGCCACTGGGTCCCGTCATTACCCGTTAGGTTAGCTAACTAACGACAGAGCGGGGACTGGACTAGCGCGGATGCAAAACATATACAACATCTACTAATATATATACCAATATATTATATTTCGCTCAAGGAGTGAATAAAATGCAACATCACAGAAATGTACAGCATCACAGAACAATACAGATATCTGGGATCCCCGGGTTTCACAGAGCCGCTACTGAAACCCGACGTTCCCCTGGTCGTGTGGATAGCCTGTGCAATGAAATCCTAGACCCCTACGGGCGCAGCAAGTCACCCGCCAAAACCTGAAGCGAGGCAGCCCCCTTCAGCGCCGTGAATGGACCACCCAGCACTTCACGGAATCCGGCAACTTGGGCACCCCTCCTGGGTCAACCTGTACCCCCTACGAGTGCGGCGAATAGCCCGCCAATTCTAGAGTGAAGCCCCTCCGTCCCAATGCCATGAGATGCGGGCTTGTTGCCCTCTAGAACCCGGCTATCCGTGCACCCCACCGCGGGGTAATCCTAGTACAGAAAGTAAAATATACATACAACGGGTACATCGACCGCAACCAGGTCGTGCCCCAAAAGAATAATACAAACAGGCAGTGACGGCAGTCCACATGTCGGACGCTCGCCCCGCAATATCAAATGTACATAATACACCAACACTGTACTAGCATTGCATCCAGGCTATCCCCATGACCGATCCGCAATATCACAGCATAAACATAGAACATCAACGTGAAAGTCACGTTCGCAAATCCGTCTAACCGGGCTATAGCAGTTAGACCGGATTTACCGATCGAGTGACATTCATGGTCGCAGATATAATGTAAATACTGTGAAAAATGTGTTTAAAATTTTCCGATTGACCAAAAATTAACAAGTGGGCCCCCAATCAAAACTGTAGCACTCACAGAAAACCTGGGCCCAATTTTAATATTCCAAAACCCATATTTCAAGCCCAGAAGGCCTCTGTAAAAAATTGGTGAAGTGATCTCCACAGTGCGCGGTGGAAGGGCGGCGGAATGGGGGTTTGTGCGGCGGTTCCGCGCTCCCACTGTGGAATCACTTCATCGAAATTTTACAGAGTTCTTAGATTTTCCAGTACATCAATATTTTACAACCTGAAAAATTTTTAGACTTCAAAAAATTTCAACAGAAACTGATGTGAAGGAAAAATACGGTTTTTGGAATTTTGGTCGATCGGAACTGAAAAACACATCAAACGAAGCTAGACGAAGTTAATGGCGAGGGTTTGATACCACTGTAAGTGCACGGCGGCGCCCCGGCCGTCAAACCGACGGCCAAGGGCGGAAACGGTGATAAACTTTAAAATTTGCGGACTTAGCAAACCGGCACCACCGCGCACTAAACCCCGGATCGTGCCATTAAACTAATTCTAGCAAACAAGAGAAGGGTTAGAGATATACCGAATGATCCGAGTCCTCCGGTCTTCATCTCCGCTCCGATCTCCTCGCGGGATCTCCGTCCGTCTCCTCCTCGTCGGAAAGGGCACCACGAAGCCGGGTACTTTTACGGGCTCCCACCTCAATACCGAGGCAACTCGGGCGCGAAGTAGGCTACCCGACGCGTCCAAGATGTGCTGTAGGAAGTGTAGTGTAGAATGTATGTCTCACTTTGGGGTTGGTTACCATAGATGGAGGAATGGTATATAGAAAATTGGTGCTTTCAATTTTCTAGCAATGGAATGAGATGATTGAATGCTACTCTCTCAAAGATGAAGATGAAGCTCTCTCATTTTCTTCTCTTTTCTTCTTCTCTCTTTCTTTTCTTTCTTTCTTTTCTCAACCATGAATAAAATCTCTCCTCTTTAGAAATGGTGGAGGAAAACAATATGAAGCAAGAGGGAGGTGAGTGTAGTAAAAGGAGGAGGGTGACCACATCCAAACATAATCATCACTAAACTTTACATCAACCTCAAATCCATCTCAAATCCATTCTAATCTCATAAATACATGAAAAGCAAAGATGCTTATCATATCAATCCTTATGCAAATAAATCCTCCACAAAGTGTAATTTGCAAAACTGCAAATTACCCCCTCCATCGGAAAAGTCCGGCCGGGAAAGAACAAAGGAAAACCGGCCGGAACGGAAAGCAAACTGGCAACTCCAGAAAACTGGTCCCGTAATAAATTACAGGAAAACCCCGATACTGTGCATGCACACCCGCATCTGTATTCCGTCCGGATACAAATGCAATGAGACAAAATCTACACCGTACTAAACTAGGACCAGCTTAAACCAAAGCCGGCTAGTAAGATCCGTCCGATCCTGATCCGTGCAATACCGCACGTATCTGATCGAACGCTGCCATATAACCATACGGCCACTAGTACAAACCGTCCGATCCTGATTCGTGCAATACCGCACGTATCTGATCGGACCCTGCCATATCTCCATACGGCCTCTACAGCGTTTCGCCCGAAAGCTTGAGTAACTGGAAGTGTGGTGGACTCTAAAGACTCGTCAATGCTATGGCTGTGGATTTAACCACTAGCACGTCAGAGGTATAAGCCAATACGTGACGGGCCACCAGCTATTGACCAAAAGGGACGTCGATGAGGAAGCTCACCCCGACACCCAACTGAGCCTGTCAGTGACAATATCCGTGCAGTCCGGTCCGTTCGTCTATGAGTATCGCATGGCGGGCCTAGGGGGTTGGTAAAAGTCAGACCCCCAAAAGCGGTACAAGTCGTGTCGGAGTGTAGCCCAGAACACCCTGAGATACTACTGGAATACCTACCAGTAAATCTCCTTGCCTTGGCCAAGGACTTTGTGTAATGGCTCTCCTAGACACAGCACGACCTCACCCCCAATACCGGGAGAGACGAACCCCTGAAGATACGCTCACTGCCTCCATGTGGCTCGGGACTGTACCCAACTAAAACCTGTTTGCACGACTCTTTTGAGCCGTGGTAGGGTAGTAATCAAAGTACAGTGGGAACTCACACGAGACAAATGACGATCCCCAGGTCGATGAACTAACCTGCACACATGTCACCAGGGAACTGCCATCTGACGTCTGGTATATGACCAACTAGCAGGTTCTCGGCGAGTCCTGTCCGGTGTACTCATAACCCAATGAGCACCTGTATACATCTTAGGTGAACCAACTGACACCAGTGGCTTGTGAGACCGGCCACCGCCCCTCGCCGGGGTCTCGACTGTATACACTAGTCTACTAATGGAGTATCGATGCCCAGTCTCGAAACTCCCACGACTAGGGACCTTTTAAGGATGTGCTTATAGACTCCAGCTCTCACTTATATGATCGCCCTCATACTGCCGGTAGTCAAGCAAGAATCCTAGGGGCTCTATCAACGTGCAATAGCGACATGTCAGGTCGCCTAAAGCAGTACACGATGATAAAGGTAAACCAGATAGTAAACTATCATCTCGAGTAAGACTGTCCTACCGGGATAGGTCCTCCCTCAATCATTGCAATCACGTGCCTGTGATCCAATAATTGACTCTGAGGGCACTATCTCCAACAGAAAGAAGAATGTATGCAAGTATGAGTGTGTGTGTGTGTATGTGTGGTGCAACCACTACACTAGGGTTTCGCAACACTGCACTAATCCAATCACACCAAATATCCATCTTTATCATCAAAAATATCAATCAATATATAATCAATATATGTGTGTATACGTATTCGTATACATCACCTCGAACTGCGGGGGTGCTATACGCCATCCACCCGACTTCTCCCCGTAGATATAAATCTACTCACCTGATCCTCGCTCGCCGGTGCCGACGTCGCCATGCGCTTGCTTGTCGTCTCGAAGTCCACATGGGGTACCTACATATCATAACGCACCGTATCGCATTAAAATCCAACTCATGACCAAAACGACACACGAATCCCACATAGGTCAAAACCTATGGTTGCATTCACAAATCAACCCAAAAACCCTCGACGTCGGCGTACAAACGCCAAACCATCGAGAAAAACCCAAACACACCCATTTTCATATTCACAAACACTAAACATATATATGGAATGGGTTAAAATTCACAAAAACCCCAAACTCACTTTAAAAGCTATTTTTCTGAAAACCTAGCAAGCAAGGTTTACCGTTTTTATACAAAACATAATGTTTTAACAATTCTAGTGACAAAGATGATAACTTAATATCTTAATTATGCCATAGAAACCATTACGTAACTTTTAAACCCACAATTTAATTCAATTTCAAAAACCTAGTTTGAAATTTTAACCAATTTCGACAATTTTATAGAAAAAATGCACATACAACAATCTAGGTTGGATATGCATGATCTAAAGCATTAAAATACATTTTATAATGTTAATGAAGTCATGAAAAACCTAATTACATTTTTCTCTTAATCAAATTCATGGTTTACAAAAACCTAGTTAGCAATATAGCTTAATTATTACAATTCCAACCTAACAATTTGCAAACTAGCAATTTGATTGGGTTTTTCATTTCTCAATATGATGAATTACACTTGCAACCATAATCACACAACAAAAACCCTAACTATAATTTAATCCTTCTCTTGAAAACCCAAAACTTTCAATTAGAACCATAATTAATTTCCTAATTAGCTAGATTGGAAGTACTTCAACAACAATTTAACAAAGGTCAAGAGTTATACCTCACAATCCATGATCAAACACACAACCAAGCCTCCAAAATGCTCTCTTTGCTCCAAGGATTCAAGTAGGATTGCTCAAAGAATAATGGGTAAGGCTTGGAATTTGAATTAGATTTGAATTTGTATGGATTTGAGGTGATTTTTGTGGATTTTTGATGCAAAAATGGAGGGGCTTTGGGGGAGGGGCTGCTGCTGTTGGGGGGGAGGGATTTTCGGCCAGGAATTGGGGGAAGTGAGGAGAAAGAGGGAGGGGTTGAAAGTGAGGAGAAAAGACAAGGCCCACACCCTTTTGACTTTCTTTCATTTTCTTTTCTTTTCATTGTTTAAGTAATGAAAAGTGAGGTGATTGGAGAGAGGGAGAGGGAGAGGGCTGTCAAAGGCGGGCCGACCACTTGGGGAGAGGAAGAGAGGGTGAGGTGTGGGTGTGTGGGTTAGAGAAATAGATAAATGTATTACCTCAATTCCCATTAACACAAATTTCACTATTTAAGTTCTTATCTTCGACATTTTCTAAACCGTTTAACAACTTCATTTCATTTCAGAAAAAAACAAGCTAAAATTTTGTTTAATTTTTTATGATGCACAAAATTTGTTTCAACCCATTCCAATTTGTAATATTCCCTAATTAAATGTGTTAGTGACGACTTAAAATAATATTAAAATAATTAATTTCGGAAAAAATTTCAGAAAATTAGAAATTTTACCAGTGGCTAAATAAACACCAAATACTAGCAATTACATAGCTATAATATGTATATTTAATTTTATAACAAAGATATTTGTATTTTGACTTTTTACAGAAACCGCCCTTATTTTACCGATTTTCCGAAATTTCACCGAAACGTTTTTCAAAACGTTACATTTATACATGTGTATATATATTCAGTGTATATTCTTGCTCGACATGTTAGTATGCTATCCGGTTCTTCTTTATCTGACATGTTGACTTGATCATGCTTTTATTCATTTACACATGTTGATAAAGCCCTGAGGATATTTGCTTGACTACTATGATTATGATGGAGATCATACTAGTGGGACGTCTGTGGTTTATAAGCATATCCTGAAATGTCCCTAGTCGTAGGTGTATCAAGATCGGGCATCGATATACCAGAGTAGTCTAGCGTATATGATACTGGACCCATATGATGGGCGATGGATGTTCCCACATCCATTGATGTTTGACATCGAGATCGTATGCGGGTGCTCAGTAGTGACTGGGTACACTGGACGGACTCGCCGAGAACTCCTATATGGTATTATCTATTGTCGGATAGCAGTTCTTAGGTGACACTGGTACAAGTTAGTCTGTAGACCCGAGATCGTCATAGAGTTTGTGTGTTCTCCCACTGTACTTTGATTACCACCCTACCACGGCTCTACTGAGTCGTGCAAACAGGTGGCTTTTGGGTACAGTTCCGAGACACACGAAGACGATGAGCGATAGGAGGGTTTTTTTCTCTCCCGGTATTGGGGGTTGATGCTGTGCTGTGCACGATTGGCGATATCAGTAAGTCCTTTGCTAGGGCTGTTGAGATTTACTGATAAATGTTATCAATAGTTTCTCGATCTGTTATAGACCATTCATCGGCACGACTTATTGAGTTATTGGGGTCGACGTTACCATCCATAGACTCAATATGCATCATATCTGACGAAGAGACCGGACTGTACGGTAGTGTTGTCGGTTGGCTCGACGGGAGTTGTGACAGGTTCGCTTGTTTTCTTCTGATCGCTCAATACCCGAGTGTTCGTTACGTTTAACTGACCTCTTGCGGCTTGGGGGTGCTTGGTATGATCGTCACCCACTGCCGGCGTATTGACTAGTCTTAGAGTCCCACGATGGAGTTACCTTGTCCAGGCGAAACGATGTTGTGTGCATATGGGATATGCGCGGGGACCCGATTAAATGTTCGTATGAGATACCGTATATTAATCGGGTGGTTTGCTATTGGTCAGGTCGTATGTGATGTAGGGTTCCTAGGCACTCTTGTGAAGGTTCTAAAGGCATCAAACATGCCCGGATTAAAATTTAGACGTGCCGAAAAACCCAAAGCCGGGATCTTTGCTAGATTATTAGGGTTTAACATGCATTAAGATAACTTTTATCTAAGTGTGAGGGATTACAACCTTTGTAGTCCGCTCCTTCACTTCACAAGCTCCGAGTAGAAGTCCCTTTGCCGCGATCCACGATCTCCCGGACTCATGAGAGGCTCCACGACTCGAACGATCCATTCTAGCTTGTCGTAATCCAAATCTCCGATGATCTACCTTGAAGTTGCTTCGACTCAAGCTTTCTCACTCAAAAGAGAAGAACACCCTAATCCCAAGGGCTAGATGAGATGAGGATGAGAGAGTAGTGATTTAGCTTTCTTTTTATATCATTTTCTCATAATCTTTCATCACATAAGGATTTTCAAGAGAGCTTCTTCAAGAAGAAGAAGAAGAAGATAATGGAAAATATATTCATAAGCTTAAAACCTTTTGTGATGAATAGAAAGAATTATATGATTGATTTGTAAACCATGGTCAAGGATGATAGGATAAGAATGAGTAGAGAATAAACTATAGTTAGGGTTTGGTTTGGTTAATAAATGTGTCATCCATAAATATCTTCACAATGACAAAAGAAATTGCTTCTAGAAGCAACTTGAAGCAACTAACCCTAATCAAACCCTAACCTCAATTAATCATCCTTAAACATGTTTAACAATTAATCATATCATGTCACAATAATATATATCACATATATATTATATATTTGCAACAAAAGAAAATAATACAATTAACATATATCGCATATATATCAATGTATTATCCCGTGAGAAAATGAAATATTAAAGCAAGCCAATATTAGATAATGTAATAATATATCATATATATTATTATACATTAAATCATCGAATCAACACTTGAATCGATGATCCGGCTATATCGAATATTACCGACTAATATATCATGTACCGATTCATCGAATCAACACTTGATCCGATGACCCGGTTCATCTCTAAATATCCTGAGAATATAATACGGTATCCCATATCGCATTATTCTCGTTCCTGCGCATATCACATATGTGCCACTACTCTGTTTCGCCTGAGCCAAGAAACCTCTGTGTAGGACTCTAAAGAATCGTCAATACGCCGGTAGCAGGTGATGATCATATCAAACACCCACAAGCTGCAAGCGGTCAGCTAAACGTAACAGCCACCCAGGTATTGAGCGATCAGAAGATCAACAAGCTAGCCTGTGCGTTCTCCTGTGAATCCGATCAGTAACACTCCCGTACAGTCCGGTCTGTTCGTCTGATATGTCGCATATCAAGTCTAGGGGTGGTATACGTCAGACCCCAGTAACCGATAAGTCGTGTCGATGTATGGCTTATAACGGGTCGAGAAACTACTAGTAACACTTACCAGTAAATCTCTATATCAGCCCTGGCCAGGGACTTCCAGTTATAGCCAATCGAACACAGCACAACATCAACTCCCTATACCGGGAGAGACGAATCCCCTCCTATCGCTCATTGCCTCCATGTGATTCGGGACTGTACCCAAAAGCCACCGTTTTGCACGCCCTCTTGGACGTGGTAAGGTGGAAATCAAAGCACAGTGGGAATCACACAAGACTCTATGACGATCTCGGGTCTTCAGACTACCCTGTACCTGTGTCACCGGAGAACTGCCATCTGACGTGTGGTATATCACCATCTGGGAGTTTTCGGCGAGTCCGTCCAGTGTACCCAGTCTCCACTGAGCACCCGTACACCATCTCTGATGTCTAACACCGATGGATATGGGATCATCCATCGCCCATCATATGGGTCAAGATGCGTATACGCTAGTCTACTCTGGTGTATCGATGCCCTGTCTCGATATACCCTCGACTAGGAACAGTTATAGGATGTACTCATCGACTACCGCGGCCCCACTAGTATGATCTCATCATAGTCCCAGTAGTCGAGTACAAGTCCTAAGGGCTTTATCAACATGTGAGAGTAAAACAGTAAACCAATACAAGTCAACATGTTAAGATAAAGTGAAACCAAATAGCATACTATCATGACGAGCAAGAAAGTCTTCTCTATATATAACCAAGCATCCATTATAATATACATCATATGTACAACAATGGCCTCTAGGGCATATACATAACTAACAATCTCCCACTTGCACTAAGGCCAGCTGCTGTAGTATCTCATGCCTAGCATCCCGAATAATCTCTCAAACTGTATCTGGGGAATAGCCTTCGTGAATGGATCCGCAGTGTTGTCCTTCGTATCTACTCTCCTGACCTCGATCTCTCGGCGATCAACTATCTCCCTGATCAGGTGATACCGCCTCAGAATATGTCTGGACTTCTGATGGGACCTGGGTTCCTTGGCCAAAGCCACAGCTCCATTGTTATCGCAATACAGAGGTATTGGATGCTCAATGGATGGAACCACACCAAGTTCACTAATGAACTTCTTGATCCAGACAGCCTCTTTGGCAGCATCGTTGGCAGCGATGTATTCAGCCTCCATCGTTGAGTCTGCAACGGTATCCTGTTTGGAACTCTTCCAACATACCGCCCCTCCATTGAGGGTAAAGACAAAACCCGAATGCGACTTAGAGTCGTCCTTATCACTTTGGAAGCTGGAATCGGTAAAGGACTCCACCTGGAGTTCTCCGTTACCATACACCAAGAACATCTCCTTAGTCCTTCGTAAGTACTTGAGAATGTTCTTCACTGCTGTCCAATGACTCTCTCCAGGATCTGCTTGATACCGACTCACTACACTTAGTGAGTATGCTACATCGGGTCTGGTACATAGCATCGCATACATGATAGAGCCTACTGCCGAAGCATAGGGTATCCCTTGCATGCGAGCTCTCTCCAAATCAGTCTTGGGAGACATCTCTTTGGAGAGAGTGAGTCCAGAGATCGTCGGTTGGTTCCCACGCTTGGATTCTTCCATACTAAACCTCTTTAGTATGGTGTCAATGTACCTGGATTGGGACAATCCCAGTATCCTTTTAGATCTATCTCTATAGATCATGATTCCCAATATGCAGGAGGCATCACCTAGATCTTTCATTGAGAATCTCTGTGATAAGAAGAGCTTGACTGATTGCAGCATAGGAATATCATTTCCTATCAAGAGTATGTCATCCACGTACAATACGAGGAAGACTACCTTACCCTCTGCCACCTTCTTATAGATACAAGGTTCATCTATATTTTTGATGAAGTCAAACTCTTTGACTACAACATCAAAACAGATGTTCCAACTCTGCGATACTTGCTTTAACCCATAAATGGATTTAAGCAGCTTGCACACCTTACCGCTGCTCCCACTATCTACGAAGCCCTCTGGCTGAGTCATGTACACGCACTCTTCTAAATCACCGTTTAGAAAGGCGGTCTTAACATCCATTTGCCAGATTTCGTAGTCATGGTATGCAGTAATGGCAAGTAAGATCCGGATGGACTTAAGCATAGCTACTGGAGAAAAGGTTTCGTCATAATCCACACCTGGACGTTGACGAAAACCCTTTGCTACAAGTCTAGCTTTGAAAGTCTCAACTTTTCCATCTACACCAAATTTCTTTTTAAAAATCCACTTGCTCCCAATGGGTTTTACCCCTTCAGGATCATTTTCCAAAGTCCATACTTTGTTGGTGTACATGGATTCCATCTCAGATCGCATTGCATCCAGCCATTTCACAGAGTCACTACTCGTGATGGCCTGCTCGAAACTAGTCGGTTCATCATCATCCATGATGCAGTCCTCGCTTCCACCATCAATGAGAAAACCGTAGTATCTCTCAGGTGGATGAGAAACCCTACTAGATCGGCGGAGAGGCTGGGGTTCGTCGGGTACTACTGAATCCTCTGGTTCCACTAAATCATCTGTTGTAGTTTGTTCTGCTGGAACCTCTTCCAGTTCTACCTCAATGCTACTAATTTCTTTTTCAAGAAATTCCTTTTCTACAAAGGTGGCGTGCCGAGAAACAAACACCTTTTGTTCTTCGGTGTGGTAGAAGATATACCCTCGCGAATGTTTGGGATATCCAATAAACTTGCACAGAATAGACCTTGCGCCGAGTTTGTCCGGATTTTGTGTTTTCACATATGCCGGACAACCCCATATCCTAACATAATTAAGATATGGTCTCTTTCCTTTCCATATCTCATATGGAGTGGTTGGCACAGATTTTGTGGGAACCATATTCAATAGGTCTGCAGCTGTCTCCAGTGCATACCCCCAGAAGGAAATAGGTAACTCAGCTGTACTCATCATAGAGCGCACCATATCTAATATTGTGCGATTCCTTCGCTCAGATACACCATTGTGCTGTGGTGTATAAGGAGGAGTACGCTGAGAGAGAATCCCATTCTCTTTTAGATAATCTAGGAACTCACCGCTTAAGTATTCACCTCCTCGATCAGATCGAAGAATCTTAATACTTTTACCCGTTTGATTCTCTACTTCGTGCTTATATTCTCTGAATTTCTCAAAAGTTTCAGACTTGTGTTTCATCAGGAACACATATCCGAATCTTGAGAGATCGTCAGTGAATGTAATGAAGTAGGAAGAACCGTTCCTGGCATGCGTAGACATGGGACCGCATACATCACTATGTACCAGTCCTAAGAGTTCGGTAACTCTTTCTCCGTGTCCACTAAACGGAGCTTTGGTCATTTTTCCTTTGAGACATGAATGGCAAGTATCATAAGATGATAATTCGAACGAATTCAAATAACCATCTCTATGTAACTTAGCCAGTCGTGTCGCATTGATATGACCAAGTCTACAATGCCACAAGTAGGATTCGTTCACTTCTGAACTTTTCCTCTTGTGTGTGTTTTGTATATTGAGGACTGTATTCTGATTTAGAATGAATATGCCATTATGTAACGAGCCTGATGCAATCAACTTTTGATCTAGGAATATGTTCATAACATTATCCTGTACTACAAAATTATATCCTTCTTTACTTAATAAAGAGACTGATATAATGTTGCACATCATGTTCGGTATATAATAGCACTCATTTAGAATCAGTGTATTACGACTTGGTAATACAAGGTGATATTCGCCAACTGCTTTGGCTACAATACTTGCACCGTTCCCTACTTGAACGGAATGATCACCTTTTCCCAGTTCTCTACCTTTACGCAGCCCATGTAATAATTTACATATGTGGGATCCTGATCCGGTATCTAATACCCAGGACGTAGGGTGAACTGAGAAACAGTTCTCAATAACTAACACACCTGAAGAAGATGCATCAACATGCATGTTCTTTTGGGCGGCGTGAGAATCCAGATATTCTCCTGTTTCCTGTTCAGTCTTATAACTCTTATAAGAAAGAACGGGTCTGACGTTCCCTTGCTCAGTACAATAATCAGGTTCAGTCAATACATCCATATTATTATCTTGATTATGGCCTGAAATGGTCGCTACCTAGAGAGAGAGAGAAGAAAACACTTTAGCGTATGCTCTTGCAAGATTAGATTGGTTATTATCTTATCTAATCAGGATGTCTCCCACTGTTTTTATCAAATCTACCTTCAAACCATAAAATGTAAGATTAGCCGGGATTAATTACACTTTACAACTTCGTCAATCTTTCAGCCAGATCAGTGTCGGTACTTTGAGGGAGGTTCCCCGTGCTTTCGCACGGACCTAATTAAAGTAAACCTCGTTTTCCCAGAGGCGTAACCTCGTTAACACTTTTCTAGACACCTACTTGAATGACTAATTGTCCTGTGTAAAACTCTCCCAGGAGTAACTCTTACTCGCAGTGGGTATCGGGATCCAACTATCTCATAGGAGGTATGCAATCTCATTGCAAATTTCAACACTTGAAATTCCCGATAATGCTTTTACCCCTAGCATCCTATGACCTTGACGCAGGCCAACAAACCATAGTGCGCTAGTCAAGTTCAACCCGTCATTTCTTGATTCAATTAAACCCACCCGCACGACCCTTGACGCAGGCCAACAAAGTCGCACGACTACCCTAATCGAATCTGCATCATATGCATAAACAGATATATATTAGTTAGCTACCGCACACTACGCCTTGACGCAGGCCAACAAGCGTAGCACGAATACTAAATAATATCTATCTGAAATGACGGAGGGCTACGCAGGTTTTTCAGAAAACCCTGAGCGTAATGAACATGATATCGTCGTAGAATCGAGTGAAGTTTTAAAAAAGGAGTGTTTTTGAGGATTTTCTTAGTTTCGCTAAAGGGGTCACTTCCGGTGAAGGGATCGTCGACCCTTTCCTCATTGAATAAGGTGCAGGATATATCATATATACCGCTGTGCAAAGCAAAACACTTAAAGCAATCAAAAGACAAACCGCGTTTTGTAGCATCTGCCAGTTTCGCTAAAGGAGTCACTCCCGGTGAAGGGATCTCGGTCCTTTCCTCATCGAATAAGGTGCAGGATATATCGTATATATCACTGTGCAAAGAAAAACTGTAGCTACCCTTTTTATAAAGTTTTTGATTCTACAACATCTTTAGGTTTCTTTTCTTTTATTAATCTCATTAATAAAAATCCCATCAGCTTATGCTTCCTAAGCATCACAGAAGAAACGAAAGCAGTAATATTTATATATCAGCATATATATATAGTATAAGCATTCGTCTCAGGCAGTAATATGATCTCATCACAGAACATTGCAGCAGAAGAACATATATGAAATATTGGATATACTAGGACGTCCGTGTTTTCAATACGAGCCTGTATAAAACACGGATTCCACGGTCGCGACGAATAGCTAAACCCACATCCCAAGACCCCTACGAGAGCGGCAAGTAACTCTGCCAATTCTAAGGTTAGGAGACCCGGTCTCGACTCCTCGAGATGGCCTCCCACTGGACCCTAGAACCCGGTTACTTGTGCTCCCCTCCTTGGGTCTACCTAATGCGGAAAAGTAAATAATATACACTGGTGACAGCAACCGCAACCAGGAAGTGCCCCAAATAAAAGAATATTACATTACAAAAGAATTTTACATGAATGAAAATAAAAACCCTCATCTCACATAAAACCCCCGGCTATTCCGATCGCGACGATCCAATATAACATATCACAGCAACACATAATATCTCATATCATCAACGTAAGCAAGTATGCGTATCCCGATTGTCGTTGATGTATAGCAACGAAGCCGGCGATACACCACATACTACGCTTACGGTCACAGAAAAGAAAGTGTAAAACTACAATATTTGGAATCCACAATCACTTTAGACATCGTAAATCCGAAATATCACATATTCCGCATTTCATGCCTAACTCTATGAATTCCACATATTGTATCACATTCCAGATAAATATACGGTATTAAACTATTTGAACAGATAATCAAACACCCAAAATTTCCCGAAGTGCTCAACTCTTGAGCGGAGTTCAAATAATCCCAGAATATGTCACAGTACCAGTGATCCAGCCGTAGAAGGGCCAAGCCAACGCCTCACATGTGGCACGCCGTACTGCCCCAAACCCGAAGGTTCAAAAGGCAGTTCAAGACGGTCACATAATCGAGTTAAGGTTTGTTGTCTTCTAGAGGGTCCACCGCTTAACTTGTACAATTTTCCGAAAGATTTAAACCCAGAAAAAATTCAACGCTTGAAAGTTTGCCGTGCCGGGAAAAGATCGGTTAATGATATCCGTTCAACAAGTTTACCAATTTCTAAATATCCGGAAAGAAATACGAACTTAAATATTCCGATCGAGTCTACTATTACAAAACAAACCCCAGAATTTTAAACACCTGGAACAGAATAAAAATATCCAGAATGGTCAGCAAGTACCTACGGGAATTACCATCAAAGCCACGTGTCAAGATCTCATCAACCCGCCGCGGAACCGCCGCGCAAGCCATGCTTGCGCCGCGGTTCCGCCGCCGTTTGATCGATTTGGGGGATCGTATTTTAGGGTAATTCTTATAATTGCCTGCTGATTTTTTTACATATTTTTAATTCAGAAAAATCCCAAATTTTAAAAAATTTCCAGAGAAGGGGTTTTTTTCGTCGTTTCGCGTTCGATCGGAGTTTTAACTTCGTAAACACATCGCCTAATGCTCTAGCTAGGCTCTGATACCACTGTAAGGTTCCTAGGCACTCTTGTGAAGGTTCTAAAGGCATCAAACATGCCCGGATTAAAATTTAGACGTGCCGAACAACCCAAAGCCGGGATCTTTGCTAGATTATTAGGGTTTAACATGCATTAAGATAACTTTTATCTAAGTGTGAGGGATTACAACCTTTGTAGTCCGCTCCTTCACTTCACAAGCTCCGAGTAGAAGTCCCTTTGCCGCGATCCACGATCTTCCGGACTCATGAGAGGCTCCACGACTCGAACGATCCATTCTAGCTTGTCGTAATCCAAATCTCCGATGATCTACCTTGAAGTTGCTTCGACTCAAGCTTTCTCACTCAAAAGAGAAGAACACCCTAATCCCAAGGGCTAGATGAGATGAGGATGAGAGGGTAGTGATTTAGCTTTCTTTTTATATCATTTTCTCATAATCTTTCATCACATAAGGATTTTCAAGAGAGCTTCTTCAAGAAGAAGAAGAAGAAGATAATGGAAAATATATTCATAAGCTTAAAACCTTTTGTGATGAATAGAAAGAATTATATGATTGATTTGTAAACCATGGTCAAGGATGATAGGATAAGAATGAGTAGAGAATAAACTATAGTTAGGGTTTGGTTTGGTTAATAAATGTGTCATCCATAAATATCTTCACAATGACAAAAGAAATTGCTTCTAGAAGCAACTTGAAGCAACTAACCCTAATCAAACCCTAACCTCAATTAATCATCCTTAAACATGTTTAACAATTAATCATATCATGTCACAATAATATATATCACATATATATTATATATTTGCAACAAAAGAAAATAATACAATTAACATATATCGCATATATATCAATGTATCATCCCGTGAGAAAATGAAATATTAAAGCAAGCCAATATTAGATAATGTAATAATATATCATATATATTATTATACATTAAATCATCGAATCAACACTTGAATCGATGATCCGGCTATATCGAATATTACCGACTAATATATCATGTACCGATTCATCAAATCAACACTTGATCCGATGACCCGGTTCATCTCTAAATATCCTGAGAATATAATACGGTATCTCATATCGCATTATTCTCGTTCCTGCGCATATCACATATGTGCCACTACTCTGTTTCGCCTGAGCCAAGAAACCTCTGTGTAGGACTCTAAAGAATCGTCAATACGCCGGTAGCAGGTGATGATCATATCAAACACCCACAAGCTGCAAGCGGTCAGCTAAACGTAACAGCCACCCAGGTATTGAGCGATCAGAAGATCAACAAGCTAGCCTGTGCGTTCTCCTGTGAATCCGATCAGTAACACTCCCGTACAGTCCGGTCTGTTCGTCTGATATGTCGCATATCAAGTCTAGGGGTGGTATACGTCAGACCCCAGTAACCGATAAGTCGTGTCGATGTATGGCTCATAACGGGTCGAGAAACTACTAGTAACACTTACCAGTAAATCTCTATATCAGCCCTGGCCAGGGATTTCCAGTTATAGCCAATCGAACACAGCACAACATCAACTCCCTATACCGGGAGAGACGAATCCCCTCCTATCGCTCATTGCCTCCATGTGATTCGGGACTGTACCCAAAAGCCACCGTTTTGCACGCCCTCTTGGACGTGGTAAGGTGGAAATCAAAGCACAGTGGGAATCACACAAGACTCTATGACGATCTCGGGTCTTCAGACTACCCTGTACCTGTGTCACCGGAGAACTGCCATCTGACGTGTGGTATATCACCATCTGGGAGTTCTCGGCGAGTCCGTCCAGTGTACCCAGTCTCCACTGAGCACCCGTACACCATCTCTGATGTCTAACACCGATGGATATGGGATCATCCATCGCCCATCATATGGGTCAAGATGCGTATACGCTAGTCTACTCTGGTGTATCGATGCCCTGTCTCGATATACCCTCGACTAGGAACAGTTATAGGATGTACTCATCGACTACCGCGGCCCCACTAGTATGATCTCATCATAGTCCCAGTAGTCGAGTACAAGTCCTAAGGGCTTTATCAACATGTGAGAGTAAAACAGTAAACCAATACAAGTCAACATGTTATGATAAAGTGAAACCAAATAGCATACTATCATGACGAGCAAGAAAGTCTTCTCTATATATAACCAAGCATCCATTATAATATACATCATATGTACAACAATGGCCTCTAGGGCATATACATAACTAACATGTGATATGACCGGTTTTCTAAATCAAGTGTTGATTTATCATTAACCATTAGCTTTTTCACTTTAAACCCTTCTTGTCTTTTGTTGTATGCATGCATGTATGCATTTATTCTCATTGATGCACATATGGGTGTGCATGCACACATACATGCATACACAATTCTATCATGGTTGTTGATATAGTGGATGGTGGCAATATAAGGCTCACACCTTAATAAATATGTTGATATTTATATTTGGAAAAGAAAATGGAAATGGAAATTATTATCATGCTTGATTATTTTATTCACCCACTAACCTTTGCATTAACCTTGAGTTAATTTCCATGGCCATTTTTCATCTAAAAGAAAATATCTAAATATTTATTAACTTGGTCTAAGAGTGAGAAGAAGAAAATATATATATTTTCTTTTCTCATTCTTATCTCAATTTTTATCATTATCTCTTGAGCTCTCATTAGCCATCATCTTCTTCCTCCTCTCTCTTGCTCTCTAGCTTTCATTTGTGAGTAAAAGAGTGATCATGTTAGGGTTTTGAAGTGAGAAAACAAACCACATCACCATTCTACACTAGTCTTGCCCATTAGTTTAGAGTATTAGCTTCTACTTCTTCTCTTGATCTAGTGGAGCTTCAAGCTTGGACAAAGAGGACTACGGGTGGATCGTCATGGACCTAGAGGATCTCAAGCGAGCTTCTTTCAACCCTCAAATAGTCAAGGAGTCTAGCGTAGGGAGCTACAAAGGTTGTATTCTCAAACCCTAGCTTTTAATACTTGTGTTAGTGTTAATGTTTTGTTACCCTAGGTTTTCTAGTATCATCCTTAGGTTAGTTTCTCTAGCATCATATAAAATTTTAATATGGAATGTGTGATGCTACCAAACCCTAGTAGTGGTGCTGTAGAAACTCCATCATGGTATCAGAGCCTAACTAGAAGCCTAGACGACGTTACGAAAATACGAAAATGAAAACTTCCGCAAAAATATGATTTTAGAAAACCCATGAAATGCTCTCTGTAATTTTTTAAAAAGTGACCTGAAAATTATTTAAACAACTGCAGATTAACATTTATGATGATATAAGAACACTGGTGAAATACGAAGGGGGGGCTCGGATCTGGCCGGCGACCAAGCCACTATTTCCGGCAACGCCGACCCTTTGAGCTCCCCTCCTCATTATATTTCATCAGTGCTCTGTACATTATAATCTGGGGTTTCTAGTATTGTTTGTTTGTCCAGAATTTCATGTGATGTAAGTTTGGTATTGGGCTCTTTGCAGAATAGTTCGTATTCGTATTTTTATAGCATCGTATTGGTAACTTTGGCGACGTTAAACAGGTCGAACGAATTATCAAACATTTGTATTTTTCCAGGTTGAACGTACTGGATAACTAATGCAGGTATTCCTATGGACCCTCTAGAAGAAAGTAACCCTAACACGAGATGTGACCACCAAACTACGACTGAACCTTATGGTTTACCGTAGTTAGTGGCGCCACAAATGAGGCTTGGGTTTGCCCTTCTACAGTTGGTCCATTAAATACTGTGCATAGATTTTGGGTATTGTTTAACGGTGCTCAAGTGTTGAGCTTGCTGGGGAATATGGGTGTTCGTTAATTCGATCGAAGGGTTTAACATCGCCTAGTAGTATGTGATACTTGTTTCTGCGACCGTAAGCGTAGTATGCGTATTACCGGTTTCGTTGCTATATGTCAACGGCAATTGGGGTACGCACACTTTCTTATATTGATGACATGTGATGTTATGTGTTGCTGTGTTGTGATGTATTGGATTGTCGTGATCGAATAGCCGGGAGGGTTTATGTGAGATGAGAGTTTTACTTTTCATTCATGTAAAATTCATTTGTAATGTAATATTCTTTTATTTGGGGCACTTCCGGGTTGAGGATGATGTCACCATTGTTGTATATTATTTACTTTTCCACATTAGGATGGACCCAAGGTGGAAAGCACAAGTGACCGGGTTCTAGAGTCCAGTGGGAGACCATCTCGAGGAGCCGGAACCGGGTCTCCTAACTCCAGAATTAGCAGGTCACTTGCCGCTCTTGTAGGGGTCTAGGGTGTGGGATTGGCTATTCATCATGACTGTGGAATCTGTATTTTCTATTGTTGGCTAAATACTAAATACGGGCGTCCTAATATATCCTATATTATCATATATGTATTTCTGCTGCCTATATTCTGTGATGTGATCGCTTAATATATCTGAGACGAATGCTATATTATATATGAGATATATAATAAACGTTGCTTATGTTTTACACCCGCACTAGTCCCGTCCCGGTATGCCGTTAGTTAAGTAACCTAACGGTGCATAACGGAACATTGCGGCGAATGCGGATGGCATAAGCGTACGTTGTATTTTTGTTTCTTTTTTGTGATTGGCTTAAGGACTTAAATGATGGGACTACATTAATATGATTAATGTAAAGAAAATAAACCTAAAAAGATGTTGTAGAATCAGATTTGAAAACCACTCGGCTTTTTATGAAAAAGCTACATTTCAAACTTGCGGAGCTTAAGCCACTCCTTTTAAAAACCATTTTATTCTACGACGATATCAAGTTCAAAGCGTTAAAGATTTTCTTAAAAATCATTCGCAACCCTACATCATTTTAGGAAGTAGAGTACTTAGTATTCGTGCTACGTATTTTGATTATAGTCAAGGCATAGTGTACGGTAGCTAAGTGATGTCTTCCTACAAAACATATGATGTGATTAGTTAGGACATTCATGTGATTATGTTGATCATAGTCAAGGGTCATATGGGTGGATCTGATTAATCAAGAAATGACGGGTAGAACTTGACTAGTGCATATGATATGTTGATTATAGTCAAGGTCATGAATGCTATGGGTAAAAACCATATCGGGAATTTTAATAGTTGAAATTTGCAATGAGATTGCATGCATTCCATATGATGGTTGGATGTCGATCCCACTATGGGCAATAGTTCCTCCCAGAAGAGTTTTGCAGTTTACAATTAGCTAACTCATTAGGTGTCTAGAAAGGTGTTAACAGGGCTACGCCTCTGGGAAGACGAGGTTTATATTAATTAGGTCCGTGCGAAAGCACGGGGAACCTCCCTCAAGTACCGACACTGGCCTGGCTGAACGGTTAACGAAATTGAAGACTGTAATTAATTCTGGCTAGTTTTTTTTTTAAGGTTTGAAAGAAAAACTTGATTAAAGCAATGGGAGACATCGATTAGATAAGAAAATAACCAATCTGATCATTGCAAGAGCTTTCGCTGAGTGTAATCTTTTCTCTCTCTTAATGGAGGATACCAATGACCGGACTCAAGCTTCTACTAGATAAAAATAAAATGAATAGGACCAATTATAAAGACTGGCTGAGGAATCTTAACATTGCCTTGACTTATGATAAGGTATCATATGTCCTCACGGCTCCAGCCCCGCCCGTCCCAGGTCCTAAATCCTCAGTTATGGATATTAAAGTCCGCAAGACATGGGACGCAGACTGTGCCACGGCCAAGTGCCTTGCGCTTGCATCGATGGATAACACACATCAGAAGTAGCATGAGAATATGGACGTACAAGCCATATTTATCCATACAAAGGAGTTGTATGGAGAGCAATCCCACGTATTACGATACGAAGCATCCAGAAAGTTGTTTCAAATGCGAATGGCCCCTGACACACCAGTAGGAGACCATGTTCTGAAGATGATAGCTCTCATAGAAGAGATTGAGGACCTTGGGTAGAAAATGGACAATGAGCAATATACGGATATTATTCTGCAGTCTCTCCCCTCCACCTTTGCTCAATTTATAGTTAACTTCAACATGCACAACATGGAGAAGGAACTACCTGAACTCCTTAATATGTTAAAGAGTGCAGAGAGCATGCTGAAATCAGAGAAAACTCTCATTTTGAGTGTTGGGAAATCTTCCTCTTCTCACCCGAAGGCTAAGGCCAAGCGAAAGATAAAGAAGAAACCCACCATACCTAATGGTGGAGTCAAAAAGGTTAAGGGGAAAGACAAGTTCAAAGCTGGGGAATCGGAGAAAGGGGAATGTTATCACTGCCAAAAAACAGGAAACTGGAAGTACAACTGTACCGAGTACTTGAATCTCAAGAAGAAGCATGGGGATGCTTCCGCTTCAGGTGTGTTTGTGACAAAAAACTGTTTTTCAATAAATCTGCTTCCTGGGTATTAGATACCGGATCAGGTTCTCACATTTGCAATTCTATGCAGGGGCTGAGAAATAGCAAGGTTTTGAAGATAGGTGACCATACTCTCCGCGTTGGAAATGGTTCCAATGTACATACAGTTGCAGTGGGAAAGTATCACTTGGGGTTGCCGTCTGGGTGTATATTGGTTTTGAACCCATGTTATTATGTACCTAGTATGCTTTGTAATATAATATCTATTTCTTTGTTAGACAATGAAGGATATAATTTTGTATTGCAGAACAATGTTATGAACATTCACCCGAATCAAATATTGGTTGGGTATGGTACACTTAATAACGGGATATACGTCCTGAATCAACACACAGTTTTCAGTATATAACACACTAATAAAAGAAAATTTTCAGAAATAAATGAAGCTTTTCTTTGGCAAAGTAGAATTGGTCATATTAACGAAATAAGACTGAACAAGCTACATAAAAATGGATATTTAAAACCCTTTGAATATAAATCTTATGTGACTTGCCAGTCTTGTATCAAGGGTAAAATGACCAAAACTCCATTTACCGGACACGGAGAAAGAGCTACTGAGCTCTTAGGCCTCATATATAGTGATGTATGCGGGCCAATGTCTACACAGGCTAGAGGCGGTTTTTCATACTTCATTACATTCACTGATGATTTCTTAAGATTCGGTCATGTATTTTTATTAAAGCACAAATCTGAAGCTTCCGAGAAATTCACTGAATATAAACTCGAAGTAGAAAAACAAACCGGCTTGAGCATCAAAATCTTCGATCAGATCGAGGTGAGGAGTATCTCAGTACAGAGTTTGCAGACTTCCTAAAAGAGAATGGGATTCTCTCTTAGCTCACTCCTCCTTACACACCACAGCACAACGGTGTGTAAGAATGACGGAATCGAACCCTATTTGTAACGTTTTGAAAATCGTTTCGGTGAAATTTCGAAAAATCGGTAAAATAAGGGGGTTTTCTGTAAAAAAAAGTCAAAATGCAAATATCTTATTATAAAAATTAAATATACATATTCTAGCTATGTAATTGCTATTATTTGGTGTTTATTGAGCCGCTGGTGAAATTTCAAATTTTCTGAAAAAATATTATTTTATTATTATTTTAAGCCGTCACTAATACATTTAATTAGGGAAAATTACAAATTGGAATGAGTTGAAACAAATTTTGTGCATCATAAAACATTAAATAAAATTTTATCATATGGTTTTTGGAACGAAATCATTTGCCAAAACGGTTTAGAAATTATTGAAGAAAAAAAGGCTTTTTTTTAGCGTAAATGGATGTTTGGGGTATTGTATTTATCATTTTTCATCACCCCACACCCGTACCCACACCCACACACCCCCATTCACTTATCCCCTTGAAGAATTCAGCAGCCCCCTCTTTTGTCCCCACTTGGATTTCAAGGAAAAGAAATGAAAGAAAAGAAAAGAAAATGGATAAATGAGTTGGACTTTTGACTTTGTGTTGACTTGGACATCCTTACTTGTTATTTTCTCCACCTCACTCTCTCTCCTCCCTCACCCAAACCCCCCACAACCTGGCCGAAATCAGCAACCCCCCCAACAGCCCCATTTTCCTCTTCTCCTCTCTTTGTTCCATCAAAGAAAAATCCACAAAAAATCAAGCAAAAATCCAAATCAAAATCCGACTCCTACCCATAGCTTAGCCCGTATAGCATGGATTTTGGTGGCAAGGGAGCATTTTGGAGGGCTATGTGTGCTTGTGGATCTTCATATGTTTTAGGTATAATTCTAAACATTTTTGTTGCTTAATTTGTTACTAATTACTTAAGCTAATTTAATTAAGTGTTAATTTGGATATGTGAGTTTAATTGCAAGTTTTGGAATTCAAGTTATGAATTTGAATGCAAGTTAGGGTTTTGTAGAATTGGTGTATGGTTGTGTGTTATATTTAGGCTTTTTGTCATGTTAATACAAGATTAGTAGCTAGTGCTAATGGTTAGTTTAAAAAAATTGTGTTAATGTGCTAATTTGCCTACTAGATTTTTGAATTTGGTTAAATACTTGGGATTAAAAATGTGTTTAGGTTTTTCATGACTTCATTAACTTTATTAAGTGTGGTTTAATGCTTTAGATCATGCAAATCTAAGCTAGATTGTAGTTTGTGCATTTTTGCTTTGAAATTGTTAAAAAGGGTATTTTTGTAAACTAGAATATTAGGGTTTTTGGAATTTAATGAGATTAAATTCTGGAAATTGTTTCTATGACTTATTTAAGATATTTAATAAGTATATTGGCCGCTACATTCATTTAAACATCATGTTTTGTACAAAAACGGCGAATTGTGCTTGCTGGATTTTCGGAAAAATGACTTTTTAAGTGAAATTGGGGTTTTTGTGAGTTTTAACCTAGTTTATATTAAAATTAGTGTTCGTGAATGTGCAATGGGTGTGATTGGATTTTTCTCGATGGTTTGGCGTTTGTACGCCGATATCGAGGGTTTTTGGGTCGATTTGTGAAGCAACCATAGGTTTTGACCTATGTGAGATTCGTGCGTCGTTTTGGTCATGAGGCGGATTTTAATGAGATATGGTGCGTTATGATATGTAGGTACCCCATGTGGACTTCGAGACGACAAGCAAGCGCGTGGCGACGTCGGCACCGGCTAGCGAGGACCAGGTGAGTAGATATATATCTATGGGGAGAAGTCGGGTGGATGGCGTATAGCACCCCCGCAGTCCGTGGTGGTGTATACGGATGCGTATACACACCAACATTTTTTATATGTTATTTGGGATTAATAACGATGCTTAGGATGGATATTGGTGTGTTGGATTACTTTAGTGTTGCGAACCCTAGGGTAGTGTTGCACTACACATACACACATACATACTTGCATACATTCCTATTGATATGTGCTCATGGGATTCTTTATAGTTATGGGTTCACATGGGTATGGGACTATGTGTTCACATACGGATTGAGGATGATACTTGGGGTTGAGCTGAGTCGATGAGATTTGATTTGAGGCCGTGAGATCGGTGATATAGCAGGGTTTGTATCTTAGATACGACATGACGTTGTAGCGGGTCCTGGACGTAGTTTTTACACACGTGCATGCATACTTAGGCGATATCAGTATTGTACTAGACGTAGATCAGTACCAGCTCATGATATTGATAAAAAGGATACCAGGTGAATAGTATGATGAATGTGATTTTGACCCGTACCCAGAATTGGGGGATGCCATACGACGGATTTACGTACGAGCTATATCTTGATGATTGATCCGCACTCTTGACTTGGGATGTCTGATTATAGATATGGTATCGGATATGATATTATTGAGGCGGGATCACCGACTAATATATATACAGGTATATATATGTATCGACTCAGACGTTAGGCGGTTTCCTTACCTGTAGTTCAGCTTGTTAGTTCAGCCGTATAGTTTAGTGTAGCTGTTAGATTAGATTAGACTCCTACCTATTTCAAAAACTAACGAATCGTGGGTACTTTAAAAGACAGCCCAAGGGATCCTACGGATATTTCAAAAGACTCATCTTTTCATAAAAACACCGTAGCCCCTATTTTCAAAACCCCATGATTTGTGTTATTTCAAAAGGCACCATTTGTAGGATTTATATTAGATTATTACAGTTTAGTTATCGTTGTGTCTAGTATTCAGCTCCCGCTCATTTTTACTGTTCGCTCCGCATCGCATACTTATATTATAATTTCTTATTGCATTATTAATAGCATGCTGTTAGGACACCAGCACCATTACCGATGATGCGTATGTACCACGTACACCTACTTGCCGGCTCACACACATCTTCATCAGTAATTGCCATGTCACGTACAATTTAGAGAATATATTTGCTTGACTTAGCTTGTTAGTTAGTAGGTTGATATGATATTAGTGTACCTAGGTTATATGACAGTTTAGACATTGTAGTTATTACTTGTCACTTCATGCATACTGTTATTCCATTGTTCATGCCTAGTTATTAATCATACATTGCAACTTGGTTATTGATACCATATACATTCATTAGCATTGACATTTGCACTTGTGATGACTTCTTGAGATTTATGATATTTCTGGATTTCGGGGGAAAGCCGCAAAATTTCTAAACTTATTAACCTTTTAAAATATGTAAATTGCGGTTTTCTAGTGATGTAAGTGTCGTCCACCATGAGTTTGCTGTGGTTTTCGAGATCCGTGTCGAGGAGTGGAGGAACCGTCACGGGTACATGGTGGGCCCGGTATGGTACCCCGGGGCAAGATGAATGTGGTGTTGACGTTGAGCCTGGCAGGGGACAGATTACCTACCGGTGATATTACCCGACGCGTCGGATATCCGGAGGATACCGTCGTGGTCTTGAGATGGATGGTAGGGGCCGGTCTGGACTGACGGCGCCCTAGATATTGAGATTGAGACATTGATATTTCGAGACAGTGAGATTTATGTTTTGTGTCGATGCTAGACACTGTTGATACTGATTTCATTTATGATACCTCAGTTTAAAAATACGAAGGAAATCTCACTAATTTATGAAAACAGTTTCTTCATTTACATGTATTCTGTTTTCATGCATTCATACCTCATTCATATGATATATTGCTACCTGAGGCACAGACACGGCCACATGAGATTACACTCGGGTTAGATATTTACCCTAGCCTTGTTATAGGCTGCATGTTATATACATTTTTGAGGATATATTATGATCATTGACCTAGGTTGCGTTATTTATGCGATTTCTGTGCGTAGATGTTTTTCTATTCACGAGTTGGCAACTCACCCCCGTTGTGCCCCAGTTTCTTGCAGGTTTTGCCGTACAGGTTTAATTACGGCTTTACGGGCTCAGTTTCATTCGGGTGACTTGCTAGTAGGTGGGTTTTTCTTGTATCGTAACCATCATATTACCTTGTATGATATTATTCCGTTGTATCTAGTAAATTCCATCAACCAAACATGTATTTTTGAGATAGAGACCAGTGTTGTTTATTCTTTCGACCTTAGAGCCGCTCGTTATATTTCTGGTGGTTTTGAGTTTCCTTTTGAGTTTTGATCCTCGCCGTTGGCGTTGTATATTATATTGCTTGTGTGGTTGTGACCGTCGATTGACGAAGAGCTAGCTCCCGCTTGGGGATGCCTTTTTAGTGATTTCGTATACTATTCATGTTGTATCCCGTTTGGGAGCCAGTATTTACAAAGGAGACTCTGCCGAAATTTTCAGTAAATTTTGATGTTCTTAAAAACCGCATAATTCGGCTTATGCTATTAAAACTACTTGTTTTAAATTGGTTTTCCTTCACTCTACTACTTTTCTTGGTTTGGATTTCTGGGTTTTCAGTTTACTTAGATTACGTACGCCTCGATACGTTCGCAGTTTAAGTGCCGGTCATGTTCCGTACTTTCGGGTCGTGACAAACCTCGAGACGTTCGCAGTTTAAGTGCCGGTCATGTTCCGTACTTTCGGGTCGTGACACTATTAGATATGGTTCGTTCCATGATGAGTGATGCTGAGTTACCTGTCTCATTTTGGGGGTATGCATTGGAGACTGCAGCGTTTCTGCTGAACAGGGTCCCAACCAAAACTGTGTCTACCATACCATATGAGTTATGGTATGGGAAGAGACCAAATCTTAAGCAATTTAAGATTTGGGGTTGTCCGGCCTATGTCAAGAAGCAGAATCCGGACAAACTTGAGACACGGTCAGTCATGTGTAAATTTGTGGGATATCCAAAGAATTCTTATGGATATCTATTCTACCACAAAGAGGAACAAAAGGTATTTGTTTCCCGGAATGCCAAATTTTTAGAAAATGAATTTTTTACAAATACTGATGGTAATGTGGTAGATCTAGAAGAGGTTCTAGAAACAAAAATTACAAATGATGACTTGGTTGAACCGGCTGTTGCAACAGAAACTGAGGAATCTCGGCCACTCCGTAGGTCTGGTAGGACTTTTCGCCCACCGGAGAGGTACTACGGTTTCCTCATTGATGGTGACAGAGAAGACTGCATCATGGACGATGATGATCCTACCAGCTTTCAGCAAACTATCACGAGTGGAGACTCTATGAAGTGGCTGGATGCCATGAGATCCGAAATGGAGTCTATGTACACAAACAAAGTATGGACTTTGGACGTTGTACCCCCTGGGGTAAAACCTATGGGATGCAAATGGATCTTTAAAAGAAATATTGGTGTAGATGGGAAGGTAGAGACCTATAAGGCAAGACTTGTGGCGAAGGGTTTTCGTCAAAGACCAGGTTTGGATAATGACGAAACTTTTTCTCCCGTAGCCATGCTTAAATCCATTTGGATCCTACATGCTACTGCCGCTCACTACGACTATGAAATCTGGCAGATGGACGTTAAAACAACATTTCTAAATGGAGATTTAGAAGAATGTGTTTAATGAATCAGCCAAAAGGCTTCATTGACAGTGCGAGCAGCGAAAAAACATGTAGATTGCTTAAAACCATTTATGGATTAAAGCAGGCATCACGGAGTTGGAACATCTGTTTCGATGAAGTTATCAAAGTGTTTGATTTCATCAAAAATCCAGATGAACCTTGTGTTCATAAGAAGGCTATAGGGAGAGCTGTCGCATTCATGTATTGTACGTGGATGACATTCTTATGATAGGAAATGATATTCCTATGCGACGGTCGGTCAAATCTTTCTTATCACTAAGGTTCTCTATGAAGGACTTGGGTGATGCCGCATACAATCTGGGCATTAGGATCTATAGGGATAGATCCAAGAGGTTATTGGGATTGTCCCAAACCAGGTACATTAACACCATCGTAAAAAGGTTTAGTATGGAAGACTCCAAGTGGGGTGCCTTACCCGCTTGCCATGGAGTCACTCTCTTTAAGGACTCTTACCCAAACACCGATGAAGAGAGAGCTCGCATGAGCATGAAGGAATTTCTACAGCACCACTACTAGGGTTTGGTAGCATCACACATGCCATATTAAAATTTATAGGGTGCTAAAGAAAACATCATAAGGATCATACTAGAAAAGCTAGGGTAACAAAACTTTAACACTAACATAAGAAGTAAAAGCTAGGGTTTTGAGAATACAACCTTTGTAGCTCCCTACGCTAGACTCCTTGACTACTTGAGGGTTGAAAGAAGCTCACTTGAGATCCTCTATGTCCACGACGATCCACCCGGAGTCCTCTTTTTCCATGCTTGAAGCTCCACTAGATCAAGAGAAGAAGTAGAAGCTAACACTCTAAACTAATGGGCAAGACTAGTGTAGAATGGCGATATAGTTTGTTTCCTTACTTCAAAACCCTAACTTGATCACTCTTTTGCTCACAAATGAAAGCTAGAGAGCAAGAGAGAGGAGGAAGAATACGATGGCTAATGAGAGCTCAAGAGATAATGATCAAGATAAAGATAAGAATGAGAAAAGAAAATATATATATTTTCTTCTCTCACTCTTAACTCAAGTTAATAAATATCTAGATATTTTCTTTTGGATGAAAATTGGCCATGGAAATTAACTCAAGGTTAATGCAAAGGTTAATGGGTGAATAAAATAATCAAGCATGATAATAATTTCCATTTCCATTTTCTTTTCCAAATATAAATATTAACATATTTATTAAGGTGTGAGCCTTATATTGCCACCATCCACTATATCAACAACCATGATAGAATTGTGAATGCATGTATATGTGCATGCACATCCATATGTGCATCAATGAGAATAAATGCATACATGCATGCATACAACAAAAGACAAGAAGGGTTTAAAGTGAAAAAGCTAATGGTCAATGATAAATCAACACTTGATTTAGAAAACCGGTCATATCACATATGACATGACCAATAGCAAACCGCTCGATTAATATACGGTATCTCATACACGCATTTAATCGGGTCCCCGCGCATATCCCATATGCACATCACATCGTTTCGCCTGGACTATGTAACTCTGTTATGGGACTCTAAGACTAGTCAATACGCCGGCAGTGGGTGATGATCATATCAAGCACCCCCAAGCTGCAAGAGGACAGCTAAACATAACGGCCACCCGGGTATTGAGCGATCAGAAGAAAACAAGCGAACCTGTCACAACTCCCGTCGAGCCAACCGGCAACACTACCGTACAGTCCGGTCTCTTCGTCAGATATGCTGCATATTGAGTCTACGGATGGTAACGTCGACCCAAATAAATCAATAAGTCGTGCCGATGTTTGTTTTATAACAGATCGAGAAACTACTAATAACACTTATCAGTAAATCTCAACATCCCTGGCAAGGGACTTACTAATATAGCCAATCGAGCACAACACAACATCAACTCCCAATACCGGGAGAGACGAAACCCCTCCTATCACTCATCGTCTTCGTGTGTCTCGGGACTATACCCAAAAGCCACCTGTTTGCATGACTCAGTAGAGCCGTGCTAGGGTGGTAATCAAAGTACAGTAGGAGAACATACAAGACTCTATGACGATCTCGGGTCTACAGACTAACCTGTACCAGTGTCACCTGAGAACTGCAATCCGACGATAGATATAATACCATATAGGAGTTCTCGGCGAGTCCGTCCAGTGTACCCAGTCTGCACTGAGCACCCGTATACGATCTCGATGTCAAACATCAATGGATGTGGAAACATCCATCGCCCATTATATGGGTCTAGTATCATATACGCTAGTCTACTCTGGTATATCGATGCCCCATCTCGATACACCAACGACTAGGGACATTTCAGGATATTCTTATAAACTACAGATGTCCCACTAGTATGATCTGCATCATAATCACAGTAGTCAAGCTAATATCCTCAGGGCTATATCAACATGTGTGAATGAATAAAAGCATGATCAAGTCAACATGTCAGATAAAAAATAACCACATAGCATACTATCATGTCGAGCAAGAATGTACACTGAATATATACACACACACACACACACACACACACACACACACACACACACATGTATAAATACATCCACTATCATATAATGGCCTCTAGGGCATACATATATCCAACAATCTCCCACTTGCACTAAGGCCAGTTATTGGCGTATCTCATACCCAACATCTCAAAAAGTCGCTCATGCTGCGGCTGAAGGAGGGCCTTGGTGAGTGGATCCGCGATGTTATTCTTTGTGTCTACTCTCCTAATCTCGATCTCGCGGCGATTTACAATCTCCCAGATCAAATGATAGCGCCTCAGGATGTGTCTGGACCGCTGATAGGACCTGGGCTCTTTGGCTAACGCCATAGCCTCATTAATATCACAATACAATGGTATTGGATCAATAATGGTTGGAACTACTCCTAGCTTTGAGATGAACTTCCTCATCCAGACGGCTTCCTTGGCGGCATCATTCGCAGCAATGTACTCAGCCTCCATCGTAGAGTCTGCAACGGTATCCTATTTGGAACTTTTCCAACTAACCGCCCCTCCATTGAGGTAAATACAAACCTAGAGATAGTCTTGTTGTCGTCCTTATAACTCTGGGAGCTCGAGTCGGTAAAGGCCTCCATTTAGAGATGTCCATTACCATACACCAAGAACAATTCTTTAGTCCTTCGCAAGTACTTAAGAATATTCTTCACAGCTATCCAGTGATTCTCCCCTGGGTTGGATTGATACCTGCTTACTACACTAAGTGCATAAGCTACTTCTTGGTGTGTACATAACATCGCATACATTATAGATCCTACTGCCGAAGCATACGGTATAATGCTCATGCGAGCTCTCTCTTCATCGGTCTTTGGACAAGAGTCCTTAGAGAGAGTGACCCCATGGCAAGCTGTTAAGGCACCCCGCTTGGAGTCTTCCATACTAAACCATTTTAGGATGGTGTTAATGTACCTGGTTTGGGACAATCCCAATAACCTCTTGGATCTATCCCTATAGATCCGAATTCCCAGAATGTATGTGGCATCACCCAGGTCCTTCATGGAGAACCTTAGTGATAAGAAAGATTTGACCGACTGTAGCATAAAAATATCATTTCCTATCAAAAGAATGTCATCCACGTACAATACGAGGAATGCGACAGCTCTCCTTACAGCCTTCTTATAAACACAAGGTTCATCTGGATTTTTGATGAAATCAAACTCTTTGATAACATCATCGAAACAGATGTTCCAACTCCGTGATACCTGCTTTAACCCATAAATGGATTTAAGCAATCTACATGCTTTCCCGCAGCTCCCACTGTCAATGAAGCCCTCTGGCTGATCCATATAAACCCATTCTTCTAAATCTCAATTTAGAAATGTTGTTTTAACGTCCATCTGCCAGATTTCATAGTCGTAGTGAGAAGCAATAGCATGTAGGATCCGAATAGATTTAAGCATGGTTACGGGAGAAAAAGTTTCGTCATAGTCCAAACCTGGTCTTTGACGAATACCCTTGGCCACAAGTCTTACCTTATAGGTCTCTACCTGCCCATCTACACCAATCTTTCTTTTAAAGATTGATTTGCACCCTACAGGTTTTACTCCAGGGGGTACAACGTCCAAATTCCATACTTTGTTGGTGTACATAGACTCCATTTCGGATCTCATGGCATCCAGCCACTTCACAGAGTCTCTACTCGTGATAGCTTGCTGAAAGCTGGTAGGATCATCATCCTCCATGATGCATTCTCTCTATCACCATCCATGAGGAAACCGTAGTACCTCTCCGGTGGGCGAGAAGTCCTACTAGACCTACGGAGCGGCCGAGGTTCCTCAGTTTCTGTTACAACAGCCGGTTCAACCAAGTCGTCATTTGTAGTTTGTGTTTCTAGAATCTCTTCTAGATCTACCATACTTCCATCTGTATCATTTGTAAAAAACACTTTTTCCAAGAACGTGGTATATTCAGAAACAAACACTTTTTGTTCCTCCTTGTGGTAGAAAAGTTATCCATAAGAATTCTTTGGATATCCTACAAAATTACACATGACCGACCGTGTCTCGAGTTTGTCTAGATTCGGCTTTTTAACATAGGCTGGACAACCCCAAATCTTAATTCGTTTAAAAGATGGTCTCTTCCCATGCCATATCTCATATGGCGTGGTAGACACAGTTTTGGTTGGGACCCTGTTCAGCAGAAACGCTGCAGTTTCCAATGCATGCCCCCAAAATGAGACGGGTAACTTAGCATCACTTATCATGGAACGAACCATATCTAATAGGGTCCGATTCCGTTGTTCTGACACATCGTTGTGCTATGGTGTGTAAGGAGGAGTGAGCTGAGAGAGAATCCCATTCTCTTTTAGAAAGTATGCAAACTCTGTACTAAGGTACTCTCCACCTCGATCTGATCGAAGCATTTTGATGCTCAAGCCGGTTTGTTTTTCTACTTCGAGTTTATATTCAGTGAATTTCTCGAAAGCTTTGAATTTGTGCTTTAATAAAAATACATGACCGAATCTTGAGAAATCATCAGTGATAGTAATGAAGTATGAAAAACTGCCTCTAGCCTGTGTAGACATTGGCCCGCATACATCACTATGTATGAGGCCTAAGAGCTAAGTAGCTCTTTTTCCGTGTCCTGTAAACGGAATTTTGGACATTTTACCCTTGATACAAGACTGGCAAGTCGCATAAGATTTATATTCAAAAGGGTTTAAATATCCATCTTTATGTAGCTTGTTTAGTCTTGTTTCGTTAATATGACCAAGTCTACAGTGCCAAAGAAAAGCTTCATTTATTTCTAAAAATTTTCTTTTATTAGTGTGTTGTATGCTGAAAACTGTGTGTTGATTTAGGACGTATATCCCGTTATTAAGTGTACCATACCCAACCAACATTTGATTCGGGTGAATGTTCATAACATTGTTCTGCAATAAAAAATTATGTCCTTCATTGTCTAACAAAGAAACGGATATTATATTACAAAGCATACTAGGTACATAATAACATGGGTTCAAAACCAATATACACCCAGACGGCAACCCAAAGTGATACTCTCCCACTGCAACTGTATGTACATTGGAACCATTTCCAACGCGGAGAGTATGGCCACCTGTCTTCAAAACCTTGCTATTTCTCAGCCCCTGTATAGAATTACAAATATGAGAACCTGAACCGGTATCTAATACCCAGGAAGTAGATTTATTGAAAAACAGTTTTTTGTCAAAAACACACCTGAAGCGGAAGCATCCCCATGCTTCTTCTTGAAATCCAAGTACTCGGTACAGTTGCGCTTCCAGTGTCCTGTTTTGTGGCAGTGATAACATTCCCTTTTCCCCGATTCCCCAGCTTTGGACATGTCTTTCCCCTTAATCTTTTTAACTCCACCCTTAGGTTTGGTGGGTTTCTTCTTCATCTTTCCCTTGGCCTTATCCTTTGGGCGAGAAGAGGAAGATTTCCCAACACTCAAAACGAAAGTTTTCACTGATTTCAGCGTGCTCTCTGCACTCCTTAATATATTAAGGAGTTCGGGTAGTTCCTTCTCCATGTTGTGCATGTTGTAGTTAACTATAAATTGAGCAAAGGTGGAGGGGAGAGACTGCAGAATAATATCCGTATATTTCTCATTGTCCATTGTCCACCCAAGGTCCTCAAGCTCCTCTATGAGAGCTATCATCTTCAGAACATGGTCTCCTACTGGTGTGCGAGGGGTCATTCGCATCTGAAACACCTTTCTAGATTCTTAGTATCGTAAGACATGAGATTGCTCTCCATACAACTCCTTTGTATGGAGGAATATGGCGTGGACGTCCATATTCTCGTGTTGCTTTTGATGTGTGTTATCCATCAATGCAAGCGCGGGGCATTTGGCCGTGGCACAGTCAGCGTCCCATGTCTTGCGGACTTCAATATCCGCAACTGAGCATTTAGGACCTGGGACGGGTGGGTCTGGAGCCGTGAGGACATATGATACCTTATCATAAGTTAAGGCAATGTTAAGATTCCTCAGCCAGTCTTTATAATTGGTCCCATTCAGTTTATTTTTATCTAGTAGAAACTTGAGTCTTGTCATTGGTATCTGCCATTAAGAGAGAGAAAAGAATACACTCAGCGAAAGCTCTTGCAAAGATCAGATTGGTTATTATCTTATCTAATCGATGTCTCCCACTGCTTTAATCAAGTTTTTCTTTCAAACGTTAAAAAGAAAACTAGCCAGGATTAATTACAGTCTACAACTTCGCTAACCGTTCAGCCAGGCTAGTGTCGGTACTTGAGGGAGGTTCCCCGTGCTTTCGCACGGACCTAATTAATATAAACCTCGTCTTCCCAGAGGCGTAGCCCTGCTAACACCTTTCTAGACACCTAATGAGTTAGCTAATTATAAACTGCAAAACTCTCCTCGGAGCAAATATTGCCCACAGTGGGACCGGGATCCAACCATCATATGGAAGGTATGCAATCTCATTGCAAATTTCAACTCTTAAATTTCCCGATTTGGTTTTTACCCCTAGTACCCATGACCTTAACAATGGTCAACAAATCATAAGCCCTAGTCAAGTTCTACCCATCATTTCTTGATTAATTAGACCCACTCACATGACCCTTAAGTATGGTCAACAAAGTCGCATGAATGTCCTAATTAATCTGCATCATATGCAGTGTAAGAAGACATCACTTAGCTACCGTATACTACGCCTTAATTATAGTCAACAAACGTAGCACGAATACTAAGTACTCTACTTCCTAAAATGACGGAGGGTTGCGGATGGTTTTTAAGAAAACCTTTAACGCTTTGAACTTGATATCATCGTAGAATCAAATGGTTTTCGAAAGGAGTGGCTTAAGCTCCGTAGTTTTAAAATGTAGCTTTTTCGTAAAAAGTCGAGTGGTTTTCAAATCTGATTCTACGACATCGTTTTAGGTTTATTTTCTGTACATTAATCATATTAGTGCAGTCCCATCATTTAAGTCCTTAAGCCAATCACAGAAAAGAAACGAAAATACAACGTACGCTTATACCATCCGCATTCGCCGCAATGTTCCGTTATGCACCGTTAGGTTACTTAACGAACGACATACCGGGACGGGACTAGCACGGCTGTAAAACATAATCAACGTCTATTATATATCTCATATATAATATAGCATTCGTCTCAGATATATTAAGCGATCATATCACAGAATATAGGCAGCAGAAACACAGATATGATAATATAGGATATACTAGGACGTCCGTATTTAGTATTTAGCCAACAATAGAAAATACGGATTCCATAGTCGCGATGAATAGCCAATCCCACACCCTAGACCCCTATGAGAGCGGCAAGTGACCCTGCCAATTCTGGAGTTAGGAGACCCGGTCTCGACTCCTCGAGATGGTCTCCCACTGGACTCTAGAACCCAATCACTTGTGCTCTCCACCTTTGGTCTATCCTAATGCGGAAAAGTAAATAATATACAATAATGGTGACATCATCCTCAACCCGGATGTGCCCCAAATAAAAGAATATTACATTACAAATGAATTTTACATGAATGAAAAGTAAAACTCTCATCTCACATAAAACACCCCGGCTATTCGATCACGACAATCCAATACATCACAACACAGCAACACATAACATCACATGTCATCAACGTAAGCAAGTGTGCGTACCCCAATGCCGTTGACATATAGCAACGAAACCGGAGATACGCATACTACGCTTACGGTCGTAGAAATAAGTATCACATACTACTAGGCGATGTTAAACCATTCGATCGAATTAACGAACACCCATATTCCACAGCAAGCTCAACACTTGAGCACCGTTAAACAATACCCAAAATCTATGCCACAGTATTTAATAAACCAACCGTAGAAGGGCAGACCCAAGCCTCATTTGTGGCACAACTAATTACGGTATGTTGGAGATAGTGACCTCAGAGTCAATTATTGGATCACAGGCATGTGATTGCAATGATTGAGGGAGGACCTATCCCGGTAGGACAGTCTTACTCAAGATGATAGTATGCTATCTGGTTTATCTTTGTCATCGTGTACTGCTTTAGGTGACATTACAGATCACTATTGCACGTTGATAGAGCCCTTAGGATTCTTGCTTGACGGCCAGCAGTATGATGGCGATCATATACGTGGGAGCTGGGGTCTATAAGCACATCCTTAAAAGGTCCTTAGTCGTGGGAGTTTCGAGACTGGGCATCGATACTCCATTAGTAGACTAGTGTATACAGTAGAGACCCCGACGATGGGCGGTGGCCGGTCTCACAAGCCACTGGTGTCAGTTGGTTCACCTAAGATGTATACAGGTGCTCATTGGGTTATGAGTACACCGGACAGGACTCGCCGGGAACATGCTAGTTGGGATTATACCAGACGTCAGATAGCAGTTCCCTGGTGATATGTGTACAGGTTAGTTCATCGACCTGAGATCGTCATTTGTCTCGTGTGAGTTCCCACTGTACTTTGATTACTACCGTACCACGGCTCAAAGGAGTCGTGCAAATAGGTTTTAGTTGGGTACAGTCCCGAGCCACATGGAGGAAGTGAGCGGATCTGCAGGGGTTCGTCCCTCCCGGTATTGGGGGTGTGGTCGCGCTGTGTCTAGGTGAGCCATTACACAAAGCCCTCAGCCGAGGAAAGAGATTTACTGGTAGGTATTCCAGTAGTATCTCAGGGTGTTCTGGGCTACACTCCGACACGGCTTGTACCGCTTTTGGGGGTCTGACTTTTACCAACCCCCTAGACCCGCCATGCGATGCTCATAGACGAACGGACCGGACTGTACGGATATTGTCACTGACAGGCTCAGTAGGGTGTCAGGATGAGTTCGCTCATCGACTTCCCTTTTGGTCAATAGCTGGTGGCTCGTCACGTATGGCTAATACCTCTGACGTGCTAGTGGTTAAATCCACAGCCATAGTATTGACGAGTCTTTAAAGTCCCCCACACAGACATTTTCTCAAGTTTCGGGCGAAACGTAGTAGAGACCGTATAGAGATGTGGCAGGGTTCGATCGGATACATGCGGTATTGCACGGATCGTGATCGGACGGATTTTACTAGCCGGCTTTGGCTTAAGCCGGATCCTAGTATTAGACAATGTAGAATTTGTCTCTTTGCATTTGTATTCAGTGGGAATACAAATGCGGGCATGTATATGCAGTAGAGGGGTTTTCCTGTAATTTATTACGGGATCAGTTTTCTGAAGTTGCCAGTTTGCATTCCGTTCCGGCCAGTTTTCCTTTGTTCCTTCACGGCCGGACTTTTGTGATGGAGGGAGGTTATTTGCACGTGTGCAAATAACATTTGTGGAGGGGGTCCTTTATAAAATGGTAGCATCATGATTATTCTTTTTCCATCACCTCACTTGCATTAATTGAGATTAGAATTGGATTTGATTTAGTGTGACTTTGTTATCATTTCTTTTGGGGTGTGGTCACCTTTATTCCTCTCCTACACTCACCTCCCTTAATAGATTCACTCCCTCATATTTGGCCGGCCACATTTGAGAGGGGAGATGAGAGGTTCATTTTTTATGTGTGGCATATTTCCTTCATCTCATTCCTTGCAAGAAAATGATAGCTCCATTTTTTCAAAAGCTCATTTTCTTTCTCCACCTCCACTTCCATGGCAACTTCATAAACCCCAAAGAGGCAACCATTCTACACTACACCTACAGTACCCTTGGACGCGTCGGCTAGCCAACTTCGAGCCCGAGTTGCCTCGGTCCAGAGGTGGGAGCCCATAAAAGAATCCGGCTACGTGGTGCTCTTTTCGACGAGGAGGTGACGGACGGAGATTCTGCGGGAGATCGGAGTGGAGACGAAGACCGAAGGACACGGATCGCTTGCTATAACTCTCTACCCCATTCTATTGATAGCTAGGATTAGGTTAATGGTTACGATCCAGGTTTATTGTCCGCGGTAGCGCCGGTTTAAAAGTTAAGAAAAATTTTGATTCCGCATTTTGGCCCCGAGTAGACGGCCGGGGCGCTGCCGTGGCGCAACATGGTATCAGAGACACGCCGTTAACCTAGTCTAGCTTGTTCTAGTATGTTTAAAACTCGATCGATCAAAAATCCCCAAAACCGTATTTTCACATGAACAATTTGTGTCGAAATTTTTTTGGGCTCTAAAAATTTTTCAGGGTGTTTCAGAAATGTGTGCAGGGTATATGGAGAACATTGTAGAAAAATAGTCACGTGATGCCACTATAGAGCCGCGGAACAGCGGCCTTAACCCCCTTTTGGCCGCGGTTCCGCCGCCGAAAAGTGTCATCATTGCTCCAGATTTCTACAGTAGTTCTCTAAGTTGAACATGGGGCTTTTGGAATATTCTTTTTGGCCCAGATTTTCTGTGAGTGCTACAGTACTGCTTGGGGCCCACTTCGATAAATTTGATCGATCGAAAAGTTTAAACACATTAGTTCACAATATTTACATTATATCTGCGACCGTGAATGTCACTTGATCGGTAAATCCTGTCTAACTGCTATAGCCCGGTTAGACGGATTTGCGAACGTGACATTCACGTTGATGTTCTGTATTGTGCTGTGATGTTGCGGATTGGTCGTGGGGATAGCCTGGATGCAATGCTAGTACAGTTTCGTTTTTATGTACATTTGATATTGCGGGGCGAGCGTTCGACATGTGGACTGCCGTCACTGCCTGATTGTATATTATTCTTTTGGGGCACGACCAGGTCGAGGTCGATGTACCCGTTGTATGTATATTTTACTTTCTGTACTAGGATTACCCTAAGGTGGGGTGCACGGATAGCCGGGTTCTAGAGGGCAACAAGCCCGCATCTCATGGCATTGAGACGGAGGGGGCTTCACTCTAGAATTGGCGGGCTATTCGCCGCACTCGTAGGGGGTACAGGTTGACCCAGGAAGGGTGCCCATGTTACCGGATTCCGTGAAGTGCTGGGTGGTCCGTTCACGTTGCTGAAGGGGGCTGCCTCGCTTCAGGTTTTGGCGGGTAACTTGCCGCGCCCATAGGGGTCTAGGATCTCTTTGCACAGGCTATCCACACGACCAGGGGGACGTCGGGTTTCAGTAGCGGCTCTATGAAACCCGGGGATCCCAGATATCTGTATTGTTCTGTGATGCTGGTTACATTTATGTGATTTTGCATTTTATCACGCCTTGAGCGAATATTATATATTGATATATATACCAGTAGATGTTGTATATGTTTTGCATCCGCGCTTGTCCAGTCCCCGCTCTGTCGTTAGTTAAGTAACCTAACGGGTGATGACGAGACCCAGTGGCGAATGCGGATGGCATATACGTACATCATTATTTTCGTTCTTTTGTGGTGTGATCAATTGATGGGACTGCGTTGATTCGGATCAATGCAAGCTAAACAAACCTATTCTGATGTTGTTGGAACATTTTTCAAAAAGTTGTTATTGCAAGGACGTTCTCTTTTGTTTTGCACAGTGGTATTCGGTTATGAATATCCAGCACCTCAGTCGACGAGGCAAGGGCCGAGATCCCTTCACCGGGAGTGACCCCTTGGACAGAAGTTTGCGTCAGGGTAATAACTTCACTATAGCCGATTGCCTTTTGCTTTGCATCATGGTATTCAGTTGGAATATCCTGCACCTCATCCTATGGGGAAAGAGTCGAGATCCCTTCACCGGGAGTGACCTCTTTATCAAAGGGTTTTCACCACTATATTTAAAAAAAAGGCTATGCAGTTCCTTCAACGATATCAAGTTCATTATGTTAAAAGATTTTCGTCAAAAACTAGACGTAGCCCTCCGTCATTTCTTACAAGTATTACTTAGTATTCGTGCTGCGTTTGTTGACTGTGTCAAGGCGTAGTGTGCGGTAGCTAAGTAGTGTTTGTTTGTAGCATATTAATGGGATTGGTTAGGATAGTCGTGCGGCCTTGTTGACTGTGTCAAGAGCTCGTACGGGTGGGTTTAATGCAATCCAGGATAATGACGGGTTGAACTTGACTAGGACTCTTTGATTTATTGACTGTGTCAAGATCACTTGGGTCCTAGGAGTAAAAACTTACATCGGGAGTTTCTAAAGAAACTGAAACTTTCCAGGCATGCGCATACCTTCTGGTGTGTGGTGATATGAGTGGATTCCATCACGTTATCATGCAATGATAGTTGGATCCCGATTCCCACTGATGAGTTGGTTTACTCCTCGGGTGATCCCGACAAATTCTTCTTTGAGGTTTGGAGGAGAATTTGACGTTACAGAGGGAGGTTTCCTGATTAGATAAAGTGATAACCATTCTGATCTAGGTTAGAGTGCACGCTGAGTGTTTCTTTTCTCTCTCTCTTTGGCAGCGACCATTGACCCGACCCTGGACTATGACTCAGTAACCAAAATTAACCGAACCTTCTAAAACACTGGCTTTTGGATTGTCTGAGTTGCAAACCTCATTGCCACTCCTACTTTTATCCTTTTCTCCAGGACACCCCATATTACTACGAACTTCCACTTCCATTAGACAAAACCATCGTATGGTTAGATACGAACTCGAAGGAATTCGAGGATGGTTTCCGGTTCTGGAGAAAACGAATAGGACTATTCAGTTGTCTTTTCTTTTCACCTTCTCTCAGGTTGCGAGTACTCCTTGGTTTAGGAGATAGTACACCTATTACGCAAATTGGATAGTCTTCTTCCAAACCTTAGGCTGGTGCCGAACGGTAGGGAATGAAGAAAACCAATTAGCCTAAAGATGGTGTACAGAAGGTATTAAGTAAAGACAAAGCAAGGGATTAGTAAGAAGGCAAAGTAAATTGCGACTGCTATTCACGACCAAACCAAGTATTTCTTCGCCAATCCTAAATCACCTTTGTATTTCTCCAGGACACACCGTATCACTACGAAGATCCACAGTTTATTGGATACTCCATCGTATGGTTATATACGAACTCGAAAGGAACTTGTTCCAGTTCGGGGATGGATTCTGGTTCAGGTGAAATAGGAATAAGGTTTATTCGGTTGTCTTTTATCTTCACCTTCTCTCGCATTGCGAGTGCTCCTAGAATTAGGACAGTACACCCATTATGCTTATTGGATAGTCTTCTTCCAAACCATAGGCTGGTGCCGAACGGTAGGGAAGGAAGAAAACCATTTGGCCTAAAAGGGTGTGCAGAAGGTAATGACTAAAGACATATAAAGGGATTTGGAGATATGGCAAAGAATTATACGGTTACAGTTGTGAATCTGGATAATGGAAAAGGCATTACTAGGAATATCAGGATACCCCATCGAAACATTTCAATGTTTCAGTTTCACTGTGTACTGTTAAAAGAAAACTGATTTCCCAATTAGACACTTGCTCCAGGGTATGTATTTACCAGGTTTGATTCTCACATCTGTATGGTTTTACAGATGATGAGTGGGAGTAGGTTATTGGGAATTAGGTGATCACCCTCATTATATCGGGATTCGTTGTAATTGGTGATATTTGAGGAAGTCACCTGGGTTGTTTGCCGGACGGCAAATATTTGGTTTTGAATATCCGTTCTTGCGCACCAATTTCAAATTGATATATCTGTACGTCTATTTTTATAGAGTGAGATATACCTTTTTGAGATTATGTCCATGACATTTACCTATATCAGTGGATGGTTAGGTAAGGAGCATTAAGCAGCGGTGTAATTCTTCTTAACCATAAGTACAGTTTTCAACCTACGACGCACAGTGAATGAGTCACTGGACTCAGGGGACTTATACAGAGTATTGTATATTGTCCAGTGTCCATTAGGACAGAGGGGTTGTTCCTCGTACTATATTCTGTTTACTTATGACTTCTCTGGTTCTTAGACAAGTGTTTCGTAGAAACACAGGGTCTAAGTTTTGAGAAGTTATAGGTATAAGAGTAAAGTAGAGAACCAGGTGTTGCAAGTATCGAGATTCTTCAAGATGATCGAAGATGTAGATACTTGTGTATGGTATTCAGTTGATAGTAATGATTAAAAGAACTTGCTTCTCTTTCAGGTTACTCATAATTGGAAGCACTCCTAAGTTGAGTAACGCTGATCGGTCTCTCTCCATTTACTTGACATGCACTGGAGACAGCTGCATGATTTGAATCTGGTTCAATTAAATCAATGTCTCTGTTTCTATATTGGATATAGAACAGTTCATATCTTGACATCGTTAAGGTACGGGGAGTTATCCGGCCTATGCTTAAAACCAGACTCTGGATAACTCAAGGCACATTTCTGTAATGGTTGTTTGTGGGTTGACCCAGGCTATGACGAGGGTTGACTTTCTACCATCTGGAAGATCAATAGTGATATTGTTCTTGACTCGCCACAATTTTAAAAGAAATGGATTTTTTCAGAAAACGGTAGTGGGAGTATGGTAGAACTGGAAGTGATTCCAGAACCGCAAACAATTACTGAAAATTTGATAGGAACCTAAAGATTTAATCTGGTTTGACATTCCATTAGCCACTCTGCAGATATGGTGAGTAACCTCAGGCACCCGAGAGGTACTCTGGTAGCCTCAAGGAAGGTGACAGGGAGGTTCTTGCTTACCCAGACATGCCATTGCTGTTGTTCCGGACTGTGAGACCCGGCAGGAGGATGAGTATAGCGTCGTTCTAAACTAGCTTTAGAAGTGTACGTCTGTATGACTCTGCCAGAGGGTTGTCGTAGTCAGTGGGAGCAGCGGAAGCATTGGTGAACAGGTGGCTTATGTCTATTTATAGACTAAAGCAGATATAGCGGAGATAGATCATCTATTTCTGATATGAAAGTCATAGGTTTGACTTCATCAGAATAAGGGATGGATCTGTTAAGAAGGTAGTAGGTGTGATGTCCTGGTATTTGATGACATACACAGAGTAGGAAGTGATATTCCTATACTACGATCGGTTATACTTTGGTCGTCACACAGTGGTTTCTCCACACAGGACTTGGATATTATATCAGACATTCTGGTTACTAGATCTATGGTTTTAGATCTAGATTTGGGTGGTTTCCCAATCAGGGTACTTTGACAGCATTCTATGAGTATTTAGAATGTACGACTCTTGGCATGGTAGTATACCTGCAGGTGATGGGGTCACCCACTCTAAAGTTGTCTTACAGACTAAACAGGAGAGGGATACGTATGATTGGCAAATCACTTGCTTAGGCAATGAGTCAATCATGAGATGTCAAGTACCACACCAGATGTTGTTCTTGCAGTAGATGCAATAAGTTGATATTAATCCAATCCTGGAGAAACAATCGGAAGCAGTTCTAGAACATAAGTGGATGTTCTAGGGATATGATAACAGCATTCTCCTTCGGGAGACAGTTATCATTCCAGGCTTCCAAGGTGACCTGGATGGCAGAGTGGCTGTCAGAGTTATAGTTTTCCCTCTGACGAGGGGCGGTATTTTGGACAGGTGGTCCAGGTGGATACTGAGGGAAGGTATGGCGCAGGATACTGATTAAGTTCAGTTGACAATACAGTCTAAGAAGTTTGGATTTGGAGTTCATTTATGAGCTAGGTCCCATCAGATATCCAGACACATTCTAAGACAGGTATTTCTCATTTCGGGAGATGGCTTTCTCCGTGAACTTGAGATAAAGAGAGACATAGACAGAAACACCACAGCGGATCCACTCACTGAGACTATTCCTCGAACGCAATAGTTTCGCAAACGAGCTTTGTGAGACTGACTAGTAGAGGAGTTGGGTGTTCGGTATCACATGAGCTATGAGTATGCGGCATCGCAATAATTAGCCTTGAGTGCAAGTAGGAGATTGTTGGAGATAGTGCCCTCAGAGTCAATTATTGGATCACAGGAACGCGATTGCAATTATTGAGGGAGGACCTATCTGTAAGTCTACGCTAGCGCCCCGGCCGTCTACAGACGCCAAATGCGGAACAAAAACTTTTTAACTAGCGCTATCGTATACTTTAACCCGGATCTGCCATTATTGCTAAACTAACAAACTGTAAAGAGTGTAGAAAGGTTATACCGAACGATCCGAGTCCTTCGTTCTTCAACCATCATCCCACGCTCCGTTGCGGCTGCTCCGATCTCGTCGATCTCCGATTCCTTCGTCGAAGTGGCACCACATCACTGATTCTTTAAACGGGCTCCCGCCTCTGACTTGAGGCAACTCGATCGTCAAGTTTGCTAAAAGAGACGACCAAGATTGATGTAGAGAATGAGTAGATGACTTTGTCTCACTTCGTCCAAGTCCGTGGACGATCGGTAAATGAAGTTGCCGAGGGAATCGGGTGATGGAATGAAATGAGCTGTGAATTCCATACACCCCAAAAATCTATCATATCTTTTTTTCCAATGAAAACCATCAAGTGAGAGAGTGAGGAAGGGGGCCGGCCACTTATAGGAGTGGGGGGGGTGACCGTAGGAGAAGGGAGGTGACCACAAGATGAAGCATATCATGAAGAAAATATCTTAACAAGAACAAAATGTATTAATGTCAAAGCATGAGTCATAATCACTTAGTCATCACATAATAAATGCAATTAAAGGTTCATGAACCTAGTCACCATCCTTGTCATCACATCTAGAAACTTCTAGAACACTGACTCACTTCATCCAAGAAAAGATAAATCCGCCTTTAACCAAATGTTAAAAGACGGCTGATAGAAAACTGGAAACTGGCAACTTCCAAAAGTGATCCTGAAACGACTTTCAGGATAACCCCGAAACTGTATAAATATACCCGCATTTGTATTACGACCGAATACAAATGCTACTGAGACAAAGATATTATACCTACTCAATATAATACTCGGATCCGGCTTAAACCAAAGCCGACCAGTATCATCTGCCCGAAAAATAATACGTGCGTAAACGCACGTGCATTTTCCGAACCCTGCCATAAAACCATACGGCCTCTACAACGTTTCACCCGAACTTGGGAAACTGTCTGTGGGGGACTCTAATGACTCGTCAGTACCCTGGCAGTGGGTTTAACCACAAACCGTCAGCGGCACTAGCAATGCGTAACGGCTGCCCATGGACTGACCTCAAGGGATGCCGATGAGCGCACTCATCCGGAAAACCCTACTGAGCCTAACAGTGACAATGTATATACAGTCCGGTCCGTTCGTCTATGAGTATCGCATATCTGCCTAGGGGGCTAGTAACGTCAGACCCCCAATAGCAGTATAAGTCGTGTCGGAGTGTAGCCCAATAACACCCTGAGATACTACTGGAGTACCTACCAGTAAATCTCCTGCCATGGCCATGGACTTTGTGTAATGGCTCTCCTAGACACAGCACGACCTCGCCCCCAATACCGGGAGAGACGAATCCCCTGCCGATCCGCTCACGTGCCTCCATATGGCTCGGGACTGTACCCAAAAGCTACCTGTTTGCACGACTCCTTTGAGCCGTGGTAGGGTAGAAATCAAAGCACAGTGGGAACTCACACGAGACAAATGACGACCTCAGGTCGATGAACTAACCTGTGCACATGTCACCAGGGAACTGCTATCTGACGGTAGATATAATACTAACTAGCAGTTTCCCGGCGAGTCCTGTCCGGTGTACTCATAACCCAATGAGCACCTGTATACATCTTAGGTGATCCAACTGACACCAGTGGCTTGTGAGACCGGCCACCGCCCCTCGTCGGGGTCTCGACTGTACACACTAGTCTACTCCGGAGTATCGATGCCCTGTCTCGAAACTCCTACGACTAGGGACCACAATTAAGGATATGCGTATAAACCACCCAACTCTCACTTATATGATCGCCATCATACTGTTGGTGGTAAAGCAAGATCCTAAGGGCTCTATCAAAGTGTAACATGTAATCAGTCACCTGATCATGTACACGACTGATAAAGGCAAACCAGATAGCATACTATCATCTCGAGTAAGACTGTCATACCGGTATAGGTCCTCCGCAATCATTGCAATCACGTACCTGCGATCCAATAATTGACTATGAGGGCACTATCTCCAACACTATCCCGGTAGGACAGTCTTACTCAAGATGATAGTATGCTATCTGGTTTATCTTTATCATCGTGTACTGCTTTAGGTGACATTACTGATCACTATTGGACATTGATAGAGCCTTAGGATTCTTGCTTGACAGCCAGCAGTATGATGGCGATCATATACGTGGGAGCTGGGGTCTATAAGCACATCCTTAAAAGGTCCCTAGTCGTGGGAGTTTCGAGACTGGGCATCGATACTCCATTAGTAGACTAGTGTATACAGTCGAGACCCCGACGAAGGGCGGTGGCCGGTCTCACAAGCCACTGGTGTCAGTTGGTTCACCTAAGATGTATACAGGTGCTCATTGGGTTATGAGTATACCGGACAGGACTCGCCGGGAACATGCTAGTTGGGATTATACCAGACGTCAGATAGCAGTTCCCTGGTGACATGTGTACAGGTTAGTTCATCGACCTGAGATCGTCATTTGTCTCGTGTGAGTTCCCACTGTACTTTGATTACTACCCTACCACAGCTCAAAGGAGTCGTGCAAATAGGTTTTAGTTGGGTACAATCCTGAGCCACATGGAGGCAGTAAGCGGATCTGCAGGGGTTCATCTCTCCCGGTATTGGGGGTGAGGTCGCGCTATGTCTAGGAGAGACATTACACAAAGCCCTCGGCCGAGGCAGGAGATTTACTGGTAGGTATTCCAGTAGTATCTCAGGGTGTTCTGGGCTACACTCCGATACGACTTGTACCGCTTTTGGGGGTCTGACTTTTACCAACCCCCTAGGCCCGCCATGCGATGCTCATAGACGAACGGACCGGACTGTACGGATATTGTCACTGACAGGCTCAGTAGGGTGTCAGGATGAGTTCGCTCATCGACGTCCCTTTTGGTCAATAGCCGGTGGCCCGTCACGTATAGCTAATACCTCTGACGTGCTAGTGGTTAAATCCACAGCCATTGTATTGATGAGTCTTTAGAGTCCCCCACACAGACAGTTACTTAAGTTTCGGGCGAAACGCTGTAGAGGCCGTATGGAGATATGGCAGGGTTCGATCGGATACGTACGGTATTGCACGGATCGTGATCGGACGGATTTTACTAGCCGGCTTTGGCTTAAGCCGGATCCTAGTATTAGACAGTGTAGATTTTGTCTCTTTGCATTTGTATTCAGTGGGAATACAAATGCGGGCATGTATATGCAGTAGAGGGGTTTTCCTGTAATTTATTACGGGATCAGTTTTCTGAAGTTGCCGGTTTGCATTCCGTTCCGGCCGGTTTTCCTTTGTTCCTTCACGGCCGGACTTTTGTGATGGAGGGGGGTTATTTGCAAGTGTACAAATAACATTTGTGGAGGGGGTCCTTTGTAAAATGGTAGCATCATGATTATACTCTTTTTCCATCACCTCACTTGCATTAATTGAGATTAGAATTGGATTTGATTTAGTGTGACTTTGTTATCATTTCTTTTGGGGAGTGGTCACCTTTATTCCACTCCTACACTCACCTCCCTTCATAGATTCACTCCCTCATATTTGGCTGGCCACATTTGAGAGGGGAGATGAGAGGTTCATTTTTTATGTGTTGCATATTTCCTTCATCTCATTCCTTGCAAGAAAATGATAGCTCCATTTTTTCAAAAGCTCATTTTCTTTCTCCGCCTCCACTTCCATGGCAACATCATAAACCCCAAAGAGGCAACCATTCTACACTACACCTACAGTACCCTTAGACGCGTCGGCTAGCCAACTTCGCGCCCGAGTTGCCTCGGTCCAGAGGTGGAAGCCCATAAAAGAATCTGGCTACGTGGTGCTCTTTTCGACGAGGAGGTGACGGACGGAGATTCAGCGGGAGATCGGAGTGGAGACGAAGACCGAAGGACACGGATCGCTTGGTATAACTCTCTACCCCATTCTCTTGATAGCTAGGATTAGGTTAATGGTTATGATCCGGGTTTATTGTCCACGGTAGCGCCGGTTTAAAAGTTAAGAAAAATTTTGATTCCGCATTTTGGCCCCGAATAGACGGCCGGGGCGCTGCCGTGGCGCAACACGGTAAACCCTAAGTATCAGTCATAGTTTGGTGGTCACATCTCGAGTTAGGGTTACTTTCTTCTAGAGGGTCCATAGGAATACCTGCATTATATATCGAGTACGTTCAACCTGGAAAAATACGAGTGTTTGATAATTCGTTCGACCTGTTTAACGTCGCCAAAGTTACCAATATGATTCTATAAAAATACGAATACGAACTATTCCGCAAAGAGCCCAATACCAAACTTACATCACATGCAATTTTGGACTACATAAACAATAACAGAAACCCCAGAATATGAGCAACAGACCACAGGAGCAAAACGAGGGGGAGTGGAATCAAAGGGGTCGGCGACGCCGGAATTTCACACTTGGCCGTCGGCCAAAAACCGGTCACCCCCTCTCGTGTTGCACCTGTGTTCTTACATCATCTTAAATGTCACTCTGCAGTTACTTAAATAATTTTTTGAACACTTTTTGAAAAAAGTACGGAGAGCATTTTCATGGGGTTTCCAAAATCGTATTTTGCGGGGTTTTTCGTTTTCATATTGTCGTAACATCGTCTAGTCTTCTAGTTAGGCTCTGATGCCATGAAGGAATTTCTACAGCACTACTACTAGGGTTTGGTAGCATCACACATGCCATATTAAAATTTTTAGGGTGATAAAGAAAACATCCTAAGGATCATACTAGAAAAGCTAGGATAACAAAACTTTAACACAAACACAAGTAGTAAAAGCTAGGGTTTTGAGAATACAACCTTTGTAGCTCCATACGCTAGACTCCTTGACTACTTGAGGGTTGAAAGAAGCTCGCTTGAGATCCTCTAGGTCCACGACGATCCACCCGGAGTCCTCTTTGTCCAAGCTTAAAGCTCCACTAGATCAAGAGAAGAAGTAGAAGCTAACACTCTAAACTAATGAGCAAGACTAGTGTAGAATGGTGATGTAGTTTGTTTTCTCACTTCAAAACCCTAACTTGATCACTCTTTTGTTCACAAATGAAAGCTGGAGAGCAAGAGAGAGGAAGAAGAAGATGATGGCTAATGAGAGCTCAAGAGATAATGATCAAGATAAAGATAAGAATGAGAAAAGAAAATATATATTTTCTTCTTCTCACTCTTAACTCAAGTTAATTAATATGTAGATATTTTCTTTTGGATGAAAAATGGCCATGGAAATTAACTCAAGGTTAATGCAAAGGTTAGTGGGTGAATAAAATAATCAAGCATGATAATAATTTCCATTTCCATTTTCTTTTCCAAATATAAATATCAACATATTTATTAAGGTGTGAGTCTTATATTGCCACTATCCACTATATCAACAACCAAGATAGAATTATGTATGCATGTATGTGTGCATGCACATTCATATGTGCATCAATGAGAATAAATGCATACATGCATGCATACAAAAAAAGACAAGAAGGGTTTAAAGTGAAAAAGCTAATGGTCAATGATAAATCAACACTTGATTTAGAAAACCGGTCATATCACATGCGACCTGACCAATAGCAAACCACCCAATTAATATACGGTATCTCATACGCGCATTTAATCGGGTCCCCACGCATATCCCATATGCACACTACATCGTTTCGCCAGGACTAGGTAACTCCATTGTGGGACTCTAAGACTCGTCAATACACCGGCGGTGGGTGATGATCATATCAAGCACCCCCAAGCCGCAAAAGGTCTGCTAAACATAATGGCCACCGGGGTATTGAGCGATCAGAAGAAAACAAGCGAACCTGTCACAACTCCCGTCGAGCCAACCGGCAACACTACCGTACAGTCCGGTCTCTTCATCAGATATGCTGCATATCGAGTCTAGGGATGGTAACGTCAACCCCAATAACTCAATAAGTCATGCCGATGAATGGTCTATAACGAGAAACTACTGATAACACATATCAGTAAATCTCAACAGCCCTGGCCAGGGACTTACTGATATAGCCAATCGAGCACGGCACAGCATCAACTCCTAATACCGGGAGAGACGAAACCCCTCCTATAGCTCATCGTCTTCGTTTGTCTCGGGACTATACCCAAAAGCCACCTGTTTTCATGACTCAGTAGGGCCGTGGTAGGGTGGTAATCAAAGTACAGTGGGAGAACACACAAGACTCTATGACGATCTCGGGTCTACAAACTAACCTGTACTAGTGTCACCTGAGAACTGCTATCCGACAATAGATATAATACCATATAGGAGTTCTCGGCGAGTCCGTACAGTGTACCCAGTCTCTACTAAGCACCCGTATACGATCTCGATGTCAAACATCAATGGATGTGGGAACATCCATCACCCATCATATGGGTCTAGTATCCTATACGCTAGTCTACTCTGGTATATCGATACCCCATCTCGATACACTTACGACTTGGGACATTTCAGGATATGCTTATAAACTACAGATGTCCCACTAGTATGATCTCCATCATAATCACAGTAGCCAAGCCAATATCCTCAGGTCTTTATCAACATGTGAATGAATAAAAGCATGATCAAGTCAACATGTCAAATAAATAAGAACCAGATAGCATACTATCATGTCGAGCAAGAATGTACACTGAATATATATATATATATATATATATACATGTATAATTACATCCACTATCATATAATGGCCTCTAGAGCATACATATATCCAACAGAGCATTATACCCTATGCTTCGGCAGTAGGATCTATAATGTATGCGATGTTATCTACACGCCCAGATGTAGCTTATGCACTTAGTGTACTAAGCAGGTATCAATCCAACCCAGGGGAGAATCACAGGGTAGCTGTGAAGAACATTCTTAAGTACTTACGAAGGACTAAAGAATTGTTCTTGGTGTATGGTAATGGAGACCTCTAAATGGAGGCCTTAACCGATTCGAGCTTCCAGAGTGATAAGGATGATAGCAAGTCTATCTCTGGGTTTGTATTTACCCTCAATGGAGGGGCGGTTAGTTGGAAAGGTTCCAAACAGGATGCCGTTGCAGACTCTACGATGGAAGCTGAGTACATTGTTGTGAATGATGCCGCCAAAGAAGCCATCTGGATGAGGAAGTTCGTCTCGGAGCTAGGAGTAGTTCCAACCATTATTGATCCAATAATATTGTATTGTGATAATAATGGGTCTATGGTGATAGCCAAGGAGCCCAGGTCCCATCAGCGGTCCAGACACATCCTGAGGCGCTTTCATTTGATCCGGGAGATTGTAGATCGCTGCGAGATCGAGATTAGGAGAGTAGACAAAAAGAATAACACTGCGGATCCACTCACCAAGGCCCTCCCTCAGCCGCAGCATGAGTGACTTTTTGAGATGTTGGGTATGTGATACGCCAATAACTGTCCTTAGTACAAGTGGGAGATTGTTGGATATATGTACGCCTAAGAGGCCATTATATGATAGTGGATGTATTTATACATGTGTGTGTGTGTGTGTCTATATATATATATATATATATATATATTCAGTGTACATTCTTGCTCGACATGATAGTATGCTATCTGGTTCTTCTTTATCTAACATGTTGACTTGATCATGCTTTTATTCATTTACACATGTTGATAAAGCCCTGACGATATTTGCTTGACTACTGTGATTATGATAGAGATCATACTAGTGAGACATCTGTAGTTTATAAGCATATCCTGAAATGAACCTAGTCGTAGGTGTATCGAGATGGGGCATCGATATACTAGAGTAGACCAGCGTATATCATACTGGACCCATATGATGGGTGATGGATGTTCCCACATCCATTGATGTTTGACATCGAGATCGTATACGGGTGCTCATTGGTGACTGGGTACACTGGACGGACTCATAGAGAACTCCTATATGGTATTATATCTATCGTCGGATAGCAGTTCTGAGGTGACATTGGTACAGGTTAGTCTGTAGACCCGAGATCGCCATAGAATCTTGTGTGTTCTCCCACTGTACTTTGATTACCACCATACCACGGCTCTACTGAGTCGTGCAAACAGGTGGCTTTTGGGTACAGTCTCTGTTGGTGATAGTGCCCTCAGAGTTAATTATTGGATCACAGGCACGTGATTGCAATGATTGAGGGAGGACCTATCCCGGTAGGACAGTCTTACTCGAGATGATAGTATGCTATCTGGTTTATCTTTACCATCGTGTACTGCTTTAGGTGACCTGGCATGTCGCTATTACACGTTGATAGAGCCCCTAGGATTCTTGCTTGACTGCCGGCAGTATGATGGCGATCATATACGTGAGAGCTGGTAGTCTATAAGCACATCCTTAAAAGGTCCCTAGTCGTAGGAGTTTCGAGACAGGGCATCGATACTCCATTAGTAGACTAGTGTATACAGTCGAGACCCCGACGAGGGGCGGTGGCCGGTCTCACAAGCCACTGGTGTCAGTTGGTTCACCTAAGATGTATACAGGTGCTCATTGGGTTATGAGTACACCGGACAGGACTCGCCGGGAACCTGCTAGTTGGTCTTATACCAGATGTCAGATAGCAGTTCCCTGGTGACATGTGTACAGGTTAGTTCATCGACCTGAGATCGTCATTTGTCTCGTGTGAGTTCCCACTGTACTTTGATTACTACCCTACCACGGCTCAAGGGAGTCGTGCAAACAGGTTTTAGTTGGGTACAGTCCCGAGCCACATGGAGGCAGTGAGCGGATCTTCAGGGGTTCGTCTCTCCCGGTATTGGGGGTGAGGTCGCGCTGTGTCTAGGAGAGCCATTACGCAAAGCCCTCGGCAGAGGCAGGAGATTTACTGGTAGGTATTCCAGTAGTATCTCAGGGCGTTCTGGGCTACACTCCGACACGACTTGTACCGCTTTTGGGGGTCTGACTTTTACCAACCCCCTAGGCCCGCCATGCGATACTCATAGACGAACGGACCGGACTGTACGGATATTGTCACTGACAGGCTCAGTTGGGTGTCAGGAGGAGTTCGCTCATCGACGTCCCTTTTGGTCAATAGCTGGTGGCCCGTCACGTATTGGCTAATACCTCTGACGTGCTAGTGGTTAAATCCACAGCCATTGTATTGACGAGTCTTTAGAGTCCACCACACTTTCAGTTACTCAAGCTTTCGGGCGAAACGCTGTAGAGGCCGTATGGAGATATGGCAGGGTCCGATCAGATACGTGCGGTATTGCACGGATCAGGATCGGACAGTTTTGTACTAGTAGCCGTATAGTTATATGGCAGGGTTCGATCTGATACGTGCGGTATTGCACAGATCAGGATCGAACGGATATTACTTGCCGGCTTTGGCTTAAGCCGGTCCTAGTTTAGTACATTGTAGATTTTGTCTCATTGCATTTGTATCCGGACGGAATACAGATGCGGGTGTGTATGCACAGTATCGGGGTTTTCCTGTAATTTATTACGGGACCAGTTTTCTGGAGTTGCCAGTTTGCATTCCGTTCCGGCCGGTTTTCCTTTGTTCTTTCCCGGCCGGACTTTTCCGATGGAGGGGGTTATTTGCAAGTTTGCAAATAACATTTGTGGAGGGAGTTTCTTGCAATTGTTTTGTATATGATGGCATCTTTTCTTTTCAACCATCATATTGATTCTTTCTTAGTCTTTTCCTTTGCTTTAATGAGATGATAAAGGATTAGGATTGATTTTGTGTTTTGTGATGATGATGTTTGGCTATGGTCACCATTCTTCTTCTCCTACACTCACCTCCCTTCATGTTTATTTTTTCATATTCATTCCTCCACAAAATTCTTCTCACTTGATGAAAATGGTTGAGAGAAAGAAAAAGATGAGAGTTTTCATTCTTGAGAGTTTCATTTTCTTGATCTCATTTCATGCTAGAAAAATGCAAGCACCATTTTTCTTATCTCATTTCCTCCATCATCTTCAAATGGCAACAAACCCCAAATGAGACATAGCCTCTACACTACACATTCTACAGCATATCTTGAGCATGTCGAGTTGCCGGCTTCATGCCCGAGTTGCCTCGGTATTGAGGCGGGAGCCCGTAAAAGATGCAGGCGATGTGGTGCCCTTTCCGGCGAGGAGGCGACGATATGGAGACAAGACTTTCCAGGGGAGATCGGGACGATGAAGAGAAGACCGGAGGACTCGGATCACTCGGTATACTTCTCTTCCCATCTCTTGTTTGCTAGTATAGGTTAATGGTTAACGATCCGGGTTTTATTGTCCGCGGTAGCGCCAGTTTCCAAGTAAGGAAAATTTTGATTCCGCTTTATGGCCTCGGATAGACGGCCGGGGCGCTGCCGTGGCGCAACATGGTATCAGAGCCACGCCATTAACCTTGTCTAGCTTGTTCTAATGTGTTTTACTTATCCGATCGACCAAAATTCCAAAAACCTCATTTTTGTTCACATCGGTTTCTGTTGAAAATTTTTGGTGTCTAAAAATTTTTCAGGTTGTATAAAATTAATGTACTGGAAATTCTAAGACTTCTGTAAAAATTCGACACATTCAGTCGACAACCCTAGCGCGGAACCGCGGCCAAACCCCCCCTTGGGCCGCGGTTCCGCCGCACATTGTTTTCTTCTCTGTGTCAAATTTTTACAGTGGGCTTGTGGGCTTATTTTAGGGGTTTTGGGATATTAAATTTGGGCCCAGATTCTCTGTGACTGCTACAGTATTGCTTGGGGGCCTACTTGTTAATTGTTTGATCGATCGGATATTTTAAACACATTATTTCACAGTATTTACATTATATCTGCGACCGTGAATGTCACTTGATCGGTAAATCCCGTCTAACTGCTATAGCCCGGTTAGACGGATTTGCGAACGTGACTTTCACGTTGATGTTCTATGTTTATGCTGTGTTGTTGTGGATCGGTCGTGGGGGATAGCCTGGATGCAATGCTAGTGCAGTTTTGTTTTATATGTACTTTTGATATTGCGGGGCGAGCGTCCGACATGTGGACTGCTGTCACTGCCTGTTTGTATTATTCTTTTGGGGCACGACCTGGTTGCGGTCGATGTACCCGTTGTATGTATATTTTACTTTCTGTACTAGGATTACCCCGCGGAGGGGTGCACGGGTAGCCGGGTTCTAGAGGGCAACGGGCCCGCATCTCATGGCATTGAGACGGAGGGGGCTTCACTCTAGGATTGGCGGGCTATTCGCCGCACTCTTAGGGGGTACAGGTTGACCCAGGAGGGGTGCCCAAGTTACCGGATTCCATGAAGTGCTGGGTGGTCCATTCACGGTGCTGAAGGGGGCTGCCTCGCTTCAGGTTTTGGCGGGTGACTTGCCGCGCCCGTAGGGGTCTAGGTTTTCATTGCACAGGCTATCCACACGACCAGGGGAACGTCGGGTTTCAGCAGCGGCTCTGTGAAACCCGGGGATCCCAGATATCTGTATTGTTCTGTGATGTTGTACATTTCTGTGATGTTGCATTCTTATCACGCCTTGAGCGAATATAATATATTGGTATATATATTAGTAGATGTTGTATATGTTTTGCATCCGCGCTAGTCCAGTCCCCGCTCTGTCGTTAGTTAAGTAACCTAACGGGTGATGACGGGATCCAGTGGCGAATGCGGATGGCATATACGTACATCAGTATATTTTCGTTCTTTGTGGTGTGATCAATTGATGGGACTGCGTTGATTCAGATCAACGTAAGTTATAAACAAACCTATTCTGATGTTGTTGGAACAATTTTTCAAAAAGCTGTTATTGCAAGGACGTTCACTTTTGTTTTGCATCGTGGTATTCATTTGGAATACCCTGCTCCTCAGTCGACGAGGCAAGGGCCGAGATCCCTTCACCGGGAGTGACCCCTTGGACAGAAGTTTGCGTCAGGGCATTAACTTCACTATAGCCGATTACTTTTGCTTTGCATCATGGTATTCAGTTGGAATATCCTGCACCTCATTCTACGGGGAAAGAGCCGAGATCCCTTCACCGGGAGTGACCTCTTTAGTAAAGGTTTTCGTCACTATATTTTTATAAAAGGCTATGCAGTTCCTTCAACGATATCAAGTTCATTACGTTAAAGGTTTTTCGCCAAAAACCAGCCGTAGCCCTCCGTCATTTCTTAAAAGTATTACTTAGTATTCGTGCTGCGTTTGTTGACTGTGTCAAGGCGTAGTGTGCGGTAGCTAAGTAGTGTTTGTTTGTAGCATATTAATAGGATTGGTTAGGACAGTCGTGCGGCCTTGTTGACTGTGTCAAGGGCTCGTACGGGTGGGTTTAATGCAATCCAGGATAATGACGGATTGAACTTGACTAGGACTCTTTGATTTGTTGACTGTGTCAAGGTCACTTGGGTCCTAGGGGTAAAAATCACATCGGGAGTTTCAAAAGAACTGAAACTTGCCAGGCATGCGCATACCTTCTGGAGTGTGGTGACTTGAGTGGATTCCGTCAAGTTATCATGCGATGATAGTTGGATCCCGATTCCCACTGATGAGTTGGTTTACTCCTCGGGTGACCCCGACTAATTCTTCTTTCAGGTTTGGAGGAGAATTTGAGGTACAGTGGGAGGTTTCCTGATTAGATAAAATGGTAACCATTCTGATCTAGGTTAGAGTGCACGCTGAGTGTTTCTTTTCTCTCTCTCTGGCAGCGACCTTTGACCCGACCCTAAGACTATGACTCAGTGACCAAGTTGACCGAACCTTCTTAACACTGGCTTTTGGATTGTCAGAGTTGCAAACCTCATTGCCACTCCTACTTTTACCCTTTTCTCCAGGACACCCCGCATTACTGCGAACGTCCACTTCCATTGGACAAAACCATCGTATGGTTATATACGAACTCGAAGGACTTCGAGGATGGTTTCTGGTTCTGGAGAAAACGAATAGGATTATTCAGTTGTCTTTTCTTTTCACCTTCTCTCATTGCGAGTACTCCTTGGTTTAGGAGATAGTACACCTATTACGCAAATTGGATAGTCTTCTTCCAAACCTTAGGCTGGTGCCGAACGGTGGGGAATGAAGAAAACCAATTAGCATAACGATGGTGTGCAGAAGGTATTAAGTTAAGACAAAGCAAGGGATTAGTAAGAGGGCAAAGTAAATTGCGACTGCTATTCACGACCGAACCAAGTATTTCTTCGCCAATCCTAAATCACCTTTGTATTTCTCCAGGACACTCCGTATCACTACGAAGATCCACAGTTTATTTGGATACTCCATCGTATGGTTATATACGAACTCGAAAGGAACTTGTTCCAGTTCGGGGATGGATTCTGGTTCAGGAGAAATAGGAATAAGGTTTATTCGGTTGTCTTTTATCTTCACCTTCTCTCGCTTTGCGAGTGCTCCTAGGATTAGGACAGTACACCTTTTATGCTTATTAGGTAGTCTTCTTCCAAACCATAGGCTGGTGCCGAACGGTAGGGAAGGAAGAAAACCATTTGGCCTAAAGGGGTGTGCAGACGGTAATGACTAAAGACATATAAAGGGATTTGGAGAGGTGGCAAAGAATTATACGGTTACAGTTGTGAATCTGGATAATGGAAAAGGCATTACTAGGAATATCAGGATACCCCATCGAAACATTTCAATGTTTCAGTTTCACTGTGTACTGTTAAAGGAAAACTGATTTCCCGATTAGACACTTGCTCCAGGGTATGTATTTACCAGGAATGATTCTCACATCTGTATGGTTTTACAAATGATGAGTGGGAGTAAGTTATTGGGAATTAGGTGATCGTCCTCATTATATCGGGATTCGTTGTAATCGGTGATATTTAAGGAAATCACCTGGGTTGTTTGCCGGTCGGCAAATATTTGGTTTTGAATATCCGCTGTTATGCACCAATTTCAAATCGATATATATGTACGTCTATTTTTATAGAGTGAGATATACCCTTTGAAGTTATGTTGATGACAATTACCTACATCAGTGGATGGTTAAGTAAGGAGCATTAAACAGCGGTGTAATTCTTCTTAACCATAAGTACAGTTTTCAGCCTACGACACACAGTGAATGAGTCATCAGACTCAAGGGACTTATACAGAGTATTGTATGTTGTCCAGCGTCCATCAGGACAGAGGGGTTGGTCCTCGTACTATATTCAGTTTACTTATGACTTCTCTAGTTTTTAGACAGGTGTTTCGTGGAAACACAGGGTCTGAATTTTGAGAAGTTATAGGTATTTGAATAAAGTAGAGAACCAGGTATTGCAAATATCGGGATTCTTCAAAGTGATCGAAGATGTAGATACTTGTGTATGGTATTCAGTTGATAGTAATGGTTAAGAGAACTTGCTTCTCTTTCAGGTTACTCATAATTGGAAGCACTCCTAAGTTGAGTAACGCTGATCGGCCTCCTTCCATTTAGTTGACATGCACTGGAGACAGCTGCATGATTTGAATCTGGTTCAATTAAATCAGTGCCTCTATTTCTATATTGGATATAGAACAGTTCATATCTTGACATTGTTAAGGTACGGGGAGTTGTCCGGCTTATGCTTAAAACCAGACTCTGGATAACTCAAGGCACGTTTCTGTAATGGCTGTTTGTGGGTTGACCCAGGCTATGACGAGGGTTGACTTTCTACCATCTGGCAGATCAATAGAAATATTGTTCTAGACTCGCCACAGTTTTATTAAAAATGGATTTTTTCAAAAACAGTAGTGGGAGTATGGTAGAACTGGAAGTGATTCCAGAACTGCAAACGATTACTGAAGATTTGATAAGGAACCTAAAGATTCAATCTGGCTTGACATTCCATTGGCCACTCCGCAGATACGGTGGGTAACTTCAGGCACCCCAGAGGTACTCCGGTAGCCTCAAGGACGGTGACAGGGAAGTTCTTGTTTACCCACACTTGCCATTGCTGTTGTTCCAGGCCGCGAGACCCGGCAGGAGGATGAGTATAGCGTCGTTCTGAACTAGCTTCAGAAGTGTACGTGTATATGACTCTGCCAGAGGGTTGTCGTAGTCAGTGAGAGCAGTGAAAGCATTGGTGGACATGTGGCTTATGTCTATTTATAGACTAAAGCAGATATAGCGGAGATAGATCATCTATTTCTGACGTGACAGTCATAGGTTTGACGTCATCAGAATAGGGGATGGATTTGTTAAGAAGGTAGTAGGGTGTGATGTCCTGGTTTTGGATGACATACACATAGTAGGAAAGGAAACTCCTATACTACGATCGGTTATACTTTGGTTGTCACACAGTGGTTTCTCCACACATGACTTGGATATTATTTCAGATATTCTGGTTACTAGATCTATGGTTTTAGATCTAGATTTGGGTGGTTTCCTAATCTGGGTACTTTGACAACATTCTAAAAGTATTTAGAATGGACGACTCCTGGCACGGTAGTATACCTGCAGGTGATGGAGTCACCCTCTCTAAAGGTGTCTTACAGACTAAAGGGGAGAGGGATGTTCATGATTGGCAGATCACTTGCTTAGGCAATTGAGTCAATCATGAGATGTCAAGTACCACTCCAGATGTTGTTCTTGCAGTAGATGCAATAAGTTGACATTGATCCAATCCTGGAGAAACAGTCGGAAGCAGTTTTAGAACATAAGTTGATGTTCTAGGGATATGATAACGACAGCCTCATTCGAGAGACAGTTATCATTCCAGGCTTCCAAGGTGACCTGGACGACAAGGAGGTTGTCAGAGTTATAGTTTTCCCTCTGACGAGGGGCAGTATTTTGGACAGATGGTCCAAGGCAATACTGAGGGAGGCATGGCGCAGGATACTGATTAAGTTCGGTTGATGATACAGTCTAAGAAGTTTGGATTTGGAGTTCATTTATGAGCTAGGTCCCATCAGACATCCAGACATTCTAAGACAGGTATTGCTCATTTCGGGAGATGGCTTTCTCCGCGAACTTGAGATATAGAGAGACATAGAAAGAAACATCACAGCGGATCCACTCACTGAGGCTATTCCTCGAACGCATTAGTTTCGCAAACGAGCTTTGTGAGACTGACTAGTAGAGGAGTTGGGTGTTCGGTATCACACAGGCTGTGAGTGTGCGGCATCGCAATAATTAGCCTTGAGTGCAACTGGGAGATTGTTGGTGATAGTGCCCTCAGAGTCAATTATTGGATCACAGGCACGTGATTGCAATGATTGAGGGAGGACCTATCCCGGTAGGACAGTCTTACTCGAGATGATAGTATGCTATCTGGTTTATCTTTATCATCGTGTACTGCTTTAGGTGACCTGGCATGTCGCTATTACACGTTGATAGAGCCCCTAGGATTCTTGCTTGACTGCCGGCAGTATGATGGCGATCATATACGTGAGAGCTGGTAGTCTATAAGCACATCCTTAAAAGGTCCCTAGTCGTAGGAGTTTCGAGACAGGGCATCGATACTCCATTAGTAGACTAGTGTATATAGTCAAGACCCCGACGAGGGGCGGTGGCCGGTCTCACAAGCCACTGGTGTCAGTTGGTTCACCTAAGATGTATACAGGTGCTCATTGGGTTATGAGTACACCGGACAGGACTCGCCGGGAACCTGCTAGTTGGTCTTATACCAGATGTCAGATAGCAGTTCCCTGGTGACATGTGTACAGGTTAGTTCATCGATCTGAGATCGTCATTTGTCTCGTGTGAGTTCCCACTGTACTTTGATTACTACCCCTACCACGGCTCAAGGGAGTCGTGCAAATAGGTTTTAGTTGGGTACAGTCCCGAGCCACATGGAGGCAGTGAGCGGATCTTCAGGGGTTCGTCTCTCCCGGTATTGGGGGTGAGGTCGCGCTGTGTCTAGGAGAGCCATTACGCAAAGCCCTCGGCCGAGGCAGGAGATTTACTGGTAGGTATTCCAGTAGTATCTCAGTGCGTTCTGGGCTACACTCCGACACGACTTGTACCGCTTTTGGGGGTCTGACTTTTACCAACCCCCTAGGCCCGCCATGCGATACTCATAGACGAACGGACCGGACTGTACGGATATTGTCACTGACAGGCTCAGTAGGGTGTCAGGATGAGTTCGCTCATCGACGTCCCTTTTGGTCTATAGCTGGTGGCCCGTCACGTACTGGCTAATACCTCTGACGTGCTAGTGGTTAAATCCACAGCCATTGTATTGACGAGTCTTTAGAGTCCACCACACTTTCAGTTACTCAAGCTTTCGGGCGAAACGCTGTAGAGGCCGTATGGAGATATGGCAGGGTCCGATCAGATACGTACGGTATTGCACGGATCAGGATCGGACAGTTTTATACTAGTAGCCGTATAGTTATATGGCAGGGTTCGATCTGATACGTGCGGTATTGCACGGATCAGGATCGAACGGATATTACTAGCCGGCTTTGGCTTAAGCCGGTCCTAGTTTAGTACAGTGTAGATTTTGTCTCATTACATTTGTATCCGGACGGAATACAGATGCGGGTGTGTATGCACAGTATCGGGGTTTTCCTGTAATTTATTACGGGACCAGTTTTCTGGAGTTGCCAGTTTGCATTCCGTTCCGGCCGGTTTTCATTTGTTCTTTCCCGGCCGGACTTTTCCGATGGAGGGGGTTATTTGCAAGTTTGCAAATAACATTTGTGGAGGGAGTTTCTTGCAATTGTTTTGTATATGATGGCATCTTTTCTTTTCAACCATCATATTGATTCTTTCTTAGTCTTTTCCTTTGCTTTAATGAGATGAGAAAGGATTAGGATTGATTTTGTGTTTTGTGATGATGATGTTTGGCTATGGTCACCATTCTTCTTCTCCTACACTCACCTCCCTTCATGTTTATTTTTTCATATTCATTCCTCCACAAAATTCTTCTCACTTGATGAAAATGGTTGAGAGAAAGAAAAAGATGAGAGTTTTCATTCTTGAGAGTTTCATTTTCTTGATCTCATTTCATGCTAGAAAAATGCAAGCACCATTTTTCTTATCTCATTTCCTCCATCATCTTCAAATGGCAACAAACCCCAAATGAGACATAGCCTCTACACTACACATTCTACAGCATATCTTGAGCATGTCGAGTTGCCGGCTTCATGCCCGAGTTGCCTCGGTATTGAGGCGGGAGCCCGTAAAAGACGCAGGCGATGTGGTGCCCTTTCCGGCGAGGAGGCGACGATATGGAGACAAGACTTTCCGCGGGAGATCGGGACGATGAAGAGAAGACCGAAGGACTCGGATCACTCGGTATACTTCTCTTCCCATCTCTTGTTTGCTAGTATAGGTTAATGGTTAACGATCCGGGTTTTATTGTCCGCGGTAGCGCCAGTTTCCAAGTAAGGAAAATTTTGATTCCTCTTTATGGCCTCGGATAGACGGCCGGGGCGCTGCCGTGGCGTAACAGTCTCGAGACACACGAAGACGATGAGCGATAGGAGGGGTATTGTCTCTCCCGATATTGGGGGTTGATGCTGTGTTGTACACGATTGGCTATATCAGTAAGTCCCTGGCCAGGGCTGTTGAGATTTACCGGTAAGTGTTATCAATAGTTTCTCGATCTGTTATAGAACATTCATCGGCATGACTTATTGAGTTATTGGGGTCGACGTTACCATCCCTAGACTCAATATGCAGCATATCTGATGAAGAGACCGGAATGTACGGTAGTGTTGCCGGTTGGCTCGACGGGAGTTGTGACAGGTTCGCTTGTTTTCTTCTGATCGCTTAATACCCGGGTGGCCGTCACGTTTAGCTGTCCTCTTGAGGCTTGGGGGTGCTTGATATGATCATCACCCACTGCCAGCGTATTAACGAGTCTTAGAGTCCCATAACGGAGTTACCTAGTCCAGGCGAAACGATGTGGTGTGCATATGGGATATGCGCGGGGACCAGATTAAATGAGCGTATGAGATACCGTATTTTAATCGGGTGGTTTGCTATTGGTCAAGTCGTATGTGATATGACCGGTTTGCTAAATCAAGTGTTGATTTATCATTAACCATTAGCTTTTTCACTTTAAACCCTTCTTGTCTTTTGTTGTATGAATGTATGTATGCATTTATTCTCATTGATGCACATATGGATGTGCATGCACACATACATGCATACACAATTCTATCAAGGTTGTTGGTATAGTGGATGGTGGCAATATAAGACTCACACCTTTAATAAATATGTTGATATTTATATTTGGAAAAGAAAATGGAAATGGAAATTATTATCATGCTTGATTATTTTATTCACCCACTGACCTTTGCATTAACCTTGAGTTAATTTCCATGGCCATTTTTCATCCAAAAGAAAATATCTAGATATTTATTAACTTGGGTTAAGAGTGAGAAGAAGAAAATATGTATATTTTCTTTTCTCATTCTTATCTCAATTTTTATCATTATCTCTTGAGCTCTCACTAGCCATTGATCAGTCGAAAATATTGCATTTTTAACACATCAATTTCCCTACTCTTTGCAATCATCTAAAGGTGTTCGGTATGAATATAGCACATATTAGCAATTTGACTGTAAAATACCAAATAACTTGTGTTATACATTATAACCGGCATTTTGAGGGAAATTGTGTGTTTATTATTGCACGCATGATCTTTGTATATCGCAACACTTGTCTCGAAATTGTGTGCAGGAAATTCCAGGTAAAAGAGCCGAAACTGCTAAAAGTGCTGATAAAAATACGCCAAGTACAAGACTTATGATCTGGCAGTAAACAAGAGAGTATAAGAATATTTCAGACATCAGGAAATATCCCTAAAGCCAGCATAAGAGTACCATGGAAATTTCATGCACCAAGGCAACCAAACGGCCGCGGATCCGCGGCCGAATGGGCCTATTTGCGGTGGATCCGCGCCCACTATGACACGTCAGCGGCAGAACACTATGTCAGAAGTCACCTTTCATTAGCCAAACTTCTTCAACACACTTCATTCTCCAGAGATCTCCAGAAGCTTCCGTCCTAACAACCAAGCTTCTTGTACAAGCTAAACACCTCCAAGCTTCTCAAGCAAGCTAGCTAACTACCTTAACCTAGAAGCTTCTACTCAACTACCAAGCTTACAAGAGAAGCTAAACCTAGCTTAGCTTCTAAAGGAAGCTAAACCTAATCAAGCTTCTAGGAGAAGCTAAAGGAGAAGTCTATAAAAGGGGACCCATGGCTTCATTACAAGGGTTGTTCGTTGTCCAACAATTCCAAACACAAGTTGAGTTACACAACTTGTACATCCAAACCCTAGCCCAAATCCAATTCCAAAAGCCAATTCAAGATCATCGAGTACAAAATGAAGCAAGCATTCATCAAGCCTTTTTGAAGCGACGCCGATCTTCAACCGAGCAAGTGATCCAAGACGATCCGCGACTCACGAAGACGATATGAAGCAAAATTCGACGATCGAGTTCTCTCCTCAATTCTTGTAGGCTTGAGTGAATTGTAACGAAATGTTGAATAATAAAACGTGAAGATCTTTATTCTTGCTTTCTTTACATTCTTGCATTGTGGGGTTTCTAGATCTTTGATTCATTTAATTTCATGATGTTTGAGTGAAAACTCCGCTCGTGGAGGAATCGAGAAAATAGATAGATGACGATGATTAAATTCTTGAACGATTCTTAAGTCTTATGAGTTTTGTAAACTCTAGTAAATTGAATCATCGACAACCTAGTTTCGAGCGAGATGCTTTCTTGAATGTTTTCACTCTTAATTAGAGATCAACGATCGATGATTGAATTTCCTAGAGGCTAGAATTTGAATGCTAATCAACGAAAGAACAAGGGATATGATGAAGAAACCCTAGTTTCTTCAATAGATCCATAAACCTCGTTGATCGTCATCGATCTAGCAACAAATCTTCAATAGATAAGAATACGTAATCATAAGTCTTCATCATCACTATAGATTTGATCGATTCCTACGAGCCTCATTACAAATCTTGATAACAAATTCAAATTAGTCGATTCTTGATTCTTGATTCTTGATCTATAGTATTTCTTGATATTAGATCTAGTTTTTGATAATTCTTGAAAATCAATTTCATAAACCTTGAATCAAATTTTATTTTCTTGATCCTTTAATTTTCAATTCAACTAAATCAAATACGATCAAATCACACTTTCTCAATGGACGATCCGTGCTCATTGACGAAACTACAATAGACACTGTCAATTGATTGCGGTATAAATTTCTTTGGTTGTGAAACATCTTATAAAACGACACCGAGAATTAATGATCAATCAAATGGCGTCGTTGCCGGGGATAGTGTGCTAATTTGTTCGTTGTTGTAATTTGAGTTGAAAATTTTATTATTCCATCAGTTTTTAGATCAAAATTCATAATAAGCGCTTAATGATTTGTTGTGAATTGTTGCGAGGAAATCTGGAATCTGTGGAGCAAGAGGAAAAATTTTCTAAACATTCCAGAGAGTTCAGTGAGTGAACAGGAGCATCTGCATCAATTTTTGTGCAGAGATCTCAAAATACGACCGCGCTTCCGCGGCCAGAGTGCGCATATCACGGCGGTTCCGCGGCGGGAAAGTAGCTTAACTGCTTCAAACTTCTCTGGTATATTTTGAACTTTCTTATCTCCTCCCTGCTCTGCTCCATTAACCAATTTCTGCGGGATTCTTTGCAAAAATTCTCAGTGCCGCAAAAAGAAAAATTATTGCGTGTTTGATCTTGGTTGTTTGCATATTTTAATATGGAAATTAAGGGGCAAAGACCAAATTCAGATTAGGTGGGGAGTTCATTACCTTTCCTAAGCCCCAAAAATCACAAAATTGCATCCGCATTACCCTCATTAACTAAAAAATATCTTGACATGACTCTAAGGACCGTCGCGCTCACATAGAACAGAAGAAAGTCGTGGGTAATCTATTGCTTATCCGCGTTTCTTTTGTGGTGTCTAAGGCAAGTGTGTCTAAGTCAAGTGGTTACTTAATTAGGCCCACTACTTACGTAGTGGAGAACCTCCCATTTACCTGGTACTTACCTGGCCACGGGAGGGACAAGGAGGCAGTAGAAGATTTATCTTGCGACTTGTCTTCTGGAAGTCTAGGAGCGGTCTAGAGACTTGACCTAGGTGACCACTAGATTTAGGGTTGTTTGTGCGCTGTTTGTGATTTGCATTTTTCAAAAATCCGTATCTTTTTTCAAACCAAACACAAAACTCATCTTTTCCTTAATTATCTTAACGCTGCCACTTGTGCTAAACCATTTAGTGCATGCTCCGCTGGACATGGGATTCTAGTGCCCGTCTTGTCCACGTTCCCCCTATCGACTCCGAAGTCAGTAATTCTACATTTACTTCTTCTTTACCCACCAGCACACCCACTCCGATGGACAATTCTCCATCGAACTTCTTTACCACAACTCTGCCACCGTCCGCAGGTGTGCAGAATCCGCCCCGCATCTCTCTCCAAGAGACATGTTACCCTATGCGAGGTCCTCTTTCGACCTGTCTCACCATTCCACCAGCCAACGGGAACAATTTTGAAATAAAACCCTAATACATCAATCTTCTACCAAAATATCACGGTCTCGAGTCTGAAGACGCATATGTCTTTATTACCAAATTTGAAAATGTATGCGCTATGATGGGTACATCACAGCTTTCTGTGGATGCTATCCGTCAGCATCTTCTCCCATTCACGTTGTACAATTTAGCCGAGAAGTGGCTTTATAACACAACCACACATTCTATTCCAAAATGGGATGAATTTGTTGCAGCATTCCTTAAGAAATTTTATCCCAATCAAAAGACCAGCCGTGTTCGGAGCGAAATCTTCAAATTTACCCAACTTCCCAATGAACCATTTTGGAAATGCTTTGAACGGTTCAAGGATCTTCTTTTATAATGCCCTCATCACGGAATCCCTAGATGGATCTGTGTCGAATTCTTTATGAGGGTATTGATCTCACGACTAAACAGATGCTTGAAACCATGTGTCATTGCCAATTCCTATCTAAAGATGATGGTGAAGCTTGGAAATACCTAGAAGATTTAGCTCAAAACACATTACAATGGGAAAGTGTTAGACCACCATCGCCTAGGGAAGATATCAATCAGCTCGATGTTTCCATCACAATGAGAGCCGAAATGGCCGCAATACAAAGGAAGCTCGACGCTATAGAAAACAAAATCTCTTTAGCCTCCCTAAACCAATACATACATCCCAAAACCGTATGTGGCTGCTGTTCAAACCCATCTTTAACGGAAGAGTGTCCTTTGAATGTACCGTTTCAAGGTCACACTAATGCTGCATTTCAGCAAAGACCTGGAAACGATCCTTCTTCTTCCTCATATAATCAAGATTGGAGGAACCACCCTAACTTTGCTTGGAACCAATCACAAACTCAAAACACGGTTCTAAATCAAAACAATTTTCAAAGGGGCCCTCCACCACAACAACAACCACTTCAATTAAGTCAGCACCCCTACCAGTCACAAAACTTTCAAAACCCGGCCAACACTTCTGCACCATATGAAAATTCTTTGCAAATGGCCGGTACTGATAATTCCTTTACACTCGAACGAACCTTGGATGCTTTTATGAAACAATCCATCCAAGCGACGGCAAGTTTTCAATCTTCCTTCGATAATATGATGAAGAGCATTGTCTCTCAAAATGAAAATATTAAATCGATGCAAGCACAAATTGCCCGTATAAATGCCGAATTGAGTGCTAGAGAGAAAGGGAAACTTCCAGCTCAACCTTTACCCAATCCTGGCTATTCACATCATATGAACGCTATCACTACGTTGAGATCTGGAAGAGTGCTTAACAACCATGTTGGGGAAGAGATTGATGATAATGAAAAATCTATAAATGAAACCCCGGCTGAGACCTTTCCTTCCACTTCCACTTCTACTTCTGATCCCAGTTCTTTTACCCCACCATTTTCTTCCGAGCCTATTCTCCGTTTTCCCCAAGGCTCGACACCTCAGCAAACCTCTTCTAGTCTACCAGAGACGATCCCCACTCCTATTCTTGTTAGTTATGTATATGCCCTAGAGGCCATTGTTATACATATGATGTATATTATGATGGATGCTTGGATATATACAGAGAGGACTTTCTTGCTTGTCATGATAGTATGCTATTTGGTTTCACTTTATCTTAACATGTTGACTTGTATTGGTTTACTATCTTACTCTCACATGTTGATAAAGCCCTTAGGATCTGTACTCGACTACTGGGACTATGATGAGATCATACAAGTGGGGCCATAGTAGTCGATGAGTACATCCAATAACTGTTCCTAGTCGAGGGTATATCGAGAAAGGACATCAATACACCAGAGTAGACTAGCGTATACGCATCTTAACCCATATGATGGGCGATGGATGATCCCATATTCATCGGTGTTTGACATCAGAGATAGTGCACGGGTGCTCAGTGGAGACTGGGTACACTGGACAGACTCGCCGAGAACTCCCAGATGGTGATATACCACACGTCATATGGCAGTTCTCCGGTGACACTGGTACAAGGTAGTCTGTAGACCCGAGATCATCATAGAGTCTTGTGTGATTCCCACTGTGCTTTGATTTCCACCTTACCACGTCCAAGAGGGCATGCAAAACGGTGGCTTTTGGGTACAGCCCCGAATCACATGGAGGCAATGAGCGATAGGAGGGGATTCGTCTCTCCCGGTATAGGGAATTGATGTTGTGCTGTGTTCGATTGGCTATAACTAGAAGTCCTTGGCCAGGGCTGATATAGAAATTTACTGGTAAGTGTTACCAGTAGTTTCTCGATCTGTTATGAGCCTCACATCGACACGACTTATCGGTTACTGGGGTCTGACGTATACCACCCCTAGACTTGATATGCGACATATCAAACGAACAGATCGGACTGTACGGGAGTGTTACTGATTGGATTCACAGGAGAACAGACAGGCTAGCTTATTGATCTTCTAATCGCTCAATACCTAGGTGGCTGTTACGTTTAGCTGACCGCTTGCAGCTTGTGAGTGTTTGATATGATCATCACCTGCTACCGGCGTATTGACGATTCTTTAGAGTCCTACACAGAGGTTTCTTGGCTCAGGCAAAATGGAGTAGAGGCACATATGTGATATCTGCAGGACCGAGGATAATGCGATATGAGATACCGTATTATATTCTCGCGATATTTAGATATGAACCGGGACATCGAATCAAGTGTTGATTCGATGATTTAATGTATAATGATATATATGATATATTGTATTACATTATCTAATATTGGCTCGCTTTATTATTTCATTTTCTCACCAGATTAATACATTGATATATATACGATATATGTTAATTGTATTATTTTCTTTTGTTGCAAATATATAATATATATGTGATATATATTATTGTGACATGATATGATTTATTAAGAAACATGTTTTGGGATGATAAAAAGAGATTAGGGTTCGATTAGGGTTAATTCCTTCTTGCTCTTTCTAGAAGGATTTCCTTTTGTCTTTGTTAAGATATTATGGTTGATACTTATCCATGACTCATTCTTGACCTAACCAAACCCTAACTCTAGTTTATTCTCTACAAAGGTTTAGCCTCTCATCCTTGACCATGGTTCCATAATCAATCATATATTCTTTACTACTATTCATCACAAAAGGAATCATCTCATTTTTTTCATCTTCTTCTCTCTTGAGTTTTTGAGAGAGCTCGCTTGTGATTTCCTTTTGTGATGAGTTCTTGTGAGAGAATGATATAAAAAGAAAGCATAAATACTACTCCATCATCCTCATCTAATCTAGCCCATTAAATTAGGTGTTCACCTCATTAGAGTAAGAAAGCTTGGGTTATAGCAACTTCGACGTAGATCATCGGAGAAGCGGAACACTACAAGCTAGCATGGATCGTTCGAGTCGTGGAGCCTCTCTTGAGTCCGGGAGATCGTGGATCGCGGCGAAGGGACTTCTACTCGGAGCTTGTGAAGCGAAGGAGTGGACTACAAAGGTTGTAATCCCTCACACTTAGGTTTAAAGATGTTATCTTGCATGTTAAACCCTAATAATCTAGCATAGATCCCGGCTTTGGGTTGTTCGGCACATGTAAAATTTTATTCGGGCATGTTTGATGCTTTATGAACCTTCATAAGAGTGCCTAGGAACCCTACAGTGGTATCAGAGCCTAGCTAGAGCATTAGGCGACGTGTTTACGAAGTTAAAACTCCGATCGAACTCGAACCGACGAAAATGAACCCCTCTTTGGATATTTTTCAAAAATGCGATTTTTTCTGAATTAAAAATACCTGAAAAATACAGCAGACAAAAATAAGAATAACTGTGAATTACGAGGAAGTGATCCGTACAGACAGCCGCGGAATCGCGGCCGTACCCTGCTTGGGCCGCGGTTCCGCGGCAGTACTGCTTGATGTGACAATTTTTATTTCACAATAATTCTTTATTGATGTTTATATAGTTTCTGGTATTTTTATTTTGACTCAAGGGTTGAGTGTTCTGGGGTTTATTTTATAATCGTAGATTCGATCGGAAAATTTAAAATCCTTATTATTTCCGGATATTTAGAAACTGTTAAAAAGTTCGAACGGATATCATTAACTCAATTTTTCCCGACATGAAAAATTTTCAAGTGTTGAATCTTTTCTCGAGTTTAAATCTTTCGCAAATGCGTGCAAGTTTTGTGGTGGACCCTCTAGAAGACAACAAACCTTAACTCGATTATGTGACCGTCTTGAACTGCCTTTTGAACCTTCGGGTTTGGGGCAGTACGGCGTGCCACATGTGAGGCGTTGGCTTGACCCTTCTACGGCTGGACCGCTACTACTGTGACACATTCCGGATTATTTGAACTCCGCTCAAGTGTTGAGCACTTTAGGAAATTTTGGGTATTTGATTATCTGTTCAGAAAGTTTAATACTGTCTATTAATCTAGATTGTGATACAATATGTGGAATTCATTGTGTTAGGCATGAAATGCGAAGTATGTGATATTTCGGATTTACGATGTCTAAAGTGATTGTGGATTCCAAATATTGTAGTTTTACAATTTCTTTTCTGTGACCGTAAGTGTAGTATGTAGTTGTATTGCCGGTTTTCGTTGCTATACGATAACGACGATCGGTGTATGCATACTTACTTACGTTGATGATATGTGATATTATGTGTTGCTATGATATGTTATATTGGATCGCCGTGTTCTGAATAGCCGGGGGTTTTATGTGAGATGAGAGTTTTTATTTTCATTCATGTAAAATTCAATTGTATGTAATATTCTTTTATTGGGGCACTTCTGGGATGAGGTTGATGTCACCTTTGTATATTATTTACTTTTCCGCATTAGGTAGACCCAAGGAGGGGAGCATAAGTAATCGTGTTCTAGGGTCCAATGGGAGGCCATCTCGAGGAGTCGAGACCGGGTCTCCTGACCCTAGAATTGGAAGTGGTACTTGCCGCTTTCGTAGGGGTCTTGGGATGTGGGTTTGGCTATTCATCGCGACCGTGGAATCCGTGTTTTATACCGGCTCGTATTGAAAACACGGACGTCCTAGTATATCCAATATTTCATATATGTTCTTCTGCTGCAATGTTCTATGATGAGATCATATTACTGCCTGAGATGAATGCTTATACTATATATATATATATGCTGATATATAAATATTACTGCTTTCGTTTCTTCTGTGATGCTTAGGAAGCATAAGCTGATGGGTTTTTTTATTAATAAGATTAATAAAAAGGAAAAAGAAACCTAAAATATGTTGTAGAATCAAAACTTTATAAAAAGGGTGGCTACAGTTTTGCTTTGCATAGCGGTATAAATTGTTAGTGTATATGCCCTAGGGGCCATTATTGTATCATACTAGTTTGTATATTACTTAATGGAAGCTTGGGATATTCACATGTATATAACAGTCTTGCTAAATATGGTAGTATGCTACTTGGTTTTTCTATCTTAATATGTGAGTATACGTATTGATAGAGCTCTTAGGATCTTGCTTGACTACCAGCGTTGTGATGGCAGTCACACTAGTGGGGGCTGGGTAGTCTACAAGCACATCCTTATTCAGGTCCCTAGTCGTTGGATTATCGAGACAGAGCAACGATACTCCGGAGTAGACTAGTGTGTGTGCTTCTCATCCCTGTTGGGGAAATGGTCTGTCCCACAGCCATCAGCACGTCGTACTGGAGATAGTATGCAGGTGCTCGTTAGGTTACGGGTACACCGGACAGGACTCACAGGGAACTGTTGGTTGGTTTTATACCAGTCGTCAGTGAACAGTTCCCAGGTGACATGAGTACAGCATAGTCCGTAGACTTGACACTGCTACTTCGCCTCGAGTGTGTCCCACTGTTCTTAGATTGCTACCCTACCACGGCTCAAAGGAGTCGTGCAAACAGGTAGCAGTTGGGTGCAGTCCCGAGCACTTGGAGGCAGTGGCGGTTAGACAGGATTCGTCTCTCCCGGTATTGGGGGTTGATATCGCGCTGTGTCAGAGAGCCATTACACAAAGTCCCTGGCCAGGGCAAGCGAGATTTGCTGGTAGGTTCCAGTAGTTTCTCAGGGTGTAATGGGCTTCCCTCCGACACGACTTATACCGCTATTAGGGGACTGACGCTTGCCGCCCCCCTAGGCCGGATATGCGATAGTCTTGGACGAACGGACCGGACTTTATGGAGATTGTCACATCAGAATCAGTAGGAGTTCGGATGGGTTTCCTCATCGGCCTTCTTATCGACATCTACCTGGGGACCGTTACGTACAGCTAGTGCCGCTTGCGGTCTGTGGTTAAACCCACTGCCAGCGTAGTAGTCGAGTCTCTAGAGTCCCACACAGAGAGTTTCCCTACTCCGGGCGAAACGATATAGAGGTCGTATGGTTTTACGACAAGGGTTCGGACGCATACGTGTGTTTGCGCACGTACGACTTTCGGACAGTTTTTACCAGTCGGCTTTGGTTTAAGCCAGTTACTGGTATCCGGTTATTGGATTTATACAGTCTAAAGTTTTTCCGTATTTTTGCGGAAAGGAGGGGCGTTCTCGTAATTGCGCGAGAAGCTTCTAGAAGGTGGTGACTAAGGGGGTTTAGGTGGCATATACAATGAATGTGATTAGTGAGTCATATGGATGATTCATCCATGTCATTATCCATGGAGAAGAATCATCACTAGATATTATCAAGCATGGTTGTTAATTTGATTTATTTTCTTTTCTTAATAAAAAGAAATGCTTGATATATATTATCATAACTCACTATTCTCACTTCATTATTATGTTCATCTTCTCTCTCCTCAAGCTCTCCATCTTCAAACCCTAATCCTCCCCTCTCATGTATTGAATACAAGGATTAGTTAGACTAACTAAACCATAACCCTCACTCTATATAACCTAGCTTCTTTGATTAGCACTTAAAGAAGGTTAGTTGCCTCAAGTTTAGAGGCTAAGCTTGGAGTAAAGCTCTCGGGTGGATCGTCTACTACTTCGAGAAGGCCGAGGAGGAGGTGGAGTTCGCAAAGACGAAGGACACGATTCGTTAGGTATAATCCCTAAACATAGTAGTATAGAACTTCTATGTTTCATGTTAGTTATCGTTTAGCTTCGATTCATGCGGTTAGTCGATGTTTAAGTAAAGAACAAGATCGTTTTTTAAATTTCCGCCTCCCCGCAAGTCGTGGGGTGTTGTACATCGACTTACAGTGGTATCAGAGCCTCTCTAAACAATAAATAACTTACTTGCAAATTTGTATGAATTTCGAACAGAAAAAACGAAACCGGAAATGCCCGAAATCATTAGTTTCTGTCGTTTTTAAAATGAAGTCCAAAAATTTTTCAGGGATGTTCAGAAAGCTTGAAAAGTCAATAGAAGAACACCCAAGAAAATTAGGCCCCTGAATCTCCTAAAGCGCCGCGGAACCGCGGCGGATCCCACCGATCCGCCGCGATTCCGCCGCCGAGTTGGCGATTCAGGAACCCTATTTTCCTGTGTTGGTTCTCTGGGATATTTGGTATTTTCTGGAATTTTTTAATTTTTGCTCAGGTTTCAGATTTACAGAGAAGTATTGGAGCAAAATTAAAAGTGTTTAATCGATCGAAATTATACAGTATTTGCTTGTTGGATTATATCTGTGTTTGTATAATGTGTTCGTAAACCTCCCCTAACTGCTAGTATGTCGGTTGGCAGGGGGTTGCACATTTCTGTAATGGATTTTATCTGTTTTTGCATATGAACTGTGTTAGACTGTTGTGATGTATAGCCGGGGGTTATGTGATGGGTTATTATTTAATTCATTTGATGTAAATGTAATTTGTTGTAATATTATTTTACGGGGCACATCCAGGTTGCGGCTGTAGCCACCGTTGTATTATTTCATTTTACTGTTTTTGCTCCTAAGACAGACCCAAGGAGGGGTGCACAAACTGCCGGGTGGGTAGTTTGCCGCACCCGTAGGGGTCTTGGGTGGGGTAATGGCTATTCATCACAACTGTGTAATCCGTCTTTTGTTGCAGGCTCAAAACAAACACGGATTGCTTGCAAATCCAATTAAGTTCATCTGTGATCTGGAATGAATATCATTGCGTCAGACGAATGTAAAATATCTATATATGATAGCTATTTAGACGTCACTTATGTTTTACACCCGCGCTAGCCCAGCCCCCGCTCTGTCGTTAGTTAAGTAACCTAACGGGTAATGACGGGACCCCGTGGCGAATGCGGATGGCATAAGAGGACGTTGTATTTTCGTTGTTTTCTGCAATGATAGGTTAATGATGGGACGCATTATCTGTAATGCAAAGAAAATAAACCAAAAGTTTAATCGTTGGAACAATTTAAAAGAAACCACTCGGTTAATTTTAAAAAACAGATATTTTTAAATACGGAGCTTTAACCATTCCTTTTAAAAGCTATCAGGTTCCTTCGGTTATATCAAGTTCACTACGTTCACGGTTTCGCCAAAACCAGTCGTAGCCCTCCGTCATTTCTTATGGATAGTCAGTAGTATTCAAGCTATGTTTGTGGGCTTTCGTCAAGGCATAGTGTTTGGTAGCTACTGGGTATTCATTTGTTGCGTATATAGATGTGTTGGTTTGGGACAGTCGCATTACCTTGTTGGCTTTCGTCAAGGGTATATACGGGTGGGTTCAAATTAACAAGATAATGATGGGCAGAACTTGACATGTGACTTATGATTTGTTGGCTTATGTCAAGGTCATAAGAGCATGGGGCAAAAAACTTATATCGGGAATTTCTAAAGAAACTGAAATTTGCAAAGAGATGCATACCATTTTGAGTTTGATGAATGTTGGTAGGATTCCTTCAACATTATCATACGATGATATTTGGATCCCGATCCTACTGTGAGTATATGCTACTTATCAGGATATTCGTCACTTAACGATCAATGCTATAAACCTAGTAGGTGTCAAAAATAGTGTCAGTGGGGTTACGCCCCCAGAGAAAAGAGGTTCTTTAATTAAGGAACTTCGCGAAAGCGTTGGAAAACCTCCCTCGAAGTATCGACACTGGCCTAGCTGAACGGTTAAGCAAGAATTGTACAGTGAGAATAGTCCTGGCTAATTCTTCTTTTATGGTTTGAGGAAGGATTCGAGAAACAGTGGGAGCCATCCAGTTTAGATAAACTAAAAACCACTCTAAACTTGCAAGAGCATAATGCTAAAGAGTTTTCTTCTCTCTCTCCTAATTGCAGCGACCCTGAAAATGACTGGACTTAAGTTACTTTTAGAGAAAAATATACTGACAGGGCCAAACTATAAAGATTGGCTGCGGAATGTCAAAATGGCTTTGACCTATGACAAATTGGGGTACGTCCTCACCGCTATGGCACCTGCTGTCCCTGGTCCCAAATTGTCACGACCCAAAGTTTGGCCCGTGACCGGCACTTAACCACGTAACGCCTACAGGCGTAACGCGACTAAGTAAGCCGAAAACCCAGAAATCTAAAACCCTTCTTAAGAATAAGTAACGAACTACATGTTTAAAAATCAATGTTTTAAATAACTAAGCCGAATATGCAATTTAAAACAGTACAGTCTTTTCTAAAAATTCCGGCAGAGTTTCTTTTGTAAAACCGGCCCCGAATGGGGTACAATAAGAATAACAATATCTATGCAATGAGAAAGGCATCCCCAAGCGGGAGCTAGCTCTTCGTCAAAAGACGGTCACAACCACACATGCAACAATAGTATACAACGCCAAGTGGCGAGGATCAAATCCAAAAGAAAGCTCAAAGCAACAAGAAACCGCAATACTACTAAGCGCGACTCTAAGGTCGAATAATACATCACTAAGGTCTAGGTCTGAAACAATATACAAGTTTTGGTTGATGGACAATTTCTAGATACAATGAAATAAATAAATACAAGGGTGGTTCTTGATGTAAAAGAATCCACCTACCAAAAGCAAACCACCCGCAAGAAAGTAGTGTACCAGAAATGCCGCAATAAAACCTGTACGGCAGAACCTGCAAGAACTGTGGCACAACGGGGGTGAGTTGCCAACTCGTGAATAGAAACATCTACAAGCAGAAACCGAATGCAAGACATAAACCTAAGTCAACAATCAGTAATATAATCCACAAGAGTACATCTGAGTGTAATAAGGTGGCAAGGTAACATCTAAATATGTATGTGGTGCCAAGTACTCAGGTAATAACATGTCATGAATGTAAGGTATGCTGTATAAAGTAAATATGATGAAGTATCAAATGATATCAATACACATATATTAGCGTCCCATTCCACTAATATTGGTGTAAGGGTATATATAACAGCGCCCTCATACCCTGTTATATATACAAATGAAGTATGATAAGTGTAAATCCAGTCTGTATATGATCCATGTCTGTATATGATCCATATCTGTATATGATTTATGTCTGTATATACGTGGAACCCGTCCACCGTCAACTAATGACAATAAGCGTGGAACCCGTCCACCAGTCAACCAATGACAATAAGCATCATGTATGCAATATGAGGATATAAACAAGTCATGGAAAAACATCATGAAAACCGTGCCTAGCATCGACACGTAAATCCTCGTATCCATATGGGGCTTCGTCTGCGGTATCGGCCCTCAGCTCCGGCAGTACGAATCAACCCATGTCCATCTCTGGGCTCCGGTCGGAATCCTCCAGATATCCGCCGAGCTAAAGTACAATCACCGGTAGGTAGTAGTCCCTCTGCCGGGCTCACCGTCTATCACACAGCGAAACCGTTCTCGCCCCGGGGTACCATACCGGGTCCACCATGTACCCGTAATCGGCCTCAACCGCCTCCTCGATTCGGGTTTTCATGTATCACTCTAGCACCGAGAAAACACATGGTGGACGCACCGAAATATCATATCAGGGGAACCGAGTTTTTAAATGATTACATATTTGAAATAGCCACGGTTCCCAAATCCAGAAATCACATATAATCCAAACCAAAATGTAAGTCACTAATCTGATATGATATGTGCGTCAAACATAAATATCAAGTCATGTCGCATATAAATGAGCTACAATATGATGATCAGATGTGATATAAGCATCAATGTGAGTATCAAGTCATGTCGCATATAAATGAGCTACAATATGATGATCAGATGTGATATAAGCATCAATGTGAGTATCAAGTCATGTCGCATATAAATGAGCTACAATATGATGATCAGATGTGATATATGTATCAGGTATGAATATCAAGTCATGTCACATATAAATGTGTACAGGTCTATGTGTACAATATGCTATGCGGGAATCATACCACGAATGCAGCAGTACTACAGTGTAGTGGCATAGCAATTATCGATGATGAAGTGTGTGAGCCGGCAATCAGTGTACGTGGAACATACGCATCATCGATAATGGTGCTGGTGTCCTAACAGCATGATAGCAATATAACAATAAGCACAAGTGATGCCATGCAATCAGTATGAACAGGTGCAACCGAATAATCAACGCAATAGTGAAGAATCTAACTCAAAAGCTATATCATGCAACCTTGCCTTTTGAAATAAGACGAATCGGGGTCCTTGGTAAAACAAGGGCTACGGTGTTTAGAAAATAGACACTACACATTTGAAAATATCCGTAGAATCCCCTTTTTCCTATCTTGTAATATTCCCGATTCGTTAGTTTGAAATAGGTATGACTCTGGTCTAATCTAACATCTACTATGCAACTACTGATCTAAGTATCATGCAAGTCTGGAGGGGTATGGAAACCGCCTAAATCTGAGTCGATACATATATAATGGTATATAGTCGGTGATCTCGCCTCAATGTCATATCATAAGATATCCTCGAGTTATGAGTGCGGATCTATCACCAATATCGGCTCGTACGGTAATCATCGTACGGCATCCCAATAGCTAGGTACGGGTCAACATCTCACTATCTCATCACATAACAGGTATCACTATCATCAGATCACATAGCCTGGGGTACTACTCTATGTCTAGCACCAAACGATACCATCAATGAAGTATGCATACGGGGTAAACACATATCCCAATCCCGCAAGAGATCACAAGTCATATCCCACAATGAATCGTATCCAATCACCGATCTCACGTCATCAAGCCCACATCATCGACTCATTACCATCGTCATCAAACATCATCCATCAAGGGTAGGTATAAGAGATATACAAGTGTAGGCGTGTAGGTGCACTTCTATCCTAGGGCTCGCAACTAGGAACTACACTAATCACTTCTACCCTACACTATCTACAATACTTCTAACACAAAGCTACAACACACTAAAACTATCACACATCTACTATATATAGTATACTAACTACGGACTGCGGGGGTGCTATACGCCATCCACCCGACTTCCCCCTGTAGATATAATCTACTCACCTGAAACATCATTTGCGGACATCACCACGCAATTGCTTGTCGTCCCGAAGTCTTCATGGGTACCTACACATCAAATATCGTATATGCGCATTAAAACCAAATCCAAGCTAAAACGGCGCATGAAATCCAAAACGATACGATAAGGGGGCCTATAGGTGAGAACCTATGGCACGCCTTCAAAACCACATATAAATCCTCTATATCGTCGTATAAACGCCAAATAGTCGAGGTAAAACGAAACACACCAATGCAGAAATGAAAATACGGAATACGGAAACTAAAGTCCAAAACAGCAACTCATGAAATGTGTTCCAGATTTTACCCCAGGTCACTTTATACAAATCTATATATATCAGGGGCCTAAACTAACAATGTAGGAGCTACAGAACCAAAACGAGCCAAGGAGGTGGGACCCAGGCCGCAATTGGCGGCCAAAAGGAAGAAATTGGCGGCCGTACGGATGAGTTGGGGGCTGGGGTTTGGGGTGTTGCCTCTATGGTGCCTGCACATCTCAATTTCCACTCAATATTATTTTAGGGGTCTCGTGGTGATAGCAGATTCAATTTAACCTTCCCAGATTACACAATTTCTCCGGTATCGGTTTCTAAAATCCGTATTTCTAGTTTTAACTTCAGGTTTTGGGTTCCAATTCATGCACTAGGGTGTTTACAAGTCCTCTACTGAGCTCAATTTCACATTACACTTAAGTTCCTCTCAAACCCTAACTAGGTTATCACCAAGTCCATAATATCACACAATATCCATATATTCTTAACATGGGGTTAAAGGAAATGCTAAAACTAAGCAAATGGTTCAGAAATTACCTTAATTGGCAACTCAAGAACTTTCTTGAGTTGCCCTCTAGTGGCCAAATCCATGCTTTCTTAGTCCATCTTGTAGATCTCAAGCTTGTACACATTTTTAATGAAACCGATATATGGTTTTGGTGTTGATTTGGATGTGTTTTGGAGCTTGAAGAGGGGAGGGAGAATGAAGAAGAGGCAGCAGCAGCAAGCATGAAGAGAGAGGGGGAAAATGAGAGGAAAACAAATGGCTAAGGGTTTGTCAAAGATGCCCATACCCTCTCTCACCAACTCCATTCTCATTTCTTTTCTTTTTCTTTTCCTTTTCTCTTTTAATCCTTAATCCAACCCTTCTCACCTCAATAGTAACCCCAAATAAGAAAATCATGAAAGAAAATGCATAAGTGTGAGAAAAAGTGATATGTGCAAGTTTTGCACAAAATTGCCAAAAAAACCCGATTAGCGATTTTAATCGCGATTAGCGCTAAATTAGTGTCAAACTAATCACAAAAACTTAAAAATGTCATAATTCACTAATTTACCCTATTTTAGAATTTTCCATAATTTTTCATAATTTTTCTAACATTTTTCCTATTTATTTGCATTTAATATTAAAATAATCAATAAAATAATATTAAATAATAAAAATTCCCAAAATTAATATTTTATATTTTTGAAAATGTTACAATCTATCCCCCTTAAAGAAATTCGGTCCCCGAATTTAAATTTAAACCCCCACTACTAAAACAATTTCAGTAATAATCCATTTTGTCGGGGTTCCGAAAACATCAACACATAGAGCGTCACAGCGCAATGCATGCGCAAGGGTACTGAGCAGATAACTCGAAAACAAAACTCCGTCAAGCATCCCGCAATCATCGGAGTCAATGTAAAAACAAATGTCAAATCCAATACAAAACCGATATAATATGGATCAAAACTACACATGTAGACATCCAATCTATACACGTAAAAAGCTGATCTAAAACATGCAAAAGTATATCCAGGTATCGTCTACTGACTAGTCGTGCTCAGCATGAAAGCAAAAACCCAATCATCATAAAAGGTACTGCTCCAATGGGAATAAATCTCAAAAATATACATAACACCATCCTGTGCGTCCGGTGCGCACGGAATCAAAATCCATATAAGTATCGAACAGGTGTAGAAAACAACATCTAAGTGCAACGGGTGTGCACGAAGCATCTGTCGTAGGCAACGTGTGTGCTTGACAGAAAAAAGCAGGTGCATATGAAATGCACGAAGAATTCCGATTTAGTGCATCTGGTATGCACCAAAATCGTATATCAAAACACTAAAGATACATGAAAACTACGCTGGAAGTGCAAATCAAATCACTGAATACGATAGGCATGAAATCTCGATCAACATCTCAAATGTAATAACTTAGCGCAAAATATATAAATATCCAGTGGGTGCATGAAACCAATATCATAAAACTCAGTCATTAAAACTAAATCATGCAAACAGAACGCCCAAAATACCGAAATCCAAAGTAACGGATACGTGATAATCGAATCACAAAATCACAAATCATAAATACCGTCGTCGGTAGTTCCTCCTTCAAGGTCGAGAAGGAGTCGGTGCAATCCACTGCTAGCAGCGCAGGATATCTACTTGCTTCTTGCTCACGGTCTGGCGTCCTCTGACTCTGGGTCCTTATCTTCTCTGCGGATTACCTATCACGCGGTCAATCGGCTCATCGGCCCTGTCAGGGTGCTAACGGGGACGATTCCGTTCTGGTACTTCTCTGGTCACCTCTCGGTCAATCCTCATGACCACTCGTAAGGCAGCATATCACTGGCGTCGGCCTCTGGCTCTCTGAATGCACGTCACACATCTGATCCTGGGTGCAAACATCATTGCAGCAATGTCCTGGAAGGGATCCTGCTCAAGGTCTCTTCCAATCATGCCTATGCTGATCTGTACCGAGGCTGGCTCTCTTGTACTACCTCTTCTCGCTTGATAGTCATCTGCATCCTCAACACAACATTTCTCGGAAACTGGTCACATTCCAACGTCTCTGTAAGCATATCAGGTCTCTAGTCTCGACGGGAAGCAATGACAGCTCGTCAGTGTCTCACACGAACCTCTTGTTCCAACTGTCTCCATCATTGTCCACTATGACGTCATGCCAAGCTACTATGCACTGCACTGTTCTCGGCCACGGTCAATCTGAAGCCTCTCGCACGGACTCAAAATCGCGTATTCTGTAGCTTCATCATTCTGTAGCAGATGTCAGGCCGAACTGGTCCTCGGAAACACGTCCTAACCATCGGAGGAAAACTCATCATTCGTCCGTCCTTGATCAATTTGCAACGCGTCTGGGTAAGTTCCTTTATCCGAACCTGGTCAACTACCTCGTCGACAATGCCGAACTCTGTCCTGCTGGGTGTGCGCAAAACGACCGCTCCTGGTCTAAGTCTTCTCGTATCGTTTCCCGAAGGGTCCTGTCGAGGTTCCTGTCTCAAATCTCAATCCTGCCGAATTGCCCGGAAGTCATCATCCAATGCTGAAGCTAAAGCTTATTCCGGAACGGCTGCATACTCATCGCGCTTCTTTCTGGAAGATATATCCACATACCACGCCTCGGGGTGCGTATCACATCTCTGATGTCAGCGGAGTGGGACGTCATCTCATCGAAACCTCGTACGAACTCTCTTCTTCGCTCTGCGTCAATGTCGACTGATTCGGACTCGTCTCATCCTGGCTGCATGTATTGTGCTCCAACGGCTATGCTCGCATCTGGAGTCTCCCAAGCAGTGTCCCATCACGATATCCGAAAGATGTCGAACCATCTGATCGACTCGTCAGATCCTCATAATCCCCCAAGAGCTCACATCTCGGGTACAGTTTAATAGTATCGAGTACATGCCACAGCGTCGGTGGTCCAGCCGTAGAAGGGCAAACCCAAGCCTCACTAATGGCGCCGCGGAACCGCCGTAAACCCTAAGGTTCAAAGGCTGTCACACGGTCATTGAGTCGAGTTAGGGTTTCATTCTTCTAGAGGGTCCATAGAATCACCTGCATGTCTTTCCGTATACTTTAAACTTGGAAAATGGCTCCTGACATTCGATCGTCTCAATCGACTCTCAACGAACCTGCGTGAAGTCGTCTCTAGCTGGAAACAATCTATCTGATGTCCTCGCATCGGTAACGAACGAACCACATGTCCTAGTCATTCATCCTCAGGTGACTAGCGACTCGCTATCATCTCTCTGAGTATACGCTCACGCTGCAACAGCTCCAATCATCTGGGCGATATCTCATCATTTACAGCAGCAACTGGCTCATACGCCTGTACGCCGAGCAATGCCTCAATCCTCCAGGAAGGGCAATACATAGGCGGTCATCTCTGAATCGGTCTGCTCTAGATCTGAGTAAGATTCTCCACACTGGAATTCTTCAACTCAACTGGGCCCGCTCTGGCGCAAAATCGGACGAATCACCTTCGTCTCTCAAATCGGGTAGACTAGCTATCATCTGTCTCATATCTGTCTGAAAGCTCCGGTAATCTCAGCTCGTAAGCTCCGAAAGCAATATCTTGTCGATCTCAGCAACAGCTGGTCCATCTGTCTGCACGGTAGGCGGCATCACTATCTCTGAGGTATGCTGTACATCAACTGTCCTCTTACAACAGGCAGCTCTAACAATGGCCCGATCATCCGGTGCAATCCAAGCACTCGCCTCCACTAGAGGTCACAATCACCAATACTAACTCGAGACATTCCCATGTCACCAGAAAACACAATGGTCAGCCCTCGTACCATACGAGCTCACACCGGCCGTAACCCTAGCAGCAGCCCAAACTGCGCTCAAACATGGTGACAGGAATCTCAATCGAGTATCAAAGAGAGCACATCAGTGACAAGAAGGAAACAACAGATCCAAAGTGGATACATGATCATAGGAAGGAACAGCATCAATGAAAATATGATCATGAACTAATAGAATCGGGGATCTCAAATGGATGTATAATCCTGGATATGAAGAGAATCACTGATCTCAAAAGTATGTACATCCTAAGGCTCCTTAAGCGGAGTGGCGTGTCGTAAGTATGCCGCGGAACATACCAACGGTACGTCACTCTACTTTAGTCACCTATTCCATCAACCAAGGGTCATCCTAATACGACGAAAGTTCGGGTCTAATACCCCCTCGACCAAGTCTAAGTCCCGTAAGGTCAAGCCTAAGTTCCGTATATAAACAACGCCCTAGGCTCCACATAGTCAAACTCAGACTCGAACCAAGGTCAACCTAGCGCTCTGATACCAACTTTGTCACGACCCAAAGTTTGGCCCGTGACCGGCACTTAACCACGTAACGCCTACAGGCGTAACGCGACTAAGTAAGCCGAAAACCCAGAAATCTAAAACCCTTCTTAAGAATAAGTAACGAACTACATGTTTAAAAATCAATGTTTTAAATAACTAAGACGAATATGCAATTTAAAACAGTACAGTCTTTTCTAAAAATTCCGGCAGAGTTTCTTTTGTAAAACCGGCCCCGAATGGGGTACAACAAGAATAACAATATCTATGCAATGAGAAAGGCATCCCCAAGCAGGAGCTAGCTCTTCGTCAAAAGACGGTCACAACCACACATGCAACAATAGTATACAACGCCAAGTGGCGAGGATCAAATCCAAAAGAAAGCTCAAAGCAACAAGAAACCGCAATACTACTAAGCGCGACTCTAAGGTCGAATAATACATCACTAAGGTCTAGGTCTGAAACAATATACAAGTTTTGGTTGATGGACAATTTCTAGATACAATGAAATAAATAAATACAAGGGTGGTTCTTGATGCAAAAGAATCCACCTACCAAAAGCAAACCACCCGCAAGAAAGTAGTGTACCAGAAATGCCGCAATAAAACCTGTACGGCAGAACCTGCAAGAACTGTGGCACAACGGGGGTGAGTTGCCAACTCGTGAATAGAAACATCTACAAGCAGAAACCGAATGCAAGACATAAACCTAAGTCAACAATCAGTAATATAATCCACAAGAGTACATCTGAGTGTAATAAGGTGGCAAGGTAACATCTAAATATGTATGTGGTGCCAAGTACTCAGGTAATAACATGTCATGAATGTAAGGTATGCTGTATAAAGTAAATATGATGAAGTATCAAATGATATCAATACACATATATTAGCGTCCCATTCCACTAATATTGGTGTAAGGGTATATATAACAGCGCCCTCATACCCTGTTATATATACAAATGAAGTATGATAAGTGTAAATCCAGTCTGTATATGATCCATGTCTGTATATGATCCATATCTGTATATGATTTATGTCTGTATATACGTGGAACCCGTCCACCGTCAACTAATGACAATAAGCGTGGAACCCGTCCACCAGTCAACCAATGACAATAAGCATCATGTATGCAATATGAGGATATAAACAAGTCATGGAAAAACATCATGAAAACCGTGCCTAGCATCGACACGTAAATCCTCGTATCCATATGGGGCTTCGTCTGCGGTATCGGCCCTCAGCTCCGGCAGTACGAATCAACCCATGTCCATCTCTGGGCTCCGGTCGGAATCCTCCAGATATCCGCCGAGCTAAAGTACAATCACCGGTAGGTAGTAGTCCCTCTGCCGGGCTCACCGTCTATCACACAGCGAAACCGTTCTCGCCCCGGGGTACCATACCGGGTCCACCATGTACCCGTAATCGGCCTCAACCGCCTCCTCGATTCGGGTTTTCATGTATCACTCTAGCACCGAGAAAACACATGGTGGACGCACCGAAATATCATATCAGGGGAACCGAGTTTTTAAATGATTACATATTTGAAATAGCCACGGTTCCTAAATCCAGAAATCACATATAATCCAAACCAAAATGTAAGTCACTAATCTGATATGATATGTGCGTCAAACATAAATATCAAGTCATGTCGCATATAAATGAGCTACAATATGATGATCAGATGTGATATAAGCATCAATGTGAGTATCAAGTCATGTCGCATATAAATGAGCTACAATATGATGATCAGATGTGATATAAGCATCAATGTGAGTATCAAGTCATGTCGCATATAAATGAGCTACAATATGATGATCAGATGTGATATATGTATCAGGTATGAATATCAAGTCATGTCACATATAAATGTGTACAGGTCTATGTGTACAATATGCTATGCGGGAATCATACCACGAATGCAGCAGTACTACAGTGTAGTGGCATAGCAATTATCGATGATGAAGTGTGTGAGCCGGCAATCAGTGTACGTGGAACATACGCATCATCGATAATGGTGCTGGTGTCCTAACAGCATGATAGCAATATAACAATAAGCACAAGTGATGCCATGCAATCAGTATGAACAGGTGCAACCGAATAATCAACGCAATAGTGAAGAATCTAACTCAAAAGCTATATCATGCAACCTTGCCTTTTGAAATAAGACGAATCGGGGTCCTTGGTAAAACAAAGGCTACGGTGTTTAGAAAATAGACACTACACATTTGAAAATATCCGTAGAATCCCCTTTTTCCTATCTTGTAATATTCCCGATTCGTTAGTTTGAAATAGGTATGACTCTGGTCTAATCTAACATCTACTATGCAACTACTGATCTAAGTATCATGCAAGTCTGGAGGGGTATGGAAACCGCCTAAATCTGAGTCGATACATATATAAAGGTATATAGTCGGTGATCTCGCCTCAATGTCATATCATAAGATATCCTCGAGTTATGAGTGCGGATCTATCATCAATATCGGCTCGTATGGTAATCATCGTACGGCATCCCAATAGCTAGGTACGGGTCAACATCTCACTATCTCATCACATAACAGGTATCACTATCATCAGATCACATAGCCTGGGGTACTACTCTATGTCTAGCACCAAACGATACCATCAATGAAGTATGCATACGGGGTAAACACATATCCCAATCCCGCAAGAGATCACAAGTCATATCCCACAATGAATCGTATCCAATCACCGATCTCACGTCATCAAGCCCACATCATCGACTCATTACCATCGTCATCAAACATCATCCATCAAGGGTAGGTATAAGAGATATACAAGTGTAGGCGTGTAGGTGCACTTCTATCCTAGGGCTCGCAACTAGGAACTACACTAATCACTTCCACCCTACACTATCTACAATACTTCTAACACAAAGCTACAACACACTAAAACTATCACACATCTACTATATATAGTATACTAACTACGGACTGCGGGGGTGCTATACGCCATCCACCCGACTTCCCCCTGTAGATATAATCTACTCACCTGAAACATCATTTGCGGACATCACCACGCAATTGCTTGTCGTCCCGAAGTCTTCATGGGTACCTACACATCAAATATCGTATATGCGCATTAAAACCAAATCCAAGCTAAAACGGCGCATGAAATCCAAAACGATACGATAAGGGGGCCTATAGGTGAGAACCTATGGCACGCCTTCAAAACCACATATAAATCCTCTATATCGTCGTATAAACGCCAAATAGTCGAGGTAAAACGAAACACACCAATGCAGAAATGAAAATACGGAATACGGAAACTAAAGTCCAAAACAGCAACTCATGAAATGTGTTCCAGATTTTACCCCAGGTCACTTTATACAAATCTATATATATCAGGGGCCTAAACTAACAATGTAGGAGCTACAGAACCAAAACGAGCCAAGGAGGTGGGACCCAGGCCGCAATTGGCGGCCAAAAGGAAGAAATTGGCGGCCGTACGGATGAGTTGGGGGCTGGGGTTTGGGGTGTTGCCTCTATGGTGCCTGCACATCTCAATTTCCACTCAATATTATTTTAGGGGTCTCGTGGTGATAGCAGATTCAATTTAACCTTCCCAGATTACACAATTTCTCCGGTATCGGTTTCTAAAATCCGTATTTCTGGTTTTAACTTCAGGTTTTGGGTTCCAATTCATGCACTAGGGTGTTTACAAGTCCTCTACTGAGCTCAATTTCACATTACACTTAAGTTCCTCTCAAACCCTAACTAGGTTATCACCAAGTCCATAATATCACACAATATCGATATATTCTTAACATGGGGTTAAAGGAAATGCTAAAACTAAGCAAATGGTTCAGAAATTACCTTAATTGGCAACTCAAGAACTTTCTTGAGTTGCCCTCTAGTGGCCAAATCCATGCTTTCTTAGTCCATCTTGTAGATCTCAAGCTTGTACACATTTTTAATGAAACCGATATATGGTTTGGTGTTGATTTGGATGTGTTTTGGAGCTTGAAGAGGGGAGGGAGAATGAAGAAGAGGCAGCAGCAGCAAGCATGAAGAGAGAGGGGGAAAATGAGAGGAAAACAAATGGCTAAGGGTTTGTCAAAGATGCCCATACCCTCTCTCACCAACTCCATTCTCATTTCTTTTCTTTTTCTTTTCCTTTTCTCTTTTAATCCTTAATCCAACCCTTCTCACCTCAATAGTAACCCCAAATAAGAAAATCATGAAAGAAAATGCATAAGTGTGAGAAAAAGTGATATGTGCAAGTTTTGCACAAAATTGCCAAAAAAACCCGATTAGCGATTTTAATCGCGATTAGCGCTAAATTAGTGTTAAACTAATCACAAAAACTTAAAAATGTCATAATTCACTAATTTACCCTATTTTAGAATTTTCCATAATTTTTCATAATTTTTCTAACATTTTTCCTATTTATTTGCATTTAATATTAAAATAATCAATAAAATAATATTAAATAATAAAAATTCCCAAAATTAATATTTTATATTTTTGAAAATGTTACACAAATCCAGTAATGCGGATAAGGAAATCCGCAAAACCTGGGATTTAGATTGTGCGAAAGCCAAGTGCATCGTGCTTGCCTCGATGAACAATGAACATCAGATGAGGCACGAGGATATGGAACTAGACGCCATATTTCTCCATACAAAGGAACTTTATGGAGAGCAATCTCGTATAACAAGATACGAGACCTCAAAGAACTTGTTTCGAGCGAGGTTGGCTGTCGGGTCATCGGTAGGAGAACATGTCCTAAAGATGATCGGCTATATAGAAGATCTCGCAGTCCTTGGGACGACTTTGGATAATGAGCTCTATACAGACCTTATTCTCCAGTCCCTTCCTTCCACCTACGCCCAGTTTATCCTGAACTTCAACATTCAAAGAAAAGAAGTTGAACTTCCGGAACTCCTGAACATGTTAAGGAGTGCAGAGGGCACCTTGCAGAAGGCAAGGAAAACACCCGCTATGTTTGTTGGCGGCGCATCTTCTTTCGGGTCCAAGGCTAGGGCCAAAGGAAGTAAGAAGAAGGTCGTCCCCAGACCTAGAGGAGGTGTTAGTAAGGTGGGAGGAAAGGGAAAGAAAAAGTTTACGGTACCGGTAGTAAGCCAGGATGAGTGCTTCCATTTTCACAGGAAAGGGCACTGGAAGAAAGATTGCAGGGCATGGAACGCCAAGAACCAGGAACCGAAGCAAGTTGTGGTTTCGACTTCAGGTGTGTTTGTAATTGAGAATTGCCTGTCGATCAACTCTACTTCCTGGGCATTGGATACCGGATCAGGATCTCATATTTGCAATTCATTGCAGGCACTAAGAAACCGTAGAGTGCTGAAGGAAGGTGATATGACCCTAAAGGTTGCTAACGGAGCTAGCGTGGGAGCTGCGTCCGTCGGGGATTATCACCTAGGATTGACGAGTGGACACATTTTGGTTTTACATAATTGTTTTTTGTACCAAGCTTAACGAGTAATATCATATTAGTTTCCTTGTTATCAAATAAAGGTTATGATTTCACGTTTGTAAGAGATGTTGTTAACATCCACCTTAATCATGGTTTGATTGGGTCCGGTACACTAAATAACGGTATATATGTTTTAAACCAACTCCAAATTTTCAATGTCCAAAACATACTAAAAAGAAAGTCTCCAGATTTAAATAAAGCTTTCTTATGGCATTGTAGACTGGGTCACATCAATGAGAGAAGGTTGACTAAGTTGCATAGAGAAGGATATTTGGACTCGTTCGAATATCAAACTTATGACACTTGTCAATCTTGTCTCAAAGGAAAGATGACAAAGACTCCATTCACTGGACAAGGAGTAAGAGCGAGCGAGCTCTTAGGACTCATACACAGCGATGTATGTGGTCCAATGTCTACACATGCGAGAGGTGGTTATTCCTACTTCATTACTTTTACAGATGATTTCTCTAGGTATGGACATATCTTCTTAATGAAGCATAAATCCGAGGCCTTTGAGAAATTCCAGGAATACAAGAGTGAAGTGGAAAACCAAACAGGCAAAAGTATTAAGACACTGAGATCTGATCGAGGTGGAGAATACTTAAGTGCCGAGTTCCTAGGTTACCTAAAAGAGAAAAGAATTCTCTCTCAGCTTACTCCTCCATACACTCCACAGCATAACGGTGTATCGGAGAGACGGAATCGAACCCTATTGGATATGGTACGATCCATGATGAGTAATGCTGAGTTACCGCGATCTTTTTGGGGTTATGCGCTAGAATCAGCAGCATATCTTCTGAACAGGGTTCCAACCAAAACTGTGCCTACCACACCATATCAGATGTGGAGTGGGAAGAAACCCTATCTTCAGTACCTGAAGACATGGGGATGTCCAGCTTTTATAAAAAAGCAGCATCCGGAAAAGCTCGAGGCACGCTCAGTTGAGTGTAAGTTTGTAGGATATCCAAAGAACTCTATGGGATATTGTTTCTATTACGCAGAGGAACAAAAGGTTTTTATTTCTCGTCATGCCCGCTTCTTAGAAACTGAATTTTTAGAAAATCAGAAGAGTGGGAGCATAGTAGAACTGGAAGAAATTCCAGAACCACAAACTGCTACTGAAAGTTTGGTAGAACCGGAAGTTCAAGAAGTACAGGACATTCCCTCACCCCTCCGCAGGAGTAGTAGGCCGTCTCATCCGCCTGAGAGATACTACGGTTTTCTCATAGATGGGGATAGAGAGGATTGCATCATAGATGATGATGAACCTACTGACTTCCAGCAGGCCATCCAGAGCGACGACTCGGTACGATGGCTAGATGCAATGCGGAACGAAATGGAGTCCATGTACACCAACAAAGTATGGACTTTGGACTTTGCTCCAGATGGGGTAAAACCCATAGGATGCAAATGGATCTTCAAGAAAAAGATTGGTGTAGATGGACAGGTGGAAACCTATAAGGCTAGACTTGTTGCAAAGGGTTTTCGTCAAAGACCTGGTTTGGACTATGACGAAACTTTTTCTCCAGTGGCTATGCTCAAATCCATTCGGGTCCTTCTTGCTATTGCTGCCTTCCATGATTATGAAATCTGGCAAATGGACGTAAAGACGGCTTTTCTGAATGGAAATTTAGAAGAGTGCGTCTATATGGATCAGCCAGAGGGTTTCAATCAGAGTGGGAGCAGCGGGAAAGTATGCAAGCTGCTTAAGTCCATTTATGGACTAAAGCAGGCATCGCGGAGTTGGAACATCTGTTTTGATGAGACAGTCAAAGAATATGACTTTATCAAAAATCTAGATGAACCGTGCATATATAGTAAAGTTGTAGCCAGAAGTGTCGTATTCCTCGTCTTGTACGTGGATGGCATTCTATTGATAGGAAATGACATTCCTATGCTACAATCTGTCAAAGGATTCTTGTCACACAGGTTCTCCATGAAAGACCTGGGTGATGCCTCTTACATTCTGGGGATCCGGATCTATCGTGATAGATCCAAGAGGATGTTGGGACTTTCGCAGTCCAGGTATATCGACACTGTACTGAAAAGATTCAGTATGGAAGATTCTAAGCGCGGTAATCTACCGGCTTGTCACGGAATCACCCTCTCCAAAGAGATGTCTCCCAAGACTGATTTGGAAAGGGAACGCATGTCTATTATACCTTACGCTTCTGCGGTAGGCTCTATAATGTATGCGATGTTGTGTACCAGACCGGATGTAGCTTACGCACTGAGCGTGGTAAGCCGGTATCAGTCAGACCCAGGGGAGAAGCACTGGATAGCAGTAAAGAACATTCTTAAGTACCTGAGAAGGACTAAGGAGATGTTCTTGGTTTACGGCGGAAAAGACCTCAGGTTGGAGGCCTTTGCTGATTCCGGCTTCCAGAGTGATAAGGACGATTCCAAGTCCATGTCGAGTTATGTCTTTACCCTCAATGGAGGGGCGGTGTGCTGGAAGAGCTCCAAGCAGGACACCGTTGCTGACTCGATGATGGAAGCGGAGTATATAGCTGCTTGCGATGCCGCAAAAGAAGCAGTCTGGATGAAGAAGTTCCTAACAGAACTTCAGGTGGTTCCTACCATAGTTGATCCAATACCTCTGTATTGCGACAACAACTGAGCTATAGCTTTAGCGAAGGAACCAAGGTCCCATCAGAAATCCAGACACATCTTAAGGCGGTATCACCTGATCTGGGAGATCATTGATCGTCAGGAGATCGAGGTTCGGAGAGTTGCTTCTGAAGAAAACATTGCTGATCCATTCACGAAGGCCCTACCTCAGATTCAGTTCGAGAGGCTACTCGAGATCATCGGTCTTCGATATGCCAGTACATGGCCCTAGTGCAAGTGGGAGATTGTTAGTGTATATGCCCTAGGGGCCATTATTGTATCATACTAGTTTGTATATTACTTAATGGAAGCTTGGGATATTCACATGTATATAACAGTCTTGCTAAATATGGTAGTATGCTACTTGGTTTTTCTATCTTAATATGTGAGTATACGTATTGATAGAGCTCTTAGGATCTTGCTTGACTACCGGCGTTGTGATGGCAGTCACACTAGTGGGGGCTGGGTAGTCTACAAGGACATCCTTATTCAGGTCCTTAGTCGTTGGATTATCGAGACAAAGCATCGATACTCCGGAGTAGACTAGTGTGTACGCTTCTCATCCCAGTTGGGGAAATGGTCTGTCCCACAGCCGTCAGTACGTCGTACTGGAGATAGTATGCAGGTGCTCGTTAGGTTACGGGTACACCGGACAGGACTCACAGGGAACTGTTGGTTGGTTTTATACCAGTCGTCAGTGAACAGTTCCCAGGTGACATGAGTACAGGATAGTCCGTAGACTTGACACTGCTACTTCGCCTCGAGTGTGTCCCACTGTTCTTAGATTGCTACCCTACCACGGCTCAAAGGAGTCGTGCAAACAGGTAGCAGTTGGGTGCAGTCCCGAGCACTTGGAGGCAGTGTCGGTTAGACAGGATTCGTCTCTCCCGGTATTGGGGGTTGATATCGCGCTGTGTCAGAGAGCCATTACGCAAAGTCCCTGGCCAGGGCAAGCGAGATTTGCTGGTAGGTTCCAGTAGTTTCTCAGGGTGTAATGGGCTTCCCTCCGACACGACTTATACCGCTATTAGGGGACTGACGCTTGCCGCCCCCCTAGGCCCGATATGCGATAGTCTTGGACGAACGGACCGGACTGTATGGAGATTGTCACATCAGACTCAGTAGGAGTTCGGATGGGTTTCCTCATCGGCCTTCTTATCGACATCTACCTGGGGACCGTTACGTACAGCTAGTGCCGCTTGCGGTCTGTGGTTAAACCCACTGCCAGCGTAGTAGTCGAGTCTCTAGAGTCCCACACAGAGAGTTTCCCTACTCCGGGCGAAACGATATAGAGGTCGTATGGTTTTACGACAAGGGTTCGGACGCATACGTGTGTTTACGCACGTATGACTTTCGGACAGTTTTTACCAGTCGGCTTTGGTTTAAGCCAGTTACTGGTATCCGGTTATTGGATTTATACAGTCTAAAGTTTTTCCGTATTTTTGCGGAAAGGAGGGGCGTTCTCGTAATTGCGCGAGAAGCTTCTAGAAGGTGGTGACTAAGGGGGTTTAGGTGGCATATATAATGAATGTGATTAGTGAGTCTTATGGATGATTCATCCATGTCATTATCCATGGAGATGAATCATCACTAGATATTATCAAGCATGGTTGTTAATTTGATTTATTTTCTTTTCTTGATAAAAAGAAATGCTTGATATATATTATCATAACTCACTATTCTCACTTCATTATTATGTTCATCTTCTCTCTCCTCAAGCTCTCCATCTTCAAACCCTAATCCTCCCCTCTCATGTATTGAATACAAGGATTAGTTAGACTAACTAAACCATAACCCTCACTCTATATAACCTAGCTTCTTTGATTAGCACTTAAAGAAGGTTAGTTGCCTCAAGTTTAGAGGCTAAGCTTGGAGTAAAGCTCTCGGGTGGATCGTCTACTACTTCGAGAAGGCCGAGGAGGAGGTGGAGTTCGCAAAGACGAAGGACACGATTCGTTAGGTATAATCCCTAAACATAGTAGTATAGAACTTCTATATTTCATGTTAGTTATCGTTTAGCTTCGATTCATGCGGTTAGTCGATGTTTAAGTAAAGAACAAGATCGTTTTTTCAATTTCCGCCTCCCCGCAAGTCGTGGGTGTTGTACATCGACTTACATAAATGATATACCCTGCACCTTATTCGATGAGGAAAGAGCAGAGATCCCTTCACCGGGAGTGACCTCTTTAGCGAAACTGGCAGATGCTACAAAACTCGGTTTGTCTTTTGATTGCTTTTAGAGTTTTGCTTTACACAGTGATATATATGATATGTCCTGCACCTTATTCGATGAGGAAAGAGCCGAGATCCCTTCACCGGGAGTGACCTCTTTAGCAAAACTAATGAAAGCCTCAAAAACACTCCATTTCAAAATTTCACATGATTCTACGACGATATTAAGTTCATTACGCTTATGGTTTTCTGAAAAACCTGCGTTGCCCTCCGTCATTTCAGATAAAGACTAGTTAGTATTCGTGCTACGTTTGTTGACTATGTTAAGGCGTAGTGTGCGGTAGCTAATTAGTACTTATCTGCTAAAACATGAGATGTGATTGGATTTGGGTAGTTGTACGACTTTGTTGACTATGTTAAGGGTCGTGCAGGTGGGTTTAATTCAATCGGGAAATGACAGGTTGAACTTGGCTAGCAATTATTATTTGTTGACTATGTTAAGGTCATAAATTGCTAGGGGCAAAATATTATCGGGAATTTCAAGTGTTGAAATTTGCAATGAGATTGCATACCACCTATGAGATAGTTGGATCCCGATACCCACTGCGAGTAAGTGTTACTCCTGGGAGAGTTTTACACAGGACAATTAGCCGATCAAGTAAGTGTCTAGAAAAGTGTTAACGGGGTTACGCCTCTGGGAAAATGAGTTTTACTTTAATTAGGTCCGTACGAAAGCACGGAGAACCCCCCTCAAGTACCGACACTAATCTGGCTGAAAGATTGATGAAATTGTAGAGTGTAATTAATCCCGGCTAATCTTACCTTTTAGGGTTTGAAGGTAGATTTGATAAAAACAGTGGGAGACATCCTGATTAGATAAGATAATAACCAATCTAATATTGCAAGAGTATACGCTAAAGTGTTTTCTTCTCTCTCTCTCCAGGTAGCGACCATGTCAGGCCATAATCAAGATAATAATATGGATGTATTGACTGAACCCGCTTATTATATTGAGCAGGGGAACGTTGGACCCGTTCTTTCTTATAAGAGTTATAAGACTGAACAGGAAATAGGAGAATATCTGGATTCTCACGCCGCCCAAAAGAACATGCATGTTTATGCATCTTCTTCAGGTGTGTTAGTTATTGAGAACTGTTTCTCAGTTCACCCTACGTCCTGGGTATTAGATACCGGATCAGGATCCCACATATGTAAATTGTTACATGGGCTACGTAAAGGTAGAGAACTAGGAAAAGGTGATCATTCCGTTCAAGTTGGGAACGGTGCAAGTATTGCAGCCAAAGCAGTTGGCGAATATCACCTAGTATTGCCAAGTCGTAATACACTGATTCTAAATGAGTGCTATTATATACCGAACATGATGTGCAACATTATATCAGTTTCTTTATTAAGTAAAGAAGGATATAATTTTGTAGTAAAGGATAATGTTATGAACATATTCCTAGATCAAAAGTTGATTGCATCAGGCTCGTTACATAATGGCATATTCATTCTAAATCAAAATACAGTCCTCAATATACAAAACACACACAAGAGGAAAAGTTCAGAAATGAACGAATCCTTCTTGTGGCATTGTAGATTTGGTCATATCAATGCGACACGACTGGCTAAGTTACATAAAGATGGATATTTGAATCCGTTCGAATTATCATCTTATGATACTTTCCATTCATGTCTCAAAGGAAAAATGACGAAAACTCCGTTTAGTGGACACGGAGAAAGAGTTACGGAACTCTTAGGACTGATACATAGTGATGTATGCGGTTCCATGTCTAAGCATGCCAGGAACGGTTCTTCCTACTTCATTACATTCACTGACGATCTCTCTAGATTCGGACATGTGTTCCTGATGAAACACAAGTCTGAAGCTTTTGAGAAATTCAGAGAATATATGCACGAAGTAGAGAATCAAACGGGCAAAAGTATTAAGATTCTTTGATCTGATCGAGGAGGTGAATACTTAAGCAATGAGTTCGTAGATTATCTAAAAGAGAATGGGATTCTTTCTCAGCTTACTCCTCCTTATACACCACAGCACAACGGTGTATAGGAACGGAGGTATCGCACCCTATTAGATATAGTGCGCTCTATGATGAGCAAGGCTGAGTTGCCTATTTCCTTCTAGGGTTATGCGCTTGAAACAGCAGCATACCTATTGAATCAAGTTCCATCTAAATCTGTGCCTGCCACACCATATGAGATATGGAGTGGGAAGAGACCATATTTTAAACGAGTTAAGATATGGGGTTGTCCGGCCTATGTCAAAAGGCAAAATCCAGACAAACTCGAGGCACGGTCAGTTCTTTGCAAGTTTGTGGGATATCCTAAGCATTCCCAAGGATATTTTTTCTACCACGCTGAAGAACAAAAAGTGTTTGTTTCTCAATATGCCACCTTTTTGGAAAAGGAATTTCTTACAAAAGAAATTAGTGGCAAAGAGGTAGAACTGGAAGAGCTTCCAGAAACACAAACTATAACTGAAGATTTAGTAGAACCAGAGGATTCAGTAGTACCCGACGAACCCCAGCTTCTCCGCCGATCTAGTAGGGTTTCTCATCCACCTGAGAGATACTACGGTTTTCTCATTGATGGTGGAAGCGAGGATTGCATCATGGAAGATGATGACCCGACTAGTTTCGAGCAGGCCATCACGAGTGGTGACTCTGTGAAATGGCTGGATGCAATGCGATCTGAGATGGAATCCATGTACACCAATAAAGTATGGATTTTGGAAAATGCTCCTGAAGGGGTAAAACCCATTGGGAGCAAGTGGATTTTTAAAAGGAAATTTGGTGTAGATGGAAAAGTTGAGACTTTCAAAGCTAGACTTGTAGCAAAGGGTTTTCGTCAACGACCAGGTGTAGATTATGACGAAACCTTTTCTCCAGTGGCTATACTTAAGTCCATCCGGATCTTACTTGCCATTGCTGCATACCATGACTACGAAATCTGGCAAATGGATGTTAAGACCGCCTTTCTAAATGGTGATTTAGAAGAGTGCGTGTACATGACTCAGCCAGAGGGCTTCGTAGATAGTGGGAGTCGCGGAAAGGTGTGCAAGCTGCTTAAATCCATTTATGGGTTGAAGCAAGTATCGCGGAGTTGGAACATCTGTTTTGATGTTGTAGTCAAAGAGTTTGACTTCATCAAAAACATAGATGAACCTTGTATCTATAAGAAGGTAGAAGAGAGTAAGGTTGTCTTCCTCGTATTGTACGTGGATGACATACTCTTGATAGGAAATGATATTCCTATGCTGCAATCAGTCAAGCTCTTCTTATCACAAAGATTCTCAATGAAAGATCTAGGTGATGCCTCCTGCATATTGGGGATTAGGATCTATAGAGATAGATCCAAAAGGATACTGGGATTGTTCCAATCCAGGTACATTGACACCATACTAAAGAGGTTTAGTATGGAAGAATCCAAGCGTGGGAACCAACCCATGATCTCTGGACTCACTCTCTCCAAAGAGATGTCTCCCAAGACTGATTTGGAGAGAGCTCGCATGCAAGGGATACCCTATGCTTCGGCAATAGGCTCTATCATGTATGCGATGCTATGTACCAGACCCGATGTAGCATACTCACTAAGTGTAGTGAGTCGATATCAAGCAAATCCTGGAGAGAGTCACTGGACAGCTGTGAAGAACATTCTCAAGTACTTACGAAGGAATAGAGACATGTTCAGGGTGTATGGTAATGGAGAACTCCGGGAGGAGTCCTTTACCGATTCCAGCTTCGAAAGTGATAAGGATGACTCAAAGTTGCACTCGGGATTTGTCTTTACCCTCAATGGAGGGGCGGTATGTTGGAAGAGTTCCAAACAGGATACCGTTGCAGACTCGACGATGGAGGCTGAATACATCGCTGCCAACGATGCTGCCAAAGAGGCTGTCTGGATGAAGAAGTTCATCACTGAACTTGGTGTGGTTCCATCCATTGAACATCCAATACCTCTGTATTGCGATAACAATGGAGCTGTGGCTTTGGCCAAGGAACCCAGATCCCATCAGAAGTCCAAGCATATTCTGAGGCGGTATCACCTGATCAGGGAGATAGTTGATCGCTAGGAGATCGAGGTCGGGAGAGTATATACGAAGGACAACACTGCGGATCCACTCACGAAGGCTATTCCCCAGATACAATTTGAGAGATTATTCGGGATGCTAGGTATGAGATACTACAGCAGCTAGCCTTAGTGCATGTGGGAGATTGTTAGTTATGTATATGCCCTAGAGGCCATTATTGTACATATGATGTATATTATGATGGATGCTTGGATATATACACAGAGGACTTTCTGGCTCGTAATGATAGTATGCTATTTGGTTTCACTTTATCTTAACATGTTGACTTGTATTGGTTTACTGTCTTACTCTCACAAGTTGATAAAGCTCTTAGGATCTGTACTCAACTACTGGGACTATGATGAGATCATACTAGTAGGGCCATAGTAGTCGATGAGTACATCCTATAACTGTTCCTAGTCGAGGGTATATCGAGACAGGGCATCGATACACCAGAGTAGACTAGCGTATACGCATCTTGACCCATATGATGGGCGATGGATGATCCCATATCCATCGGTGTTTGACATCAGAGATAGTGTACGGGTGCTCAGTGGAGACTGGGTACACTGGACGGACTCGCCAAGAACTCCCAGATGGTGATATACCACACATCAGATGGCAGTTCTCCGGTGACACTGGTACAGGGTAGTCTGTAGACCCGAGATCGTCATAGAATCTTGTGTGATTCCCACTGTGCTTTGATTTCCACCTTACCACGTCCAAGAGGGCGTGCAAAACGGTGGCTTTTGGGTACAGTCCCGAATCACATGGAGGCAATGAGAGATAGGAGGGGATTCGTCTCCCCCAGTATAGGGAGTTGATGTTGTGCTGTGTTCGATTGGCTATAACTGGAAGTCCCTGGCCATGGCTGATATAGAGATTTACTGGTAAATGTTACCAGTAGTTTCTCGACCTGTTATGAGCCTCACATCGACACGACTTATCGGTTACTGGGGTCTGACGTATACCACCCCTAGACTTGATATGCGGCATATCAGACGAACAGACCGGACTGTACGGGAGTGTTACTGATTGGATTCACAGGAGAACGGACAGGCTAGCTTGTTGATCTTCTGATCGCTCAATACCTGGGTGGCTGTTACGTTTAGCTGACCGCTTGCAGCTTGTGAGTGTTTGATATGATCATCACCTGCTACCGGCGTATTGACGATTCTTTAGAGTCCTACACAGAGTTTTCTTGGCTCAGGCAAAATGGAGTGGAGGCACATATGTGATATGTGCAGGACCGAGGATAATGCGATATGAGATACCGTATTATATTCTCGCAATATTTAGATATGAACTGGGACATCGAATCAAGTGTTGATTCGATGATTTAATGTATAATGATATATATGATATATTGTATTGCATTATCTAATATTGGCTCGCTTTATTATTTCATTTTCTCACCAGATTAATACATTGATATATATGCGATATATGTTAATTGTATTATTTTCTTTTGTTGCAAATATATAATATATATGTGATATATATTATTGTGACATGATATGATTTATTATGAAACATGTTTAGGGATGATAAAAAGAGATTAGGGTTTGATTAGGGTTAGTTCCTTCTTGCTCTTTCTAGAAGGATTTCCTTTTGTCTTTGTTAAGATATTATGGTTGATACTTATCCATGACTCATTCTTGACCTAACCAAACCCTAACTCTAGTTTATTCTCTACAAAGGTTTAGCCTCTCATCCTTGACCATGGTTCCATAATCAATCATATATTCTTTACTACTATTCATCACAAAAGGAATCATCTCATTTTTTTCATCTTCTTCTCTCTTGAGTTTTTGAGAGAGCTCACTTGTGATTTCCTTTTGTGATGAGTTCTTATGAGAAAATGATATAAAAAGAAAGCATAAATACTACTCCATCATCCTCATCTAATCTAGCCCATTAGATTAGGGTGTTCACCTCATTAGAGTGAGAAAGCTTGGGTTATAGTAACTTCGACGTAGATCATCGGAGAAGCGGAACACTACAAGCTAGCATGGATCGTTCGAGTCGTGGAGCCTCTCTTGAGTCCGGAAGATCGTGGATCGCGGCGAAGGGACTTCTACTCGGAGCTTGTGAAGCGAAGGAGCGAACTACAAAGGTTTTAATCCCTCACACTTTGGTTTAAAGATGGTATCTTGCATGTTAAACCCTAATAATCTAGCATAGATCCCGGCTTTGGGTTGTTCGGCACATGTAAAATTTTATTCGGGCATGTTTGATGCTTTATGAACCTTCACAAGAGTGCCTAGGAACCCTACAATTCTTAGATCGTTCCTACCCATACGATCTTCTCCAGTGTTGGACCCCGACCTTATTGCTAAAGCTCCTTATTCGAATCGGTTAAGGGGAAATATACCAAGTCCGCAAAAGGAGAAGATCACTGAAATCTTTAAACAGGTTAACATCAACATCCCTCTCTTAGATGCTATACAATAAGTTCCCGCTTATGCGAAAATTCTCAAATACTTGTGCACTAGGAAAAAGAAGACTCAAGTGCCGAACAAGGTATTCATGTCGAGTACTGTAGACACGGCTTTTCCCCAACAATTACCAAGGAAACGTAAGGACCCTGGCTGTCCTACTATTTCGATTTCTATTAGGGATAAACACATTAACCGTACTTTACTTGACCTTGGCGCTAGTGTTAACTTGCTTCCATATTCAGTCTATGAGCAACTAGGTATCGGAGTGTTAACGCCGTCGAACATAACTCTCCAGATGGTCGACCAATCAATCACCAAACCTAGGGGTAAACTTGAGGATGTGTTGATAAAAATCGGGGAATTTGTATTTCCTGTGGACTTTATTGTACTTAATACACAGACTGTAGGAAACCCACGGAATCAAATTCCGGTGATTCTTGGTCGCCCCTTTTTGGCCACATCCAATGCTATAATCAATTGTCGTAATGGCTCTATGACCTTTTCCTTCGGGAAGATGTCAATTGAGCTTAACATATACAAGTTGGGAAGTTTACCCTCCGAACCTACTGCTCAGTTCTGTTCTGTCGAATTAGTGGATGTCGACAGCAGCGAATTTGATGAACCTCATGATACTGATCTTGACTCTTTTCATAAGTTGTTGTTTGACCCAAGTATGTATCATACACATACGGACTCTTCCACCGAGTTGTTCGGGTCAACAACTAACACTGATTATGAACCGTTTTTGGAGTCTGAAGATCACCCCGCGCTTTTTGATGACATTATTCTTCGGGGTATCGATGAGAGTTTTGAGGAAATTTTCGCTGAAGAACTCGCATTTTTAGCAAACACGGGTGTTGAGATGAATCATCTCCCAAACAAAGAAATTGAACCTCCACCCCTTCTTCTGGACTGTAAAGAGAATGCGAGTAATCCATCACAATCACTGTGTCGTCTCTCTAAATTGAAACGCAAACCCTCTCCTTCACACCACTTATCTTTTCCTCACTCCTTCTTGGCTCTTTTCAACTTGTTCTTCCACCAACCGGTGCACTACACTGATAAACTCTTTGGATGGTTGGTGTTGACTTTCGGTCTTTGTAAAGCTTAGCATTGACCAATAACTTTGACCCCCTCTTGTGATTTTAAAAAGATTAACATTGTTTAACTCATGTTTGGGGGGTATATTTTTGGCTCTTGAAAAGAAAATTTTTACACAAAATGGTGAGCCGAAGAATAAGTTTGGGGGAGGATTTTCACGATCATATTTATTGTCCCCGCTAATAAATTTTCTCCCAGGCTTACAGGTTTTTGAGATTTAACGGATAGCAACAGTGAGGACACTGTTGAAAACAAGTTTGGGGGAGGTTTGTGCTTATTTACGCATCACTTTGCATAAGCACAAAACATATTATAAAAAAATATAAAATAAAAAAAGAAAAAAAGAAAAAAATTGTACATAAAGAAGATAATAAAAGATTAGATAATGAAAAATTACATCCAAAAGATTGGAAAAATTTAAGAAAACCAAGAAAATTAGAAGTTTTCTCAAACGAAACTAGTAATAAGTAGTTATGAGCCGTTGTCCCAAGGGTTATTAAGATGAAGGAAGTCACTAATCTGAGGATAAAAATAAGTCTGAAAAATAGTTCCTATTCTGGAAGCCAAACATTTGAATGTTGATACCCTATTATATGCACTTACACACGTCTTGAAACTCGGGATAGTTGAGAATACCTTGAAATGCTCTTGTCTAAAAGCCGAAGTGTGAAGGAAATTATAAATGAATAAAAGATAAAATGGTGTTAAGAAAAAAATGAACACTGGTTTTATTATCACTAAGGTAGCAATAAAAAAATATAGCGAGGGTGCTTCATCATCTAGTGCCTTACACCAACTGGTTTGGGAGTCACTGCTAAGCCTTAGGTGTTGCAAGACGAGGAAAATACTAATACACCTAATAAGCAAGCACATGAGTAATCGATCGGTTAGTACATCAAGAAGTATTAACGGTCGCATGAAAAATGTGTGAGTAATCCCATCTAAATATTCACCGATTAAAAAGTACTGAGGTAGATGGACAAGAGTATGATAGCTTGAATTGAATTCTCCGAGTATAGGGATGTTCTTTACACACACGTAGGGGTATATGATCAATGTTTGGAAGAAAGATAGGAATGAAGAATGAAGACGATGTTTTATTGAGGGATGATGTGATTTCTAACATCTTTTCATAACTATTAAGATAGGGCTCATGACAACTGAAAAGCTAGTGTTGTTGGAAACTCTAATTTTCAAAGTCTTTCTTTTATAATTCTTATCTTTATATGCAACATTCACGGTCTTCCTTTAATTATAAGATTTTGTGGGTGCAATCCGCTGAAAACCCTCAGGAGACAACACTCCTCCTACTAGAGACACCTAGAGGTTTAAAGGCTTGTTACACATGCTCAGTGCAATCGTGTTGCCTACGAAAGTGTGCTAGCTAGTTTTTCTTTTTCTCATATTTTCTCTTTCACCTGAATAAAACAAGTTTACTCGAGACGACCAAAATTAAGTTTGGAGGAATTTGATCGGTCGAAAATATTGCATTTTTAACACATCAATTTCCCTACTCTTTGCAATCATCTAAAGGTGTTCGGTATGAATATAGCACATATTAGCAATTTGACTGTAAAATACCAAATAACTTGTGTTATACATTATAACCGGCATTTTGAGGGAAATTGTGTGTTTATTATTGCACGCATGATCTTTGTATATCGCAACACTTGTCTCGAGATTGTGTGCAGGAAATTCCAGGTAAAAGAGCCGAAACTGCTAAAAGTGCTGATAAAAATACGCCAAGTACAAGACTTATGATCTGGCAGTAAACAAGAGAGTATAAGAATATTTGTGACATCAAGAAATATCCCTAAAGCCAGCATAAGAGTACCACGGAAATTTCATGCACCAAGGCAACCAAACGGCCGCGGATCCGCAGCCGAATGGGCCTATTTGCGGCAGATCCGCGGCCACTATGGCACGTCAGCAGCAGAACACTATGTCAGAAGTCTCCTTTCATTAGCCAAACTTCTTCAACACACTTCATTCTCCAGAGATCTCCAGAAGCTTCCATCCTAACAACCAAGCTTCTTGTACAAGCTAAACACCTCCAAGTTTCTCAAGCAAGCTAGCTAACTACCTTAACCTAGAAGCTTCTACTCAACTACCAAGCTTACAAGAGAAGCTAAACCTAGCTTAGCTTCTAAAGGAAGCTAAACCTAATCAAGCTTCTAGGGGAAGCTAAAGGAGAAGGCTATAAAAAGGGACCCATGGCTTCATTACAAGGGTTGTTCGTTGTTCAACAATTCCAAACACAAGTTAAGTGACACAACTTGTACATCCAAACCCTAGCCCAAATCCAATTCCAAAAGCCAATTCAAGATCATCGAGTACAAAATGAAGCAAGCATTCATCAAGCCTTTTTGAAGCGACGCCGATCTTCAAACGAGCAAGTGATCCAAGACGATCCGCGACTCACGAAGACGATGTGAAGCTAAATTCGACGATCGAGTTCTCTCCTCAATTCTTATAGTCTTGAGTGAATTGTAACGAAATATTGAATAATAAAAGGTGAAGATCTTTATTCTTGCTTTCTTTACATTCTTACATTGTGGAGTTTCTTGATCTTTGATTCATTTAATTTCATGATGTTTGAGTGAAAACCTCGCTCGTGGAGGAATCGAGAAAATAGATAGATGACGATGATTAAATTCTTGAACGATTCTTAAGTCTTATGAGTTTTGTAAACTCTACTAAATTGAATCATCGACAACCTAGTTTCGAGCGAGATACTTTCTTGAATGTTTTCGCTCTTAATTAGAGATCAACGATCGATGATTGAATTTCCTAGAGGCTAGAATTTGAATGCTGATCAATGAAAGGACAAGGGATATGATGAAGAAACCCTAATTTCTTCAATAGATCCCTAAACCTCGTTGATCGTCATCGATCTAGCAACAAATCTTCAATATATAAGAATACGTAATCACAAGTCTTCATCATCACTATCGATTCGATCGATTCCTACGAGCCTCATTACAAATCTTGATAACTAATTCAAATTGGACGATTCTTGATTCTTTATTCTTGATCTATAGTATTTCTTGATATTAGATCTAGTTTTTGATAATTCTTGAAAATCAATTTCATAAATCTTGAATCAAATTTTCTTTTATCGATCCTTTAATTTTCAATTCAACTAAATCAAATACGATCAAATCACACTTTCTCAGTGGACAATCCGTGCTCATTGACGAAACTACAATAGACACTGTCAATTGATTGCGGTATAAATTTCTTTGGTTGTGAAATATCTTATAAAACGACACCGAGAATTAATGATCAATCAGCCATCATCTTCTTCCTCCTCTCTCCTGCTCTCTAGCTTTCATTTGTGAGTAAAAGAGTGATCAGGTTAGGGTTTTGAAGTGATAAAACAAACCACATCACCATTCTATACTAGTCTTGCCCATTAGTTTAGAGTGTTAGCTTTTACTTCTTCTCTTGATCTAGTGGAGCTTCAAGCTTGGACAAAGAGGACTCCGAGTGGATCGTCGTGGACCTAGAGGATCTCAAGCGAGCTTCTTTCAACCCTCAAGTAGTCAAGGAGTCTAGCGTAGGGAGCTACAAAGGTTGTATTCTCAAACCCTAGCTTTTATTACTTGTGTTAGTGTTAAAGTTTTGTTACCCTAGTTTTTCTAGTATGATCCTTAGGTTAGTTTCTCTAGCACCATATAAAATTTTAATATGGCATGTGTGATGATACCAAACCCTAGTAGTGGTGCTGTAGAAACTCCTTCATCCTCATCGAATGAGGTGCTGGATATTCTACAAGGAATACCGCTATGCAAAGAAAAAACTAGATCTCCCCTTTTTGAAAATATGATTCTACAACATCTTTTACGTTTCTTTTCTTTTCATTAATCTCATTAATGAAATCCCGTCATTTATGCTTCCTAAGCATCACAGAAGAAACAAAAATACAATGTACGCTTATGCCAACCGCATTCGCCACAGTGTCTCGTTATGCACCATTAGGTTACATAACTAACGACATAGCGGGGCGGGACTAGCACGGGTGAAAAACATAAACAACGTATATTATATATCATATATACAACAATAAAGCATTCGTCTCACACATATAAAGTGATCACATCACAGAATATCAGCAGCAGAAGAATCATATGAAATATTAGATATACTAGGAATTCCGTGTTTTATTTTAAGCCGGTATAAAACACGGATTCCACGGTCGCAATGAATAGCCAAGCCCACATCCATAGACCCCTACAAGAGCGGCAAGCAACCCTATCAATTCTAGAGTTAGGAGACCCGGACTCGACTCCTCGAGATGGTCTCCCACTGGACTCTAGAACCCGGTTACTTGTGCTCCCCTCCTTGGGTCTATCCAAATACAAAAAAGTAAATAATATACAACAATGGTGACATCATCCTCAACCCGGAAGTGCCACAATATAAAAGAATATTACATACAATTTTACATGAATGAAAATAAAAACTCTCATCTCACATAAAACCCCCGGCTATTCCAAACACGACGATCCAATATCACATATCACAGCAACACATAACATCGCATGTCATCAACGTAAGTAAATATGCGTATCACAATTATCATTGACATATAGTAACAAAAACGGTGATACACCACATATTACACTTACGGTCACAGAAAAGAAAATTTCAAACTACAACATTTGGAATCCACAATCACCATAGACATCATAAATCCAAAATATCACATACTTTGGATTTCATGCCTAACTATATGAATTCCACATATTGTATCACATTCCACAAATAGCTAGACGACGTTAAACATTCCGATCGAATCAACAAACACCCAAAATTTCTCAAAAAGCTCAACACTTGAGTGCAGTTTAAAAATACTCATCACATGCCACAGTACCAATGGACAAACCGTAAAAGGGTAAACCCTTGCCTCACCTATGGCACCGTGGAACTACCACAAACCCTAGGGTTTAGCATCGGTTCTTACGGTCATGGAATCGAGTTAGGGTTATTGTTCTTCTAGATGGTCCACCGCATTACTTGCAAGATATTTGAACGTTCTTTAACTCGGAAAAAATCCAACTCTTGGAAAATTTTCCGTCAAGGGTTAAAGTTGGTATTTGATATCCGTTTGAACTTTTTAACACCATCTAAAACAACCCGAAAACATGTTAGAATTACGACTACGAAACGCACCGAGTTGCCTTTGCAGAAAGTTAACATCACATGAAAATTTAGCAAAAACAAACAACACCTGAAACACCAAAACCCAGAGACCAGAACACCAAAAAAAAAATTGAAGCCCAGAACAACCTGTACGACCGGCCTGCTCGGTTTTCATGGTCATCTGCTCGGCCAAAATCCGACCAAATGTGTTCAAATTTCTTCTGTGTTCATTTAATGTCTCATAAAACATTCTGCAGTTGTTTAAAAAAATTTTAGAGCACTTTATAAAATCGACAGAAACCTTGGTTTGGTGTTGCAAGTTTCGGAGTAGTTTCGGTTTCGTAATCTAACAAACATTGTCTAAATCTCTAGTTTGGCTCTGATACCACTGTAGGAATGTTCGGCACGACAACAAGGTTTCGGGAGGTATCGTCCATTCCATTTTAAAAAATTTGCCATACAAAACAATTCTAACCCTAGAATCTTAACTAGAGATTTAGACAATACAATGTGTAAACTACTTTACAACTAAGTGAGTAGAGATTACAACTTTTGTAGTCCGGTCCTTCACTTCTATAGCTCCTTGTAGTGGTCCCTTTGCTGCGATCATTGAACTCCCGGACTCTTGAATGGCTCCACAAGATGAAAGCAACGAGCTTGCACGAATTCTTCGAAACCGAAGATGATCTACGTCGAGGAGTCACTAACCCAAGCTACCTCTTCACTAATGTGGGATTAGTGAAGCTAACACCCTATACTAAAGTGCTAATCTAGTAAAGGATGATGAAGTAGGATTTTTCTCACTTTAGAATTACTTTTCTCACTCTTTTTCTTCTTCTCTCAAAAACCTAGAGAGCTCTCTCTTGCTCTTGATGAAGATGAAGAAAATGAAAGATGAAAGAGTGAAAGGCAACCATGGGTGAGAAAATATCTAATATCACTCATGTAGAGACTTAACCATAGGTTTAGATAATGGTTGGGTTAACAAATATCTAGTATTAATGCAAAACTAGTGGACTAGTCAATGGTTCTTCAAGCTTCTCAAAGCTTCATGCCATGTGATCATTATCCAACTAATAATTGAATTACACTAAATAAATAAACCCTTCATTATCATTAGTATGGTGTAAGTCTCATACACCCATGTTGCATGTATCATCAACCATGACACATAAAATGTACATTAAGATATATCAAATATATACTTATGCACCTAAGTGAGAAAAGAAACATTTAAGTGAGCTAATATTAGTTAATGTAATCTAGTATATCACATATACAATTATACATTAAATTATCAAATCAACACTTAATTTAATAATCCGGTTATATCTCATATGACCGACTAATATTATTTGTATCAACTTATCGAAACAACACTTGATTCGATAAACCGGCTATATCTTATATAACCGACTGATACAGTATCGATTTATCCAATCAACACTTGATTTGATAACCCGGCTATATCTCATATAACCGATCGATACCTCACATCGCGAGAATAGAATACGGTATCATATATTGGTATTAATCTCGGTCCCGCACATATCACATATGTGCTGCTACTTCGTTTTGCCTGAGCCAGTGAAACCTCTGTATAGGACTCTAAAGACTCGTCAATACGCCGGCAGTAGGTGATGATCACATCAAGCACCCACAAGCCGTCAGCAGTATTAGCTGGACATAACGGCTACCCGGGTGTTGAACAATCAGAAGATCAGCAAGCTAGCCCGCTCTAACTCCTGCAAAACCCTGTCAGTATCACTACCGTACAGTCCGGCCTTTTCGTCTGATATGTCGCATATCCAGTATAAAGTGGTAAATGTCAGACCCCAATAACCGATAAGTCGTGCCGATGTGTGGCTCATAACGGGTCAAGAAACTACTGATAACACTTATCAGTAAATCTCCGTAGCAGCCCTGGCCAGGGACTTATCATTATGGCAAATCGAGCACAGCGCAACATCAACCCCCAATACTGGGAAAGAGGAATCCACTCCTATTGCTCATTGCCTCCATATGATTCGGGACTGTACCCAAAAGCCACTGTTTTGCACGTTCTGTTGAACGTGGTAAGGTGGAAATCAAAGCACACTGGGAATCACACAAGACACTATAACGATCAAGCTCCTCGTTCAGCAGATAGAGATGGAAACCCTACCTATGCAAGATTGAATGCAGTGCTGCTTATCTCGGGTCTACAGACTAACCTGTACCAGTGTCACCAGAGAACTGCTATCTGACGATAGGTATAATACTAACTAGGAGTTCTCGGGGAGTCCGTTCAGTGTACCCAGTCTCCACTGAGCACCCGTACACCATCTTTGATGTCAAACACCAATGGATGTGGGATCATCCATCGCCCATCATATGGGTCAAGATGCGTATACGCTAGTCTACTCTAGAATATCGATGCCCTGTCTCGATGCACCCTCGACTAGGAACAATTTTAGGGTGTACTTGTGGTCTACCTTTGGCTCCCCACTAGTATGATCTCCATCATAGTCCTGGTAGTCAAGTACACAACCTAAGGGCTTTATCAACATGTGAGAGCAAGACAGCATCACATATACAAGTCAAAATGTTAAGATAAAGAGAAACTAGATAGCATACTATCATGTCGAGCAAGAAAGTCCTCTCTATATATATCCAAGCATCTACTATAATATACATCACTTGTACATTAATGGCCTCTAGGGCATACATATAACTAACAAACTCCCACTTGCACTAAGGCCAGTTGTTGTAGTATCTCAAACCCAACATCCCGAAGAGTCTCTCAAATTGTATCTGGGGAATGGCCTTAGTGAGTGGATCTGCCGTGTTGTCCTTCGTGTCAACTCTCCTGACCTCGATCTCCCGGCGATCAACTATCTCCCGGATAAGGTGATACCGCCTCAAAATATGCCTGGATCGCTGATGGGACCTGGGTTCCTTGGCCAAGGCCACTGCTCCATTGTTATCGCAATACAAAGGTATTGGATGCTCAATGGATGGAACCCACCAAGTTCGGTTCAGTTATGAACTTCTACATCCAGACAGCCTCTTTGGCAGCATCATTAGCAGCGATGTATTCAGCCTCCATCGTCGAGTCTGCCACGGTTTCCTATTTAGAACTCTTCCAACAAACCGCCCCTCCATTTAGGGTAAAGACAAATCCTGAGTGCGACTTAGAGTCGTCCTTATCACTTTGGAAGATAGAATCGGTAAAGGACTCCACTTGGAGTTCTCCATTACCATACACCAAGAACATCTCTTTAGTCCTTCTCAAGTACTTGAGAATGTTCTTCACAGCTGTCCAGTGACTCTCTCCTGGATCTGCTTGATACCTACTCACTACACTTAGTGAGTATGCTACATCGGGTCTGGTACATAATATCACATACATGATAGAGCCTACTGCCGAAGCATAGGGTATCCCTTGCATGCGAGCTCTCTCCAAATCATTCTTGAGAGACATCTCTTTTGAGAGAGTGATTCCTATGATCGTGGGTAAATTCCCACGCTTGGATTCTTCCATACTAAACTTCTTCAGTATAGTGTCAATGTACCTAGATTGGGACAATCCCAGTATCCTTTTAGATCTATCTTTATAGATCTTAATCCCCAAGATGTAAGAGGCATAGCCTAGATCTTTTATTGAGAATCAATGTGATAAGAAGAGCTTGACCGAGTGCAGCATAGGAACATCATTTCCTATCAAGAGTATGTCATTCACGTACAATACGAGGAAGACAACCATACTCTCTGCAACCTTCTTGTATATGCAAGGTTCATCTACATTTTTTATGATGTCAAACTCTCTGACTACCACATCAAAATAGATGTTCCAACTCCGCGATACTTGATTTAACCCGTAGATGAATTTAAGCAGCTTACACACCTTTCCGCTTCTCCCACTGTCCACGAAGCCCTCTGGCTGAGTCATGTACGCGCACTCTTCTAAATCACCATTTAGAAAGGCGGTCTTAACATCCATTTGCCAGATTTCGTAGTCATGGTATGCAGTAATGGCAAGTAGGATCCGGATGGACTTAAGCATAGCAACTGGAGAAAAGGTTTCATCATAGTCCACACCTGGTCATTGACGAAAACCTTTTGCAACTAGTCTAGCTTTGAAAGTCTCAACTTTTACATCTACACCAAATTTCTTATTAAAGATCCATTTGCTCCCGATGGGTTTTACCCCTTCAGGAGCAACTTCCAAAGTCTATACTTTGTTGGTGTACATGGATTCCAATTCAGATCGCATTGCATCCAGCCATTTCACAGAGTCCCCACTCGTGATGGCTTGCTCGAAGCTAGTTTGGTCATCATCTACCATGATGCAACCCTCACTCCTACCGTCTACGAGAAAATCTTAGTATCTTTCAGGTGGATGAGGAACCCTACTAGATCGGCGGAGAGGTTGGGAACTATCGAATCTTCTGGTTCAACCAAATCTTCTGTCATGGTTTGTTCTACTGGAACTTCTTCCAGTTCTACCTCCTTGCCACTAATTTCTTTTTCAAGAAATTCCTTTTCTAAAAAGGTGGCATGTCGAGAAACAAACACCTTTTGTTCCTCAGGGTGGTAGAAGATATTTCCTCGCGAATGCTTGGGATATCCTACAAACTTGCACAGAACAGACCTTGCCTCGAGTTTGTCCAGATTTTGCTTTTTAACATAGGTCAGGCAACCCCATATCTTAACAAAATTAAGACACGGTCTCTTCCCCTTCCATATCTCAGATGGAGTGGTAGGCACTGATTTGGTTGGAACACTATTCAATAGGTATGCTGCTGTCTCAAGCGCATAACCCTAAAAGGAAATAGGTAACAAAGCAGTGCTCATCATACACATTCAGTTTAGATATTGCATTTCTTACTTATTTAGATGGCACATTCATATACACATTCTGGTTATGCACTATAGATTGTTTCTGTGCCGGTATTCATTATTTTATTATTGGCTCATGTTGATGAGATTTCGGTTTTCATGTGACTTCTGGATTTAGGAAACCGCATGTGAATTATGAAAATTTATGATCATTTTAAAAGAAAGATGTGGTTTTCCATGATATGATGTGCGGCGTCCACCATGAGTTTTCTCGGTTCTTGAGCAATATGTATACCCGGTTCGAGGAGAGAGGAGGAACCGTCTGCGGGTACATGGTGGACCCGGTATGGTACCCCGAGGAAAGAAGATCGTATAGAGAGACGTTAAGCCTGGCAGGGGAGCACTACCAACCAGTTATAGTTTATCTCAGCAGATATCCGAAGGATACCGACCGTAGTCGTGAGATCAGATGGATATGAAGGTCGATCCGATGAGATGGCACTCGAGATATGAGGATTATGTGTCGCTGCTGGACATGGTTTTCATGATGTTTTCGAGTACCAATACTGGACACTCAGGTTTTATTATGATTTGGTGTGTCGTTGCTGGACAAACGTTGGATGATGCATTTATACATGATACACATAACATGTTATCACGTTATGACACGTAAACGAGTATATTGGTATTATATTTTTGCGTACACTATTACTCTTATTACCATTCGATGTCACTATGTTATTATTATATTATTTTATGACCTAAGAGATCGTCATACATTCAATTTCTACCCAGTGATATCTTCTACTCATGAGTTGGCAACTCACCCCGTTGTGCCACAGTTTTCTTGCAGGTTTGACCGCACGGATTCAGTAGCGGCTTGCTAGCACACAGTTTCCTTTTAGGTGATTTGCTTTGGTAGGTGGGTACACATTGGATCGTGACCACCGTTTGTATTTATTTATTCAGTTGTATCTAGTTAAAAGCTTCATCAACCAGACTATGTATATTTGGTAGACTTAGAAACTACAGTTGTATATTCTTTCGGACCTAGAGTTACGGATATGTATTTATTCTTTATTCTGTTTTCCTTGATGATGTTTTGGTTTCTTTACTTTCTTTTCTGTGTTTTGACCTTTACCTTTGGCACCGTATATCTTTATTTGTGTGGTTGTGATTCCGCCTATTGTCGAAGTGCTAGCTCCCCGTTGGTGATGTCTATTATTATTGTTATGTATTGGTTTTGGTTCAAAATTTACAAAGGATGTGCTGCCCAAATTTCAAACGACGAAAATATTTTCAACTATAGTATATGATCCACTTGTATTTTCATATAAAATTACTTATGCATTTAAAAAAAGAACTTGATTTTATTATATCTTTATTTCAAAACTTCAGCTCCACTATTTTCCCAAAAAAGTTTAGATTTCTGGACTTTTGGCTTTACTTAGATTAGGTGGAGTCCTATAGACTTCACATAATTCAAATGCCAATCACATACATTTTCCGGGTCATGACATCCTACATCACCGACCATCCAAACCTAACAAGTTGAGATCGTCGATTAGAGACTCCTCTATATTCCCTCGGGTGGATCGTCTTCGGCAAAGGGTAGTCGATTCTTAAGCGCGATCCCAGCGGCTATGAGCATGGAGGGGTCTTCCACAATTGGGTGGATACGCAACAAAGTTTGTATTTCTTCAACCCTTGCACTTGTAGATTAGCTGGTTTTAGGTATATGGTTCAAATCTTGGGTTTTACGGGAGTCCGGTGCTCATTAGAATTTCTGTTTTCGCTTCCGCCCAAGCCGCGGTTTCCGTGGTACGAGCACCGGATCCCAACATGGTATCAGAGTCACCCCATAAACCTTTACTAGCTAGTTTACACAAGTTTAAAGTCTCGATTGACGAAATTTTCTGAATCGCATTTCCGATTACGTGCCCGCTGTCCGAATTTGAAAGTTGTTCAAAAAATTATTTAGATTGCTTTAAAATTATGTACAGGCAAAATTAGTGGCCAGAAAAACTTTTAGGCACATGAGCCCAAAATTTGGCGGTGGAACCGCCGCCAAACATGCCACTTGGCGGCGGTTCCACGGTCATATTTTAGCCGTTGGGTCCTAAAAATTTTCTGGTGCTCTATGTCATAGATATGTGATTTTTGGGATGTATGGTTTCTGTCCAGATTTGTTTGATTACTTATTTCTACTTGGGGCCAATGCGGAAAGTTTTGGTCGATCAAAATTTTGAATTTGTGTGTATCAATGCGTATACTAGTTTCTGCAACCGTGAATATCATAGAGCAGTACAATCCGACTGGTTGCTATATGTACAACTAGACGGATTTACGAACATGATATTCACGTTGATGTTCTGTGTGTAGGGTACCTAGGCACACTTGTGAAGGTTCATAAAGCATCAAACATGCACGAATAAAATTTTACATGTGCCGAACAACCCAAAAACGGGATCTTTGCTAGATAATTAGGGTTTAGCATGCAAGATTACATCTTTAAAGCTAAGTGTGAGGGATTACAACCTTTGTAGTCCGCTCCTTCGCTTCACAAGCTTCGAGTAGAAGTCCCTTCGCCGCGATTCACAATCTCCCGGACTCAAGAGAGGCTCCACAACTCGAACGATCCATGCTAGCTTGAAGTGTTCCGATTCTTCGATGATCTACGTCGAAATTGCTATAACCCAAGCTTTCTCACTCTAAAGAGATGAACACCCTAATCTAATGGGCTAGATTAGATGAGGATGATGGAGTAGTATTTATGCTTTCTTTTTATTCACTTTCTCACAAGAAATCATCACAAAAGAATTAACAAGTAAGCTTTCTCTCAAAAACTAAAGAGAGAAGAAGATGAAGAATGAAAATGATAAATCCTTTTGTGATGAATAGTATTCAAGAATATATGATTGATTATCAAACCATGGTCAAGGATGATAAGATAAAACTTGTAGAGAATAAACTAGAGTTAGGGTTTAGTTAGGTTAAGGATAAGTATCAACCATAATATCTTAACCAAGACAAAATAGAATCCTTCTAGAATGAACAAGAAGAAGCTAACCCTAATCAAACCCTAAACCCTTTTTATCATCCTTAAACATGTTTTATAATAAATCATATTATGTCACAATAATATATATCACATATATATTATATATTTGCAACAAAAGAAAATAATACATTTAACATATATCGCATATATATCAATGTATTAATCCGGTGAGAAAATGAAATAATAAAGCGAGCCAATATTAGATAATGTAATACAATATATCATATATATCATTATACATTAAATCATCGAATCAACACTTGATCCAACGATCCGGCTATATCGAATATAACCGACTAATCTATCATGTACCGATTCATCGAATCAACACTTGATCCGATGTCCCGATTCATATCTAAATATCTCGAGAATATAATACGGTATCTCATATTGCATTATCCTCGGTCCTGCACATATCACATACGTGCCTCTACTCCGTTTTGCCTCAGCCAAGAAACTTCTGTGTAGGACTCTAAAGAATCGTCAATACACCGGTAGCAGGAGATGATCATATCAAACATCCACAAGCTGCAAGCGGTCAGCTAAACGTAACAGCCACCCAGGTATTGAGCGATCAGAAGATCAACAAGCTAGCCTGTCCGTTCTCCTGTGAATCTAATCAGTAACACTCCCGTACAGTCCGGTCTGTTCGTCTGATATGTCGCATATCAAGTCTAGGGGTGGTATATGTCAGACCCCAGTAACCGATAAGTCGTGTCGATGTGAGGCTCATAACAGGTCGAGAAACTACTGATAACACTTACCAGTATATCTCTATATCAGCCCTGGCCAGGGACTTCCAATTATAGCCAATCGAACACTGCACGACATCAACTCCCTATACCGAGAGAGACGAATCCCCTCCTATCGTTCATTGCCCCCATGTGATTCGGGACTGTACCCAAAAGCCACCGTTTTGCACGCCCACTTGGATGTGGTAAGGTGGAAATCAAAACACAGTGGGAATCACACAAGACTCTATAACGATCTCGGGTCTACAGACTACCCAGTACCAGTGTCACCGGAGAACTGCCATCTGATGTGCGGTATATCACCATCTGGGAGTTCTCGGCAAGTCCGTCCAGTGTACCCAGTCTCCACTGAGCACCCGTACACCATCTCTGATGTCAAACATGGATATGGGATCATCCATAGCCCATCATATAGATCAAGATGCGTATACGCTAGTCTACTCTGGTGTATCGATGCCCTGTCTCGATATACCCCCGAATAGGAACAGTTATAGGATGTACTCATCGACTACTATGGCCCCACTAGTATGATCTCATCATAGTCCCAGTAGTCGAGTACAGATCCTAAGGGCTTTATCAACATGTAAGAGTAAGACAGTAAACCAATACAAGTCAGCATGTTAAGATAAAGTGAAACCAAATAGCATACTATCATGACGAGCAAGAAAGTCCTCTCTGTATATAACCAATCATCCATTATAATATACATCAAATGTACAACAATGGCCTCTAGGGCATATCCATAACTAACAATCTCCCACTTGCACTAAGGCCAGCTGCTGTAGTATCTCATACCTAGCATCCCGAATAATCTCTCAAACTGTATCTGGGGAATGGCCTTCGTGAGTGGATCCGAAGTGTTGTCCTTCGTATCTACTCTCCTGACCTCGATCTCCCGGCGATCAACTATCTACCTGATCAGGTGATACCGCCTAAGAATATGTCTGGATTTCTGATGGGATCTGGGTTCCTTGGCCAAAGCCACAGCTCCATTGTCATCGCAATACAGAGGTATTGGATGTTCAATGGATGGAACCACACCAAGTTCAGTGATGAACTTCTTCATCCAGACAGCTTCTTTGGCAGCATCGTTGGCAGCGATGTATTTAGCCTCCATCGTCGAGTCTGCAACGGTATCCTGTTTGGAACTCTTCCAACATACCGCCCCTCCATTGAGGGTAAAGACAAATCCCGAGTGCAACTTTGATTCATCCTTATCACTTTGGAAGCTGGAATCGGTAAAGGACTCCACCCGGAGTTCTCCGTTACCATACACCAAGAACATGTCTTTAGTCCTTCGTAAGTACTTGAGATTGTTCTTCACAGCCGTCCAATGACTCTCTCCACGATCTGCTTGATACCGACTCACTACACTCAGTGAGTATGCTACATCGGGTCTGGTACATAGCATCGCATACATGATAGAGCCTACTGCCGAAGCATAGGGTATCCCTTGCATGCGAGCTCTCTCCAAATCAGTCTTGGGAGACATCTCTTTGGAGAGAGTGAGTCCAGAGATCATGGGTTGGTTCCCACGCTTGGATTCTTCCATACTAAACCTCTTTAGTATGGTGTCAATGTACCTGGATTGGGACAATCCCAGTATCCTTTTGGATCTATCTTTATAGATCCTAATCACCAATATGCATGAGGTATCACCTAGATCTTTCATTGAGAATCTTTATGATAAGAAGATCTTGACTGATTGCAGCATAGGAATATCATTTCCTATCAAGAGTATGTCATCCACGTACAATACGAGGAAGATAACCTTACTCTCTGCTACCTTCTTATAGATACAAGGTTCATCTTTGTTTTTGATGAAGTCTAACTCTTTGACTACTACATCAAAATAGATGTTCCAACTCCGCGATGCTTGCTTTAACCCATAAATGGATTTATGCAGTTTGCACACCTTTCCACGACTCCCACTATCTACGAAGCCCTCTGGCTGAGTCATGTACACGCACTCTTCTAAATCACCATTTAGAAAGGCGGTCTTAACATCCATTTGCCAGATTTCGTAGTCATGGTATGCAGCAATGGCAAGTAAGATCCGGATGGACTTAAGCATAGCCACTGGAGAAAAGGTTTCGTCATAATCCACACCTGGTCGTTGACGAAATCCCTTTGCAAGAAGTCTAGCTTTGAAAGTCTCAACTTTTCCATCTAAACCAAATTTCTTTTTAAAAATCCACTTACTCCCAATGAGTTTTACCCCTTCAGGAGCATTTTCCAAAATCCATACTTTATTGGTGTACATGGATTCCATCTCAGATCGCATTGCATCCAGCCATTTCATAGAGTCACCACTCGTGATGGCCTGCTCGAAACTAGTCGGGTCATCATCTTCCATGATGCAATCCTCGCTTCCACCATCAATGAGAAAACCGTAGTATCTCTCAGGTGGATGAGAAACCCTGCTAGATCGGCGAAGAGGCTGGGGTTTGTCGGGTAATACTGAATCTTCTGGTTCCAACAAATCATCAGTTGCGGTTTGCGGTGCTAGAACTTCTTCCAGCTCTACCTCTCTGCCACTAATTTCTTTTGCAAGAAATTTCTTTTCCAAAAAGGTGGCATGTTGAGCAACAAACACTTTTTGTTCCTCAGCGTGGTAGAAAACATATCCTTGAGAATTCTTTGGATATCCCACAAATTTGCAAAGAACTGATCGTGCCTCGAGTTTGTCCGGATTTTGTCTTTTGACATAAGCCGGACAACCCCATATCTTAACTCGTTTAAAATATGGTCTCTTCCCACTCCATATCTCATATGGTGTGGTAGGTACAGATTTAGACGGAACTAGATTCAATATGTATATGGCTGTTTCAAGCGCATACCCCTAGAAGGAAATAGGTAACTCAGCATCGCTCATCATAGATCGCACCATATCTAATAGGGTTCGATTCCTTCGTTCCGATACACCATTGTGCTGTGGTGTATAAGGAGGAGTAAGCTGAGAGAAAATCCCATCCTCTTTTAGATAATCCAGAAAATCATTGCTCAAGTATTCTCCTCCTCGATCAGATCGAAGGATCTTAATACTTTTGCCCGTTTGGTTCTCTACTTCATGCTTATATTCTCTAAATTTCTCAAAAGCTTCAGACTTGTGTTTCAACAGGAACACATGCCCGTATCTAGAGAGATCGTCAGTGAATGTAATAAAGTAGGAAGAACCATTCCTGGCATGCGTAGACATGGGACCGCATACATCACTATGTACCAGTCCTAAGAGTTCGGTAACTCTTTCTCCGTGTCCACTAAACGGAGCTTTGGTCATTTTTCCTTTGAGACATGAATGGCAAGTATCATAAGATGAAAATTCGAATGAATTCGAATATCCATTTTTATGAAACTTAGCCAGCCGTGTCTTATTGATATGGCCAAGTCTACAATGCCACAAGAAAGATTCATTCATTTCTGAACTTTTCCTCTTGTGTGTGTTTTGTATATTGAGGACTGTATTCTGATTTAAAATGAATATGCCATTATGTAACGAGCCTGATGCAATCAACTTTTGATCTAGGAATATGTTCATAACATTATCCATTACTACAAAATTATATCCTTCTTTACTTAATAAAGAAACTGATATAATGTTGCACATCATGTTCGGTATATAATAGCACTCATTTAGAATCGGTATATTACGACTTGGCAATACAAGGTAATATTCGCCAACTGCTTTAGCTGCAATACTTGCACCGTTCCCTACTTGAACGGAATGATCACCTTTTCCCAGTTCTCTACCTTTTCGTAGCCCATGTAACAATTTACATATGTGGGATCCTGATCCAGTATCCAATACCCAGGACGTAGGGTGAACTGAGAAACAGTTCTCAATAACTAACACACCTGAAGAAGATGCATCAACATGCATGTTCTTTTGGGTGGCGTGAGAATCCAGATATTCTCCTATTCCCTGTTCAGTCTTATAACTCTTATAAGAAAGAACGGGTCCAACGTTCCCATGCTCAGTATAATAAGCGAGTTCAGTCAATACATCCATATTATTATTTTGATTATGTCCTGACATGGTCGCTACCTGGAGAGAGAGAGAAGAAAACACTTCAGCGTATGCTCTTGCAAGATTAGATTGGTTATTATCTTATCTAATCAGGATGTCTCCCACTGTATTTATCAAATCTACCTTCAAACCCTAAAGATTAGCCGGGATTAATTACACCCTACAATTTCGTCAATCTTTCAGCCAGATCAGTGTCGGTACTTTGAGGGAGGTTCCCCATGCTTTCGCACGGACCTAATTAAACTAAACCTCGTCTTCCCAGAGGCGTAACCCCGTTAACACTTTTCTAGACACCTACTTGATCGACTAATTGTCCTGTGTAAAACTCTCCCAGGAGTAACTCTTACTCGCAGTGGGTATCGGGATCCAACTATCTCATAGAAGGTATGCAATCTCATTGCAAATTTCAACACTTGAAATTCCCGATAATATTTTGCCCCTAGTGATCTATGACCTTGACTAAGTCAACAAACCATAAATCGCAAGTCAAGTTCAACCCGTACATTTCTCGATTGAATTAAACCCACCCGTACGACCCTTGACTGAGTCAACAAGGCCGTGCGAATACCCTAATCCAATCACATCTCATGTTTTAGCAGATAAACATTACTTAGCTACCGTACACGACGCCTTGACTAAGTCAACAAACATAGCATGAATACTAAATAATATCTATCTGAAATGACGGAGGGCTACGCAGGTTTTTTCAGAAAAACCATGAGCGTAATGAACTTGATATCGTCGTAGAATCATGTGAAATTTTGAAATGGAGTGTTTTTTAGGCTTTCATTAGTTTTGCTAAAGAGGTCACTCCTGGTGAAGGGATCTCGGCTCTTTCCTCATCGAATAAGGTGCAGGACATATCATATATATCACTGTGCAAAGAAAAACTCTAAAAGCAATCAAAAGACAAACCGAGTTTTGTAGCATCTGCCAGTTTCGCTAAAGAGGTCACTCCCGGTGAAGGGATCTCGGCTCTTTCCTCATCGAATAAGGTGCAGGGTATATCATATATACCACTATGCAAAGAAAAACTGTAGCTACCCTTTTTATAAAGTTTTGATTCTACAACATCTTTTAGGTTTCTTTTCTTTTTTATTAATCTCATTAATAAAAAATCCCATCAACTTATGCTTCCTAAGCATCACAGATAAATACGACGTACACTTATGCCATCCGCATTCGCCTCGATGTCCCCTCGTGCACCGTTAGGTTAGGTAACTAACGACAGAGCAGGGCAGGGCTAGTGCGGGTGTAAAACATAAGTAACGTCTATATAATATATCATATATACTGTATACTGTATCCATCACAACATATCAAATGATCACATCACAGATATCGCAGCAGAAACATAGATATAATGTGGGATATACTAGGACGTCCGTATTTAGTATTTAGCCAACAATAGAAAATACGAATTCCACAGTCGCGATGAATAGCCAAGCCCACACCCTGGACCCCTACGAGAGAGGCAAGCGACCCTACCAAATCTGGAGTTTAGGAGACCCAGTCTCTACTCCTCGAGATGGCTTCCCACTGAACCCCAGAACCCGGTCACCTGTGCTCCCCTCCTTGGGTCCATCCTAATGCGGAAAAGTAAAAAATATACAACACTGGTGGCATCAACCTCAACCTGGAAGTGCCCCAAATAAAAGAATATTACATTACAATTGAATTTACATGAATGAAAATATAAAACTCTCATCTCACATAAAACCCCCGGCTATTCAATCGCGACAATCCTGCACATTATATCTCAGCAACACATAATATCTCATATCATCAACGTAAGTAAGTATGTATACACCGATCGTCGTCAATGTATAGCAACAAAAATCGGCAATACAACTACATACTACACTTATGGTCACAGAAAAGAAATTGTAAAACTACAATATTTTGGAATCCACAATCACTTTAGACATCGTAAATCCGAAATATCACATACTTCGCATTTCATGCCTAACACAATGAATTCCACATATTGTATCACATTCCAGATAAATAGACAGTATTAAACTTTTCGAACAGATAATCAAATATCCAAAATTTCCTAAAGTGCTCAACACTTGAGCGGAGTTCAAATAATCCGGAATGTGTCACGGTAGTAGCGGTCCAGCCGTAGAAGGGTCAAGCCAACGCCTCACATGTGGCACACCGTACTGCCCAAAACCCGAAGGTTCAAAAGGCAGTTCAAGACGGTCACATAATCGAGTTAAGGTTTGTTTTCTTCTAGAGGGTCCACCATAGAACTTGCATGCATTTGCGAAATATTTAAACTCGAGAAAAGATTCAACACTTGAAAATTTTCGAGTCGGGAAAAAGTGAGTTAATGATATCCGTTCGAACTTTTAACAGTTTCTAAATATCCGGAAAAACAATAACGAATTTAAAATTCCCGATCGAATCGACGATTACAAAATAAACCCCAGAATACTCAACACTTGAGTCAGATTAAAAATACCCATAAAATATTAACTACAGAGAACAGAATTACTGTGCAAATATCCGTACCTAATACCCTTATACCGCCGCGGAACCGCCGCCAAAGGTGGGTATTTTCCGCGGTTCCGCGGCTACATAGACGAATTGGGGGCACGGGTTTCACCATAATTCTTATATTTCCCTGCTGATTTTTTTAGGTATTTTTAATTCCGGAAAAACCCAGATTTTAAAATTTGTACAGAGAGGGGTTTGAAATGTCGTATTCGGGTTCGATCGGGGTTTTAACTTCGTTAACACATCGCCTAATGCTCTAGCTAGGCTCTGATACCACTGTAGGGTTCCTAGACACACTTGTGAAGATTCATAAAGCATCAAACATGCACGAATAAAATTTTACATGTGCCGAACAACCCAAAGACGGGATCTTTGCTAGATAATTAGGGTTTAGCATGCAAGATTACATCTTTAAAGCTAAGTGTGAGGGATTACAACCTTTGTAGTCCGCTCCTTCGCTTCACAAGCTCCGAGTAGAAGTCCCTTCGCCGCGATCCACGATCTCCCGGACTCAAGAGAGGCTCCACGACTCGAACGATCCATGCTAGCTTGAAGTGTTCCGATTCTCCAATGATCTACGTCGAAGTTGCTATAACCTAAGTTTTCTCACTCTAAAGAGATGAACACCCTAATCTAATGGGCTAGATTGGATGAGGATGATGGAGTAGTATTTATGCTTTCTTTTTATTCACTTTCTCACAAGAAATCATCACAAAAGAATTAACAAGTAAGCTTTCTCTCAAAAACTAAAGAGAGAAGAAGATGAAGAATGAAAATGATAAATCCTTTTGTGATGAATAGTATTCAAGAATATATGATTGATTATCAAACCATGGTCAAGGATGATAGGATAAAACTTGTAGATAATAAACTAGAGTTAGGGTTCAGTTAGGTTAAGGATAAGTATCAACCATAATATCTTAACCAAGACAAAATAGAATCCTTATAGAATGAACAAGAAGAAGCTAACCCTAATCAAAACCTAATCCCTTTTAATCATCCTTAAACATGTTTTATAATAAATCATATTATGTCACAATAATATATATCACATATATATTATATATTTGCAACAAAAGAAAATAATACATTTAACATATATCGCATATATATCAATGTATTAATCCGGTGAGAAAAAAAATAATAAAGCGAGCCAATATTAGATAATGTAATACAATATATCATATATATCATTATATATTAAATCATCGAATCAACACTTGATCCAACGATCCGACTATATCGAATATAACCGACTAATATCATGTACCGATTCATCGAATCAACACTTGATCCGATATTCCGATTCATATCTAAATATCTCGAGAATATAATACGGTATCTCATATCGCATTATCCTCGGTCCTGCACATATCACATACGTGCCTCTACTCCGTTTTGCCTCAGCCAAGAAACTTCTGTGTAGGACTCTAAAGATTCATCAATACGCCGGTAGCAGTTGATGATCATATCAAACACCCACAAGCTGCAAGCGGTCAGCTAAATGTAACGGCCACCCAGGTATTGAGCGATCAGAAGATCAACAAGCTAGCCTGTCCGTTCTCCTATGAATCCAATCAGTAACACTCCCGTACAGTCCGGTCTGTTCGTCTGATATGTCGCATATCAAGTCTAGGGGTGGTATACGTCAGACCCCAGTAATTGATAAGTCGTGTCGATGTGAGGCTCATAACAGGTCGAGAAACTACTGGTAACACTTACCAGTATATCTCTATATCAGCCCTGGCCAGGGACTTCCAATTATAGCGAATCGAACACTGCACGACATCAACTCCCTATACCGGGAGAGACGAATCCCCTCCTATCGCTCATCGCCCCCATGTGATTCGGGACTGTACCCAAAAGCCACCGTTTTGCACGCCCTCTTGGACGTGGTAAGGTGGAAATCAAAACACAGTGGGAATCACACAAGACTCTATGACGATCTCGGGTCTACAGACTACCCTGTACCAGTGTCACCGGAGAACTGCCATCTGACGTATGGTATATCACCATCTGGGAGTTCTCGCCGAGTCCGTCCAGTGTACCCAGTCTCCACTGAGCACCCGTACACCATCTCTGATGTCAAACACCGATGGATATGGGATCATCCATCGCCCATCATATAGGTCAAGATGCGTATACGCTAGTCTACTCTGGTGTATCGATGCCCTGTCTCGATATACCCTCGACTAGGAACAGTTATAGGATGTACTCATCGACTACCATGGCCCCACTAGTATGATCTCATCATAGTCCCAGTAGTCGAGTACAGATTCTAAGGGCTTTATCAACATGTGAGAGTAAGACAGTAAACCAATATAAGTCAACATGTTAAGATAAAGTGAAACCAAATAGCATACTATCATGACGAGCAAGAAAGTCCTCTCTGTATATAACCAAGCATCCATTATAATATACATCAAATGTACAACAATGGCCTCTAGGACATATACATAACTAACACTGTGTTGCACTGTTGTTATGGATAGATTGTCGTGATGGATAGCCTTGTGTTCAATAATAGATGTACCGTTCAGATTCATTTGTATATTGTTTTTTTGCGGGGAAAGCGTCCGACATGTGGACTGTCGGCAGTTTGTATATTAGTTTATTAAGGCACGACCGGGTGGAGGTCGTTTTCACCATTGTATATATTTTTCTTTTCTGTACTAGGATTACCCCACGGAGGAGTGCTCGAATAGCCGAGTTCTAGAGTGGCAACGGACCCGCATCTCATGGCGTTGAGACCGGGGGCCTTACTCTAAAATTGGCGAGCTATTCACCGCACTCATAGGGGGTATAGGTTGACCCATGGAGGGGTGCTCAAGTTACCGGATTCCGTGAAGTGCTGGGTGGCACATTCACTTTGTTGATTAGGGTTACCTCACTTCAGGGATTGGTGAGTAACTTGCCATACTCATAGGGGTCTAGGATCTTCATTGCACTGGCTATCCACACGACCGGTGAACGTCGCGTATTATTTACGGCTCAATTGAAACGCGGGGCTCCTAGATTATCCGCTATTCCATATTGTTGTTTGCATGCTTATAATGTTTTTTATCTGCTGTGATGACTATTATCTGCCTACGATGTTCATATAGAGTTAAACCGATGTGGTTTAGTGATCTTTGAAAATTCCTAGATGAGGATTAGGGGGTATTATGACTTGTGAAAGAATAATTGAGGTTTAGTTAGTGTTTACAAAACCTTAGTGGTGATTTTCCAGCTAGACTAGAGACTGGAAAGCCCAAGACTTGAGATTAGAATTTCTCGATGTCGGTTTTGTGGAATTGTTGATGCTTAAATAGAATCTGGAGCAACCTGGGATAATTGTAAGAAAAACAAACAACTACATTGACCTAGTTAAACTACTAGGAGACCACCACAGAAAAACGAGTCAAAAATGCCAAAGTGGGGCCGACGAGGCCGGTTACTGTAGCAACCCTCGCCGGGAAAATTTTGGAGTCCAGTGTTGGGTTTTGGCCTATTGCTCTTGCTCCTCATAAACTAGCCCCTGTATTGTTAGTTTTTTCCCTATCAATCTGTGCTAAACTCTGGGAGCATTTTGAGTTGGTTTTGGCAATGTTTTTCTAATTTCTAAAACTTGGTTTTTGGTATTTGAATTTGGATTTGGTCGTTGGATGTTTGTATATCAACGACGATGGTTATTTGGTTGTTTTTGCATGCATAGGCTATAAGTTCTAACCTATGAGCACTCCGTGTATCGTGTCAGTTTTTGAATATGATTTTGATATGATACGATGTGTTTCGAACTGTAGGTGCCTTTACGTGGACTTCGGGATGACAAGGAAGTGCAAGGCGTCATCGACTGCGGCAAGCGAGCATTGAAGGTGAGTAGATGTATATCTATGAGGGAAGTCGGGTGGATGGCGTATAGCACCTGTTGGAGATAGTGCCCTCAGAGTCAATTATTGGATCATAGGAACGTGATTGCAATGATTGAGGGAGGACCTGTCCTAGTAGGACAGTCTTACTCGAGATGATAGTATGCTATCTGGTTTATCTTTATCATCGTGTACTGCTTTAGGTGACCTTACAGGTCACTATTGCACGTTGATAGAGCCCCTAGGATTCTTTCTTGACTACCAGCAGTATGAGGGCGATCATATACGTGGGAGCTGGGGTCTATAAGCACATCCTTAAAAGGTCCCTAGTCGTGGGAGTTTCAAGACAGGGCATCGATACTCCAGAGTAGACTAGTATATACAGTCAAGACCCCGACGAGGGGCGGTGGCCGGTCTCGCAAGCCACTGGTGTCAGTTGGTTCACCTAAGACGTATACAGGTGCTCATTGGGTTATGAGTACACCGGACAGGACTCGCCGGGAACCTGCTAGTTGGTATTATACCTGACGTCAGATAGCAGTTCCCTGGTGACATGTGTACAGGTTAGTTCATCGACCTGAGATCGTCATTTGTCTCGTGTGAGTTCCCACTGTGCTTTGATTACTACCCTACCACGCTCAAAGGAGACGTGCAAACAGGTTTTAGTTGGGTACAGTCCCGAGCCACATGGAGGCAGTGAGCGGATCTGCAGGGGTTCGGCTCTTCCGGTATTGGGGGTGATGTCGCGCTGTGTCTAGGAGAGCCAGTACATGAAAAGTCCTTGGCCAAGGCAGGAGATTTACTGGTAGGTATTCCAATAGTATCTCAGGGTGTTCTAGGCTACACTCCGACACGACTTGTACCGCTTTTGGGGGTCTGACTTTTACCAACCCTCAAGTCCCGCCATGCGATGCTCATAGACGAACGGACCGGACTGAACGGTTATTGTCACTGACAGGCTCAGTAGGGTGTCAGGATGAGTTCGCTCATCGACATCCCTTTTGGTCAATAGCAGGTGGCCCGTCACGTATGGCTAATACCTCTGACATGCTAGTGGTTAAATCCACAGCCATAGTAGTGACGAGTCTTTAGAGTCCACCACACACAGTTACTCAAGTTTCGGGCGAAACGCTGTAGAGGCCGTATGGAGATATGGCAGGGTTCGATCAAATACGTGCGGTATTGCACGGATCGTGATCGGACGGATTTTGCTAGCCGGCTTTGGTTTAAGCCGGATCCTAGTATTAGACAGTGTAGTTTTGTCTCTTTGCATTTGTATTCAGTGGGAATACAAATGCGGGAAAGTATATGCAGTAGCGGGGTTTTCCTGTAATTTATTACGGGATCAGTTTTCTAAAGTTGCCAATCTGCATTCCGTTCCGGCCAGTTTTCCTTTATTCCTTCACGGCCGGACTTTTGTGATGGAGGGGGTTATTTGCAAGTGTGCAAATAACATTTGTGGAGGGGTTCTCTTGCATTTGTGGCTTCATCATCATGAGATTCCTTTTGAATCAATCCTAGCATTTATGAGATTGGATTTGGATGAGGTTTGATTAGAAATTGGTATGACCATTTTCTTGATATATTCTTTCATTCTCTTCTTTTGAAAAAGGGATTTCTTTTTTTCCTCCACCATATCATTATGGGGCCGGCCACTTTGAGGGGAGAGGATAGAGAGGTTCATTTTTGTGTGGCATTTTTCTCATCTCATTTCCTTGCTAAAAAATGTGAGCACCATTTTCCTCCAAAGCATTTTTCTCTCTTCTCCATCATGGCAACTTCTATAACCTCAAGAGACAAAGTGTTCTACACTAGCCTACAGCATTCCTTGGACGTGTCGGCTAGCCAACTTCGCGCCCGAGTTGCCTCGGTCCAGAGGTGGGAACCCGTAAAAGATATCGGCTACGTGGTGCCCTTTCCGACGAGGAGGTGACGGACGGAGATTCCGCGGGAGATCGGAGTGGAGACGATGACCGAAGGACATGGATCGCTTGGTATACATCTCTACCCATCTTTTAGTTTGCTAGTAGTTAGGTTAATGGCCCGATCCGGGAATTTTATGCGCGGTGGTGCCAGTTTGCAAGTTTCTCAAAGTTTTTCGTTTCCGCGTTTCCGGCGTCGGATCGACGGCCGGGGCGCCGCCGTGCACTTACATTGGTATCAGAGCCACGCCATTAACCTAGCCTAGCTTGCTCTAGTATGTTTAAAGACTCGATCGAACAACAATCCCAAAAACCGTATTTCGTATGCATCAGGTTTCTGTCGAATTTTTTTTAGCTCCAAAAATTTTTCAGGTCAATGTAGAAACATGTGTAGAGGATTGTAAGCATTCTGCAAAAATTTCATAAGGTGATACCTCATTATGACTGCGTAAACACGGCCAAACCCCTGGTTTGGCTGCGGTTCCGCGGTGGAAGTGAGTCAACGCCGTACGGAATTTTTTCAGTTGGCTTCTAGTTTGGAAATAGGGGTTTTGGGATATTCTTTTTGGGCCCAGTTTTTCTGTGAGTGCTACAGTAGAGCTTGGGGCCCACTTGTGTATATTTGATCGATCGAAAATTTTAAACATGTTAGTTCACAGTATTTACATTATAGCTGGGACCGTGAATGTCATTTGATCGGTAAATCCTGTCTATCAGCTATAGCCCTTTTAGACGGATTTGCGAACGTGACATTTACGTTGATGTTCTGTGTTGTGCTGTGATGTTGCGGATTGGTCGTGGGGGATAGCCTGGCTGCAATGTTAGTACAGTTTTGTTTTATATGTACATTTGATATTGCCGGGAGAGCGTCCGACATGTGGACTGCCGTCACTGCCTGTTTGTATATTATTCTTTGTGGGCACAACCGGGTCGAGGTCGATGTACCCGTTGTATATTTTACTTTCTGTATTAGGAGTACCCCGCGGAGGGGTGCACGGGTAGCCGGGTTCTAGAGGGCAACGAGCTCGCATCTCATGGCGTTGAGACAGAGAGGGCTTTACTCTAGAATTGGCAGGCTATTCGCCGCACTCGTAGGGGTACAGGTTGACCCAAGGAGGGGTGCCTAAGTTACCGGATTCCGTGAAGTGCTGGGTGGTCCATTCACGTTGCTGAAGGGGGCTGCCTCGCTTCAGGTTTTGACGGGTAACTTGCCGCGCCCGTAGGGGTCTAGGATTTCATTGCATAGGCTATCCACACGACCAGGGGAACGTCGGGTTTCAGTAGCGGCTCTGCGAAACCCGGGGATCCCATATATCTGTATTGTTCTGTGATGCTGATTACATTTCTGTGATGTTGCATTTTATCACGCCTTGAGCGAATATTATATATTGATATATATACTAGTAAATGTTGTATATTTTTTGCATCAGCGCTAGTCCAGTCCCTGCTCAGTCTTTAGTTAAGTAACCTAACGGGTGATGATGGGACCCAGTGGTGAATGCGGATGGCATATACGTACATCATTATTTTCGTTCTTTTGTGGTGTGATCAATTGATGGGACTGCGTTGATTCGGATCAATGCAAGCTAAACAAACCTATTCTGATGTTATTGGAACATTTTTCAAAAAGCTGTTATTGCAAGGGCGTTCTCTTTTGTTTTGCACAGTGGTATTCGGTTATGAATATCCAGCTCCTCAGTCGACGAGGAAAGGGCCGAGATCCCTTCACCGGGAGTGACCCCTTGGACAGAAGTTTGCGTCAGGGCAATAACTTCACTATAGCCGATTACTTTTGCTTTGCATCGTGGTATTCAGTTGGAATATCCTGCACCTCATTCTACGGGGAAAGAGCTGAGATCCCTTCACCGGGAGTGACCTCTTTAGCAAAGGTTTTCGTCACTATATTTTTATAAAGCTATCCAGTTCCTTCAACGATATCAAGTTCATTACGTTAAAGGCTTTTCGCCAGAAACCATTCGTAGCCCTCCGTCGTTTCAGACGGGTAACACGTAGTATTCATGCTATGTTTGTTGGCCTTCATCAAGGCATAGTGTATGGTAGGTGCTTTGTAACGTTTTGAAAATCGTTTCGGTGAAATTTCGAAAAAACGGTAAAATAAGTGGGTTTTCTGTAAAAAGTCAAAATGCAAATATCTTTATTATAAAATTAAATATACATATTCTAGCTATGTAATTGCTAGTATTTGGTGTTTATTGAGCCACTGGTGAAATTTCAAATTTTCTGAAAAATTTTCCGAAAAAAATTATTTTATTATTATTTTAAGCCATCACTAATACATTTAATTAGGGAAAATTATAAATTGGAATGAGTTGAAACAAATTTTGTGCATCATAACACATTAAACAAAATTTTATCATGTGGTTTTTGAAATGAAATGGTTTGCTAAAATGGTGTTAGAAATAATTGGAAAAAAGGGGCTTTTTTTGGTGAAATTAGCGAAAACTTGCAAATTTGGTAACTTGAGAGGGGTCTTTTTGCATGGGATTTTTTTTGGCAACCTCTCACAAATCCTCACACCTCATTTGGGCTGAGCCCACTGCTGGAATTGTCCCCCCCAAATTTTACCCTTCAACTCATTTGTGTGTGAGGAAATAGGAATGAAAGTGTAGGATTTAAATATATTAATTTGGAGGCATGGTGTATCTTGATATGAGAGGGGTTTGACTTTGAAATTTACCCACAAATCACCCACACACCACCCCATTCCTCCTCTGGTCGAATTCTGCAGCCACTCCCCCTCCATTTTCCCCTTCTCATTTTCCTTCAAATTCCATCAAAAAATCATCCAAAATGCTTCAAAAATCCCACAAAATCAAAATCTAAATCCTACCCATTTTTACTTGACCATTCTAGTATGGATCTAGGGATCAAAATGGCATTTTGGGAGGCTAGATCTTGAGCTTGATCTCATCATGGGAGGTATAAACTCATGCTTTTGTTAAAGTTTGTTATCTAGTTGCTTTAATCTAAGTTAACTAAGTGCTTAATTAGGTTTTTGATGAGTTTAATTGCATGATTAAAGATTTCAAGTTAGGGTTTTATTGTGGAAATGGGTTGTGATAAATTGTGCATGGTTTTGTGATGTGGATTAACATCTTAAGTTTTATAGAAAGCTAATTTAGTTGTTAATTCCAAACCATTACTTATAAAATGCCCTAATTAAGTTATTTTGCTAACTAGAGTTTTGGAAAATTATTAAATGCTTTAGATTAAATTATAATTATGGTTTCATGTCATTATAGATAATATATTGAGTGGTTTAATGCCTTTAGTTCATGAAAATCCTAGCTAAATTGTTGTTTGTGCATTTTTGCTATAAATTGTTAAAAATTGGGTATTTTGTAAACTAGAATTTTGGGGTTAATGGAATTTAATGAGATTAAATTGTGGAAATTGTTTTTATGACTTATTTAAGATATTTAATAAGTATTATAGCTTCTAGATTCGTTTATACATCGAGTTTTGTACTAAAACGGTGATTTGTGCTTGCTAGATTTTCGGAAAAATGACTTTTTAAGTGAAATTGGGGTTTTTGTGAATTTTAAGCTATTTTATATTATAATTAGTGCTTGTAATTGTACAAATGAGTGTGTTGGGAGTTTTCTCGATGGTTTGGCGTTTGTACGCAGACGTCGAGGGTTTTTGGGTCGATTTGTGAAGGCAACCATAGGTTTTGACCTATGTGGGATTCGTGCGTCGTTTTGGTCATGAGTCGGATTTTAATGCGATATGGTGCGTTTTGATATGTAGGTACCCCATGTGGAATTCGAGACGACGAGCAAGCGCGTGGTGACGTCGGCACCGGCTAGCGAGGACCAGGTGAGTAGATTTATATCTACGGGGAGAAGTCGGGTAGATGGCGTATAGCACCCCCGCAGTTCGTGGTGATGTATACGAATACGTATACACACATATATATATTGTTTATATATTGTTTGAGTTATTGATGATAAATATGGATATTTGGTGTTCTTGGATGATTGAGTGCCGCGAAACCCTAGAGTAGCGGTCGCACACACTTGCACCCACCCACCCATGCTTGCATACTTTCTTCTTTCTTTTGTGCTCATATGGGAATATATAGTTATGTGTTCACATGGGTATGGGACTATGTGTTCACATACGGATTTGAGGATGATACTTGGGATTGAAATGAGTCGATGAGATTTGTATTGAGGTTGTGATATCGGTGATATGGCAGGATTCATACTTGAGGTACATCCTGGTGTTATAGCGGATCTTGGGGCGGCGATACGGGTGAATAGTGTTATAAATAAAATGGTCGACATGTGATCGTGATATGAGATATGATATGCTAGGATATTGATACTAGGCCGTATTGGGCGATGTATACCCCTTGATGAGGATATGTGCTGATGATATCGGTTTGTACGAGACTTCGATCAGTAGTCAGATCATGACTATATTGATGATATTAGTATTGTACTAGACATAGGTCAGTACCCTGGACTATGATCTTGGATAAAGAGGATACCAGATGAATAGTGTGATGAATATGATATTTACCCGTACCCAGATTTGGGGATGCCGTACGACGGATTTACGTACGAGCTATATTTTGATGATTGATCCGCACTCTTGACTTGGGATGTCTGATTGTAGATATGGTATCGGATATGATATGATTGAAGCGGGATCACCGACTAATATATATACAGGTATGTATATGTATCGACTCAGATGTTAGGCGGTTTCCTTACCTGTAGTCCAGCTTGTTAGCTTAGCCCTTTAGTTTAGTTTAGTTGTTAGATTAGATTCGATTCTTACCTATTTCAAAAACTAACGAATCGTGGGTATTTTAAAAGACAGCCCAAGGGATCCTACGGATATTTCAAAAGACGTATCTTTTCATAAAAACACCGTGGCCCCTATTTTCAAAACCCCATGATTCGTGTTATTTCAAAAGGCACCATTTGTAGGACTTATATTAGATTAATGCAGATTAGTTATAGCTGCGTCTAGTATTCAGTTCCCGCTCATTATTGTGGTTCGCTTCGCATCGCATGCTTATATTATGTTTCATACTCCATTATTGATATCATGCTGTTAGGACACCAGCACCATTACCGATGATGCGTATGTACCACGTACACTTACTTGCCGGCTCACACACATCTTCATCGGTAATTGCCATGTCACGTACACCTTAGAAAATATTATTGCTTGACATATCGTACTTGTCTTATGTGTTAGTTTAGACATTGTAGTTATTACCTGCTACTTCATGCATACTGTTATTCATTGTTATGCCGCATTCATGGATTCTCATGCATATATTCACTATTTTACGTGTTATTGAGGTTTTGGATTCGGATTTCCATGAGATTTTCTGGATTTGGAAGAAAACCGCAAAAACATAAATAAACCTTTTCTCTCTTTTAAAATAAAAAATGCGGTTTTCCCATGATATATGAGTCGTCCACCATGAGTTTGCTGATGGATTTCGAGACCCGATTCGAGAAGTGGAGGAACCGTTTCGGGTACATGGTGGGCCCGGTGCGGTACCCCGGGGCAAGAGCATCGTGTTGTTGACGTTGAGCCTGGCAGGGGAGCACTACCGACCGGTGATATTACCCGACGCGTCGGATATCCGGAGGATACCGTCGTGGTCTTGAGATGGATGGTAGGGGCCGGTCTGGATTGACGGCGCCCTAGATATTGTGATTTGAGATATTGAGCTTTTGAGATATTGAGGTACAGAGATTGTGATACAGAGATATCGAGATATTTGGACACTTTTTTTGTGTCGATGCTGGGCGCTGTTTTATGCTGAGTTCATTTATGGTACCTCACTTTTAAAATACAGAAATCTCACTGATTTATGAAAGCAGTTTTCGTCAGTACATGCATTCTGTTCCATGCATTCATACCTCATTCATATGATATATTGCTACCTGAGGCACTGACACGGGCACATGAGATCACACTCGGGTTAGATATTACCCTAGCCATTGTTATAGGCTGCATGTTATACATATATTTGAGGATATATTATGATTGTATGACCTAGGATTGCGTCATACATGCGATTCCTGTTCGTAGATGTATTCTATTCACGAGTTGGCAACTCACCCCCGTTGTGCCACAGTTCTTGCAGGTTTCGCAGTACAGGTTTCATTACGGCTTGCTGGCACTATTTCCATTTCCGGATGACTTGCTAGTAGGTGGGTTTATTTGTATCGCACCCATCATTATATCTTGTATATCATTATTCTGTTGTATCTAGAAGTTCCATCAACCGAACATGTATTTATTTTGAGATAGAGACCAGTGATGTTTTCCATCGATCTTAGAGTCGCGCGTTATATTTCTGTGGTTTTGAGTTTCCTTTTGAATTTTGATCCTCGCCGTTGGCGTTGTATATTATATTGCTTGTGTGGTTATGACCGTCGATTGACGAAGAGCTAGCTCCCGCTTGGGGATGTCTTTTATTGATTTCGTATACTATTCATGTTGTATCCCGTTTGGGAGCCAGTATTTACAAAGGAGACTCTGCCTACCCCTATCACTCTGTTTGCTGCCCCTTGCAATGCGGATCCCTCGACTGCGGAATCCAACCTCCTGCCATTGATGTTTTTTTTAAAACCGCATAATTCGGCTTATGCTATTAAACTACTTGTTTTAAATTGGTTTTCCTTCACTCTACTACTTTTCTTGGTTTGGATTTCTGGGTTTTCGGATCACTTAGATTACGTATGTCTCGAGACGTTCGTAGTTTAAGTGCCGGTCATGTTCCGTACTTTCGAGGCGTGACATGCTTGTTGCCTTTCTACTGCATAGCTAGATGCGTTGGTTTGGGACAGTTGTATAGCCTTGTTGACCTTCGTCAAGGGCTTGTATGGGTGGGTTCAAATTAACCTGGACAATGACGGGTAGAACTTGACATGTGACTTATGATTTGTTGGCCTTCATCAAGGTCATAAGAGCATGGGGTAAAAATCACATCGGGAGTTTCAAAAGAAACTGAAACTTGCCAGATATGCGCTTACCTTCTGGAGTGTGATAACGTGAGTGGATTCCGTCACGTTATCATGCGATGATAGTTGGGTCCCGATTCCCACTGATAAGTTGGTTTACTCCTCGGGTGATCCCGACTAATTCTTCTTTCAGGTTTGGGGAAGAATTTGATGTTACAGTGGGAGGTTTCCTGATTAGATAAAGTGATAACCATTCTGATCTAGGTTAGAGTGCACGCTGAGTGTTTATTTTCTCTCTCTCTTTGGCAGCGACCATGACCCGACACTAGACTATGACTCAGTGACCAAGATTAACCGAACCTTCTTATAAGACTGGCTTTTGGATTGTCAGAGTTGCATACTTCATTGCCACTCATACTTTTACCCTTTTCTCCAGGACACCCCGTATTACTACGAACGTCCACTTCCATTGGACAAAACCATAGTATGGTTATATACGAACTCGAAAGAATTTATTCGAGGATGGTTTCCGGTTCTGGAGAAAACGAATAGGACTATTCAGTTGTCTTTTCCTTTTACCTTCTCTCAGGTTGCGAGTACTCCTTGGTTTAGGAGAGAGTACACCTATTACGCAAATTGGATAGTCTTCTTCCAAACCTTAGGCTGGTGCAGAACGGTGGGGAATGAAGAATAACGATGGTATACAGAAGGTATTAAGTAAAGACATATAAAGGGATTAGTAAGAGAGAAAAGTAAATTGCGACTGCTATTCACGACCAAAACCAAGTATTTCTTCGCCAATCCTAAATCACCTTTGTATTTCTCCAGGACACCCCGTATCACTACGAAGATCCACAGTTTATTGGATACTCCATCATATAGTTATATACGAACTCGAAAGGAACTTGTTCCAGTTCGGGGATGGATTCTGGTTCAGGAGAAATAGGAATAAGGTTTATTCGGTTGTCTTTTATCTTCACCTTCTCTCGCATTGCGAGTGCTCCTAGGATTAGGACAGTACACCCATTATGCTTATTGGATAGTCTTCTTCCAAACCATAGGCTGGTGCCGAACGGTAGGGAAGGAAGAAAACCATTTGGCCTAAAGGGGTGTACAGAAGGTAATGACTAAAGACATATAAAGGGATTTGGAGAGATGGCAAAGAATTATACGGTTACAGTTGTGAATATGAATAATGGAAGAGGAATTACTAGGAATACCGGGATACTGTAAGTCTACGCTAGCGCCCCGGCAGTCTACAGACGCCAAATGCGGAACAAAAACTTTTAAACTTGGCGCTATCGTATACTTTAACCCGGATCTGCCATTATTGCTAAACTAACAAACTGTAAAGAGTGTAGGAATGTTATACCGAACGATCCGAGTCCTTCGTTCTTCAACCATCATCCCACGCTCCGTTGCGGCCGCTCCGATCTCGTCGATCGCCGATCTCCTCGTCGAGGTGGCACCACATGATCGGTTCTTTAAACGGGCTCCCGCCTCTGACTCGAGGCAACTCGATCGTCAAGTTTGCTAAAAGAGGCGACCGAGAATGATGTAGAGAATGAGTAGATGACTTTGTCTCACTTCGTCCAAGTCCGTGGACGATCGGTTAATGAAGTTGCCATTTGATCGGGTGATGGAAATGAAAGAAGCAATGAAATTTCCATGCACACAAATGCTATCATAATCTTTTCTCTAATGAATCAAGTGAGAGTGAGGAGAGAGAGAGGGCAAGCCATATATAGCAAGAGGGAGGTGACCGTAGGAGAAGGGGGTGACCATAAGCAAAAGCTTCTCACTTTTAAAATATCTTAACCAAAACAAGAATGCATTAATACAAAGCATGACTCACTAAACCTAGTCACCCTTTAATAAATGCAACCAATGAAAACCCTACACCAAAAAGCCTAGTCACCTCATCTAGAATATTCTAGAACACTGACTCACCGTATCTGTAGAAAAGATAAATCCGTCTTTAACCAAATGTTAAAAGACGGCTGATAGAAAACTGGAAACTGGCAACTTCCAAAAGTGATCCTGAAACAACTTTCAGGATAACCCCGAAACTGTATAAATATACCCGCATTTGCATTACGACCGAATACAAATGCAACTGAGACAAAGATATTATACCTACTCAATATAATACTCGGATCCGGCTTAAACCAAAGCCGACCAGTATTATCTGCCCGAAAAATAACACGTGCGTAAACGCACGTGCATTTTCCGAACCCTGCCATAAAACCATACGGCCTCTACAACGTTTCGCCCGAACTTAGGAAACTGCCTGTGGGGGACTCTAATGACTCGTCAGTACCCTGGCAGTGGGTTTAACCACAAACCGTCAGCGGCACTAGCTATGCGTAACGGCTGCCCATGGACTGACCTCAAGGGTGGCCGAGGAGCGAACTCAAGGGAGACCGATGAGCGAACTCCTCCGAAAACCCTACTGAGCCTAACAGTGACAATGTATATACAGTCCGGTCCGTTCGTCAATGAGTATCGCATATCCGCCTAGGGGGCTAGTAACGTCAGACCCCTAATAGCAGTATAAGTCGTGTCGGAGTGAAGCCCAATAACACCCTGAGATACTACTGGAGTACCTACCAGTAAATCTCCTGCCACGGCCGTGGGCTTTGTGTAATGGCTCTCCTAAACACAGCACGATCTCGCCCCCAATACCGGGAGAGACGAATCCCCTGCCGATCCGCTCACGTGCCTCCATATGGCTCGGGACTGTACCCAAAAGCTACCTGTTTGCACGACTCCTTTGAGCCGTGGTAGGGTAGAAATCAAAGCACAGTGGGAACTCACACGAGACAAATGACGACCTCAGGTCGATGAACTAACCTGTACACATGTCACCAGGGAACTGCTATCTGACGATAGGTATAGTACTAACTAGCAGATTCCCGGCGAGTCCTGTCCGGTGTACTCATAACCCAATGAGCACCTGTATACATCTTAGGTGATCCAACTGACACCAGTGGCTTGTGAGACCGGCCACCGCCCCTCGTCGGGGTCTCGACTGTATACACTAGTCTACTCCGGAGTATCGATGCCCTGTCTCGAAACTCCCACGACTAGGGACCACAATTAAGGATATGCATATAAACTACCCAACTCTCACGTATAAGATCGCCATCATACTGTTGGTAGTAAAGCAAAATCCTAAGGGCTCTATCAAAGTGTAACATGCAATCAGTCACCTGAACATGTACACGACTGATAAAGGCAAACCAGATAGCATACTATCATCTCGAGTAAGACTGTCCTACCGGGATAGGTCCTCCGCAATCATTGCAATCACGTACCTGCGATCCAATAATTGACTATGAGGGCACTATCTCCGACAATCTCCCACTTGCACTCAAGGCTAATATTGCGATGTCGACTACACACAGCCCGTGTGAAACCGAACATCCAACTCCTCTACTAATCAGTTCCACAAAGCCCGTTTGTAAAACTATTGTGTTCGAGAAATAGCCTCGGTGAGTGGATCCGCCTAGAAGTATCTTTCTATATCTCTCTTAATCTTAAGTTCGCGGAGAAAGCCATCTCCCGAATTGAGTAAAACCTGTCTTAGAACATGTCTGGATATCTGATGGGACCTTAGTTCATAAATGAACTCCATATCCAAACTTCTTAGACTGAATCGATCACTGAACCTAATCAGTATCGGGCACCTTGCTTCCCACAGTATCCTCTTGGACCACCTGTCCATAATACTGTCCCTCTTTGTCAGAGGGAAAAACTACAACTCTGACAATCACTCTGTCAACCATGTCACCTTTGAAGCTTGGAATGATAACTGTCTCCCGAAGGAGGCTGCTGTCATCAAATCCGTAGAACATGTACTTATGTTCTAAAACTGCTTCCTTATGTTTCTCCAGGATTGGATTAATACAAACTTATTGCATCTAGTGCAAAACCAACATTTGGTGTGGTACTTGACATCTTATGATTGACTCAATTGCCTGAGCAAGTGATCTGCCAATCATGCACATCCTTCTCCCCTTTAGTCTATACGACACCTTTAGAAAGGGTGACTCCATCACTTGCAGGTACACCACCATGCTAGGAGTCAACTATTCCAAAAACCATTAGAATATCTGTCAAAGTACCCACATTGGGAAACTACCCAAATCCAGATCTAAAACCATAGATCTAGAAACCAAAATGTCAAATATTATATCCATATCCTGTCCGGAGAAACAACTGTGTGACGACCACAGTACAACCGATCGTAGTATAGGAATTTTACTTCCTACTCTGTGTATGTCATCCAGATACCATGACATCACACCCTACTACCTTCTTAACTGATCCATCCCCTATTCTGATTGAAGTCAAACCCATGACTGTCACATCAAAATTAGATGATCTATCTCCGCTATAACTGCTCAAGTCTATAAACAGATATAAGCATCTTGCCCACTATGCTTCCACTGCTCCCACTGATTTCGACAACCCTCCTACCGGGTCTCATATCCTGGAACAACAGTAGTGTCAAGTCTGGGCAGATAAGAACCTCCCTGTCACCGTCCTTGAGGCTACCGAAGTACCTCTCGGGTGTCTGAGGTTACCTACCATATCTGCGGAGTGGCTATTTGGAATGTCAAACCTAATTGAATGTATAGGTCCTATTAAATTTTCCGTAATCGTTCGCGGTTCTGGAATCACTTCCAGTTCTACCATACTCCCACTGCTGTTTTCTGAAAAAGATCCATTTTTACTAAAACTGTGGCGAGTCAAGAACAATATCACTATTGATCTTGCAAATGGTAGAATATCAACCCTCGTCGTAGCCAGGGTCAACCCACAAAACAGCCATTACAGAAACGTGCCCTGAGTTATCCAGTGTCTGGTTTTAATCATAAGCTGGACAACTCCCCGTACCTTAATTTCTTTTAAGGTACGATCCATTCTATATCCAATACAGAAACTTTGGCACTTATTTAATTGGAACCATATTCAAATCTTGCAGCTGTCTCCAGTGCATATCAACTTAATGGAAAGAGGCTAATCAGCATTACTCAACTTAGGAATCCATCCAATTATGAGTAACCTGAAAGAGAAACACGTTTCTCAAAACCATCACTATCATCTGAATACCAATCACAAGAATCTACATCTTCGATCTCTTTGAAGAATCCCGATACTTGTGATATCTGGTTCTCTACTTAATTCTTATACCCACAACTTCTCAAAACTTAGACCTTGTATTTCTACGAAACACTCGTCTAAATACTAGAGAAGTTATAAGTAAACAGAACATAGTACGAGGACCTACCCCTTTGTCCTGATGGACACTGGACAACATACAATACTCTGTATAAGTCCGCTGAGTTAAACAACTCAAAACCTGTGCGTCGTAGGTAGAAAACTGTACCCTGGCGATTTCCTCAAATATCACCAATTACAACGAATTCCGATATAATGAGGATGATTACCTAATTCCCAATATCTTACTCCCACTCATCATCTGTAAAACCATACAGATATGAGAATGAAACCCGGTAAATACATACCCTTGGAGTAAGTGTCTAATCGGAAAAACAGTTTTTCTTTAACGATGCACTGAAACATGAAAATGTTTCGTAGGGGTATCCTGGTATTCATAGCAATGCCTCTTCCATAATCCCATTCATGACTTCAACCGTATATTTTATTGCCATCTCTCCAAATCCCCTTTATTTGTCTTTAGTCGTTACCTTCTGTACACCATCGTTAGGCTAACTGGTTTTCTTCCTTCCCTACCGTTTGGCACCAGCCTATGGTTTGGAAGAAGACTATCCAGTAAGCATAATAGGTGTACCCTCCTAAACCAAGGAGTACTCGCATCTCGAGAGAAGGTGACGATAAAAGACAACTGAATAATACCTTATTCTTTTAAAGGTGAAATAGGAGTGGCGATGAAGTACGCGGTTTTGGTCGTGAATGATATCAGTCGCAATTTACTTTGCCCTCTTTCTAATCCCTTTATTTTGTCTTTACATATTACCTTCTGCACACCCTACTTAGGCTAATTGGTTTTCTTCATTCCCTACCTTTCGGCACCAGCCTATGGTTTGGAATAAGACTATCCAATAGGCGTAATAGGTGTACTCTCCTAAACCAAGGAGCCCTCGCAACCTGAGAGAAGGTGATAATAAAAGACAACTGAATAAACCAATTCTATTTCTCCTGAACCTGGATCCATCCCCGAAGAAGTCCCTTCGAGTTCGTATATAACCATACGATGGCTCTATCCAATGGAAGTGGATATCCGTAGTAATACGGGTGTTCTGAGAAATTCAAAGGGTAAAAGAAGGAGTGGCAATGACTTATGCAACTCAAACAATCCGAAAAGCCAGTATTTTAAGAAGGTTCGGTCAACCTGGTCACTGAGTCATAGTCTAAGGTCGGTCAAAGGTCGCTGCCAAAGAGAGAGAGAGAAAAGAAACACTCTGCGTGCACTCTATCCTAGATCAGAATGGTCATCACTTTATCTAATCCGGAAACCTCCCACTGTCCTGTTAAATTCTCCTCCAAACCTAAAGAAGAATCAATCGGGATCACCCGAAGAGTAAACCAACTCATCAGTGGGAATCAGGATCCAACTCTCATCGCATGATAACGTGATGGAATGCATCCACGTTACTCATACTCCAGAAGGTATGCGCATACTCGGCAAGTTTTAGTTTCTTTAGAAACTCCTGATATCAATTTTGCCCCATGCTCTTATAACCTTGGCGTTGGTCAAAATGTCATAAGTCACATGCCAAGTTCTACCCATCACTATCTTGTCAATTTGAACCCACCCGCACATACCCCTGACGTTGGCCAATCGGCAGAACGACTGTCCCAAACTAACTCATCTATCTATGCAACAATTGAATACTCAGCAGCTACCAAACACTATGCCTTGGCGTTGGTCAAAATGCGTAGCTTGAATACTACTGAATACCCAAAAGAAGTGACGGAGGGCTACGGCTGGTTTTTGGCGAAAAACCTTTAGCGTAGTGAACTTGATATCGCTGAAGGAACCTGATAGCTTTTTTAAAATATAGTGGCGAAAACCTTTTGCTAAAGAGGTCACTCCCGGTAAAGGGATCTCGGCTCTTTCCTCGTGGAATGAGGTGCAGGATATTCCACTGAATACCGCTACGCAAAGCAACTTGTAATCGACTATAGTAAAGTTATTACTCTGACGCAAACTTCTGTCCAAGGGGTCAGTCCCGGTGAAGGGATATCAGCCCTTGCCCCGTCGAATGAGGTGCAGGATATTCCACTGAATACCGCTATGCATAACAAAAGAAAACGTCTTTGCAATAACACTTTTTAAATTGTTCCAACAACTGTATACAGGTTTGTTTTAACTTTGCATTGATCAGAATCAACGCAGTCCCATCATTTAATCACACCAGAAAAGAACGAAAATAAAATGTACGTATATGCCATCCGCATTCGTCACTGGGTCCCGTCATTACTCGTTAGGTTACTTAACTAACGACAGAGCGGGGACTGGACTAGCGCGGGTGTAAAACATATACAACATCTAATAGTATATAAACCAATATACATAATCGCCCCAGGCGTGATAGTATGCAACATTACAGAAAAGTAATAAGCATCACAGAACAATACAGATAATCTGGGATCCCCGAGTTTCACAGAGCCGCTGCTGAAACTCGACGTTCCCCTGTCGTGTGGATAGCCTGTGCAATGAAACCTAGACCCCTACGGGTGCGGCAAGTTACCCGCCAAAACCTGAAGCGAGGTAGTCCCCACAGCATAGTGAATGGAACACCCGGCACTTCACGGAATCCGGTAAATTGAGCACCCCTCCTTGGGTCAACCTGTACCCCCTACGAGTGCGGCAAATAGTCTGTCAATTCTGAAGTGGGGTCCCTCTGCCTCTCACAGCCATGAGATGCGGACCCGTTGCTTTCCCGAACCCGGCTATCCGTGCACTCCGTCGCGGGGTAAAACCTAGTACAGTAATGAAAAATAGTATAATAGGTACATCGACCGCAACCTGGTCGTGCCCTAAAAGAATATTATACAACAGGCAGTGACGGCTGTCCACAAGTTGGACGCTCGCCCCGTAATATCAAATGTACAAATAAACACAAACTGTACTATCATTGCACACTGCTATCCACCACGACAAATCCGCAACATTACAGCACAACACAGAACATCAACGTGAATGTCACGTTCGCAAACCCGTCTAAAAGAACTATAGCAATCAAACGCGGTTTACCGATCAAATAACATTCCCGGTCGGAGATATAATGTAAGCACTGTAAACTAACGTGTTTAAATTTCGATCGACCAAAGTCCAAATATCAAAAAGTGGGCCCCACAGCTTACTGGTGAACAGTAACAAAACCTGGGCCCAAACTGTATATATCAAACACCCCAAAATCCCAAACAGAACCCACTGGAAAAATTTGGGAGCACGTGCTCCCCACGTAGCCGCGGATGCGCGGCCAAACCATGGGTTTGGCCGCCCTTCCGCGGCACCTTGGAGGGATCACGACCCTAAATTTTGTCGTGGCTCTTAGAATTCCCTGCACGGATTTTTAAGACATCCAGAAATAAATTTTGACACTGTTTAAAATCGACAGAAACTGTCGGGTAAGGATTTTGTCGGTTTTGATTTTCGGTCGGATCGATGTTTTAAACGCGTTAGCACAAGTTAGTATAGCAAAATGGTTAGGCTCTGATACCACTGTAAGTCTACGCTAGCGCCCCGGCAGTCTATAGACGCCAAATGCGGAACAAAAACTTTTAAACTTGGCGCTATCGTATACTTTAACCCGGATCTGCCATTATTGCTAAACTAACAAACTGTAAAGAGTGTAGGAATGTTATACCGAACGATCCGAGTCCTTCGTTCTTCAACCATCATCCCACGCTCCGTTGCGGCCGCTCCGATCTCGTCGATCGCCGATCTCCTCGTCGAGGTGGCACCACATGATCGGTTCTTTAAACGGGCTCCCGCCTCTGACTCGAGGCAACTCGATCGTCAAGTTTGCTAAAAGAGGCGACCGAGAATGATGTAGAGAATGAGTAGATGACTTTGTCTCACTTCGTCCAAGTCCGTGGACGATCGGTTAATGAAGTTGCCATTTGATCGGGTGATGGAAATGAAAGAAGCAATGAAATTTCCATGCACACAAATGCTATCATAATCTTTTCTCTAATGAATCAAGTGAGAGTGAGGAGAGAGAGAGGGCAAGCCATATATAGCAAGAGGGAGGTGACCGTAGGAGAAGGGGGTGACCATAAGCAAAAGCTTCTCACTTTTAAAATATCTTAACCAAAACAAGAATGCATTAATACAAAGCATGACTCACTAAACCTAGTCACCCTTTAATAAATGCAACCAATGAAAACCCTACACCAAAAAGCCTAGTCACCTCATCTAGAATATTCTAGAACACTGACTCACCGTATCTGTAGAAAAGATAAATCCGTCTTTAACCAAATGTTAAAAGACGGCTGATAGAAAACTGGAAACTGGCAACTTCCAAAAGTGATCCTGAAACAACTTTCAGGATAACCCCGAAACTGTATAAATATACCCGCATTTGCATTACGACCGAATACAAATGCAACTGAGACAAAGATATTATACCTACTCAATATAATACTCGGATCCGGCTTAAACCAAAGCCGACCAGTATTATCTGCCCGAAAAATAACACGTGCGTAAACGCACGTGCATTTTCCGAACCCTGCCATAAAACCATACGGCCTCTACAACGTTTCGCCCGAACTTAGGAAACTGCCTGTGGGGGACTCTAATGACTCGTCAGTACCCTGGCAGTGGGTTTAACCACAAACCGTCAGCGGCACTAGCTATGCGTAACGGCTGCCCATGGACTGACCTCAAGGGTGGCCGAGGAGCGAACTCAAGGGAGACCGATGAGCGAACTCCTCCGAAAACCCTACTGAGCCTAACAGTAACAATGTATATACAGTCCGGTCCGTTCGTCAATGAGTATCGCATATCCGCCTAGGGGGCTAGTAACGTCAGACCCCCAATAGCAGTATAAGTCGTGTCGGAGTGAAGCCCAATAACACCCTGAGATACTACTGGAGTACCTACCAGTAAATCTCCTGCCACGGCCGTGGGCTTTGTGTAATGGCTCTCCTAAACACAGCACGATCTCGCCCCCAATACCGGGAGAGACGAATCCCCTGCCGATCCGCTCACGTGCCTCCATATGGCTCGGGACTGTACCCAAAAGCTACCTGTTTGCACGACTCCTTTGAGCCGTGGTAGGGTAGAAATCAAAGCACAGTGGGAACTCACACGAGACAAATGATGACCTCAGGTCGATGAACTAACCTGTACACATGTCACCAGGGAACTGCTATCTGACGATAGGTATAGTACTAACTAGCAGATTCCCGGCGAGTCCTGTCCGGTGTACTCATAACCCAATGAGCACCTGTATACATCTTAGGTGATCCAACTGACACCAGTGGCTTGTGAGACCGGCCACCGCCCCTCGTCGGGGTCTCGACTGTATACACTAGTCTACTCCGGAGTATCGATGCCCTGTCTCGAAACTCCCACGACTAGGGACCACAATTAAGGATATGCATATAAACTACCCAACTCTCACGTATAAGATCGCCATCATACTGTTGGTAGTAAAGCAAAATCCTAAGGGCTCTATCAAAGTGTAACATGCAATCAGTCACCTGAACATGTACACGACTGATAAATGCAAACCAGATAGCATACTATCATCTCGAGTAAGACTTTCCTACCGGGATAGGTCCTCCGCAATCATTGCAATCACGTACCTGCGATCCAATAATTGACTATGAGGGCACTATCTCCAACAGATACCCCATCGAAACATTTCAATGTTTCAGTTTCACTGTATACTGTTAAAAGAAAACTGATTTCCCAATTAGACACTTGCTCCAGGGTATGTATTTACCTGGTTTGATTCTCACATCTGTATGGTTTTACAGATGATGAGTGGGAGTAAGTTATTAGGAATTAGGCGATCATCCTCATAATATCGGGATTCGTTGTAATTGGTGATATTTGAGGAAATCACCTGGGTTATTTGCCGGACGACAAATATTTGGTTTTGAATATCCGTTGTTATGCACCAATTTCAAATTGATATATCTGTACGTCTATTTTTATAGAGTGAGATTTAACTTTTTGAAATTATGTCAGTGACATTTACCTATTTCAGTGGATGGTAGGTAAGGAGCATTAAACAGCGGTGTAATTCTTCTTAACCATAAGTACAGTTTTCGACCTACGACACACAGGGAATGAGTTATTAGACTCAGGGGACTTATACAGAGTATTGTATATTGTCCATTAGGATAGAGGGGTTGGTACTCGTACTAGATTCTGTTTACTTGTGACTTCTCTGGTTCTTAGACATGTGTTTCGTAGAAACACAAGGTCTGAGTTTTGAGAAGTTATAGGTATAAGAATAGAGTAGAGAACCAGGTGTTGCAAGTATCGGGATTCTTCAAGGTGATCGAAGATGTAGATACTTGTGTGTGGTATTCAGTTGATAGTAATGATTAAGAGAACTTGCTTCTTTTTCAAGTTACTCATAATTGGAAGTACTCCTAAGTTGAGTAACGCTGATCGGCCTCTTTCTATTTAGTTGACATGCACTGGAGACAGCTACATGATTTGAATCTGGTTCCAATTAAATCGGTGCCTCTGTTTCTATATTGGATATAGAACAGTTCATATCTTGACATTGTTAAGGTACGGGGAGTTGTCCGGCTTATGCTTAAAACCAGACTCCGGATAACTCAAGGCACGTTTCTATAATGGATGTTTGTGGGTTGACCAAGGCTATGACGAGGGTTGACTTTCTACCATCTGGAAGATCAATAGTGATATTGTTCTTGACTCGCCACAGTTTTATCAAAAATGGATTTTTTCAGAAAACAGTATTGGGAGTATGGTAGAACTGGAAGTGATTCCAGAACCGCAAACGATTACTGAAGATTTGATAAGAACCTAAAGATTAAATCTGGTTTGACATTCCATTGGCCACTCCGCAGATATGGTGGGTAACCTCAGGTGCTCGAGAGGTACTTCGGTATGCTCAAGGACGGTGACAGGGAGGTTCTTGTTTACCCAGACTTGACACTACTGTTGTTCCAGACTATGAGACCCGGCAAGAGGATGAGTATAGCGTCGTTCTGAACTGGCTTTAGAAGTGTACGTGTATATGACTCTGCCAGAGGGTTGTCGTAGTTAGTGGGAGCAGCGGAAACATAGTGGACAAGTAGCTTATGTCTATTTATAGACTAAAGCAGATATAGCGGAGATAGATCATCTATTTCTGATGCGACAGTCATATGTTTGACTTCAGAATAGGAGATTTATCTGTTAAGTAGGTAGTAGGGTGTGATGTCCTGGTATCTGATGACATACAAAGAGTAGGAAGTGATATTCCTATACTACGATCGGTTATACTTTGGTCGTCACACAGTGGTTTCTCCACATAGGACTTTGAGATTATATCAGACATTCTGGTTACTAGATCTATGGTTTTAGATCTAGATTTGGGTAGTTTCCCAATCTGGTTACTTAAACAGCATTCTATGAGTATTTAGAATGGACGACTCATGGCACGGTAGTATACCTGCAGGTGATGGAGTCACCCTCTCTAAAGGTGTCTTACAGACTAAAGGGGAGAGGGATGTGCATGATTGGCAGATCACTTGCTTAGGCAATTAAGTCAATTATGAGATGTCAAGTACCACACCAGATGTTGTTTTTGCAGTAGGTGCAATGAGTTGATATTGATCCAATCCTGGAGAAACATTCGGAAGCAGTTTTAGAACATAAGTGAATGTTCTAGGGATATGATAACGGCAGCCTCCTTTAGGAGACGGTTATCATTCCAGGCTTCCAAGGTGACCTGGATGGCAGAGTGGCTGTCAGAGTTATAGTTTTCCCTCTGATGAGGGGCAGTATTTTGGACAGGTGGTCCAGGTGGATACTGAGGGAAGGATGTCGCAGGATACTGATTAAGTTCAGTTGACGATACAGTCTAAGAAGTTTGGATCTGGAGTTCACTTGTGAACTAGGTCCCATCAGACATCCGGACATATTCTAAGACAGGTATTACTCATTTCGGGAGATGGCTTTCTCCGCGAACTTGAGATAAAGAGAGACATAGAAAGAAACATCAGAGCGGATCCACTCACTGAGGCTATTCCTCGAACGCAATAGTTTCGCAAACGAGATTTGTGAGACTGACTAGTAAAGGAGTTGGGTGTTCGGTATCACACGGGCTGTGAGTATGCGACATCGCAATAATTAGCCTTGAGTGCAAGTGGGAGATTGTTAGAGATAGTACCCTCAGAGTCAATTTTTGGATCACAGGAACGTGATTGCAATGATTGAGGGAGGGCCTGTCCCAGTAGGACATTCTTACTCGAGATGATAGTATGCTATCTGGTTTATCTTTATCATCGTGTACTGCTTTAGATGACCCTACAGGTCACTATTGCACGTTGATAGAGCCCCTAGGATTCTTGCTTGACTACTAGCAGTATGAGGGCGATCATATACATGGGAGCTGGGGTCTATAAGAACATCCTTAAAAGGTCCCTAGTCGTGGGAGTTTCGAGACAGGGCATCGATACTCTAGAGTAGACTAGTGTATACAGTCGAGACCCCGACGAGGGGCGGTGATCGGTCTCACAAGCCACTGGTGTCAGTTGGTTCACCTAAGATGTATACAGGTGCTCATTAGGTTATGAGTACACCGGACAGGACTCGCCGGGAACCTGCTAGTTGGTATTATACCTGACGTCAGATAGCAGTTCCCTAGTGACATGTGTACAGGTTAGTTCATCGACCTGAGATCGTCATTTGTCTCGTGTGAGTTCCCACTATGCTTTGATTACTACCCTACCACGCTCAAAGGAGACGTGCAAACAGGTTTTAGTTGGGTACAGTCCCGAGCCACATGGAGGCAGTGAGCGGATCTGCAGGGGTTCGTCTCTCCCGGAATTGGGGGTGAGGTCGCGCTGTGTCTAGGAGAGCCAGTACATGAAAAGTCCTTGGCCAAGGCAGGAGATTTACTGGTAGGTATTCCAGTAGTATCTCAGGGTGTTCTGGGCCACACTCCGACACGACTTGTACCGCTTTTGGGGGTCTGACTTTTACCAACCCCCTAGGCCCGCCATGCGATGCTCATAGACGAACGGACCGGACTGTACGGATATTGTCACTGATAGGCTCGGTAGGGTGTCAGGATGAGTTCGCTCATCGACATCCCTTTTGGTCAATAGCTGGTGGCCCGTCACGTATGGCTAATACCTCTGACGTGCTAATGGTTAAATCCACAGCCATAGTATTAACGAGTCTTTAGAGTCCACCACACACAGTTACTCAAGTTTCGGGCGAAACGCTGTAGAGGCCGTATGGAGATATGGCAGGGTTCGATCAAATACGTGCGGTATTGCACGGATCGTGATCGGACGGATTTTGCTAGCCGGCTTTGGTTTAAGTCGGATCCTACTATTAGACAGTGTGGTTTTGTCTCTTTGCATTTGTATTCAGTGGGAATACAAATGCGGGCATATATATGCAGTAGCGGGGTTTTCCTGTAATTTATTACGGAATCAGTTTTCTGAAGTTGCCAGTTTGCATTCCGTTCCGGCCAGTTTTCCTTTGTTCCTTCACGGCCGGAATTTTGTGATGGAGGGGGTTATTTGCAAGTGTGCAAATAACATTTGTGGAGGGGTTCTCTTGCATTTGTGGCTTCATCATCATGAGATTCCTTTTGAATCAATCCTAGCATTTATGAGATTGGATTTAGATGAGGTTTGATTAGAAATTGGTATGACCATTTTCTTGATATATTCTTTCATTCTCTTCTTTTGAAAAAGGGATTTCTTTTTTTCCTCCACCATATCATTATGGGGCCAGCCACTTTGTGGGGAGTGGATAGAGAGGTTCATTTTTGTGTGGCATTTTCCTCATCTCATTTCCTTGCTAAAAAATGTGAGCACCATTTTCCTCCAAAGCATTTTTCTCTCTTCTCCATCATGGAAACTTCTATAACCTCAAGAGACAAAGTGTTCTACACTAGCCTGCAGCATTCCTTGGACGCGTCGGCTAGCCAACTTCGCGCCCGAGTTGCCTCGGTCCAGAGGTGAAAGCCCGTAAAAGAAATCGGCTACGTGGTGCCCTTTCCGATGAGGAGGTGACGGACGGAGATTCCGCGGGAGATCGAAGTGGAGACGAAGACCGAAGAATACAGATCGCTTGGTATACTTCTCTACCCATTTTTTAGTTTGCTAGTAGTTAGGTTAATGGCCCGATCCGGGAATTTTGTGCGCAGTGGTGCCGGTTTGCATGTTTCGCAATGTTTTTCGTTTCCGCGTTTCCGGCGTCGGATCGACGGCCGGGGCGCCGCCGTGTACTTACAGCACCCCCGTAACTGTAGAAAAGGATATTTCTATATTATTTATATATGTTGATGTGATGTATGGATACTTAGCAAATAGGGTATCTAGGAGACCTTAGGTTAGATTAGGTATAATCATAGAAAGATCTACCTATAATGTTGTTACCTTGTAGCGAATCGTAAGTTATGTGTTGTTATACACACGTACACACACACGCACACACATATACACTTGGTATATATTATGTGTGTATATCTCTGTGTATATGTCTGTGTGTGTGTTCAAATGCATACGTGTTTATATATATATATATATATATATATATATATATATATATATATAATAATAATAATAATAATAATAATGGAGGAAAGAAGCCACAGGAGGGGATTTCCTCCTATGGCGTCGAAAAGATACAACCTCCACAATTTTTTTCGATGATCGGCATCCATCAACATCACCGTTATCATCTAAGATGTGCATACACCAAATTTCATGTGATTCCACCACTTTTCACCGTTGAATTAGCAATGTAAAAAGTTCTATTATCGGTAAACCATTAATTTTGCACCAACTAAATCAACGGTGAAAATATGATATAATCACATGAAATTTAGTGTATCCACATCTTAAATGATAAAGATGGAGGTGATGTATGCCGATCGTCGAAAAATATCATCGAGGGTGCATTTTTTCGACGCCATAGGAGGAAATTCCCTCCTATGGCACCTTTCCTACATTAACCTCATATATATATACACACGTGAGATGAGGATATGATATGTTTATGTTTATGAGTCGATATGATCGGACACGATGTTGTGAGGTTATGTGACATGATCGTATTGAGACCTCGTATATGATATTATATATTAAAGGATCGTTGGGCGATATACTTAGAACATGCGATAACATGTAATTTAATGAGATAATAAGTCGTACATGACCTTAGATCCATACTTTGATTGTGATATATTACGATGAAATGATACCGTACGAATGATGATATATATGATATTTGACCCGTACTCTCGACCTTAAGGATGCCGTACGACGAACTATACCGTACGAGATGTATATATGATGATTGATCCGCACTCTTGACTTGAGGATGTCGTACGACGGACTATACCGTATGAGATTTATATATGATGATTGATCCACACTCTTGACTCGAGAATGTCGTACGATAGATTATACCGTACGTAACAATATTAGGCTGGATCGCCGACTACTAGATATATCGACTCGGATATGTATAGATTTCTTTTTACCTTCGATTTGAGCTTTTAGTTTAGTTTCCTAATTACTTAGGTAGCAGTTAGAATAGGGTTAGAGTCATACCTATTTTCAAAACTAACGAATCGTAGGTATTTTCAAAAGGCAACCAGAGGGACACTACGGATTTTCAAAAGTCTCTCTTTTTCTCAAAAATACCGTAGCCCCTACTTTTTTAAAAACAACGATTCGTGCTATTTTAAATACTATAACTGTATGGCTCATATATAGATATATATATTTTATAATGTTGGGTTTACTGTTTACTTTTCTGCTATGTTCATGTTATTCTCATTGCATTGCATATATACATGTGCTTTCATTTGCTGCCATGATCTCGACTGCTAGGACACCTGCACCATTACCGATGATGCGTATGTTGCACGTACACTTACTGGTCGGCTCACACACATCATCGATAATTATCATGCCACACATTAGAAACAGTTACTTCATTGTACTATCTGATAAATTGTAGTTTAATAATATTGTTTAGCATTCATGATATCACATGCTAGTTTTAGACTTTGCATTCCTTACTTAGATACCGCATTCATTCATATACACATTCTATTTATGCATTATTGAGGGGCTTTATGCCGATATTCATTGCTTTTCTATTGACTCATGATTATGAGATTTCGATATTTCATGAGATTTTCTGGATTTGGGAAACCGCATGCGAATTTTGAAAATTTATGATCATTTTAAAAGAAAAATATGGTTTTCCTTGTTATGATGTGTTTCGTCCACCATGAGATTTCTCGGTTCTGGAGCATATATGTTATATGATTACCCGCCACAAGGAGCGATGAGACACTGTCTGCGGGTACATGGTGGACCCGGTGCGGTACCTCGGGGCAAGAAGATCGTATGATGAGATGTTGAGCCTGGCAGGGGAGCACTACCGACCGGTGATAGTTTGGCACGGCGGATATCCGGAGGATACCGACCGTAGTCGTGAGATCAGATGATATGGGCCGATCCGGACTGACGGAGCCCGAGATATGAGTATTATGTGTCGCTACTGGACATGGAATTCATGATGTTTTCGAGTGTCGATATTGGGCACTCAGGTTTTATCATGATTTTTGTGTGTCGTTGTTGGACACACATTGGATGATGCATTTAGACATGATTCACATAACATGCTATCACTTTATGACACGGACACGAGTACTTTGGTATTGCACATATGCTCATTTTATTACACTTGTTATCACTCGATGTCGCTATATTATATTATTATTATTGTATTGTATGACCTAGGAGATAGTCATACATTCGGGTTCTACTCGGTGATGTCTTCTACTCACTGAAGGGTTTTCTACAACACCACTACTAGGGTTTGGTAGCATCACACATGCCATATTTAAAATTTATAAGGTGCTAGAGAAAATATCCTAAGGATCATACTAGAAAAGCTAGGGTAACAAAACTTTAGCGCAAACACAAGTAGTAAAAGCTAGGGTTTGAGAATACAACCTTTGTAGCTCCCTACGCTAGACTCCTTGGTTCAACTCAAGTTTGCACCGGCTTGCTAGAGATCTTCCTTGTCAACGATGATCCACCCGGGGCTCCTTTTCTCAAGCTCCATGCTCCTCTTGATCTTTGAAGAAGATGAGGAACAACACTCTAATCTAGTGGGCAATACTAAAGTTTAATGATGATATGGGTTTGGATCTCATATAAAAACCTTTCCTTTTTGTCAATTTCACTCACTTTTGAAAGGGTAGTGGCTTTTTGAAAGAAGGAGGAGGAGGATGAGAATGCTAGCACTTTTCTTTTGATAAAGATGATCAATAAAAATGAGAAAAGATAATATATATTGTACTCTCTCATTAGAAACCATGGTAAACAAATATCTCTACATTTAACCTTTGAGTTTAAATCCAAGTGAAAACTTAGATCATGGTTAAAAGTTAGGTGAGGTCAAATAGTCAACAAGAAGTGTGTAGAAACTCTTCACCATGATTTAATCCCATTTGATTTTCTCAAAAATAAAAATATATAGATATTTTATTCCATGTGAGTCTTGCATTCCCATCTCCACTATATCAACAACCATGACAAGTATGTATACATGTATGTGTGCATACACATCAACATGTGCACATACACTCATTCATGCATGCATGCAAAATAGAAAAGGTTTTAAATGAAAAATCTAATGGTCATTAATTAAACCAACACTTGATTTAATAACCCGGTCATATCGCATACGACCCGACCAATAGAAAACGCCAGATTATAATGCGGTATTATATACACGCATTAAATCAAGCAGCTGCGCATATCCCGTTATGCACCCCACATCGTTTCGCCTGAGCCAGGTAACCCCATTATGGGACTTTAAGACTCGTCAATACGCTAGCAGTAGGTGGCGATCATATCACATACCCACAAACCGTCAGTGACACCAGCAGTGCATAACGGCTCCTAGGTATTGAACGATCAGAAGAAAAACAAGCAAGCCTGCAAAAACTCCTGTCGAGCCAACCGGTAACACTTCCGTACAGTCCGGTCTCTTCGTCAGATTTGCTGCATACTGAGTCTGGGGATGGTAACGTCGACCCCAATAACTCAATAATTCGTGCCGATGAATGGCCTATAACAGATCGAGAAACTACTGATAACATTTACCAGTAAATCACAATAGCCCTGGCCAGGGACTTACTGATATAGCCAATCGTGCACAGCACAGCATCAACTCCCAATACCGGGAGAGACAAAACCCCTCATATCGCTCATCGTCTTCGTGTGTCTCGGGACTGTACCCAAAAGCCACCTGTTTGCACGACTCAGTAGAGCCGTGGTAGGGTGGTAATCAAAGTACAGTAGGAGAACACACAAGACTCTATGATGATCTCGGGTCTACAGACTAACCTGTACCATTGTCACCTGAGAACTGCTATCCGACGATAGATATAATACCATATAGGAGTTCTCGGCGAGTCAGTCTAGTATACCCAGTCTACAGTGAACACCCGTATACGATCTCAATGTCAAACATCAATGGATGTGGGATCATCCATCGCCCATCATATGGGTCTAGTATCATATACGCTAGTCTACTGTGGTATATCGATGCCCCATCTCGATATACCTACGACTACGGACATTTCAGGATATGCTTATAAACTACAGACGTCCCACTAGTATGATCTCAATCATAATCACAGTAGTCAAGCAAATATCCTCAGGGCTTTATCAACATGTGTGAATGAATAAAAGCATGATCAAGTCAACATATCAGATAAAGAAGAACCAGATAGCATACTATCATGTCGAGCAAGAATGTACACTGAATATATATACATGTATAAATATATCCACTATCATATAATGGCCTCTAGGGCATACATATATCCAACAATCTCCCACTTGCACTAAGGCTAGTTATTGGCGTATCACATACCCAACAACTCAAAAAGTCGCTCATGCTGCGGCTGAGGGAGCGCCTTGGTGAGTGGATCCGTAGTGTTATTCTTTGTGTCTACTCTCCTAATCTTGATCTCGCGGCGATCTACAATCTCCCGGATCAAACGAAAAAGCCTTAGGATGTGTCTGGATCGCAGATGGGACCTGGGCTCCTTGGCTAACGCCATAGCCCCATTTTATCACAATACAATGGTATTGGATCAATAATGGTTGGAACAACTCCTAGCTCCGAGACGAACTTCCTTATCAAGAAGGCTTCCTTGGCGGCATCATTCGCAGCAATGTACTCAGCCTCCATCGTAAAGTCTGCAATGGTTAACTGTTTAGAACTCTTCCAACTTACCGCCCCTTCATTCAGGGTAAATACAAACCCAGAGATAGACTTGCTGTCTTTATCACTCTGGAAGCTCGAATCGGTAAAGGCCTCCATTTGGAGATCTCCATTACCATACACCAAAAACAATTCTTTAGTCTTTCGCAAGTACTTAAGAATGTTCTTCACAGCTATCCAGTGATTCTCCCCTGGGTTGGATTGATACCTTCTTACTACACTAAGTGTATAAGCTACATCTGGGCGTGTACATAACATCGCATACATTATAGATCCTACTGCCGAAGCATAGGATATAATGCTCATGCGAGCTCTCTCTTCATAGGTCTTTGGGCAAGAGTCTTTAGAGAGAGTGATCCCATGGCAAGCGAGTAAGGCACCCCGCTTGGAGTCTTCCATACTAAACCTTTTTAGGATTGTGTTGATGTACCTGGTTTGGGACAATCCCAACAACCTCTTGGATCTATCCCTATAGATCCTAATGCCCAGAATGTATGTGGCATCACCCAGGTCCTTCATAGAGAACCTTAGTGATAAGAAAGATTTGACCGACTGTAGCATAGGAATATCATTTCCTATCAGAAGAATGTCATCCACGTACAATACGAGGAATGTGACAGCTCTCCCTACAGCCTTCTTATAAACACAAGGTTCATCTGGATTTTTGATGAAATCAAACTCTTTGATAACATCATCGAAACAGATGTTCCAACTCCGTGATGCCTGCTTTAATCCATAAAGGAATTTAAGCAGTCTGCAAGCTTTCCCGCTGCTCCCACTGTCAACGAAGCCCTCTGGCTGATCCAAATAAACGCATTCTTCTAAATCTCCATTTAGAAATGCCGTTTTAACGTCCATCTGCCAGATTTCATAGTCGTAGTGGGCAGCGATAGCAAGTAGGATCCGAATGGATTTAAGCATGGCTACGGGAAAAAAAGTTTCGTCATAGTCCAAACCTGGTCTTTGAGGAAAACCCTTCACCACAAGTCTTGCCTTATAGGTCTCTACCTGCTCATCTACACCAATCTTTCTTTTAAAGATCCATTTGCACCCTACGGGTTTTACCCCAGGGGGTACAACGTCCAAATTCCATACCTTGTTGGTGTACATAGACTACATTTCGGATCCCATGGCATCCAGCCACTTTACAGAGTCTTCACTCGTGATAGCTTGCTGAAAGCTGGTAGGATCATCATCCTCCAAGATGCAGTCTTCTCTGTCACCATCAATGAGGAAACCGTAGTACCTCTCCGGTGTGTGAGAAGTCCTACCAGTCCTACGGAGTGGCCGAGGTTCCTCAGTTTCTATTGCAACAGCCGGTTCAACCAAGTCGTCATTTGTAGTTTGTGTATCTAGAACCTCTTCTAGATCTGCCACACTGTCATTTGTAAAAAACTCTTTTTCCAAAAACGTGTCAAATTGAGAAACAAACACTTTTTGTTACTCCTTGTGGTAGAAAAGATATCGGTAAGAATTTTTTGGATATCCTACAAAATTACACTGACCGACTGTGTCTCGAGTTTGTCTGGATTCTGCTTTTTAACATAGGCCGGACAACCCCAAATCATAATTCGTTTAAGAGATGGTCTCTTCCCATGCCAAATCTCATATGGCGTGGTAGACACAGTTTTGGTTGGGACCCTATTTAGTAGAAATGCTGCAGTCTCCAATGCATGCCCCCAAAATGAGACGGGTAACTCAGCATCACTCATCGTGGAACAGACCATATCTAATAGGGTCCGATTCCGACGTTCTGACACACCGTTGTGTTGTGGTGTGTAAGGTGGAGTGAGCTGAGAGAGAATCCCATTCTCTATTAGGAAGTCTGCAAACTCTGTACTGAGGTACTCCCCACCTCGATCTGATCGAAGCATTTTGATGCTCAAGCCGGTTTGTTTTTCTACTTCGAGTTTATATTCAGTGAATTTCTCGAAGGCTTCGGACTTGTGCTTTAATAAAAATACATGACCGAATCTTGAGAAATCATCAGTGAAAGTAATGAAGTAAGAAAAACCGCCTCTAGCCTGTGTAAACATTGGCCCACATACATCACTATGTATGAGTCCTGGGAGCTCGATAGCACTTTCTCCGTGTCCGGTAAACGGAGTTTTGGTCATTTTACCCTTGATACAAGACTGGCAAGTCGCATAAGATTTATATTCAAAAGGGTTTAAATATCCATCTTTGTGTAACTTGTTTAGTCTTGTTTCGTTAATATGACCAAGTCTATATTGGAGATAGTGCCCTCAGAGTCAATTATTGGATCACAGGAACGTGATTGCAATGATTGAGGGAGGACCTATCCCGGTAGGACAGTCTTACTTGAGATGATAGTTTGCTATCTGGTTTACCTTTATCATCGTGTACTGCTTTAGGTGACATGACAGGTCACTATTGCACGTTGATAGAGCCCCTAGGATTCTTGCTTGACTACCGGCAGTATGAGGGCGATCATATACGTGGGAGCTGGTAGTCTATAAGCACATACTTAAAAGGTCCCTAGTCGTGGGAGTTTCGAGACAGGGCATCGATACTCCAGAGTAGACTAGTGTATACAGTCGAGACCCCGACGAGGGGCGGTGGCCGGTCTCACAAGCCACTGGTGTCAGTTGGTTCACCTAAGATGTATACAGGTGCTCATTGGGTTATGAGTACACCGGACAGGACTCGCCGGGAACATGCTAGTTGGTCTTATACCTGACGTCAGATAGCAGTTCCCTGGTGACATGTGTACAGGTTAGTTCATAGACCTGGGGATCGTCATTTGTCTCGTGTGAGTTCCCACTGTACTTTGATTACTACCCTACCACGGCTCAAAGGAGTCGTGCAAACAGGTTTTAGTTGGGTACAGTCCCAAGCCACAAGGAGGCAGTGAGCGGATCTTCAGGGGTTCGTCTCTTCTGGTATTGGGGGTGAGGTCGCGCTGTGTCTAGGAGAGCCATTACACGAAGTCCTTGGCCAAGGCAGGAGATTTACTGGTAGGTATTCCAGTAGTATCTCAGGGTGTTCTGGGCTACACTCCGACACGACTTGTACCGCTTTTGGGGGTCTGACTTTTACCAACCACCTAGGCCCGCCATGCGATGCTCATAGACGAACGGACCGGACTGTACGGATATTGTCACTGACAGGCTCAGTAGGGTGTCAGGATGAGTTCGCTCATCGACGTCCCTTTTGGTCAATAGCTGGTGGCCCGTCATGTATTGGCTTATACCTCTAACGTGCTAGTGGTTAAATCCACAGCCATGGTATTGACGAGTCTTTAGAGTCCACCACACTTTCAGTTACTCAAGCTTTCGGGCGAAACGCTGTAGAGGCCGTATGGAGATATGGCAAGGTTCGATCGGATACGTGCGGTATTGCATGAATCAGGATCGAACGGATATTACTAGCCGGCTTTGGTTTAAGCCGGATCCTAGTATAATACAGTGTAGATTTTGTCTCATTGCATTTGTATCCGGACGGAATACAGATGCGGGTGTGTATGCACAGTATCGGGGTTTTCCTGTAATTTATTACGGGGCCAGTTTTCTGGAGTTGCCAGTTTGCATTCCGTTCCGACCGGTTTTCCTTTGTTCATTCTCGGCCGGACTTTTCCGATGGAGGAGGTTATTTGAAAGTTTGCAAATAACACATTGTGGAGGATTTTCTTGCAAATGTATTATTATGAAAGCATCTTTTGATACCATTCTTATCCATCATTATCACTTGGCTTTTGTTGATTAGAAGTGATTTGGATTTGATGTGAGTTTTGTTATGATGATATTTGGTTGTGGTCACCCATTCTCTTCTCCTACACTCACCTCCCTTCTTGTTATGTTTCATATATTCTTTCCTCCACCATTCTTACATAAAGAGGTTTTCATTCTTGAGAGCTTCATTCTTGATCTCATTTCATGCTAGAAAAATGCAAGCACCATTTTTCTTATCTTGATTCCTCCATCATCTTCAAAGGCAACAAAACCCCAAATGAGACAAAGCCTCTACACTACACATTCTACAGCAAATCTTGGACGCGTCGGCCAGCCAACTTCGCGCCCGAGTTGCCTCGGTATTGAGGTGGGAGCCCGTAAAAGATACAGGCGATGTGGTGCCTTTCCGGCGAGGAGGCGACGACCGGAGTTTCCGCAGGAGATCGGGACGACGAGGAGAAGACCGGAGGACTCGGATCATTCGGTATATCTTTTCCCATCTCTTGTTAGCTAGATCTAGATTAATGGCACGATCCGGGTGTTTAGTGCGCGGTGCTGCCGGTTTGCTAAGTTTGCAAAATTAAAGTTTATCACCGCTTCCGCAATTGGCCGTCGGACTGACGGCCGGGGCGCCGCCGTGCACTTACAGTCTACAGTGCTAAAGAAAAGCTTCATTTATTTCTGAAAGTTTTCTTTTATTAGTGTGTTGTATGCTGAAAACTGTGTGTTGATTTAGGACGTATATCCCGTTATTAAGTGTACCATACCCAACCAATATTTGATTCAGGTGAATGTTCATAGCATTGTTCTGCAATACAAAATTATATCCTTCATTGTCCAACAAAGAAACGGATATTATATTACAAAGTATACTAGATACACAATAACATGGATTCAAAACCAATATACACCCAGACGGCAACCCCAAGTGATACTCTCCCACTGCACTGTATGTACATTGGAACCATTTCCAACACAGAGAGTATGGTCACCTATCTTCAAAACCTTGCTATTTCTCAGCCCCTGCATAGAATTGTAAATGTGAGAACCTGAACTGGTATCTAATACCCAGGAAGCAGAGTTTATTGAAAAACAGTTTTCTGTCACAAATACACCTGAAGCGGAAGCATCCCCATGCTTCTTCTTGAGATCCAAGTACTCCGTGTAGTTGCGCTTTCAGTGTTCTATTTTGTGGCAGTGATAACATTCCCGTTTCTCCGATTCTCCAGCTTTGGACTTGTCTTTCCCCTTAACCTTTTTGACTCTACCCTTAGGTTTGGTGGGTTTCTTCTTGATCTTTCCCTTGGCTTTTGCGTTTGGGAGAGAAGAGGAAGATTGCCTAACACTCAAAACGGGAGTCTTCACTGATTTCAACGTGCTCTCTGCACTCCTTAACATATTAAGGAGTTCAGGTAGTTCCTTCTCCATGTTGTGCATGTTGAAGTTAACTATAAATTGAACAAAGGTGGAGGGGAGAGACTGCAGAATAATATCCATATATTGTTCATTGTCCATTGTCCATTGTCCACCCAAGGTCCTCAAGCTCTTCTATGAGAGCTATCATCTTCAGAATATGGTCTCCTACTGGTGTGCCAGGGGCTATTCGCATCTGAAACAGGTTTCTAGATGCTTCGTATCTTAATACACGAGATTGCTCTCCATACAACTCCTTTGTATGGAGGAATATGGCGTGGACGTCCATATTCTCGTGCTGCTTTTGATGTGTGTTATCCATCGATGCAAGCGCGAGGCACTTGGCCGTAGCACGGTCAGCGTCCTATGTCTTGCGGACTTCAATATCCGCAACTGAGGATTTAAGGCCTGGGACGGGCGGGGCTGGAGCCGTGAGGACATATGATACCTTATCATAAGTTAAGGCAATGTTAAGGTTCCTGAGCCAGTCTTTATAATTGGTCCCATTAAGTTTATTTTTATCTAGTAGAAACTTGAGTCCTGTCATTGGTATCTGCCATTAAGAGAGAGAAAAGAATACACTCAACAAAAGCTCTTGCAAAGATCAGATTGGTTATTATCTTATCTAATCGATGTCTCCCACTTCTTTAATCAAGTTTTTCTTTCAAACCATAAAAAGAAAACTAGCCAGGATTAATTATAGTCTACAACTTCGCTAACCGTTCAGCCGGGCCAGTGTTGGTACTTGAGGGAGGTTCCCCGTGCTTTCGCACAGACCTAATTAATATAAAGCTCGTCTTTCCAGAGGCGTAGCCCCGTTAACACCTTTCTAGACACCTAATAGGTTAGCTAATTATAAACTGTAAAACTCTCCTGAGAGCAACTATTGCCCACAGTGGGATCGGGATCCAACCATCATATGGAAGGTATGCAATCTTATTGCAAATTTCAACTCTTGAAACTCCCGATGTGGTTTTTACCCCTAGTACCCATGACTTTAACTATGGTCAACAAATCATAAGCACTAGTCAAGTTCTACCCGTCATTTCTTGATTAATTAGACCCACTCATTTGACCCTTAACTATGGTCAACAAAGTCGCATGAATGTCCTAATTAATCTGCATCATATGCAGTGTAGGAAGACATCACTTAGCTACCGTACACTATGCCTTAACTATAGTCAACAAACGTAGCACGAATACTAAGTACTCTACTTCCTAAAATGACGGAGGGTTGCGGATGGTTTTTAAGAAAACGTTTAACGCTTTGAACATGATATCGTCGTTGAATCAAATGTTTTCAAAAGGAGTGGCTTAAGCTTCGCAGTTTTGAAATGTAGCTTTTTCATAAAAAGCCGAGTGATTTTAAAATCCGATTATAAAATATCTTTTTAGGTTTATTTTCTTTACATTAATCATATTAATGTAGTCCCATCATTTAAGTCCTTATGCCAATCACAGAAAAGAAACGAAAATACAACGTACGCTTATGCCATCCGCATTCGCCGCAATGTTCCGTTATGCACCGTTAGGTTACTTAACTAACGGCATACCGGGATGGGACTAGCGCAGGTGTAAAATATAAGCAACGTCTATTATATATCTCATATATAATATAGCATTCGTCTCAGATATATTTATCGATCACATCACAGAATATAAGCAGCAGAAACACAGATATGATAATATAGGATATATTAAGACGTTCGTATTTAGTATTTAGCCAACAATAGAAAATACGGATTCCATAGTCGTGATGAATAGCCAATCCCACACCCTAGACCCTTACGAGAGCGGCAAGTGAACCTGCCAATTCTGGAGTTAGGAAACCCGGTCTCGACGCCTCGAAATGGTCTCCCACTGGACCCCAGAACCCGGTCACTTGTGCTCTTGTCACGACCCAAAATAGCCCGTTACTGGCACTTGAATCATATAAAGTCTATAGGACCCCATCTAATCCAAGTAAGCCAAAAAGCCCAGAAATCTAAAACCATTTTAAGGAGTAAATAAAGAAAACTAGTTTAAAGAAGTGAAGAAAACATGTTTTGAAGTCAAGGTTTTTAAATAACTAAGCCGAATATGCATTTTAAAATGTATAGTCTTTTATGAAAATTTCGGCAGAGTTTCCTTTGTAAAAACTGGCCCCGAACGGGGTACAACAAGAATAATATATATGCAATGATAAAAGGCATCCCCAAGCGGAAGCTAGCTCTTCGTCAATCGACGGTCACAACCACGCAAGCAATATAATATACAACGCCGAAGGGCGAGGATCAAAACTCAGAAAGAAACTCAAAATAACATGAAAACCGTAATACTACTACACGCGACTCTAAGGTCGAAATAATACATAACAGGTTACGAAGTCTGAAACAATATACAAGTTTTTTGGTTGATGGAATTTCTAGATACAAATGAAAATACATGTACAATGGTGGTTCCGATACAATGAACCCACCTACCAAGGCAAATCACCCGCAAAGGAAGCAGTGTGCCAGAAATGCCGCTATGGAACCTGTACGGCAAAACCTGCAAGAACTGTGGCACAACGGGGTGAGTTGCCAACTCGTGAATAGAAAATATCTACAAGCAGAAATCGAATGCACGACATAATCCTAGGTCAATACGATCAGATATAATATAAACCTCAAAAGAATAAGTCTGAAGCATGATAAGGTGGAAATGTAACATCTAAACATGTAGGTAGTGCTAAGTGCTCGTGCCAGTACCTCAGGTAATACATATCATGAATATGAGGTATGTATTCGGTAAAATGAAAACAGAAGGTATCATAAATGAAATCATCAAAAAATCAGTGTCAAGCATCGACACAAAATATATAACTCAATATCAAGTAAATCGCATATATCATGTATCCGATATGTATGCAACATTCATGAAGGTACTCTATCAGGTACTACTAATACATGAAGCAATAAATGGTGATGTGTATATGCAATAGTCATGAAAGGTACTCTATCAGGTACTACTAGTACATGAAGCAATGCATATAAAATAAGATGTGGGGTAATGGAGATATAATATGCCATCGACCATAAGGGCCCCTTATAACGAGCACATAGGCCCCACTCATATGGACCATAAAGGCCCCTCACATTGACCATATAGGCCCCTAATAACGAGCACATAGGCCCCACTCATATGGACCGTAAAGGCCCCTCACATCGACTATATAGGCCCCTCATAACGAGCACATAGGCCCCACTCATATCATAATGCATAAGTAAATTTGCATAGATCATCATGATAATATATTAAGTAAGTGTGTGTATATATATATATATCAGCGTCCCATACCACTAATATAAATATACTATGGGTATACGTATATATTTCAGCATCCCATACCACTGATATATATATACGCAGGAATAAAACAATCCAGAATCATCATATGCAACCATATCACAGTGCGAAATTCATGAATTATAATACATACAACGTTAAACACTAATATGAGCATGCAACTATGTAAATGCATATGCAAAAAGAAATATGAATCAATAACATATAAGCATTCAATGCAATGCGAGCCGTAGAATAAATGGTAAATGAATAATAATGCAGCTTGCCATTTGAAATAAGACGAATCGGGGTTTTTAGTAAAATAAGGGCTACGGTGTTTTTAAGAAAAGATGCGTCTTTTGAAATTATCCGTAGATTCCCTTTTCTTGTCTTTAAAATACTCCCGATTCGTTATTTTTTGAAATAGGTATGACTCGGGTCTAGTCTAACATCTACTATGTAAACCATGGATCTAACTATCAAGTCAATCAGGAGGGGTTTGGAAACCACCTAAATCTGAGTCGATATATAAATATATATATATATAATAGTCGGTGATCCCGCCTCAATAGTATCTCGTACGATACAGTATATCATATGACAATCCTCAAGTCATGAGTGCGGATCCATCATCAATATAAAGCTCGTACGATAAATCGTCGTACGGTATCCCAATAGCTGGGTACGGGTCAATATCACATTATCTCATCAATTATCTGGTATCCTTATCATCATATCACATAATCTGGGGTACTGATATAAGTCTAGTACAACTGATACCATCTATATAAGTATGAATGCGTGTGTGAAGTACACGTCCAAAAGCATGCTAAGAATCACATGTCGTATTCCAAATACGAATCACATCATATCACCAATCTCACGGCACTATGCCTAATATCATCGAATCATCTCCAATGTCATCCACTATCCATCATCATCACCGTAAAAGTATAGCAAATCAGCATGTGTGTGCGTGTGGTGTAAACCTATTCTAGGCTTTCGCAATTAGGAACTATACTAGTTTACTTCTACGCCCTAGTCTAACCATAGTACACCTAACACAATATCCACGACACACTATAACTATCATATATATAATATACATATATAATATACCAACTTCGGACTGCGGGGGTGCTATACGCCATCCACTCGACTTCCCCCGTAGATATAATCTACTCACCTTGCGTCTTCATTTGTCGATGCCGCCACGCGCTTACTTGTCGTCCCGAAGTCTTCATGGGGTACCTATACATCAACGTATCGCAAATGCGTATTAAAACCAATTCAAAACTAAAACGGCATACGAAACCCCAAACGATACGCTAAGGTCTATAGGTTAGAACCTATGGGCTACGCTTTCAAAACCATCAATCAATCCTCGATATCGTCGTACAAACGCCAAGTATTCGAGGAAAAATACTAATACGCAAATCCCGAATTCAAAATACGGAATACAGAAACACAATTCAAAACTGCAACTTAGGAAAAAGGCTCCAGATTCTACCCTAGGTCAAATGGGACAATTTTGCACATGCCAGGGGTCTAATCTACTGATAAGGGGGCACCAAAACCAAAACGAGCCAATTTGGTGAAGTTCAGGCAGCAATTTGCGGCCAATTGGAATAAATTTGCGGCCGGGATAGGGAGTTAGGGGCTGGGGTCCTGGTGGTAGCTTCCTGTGTGCCTGCACATATCCCTGTCAATCCAAAATAATATTCAGAGTCTCGGCATGATAGCAGATTCAATATAACCTTCACAGATTTCACAAATCTTCCGATATCGGTTTCTAAATCCGTATTCCGGGTTTCAAGTCTCAGGTTTGGGTCTCAAATCTAGCACTAAGGTGTTTGTACAGCCTCTACTGAGCTCAATTCCATATCAAAACTCTCAAATTCCCTTAACCATAACTAGGTTTTCCTTAAGTCCACAACATCACACAATATCGGTTCTAATCTACACATGGGATATAAGTAATACAAAAACCAAGCTATAGGTCAAGAAAATACCTCATTTGGCAACTCAAGAATTTTCTTGAGTTGCCCCTAGTGGCCAAACTCCTTGCTTTCTTGGTCCAAGGTGTTGGTCTTGAACTTGTGCACACTTTTAGTAAAATGGAGATAAGGTTTTGGTGTTGTTTTTGAGATGATTTGAGGAGTTGAAGAGGGGATGGAATGGGGAGGAGCAGCAGCAGGGAGTTGAGGGAGAGGGAGAGGAAATGGTGAAGGAAATGGAGGGGGAACCAAGTCAAAGAAGACCAAATAATCTCTCTCATGCCATGCCTATTTCTTTATTCCCTTTTCCTTTCTTTTCTTTTGTTTTCCCTCTAATTTCCTTCTCACCCTAATAGTAAACCCAAATGAAAAGCCATGGTAGAAATGCACAAGTGGAAAAGAAAAATGATATGTGCATGTTTTGCACAAAAATGCTAAAAATCTGATTAGCGATTTTTATTCGCGATTAGCACTAAATTAGCATATAATTAATCATAAAAACTTAAAAAATGGCATAACTCCATAAAATACCCTATTTTAGAATTTTCCATAATTTTTCCCAAATTTTTCTGTATTTAATTATACCAAAATATTAAAATATTCAATAAAATAATATTAAATTATAAAAATTCCCAAAAATAATTTTTTTTTTGAAATGTTACAATCTTCACCCCTTAAATAAATTCGCTCCCCGAATTTAAATTTAAACCCCCAAACACTAAAACATTTCAGTAAAAATCCAAGTTGTCGGGGCTCCGAAATCATCAATACCTAAAACGCATCATAGCGCAACGCATGCGCATAAATAATGAGCAGATAACTCAAAATCGAATCTTCGTCAAGCATCCCACCATCATCGGAGTCATGGTAAAAACATAAATGTCAAATCCAAAATTAAACCACTATGATATATATCAAAATTTTACATGTATATATGAAATCTATATATGTAAATAACTAAAGGAAATGCGTGTAAAATATGTCCAGGTACTGACCTATGACTAGTCCTGCTCAGTATGAAAACACATAGCAAATATCTTAAAGACGTGATACCCCAAAAGGAATCAATCTAAAAATGTATATATAAGAATACCCTGTGCGTCTGGTGCGCACGGAAATCAAAATCCATATATATGCCATACAGGTGCACAAAACAACATCTAGGTGCAACAGGTGTGCACGAAACATCTGTCATAGGCAACGTGTATGCCTGACAGCAAAATCAGGTGTATCTGACATGCACGAAGAATACCGATTTAGTGCATCTGGTGTGCACCAAAATTGTATCTCAAAACATGCGCCCAACATGTGCGAAAGTCCAAATCGGTGCATCCATCATGCACGAATAAAAGCTAAATCCTGCGCACTCAACATGCACAAAATCATGAAATCCAATAGCAAGCGTCGAACATGCGCAAGTCCAAATCAAATGCACGGAGTGCAAGAAATCAACATCAATATCAGAATCAAAATTGACATATCAAATAACATCAAATCGAAGTCAGGTGCAACCGTAGTGCACAAAGTATAAATCCGGTGCAACAAAGGTACGAAATATAAACCTGGTACGATAAACGCAAGAAATATAAAACTGGTGCGACAAACGCACGAAGTATAAAACTGGTGCATCCTGTGCACAAATACCAAATAATAACTCAAATGCGTAAGCAGCAACACCGAGTATACCCAGGTGTAAAGAAAATTATAAACGCGTGCAACTGTGTGCACAAAACACAATTCAATGCACTACAAGCACATATAAGCTATACCGACTGCAAAAATCAAATCGTGTGCGTAACATATGCACAAAATCGACTCAAAACACTAAAAGTGCATGAAAGCGATGCTGGAAGATAAATCAAATCACCGGCATAAAATAGGCATGAAATAACAATCAATACCTCAAGCGTAATAACAATGCGCAAAACATAAATACCCAGTAGGTGCAACCATAGTGCAGGAAAACAAATATCATGAAACTCAGTCATCAAGACTAAATCATGCGAATAAATCGTACAAAATACCGAAATCCAAAGTGACGGATACGTGATAATCGAATCACAAAATCACAAAGTATAAATACTGTCGTCGGTATATCCTCCTTCGCAGTCGAGAAGGTGTCTGCGCATCCAATGCTAGCAGCGCAAGATATCTACTTGTCTCTTGCTCACGGTCTGGCGTCCTCTGTTTCTGTGTCCTTATCTTCTCTGTGGATTACTGTAGCGTCTTGAAAAGTCGTTTTGGTGTTTTCCTGAAATCGGTGAAAATTCGGTATTTTTCCGTAAACCGTCATTTTTGTTATTTTGCAGTTTAGGACTAATTATACCTAAAATTGATAGGTAATTGCTTGTTTTTAGTAGCTAATGAGTTATTAATTTTTGGTCATTTAAAAAAATTTCCCTTTTTTTTCAATTTTTTAATATTATTTTAAGCCGGTAAGAAAATACATTAAATTAGCGATAAATACAAATTTCTTTGGGCTAATTTTAATCTTTAAAATCATGTTAATTAAAATCTAGTTGTAACATAAATTTTTAGTAATTTATTTTAAGTTTTAACTAATTTTTATTATGGAAAACGAAATTTATGGAATTTAAGCTAAAACTTGCAATTTTGGACTTGTAGGGGGTCTTTTTGCATAAAATTTCTTTTGTAAAACCCCATTCACCCTTCCCTCACTCCCTTGGCCGGCCCCACCTCCTACTGCAGCACATTTTCCCCCCCTCCAAATTGTATTCTTCAACTCCTTTTAAATTGTTTAAAAGGGGTTTAAAATGTAGTAATGGGTGGGGGTATTATGGTATTTTTGGGGGGGGCTTTGACTTAGACTTTTACACCATCCCTTCACATCCCCCATCCCTCTCCTCTCAGCAGAAAATCCTGCACCAACAGCCCCAAATATTTTCCCCATTTCTTCTTCTCTTTTGCTTCATTTTCATCTCAAAAATTCAACAAAATCCACAATTTCCTTCACAAATTCAACACAAAACCGTATTCCATCTCTTCTCCAACCTAATTTGGTTCAAATCAAGGAGAAAGGAGGTGTCTTGGGAGGCTTGAGCAAGCTTAGGATTGATCTTTTTAGGTATAATTTCTAATCAAATTGTTAAATTGTAGCTTAAGTGTGCTAAACTAGAACCTTGAAATTTGTTTAGTGTTAAATTTAGTGTTAGTTTCTAATCTATTTTTTTTAAGAGAGTAGTTTGTTTAAACTAGGTTTTTTTTTAGCACCATTGATTAGTTAATTAAGTTATCTTGTTATCTAGTTTTATACAAACCTAAATTGAGAGATTACTTTGTTTACGTGGGCTTCGATTTGTGTTAATTTAGGTTTTTCAAGTGTGAAATTGGATTTAAATTGGTGGTTATAAAAATCAAGAAAAGGGTTGTTTATGGAAACATCGGATTTGAAGCTTTGTAATCTGTTTTAATCAAAGTGATTGTGGTTAACTAGTTGCGGTTGGATGTATGCTAGGTGGTAGTCCTTTTTGTCGCAAAACGGCGATTTTGCGCCGATTTTTGGAATGTTTGTGCTTGCTAGTTTTGTTATAAAATATTGTGATGAATTATTTGCGATATCTTGATGATATTTTTGGAATATCCTATGATATTTGGGATGTGTGAGTGCGGATGTTTGAGTGATCGGGTTTTAGCTTTGCCGGGCGACCAAATCGTCGATTTTAGTTAGTTTTTGCGATTTTCGCGTGTGTTCCGCGCACCTCGTGCACGTTGTACCTAGCTTGTGAACTATGGTATTTTCGTTTGGGATTTTCTTCGTTTCATGGTATGTAACCTTATGTTTGGTATTGATGTAAATTCCAGGTTCGGTCGCGGAGACGTCAGACGCGGCATGAAAAGGGAAAGCGGTGATTGGACGTGACTAGCTAGGGATTCCGGTGAGTAGATGTAACATCTACGGGGGACTATCGTTGGATGGCGCAAGCCGCCCGATAGTTTTAGTAGCTTAAAAAGATTCTTAGTAATGTTAGTAATTAGGGGTGTAATACTTGTATGATTATTTGCTACATCAATGCCTTATATTGACATATATATGCGAAACCATTCTATAGGACACCTGTACCATTGCCAGGGTTTTTATATGCAGCACGAGCACTATTCATGCTTACACACACACCCTGGTAATTGCCATGCCACCACACTAGATAACCTATAATTTAAAACCTTTTACTATATTTGATACTTAAACCTGTGCTATTGCCTTTAATTCCTAAAAATGAAATCGTATGATTGCTATTCATGTGCATGTACCTCATCATATTATTTGTTCATGCCTGGTCTATTAATCACACATCGCAACTTGATTATTGATACCATAGGCATTCATTATCATTGACATATGCACTTATGAGGATTTCTTGAGATTTTATGATATTCTGGATTTCGGGGGAAAGCCGCAAAATTTCTAAACTTATTATATTTTTTTTAAAATATGTAAATTGCGGTTTTCTAGTGATGTAAGTGTCGTCCACCATGAGTTTGCTGTGGTTTTCGAGACCCGTTTCGAGAAGTTGGATGAACCGTCTCGGGTACATGGTGGGCCCGGTAAGGTACCCCGGGGCAAGAAGCTCGTGTTGCTGATGATGAGCCTGGCAGGGGACGGATTACCTACCGGTGACTGTTTGGGACGGCGGATATCCAGAGGATACCGACCGTGGCCGCGAGGTGATGAGATAGTGATATTGATGGGTCAACCGGATGGCTGAGGCCAGAGATACTATGACATGGATATATGAGATTTGTGATAGTTTTGAGGTGTCGTTGCTGGACACAGGTTCTTCTTGATTCTATTGGTATTGTGCTGGTATTTCAAAAGAGATTCCTAAAGGAAAAACATGATTTTATACTTACATATTCAGATCATGAGTTGATTCGCATTGCATACATACCTGCTATTATGTCCTGCCTTACCTGTATTTAGATGCTAGGATGCTTGTGTGCATGCATTCGATAGCCTGTGTAGATGTTATTTATTACTCACGAGTTGGCAACTCACCCCCGTTGTGCCACAGCCTTTTTCAGGTCCGCTCCGTCAGTACAGTAGCGGCGGGCGCACTTTCTTCTTTTGCCTCTTTTGCCTGGACTCGAGATTTTGCTCTTAGGTGGGTTATATTTTTATTTTTGTACCACCTTATATATTCTTTGTATCTAGTGTACTCCATCTACTGTATCTACCAGTATTGTTGTATATTGACCTAGAGATGAGACTGTGGGATTTGTGGACTTTTTATGCTGTATTTTGGGGTCGAGCTCACTTGAGTCGACATGCTGTTTTTCTCATGCTTCTTTATGATTATTTTGCATGTTGTTGTTTATATTGGGTGGGATTTGTGACCGCCTTATGGCGAAGAGCTAGCTCCCGCTTGGGGATGCCTTATTTGTTGTATTTATATATATTCTTGTTGTACCCATTTTGGGGGCCAGTATTTACAAAGGAGACTCTACCGAAATTTTCGGAAAAATTGATATTGTTTTAAAAAAAGGTTTTATATGACTTATTTGATAAACTCGCTTTCAATTGATTGGTTTTTCTTCACTCTTTTGCTTATTTGGTTTTGGGTTCTGGGCTTTGGCTTACTTATTTTAGGGACGTCTTGAGACGTTTCGTAAACTTAAGTGCCAGTCACGTTCCGTACCCTGCGGGTCGTGACAATTACCTATCTCGCAATCTATCGTCTCATTGGCCCTGTTAGGTGTGCTAATGTAGACGATTCCGTTCTGGCACCTCTCTGATTAACTCTCGGTCCATCCTCACGACCACTCGTAAAGCAGCATGTCGCTGGCGTCGGCCTCTGGCTCTCTGAATGCACATCACACATCTGCTCCTGGTGCAAATCTTATTGTAGCAGTGTCCTGGAAAGAATCCTGCTCAAGGTCTTTTCCAGTCTTGCCTATGCCGATCTGTACGGAGGCTGGTACTCTTGCATAATCTCTTCTCGCTCGATGGACATCTGTGTCCTCAGCACAGCAATTTCTCGGAAACTAGTCGCATCCCAACGCCTCTGTAGACATATCCGACCATAATCTTAACGGGGAGTAACAACGGCTCATCAGTGTCTTGCACGTACCTCTTGTCCCGCTTGTCTGTATCATCGTCCATTTTGACGTCACATCTCTATCTGCGCACTGCAAATGTTCTCGGCAACGATCAATCCGAAGTCTCTCGCACGGACTCGAAATCGCGTACACTGTAGCTTCATCACTCTGTAGAAGATATCTAGCCGAACAGGTCCTCGGGAACTCGTCCCAACCATTGGAGGAATACTCAATACTCGTCCATCCCCGATCAACTCACAACGCATCTGGGTGAGGTCCTTTATCCGAACCTGGTCAATTAACTCGTCGACGATGCCGAACTCTGGCCTGCTGGGTGTGCGCAATATGACCACTCCTGGTTCCAGGTCTTCCCATATAGTATTCTAGAAAGGTCCTGTCGAGGTCTTTCTCGAATCTCTTACTCCACTTTTCTCTGATGTCGACTGCTTCGGACTCGTCTCATCGTGGCTGCACGGACGGCGCTCCAATGGCTATACTCGTATCTGGAGTCTCCTAAGCAATGTGGCCCATCACATGATATCCGAAAGATGTCGAACCATCCGATCGACTTGTCATAACCTCATAATCCCCCAAGAGTTCAACATCTTGGGTACAGTTTAATAGTATCGAGTACATACCACAGCATCGGTGGTCCAGCCGTAGAAGGGAAAACCCAAGCCTCACTAATGGCGCCGCGGAACTGTCGCAAACCCTAAGGTTCAAAGGCTTTCACACGGTCATTATGTCAAGTTAGGGTTTCATTCTTCTAGAGGGTCCATAGAATCGCTTGCATGTCTTTCCGAATACTTTAAACTTGGAAAATGGGCTCCTGACATTCGATCGTCTCAATCGAATCTCAACGAACCTGCGTGAAGTCATCTCTAGCTGGAATCAATCTATCTGTGACCTCGTCTCGGGGTAAGCGAATGAACCACATGTCCTAGTCATTCATCCTCGGTGACTAGCGACCTTCCATCATATCTCTAAGTATATACCCATGCTGCAGTAGCTCCAAACATCTGGGCGATATCTCGTCAATTGCAGCAACAACTGGCTCATTCGTCTGTACGCTGAACAGCGCCTCAATCATCATGAATAAGAGGTATATCAATGGTCATCACATTTTTGCTGACCTCTAGCAGTAGCATGATCCTCTGGTACCGATCAGCACGTCCAGGAAATCATGTAAAAGCGATCAGTCAAACGCTCATGGCGCGAAAACATAATAAGACGACGCCTCTATATGCAATCATAAGTCCCTGGAATCACGCCCTGGTCAGTCCTCGTCTGCGACGAGCTCAAGCTGACACAACTCTAGCCGTAGCTCTCTCTGCCCGTGTGATCGTGGCAGCACAATCATAACCAATATCGATGAGAATAGATCATATGAATGAATATAATACTGTGCAAGGAAATGTACATCCTAAGGTTTCTTAAGCGGAGTGGCGTGTCGTAAGTATGCCGCGAAACATACACACGGTACGTCACTCTACTCAAGCTACCTACTCCATCAACCAAGGGTCGTCCTACGCGACGAAAGTTCAGGTCTAATACCCCCTCGACTAAGTCTAAGTTCCATAAGGTCAAGCCTAAGTTCTGTATATATATAGACGCCCTAGGCTCCACATAGTCAAACTTAGACTCGAACCAAGGTTAACCTAGCGCTCTGATACCAACTTTGTCACGACCCAAAATAGCCTGTGACTGGCACTTAAATCATATGAAGTCTATAGGACCCCATCTAATCCAAGTAAGCCAAAAAGCCCAAAAATCTAAAACCATTTTAAGGAGTAAATAAAGAAAACTAGTTTAAAAAAGTGAAGAAAACATGTTTTGAAGTCAAGGTTTTTAAATAACTAAGCCGAATATGCATTTTAAAATGTATAGTCTTTTATGAAAATTTCGGCAGAGTTTTCTTTGTAAAAACTGGCCCCGAACGGGGTACAACAAGAATAATATTTATGCAATGTAAAAGGCATCCCCAAGTGGGAGCTAGCTCTTCGTCAATCGACGATCACAACCATGCAAGCAATATTATATACAACGCCGAAGGGCGAGGATCAAAACTCAGCAAGAAACTCAAAATAACATGAAAACCGTAATACTACTACACGCGACTCTAAGGTCGAAATAATACATAACAGGTTACTAAGTCTGAAACAATATACAAGTATTTTGGTTGATGGAATTTCTAGATACAAATGAAAATACATGTACAATGGTGGTTCTGACACAACGAACCCACCTACCAAGGCAAATCATCTACAAAGGAAGCAATGTGCCAGAAATGCCGCTATGGAACCTGTACGGCAAAACCTGCAAGAACTGTGGCACAACAGGGGTGAGTTGCCAACTCGTGAATAGAAAATATCTACAAGCAGAAATCGAATGCACGACATAATCCTAGATCAATACGATCAGATATAATATAAATCCCAGAAGTATAAGTCTGAAGCATGATAAGGTGGAAATGTAACATCTAAACATGTAGGTAGTGCTAAGTTCTCGTGCCAGTGCCTCAGGTAATACATATCATGAATATGAGGTATGTATTCGGTAAAATGAAAACAGAAGGTATCAAAAATGAAATCATCAGAAAATCAGTGTCAAGCATCGACACAGAATATATCAAGTAAATCCCATATATCATGTATCCGATATGTATACAACATTCATGAAGGTACTCTATCAGGTACTACTAATACATGAAGCAATAAATGGTGATGTGTATATGCAATAGTCATGAAAGGTACTCTATCAGGTACTACTAGTACATGAAGCAATGCATATAAAATAAGATGTGGGGTAGGGGAGATATAATATGCCATCAACCATAAGGGCCCCTCATAACGAGCACATAGGCCCCACTCATATGGACCATAAAGGCCCCTCACATCGACCATATAGGCCCCTCATAACAAGCACATAGGCCCCACTCATACGGACCGTAAAGGCCCCTCACATCGACCATATAGGCCCCTCATAACGAGCACATAGGCCCCACTCATATCATAATGCATAAGTAAATTTGCATAGATCATCATGATGATATATTAAGTAAATGTATATATATATCAGCGTCCCATACCACTAATATATATATACTATGGGTATACATATATATTTCAGCGTCCCATACCATTGATATATATACGCAGGAATAAAACAATCCAGAATCATCATATGCAACCATATCACAGTGCGAAATTCATGAATTATAATACATGAAACGTGAAACACTAATATGAGCATGCAACTATGTAAAGGAATATGCACAAAGGAATATGAATCAATAACATATAAGCATGCAATGCAATGCGAGCCGTAGAATAAATGGTAAATGAATAATAATACAGCTTGCCATTTGAAATAAGACGAATCGGGGTTTTTAGTAAAATAAGGGCTACGGTGTTTTTAAGAAAAGATGCGTCTTTTGAAATTATCCGTAGATTCCCTTTTCTTGTCTTTAAAATACTCCCGATTCGTTATTTTTTTAAATAGGTATGACTCGGGTCTACTCTAACATCTACTATGCATACCACGGATCTAACTATCAAGTCAATCGGGAGGGGCGTGGAAACCACCTAAATCTGAGTCGATATATATATATATATATATATATATATATATATATATATAAATTTAATAGTCGGTGATCCCGCCTCAATAGTATCGCGTACGATACAGTATATCATATGACAATTCTCAAGTCATGAGTACGGATATATCATCAATATAAAACTCGTACGGTAAATCGTCGTACGGCATCCCAATAGCTGGGTACGGGCCAATATCACATTATCTCATCAATTATCTGGTATCCTTATCATCTTATCACATAATCTGGGGTGCTGATCTATGTCTAATACAACTGATACCATCTATATAAGTATGAATGCGTGTGTGAAGTGCACGTCGAAAAGCCTGCTAAGAATCACATGTCGTATTCCAAATACGAATCACATCATATCACCAATCTCACGGCACTATGCCCAATATCATAGACTCATCTCCAATGTCATCCACTATCCATCATCATCACCGTAAAAGTATAGCAAATCAGTATGTGTGTGCGTATGGTGTAAACCTATTCTAGGGTTCGCAACTAGGAACTATACTAGTTTACTTCTACGCCCTAGTCTAACCAGTACACCTAACACAATATCCACGACACACTATAACTATCATATATATAATATACCAACTTCGGACTGCGAGGGTGCTATACGCCATCCACCCGACTTCCCCTGTAGATATAATATACTCACCTTGCGTCTTCATTTGTCGACGCCGCCATGCGCTTGCTTGTCGTCCCGAAGTATTCATAGGGTACCTGCACATCAACATATCGCAAATGCGTATTAAAACCAATTCAAAACTAAAACGGCATACGAAACCCCAAACGATACGCTAAGGTCTATAGGTTAGAACTTATGGACTACGCTTTCAAAACCATCAATCAATCCTTGATAACGTCGTACAAACGCCAAGTATTCGAGGCAAAATACTAATACGCAAATCCCGAATTCAAAATACGGAATACGGAAACACAATTCAAAACAACAACTTAGGAAAAAGGCTCCAGATTCTACCCTAGGTCAAATGGGACAATTTTGCACATGCCAGGGGTCTAATCTACTGATAAGGAGGCACCAAAACCAAAACGAGCCAATTTGGTGAGGTTGAGGCAGCAATTTGCGGCCAATTGGAATAAATTTGCGGCCGGGACTGGGAGTTAAGGGCTGGGGTCTTGGAGGTAGCTTCCTGGGTGCCTGCACATATCCCTGTCAATCTAAAATAATATTCAGAGTCTCGGGGTGATAGCAGATTCACTATAACCTTCACAGATTTCACAAATCTTCCGATATCGGTTTCTAAATCCGTATTCCGGGTTTCAAGTCTTAGGTTTGGGTCTCAAATCCAGCACTAAGGTGTTTGTACAGCCTCTACTGAGCTCAATTCCACATCAAAACTCTCAAATTCCCTTAACCCTAACTAGGTTTTCCTTAAGTCCACAACATCATACAATATCGGTTCTAATCTACACATGTGGTATAAGTAATACAAAAACCAAGCTATAGGTCCAGAAAATACATCATTTGGAAACTCAAGAATTTTCTTGAGTTGCCCCTAGTGGCCAAAATCCTTGCTTTCTTGGTCCAATGTGTTGGTCTTGAGCTTGTGCACACTTTTAGTGAAATGGAGATAAGGTTTTGGTGTTGTTTTTGAGATAATTTGAGGAGTTGAAGAGGGGAGGGAATGGGGAGCAGCAGCAGCAGGGAGTTGAGGGAGAGGGAGAGGAAATGGTGAAGGAAATGGAGGGGGAGCCAAGTCAAAGAAGACCAAATACTCTCTCTCATGCCCATCCCTATTTCTTTATTCCCTTTTCCTTTTCTTTCCTTTCTTTTCTTTTCTTTTCCCTCTAATTTCCTTCTCACCCTAATAGTAAACCCAAATGAAAAGCCATGGTAGAAATGCACAAGTGGAAAACAAAAATGATATGTGCATGTTTTGCACAAAAATGCTAAAAAACGGATTAGCGATTTTTAATCGCGATTAGCACTAAATTAGCATATCATTTTTCTGTAAATCATAAAAACTTATAAAATGGTATAATTCCATAAAATACCCTATTTTAGAATTTTCCATAATTTTTCCCAAATTTTTCTGTATTTAATTATACCAAAATATTAAAATATTTAATAAAATAATTTTAAATTATAAAAATTCCCAAAAATAATATTTTATTTTATTTTATTTTGAAATGTTACAGCTCTTCTCCTTGGGTCTATCCTAATGCGGAAAAGTAAATAATATACAACAATGGTGACATCATCCTCAACCTGGAAGTGCCCCAAATAAAAGAATATTACATTACAAATGAATTTTACATGAATGAAAAGTAAAACTCTCATCTCCCATAAAACCCCCCGGCTATTCGATCACGACAATCCTATACATCACAACACAGCAACACATAACATCTCATGTCATCAACGTAAGCAAGTATGCGTACCCCAATTGCCATTGACATATAGCAACGAAACCGGCGATACACATACTACGCTTACGGTCGCAGAAACAAGTATCACATACTACTAGGCGATGTTAAACCCTTCGATCGAATTAACGAACACCCATATTCCCCAGCAAGCTCAACACTTGAGCACCGTTAAACTACACCCAAAATCTATGCCACGGTATTTAATGGACCAACCGTAGAAGGGCAGACCCAAGCCTCATTTGTGGCGCCAGTAACTACAGTAAACTCTAAGGTTTAGTCATAGTTTGGTGGTCACATCTCGAGTTAGGGTTACTTTCTTCTAGAGGGTCCATAGGAATACCTACATTAGTTATCGAGTACGTTCAACCTGGAAAATACGAGTGTTTGATAATTCGATCGACCTGTTTAACGTGGCCAAAGTTACCAATGCGATGCTATAAAAATACGAATATGAACTATTCCGCAAATTTCCCAAAAACTTACATCTCATGCAATTCTGGACAATATAAACAATACCAGAAACCTTAGAATAAGATGTACAGAGCACTGGTGAAATATGATGAGGAGGGGAGTTATAAGGGTCAGCGTCGTCGGATTTTTGTGCTTTGGACTCCGGCCAAATCCGATCCCCCCTTTCGTATTGCACCAGTGTTCTTATATCATCCTGAATGCCACTCTGCAGTTGCTGAAATAATTTTCTGAACACTTTTTTAAAAAATTCCAGAGAGCAATTTCAAGGGTTTCTAAAACCGTATTTTTGCGGAAGTTTTCGTTTTCGTATTGTCGTAATATCGTCTAGGCTTCTAGTTAGGCTCTGATACCATGAAGGGTTTTCTATAGCACCACTACTAGGGTTTGGTAGCATCACACATGCCATATTTAAAATTTATAGGGTGCTATAGAAAATATCCTAAGGATCATACTAGAAAAGCTAGGGTAACAAAACTTTAGCACAAACACAAGTAGTAAAAGTTAGGGTTTGAGAATACAATCTTTGTAGCTCCTTACGCTAGACTCCTTAGTTCAACTCGAGTTTGCACCGGCTTGCTAGAGATCTTCCTTATCAACGATGATCCACCCAGTGCCCTTTTTCTCAAGCTCCAAGCCCCTCTTGATCTTTGAAGAAGATGAGGAACAACACTCTAATCTAGTGGGCAATACTAAAGTAGAATGATGATATGGGTTTGGATCTCATATAAAAACCTTTCCTTTTTGTCAATTTCACTCACTTTTGAAAGGGTAGTGAGATTTTTCGAAGAAGAAGGAGGAGGATGAAAATGCTAGCTCTTTTCTTTAGATAAAGATGATCAATAAAAATGAGAAGAGATAATATATATTATACACTCTCATTAGCAACAATGGTGAACAGATATCTCTACATTTAACCTTTGAGTTTAAATCTAAGTGAAAAATTAGATCATGGTTAAAAGTTAGGTGAGATCAAATAGTCAACAAGAAGTGTGTAGAAACTCTTCACCATGATTTAATCCCATTTGATTTTCTCAAAAATAAAAATATATAGATATTTGATTCCATGTGAGTCTTGCATTCCCGTCTCTACTATATCAAAAACCATGACAAGTATGTATACATGTATGTGTGCATACACATCAACATGTGCACATACACTCATTCATGCATGCATGCAAAATTAAAAGGTTTTAAATGAAAAATCTAATGGTCATTAATTAAACCAACACTTGATTTAATAATCCGGTCATATCACATACGGCCCGACCAATAGAAAATGCCAGATTATAATGTGGTATCATATACACGCATTTAATCAAGCGGCTGCGCATATCCCGATATGCACCCCACATCGTTTCGCCTGAGCCAGGTAACCCCATTGTGGGACTCTAAGACTTGTCAATACGCTAGTAGTAGGTGGTGATCATATCACATACCCACAAACCGTCAGCGGCACCAGCAGTGCATAACGGCTCCTAAGTATTGAACGATCAGAAGAAAAACAAGCAAGCCTGCAAAAACTCCTATCGAGCCAACCGGTAACACTTCCGTACAGTCCGGTCTCTTCGTCAGATAAGCTGCATACTGAGTCTAGGGATGGTAACGTCGACCCCAATAACTCAATAAGTCGTGCCGATGAATGGTCTATAACAGATCGAGAAACTACTGATAACACTTATCAGTAAATCACAACAGCCCTGGCCAGGGACTTACTGATATAGCCAATCGTGCATAGCACAGCATCAACTCCCAATACCGGGAGAAACGAAACCCGTCCTATCGCTCATCGTCTTCGTGTGTCTCGGGACTGTACTCAAAAGCCACTTGTTTGCACGACTCAGTAGAGCCGTAGTAGAGTGGTAATCAAAGTACAGTAGGAGAACACACAAGACTCTATGGCGATCTCAAGTTTACAGACTAACCTGTACTAGTTTCACCTGAGAACTGCTATCCGACGATAGATATAATACCATATAGGAGTTCTCGGCGAGTCTGTCCAATGTACCCAGTCTCTACTGAGAACCCGTATACGATTTCGATGTCAAACATCAATGGATGTGGGGTCATTCATCGCCCATCATATGGGTCTGGTATCATATACGCTAGTCTACTCTAGTATATCGATGCCCCATCTCGATATACCTACGACTAGGGACATTTCAGGATATGCTTATAAACTATAGACGTCCCACTAGTATGATCTCCATCATAATCACAGTAGTCAAGCAAATATTCTCAGGGCTTTATCAACATGTGTGAATGAATAAAAGCATGATCAAGTCAACATGTCAGATAAAGAAGAACCAGATAGCATACTATCATGTCGAGCAAGAATGTACACTGAATATATATACATGTATAAATACATCCACTATCATATAATGGCCTCTAGGGCATACATATATCCAACACTCACGAGTTGGCAACTCACCCCCATTGTGCCATAGTTTTCTTGCTGGTTCGACCGCACAGGTTCCGTTGCGGTTTGCTGGCACACCACTTTCTTCCGGGTGTTTACACTGTTTAAGTGGGATACAATTGCATCGTAACCACCATTGTACTTGTATATTATTTCAGTTATATCTAGTTAAAAGCTCCATCAACCAGACTATATATATTCATAGACTTAGAAACCTTTATTGTATATTCTTTCGGCCTTAGAGTCACGCTCATGTATTTATTATTGTATTTGTTTTCTTGATGATAATTTGTTTTCTTTACTTTATTTCTGTGTTTTTATCCTCGCTTTCGGCGTTGTATATTTATATGATTATTTGGTTGTTTTTGCCAATTGGCGAAGAGGTAGCTCCCGCTTGGAGGTGTCTATATCTATTATTGTTGTATATTGTTTTCGGGTTAAAATTTACAAAGGAGGTGCTGCCCAAATTTCGAATGACAAAAAGGTTTTCAAGTTAGATACAATATTGTGTTTTTCATATACTATTACTTATGTATATTAAGAATAAACTTGATTTCAGTGTAGCTTTATTTCAAAACTGCACCTCCACTATTTTCCCTAAAAGGTTTAGATTTCTGGGCTTTTGGTTTACTTGAATTAAGTGGGGTCTTATAGACTTCACATGATTCAAGTGCCAGTCACGTGCCTTTTTTTTTTCGGGTCGTGACACTATCAGATGGCTCGGAGACAAGCAAGGAAGCTAAGAAAGCCCGCTGGGCTGCTCGAAAGCTTGCTGCTGGCTGTTTGTTAAGTGAATATGGAAGGTACTCAGGAAGTGTCCTCGAAAGGTCGGATGCATTTTCGGAGACGAGGTCCTGAGGAATGTCCAAAGTATCATATTTACTGCAGCTCTGTAGCCCTCGGGACACGTCATCTGCTACGTGTCGTGATCTGGGGAATTCCCATTTGTGAGCATCATCAGTTTGGAAAAACCTAAAGGCGAGGTGTTTAGAGGAGGAAGACATGGGACATTGAATCTATTTAAATCGCCGTGTTTGCGTTTGCTTTCTTGTTTCATTTATTTTATTACATTTACATTTGTTATAAATTGCTACAATTTCTGGTGTATTCTTAATAAGTTTGCAAACTTACAAGAATTTGTTTTAAACTCTATTCACCCCTTTGCAAGGTTAGTATTTCAGAGCCTTCTTGCATTAGGATTGGGATGAAACAATCGGTAAGCAATGCCTCGAAATTTCAAGACAAAACTTTGTCTTAAACTATTAGTCAACCCACATTAGTTTAAATTTTCTTAAAAACTAGTCTTAAATATATTTCGTTCAATGTCAACTCCTTCTATAATTGGCTGAATTAATGGCTAAATCAGAATCCATTCTTTCAATTTTGTCTTGGAGTCATCAAAGGCCAATTGTTGTTTGTATAATATTTGGCTTCAACATTGGATGCTACATTGGAAACCTTCAAAATTTCTATGGTCCAAATTTATAAAGTCTTCCTTGATTAACTAAGTAAAACAACTAATAATTAAAATCATTTAAACCTCGATTAGTTCACAAATTTAAAAATAGAACAAATAATCCCATATTATTTTCCACAATTTACATGAAACATACACTCGTCTCCAAAGAATCAATGAACAAGTAAAATGAATCCAAAAATCTAAGTATTTACATCATTCTCATCTCATGCTCCTACCTTCTGTGTTTTAGAAGCTGATAAGCCTTCACCAATCTCTTCTCAAACCTTTTCAAATCCAATCTCACATTCTGCCCATCCAAATATATCTTCTTGGTCATCTCCCAACCTTTAGCATTCACACTCTCCGGATCCCTCAACACCGCGTCGTCCTTCTCATATTCTCTATACAAGGAACTCTCTCTGGGCAAAATTTTGTAGCCCGTATATTTTAACCCCAATTTCTTCGCAGGCTGGCCGTAGTAAGTCTCGGCTGCCCAATCTGTTCCGAGCGGCACGATCTGTATAAACACAGACCCTGGCCTCATGAACAAAAGATGAGTCACCGCCGCGCCGTGAACTCCTATCATCATATCCGAAGAATTTAATGAACGATAAATCTTCGCCAGCTCAGTTGTCCTTTGGGGTCTCAGGACTTCAACATGGAACCCGATTTTCGATGCCAGATTTACCAGTTCGCCCTCGTTTTCGATTCCTCTTGATCCGTTTCTTGATACGATCACGAGCTTAGGCTTGTTGGATTGTTCAGGAACGTCCGTTGCAGGTTTTTCTTTCCCTTCTTCCTGTTTTATGTACTCGATCCTCGGCTTGTAGGACTCGTCGAGCAAGTTTCTGAAGTCCTGTATCGTCCCGTTGCTGTCTGTCATTTTGGAGGCATCGACGGAGATCTCGCCGTGGATCCTGAGGCCCACGATTGCTTCAGGAAAGCAGAGAGTCCGTCGATCGTTGGAGAAATCGATCGGAGCGTAATCGGAGAGCTGCGATATGATGTTCTCATACTTGCTGATCCACCAGTCATGATACTCTAATATCACAAACACCACCTTTTTATTGAATTTGCGCAAGGTGATGTATAAAGGGATTATACCATCGTTGAACTCGTGGTACACATTGCCCGTGTACCCGCCCGTCGAGAAGAAGACAGCTGGCACATCATACATAACATCACAATGAGCATCAGTTGCATTGGTAGGGCGGAGGCGGAGCTCGTCAATGGTATCCATGGTGTTCTTCTCCCATTTCCGTGTATACGGCCTGATTCTCTCTTCCTTAGTTGTAGCCGAGGTCGTGGAGTTTGATACGAGAAAAAGAGATTTCGATTGAGAAACTGTTCGGATTTGCCCTCGCATGTAGCAGACGTCGGTGCGGGTGGAGGAGGTGCGGTCGCAGCAGATGGTGTTGTTCGCGACGAAATAGCAGGGGGATTGATCTGCTTTGTCATCTTCAGGTGTTTCTGTGTCGGCGAGAAATGAATAGGAAGGGAACAGAAGGCGAGGGGTCAATAAGAAAATGAAGGAGAAGACAGAGAAGAAGAGGAAGAGGTGAAGCAAGGTCGGCTTGGCCGTCTTGTGTTGATCGGAGCGGACAAGGGGTAGAAGGTGGCTCAACTCCGCGGAATCTTGTTTACGATGTAAATGCACCATTTTTGTTTTGACGGGGAGATTGATTTAGAGGAGAGATCGAGTGAATGGAACAGTTGGAAAAGACAATAGAAGAGAGGTTGTATATATATTGAGAGAAGCGTGTTTTGGTTGGAAATGGTCAGATATGGCTGAATTGCATGGCTGAATTGCATGGCTGAATTTGAACTGTTGACAGGAGGAAATTGCTGCTGTAGATGAGCTTCTTTAGATTAATAAATAAAAGGTCTGATCAATAGTGAGGGAATCCTAAGGAGTTGTTTTATATTTTAATACTAATTAAGTTAGGAAGTTGCTTGGCTTCAATTTTTATTTTATTGGTTAAAGTACTCTGAAAATGAGTTACTCGTTTATAGCATGAGAGTGATTGGGATACTTCTGGGTACTGTATGTTGGGTGCTCTGCTCAATCAAAGCTCATAGATAACGACGCGAATGTTAGAATACGCGTTTAGGCTTCTGCTTTTTTAGCAGTAGTTATTTGACCAACCACATATTTAAATCCGCAGCCCATTCATAATTTACCTGTTTTCGGGGTCTTCTGGATATGTGTGTTGTGTGTTTATATATGCTTTGTATTTCAGGTTCACTGGTGTCATACTCCGCTTCCCAAAATACGGAATACGAGGGGTGACTAGGCTCGCATGCTCATACGGTCAGGAAGTAATCCCGCCGTAATCACACTTCGGCTTCTAGCATTACATGGTAGTCAGTAAACAGTACTAAACTAAAGGAAAATCACAGTTCACAACTTTATTGCATTGCAATAAAAGAGTTTGAAATACATTTACTTTGCAGAATAAAAACTAACCAACGAAATACAAAGTGCTGGGAGCAAAAGAAACGGCGCTGATGATACTGTCTAGACCTCCGCGATCTCGAATGGCGGGTCCTGCTCTTGGGCTGGATCTACCTGGTCATCTGAGCATGCACACTCAGGTCGTCGGGGCGACACATATAGCAATAAATATATATATAGTGGGTATGTAATATTATTGAACATGAGAAGTACAACAAAATGCAGAACATGAGTATAATAAAATCAACTTAATGTGAATAGTGCAATATGGGCATCATGTCAGTAAACTCGCAACACGTATGTCACTACTTATCGGTCACTAAGTCAATGAAATCAATTGGTGGAAATGATGCTCGTGTTTAACAAGGGTCTCGTGCATGCCCAAGACCGCGGTCCGCTGTGCCCGGGAGATAACCCTGTCAGCTGTGCCGCTATGCCCACGACCTAATGTATATATATGTATATCTCTAATAGCGAATGATCATTCTCTAAATCACTGTATCTCGCTAAATGTGAGTTCAATTCCACCTTGATTTTCCCATTCCCCGGGTTATAGTATGCATTCATGTATTCGTTGGGTTGTGAACAAATACGTATCGCTGTCACTTTCAATCACTTTTCCACTTATCGGTATCACTGTTGTATTTGCCACCATCCAATCACTAACACTAATATATCGACAATGCAAATTTGTCGCTAGATTTCGACGTGAATGATCACTATGCAGCGGGTATAAAGCAAACACGAAAAATAAGCAGAAATGCACTGAACAGTTATTCCCTATTTTAATGACGACCATTGCCATATAACTTGCAAAATTTATGATAAATCACACATATAGAATCAACCGAAATAATATAAAAGGCGTACGAAGTACACTTGATCATATAAACAGTAAAATTAATTTCAGATCAATCGGGATTCAGGTTTGGGAATTATGATCATTTTAAGGTAGTGACCGATTGCTGAAATTCCAGTTGCAGAACTGGAAGCCCAACTTCACGCGCGTTTTACCAGTAATTATGTTCAGATTCAGGTATTTCCCTTGTTGAATGAAATATAGTTCTATCAGCTAAGTTTCCAACTCATCAAACGGATTAACGATAGCTGTTATGTATTGAAAGTTATGTTCTGTTTAATGTGACGGTGTAAGGAACATTTCTGCAGAAACTACAAAACATCGCGACACTCTAAAATATAGATTTAATATCAAACGATGGTGAAACAGAACGGGACCAGATTCATGTGTTATCTAACTAAATTATCTACGCGACCATTTGGGACTCCGTGGATTTTCAGTTTTATGCAGGTATGTACAGGTGCTTAAATTCAGGTTTCCCCGTGAAATGCTGTCCCGGACTGCAGTCCGGTGCCGCAATCACAGCCAATTATCGTTACAGAACTCTATAAACGTTGAGAATTAAACTGTAGGTGGTTTTAGGTTATCAAGTCGTCTTCGATATGAGCTCTCGAACACAATATTCCGGTGTGTAACCAATTTACTATGATTTTCACAAAATTCAGGTACGGAAAATTTTCAGATTCGACGGATTCAAATGGGGATGACATTTCTCGGTGTTAGCGTCCGTATTTTCGAGCCAACTCTTAACATAGTATTCGTTATCACCAGGGTAATCTGTTATGCTCAAATTCCGTCACTTTAAGAGGGTTTTCAGATTATGATTTGCATTGAACACTTATAATAACGTTTGAATCGCAACCGAAATGAATATACAATAGCATGTAGCAAGTATTTGAACTTGTCTGACGACGACGGTCGGCGATACGACAGCAGCGAACGGTGATGAACGGTACGGCACGTTGCATGCACGGACTAGGCACGACACGGCAACGCAAAAGTTTGTCCTCAGCTCGAGCTTGGTGCGGCTTCGAGGCTTAGACTCGGCTGGTGTCTTGGGTCGGCGATGGTCGGTGAACGATGGAGACGGTGTCGATGAGATCAACGGCGAGATTAGCTCCGTCGGCAACGAGGCGCAGGTGATGCAGGGAACCCGGGATGGTTTCCAGTGGATTCTTAGATGAAGTCAAGGCCGGGGATCTTCTCGTCGGGAAGAAGGGGAGAGGAGGAAGAAGTGGTGGCGGCAAAGGCATGGAGGCGACGATGAGGCGATCGGCGATGAGGGGTGTTCAGTCGAAAATAATGTGTAACACCCGAGCCCAATGCTACTAATTTCAGTTACCGTTTGAATGTAGTGTGGCACTTATTTCATTTATCTTGCTTGATTGTTACTTACTGTAAATTTTACCCGGCAAATTCATTTCTGCATATAACAATTTAAGGCACCTAAAATAAATTAAAAACATTATGTCATAGCCTGCTTGACACCCCTAACCCTGTTGTAGCGTCCGTACATCGTGTTCTCGTCCCGTTCGGTGAAACGGGTGAGTTTGGACGGCTACGCGCACGTACGTGTGTCCGTCTTGGGGGTATGCTTTTTGGTTGTAAAACGCTTCATTTTAAATTTTGGATCCCGCCTAAAATTTTCTTATTTCAATTTCAAATTTTTGGACACGACTCGGGGACGATTTGAAAATGTTTTAATTTGCGCCAAAATCCCATTTTCTAATATATTTTAAACAATCGTATATTTTAATTTAACCGTATAAATTTTGCTAAATCTTTTATTAATTTTCTTAACCTCCTACAGTTTTATCTCAACCAATCAAAACCTCCATAACTCCCCTGGGCCCCACTATTTTCCCTACGCCTCTCTCTCTCTCTCTCTCTCTCTCTTCGATCCATTAAAATCCAAAATTCTCTCTCCCCGCATCTCTCTCTCTCTCATCTCGATCTCTCTCCTCTCTGTCTATCTCTCCTCTCGCTAACTCTCTCTCTCTCCCCGTCTCTCTTTCTCTCTCACTCTCTCTATCTTTCTCTCTCTCTCCTCTCTATATATTCTCTTCTTCCTTTTCTTTTTTTTTCACGTAACCCAAACTTAGCAACGAGAAACCCTAGCGCCGTGCCCCTCGCCGCCGCAGCCCCAACGCCGACGCCACCATCACCGGCTTCGTCACCTCCTCGCCCTCGCCCGATCCACCGCACCTCCCTCCTCCTTTTCTCTTCTTCACGTGCTCCCTGCACCAGCGCCGCGGCCACCTGCGCAACGGCTGAAGTATCTCCATACGTCCCGAGCCTCGCGCACCGTCCTCTGTAAGCTTCTCCTCCTCCCTTCTCCTTTCTTCTTCTTCCCTCCTTCTTTTCTATGCTCATTAGTGATCTGCAGTTTTTTTGTGGTCACTGTTGTCCGTGCGCCGGAGCTCCGCCGACGTGGTCGGCGATCACCACCCCTTCACAGATCTGTGTGAGCACCCTCTCCTCTCCTCTCTTCTTGATTACTCTCTATCTTTCATGCATTTTTAGTATAGTTTGTTCACTGTTTTTATCTCGCCGGAATCCGGCCGTGCCGGCGAAGTGTCCCAACGTTCCAGCGTGGTACCCCAACCCATGTAGCTTCAGTGTCCGTCGTTTCGGTTCATTCAGTGAACCGTGCGCCCGTCGCGAGTTTTCCCCGCCGACGTTGTACGTTCCGTTTTCCCGGTTCATGACCCATCGAGGCAAGTAACCCTTGCTACATGCTAAACAATATTTACATACATATTAATGACACCCTAAAACCCGTAATTTAACTTTGGTATTATAATTTCCCATTTTTTATGTTCAATATTGTTAAATATCATTTATCTTTCAAAACTTGGAACCTACCGTTGTAATTACTAATTTGGAACCTAATAATCACATTTACAAGTTTTGATTACATTTTCACTGATGATGTAGCCTATGGCACCTTTTCTACCGTTTTACTTCATTCGGACACTCGTATACATTTAACCTGCTTAAACTGTGATTTCATTCGTGGAACCTATATACACATATAACATTGCATCTATGAAGTCTTAAACTTGTTAACATGATTAAATGGCTATAATTGTCTTACTGCATTCTTATATGGTTGAAATCATCTCTGTGACACAATTGATAACTGTATTGCAAATCGAATGAATCTGCCTATTGCTTAATTCATTACTTATATCATGTTGTTGATAACCATGCTTGATTATATAACTGATTGTGAGTACACTTATGATATCGCTTGCTTCTTGACCTGTCTTGCTACCTACACATTGTTTGACCCGACATGGTACCGTATACTGCTTGACTTGACATGATGTACCATGACCTGACCCATTACCTGATCTTGTGTCTAATGCCAACAAACCTGACATGTAGTCCTCATGGACCGTTCCTGTTGTCTATCCAGACAAACCTGTTTACCTGATCCTGTGTTGGCATTAGTTTCTTGATTTCGGGATACCTGACTTAACTTACATATATAACATGGGGGTATGGGGAAATCAAAGGTGAAACCTAACTTGTAACTTAACAGTTCACTACCTGTTCTGAGTGTACACATTCATGTTTTGTGCCTAGCGGCATGTCTCGGTTTCAGCCGAGAATATTGTGGCCGTGGTCCCGGGTATGTGCGGGATACTATTGAGTGTACACATTCCTTGGTGCCTAACGGCATGTCTCGGTTTCAGTCCGAGAATATTAAGGACGTGGTCCCGGGTATGTACGGGATACTATTGAGTTACATCGATGATTCATCAATTTGGTTTCAAAGACTTTAGAATAGAGAACCTGATAGAATAGTCCAGTTTACCCACTGCACACTACCCTGCACTGCTCTGATTCATATTATTGTTGCTCTTGCTTTATTCATGTTTATATTCGCATTGCCTGTGATTTTTGTTATTACTTGATGACTTGACGCGCTGACGTCTGGGTTTTACATGGCCCAGATTCTGTACCGTTGTCGCAGTCCGAGCAGGAGTACTTCAGCCGACAGGCTGAGCTGTGAGTGTCAGCAGTAGTTAGTTTTCTTTCCTGCATTTATTTCCTGATGTGAGCCCACATTATGGGACATACATTCCAGTTATTTTGTATTGGATCTTTCGCTTCCGCATTTATTTATTCTTGACTCATGTCATCTTGGATTATGGATATGTTTTAGATAGTTTTATTTTGTTCTTGATATCTCTACAACCGTAATGTGACTGGGGATGGATGCTTCCTACCCACAGGTAGCATGGTTGGCTATGTCACGTACCCATTTTAGCGTACTCTGGGAAGCGGGGCGTGACATGGTTCTTTTGGTATCAAATCCATATGTTAGTTGGGTTGATTCTTTGTAGTTGGGTATTGTACCCAATACGCGAATCAGAATACCCATGTTTTGAAAACATGTCCTGCCACCTTGTCGTTTTACCATTCTTGAATCACATTATTCCTGATTATATACGGTAAGAAGACCTCTAGAGTTCGCCGTAGGTGATTTGGTATTCTTGAAGATATCACCAACTAGAGGGGTGATTCGTTTTGGAAGTCGAGGAAAGCTTAGTCCTCGATTCGTTGGACCCTTTGAGATCTTGGAGCGTGTTGGTGAAGTAGCGTATCATTTGGCGTTACCGCGGTCCTTGGCAAATATGCACGATGTGTTTAACGTATCTCAACTCCGTAGGTATGTTCGAGATGAAACGCACGTATTGGATCATTCAGAGCTAACAGTACGAGAAGACTTGACTTTTGAGGAGCGACCGATTGAAATTGTGGATCGAAGGAAAAAGGTTCTTAAGAACAAGGTGATCCCTCTTGTGCTTGTTTCTTGGGGTAATCGCTCGCATGGAGAGTCCACTTGGGAACGAGAAGATGAAATCCGGCAGAAGTTTCCTCACCATTTCTTGTAGTTATCGATCTTTGTGTTCTTGGAATTTCGAGGACGAAATTCTTATTGTAGTTGGGTATAATGTAACACCCGAGCCCAATGCTACTAATTTCAGTTACCGTTTGAATGTAGTGTGGCACTTATTTCATTTATCTTGCTTGATTGTTACTTACTGGAAATTTTATCCGGCAAATTCATTTCTGCATATAACAATTTAAGGCACCTAAAATAAATTAAAAACATTTTGTCATAGCCTGCTTGACACCCTTAACCCTGTTGTAGCGTCCGTACATCGTGTTCTCGTCCCGTTCGGTGAAACAGGCGAGTTTGGACGGCTACGCACACGTACGTGTGTCCGTCTTGGGGGTATGCATTTTGGTTGTAAAACGCTTCATTTTAAATTTTGGATCCCGCCTAAAATTTTCTTATTTCAATTTCAAATTTTTGGACACGACCCGGGCGCGATTTGGAAATGTTTTAGTTTGCGCCAAAATCCCATTTTCTAATATATTTTAAACCATCGTATACTTAGTTTAACCGTATAAATTTTCCTAAATCTTTTATTAATTTTCTTAACCTCCTACAGTTTTATCTCAACCAATCAAAACCTCCATAACCCCCCTGGGCCCCACTATTTTCCCTACGCTTCTCTCTCTCTCTCTCACTCTCTTCTCTCCGCTAAAATCCAAAATTCTCTCTCCCCGTATCTTTCTCTCTCTCATCTCGATCTCTCTCCTCTCTCTCTATCTCTCCTCTCACTAATTCTCTTTCTCTATCTCTCTCTCTCTATCTTTCTCTCTCTCTCTCTCTCCTCTATATATATTCTCTTCTTCCTTTTCTTTTTTCACGTAACCCAAACTTAGCGACGATAAACCCTAGCCGTCGTGCCCCTCGCCGCCGTAGCCCCAACGCCGACGCCACCATCACCGGCCTCGTTGCCTCCTCGCCCTCGACCGATCCACCGCACCTCCCTCCTCTTTTTCTCTTCTTCACGTGCTCCCTGCACCAGCGCCGCGGCCACCTGCGTACCCCTGCATGCGTCTGCGCCGCCGTGAGTCGCCGCCGGCGATCTCCATACGTCCCGAGCCTCGCGCACCCTCCTCTGTAAGCTTCTCCTCCTCCCTTCTCCTTTCTTCTTCTTCCCTCCTTCTTTTCTATGCTCATTAGTGATCTGCAGTTTTTTTGCGGTCACTGTTGTCCGTGTGCCGGAGATCCGCCGACGTGGTCGGCGATCACCACCCCTTCACAGAACTGTGTGAGCACCCTCTCCTCTCCTCTTGATTACTTTCTATCTTTCATGCATTTTTAGTATAGTTTGTTCACTGTTTTTATCTCGCCGGAATCCGGCCGTGCCGGCGACGTGTCCCGACGTTCCAGCGTGGTACCCCAACCCGTGTGGCTTTAGTGTCCGTCGTTTGGGTTCATTCCGTGAACCATGCGCTCGTCGTGAGTTTTCCCCGCCGACGTTGTACGTTCCGTTTTCCCGGTTCGCGACCCATCGAGGCAAGTAACCCTTGCTACATGCTAAACAATATTTACATACATATTAGTGACACCCTAAAACCCGCAATTTAACTTTGGTATTATAATTTCCCATTTTTCATGTTCAATATTGTTAAATATCATTTATCTTTCAAAACTTGGAACCTACCGTTGTAATTACTAATTTGGAACCTAATAATCACATTTACAAGTTTTGATTACACTTTCACTGATGATGTAGCCTATGGCACCTTTTCTACCGTTTTACTTCATTCGACACTCGTAAACATTTAACCTTCTTAAACTGTGATTTCATTCGTGGAACCTATATACACATATAACATTGCATCTATGAAGTCTTAAACTTGTTAACATGATTAAATGACTATAATTGTCTTACTGCATTCTTATATGGTTGAAATCATCTCTGTGACACAATTGATAACTGTATTGCAAATCGAATGAATCTGCCTATTGCTTAATTCATTACTTATATCATGTTGTTGATAACCATGCTTGATTATATAACTGATTGTGAGTACACCTATGATATCGCTTGCTTCTTGACCTGTCTTGCTACTTACACATTGTTTGACCCGACATGATACCGTTTACTGCTTGACTTGACATGATGTACCATGACCTAACCCGTTACCTGATCTTATGTCTAATGCCAACAAACCTGACATGTAGTCCTCATGGACCGTTCCTGTTGTCTATCCAGACAAACCTGTTTACCTAATCCTGTGTTGGCATTAGTTTCTTGATTTCGGGATACCTGACTTGACTTACACATATAACTTCGGGGTATGGGGAAATCAAAGGTAAAACCTGACTTGTAACTCAACAGTTCACTACCTGTTCTGAGTGTACACATTCCTGTTTTGTGCCTAGCGGCATGTCTCGGTTTCAGCCGAGAATATTGTGGCCGTGGTCCCGGGTATGTACGGGATACTATTGAGTGTACACATTCCTGTTTGGTGCCTAGCGGAATGTCTCGGTTTCAGCCCGAGAATATTGATGCCGTGGTCCCGGGTATGTACGGGATACTATTGAGTTACATCGATGATTCATCAATTTGGTTTCAAAGACTTTAGAACAGAAAACCTGGTAGAACAGTCCAGTTTACCCACTGCACACTACCCTGCACTGCGCTGATTCATATTATTGTTGCTCTTGCTTTATTCATGTTTATATTCGCATTGCCTGTTATTTTTGTTATTACTTGATGACTTGACGCGCTGACGTCTGGGTTTTGCATGGCCCAGATTCTGTACCGTTGTCGCAGTTCGAGCAGGAGTACTTCAGCCGACAGGCTGAGCTGTGAGTGTCAGCAGTAGTTAGTTTTCTTTCCTGCATTTATTTCCTGATGTGAGCCCGCATTATGGGACATACATTCCAGTTATTTTGTATTGGATCTTTCGCTTCCACATTTATTTATTCCCGACTCATGTCATCTTGGATTATGGATATGTTTTATATAGTTTTATTTTGTTCTTGATATCTCTACAACCGTAATGTAACTGTGGATGATACTTCCTACCCACAGGTAGCATGGTTGGCTATGTTACGTGCCCATTTTAGCGTACTCTGGGAAGCGGGGCGTGACATAATGCATTTTGTAACACATCAATTTCCTCATTATTCTGATCATTTAAGGTGTTTGGTATAAATATAGCACATATTAGCAATTCGTCTGCAAAATATCAAATAACATGTGTTATACATTATAACCGGCATTATGAGGGAAATTGTGTGTTTATTACTGCATGCATAATTTTGTATATCTCAACACTTTTCATTGAGATTGTGTGCAGAAAATTCTTCAGGACAAAGAACCGGAATCACAAAAGTGCTGATAAATTACAGCAAGTCAAAGAATTCAAATCTGGCAGAGATTCAGAAGAGATAAAAAGATTCCAGATATTAGCAGAAGTCCCAAACATCAACAGAAGAAGAGCACAGAAAAAATATGCAGAGATCTCATTAAATGGCCGCGGATCCGCGGCCGAGTTGGCCGAGTTGCCGCGGTTCCGCGGCCGAGTCAGGACATCAGAGAACGAGAAATCTCTAGAATCTTTTTCTCAACAACCTTGCTTCCTCAAGAATCTTAATTACCACGTGGCTTATTCTGGAAGGCTCTGCATAACAAACTTGTTCTAGAAGGCTCCTTGTAACAACCTCATTCTAGAAGGCTCTCTCCAACAATCTTATTCTAGGAGGTTCTCTCTAACAACCTAGCTTTTGGAGCGAAATTTGAATTTGAATTTATAAAAGGGGATCTAGATCTAAGGTGAGGGGGTAACACAATTAGGGTTGAACATTAAACCAAATCATACACAAGTTGAGTGACACAACTTGTGATCCAATCCAAACCCAAACCCAAATCCAATTCTAAAGCCAAATCAAGATCCATTGAGAAGCAAATCAAGCGAGCAATCAACGATCCTTCATCGCAATGTCGATCATCATCCGAGTAAGAGATCCACGACGATTCGCGACTCACGGCGATCGAGCTTCGCAAAGATCGACAACAAATTCAGCTCTTCAAAGGAGCGATCGAGAGCTTAATCTTGTACCTCGAATTGAGGAGCTGTATAAATTTGAAGAAGATTTAATGAAGGTGATAAATTGTTAATTCTCGTTTTCATTACATTCTTACATTATGAAATTCTGCATTCTTGATTCTTTAATTTTCATGATGTGTGAGCGAAATCTCCGCTTATGGAGGATTCGAGAGAATCAGTAGATCTAGTGATGATAAGATCCTTTTACTAATCTTAAGTCTTATGAGATTTGTGATCTTTAGGAAAAAGAATCATTAATGACCTAATTTGGATCGAGATTACATTCTTGCTAATTTCGTTGCAAACTAGGGATTAAACGATTGATGATTCTCTTTGCTAAAGGCTAAATCCGAATGATGATCAATGAAAAGACAAGGGATAGAGAAGGAGAAACCCTAGTTTCTTCAATAGATCTCTAATCTTCATTCGTCACCATCGTTCTAGCTACAAATTATCAATAGATAATATTAGACATCTCTAGATTCATCACTACTACTAATTTGATCGAATCCTACAAGCTATTCTTCATAATCTTGATAACTAAATTGGTTTGGAAATTTCTTGATTCTTGATTCTAGATCTTTTTTCTTTATGTTTCTTAAAATCAATTCTCACAAATTTTGAATCAACTTTCTTACATTTTCTTTTATATTTTCATTTCGACTCATCAAAGGAAAGATCAAACAAATTCACGCATCTCAGTGGACGATCCGTATTCATTAACGCACTACATCGACACCGTTAATTGATTGCAGTATAAATTTCTTTGGTAGTGATAAAATATTTCCTTACACACAAAAGAATGATCAATCAAATGGCGTCGTTGCCGGGGATGCGTGCTATTTTGTTCGGTTTTGCAATTTGAGTTGAAAATTTATTATTCCATCAAATTTTAATTCAAGATTCGCATCAAGTGCTTAACGATTATTTGTGAATTTTTGCAAGAGAATCTGGAATCATTGTAGCAGTGCAACCAAGATTCAGAGAAGTTCTGCAAATTCCAGAGGAGTCAAAAAAGCTACAGAAAAATTTTGAAACCCTAGTCCCCACAGTGAACCGCGGATCCGCGCCGCCGTTTAGGCGTTTCAGTGATTCAAGTTTCTATGGTTTACTCTCTGTTCTCTCTTCTTCTTTCTGATCTTATCCAATAACCATTTTCTACAGGATTCTTTGCAAAATTTGCAGCGCCGCTAAAAGAAAAATTTGTTGCGTGTTTTGATTTTGGTTGTTTGCATATTTTAATACGGAAATTAAAGGGCAAGACCAAATTCAGATTAGGTGGGGAGTTCATTACCCTTCCTAAGCCCCGAAAATCACAAACTTGCATCCACATCACCCTCATTAACTAAAAAAAATCTAGACAAGACTCTAAGGACCGTCGCGCTCAATTAGGACAGAAGGAGGTAGTGGGTAATCTATTGCTTATCCGCATTTCTTTTGTGGTGTCTAAGACAAGTGTTTCTAAGGCAATTGGTTACTTAATTAGGCCCACTGCTTACGTAGCGGAGAACCTCCCACTTACTTGGCACTTACCTGGCCACAGAAGGGGTAAAGAGGCAGTAGAGGATTTATCCTGCAATTTGTCTTCTGGAAGTCTAGGAGCGGTCTAGAGACTTGACCTAGGTGACCATTAGATTTAGGGTTGCTTGTGCATTTTGTTTGTGATTTGATTTTTCAAAATCCGTATTTTTCAAAACAAACACCAACCAACTTTTCCTCTAATTATTACCTACGCTGCCACTTGTGCTACAACCGTTTAGCACATGTTAGGCTGGTCACGGGATTCTATTTCCCGTCTTGTCTGCATCTCTTTTATCGACCCCAGAGTCGGTAATTCTTCACCCACAATGACCGCGATGGACGGATTTCCATCAAAGTTTAACACCACTCTGCCACCGCCGGCATGTGCGCAGAATCCTCCACGCATTTCTCTCCAAGAGAGATGCTATCCTTCACGTGTTCCCCTTCCCACCTATCTTTCTATTCCGCCAGCCAATGGGGACAATTTCAAAATTAAACCTCATTTCATCAAACTTTTACCCAAATTTCACGGGCTCGAGTATGAAGACGCATACATTTTTATCAACAAATTCGAAAACGTATGTGCTTTGATGGGTAATTCATAACTGTCTGTGGATGCTATGCGTTTATGTCTTCTCCCATTCACTTTGTGCGATTTAGCCAAGAAGTGGCTTTACAACACAACCGCAAATTCTATTTCAACATGGGACGAGTTCGTTGCAGCATTCCTTAAGAAATTTTGTCCCAATCATAAGACCACCCGTGTTCGGAGCGAAATCTTCAAATTTACCCAACTTCCCAATGAACCATTTTGGAAATACTTTGAACGGTTCAAGAATCTTCTTTTACAATGCCCTCATCACGGAATCCCTAGATGGGATCTGTGTCGAATTCTCTATGAGGGTATTGATCTCACGACAAAACAGATGCTTGAAACCATGTGTCAATGTCAATTCCTGTCTAAAGATGATGGTGAATCTTAGAAATACCTAGAAAATTTTGCTCAAAACACTTTACAATGGGAAAGTGTTAGTCAACCATTATCTGGGGAAGGTATCAATCAGCTCGATGTTTCCGTCACAATGAGAGCCGAAATGGCCGCAATACAAAGGAAGCTCGACGCTATAGAAAACAAAATCTCTTCATCCTCCCTAAACAACTACACACTTCCTAAAAACGTGTGTGGTTGCTGTTCAAATTCATCACATTTGAAGGAAGAATGTCCTTTGAATGTACTGTTTCAAGGTCACACTAATGCTGCATTTCAACAGCAAAGATCTGGAAACAATCCTTCTTCTTCCACTTATAATCCAGGTTGGAGGAATCACCCTGATTTTGCTTGGAACCAACACCAAACTCAAAACACGATTCCAAACTAGAATTACTTTCAAATGGTTCCTCCACAATAGCAACCACCACAACTGAGTCAGCACCCCTTTCAACCACAAAATTTTCAAAACCCGGCCAACAACTTTAATCCTTCTTTTGCCAGTACTGCTATACCCTCTGCGCTCGACATGTTCATTACACAGTCCATGCAAACGTATGACATTTTAACATCTTATATCCAGACGTTATTGCAAAACACTGTCTCCCACGGTGAGAGTATCAACTTGATAGAAGCACAAATTGCACAATTGACTGCAGCAATGAGTGCCAGAGAGAAACGGAATCTTCCAGCTCAACCCCCATCGGATCCTGGACCCTCGCATTATAATGATGTGAGTGCTATTACCACATTGAGATCTTGAAGAGTGCTAGATAACCTTATGGGTGAACAAATTGATAATGATGAATTGATCATTAACACCCCGGCTTCCACTTCCACTTCCACTTCCACTTTTACTCCTTGTCCTATTTCGTTTAGTTTACCTTCTTTTTCCGAGCCTATTCTCCATTTTTCCCAAGGCTCGAACCCACCACCCACTTCATCCTTCCTACCCCACAAACTTCTCCATAAATGTTGGACCCAACACTTATTGATAAAACTCCATTTCCAAACAGATTGAGTGCCAACAAACCTAACGCACAAATGGAGAAGATTGTGGACATGTTTAAGCAAGTTAACATCAACATCCCTCTCCTAGATGCAATTCAACAAGTTCCGGCTTATGCGAAAATCCTTAAGAACTTGTGCACTAGGAAGAGGAAAACTCAAGTGCCTAAGAAAGTTTTCATGTCGAGTAATGTAAGCACATATTTTACGCAGCAAGTATCCAAGAAACGTAAGAACCCTGGCTTTCCTACAATCTTTATTTCTATTAGGGGTAAAAATATCAACCGTGCTTTACTCGATTTAGGCGCTAGTATGAACTTGCTTCCATATTCTGTTTATGAGCAATTGGGTGTTAGTTTATATGCCCTAGAGGCCATTACTGTATTATACTAGTTTGTATATTACTTGATGGAAGCTTGGGATATTCACAGTTGTATACACAATCTTGCTCGAAATGGTAGTATGCTACTTGGTTTGTCTCTACTTCAATATGTGCATGTGTTTCTTTTAGCATATCGCTTATATACATATTAGTGGAGCCCTTAAGATCTTTGCTTGATTACCAGCGTTGTGATGGCGCTCACACTCGTGGGGGCTGGGTAATCCATAAGCACATCCTTATACAGGTCCCTAGTCGTTGGACTATCGAGACAGGGCATCGATACTCCGGAGTAGACTAGCGTATGCGCTTCTCATCCCAGCGTGGGAGACGGTCTGTCCCACAGCCGTCAGTACGTCGTACTTGAGATAGTATGCGGGTGCTCGTTAGGTTACGAGTACACTGGACAGGACTCGTCGGGAACTGTTGGTTGGTATTATACCTATCGTCAGTTATCAGTTCCCAGGTGACATGAGTACAGCTTAGTCCGCTGACTTGACACTGTCACTTCGCCTCGAGTGTGTTCCCACTGCACTTTGATTACTACCCTACCACGGCTCAAAGGAGTCGTGCAAACAGGTAGATTTTGGGTGCAGTCCCGAAGCACTTGGAGGCAGTGACGGTTAGACAGGATTCGTCTCTCCCGGTATTGGGGGTTGACATCGCACTGTGTCCAGGAGAGCCATTACACAAGTAGTCCCTGGCCAGGGCAAGCGAGATATTCTGGTAGGTTTCCAGTGTTATCTCAGGGTGTTCTGGGCTACACTCTGACACGACTTGTACCGCTATTAGGGGACTGACGTTCACCGCCCCCTAGGCCCGCCATGCGATGTATCAGACGAACAGACCGGACTGTACGGAGACTGTCACATACAGGCTCAGTAGGAGTTCAGATGGGGTCACCTCGTCAGTCTTCTTATCGGCATCTACCTGGGGACCGTTACGTACAGCTAGTGCCGCTTGATGTCTGTGGTTAAACCCACTGCTAGCGTAGTGTCGAGTCTTTAGAGTCCCACAAAGAGAGCTATTCGCCTTTAGGCAAAATGAGTAGAGGTCGCATGGTTTTGCGACAGGGTTCGTTCACATCTGCGCACTTGTTCACGTTTGCTGTCCGGACAGCTTATACTAGCGGGCTTTGGTTTAAGCCAGATCCTAGTATATGATTTGGGATTGGTTTTATCTCTCCGTATTCGTGTTCCTCGGATCACGAATACAGGTGCGTATGCACAGTTGATTGAGACAGAGGGAGAGGACTTTGATTAGGGTTAATGACCATTGTCATTTTATTAACCCTAATGCTTATGTGTGTATTATAATTAATTGATATTAGTTATATATAATTGTGCATGGTTAGGGTTGTTGACATTTTGACTATCTTGACTTGTTGACCTTAGTTGACATGTTGACCATCATCATTCCATATAAAAGATGCTCTTTGATCCTTGTAATTTTCATTTAATGTGAAATGATAATGGTCAAGTCTTGATTAAGCCATGACAATTATCTTGCTAATTATCAATTTATAATAATTCACACATATATGTGAGAATGGTTCTATTATTCTCTCATTCTATCATATGCTTTCTCTGTCTTGCTCTTCCTCTCCCTCAAGCTCTCCCCTCTCATGTGTTGAGAAACACTTGAGCTTGAGCCAAACCTTTCCAAAGTAATCTCTACTCTCATCTAAGTTTCTAGGATTAGCACTTCTAGCACCTTAGTTACTTCTAGCTTGGAGTTGAAGCCAAGGTTGCGGCTCTCGGGTGGATCCTTCTTCGACTAGAGAAGGCGACAAGGTGATCTCTTTCTTCCACTCCAAGGAGCAAGGAGAGAAGGACATAAAGCCCAAGGTATAACCTTTCTTCCATGTAGCTAATTCTAGTTAGCTTTTAGTTAGTTTTTGTTTAGCAAAGATCCTCCTTAAGCTAGTCCATGTTGCCTAGTTCGATAAAAATCCGATTTTTATTCCGTTTTCCGTCTCCCCGCAAGCACCGGGGTGGGCAACGTGGACTTACAGTGGTATCAGAGCCTAACTAAACCTAAACTAGCTAGGTAGTAAAGTGTATGGAAGTTTGATCGGAAAAATCGCAAAACCAAAACATCAAAACCCAAACTTTCTGTTGAAACTTTTTCTGCTCAAAAATAAAAAAATCATACTTCAAAAATCGGCTTAGGGTTTTTTAAAGAAGCACACCAAAAACGATCCAGTGAATCGCTCAAAGCGCGGCGGTTCCGCGGCAAAAGCATGCCTATTGCCGCGGAACCGCGGCCGTTTTGACTCGGTTCTGGAACGAGTTTGGTGCAGTATTCTTCTGATGAGGTTTTGGGATTTTTAAGATGGTTTATTTGTGCCCAGATTTTCCAGAAAAGAAATTTGTATTTGGGGGCCTATAAATCCGTATTTTTTTTATCGAACTTCACTACACTTTGACTAATGAGTTATATCTGTGATGTTTATATGTATTGAACGTCTGCTAATCTCTATATGTCGATTAGTGGGGGTTATACATATCTGTGATCTGTGTTTGTTGATGGTATGTGTATATGAATGCGTTGGATTGTCGCGGGTGAATAGCCGGGGGGTTTTGTGAGACGAGAGTTTTCTTTTCTTTCAATTCATGTACTATGTAAATTGATGTAATATTATTTGTTTGGCCGCACAACCGGGTCGGGGTTGTAGCCGTCATTGTATAATTCTTTTTACTATTTTTGCTCCTAGGATAGACCTATGGAGGGGGTGCACAAACTACCGGGTATGTCGAAGTGCCGAGTGGCCTACTCACGGTGTTGAGGGAGGTTGCTTCGCTTCGGGTACTTGGCTGGTAGTTTGCCGCACCCGTAGGGGTCTTGGGTGGGGTATTGGCTATTCACCGCGGCCGTGTAATCCACTTTTCGTTGCAGGCTCGAACGGATTGCGAATTCCTAGTATATCCAATGTATTCATCTGTGATCTGTAATGTTTATCATTGCTATATACCAATATACTATAACTATTTAGGCGTTGCTTATGTTTTACAGCCGCGCTAGCCCAGCCCCCGCTCTGTCGTTAGTTAAGTAACCTAACGGGTGATGACGGGGCCCCGTGGCGAATGCGAATGGCATAAGCGTACGTCATATTTTGGTTGTTTTCTGCAATGGTAGGATTAAATGATGGGACGCATTAAAAGAACTAATGCAAGAAAACAAACCAAGTAAAAGTCGATTGGAACACTTTGAAAACAACTCGGTTCTTTTCAAAACTAAACTTTTAAACGCGGAGCTTGAACCACTCCTTTTAAAAGCTATCTCGTTCCATCGATTATATCAAGTTCACTACGTTCACGGTTTCGCCAAAACCATTCGTAGCCCTCCGTCATTCCACATGAATGGTCAAAAAGTATTCAAGCTATGTATTTTGGCCAAAGTCAAGGCATAGTGATTGGTAGCTATTGGGTATTCATGTGCAGCATAGATAGATGCGTTGGTTTGGGACAGTCGTGCTGCCATTTTGGCCAAAGTCAAGGGTAGGTACGGGTGGGTCCAAATTAACCAGGAGAATGACGGGTAGAACTTGACATGTGACTTATGATATTTTGGCCAAAGTCAAGGTCATAAGAGCATGGGGCAAAAATCCACATCGGGAGTTTCATAAGTACTGAAACTTGCTAGCGCTGCATACCATTTGGAGTGTGATGATTCTGGTAGGATTCTTTCGGTTTTATCACGCGATGATATTTGGATCCCGATCCTACTGTGAGTATATGCTACTCCTCGAGAAAACTCTGACTTAACGATCAATGCTATAAACCTAGTAGGTGTCTAGAAAGGTGTTAGCGGGGCTACGCCCACAGGGAAAAGAGGTTACTTAATTAAGGAACTTCGCGAAAGCGTTGGAAAACCTCCCTCGAAGTACCGACACTGGCCTGGCTGAACGGTTAAGAAAGTATTGTACGGTGAGATTGATCCCGACTAATTCTTTCTTTACGGTTTCAGAAGGGATTCGAGAGACAGTGGGAGCCATCCTGTTTAGACAAACTAAAAACCACTCTAAACTTGCAAGAGCATCGTGCTAAAGTGTTTCTTTTCTCTCTTCTAATTGCAGCGACCATTCAACATGACCGGACTTAAGTTATTACTAGATAAAAACATACTGACAGGGCCAAACTACAAAGATTGGCTCAGGAATGTCAAGATGGCAATCACTTACGACAAGTTGGGGTATGTCCTTACCACCAAAGCTCCCCCTGTCCCAGGTCCCACCTCCAGCGTCGCGGATAAAGAAATCCGTAAGACATGGAAGATCGATTGCGCGAAGGCCAAATGCCTCGTGCTTGCCTGGATGGACAACGAACATCAGAGGAGGCATGAGAATATGGACCTAGAGTCCATATTTCTCCATACAAAAGAACTGTATGGAGAGCAGTCTCGTATCGCAAGATACGAAGTGCCGAAGAAGCTATTTTCGGTAAGATTGGCCGTCGGATCATCGGTAGCGGAATACGTGCTTAAGATGATTGGCTACATAGAGGAGCTCGCGGACCTTGGGACCACGTTGGAGAATGAACTCTACACTGATTTGATTCTCCAGTCCCTTCCTTCCACTTACGCCCAGTTTATCCTTAACTTCAACATGCAAGGAAAGGAGGTTGAACTTTCCGAACTTCTGAACATGTTGAGGAGTGCTGAGGGCACCCTACAGAAGGGTAGGGAGACATCCACTTTGTTTGTAGGAGGAACTTCCTCTTCTAGGTCCAGGGCGAAAGCCAAGGGTAAGAAGAAGAAAGCCCCCGCCAAACCAAGAGGCGGTGTCAGTAAAGTGGATACGAAGGGAAAGGGAAAGGCAACAAAGGTAGCGGGAAAGCTGGTGGGGAAGGAAGAATGCTTCTACTGTCATAAAAGTGGACACTGGAAACAGGATTGTAAGGCTTGGAAGGCCAGAACCCAGGATCTGAAGCGAGTTGCGGCTTCAGCTTCAGGTGTGTATGTTATTGAAAACTGTCTATCAATAAACTCTACATCTTGGGTATTGGATACCGGATCAGGATCTCATATCTGTAATTCTTTGCAGGCGTTGAGAAAGCGTAGAGTTTTGAAGGCAGGTAACATGACCCTCAGAGTTGAAAACGGAGCTAGCATGGATGCTGAGGCCGTAGGGGACTATCACCTGGGATTGTCGGATGGACACTTTTTGGTTTTACGTAGTTGTTATTTTGTACCAAATGCAACCTGTAATATCATTTCTGTATCTTTATTATCTAAAGAAGGTTATGAATTTGCATTTGTAAGTAATGTAGTGAACATTCACCTTAATTAAGTTTTGATTGGGTCAGGTACATTAAACAACGGTATATACGTATTGAACCAACCACAGATTTTCAATGTCCAGAATACACACAAAAGAAAGTCTCCAGAAATCAATAAAACTTTCTTATGGCATTGTATACTCGGTCACATTAATGAGAGAAGGTTAACGAAGTTGCACACAGAAGGATATTTGGATCCGTTCGAATATCAATCGTATGCAACTTGTCAATCCTGTCTCAAAGGAAAGATGACAAAGACTCCGTTCACTGGACACGGAGTAAGAGCGAGCGAGCTCTTGGGACTCGTACACAGTGATGTGTGCGGTCCAATGTCTACACATGCACGAAGCGGTTATTCTTACTTCATTACTTTTACGGATGATTTTTCAAGGTTCAGACATGTCTTCTTAATGAAGCATAAATCTGAAGCTTTTGAAAAATTCCAGGAATATAAGAATGAAGTACAAAAACAAACAGGAAAAAGTATCAAGACACTAAGATCTGATCGAGGTAGTGAATACTTAAGTGTCGAGTTCCTGGGTTACTTAAAAGAGAATGGAATTCTCTCTCAGCTTACTCCTCCATACACTCCGCAACATAACGGTGTATCAGAGAGACGGAACCGAACCCTATTGGATATGGTACGGTCCATGATGAGTAACGCTGAGTTGCCGCGATTGTTCTGGGGATATGCGCTAGAATCAGCTGCATACCTTTTGAACCGAGTTCCCACTAAGACTGTGCCTACCACACCATATGAGTTATGGAGTGGGAAGAAACCCTATCTTCAATACATGAAGATTTGGGGATGTCCAGCTTATGTCAAGAAGCAGCATGCAGACAAACTAGAGGCACGCTCAGTACTGTGCAAGTTTGTGGGATACCCAAAGAACTCCACGGGGTATCTTTTTTATTACGCAGAGGAACAAAAAGTCCTTGTTTCTCGTAATGCCCATTTTCTGGAACATCAGTTCTTAGAAAAAGAAATAAGTGGGAGCGCAATAGAACTGGAAGAAATTCCAGAACCACAAGCTATTACTGAAAGCTTAGTAGAACCAGAGGGTTCGAAAGATCAGGACATTCCCACGCCACTCCGCAGGAGTAGTAGGCAGTCTCATCCGCCCGAGAGGTACTACGGTTTTCTCATTGACGGGGATAGAGAGGATTGCATCATAGATTGTGATGAGCCTACTAGCTTCCAGCAAGCCATTCAGAGCGTCGACTCGGTAAAATGGCTAGATGCAATGCGGATCGAAATGGAGTCCATGTACACCAACAAAGTATGGACGTTGGACATTGCTCTAGATGGGGTAAAACTCGTAGGATGCAAGTGGATCTTCAAAAGGAAGATTGGTGTAGATGGACAGGTTGAGACCTATAAAGCTAGACTGGTTGCAAAGGGTTTTCGTCAGCGACCTGGTTTGGACTATGACGAAACCTTTTCTCCATTAACTATGCTGAAATCCATTAGGATTCTTCTTTCCATTGCTGCCTTCCACGATTATGAAATTTGGCAGATGGACGTAAAGACCGCTTTTTTAAATGGACATTTAGAGGAGTGTGTCTATATGGACCAGCCAGAGGGTTTCATTCAGAGTGGGAGCAGCGGAAAGGTGTGCAAGTTGCTTAAGTCCATTTATGGACTAAAGCAGGCATCATGGAGTTGGAACATCTGTTTTGATGAGACGGTCAAGGAATTTGGCTTTATCAAAAATCCAGATGAACCATGCATCTATTGTAGATTTGTAGCGAGAACTATAGTATTCCTCGTTTTATACGTGGATGACATTCTCTTAATAGGAAATGACATTCCTATGCTACAATCTGTCAAGGGGTTCTTGTCACACAGGTTCTCCATGAAAGACCTGGGTGATGCCTCATACATTCTGGGGATCCGGATCTACCGTGACAGATCCAAGAGGATTTTAGGACTCTCACAGTTCAGGTACATCGACACCATACTGAAAAGATTCAGTATGGAAGATTCCAAGCGTGGTAATCTACCGGCTTGTCACGGGATCACCCTCTCCAAAGAGATGTCTCCCAAGACTGATTTGGAGAGGGGTCGCATGTCTATTATACCCTACGCTTCTGCGGTAGGCTCTATAATGTATGTGATGTTGTGTACCAGACCAGATGTGGCTTATGCACCGAGTGTGGTAAGCAGGTATCAGTCAAACCCTGGGGAGAAACATTGGATAGAAGTAAAGAACATTCTTAAGTACATGAGAAGGACTAAGGAGATGTTCTTGGTGTATGGCGGAAAAGACTTCCAGATTGAGGCCTTTGCTGACTCCAGCTTCCAGAGTGACAAGGATGATTCCAAGTCCATGTCGGGTTTTGTCTTTACCCTCAATGGAGGGGCAGTGTGTTGGAAGAGCTCCAAACAGGAAACCGTTGCCGACTCGACTATGGAAGCGGAATACATCACTGCATCTGATGCCGCAAAAGAAGCTGTCTGGATGAGGAAGTTCTTGAAAGAATTTCAGGTGGTTCCGTCCATTGTTGATCCAATACCTCTGTATTGCGACAATAACAGGGCTATAGCTTTAGTGAAGGAACCCAGGTCCCATCAGAAATCCAGACACATCTTGAGGCGGTATCACCTGATCAGGGAGATCGTAGATCGCCAGGAGATCGAGGTTCGGAGGGTTGCTTCAGAAGATAACACTGCAGATCCATTCACCAAGGCCTTGCCCCAGACTCAGTTTGAGCGGCTGATCGAGATGATAGGTCTTCGATACGCCAGTACATGGCCTTAGTACAAGTGGGAGATTGTTAGTGTATATGCCCTAGAGGCCATTACTGTATCATACTAGTTTGTATATTACTTGATGGAAGCTTGGGATATTCACAGTTGTATATACAATCTTGCTCGAAATGGTAGTATACTACTTGGTTTGTCTCTACTTCAATATGTCCATTTGTTTCTTTTAGCATATCGCTTATATACATATTAGTGGAGCCCTTAGGATCTTTGCTTGATTACCAGCGTTGTGATGGCGCTCACACTCGTGGGGGCTGGGTAATCTATAAGCACATACTTATACAGGTCCCTAGTCGTTGGACTATCGGACAGGGCATCGATACTCCGGAGTAGACTAGCGTATGCGCTTCTCATCCCAGCGTGGGAGACGGTCTGTCCCACAGCCGTCAGTACGTCGTACTTGAGATAGTATGCGGGTGCTTGTTAGGTTACGAGTACACTGGACAGGACTCGTCGGGAACTGTTGGTTGATATTATACCTATCGTCAGTTATCAGTTCCCAGGTGACATGAGTACAGCTTAGTCCGCTGACTTGACACTGTCACTTCGCCTCGAGTGTGTTCCCACTGCACTTTGATTACTACCCTACCACGGCTCAAAGGAGTCGTGCAAACATGTAGTTTTTGGGTGCAGTCCCGAAGCACTTGGAGGCAGTGACGGTTAGACAGGATTCGTCTCTCCCGGTATTGGGGGTTGATATCGCGCTGTGTCCAGGAGATCCATTACACAAGTAGTCCCTGGCCAGGGCAAGTGAGATATACTGGTAGGTTTCCAGTGTTATCTCAGGGTGTTCTGGGCTACACTCCGACATGACTTGTACCGCTATTAGGGGACCGACATTCACCACCCCCTAGGCCCGCCATGCGATGTATCAGACGAACAGACCGGACTGTACGGAGACTGTCACATACAGGCTCAGTAGGAGTTCAGATGGGGTCACCTCGTCAGTCTTCTTATCGGCATCTACCTGGGGACCGTTACGTACAGCTAGTGCCGCTTGCGGTCTGTGGTTAAACCCACTGCCAACGTAGTGTCGAGTCTTTAGAGTCCAACACAGAGAGCTATTCGCCTTTAGGCAAAATGAGTAGAGGTCGCATGGTTTTGCGACAGGGTTCGTTCACATCCGCGCACTTGTGCACGTTTGCTGTCCGGACAGCTTATACTAGCGGGCTTTGGTTTAAGCTAGATCCTAGTATATGATTTGGGATTGGTTTTATCTCTTTGTATTCGTGTTCCTCGGATCACGAATACGGGTGAGTATGCACAGTTGATTGAGACAGAGGGAGAGGACTTTAATTAGGGTTAATGACCATTGTCATTTTATTAACCCTAATGCTTATGTGTGTATTATAATTAATTGATATTAGTTATATATAATTGTGCATGGTTAGGGTTGTTGACATTTTGACTATCTTGACTTGTTGACCTTAGTTGACATGTTGACCATCATCATTCCATATAAAAGATGCTCTTTGATCCTTACAATTTTCATTTAATGTGAAATGATAATGGTCAAGTCTTGATTAAGCCATGACAATTATCTTGCTAAATATCAATTTATAATAATTCACACATATATGTGAGAATGGTTCTATTATTCTCTCATTCTATCATATGCTTTCTCTCTCTCGCTCTTCCTCTCCCTCAAGCTCTCCCCTCTCATGTGTTGAGAAACACTTGAGCTTGAGCCAAACCTTTCCAAAGTAATCTCTACTCTCATCTAAGGTTCTAGGATTAGCACTTCTAGCACTTTAGTTACTTCTTGCTTGGAGTTGAAGCCAAGGTTGCGGCTCTCGGGTGGATCCTTCTTCGACTAGAGAAGGCGACAAGGTGATCTCTTTCTTCCACTCCAAGGAGCAAGGAGAGAAGGACATAAAGCCAAAGGTATAACCTTTCTTCCATGTAGCTAATTCTAATTAGCTTTTAGTTAGTTTTTGTTTAGCAAAGATCCTTCTTAAGCTAGTCCATGTTGCCTAGTTCGATAAAAATCTGATTTTTATTCCGTTTTCCGCCTCCCCGCAAGCACCGGGGTGGGCAACGTGGACTTACATTGGGTATCGGAGAATTAAAACCATCGCAATGCACTTTACAGATGGCAGATCGATCTATCACCAAACCAAGGGGTATGTTAGAGGATGTGTTGATAAAAGTCGGGGAATTCATATTCCCTGTGGAATTTATTATTTTGGATACACAGCCTGTAGCAAACCCACGGAACCAAATTCCGGTGATTTTGGGTTGACCTATTCTTGCGACTTCCAACGCTGTAATCAATTGTCGAAACGGCTCTATGAACCTATCTTTTGAGAATAGGTCAATTGAGCTTAACATTTATAAGTTGGGAAGTCAACCCTCCGAACCTCATGCTCGAGTATGTTCTGTCGAATTAATGGATGTCAACAGCAGCGAATTTGATCAGCTTCACGATACTGATCTCGACTCTTTTCATAGGTTGTTGTTTGACCTAGATATGTATCATATACATACGGACCCTTCTTTTGAGTTGTCCGGGTCAACATCTAACGCTTATTCTGAATTTTTCATGGAGTTTGAGTATCATCCCATTCTTGCCAATGACATTATTCTTCGGGATATCGATGAAAGCTTCGCTGATAAACTTGCATTTTTAGCAAACACGGGTGTTGAGATGAATCATCTCCAAAATAAAGAAATTGAACCTCCACCCCTTCTTCTTGACAATCATGAGAATGCAAGTAATCCACCATCATCATCACGGTGTCGTCTCTCCAATTTGAGACGCAAATCCATTCCATCCCACCTCTTGTTTCTTCCCCACTTTTTCCTGGCTCTCAACAATATGTTCTTCCACCAACCGGTTTGTTACACTAATAAAATCTTCGAATGGTTGGTGTTGACTTTCGGTCTTTGTAAGGCTTTGCATTGACCAGTAACTTTACCCCCCTCTTCTGATTTTAAATGATTAACATTGTTTAACTCAAGTTTGGGGGGGAGGGTATATTTGGCTCTTGAAAATAAAAGTTGTCCTCAAAATTGGTTTGGGGGAGATTTTCTCGTCCATATTTCTTGACCCCGCTAATAAATTTTCCTCCCAAACTTACAGGTTTTTGAGATTTAACGGATGACAACAGTGAGGACACTGTTCTAAACAAGTTTGGGGGAGGTTTGTGCTTATTTACGCATCACTTTGCATCATACATTGCATAAGCACAAAACATATGATAAAAAAAAATGTGTACATAAATAAGAAAATAAAAAATTAGATAGTGAAAAATTACATCCAAAAGATTGGAAAAATTTAAGGAAACCAAGAAAATTAGAAGTTTTCTTAAACGAAACTAGTAATAAGTAGTTATTAGCCGTTGTCCCAAGGGTTAGTAAGATGAAGGAAGTCACTAATCTGAGAATAAAAATAAGTCTGAAAAATAGTTCCTATTCTGGAAGCCAAACATTTGAATTTTGATACCCTATTATACGCACTTACACACGTCTGGAAACTCGGGATAGTATAGGATACCTTGAAATGCTCTTGTCAAAAAGCCAAAGTAGGAAGGAAATAATAAATGAAGCATAAAATATAAAATGGTGTAGAAAAATGAACACTGGTTTTGTAAACACCAAGGTAGCATAAAAAAAATATAGCGAGGGTGCTTCATCACCTAGTGCCTTAGACCAACTGGTTTGGGAGTCATTACCAACCCTAAGGTGTTGCAAGACAAGGAAAATACTATTACAACTAATAAGCAAGCACATGAGTAATCGGTCGGTTAGTAGCTCAATAAGTATTAACGGTCGCATGAAAAATGTGTGAGCAAGTCCATCCAAAATATTCATCGACTAAAAAGTACTGAGATAGATGGACAAGAATACGATAGCTTGAATTGATTCTGTAACGTTTTGAAAATCGTTTCGGTGAAATTTCGGAAAATCGGTAAAATAAGGGGGTTTTCCGTAAAAATTCAAAATACAAATATTTTTAATATAAAATTAAATATACATATTCTAGCTATGTAATTACTAGTAATTGGTGTTTATTGAGCCACTGGTGAAATTTCAAATTTTCTGAAATTTTTTCCGAAATAAATTATTTTAATATTATTTTAAGCCGTTACTAATACATTTAATTAGGAAAAATTACAAATTGGAATGAGTTGAAATAAATTTTGTGCATCATAACACATTAAATAAAATTTTATCATGTGGTTTCTGAAATAAAATGGTTTGTCAAAACGTTTTATAAAATATCGAAGAAAAAAGGCTTTTTTTCGGTGAAATTAGTGTTAATGGGAATTTGGGTAATACATTTATCTTTTTCCCTAATCAACACACCCACACCACACCCTCTCTCCCTCTCCCCATGTGGCTGGCCCCACCATGACAGCCCTCCCCCCTCTCTCTCTCCAATCACCTCCTTTTACAAAAAGAAAAGAAAAGAAAAGAATAGAAAATGAAAGAAACAAAGTGGACTTTGACTAGATGTGATTTTCCCCACCTCCCTCTCTCTCCTCCTTTTTCCTCACCTGCAGCCGAGCCCCCCTTCATTGCTGTCCAGAAATTTCCCCAAAACCCCATCTCTTTTTCCTTCAAAAATTTCATCTTTTTGCCTCAAAATCAAGCTAAAAATTCAATATTTCTTAAATCCAATCTCTACCCATTTCTTCTTGACCTATTCTAGTGTGGATCATGGATCAAGAGAGCAATTTGGAGTCCAAGATTTTGGTGCTAGATCTTTAATTTTGTGAGGTATAATCTTAGCATTTTGCATAAGTTATTGTTTGATTACTTGAATCTAGTTATTATGTGTTTAATTAGGAATTAATTGTGGTTTTGATATTAAAGATTTAACTTTCAAGAGGGGGTTGTGAACTAAAATTAGGGTTTTTGTTGTGTAATTATGGTTGCAATGTGTAGATTATCATCTTAAGGAAATGAAAACCTAACCTAGTTGCTAGTTTACTAATTGATGCTTGTAAATTGTTAAAATTGGAATTTTATGCAAACTAGGTTTTCGAAATTAATTGCAAATGTTAGACTAAAAATCTAATTAAGTTTTTCATGACCTCATTAACATTATTAAGTGTAGTTTAATGCTTTAGATCATGCAAATCTAAACTAGATTGTAGTTTGTGCATTTTTGCTATAAAATTGTTAAAATTGGTTATGTATGCAAACTAGATTTTTTGAGATTGATATTAAGAATTAAGTTTAAAATCTAATTAACATTGGTATGACTTAATTAAGATGTTTAGTGAGCCTTATGGCCATTAGTTTTGTTAAAACGTCGAGTTTTGTACTAAAACGGGAAATTTTTGCTTGCTAGATTTTCGGAAAAATGGCCTTTAAAGTGAATTTGGGGTTTTGGTGAATTTTAAGCTATTTTATATTATAATTACTGCTCGTGATTGTACAATGAGTGTGTTTGGGTTTTTCTCGATGGTTTGGCATTTGTACGCCGACGTCGAGGGTTTTTGGGTTGATTTGTGAAAGCAAACCATAGGTTTTGACCTATGTGGGATTCGTGTTTCGTTTTGGTCATGAGTCGGATTTTAATGCGATACGGTGCGTTATGATATGTAGGTATCCCATGTAGACTTCAAGACAACAAGCAAACGCGTGGCGACGTCTGCACCGGCGAGCAAGGACCAGGTGAGTAGATTTATATCTACGGGGAGAAGTCGGGTGGATGGCGTATAGCACCCCCGCAGTTCGTGGTGATGTATACGAATACGTATACACACATTTATTGATTATATATTGTTTGAGTTTATTGATGATAAATATGGAGGTTTGGTGTTCTTGGATTAGTTTAGTGTTAGTTGCGAAACCCTAGAGTAGTTGTTACACCCACACACGCGCACACACACACACACATGCATACATCTATGTTATTACCTGTGCGTATATGGAGAGTTGTGTTTATGTGTTCACCTGGGTATAGGACTAGGTGTTCACATACTGGATTTGCGGATGATACTTGGGATTGAGATGAGTCGATGAGATTTGAGTTGAGGCCGTGAGATCGGTGATATGGCAGGATTCGTACTTGAGATACGTCCTGATGTTATAGCGGATCTTTGAATGACAATGCCATGTAAATAGTGATATTAGTCATGTACTAGACGTAGGTCAGTACCCCAGATGATGATCTTGATAAAGAGGATACCAGATGAACAGTGTGATGGGTATGATATTGACCCGTACCCAGATTTGGGGATGCCGTACGACGGATTTATGTACGAGCTATATATTGATGTTTGATCCGCAGTCTTGACTTGGGATGTCTGATTATAGATATGGTATCGGATATGATATTATTGACGCGGGATCACCGACTAGTATATATATACAGGTATGTATACGTATCGACTCAGAAGTTAGGCGGTTTCCTTACCTGTAGTTCAGCTTGTTAGTTCAGCCGTATAGTTTAGTGTAGTTGTTAGACTAGATTAGACTCCTACCTATTTCAAAACTAACGAATCGTGGGTATTTTAAAAGATAGGTCAAGGGATTCTACGGATATTTCAAAAGACGTGTCTTTTCTTAAAAACACCGTAGCCCTTATTTTCAAAACACCGTGATTCGTGTTATTTCAAAAGGCACTATTGTAGGACTTATATTAGGGTAATGCATTTTAGTTATCATTGTGTCTATTATTCCGCTCATTATTGTTGTTCGCTCCGCATCGCATACTTATATTATAATTTCTTATTGCATTGTTGATATCATACTGTTAGGACACCAGCACCATTACCGATGATGCGTATGTACCACGTACACTTACTTGCCGGCTCACACACATCTTCATCGGTAACTGCCATGTCACGTACACCTTAGAAAATATTATTACATGACTTAGCTTGTTAGTTAGTAATTTGACATGATATTAGTGTACCTGCCTTATATGCCAGCTTAACATTGTAGTTATTACTTGTCACTTCATGCATACTGTTATTCATTGTTATGCCGTATTCATGGATTTTATACCTATATTCATGGCTTTACATGCTATTGATGATTTGGATTCGGATTTCGATGAGATTTTCTGGATTGGGGGGGGGAACCGCAAAACTTATATAAACCGCTTTCTCTCTTTTTAAATAAAAAGTGTGGTTTTTCTCATGATGTATGAGTCGTCCACCATGAGTTTGCTGATGGATTTCGAGACCCGATTCGAGGAGTGGAGGAACCGTTTTGGATACATGGTAGGCCCGGTGCGGTACCCCGGGGCAAGAGGATCGTGTTGTTGACGTTGAGCCTGGCAGGGGAGCACTATCGACCGGTGATTTTACCCGACACGTCGGATATCCGGAGGATACCGTCGTGGTCTTGAGATGGATGGTAGGGGCCGGTCTGGACTGACGACGCCCTAGATATTGTGATTGAGACATTGAGATTTTGAGATATTGAGGTACAGAGATTGTGACACAGAGATATCGAGATATTTGGGCACTTATTTTATGTCGAGGCTGGGCACTGTTTTATGCTGATTTCATTTATGGTACCTCATTTTTAAAATACAGAAATCTCACTGATTTATGAAAGCAGTTTTATTCAGTACTTGCATTCTGTTTCATGCATTCATACATCATCCATATGATATATTGCTATCTGAGGCACTGACACGGGCACATGGGATTACACTCGGGTTAGATATTTACCCTAATCATTGTTATAGGTTGCATGTTGTATATATTTGAGGATATATTATGATCGTTGACCTAGGATTACGTCATACATGCGATTTCTATTCGTAGATGTTTTTTTTTCTATTCACGAGTCGGCAATTCACTCCCGTTGTGCCCCAGTTTCTTGCAGGTTTGCCGTACAGGTTTCATTACGGCTTTGCGGGCACAGTTTCGTTCGGGTGACTTGCTAGTAGGTGGGTTTGTTGGTATCGTACCCATCATATTACCTTGTATAATATTATTCAGTTGTATCTAGTAAATTCCATCTATCAAACATGTATTTATTTCAGAGATAGAGACCAGTGATGTTATTCTTTCGACCTTAGAGTCGCGCGTTATATTTCTGTGGATTTCTTGTGGTTTTGAGTTTCCTTTTGAGTTTTTGATCCTCGCTCTTGGCGTTGTATATTATATTGCTTGTTTGGTTGTGACCATCGATTGACGAAGAGCTAGCTCCCGCTTGGGGATGCCTTTTATTGATTTCGTATACTATTCTTGTTTATCCCGTTTGGGGGCCAGTATTTACAAAGAAGACTCTGCCGAAATTTTCAGGAAATATTTGATGTTTTTAAAACCGCATAATTCGGTTTATGCTATTAAAACTACTTGATTTTAAATTGGTTTTCCTTCACTCTACTACTTTTCTTGGTTTGGATTTCTGTGTTTTCGGCTTACTTAGATTACGTACGCCTCGAGACGTTTCGTAGTTTAAGTGCCGGTCATGTTCCATCCATTCGGGACGTGACAAAGTTGGTATCAGAGCGTTAGGTTTTACCTTCGGAGCGTAGGATGACCCTTGGTTGATGGAATAGGTTACTAAAGTAGAGTGACGTACCGTGGGTATGTTCCGCGGCATTCTTACGATACGCTACTCCACATAAGGAGCCTTAGGATATACATTGCCTTGTTCAGTATCATATTCACTCCTGATCTAGCCTCATCGGTACCAGTTTTGGTTTTGCTGCCACGATTACGGGCGGGAGAGCTACGGCTAGAGTTGCGGTCAGCATGAGCTCGTCAAGAACGATGACTGACCAGGGCATGATTCCGGCGACACACGATTGCAGAGATGTGTCTTTTTATTGTGTTTTCGCGCCACGAGCGTTGGGTGGATTGCTGTATGAGATTACTCGGATGTGCCGATTTGCACTAGAGGATTGAGCCACTGATAGAGGCCAGCCATATTTTGATGACCGTTGACATATGGCTTATTCATGACGATTGAGGCACTGTTCAATGTGCAGACGAATGAGCCAGTTGTTGCTGCGAACGACGAGATATCGCCCCAGATGTTGGAGCTATTGCAGTACGAGATTGTACTAAGAGATGAAAGAAGGTCGCTAGTCACCGAGGATGAATGACTAGGACATGTGATTCGTTCGCCTACCCAGATGCGAGGTCATCAGATAGATTAATTCCAGCTAGAGACGACTTCACGCGGAGACGTAGAGAGTCGACAAAGACGATCGAATGTCGGAAACCTATTATTCCAGGTTTAAAGTATTCGGAAAGACATGCAGGCAATTCTATGGACCCTCTAGAAGAATGAAACCCTAACTCGACTTAATGACCGCGTGAAAGCCTTTGAACCTTAGGGTTTGCGGAAGTTCCGCGGCGCCATTGGTGAGGCTTGGATTTGCCCTTCTACGGCTGGACCACCGATGCTGTGGTATGTACTCGATACTATTAAACTGTGCCCAAGATGTTGAGCTCTTGCGGGATTATGAGGTTTTGACAATCGATCGGATGGTTCGACTTCATTCGGATACTAGGTGGTATGCATTTTTGGGAGACTCCAGATACGAGGGTAGCCGTTGGAGCTCAGTCCATGCAACCACGATGAGATGAGTCCGAAGCAGTCGACATCAGAGAAAAGTGGAGTAAGAGGTTCGTACGAGATCTTGATGAGACGACGTTCCACTCCACCGACATTAGAGATGCGATACGCATGCCGAGGCATTGTACTTGGATATACCTTTCAGAAGGAGTCGCGATGAGTACGCAGCCGTTCCGGAATGAGAACAGATCTAGTAAGGGACGATGACTTCCGGACAGTTCGGCAGAGACGAGATTTGGGAGAGATTTCGACAGGACCTTTCTGGAATGAATTACGGGAAGACTAGGACCCAGGAGTGGTCATGTTGCGCACGCCGGCAGGCCAGAGTTCAGGATCGTCGACGAGACATGCTATGAGTGACCACGACAGTTGGCCAGAGGTTCTTAGAGGAAGTGCTTGAGCGGGGACTATTCCGCCATACTTGATTTTGGTATTTTGAGCGACATATTCGCATGATTTGGTTTTGATGATTGAGTTCATGATATTTGTTTTCATGTACCATGGTTGCACCTACTGCGTATTTACGATTTTTGCACAGTTGTTACACTCGTTATCATTTTCGTGCCTTGGTTTCTCATGTTTATGATTTTATGGATTTCATACAGTTGAGTTGATTTTGTGCGTATATACGCATACGATTTGGTTTTTGCACTCGGTATGATTCACATATGCTTGCAGTGCAGTGATACGTACTTTGTGCTCTTAGATGCACTGGACTTCGATTTCGATTGTGATACTCGATATTTGTTTTGTGCACCTTATGGACCTGATTTAATTTTGCGCATGTTCGGCGCTTGATATTGGATTTCATGATTTCGTGCATGATAAATGCACCTGCCTTGGATTTTCGCGCATGTTGAGCGCATGTTTTGAGATATGATTTTGGTGCACACCAGATGCACTAAATCCAGATTCTTTGTGCATGTCAGATGCACCTGATTTTGCTGTCAGGCACACACGTTGCCTACGACAGATGCTTTGTGCACACCCAATGCACTGAGATCTTGTTTCTATGCACTTGTATGACACGTATATGGATTTTGATTTCCGTGCGCACCAGACGCACGTAGTATTCATACGCGTATTTTGGGATTGATTTTTCTTATAGAGCAGTACGTTTTTATGATATTTCTATGTGTTTTCGTACTGAGTAGGACTAGTCAGAGGACAGTACCTGAATATATTTTGCATGCATTGATAGTTATTGAAGAGATTTCTAAAAAAAAAGCGAGCTATAGTCTCAATATTTACCTACGTGTCTGATATGACACGAAATGTTTAAAACAAGGAGACCCTTCTAAATTGTATTCAAAACGGCGGAACGTACATTTTAAAAAAAGGTATATATGTATATGGTTATTTTCTTATGATAGACGTCCGCCACTGTGCAGTGTTATGCGCATTGCACAGCGACTTTAAAAAAAAATTTGGCATGCATTTCCTTGGGATATTTACATATATAGATTTGATATTTACGTGTATAGTTTCGAGTTATATCATATTGGTTTTGTATTGGATTTGACATTTGTGTCTTTACCGTGACTCCGATGATTGCGAGATGCTTGACGGAGTTTTGATTTTGAGTTATATGCTCATTTTTTTCATGCGCATGCGCTGCGCTACGATTTGTTTTATGTATTTACGATTTCGGAGTCCCGATGACTTGATGGTTTTGCATAGATGTTTTAGTATTTGGGGGAAGTTTTAATTTAAATTCGGGGACCGAATTTCTTTAAGGGGGGAAGATTGTAACGTTTTGAAAATCGTTTCGGTGAAATTTTGGAAAATCGGTAAAATAAAGGGGTTTTCCGTAAAAAGTCAAAATACAAATATTTTTAATATAAAATTAAATATATATATTCTAGCTATGTAATTACTAGTAATTGGTGTTTATTGAGCCACTGGTGAAATTTCAAATTTTCTGAAATTTTTTCCGAAATTAATTATTTTAATATTATTTTAAGCCGTTACTAATACATTTAATTAGGAAAAATTACAAATTGGAATGAGTTGAAATAAATTTTGTGCATCATAACACATTAAATAAAATTTTATCATGTGGTTTCTGAAATGAAATGGTTTGTCAAAACGGTTTATAAAATATCAAAGAAAAAAGGCTTTTTTTTCCGGTGAAATTAGTGTTAATGGGAATTGGGGTAATATATTTATCTTTTTCCCTAATCCACACACCGACACCTCACCCTCTCTCCCTCTCCCCATGTGGCCGGCCCCACCATGACAGCCCTCCCCCCTCTCTCTCTCCAATCACCTCCTTTTTCAAAAAGAAAAGAAAAGAATAGAATAGAAAATGAAAGAAACAAAGTGGACTTTGACTAGATGTGATTTTCCCCACCTCCCTCTCTCTCCTCCTTTTTCCTCACCTGCAGCCGAGCCCCCCTTCATTGCTGTCCAGAAATTTCCCCAAAACCCCATCTCTTTTTCCTTCAAAAATTTTATCTTTTTGCCTCAAAATCAAGCTAAAAATTCAATATTTCTTAAATCCAATCTCTACCCATTTCTTCTTGACCTATTCTAGTATGGATCATGGATCAAGAGAGCAATTTGGAGTCCAAGATTTTGGTGCTAGATCTCTAATTTTGTGAGGTATAATCTTAGCATTTTGCATAAGTTATTGTTTGATTACTTGAATCTAGCTATTATGTGTTTAATTAGGAATTAATTGTGGTTTTGATATTAAAGATTTAACTTTCAAGAGGGGGTTGTGAACTAAAATTAGGGTTTTTGTTGTGTAATTATGGTTGCAATGTGTAGATTATCATCTTAAGGAAATGAAAACCTAACCTAGTTGCTAGTTTACTAATCGATGCTTGTAAATTGTTAAAATTGGAATTTTATGCAAACTAGGTTTTGGAAATTAATTGAAAATGTTAGACTAAAAATCTAATTAGGTTTTTCATGACTTCATTAACATTATTAAGTGTAGTTTAATGCTTTAGATCATGCAAATCTAAGCTAGATTGTAGTTTGTGCATTTTTGCTATAAAATTGTTAAAATTGGTTATGTATGCAAACAAGATTTTTTGAGATTGATATTAAGAATTAAGTTTAAAATCTAATTAACATTGATATGACTTAATTAAGATGTTTATTGAGCCTTATGGCCATTAGTTTTGTTAAAACGTCGAGTTTTGTACTAAAACGGGAAATTTTTGCTTGCTAGATTTTCGGAAAAATGGCTTTTAAAGTGAATTTGGGGTTTTTGTAAATTTTAAGATATTTTATATTATAATTAGTGCTCACGATTGTACAATGAGTGTGTTTGGGTTTTTCTCGATGGTTTGGCGTTTGTACGCCGATGTCGAGGGTTTTTGGGTTGATTTGTGAAAGCAAACCATAGGTTTTGACCTATGTGGGATTCGTGTGTCGTTTTGGTCATGAGTCGGATTTTAATGCGATACGGTGCGTTATGATATGTAGGTACCCCATGTGGACTTCAAGACGACAAGCAAACGCGTGGCGACGTCGGCACCGGCGAGCGAGGACCAGGTGAGTAGATTTATATCTACGGGGAGAAGTCGGGTGGATGGCGTATAGCACCCCCGCAGTTCGTGGTGATGTATACGAATAAGTATACACACATTTATTGATTATATATCGTTTGAGTTTATTGATGATAAATATGGAGGTTTGGTGTTCTTGGATTAGTTTAGTGTTAGTTGCGAAACCCTAGAGTAGTTGTTACACCCACACACGCACACACACACATGCATACATCTATGTTATTACCTGTGCGTATATGGGGAGTTGTGTTTATGTGTTCACCTGGGTATGGGACTAGGTGTTCACATACTGGATTTGCGGATGATACTTGGGATTGAGATGAGTCGATGAGATTTGAGTTGAGGCCATGAGATCGGTGATATGGCAGGATTCGTACTTGAGATACGTCCTGATGTTATAGCGGATCTTTGAATGACAATGCCATGTAAATAGTGATATTAGTCATGTACTAGACGCAGGTCAGTACCCCAGATGATGATCTTGATAAAGAGGATACCAGATGAACAGTGTGATGGGTATGATATTGACCCGTACCCAGATTTGGGGATGCCGTACGACGGATTTACGTACGAGCTATATATTGATGTTTGATCCGCACTCTTGACTTGGGATGTCTGATTATAGATATGGTATCGAATATGATATTATTGAGGCAGGATCACCGACTAATATATATATACAGGTATGTATACGTATCGACCCAGATGTTAGGCGGTTTCCTTACCTGTAGTTCAGCTTGTTAGTTCAGCCGTATAGTTTAGTGTAGTTGTTAGACTAGATTAGACTCCGACCTATTTCAAAACTAACGAATCGTGGGTATTTTAAAAGACAGGTCAAGGGATTCTACGGATATTTCAAAAGACGTATCTTTTCTTAAAAACACCGTAGCCCTTATTTTCAAAACACCGCGATTCATGTTATTTCAAAAGACACTATTGTAGGACTTATATTAGGGTAATGCATTTTAGTTATCGTTGTGTCTAGTATTCCACTCATTATTGTTGTTCGCTCCGCATCGCATACTTATATTATAATTTCTTATTGCATTGTTGATATCATACTGTTAGGACACCAGCACCATTACCGATGATGCGTATGTACCACGTACACTTACTTACCAGCTCACACACATCTTCATCGGTAATTGCCATGTCACATTCACCTTAGAAAATATTATTGCTTGACTTAGCTTGTTAGTTAGTAATTTGACATGATATCAGTGTGCCTGCCTTATATGCCAGCTTAACATTATAGTTATTACTTGTCACTTCATGCATACTGTTGTTCATTGTTATGCCGCATTCATGGATTTTATGCCTATATTTATGGCATTACATGCTATTGATGATTTGGATTCGGATTTCCATGAGATTTTCTGGATTTGGGGGGGAAAACCGCAAAACTTATATAAACTGCTTTCTCTCTTTTTAAATAAAAAGTGCGGTTTTTCTCATGATGTATGAGTCGTCCACCATGAGTTTGCTGATGGATTTCGAGACCCGATTCGAGGAGTGGAGGAACCGTTTCGGGTACATGGTGGGCCCGGTGCGGTACCCCGGGGCAAGAGGATCGTGTTGTTGATGTTGAGCCTGGCAGGGGAGCACTACCGACCGGTGATTTTACCCGACGCGTCGGATATCCGGAGGATACCGTCGTGGTCTTGAGATGGATGGTAGGGGCCGGTATGGACTGACGGCGCCCTAGATATTATGATTGAGACATTGAGATTTTGAGATATTGAGGTACAGAGATTGTGACACAGAGATATCGAGATATTTGGACACTTGTTTTATGTCGAGGCTGGGCACTGTTTTATGCTGATTTCATTTATGGTACCTCATTTTTAAAATACAAAAATCTCACTGATTTATGAAAGCAGTTTTATTCAGTACTTGCATTCTGTTTCATGCATTCATACATCATCCATATGATATATTGCTACCTGAGGCACTGACACGGGCACATGGGATTACACTCGGGTTAGATATTTACCCTAATCATTATTATAGGTTGCATGTTATATATATTTGAGGATATATTATGATCGTTGACCTAGGATTGCGTCATACATGCGATTTCTATTCGTAGATGTTTTTCTATTCACGAGTTAGCAACTCACCCCCGTTGTGCCCCAGTTTCTTGCAGGTTTGCCGTACAGGTTTCATTACGGCTTTGCGGGCACAGTTTCGTTCGGGTGACTTGCTACTAGGTAGGTTTGTTGGTATCGTACCCATCATATTACCTTGTATAATATTATTCAGTTGTATCTAGTAAATTCCATCAACCAAACATGTATTTGTAAGTGTACGGCGGCGCCCCGGCCGTCAATCCGACACCAAATGCCGAAGCGAAAAACTTTGATTTTGCAAACTAGCAAACCGGCACCACCGCGCACAAAACACCCGGATCGGGCCATTAAACTAGTCCTAGCTAACTACAAGATGGGGAAGAGATATACCGAGTGATCCGAGTCCTCCGGTCTTCTCGTCGTCATCCCGATCTCCCGCGGAAACTCCGGTCGTCGCCTCCTTGCCGGAAGGGCACCACATCGTTTGCATCTTTTACGGGCTCCCGCCACTATACCGAGGCAACTCGGGCACGAAGCTGGCAAGTCGACGTGCCCAAGATTTGCTGTAGAATAGTGTAGAGTCTATGTCTCTTTGGGGTTTAGTTGCCATTGGATGGAAGTAGGAATCAAGAACTTTGGAGAGGTGAGAAGGATTTTGTGAGCAAGCCAAATGAAAATAATCAAATCTCCCTCATACAAAATGAAACCTCTCTCTCCTTTCTCCTCTCCCAATTAGTGTGGCCAGCCCCCCTCTAATGTAGAATGAGGAGAGAATAAAAAAAAAACTAAAACCATGAAGGGAGGTGATGGTAGTAAAAGCCAAAGGGTGACCATATCCAAAAACAATGATAACAAAATCAAATCAATATCAAATCCTTTCTCATCTCAAAAAAGGCAAGAAATGATCATAGAAAAGAATGGTATCAAAAGATGCTTTCATAATCTATGCAAATGCAAGAAAACCCCTCCACTATGTGTTATTTGCAAACTTGCAAATAACACCCTCCATCAGAAAGTCTGGCCGTGAAGGATCAATGGAAAACCGGCCGGAACGGAATGCAAACTCGCAACTACAGAAAGCTGATCCCGTGATGAATTACAGGAAAACCCCGATACTGCATATACATGCCCGCATTTGTATTCCCACTGAACACAAATGCAAAGAGACAAAATCTACACTGTACCAAACTAGGATCCGGCTTAAACCAAAGCCGGCTAGTAATATCCGTCCGATCATGATCCGTGCAATACCGCACGTATCTGATCGAACCCAGCCATATATCCATACGGCCTCTAGTACTAACCGTCCGATCCTGATTCGTGCAATACCGCACGTATCTGATCGGACCCTGCCATATCTCCATACGGCCTCTACAGCGTTTCGCCCGAAACTTGAGTAACTGAAAGTGTGGTGGACTCTAAAGACTCGTCAATACTATGGCTGTGGATTTAATCACTAGCATGTCAGAGGTATAAGCCAATACGTGACGGGCCACCAGCTATTGACCAAAAGGGACGTCGATGAGCGAACTCATCCTGACACCCTACTGAGCCTATCAGTGACAATATCCGTACAGTCCGGTCCGTTCGTCTATGAGCATCGCATGGCGGGCCTAGGGGGTTGGTAAAAGTCAGCACCCCAAAAGCGGTACAAGTCGTGTCGGAGTGAAGCCCAGAACACCTTGAGATACTACTAGAATATCTACCAGTAAATCTCCTACCTTGGCCAAGGACTTCGTGTAATGGCTCTCCTAGACACAGCGCGACCTCACCCCCAATACCGGGAGAGACGAACCCCTGAAGATACGCTCACTGCCTCCATGTGGCTCGGGACTGTACCCAACTAAAACCTGTTTGCACGACTCCTTTGAGCGTGGTAGGGTAGTAATCAAAGTACAGTGGGAACTCACACGAGACAAATGACGATCCCCAGGTCGATGAACTAACCTGTTCACATGTCACCAGGGAACTGCTATCTGACGTCAAGTATAAGACCAACTAGCATGTTCCCGGCGAGTCCTATCCGGTGTACTCATAACCCAATGAGAACCTGTATACATCTTAGGTGAACCAACTGACACCAGTGGCTTATGAAACCGGCCACCGTCCCTCGTCGGGGTCTCGACTGTATACACTAGTCTACTCTGGAGAATCGATGCCCTGTCTCGAAACTCCCACGACTAGGGACCTTTTAAGGATGTGCTTATAGACCACCAGCTCTCACGTATATGATTGCCCTCATACTGCTGGCAGTCATGCAAGAATCCTATAGGCTCTATCAGCATGTAATAGCGACCTGTAAGGTCACCTGAAGCAGTACACGATGATAAAGGTAAACCGGATAGTATACTATCATCTCGAGTAAGACTGTCCTACATGGATAGGTCCTCCGTCAATCATTACAATCACGTGCCTGTGATCCAATAATTGACTCTGAGGGCACTATCTCCAACAGTATTTATTTCAGAGATAGAGACCAGTGATGTTATTCTTTCGACCTTAGAGTCGCGCGTTATATTTCTGTGGATTTCTTGTGGTTTTGAGTTTCCTTTTGAGTTTTTGATCCTCGCCCTTGGCGTTGTATATTATATTGCTTGTGTGGTTGTGACCTTCGATTGACGAAGAGCTAGCTTCCGCTTGGGGATGCCTTTTATTGATTTCGTATACTATTCATGTTGTATCCCGTTTGGGGGCCAGTATTTACAAAGGAGACTCTGCCGAAATTTTCAGGAAATATTTGGTGTTTTTAAAACCGCATAATTCGGCTTATGCTATTAAAACTACTTGATTTTAAATTGGTTTTCCTTCACTCTACTATTTTTCTTGGTTTGGATTTCTGGGTTTTCGGCTTACTTAGATCACGTACGCCTCGAGACGTTTCGTAGTTTAAGTGCTGGTCATGTTCCATCCTTTCGGGACGTGACATATTCCTCCGAGTGTAGGGATGTTCTTTACACACACGTAGGGTTATAAGATCGATGTTTGGAAGAAAAGTAGGAATGAAGAATAAAGGCGATGTTTTATTGAGGGATGATGTGATTTCTAACATCTTTTCATGACTATTAAGATAGGGCTCATGACAACCGAAAAGCTAGTGTAGTTGAAAACTCTGATTTTCAAAGTCTTTGTTTTACAATTCTTATCTTTACATGTAACTTTCACAGTCTTCCTTTTATTATGGGATTTTGTAGGTGCAATCCGCTGAAAACCCACAGGAGACAATACTCCTCCTATTAGGGACACCTAGAGGTTTAAAGGCTTGTTGCACGTGCTCAGTGCAATCATGTTTGCCAACGAAAGTGAGTTAGTTAGTTTTTCTTTTTCTTAATAAAATTTTCTCCTTCTCTTGAATAAAAGATGTTTGCTCGAGACAATCAAAATTAAGTTTGGGGGAATTTGTTCAGTCGAAAATAATGCATTTTGTAACACATCAATTTCCTCATTATTCTGATCATTTAAGGTGTTTGGTATAAATATAGCACATATTAGCAATTCGTCTGCAAAATATCAAATAACATGTGTTATACATTATAACCGGAATTATGATGGAAATTGTGTGTTTATTACTGCACGCATGATTTTGTATATCTCAACACTTTTCATTGAGATTGTGTGCAGAAAATTCTTCATGACAAAGAACCGGAATTATAAAAGTGCCGATAAATTACAGCAAGTCAAAGAATTCAAATCTGGCAGAGATTCAGAAGAGATAAAAAGATTCCAGATATCAGAAGAAGACCCAAACATCAACAGAAGAAGAGCATAGAAAAAATATGCAGAGATCTCATTAAATGGCCGCGGATCCGCTGCCGAGTTGGCCGAGTTGCCGCGGTTCCGCGGCCGAGTCAAGGCATCAGAGAACGCGAAATTGCTAGAATCTTATTCTCAACAACCTTGCTTCCTCAAGACTCTTAATTACCACGTGGTTTATTATGGAAGGCTCTGCATAACAAACTTATTCTAGATGGCTCCTTGTAACAATCTCATTCTAGAAGGCTCTCTTCAACAACCTTATTCTAGAAGGTTCTCTCTAACAACCTAGCTTTTGGAGGGAAATTTGAATTTGAATTTATAAAAGGGGATCTAAATCTAAGGTGAGGGGGTTACACAATTAGGGTTGAACATTGAACCAAATCAGAAACAAGTTGAGTGACACAACTTGTGATCCAATCCAAATCCTAACCCAAATCGAATTCCAAAGCCAAATCAAGATCCATTGAGAAGCAAATCAAGCGAGCAATCAACGATCCTTCATCGCAACACCGATCATCATCTGAGCAAGAGATCCACGACGATCCGCGACTTAGGGCGATCGATGTTTGGATTATGTATGCCCTAGAGGCCATTATTGTATGATATAGTGGATGCTCGACATGATTGTATGCTATCTGGTTGCTCTTTATCTTAACATGTTCACTGGTATTATTATACTGTCTCTCTTATACATATTAATAAAGCCCTTAGGATGTTAGCTTGACTACCAGGACTATGATGTAGATCATACTACTGGGACATGAGTAGTCTAGAAGCACATCCTTTAATTGTTCCTAGTCGAGGGGATATCGAGACAGGGCATCGATATTCCAAAGTAGACTAGTGTGTACGTTTCTTGATCCTGTATGCCGATGGTTGATCCTATAACCATTGATGTTTGATATCAAAGATTGTACACAGGTGCTCATTAGAGAATGGGTATACTGAACAGGACTCGCCGAGAACTCCTAGATGGTACTATACATATCGTCAGATAGCAGTTCTCTAGTGACACTGGTACAGGTTAGTCTGTAGGCCCAAGATCGTCATAGAGTCTTGTGTGGCTCCCACTGTGCTTTGATTTCCTCCCTACCACGGCTCAAAAGAGTCATGAAAACAGGTGGATTTTAGGTACAGTCCCGAGTCATATGGATGTAATGAGCGATAGGAGAGGTCTCATCTCTCCCGGTATATGGAGTTGATGTTGCGCTATGCTCGATTGGATATAACCGAAAGTCGCTGGCCAGGGCTGCTGTTGAGATTTACTGGTAAGAGTAATCAGTAGTTTTTCGAACCGTTATGAGCCAGACATCGGCATGACTTATAGTGTTACTAGGGTCTGACGTATCCACCCCCAGACTCGATATGCGACATATCAGACGAAGAGACCGGACTGTACGGTAAGTGTTACTTATAGGCTTCATGAGATTTTGGACAAGCTTGCTTGTTGATCTTCTAATCGCTCAATACCTGGGTAACCTTTACGTAAAGCTAGTACCGCTGATGGCGTGTGGGTGACTGATGTGATCATCACCTACTACTGGCATATTGACGAGTTTTTAGAGTCCCATACAGAGCTTTCCTAGTTCAAGCGAAACGAATTAGGGCACATATGCTGATATGTGCAGGGGCCAGATTAAATAGGAGTATATGATACCGTATTCTAATCTGGCGGTAATTTGTTATCGGTTTGGTTATATGTGATATAACTGGATTATTGAATCAAGTGTTGATTTGATAATGTGATATATAGATAAATGTATAAGTCAGTTATATGTGATATAACCGGATTATTAAATCAAGTGTTGATTTAATAATTTGATATATATTATATTTGATATAATTATATATATTAACTAATATTATTAGCTCACTAATTATTTTCTTCATATATATATATTAATATATATATATATATATATATATATATATATATTTGATATATGTATGTGTGTGTGTGTGTGTGTGTATATATATATATATATATATTAAATGAAGCATGGCATGGATTTTATATTTTTAGAAAATAGAAAATGAGGTTGAAAAATGGGGAGATATTTTTGGAATGTGCAAGTATGGCATTTATCTTTTGTTTATTTGTCTTGACTCACTATTCAAGCATGGTTGCAATTTTTTATTGCAATTTATTCCATGCTTGAATGAGTGAGGTCAAGAGACACATAGCAATTCTACACTTGATCCTTTTTCCTTGAGCTCATTTTGCTCTCTAGCTCTCTCTCATTTTTTCCTTCTTATTCCTCTTGCTTCAACAAAACCTTAACCGTCACATGTGATGTGAATTATAGGGTTTTGTGAAACCTATTGAGCAAACAAAACCACTACTTCACTATCCCACATTAGATTAACACTTTGATGTGGTGTGTTTCTTTCACTAAAGAGTTTAGTTAAGAGGTAGCTTGGATTAGCGGAGCCTCGGGTGGATCATCTTTGACGCGAAGATCGCAAAAGGAGCTCGATCCAACTCTAAGTGGAGCCTAGTGGAGTCACGTGGACTACTACCCGGAGCATTAGAAGAGAAGGACATGGTCATCAAAGGTTGTAGTCCCCATCTCTTAGTGTAAAGTTTTGTTATATCATGCTAAAACCCTAATCATCAAGTTTAGATTGTAGGATGGTGTTGATTAGCACCACAATTTTTTTAAAATGGTAAGATTGATGGTACTAAAACCCAGTGGTGTTGCTGATAAACACTTTCCAAATCCACATTGGGAGTTTCAAAAGAAATGGAAACTTGCTAGTTTTGCATAGTGATGATTTTGGTAGGATTCCTTCTGTTAGGAATATGTATGCTCTAGAGGCCATTATTGTATGATTTAGTGGATGCATAGACATATATATAGAGGACTTTCTTGCTCGACTTGATAGTATGCTATCAGGTTTCTCTTTATCTTAACATGTGCACTTGTACTATTATACTGTCACTCTAATACATGTTGATAAAGCCCTTAGGATGTTAGCTTGACTACCAGGACTATGATGCAGATCATACTACTAGGACTTATGCATTCCACAAGCACATCCTTTAACAGTTCCTAGTCAAGGGGATATCGAGACAGGGCATCGATATTCCAGAGTAGACTAGTGTGTACGTTTCTTGACCCTGTATGGGGCGATGGTTGATCCCATAACCATTGGTGCTTGAGATCAAAGATTGTACACAAGTGCTCATTAGAGAATGGGTATATCGAACAGGACTCGCATAGAACTCCTAGATGGTACCATACCTATCGTCAGATAGCAGTTCTCTGGTGACACTGATACAGGTTAGTTTGTAGACCTGAGATCGTCATAGTGTCTTATGTGGTTCCCACTGTGCTTTGATTTCCTCCCTACAACGTGTAAGTCTACGGAAGCGCCCCGGCCGTCTGTCCGAGGCCAAAATGCGGAAAACAAAAACTTTTGATAACTTGAAACCGGCGCTACCGTGGACATAAAACCCGGATCGGGCCTTTAACCTAATGCTAGCTAACTAGAGAAAGGGTAGAGAGCTATACCGAGCGATCCGTGTCCTTCGGTCTTCGGCTACCATCCCGATCTTCTCGCGGAACCTCCGGTCTCGACCTCCTCGTCGGAAAGGGCACCACATCGTCGAGTCTTTTTACGGGCTCCCACCTCTTGACCGAGGCAACTCGGACATGAAGTTGGCAAGCCGACGTGTCCAAGATTGCTGTAGAATAATTGTAGAAACCTTTTGTCTCAAGGGGTTGATGAAGTTGCCATTGAAGGAGGGAAGAAGGAGAGGCGAACTTTTGTGATGGCTAAAGAATTTTGTGTGAATCAAAATGAGATCAATCATTTCCCACACCCAAAAAGAAATCCCCTCTCTAAAATGAGTGGCCGGCCAAAAAGAATGAGAGGAGGAGTATCATGAAGGGAGGTAAGTGTAGGAGCAAAGAAATGGTGACCATAAGTAAAAAAGCAAGCCTCACATCCATCATCATCATGCACAAAATAATCATCATATACTAGAACCATCATGAGAACCATCATGTGCCACAAAAAGTCTTCTCCATGATTAATTGCACATTTGCAAATAACCCCCTCCCATCAATTTTCAGCCAAGGAAAGAAACAAAGGAAAATGGCCGAAACGGAATGCGAACTGGCAACTTCAAAAAACCATCCCGTAGTAAATTACTGGAAAAACCCCGTGACTGTATATACATACCCGCATTTGTATTTCGACCGAATAAAAATGCAATGAGACAAAATCTACACTGTATAATACTAGGATCCGGCTTAAACTAAAACCCGCTAGTATTATCTGTCCGATCATGATCCTTGCAATACCGCATGTATATGATCGAACCCTGCCATATATCCATACGTCCTCTATAGCGTTTCGTCTGAAACATGAGAAACTGTCTGTGGGGGACTCTAAAGACTCATCAATACTTTGGCTATGGATTTAACCACTAGCATGTCAGAGGTATTAGCCATACGTAATGGGCTACCAGGTATTGACCAAAAGGGACGTCGATGAGCGAACTAATCCTGACACCCTACTGAGCCTGTCAGTGACAATATCCGTACAGTCCGGTCCGTTCATCTATGAGCATCGCATGGCGGGCCTAGGGGGTTGGTAAACGTCAGACCCCCAAAAGCGGTACAAGTCGTGTCGGAGTGTAGCCCAGAATACCCTGAGATACTACTGGAATACCTACCAGTAAATCTCCTGCCTTGGCCAAGGACTTCGTGTAATGGCTCTCCTAGACACAGCGCGACCTCACCCCCAATACCGAGAGAGACGAACCACTGCGGATCCGCTCACTGCATCCATGTGGCTCGGGACTGTACCCAACTAAAAGATTTTTGCACGACTCCTTTGAGCCGTGGTAGTGTAGTAATCAAAGTACATTGGGAACTCACACGAGACAAATGACGATCTCAGGTCGATGAACTAACCTGTACACATGTCACCAGGGAACTGCTATCTGACGTCAGGTATAAGACCAACTAGCATGTTCCCGGCGAGTCCTGTCCGGTGTACTCATAACCTAATGAGCACCTGTATACTTCTTAGGTGAACCAACTGAAACCAGTGGCTTGTGAGACCGGCCACTGCCCCTTGTCGGGGTCTCGACTGTATACACTAGTCTACTCTGGAGTATCGATGCCCTGTCTCGAAAACTCCCACGACTAGGGACCTTTTAAGGATGTGCTTATAGACCCCAGCTCCCACGTATATGATCGTCATCATACTGCTGGCAGTCAAGCAAGAATCTTAAGGGCTCTATCAATGTGTAATAGTGACCTCTAAGGACACCTAAATAACTACACGATGATAAAGATAAACCAGATAGCATACTATCATCTTGAGTAAGACTGTCCTACCGGTATAGGTCCTCCCTCAATCATTGCAATCACGTGCCTGTGATCCAATAATTGACTCTGAGGGCAGTATATCCAACAATCTCCCACTTGCACTCAAGGATAATTATTGCGATGTCGCATACTCACAGCCCGTGTGATACCGAACACCCAACTCCTCTACTAATCAGTCTCACAAAACCCGTTTGTGAAACTATTGCGTTCGAGGAATAGCCTCAGTGAGTGCATCCGTCCAAATGTTTCTTTCTATGTCTCTCTTAATCTCAAGTTCGCGGAGAAACCTATCTCCCGAAATGAGCAATACCTGTCTTAGAATATGTCTGGATATCTGATGGGACCTAGTTTATAAATGAACTCCAAACCCAAACTTCTTAGACTGTATCGTCAACTGAACTTAATCAGTATCCTGCGTAATACCTCCCTCAGTGTCCGCTTGGATCACCTGTCCAAAACACTGCCCCTCGTCAGAGGGAAAACTATAACTCTGACTGTCACTATGTCATCCAGGTCACCTTAGAAGCCTGGAATGATAACTGTCTCCCGAATGAGGCTGTCGTTATCATATCCCTAGAACATCCACTTATGTTCTAAAACTGCTTCTGAATGTTTCTCCAGGATTGGATCAATATTAACTTACTGCATCTAGTGCAAAAACATCTGGTGTGGTACTTGACATCTTATGATTGACTCAATTGTCTAAGCAAGTGATCTGCCAATCATGCACATCTCTCTCCCCTTTAGTCTGTAAGACACCTTTAGAGAGGGTGACTCCATCACCTGCAGGTACACTACCGTGCCAGGAGTCGTCCATTCTAAAACACCTTTAGAATACTGTCTAAGTACCCAGATTGGGAAACTACCCAAATCTAGATCTAAAACCATAGATCCAGTAACCAGAATGTCTGATATGAAATCCATGTCCTTTGTGGAGAAACCACTGTATGACAACCAAAGTATAACCGACCGTAGTAAAGGAATTTCACTTCCTACTCTGTGTATGTCATCCAAATATCAGGACATCACACCCTACTACCTTCTTAACAGATCCATCCCCTATTCTGATGAAGTCAAATCCATGACTGTCACATCAGAAATAGATGATCTATTTTCGCTATTTCTGCTTTAGTCTATAAATAGACATAAGCTACTTGTCCACTATGCTTCCTCTGCTCCCACTGACTACGACAACCCTCTGGTAGAATAATATACACGTGCACTTCTAAAGCTAGTTTAGAACGACGCTATACTCACCCTCCTGCCGGGTCTCACAGTCTGGAATAACAGCAATGGAAAGTCTGGGTAAACAAGAACCTCCCTGTCACTGTCCTTGAGGCTACCGGAGTACCTCTCGGGTGCCTGAGGTTACCCACCATATCTGCGGAGTGGCTAATGGAATGTCAAACCAGATCGAATCTTTAGGTTCTTATTAAATTTTCAGTAATCGTTTGTGGTTCTGGAATCACTTCCAGTTCTACCGTACTCCCACTACTGTTTTCTGAAAAAAATTCCATTTTTATTAAAACTGTGGCGAGTCAAGAACAATGTCACTATTGATCTTCCAGATGGTAGAAAGTCAACCCTCGTCATAGCCTGGGTCAACCCATAAACAACCATTACAGAAACCTGCCTTGAGTTATCCAGAGTCTGGTTTGAAGCATAAGTCGGACAACTCCCCGTACCTTAACATCATTAAGATATGAACTATTCTATATCCAATATAGAAACAGAGGCACAAATTTAATTGGAACCAGATTCAAATCATGCAGCTGTCTCCAGTGCATGTCAACTAAATGGAGAGAGGCCAGGAATGCTTCCAATTATGAGTAACCTGAAAGAGAAGCAAGTTCTCTTACTCATTACTATTAACTGAATACCATACACAAGTATCCACATCTTCGATCATCTTGAAGAATCCTGATACTTGCAATACCTGGTTCTCTACTTTACTCTTATACCTATAACTTCTCAAAATTCAGACCTTGTATTTTTACGAAACACATGTCTAAGAACTAGAGAAGTCACAGGTAGACAGAATATAGTACGAGGACCAACCCCTCTGTCCTAATGGACACTGGACAACATACAATACTCTGTATAAGTCCCCTGAGTCTAATAACCCATTCCCTGTGTGTCGTAGGTTGAAAACTGTACTTATGGTTAAGAAGAATTACACCGCTGTTTAATGCTCCTTACCTAACCATCCACTGATATAGGTAAATGTCATGGACATAATTTCAAAAAGGTATATCTCACTCTATAAAAATAGACGTACAGATATATCAATTTGAAATTGGTGTATAACAGCGGATATTCAAAACCATATATTTGCCGTCCGGCAAACAACCCAGGTGACTTCCTCAAATATCACTAATTACAGCGAATCCTGATATAATGAGGATGATCACCTAATTCCCAATAACTTACTCCCACTCATCATCTGTAAAACCATACAGATGTGAGAATCAAACCTGGTAAATACATACTCTGGAGCAAGTGTCTAATTGGGAAATCAGTTTTCTTTTAATAATGCATAGTGAAACTGAAACATTAATATGTTTCGAAAGGGTATCCAGGTATTCCTAGTAATTCCTCTTCCATTATCAGATTCACAATTGTAACCGTATATTTCTTTGCCATCTCTCCAAATCCCTTCATATGTCTTTAGTCATTACCTTCTGTACACCCTCTTAGGCTAAATAGTTTTCTTCCTTCCCTATCTTTCGGCACCAGCCTATGGTTCGGAAGAAGACTATCCAATAAGCATAATGGGTGTACTGTCCTAATCCTAGGAACACTCGCAACGCGATAGAAGGTAAAGATAAAAGACAACTGAATAAACCTTATTCCTATTTCTCCTGAACTAGAATCCATCCCCGAACTGGAACAAGTCCCTTCAAGTTCGTATATAACCATACGATGGAGTATCCAAATAACTGTGGATCTTCGTAGTGATACGGAGTGTCCTGGAGAAATACAAAGGTGAAGTGGGAGTAGTAATGAAATACTTGGTTTGGTCGTGAATAGCAGTCGCAATTTATTTTGCCCTCCTTCTAATCCCTTTATTTGTCTTAACTTAATACCTTCTGTACACCATACTTAGGCTAATCGGCTTTCTTCATTCCCTACCGTTCGGCACCAGCCTAAGGTTTGAAAGAAGACTATCCAATAAGCATAACAGGTGTACTATCCCCTAATCCAAGGAGCACTCGCAACCTGAGCGAAGGTAAAATGAAAAGACAACTGAATAGTCCTATTCGTTTTCTCCAGAACCGGAAACCATCCTCGAATCTGGAACAAGTTCTTTCGAGTTCGTAAATAACCATACGATGGTTTTATCCAATGGAAGTGGACGTTCGTAGTAACACGGGGTGTCCTGGAGAAAAGGGTAAAAGTAGGAGTGGCAATGAGGTATGTAACTCTGACAATCCAAAAGCCAATGTTATAAGAAGGTTCGGTTAATTTTGGTCACTTGAGTCATAGTCAAGGGTCGGGCAATGGTCGCTGCAAAAGAGAGAGAGAAAAGAAACACTCAGTGTGCACTCTAGCCTAGATCAGAATGGTTATCAATTTATCTAATCAGGAAACCTCCCACTGTAACATCAAATTCTCCTCTAAATCTGAAAGAAGAATTAGTCGGGATCACCCGAGGAGTAAACCAACTCATCAGTGGGAATCGGGATCCAACTATCATCGCATGATAACGTGATGGAATCCACTCACGTGATCACACTCCAGAAGGTATGCGCATATCTGGCAAGTTTCAGTTTCTTTAGAAATACCCGATGTGATTTTTACCCCATGCTCTTATGACCTTGACTAAGGCCAACAAATCATAAGTCACATGTCAAGTTCTACCCGTCATTGTCCAGGTTAATTTGAACCCCACCCGTACAAGCCATTGACTAGGGCCAACAAGGCTGTACGACTGTCCCAAACCAATGCATCTATCTATGCAGCAGAAAAGTAACAAATAGCTACCATTCACTATGCCTTGACTAAGGCCAACAAACATAGCATGAATACTAAGAGCTACCTTTCTGAAATGACGGTGGGCTACGAATGGTTTTTGGCGAAAAATCTTTAACGTAATGAACTTGATATCGTTGAAGGAACCAGATAGCTTTTATAAAAATATAGTGGCGAAAACCTTTGCTAAAGAGGTCACTCCCGGTGAAGGGATCTCGGCTCTTTCCCCGTAGAATGAGGTGCAGGATATTCCAACTGAATACCACGATGCAAAGAAAAATTAATCGACTATAGTGAAGTTATTGCCCTGACGCAAACTTCTGTCCAAGGGGTCACTCCCGGTGAAGGGATCTCGGCCCTTGCCTCGTCGACTGAGGTGCTGGATATTCATAACCGAATACCACTGTGCAAAACAAAAGTGAACGTCCTTGCAATAACAGCTTTTTGAAAAATTGTTCCAACAACATCAGAATAGGTTTGTTTAGCTTGCATTGATCCGAATCAATGCAGTCCCATCAATTGATCACACCAGTAATGAATGAAAATAATGTTGTACGTATATGCCATCCGCATTCGCCACTGGGTCCCGTCATCACCCGTTAGGTTACTTAACTAACGACAGGGACTGGACTAGCGCGGATGCAAAATATATACAACATCTTCTAGTATATATATCAATATATAATATTCGCTCAAGGCGTGATAAAATGCAACATCACAGAAATGTAATAAGCATCACAGAACAATACAGATATCTGAGATCCCCGGGTTTCATAGAGCCGCTACTGAAACCCGACGTTCCCCTGGTCGTGTGGATAGCCTGTGCAATGAAAACCTAGACCCCTATGGGCGCGGCAAGTTACCCGCCAAAACCTGAAGCGAGGCAGCCCCCTTCAGCAACGTGAATGGACCACCCAGCACTTCACGAAATCCGGTAACTTGGGCACCCCTCCCTGGGTCAACCTATACCCCCTACGAGTGCGGCGAATAGCCCGCCAATTCTAGAGTAAAGCCCCCTCCGTCTCAACGCCATGAGATGCGGGCTCGTTGCTCTGTAGAACCCGGCTATCCGTGCACCCCTCCGCGGGGTAATCCTAATACAGAAAGTAAAATATACATACAACGGGTACAGCGACCTTAGCCCGGTCGTGCCCCGAAAGAATAATATACAAACAGGCAGTAACGACAGTCCACATGTCGGACGCTCGCCCCGCAATATCAAATGTACATATACAACCAAACTGTACTACCATTGCATCCAGGCTATCCACCACGACAAATTCGCAACATCACAGCACAACACAGAACATCAACGTGAATGTCACGTTCGCAAATCCGTCTAAAAGGGCTATAGCAGTTAGACAGGATTTACCGATCAAGTGACATTCACTGTCGCAGATATAATGTAAATACTGTGAACTAACATGTTTAAAATTTTCGATCGACTAAATTTCCCGAAGTGGGCCCTAAGCACTACTGTAGCACTCAAAATAAATCTGGGCCCAAAAAGAATATACCAGAAACCTTATTTCCATGTCAGAAACCCACTGTAGAAATTTGGTTCAGTTTGGCCACAGTACGGCGGTGGATCCGCGGCCAAAACGTGGTTTTGGCCGTTGATCAGCCGTGCTACAGTAATTTCAGCCGACCAAATTTTCACAGAATTCTTATAAAACCCTGCACATATTTTTTCAATATACCAAATAATTTTTTGAGCACAGCAAAAATTCGACAGAAACCTGGACTTGAAAATGGGGTTTTTGGAAAATCCGTTCGATCGAAATTGTAAACACGTTAGAGCAAGCTAGACTAGGTTAATGGCGTGGCTATGATACCATGTAATTCTATGGTAGCGCCCCGGCCGTCTGTCCGAGGCCAAAATGCGGAAAACAAAAACTTTTCATAACTTGAAACTGGCACTGCCGCGGACATAAAACCCAGATCGGGCCATTAACCTAATGCTAGCTAACTAGAGAAAGGGTAGAGAGCTATACCGAGCGATCCGTGTCCTTCGGTCTTCGGCTACCATCCCGATCTCCTTGCGGAACCTCCGGTCTCGATCTCCTCGTCGGAAAGGGCACCACATCGCCGAGTCTTTTTATGGGCTCCCACCTCTTGACTGAGGAAACTCGGACACGAAGTTGGCAAGCCGACGTGTCCAAGATTATTGTAGAATAATTGTAGAAACCTTTTGTCTCAAGGGGTTGATGAAGTTGCCATTGAAGGAGGGAAGAAGGAGAGGTGAACTTTTGTGATGGCTAAAGAATTTTGTGTGAATCAAAATGAGATCAATCATTTCCCACACCCAAAAAGAAATCCCCTCTCCAAAATGAGTGGCCGGCCAAAAAGAATGAGAGGAGGAGTATCATGAAGGGAGGTAAGTGTAGGAGCAAAGAAATGGTGACCATAAGTCAAAAAGCAAGCCTCACATCCATCATCATCATGCAAGTAATGATGCACAAAATAATCATCATATACAAGAACCATCATGAGAACCATCATGTGCCACAAAAAGTATTCTCCATGATTAATTGCACATTTGCAAATAACCCCCTCCCATCAATCTTCAGCCAAGGAACGAAACAAAGGAAAATGGCCGAAACGGAATGCGAACTGGAAACTTCAAAAAAACGATCCCGTAATAAATTACAGGAAAAACCCCGCGACTGTATATACATACCCGCATTTGTATTTCGACCGAATACAAATGCAATGAGACAAAATCTACACTGTATAATACTAGGATCCGGCTTAAACCAAAGCCCGCTAGTATTATCTGTCCGATCATGATCCGTGCAATACCGCACGTATATGATCGAACCCTGCCATATATCCATACGGCGTCTACAGCGTTTCGCCCGAAACTTGAGAAACTGTCTGTAGGGGACTCTAAAAACTCGTCAATACTTTGGCTGTGGATTTAACCACTAGCACGTCAGAGGTATTAGCCATACGTAACGGGCTACCAGGTATTGACCAAAAGGGACGTCGATGAGCGAACTCATCCTGACACCCTACTGAGTATGTCAGTGACAATATCCATACAGTCCGGTCCGTTCGTCTATGAGCATCGCATGGCGGGCCTAGGGGGTTGGTAAAATTCAGACTCCCAAAAGCGATACAAGTCATGTCGGAGTGTAGCCCAGAACACCCTGAGATACTACTGGAATACCTACCTGTAAATCTCCTGCCTTGGCCAAGGAATTCGTGTAATGGCTCTCCTAGACACAGCGTGACCTCACCCCTAATACCGGGAGAGACGAACCCCTGCAGATACGCTCACTGCCTCCATGTGGCTCGGGACTGTACCCAACTAAAACTTGTTTGCACGACTCCTTTGAGCCGTGGTAGGGTAGTAATCAAAGTACAGTGGGAACTCACATGAGACAAATGATGATCTCAGGTCGATTACACATGTTACCAGGGAACTGCTATTTGACGTCAGGTATAAGACCAACTAGCATGTTCCCGGCGAGTCCTGTCCGGTGTACTCATAACCCAATGAGCACCTGTATACATCTTAGATGAACCAACTGACACTAGTGGCTTGTGAGACCGGCCACCGCCCCTCGTCAGAGTCTCAACTGTATACACTAGTCTACTCTGGAGTATCGATGCCCTGTCTCAAAAACTCCCACGACTAGGGACCTTTTAAGGATGTACTTATAGACCCCAGCTCCCACGTATATGATCGCCATCATACTTCTGGCAGTCAAGCAAGAATCCTAAGGGCTCTATCAATGTGTAATAGTGACCTCTAAGGTCACTTAAATCAGTACACGATGATAAAGACAAACCAGATAGCTTAGTATCATCTTGAGTAAGACTGTCTTACCGGTATAGGTCCTCCCTCAATCGTTGCAATCACGTGCCTGTGATCCAATAATTGACTTTGAGGGCACTATATCAAACACCACGGCTCAAAAGAGTCGTGCAAACCAGTGGATTTTTGGTACAGTCCCGAGTCACATAGAGGCAGTGAGCGATAGGAGCGATTTCGTCTCTCCCGGTATTAGGAGTTGATGTTGCGCTATGCTCGATTGGCTATAACAGTAAGTCTTTAATCAAGTTTGATGAGATTTACTGGTAAGTGTTATAAGTAGTTTCTCGAATCATTATAGGCCATACATCGGCATGACTTATCATGTTACTGGGGTCTGACGTATCCACCCCCAGACTCGATATGCGACATATCAGACGAAGAGACCGGATTGTACGGTAAGTGTTACTTATAGGCTTCATGAGGTTTTGGACAAGCATGCTTGTTGATCTTTTAATCGCTCAATACCTATGTAGCCGTTACGTTCAGCTAGTACCGCTGACGGCTTGTGGGTAACTGATATGATCATTACCTACTACTGGCGTAATGACGAGTTTTTAGAGTCCCACATAGAGCTTTACTAGTTCAAGCGAAACGAAGTAGGGCACATATGTTGATATGTGCGGGGGCCTGATTAAATATTAGTATATGATACCATATTCTAATCTGGCGATAAATGTTATCAGTCAGGTTATATGTGATATAACCGGATTATTGAATCAAGTGTTGATTTGATAATATGATATACAGATAAATGCTATTAGTCGGTTATAAATGTTATAACCGGATTATTAAATCAAGTGTTGATTTAATAATTTGATATATATTTATATTTGATATAATTATATATTAACTAATATTTTGGCTCAGTAATTAATTTCTTCTCTTTATATATATTAATGTGTGTGTGTGTGTGTGTGTGTGTGTGTGTGTGATATGTGTATATGTATTATGAAGCATGTTTTTTTTATATTGAGAAAATAGAAAAATGAGATGGAAAACGGGGAGATATTTGTAGTATGAGTGAGGCATGGCTTTTTCAATTGTTTATTCATTTTCTTTCACTATAGAAGCATGGGTGCAATATATTATTTGATAATTCAATAAGTGTGAACATGAGAAGCCATTCTTCACTAGCTCTTTGATGTTTGCTCAACTCTTTCACTCTCTCCTTTATCTTCTCCTTCTTCACTTCGAGCCCTAACCTTCACATCTGCTGTGAACCCTAGGGCTTTAGAAAATTCTAAGTGAGCCAAAACACCTACTTCATCAACCTAATCTAGATTAGCACTTTAGATTAGGTTGTTTCCTTCACCAATACTAGAATAATGAAGAGCTAGCTTGACCCAGAGAAGTTCGGGTGGATCATCTTCGGTGTGGAAGATCGCGAAGCAAGCTCGTTCCTTCTTCAAGTGGAGCCAAGAGGAGTCATAGGGACTACTAACTAGAGCTATAGAAGTGAAAGACTTGGTCTGCAAAGATTGTAATCTCTTTCACTTAGTGTAGTTCCTTTTATATCATCACTTAAACCCTAACACTCTAGTTAGATTCTAGCTTAGTGTAGCAGAGCACCTAGAATTTTAAAAAAATTGCGTGCTTGATGCCGGTTAAAACCCAGTGGTGGTGCTAAGACACACTTTCATGGTATCAGAGCCAAGCCAGAGCATTAGACAATGTTAGTTGAATTACGAAACCGAAACAACTCCAAAAACCGTAAACCCAAAACCAAGTTTGTGTCGATTTTTAAAACGTCCTCAGAAAATTTTTTAAACAAGTGCAAAATGTTACATGTGATGTAACTAGAACACCAGAAAAAATTGAGGCCCAAATACAAGAACTTGGCCGGTGACATATGAATTTTGACCTGCTTGGCCGGTCTCCCTGTTCATTTTTGGGCTTGAGTTTCTTTGGTTCTCTGGTATGTTGGTTTTAAGGTTTTAGGTACTGTTTGATTTTGCCCAGATTGCATGTGATGTTATCTTTCTGTTATGAAAATTCACAGTGTTTCATAGTTGGAATTAAACATCGTTTCGGGTTTAAGTTTGATATGTGATACAATAGCTGGAATCCACATTAAATTAGTTTTGTGAAAACTAGTTTGTTATTTGTAAATCTAGCGTTTTAGTCTCGGTTGATCGTTTGCCACGGAGTTTTGATTCGGATCAATACTCCATCGCAATCTTATATAGTACGCGAACACTCGCTGAGTAACACTACTAGGTAGCCACGCCCTATAGCCACGACCAAGTGACTGTACGAGAACCCCATTGACAAAAGTATCCACTCGGGTGCTCACGGCCATGGTGTTCTGCCTAAATGCAATTTGTCGATGGCATCGGTGGTGCGGCCATCTACTAAAGCTCCCGACAAGTATTCGATCAGGTAGTCTGGAATCTTGTTGAATTACCCAACTAAGCTATTGAAAAGTATTTTCGATTTAAGACTAAAATGCAAGGTTTATAGGGTTAGGCTTGAAATCCGGAATATGAGTTAATCCGGGTTTATGTTGTCTAAGCAAAATGCGGATTCTAATTATTGTAGTTTTTCATTTCTTTTCTGCGACCGTAAGTGTAATATATAGGGTATGCCCAATATCGTTGCTATATATCAACGGCATTCGGGATACGCATATTTACTTACGTTGATGACATGTGATGTTATATGTTGCTGTAATACGCTATATTGGATTGTCGTGATTGAATAGCCGAGGCTTTTTGCGTGAGATGAGAGTTTTACAATTTTCATTCATGTAGAAATTTGTATTTAGAATTCTTCTATTGGGACACTTCCGGGTTGAGGATGATGTCACCAGTGATGTATATTATTTATTTTTCCTCATTAGGATAGACCCAAGGTGGGGAGCACAAGTAACTGGGTTCTAGAGTCCAGTGGGAGACCATCTCGAGAAGTTGAGACCGGATCGCCTAACTCTATAATTGGTAGGTTACTTGCCGCTCTCGTAAGGGTCTAGGGATGCATGTTTAGCTATTCATCACGACCGTGGAATCCGTATTTTTCATTACAGGTTGAATTTAAAACACGGACCTCTTAGTATATCCAATATTTCATATATTGAGTTCTGCTGCTTGAGTTCTGCAATGTGATCATATAACTGCGTGAGACAAATGCTATATATATATATATATATATATATATGATATTCGCTAGTCCATCCTCCGCTCTGCCGTTAGTTAAGTAACCTAACGGTGCATGACGGGGCCCCGTGGCGAATGCGTTTGGCTTAAGCGTACATTCAATTTTCGTTTCTTTTCTGTGATGTTTAGGAAACATAAATGATAGGACTTCATTAATGAGATTAATGGAAAGATAAGAAACCTAAAGATGTTGTAGATTCAAAATTTTCAAAAAGGTAGTTCTAGTTCTTGCTTGTCTTAGTGATATTCCTTGATGAATATCCAACACCACATTCGATGAGGAAAGAACCGAGATCCCTTCACCGGGTGTGTCCTCTTTAGCAAAACTAGAAAATGATATAACCTATTCGGTTTGTTTTGATAGCTTCTTTAGTTCTTGCATTGCATAGTCGTATTCCTTAATGAATATCCAGCACCTAATTCAATGAGGAAAGAGCTGAGTTCCTTTCACCAGGAGTGACCACTTTAGCAAAAGCTACCAAATGCTACAATCTACTCGGTTTGTTTTTGAAAACTACTCGATTTTAAGCGGAGCTTAAACCACTTCTTTTTTCAAATCACTAGATTCTACAACGATATCAAATTCATTGCGCTAATGGTTTTTCTCAAAACCAGTCGTAGCCCTCCGTCATTTCAGATAAGTGCTATTTAGTATTCATTCTGCGTTTGTTAACCGTGTCAAGGCGTGTGTGCGGTAGCTGATTAGTGCTTATCTGTCGCATGTGATGCGATTGGATTAGGGTAGTCGTACGGCTTTGTTGACCTTGTTATGGGTCATACGGGTGGGTTTAATTCAATCATGAAATGACGGGTTGAACTTGATTACGGCTTATGATTTGTTGACCTTGTTAAGGTCATAAGTAGTTAGGTGTAAAAATAGATATTGGGAATTTCAAGTGTTGAAATTTGCAATGAGATTGCATACCTTCTATGAGTTAGTTGGATCCCGATACCCACTGCGAGTAAGAGTTACTCCTAGGAGATTTTATCACTTTACAATTAGCTGATCTAGTAGGTGATTAAGAAAGGTGTTAACGGGGTTATGCCCCTATGGAAACGAGGTTATTTAATTAGTTCTATGTGAAAGCATGGGAAAACTCCCCAGGAGAACCATTACCCACCTGGCTGACCGATTGGCGAACATGTAGGGTGTAATTAATCCCGGCTAATCTTACCTTTTAGGGTTTGAAGGAATATTTAATAAAAATTGTGGGAGCCATTCTGATTAGATAAGATAATAATCGATCTAATCTTGCAAAAAGCGCATGCTAAAGTGTTTTCTTCTCTCTCTCTCTCTCCTGGTTGCGACCATGACATGCCTTAATCTAGATAATAATATGGATGTATTGACCGAACCCGCTTTATATACTGAGCTGGGGAACGTTGGTCCCACTCTATCTTATGACTGTCATAAGTCTGAGCAAGGGATAGGGGAATCCCAGGATTCTAACGCAACCCGAACGAAGAAAGAGCATGCTGATGCATCTTCTTCGGGTGTGTTCATTACCGAGAGCTGTTTCTCAGTTTGCTCTATGTATTGGGTATTGGATACCAGATCAGGATGCCACGTTTGTAATTTTTTACATGGGTTAAGGTGAAGTAAAGAACTGGGAAAGGGTTGTTAGTTATATGTATGCCCTAGAGGCCATTACTGTACATAGGATGTATATTGTAGTGGATGCTGGGACATATATAGGGAGGACTTTCTTGCTCGACATGATAGTATGCTATCTTGTTACTCTTTACCTTAACGTGTATACTAATTGTCTCTCTGTTACATATTGGTAAAGCCCTTAGGATGTGTACTTGACTACCTAGACTATGATGCGGATCATACTAGTGGGGACATGGTAGTCCATAAGTACATCCTTCAAGGTCCCTAGTCGTGGGTGTATCGAGACGGGGCATCGATATACCAGAGTAGACTAGCGTATACCTTCTCGACCTATACAGATGGGCGATGGATGATCCAATATCCATTGGTGTTTGACATCATAGATGATATACGGGTGCTCAGTGGAGACTGGGTACACTGGACGGACTAGACGAGAACTCCCAGATGGTATTATACCTTACGTCAGATGGCAGTTCTCTGGTGACACTAGTACAGAGTAGTCTGTTGACCCGAGATCGTCATAGAGTCTTGTGTGATTCCCATTGTGCTTTGATTTCCACCTTACCACGTCCAAGAGGGCGTGCAAAACGGTGGCTTTTGGGTACAGTCCTGAATCACATGGAGGCAATGAGCGATAGGAGGGGATTCGTTTCTCCCAGTATAGGGAGTTGATGTTGCGCTGTGTTCGATTGGCTATAACCGGAAATCCCTGGCCAGGGTTGCTGAGATTTACTGGTAAGTGTTACCAGTAGTTTCTCGAACTGTTATAGACCTCATATCGACACGACTTATCGAGCTACTGGGGTCTGACGTTTACCACCCCTAGGCAAGATATGCGACATATCAGACGAACAGACCGGACTGTACGGTAAGTGTTACTGGTTGGATTCACAGGAGTGTGAGCGGGATTGCTCGTCGATCTTCTGATCGCTCAATACCCGGGTGGCCGTTACGTTTAGCAGACCGCTTGCGGCTTGTGGGTGCTTGATATGATCTGCTGCCGGCGTATTGACGAGTCTTTAGAGTCCTACACAGAGGTTTCCTGGCTCAAGCGAAACGAAATAGGAGCGCATATGAGATATGTGCGGGACCGAGAATAATACCAGTATGTGATACTGTATTCGATTCTCGCAATTTGTGACATTGATCGGTTATATGCGATATAGCCGGGTTATCGGATCAAGTGTTGATTCGATAAGTTGTTACTATTGATATTAGTCGGTTATATGCGATATGACCGGATCGTTAAATCAAGTATTGATTTAATGATTTAATGTATAATTATATATTTGATATATTACTTTACATTAACTAGTATTGGTTCACTTAAGATTATTTTCTCACTAGTTTGTGCACATTGTATATATGATATATTTTTGTGCACTTGTTTGTATCGTGTTTGATGATACATGCAAACTTGGGTGTGTGTTTACTTTAAACTATGATTAGGTTAATGGTTAATGGTTTTGATTTATAGATTTATTTACTTTATTCTTTTTTTGAAAAGAAAATAAAATGGTGGCTTTTTGTTTTATACATGAAGCTTCATGAAGCTTTGGATAAGTGACCATTTTGTTTCTTTCCTTAACCCTAACCATTTACTTTAACCCTAGTTTATTCTCTACACTTGTTAACTCACCCATGGTTGCATTATGATAACCATCACTTGTTTTCTATTTTATTAATTCATTCTTTTTCATTTCTTTCTTCTTCTTCTTCTTGATGAAGAAAGAAAACATTGGCTAGAAATTTTCAAGTGATGATTCCAAGTGAGAAATCCAAATCCAAAGTGAACCCATTTCCTATTTCTTCATCCTCTATTACTTGCCATGTAGTAGAGGGTGTTTTCTTCACAAGTTTCTTGACCTAGTGAAGATGGAGCTTGAGTTTGAGTCGCCTCGACGTAGATCATCTTCGGCCTCGAAGTCAATGACCTAGCCCGATCATTTCTCCGACGAAACCATCGCTAGAGTCCGGGATCCCGATGATCGCAGTGGAAGAACGTCAACACGGAGCTAAAGAAATGGTGGAGCGGATCTACAAAGGTTGTATTTCCATTCACTTTGTAGTAAAGTTGTTTACTAGCTTGTAGTTTCGCCTTTTCTCTAGTTAACGATCTAGTTTAGGGTTTCTCGGCACCGGAAATTTTGAATTTGGCATGGTTGATGCCTTGTGGAACCTCTTTGGTGTGCCTAGGAATCCTACAGTGGTATCAGAGCCAAGCTAGAGCCTTAGGCGATGCGTAGACGATGTTAGAAACCCGATCGAACCCCGAAACCCTAATTCTAAGCCTTCTCTGTACATTTTTCAAAACCGTGCATTTTTCCAAATTAAAAATATGCAGAAAAATCAGCAGGGTATTTTATGGATTACTATGTAGCACGTGCTCATGATTCGTCTAAAGCGCGGCGGAATCGCGGCACGAGCATGGCTCGTGCGGCGGTTCCGCGGCCAAGTAGTCACATCAGTTTTTTTAAAATTGCACAGTAATTCCTATCTGTTAGTGCTGTATTTTCTGGGAATTTTTAAATTCTACTCAAGAGTTGAGTATTCTGGGTTGTATTGGGAGTTCGAAGATTCGATCGGATTGTCAAACTTTGTCTATGTGTTTTTCCAGGTAATTTTAGAATATGTTGAAAAGTTCGACCGGATATAAATACCCACTTTTTCCCCTGCCGGGAAATTTCCAGTTGTTGGATTTTTCCGTAGTTTAATGACGTTCTAAGTAGTGCAAGTAACGCGATGGTCCCTCTAGAAGACATCAAAGCTTAAATCGATTATGTAACCGTCTTGAACTGCCCTTTGAACCTTAGGGTTTGGGGCAGTACGGCGTGCCACATGTGAGACGTTGGCTTGACCCTTCTACGGCTGGACCGTTGGTACTGAGGCATGAAGTGAATGTTTTTAAACTTATTTCATGTGTTGAGCTGTTTCAGGAAAACTTGGGTGTTTGAATGTTTGATCGGAAAGTTTAACATTTTCTATTTATCTGGAATGGGATACAATACTTGAAATCCACAAGTAGTTATGAGATAACTGATATGAATGTTATAAACATAGCACTTTAGTCTCACTTGATCGGTTGCCACGGAATTTTGATGCGATCAAAAGTCTGTCGCAATCACGTAGCGTACGCGGATACTCGGCGGATAAACTTAATAGACAGCTACACCCCTTAGCCCCGACCAAGTGACTGTAGGAGAACCCCGTCGCCGAAAGCATCCGTTCGGGTGCTCGCGGCAGCGGTGTTCCGCCTTGGTGCACTTCGTCGACGGTATCGGGGGTGCGGCCGTCTACTGAAGTTTGCAACGAGCATTCGATCAGGATGTCGGGAATCTTTTTGAATTGCCCGACTTGATATTGAAAAGTGTTTTCGATAATAAGACTAAAATGCGGGGTTTATAATTGTTAGGCATGCGATGTCTAAGGAATTCATTTGATTAGGCATGCGATGTCTATGCAGGTTGCGGATTCCAACTGTTGTAGTTTTACACTTTCTTTGCTGTGACCGTAAGTGTAATATGTGATATCGCCGATTTCGTTGCTATATGTCAATGATAATTGGGATGCGCATATTTACTTACGTTGATGACATGTGATGTTATGTGTTGCTGGATATGTTATATTGGATCGTCGTGTTTGAATAGCCGGGTTTTTTTTTATGTGAGATGAGCGTTTTTCATTTTCATTCATGTAAAAACTTGTATGTAATATTCTTTTATTGGGGCACTTCCAGGTTGCGGAAGTTGTCACTGTTGTTATATATTATTTACTTTTCTGCACTAGGATAGACCCAAGGAAGAGGGCACAAGTAACCGGGTTCTGGAGTCCAGTGGGAGACCAACTCGAGGAGTCGAGTCCGGGTCTCCTAACTCTAGAATTGGTAGGGTTGCTTGCCGCTCTCGTAGGGGTCTAGGGGTGTGGGTTTGGTTATTCATCGTGACCGTGGAATCCGTGTTTTATACTGGCTCGTATTCAAAACACGAACGTCCTAGTATATCCAATATTTCATATGATATTTTCTGCTGCGTTATCTGTGATGTGATCATATGATATGTTCTGTGATAAATACAGTATATAGTATATATGATATATTATATAGACATTACTTATGTTTTACACCCGCGCTAGCCCTGCTCCGCTCTGCCGTTAGTTACCTAACCTAACGGTGCACGAGGAGACATCGAGGCGAATGCGGATGGCATAAGTGTACGTCGTATTTATCTGTGATGTTTAGGTAACTTAAATGATGGGACTTCATTAATGTGATTAATGAAAGAAAAGAAACCTAAGATGTTGTGGAATCGAATTTCTTAAAAACTGGTAGCTACAGTTCTTGCTTTGCATCGCGGTGTTCCTTGTAGAACATCCTGCACCTCATTCGACGAGGAAAGTGCCGAGAACCCTTCACCGGGAGTGACCCATTTAGCAATAACTGGCAGATGCTACACACTCGGTTTGTCTTTTGATTGCTTCTATAGTTTCTTCTTTGCACAGTGATATATATGATATATCCCGCACCTCATTCGACGAGGAAAGGGCCGACGATCCCTTCACCGGGAGTGACCCCTTTAGCGAAACTAGAAAAGCCTAAAATCACTCCATTTCAAAATCATTTGATTCTACAACGATATCAAGTTCATTACGCAATAGGTTTTCAGAAAAACATGTCGTAGCCCTCCGTCATTTCAGATAAGTACTAGTTAGTATTCGTGCTGCGGTAGTTTGGCATTCGTCAAGACGTAGTGTACGGTAGCTAACTAGTATTTTTCTGCTTATGCATATGATGCAGATTGGATTAGGGTATTCGTACGGCGTTGTTTGGCATTCGTCAAAGGTCGTGCGGGTGGGTTTAATTCAATCAAGAAATGTACGGGTTGAACTTGACTAGTGGACTATGGGTTGTTTGGCATTTGTCAAGGTCATAGAACACTAGGGGCAAAATATTATCGGGAATTTCAAATGTTGAAATTTGCAATGAGATTGCATACCTTCTATAAGATAGTTGGATCCCGATACCCACCGCGAGTAAGAGTTACTCCTGGGAGAGTTTTACACATTACAATTAGCCGATCAAGTAGGTGTCTAGAAAGGTGTCAACGGGGTTACGCTTCTGGGAAAACGAGGTTTACATTAATTAGGTTCGTGCGAAAGCACGGGGGACCTCCTTCAAAGTACCGACACTGGCCTGGCTGAAAGATTGGCGAACTTGTAGCGGGTAATTAATCCCGGCTAATCTTTCCTTTTAGGGTTTGAAGGAAGATTTGATAAAAACAGTGGGAGCCATCCTAATTAGATAAAATAATAACCAATCTATTCTTGCAAGAGCGCACGCTGAGTGTTTTCTTCTCTATCTCTCTCCAGGTAGCGACCATATCACGCCTTAATCAAGATAATAATACGAATTATTGACCGAACCCGCTTGTTGTACTGAGCTGGGGAACGCTGGTCCCGCTCCAACTTATAATTGTTATAAGACCGAGCAGGAAATAGGGGAATACCAGAATTCCCGTGCCGCCCAAACGAAGAGAGTGCATCATCTTCGGGTGTGTTCGTTATAAAGAACTGTTTCTCTGTATCCTCTACGTCCTGGGTATTTATACCGGATCAGGATCCCGCATATGTAATCCGTTACATGGGCTACAGAAAGGTAGAGAACTGAGAACGGGTGATAAGTTTCATGAGGAAGAAAACGGGGCAAGTGTTGCAGCCAAGTCTGTTGGTCACTGTCACCCTGTATTACAAATACATTGATTCTGAACGAATGTTATTAGATACCGAACCTAATATACAAAATCATATCAGTCTCTTTATAAGTAAAGAAATGATAAAATTTTATACTGTTGGATAATGTTTTAAACATTTCCTATATCAAAAGTTGATCGGTTCAAGCACGTTATCTAAAAGCATTGATGTTCTAAATCAAACTATGGTTCTTAGTATATAGAACACACACAAGAGGAAGAGTTCAGAAATGAACGGATCCTTCTTGATGTATTGTAGACTAGGTCATATCAATTTGACCCGACTAGCTAAGTTGCACAAGGATGCATATTTAAATCTGTTTGAATTTACATATTGTGAAAACTTGCCGATCATGTCACAAAGATAAGATGACCACAGCTCTGTTTATTGGAAGCAGAGAAAGAGTTAGTGAACTCTTGGGATGATACATACTGATGTATGAAGGTCCCCTGTCTATACATACCAAGACCGGTTCTTTTTACTTCATTACATTCTCTGATGATCTCTCAAGATTCAGACATATATTCCTGTTGAAACACAAGTACGAACCTTTTGAGATATTCACAGAATATGATTTAGAAGTAGAGAACCAAAATACGGGTATAAATATTATGTCCTTTGATGTGATCGAGGAGGAGAATACTTGAGCACGGAAATCCTGGACTATTCTAAAGGAGAATGAGATTCTCTCTCAGAATTACTCCTCCGTATACACCATAGCACGATGGTATATCGGGGCAGAGCAGATACACCCTATTTGATATGGTGTGCTATATGATGAGTACTACTGAGTTACCTTTTTCCTACTGGGTGTTATGCACTTGAGAAGTTGCATACCTATTGAATATGGTTCCAATCAAATCAGTTGCCTACCGCTTCATATGTGATATGGAAAGGGAAGAGCCCATATCTTAAGTTAGTTAAGATCTGGGGTTGTCCGGCCTATATCTAAAAGCAAAATCCGGACAAGCTCGAGGCAAGGTCTGTTACGAAGAACTGGAAGTGTTCCAGCTATACAAACTGCAACTGATGATTTGGTAGAACCGAAGGATTCAATAGTAACCAACGAACCTCAGCCTCTCCGCCGATCTAGTAGGGTTCCTCACCCACCTGAGAGTTACTTCGGTTTCTCGATGACAGTGGGAGCGAGGAATGCATCATAAGATGATGACCCAACTAGTTTCGAGCTGGCCATCAAGAGTGGGACTCTGTAAGAATGGCTGGATGCTTGGCGATCTGAGATGGAATCCTTATACACCAACAAAGTATGGACTTTGGCTATTATATCTGAAGGGTTAAATCCCCATCAGGAGCAAGTATATCTTGAGAAGATTACTTGGTGTACATGGAAAAGTTGAGACTTTCAAAGCTAGACTTGTTAAAAGTTTGCATTATTGACCATGTATGGATTATGATGCAACCTTTTCTAAGTAGCTATGCTTAAGTCCATCCAGATCCTACTTGCCACGGCTACATACCATGACTACGATATCTGGCGGTTGGGTGCCATGACTGCTTTTCTAAGTGATGTTTTAGAAGAGTGCGTCTATAAGTACACAGTCAGAAGGCCTCGTAGACAGTGGGAGCAGCGAAAACGCGAGCAAGATGTTTTATGGGATAAAGCAGGCATCGCGGAGTTGGAACGTCTGTTTTGATATGTTAGTCAAAGAGTTTGACATTATCAAAATGGTAGATGAACCTTGTATAAACAAAAGGGTAGTAGGGAGTATGGTGATGATCCTCGTAGAGTACGTGGATGACATACTCTTGATAAGAAAGGAGTTTCCTATGCTACGATCGGTCAATCTCCGCTTATCACAATGATTCTCCATATAGGATCAAAGTGATACCTCCTAAATTCTGGGTTTTTGGATCTATGAGATAGATCTGATTGGATGCTAGGATACTCACTAGTTGTAGTGAGATGGTATCAATTGATCCTGGGGAGAATCACGGGAAAGGTTCCAGAGTGATAAGGACGACTGAAAGTCAGTCACAGGCACTGTCTTTACCCTCAGTAAAGGGACGGTATGTTGGAAGAGTTCCAAGCTAGATACCGTGGCAAACTAGACGATAAAGGCTGGATACATCGCTACTTAAGATGCTACCAAAGAGGCAGTCTGGATGTATATTTGTTCATGAGATGAACTTAGTTCCTCCCATTATGTGACAATGGAGTTGTGGCTTATGCTAAGGAACGTCCGTCCCATCAGTAATCCAGATATAATTCTTAGGCAGTATCACCTGATCATGGAGATGGTTGATCTCCAGGGAGATCGAGGTTAGGAGAGTAGACACAGAGGATAACACGGCGAATCCACTCACGAAGGCCTATTCCCAGAGAGAGATTTTTATGGGATGGTTGAGTATGAGATACTGCAACCACTGCTACAGATGGCCCTAGTGCAAGTGGGAGATTGTTAGTTATATGTATGCCCTAGAGGCCATTACTGTACATAGGATGTATATTGTAGTGGATGCTGGGACATATATAGGGAGGACTTTCTTGCTCGACATGATAGTATGCTATCTGGTTACTCTTTACCTTAACGTGTATACTAATTGTCTCTCTGTTACAAGTTGGTAAAGTCCTTAGGATGTGTACTTGACTACCTGGATTATGATGCGGATCATACTAGTAGGGACATGGTAGTCCATAAGTACATCCTTCAAGGTCCCTAGTCGTGGGTGTATCGAGACGGGGCATCGATATACCAGAGTAGACTAGCGTATACCTTCTCGACCCATACAGATGGGCGATGGATGATCCCATATCCATTGGTGTTTGACATCAGAGATGATATACGGGTGCTCAGTAGAGACTGGGTACACTGGACGGACTCGCCGAGAACTCCCAGATGGTATTATACCTTACGTCAGATGGCAGTTCTCTGGTGACACTGGTACAGAGTAGTCTGTTGACCCGAGATCGTCATAGTGTCTTGTGTGATTCCCACTGTGCTTTGATTTCCACCTTACCACGTCCAAGAGGGCATGCAAAACGGTGGCTTTTGGGTACAGTCTCGAATCACATGGAGGCAATGAGCGATAGGAGGGGATTCGTCTCTCCCGGTATAGGGAGTTGATGTTGCGCTGTGTTCGATTGGCTATAACCGGAAATCCCTAGCCAGGGTTGCTGAGATTTACTGGTAAGTGTTACCAGTAGTTTGTCGAACTGTTATATACCTCATATCGACACGACTTATCGAGCTACTGGGGTCTGACGTTTACCACCCCTAGGCAAGATATGAGACATATGAGACGAACAGACCGGACTGTACGGTAAGTGTTACTGGTTGGATTCACAGGAGTGTGAGCGGGCTTGCTCGTCGATCTTTTGATCGCTCAATACCCGGATGGCCGTTACATTTAGCAGACCGCTTGCGGCTTGTGGGTGCTTGATATGATCTGCTGCCGGCGTATTGACGAGTCTTTAGAGTCCTACACAGAGGTTTCCTGGCTTAAGCGAAACGAAATAGGAGCGCATATGAGATATGTGCGGGACCGAGAATAATACCAGTATGTGATACTGTATTCGATTCTCGCGATTTGTGACATTGATCGGTTATATGCGATATAGCCGGGTTATCGGATCAAGTGTTGATTCGATAAGTTGTTACTATTGATATTAGTCGGTTATATGCGATATGACCGGATCGTTAAATCAATTATTGATTTAATGATTTAATGTATAATTATATATTTGATATATTACTTTACATTAACTAGTATTGGTTCACTTAAGATTATTTTCTCACTAGTTTCTGCACATTGTATATATGATATATTTTTGTGCACTTGTTTGTATCATGTTTGATGATACATGCAAACTTGGGTGTGTGTTTACTTTAAACTATGATTAGGTTAATGGTTAAGGGTTTTGATTTATTGATTTATTTACTTTATTCTTTTTGGCAAAAGAAAATAAAATGGTGGCTTTTTGTTTTATACATGAAGCTTCATGAAGCTTTGGATAAGTGACCATTTTGTTTCTTTCCTTAACCCTAACCATTTACTTTAACCCTAGTTTATTCTCTACACTTGTTAACTCACCCATGGTTGCATTATGATAACCATCACTTGTTTTTCTATTTTATTAATTCATTCTTTTTCATTTCTTTCTTCTTCTTCTTCTTGATGAAGAAAGAAAATATTGGCTAGAAATTTTCAAGTGATGATTCCAAGTGAGAAATCCAAATCCAAAGTGAACCCATTTCCTATTTCTTCATCCTCTATCACTTGCCATGTAGTAGAGGGTGTTTTCTTCACAAGTTTCTTGACCTAGTGAAGATGGAGCTTGAGTTTGAATCGCCTCGACGTAGATCATCTTCGGCCTCGAAGTCAATGACCTAGCCCGATCATTTCTCCGACGAAACCATCGCTAGAGTCCGGGATCCCGATGATCACAGCGGAGGGACGTCAACACGGAGCTAAAGAAATGGTGGAGCGGATCTACAAAGGTTGTATTTCCATTCACTTTGCAGTAAAGTTGTTTACTAGCTTGTTGTTTCGCGTTTTCTCTAGTTAACGATCTAGTTTAGGATTTCTCGGCACCGGAAATTTTTGAATTTGGCATGGTTGATGCCTTGTGGAACCTCTTTGGTGTGCTTGAGGAACCCTACAAGGGTGATATATCTCTCAAAGTAGGGAATGGAGCAATTGTTGCAGCTAAAGATGTTGGCGAATATCACCTAGTATTACCAAACAGTAATACATTGATTCTGAACGACTGTTATTACGTACCAAAATTGATGAGCAATATTATATCAGTTTCTTTATTAAGTAAAGAAAGATATAAATTTGTATTGGAGGAAAATGTTATGAATATTTTCCTAAATCATGTGTTGATTGGGTTTGGTACATTGAGTAACGGTATATACGTACTAAATCAAACTACAATTATAAAGATACTGAACAAACACAAGAGGAAAAGTTCAGAAATGAACGAAGCTTTCTTGTGGCATTGTAGACTTGGTCATATCAATACGACAAGACTAGCTAAGTTGCATAAAAATGGATATTTGAATCCGTTCGAATTTACATCTTATGAAACCTGCGAGTCATGTCTCAAAAGCAAGCTGACCAAAACTCCGTTTACTAGACACGGAGAAAGAGCTACTGAACTTTTAGGACTGATACATAGTGATGTATGTGGTCCTATGTCTACACATGCCAGGAATGGTTTCTCGTACTTTATTACATTCAGCGATGATCTCTTAAGATTCGGACATATGTTCTTATTGAAACTGTCACGATCCGAAAGTACGGAACATGGCCGGCACTTAGACTACGAAACGTCTCGAGGCGTACATAATCTAAGTAAGCCGAAAACCCAGAAATCCAAACCAAGAAAAGTAGTAGAGTGGAGTTAAATCTTTTTTTTTTAAAATCAAACAGTTTGCAACATATGCCGAAATATGCATTTTAAAAAACCTAAGTCTTTCCAAAAATTTTGGCAGAGTTGCTTTTGTAAAACTGACCCCAAACGGGTACAAAACCTGATAAAGCATATAAATAAAGAATAAAGGCATCCCCAAGCGGGAGCTAGCTCTTCGTCAATCGACGGCCACAACCACGCAAGCAATAAAATATACAACGCCGAAGGGCGAGGATCACAACAGAAAAAGGAAACTCAAAACAGTAAGAAATCCATAAAATAATACAACGCGCGACTCTAAGGTCGAAAGAATAAATAACACTGGTCTCTATCCGAAATAAATGCATGTTTGGTTGATGGAACTTCTAGATACAACTGAATAATATTATACAACATATAATGATGGTCACGATACAAGTGAACCCACCTACTAGCAAATCACCCGAAAAAAGAAGTAGTGCCAGCAAAGCCGTAAGAGAACCTGTACGGCAAAACCTGCAAGAAACTGTGGCACAACGGGGGTGAGTTGCCAACTCGTGAATAGAATACATCTACGAACAGAAATCGCATGTATGACACAATCCTAGGTCATACGATCAATATACATCCTCAAATATAACCAGCAGCCCATAACAATGGCTAGGGTATACCTCTAAACGACAGTAATACCAAGTTCTCATGTCAGTGCCTCAGATAACAATATATCATATGGATGATGTATGAATGCATGAAAACAGAATACATATACTGAAGGAACTGCTTTCATAACTTAGTGAGATTTCTGCATTTTTAAAATGAGGTAACATAAATGAAATCAGCATAAACAGTGTCTAGCATCGACACAAAACATAAATCCCAATATTTCAATATCTCAGGCTCCGGCTATCCGGACTGGCCTGTATCATCAAATATCAGTACCTCAATATCTCGAAATCTCAATGTCTCAGTCCCAATATCCAGGACGCCGTCAGTCCAGACCGGCCCATACCATCAATCTCAAGACCACGACGGTATCCTCAGGATATCCGACGCGTCGGGTAAAATCACCGGTCAGTAGTGCTCCCCTGCCAGGCTCAACGTCAACAACACGACCTTCTCGCCCCGGGGTACCGCACCGGGCCTACCATGTACCCGAAACGGTTCATCCATCTCCTCGAATCGGGTCTCGAAATCCATCAGCAAACTCATGGTGGACGACTCATACATCATGGGAAAACCGCACTTTTTATTCAAAAGAGAGGAAAGAAGCTTATACAAGTTTTGCGGTTTTCCCCTAAATCCAGAAAATCTCATAGAAATCCGAATCCAAAACATCAATAGCATATAAACCCAAGAATATAGGCATGAGAATCCATGAATACGGCATAACAATGAATAACAGTATGCATGAAGTGACAAGTAATAACTACAATATCTAAGCTGGCATATAAGGTAAGTACACTAATATTATGTCAAACTACTAGCAATCAAGCTAAGTTAAGCAATAATATTTTCTAAGGTGTACGTGACATGGCAATTATCGATGAAGATGTGTGTGAGCCGGCAAGTAAATGTACGTGGTACATACGCATCATCGGTAATGGTGCTGGTGTCCTAACAGCAAAATGTCAACAATGCAATATGAAATAACAATGTAAGTATGCGATGCGGAGCGAGCAACCAAAATGAGCGGGAGCTAAATATTAAACAATGGTGCCATTTGAAATAACACAAATCGTGGGGTTTTGAAAATAGGGGCTACGATGGTTTTAAGAAAGGATATGTCTTTTGAAATATCCGTAGATCCCTTGACCTGTCTTTTAAAATACCCACGACCTGCTAGTTTTGAAATAGGTAGGAGTCTAATCTAATCTAACAACTGCACTAAACTATACGGCTGAACTAACAAGCTGAACTATAGGCAAGAAAACCGCCTAACATCTGGGTCGATACATATATATACCTGTATATGTATAGTCGGTGATCCTGCCTCAATAATATCATATCCGATACCACATCTATAATCAAACATCCCAAGTCAAGAGTGCGGACCAATCATCAATATATAGCTCGTACGTAAATCCGTCGTACGGCATCCCAAATCTGGGTACGGGTCAATATCACATTCATCATACTATTCATCTGGTATCCTCTTTATCAAATATCATGATCGGGGTACTGATCTACGTCTACTACAATACTGATACCACCTAAGTATGCATGCAGGTGTAAGAATCACTACGTCAAAAGACCCGCGAAAACATCATGTCGTATCTCAATACGAACCAAATCACATCACCAATCTCCTGGCCTCAAGCCCAATCTCATCGACTCATCTCAAATCCCAAATACTATCCTCAAATCCAGTATATGAACACATAGTCCCATACCCATGTGAACACATAAATATATATTCCCATATACGCACATATGAAAGAAGGAATGTATGCAAGTATGTGTGTGCGTGCGTGTGTGAGTGCGACCACTACTCTAGGGTTTTGCAACTACACTAAACCAATCCAAAAATACCAAATATCCAACTTTATCATCAATATTCTCAACAACATACAATCAATATATGTGTGTATACGTATTCGTATACATCACCACGAACTGCGGGGGTGCTATACGCCATCGACCCGACTTCTCCCCGTAGATATAAATCTACTCACCTATATCCTGTGTGTCGGTGTCGATAACGCCATGCTCCGTCGCCTCGGAATCCACGTGAAGGTACCTACAATGATCAATCGTAGCAATGCGTATGAAAATCAAGGCAGAAAACCGATACAGCGCATAGTGTGCTCATAGGTTGGAACCTATGGCCCAAACATGCAAATCCAACAAACAACCCCTGTTGTCGATGTACGAACACCCGACAACCAAATACAAATCGAAATATCAAGAAAGTGCATTTAAAAATACGGAAAACATCGCCTAAAACACACCAAAATGCTCCCAGATTTTCCCCAGATGACAATTAGCCAAAACTGCATATAGGAGGGGTCTAATTTAGTGCAAAATGAGCCCTGGAACAAAAATGGACCGATTCTCTTCTACTCTGGCCGCAATTTGCGTCCAGAATGATTAAATCTGCGGCCGTAGGTTTGAGTTAGGGGCTCGGGTCTTGGTGGTATCTTCCTAGGTGCCTTCACGACTCACTGTCAGCTCAATTTTATTTTTGGTGCCCCCGGGTTGCTCCAGATTCCAGAACACCTTCACAGATCACACAAACCGACATGAATAGTTCCGTAATTCCGTATTTTTGGGTTTCAGGTTGTGCTAGGCCGGTGTTTTGGTCAATATAGGGTCTAAGGTCACCATTTAAGTCCAATTGCAAAGCAACATCTCAACTTTACCCTAACTCTATCTAAGTTGGTCCAAAATACACCAAATTACACGATATCGATATGAAACTTGAATTTAAGCTTAAGCACAAGCAATAACACTCTAATTGTGAAGAAATTATCTCATAAGACCCTCATGAATCCTCAACAGCTCCAAAATGAAGACTTCATTGGTCCAATGTGTAGCTAGTGAGCTTGGGAACAATTTTTGTGAAGTGGGGATAGGGTTTTGAGGTGTTTTTGGATGTGTTTTGAGGAGTTAAAGAGGGGAAGGAGGTGAAGAGCAGGAGCAGTAGCAGCAATGAAGGAAGAGGGAGAGAAATGAGTGAAGGAATGAAGGGAAATGGCCAAGTCAACACCCTCACCCACTCTTTCTCACCCATACCTCAATATAATATCCTTTTTCCCTTTCTTTTCTTTTCTTTTCCAATTTCATTAACCCAAATCCTTCTCACACCAATAGTAAACCCAAAGTAATATGGTAGAAATGCACAAGTGTAAAACAAAAATGATATGTGCATGTTTTGCACAAAAATGCTAAAAAACCGATTAGCGATTTTTAATCGCGATTAGCACTAAATTAGCATATAATTAATTAAAAAAACTTAAAAATGGCATAATTCCATAAAATACCCTATTTGAGAATTTTCCATAATTTTTTCCCATTTATCTGTATTTAATTATACCGAAATATTAAAATATTCATTAAAATAATATTAAATTATAAAAATTCCCAAAAATAATATTTTATTTTTCTGAAATGTTACAATCTTCCCCCCTTAAAGAAATTCGGTCCCCGAATTAAATTTAAACTCCCAAATTCTAAAACATTTCAATAGAATGTCCAAGTCGTCGGGGCTCCGAAATCATCAATACATAAAACGCATCATAGCGCAATGCATGCGCATGAGAAATGAGTAGATAACTGAAAATCGAAACTCCATCAATCATCCCGCAATCATCGGAGTCATGGTAAAGACACGAATGCTAAATCCAAAGCAAAACCAATATGATATAAATCAGAACTATACATGTAGATATTAAATCTATACATGTAAGTTTCTAAAGGAAATGCATGCCAAATCTTTTAAAGTCGTTGTGCAATGCGCATAATACTGCACAGTGGCGGACGTCTCTTATAAGAAAATAACCATATACGTATATACCTTTTGTTTAATATGCACGTTCTGCCGTTTTGAAAACAATTTAGAAGGGTTTCCTTGTTTTAAACGTTTCATGTCTTATCAGACGCGTAGGTAAATACTGAGACTATAGCTCGCTTTTGGAAATCCCTTCGATAACTATCAATGCATGCAAAATATACTCAGGTACTGTCCTCTGACTAGTCCTGCTCAGTATAAAAACATATAGCAATCATCATAAAAACGTACCGCTCCATAAGAAATCAATCACAAAATATACATATGAATACTACGTGCGTCGGGTGCGCACGGAAATCAAGATCCATAAATGTGCCATACATGTGCACAGAAACAACATCTAAGTGCATCGGGTGTGCACGAAGCATCTGTTATGGGCCAAGTGTGTGCTTGATAGCAAAAACAGGTGCATCTCATGCACGAAGAATCTCGATTTAGTGCATCTGGTGTGCACTAAATCGCATCTCATATCAAGCGCCCAACATGCGCTAAAATCCGAATCAGGTGCACAGGGTGCACAAAATAAATATCGAACATCACTATCGAAATCGAAGTCCAGTGCAACTAAGTGCACAAAATGCAAATCACTGCACTGCAAGCATATGTGAACTATACCGAGTGCAAAAACCAAATCATGTGCGTGCATAAACGCAAAATCAACTCAACTGTATGAAACCCATGAAATCATAAATATGGGAAACCAAGGTTCAAAAACGATATCAAGTGCAACAACTGTGCAAAAATCGTAAATACTCAGCAAGTGCCACCATGGTGCATGAAAAAAAATATCATGAGACCCAATCATCAAAATCAAATCAAGCGAATAAATCGCCCAACAATACTGAAAACAAGCATGGCGAGATAGTCCCGCTCAAGCACATCCTCCAAGAATCTCTGGCCAACTGTCGTGGTCACTCATAGCATGTCTCATCGACGATCCTGAACTCTGGCCTGCTGGTGTGCGTAACATGACCACTTCTGGGTCCAAGTCTTCTTTGTGGATTACCAATCTCACGATCCATCGGCTCATCGGCCCTGTCAGGTGTGCTAACGGGGATGATTCCGTTTTGGCACTTCTCTGGTCATCTCTCGGTTAATCCTCACGACCACTCGTCAAGCAGCATGTCACTGGCGTCGGCCTCTGGCTCTCTGAATGCACGTGACACATCTAATCCTGGGTGCAAATATCATTGCAGAAGTATCCTGGAAGGAATCCTGCTCAATGTCTCTTCCAAGTCTCGTCTCTGCCTAACTGTCTGGAAGTCATCGTCCTTTACTACATCTGTTTCTTGCTCCGGAACGGCTGCATACTCATCACGACTGCTTCTGGAAAGTATATCCAAGTACAGTGCCTTGGCATGCGCATATCATCTCTGATGTCGGCGGAGTGGAACGTCATCTTATCCAGACCTGGTATGAACCTCTTACTCCACTTTTCTCTAATGTCGACTGCTTCGGACTCGTTTCGTCGTGGCTGCATGGACTGAGCTCCAACGGCTATCCTCGTATCTGGAGTCTCCCAAGAAATGCATCTCATCGATTAGCATCCGAATTAAGTCGAGCCATCCGATCGATTCGTCGAATCCTCATAGTCCCCCAAGAGCTCAACATCTTGGGTACAGTATAATAGTATCGAGTACATACCACAGCATCGGTGGTCCAGCCGTAGAAGGGCAAACCCAAGCCTCACTAATGGCGCCGCAGAACTGCCGCAAACCCTAAGGTTCAAAGGCTTTCATACGGTCATTAAGTCGAGTTAGGGTTTCATTGTTCTAGAGGGACAATAGAATTGCTTGCATGTCTTTCCGAATACTTTAAACTTGGAATAATAGGTTTCTGACATTCGATCGTCTCTGTCGACTCTCAACATCTCTGCGTGAAGTCGTCTCAGCTGGAATCAATCTATCTGATGACCTCGCGTCGGGGTAGCGAACGATCCACATGTCCTAGTCTCTCATCCCCGGGTGACTAGCAACCTCTATCATCTCTTAGTATAACTTTTACTGTAATAGCTCCAACATCTGGGGCGATATCTCGTCATTCGCAGCAATAACTGGCTCACTCGTCTGCACGTTGAACCGTGCCTCAATCATCATGAATAAGCCACACATCAATGGTCATCAAAGTCTGGCTGGCCTCTGTCAGTGGCTCAATCCTCTGGTACTAATCTGCACGTCCGAGAAGTCTCATACAGCGATCCATCCAACACTCGTGGCGCAAAAACGCAATCCAAAAGTCACATCTCTACAATCGTGTGTCGCCCGAATCACGCCCTGGTCAGTTCTCGTTCGTAACGAGCTCATGCTGACCGCAACTCTAGCCGTAGCTCTCCTTGCCCGTAATCGTGGCGGCAAAACCATAACTGGTACCGATGAAGCTAGATCAGGAATGAATATGATACTGAGCAAAGAAATGTACATCCTAAGGCTCTGGAGTGGCATGTCGTAAATATGTCGCGGAACATACCCACGGTACGTCACTCTACTTTAGTCACCTATTCCATCAACCAAGGGTCATCCTACGCTCCGAAGGTAAAACCTAACGCTCTGATACCAACTTTGTCACGACCCGAAAGTACGGAACATTACCGGCACTTAGACTACGAAACATCTCGAGGCGTACGTAATCTAAGTAAGCCGAAAACCCAGAAATCCAAACCAAGAAAAGTAGTAGAGTGGAGGAAAACCTTTTTTTTAAAAATCAAACAGTTTGCAACATATGCCGAAATATGTATTTTAAAAAACATAAGTCTTTCCAAAAATTTCGGCAGAGTTTCTTTTGTAAAACTGACCCCAAACGGGTACAAAACCTGATAAAGCATATAAATAAAGAATAAAGGCATCCCCAAGCGAGAGCTAGCTCTTCGTCAATCGATGGCCACAACCATACAAGCAATAAAATATACAACGCCGAAAGGCGAGGATCACAACAGAAAAAGGAAACTCAAAACAGTAAGAAATCCATAAAATAATACAACGCGCGACTCTAAGGTCGAAAGAATAAACAACACTAGTCTCTATCCGAAATAAATACATGTTTGGTTGATGGAACTTCTAGATACAACTGAATAATATTATACAACATATAATGATGGTCACGATACAAGTGAACCCACCTACTAGCAAATCACCCGGAAAAGGAAGTAGTGCCAGCAAAGCCGTAAGAGAACCTGTACGGCAAAACCTGCAAGAAACTGTGGCACAACGGGGGTGAGTTGCCAACTCGTGAATAGAATACATCTACGAACAGAAATCGCATGTATGACGCAATCCTAGGTCATACGATCAATATACATCCTCAAATATAACCAGCAGCCCATAACAATGGCTAGGGTATACCTCTAAACGACAGTAATACCAAGTTCTCGTGTCAGTGCCTCAGATAACAATATATCATATGGATGATGTATGAATGCATGAAAACAGAATACATATACTGAAGGAACTGCTTTCATAACTTAGTGAGATTTCTGCATTTTTAAAACGAGGTAACATAAATGAAATCAGCATAAACAGTGTCTAGCATCGACACAAAACATAAATCCCAATATCTCAATATCTCAGGCTATCCGAACTGGCCTGTATCATCAAATATCAGTACCTCAATATCTCGAAATCTCAATGTCTCAGTCTCAATATCCAGGGTGCCGTCAGTCCAGACCGGCCCATACCATCAATCTCAAGACCGCGACGGTATCCTCCGGATATCCGACGCGTCGGGTAAAATCACCGGTCGGTAGTGCTCCCCTGCCAGGCTCAACGTCAACAACACGACCTTCTCGCTCCGGGGTACTGCATCGGGCCCACCATGTACCCGAAACGGTTCATCCATCTCCTTGAATCGGGTCTCGAAATCCATCAGCAAACTCATGGTGGACGACTCATACATCTTGGGAAAACCGCAATTTTTATTTAAAAGAGAGGAAAGAAGCTTATACAAGTTTTGCGGTTTTCCCCTAAATCCAGAAAATCTTATAGAAATCCGAATCCAAAACATCAATAGCATATAAACCCATGAATATAGGCATGAAAATCCATGAATACGGCATAACAATGAATAACAGTATGCATGAAGTGACAAGTAATAACTACAATATCTAAGCTGGCATATAAGGTAAGTACACTAATATTATGTCAAACTACTAGCTATCAAGCTAAGTTAAGAAATAATATTTTCTAAGGTGTACGTGACATGGCAATTACCGATGAAGATGTGTGTGAGCCGGCAAGTAAGTGTACGTGGTACATACGCATCATCGGTAATGGTGCTGGTGTCCTAACAGCATAATGTCAACAATGCAATATGAAATAACAATGTAAGTATGCGATGCGGAGCGAGCAACCAAAATGAGCGGGAGCTAAATATTAAACAATGGTGCCATTTGAAATAACACGAATCGTGGGGTTTTGAAAATAGGGGCTACGGTGGTTTTAAGAAAGGATACGTCTTTTGAAATATCCGTAGATCCCTTGACCTGTCTTTTAAAATACCCACGACCTGCTAGTTTTGAAATAGGTAGGAGTCTAATCTAATCTAACAACTGCACTAAACTATACGGCTGGACTAACAAGCTGAACTACAGGTAAGGAAACCGCCTAACATCTGAGTTGATACATATATATACCTGTATATGTATAGTCGGTGATCCCGCCTCAATAATATTATATCCGATACCACATCTACAATCAGACATCCCAAGTCAAGAGTGCGTATCAATCATCAATATATAGCTCGTACGTAAATCCGTCGTACGGCATCCCAAATCTGGGTATGGGTCAATATCACATTCATCATACTATTCATCTCGTATCCTCTTTATCAAATATCATGATCGGGGTACTGATCTACGTCTAGTACAATACTGATACCGCCTAAGTATGCATGCAGGTGTAAGAATCACTACGTCAAAAGACCCGCGAAAACATCATGTCGTATCTCAATACGAACCAAATCACATCACCGATCTCCTGGCCTCAAGCCCAATCTCATCGAATCATCTCAAATCCCAAATACTATCCTCAAATCCAGTATATGAACACATAGTCCCATACCCATGTGAACACATAAATATATATTCCCATATACGTACATATGAAAGAAGGAATGTATGCAAGTATGTGTGTGCGTGCGTGTGTGAGTGCGACCACTACTCTAGGGTTTCACAAGTACACTAAACCAATCCAAAAATACCAAATATCCATCTTTATCATCAATAATCTCAACAACATACAATCAATATATGTGTGTATACGTATTCGTATACATCACCACGAACTGCGGGGGTGCTATACGCCATCCACCCGACTTCTCCCCGTAGATATAAATCTACTCACCTGTATCCTGCGTGTCGGTGTCGATAACGCCATGCTCCGTCGCCTCGGAATCCACGTGAAGGTACCTACAATGATCAACCATAGCAATGCGTATGAAAATCAAGGCAGAAAACCGATACAGCGCACAGTGTGCTCATAGGTTGGAACCTATGGCCCAAACATGCAAATCCAACAAACAATCCCTGTTGTCGATGTACGAACACCCGACAACCAAATACAAATCCAAATATCAAGAAAGTGCATTTAAAAATACGGAAAACATCGCCTAAAACACACCAAAATGCTCCCAGATTTTCCCCAGATGACAATTAGCCAAAACTGCATAAAGGGTTGTCTAATTTAGTGCAAAATGAGCCCTGGAACAAAAATGGACCGATTCTCTTCTACTCTGGCCGCAATTTGCGGCCAGAATGATTAAATCTGCGGCCGTAGGTTTGAGTTAGGGGCTCGGGTCTTGGTGGTATCTTCCTAGGTGCCTTCACGACTCACTGTCAGCTCAATTTTATTTTTGGTGCCCCCGGGTTGCTCCAGATTCCAGAACACCTTCACAGATCACACAAACCGACATGAAAAGTTCCGTAATTCTGTATTTTTGGGTTTCAGGTTGTGCTAGGCCAGTGTTTTGGTCAATATAGGGTCTAAGGTCACCATTTAAGTCCAATTGCAAAGCAACATCTCAACTTTACCCTAACCCTCTCTAAGTTGGTCCAAAATACACCAAATTTCACGATATCGATATGAAACTTGAATTGAAGCTTAAGCACAAGCAATAACACTCTAATTGTGAAGAAATTACCTCATAAGACCCTCATGAATCCTCAACAGCGCCAAAATGAAGACTTCCTTGGTCCAATATGTAGCTAGTGAGCTTGGGAACAATTTTTGTGAAGTGGGGATAGGGTTTTGAGGTGTTTTTGGATGTGTTTTGAGGAGTTAAAGAGGGGAAGGAGGTGAAGAGCAGGAGTAGCAGCAGCAATGAAGGAAGAGGGAGAGAAATGAGTGAAGGAATGAAGGGAAATGGCCAAGTCAACACCCTCACCTACTCTTTCTCACCCATACCTCAATATAATATCCTTTTTCCCTTTCTTTTCTTTTCTTTTCCAATTTCATTAACCCAAATCCTTCTCACACCAATAGTAAACCCAAAGTAACATGGTAGAAATGCACAAGTGTAAAACAAAAATGATATGTGCATGTTTTGCACAAAAATGCTAAAAAACCGATTAGCGATTTTTAATCGCGATTAGCACTAAATTAGCATATAATTAATTATAAAAACTTAAAAATGGCATAATTCCATAAAATACCCTATTTGAGAATTTTCCATAATTTTTTTCCCATTTATCTGTATTTAATTATACCGAAATATTAAAATATTCATTAAAATAATATTAAATTATAAAAATTCCCAAAATTAATATTTTATTTTTTTGAAATGTTACAGAAACACAAATCTGAAACTTTTGAGAAATTCAAGGAATATAAGTACGAAGTGTTGGGTTTCTATAGCACCTTATCTAGGGTTTGGAAGCATCACATATGCCACAATAGAAAATACGAGGTGCTAAGAAAACTTAACTAGGAATCAAACTAGAAATTTTGGGTAACATCTAATAGTATCACATTCTATAAATATTCTATCATTAAGTGGAGAGACTACAACCTTTGTAGACCTTCTTGAGTGACTCCTTGGATCTCCTAGAGTTTGGAATGGCTTGCTTGAATGCTTCCAAGTCCACGACGATCTACCTGAAGTCCTTTTGTCCAAGCTTCTTTCTTCACTTCATCAATAGAGAAGTGAAGCGAACACCGTACACTAATTGGCTAGACCAGTATGGAATGAAGATATGGTTTGTATTCGCACTTAAAAAAACTTTCTTTATCTTTTCCTCACACTTAATGAAACTCAAGAGAGCTTGAAGAAGGAGGAAGATGAAGATGGCAAAGCTTTTCTCAAGATAATGATAATTGTGATTTTAAAAATAAAAACAAAAGGATATATATATATGAGACACTCTCACAACCAACCATGGTTAAAACAAATATCTAGATATTTTGTGATGAGTTAAAAGAACAAAGGAAATTAAACTTATGGTTAAGTCAATGGTCAACAAAGAATTTTGTAGAAACAATGAGTCATAATAGTTTCCTTTATCCTTTTATCTTAAAACAAAAATCCACATATTAAATCCAACCATGTGAGTCTTGCATTGTCATCTTCAATGTATTAACAACCATGATACACATGTATGTATGTATGTGTGCATTCACATCAACATGTGCATGTATAAACATATATGCATACATCCAAAAATAAAAGTTTTAATAAAAGTGAGCTTATGGTCAATACTAAATCAACACTTGATTTAATAAACCGGTCATATCACTGTCATGATCCAAAATTGGTACGTGACGGCCCTTAAACAACGCAACGTCTACATATGTAATGCAATTTAAGTAAGCCGAAAACCAAGCAATCTAAACCATCAAAAGTAGTAAGAAATAAGAACAATTTTTTAAAACATTTAAAATCTCAACCCAAATTCTTTAAAAGTCCAACTTTATTTCCTTTAAAATTTTGGCAGCACCTCCTTTGTAAAAGCCAACCCCAAAAATGGGTACAATATAACTATAAGTAAAGCATTCCCAAATGGGAGCAAAACACGCCCAAAGGCGGAAAACAACCACCACAACAGATATACGATGCCGTAGCGATGAAATATAAGACGATATAAATAAAATTGCATAAAAGACATCCAAGTCACAAATAATATACAATATCGTCCTCACATCAAGTCTCTAAGTCATACAAGATAATGGTAGATGGAGAGTACAAGATACAACGAATATACAATAAGCAACATGAACGGATAACCACAAAACCCATCTAAAGCAAAACTGCATACTGTGAGCCGAAGCGGTATCCGCAGCAAAAGATAATATGATAGATGATAATAGCCCTGTCTCTGACTACTGTGAGGATCACCTGCAAGACACTGTGGTACAACGGGGGTGAGTTGCCAACTCATGAATAGTAAATAACATATGCAGGTAATCGCAAGTATGCACGTACAACGTGAATCTAACATATGCAAGCTAATATGTTAGATTGGTCATATGGGTGCAATAGTCATGAAAGGTACAATAGCAGGTATAACTAATACATGAAGCAATAATATGACAATCTGTATGCAACAATCAAGTAAGGTACTCCATCAGGTACTACTAATAAATGAACAATGATATGACAAAGTATATATGCAACAGTCATGAAAGGTACTCTATCAGGTACAACTAATACATGAAGCAATGCATATAAAATGAGGTATGTAAATGCAACAGTCATGGAAGGTACTCTATCAGGTACTATATCACGACCCGCAAAGTACAGAACGCGACCGGCACTTAAGTTACGAAACGTCTAAAGGCGTCCGTAAACAAAGTAAGCCGAAGCCCATAATACAAACCCAATTAAAATTTTAGAGTGAGGGAAAACCAAATTATTTAAAGCATTTTACTCCATTTAACCACATCAAGTTCCCCTTTTCAAAATAACTTTCCTTTTTCCAGAATTCCAGCAGAATTTCCTTTGTAAAACAAGCTCCACACGAGTACAACAGGAATATAAATGAATAACATGGAAATGGCATCCCCAAGCGGGAGCTAGCTCTTCGCCTCAAGGCGGTCACAAATCCCACGCAGTATAAAAGAACAATGTGTATAAATAAGCATGAAGCACAATAAATAGCATGTCGACTCAAGTGAGCTCAACCCTAGATATAACATCAAATAAATCCTCAAGTCTCATAATCTCCCCTCTAGGTCAAAATACAGTAATCCAACTAAGACTGATACAGCTGAAATAGTAATAGTAGTAGCAGATGGAGTATTCTAGATACAACGGACATAAATAAGGTGGTACAAAATGATAACAAACCCCCTAAGAGCAAAAGCCTCGAGTCCAGGCAAAAAGAGCAAAAGAGGCAAAAGTATCTGCCGCTACAGTGCTGACGGAATGGACCTGCAGAAAAGCTGTGGCACAATGGGGGTGAGTTGCCAGCTCGTGAGTAATAGATAACATCTACTAAGGCTATCGTATGCATGCACACAAGTATCCTGGCATCCCTAAAACAGGTATGGCTACATGTACTAGCAGGTAAGTATGCATCATCAGTGTACTAACAAGTATACATGTCACATGAATTACTATCATATAAGTATGCTGTATGAGTCAACTCAAGATCTCATCATGTAGGTATAAGAAATGTTCTTCCCTTATTTTCGAAACTCCTTTCAAATATCAGCATAAAATCCATGAAAATCAACAAAATCCGTTTCTAGCAATGACACCTCAAAACTATCTCAAATCTCATATATCCATGTCAAGTATCTCTAGCCTCAGCCGTCCGGCTGATCCATAACAAATATCCATATCTCAATCTAGCGGTCACGGTAGGTATGCTCTGGATATCCGCCGTGCCAAATAAAGTCACCGGTAGGTAATCCGCCCCCTGCCAGTCTCAACGCCATCTCCTGCGATTTTCTTGCCCCGGGGTCCCATACCGGGCCCACCATGTACCCGAGACGGTTCATTCACCTCCTCGAAACGGGTCTCGAAAACCACAGCAAACTCATGGTGGACGATACTTTACATCACTAGAAAACCGCAACTTTTATATTTGAAAGATTATAAGTTTTGAAATCTTGCGGCTTTCCCGAAATCCAGAAATATCATAAATCTCATGAATGCACATGTCAATGATAATGGATGCCTACGGTATCAATCTACAATGTATGATTTATACTAGGCATGAGCAAATGATATAATAATACATATGCACGAGAATAGCAATTTTATGATTTCATTTTAAATATTTGTTGCAATAGGACAGGTTTAAGCAATTAACATGTTTCAGATTTATAGTTATCTAGTGTCGTGACATAGCAATTACCAGGGGGGTGTGTCCACATGAATAGTTCCCGTGCTGCATATAAAAACCTGGTAATGGTGCATGTGTCCTACAAATAAGTTTGCGTATATGGGTATAACATATGGGTCTAACTGCAGCAAATATCATGCAAGTATTATTATTCTAATGTCACAAGTAATATAAAGTTTACTATTTTCGAGTTTACTAAATCTATCGGGCGACTCGCGCCATCCAAACGATCGTTCCCCGTAGTTGTTAAATCTACTCACCCGTGATCCCGTGCTAGGTGTGTCCGACTACCTGCTTTCCCTTCTCTGCTGCGCTTGAAGTTCCTGCTGGCGAACCTAGAATTACAAAAGTCACCACATAAGGAATAATCCTGCAAAACGCGATATATCGATAAAAAGGATACGCGTGCATGAAACTAAACCCGTGTGCACACGACACGACGCGATGCGCACAAACCCACCAGAACCTAGACTGACACGCTGTGTCGTGGAGCGCGCCACAGAACCACGCGTATCACGCACGTGTCGCACAAGTTTAAAACAACGGAAACACGCAAATAGCTCCAGATTCTTCCTTAGGGATAAACCTAAAAAGTTACAGATACCAACACTCTAAGCTAACCAAAAGACACCTACAGCCAAAACCCCAGCACCCCAGCCCTTGCTCTGGCCGCAATTTGCGGCCAGAAGGAATAAATCGGCGGCCCAGGGTGGGTGTTGGGTCCCCGTGCTCTGTGTGTGAGTTTCTACTAGTCTCACCATACTACAGTCTTCACAATTTTTACCTGAGTGTGTCGGGTCAAAAGAAGATCTCAGAGAGGCCAAAAAGTCGCTAAAACTGCCAAATTACACCAAGTCGGGTAAATCGGGTGTCTTTGTGAAATCTGGGGCAATCCTCTGGTTAACTGGTCTCAATAGAACCTAAAAGGGCTATTCTAACCAACACTACCCTTACTTTAGCCAAAATTCCCATAATTCACCCAAAATCATTACTAAAGCTTGTAATAAACACCAATCATGCTATATAATCATCATTTTAGCAATTTAGGGCTATCCATTTAAATTTAATGACACTACTAGGCTAAAACAGTCTAATTACCACCTAAAAGGGTTCATTAAGCTACAAGCACCCTAATTCAACTAGATTTAACATCACCACACAATTCTAATTCTAAAATTCCGATAAAACGCTAAACTAGCTAAACAAACACATAATCCAAGCAATATGAAAAGAGTTTAGGAAATATACCCCCAAGGAACCTCTCAAACGAGGGGAAAGAGAAGAAGTAGAGAATGGGTGCTGCTAAATTTGGCTGGAAATGAGCTGAGCTTCACTGTTGCTGAAGCTGAAGTGTTGTTGCTGATGCTGATGCAGGTTTGGGGTGTTTGCTGTTACTGATTGTTTAGTTCTGGGTTGAGCTGCTGCTGTTGTTAGGGTTGTGTTGGTGTTGTGGTGCTGATGTTGTGTAGTGGGTGTGTGTGTTGGGGCTGATGTGGTGTGGGTTTGAGCTGAAGTGGTGTGGTGTTGGCCTGAAAGTGTTGCTGTTTCAGCTGATGCTGCTGCTGAATTGAGTTGGAGCTGAAGCTGTTTTTGTGGTAGAGCAAGGTTATTTGAAGATGGTTGTGTGTGTGAGTTCATGAAGTGGGCTGTTGCAATGATGATAGGGGCTGAGATGGTGATATGTAGCTGATGTTTGGGCTGATGCTGCAGTTTTGGTGGCTGAAACAGCTGCTGTTGCAGCAGTTGGTATGAAGGAAAGAGCTGAGATAGGCTGATGGAAATCATCAGCTGCTGTAGCAGCAATAGGTGGTGGTTTGGAGGGGGGCTGAATTGATAAAATTTTGGGCTGGTAATTGTATGTGAGTGAGAGGGATTTGAGTGTAAGAAGACTTTCAAAAAGATTTGAGGTGAAAGAGGGTGACTTAACCTTAAACCATCATGACACATTACATCCCCCCCTCTCTCAGTCAACCTTAAAGCTCTCTAAATACCCATGGTCAAAGCCAAACATCCTCAATTTTAACTAATTAGCTCTAATCAACTCAATTGACTTAACCAAGGACCTAACTCACCATAATTAACTTAAACATAGTTAATCCACAAACTCAATTATATGGCAAACCCTAATCTTAACCCTAGTTAACGTGCACAAGTGTGTGTGGTCGAGATAAAATTCTACAAAAATAACCATAAAACTAGATAAATTACTAGAATCCTGTTTTGGTAAACTTTTTACCAAAAACCCCACATCAACACTTAATTATTACTAACCCTAAACTCAGGTGTTACAGTCTTCCCCCCTTAAGAAAATTCGTCCCCGAATTTTAAAATGTGCAACTACACGTACCTTCAAAAAGTTGAGGGAATTTTTTCTGCATCTTTCCCTCAGCCTCCCTGGAGACCTCCTCGCTGTTCGGGCTGTGCCAAAGAACTTTCACCGACGGCAGGACCTTTGATCGAAGTTTCTTCACCTGCCGATCCAGTATCTGCACTGACTGCACGGTGAACGAAAGGTCGGGCTCAAGCTGAACGGTCTGATGCTGGATCGTGTGGGAAGGGTCATGAAGATATCTGCGTAGCATTGACACGTGGAAGACGGGGTGAACATCTGCAAAGCCGGGTGGAAGATCAAAACGATATGCAACAGCGCCGACACGCTCGAGGATCTCGAAGGGACATACGAATCTAGGGCTAAGCTTTCCCTTTCGCCCAAAACGCATCATGCCCTTCATCAGAAAGACCCTCAGAAAAACATGGTCGCCAACAGCGAACTCTAATCTGTGACTGTCTGCCTACGATTTCTGTCTGCTCTGAGCTGCCCTCATCCGGTCTCGAATCAACTGCACTTTCTCGGTCGTCTCCTGCACAATCTGCGGCCCGAAAATACTGCTCTCGCTCAGCTCAGTCCAACAGACGGGCGATCTACATCTCCTCCCATACAACGCCTCGAAAGGTGCCATCTGAATAGTATCCTGGAAGCTGTTGTTATAGGAGAACTCCACTAGAGGTAAATGACGATCCCAGCTACCGCCGAAGTCCAAAACGCACGCTCTGAGCATGTCCTCGAGAGTCTGAATGGTCCGCTCTGACTGTCCGTCGGTCTACGGATGAAATGCTGTGCTGAACCTCAAACGAGTGCCCAATTCCTCCTGAAGTCTCTGACATAGTCGGCTGGTAAACTGGGTGCCTCGATCTGACACGATACAAGTCGGTACGCCATGTAACCGCACGATCTCGTCGATGTAAATATGAGCATACTGAGCAAAACTGAAAGTGGTCTTCAGTGGCAGGAAGTGAGCCGCTTTCGTCAATCGATCCACGATCACCCAGATAGAGTCGTACCCTCGACTGGTCCTGGGTAGACCCACAACGAAGTCCGTCGAAATCTGCTCCCATTTCCACTCCGGAATGGGTAACGGCTGTAGCTCTCCTGCGGGCCTCTGGTGCTCGGCCTTAACTTGCTGACAAGTCAGGCATCTCGATACGAACTCCGCGATATCCCTCTTCATTTCATCCTACCAGTAGGTCTCTTTCATATCATGGTACATCTTGGTGGAACCGGGGTGGACACTATACACTGATCGATGTGCCTCCTCAAGGATATCACGCCGCAATCCCTCAGCATCTGGTACGCACAGTCTAGATCCAAATCGTAAAATCCCCTACTCATCAATCACGAACTCGAAAAATCTGCCCTGTCCCATCTGTGCCATGATCTCGGAGCAACGGTCATTTCTGCGCTGTGCCTCATATATACGGTCAAGCTATTGTGGGCGTGCACGAACATGCGCAAGCTGTCCCCCTGTCGGAGTGAACTCGAACTCAACTCGGCTGTCGCATAAAATCTGCCAATCTGCTGACGACTGCCTCTGCATTGCGCGCAAACAGGATAGACTACCCTCGGGCCTCCTGCTCAAGGCATTCGCCACTACATTCGCCTTGCCCGGGTGGTACAAGATCTCGCGGTCATAGTCTTTCACCAGCTCCATCCAACGACGCTGTCTGAGGTTCAGGTCTCGCTGCTGAAATATATATTTTAAGCTCTTGTGGTCAGTGAATATCTGGCACGACTCGCCGTATAGGTAATGTCGCCATATCTTCAGTGCAAAGACCACTGCAGCCATCTCCAAATCATGAGTGGGGTAGTTCTGTTCGTGTTTCTTCAATTGCCGCGAAGCATACGCGATCACCCTGTCGTGCTGCATCAACACGCATCTTAACCCCACCCGCGAAGCGTCACAATAAACCATGAATCCGCCTGATCCTGAAGGCAACGATAATACCAGCACCGTAGTCAAACAAGTCCGTAGCTGCTGGAAACTGCGCTCGCACTCCTCCGTCCAAACGAAAAGAACTCCCTTCCGGGTCAAACCGGTCAAAGGTGCAGCAATACGGGAGAAATCCTGAACGAATTGCCTGTAGTAGCCAGCCAGGCCTAGAAAACTACGGATCTCCGTAACTGATGTCGGTCTAGGCCACTGCTGAACAGCCTCAATCATCTTCGGGTCCACACATATGCCGTCTCTCGTAATCACATGACCTAAGAATCCGACGCTGTCCAGCCAGAAAGCACACTTGGAAAACTTCGCGAACAGCTGGTGCTCCCTCAGAGTCTGTAACGTAATCCGCAGGTGCTGCTCGTGCTCCTCTCGGCTCCGGGAATACACCAAAGTATCGTCGATGAACACGATGATGAACAAGTCAAGATACGGCCTGAATGTACGGTTCATCAAATCCATAAATGCTGCGGGGGCGTTGGTGAGTTCGAACGACATCACCAAAAACTCATAGTGTCCATAGCGTGTATGGAAGGCTGTCTTCGGTATATCCTCCTGTCGGACTCGCAGCTGGTGGTACTCCGATTGCATGTCGATCCTAGAAAAATACCCCGCACCCTGGAGCTGGTCGAACAAATCATCAATGCGCGGCAACGGATATCTGTTCCGCACGGTAACCCTGTTCAGTTGGCGGTAGTCGATACATAAGCGCAAGCTTCTGTCCTTCTTCTTGACAAACAGGACCGGAGCACCCCATAGAGAAACGCTGGGCCGAATAAGTCCCTTATCTAACAAATCTTGCAGCTGAACCTTCAACTCTCTAAGTTCCGCCGGGGCCATCCGATAAGGCGGTATAGAAATAGGCCCCGAGCCAGGAATCAAATCAATACAGAATTCGACATCGCGCTCAGGTGGCAATCCTGGCAGCTCATCAGGGAAGACATCGGGGAAGTCGCATGCAATTGGAACCTGATCCAATGGAACAACTGTAGCTCTAGTATCGCATACACAGGCTAGAAATCCCCGACATCCCTTCCTCAACAGCTGATCAGCGCGAAGAGAAGAAATCAATATGTGAGGGGCGGCTCCACGGTCCCCCTGCACAATAAAAGCCGACTCGCCGGGAAAACAAAATCTAACTGTCTTCTCACGGCAGTCCACCGACGCATAGCACGTGGCTAACCAATCCATGCCCAAAAGAACGTCGAAGTCCAACATCTCAAGAAGGATCAAGTCGACAGGCAGCTCTCGCTCGCCAATACGAACGGTACAGGATCGGAACATGTGCCTAGCAACAAATGACTCTCCCACAGGAGTGGTCACCACAAGCAGCTGGTCAAGCAAACCGGACTCACTATCTAAACTCGGCACGAGGTGTGTGGAAACGTACGAGTGCGTGGATCCGGGATCAAACAACACGTGTGCATCAACAGAGCAAACTGATAGGGTACCCGTAACGACGGCATTGGATGCCTGCGCATCCTGGGTGTCAATGCAAAAACTCAGGCCTGACCTCCTCCAATAGCGGGCTGGCCTCGGCCTCGGCCTCGGCCTCCTCGTCCTCTCTGGGTCGGTGTGCAGTGCCCACGGCCTCTGGGTGCACCTAACTGGCGTGGAGCATCACCTGTGGCAGGAAGTAGAGCTCTCTGAGGAGGGGGCGGTGATGGAGGTGGAGTCACATGCGGAACGGTCGCCGCTCCCTGTCGCCTCGCTGGATAATCTCTAACACGATGGTGCAGACTCCCGCACCCAAAGCACCCTTGAGATGACTGCTGTCCCTGAGTATACGACCCATACAGCTGACCTCGTCCGAACCCTCTGCCGGCCCTATTTCTCGGAAGGAATCTGGCTTGGTGCCTCTGATCTGGCGTGCCGGTACGAATCCTCTTCGGCCCGGGAACGGCCGAAGTCGCTGAAATACGTGCCTCCATCCGCAACGCCGTATCCATAGCCGCTGAATAGGTATCGAAGTGCTGGGCACCAATGGCAAGAAATAGCGGGGCATCCAATCCCTGAATGAACCTCTTCACCCTCTTTGCTTCGGTATCCACCAGATACGGAGCATATTGAGACAACTGTGTAAACTGGACGTCATACTCAGACACCGTCATCCCAGGTGTCTTGATCAAGGCCTCAAAGCTACGAGCTCTGGCGTCATGAACACTCTCCGGAAGGAAACGGGCTAAAAAGACTGCTGTGAACTCGGTCCAGGTCATGGGCGGTAGGCCTGCAGCTCGACCTCTCAAAACTGACTCCCACCATATCTGTTCGAGACCCTCTTATCGGAAACTCGCAAGCTATACCCAGCGATCATCAGAATATCTCAGAGAACGGCAGATCCTGGCCAAGCTGTCAAGGAACGTCTGCGGGTCCTCTGCTGTATCGGTACCCATGAAAACTGGAGGTCTCAACCTCATGAACTCCTGCAGAGAAACCGGGATGGTCACGGCGGTAGTAGTAGGAGCAGGTATCATAGTAGTCTGGGAGGTAATAGGTACGTGTAAAACTTTGAAAATTGTTTAGGTAACTTTCCGATAATCGGTAAAATAAACAATATTTTCTGTAAAACGTAATTATAGCATTTTTCAACATAGAACTAATTATTCCTAATTTAGATATGTAATTGCTAGTTATTTAAATATTTTTCCATAATTAATTATTTTTATTATAAACTTTCTCTAATACATCTAATTAGTGTTAATTTTTAATGAGATTAAGTTAGTTACTCATGCACCATAACCTTTAAACCAAAGGGTAACATAAATTTTTTTCAAAGTTAACTCCAAAATTATAGTGAGTTCCATGGTCAAGTAAAAAAAATGAAATAAAATAAATTGAAAACAATGTGAAAGCATTAAATGAGCTTTTATCATGGAAACATCTACACAATTTTCACAACTCACACACCCATTTTCCAGTGGCCGAGCCTCCTGCAGAAACCCCCCAAATCCCCACTCATTTCATCATCTCTAACTCATCACAAATCCAAGAAATACCCACACAAAAAAAAAACAAATGCCCTTCCTCACTCGTCGCCTCCTGTCTTCCTCCTCTTTCCCGCCAAATCTCCTCCATTCCCGCCATTTCTCCCAAGATCTCAGCACCACCAAGATCTCCCTCTCAAATCTCTGCTCCTTAATCTCCCAATCCTTAGCAAGTAGCGGCGATCGCTCCCTCAAGTCTTTCCAGCTCCCCCCCATCTCCCCTCACCAAGCAATGGCTGCTGTCGCCTCTCTCGCCAACACCCAAGGCTCAATGGCCGCTCTCTCCTTCTTCCATCGGGCGATCTCGCAACCCGAACCCGAACTCAAGTTCCAATTATACATCACAACCGCCAACTCCCTGACATCTAACGGCAATTTCGATAGAGCCCAACAAGTCTTGAGGTCTATGGTCGAGAGATTCTCCGAGGCCGGGCGGTTTAAAGAGGCTGTCGACATGGTCCTTGAAGTCGGCAACCAAGGACTGCCGCTCTGTGTTCATACGATGAATCAGATTCTTAAGGTTGGTGTTGAATTGGGTCCGGTTGAATTCGCAGAGAACGTGTTTGATGAAATGAAAAATAGAGGAGTTGTGCCGGATTCGACTAGTTTGAAAACTCTGGTTATCGGTTATTGTAGAGAGGGAGATGTCGGTAAAGTCGAGGGCTTTTTTTAGGTCGATGCAAGCAAGAAGATTGTGTATGGATAACGTCACATGCATGTTGGTTGTCGATCTGTTTTGCAAGAAGGGTTTCTTTGGAAAGGTTCATTGGTTGTTTCGATGGATGCGGGAGATGAATGTTGGTCCGAATGTGATAAATTATACGGCTTTGATTAATGGGTTGGCGAGAAAGGGAAGCGTGAAGCAAGCTTTCCAAGTTTTAAAAGACATGGTGGGGAAAGTATTAAAACTGAAGTTTTATACCCACACTATACTCATCGATGGGTGTTGGAGATAGTGCCCTCATAGTCAATTATTGGATCACAGGTATGTGATTGCAATGATTGCGGAGGACCTATACCGGTAGGACAGTCTTACTCAAGATGATAGTATGCTATCTGGTTTGTCTTTATCAGTCGTGTACATGATCAGGTGACTGATTAGATGTTACACTTTGATAGAGCCCTTAGGATCTTGCTTTACTACCAACAGTATGATGGCGATCATATAAGTGAGAGTTGGGTGGTTTATACGCATATCCTTAATTGTGGTCCCTAGTCGTGGGAGTTTCGAGACAGGGCATCGATACTTCGGAGTAGACTAGTGTGTACAGTCGAGACCCCGACGAGGGGCGGTGGCCGGTCTCACAAGCCACTGGTGTCAGTTGGATCACCTAAGATGTATACAGGTGCTCATTGGGTTATGAGTACACCGGACAGGACTCGCCGGTAATCTGCTAGTTAGTATTATATCTACCTTCAGATAGCAGTTCCCTGGTGACATGTGTACAGGTTAGTTCATCGACCTGAGGTCGTCATTTGTCTCGTGTGAGTTCCCACTGTGCTTTGATTTCTACCCTACCACGGCTCAAAGGAGTCGTGTAAACAGGTAGTTTTTGGGTACAGTCCCGAGCCATATGGAGGCACGTGAGCGGATCGGCAGGGGATTCGTCTCTCCCGGTATTGGGGCGAGGTCGTGCTGTGTCTAGGAGAGCCATTACACAAAGTCCATGGCCATGGCAGGAGATTTACTGGTAGGTACTCCAGTAGTATCTCAGGGTGTTATTGGGCTACACTCCGACACGACTTATACTGCTATTGGGGGTCTGACGTTACTAGCCCTCTAGGCAGATATGCGATACTCATAGACGAACGGACCGGACTGTATATACATTGTCACTGTTAGGCTCAGTAGGGTTTTCCGGATTAGTGCGCTCATCGGCATCCCTTGAGGTCAGTCCATGGGCAGCCGTTACGCATTGCTAGTGCCGCTGACGGTTTGTGGTTAAACCCACTGCCAGGGTACTGACGAGTCATTAGAGTCCCCCACAGACAGTTTCCCAAGTTCGGGCGAAACGTTGTAGAGGCCGTATGGTTCTATGGCAGGGTTCGGAAAATGCACGTGCGTTTATGCACGTGTTATTTTTCGGACAGATAATACTGGTCGGCTTTGGTTTAAGCCGGATCCGAGTATTATATTGAGTAGGTATAATATCTTTGTCTCAGTTGCATTTGTATTCGGTCGTAATACAAATGCGGGTATATTTATACAGTTTCGGGGTTGTCCTGAAATTCGTTTCAGGATCACTTTTGGAAGTTTCCAGTTTCCAGTTTTCTATCTGCCGTCTTTTAACATTCGTTTAAAGACGGATTTATCTTTTCTTCAGATATGGTGGGTCAACATTCTAGAAGGTTCTAGAAATGGTGACTAGGATGATGAGGTGGAGGGTGACTCATCTTTGCATTTATTACTTGATGAGGTGTTTATGTGAGTCATGCTTTAGGTTTAATGCTTCTTGTTTTCCTTTAGATATTTTGCTTGATCTTTTGGTTATGATAAGGTTACATGCTAAGGTCACCTCCCTCCTCCTACGGTCACCTCCCTCTTGCTATATATGGCCGGCCCTCTCTCTCCTCTCTCTCTCTCTCTCACTTGTTGTTTCACTAGAAAAGATATGATAGTATTTGGGGTACATGGAATTTTACAGTTCATTTCATTCCATCACCCAATTCCCTCGGCAACTTCATTAACCGATCGTCCACGGATTTGGACGAAGTGAGACAAAGTCATCTACTCATTCTCTACATCATTCTTGGTCGTCTCTTTTAGCAAACTTGACGATCGAGTTGCCTCGAGTCAGAGGCGGGAGCCCGTTTAAAGAATCAGTGATGTGGTGCCACCTCGACGAGGATATCGGAGATCGACGAGATCGGAGCAGCCGCAACGGAGCATGGGATGATGGTTGAAGAACGAAGGACTCGGATCGTTCGGTATAACCTTTCTACACTCTTTACAGTTTGTTAGTTTAGCAATAATGGCAGATCCGGGTTAAAGTATACGATAGCGCCAGTTAAAAAGTTTTTGTTCCGCATTTGGCGTCTGTAGACTGCCGGGGCGCTAGCGTAGACTTACAGTGGTATCAGAGCCTCACCATTTTGCTATACTAACTTGTGCTAACGCGTTTAAAACATCGATCCGACCGGAAATCGAAAATTGCAAAATCCTAACAGTTTCTGTCGATTTTAAATGGTCTGATAAAATTTTTCTGCATGTCTTAAAAATCTATGCAGGCTTTTCTAAGAACCACGTAGAAATTTGGGCATGTGATTCGATGTTACAGCTGCGGAAACGCGGTCAAACCTATGGTTTGACCGCGCTTCCACGACCATACAGTGAGCTCGTGGCCCCAAATTTTCACAGTGGGTTCTTGTTTGGATTTTGTGGTTTTTGGTAAATATCACTTTGGCCCAGATTTTGTTACTGTTCACCAGTAAGCCGTGGGGCCCACTTTTTGATATTTGGTCGATCGAAATTTAAACACGTTAGTTTACAGTGCTTACATTATATCTCCGACCGGGAATGTCATTTGATCGGTAAACCGCGTTTGATTGCTATAGTTCTTTTAGACGGGTTTGCGAACGTGACATTCGCGTTGATGTTCTGTGTTGTGCTGTGATGTTGCGGATTTGTCGTGGTGGATAGCAGTGTGCAATGGTAGTACAGTTTGTGTTTATTTATACATTTGATATTGCGGGGCGAGCGTCCAACTTGCGGACTGCCATCACTGCCTGTTGTATAATATTCTTTTGGGCACGACCAGGTTGCGGTCGATGTACCTATTGTACTATTTTTCATTACTGTACTAGGTTTTGCCCCGTGACGGAGTGCACGGATAGCCGGGTTCTGGGGGGCAACGGGTCCGCATCTCATGGCTTTGAGAGGCAGAGGGGTCCCACTCTAGAATTGGCAAACTATTCGCCGCACTCGTAGGGGGTACAGGTTGACCCAAGGAGGGGTGCCCAAGATTACCGGATTCCGTGAAGTGCTGGGTGGTCCATTCACTATGCTGTAGGGGGCTGCCTCGCTTCAGGTTTTGGCGGGTAACTTGCCGCGCCCGTAGGGGTCTAGGTTTCATTGCACAGGCTATCCACACGACAGGGGAACGTCGGGTTTCAGCAGCGGCTCTGTGAAACCCGGGGATCCCAGATATCTATATTGTTCTGTGATGCTTATTACTTTTCTGTAATGTTGCATATTATCACGCCTGGAGCGATTATTGTATATTGGTTTATATACTATTAGATGTTGTATATGTTTTACACCCGCGCTAGTCCAGTCCCCGCTCAGTCGTTAGTTAAGTAACCTAACGAGTGATGACGGGACCCAGTGACGAATGCGGATGGCATATACATACATTTTATTTTCGTTCTTTTCTGGAGTGATTAATTGATGGGACTGCGTTGATTCTGATCAACGCAAAGTAAAACAAACCTGTATACAGTTGTTGGAACAATTTAAAAAGTGTTATTGCAAAGACGTTTCCTTTTGTTATGCATAGCGGTATTCAGTGGAATATCCTGCACCTCATTCGACGGGGCAAGGGCCGATATCCCTTCACCGGGACTGACCCCTTGGGCAGAAGTTTGCGTCAGAGTAATAACTTCACTATAGTCGATTACAAGTTGCTTTGCATAGCGGTATTCAGCGGAATATCCTGCACCTCATTCCACGAGGAAAGAGCCGAGATCCCTTTACCGGGAGTGACCTCTTTAGCAAAAGGTTTTCGCCACTATATTTTAAAAAGCTATCAGGTTCCTTCAGCGATATCAAGTTCACTACGTTAAAGGTTTTTCGCCAAAAACCAGCCGTAGCCCTCCGTCGTTTCTTATGGATGGTTAGTAGTATTCAAGCTATGTTTGTTGGCATACGTCAAGGCATAGTGTTTGGTAGCTGCTGGGTATTCATTTGTTGCATAGATAGATGAGTTGGTTTGGGACAGTCGTATTACCTTGTTGGCATACGTCAAGGGTATGTACGGGTTGGTTCAAATTAACAAGATAATGACGGGCAGAACTTGACATGTGACTTATGATTTGTTGACATACGCCAAGGTCATAAGAGCATGGGGCATAAATCATATCGGGAGTTTCTAAAGAAACTGAAACTTGCCAAGTATGCGCATACCATCTGGAGTATGAGTAACGTGGATGCATTCCATCACGTTATCATGCGATGAGAGTTGGATCCCGATTCCCACTGATGAGTTGGTTTACTCTTCGGGTGATCCCGATTGATTCTTCTTTAGGTTTGGAGGAGAATTTGACAGGACAGTGGGAGGTTTCCGGATTAGATAAAGTGATGACCATTCTGATCTAGGTTAGAGTGCACGCAGAGTGTTTCTTTTCTCTCTCTCTTTGGCAGCGACCTTTGACCGACCCTAGACTATGACTCAGTGACCAGGTTGACTGAACCTTCTTAAAATACTGGCTTTTGGATTGTCTAAGTTGCATAAGTCATTGCCACTCCTTCTTTTACCCTTTTGAATTTCTCAGAACACCCGTATTACTACGGATATCCACTTCCATTGGATAGATCCATCGTATGGTTATATACGAACTCGAAGGGACTTCTTCGAGGATGGATCCAGGTTCAGGAGAAATAGAATTGGTTTATTCAGTTGTCTTTTATTATCACCTTCTCTCAGGTTGCGAGAGCTCCTTGGTTTAGGAGAGTACACCTATTACGCTTATTGGATAGTCTTATTCCAAACCATAGGCTGGTTCCGAAAGTTAGGGAATGAAGAAAACCAATTAGCCTAAGTAGGGTGTGCAGAAGGTAATATGTAAAGACAAAATAAAGGGATTAGAAAGAGGGCAAAGTAAATTGCGACTGTTATCATTCACGACCAAAACCGCGTACTTCATCGCCACTCCTATTTCACCTTTAAAAGAATAAGGTATTATTCAGTTGTCTTTTATCATCACCTTCTCTCAGTTGCGAGTACTCCTTGGTTTAGGAGGGTACACCTATTATGCTTACTGGATAGTCTTCTTCCAAACCATAGGCTGGTGCCGAACGGTAGGGAAGGAAGAAAACCAGTTAGCCTAACGATGGTGTACAGAAGGTAACGACTAAAGACAAATAAAGGGATTTGGAGAGATGGCAATAAAATATACGGTTGAAGTCATGAATTGGATTATGGAAGAGGCATTGCTATGAATACCAGGATACCCCTACGAAACATTTTCATGTTTCAGTGCATTGTTAAAGAAAAACTGTTTTCCCGATTAGACACTTAATCCAAGGGTATGTATTTACCAGGTTTCATTCTCATATCTGTATGGTTTTACAGATGATGAGTGGGAGTAAGATATTGGGAATAAGGTGATCATCCTCATTATATCGGAATTCGTTGTAATTGGTGATATTTGAGGAAATCGCCAGGGTACAGTTTTCAACCTACGACACACAGGTTTTGAGTTGTTTAACTCAGCGGACTTATACAGAGTATTGTATGTTGTCCAGTGTCCATCAGGACAAAGGGGTAGGTCCTCGTACTATGTTCTGTTTACTTATAACTTCTCTAGTATTTAGACAAGTGTTTCATAGAAATACAAGGTCTAAGTTTTGAGAAGTTGTGGGTATAAGAATAAAGTAGAGAACCAGGTGTCACAAGTATCGGGATTCTTCAAAGAGATCGAAGATGTAGATTCTTGTGATTGGTATTCAGATGATAGTGATGGTTTTGAGAAACGTGTTTCTCTTTCAGGTTACTCATAATTGGATGGATTCCTAAGTTGAGTAATGCTGATTAGCCTCTTTCCATTAAGTTGATATGCACTGGAGACAGCTGCATAGATTGAATATGGTTCCAATTAAATTAGTGCCAAAGTTTCTATATTGGATATAGAATAGATCGTACCTTAAAAGATATTAAGGTACGGGGAGTTGTCCAGCTTATGCTTAAAACCAGACACTGGATAACTCAGGGCACGTTTCTGTAATGGCTGTTTGTGGTTTGACCCTGGCTATGACGAGGGTTGATATTCTACCATTTGGAAGATCAATAGTGATATTGTTCTTGACTTGCCACAGTTTTAGTAAAAATGGATCTTTTTCAGAAAACAGTAGTGGGAGTATGGTAGAACTGGAAGTGATTCCAGAACCGCGAACGATTACGGAAAATTTAATAGGACCTATACATTCAATCAGGTTTGACATTCCAATAGCCACTCCGCAGATTTGGTGGGTAACCTCAGACACCCGAGAGGTACTCCGGTAGCCTCAAGGACGGTGACAGGGAGGTTCTTATCTACCTAGACTTGACACTACTGTTGTACCAGGATATGAGACCCGGTAGGAGGGTTGTCGTAGTCAGTGGGAGCATCGGAAGCATAGTGGGCAAGTAGCTTATATCTATTTATAGACTTGAGCAGTTATAGCGGAGATAGATCATCTATTTTTTGTGTGACAGTCATGGGTTTGACTTCAATCAGAATAAGGGATGGATCTGTTAAGAAGGTAGTAGGGTGTGATGTCATGGTTTTTGGATGACATACACAGAGTAGGAAGTAAAATTCCTATACTACGATCGGTTGTACTGTGGTCGTCACACAGTTGTTTCTCCAGACAGGATATGGATATAATATTTGACATTCTGGTTTCTAGATCTATGGTTTTAGATTTGGATTTGGGTAGTTTCCCAATGTGGGTACTTTGACAGATATTCTAATGGTTTTTGGAATAGTTGACTCCTAGCATGGTGGTGTACCTGCAGGTAATGGAGTCACTCTCTCTAAAGGTGTCTTACAGACTAAAGGGGAGAGGGATGTGCATGATTGGCAGATCACTTGCTTAGGCAATTGAGTCAATCATGAGATGTCAAGTACCACACCAAATGTTGGTTTTGCACTAGATGCAATAAGTTTGTATTAATCCAATCCTGGAGAAACATAAGGAAGCAGTTTTAGAACATAAGTACATGTTCTACGGATTTGATGACGGCAGCCTCCTTCGGGAGACGATTATCATTCCAAGCTTCAAAGGTGACATGGTTGACAGAGTGACTGTCAGAGTTATAGTTTTTCCCTCTGACGAAGAGGGACAGTATTATAGACAGGTGGTCCAAGAAGATACTGTGGGTGGCATGGTGCCGGATACTGATTAGGTTCAGTGATCGATACAGTCTAAGAAGTTTGGATTTGGAGTTTATTTATGAACTAGGTCCCATCAGATATCCAGACATATTCTAAGACAGGTATTACTCGTTTCGGGAGATGGCTTTCTCCGCGAATTTGAGATTAAGAGAGATATAGAAAGAAACTTCTAGGCGGATCCACTCACTAAGGCTATTTCTCGAACACAATAGTTTTACAAACGGGCTTTGTGATACTGATTAGTAGAGGAGTTGGATGTTCGGTTTCACACGGGCTGTGAGTAGTCGACATCGCAATAATTAGCCTTGAGTGCAAGTGGGAGATTGTTGGAGATAGTGCCCTCATAGTCAATTATTGGATCACAGGTACGTGATTGCAATGATTGCGGAGGACCTATACCGGTAGGACAGTCTTACTCAAGATGATAGTATGCTACCTGGTTTGCCTTTATCAGTCGTGTACATGATCAGGTGACTGATAACATGTTACACTTTGATAGAGCCCTTAGGATCTTGCTTTACCACCAACAGTATGATGGCGATCATATAAGTGAGAGTTGGGTGGTTTATACGCATATCCTTAATTGTGGTCCCTAGTCGTGGGAGTTTCGAGACAGGGCATCGATACTCCGGAGTAGACTAGTGTGTACAGTCGAGACCCCGACGAGGGGCGGTGGCCGGTCTTACAAGCCACTGGTGTCAGTTGGATCACCTAAGATGTATACAGGTGCTCATTGGGTTATGAGTACACCAGACAGGACTCGCCGGGAATCTGCTAGTTAGTATTATATCTACCGTCAGATAGCAGTTCCCTGGTGACATGTGTACAGGTTAGTTCATCGACCTGAGGTCGTCATTTGTCTCGTGTGAGTTCCCACTGTGCTTTGATTTCTACCCTACCACGGCTCAAAGGAGTCGTGCAAACAGGTAGTTTTTGGGTACAGTCCCGAGCCATATGGAGGCACGTGAGCGGATCGGCAGGGGATTCGTCTCTCCCGGTATTGGGGACGAGGTCGTGCTGTGTCTAGGAGAGCCATTACACAAAGTCCATGGCCATGGCAGGAGATTTACTGGTAGGTACTCCAGTAGTATCTCAGGGTGTTATTGGGCTACACTCCGACACGACTTATACTGCTATTGGGGGTCTGACGTTACTAGCTTCCTAGGCAGATATGCGATACTCATAGACGAACGGACCGGACTGTATATACATTGTCACTGTTAGGCTCAGTAGGGTTTTCCGGATGAGTGCGCTCATCGGCATCCCTTGAGGTCAGTCCATGGGCAGCCGTTACGCATTGCTAGTGCCGCTGACGGTTTGTGGTTAAACCCACTGCCAGGGTACTGACGAGTCATTAGAGTCCCCCACAGACAGTTTCCCAAGTTCGGACGAAACGTTGTAGAGGCCGTATGGTTCTATGGCAGGGTTCGGAAAATGCACGTGCGTTTACGCACGTGTTATTTTTCGGACAGATAATACTGGTCGGCTTTGGTTTAAGCCGGATCCGAGTATTATATTGAGTAGGTATAATATCTTTGTCTCAGTTGCATTTGTATTCGGTCGTAATACAAATGCGGGTATATTTATACAGTTTCGGGGTTGTCCTGAAATTCGTTTCAGGATCACTTTTGGAAGTTGCCAGTTTCCAGTTTACTATCAGCCGTCTTTTAACATTCGGTTAAAGACGGATTTATTTTTTCTTCAGATATGGTGGGTCAACATTCTAGAAGGTTCTAGAAATGGTGACTAGGATGATGAGGTGGAGGGTGACTCATCTTTGCATTTATTACTTGATGAGGTGTTTATGTGAGTCATGCTTTGGGTTTAATGCTTCTTGTTTTCCTTCAGATATTTTGCTTGATCTTTTGGTTATGATAAAGTTACATGCTAAGGTCACCTCCCTCCTCCTACGGTCACCTCCCTCTTGCTATATATGGCCGGCCCTCTCTCTCCTCTCTCTCTCACTTGTTGTTTCACTAGAAAAGATATGATAGTATTTGGGGTGCATGGAATTTTACAGTTCATTTCATTCCATCACCCAATTCCCTCGGCAACTTCATTAACCGATCGTCCACGGATTTGGACGAAGTGAGACAAAGTCATCTACTCATTCTCTACATCATTCTTGGTCGTCTCTTTTAGCAAACTTGACGATCGAATTGCCTCGAGTCAGAGGCGGGAGCCCGTTTAAAGAATCAGTGATGTGGTGCCACCTCGACGAGGATATCGGAGATCAACGAGATCGGAGCAGCCGCAACAGAGCATGGGATGATGGTTGAAGAACGAAGGACTCGGATCGTTCGGTATAACCTTTCTACACTCTTTACAGTTTGTTAGTTTAGCAATAATGGCAGATCCGGGTTAAAGTATACGATAGCGCCAGTTAAAAAGTTTTTGTTCCGCATTTTGCGTCTGTAGACTGTCGGGGCGCTAGCGTAGACTTACAATGGGTTGATAAAGATTGGATGGACCGAGCGGGCATTTCGACTTTTCCTTAAGTTGGTCAGAAGCAATTCGTACAAGCCCAATGTTCAGACTTATACTTCAATGATTTCGGGATATTGCAAAGAAGGTAAGATTAGTCGAGCAGAGATGTTGTTTACTCGAATGAAAGGACAAGGGTTTGCACCAAATATCAACACTTACAGTACTCTTATAGATGGGAATTGCAAAGTAGGAAATTTAGATCGTGCTTTCGAATTGTTGAAGTTTATGAGAAATGAAGGTTGTTCTCCAAACATTTGCACATATAATTCGATCATTGATGGACTTTTCAAGAAGAAAAGGGCTCGAGAAGCTTATATAATCGTTCGTAATGCATTGCAAGAAGGCTTGGACCTTGATAAGTTGACTTACACTATTCTCATCAACGAGCATTGCAAGAACGGAGAAATCGATCAAGCTCAAGAGGTTTTCAAACGGATGGTAAGTTCTGGCTGTGCCCCTGATATCCACACTTACACCATGCTTATTGCTGCTTATTGGAAGCAAAAAAGAAAGGATGGATGAGAGCGAGAAGTTATTTCATGAGTGTAACAAGTTGGGACTAGCTCCAACTAAACAAACATATACATCAATGATACGCGAGTACTTTAGAAATGGAATGGCTAATGCCGGTTTAAGATTTCTTGATAAGATGATTAAAATTGGGATAGGAGTCGATTCGGTTACTTATGGAGCTTTAGTAAGCGGGCTTTGTAAAGATAATAGACTAGACGAAGCTCGAGCTATGTATGAGGTAATGCTGGATAAAAATTTGGTTCCATGTGAAGTAAGTCAAGTTACCTTGGCCTTCGAGTATTGCGAGAGAGATAAAATCGATGCTGCGTTTTCTTTATTGGAGAGGTTGGAGAAGAAACATTGGGCTCGGACCGCGAATATTTTGGTTAGAAAGTTGAGTTATGAAGGAAAAGTTAATGCGGCAGGTTTGTTTCTAAACAAACTTTTGGATGGAGGGCAAAGTACTGATAAAGTTACTTATATTGCTTTTATAACTGGATGTTATGAGAATGATCAGTATTCTGTTGCTTCTGATCTATCCAAGAGATTTTCGAAGGGAATTGGGAGTTGTCACAATGCTCAAATAACATGAACTCATCGAGCATTTCGGCATGTTATAATCTGATCGGTTGCGGAGGTATCGGACGCGGCGCGCAAAGGTAAAGCTATAGTTGGACCAGACTAGCCGAGGCATTCAGGTGAATAGATGTATACATCTATGGGGAAATCGTCTGGATGGCGCGAGGCGCCCCCTAATTAGGATTACCTTATTTCTTGCAAGATTTGCATTTTTAGTTAGCTAAACCCCCCTCATTCACATTACATACCCTTATAGCTAATCGTCTGCGAGATTGCATGGATATTCATATACACATGTGCGATATCACTTCGTAGGACACGAACACCATTACCATTGGCTCCTGTTGCACACGCACTATTCATGTGACACACACGCCTTTGGTAATTGCCATGCCACGTGCACCATAGAACCTGTTTAGCTTAGTATCGCCACTTGCATCATACATGATATATGAAACCGCATAGCATGTATATACCTTGCATCATCATCATACTTACATAGATTTCTAGCCACAAATCACATCACATACCTTGATATCATAGACATTTATCATATACAATATGTTGGGTATTATGATTTTCTTGAGAATTTCAGTATTGCTGTGATTTCTGGATTTTGGGGAAAACCGCAAGAATTTAACAAAAGCTTATATTTATCATTTTTTAAAACAAAGTTGCGGTTTTCTCGTGATGTATGTGTCGTCCACCATGAGTTTTCATGTTTTCTGTTGGATTTCGAGACCCGATTCGAGGAGTGGATGAACCGTCTCTGGTACATGGTGGGCCCGGTATGGTACCCCGGGGCAAGAAGATCGAGTTGTAGACGATGAGCCTGGCAGGGGAAGACTACCTACCGGTGATGGCTGGCGCGGCGGATATCCGGAGGATACTGACCGTTGTCGTGAGATTTGATGATATGGGCCGATCCGGACTGACGGAGCCCGATGTATTGAGACATTGATACAGTGAGACATTAAGACAGATGTGTTTTCATATTTGGTGTCGATGCTTGACACGGGTTTTCGGATGATTTCTTGATGGTATTTAGTTATTATACAGATATTCTTTTTCTAAAGTTAAGAATGCAAAACTCATAGCATTTAAAACACTTAAGGATTTAGTATTGATATTGCATACATGCGCATGCATACTAGAGATATTACATCAAATCTGGACATACTTGCTGTGATGCATTTGCGTGCATTCTTACGATAGCCTTACTAGATATTATATTCTACTCACGGGCTGGCAACTCACCCCCGTTGTGCCACAGTGTCTTGCAGGTCGGACTCATCGTCCTAATAGCGGCGGCTTATCTTATTATTGAGTTCTCTTGCTCAGACTCGCGACATTGCTCGTAGGTGGGTTGCGAGCTCACTTTTATCTCTTTTTGTACTATTTTTGTATCTAGTATTCTCCATCTACCACTTCTTATGTGTATATGCAACCTAGTGATGAGACTGAGAGATTTGTGTATATGTGGTTTCTTTTGGTCGAGCTCACTTGAGCCGACGTTGTGTTTTCTTGTATTTTGCATTTCTTTATGACATATATATATTGCGTGTGGTTGTGATCCGCCTTGGGCGAAGAGCTAGCTCCCGCTTGGGGATGCCATTTTGTGATTACAGGTTATATATCTTGTTGTACCCATTTTGGGGGATAGAATTTACAAAGGAGACTCTGCCGAAATTTTCGGGAATTTTTGATGTTTTTAAAAACGGGTTCATTGCAACTTAATTGATTTCAAGTTATTTTCATGAAAGCTTTTCCTTCACTTTTTTGATTTTGGTTTAGATTTTTCTGGGCTTTGGCTGGCTTAGGTTACGTTACGCCTTTAGACGTCTCGTAATCTAAGTGCCAGTCACATTCCGTACTTTCGGGTCGTGACAAAGTTGGTATCAGAGCGTAGGTTTTACCTTTCTGAGTATAGGACGACCTTGGTAGATGGAGTAGGTGACTTAAGCAGAGTGGCATAGCGTGGGTATGATCCGCGGCATACTTACGATACGGTACTTCGCCTAAGTGACCTTAGGAAATAATTGCTTGTATTTCCTTTCTTGATTCCTTGCATTCCTTGATTCAACTGCAATGTTCTTATCGGTCATGTTTCTTATTCTAGCTTCGATGCCGCCAAAGACTACGAGAGCTCAGCGGGCTGCCACTAGGGATGAGCTTCGAGCGGGCTCGTTTGAGGTAAGGATCGAGCGGGATGATACGCTTACCCCTCAGGGTCATATTGATCCGCCTTATCCAGACCGTATTGCTAGATTCGAGGCCGGCATGCAGGAATTGCGACAGATGATGGGATGTTTAGTTGAGTCAATTCGGGAACAGAGGTCCGAGGACGTTCCTTCCACCGCACAGACCACGATTGTACCTGCTGCACCGATGGTCACTCCTGCTGCTACTGCGACTATCCCTGTTTCACTACAGGAGTTCATGAGATTGAGACCTCCAGCATTTACCAGTACGGATTCGACAGAGGACCCACATGCATTTCTTGATAGGATGGATCGGATTTGCCGTTCGTTGAGGTGTTCTGATGATAGGTTGGTGGAGTTACGAGTTTTCGTCTGGAGGGTCTTGCCCAGACATGGTACGATTCAGTAAAGAGAGGCCGAGCTGCAGGTCTACCTTCTATGACCTGGGACGAGTTTACAGTTGCATTTCTTTCCCGTTTTCTTCCGGAGAGTGTCCGAGATGCTCGAGCCCATAGTTTTGAGTCTCTACGCAAGACTCCTAGGATGACGGTGTCGGAGTACGATATACAGTTTACCTAGTTGTCTCGATATGCTCCGTACTTGGTAGACACGGAAGAGAAGAGAATAAAGAGGTTTGTGCGAGGGCTTGATACACATCTATTCCTTGCCATCGGCGCCCAGCACTTTGATACATACGCAGCCGCGATGGACGTATCCTTACTTTTGGAGGAGCGTATTTCTGAGACTCCGGTCGTTTCTGGGCCGAAGATAATCCGTACTGATACGCCAGCTCAGCGGCAGATGGGTAGACACCGTGATAGATTATTTCCGGAAGATGGTGGCGACAGAGGATTGAAACGAGGTCAGTTATTTGGTTCATATCCACAGACCCAACAGTCGTCGCCAGGATGTTTTCGGTGTGGGAGTCAGTACCACCGTGTCAGAGACTGTACCATGGGATACCAGGGTGTGGCGACAGTCCCGCATGTGACCTTACCACCCTCACCACCTCCTCAGAGAGCTCTACTTCCTATTCCTGATGATGCTCCATGCCAGCCAGATGCTCCTAGAGGTCGTAGGCGTGGCGGTCCGGTTCAGAGAGGACGAGGCGACAGAGGCAGAGGCAGAGGCAGAGGCCGAGGTAAAGGCAGAGGACAGCCAGCTACTAGTGGTGGACAGGCCCGAGTGTTCGCGTTGACTCCTCAGGATGCACATGCATCCAATGCCGTCGTGACAGGTACTCTGCCAGTATGTTCTTTTGATGCCCGGGTATTATTTGATCCAGGCTCCACACATTCCTATGTATCCACGTACTTTGCACTGAGGTTGGGCCGAGAGTCTTCTCCGTTAGATCAGCCGCTTGTCCTTATTACACCGGTAGGTGAGTCGTTTGTTGCTCGTTTTGTATACCGATCATGTTCCGTTCGTATCGGGAAGAGAGATTCTTCAGTTGATTTGAATCTCCTCGATATGCTAGACTTTGACGTTCTTCTTGGTATGGATTGGCTAGCCACCTGTTATGCATCCGTGGACTGCCGTGAGAAAGCAGTCAGATTCAGTTTTCCTGGTGAGCCGGTTCTTATTATTCAGGGAGATCGTAGCGCTACCCTTCCCAGCTTGATTTCTTCCCTTCGCGCTGGTCAGCTCTTGTGGAAAGGGTGTCAGGGATTCTTAGCCTATGTTTGTGATGCTAGTGTTATTTATATATATGCCCTAGAGGCCATTACTGTACATAGGATGTATATTGTAGTGGATGCTGGGACATATATAGGGAGGACTTTCTTGCTCGACATGATAGTATGCTATCTGGTTACTCTTTACCTTAACGTGTACATTGATTGTCTCTCTGTTACATGTTGGTAAAGCCCTTAGGATGTGTACTTGACTACCTGGACTATGATGCGGATCATACTAGTGGGGACATGGTAGTCCATAAGTACATCCTTCAAAGTCCCTAGTCGTGGGTGTATCGAGACGGGGCATCGATATACCAGAGTAGAATAGTGTGTACCTTCTCGACCCATACAGATGGGCGATGGATGATCCCATATCCATTGGTGTTTGACATCAGAGATGATATACGGGTGCTCAGTAGAGACTGGGTACACTGGACGGACTCGCCGAGAACTCCCAGATGGTATTATACCTCACGTCAGATGGCAGTTCTCTGGTGACACTGGTACAGAGTAGTCTGTTGACCCGAGATCGTCATAGAGTCTTGTGTGGTTCCCACTGTGCTTTGATTTCCATCTTACCACGTCCAAGAGGGCGTGCAAAACGGTGGTTTTTGGGTACAGTCCCGAGTCACATGGAGGCAATGAGCGATAGGAGGGGATTCGTCTCTCCCGGTATAGGGGGTTGATGTTGCGCTGTGTTCGATTGGCTATAACAGGAAATCCCTGGCCAGGGTTGCTGAGATTTACTGGTAAGTGTTACCAGTAGTTTCTCGAATTGTTATAGACCTCATATCGACACGACTTATCGAGCTATTAGGGTCTGACGTTTACCACCCCTAGGCGAGATATGCGACATATCAGACGATCAGACCGGACTGTACGGTAGTGTTACTGGTTGGATTCACTGGAGTGTGAACGGGCTTGCTCGTCGATCTTCAGATCGCTCAATACCCGGGTGGCCGTTACGTTTAGCAGACCGCTTGCGGCTTGTGGGTGTTTGATATGATCATCATCTGCTGCCGGCGTATTGACGAGTCTTTAGAGTCCTACACAGAGGTTTCCTGGCTCAAGCGAAACGAAATAGGAGCGCATATGAGATATGTGCGGGACCGAGAATAATGCGTGTATGTGATACCGTATTCCATTCTCGCGATGAATGTATCGAATGGTTATATGCGATATAACCTAGTTATCGAATCAAAGGTTGATTCGATAAGCCGATACATTGAATACTAGTCGGTTATATGCGATCTGACCGGATCGTTAAATCAAGTGTTGATTTAATGATTTATTGTATAATTATATATTTGATATATTACTTTGCATTAACTAGTATCGGTTCACTTTAAATGGATTTTCTCACTCGGTTGTGCGCATTATATATGTGATATGATTTTGTGCACTTGCTTATATCATGTTTGATGATACATGCTTTTTGGTTAAGTGTAAAGTATTAAACCTTGGTTAATGAAATGGTTAGGGTTTATTATTTTTTATTCATTTATCTTATTTAGTTATCCATTTATTTTTGATAAATGAATAAAAGAATGAGAAAAGAATGGTGGCTTCTTTTGTTGTTTAGTTAAAGCTTCATGAAGCTTTGACTTAGTCCACCATTCTTATCTCATCCTTAACCCTAACCATACCACTCAACCATGATTAATTCTCTACACTAAACCATGGTTCTAAGATGATAAGAATGGATTATTCTTTTCATTTTACAATTATCTTATCATAACATTTTCTTCTTCTTCTTCCTTGAACTCAAGAAGAAAAAGCTTTCTTCATCAATGGTGAATTGAGCAAATGAGTGAGAAATCCAAAACTAAAGTCTACCCACTTCCTATTTCTTCATCCTCTACCTCTTGCCAAGTAGTAGAGTGTGTTTCCTTCACAAGTTTTCTTGACTTGGTGAAGTCGGAGCTTGATTTAGCGATGCCTCGACGTAGATCATCTTCGGCATGGACATCGACGACCTAGCTCGCCATTTCTCCGATGAAGACGACACTAGAGCCCGGATTTTGATTTGGACAGCGGAGATGACTTCGTTGCGGAGCCGTGGAAGTGGAGCACCGGATCTACAAAGGTTGTATTTCCGTATCTCTTAGTTAAGTGTTAACTAGTTTAATGTTTCGCCTAGACATCTAGCAAACGATCCGTAGTCGGGTCTCTCGGCACCTAGATTTTTTGAAATTGGCATGTTCGATGCCTTGTGAGACCTCACTAGTGTGCCTAGGAACCCTGCAGTGGTATCAGAGCCTAGCTAGAGCCTTAGGCGAAGTCTAGACGGAATTTGAAACTCGAACGAACCCGAAACCCGATCACAAAATTGCTCTCTGTCCTTTTTTCAAATTCTGGGATTTTTCCATATTAAAAATATCCAGAAAAATAAGCAGGAAATTCTAAGGAAAACTGAAAAATTCGAGTGCCTGATTCCATCATTGAGCCGCGGTTCCGCGGCACGAGCATGGCTCGTGCGGCGGATCCGCGGCGATTTTGTCTTATGTGGCATCCTATTTTACACAGTAATTCATTGTTTTCTGTGCTGACTTCTCTGGGTATTTTTAAATTTTATTCAAGAGTTGAGTTTTCTGGAGTTGTTTTAGGGATTCGGTGTTTCGATCGGGGTATCAAATTTTGTCTATGTGGCTTTCCGGATAAATTTTAGAATATGTTAAAAAGTTCGACCGGATATAAATACCCAATTTTTCCCCTGTCGGGAAATTTCCAAGTGTTGGATTTTTCCGTAGTTTAACGACGTTCTAAGTAGTGCAAGTAACGCAATGGACCCTCTAGAAGACATCAAACCTTAACTCGATTATGTGACCGTCTTGAACTGCCCTTTGAACCTTCGGGTTTGGGGCAGTACGGCGTGCCACATGTGAGGCGTTGGCTTGACCCTTCTACGGCTGGACCGTTGGTACTGAGGCACGAACTGAATGTTGTTAGACTTATTTCATGTGTTGATCTGTATCGGGAAAACTTGGGTGTTTGACTGTTCGATCGAAAAGTTTAACATTTTCTGTTTATCTGGAATGGGATACAATAATTGGAATTCACAATAAGTTATGAGATAACTGGATGAATGTTATAAACATAGCAATTTAGTCTCACTTGATCGGTTGCCACGGAATTTTGATGTGATCAAAAGTCATTTGCAATCACGTAGTGTACGCCGATACTCGCCGGGTAAACTTAATAGACAGCTACACCCCATAGCCCTGACCAAGTGACTGTAGGAGAACCCCGTCGCCGAAAGCATCTGTTCGGGTGCTCGCGGTAGCGGTGTTCCGCCTTGGTGCACTTCGTCGACGGCGTCGGGGGTGCAGCCGCCTACTAAAGTTTGCGACGAGCATTCGATCAGGATGTCGGGAATCTTATTGAATTGCCCGACTTGATATTGAAAAGAGTTTTCGATTTTGAGACTAAAATGCGGCGTTTATAATTGTTAGGCATGCGATGTCTAAGTAATTCATTTGATTAGGCATGCGATGTCTATGCAGGTTGCGGATTCCAACTGTTGTAGTTTTACACTTTCTTTTCTGTGACCGTAAGTGTAATATGTGATATCGCCGGTTTCGTTGCTATATGTCAACGACAATTGGGATGGACATATTTACTTACGTTGATGACATGTGATGTTATGTGTTGCTGGATATGTTATATTGGATCGTCGTGTTTGAATAGCCGGGGGTTTTTATATGAGATGAGTGTTTTTCATTTTCATTCATGTAAAAACTTGTATGTAATATTCTTTTATTGGGGCACTTCCAGGTTGCGGAAGTTGTCACCCGTTGTATATTATTTACTTTTCCGCACTAGGATAGACCCAAGGAGGAGGGCACAAGTAACCGGGTTCTGGAGTCCAGTGGGAGACCAACTCGAGGAGTCGAGTCCGGGTCTCCTAACTCTAGAATTGGTAGGGTTGCTTGCCGCTCTCGTAGGGGTCTAGGGGTGTGGGTTTGGCTATTCATCACGACCGTGGAATCCGTGTTTTATACTGGCTCGTATTGAAAACACGGACGTCCTAGTATATCCAATATTTCATATGATTCTTCTGCTGCGATATCTGTGATGTGATCATGTGATGTTCTGTGATAGATACAGTATATAGTATATATGATATATTATATAGACGTTACTTATGTTTTACACCCGTGCTAGCCCTGCCCCGCTCTGCCGTTAGTTACCTAACCTAACGGTGCACGAGGGGACATCGAGGCGAATGCGGATGGCATAAGTGTACGTCGTATTTATCTGTGATGTTTAGGTACTTATATGATGGGACTTCATTAATTTGATTAATGAAATAGAAGAAACCTAAGATGTTGTAGAATCGAATTTCAAAATAAAACAGGTAGCTACAGTTCTTGCTTTGCACAGCGGTATATATGATATATCCTGCACCTTATTCGATAAGAAAAGGACCGAGATCCCTTCACCGGGAGTGACTCCTTTAGCAATAACTGGCAGATGCTACAACCCTCGGTTTGTCTTTTGATTGCTTTTAAGAGTTCTTGCTTTGCACAGTGATATATATGATATATCCCGCACCTCATTCGACGAGGAAAGGACCGATGATCCCTTCACCGGGAGTGACTCCTTTAGCAAAACAAGAAAAGCCTCAAAAGCACTCCATTTTAAAATCATTTGATTCTACAACGATATCAAGTTCATTACGCAATAGGTTTTCAGAAAAACCTGTCGTAGCCCTCCGTCATTTCAGATAAGTACTAGTTAGTATTCGTGCTGCGGTTGTTTGGCATGCGTCAAGGCGTAGTGTACGGTAGCTAACTAGTGCTTATCTGCTAGCATACGATGCGATTGGATTAGGGTATTCGTACGGCGTTGTTTGGCATGCGTCAAGGGTCGTGCGGGTGGGTTTAATTCAATCAGGAAATGACGGGTTGAACTTGACTAGCAGACTATGGGTTGTTTGGCATGCGTCAAGGTCATAGCGAGCTAGGGGCAAAATATTATCGGGAATTTCAAGTGTTGAAATTTGCAATGAGATTGCATACCTTCTATAAGATAGTTGGATCCCGATACCCGCTGCGAGTAAGAGTTACTCCTGGGAGAGTTTTATACATTACAATTAGCCGATCAAGTAGGTGTCTAGAAAGGTGTCAACGGGGTTACGCCTCTGGGAAAACGAGGTTTACATTAATTAGGTTCGTGCGAAAGCACGGGGGACCTCCCTCAAAGTACCGACACTGGCCTGGCTGAAAGATTGGCGAACTTGTAGTGTGTAATTAATCCCGGCTAGTCTTTCCTTTTAGGGTTTGAAGGAAGATTTGATAAAAAGCAGTGGGAGCCATCCTGATTAGATAAAATAATAACCAATCTATTCTTGCAAGAGCGCACGCTGAGTGTTTTCTTCTCTCTCTCTCCTGGTAGCGACCATATCACGCCTTAATCAAGATAATAATACGGATTATTGACCGAACCCGCTTGTTATACTGAGCTGGGGAACGTTGGTCCCGCTCCAACTTATAATTGTTATAAGACAGAGCAGGAAATTGGGGAATACCAGATTTCCCGTGCCGCCCAAACGAAGAGAGTGCATGATGATGCATCATCTTCGGGTGTGTTCATTATACAGAACTGTTTCTCAGTATCCTCCCAATCCTTGGTATATGATACCGGATCAGGATCCCAGATATGTAATCTGTTACATAGGGCTACAAAAGGGTAGAAAAACTGAGAACGGGTGATAAGTTTCATGAGACAGAAAACGGGGCAAGTGTTGCAGCCAAGTTTGTCGGTCACTGTCATCCTGTATTACCAATACATTGATTCTGAACGAATGTTATTAGATACCGAACCTGATATACAAAATCATATCAGTCTCTTTATTAGTAAAGAAATGATAAAATTTTGTATTGTTGGATAATGTTTTGAACATTTCCTATATCAAAAGTTGATCGGTTCAGGCACGTTGTCTAAAAGCATTAATGTTCTAAATCAAACTACAGTTCTTAGTATACAGAACACACACAAGAGGAAGAGTTCAGAAATGAACGAATTCTTCTTGAGGTATTGTAGACTGGGTCAGATCAATGAGACCCGACTAGCTAGAGTTACATATAGATGCAGATTTAAATCAGTTTGAATTTACATCTTGTGAAATTCGCCAGTCGTGTCACAAAGATAAAATGACCATAGCTCTGTTTATTGGAAACAGAGAAAGAGTTAGTGTACTCTTGGGATGATACATGTTGATGTATGTAGGTCCCCTGTCTACACATACCAAGACCGGTTCTTTGTACTTCATTACATTCTCTGATAATCTCTCGAGATTCAGACATATGTTCCTGTTGAAACACAAGTCTGAACCTTTTGAGATATTCACAGAATATAAGATAGAAGTAGAGAACCGATACGGGTAAAAGTATTATGTCCTTTGATGAGATCAAGGAGGAGAATACTTGAGCACGGAAATCCTGGACTATTCTAAAGGAGAATGAGATTCTCTCTCAGCATTACTCCTCCGTATACACCATAGCACGATGGTATATCGGGGCGGAGCAATCACACCCTATATGATAAGGTGTGCTCTAAGATGAGTACTACTGAGTTACCTGTTTCCTTTTGGGAGTTATGCACTTATGAAGCTGCATACCTATTGAATTAGGGTTCGAATCAAATCAAAGCCTACCATTTCATATGTGATATGGAAAGGGAAGAGCCCATGTCTTAAATTAGTTAAGATTTGGGTTGTCCGGCCTATGTCTAAAAGCAAAATCCGGACAAGCTCGAGGCAACATCTGTTATGTAGAACTGGAAACGTTCCAGCTATATAAACTGGAGTTGATGATTTGGTAGAACCGAAGGATTCAGTAGATTCCAACGAACCTCAGCCTCTCCGCCGATCTAGTATGGTTCCTCACCCACCTGAGAGATACTTCATTTTCTCTATGACAGTGGGAGCGAGGATTGCATCATGAGATGATGACCCAACTAATTTCGAGCTGGCCATCAGGAGTAAGACTCTGTAAGAATGGCTGGATGCTTAGCGATCTGACATGGAATCCTTATACACCAACAAAGTATGGACTTTGGTTGCTATATCTGAAGGGTTAAATCCCCATCAGGAGCAAGTATATCTTGAGAAGATTACTTGGTGTACATGGAAAGGTTGAGACTTTCAAAGCTAGACTTATTAAAGGTTTGCATCATTGACCAGGTGTGGATCATGATGAAACCTTTTCTAAGGATCTATGCTTAAGTCCATCCAGATCCTACTTGCCACGGCTACATACCATGACTACGATATCTGGTGGTTGGGTGTCATGACTACTTTTCTAAATGATGTTTTAGAAGAGTGCGTCTATAAGTACACAGCCAGAGGGCTTCGTAGACAGTGGGAGCAGCGGAAACGTGTGCAAGATGCTTTATAGGATAAAGCAGGCATCGCGGAGTTGGAACGTCTGTTTTGATGAGTTAGTCAAAGAGTTTGATATCATCAAAATGGTAGATGAATCTTGTATAAACAAAAAGGTAGTAGGGAATATGGTGGTGATCCTCGTAGAGTACGTGGATGACATACTCTTGATAGGGAAGGAGTTTCCTATTCTACGCTCGATCAATCTCCGTTTATCACAAAGATTCTCAGTATAGGATCAAAGTGATACCTACTAAATCCTGGATTTTGGATCTATGAGATAGATCTAATTGGATGTTAGGATACTCACTAGCTGTAGTGAGATGGTATCAATCGATCCCGGGGAGAATCACTGGAAAGGTTCCAGGGTGATAAAGACGACTGAATGTCAGTCGCAGGCATTGTCTTTACCCTCGGTAAAGGGACGGTATATTGGAAGAGTTCCAAGCTAGATACCGTGACATACTAGACGATAAAGGCTGGATACATCGCTACTCAAGATGCTACCAAAGAGGATGTTTGGGGGTATATTAGTTCAGGAGATGAACTTAGTTCCTACCATTGTGTGACAATGGAGTTGTGGCTTATGCCAGGAACCCCCGTCCCATCAGTGATCCAGACATATTCTAAGGCAGTATCACCTGATCATGGAGATGGTTGATCTCCAAGGTGATCGAGGCAAGGAGAGCAGACTCAGAGGATAACATGGCGGATCCACTCACGAAGGCCTATTCCCAGAGAGAGACTTTTATGGGATGGTTGAGTATGAGATACTTCGACCACTGCTACAGATGGCCCTAGTGCAAGTGGGAGATTGTTAGTTATATGTATGCCCTAGAGGCCATTACTGTACATAGGATGTATATTGTAGTGGATGCTGGGATATATATAGGGAGGACTTTCTTGCTCGACATGATAGTATGCTATCTGGTTACTCTTTACCTTAACGTGTACATTGATTGTCTCTCTGTTACATGTTGGTAAAGCCCTTAGGATGTGTACTTGACTACCTGGACTATGATGCGGATCATACTAGTGGGGACATGGTAGTCCATAAGTACATCCTTCAAAGTCCCTAGTCGTGGGTGTATCGAGACGGGGCATCGATATACCAGAGTAGACTAGCGTGTACCTTCTCGACCCATACAGATGGGCGATGGATGATCCCATATCCATTGGTGTTTGACATAAGAGATGATATACGGGTGCTCAGTAGAGACTGGGTACACTGGACGGACTCGCCGAGAACTCCCAGATGGTATTATACCTCACGTCAGATGGCAGTTCTCTGGTGACACTGGTACAGAGTAGTCTGTTGACCCGAGATCGTCATAGAGTCTTGTGTGGTTCCCACTGTGCTTTGATTTCCATCTTACCACGTCCAAGAGGGCGTGCAAAACGGTGGTTTTTGGGTACAGTCCCGAGTCACATGGAGGCAATGAGCGATAGGAGGGGATTCGTCTCTTCCGGTATAGGGGGTTGATGTTGCGCTGTGTTCGATTGGCTATAACAGGAAATCCCTGGCCAGGGTTGCTGAGATTTACTGGTAAGTGTTACCAGTAGTTTCTCGAATTGTTATAGACCTCATATCGACACTACTTATCGAGCTATTGGGGTCTGACGTTTACCACCCCTAGGCGAGATATGCGACATATCAGACGATCAGACCGGACTGTACGGTAGTGTTACTGGTTGGATTCACTGGAGTGTGAGCGGGCTTGCTCGTCGATCTTCAGATCGCTCAATACCCGGGTGGCCGTTACGTTTAGCAGACCGCTTGCGGCTTGTGGGTGTTTGATATGATCATCATCTGCTGCCGGCGTATTGACGAGTCTTTAGAGTCCTACACAGAGGTTTCCTGGCTCAAGCGAAACGAAATAGGAGCGCATATGAGATATGTGCGGGACCGAGAATAATGCGTGTATGTGATACCGTATTCCATTCTCGCGATGAATGTATCGAATGGTTATATGCGATATAACCTAGTTATCGAATCAAAGGTTGATTCGATAAGCCGATACATTGAATACTAGTCGGTTATATGCGATATGACCGGATCGTTAAATCAAGTGTTGATTTAATGATTTATTGTATAATTATATATTTGATATATTACTTTGCATTAACTAGTATCGGTTCACTTTAAATGGATTTTCTCACTCGGTTGTGCACATTATATATGTGATATGATTTTGTGCACTTGCTTATATCATGTTTGATGATACATGCTTTTTGGTTAAGTGTAAAGTATTAAACCTTGGTTAATGAAATGGTTAGGGTTTATTATTTGTTATTCATTTATCTTATTTAGTTATCCATTTATTTTTGATAAATGAATAAAAGAATGAGAAAAGAATGGTGGCTTCTTTTGTTGTTTAGTTAAAGCTTCATGAAGCTTTGACTTAGTCCACCATTCTTATCTCATCCTTAACCCTAACCATACCACTCAACCATGATTAATTCTCTACACTAAACCATGGTTCTAAGATGATAAGAATGGATTATTCTTTTCATTTTAGAATTATCTTATCATAACATTTTCTTCTTCTTCTTCCTTGAACTCAAGAAGAAAAAGCTTTCTTCATCAATGGTGAATTGAGCAAATGAGTGAGAAATCCAAAACTAAAGTCTACCCACTTCCTATTTCTTCATCCTCTACCTCTTGCCAAGTAGTAGAGTGTGTTTCCTTCACAAGTTTTCTTGACTTGGTGAAGTCGGAGCTTGATTTAGCGATGCCTCGACGTAGATCATCTTCGGCATGGACATCGACGACCTAGCTCGCCATTTCTCCGACGAAGCCGACACTAGAGCCCGGATTTTGATTTGGACAGCGGAGACGACTTCGTTGCGGAGCCGTGGAGGTGGAGCACCGGATCTACAAAGGTTGTATTTCCGTATCTCTTAGTTAAGTGTTAACTAGTTTAATGTTTCGCCTAGACATCTAGCAAACGATCCGTAGTCGGGTCTCTCGGCACCTAGATTTTTTGAATTTGGCATGTTCGATGCCTTGTGAGACCTCACTAGAGTGCCTAGGAACCCTGCAGCTAGCGCCACAGAGGTTCCGTCGGACCAAGTCCCTGTTGTGAGAGAGTTCCCTGATATATTTCTCGACGAGCTGCCTGGTCTACCACCAGAACACAAGATTGAGTTCTGCATCGACTTGATCTCCGGCACGGGGCCTATCTCTATACCGCCTTATCGGATGGCCCCGGCGGAGCTGAGAGAGCTGAAGGATCAGTTACAGGACTTGCTGGATAAAGGGCTTATCTGACCGATTGTGTCACTTTGGGGTGCTCTCGTCCTGTTTGTTAAGAAGAAAGACGGAAGTATGTGCTTATGCATTGCTTATCGTCAGCTGAACCGGGTTACTGTATGGAACAGATATCCCTACCACGCATTGATGAATTGTTCTATCAGCTCCAGGGTGCAGGGTTTTTCTCGAATGTTGATTTACGGTCAGGTTATCACCAGTTGCGGGTTCGGAAGGAGGATATTCCGAAGACCGCTTTCCGTACTCGATATGGTCATTATGAGTTCTTGGTGATGTCATTCGGGCTCACCAATGCCCCGGCAGCATTTATGGACTCGATGAACCTGTGTTCATGCCGTATCTCGATCAGTTCATCATTATGTTCATTGACGACATCTTGGTTTATTCTCGGAGCCGGGAGGAGCATGAGCAGCACTTGCGTATCACATTGCAGACTTTGAGGGAGCATCAGCTGTTCGCCAAATTTTCCAAGTGCGCATTCTGGTTAGACAGTGTCGACTTCTTGGGTCATGTGGTGATGAGAGATAGTAATTGTGTAGACCCGAAGAAGATCGAGGCAGTTCAGCGTTGGCCTAGACCGGTATCAGTTACAAAGGTTCGCAGCTTTCTGGGTCTGGCCGGCTATTATCGACGTCTTGTCCAGATTTTCTCCCGTATTGCTACACCGTTGATCGGATTGACCCGGAAGGGTGTTCCTTTTGATTGGATCGGCAGGTGAAGAAATTTAGGTTGAAGGTTATACCATCCGTCAAGCTTCTTTGGCGTGGCCCGAACAGTGAGGAGATCACCTGGGAGAAGAGGATGAAATGAGGAAGAAATATCCCCATCTTTTTGAAGGTACGCGTAGTTAAATTTTTAAATTCGGGGACTGAATTTCTTTAAGGGGGAAAATTGTAAAACTTTGAAAATTGTTTAGGTAACTTTCCGATAATCGGTAAAATAAACAATATTTTCTGTAAAACGTAATTATAGCATTTTTCAACATAGAACTAATTATTCCTAATTTAGATATGTAATTGCTAGTTATTTAAATATTTTTCCATAATTAATTATTTTTTTTATAAACTTTCTCTAATACATCTAATTAGTGTTAATTTTTAATGAGATTAAGTTAGTTACTCATGCACCATAACCTTTAAACCAAAGGGTAACATAAATTTTTTTCAAAGTTAACTCCAAAATTATAGTGAGTTCCATGGTCAAGTAAAAAAAATTGAAATAAAATAAATTGAAAACAATGTGAAAGCATTAAATGAGCTTTTATCATGGAAACATCTACACAATTTTCACAACTCACACACCCATTTTCCAGTGGCCGAGCCTCCTGCAGAAACCCCCCAAATCCCCACTCATTTCATCATCTCTAACTCATCACAAATCCAAGAAATACCCGCAGACAAAAAAAAAAAAACAAATGCCCTTCCTCACTCGTCGCCTCCTGTCTTCCTCCTCTTTCCCGCCAAATCTCCTCCTTTCCTGCCATTTCTCCTAAGATCTCACCACCACCAAGCTCTCCCTCTCAAATCTCTGCTCCCTAATCTCCCAATCCTTAGCAAGTGGCGGCGATCGCTCCCTCAAGTCTCTCCAGCTCCCCCTCATCTCCCCTCACCAAGCAATGGCTGCTGTCGCCTCTCTCGCCAACACCCAAGGCTCAATGGCCGCTCTCTCCTTCTTCCATCGGGCGATCTCGCAACACGAACTCGAACTCAACTTCCAATTATACATTACAACTGCCAACTCCCTGACATCTAACGGCAATTTCGATAGAGCCCAACAAGTCTTGAGGTCTATGGTCGAGAGATTCTCCGAGGCCGGGCGGTTTAAAGAGGCTGTCGACACGGTCCTTGAAATCGGCAACCAAGGACTGCCGCTCTGTGTTCATACGATGAATCAGATTCTTAAGGTTGGTGTTGAATTGGGTCCGGTTGAATTCGCAGAGAACGTGTTTGATGAAATGAAAAATAGAGGAGTTGTGCCGGATTCGACTAGTTTTAAAACTCTGGTTATCGGTTATTGTAGAGAGGGAGATGTCGGTAAAGTCGAGGGCTTTTTTTAGGTCGATGCAAGCGAGAAGATTGTGTATGGATAGCGTCACATGCATGTTGGTTGTCGATCTGTTTTGCAAGAAGGGTTGCTTTAGAAAGGTTCATTGGTTGTTTCGATGGATGTGGGAGATGAATGTTGTTCCGAATGTGATAAATTATACGGCTTTGATTAATGGGTTGGCGAGAAAGGGAAGAGTGAAGCAAGCTTTCCAAGTTTTAGAAGAAATGGTTGGGAAAGAATTAAAACTGAAGTTTTATACCCACACTATACTCATCGATGGGTTGATAAAGATTGGATGGAACGAGCGGGCATTTCGACTTTTCCTTAAGTTGGTCAGAAGCAATTCGTACAAGCCCAATGTTCAGACTTATACTTCAATGATTTCGGGATATTGCAAAGAAGGTAAGATTAGTCGAGCAGAGATGTTGTTTACTCGAATGAAAGGACAAGGGTTTGCACCAAATATCAACACTTACAGTACTCTTATAGATGGGAATTGCAAAGTAGGAAATTTAGACCGTGCTTTCGAATTGTTGAAGTTTATGAGAAATGAAGGTTGTTCTCCAAACATTTGCACATATAATTCGATCATTGATGGACTTTTCAAGAAGAATAGGGCTCGAGAAGCTTATAGAATCGTTCGTAATGCATTGCAAGAAGGCTTGGACCTTGATAAGTTGACTTACACTATTCTCATCAGCGAGCATTGCAAGAACGGAGAAATCGATCAAGCTCAAGAGGTTTTCAAACGGATGGTAAGTTCTGGCTGTGCCCCTGATATCCACACTTACACCATGCTTATTGCTGCTTATTGGAAGCAAAAAAGAAAGGATGGATGAGAGCGAGAAGTTATTTCATGAGTGTAACAAGTTGGGACTAGCTCCAACTAAACAAACATATACATCAATGATACGCGAGTACTTTAGAAATGGAATGGCTAATGCCGGTTTAAGATTTCTTGATAAGATGATTAAAATTAGGATAGGAGTCGATTCGGTTACTTATGGAGCTTTAGTAAGCGGGCTTTGTAAAGATAATAGACTAGACGAAGCTCGAGCTATGTATGAGGTAATGCTGGATAAAAATTTGGTTCCATGTGAAGTAAGTCAAGTTACCTTGGCCTTCGAGTATTGCGAGAGAGATAAAATCGATTCTGCGTTTTCTTTATTGGAGAGGTTGGAGAAGAAACATTGGGCTCGGACCGCGAATATTTTGGTTAGAAAGTTGAGTTATGAAGGAAAAGTTAATGCGGCAGGTTTGTTTCTAAACAAACTTTTGGATGGAGGGCAAAGTACTGATAAAGTCACTTATATTGCTTTTATAACTGGATGTTATGAGAATGATCAGTATTCTGTTGCCTCTGATCTATCCAAGAGATTTTCGAAGGGAATTGGGAGTTGTCACGATGCTCAAATAACATGAACTCATCGGGCATTTCGGCATGTTATAATCTGATCGGTTGCGGAGGTATCGGACACGGCGTGCAAAGGTAAAGCTATAGTTGGACCAGACTAGCCGAGGCATTCAGGTGAGTAGATGTATACATCTATGGGAAAATCTTCTGGATGGCGCGAGGCGCCCCCTAATTAGGATTACTTTATTTCTTGCAAGATTTGCATTGTTAGTTAGCTAAACCCCCCTCATTCACATTACATACCCTTATAGCTAATCGGCTGCTAGATTGCATGGATATTCATATACACATGTACGATATCACTTCGTAGGACACGAACACCATTACCATTGGCTCCTGTTGCACACGCATTATTCATGTGACATACACGCCTTTGGTAATTGCCATGCCACGTGCACCATAGAACCTGTTTAGCTTAGTATCGCCACTTGCATCATACATGATATATGAAACCGCATAGCATGTATATACCTTGCATCATCATCATACTTACATAGATTTCTAGCCACAAATCACATCACATACCTTGATATCATAGACATTTATCATATACAACATGTTGGGTGTTATGATTTTCTTGAGAATTTCAGTATTGCTGCGATTTCTGGATTTTGGGGAAAACCGCAAGAATTTAACAAAAGCTTATATTTATCACTTTTTAAAACAAAGTTGCGGTTTTCTCGTGATGTATGTGTCGTCCACCATGAGTTTTCATGTTTTCTGTTGGATTTCGAGACCCGATTCGAGGAGTGGATGAACCGTCTCGGGTACATGGTGGGCCCGGTATGGTACCCCGGTGCAAGAAGATCGAGTTGTAGACGATGAGCCTGGCAGGGGAAGACTACCTACCGGTGATGTCTGGCGCAGGGGATATCCGGAGGATACCGACCGTTGTCGTGAGATTTGATGATATGGGCCGATCCGGACTGACGGAGCCCGATGTATTGAGACATTGATACAGTGAGACATTGAGACAGATGTGTTTTCATATTTGGTGTCGATACTTGACACGGGTTTTCAGATGATTTCTTGATGGTATTTAGTTATTGTACAGATATTCTTTTTCTAAAGTTAAGAATGCAAAGCTCATAGCATTTAAAACACTTAAGGATTTAGTATTGATATTGCATACATGTGCATGCATACTAGAGATATTACATCAAATCTGGACATACTTGCTGTGATGCATTTGCGTGCATTCTTACGATAGCCTTACTAGATATTATATTCTATTCACGAGCTGGCAACTCACCCCCGTTGTGCCACAGTGTCTTGCAGGTCGGACTCATCAGCCTAGTAGCGGCGGCTTATCTTATTATTGAGTTCTCTTGCTCAGACTCGCGACATTGCTCGTAGGTGGGTTGCGAGCTCACTTTTATCTCTTTTTGTACTATTTTTGTATCTAGTATTCTCCATCTACCACTTCTTATGTGTATATGCGACCTAGTGATGAGACTGAGAGATTTGTGTATATGTGGTTTCTTTTGGTCGAGCTCACTTGAGCCAACGTTGTATTTTCTTGTATTTTGCATTTCTTTATGACATTATATATTGCGTGTGGTTGTGATCCGCCTTGGGCGAAGAGCTAGCTTCCGCTTGGTGATGCCATTTTGTGATTACAGGTTATATATCTTGTTGTACCCATTTTTGGGGATAGAATTTACAAAGGAGACTCTGCCGAAATTTTCGGGAATTTTCGATGTTTTTAAAAACGGGTTCAATGCAACTTAATTGATTTCAAGTTGTTTTCATGAAAGCTTTTCCTTCACTCTTTTGATTTTGGTTTAGATTTTTCTGGGCTTTGGCTGGCTTAGGTTACGTTACGCCTTTAGACGTCTCATAATCTAAGTGCCAGTCACATTCCGTACTTTCGGGTCGTGACAGTACGCCCTCCGGCCTCGGTGCACGACCGGCTGCAACTAGGGATCCTACCATCTGACGTAGCTCCTGCATACTCCCCATCATCTGTCGCAACTCCTCCATACTGGACTCAAGTCTGTCCATACAGCCTGGGGAAGGTGGATTAGTCTGTCCCTGCGGCGTAGGCATACCACCCTGCTCAGTCCTAGTCTCGGATGAGCCAGCTCGAATCTCGTCTCGGGCGGCAGCCCTCTGCGCTCTGGTAGCCCTCTGCGGCATAGTGACTGGTACAGGAAACATGCCAATAAGAACGGTGCAATAGAATCACAGGATACACGGAATTGGAAAAGGAATTTAAAGCAAGTATACCCTAAAGTCACTTAGGCGGAGTACCGTATCGTAAGTATGCCGCGGATATACGTACGCTATGCTACCCTGCTTAAGTCACTTACTCCATCTACTAAGGGTCATCTTACACTCGGAAAGGTGAAACCTATCGCTCTGATACCGACTTTGTCATGACCCGCAAAGTACGGAACGCGACCGGCACTTAAGTTACGAAACGTCTCAAGGCGTCCGTAAACTAAGTAAGCCGAAGCCCAAAATACAAACCCAATTAAAATTTTAGAGTGAAGGAAAACCAAATTATTTAAAGCATTTTACTCCATTTAACCACATCAAGTTCCCCTTTTCAAAATAACTTTCCTTTTTCCAGAATTCCTGCAGAATTTCCTTTGTAAAACAAGCTCCACATGAGTACAACAGGAATATAAATGAATAACATGGAAATGGCATCCCCAAGCGGGAGCTAGCTCTTCGCCTCAAGGCGGTCATAAATCCCACGCAGTATAAAATAACAATGTGTATAAATAAGCATGAAGCACAAGAAATAGCATGTCGACTCAAGTGAGCTCGACCCCAGATATAACATCAAATAAATCCCCAAGTCTCATAATCTCGCCTCTAGGTCAAAATACAGTAATCCAACTAAGACTGATATAACTGAAATAGTAATAGTAGTAGCAGATGGAGTATTCTAGATACAACGGACATAAATTAGGTGGTACAAAATGATAACAAACCCACCTAAGAGCAAAAGCCTCGAGTCCAGGCAAAAAGAGCAAAAGAGGCAAAAGTATCCGCCGCTACAGTGTTGAGGGAATGGACCTGCAGAAAAGCTTTGGCACAACGGGGGTGAGTTTCCAGCTCATGAGTAATAGATAACATCTACTGAGGCTATCGTATGCATGCACACAAGTATCCTGACATCCCTAAAACAGGTATGGCAACATGTACTAGCAGGTATGTATGCATCATCAGTGTACTAACAAGTATACATATCACATGAATATACTATCATATAAGTTTGCTGTATGAGTCAACTCAAGATCTCATCATGTAGGTATAAGAAATGTTCTTCCCTTGTTTTCGAAATTCCTTTCAAATATCAGCATAAAATCCATGAAAATCAACAAAATCCGTGTCTAGCAATGACACCTAAAACCTATCTCAAATCTCATATATCCATGTCAAGTATCTCTGGCCTCAGCCGTCCGGCTGATCCATAACAAATATCCATATCACAATCTAGCGGCCACGGTCGGTATCCTCTGGATATCCGCCGTGCCAAATGAAGTCACCGGTAGGTAATCCGTCCCCTACCAGGCTCAACGCCATCTCCTGCGATCTTCTTGTCCCGGGATACAATACCGGGCCCACCATGTACCCGAGACAGTTCATCCACCTCCTCGAAACGGGTCTCGAAAATCACAGCAAACTCATGGTGGACGACACTTTACATCACTAGAAAACCGCAACTTTTATATTTGAAAGATTATAAGTTTTGAAATCTTGCGGCTTTCCCGAAATCCAGAAATATCATAAATCTCATGAAATCATCATGAATGCACATGTCAATGATAATGGATGCCTATGGTATCAATCTACAATGTATGATTTATATTAGGCATGAGCAAATGATATAATAATACATATGGACGAGAATAGCAATTTTATGATTTCATTTTTAATATTTGTTGCAAAAGGACAGGTTTAAGCAATTAACATGTTTCAGATTTATAGTTATCTAGTGTCGTGACATAGCAATTACCAGGGGTGTGTGTCCACATGAATAGTGCCCATGCTGCATATAAAAACAAGGTAATGGTGCTTGTTTCCTACAAATAAGTTTGCGTATATGGGTATAACATATGGGTCCAACTGCAGCAAATATCATGCAAGTATTATTATTCTAATGTCACAAGTAATATCAAGTTTACCATTTTCGAGTTTACTAAATCTATCGGGCGACTCGCGCCATCCAAACAATCGTCCCCCGTAGATGTTAAATCTACTCACCCGTTATCCCGTGCTAGGTGTGTCCGACCACCTGCTTTCCCTTCTCTGCTGCGCTTGAAGTTCTTGCTGGCGAACCTAGAATTACAAAATTCACCACATAAGGAAAAATCCTGCAAAACGCGATATATCGATAAAAAGGATACGTGTGCGTGAAACTAAACGCGTGTGCACACGACACGACGCGACGCGCACAAACCCACCAGAACCTAGACTGACACGCTGTGTCGCGCAACGCGCCACAGAACCACGCTTATCACGCGCATGTCACACAAGTTTAAAACACCGGAAACACGCAAATAGCTCCAGATTCTTCCTTGGGGCTAAACCTAAAAAGTTACAGATACCAACACTCTAAGCTAACCAAAAGACACCTACAGCCAAAACCCCAGCACCCCAGCCCCTGCTCTGGCCGCAATTTACGGCCAGAAGGAATAAATAGGCGGCCCGGGGTGGGAGTTGGGTCCCCGTGCTCTGTGTGTGAGTTTCTACTAGTCTCACCATACTACAGTCTTCACAATTTTTACCTGAGTGGGTCGGGTTAAAAGCAGATCTCAGAGAGGCTAAAAAGTCGCTAAAACTGCCAAATTACGCCAAGTCGGGTAAATTGGGTGTCTTTGTGAAATCTGGGGCAATCCTCGGGTTAACTGGTCTCAACAGAACCTAAAAGGACTAATCTAACCAACACTACCCTTACTTTTGCCAAAATTCCCTTAATTCACCCAAAATCATTACTAAAGCATGTAATAAACACCAATCATGCTATATAATCATCATTTTAGCAATTTAAGGCTATCCATTTAAATTTAACGACACTACTAGGCTAAAACAGTCTAATTAACACCTAAAAGGGTTCATTAAGCTACAAGCACCCTAATTCAACTAGTCTAACATCACTACACAATTCTAATACTAAAATTCTGATAAAACGCTAAACTAGCTAAACAAACACATAATCTATGCAATATGGAAAGAGTTTAGGAAATATACCCCCAAGGAACCTCTCAAACGTGGGGAAGGAGAAGAAGAAGAGAGTGGGGGCTGCTAAACTTGGCTGGAAATGAGCTGAGCTTCACTGTTGCTGAAGCTGAAGTGTTGTTGCTGATGCTGATGCAGGTTTGGGGTGTTTGCTATTGCTGATTGTTTGGTTCTGGGTTGAGCTGTTTCTGTTGTTGGGGTTGTATTGGTGTTGTGGTGCTGATGTTGTGTAGTGTGTGTGTGTGTGTTGGGGCTGATGTGGTGTGGGTTTGAGCTGAAGTGGTGTGGTGTTGGGCTGAAAGTGTTGCTGTTTCAGCTGATGCTGCTGCTGAATTGAGTTGGAGCCGAAGCTGTTTTTGTGGTAGAGCAAGGTTATTTGAAGATGGTTGTGTGTGTGAGTTCATGAAGTGGGCTGTTGCAATGATGATAGGGGCTGAGATGGTGATATATGGCTGATGTTTGGGCTGATGCTGCTGTTTTGGTGGCTGAAACAGCTGCTGTTGCAGCAGTTGGTGTGAAGGAAATAGCTGAGATAGGCTGATGGAAATCATCAGCTGCTGTAGCAGCAATAGGTGGTGGTTTGGGGGGGATGAATTGATAAAATTTTTGGCTGATAATTGTATGTGAGTGAGAGGGATTTGAGTGTGAGAAGACTTTCAAAAAGATTTGACGTGAAAGAGGGTGACTTAACCTTAAACCATCATGACACATCGCATCCCTCTCTCTCTCTCTCTCTAAGTCAACCTTAAATCTCTCTAAATACCCATGGTCAATGCCAACCATCCTCAATTTTAACTAATTAGCTCTAATCAACTCAATTGACTTAACCAAGGACCTAACTCACCATAATTAACTTAAACATAGTTAACCCACAAACTCAATTATATAGCAAACCCTAATCTTAACCCTAGTTAACGTGCACAAGTGTGTGTGGTCGAGATAAAATTCTACAAAAATAACCATAAAACCAGATAAATTACTAGAATCCCGTTTTGGTAAACTTTTTACCAAAACCCCCACATCAACGCTTAATTATTACTAACCCTAAACTCAGGTGTTACATACTACTAATACATGAAGCAGTGCATAAACAATAAATGCGAAGTATGAGATGAAACATGTCATTTCCATGGAATTCTGATATCGTCGTAGGACCAAAGTCCATCAAGACAATCCAAATCCTAATTCCTCAAATCAGCACCCAAATTGGCTCTTATATCATTTAAGTCACACAAACCCCGAATGTACAATATCAAGTTAATCTCATATATCCTGAATGTACAAAATCAGCAATCTCATACATATCCTGTATCCAATCTCAAATGAATCTCTTATACCCCAAATCCAATATCAAGTGAATCTCATATATCTTAAGTATATTTGCATGAATAATTATGATGAAGTATATGAATTTATATGTATACATATATATTAGTGTCCCATTCCACTAATATATATATATATATATATATATATATATATATATATATATATATATATATATAACAGCGTCCCATTCCACTGTTATATATACTTAGGAGTAAAAATATCATGAAAACCTGTGCCAAGCATCGACACATAAAGGCTGATCTATCAGGTGCTGTCACCAAGACTGGCACCCTGATAGGTACGTATCATACGCTATACCGAAAGCTCGAGTGCCTAACTCTGACCCTCGCCTCTCGACGTATCCATACATACGTGACTCCCGTCGGTATCCCCACGATAACCGCCGAGTCATAGGTAATGTCACCGGCAAGTATGGTTCCCCTGTTAGGCTCAACGACATGTTACATCGACCTTCTTACCTCGGGGTACCTCCAGGCCCCACCATGTACCCTTATACGGCCAACGATGCTCCTCGCATGGGGTTTATATATCAGAACCGATAAAACTCATGGTGGCTGCTGAAATATCATATCAAGAGAAACCGGGTTTTTCAAATAATGCATAATTTCATGAAACTACCACGGTCCTCAAATCCAGAAAACATCATGAAAAATCTATATCTCAATGCGAAAATCAATGAATATAATATACTCAACAAAAAACAGAAATGTGAGCATATAAAAGAAAAACCGCTATTTAACTGCAAAAAGTTAATATAAATATCACGCGGTTCCTAATTTTTCCAAGTCTATATAACATCAAGTAAATGTAACATATCGCTATAGCCAGATATATGTTTAAACATAAAGGTATAGCAAGGTATATGTATCTACCTATCAGTAATGATGTAACATACCCTCCAGGTATAAGTGAAGTATTTATGCAAGGTATACATGTTGCTATGTCATTTTGTGTGTATGAACCTATCGCTAATAGTACAATACCCTATAAGTATACAGGTAACTAGCATGTAAGCATGTCAAGGCATATGTGTAAGCATGTAGGTATACTGGTATGCTATATGTCATATGCAATAAGGAAAATGAATCAATTTCACAATGTCCCTAACCAAGCAATATCATATCTATATGTGTGTTGTGCGTGTCATGGAAATTATTGACGGTGTTTGTGGTATACAATTAGTGCTCGTGCAACATGAGCCATCAATAATAGTGCAGTGTCCTAAGGGTACAAGTCCAAGCACAACTAGTAACTAAGCAATAAGGTGTATGCGCAACTCTATATATGAAACAGAATATGCGACAATTCATAATATCTCTAGCCCAGAAGCATAACGCCATGCGGGCGATTCCCCTGTAGATGTCAAATCTACTCACCAGCGCTCCTGGCCAAGTAAAGCATACCACCTGTTTCCCCTTCTTCGCAGCGCCCGAAGTCCCCGCCTACGAACCTAAAATATAACACAATAAAGCAAGTATATATATTAGTAATAGACCCAAAACACGTACAAACTATGCGGACTAACGCGACAACAAAAACGTACTCTCAAGTGTTCGTATTGTAGCTAACGTGCATAGCGACACTACGAAACCTGTTAGTTATATGTATGCCCTAGAGGCCATTACTATACATGTGATGTATATTGTAGTGGATGCTTGGACATATATAAGGATGACTTTCTTGCTCTACATGATAGTATGCTATCTGGTTACTCTTTACCTTAACGTGTATACTGATTGTCTCTCTGTTACATGTCGGTAAAGCCCTTAGGATGTGTACTTGACTACCTGGACTATGATGCGGATCATACTAGTGGGGACAAGGTACTCCATAAGTACATCCTTCAAGGTCCCTAGTCGTGGGTGTATCGAGACGGGGCATCGATATACCAGAGTAGACTAGCGTATACCTTCTCGACCCATACAGATGGGCGATGGATGATCCCATATCCATTGGTGTTTGATATCAGAGATGATATACGGGTGCTCAGTAGAGACTGGGTACACTGGACGGACTCGCCGAGAACTCCCAGATGGTATTATACCTTACGTCAGATGGCAGTTCTCTGGTGACACTGGTATAGGTTAGTCTGTAGACCCGAGATCGTCATAGAGTCTTGTGTGATTCCCACTGTGCTTTGATTTCCACCTTACCACGTCCAAGTGGGCGTGCAAAACGGTGGTTTTTGGGTACAGTCCCGAGTCACATGGAGGCAATGAGCGATAGGAGGGGTTTCGTCTCTCCCGGTATTGGGGGTTGATATTGCGCTATGCTCGATTGGCCATAACAGGGAAGTCCCTGGCCAGGGCTGGTTTAGAGATTTACTGGTAAGTGTTACCAGTAGTTTCTCGACCCGTTATGAGGCTCAGATCGGCATGACTTATCGGTTATTGGGGTCTGACATTTACCACCCCTAGACTTGATATGCGACATATCAGACGAGGAGACCGGACTGTACGATAGTGTCGCTGTCAGGCTTTTACAGGAGTTGGAGCGGGCTTACTTGCTGATCTTCTGATCGCTCAATACCCGGGTAGCTGTTACGTCCAGCTAGAACCGCTGACGGCTTGTGGGTGCTTGATATGATCATCACCTACTGCCGGCGTATTGACAAGTCTTTAGAGTCCTACATAGAGGTTGTACTGGCTCAGGCAAAACGAAATAGGAGCGCATATGTGATATGTGCGGGAGCGAGAATAATGGGAGTATGTGATACCGTATTCTATTCTCGCGATATTTGTGTCGATCGGTTATATGCGATATAACCAAGTTATCGAATCAAGGGTTGATTCGATAAGTCGATAGATTGAATGTTAGTCGTTGTATGTAATATAACCAGATTATTAAGTCAAGTGTTGATTTAATAATTTAGTGTATAATTGTATATATGATATACTAATTTACATTAACTAACATTGGTTCACTTTAAGCGTTTGTTTTTCTCACTTGTGCACAAGTTAATATATATGTGATATATATTTATTTGTGCTCTTTTTGTATCATGGTTGTTGATACAAATATCATGGGTGTACAAGACTTATACCATACTAATTATAGGTTTAGGTTTTTATATTTAAAGTAATTCAAAAATAAATGGATAATGAGCTAAAATGCATGAAGCTTCATGAAGCTTATGTTGCATTGACTTAGTCCACTTGTTTTGTTTTACTTAAGGTAATAATAAACCTAACCACTATAATTAACCTATGGTAATGTCTCTACATGAGTTAGTATATGATACTCACTCACCATGGTTAGCTCATTTTACTCTCTCTTGATCATTATCCTTTCTCATTTTTGAGCTCATCTTCTTCCTCCTTCACTTTCACTCTAGGGGTTGATAAAGAGAGAGATTCAAAGTGAGAAAAGAAAATCTAAAGTGTACCCATTTCCTATCTCACCATCCTCTACTAGACTAGAACTTTAGTTTAGGGTGTTTGCTTCACTAATTCTTTGGTTAGTGAAGTAGAAGCTTGAGTCCGTATTCCTTTGACGTAGATCATCTTCGGCCTCGAAGACTTCAAGCAATACCATTGCAATTTTCTCATGGAGCCGTCCGAGAGTCCGGGAGTCCGATGATCGCAGCAAATGGACTACATCAAGGAGCTTAAGAAGTGAAGGACCGATCTACAAAGGTTGTATTTTCGTATTCACTTAGTGTAAATGTGATTTACTTGCATTTGTTCACCCAATCACTAGTTAACGATTTTGTTTAGAGTTATTCGGCACAGCTAAAATTTTAATCCGGTATGGTTGATGCCTTGTAGAACCTCATTAGTGTGCCTAGTAGCCCTACAGTGGTATCAGAGCCTAGCTAGAGCATTAGGCGATGCGTTTACGAAGTTAAAATTCCGATCGAACCCGGAAACTACACTTTAAACCCCTCTCTGTACAATTTTTAAAATCTGGTATTTTTCTGAATTAAAAATGCTTAAAAAAATCAGCAGGCAAATATAAGTAAAAATGTGCAAAACGACAAAGTTTGGCGCCCAAAGCGCCGTGGAACCACAGCAGGAGCATGGCTCATGCGGCGGTTGCGCGGCCAAATGGTGACGTCACCCTTGTCGTTTTGCGCAGTAAAGTTCCAATTTATTTACTGATTTTTATGGGTATTTTTATATGATTCAAGTGTTGAGTATTTTTTGGGGTTTATTTTGTATTCATTGATTCGATCGGAATATTTAATTTCGTAATGTTTTCCGGATATTTCGAAAGTATTAAAAAGTTCGAACGGATATCAATAACTCACTTTTTACCGACACCGAAAATTTCCAAGTGTTGGATTTTTCCGTTTGTTTAAGAACGTCTAGATCATGCAAGATACGCGATAGACCCTCTAGAAGACAACAAACCTTAACTCGATTATGTGACCGTCTTGAACTGCCCTTTGAGCCTTAGGGTTTGGGGCAGTACGGCGTGCCACATGTGAGGCGTTGGCTTGACCTTTCTACGGCTGGACCGTTAGTACTGTGGCATGTGATGGATGTTTTTAAACTCCCCTCAAGTGTTGAGAACTATTTGGGAAAATTTGGGTGTTTGATCATTCGATCGGAAAGTTTAACATTGTCTATTTATCTGGAATGTGATACAATATTTGGAATCCACAAGTAGTTATGAGATAACTGATTTGAAGTTATAAACATAGCAGTTTAGTCTCAATTGATCGGTTGCCACGGGATTTTGATGTGATCAAAAGTCCGTCGCAATCACGTAGCGTACGCGGATACTCGCCTGATAAACTTAATAGACAGCCATTCCCCATAGCCCTGACCAAGTGACTGTAGGAGAACCCCGTCGCCAAAAGCATCCGTTCAGGTGATCGCGGCAGCGGTGTTCCGCCTTAGTGCACTTCGTCGATGGCATCCGGGGGTGTGGCCGTCTACTAAAGTTTGCGACGAGCATTCGATCAGAATATCGGGAATCTTGTTGAATTGCCCGACTTGATATTGAAAAGTGTTTTTGATATGGAGACTAAAATGCGGGGTTTATAATTGTTAGGCATGCGATGTCTAGGGAGGTTGCAGATTCCAAATGTTGTAGTTTTACACTTTCTTTTCTGCGACCGTAAGTGTAATATGTGATATCGCCGGTTTCGTTGCTATATGTCAACGACAATTGGGATGCGCATATTTACTTACGTTGATTACATGTGATGTTATGTGTTGCTGGATATGTTATATTGGATCGTCGCGTTTTGAATAGCCGGGGGTTTTTATGTGAGATGAGAGTTTTTATTTTCATTCATGTAAAATTAAATGTATGTAATATTCTTTTATTGGGGCACATCCGGGATGAGGTCGATGTCACCATTTGTATATTATTTACATTTCCGCACTAGGATAGACCCAAGGAGGAGAGCACAAGTAACCGGGTTCTGGAGTCCAGTAGGAGACCGACTCGAGGAGTCAAGTCCGGGTCTCCTAACTCTAGAATTGGTAGGGTTTCTTGCCGCTCTCGTAGGGGTCTAGGGGTGTGGGTTTGTCTATTCATCGCGACCGTGGAATCTATGTTTTATAAAGGCTCAAAATAAAACACGGACGTCCTAGTATATCCAATGTTTCATATGTTTCTTCTGCTGCGATATCTGTGATGTGATCATTTGATGTTCTGTGATAAATACTGTATATAGTATATATGATATATTATATAGACGTTACTTATGTTTTGCACCTGCCCTAGTGCTGCCCCGCTCTGTCGTTAGTTACCTAACCTAACGGTGCACGAGGGGACATCGAGCCGAATGCGGATGGCATAAGTGTACGTCGTATTTATCTGTGATGTTTAGGTAATTTAAATGATGGGACTTCATTAATATGATTAATGAAAGAAAAAGAAACCTAAAAGATGTTGTGGAATCGAATTTTCAAAAACAGGTAGCTACGGTTCTTGCTTTGCATCGCGGTGTTCCTTGTAGAACATCCTACACCTTATTCGATAAGGAAAGGGCCGAGATCCCTTCACCGGGAGTGACCCCTTTAGCAATGACTGGCAGATGCTACACCCATCGGTTTGTCTTTTGATTGCTTTTCTAGTTTTTGCTTTGCACAGTGATGTATATGATATATCCTGCACCTCATTCGACGAGGAAAGAGCCGACGATCCCTTCACTGGGAGTGACCTCTTTAGCGAAACTAGCAAAAGCCTTAAAAACACTCCTTTTTAAAATCATTTGATTCTTCAACGATATCAAGTTCATTACACAATAGGTTTTCAGAAAAACCTGTCGTAGCCCTCCGTCATTTCAGATAAGTCCTGCTTAGTATTCGTGCTGCGTTTGTTGACCTTGTCAAGGCGCAGTGTGCGGTAGCTAACCAGTATTTATCTGCTTATGCATATGATGCAGATTGGATTAGGGTAGTCGTACGGCCTTGTTGACCTTGTCAAAGGTCATGCGGTTGGGTTTAATTCAATCAAGAAATGACGGGTTGAACTTGACTTACGGTCTATGGTTTGTTGACCTTGTCAAGGTCATAGATCGTTTGGGGCAAAATATCGGGAATTTCAAGTGTTGAAATTTGCAATGAGATTGCATACCTTCTATGAGATAGTTGGATCCCGATACCCACTGCGAGTAATTATTACTCCTGGGAGAGTTTTACACATTGCAATTAGCCGATCAAGTAGGTTTCTAGAAAGGTGTCAACGGGGTTACGCTTCTGGGAAAACGAGGTTTACTTTAATTAGGTCCGTGCGAAAGCACGGGGAACCTCCCTCAAAGTACCGACACTGGCATGACTGAAAGATTAGCGAACTTGTAGCGTGTAATTAATCCCGGCTAGTCTTTCCTTTTAGAGTTTGAAGGAAGATTTGATAAAAACAGTGGGAGCCATCCTGATTAGATAAAATAATAACCAATCTGATCTTACAAGAGCGCACGTTGAGTGTTTTCTTCTCTCTCTCTCAAGGTAGCGACCATGTCACGCCTTAATCAAGATAATAATACGGATTTATTGACCGAACCCGCTTGTTATACTGCGCTGGGGAACGTTGGTCCCGCTCCAACTTATAATTGTTATAAAACAGAGCAGGAAATTGGGGATTACCAGAATTCCCGTGCCGCCCAAACAAAGAAAGTGCATGCTGATGCATCATCTTCGTGTGTGTTCATTACAGAGAACTGTTTTTCAGTATCCTTTATGTCCAGAGTATGTGATACCGGATCAGGATCCCGCATATGTAATCTGTTACATGGGCTACAGATAGGTAGAGAACTGAGAACGGGTGATAAGTTTCATGAGATAGAAAACGGTGCAAGTGTTGCAGCCAAGTCTGTTGGTCACTATCACCCTGTATTACCAGAATACATTGATTCTGAACGAATGTTATTAGATACCGAACCCGGTATACAACATCATATCAGTCTCTTTATTCGTAAAGAAGGATATAATTTTGTATTGTTGGATAATGTTTCGAACATTTCCTATATCAAAAGTTGATCGGTTCAGGCACGTTATCTAAAAGTATTGACATTCTAAATCAAACTACATTTCTTAGTATACAGAACACACACAAAAGGAAGAGTTCAAAAATGAACGAATCCTTCTTGAGGTATTGTAGACTAGGTCATATCAATGTGACCCGACTAGCTGAAGTTACATAAAGATGCATATTTAAATTAGTTTAAATTTACATCTTGTGAAACTTGCCAGTCATTTAACAGAGATAAGATGACCACAGCTCCGTTTATTGGAAATAGAGAAAGAGTTAGTGAACTCTTGGGATGATACATACTGATGTATTAAGGTCCCCTGTCTATACATACCAAGACCGGTTCTTTGTACTTCATTAAATTCTCTGATAATCTCTCAAGATTCAGACATATGTTCCTGTTGAAACACAAGCCCGAACCTTTTGAGATATTCACAGAATATAAGTTAGAAGTAGAGAACCAAAACGGGTATAAGTATTATGTCCTTTGATGTGATCAAGGAGGAGAATACTTGAGCACGGAATTCCTGGATTATTCTAAAGGAGAATGAGATTCTCTCTCAGCATTACTCCTCCGTATACACCACAGCACGTCGGTGTATCAGGGCGGAGCAATCATACCCTATATGATAAGGTGTGCTCTATGATGAGTATTACTGAGTTACCTATTTCCTTTTGGGAGTTATGCACTTATGAAGTTGCATAACTATTGAATAGGGTTCCGATCAAATCAGTTGCCTACCACTTCATATAAGATATGGAAAGGGAAGAGCCCATCTTAAGTTTGTTAAGATTTGGGGTTGTCCAGCCTATGTCTAAAAGCTAAATCCGGACAGGCTCGAGACAAGATCTGTTATGTAGAACTGGAAGGGTTCCAGCTATACAAACTGCAGCTGATGATTTGGTAGAACCAAAGGATTCAATAGTTTCCTACGAACCTCAGCCTCTCCGCCGTTCTAGTAGGGTTCCTCACCCACCTGAGAGATATTTCAGTTTCTCTATGACAGTGGGAGCGAGGAATGCATCATGAGATGATGACCCAACTAGTTTCGAACAGGCTATCAGGAGTGGGACTCTATAAGTATGGCTGGATGCTTAGCGATCTGAGATGGAATCCTTATACACCAACAAAGTATGGACTTTGGTTGCTTTATCTGAAGGGTTAAATCCCCATCAGGAGCAAGTATATCTTGAGAAGATTACTTGGTGTACATGGAAAAGTTGAGACTTTCAAAGCTGGACTTGTTAAAGGTTTGCATCATTGACCATGTATGAATTGTGATGAAACTTTTTCTAAGTAGCTATGCTTATGTCCATCCAGATCCTACTTGCTACGGCTACATACCATGACTACGATATCTGGCGGTTGGGTGTCATGACTGCTTTTCTAAATGATGTTTTGGAAAAGAGCGTCTATAAGTACACAGCCAGAAAGCTTCATAGACAGTGGGAGCAACAGAAACGTGTGCAAGATGTTTTATGTGATAAAGCAGGCATCGCGGAGTTGGAACGTCTGTTTTGATGTATTAGTCAAAGAGTTTGACATCATCAAAATGGTAGATGAACCTTGTATAGACAAAAAGGTAGTAGAGAGTATGGTGGAGATCTTCGTAGAGTACGTGGATAACATACTCTTGATAGGGAAGGAGTTTCCTATGCTACGCTCGATCAATCTCCGCTTATCACAATGATTCTCTACATAGGATCAAAGTGATACCTACTAAATTCTGGGTTTTGGATCTATGAGATAGATCTAATTGGATGTTAGGATTCTCACTAGTTGTAGTGAGATGGTATCAATTGATCCTGGGGAGAATCACTGGAAGGGTTCCAGGGTTATAAGGACGACTGAAAGTTAGTCACAGGCATTGTCTTTACCCTCAGTAAAGGGACGGTATGTTGGAAGAGTTCTAAGCTATATACCATGGCATACTAGACGATAAAGGCTAGATACATCGCTACCTAAGATGCTACCAAAGAGGAAGTCTGGGTGTATATTAGTTCATGAGATGAACTTCGTTCCTACCATTGTATGACAATGGAGTTGTGGCTTATTCCAAGGAACGCCCGTCCCATCAGTGATCCAGACATATTCTAAGGCAGTGTCGCCTGATCATGGAGATGGTTGATCTCCAGAAGATCGAGGTCAGGAGAGTAGACTCAGAAGACAACACGGCGAATCCACTCACAAAGGCCATTTCCTAGAGAGAGGCTTTTATGGGATGGTTGAGTATGAGATACTACAACCATTGTTATCAGATGGCCCTAGTGCAAGTGGGAGATTGTTAGTTATATGTATGCCCTAGAGGCCATTACTATAGATGTGATTTATATTGTAGTGGATGCTTGGACATATATAGGGATGACTTTCTTGCTCGACATGATAGTATGCTATCTGGTTACTCTTTACCTTAACGTGTATACTAATTGTCTCTCTGTTACATGTTGGTAAAGCCCTTAGGATGTGTACTTGACTACCAGGACTATGATGCAGATCATACTAGTGGGGACATGGTAGTCCATAAGTGTTAGTTGTATGTATGCCCTAGAGGCCAGTATTGTACAGATGATGTATATTATATTGGATGCTTGGACATATACATAGAGATGACTTTCTTGCTCGATATGATAGTATGCTATCTGGTTGCTCTTTATCTTAACATCTATACTAGTCTCTTTAAACTGTCTTATAGTTAATGTTGGTAAAGCCCTTAGGATGTGTACTTGACTACCTGGACTATGATGCAGATCATACTAGTGGGAACATGGTAGTCCATAAGTACATTCTTCAAGGTCCCTAGTCATAGGTGTATCGAGACGGGGCATCGATATACCAGTGTAGACTAGCGTATACGCTTCTCGACCCATGAGATGGGCGATGGATGATCCATATCCATTGGTGTTTGACATCAGAGATGGTATACGGGTGTTCAGTGGAGACTGGGTACACTGGACGGACTCGCCGAGAACTCCCAGTTGGTATTATACCTCACGTCAGATGGCAGTTCTCAGGTGACACTTGTACAGGTTAGTCTGTAGACCCGAGATCGTCATAGAGTCTTGTGTGATTCTCACTGTGCTTTGATCTCCACCTTACCACGTCCATGAGGGCGTGCAAAACGGTGGTTTTTGGGTACAGTCCCGAGTCACATAGAGGCAATGAGCTGTAGGAGGGGTTTCGTCTCTCCCGGTATTGGGGGTTGATGTTGTACTGTGCTCGATTGGCCGTAACAGGGAAGTCCCTAGCCAGGGCTGTTTCAGAGATTTGCCGGTAAGTGTTACCAGTAGTTTCTCGACCCGTTATGAGCCTCACATCGGCATGACTTATCGGTTATTGGGGTCTGACGTTTACCACCCCTAGACTTGATATGCGACATATCAGACGAGGAGACCGGACTGTACGGGAAGTGTTGCCGATCGGCTCGACGGGAGTTGTAGCAGGTTCGCTTGTTCTCTTCTGATCGCTCAATACCCGGTGGCCGTTACGTTTAGCTGACCGCTTGTGGCTTGAGGGTGCTCGATATGATCATCACCCACTGTCGGCGTATTGACGAGTCTCAGAGTCCCACAATGGAGTTTCCTAGTCCAGGAGAAACGTTGTGGTGCGCGTATGCGATATGCGCATGGACCCGATTAAAGTACGCGTATAGGATACCGTATATTGATCGGGCGGCTTGCTTTTGGTTAGGGTCATATGTGATATGGCCGGATTGATAAATCAAGTGTTGATTTATCATTTAACCATTAGCTTCTCACTTGAAATCCTTTCTTGAGTAAGTTGGATGTATGCATGCATGTATGCCTTCTTTTTGATTAATGCACATATGGATGTACATATACACATACATACATACATACATCTTTCATGGTTGATTATACAAGGAATATGATGGCAATATAAGACTCACACCATGGTTTTGATATGGATTATTATTGAATATTTTCTAAAACAAAAAGGAAAAGAAAAAGGGTTCATTATTGATTTGTTTCTACACTCTTCTCTTGACCTAACCATTCTCACCCATCTTTTAACCTTAGGTAAAGTTTCCTTTTGTGTTTTAACTCAAGTTCAATAACGAATTCATTGTTTAAACCATGGTTTGAGATGAGAACAAAAATATATATATATATACATATATTTTCATTTTTCTTGGTGAGAGTTATTCTTTTTCACTCTTAAAAAGGTTATTGCCATCATCTTTTTCTTCCTCTCACATTTTGCTCTCTAGCTTTTTGTAGTGAGCAATATACTCATCAAGATTGGATTTTGAAGTGAGAAAGAGAACCACAACACCATTCTACACAAGTCTAGCCCACTTGTTTGGAGTGTTAGCTTGATTTCGTTCACTTGATCGGACAAAGTTGCAAGCTTGGACAAAGCAGACTCCGGGTGGATCATCGGTGACATCGAGGAGTTCAAGCGAAGCTTTTTCAAACCCTAAGTAGCCGAGGAGTCTAGCGTAGGGAGCTACAAAGGTTGTACTCTCTAAACCCTAGCTTTCCTTTCATATGATGATATGAAAATTTTGAAACCTTAATTTTTCTAGGATAGATCCGATGCTTGTTAGCTTAGCACCTTAAAAATGCATTCTTTGGTTCATGTGATGCTTCCAAACCCTTCATGAGGTGCTAACCTAACCTTTCATTGGTATCAGAGCCGACCTAGAACATTAGGCGACACTTTTACGAAGTTAAAACTCCGATCGAACCGAAAATACGGGTTTTTGGGTGCTCTCTGGACTTTTTTCAAAATCTGGTTATTTTCAGAATTAAAAATACATAAAAAATTCAGCAGGTAAATATAAGAGTTACTGTGAGAAACGAGATCATGAACAGTAAATTTGAGCGCTGAACCGCGGCAATAGCCTGCTTAGGCCGCGGTTCCGCGGCCGTTCTGTTTCTTCATGGTGTATTTTTTGTACAGTAACTCAATTCACTGCTTGTATAATTTTTTAGGGTATTTTTAATCTGAAGTTTGTGCTGTTTGTTCTGGAGATGGTTTTGGACTTGTCGATTCGATCGGAATTTTCATTTCGTTGCTTTTCCGTGTAAATTAGAAAGTAGTGAAGTGTTTGAACGAGTATCATTTGCTCACTTTTCACGGGATTTAAAATCTTTCGGAAATACATGCAAGTTTGTTTGTGGTGGACCCTCTAGAAGACAACAAACCTTAACTCGATTATGTGACCGTCTTGAACTGCCTTTTGAACCTTAGGGTTTGGGGCAGTACGGCGTGCCATATGTGAGGCGTTGGCTTGACCCTTCTACGGCTGGACCGCTACCACTGTGTCACACTCCGGGTTTTTGAACTCCGCTCAAGTGTTGAGCTTTAGTGAGTCTTGGGTATTTGATCATTCGTTCGAAAACTTTAATACTGTCTAATTATCTGGAATGTGATGCAATGTGTGGAATTCATATTATAAGACATGAAATACGAGTGTCACGACCCGAAAGTACGGAACGTGACCGGCACTTAGATTACGAAGCGTCTAGAGGCGCCACGTAACCTAAGTAAGCCGAAGCCCAGAAATCGAAACCATGAAAAAGAAGAAGCAGCAGTAAAAGAAAACATGAAGGAATAAGTTTAAAACATCAGCAAATTTTCCCAAAAATTTCGGCAGAGTCTCCTCTATAAAACTGGCCCCCAAACGGGTACAACAAATATAATATACATAAACAACAATAAAAAGCATCCCCAAACGGGAGCTAACCCAACGCCAACAGGCGGAAACAACCACAACAAGCACAATAGTATACAACGCCAAAGGGCGAGGCTCAAAACTCAAAAGAAAACAAAACCACCAGATCAGAATAATACACGCGCGACTCTAAGGTCGAAATAAAAGACTGGTCCAAAAAACTTATCAAGTAATACAAATATGGTTGATGGAGCTTACTAGATACAAATGAATGAATAAAAATACAATGGTGGTTCGGATACAAGTGAACCAACCTACCGTGCAAATCACCCTGAAGAAAAGATGTGCCAACAAGCTGCCACGGAAACCTGTACATCGAACCGTAATAAAATTTGGCACAACGGGGGTGAGTTGCCAACTCGTGAGTAGAAGACATCTACGAAAAGAAATCGAATGCACGACGCTATCCTAGGTCATAATAATACACTACTATATCTCAATCATCTAGTAATAGCAGGGTAATACTACGTGTAAGTGCAAATACTCCGTGTCGTGTCAGTGCCTCATATAGTACTATGTCATATGAATGGATATGCATGCACCATGAATGTAAAATAAACAAATCCTGAAATCCAGGTATATCTGTATAAGAAATCTTTAGCTGTTATCATAGTAAAACGGGTATAGAAACCGGAAATATCAACAATGAAATCCATGGAAATCCGTGTCAAGCATCGACACAAACATGTAAATCTCAAGTCTCATAGTCTCAATATCTCGGGCTCCGTCAGTCCGGATCGGACCATATCATCAAATCTCACGACAACGGTCGGTATCCTCCGGATATCCGCCGCGCCAGACATCACCGGTAGGTAGCCTTCCCCTGCCAGGCTCATCGTCTACAACTCGATCTTCTTGCCCCGGGGTACCATACCGGGCCCACCATGTACCCGAGACGGTTCATCCACTCCTCGAATCGGGTCTCGAAATCCATCAGAAAACATGAAATCTCATGGTGGACGACACATACATCACGAGAAAACCGCATCTTATTTTGAAAAGAGAAGAGGAGAGAGAGAGAAGTTTTTATATATTTTTGCGGTTTTCCCCAAAAATCCAGAAATCTCATAGAAATCCAAATCTCAAAATCATGAGTAAGTATATGATAAGTGTCGGCATATGCCCATAATACTGCGCGATAACATGAAAATATGAATGCATGAATGTCTAAGTAATAACTATCATGTCTTATACTAACATAAGAGAGAAATCACAATATTTATCGGTTTAGTGGTTAACTGATTCTATCAATAAAAGATAATATGATCTAAAGTGTACGTGACATAGCAATTACCGATGATGATGTGTGTGAGCCAGCAAATAAGTGTGCGTGGAATATGCGCATCATCGGTAATGGTGCTGGTGTCCTAACAGGTAAGGTTTATACTGATTATAGCAACATATGCAAGAACATGCACCATGATGATTACAGTATGAATGTAATACAGGTGTGCATTATCCACTCCTCCGCGATATACGAGTACAACTACCACTATGTGAGTCGAACCTAAACTAGTGTCCATCTAATATCCTAAGGAACTAACCTAAGAAACTAGTCAATAAGAAACAAGCATCTACCTAAGGTCTGAACCAATATCTCTAATAGTCGGCGATCCCGCCTCAATAGCGTCACGTACGTAGTACGGCTTCTTCGAATCAAGAGTGCGGATCAATCATCATATCTAAGCCTTGTACGGTAAAATCCATCGTACGGCATCCCAATATCGGGGTACGGGTCAAGTATCTCCTAGGTGTCTCATTATTCGTAATGTGTCATCATCAACACATCTCATGATCAAGGTGCTAAACTATAATCGCATACATAAATCATATATCATTGCCATCATGGAATAATCATTAGTTTATCCTCAGAAATATCATGTCACATGTATCATATTGTGATTAAGTCATACCGATATCTTATCGTCATCAAGTCACAAGCTACAGCCCAGGTACTATTTTAGCGTCCCATGTACCTCAATATCACCACCACCCTTCATAATTTATATATTCATGTTCATTATCTCATTCTCTAATGATCCGCTAACACTTTAATACGACTGTATAGTCAAGAATCACGGCATCAAGCCCAGTTATACTGTTTCATCATACCTCAGATATCATATCACATCAATGAATCCCATATACGTGTTGTATATATATATACACCTATACCTAGTTTTATATATATACACACATATACGTATACTCCATGTCGAGTTTCAGTGTGTGCGTGTGTGTTTCTACCTGAAACCTAAGAACTTTTCCAAGGTACTCATCCCCTGATAAGGTTTTCCTGAATCAGTCTAGTTCAGCCTAGGGTTATTACTAGGGTCCTACGCGTTAAGTATCTAGGGTCACATCTGGTTTTCTACTGACAATAAATACTATTCCTATTCTACGTTGCGGGGGTGCTAAACGCCATCCACCCGACTTCCCCCCGTAGATATGCATCTACTCACCTGGTCCATGTCTGCCGACGACGGTGTCGCCATCCTCCTCTTCATCGCCCACGGTCCACTTGAAGGGTACCTAAACGCAAACATATAAATAGCATCGTAAACCGAATCACATACAAAAGTCAAACGATACAAGGAACAAGCATAGGTTAAAACCTATGTCCCGTCCACGCAAAAGAACCAAATATCGCTCGATATCGGCGTACAAACTCCGATGGATCGAGATAAACATCAACAGATAACTCGTAGTTTTAAAAAACATTACTTATATTGTAAAACATGATCAAATTCATCGAAACACTAAAATCGATCAAATCGTCCGTTTTCGAAAAACCCGAAAATGCCAATTTACCGTTTTTCATCAAAACTTGACATTTAAAGGAAACCAAAGGTCATAAAACTCATTAAATAGCATAACTAGACTATACAAACTATTACTATATTTTTATTACACATATTTGTAGTAATTTGAAATTTCTAGTTTGCACCCTTTAACAATTTTCAACATTTTCCAAGCAAAATACCACAATTCCACCTCAAAACATGATTTTGCATAAATTAATAACTTAAACCACAATTTATGATGATAATTATATAATGAAACCATAATTATATTTTTAATCTCATTTATATAGGAATTTCTAAAATCTAGTTTACAAAATTAGCAATTTTTTTTATCACAATTTATCAATTATCCATTGAAACTAGCAATCAAACTAAGTTTTTCTTTCCATTAACATGCTAACATTTCCACTAAAACTATAATCCAATGATAACAACCCAAATTAGAATTTTATATTAACCACAAACACATTTTGCAAAAGCCTAGTTAACTAAATTCCTAATTTAAAACAATTTTAAATGAAAATTTTACAATTCAACAACCATGCAATATTTTCCAATTCTAAAAGTGTTAAACTAACTATTATAACCCTAAATAATTAACAAAAATCATAACTTGAATTTACAAACCCTAACTTGAATTTTAAAAAAAAACATAGAATTAATTCATTAAATCTAATTAAGCTTAAATGAACATCTAAAACAATAAATCAAAAGAAAGAAATTATACCTCCCAAAATATGAAATCCAAACAAGAAATGAGCCTCCAAAATGCATGCCTTCCATCTCCAAATTTCATATAAAAATGAGCAAGGAATAAAGAGTATGAAATAAATAGGATTTTGTGGAATTTTAATGGAATTTTTGACGTATTTTTAATGAATTTTGAATAAAAATGAGGTGGTAAAAGGGGGGCTGCCATGGGGGGTTTGTGACCGGCCCTAGAGAGGTGAGGGAGAGAAAGAATAGAGTGGGAAAAGTGTGTAGAAGTTTCAAGAGAAAGAACAACACTTAAGTCTTTTCATGGTTTATTTAATTATTTATTTATTTGTTTACTATAGCAAATCAAGAAAGCTCTAGAAAATAGGAAAAATTTGCAAATAAATTTTGCATGATACACACTAATTTCTAATATGCCATGGTTCATTTTTACAAATTAAAACCATTTAAATTTGTAATTTACACTAATTTAGTGTAAAAATAAAGCTTATGTTAATATTTAAAATAATTAATTTAGGAAAAATATTTTATTAAACTAAAAATTTATAAGTGGCTAAATAAACACCATTTACTAGTAATTTCATAGTTAAAATAGATATTTTAAAAATTATAATGAAAACAATCACGGTTTGGTTTTACGAAAAATACATTTTACTTTACCGAAAATCCTAAAATTCATTTAAACACTTTTATTCATTTAATTATTTATTTAATCATTTTTAACACGTTACAATCTTCCCCCCTTTTATAAATTCGGTCCCCGAATTTAAATTAAAACTCCCCCTCCAAATACTAAAACGTTTAGCAAAACATTCAAATTGTCGGGGCTCCGAAATCATCAATACATAACAAAAATCAACTCCGTCAAGCATAACGCAATCATCGGAGTTATGGCGAGAATAAAATATCAAAACTCAATATGAAAACCATCATAATATACATCAATCTATAACTTATATATAGTTCGCATCCTAGTAAAATCGCCTAATCATCATAATAAAGAAGCATACAAAAACCCCTCTTGAAAATCGTCGTGCAATGCACGTGTCACGGCATAAGTAACGGACGTTTAATTTAAAAAAAAAACTATATATATATATATATATATATATATATATATCGTTTATTTAACATACACATCCCGCTTGGTTACTAAATCAATAATAATAATTAGGAAAACATACTGCTTAAACTAAAATCAATCCCAATCACATCAATAGAATGTCATGTGCGTCCGGTGCGCACTGAAATCGAAACCAATTACAGATACCATGAATACCCACAAAACAAAACTAAGTGCAACAGGTGTGCACCAAAAACATCTGTCAAGTGCAACGGGCGTGCACGACACAATATCAGGTGCATCTAATCTGCACAAAACCCCGATTTAGTGCATCTGGTGTGCACAAAATCGCATCGAGTGCGCCAAGTATGCGCAAGAATCCTAATCAGGTGCACATGGTGCACGAAAACATACATTGAATATCAAAATCGAAATCACAGTACAAAAATGCATGAAAACTAGGTCGAAACATATGTAAAAAATCATGTGTAACCCCTATGCACGAAATCAATCAAAAATCCCAAAATATATATAAAACCAAATCAAGTGTACTGGGTGTGTACTAAACAACATCAATACAACTGATATATGAAACACAAATAGAATGAAGGTACACACATGAAATACCAAACGTAGAACAAAATCCTCAAAATACAAAAATCCAATCAATGAAAATATGAAATTCAAATCACTAAATCACAATTGTAAACAGTATCGTCAATGTGCGCCTCTTTCCTCTGATGTCGACTGCTTCGAACTCGTTCTTTCATAGGTGTGCTGACTGCGCTACCAACGGCAATACTCATGTCTAGAGTCTCCCACATAGTCGATCCCTTCACTTGATATCCGGACTACATTAAACTTTTCGATCGATCCATCAAAATCCCATAATTCCCCGAGAGCTCAACACTCAAGTACAGTTTAAAAATATCCGGTACATACCCTAGCATCGATGATCCAGCTGTAGAAGGGCAAACCCAAGCCTCACTAATGGCACTGCGAAACTGCCGTAAACCCTAAGGTTCAAGGGCGTTCTCGTGGTCATTATGTCGAGTTAGGGTTTCATTCTTCTAGAGGGTCCATCGAAATACCTGCTTGTTCTTCCGAATACTTTAAACTTGGGAAAATGGTTTTCTGATAATCGTTCGAACCCTTTAACTTCATCCGGACGGCATGTGAATACCCTTCATCCACACGCTAAACAATGCTTCAATCCTCAAAAATAACCAATACTCTAATGGTTATCGCATTCGACCCGCAGCTCCCTCTGCCCGTGGTAACAGAAACCACCATCCGACATCGATGAAGACAGATCAAAAGAACGAATGAAATACGGTGCAAACAATGTACATCCTAAGGCTCCTTAAGCAGAGTATCGTATCGTATTATGCCGCGGACCATACCCACGGTACGTTACTCTACCTAAATCGCCTACTCCATCAACCAAGGGTCACCTAGACTTATACAAGGTTAAACCTAGCGCTCTGATACCAACTTTGTCACGACCCGAAAGTACGGAACGTGACCGACACTTAGATTACGAAGCGTCTAGAGGCGCCACGTAACCTAAGTAAGCCGAAGCCCAGAAATCGAAACCATGAAAAAGAAGAAGAAGCAGTAAAAGAAAACATGAAGGAATAAGTTTAAAACATCAGCAAATTTTCCCAAAAATTTCGGCAGAGTCTCCTCTATAAAAACTGGCCCCCAAACGGGTACAACAAATATAATATACATAAACAACAATAAAAAGCATCCCCAAACGGGAGCTAACCCAACGCCAACAGGCGGAAACAACCACAACAAGCACAATAGTATACAACGCCAAAGGGTGAGGCTCAAAACTCAAAAGAAAACAAAACCACCAGATCAGAATAATACACGCGCGACTCTAAGGTCGAAATAAAAGACTGGTCCAATAAACTTATCAAGTAATACAAATATGGTTGATGGAGCTTACTAGATACAAATGAATGAATAAAAGTACAATGGTGGTTCGGATACAAGTGAACCAACCTACCGTGCAAATCACCCTGAAGAAAAGATGTGCCAACAAGCTGCCACGGAAACCTGTACATCGAACCTGTAATAAAATTTGGCACAACGGGGGTGAGTTGCCAACTCGTGAGTAGAAGACATCTACGAAAAGAAATCGAATGCACGACGCTATCCTAGGTCATAATAATACACTACTATATCTCAATCATCTAGTAATAGCAGGGTAATACTACGTGTAAGTGCAAATACTCCGTGTCGTGTCAGTGCCTCATATAGTACTATGTCATATGAATGGATATGCATGCACCATGAATGTAAAATAAACAAATCCTGAAATCCAGGTATATCTGTATAAGAAATCTTTAGCTGTTATCATAGTAAAACGGGTATAGAAACCGGAAATATCAACAATGAAATCCATGGAAATCCGTGTCAAGCATCGACACAAACATGTAAATCTCAAGTCTCATAGTCTCAATATCTCGGGCTCCGTCAGTCCGGATCGGACCATATCATCAAATCTCACGACAACGGTCGGTATCCTTCGGATATCCGCCGCGCCAGACATCACCGGTAGGTAGCCTTCCCCTGCCAGGCTCATCGTCTACAACTCGATCTTCTTGCCCCGGGGTACCATACCGGGCCCACCATGTACCCGAGACGGTTCATCCACTCCTCGAATCGGGTCTCGAAATCCATCAGAAAACATGAAATCTCATGGTGGACGACACATACATCACGAGAAAACCGCATCTTAGTTTGAAAAGAGAAGAGGAGAGAGAGAGAAGTTTTTATATATTTTTGCGGTTTTCCCCAAAAATCCAGAAATCTCATAGAAATCCAAATCTCAAAATCATGAGTAAGTATATGATAAGTGTCGGCATATGCCCATAATACTGCGCGATAACATGAAAATATGAATGCATGAATGTTTAAGTGATAACTATCATGTCTTATACTAACATAAGAGAGAAATCACAATATTTTATCGGTTTAGTGGTTAACTGATTCTATCAATAAAAGATAATATGATCTAAAGTGTACGTGACATAGCAATTACCGATGATGATGTGTGTGAGCCGGCAAATAAGTGTGCGTGGAATATGCGCATCATCGGTAATGGTGCTGGTGTCCTAACAGGTAAGGTTTATACTGATTATAGCAACATATGCAAGAACATGCACCATGATGATTACAGTATGAATGTAATACAGGTGTGCATTATCCACTCCTCCGCGATATACGAGTACAACTACCACTATGTGAGTCGAACCTAAACTAGTGTCCATCTAATATCCTAAGGAACTAACCTAAGAAACTAGTCAATAAGAAACAAGCATCTACCTAAGGTCTGAACCAATATCTCTAATAGTCGGCGATCCCGCCTCAATAGCGTCACGTACGTAGTACGGCTTCCTCGAATCAAGAGTGCGGATCAATCATCATATCTAAGCCTCGTACGGTAAAATCCATCGTACGGCATCCCAATATCGGGGTACGGGTCAAGTATCTCTTAGGTGTCTCATTATTCGTAATGTGTCATCATCAACACATCTCATGATCAAGGTGCTAAACTATAATCGCATACATAAATCATATATCATTGCCATCATGGAATAATCATCAGTTTATCCTCAGAAATATCATGTCACATGTATCATATTGTGATTAAGTCATACCGATATCTTATCGTCATCAAGTCACAAGCTACAGCCCAGGTACTATTTTAGCGTCCCATGTACCTCAATATCACCACCACCCTTCATAATTTATATATTCATGTTCATTATCTTATTCTCTAATGATCCGCTAACACTTTAATACGACTGTATAGTCAAGAATCACGGCATCAAGCCCAGTTATACTGTTTCATCATACCTCAGATATCATATCACATCAATGAATCCCATACACGTGTTGTATATATATATACACCTATACCTAGTTTTATATATATACACATATATACGTATACTCCATATCAAGTTTCAGTGTGTGCGTGTGTATTTCTACCTGAAACCTAAGAACTTTTCCAAGGTACTCATCCCCTGATAAGGTTTTCCTGAATCAGTCTAGTTCAGCCTAGGGTTATTACTAGGGTCCTACGCGTTAATTATCTAGGGTCACATCTGGTTTTCTACTGACAATAAATACTATTCCTATTCTACGTTGCGGGGGTGCTAAACGCCATCCACCCGACTTCCCCCCGTAGATATGCATCTACTCACCTGGTCCATGTCTGCCGACGACGGTGTCGCCATCCTCCTCTTCATCACCCGCGGTCCACTTGAAGGGTATCTAAACGCAAACATATAAATAGCATCGTAAACCGAATCACATACAAAAGTCAAACGATACAAGGAACAAGCATAGGTTAAAACCTATGTCCCGTCCACGCAAAAGAACCAAATATCGCTCGATATCGGCGTACAAACTCCGATGGATCGAGATAAACATCAACAGATAACTCGTAGTTTTAAAACACATTACTTATATTGTAAAACATGATCAAATTCATCGAAACACTAAAATCGATCAAATCGTCCGTTTTCGAAAAACCCGAAAATGCCAATTTACCGTTTTTCATCAAAACTTGACATTTAAAGGAAACCAAAGGTCATAAAACTCATTAAATAGCATAACTAGACTATACAAACTATTACTATATTTTTATTATACATATTTGTAGTAATTTGAAATTTCTAGTTTGCATCCTTTAACAATTTTCAACATTTTCCAAGCAAAATACCACAATTCCACCTCAAAACATGATTTTGCATAAATTAATGACTTAAACCACAATTTATGATGATAATTATATAATGAAACCATAATTATATTTTTAATCTCATTTATATAGGAATTTCTAAAATCTAGTTTACAAAACCAGCAATTTTTTTATCACAATTTATCAATTATCCATTGAAACTAGCAATCAAACTAAGTTTTTCTTTCCATTAACATGCTAACATTTCCACTAAAACTATAATCCAATGATAACAACCCAAATTAGAATTTTATATTAACCACAAACACATTTTGCAAAAACCTAGTTAACTAAATTCCTAATTTAAAACAATTTTAAATGAAAATTTTACAATTCAACAACCATGCAATATTTTCCAATTCTAAAAGTGTTAAACTAACTATTATAACCCTAAATAATTAACAAAAATCATAACTTGAATTTACAAACCCTAACTTGAATTTTAAAAAAAAACATAGAATTAATTCATTAAATCTAATTAATCTTAAATGAACATCTAAAACAATAAATCAAAAGAAAGAAATTATACCTCCCAAAATATGAAATCCAAACAAGAAATGAGCCTCCAAAATGCATGCCTTCCATCTCCAAATTTCATATAAAAATGAGCAAGAAATAAAGAGTATGAAATAAATAGGATTTTGTGGAATTTTAATGGAATTTTTGATGTATTTTTAATGAATTTTGAATAAAAATGAGGTGGTAAAAGGGGGGCTGCCATGGGGGGTTTGTGGCCGGCCCTAGAGAGGTGAGGGAGAGAAAGAAGAGAGTGGGAAAAGTGTGTAGAAGTTTCAAGAGAAAGAACAACACTTAAGTCTTTTCATGGTTTATTTAATTATTTATTTATTTATTTACTATAGAAACTCAAGAAAGCTCTAGAAAATAGGAAAAATTTGCAAATAAATTTTGCATGATACACACTAATTTCTAATATGCCATGGTTCATTTTTACAAATTAAAACCATTTAAATTTGTAATTTACACTAATTTAGTGTAAAAATAAAGCTTATGTTAATATTTAAAATAATTAATTTAGGAAAAATATTTTATTAAACTAAAAATTTATAAGTGGCTAAATAAACACCATTTACTAGTAATTTCATAATTAAAATAGATATTTTAAAAATTATAATGAAAACAATCACGGTTTGGTTTTACGAAAAATACATTTTACTTTACCGAAAATCCTAAAATTCACTTAAACACTTTTATTCATTTAATTATTTATTTAATCATTTTTAACACGTTACAATCTTCCCCCCTTTTATAAATTCGGTCCCCGAATTTAAATTAAAACTCCGCCTCCAAATACTAAAACGTTTAGCAAAACATTCAAATTGTCGGGGCTCCGAAATCATCAATACATAACAAAAATCAACTCCGTCAAGCATAACGCAATCATCGGAGTTATGGAGAGAATAAAATATCAAAACTCAATATGAAAACCATCTTAATATACATCAATCTATAACTTATATATAGTTCGCATCCTAGTAAAATCGCCTAATCATCATAATAAAGAAGCATACAAAAACCCCTCTTGAAAATCGCCGTGCAATGCACGTGTCACGGCATAAGTAACGGACGTTTAATTTAAAAAAAATAACTATATATATATATATCGTTTATTTAACATACACGTCCCTCTTGGTTACTAAATCAATAATAATAATTAGGAAAACATACTGCTTAAACTAAAATCAATCCCAATCACATCAATAGAATGTCATGTGCGTCCGGTGCGCACTGAAATCGAAACCAATTACAGATACCATGAATACCCACAAAACAAAACTAAGTGCAACAGGTGTGCACCAAAAACATCTGTCAAGTGCAACGGGCGTGCACGACACAATATCAGGTGCATCTAATCTGCACAAAACCCCGATTTAGTGCATCTGGTGTGCACAAAATCGCATCAAGTGCGCCAAGTATGCGCAAGAATCCTAATCAGGTGCACATGGTGCACGAAAACATACATTGAATATCAAAATCGAAATCACAGTACAAAAATGCATGAAAACTAGGTCGAAACATATGTAAAAAATCATGTGTAACCCCTATGCACGAAATCAATCAAAAATCCCAAAATATATATAAAACCAAATCAAGTGTACTGGGTGTGTACTAAACAACATCAATACAACTGATATATGAAACACAAATAGAATGAAGGTACACACATGAAATACCAATCGTAGAACAAAATCCTCAAAATACAAAAATCCAATCAATGAAAATATGAAATTCAAATCACTAAATCACAATTGTAAACACTATCGTCAATGTGCGCCTCTTTCCTCTGATGTCGACTGCTTCGAACTCGTTCTTTCATAGGTGTGCTGACTGCGCTACCAACGGCAATACTCATGTCTAGAGTCTCCCACATAGTCGATCCCTTCACTTGATATCCGGACTACATTAAACTTTTCGATCGATCCATCAAAATCCCATAATTCCCCGAGAGCTCAACACTCAAGTACAGTTTAAAAATATCCGGTACATACCCCAGCATCGATGATCCAGCTGTAGAAGGGCAAACCCAAGCCTCACTAATGGCACTGCGAAACTGCCGTAAACCCTAGGGTTCAAGGGCGTTCTCGTGGTCATTATGTCGAGTTAGGGTTTCATTCTTCTAGAGGGTCCATCGAAATACCTGCATGTTCTTCCAAATACTTTAAACTTGGGAAAATGGTTTTCTGATAATCGTTCGAACCCTTTAACTTCATCCGGACGGCATGTGAATACCCTTCATCCACACGCTAAACAATGCTTCAATCCTCAATAATAACCAATACTCTAATGGTTATCGCATTCGACCCGCAGCTCCCTCTGCCCGTGGTAACAGAAACCACCATCCGACATCGATGAAGACAGATCAAAAGAACGAATGAAATACGGTGCAAACAATGTACATCCTAAGGCTCCTTAAGCAGAGTATCGTATCGTATTATGCCGCGGACCATACCCACGGTACGTTACTCTACCTAAATCGCCTACTCCATCAACCAAGGGTCACCTAGACTTATACAAGGTTAAACCTAGCGCTCTGATACCAACTTTGTCACGATCCGAAAGTACGGAACGTGACCGGCACTTAGATTACGAAGCGTCTAGAGGCGCCACGTAACCTAAGTAAGCCGAAGCCCAGAAATCGAAACCATGAAAAAGAAGAAGAAGCAGTAAAAGAAAACATGAAGGAATAAGTTTAAAACATCAGCAAATTTTCCCAAAAATTTCGGCAGAGTCTCCTTTATAAAAACTGGCCCCCAAACGGGTACAACAAATATAATATACATAAACAACAATAAAAAGCATCCCCAAACGGGAGCTAACCCAACGCCAACAGGCGGAAACAACCACAACAAGCACAATAGTATACAACGCCAAAGGGCGAGGCTCAAAACTCAAAAGAAAACAAAACCACCAGATCAGAATAATACACGCGCGACTCTAAGGTCGAAATAAAAGACTGGTCCAATAAACTTATCAAGTAATACAAATATGGTTGATGGAGCTTACTAGATACAAATGAATGAATAAAAGTACAATGGTGGTTCGGATACAAGTGAACCAACCTACCGTGCAAATCACCCTGAAGAAAAGATGTGCCAACAAGCTGCCACGGAAACCTGTACATCGAACCTGTAATAAAATTTGGCACAACGGGGGTGAGTTGCCAACTCGTGAGTAGAAGACATCTACGAAAAGAAATCGAATGCACGACGCTATCCTAGGTCATAATAATACACTACTATATCTCAATCATCTAGTAATAGCAGGGTAATACTACGTGTAAGTGCAAATACTCCGTGTCGTGTCAGTGCCTCATATAGTACTATGTCATATGAATGGATATGCATGCACCATGAATGTAAAATAAACAAATCCTGAAATCCAGGTATATCTGTATAAGAAATCTTTAGCTGTTATCATAGTAAAACGGGTATAGAAACCGGAAATATCAACAATGAAATCCATGGAAATCCGTGTCAAGCATCGACACAAACATGTAAATCTCAAGTCTCATAGTCTCAATATCTCGGGCTCCGTCAGTCCGGATCGGACCATATCATCAAATCTCACGACAACGGTCGGTATCCTCCGGATATCCGCCGCGCCAGACATCACCGGTAGGTAGCCTTCCCCTGCCAGGCTCATCGTCTACAACTCGATCTTCTTGCCCCGGGGTACCATACCGGGCCCACCATGTACCCGAGACGGTTCATCCACTCCTCGAATCGGGTCTCGAAATCCATCAGAAAACATGAAATCTCATGGTGGACGACACATACATCACGAGAAAACCGCATCTTATTTTGAAAAGAGAAGAGGAGAGAGTGAGAGAAGTTTTTATATATTTTTGCGGTTTTCCCCAAAAATCCAGAAATCTCATAGAAATCCAAATCTCAAAATCATGAGTAAGTATATGATAAGTGTCGGCATATGCCCATAATACTGCGCGATAACATGAAAATATGAATGCATGAATGTCTAAGTGATAACTATCATGTCTTATACTAACATAAGAGAGAAATCACAATATTTTATCGGTTTAGTAGTTAACTGATTCTATCAATAAAATATAATATGATCTAAAGTGTACGTGACATAGTAATTACCGATGATGATGTGTGTGAGCCGGCAAATAAGTGTGCGTGGAATATGCGCATCATCGGTAATGGTGCTGGTGTCCTAACAGGTAAGGTTTATACTGATTATAGCAACATATGCAAGAACATGCACCATGATGATTACAGTATGAATGTAATACATGTGTGCATTATCCACTCCTCCGCGATATACGAGTACAACTACCACTATGTGAGTCGAACCTAAACTAGTGTCCATCTAATATCCTAAGGAACTAACGTAAGAAACTAGTCAATAAGAAACAAGCATCTACCTAAGGTCTGAACCAATATCTCTAATAGTCGGCGATCCCGCCTCAATAGCGTCACGTACGTAGTACGGCTTCCTCGAATCAAGAGTGCGGATCAATCATCATATCTAAGCCTCGTACGGTAAAATCCATCGTACGGCATCCCAATATCGGGGTACGGGTCAAGTATCTCCTAGGTGTCTCATTATTCGTAATGTGTCATCATCAACACATCTCATGATCAAGGTGCTAAACTATAATCGCATACATAAATCATATATCATTGCCATCATGGAATAATCATTAGTTTATCCTCAGAAATATCATGTCACATGTATCATATTGTGATTAAGTCATACCGATATCTTATCGTCATCAAGTCACAAGCTACAGCCCAGGTACTATTTTATCGTCCCATATACCTCAATATCACCACCACCCTTCATAATTTATATATTCATGTTCATTATCTCATTCTCTAATGATCCTCTAACACTTTAATACGACTGTATAGTCAAGAATCACGGCATCAAGCCCAGTTATACTGTTTCATCATACCTCAGATATCATATCACATCAATGAATCCCATATACGTGTTGTATATATATATACACCTATACCTAGTTTTATATATATACACACATATACGTATACTCCATGTCGAGTTTCAGTGTGTGCGTGTGTGTTTCTACCTGAAACCTAAGAACTTTTCCAAGGTACTCATCCCCTGATAAGGTTTTCCTGAATCAGTCTAGTTCAGCCTAGGGTTATTACTAGGGTCCTACGCGTTAAGTATCTAGGGTCACATATGGTTTCCTACTGACAATAAATACTATTCCTATTCTACGTTGCGGGGGTGCTAAACGCCATCCACCCGACTTCCCCCCGTAGATATGCATCTACTCACCTGGTCCATGTCTGCCGACGACGGTGTCGCCATCCTCCTCTTCATCACCCGCAGTCCACTTGAAGGGTACCTAAACGCAAACATATAAATAGCATCGTAAACCGAATCACATACAAAAGTCAAACGATACAAGGAACAAGCATAGGTTAAAACCTATGTCTCGTCCACGCAAAAGAACCAAATATTGCTCGATATCGGCGTACAAACTCCGATGGATCGAGATAAACATCAACAGATAACTCGTAGTTTTAAAACACATTACTTATATTGTAAAACATGATCAAATTCATCGAAACACTAAAATCGATCAAATCGTCCGTTTTCGAAAAACTCGAAAATGCCAATTTACCGTTTTTCATCAAAACTTGACATTTAAAGGAAATCAAAGGTCATAAAACTCATTAAATAGCATAACTAGACTATACATACTATTACTATATTTTTATTACACATATTTGTAGTAATTTGAAATTTCTAGTTTGCACCCTTTAACAATTTTCAACATTTTCCAAGCAAAATACCATAATTCCACCTCAAAACATGATTTTGCATAAATTAATGACTTAAACCAAAATTTATGATGATAATGATATAATGAAACCATAATTATATTTTTAATCTCATTTATATAGGAATTTCTAAAATCTAGTTTACAAAATTAGCAATTTTTTTATCACAATTTATCAATTATCCATTGAAACTAGAAATCAAACTAAGTTTTTCTTTCCATTAACATGCTAACATTTCCACTAAAACTATAATCCAATGATAACAACCCAAATTAGAATTTTATATTAACCACAAACACATTTTGCAAAAACCTAGTTAACTAAATTCCTAATTTAAAACAATTTTAAATGAAAATTTTACAATTCAACAACCATGCAATATTTTCCAATTCTAAAAGTGTTAAACTAACTATTATAACCCTAAATAATTAACAAAAATCATAACTTGAATTTACAAACCCTAACTTGAATTTAAAAAAAAAACATAGAATTAATTCATTAAATCTAATTAAGCTTAAATGAACATCTAAAACAATAAATCAAAAGAAAGAAATTATACCTCCCAAAATATGAAATCCAAATAAGAAATGAGCCTCCAAAATGCATTCCTTCCATCTCCAAATTTCATATAAAAATGAGCAAGGAATAATGAGTATGAAATAAATAGGATTTTGTGGAATTTTAATGGAATTTTTGATGTATTTTTAATGAATTTTGAATAAAAATGAGGTGGTTAACGGTGGGGCTGCCATGGGGGGTTTGTGGCCGGCCCTAGAGAGGTGAGGGAGAGAAAGAAGAGAGTGGGAAAAGTGTGTAGAAGTTTCAAGAGAAAGAACAACTCTTAAGTCTTTTCATGGTTTATTTAATTATTTATTTATTTATTTACTATAGTAACTCAAGAAAGCTCTAGAAAATAGGAAAAATTTGCAAATAAATTTTGCATGATACACACTAATTTCTAATATGCCATGGTTCATTTTTACAAATTAAAACCATTTAAATTTGTAATTTACACTAATTTAGTGTAAAAATAAAGCTTATGTTAATATTTAAAATAATTAATTTAGGAAAAATATTTTATTAAAATAAAAATTTATAAGTGGCTAAATAAACACCATTTACTAGTAATTTCATAATTAAAATAGATATTTTAAAAATTATAATGAAAACAATCACGGTTTGGTTTTACGAAAAATACATTTTACTTTACCGAAAATCCTAAAATTCACTTAAACAGTTTTATTCATTTAATTATTTATTTAATCATTTTTAACACGTTACAACGATGTATGTGATATTTCGCATTTATGATGTCTAAGGATAATGTGGATTCCAGATATTGCAGTTTTACACTTTCTTTTCTGTGACCGTAAGTGTAGTATGTCGATATCACCGGTTTTGTTGCTATACATCAACGACAATTGGGGTACTTATACTTACTTACGTTGATGATATGTGATATTATGTGTTGCTGAGATATGATATGCAGGATTGTCGCGATTGAATAGCCGGGGGTTTTTATGTGAGATGAGAGTTTTATATTTTCATTCATGTAAATCTAAATGTAATGTAATATTCTTTTATTTGGGGCACTTCCGGGTTGAGGTCGATGCCACCAGTGTTGTATATTATTTACTTTTCCGCATTAGGATGGACCCAAGGAGGGGAGCACAGGTGACCGGGTTCTGGGGTTCAGTGGGAGGCCATCTCGAGGAGTCGAGACCGGGTCTCCTAAACTCCAGAATTGGTAGGGTCGCTTGCCGCTCTCGTAGGGGTCCAGGGTGTGGGCATGGCTATTCATCGCGACTGTGGAATCCGTATTTTCTATTGTTGGCTAAATACTAAATACGGACGTCCTAGTATATCCCACATTATATCTATGTTTCTGCTGCGATATCTGTGATGTGATCATTAGATATGTTCTGTGATGGATACGGTATATAGTATATATGATATATTATATAGACGTTACTTATGTTTTGCACCCGCACTAGCCCTGCCCTGCCGTTAGTTACCTAACCTAACGGTGCACGAGGAGACATCGAGGCGAATGCGGATGGCATAAGTGTACGTCTTATTTATCTGTGATGTTTAGGTGACTTAAATGATGAGACTTCATTAATGTGATTAATGAAAGAAAAGAAACCTAATAGATGTTGTAGAATCAAAATTTTAAAATAAAAGGGTAACTACAGTTTTGCTTTGCATAGCGGTATATATGATATACCCTACACCTTATTCGATGAGGAAAGGGCCGAGATCCCTTCACCGGGAGTGACCCCTTTAGCAATAACTGGCAGATACTACACACTCGGTTTGACTTTTGACGGCCTTTGGAGTTTTACTTTGCACAGTGATATATATGATATATCCCGCACCTCATTCGACGAGGAAAGGGCCGACGATCCCTTCACCGGGAGTGACCCCTTTAGTAAAACTAGAAAAGCCTCAAAATCACTCCATTTCAAAACTTCACTTGATTCTACAACGATATCAAGTTCATTACGCAATAGGTTTTCAGAAAAACCTGTCGTAGCCCTCCGTCATTTCAGATAAGAACTGTTTAGTATTCGTGCTGCGTTTGTTGGCCTTTGTCAAGGCGTAGTGTGCGGTAGCTGAATAGTGCTTATCTGCTTATGCATATGATGCAGATTGTTTCAGGGTAGTCGTACGACCTTGTTGGCCTTTGTCAAGGGTCATGCGGGTAGGTTTGATTCAATCAAGAAATGAAGGGTTGAACTTGACTAGCATCCTATGATTTGTTGGCCTTTGTCAAGGTCATAGGACGCTAGGGGCAAAATATTATCGGGAATTTCAAGTGTTGAAATTTGCAATGAGATTGCATACCTTCTATGTGATAGTTGGATCCCGATACCCACTGCGAGTAAGAGTTACTCCTGAGAGAGTTTTACACATTACAATTAGCCGATCAAGTAGGTGTCTAGAAAGGTGTCAACGAGGTTACGCCTCTGGGAAAATGAGGTTTACTTTAATTAGGTTCGTGCGAAAGAACGGGGAACCTCCCTCAAAGTATCGACACTGGCCTGGCTGAAAGATTGGCGAAGTTGTAGGGTGTAATTAATCCCGGCTAGTCTTTCCTTTTAGGGTTTGAAGGAAGATTTGATAAAAACCAGTGGAAGCCATCCTGATTAGATAAGATAATAACCAATCTGATCTTGCAAGAGCATACGCTAAAGTGTTTTCTTCTCTCTCTCTCCAGGTAGCGATCATGTCATGCCCTAATAAAGATAATAATATGGATGTATTGACTGAACCCGCATGTTATACTGTGCCGCGGAACGTTGGTTCCATTCTTTCTTATAAGAGTTATAGGAATGAACAGGACATAGGGGAATACCAGGATTCCCAAGCCACCCGAATGAAGAAAGTACATGTTGATGCATTTTCTTCGGGTGTGTTCGTTACAGAGAACTGTTTCTCCATCTGCCCTACGTCCTGGGTATTAGATACCGGATCAGGATCCCATATATGTAATCAGTTACATGGGCTCAGGAAAGGTAGAGAACTTGGAGAAGGTGATAAAGACATTGGAGTTGGAAATGGTGCAATTGTTGCAGCTAAGACTGTCGGGGAATATCACCTTGCATTACCTACTGGTAATACTTTGGTTCTGAACGAATGCTATTACATGCCGAAGCTGATATGAAACATTATATCGGTTTCTTTGTTGAGTAAAGAGGGATATAATTTTGTATTACAGGATAATGTTTTGAACATCTTCCGTAACCAAAAGTTGGTTGGTTCAGGCACGTTATTTAATGGCATTTATATTCTAAATCAATCAACAGTTCTGAGCATAACAAACACACACAAGAGGAAGAGTTCAGAAATGAACGAATCCTTCTTGTGGCATTGTAGACTCGGTCATATAAATGCGACACGACTGGCTAAGTTGCATAAGGATGGATATTTGAATCCATTTGAATTTTCATCTTATGACACTTGCCAATCATGTCTCAAAGGCAAGATGACCAAAACTCCGTTTATGGGACACGGAGAAAGAGTTACTGAACTCTTGGGACTGATACATAGTGATGTATGCGGTCCCATGTCTACAAATGCCAGGGATGGTTCATCGTACTTCATTACATTCACTGACGATCTCTCTAGATTCGGATATGTGTTCCTGATGAAACACAAATCAGAAGCTTTTGAGAAATTTAGAGAATATAAACAAGAAGTCGAAAACCAAACCGGAAAAAGTATTAAAATCCTTCGATCTGATCGAGGAGGTGAATACTTGAGTAATGAATTCCTGGACTTCCTAAAAGAGAATGGGATTCTCTCTCAGCTGACTCCTCCATATACACCATAGCACAACGGTGTATCGGAGCGGAGGAACCGCACTCTATTAGATATGGTGCGCTCTATGATGAGCACAGCTGAGTTACCTATTTCCTTCTGGGGATATGCGCTGGAAACAGCAGCATACCTATTGAATCAAGTTCCAACTAAATCTGTACCTACCACACCATATGAGATATGGAGTGGGAAGAGACCATGTCTTAAACGAGTTAAGATATGGGGTTGCCCGGCCTATGTCAAGAGGCAAAATCCGGACAAACTCGAGGCGCGGTCAGTTTTATGCAAGTTTGTGGGATATCCCAAACATTCACATGGATATCTTTTCTACCATACAGAGGAAAAAAAGTGTTTGTTTCTCGACGTGCCACCTTTTTGGAAAAGGAATTTCTTGCAAAAGAAATTAGTGGCGATAAGGTAGAACTGGAAGAAATTCCGGCTACACAAACTCAAACTGAAGATTTAGTGGAACCAGAGGATTCAGTAGCTCCCAACGAACCTCAGCCTCTCCGACGATCTAGTAGGTTTCTTCGCCAACCTGAGAGATACTACGGTTTTCTCATGGATGGTGGGAGCGAGGATTGCATCATGGAGGATGATGACCCAACTAGTTTCGAGCAGGCCATCACGAGTAGGGACTCAGTGAAATGGCTGGATGCTATGCGGTACGAGATGGAATCTATATACACCAACAAAGTATGGACTTTGGAAGTTGCTCCTGAAGGGGTAAAACCCATTGGGATCAAGTGGATCTTCAAGAAAAAACTTGGTGTAGATGGGAAAGTGGAGACTTTCAAAGCTAGACTTGTTGCAAAGAGTTTTCGTCAAAGACCAGGTGTGGACTATGACGAAACCTTTTCTCCAGTGGCTATGCTTAAATCCATCCGGATCATGCTTGCCATCGCTGCATATCATGTTTACGAAATATGGCAAATGGATGTTAAGACCGCCTTTCTAAACGGAGATTTAGAAGAGTGCGTGTACATGACTCAGCCAGAGGGCTTCGTAGAAAGTGGGAGCAGCGGGAAGGTGTGCAAGCTGCTTAAATCCATTTATGGATTAAAGCAAGCATCGCAGAGTTGGAACATCTGCTTTGACGTCGTTATCAAAGAGTTTGATTTCGTCAAAAACCCAGATGAACCTTGTATTTACAAGAAGGTGGCAGAGAGTAAGGTTGTCTTCCTCGTATTGTACGTGGACGACATACTCTTGATAGGAAATGACATTCCTATACTGCAATCGGTCAAGCTCTTCTTATTATAAAGATTCTCAATGAAAGATCTTGGTGATGCCTCCTGCATATTGGGAATTAGGATCTATAGAGATAGATCCAAACGGATATTGGGATTGTCCCAATCCAGGTACATTGACACCATACTAAAGAGGTTTAGTATGGAAGAATCCAAGCGTGGGAACTTACCCACGATCTCTGGAGTCACTCTCTCCAAAGAGATGTCTCCCAAGACTGATTTGGAGAGAGCTCGCATGCAAGGGATACCCTATGCTTCGGCTGTAGGCTCTATCATGTACGCGATGCTATGTACCAGACCCGATGTAGCATACTCACTAAGTGTAGTGAGTAGGTATCAAGCTGATCCTAGAGAGAGTCACTGGACAGCTGTGAAGAGCATTCTCAAGTACTTACGAAGGACTAAAGAGATGCTCTTGGTGTATGGTAACGGAGAACTCCAAGTAGAGTCCTTTACCGATTCGAGCTTCCAGAGTGATAAGGACGACTCTAAGTCGCAGTCGGGATTTTTCTTTACCCTTTACGGAGGGGCGGTTAGCTGGAAGAGTTCCAAGCAGGAAACCGTGGCAGACTCGACGATGGAGGCTGAATACATCGCTGCCAACGATGCTGCCAAAGAGGCTGTCTGGACCAAGAAGTTCATTACTTAAATTGGAGTGGTTCCATCCATTGAGCATCCAATACCTTTGTATTGCGATAACAATGGAGCGGTGGCTTTGGCCAAGGAACCCAGGTCCCATCAGCGATCCAGGCATATTCTGAGGCGGTATCACCTGATCCGGGAGATAGTTGATCGCCGGGAGATCGAGGTCAGGAGGGTTGATACGAAGAACAACACGGCGGATCCACTCACGGAGGCCATTCCCCAGATATAGTTTGAGAGACTCTTCGGGATGCTCAGTATGCGATACTACAGCAGCTGGCCCTAGTGCAAGTGGGAGATTGTTAGTTGTATGTATGCCCTAGAGGCCAGTATTGTACAGATGATGTATATTATATTGGATGCTTGGACATATACATAGAGATGACTTTCTTGCTCGATATGATAGTATGCTATCTGGTTGCTCTTTATCTTAACATGTATACTAGTCTCTTTAAACTGTCTTATAGTTACATGTTGGTAAAGCCTTTAGGATGTGTACTTGACCACCTGGACTATGATGCAGATCATACTAATGGGAACATGGTAGTCCATAAGTACATCCTTCAAGGTCCCTAGTCATAGGTGTATCGAGTCGGGGCATCGATATACCAGTGTAGACTAGCGTATACGCTTCTCGACCCATGAGATGGGCGATGGATGATCCCATATCCATTGGTGTTTGACATCAGAGATGGTATACGGGTTCTCAGTGGAGACTGGGTACACTGGACGGACTCGCCGAGAACTCCCAGTTGGTATTATACCTCACGTTAGATGGCAGTTCTCAGGTGACACTTGTACAGGTTAGTCTGTAGACCCGAGATCGTCATAGAATCTTGTGTGATTCCCACTGTGCTTTGATCTCCACCTTACCACGTCCATGAGGGCGTGCAAAACGGTAGTTTTTGGGTACAGTCCCGAGTCACATGGAGGCAATGAGCGATAGGAGGGGTCTCTCCCGGTATTGGGGGTTGATGTTGTACTGTGCTCGATTGGCCGTAACAGGGAAGTCCCTGGCCAGGGCTGTTTCAGAGATTTGCTGGTAAGTGTTACCAGTAGTTTCTCGACCCGTTATGAGCCTCACACCGGCATGACTTATCGGTTATTGGTGTCTGACGTTTACCACTCCTAGACTTGATATGCGACATATCAGACGAGGAGACCGGACTGTACGGGAAGTGTTGCCGATCGGCTCGACGGGAGTTGTAGCATGTTCGCTTGTTCTCTTCTGATCGCTCAATACCCGGGTGACCGTTACGTTTAGCTGACCGCTTGCGGCTTGGGGGTGCTTGATATGATCATCACCTACTGCCGGCGTATTGACGAGTCTCAGAGTCCCATAATGGAGTTTCCTAGTCCAGGCGAAATGTTGTAGTGCGCGTATGCGATATGCGCATGGACCCGATTAAAGTACGCGTATAGGATACCGTATATTGATCGGGCGGCTTGCTTTTGGTTAGGGTCATATGTGATATGGCCGGATTGATAAATCAAGTGTTGATTTATCATTTAACCATTAGCTTCTCACTTGAAATCCTTTCTTGAGTAAGTTGGATGTATGCATGCATGTATGCCTTCTTTTTGATTAATGCACATATGGATGTACATATACACATACATACATACATACATCTTTCATGGTTGATTATACAAGGAATATGATGGCAATATAAGACTCACACCATGGTTTTGATATGGATTATTATTGAATTTTTTCTAAAACAAAAGGAAAAGAAAAAGGGTTCATTATTGATTTGTTTCTACACTCTTCTCTTGACCTAACCATTCTCACCCACCTTTTAACCTTAGGTAAAGTTTCCTTTAGTGTTTTAACTCAAGTTCAATAATGAATTCATTTTTTAAACCATGGTTTGAAATGAGAACAAAAATATATATATACATATATTTTCATTTTTCTTGGTGAGAGTTATTCTTTTTCACTCTTAAAAAGGTTATTGCCATCATCTTCTTCTTCCTCTCACATTTTGCTCTCTAGATTTTTGTAGTGAGCAATATACTCATGAAGATTGGATTTTGAAGTGAGAAAGAGAACCACAACACCATTCTACACAAGTCTAGCCCACTTGTTTGGAGTGTTAGCTTGATTTCGATCACTTGATCAGACAAAGTTGCAAGCTTGGACAAAGCAGACTCCGGGTGGATCATCGGTGACATCGAGGAGTTCAAGCGAAGCTTTTTCAAACCCTATGTAGCCGAGGAGTCTAGCGTAGGGAGCTACAAAGGTTGTACTTTCTAAACCCTAGCTTTCCTTTCATATGATGATATGAAAATTTTGAAACCCTAATTTTTCTAGGATAGATCCGATGCTTGTTAGCTTAGCACCTTAAAAATGCATTCTTTGGTTCATGTGATGCTTCCAAACCCTTCATGAGGTGCTAACCTGGCCTTTCAATAAGTACATCCGTCAAGGTCCCTAGTCATGGGTGTATCGAGATGGGGCATCGATATACCAGAGTAGACTAGCGTATACCTTCTCGACCCATACAGATGGGCGATGGATGATCCCATATCCATTGGTGTTTGACATCAGAGATGATATACGGGTGCTCAGTAGAGACTGGGTACACTGGACGGACTCGCCGAGAACTCCCAGATGGTATTATACCTTACGTCAGATGGCAGTTCTCTGGTGACACTGGTACAGGTTAGTTTGTAGACCCGAGATCGTCATAGAGTCTTGTGTGATTCCCACTGTGCTTTGATTTCCACCTTACCACATCCAAGAGGGTGTGCAAAACGGTGGTTTTTGGGTACAGTCCCGAGTCACATGGAGGCAATGAGCGACAGGAGGGGTTTCGTCTCTCCCGGTATTGCGGGTTGATGTTGCGCTATGCTCGATTGGCCATAACAGGGAAGTCCCTGGCCAGGGCTGGTTTAGAGATTTACTGGTAAGTGTTACCAGTAGTTTCTCGACCCGTTATGAGCCTTATATCGGCATGACTTATCGGTTATTGGGGTCTGACGTTTACCAACACTAGACTTGATATGCGACATATCAGATGAGGAGACCGGACTGTACGGTAGTGTCGCTGTCAGGCTTTTACAGGAGTTGGAGCGGGCTTGCTTGCTGATCTTCTGATCGCTCAATACCCGGATAGCAGTTACGTCCAGCTAGTACCGCTGACGGCTTGTAGGTGTTTGATATGATCATCATCTACTGCCGGCGTATTGACGAGTCTTTAGAGTCCTACATAGAGGTTGTACTGGCTCAGGAAAACGAAATAGGAGCGCATATGTGATATGTGTAGGACCAAGAATAATGCGAGTATGCGATACCGTATTCTATTCTCGCGATGTTTGTGTCGATCGGTTATATGCGATATAACCAAGTTATCGAATCAAGAGTTGATTCGATAAGTCGATACATTGAATGTTAGTCGGTTGTATGTAATATAACAAGATTATTAAGTTAAGTGTTGATTTAATAATTTAATGTATAATTGTATATATGATATACTAATTTACATTAACTAACATTGGTTCACTTTAAGCATTTGTTTTTCTCACTTGTGCACAAGTTAATATATATGTGATATATATTTATTTGTGCTCTTTTTTGTATCTTGGTTGTTGATACAAATATCATGGGTGTACAAGACTTATACCATACTAATTATAGGTTTTGGTTTTTATATTTGAAGTAATTCAAAAACAAATGGATAATGAGCTAAAATGTATGAAGCTTCATGAAGCTTATGTTGCATTGACTTTGTCCACTTGTTTTGTTTTACTTAAGATAATAATAAACCTAACCACTATAATTAACCTATGGTAATGTCTCTACATGAGTTAGTATATGATACTCACTCACCATGGTTAGCTCATTTTACTCTCTCTTGATCATTATCCTTTCTCATTTTTGAGCTCATCTTCTTCCTCCTTCACTTTCACTCTAGGGTTTGATAAAGAGAGAGATTCAAAGTGAGAAAAGAAAATCTAAAGTGTACCCATTTCCTATCTCACCATCCTCTACTAGACTAGCACTTTAGTTTAGGGTGTTTGATTCACTAATTCTTTGGTTAGTGAAGTAGAAGCTTGAGTCCGTATTCCCTCGACGTAGATCATCTTCAGCCTCGAAGACTTCAAGCACTACCGTTGCAATTTTCTCATGGAGCCGTCCGAGAGTTCGGGAGTCCGATGATCGCAGTGAAGGGACTACATCAACGAGCTTAAGAAGTGAAGGACCGATCTACAAAGGTTGTATTTTCATATTCACTTAGTGTAAATGTGATTTGCTTGCATTTGTTCGCCTAATCTCTAGTTAATGATCTTGTTTAGAGTTATTCGGCACGGCTAAAATTTTAATCCGGCATGGTTGATGCCTTGTAGAACTTCATTAGTGTGCCTAGTAACCCTACAAAACCAACTCAAGAGAAACGGAACATAGAACACGAACCGTATCGGATAACGTAATGCGTGAAATGAAACACAAGAAAACAAGCAAGTGGTCCCAGATTTTTCTGTACCAATAATTTGTAAAAGTTGCAAGTACCATGAGACCACATACAACCCCAGAGACCCCTACACAAAAACCCAAACCCCAACTCTCTAGTCTGGACGCAAATTGCGGCCAGAAGCAATAAATCTGTGGCTGTACGGAAAGGAAAAGGGCTCGTATTTTGTGGGTAGGTTCTAGGTCACTATACTAGGTCACTGTGATGGGAACTTTTGCAACAATTACCTGGTTTGATAGCAGATCATCCCAGACCTAAAACAACACTAATAATACGATATTTATCCGAAACGATACGATACGCGATCTAAACTGAAGCTTAAAAGCTAAGCTACACAATAAGCACTTAAAGAACAGAAAGAGATCATTACCTAACCAAAAGAACTCAAAGATCCTAGCTTCCCAAGCTCCAAGACATTCAAGAGGCAAATCAAGACACAAGATGTGATTTTTGTGAGTTTTTGTGAATATTTGTGATGGATTGTGAAGGAAATGAAGAAGTGTTCAGTTTGTGTTGAAGAGATAAAGAAAAATGAGAGGAAATGAGTGTAAGAGAGAGTGAAAGAGAGTATGAAGAAAAGAGAGAGAGAGGTGAGGTTAAGGGGTAAGAGCACTCTTGCATTAAAACACCATTAATGCATTCACACTCACTTGTGCCACCTCCTCACTCCCAAAACAAATATCTCTCATCTCACACAAAAGATCTAGGAGTTTAGGGTTAAGGATTAGATTAAAACAAGAATTGGATTAAAGCAAAGATTAGGTTAAGGGTTAAGTTGTCATGGTCACTAATCTAGATTAACACAAAACAAAACCTCAAATTAACGTGCTTTCGTGCGTGCATGCCATTACAAATAATAATAAATTATTAATTAAATGTTATAAAATGTGAGGAACCTAAATTGGTAAACTTTTTACAGTAAACCCGCATTAACGTATAAACTAACACTAACCGAAATCTAAGGCGTTACAGTCTCCCACTTATAAAAATTCGTCCCCGAATTTAAAATTTTCACTAAGCGTACCTTCAAAGAGAAGAGTACCAAACTCCCAAATCTCGCTCGCAGCCTCCTAAGTGATCACCTCACTATATGGCTACGCTCAAGAAAACTCTCCACAGATGGCAAGACCTTTGACCGAAATTTCTCCACCTGCCGATCCATTAACACAATTGGTTGCCGGTGAACGAAAAGATTGCGTCTCAATTGATTGGTCTGGTGCTGAATCATGTGAGAAAGGTCACGAAGGTATTTGCAAAGTATCGACACAAGGAATACGGGATGAATACTCAATAATCTGGGCCGGTGCCAAATTAAAGGCAATGGACCTAACTCTCTTGAGGATCTCAAAAGGACCTACAATCCTGGGATAAGCTTCCCAAGACTCAACACGTCGTTCATCGGAAAATCCATAGGAATACGTGATCTCCTACTGTGAACTCAAGTCTATGACCACCACGGTCTGCATAAGACCTCTGTCTGCACTGGGCTACTCTCATCCTGACCTGAATCAACTGGATCATCTACGAAGTCTCTAGACTAGCCGCGGTCCAAAAATCCTACTCACGCAGAGTCAGTAAAAAGACTGGCGATCGACACAACCTACCAAACCAAACTTAAAGGTTGCCAATTGGAATGTCTCCTGATAACTGCTATCGAAGGAGAATCCTAACAATGGCAAGTGATGATCCCAACTGCCGACAACAATTAGTACGTGCGCACAAGCATATCCTCCAGAGTCTGTATAGTCCGTTCTGTCTAACCATCAACCAACGGATGGAAAGCGGAGCTAAAGCTCAACCAGTACCCAAGGCTTCCTGAAGCTTCTGCCCAAGACAGAAAGCGAACAGGGTGCCTCCATTGGATACAACACATGAATGAACTACGTGCAACGCACAAAACAAACAAAGAACAATTCAGCAAACTGAGCATAACTGGACAACAAACACCCAAATGGAGTCACACCCTGACTAAACCAGGGTAGACACCACAATGAATATTCATGGAGATCTGCTCCTATTCCTGCTCTGGAAAAGTTAAAGCTGGCAACTCTCCTACCAGTCTCAGATGCTCAACTTAAGCTCACAACAAGACAGACACCTCGAAACGAAATCCGAAACTTCACTCTTCATCCCTGCCTACCCGTAACTATCTCACAAGTCATGTCATATGTTGGTGGAACTTGAATGAACATATAAAGCTGACTGATGTGCCTGCTCTAGGATTTCGCGTTTGTACTCAACAGTATCAGGTAGACACAAACACATCACTAAACATAGCACACCCTGGTCACAAATCAAGGACTCCGAATCTTTACCCAGCCGAGTATGCTATAGAATCACTGACGAACGAGCATCGGCGGGTAGTGCCTCAAGAAAACGATTAAGGAGAAATGGACGGGCGCAGACATGAGCAAGCTATCCCCTCAGTAGAAGCAAACTTAAGCTGTACTCAACGATCGCACAAGAACTGTTAATCTACAGAAGACTGTCTCAAGAATCAAATCCCGCTGCAGGAAGATGTACATTAAGCTCTGGTGGTCCGTGAAAAATCTGACACGACTCTCCACACAAATAGTGTCCCAAATCTTCAAGGCATGACCACCGCGGCCATCTCCAGATCATGAGTGGGATATCCTGTTCGTACTTCCACCAACTGCCGGGGAGCAAAAGCGATAACTCTATAATGTCACATCAGTACACAATTCAGCCCCACTCACGAAACATCACAGTTAAACAACAAAGTCGCCCGAATCAGGAAGCAAAGAATGAACTGGTGCAGTTGTCAACTGAGTCTTCAACTGCAGAAAAATCCGCACGCATGCCTCAGTCCAAAGAAAAGGAACCTCCTTTCCGGTCAGTTCAGTTAATGGTGCAGCGATACACTAGAAATCCTGCACGAAACGGTGGTAAAAACCTGCTAAGCCCAAAAATCTGCGTACCACCGTCCTGCACAAAAGTCTGGGCCAAAGCTGTACGGCCTCGATCTTCATCGGGACCATACGAAAACCGTCTCCCGTAACCACAAGACCTAGGAGTCAACACAATCAAGCCTAGAGGAACACTCCGAGAACCTAGCAAACAGCTGGCACTCTCCTAATGTCTGCAAAACAAATCCTTAAGTGCTGCTCCTGTTCTTCACATCACCTTAGAATAGACCAGAATGTCATCAATGACACAACAATAAACTGGTCGAGGAACGGCCTGAAGAAATCTGGTTCATCACATCCACGAATGCTGCTAGGGCATTGGTGAGTCCAACGACACCACCAAAACACATAATGCCCGTAGCATACGCAAAAGCAGTCTTCGGAATGTCATCACTCTGAACCCGCAACAATGATGTCCTGATCCCAAACAAACATAGAAAATGTCTCGCACTCTGGAGCTGATCGAAGAAATCGTCAATGCGAGGTAAAGGATACCCATCCGCACCGTAAGCCGGTTCAATTGACGATCCATCGATACACAACCTCAACTGCCGTCCTTCTCCTTGACAAACATAATAGGAGCTCCCCAAAGAGAAACACTCAGACGCACAAGACCCCCCAACAAACAACTCTGCAGCTGATCCTTAAGCTCCCTAAGCTCCATCGGCTCATCTGGAACAACGTCAGAAAACTCTCGCACGAAAGGAACCCGGTCCAACAAACCTACTATGGCTCCAGTATCACGAATGAAAGCCAAGAATCCTCGACATCTTCTCCTCAAAAGCCGACTAGCGAATAAGGCTGAATTCAAGCTGTGAGAGGCGGCACCACTGTCCTCCCATGCACAACAAGAACTGACTCACCGGGAAAACAAAACCTGATTATTTCCTCGCGGCAGTCCACAGATGCCAAGCATGTAGCTAACCAGTCCGTGCCCAGGAGAACGTCAAATCCAACATCTCTATAAGGATCAAAACGATGGACAAATCACTATCTCCTATCCGATCGGCACACGACCGAAACACGTGTCGCGCAACAAAAGAATCACTGACAGAAGTTAACACAACAAACGGCTGATCTAGCTAACTCGACTCTCGTCCCAACCACAGCACAAAGTGTGTAAAACAAACAAGTGCATCAAAAGAACATACGAATTAAGAATACCTGAAAACTCTGCATTGGACGCCCGCACGTCCCGATGAGTAGAAGCAAACTCTGGTGTCTGCCCCTTACCCGCAACTGGCTGAACTCCTCCACTGCCAACCTGACCCCTCTGAGCGAACCCTCCGCGTCCATGACCTCTCTGAATACGACCCTGATGCGGTGTTAGGGAACAACGCCTGATGTGGTGATGAAGGACCCCGCACCGATAGCATCCCCTCCATGGCTGCCGACCCTCCGGGAAATACGAGCTAAAATACTAACCTCGTCCCAAGCCTCCGTTACTCCCGTGATGTGTCCGATATCTGTCTCGACGACTAAGCCTCTATCTATGAGCTGGTATACCGGTATGAGTCCTCCACTGTTCCGGAACTCACAAAGTCTCTGGAAGACGTTCCTCATGAACTGGGGCTGCATCCACTGGTGCTGTCTAGGTGACAGAATGCTGTGTACTGATCGCAAGGAACAATTGGGGAATAGGGGTGGCAACCTCTTGTCGCTGTGCTTGAATGGCCTCAACCAATGAACTCATCGTCTGGCGCATGTCCTGCATATCTACCATAAGCCTAGCGAGATGATCTGTCGAAGGCGGATCCATCTGCTCCTGTACAGCGAGCGTGCCATCCTGGTCAGTCCTCGTCCGACACGAGTCAACTCTGACCACGGCCCTCGCTGCATCACTCTGAGTCCCCATAGTCATCGGCGGCAAAGTCTATAAATGGAAATAAGATTCGAAAAGAACACAGAAATCGAATCACAACGATATGTATCATCAAGCAAGGAATTTCAAGCAATTTGTACTTAGATCACTTTAGGCGGAGTACTGCGTCGTGAGTATGCCGCGGACATACACACGATATGTTACTCTGCTTAAGCTACCTACTCCATCATACCAAGGTCATCCTACACTCCTAAAGTTAAAACATAGCGCTCTGATACCAACTTTGTTACGACCCGAAATTAGCACGTGACGGCCCTTAAAGTACACAACGTCTACAGGCGTAACACAATTTAAGTAAGCCGAAAACCCAGCAATCTAAACCATCAAAAGTAGTAAGAAAGAAGAACAATTTTTTAAAACCTTTAAAATTATAACGTTTCAGAAATCGTTTTGCGATTTTTTCCGTTTTAGGCCAAAATTGTCGGTATTTTCCGTTTTAACCCGATTTCGATCAAACGTTCGTAGAAACCTGCCGGCACCTAGTTTAGCTAAAATAAAGCTAGTGCGTGAACATTGGGGGTATACGGAAAGTTTTGGTTCAGATAGAATTTTTACCAAATAAAATATTATTTTAACCGATAAAATATGCACGTAAATCGGGAAATTTCTTCTAAATGAAAATCCTTGGAAATCATCACTACAATTATTTTAGAACCTTCTTTTTAAATATCTAGATTTTTTTTGGTCAAAGGATTTAATTTTTTTAAAGAAAAAGAAAAAGAAAAAGAAAAGAATGGTGGAATTTTGCATTAATTAGCCTTTACTGTTGTTTTTAGCTAGAACCTTCTTCTTTTTTTCTTCACAAAACCCCTCCCCTTACTTCGGCCGAGCCCTCCCATTCCTTGCTGCCCTATCTCTCTTCTTGCTCCATTTTCATCATTTTGCAACAAATAAATCATCACAAATCCAAATAAAATCACAAAAATTCATATATAATCATTTTCCTTCATTTCCTTAACCCTAAACCATGCTTTGTTCTTCATGAAGTCTTGATTTTGGAGGCTAATCTTGATTTTCTTGTTGCAAGGTTTTGAATCATTTGGAGGTATAAAACCCTAACCCTAATGCTTAATTCTTGTTTTAAATACTTAATTAGCTATTAGTTGTTAAATTAAAGCTACTTAATTTCATGTTTAAAATTCTAGAAATGGTTTTTTTTGATAATTAATTAGGGTTTTGATTAGTAAATAGGTTAATTATTAGTTTTAATCAAAAGAAAACTTAAACTACTTGCTAGTTTTGTTAAATGATTTTTCCCTAATTATCTAATTAGCTTAATTACTAATTAGATTTTTACTAAATCCTAATTAGGCAAGATTAAAATTCTAGTAAAGGTATGAATGGTTTAATTTTGCTAATTAGTGATGTTTGTAAATTCTACTTTTGGTAAACTTGTAGTTTTGTGCTAAAATGGTAATTATTGTTAATTACTATTTTGTTTAATTAAGGATTTTTGCTTACTAGGTTTTTGTTAAAACTTAATTAAGCAAGATTAAAATTTTAGAAATGGTTTGGATAGCTTAGTTAAGCTATTATAGGGTGTTTGTATGCGCTAGATTTGTGTTAGCTTGATTCTCGTGCGAATTATTGCGATAAGTTGTTTACTAGATTTCAGGGTTTTTCCGACGTGGGTTCGATTAGTCGTTGTGAGGTTATATCAATTATATTCCTCGTATTTTATTGTGTTGTGTTGTGCGATCGGGACAATCAGAGTCTACACTTGGTGTTTCGTAGTTTAGCGACCCTAGTTAGGGTTTTTGCCCGACGTCGTGCGCGTTAGATGCGCTAAGTGCGCAGTGCTTTTTTCAGGGCGTTATCCTTGTGTTTCGTTGTCTTTTCGTCGTTTCAGGATATTTAGCTTATGTAATGTGTTTGTGAAATTTTAGGTTCGCAGGCGGTGACTTCGGACGCTGCGACGAAGGAAAAACAGATGGTAAGCTTCACTTAGCCAGGAGTGTTGGTTAGTAGATTTAACATCTACAGGGGAATCGCCCGCATGGCGTTATGCGTCTGGGCTAGAGATGACTTGACTTGTCGCACATTCTATTTTATATTTAGAATTGCGCATACACCTTATAGCTTAGTTAATTGTTGTTCTTAGACTAGTACCCTTAGGACACTGTACATATTATTGACGGCTCTTGTTGCACGAGCACTGATTGTATGCCACACACACCGTCAATAATTGCCATGTCACGCACAACACCCGTATAGATATAATATTGTTTGGATAGGGACATTGAGACATTGATTCATATTTCTTTATGCATATGACATATAGCAAACATGTATACCTACATGCTTACACATATGCCTTGACATGCTTACATGCTAGTTACCTGTATACCTATAGGGTATTGTACCATTAGTGATAGGTACATACACACATAATGACATAGCTACATGTATACCTTGCATAAATACTTCACTTATACCCGGAGGGTATATTACATCATTACTGATAGGTAGATACATATACCTTGCTATACCTTCATGTTTACACATATATCTGGTTATAGCTACATGTTTATCTTTACTTGATATTATTTAGAATTGGAGAAATTAGGAATCGCATATATTTATATTTAACTTGTTGCAGTTAAATAGTGGCTTTTCTTTTATATGCTTACATTACCGTTTTCTGTTGCATATATTATATTCATGGATTTTCGCATTAAGATATGGATTTTTCATGTTGTTTTCTGGATTTGGGGACCGTAGTAGTTCATGAAATTATGCATTATTTGAAAAAACCGGTTTCCCTTGATGATATGATATTTCAGCAGCCACCATGAGATTTCTCGGTTCTGAGCATATATATACCCCATGCGAGGAGGAGTCGTGGGCCGTGTGAGGGTACATGGTAGGGCCCGGAGGTACCCCGGGGCAAGACAATTGATGGACCTTGCCGATTGAGCCTGGCAGGGGATCCATACCATCCGGTGACATTACCAATGACTCGGCGGTTATTATGGGGATACCGACGGGAGTCATGTGCGTATGGATACGTCGAGAGGCGAGGGTCATAGCTAGGCACTCGAGCTTTCGGGATAGCGTATGATACGTACCTATCAGGATACCAGTCATGGTGACAGCACCTGATAGATCAGTATTTATGTGTCGATGCTTGACACTTTGTATCATGATATTTTCACTCCTAAGTATATATATATTAGTGGAGTAGGACGATAATATATATGTATACATATCTATTTATATACATCATCATATTTATTCATGCAAATATACCTAGGATATAAGAGATTCACTTGATATTGGATTTAGGACATTTGAGATTTACTTGGTTCTGGATACATGATATATATGAGATTTGCTGATTTTGTACATTCAGGATATATGAGATTTACTTGATATTGTACATTCAGGATTTGTGAGACTTATATGATATGAGAGCCAATTTGGGGCCTGATTTAAGGAAATTGGGATTTGGATTGTCTTGATGGACTTTGATCTTACCACGATGTCCGAATTCCGTAGAAATGACATGTTTCATTCCATACTCCACATTTATTGTTTATGCACTGTTTCATGTATTAGTAGTACCTGATAGAGTACCTTCTATGACTGTTGCATTTACATACTTTTAATTTATATGCATTGCTTCATGTACTAGTAGTACCTGATAGAGTACCTTTCATGACTGTTGCATATATATTGTCATATCATCGCTTCATATATTAGTTGTACCTGATAGAGTACCTTACATGATTGTTGCACACAGATTGTTATATTATTGCTTCATGTATTATATGTACCTGCTAGAGTCTCTTTCATGACTATTGCATTCATATGAGCATTTATTGCTATTAGCTTGCATATGTTAAATTCGCGCTGTACGTGCATACTTGCGATTACCTGCATATGTTATTTACTATTCACGAGTTGGCAACTCACCCCCGTTGTGCTACAGTGTTGCAGGTTGTTCTCCAGAGTAGTCGAGGCAGGCTATTCATCTATCTTAGCATCTTTTGCTGCGGATACCGCATCAGCTCACAGTGTGCAGTTTGCTTAGGTGGGTTTTGTGGTTATTCGTTGTTGTATTGTATATTCGTTGTATCCTTATACTCACTATCTACTATTTTCATGTTGACTTAGAGACTTGGTGATGACGATATTGTATATTATTTTGTGACTGGGTTGTCTTTTATACAGTTTCCATTTTATCGTCTTTTATTTCTTCGCTATGGCGTCGTATATCTGTTGTGTTGGTTTTTTTTCCGCCTTTTGGCGTGGATTTGCTCCCGTTGGGGATGCTTTACTTTATATTTATGTTGTACCCATTTTTGGGGTTGGTTTTTACAAAGGTGGTGCTGCCGAAATTTTCAAGAAAGTAAATTGGACTTATAGAATTTATACTTGAGATTTTCAAAAGTTTAAACAATGTTTCTTATCTTTTCTTGTCTTTTAATGGTTTAGATTTCTGGGTTTTGGCTTTCTTTTACTGCGTTATGCCTGTAGACGTTGCGTAGTATTAGGGCCGTCACGTGCCAATTTCGGGTCGTGACAAAGTTGGTATTAGAGCGCTTGGTTTTACCTTTCGGAGTGTAGGATGACCTTGGTATGATGGAGTTGGTAGCTTAAGCAGAGTAACGTAGTGTGTGTATGTCCGTGGCATACTCACGATGCTATACTCCGCCTAAAGTGACCTAAGTAAAAATTGCTTGAAATTCCTTCCTTGATGACATATCCTTGTGATTCAATTTCCGTGTTCATATCGAATCTTATTTCTATTTATAGCCTTTGCCGCCGATGACTATGGGGACTCAGAGTGATGCAGCGAGGGCCGAGATCACGATTGACTTGGGTAGGACGAGGACTGACTAGGATGGCATGCTCGTTGCACAGGAGCAGATGGATCCGCCATCGACAGATAGTATCGCTAGGCTTGTGGCGGAGATGCAGGACATGCGCCAGACGATTAGTTCATTGGTTGAAACCGTTCGAGCGCAGCGACAGGAGGTTGTCACCCCTGTTTCCCAGTTGTACCTTGCAATCAGCATGCAGCATTCTGTCACCTACATAGCACTAGTGGATGCAGCCCCAGTTGACGAGACACGTATTCGAGAGTCTTTGAAAGTTCCGGAACTGTGGAGGACTCGTACCGGTATACCAACCCAGAGACAGAGGATTAGTCATCGAGACAGATTTCGTGACCGTTGCGGGAGTAGCAGAGCCTTGGGACGAGAATAGTCGTTCAGCTCTCATCCCCAGGAGGGTTAGTAGTCATCGCGTGGATGTTTTCGATGCGGGAGCGTTCATCACTTCGTCAGAGATTGTTCCTTAGCACCGTGTCAGGCTTATGTGCAGAAAGGTCGTGGTCGCAGAGGATTCGCTCAGAGGGACAGGTTGGCAGAGAAGGATTTCAGCCAGTTGCGGGTAGGGGGCAGATACGAGAGTTTGCTTCTACTCATCGGGATGCGCGGGCGTCCAATGCAGAGTTTTCAGGTATTCTAAATTCGTATGTTCTGTTGATGTACTTGTTTGTTTTACACACTTGTGCTGTGGTTGGGATGAGAGTCGGTTAGCTAGATCAGCCGTTTGTTGTGTTAACTTCTGTCAGCGATTCTCTTGTTGCGCGACACGTAATTCAGTCGTGTGCCAATCGGATAGGAGATAGAGATTCGTCCGTCGTTTTGATCCTTCTAGAGATATTGGATTTGACGTTCTCCTGGGCACAGACTGGTTACTTACGTGCTATGCGTCGGTGGACTGTCATAAGAAAACAGACAGGGTTTGTTTTCCCGGCGAGTCAGTTCTTGTTGTGCATGGGAGGGCAGTGGTGCCCCCTCACACAGCTTGAATTCAACTTTTTTCGCGAGTCGGCCTTTGAGGAGAAGATGTTGAGGATTCTTGGCGTTCATTCGTGATGCCGGAGCCACAGTGGGTTTGTTGGACCGGCTTTCCTTCGTGCGAGAGTTTTCCGACGTTGTTCCAGATAAGCCGGCGAAACTTAGGGAGCTTAAGGATCAGTTGCAGAGTTGTTTGTTGGGGGGCTTGTGCATATGAGTGTTTCGCATTAGGGAGCTCCTATTTTTGTTTGTCAAGGAGAAGGACGGCAGTTGAGGTTGTGTATTAATTGATCGTCAATTGAACCGGCTTATGGTGCGGATAGGTATCCATTACCTCTCATTGACGATTTCTTCGTTCAGCTCCAGAGTGCGAGACATTTTTCTAAGTTTGTTTGGGATCAGGTCATCATTGTTGCGGGTTCAGAGTGATGACATTCTAAAGACTTCCTTGTACGTGCTACGGGCTTTGTGTGTTTTGGTGGTGTTGGTGTCGTTGGACTCACCAATGCCCTAGCAGCATTCGTAGATATGATGAACCAGATTTTTTCAGGCCGTTCCTCGACCAGTTATTGTTGTGTTATTGACGACATTCTAGTCTATTCAATGTGTCGTGAGGGATAGGAGTAGCACTTGAGAATTTGTTATGCAGACAATTGGTAGAGCCCTAGCGGTTTGCTAGATTCTTGGAATGTTCCTTCAGGCTTGTTTGTGTTGATTCCTAGGTTTTGTATTGTTCCGAGGAAGTTCGAGGCCATACAACTTTAGCCCAGATTTGTGTACGGACGGAGGTCCGCAGATTTTTGGGCAGCAGGTTTTTACCGCCGTTTCGTGCAGGATTACTAGTGTAGTGCTGCACCGTTGACTGAACTGACCGGAAGGGTGGTTTCTTTTCTTTGGACTGAGGCATGCGTGCGGAGTTTTTCAGCAGTTGAAGACTCGGTTAACAACTGCATCAGTTCTTTCTTTGCTTTCGGGTTCGGGCGACTTTGTTGTTTAACTGTAATGTTTCGCAAGTGGGGCTCGATTGTGTACTGAGGTGACACTATAGAGTTATCGCTTTTGCTTCCCTACATCTGGAGAAAGTACGAGCATGATATCCCACTCATGATCTGGAGATGGCCGTGGTGGTTTTGCGTTGGAGATTTGGAGACACTACTTGTTCGAGAGTTGTGTCAGATTTTCACGGACCACCCGAGCTTAATATACATCTTCCTGCAGCGGGTGTTGATTGTTGAGACAGTCTTCTACAGATTTACAGTTCTTGTGCGATCGTTGAGTATAGCTTAAGTTCGCCTCTACTGAGGGGATAGCTTGCTCATGTCCGCGCCCGACCACTTTTCCTTAATCGCTTCCGTGAGGCACTGCCGCCGATGCTCGTTCGTCAGAGATACTTGAGCATACTTGGCTGGGTAATGAGTCGGAGTCCTTGATTAGTGACCAAGGTGTGCTACGTTTAAGGATGCGTTTGTGTACCTATTATTGATGGGCAGAGACGCAAAATCCTAGAGCAGGCACATCAGTCAACTTTTGGTGTTCATTCAAGTTCCACCAATTTGTAGCGTGACTTATGAGATAGTTACGGGTGGGCAGGGGTGAAGAGTGAAGTTTTGGATTTTGTTTCAGGGTGTCTGTCTTGTTGCGTGCTAAGGTTGAGCATCTGAGACCGGCTGGAGAGTTGCAACCTTTAACCCTTCCGGAGTGGGAATAGGAGCAGGTCTCCACGAATATTCGTTGTGGCGTCTACCCAGGTTTAGTCTGGGTGTGACTCCATTCGGATGCTAATTGTCCGGTTATACTCGGGTTGCCCAGTTGTCCTTGGTTATGTTTGTGCGTTTCACGGAGTTCCTTCATGGGTCGTATCCAAATAGGGCACCCTATTCGCTTGCCGTCTTGTGTAGGGACTTCAGGAAGCCTTGGGTACTGGTTGAGCTTTAGCTCAGTTTTTCCATCCGCTAGATGATGGTTTTGTGAGAGCGGGCTATACTGACTCTGGAGGATATGCTTGTGCGTGCGTACTAATTGTTTTCGGCAGTTTGGATCGTCACTTGCTATTGTTAGGGTTCTCCTTCGATAGCAGTTATCAGGAGGCACTCCAATTGGCAACCTTTAAGTTTAGTTGTTAGGTCGTGTCGATCGCCATTCTGTTTTTTTGACTCTGCGTGAGTAGGATTTTTGGACCTCAGCTAGTCTAGAGACTTTGGAGATGATCCAGTTGCTTTAGGTCAGGATAAGAGTAGCCCAGTGCAGATAGAGTTCTTATGCCGACCGTAGTGGTCGCAGACTTGAGTTCGTAGTGGGAGATCATGTATTCCTACCGGTTTTTCCGATGAATGACGTGTTGAGTTTTGGGAAGCTTATCCCAGGATTTTAGGTTCCTTTGAGATCCTCAAGCGAGTTGGTTCCGTTGCCTATAATTTGGCACTTCCGCCCAGATTTTTGAGTATTCACCCCGTATTCCTTGTGTCGATACTTCGCAATTACCTTCATGACCTTTTTCACATGATTCAGCATCAGACCAATTAGCTTGGACGTGATCTTCCATTCACCAGCAGCTGCTAGTTATAGTGGACCGGCAGGTGAAGGAACTTCGGTCAAGGGTCTTGCCGTCTGTGAGGGTTCTTTGGCGTAGCTGTATAGTGAGGTGATCACTTGGCAAGCTGCGAGCGAGATTTAGGAGTTTTGTACTCATCTTCTTGAAAGTACACGTAGATGAATTTTAATTCGGGGATCGAATTTTTTTAAGGGGGGAAGATTGTAACGTTTCAGAAATCGTTTCGTGATTTTTTCCGTTTTAGGCCAAAATTGTCGGTATTTTCCGTTTTAACCCGATTTCGATCAAACGTCCGTAGAAACTTGCCGGGACCTAGTTTAGCTAAAATAAAGCTAGTGTGCGAACTTTGGGGAGATATAGGAGGTTTTGGTTCAGATAGAATTTTTCCCAAATAAAATATTATTTTAACCGGTAAAATATGCACGTAAATCGGGAAATTTCTTCTAAATCAAAATCCTTGGAAATCATCACTACAATTATTTTAGAACCTTCATTTTAAATATCTAGATTTTCTTTTGGTCAAAGAATTTAATTCTTTTAAAGAAAAAGAAATAGAAAAGAAATGTGGCAATTTGCTTTAATTAGCATTCAATGTTGTTTTTAGCTAGAACCTTCTTCTTTTTTTCTTCAAAAAACCCCTCCATTTGCTTTGGCCGAGCCCTCCCATTCCTTGCTTCCCTCTCTCTCTTCTTGCACCATTTTCATCATTTTGCTACAAATAAATCATCACAAATCCAAATAAAATCACACAAATTCAAATATAATCATTTTCCTTCATTTTCTTAACCCTAAACCATGCTTTGTTCTTCATGAAGTCTAGATTTAGGAGGCTAATCTTGGTTTTCTTGTTGCAAGTTTTTGAATCATTTGGAGGTATAAAACCCTAACCCTAATGCTTAATTCTTGTTTTAAATACTTTAATTAGCTATTAGTTGTTAAATTAAAGCTACTTAATTTCATGCTTAAAATTCTAGAAATGGTTTTTCTTGATAATTAATTAGGGTTTTGATTAGTAAATAGGTTAATTGTAAGTTTTAATCAAAAGAAAACATAAACAACAAGCTAGTTTTGTTAAATGATTTTTCCCTAATTATCTAATTAGCTTAATTACTAACTAGATTTTTACTAAATCCTAATTAGGCAAGATTAAAATTCTAGTAAAGGTATGAATGGTTTAATTTTGCTAATTAGTGATATTTATAAATTCTAGTTTTGGTAAACTTGTAGTTTTGAGCTAAAATGATAATTATTATTAATTATTACTTTGTTTAATTAAGGATTTTTGCTTACTAGGTTTTTGTTAAAGCTTAATTAAGCAAAATTAAAATTTTGGAAATGGTTTGGATAGCTTAGTTAAGCTATTATAGGGTGTTTTTATGCGCTAGATTTGTGTTAGTTTGATTCTAGTGCGGATTATTGCAATAAATTGTTTACTAGATTTCGGGGTTTTTCCGACGTGGGTTCGATTAGTCGTTGCGAGGTTATATCTGTTATATTCCTCGTATTTTATTGTGTTGTGTCATTCGATCGGGACGATCGGAGTCTACACTTGGTGTTTCGTAGTTTAGCGACCCTAGTTAGGGTTTTTGGCCGACGTCGTGCGCGTTAGATGCGCTAAGTGCGCAATGCTTTTTTTCAGGGCGTCATCCTTGCGTTTCGTTGTCTTTTCGTCGTTTCAGGATATTTAGCTTATATGATGTGTATGTTAAATTTTAGGTTCGCAGGCGGTGACTTCGGATGCTGCGACGAAGGAAAAACAGGTGGTAGGCTTCACTTAGCCAGGAGCGTTGGTGAGTAGATTTAACATCTATAGGGGAATCACCCGCATGGCGATATGCGACTGGGCTAGAGATGACTTGACTTGTCGCACATTTTATTTCTTATTTAGAATTGCGCATACACCTTATTTCTTAGTTAATTGTTGTGCTTAGACTAGTACCCTTAGGACACTGTACATATTATTGACGGCTCTTGTTGCACGAGCACTGATTGTATGCCACACATACCGTCAATAATTGTCATGTCACGCACAACACCCGTATAGATATAATATTGTTTGGATAGGGACATTAAGACATTGATTCATATTTCTTTATGCATATGACATATAGCATACCTGTATATCTACATGCTTACACATATGCCTTGACATGCTTACATGCTAGTTACATGTATACCTATAGGATATTGTACACATAATGACATAGCTACATGTATTCCTTGCGTACACACTTAACTTATACCCGGAGGGTATATTACATCATTACTGATAGGTAGATACATATACCTTGCTATACCTTCATGTTTACACACATATCTGGTTATAGCTATATGTTTATCTTTACTTGATATTATTTAGAATTGGAGAAATTAGGAACCGCATATATTTATATTTAACTTGTTGCATTTAAATAGTGGCTTTTCCTTTATATGCTTACATTACAGTTTTCTGTTGCATATATTATATTCATGGATTTTCGCATTAAGATATGGATTTTTCATGATGTTTTCTGGATTTGGGGACCGTGGTAGTTCATGAAATTATGCATTATTTGAAAAAGCCGGTTTTCCTTGATGATGTGATATTTCAGCAGCCATCATGAGATTTCTTGGTTCTGAGCATATATATACCCCATGCGAGGAGGAGTCGTAGGCCGTGTGAGGGTACATGGTAGGGCCCGGAGGTACCCCCGGGCAAGACGATTGATGGACCTTGCCGATTGAGCTTGGAAGGGGAACCATACCATCCGGTAACATTACTAATGACTCGGCGGTTATTATGGGGATACCGACGGGAGTCATGTGCGTATAGATACGTCGAGAGGCGAGGGTCATAGCTAGGCACTCGAGCTTTCGGGATAGAGTATGATACGTACCTATCAGGATACTAGTCATGGTGACAGCACCTGATAGATCAGTATTTATGTGTCGATACTTGACAATTTGTATCATGATATTTTTACTCCTAAGTATATATATATTAGTGTAATGTGACGATAATATATATGTTAGTGTATATGCCCTATGGGCCATTATTGTATCATACTAGTTTGTATATTACTTAATAGAAGCTTGGGATATTCACATGTATATAACAGTCTTGCTAAACAAGGTATTATGCTACTTGGTTTTTCTATCTTAATATGTGAGTATACGTATTGATAGAGCTCTTAGGATCTTGCTTGACTACCAGCGTAGTGATGGCAGTCACACTAGTGGGGGCTGGGTAGTCTACATGCACATCCTTATTTAGGTCCCTAGTCGCAGGATTATCGAGACAGGGCATCGATACTCCGGAATAGACTAGTGTGTACGCTTCTCATCCCAGTTGGGGAGATGGTCAGTCCCACAGCCATCAGTACGTCGTACTGGAGATAGTATACATGTGCTCGTTGGGTTACGGGTACACCGGACAGGACTCATAGGGAAATGTTGGTTGGTTTTATACCAGTCGCTAGTTAACAGTTCCCAGGTGACATGAGTACAGCATAGTCCGCAGACTTGACACTGCTACTTCGCCTCGAGTGTGTCCCACTGTTCTTAGATTGCTACCCTACCATGGCTCAAAGGAGTCATGCAAACAGGTAGCAGTTGGGTGCAGTCCTGAGCACTTGGAGGCAGTAGTGGTTAGACATGATTCGTCTCTCCCGGTATTGGGGGTTGATATCGCGCTGTGTATGAGAGCCATTACGCAAAGTCCCTGGCCAGGGCAAGCGAGGTTTGCTGGTAGGTTCCAGTAGTTTCTCAGGGTGTAATGGGCTTCACTCCGACACGACTTATACCGCTATTAGGGGACTGATGCTTGCCGCCCCCTAGGCGCGATATGCGATAGTCTTAGACGAACGGACCGGACTGTATGGAGATTGTCACATCAGACTCAGTAGGAGTTCGGATGGGTTTCCTCATCGGCCTTCTTATCGACATCTACCTGGGGACTGTTACGTACAGCTAGTGCCGCTTGCGGTCTGTGGTTAAACCCATTGCCAGCGTAGTAGTCGAGTCTCTAGAGTCCCACACAGAGAGTTTCCATACTTCAGGCGAAACGAAATAGAGGTCGTATGGTTTTACGACAAGGGTTCGGACGCATACGTGTGTTTACGTACGTAAGACATCCAGACAGTTTATACTAGCCGGCTTTGGTTTAAGCCAGTTTCTAGTATCCGGTTATTGGATTTATACAGTCTAAAGTTTTTCCGTGTTTTCACGGATAGGAGGGGCGTTCTCGTAATTACGCGAGAAGCTTCTAGAAGATGATGACTTGGGGGTTAAGGTGGCATATGCGTTAAATGAGATTAGTGAGTCATATGAGTGATTCATCCATGTCATTAATGTATCATAAATGCTTAATGACTCATAGAGATGAATCACCCTTTGATATTTATCAAACATGGTTGTAAATCCTTTATTTTCTTTTATTTGATAAATGATAATGCTTGATATATATTATGATACATCATTATCTCATCTCATTCTTTTACTCACCTTCTCTCTCCTCAAGCTCTCTCTCTTCAAACCCTAATCCTCCCCTCTCATGTGTTGAGTACAAGGATTAGATTAGACTACTTAATCCTTAACCATTCTCTATATCACCTAGGTTACTTAGATTAGAAATTTAAGAAACCTAGTTACCTCTAGTTTGAGGTGAAGTTTGTAGTAAAGCTCTCGGGTGGATCTTCTACTACATAGAGAAGGCCGGAGAGGACGTGGAGAACGACAAGACGAAGGACTCGGTTCTTTAGGTATAATCACTTAACATAGTAGTTAACACTTCTATGGTTTCTTGTTAGTTATTGTTTAAGCAAAGATTCTCGGTTAGTCGATGTTTACGCCTAAAACAAGATCGTTTTTCATTATTCCGCCTCCCCGCAAGTCGTGGGGTGTTGTACATCGACTTACCGTGGTATCAGAGACTCGCTAAACAATAATTAACTCATTAACAAAGTCGTAAGAATTTCGAACACAAAAAGAACCGGAAAAATCATCGTTTTAACAATGTTTCTGTCGAATTTAAAAAAGGCCCTAAAAATTTTTCAGGGACCTTCATAATAATGAGAAAGGAATTATAGGGCTACTGTAGAAATTTGGACTGCTAACTCGACTAACTCACCGCGGAACCGCGGCGGATCCATGCGATCCGCCGCGGATCCGCGGCCGAGTTAGGGCCGAGTCGGCCCAAATTTCTTCAGTAACCCCTGTGTGTTAACAGTGATATTTCTGGATATTTTATTTTCTGCTAAGATCTCAGGTGCACAGAGAAGTTTTGCAGTAGAATCTAAAGTGCTTTGCTCGATCGAAATTTTACGATGTTTGCTAATATGATTATATCTGTGATTGTTTAATGTGTTCTTAAACCTCCCCTAACTGCTAGTATGTCGGTTGGTAGGGGGTTGCACATTTCTGTAATGGTTTTAACTGTTTGTGGATGTGAACTGTATTGGACTGTTGTGATGATTAGCCAGGGTTTTGTGATGGGTTATTATTTTAATTCATTCAATGTAATTGTAATATGTTGTAATATTATTTTTGCGGGGCACATCCAGGTTATGGTTGTAGCCACCGTTGTATTATTTCTTTTTACTGTTTTTGCTCCTAGGATAGACCCAAACTGGGGTGCACAAACTACCGGGTACTTTGAAGTGTTTAGTGGCATACTCACTTTGTTGAGGGAGACCGCTTCACTTCGGGTATTTGGTGGGTAGTTTGCCGTACCCGTAGGGGTCTAGGGTGGGGTAATGGCTATTCATCACAACTGTGTAATCCGTCTTTTGTTGCAGGCTCTAAACAAACACGGATTGCTTGCAAATCCAATAAAGTTCATATGAGATCTGGAATGCCTATTATTGCGTCTGACGAATGTACAATATCTATATATGATAGCTATTTAGACGTCACTTATGTTTTACACCCGCGCTAGCCCAGCCCCCGCGCTGCCGTTAGTTAAGTAACCTAACGGGTGATGACAGGACCCAGTGGCGAATGCGGATGGCATAAGAGGACGTTGTATTTTCGTTGTTTTCTGCAATGATAGGTTAATGATGGGATGCATTATTATTAATGCAAAGAAAATAAACCAAAAGTTTAATCGTTGGAACAATTTAAAAGAAACCACTCAGTTATTTTTAAAACAGAAGATATTTTTTAACTGCGGAGCTTTAACCACTCCTTTTAAAAGCTATCAGGTTCCTTCGGTTATATCAAGTTCACTACGTTCACGGTTTCGCCAAAACCATTCGTAGCCCTCCGTCATTTTATTTGGGTATTCAGTAGTATTCAAGCTATGCATTTTGGCCAAAGTCAAGGCATAGTGTTTGGTAGCTGCTCGGTATTCATTTGTTGCATAGATAGATGAGTTAGTTTGGTATAGTCGTATTATCATTTGACCAAAGTCAGGGGTATGTACGGATGAGTTCAAATTGACAAGATAATGACGGGTAGAACTTGACATGTGACTTATGACATTTTGACCAAAGCCAAGGTCATAAGAGCATGGGGCAAAAATACATATCGGAAATTTCTAAAGAAACTGAAATTTGCAAAGAGATGCATACCATTTGGAGTTTGATGAATGTTGGTAGGATTCCTTCAGCATTATCAGACGATGATATTTGGATCCCGATCCTACTGTGAGTATATGCTACTTATCAGGATATTCGTCACTTAACGATCAATGCTATAAACCAAGTAGGTGTCTAGAAAGGTGTCAGCGGGGTTATGCCCCCAGAGAAAAGAGGTTATTTAATTAAGGAACTTCGCAAAAGCGTTGGAAAACCTCCCTCGAAGTACCGACACCAGCCTGGCTGAACGGTTAAGCAAGTATTGTACAGTGAGAATAGTCCTGGCTAATTTTTCTTTTATGGTTTGAGGAAGGATTCGAGAAACAGTGGGAGCCATCCAGTTTAGATAAACTAAAAACCACTCTAAACTTGCAAGAGCATCATGCTAAAGAGTTTTCTTCTCTCTCTTCTAATTGCAGCGACCGTGAAAATGACTGGACTTAAGTTACTTTTAGAGAAAAATATACTGACAGGGCCAAACTATAAAGATTGGCTATGGAATGTCAAAATGGCTTTGACCTATGACAAATTGGGGTACGTCCTCACCGCTAAGGCACCGGAAGTCCCAGGTCCCTAATCCAGTAATGCGGATAAGGAAATCCACAAAACCTGGGAGATAGATTGCGCGAAGGCCAAGTGTATCGTGCTTGCCTCGATGAACAATGAACATTAGAGGAGGCACGAGGATATGGATCTTGAATCCATATTTCTCCATACAAAAGATATGTATGGGGAGCAATCTCGTATAGCAAGATACGAGAGCTCAAAGAACTTGTTTCGAGCGAGGTTGGCCGTCGGATCATCGGTAGGAGAACATGTCCTAAAGATGATAGGCTATATTGAAGAGCTCGCAGACCTTGGGACAACTTTGGAAAATGAGCTCTATACAGACCTTATTCTCCAGTCCCTTCCTCCCACCTACGCCCAGTTTATTCTGAATTTCAACATTCAACGAAAAGAAGTTGAACTTCCGGAACTCCTTAACATGTTGAGGAGTGCAGAGGGCACCTTGCAGAAGGCAAGGGAAACACCCGCTTTGTTTGTTAGCGGTACTTCTTCTTCCGGGTCCAAGGCTAGGGCCAAAGGAAGGAAGAAGAAGGCCGCCACCAGACCTAGAGGAGGTGTTAGTAAGGTGGGAACGAATGGATAGAAAAATATTGCAGTGCCAGTAGTGGCCCAAGATGAGTGCTTCCATTGTCACAGGAAAGGGCACTGGAAGAAAGATTGCAAGGCGTGGAACGCCAAGAACCAAGGACCGAAGCAAGCTGTGGCTTCGACTTCAGGTGTGTTTGTAATTGAGAATTGTTTGTCAATCAACTCTACTTCCTGGGTATTGGATACCGGATCAGGATCTCATATATGCAATTCATTGCAGGCACTGAGAAACCGTAGAGTGCTGAAGGAAGGTGATATGACCCTAAAGGTTGCTAACGGAGCTAGCGTGGGAGCTGTGTCCGTCGGGGATTATCACCTGGGATTGACAAGTGGACACATTTTGGTTTTACATAACTGTTTTTATGTACCTAGCTTAACGTGTAATATCATATCAGTTTCCTTGTTATCAAATAAAGGTTATGATTTCACGTTTGTAAGTGATGTTGTTAACATCCACCTTAATCATGGTTTGATTGGGTCCGGTACACTAAATAACGGTATATATGTCTTAAACCAACTCCAGATTTTCAATGTCCAGAACACACTGAAAAGAAAGTCTCCAGATTTAAATAATGCTTTCTTGTGGCATTGTAGACTAGGTCACATCAATGAGACAAGGTTGACTAAGTTACATAGAGAAGGATATTTGGACTAGTTCGAATATCAAACTTATGCCACTTGTGAATCATGTCTCAAAGGAAAGATGACAAAGACTCCATTCACTGGACATGGAGTAAGAGCGAGCGAGCTCTTAGGACTCATACACAGCGATGTATGTGGTCAAATGTCTACACATGCAAGAGGTGGTTTTTCCTATTTCATTACTTTTATGGATGATTACTCAAGGTACGGATTCATTTATCTGATGAAACATAAATCCGAGGCTTTTGAGAAATTCTAAGAGTACAAGAATGAAGTAGAAAACCAAACCGGCAAAAGTATCAAGACAATAAGATCTGATCGAGGTGGTGAATACTTGAGTGCCGAGTTCCTAGGTTACCTAAAAGAGAAAGGAATTCTCTCTCAGCTTACTCCTCCATACACACCACAGCATAACGATGTATCGGAGAGACGGAATCGAACCCTATTAGATATGGTACGATCCATGATGAGTAATGCTGAGTTACCGCGATCTTTCTGGGGTTATGCGCTAGAAACAGCTGCATATCTTCTGAACATGGCTCCTACCAAGACTGTGCCTACCACTCCATATCATATGTGGAGTGGGAAGAAACCCCATCTTCAGCATATAAAGATATGGGGATGTCCAGCTTTTGTTAAAGTGCAGCATGTGGACATGCTCGAGGCACGATCAGTACAGTGTTAGTTTGTGGGATATCCAAAGAACTCCAAGGGATATTATTTCTATTACACAGAGGAACAAAAGGTTTTTGTTTCTTGTAATGACCATTTTCTAGAACAGAAGGTTTTAGAAAAGGATACAAGTGGGAGCGAAATAGAACTGGAAGAAATTCCAGAACCACAAACTACTACTGAAAGTTTGGTAGAACCAGTAGTTCAAGAAGAACAGGACATTCTCGCACCCCTCCGCCGAAATAGTAGTCCGTCTCATCCGCCTGAGAGATACTAAGGTTATCTCATAGATGGGGATAGAGAGGATTGCATCATCGATGATGATGAACCTACTAGCTTCCAGCAGGCCATCCAGAGCGGCGACTCGGTACGATGGCTAGATGCAATGCGGACCGAAATGGAGTCCATGTACACCAACAAAGTATGGACTTTGGACTTTGCTCCAGATGGGGTAAAACCCATAGGATGCAAATGGATCTTCAAGAAAAAGATTGGTGTAGATAGACAGGTGGAAACCTATAAGGCTAGACTTGTTGCAAAGGGTTTTCGTCAAAGACCTGGTTTGGACTATGACGAAACTTTTTCTCCAGTGGCTGTGCTCAAATCCATTCGGGTCCTTCTTACTATTGCTGCCTTCCATGATTATGAAATCTGCCAGATGGACGTAAAGACGGCTTTTCTGAATGGAAATTTAGAAGAGTGCGTCTATATGGATCAGCCAGAGGGTTTCAATCAGAGTGGGAGCAGCGGTAAAGTATGCAAGTTTCTTAAGTCCATTTATGGACTAAAGCAAGCATCATGGAGTTGGAACATCTGTTTTGATAAGACAGTCAAAGAATATGACTTTATTAAAAATCCAGATGAACCATGCATATATAGTAAAGTTGTAGCCAGAAGTGTCGTATTCCTCGTCTTGTACGTGGATGACATTCTATTGATAGGAAATGACATTCCTATGCTACAATCTGTTAAAGGATTCTTGTCACACAGGTTCTCCATGAAAGACCTGGGTGATGCCTCTTACATTCTGGGATCCGGATCTATCGTGATAGATCCAAGAGGATGTTGGGACTTTCGCAGTCCAGGTATATCACACTATACTGAAAAGATTCAGTATAGAAGATTCTAAGCGCGGTAATCTACCGGCTTGTCACGGAATCACCCTATCCAAAGAGATGTCTCCCAAGACTGATTTGGAAAGGGAACGCATGTCTATTATACCCTAAGCTTCTGCGGTAGGCTCTATAATTTATGCGATGTTGTGCACGAGACCAGATGTAGCTTACGCACTGAGCGTGGTAAGCCGGTATCAGTCAGACCCAGGGAAGAAGCACTGGATAGCAGTAAAGAACATTCTCAAGTACCTGAGGAGGACTAAGGAGATATTCTTGGTTTACGGCGGAAAAGACCTCAGGATGGAGGCCTATGATGATTCTGGCTTCCAGAGTGATAAGGACGATTCCAAGTCCATGTCAGGTTATTTCTTTACCCTCAATGGAGGGGCGGTGTGCTGGAAGAGCTCCAAGCAGGACACCGTTGCTGACTCGACGATGGAAGCGGAGTATATTGCTGCTTGCGATGCCGCAAAAGAAGCGGTCTGGATCAAAAAAAAACTTAAACTACTTGCTAGTTTTGTTAAATGATTTTTCCCTAATTATCTAATTAGCTTAATTACTAACTAGATTTTTACGAAATCCTAATTAGGCAAGATTAAAATTCTAGTAAAGGTATGAATGGTTTAATTTTGCTAATTAGTGATATTTATAAATTCTAGTTTTGGTAAACTTGTAGTTTTGTGCTAAAATGATAATTATTGTTAGTTACTACTTTGTTTAATTAAGGATTTTTGCTTACTAGGTTTTTGTTAAAACTTAATTAAGAAAAATTAAAATTTTGGAAATGGTTTGGATAGCTTAGTTAAGCTATTATAGGGCGTTTGTATGCGCTAGATTTGTGTTAGTTTGATTCTAGTGCGGATTATTGCGATAAATTGTTTACTAGATTTCGGGGTTTTTCCGACGTGGGTTCGATTAGTCGTTGCGAGGTTATATCTATTATATTCCTCGTATTTTATTGTGTTGTGTTGTTCGATCGGGACGATCGGAGTCTACACTTGGTGTTTCGTAGTTTAGCGACCCTAGTTATGGTTTTTGGCCGACATCGTGCGCGTTAGATGCGCTAAGTGCGCAGTGCTTTTTTTCAGGGCGTTATCCTTGCGTTTCGTTGTCTTTTCGTCGTTTCAGGATATTTATCTTATGTGATGAGTTTGTGAAATTTTAGGTTCGCAGGCGGTGACTTCGGACGCCGCGACGAAGGAAAAACAGGTGGTAGGCTTCACTTAGCCGGGAGCGTTGGTGAGTAGATTTAACATCTACAGGGGAATCGCCCACATGGCGTTATGCGTCTGGGCTAGAGATGACTTGACTTGTCGCACATTCTATTTCATATTTAGAATTGCGCATACACCTTATTGCTTAGTTAATTGTTGTGCTTAGACTAGTACCCTTAGGACACTATACATATTATTGATGGGTCTTGTTGCACGAGCACTAATTGTATACCACACACACCGTCAATAATTGCCATGTCATGCACAACACCCGTATAGATATAATATTGTTTGGATAGGGACATTGAGACATTGGTTCATATTTCTTTATGCATATGACATATAGCATACCTGTATATCTACATGCTTACACATATGCCTTGACATGCTTACATGCTAGTTACATGTATACCTATAGGTTATTGTACCATTAGTGATAGGTACATACACACATAATGACATAGCTACATGTATACCTTTCATACATACTTCACTTATACCCGGAGGGTATATTACATCATTACTGATAGGTAGATACATATACCTTGCTATACCTTCATGTTTACACACATATCTGGTTATAGCTATATGTTTATCTTTACTTGATATTATTTAGAATTGGAGAAATTAGGAACCGCATATATTTATATTTAACTTGTTGGATTTAAATAATGGCCATTCCTTTATATGCTTACATTACAGTTTTCTGTTGCATATATTATATTCATGGATTTTCGCATTAAGATATGGATTTTTCATGATATTTTCTGGATTTGGGCACCGTGGTAGTTCATGAAATTATGCATTATTTGAAAAAGCCGGTTTCCATTGATGATATGATATTTCAGCAGCCGCCATGAGATTTCTCGGTTCTGAGCTTATATATACCCCATGTGAGGAGGAGTCGTAGACAGTGTGAGGGTACATGGTAGGGCCCGTAGGTACCCCGGGGCAAGACGATTGATGGACCTTGCCGATTGAGCCTGGAAGGGGAACCATACCATCCTGTAACATTACCAATGACTCGGCGGTTATTATGGGGATACCGACGGGAGTCATGTGCGTAGGGATACGTCGAGAGGCGAGGGTCATAGCTAGGCACTCGAGCTTTCGGGATAGCGTATGATACATACCTATCAAGATACCAGTCATGGTGACAGCACCTGATAGATCAGTATTTATGTGTCGATGCTTGACACTTTGTATCATGATAGTTTTACTCCTAAGTATATATATATTAGTGTAATGGGATGATAATATATATGTTAGTGTATATGCCCTAGGGGCCATTATTGTATCATACTAGTTTGTATATTACTTAATGGAAGCTTGGGATATTCACATGTATATAACATTCTTGCTAAACATGGTAGTATGCTACTTGGTTTTTCTATCTTAATATGTGAGTATCCGTATTGATAGAGCTCTTAGGATCTTTCTTGACTACCATCGTTGTGATGGCAGTCACACTAGTAGGGGCTGGGTAGTCTACAAGCACATCCTTATTCGGGTCCCTAGTCGTAGGATTATCGAGACAGGGCATCGATACTCCGAAGTAGACTAGTGTGTACGCTTCTCATCCCAGTTGGGGAGATGGTCTGTCCCACAGCCATCAGTATGTCGTACTGGAGATAGTATACAGGTGCTCGTTGGGTTACGGGTACACCGGACAGGACTCGCAGGGAACTGTTGGTTGGTTTTATACCAGTCGTCAGTTAATAGTTCCCAAGTGACATGAGTACAGCATAGTCCATAGAATTGACATTGCTACTTCGCCTCGAGTGTGTCCCACTGTTCTTAGATTGCTACCATACCACGGCTCAAAGGAGTCGTGCAAACAGGTAGCAGTTGGGTGCAGTCCCGAGCACTTGGAGGCAGTGGCGGTTAGACAGGATTCGTCTCTCCCGGTATTGGGGCTTGATATCGCCCTGTGTAAGAGAGCCATTACGCAAAGTCCCTGGTCAGGGCAAGCAAGATTTGCTGATAGGTTCCAGTAGTTTCTCAGGATGTAATGGGCTTCACTCCGACACGACTTATACCGCTATTAGGGGACTGACGCTTGCCGCCCCCTAGGCCCGATATGCGATAGTCTTTGACGAATGGACCGGACTGTATGGAGGTTGTCACATCAGACTCAGTAAGAGTTCGGATGTGTTTGCTCATCGGCCTTCTTATCGACATCTACCTGGGGACCGTTACGTACAGCTAGTGCCGCTTGCGGTCTGTGGTTAAACCCACTGGTAGCGTAGTAGTCGAGTCTCTAGAGTCCCACACAGAGAGTTTCCCTACTTCAAGCGAAACGATATAGAGGTCATATGGTTTTACGACAAGGGTTCCGACGCATACGTGTGTTTACGCACGTACGACATCCGGACAGTTTATACTAGCCGACTTTGGTTTAAGCCAGTTTCTAGTATCCGGTTATTGGATTTGTACAGTCTAAAGTTTTTCCGTGTTTTCACGGATAGGAGGGGCGTTCTCGTAATTACGCGAGAAGCTTCTAGAAGATGATGACTTGGGGGTTAAGGTGGCATATGCATTAAATGAGATTAGTGAGTCATATGAGTGATTCATCCATGTCATTAATGCATCATAAATGCTTAATGACTCATGGAGATGAATCACCCTTTGATATTTATCAAGCATGGTTGTAAATCCTTTATTTTCTTTTATTGGATAAATGATAATGCTTGATATATATTATGATACATCATTATCTCATCTCATTCTTTTGCTCACCTTCTCTCTCCTCAAGCTCTCTCTCTTCAAACCCTAATCCTCCCCTCTCATTGCTGAGTACAAGGATTAGATTAGACTACTTAATCCTTAACCATTCTCTATATCACCTAGGTTACTTAGATTAGCAATTTAAGAAACCTAGTTACCTCTAGTTTAAGGTGATTGTCATGACCCGAAAGTACGGAACATGACCGACACTTAGACTACGAACGTCTCAAGGAGTACGTATGCTAAGTAAGCCGAAACCCAGAAATCCAAACCAAGAGAAGTAGTAGAGAATAGGAAGAACCATATCAAATCAACCTGTATGCAACATAATATACAACGCCTAAAGGCGATGATCACAACAGAAATGGAACTCAACCAGCAAGAAACTCAAGAAATAAAACATGCTACTCTATGGTCGAAAGAATAACATTACTGGTCTCTATCTCAAAAAAATACAAGTTTGGTTGATGGAACTTCTAGATACAACTGAAATATAATATACAAGGTATAATGATGGGTAAGATACAATAAACCCACCTACTAGCAAGTCACCCGAAAAGAAACTGTGCCCGCAAAGCCGTAATGAAATCCGTACGGCAACACCTGCAAGAAACTGGGGCACAATGGGGGTGAGTTGCCAACTCGTGAGTAGAAAAAGATCTACGAACAGAAAATCACATGAATAACGCAACCTAGGTCAATGATCATAATATATCCTCAAATATATGAATAACATGCAGCCTATAACAATGGCTAGGGTAATATCTAACCCGAGTGTGATCTCATGTGCCCGTGTCAGTGCCTCAGGTAGCAATATATCATATGAATGAGGTATGAATGCATGAAAACAGAATACATGTAAATGAAGAAACTGTTTTCATAAATTAGTGAGATTTCCTTTGTATTTTTAAAATGAGGTATCATAAATGAAATCAGCATCAACAATGTCTAGCATCGACACAAAACATAAATCTCAATGTCTCAAAACCTCAGGCTCCGGCCATCCGGACTGGCCTGTATCATCAAATCTCAGTACCTCAATATCTCGAAATCTCAATGTCTCAATCTCAATATCTAGGGCGCCGTCAGTCCAGACCGGCCCCTACCATCCATCTCAAGACCACAACGGTATCCTCCAGATATCCGACGCGTCGGGTAAAATCACCGGTAGGTAGTCTCCCCCTGCCAGGCTCATCGTCATCACCACGAGCTTCTTGCCCCGGGGTACCTTACCGGGTCCACCATGTACCCGAAACGGTTCATCCAACTCCTCGAATCGGGTCTCCAAATCTATCAGCAAACTCATGGTGGACGACTCATACATCATGGGAAAAACCGCGCTTTTTATTTAAAAAGAGAAAGAAGAAGTTTGTATATGTTTTGCGGTTTTCCCCAAATCCAGAAAATCTCATGGAAATCCAAATCCAAAACCTCAATAGCACGTAAAAAGTGAATATATGCATGAGAATCCATGAATGCGGCATAACAATGAATAACAGTATGCATGAGGTAGCAGGTAATAACTATAATGTCTAAACTAACATATAAGGCAAGTACACTAATATCATGTCTAAACTATTAGCTAACAGGCTATGTCAAGCAATAATATTTTCTAAGGTGTACGTGACATGGCAATTACCGATGAAGATGTGTGTGAGCCGGCAAGTAAGTGTACGTGGTACATACGCATCATCGGTAATGGTGCTGGTGTCCTAACCACAAGATATCAACAGTAGAATATGAAGCATAATATAAGCATGTGATGCGGAGCAAACAACAAAAATGAGCGGGAGCTGAATACTAGACGCAACGATAATTAATCTGTTTTAACCTAATATAAGTCCTACAATGGTGCCTTTTGAAATAACACGAATCGTGGGGTTTTGAAAATAGGGGCTACGGTGTTTTTAAGAAAAGATACGTTTTTTGAAATATCCGTAGGATCCCTTAGGCTGTCTTTAAAAAATACGCACGATTCGTAAGCTTTGAAATAGGTAGGAACCGAATCTAATCTAACAACTAACTAAACTAAAGGGCTACGCTATAAGCTAGACTACAGGTAAGGAAACCGCCTAACATCTGAGTCGATACATATACATACCTGTATATATATTAGTCGGTGATCCCGCCTCAATAATATCATATCCGATACCATATCTATAATCAGACATCCCAAGTCAAGAGTGCGGATCAATCATCAAGATATAACTCGTACGTAAATCCGTCGTACGGCATCCCCAAATCTGGGTACGGGTCAATATCATATTTCTCACAATATTCCTCTGGTATCCTCTTTATCCAAGATCATAGTCTAGGGTACTGACCTATGTCTAGTACAATACTAATATCCTCAATATACTCATGATCTGACTACTGATCGAAAATCTCGTACAAACCGATATCGTCAGCACATATCATCATCAAGGGGTATACATCGCCCGATACGGCCTAATATCAATATCCTAGCATATTATGCCTCATATCACGATCACATGTCGACCATTTATTTATAACACTATTCACCCGTATCGCCGCCGCAAGATCCGCTATAACACCAGGACGTACCTTAAATACGAATCCTGCCATATCACCGAGATCACAACCACAAACAAATCTCATCGACTCAGCTCAATCCCAAGTATCATCCTCAAATCCGTATGTGAACATATAGTCCCATACCCATGTGAACATATAAATATATTCCCATACACACACATATGAAATAAGAAATGTATGCAAGTATGTATATGTGTGTATGTGTAAGTGTAGTGCACCCACTACCTAAGGTTTCGTAACCATGCACCAATCCAACACCAATATCCATCTAAAATCATCAATAATAAATCCTAACAACATATCATAAATTGTTGGTGTGTATACGCATCCGTATACATCACCACGGACTGCGGGGGTGCTATACGCCATCCACCCGACTTCTCCCCGTAGATATAAATCTACTCACCTGGTCCTCGCTAGCCGGTACCGACGTCGCCACGCGCTTGCTTGTCGTCTCGAAGTCCACATGGGGGTACCTACATATCATAACGCACCATATCGCATTAAAACTAAATTCGAAATCGAAACGGCATACGAAAATCAAATCGGCACGCGTATCACGCATAGGTCCAAACCTATTGCCTACGCATGCAAGAATAGTCAAACCAACCTTCGATGTCGATGTACAAACGTCAAACCATCGAGAAAAATCAAATCACACTCATTTGCACATTCACGAACACTAATTTTAATATAAACTAGGTTAAAACTCACAAAAACCTCAATTTTGCTTAAAAAGTCATTTTTCCGAAAATCTAGCAAGCACAATTCGCCGTTTTTATACAAAACAGGATGTTTAAATGAATGGAGCGGCCAATATATTTATTAAATATCTTAAATAAGTCGTATAAACAAATTTCCAGAATTTAATCTCATTAAATTCCAAAAATCCTAATATTCTAGTTTACAAAATACCCTTTTTAACAATTTCATAGCAAAAATACACAAACTACAATTTAGGTTGGATTTCCATGAACTAAAGTGTTAAACTACACTTAATAAAGTTAATAATATGATAAAAACCCTAACCATATTTTTAATCTCATATTTCGAATTAAATCAAAAAAACTAGTTTACAACAAAAAGCTTAATTTGGACATTTTTCAAGTAACAACTTGTAATTAACAACTAGATTAGTTTTCTACAAAACTAAATATATTAATCCACCTCACTAAACCATACACAATCAAACACAACTCATTTCCACAACAAACCCTAACTTAGTAATCAAAACCCTTTCTTTAAATTTCAAAACTTGAAATTTAAAACCCTAATTTAACACCTAATAGCTAGATTCAAGTAATTTAACAACAAATTAAGCATAAGGTTATGATTATACCTCACAAGCTTGAGATCAAACTTGCAAAAATCTTAGCCTCCAACAATGATTTCATGCTCCAAGATCCATGCTTGAATAGCTAAAGAATAATGGGTAAAGCTTGGATTTAGAATTAGCTTTGAATTTTTGAGAAAAAGGGTGGATTTTTGATAGAAATTTTGGGGATTTTGATGGAAAAATGAGATGAAGTATTTGGGGCTGTTTTGGTTCAGGTTTTGGCCAGAAATCTTGGGGGATTGGGTGAGGGAGGAGAGAGAGTGAGGTGGGGAAAGTTAGTTCAAGTCAAAGTCAACTCAAATTATACCATTTTCTACTCTTTTTTCTTTTCTTTTCTTTCATTTCTTTTCTTTAAAATCCAAGTGGGGACAAAAGAGGGGGCTGCTGAATTCTTCAAGGGGATAAGTGAATGGGGGTGTGTGGGTGTGGGTACGGGTGTGGGGTGATGAAAAATGAAAAATACAATACCCCAAACATCCATTTACGCTAAAAAAAAGCCTTTTTTCTTCAATAATTTCTAAACCATTTTGGCAAATGATTTCGTTCCAAAAACCACATGATAAATTTTTATTTAATGTTTTATGATGCACAAAATTTTTTCAACTCATTCCAATTTGTAATTTTCCCTAATTAAATGTATTAGTGACGGCTTGAAATAATAATAAAATAATATTTTTTTCAGAAAATTTGAAATTTCACCAGCGGCTCAATAAACACCAAATAATAGCAATTACATAGCTAAAATATGTATATTTAATTTTTATAATAAGATATTTGTATTTTGACTTTTTACAGAAAACCCCCTCATTTTACCGATTTTCCGAAATTTCACCGAAACGATTTTCAAAACGCTACAGTGATGCTTGTAGTAAAGCTCTCAGGTGGATCTTCACGTTCATATAGAAGGCCGGAGAGGACATGGAGAACGAAAAGACGAAGGACTCGATTCTTTAGGTATAATCACTTAACAACGTAGTTAACACTTCTATGGTTTCTTGTTAGTTATTGTTTAAGCAAAGATTCTCGGTTAGTCGATGTTTACGCCTAAAACAAGATCGTTTTTCATTATTCCGCCTCCCCGCAAGTCATGGGGTGTTGTACATCGACTTACAATATATGTATACATATCCATTTATATACATCATCATATTTATTCATGCAAATATACCTAGGATATAAGAGATTCACTTGATATTGGATTTAGGACATTTGAGATTTACTTGGTACTGGATACATGATATATATGAGATTTGCTGATTTTGTACATTCAGGATATATGAGATTTACTTGATATTGTACATTCAGGATTTGTGAGACTTATATGATATGAGAGCCAATTTGGGGGCTGATTTGAGAAAATTGGGATTTGGATTGTCTTGATGGACTTTTATCCTACCACGATGTCAGGATTCCGTGGAAATGACATGTTTCATTCAATACTCCACATTTATTATTTATGCACTGTTTCATTATTAGTAGTACCTGATAGAGTACCTTCCATGACTGTTGCATTTATATACTTTTAATTTATATGCATTGGTTCATGTACTAGTAGTACCTGATAGAGTACCTTTCGTGACTGTTGCATATATATATTGTCATATCATCGCTTCATGTATTAGTTGTACCTGATAGAGTACCTTACATGATTGTTGCACACAGATTTTCATATTATTGCTTCATGTATTAGATTTACCTGCTAGAGTATCTTTCATGACTATTGCATTCATATGACCATTTATTGCTATTAGCTTGCATATGTTAGATTCGCGCTGTACGTGCATACTTGCGATTACCTGCATATGTTATTTACTATTCACGAGTTGGCAACTCACCCCCGTTGTGCCACAGTGTTGCAGGTTGTTCCTCAGAGTAGTCGAGGCAGGCTATTCATCTATCTTATCATTTTTTGCTGCGGATACCGCATCAGCTCACAGTGTGCAGTTTGCTTAGGTGGGTTTTGTGGTTATTCATTGTTGTATTGTATATTCGTTGTATCCTTGTACTTTCATCTACTATTTTCATGTTAACTTAGAGACGTGGTGAGGACGATATTGTATATTATTTTGTGACTGGGTTGTCTTTAATACAGTTTCCATTTTATCGTCTTTTATTTCTTCGCTACGGCATCGTATATCTGTTGTGGTGGTTGTTCTCCGCCTTTTGGCGTGGATTTGCTCCCATTGGGGATGCTTTACTTTATATTCATGTTGTACCCATTTTTGGGGTTGGTTTTTACAAAGGAGGTGCTGCCGAAATTTTCAAGAAAGTAAATTGGACTTAAAGAATTTATACTTGAGATTTTCAAAAGTTTAAACAATGTTTCTTATCTTTTCTTGTCTTTTAATAGTTTACTGGGTTTTGGCTTTATTTTACTGTGTTACGCCTGTAGACGTTGCGTAGTATTAGGGCCGCCACGTGCCAATTTCGGGTCGTGACAAAAATCTCAACCCAAATTCTTTAAAAGTCCTACTTTATTTCATTTAAAATTTTGGCAGCACCTCCTTTGTAAAAGCCAGCCCCAAAAATGGGTACAATATAAATATAAGTAAATCATCCCCGAATGGGAGCAAAACACCCCCAAAGATGGAAAACAACCACCACAACAGATATATGACGCCGTAGCGAAGAAATAAAAGACGATATAAATAAATCTGCATAAAAGACATCCAAATCATAAATAATATACAACATCGTCCTTACATCAAGTCTCTAAGTCATACAAGATAATGGTAGATGGAGAGTACAGGATACAACGAATATACAATAAGCAACATGAACGGATAACCACAAAACCCACCTAAAGCAAAACTGCACACTGTGAGCCGAAGCGGTATCCGCAGCAAAAGATAATATGATAGATGCTAATAGCCCTGTCTCTGACTACTGTGAGGATCACCTGCAAAACACTGTGGCATAACGGGGGTGAGTTGCCAACTCGTGAATAGTAAATAACATATGCAGGTAATCACAAGTATGCACGTACAGCGCGAATCTAACATATGCAAGCTAATAGCAATAAAGTCATATGGGTGCAATAGTCATGAAAGGTACACTAGCAGGTATAACTAATACATGAATCAATAATATGACAATCTGTATACAACAATCAAGTAAGGTACTCCATCAGGTACTACTAATAAATGAATAATGATATGACAAAGTATATATGCAACAGTCATGAAAGGTACTCTATCAGGTACAACTAATACATGAACCATTGCTTATAAAATGAGGTATGTAAATGCAACAGTCATGGAAGGTACTCTATCAGGTACTACTAATACATGAAGCAGTGCATAAACAATAAATGCGATGTATGAGATGAAACATGATATTTCCACGGAATACTGACATTGTGGTATGACCAAACTCCATCAAGACAATCCAAATCCCAATTTCTCAAATTAGCCCCCAAATTGGCTCTCATATCATGTATGTCTCACAAACCCTGAATGTACAATATCAAGTAAATCTCATATATCCTGAATGTACAAAATCAGCAATCTCATATATATCCTGTATCCAATCTCAAATGAATCTCCAATACCCCAAATCCAATATCAAGTGAATCTCATATATCCTTAGTATATTTGCATGAATAATTATGATGAAGTATATGAATTTATAAGTATACATATATATTAGTGTCCCATTAATATATATATATATATATATATATATATATGCATATATAACAGCGTCCCATTCCACTGTTATATATACTTTGGAGTAAAAATATCATGAAAACTTGTGCCAAGCATCGACACATAAAGGCTGTTCTATCAGGTGCTGTCACCACGACTGGCATCCTGGTAGGTACGTATCATACGCTATACCGAAAGATCGAGTGCCTAGCTCTGACCCTAGCCTCTTGACGTATCCATACGTACACGACTCCTATCGGTATCCCAACGATAACTGCCGAGTCATAGGTAATGTCACTGGCAAGTATGGTTCCCCTGTCAGGCTCAACGGTATGTTACATTGACCTTCTTATCCTGGGGTACCTCCGGGTTCCACTATGTACCCTCATACGGCCCACGACGCTCCTCGCATAGGGTATATATATCGGAACCGATAAAACTCATGGTGGCTGCTGAAATATCATATCAAGAGAAACCGGGTTTTTCAAATAATGCATAATTTCATGAAACTACCACGGTCCTCAAATCCTGAAAACATCATGAAAAATGCATATCGCAATGCGAAAATCCATGAATATAATATACGCAAAATAAAACTGAAATGCGAGCATATAAAGGAAAAGCCGCTATTTAACCGCAATAAGTTAATATAAATATCATGCGGTTCCTAATTTCTCCAAGTCTATATAACATCAAGTAAAGGTAAACATGCAGCTATAGCCAGATATATGTGTAAGCATAAAGGTATAGCAAGGTTTATGTATCTACCTATCAGTAATGATGTAATATACCCTCCAGGTATAAGTGAAGTATGTATGCAAGGTATACATGTAGCTATGACATTTTGTGTGTATGAACCTATCGCTAATGGTACAATACTTTATAAGTATACAGGTAACTAGCATGTAAGCATGTCAAGGCATATGTTTAAGCATTTAGGTATACAGGTATGCTATATGTCATATGCAATAAGGAATATGAATCAATGTCACAATATCCTTAACCAAGAAATATGATATCTATATGTGTGTTGTGCGTGTTATGGCAATTATTGACGTTGTGTGTGGCATACAATCAGTGCTCGTGCAACATGAGCCGTCAATAATAGTGTAGTGTTCGAAGGGTACAAGTCCAAGCAAAACTAGTAACTAAGCAATAAGGTGTATGCGCAACTCCATATATGAAATGGAATATGCGACAATTCATAACATCTCTAGCCCAGACGTATAACGCCAAGCGGGCGATTCCCCTGTAGTGTAGGGTTACTAGGAAATATCACAAGGGTCTATAAGGCATCAACCATCCCCGATTTAAAATTTAGATGTGCCGAACAACCCTAACCAAGATCTTAGACTAGAGATTACGCGAAACAAAGCATGTAAACAACTTTACATCTAAGAGTTTGGGAATACAACCTTTGTAGTCCGGTTCTTCACTTTATAAGCTCCGTGTTGTGGTCCCTTCGCTGCGATCATCGAGTACCCAGACTGTAGAGAGGCTCCACGAAGAGAATGATGGATGCTTGCTTCCGATCTTCGATAACAAAGATGATCTACCTTGAAGAAACTCAAACCCAAGCTCTTGCTTTTCTAATCAAGTATTAGCAAAGCAAACACCCTAATCTAAATGGCTAGAATAGATTAGGATGATGAAGTAGGAATTTAGCTCTCATTTATTTTCATAATCTCACACTAATTCATCACAAAACTCAAAGCTAGAAAGCTTTGCAAAGAGGAAGAAGAAGATGAACTCATTTGTGATGAATAATGAATTGTAATCATAATTACAAATGCAATCATGGTTGATAAAAGAAAAGGCTAACCATTGTAGAAAGTTAACTAGGGTTAAGGATTTGGGTTGGGTTTAAAAATATCTCACAAAATATCAACATATAATATCTTAGCTCAAAACAAAATAAAAGCTTCTAGAAAAGATTAACCTAAATCAAACCCTAATCATGTTTAATCTCCACTAATCATGTTGCATTAGTAATCATAACTTGTTACAATATTATATATCACATATATAATATAATTTTGTAACAAAAGAAAATAATACAATTAACATATATCGCATATATATCAATGTATTATCCGGTGAGAAAATGAATCTTTAAGTGAGCTAATATTAGTTAATGTAATTTAATATATCAAATATATAATTGTACATTAAATTGTCGAATCAACACTTGATCCGATAATCCGGCTATTTTACAAATAACCAATTAATATAATCTGTACCAGTTCATCGAATCAACACTTGATCCGATGACCCGGCTATATCACATAAACCCGGCAGATATCTCATATCGCGAGAATCTAAAACGGTATCACATACACATATTGTTCTCGGTCCCGCACATATCATATATGTGCTCCTACTCCGTTTTGCCTGAGCCAGGAAACCTCTGTGTAGGACTCTAAAGAATCGTCAATACGCCGGCAGTAGGTGATGATCATATCAAACACCCACAAGCTGCAAGCGGTCAGCTAAACGTAACAGCCACCCAGTTATTGAGCAATCAGAAGATCAACAAGCAAGCCTGTACATTATCCAGTGAATTCAGCCAGTAACACTCCCGTACAGTCCGGTCTCTTCGTCTGATATGTCGCATATCTCGCCTAAGGGTGGTAAACGTCAGACCCCAGCAGCTTGATAAGTCGTGTCGATATGAGTTCTATAACAGTTCGAGAAACTACTGATAACTCTTACCAGTAAATCTCAGCAACCTTGGCCAGGGATTTCCAGTTATAGCCAATGGAACACAGCGCAACATCAACTCCCTATACCGGGAGAGACAAAACCCCTCCTATCGCTCATTGCCTCCATGTGATTCGGGGCAGTACCCAAAAGCCACCATTTTGAACGCCCTCTTGGACGTGGTATGATGGAAATCAAAGCACAGTGGGAATCACATAAGACTCTATGACGATCTCGGGTCTACAGACTAACCTGTACCAGTGTCACCAGAGAACTGCCATCTGACGTGAGGTATAATACCATTTGGGAGTTCTCGGCGAGTCCGTTCAGAGTACCCAGTCTCCACTGAGCACCCGTATACCTTTTCTGATGTCAAACACCAATGGATATGGGATCATCCATCGCCCATCATATGGGTCAAGAAGCGCATATGCTAGTCTACTCTGAAGTATCGATGTCCTGTCTTGGTACTCCCACGACTAGGAACATTTGAAGGATGAACTTGGCGACTACACTGTCCCCAATAGTATGATCTTCATCATAGTCCTGGTAGTCAAGTACTCATCCTAAGGGCTTTATCAACATATGACATAGAGACAATCAGAGTACATGTTAAGATAAAGAGTAACCAGATAGCATACTATCATGTCGAGCAAGAATGTCCTCCCTATATATGTCCAAGCATCCACTACAATATACAACGTATGTACAGTAATGGCCTCTAGGGCATACATATAACTAACAATCTCCCACTTGCACTAGGGCCATCTGTTGTAATATCTCATACCCAACTATAAGCCGTGGTTGAAGTATCTCATACTCAACCATCCCATAGTAGTCTCTAGTGGGAAATAGGCCTTTGTGAGTGGATCCGCGCTGTTGTCCTCTGTGTCTACTCTCCTAACCTCGATCTACCTAGAGATCAACCATCTCCATGATCAGGCGATACTGCCTAAGAATATGTCTGGATCTCTAATGGGACGGGGGTTCCTTGGCATAAGCCACAACTCCATTGTCACACAATGGCACGAACGAAGTTCATCTCATGAACTTATATATATATATATATATATATATATCCAGACCGACTCTTTGGTAGTATCCTTGGTAACGATGTATCTTGCTATTAATCGTCTAGTAAGTCACGGTATCTAGCTTGGAACTTTTCTAACATACCGTCCTTCCACTGAGGGTAAAGACAATGCCTGCGACTGACATTTAGTCATCCTTATCACTCTGGAACCTTTCCAGTGATTCTCTCCAGGATCGATTGATACCATCTCACTATAACTAGTGAGATTCCTAACATCCAATTAGATCTATCTCATAAATCCAAAACCCAGGATTTAGGAGGTATCACCTTGATCCTATATAGAGAATCTTTGTGATAAGAGGAGATTGACCGAGCAGAGCATAGGAAACTCCTTCCCTATCAAGAGTATGTCATCCGCGTACTCTACGAGGATCATCACCATACTCCCTACTATCCTTTTGTATATACATGGTTCATCTACCATTTTGATGAAGTCAAACTCTTTGACTACTACATCAAAACAGACGTTCCAACTCCGCGATGCCTGATTTATCCCATAAAACAACATGCTCACGTTTCCGTTGCTCCCATTGACTACGAAGCCCTCTGGCTATGTACTTACAGATGCTCTCTTCCAAATCATCATTTAGAAAAGCAGTCATGACACCTAACCACCAGATATCGTAGTCATGGTATGTAGCAGTGGTAAGTAGGATCTGGATGGACTTAAGCATAGCTTTGAAAGTCTCAACTTTTCCATGTACACCAAGTAATCTTCTCAAGATATACTTGCTTCTGATGGGGATTTAACCCTTCAGATAAAGCAACCAAAGTCCATACTTTGTTGGTGTATAAGGATTCTATCTCAGATCGCTAAGCATCCAACCATTCTCACAGAGTCCCCACTCCTGATGGCCTGCTCGAAACTAGTTGGGTCATCATCTTATGATGAAATTCTCGCTCCTACTGTCATAGAGAAACCGAAGTATCTCTCAGGTAAATGAGGAATCCTACTAGATCGGCGGAGAGGCTGAGGTTCGTCAGAAACTATTGAATCCTCCGGGTTTACCAAACCATCAGCTGCAGTTTGTATAGCTGGAATTCCTTCCAGTTCTACCTCATGACCACTAATTTCTTCACATGAAATTCCCTTTCACAAAGGTGACACGCTGAGAAACAAAACATCTTTTGTTCCTCGGTGCGGTAGAAGATATTTCCTTGCGAATGCTTAGGATATCCAACAAACTTCCACAGAACTGACCTTGCCTCGAGCATGTCCGGATTTTGCTTTTAGACATAGGCCGGAAAACCCCAAATCTTAACATACTTAAGATATGGGCTCTTCCTATTGCATATCACATATGGAGTGGTAGGCACCTGATTTGGTTGGAACCCTATTCAATAGGTATGCAGCTTCTCAAGTGCATAGCTCCTAAAAGAAAATAGGCAACTCAGTAGTACTCATCATAGAGCACACCATATCACATAGGGTGTAATTGCTTCGCCCCGATACACCGACGTGCCGTGGTGCATGCGGAGGAGTAATGCTGAGAGAGAATCTCATTCTCCTTTAGAATAGTCCAGGAATTCCATGCTCAAGTATTCTCCTCCTTGATCTCATCAAAGGACATAATACTTATACCCATTTTTGGTTCTCTACTTGTAAGTTATATTCTGTGATTATCTCAAAAGTTTAGGACTTGTGTTTCTACAGGAACATATGTCTGAATTTTGAGAGATGGTCAGTGAGTGTAATGAAGTACAAAGAACCGATCCTGGCATATGTAGACAGGGGACCTTCATACATCAGCATGTATCAATCCCAAGAGTTCACTAACTCTTTCTCCGTTTCCAATAAATGGAGCTGTGGTCATCTTATCTTTGTGACATGACTGGCAAGTTTTACAAGATGTAAATCCAAACTAATTTAAATATGCATCTTTATGTAACTTCAGCTAGTCGGGTCGCATTGATATGACCTAGTCTACAACGCCTCAAGAAGGATTCGTTCATTTCTGAACCCTTCCTCTTGTGGGTGTTCTGTACGTTAAGAACTGTGGTTTAATTTAGAACGTCTATGCTTTTAGATAACGTGCCTGAACCGATCAACTCTTGATATAGGAAATGTTCAAAACATTATCTGACAATACAAAATTATATCCTTCTTTACTAATAAAGAGTCTGATATGATGTTGTATATCAGGTTTGGTATCTAATAACATTCGTTCAGAATCAATGTATTCTGATAATACAGGGTGATAACTGCCAACAGACTTGGCTGCAACACTTGCATCATTTCCAACTCTTGAAACTTATCACCCGTTCTCAGTTCTCTACCTCTCTGTAGCCCATGTAACAAATTACATTTGCGGGATCCTGATCCGGTATCTCATACCTAGGACGTAAAGAATACTGAGAAACAGTTCTCGGTAATGAACACACCCAAAGATGATGCATCAGCATGCGCTTTCTTTGTTTGGGCAGCACGGGAATTCTGGTAATCCCCTATTTTCTTCTCTTTCTTATAACAATTATAAGTTGGAGCGGGACCAACGTTCCCTAGCGCAGTATAACAAGCGGGTTCGGTCAATACATCCGTATTATTATCTTGATTAAGGCGTGACATGGTCGCTACCTGGAGAGAGATAGAAGAAAAAACTCAGCGTATGCTCTTGCAAGATTAGATTTGTCATTAATATATCTAATCAGGATGTCTTCCACTGTTTTAGTCAAATCTTCCTTCAAACCCTAAAAGGAAAGACTAGCCGGGATTAATAACACCCTACAAGTTTGCCAATCTTTCAGCCAGGCCAGTGCCGGTACTTTTAGGGAGGTTCCCCGTGCTTTCGCATGGACCTAATTAAAGTAAACAACGTTTTCCCAGAGGCATAACCCCGTTGACACCTTTCTAGACACCTACTTGATCGGCTAATTGTAATGTGTAAAACTCTCCCGGGAGTAACTCTTATTCGCAGCGGGTATTGGGATCCAACTATCTTATAGAAGGTATGCAATCTCATTGCAAATTTCAACACTTGAAATTCCCAATAATGTTTTACCCCTAGTGACTTATGACCTTAACTATGGTCAACAAATCATAAGCACTAGTCAAGTTCTACCCGTCATTTCTTGATTAGTTAGACCCACCCACATGACCCTTAACTATGGTCAACAAAGTCATATGACTGTCGTAATTAATCACATCATATGTTATATAGGAAAACATCACCCAGCTACAGTACACTGGGCCTTAACTATGGTCAACAAACGCAGCGCGAATACTAAGTACTCTATTTCCTAAAATGACGGAGGGATACGACAGGTTTTTAAGAAAACCCTTTGCGTAATAAACTTGATATCGTTGTAGAATCGAGTGATTTTAAATGGAATGTTTTTGAGGCCTTTGCTAGTTTAGCTAAAGAGGTCACTCCCGGTGAAGGGATCTCGGCTCTTTCCTCATCGAATAAGGTGCAGGATATTTCACAAATATCACTATGCAAAGAAAAAACTATAAAAACAATCAAAAGGCAAACCGAGTTTGTAACATCTGCTAGTTTCGCTAAAGAGGTCACTCCCGGTGAAGGGATCTCGGCTCTTTGTTTATCGAATAAGGTGCTGGATGTTCTACAAGGAACACCGCTATGCAAAGCAAGAACTAGAGCTACCAGTTTTTGAGACAAGTTTCTACAACATCTTTAGGTTTCTTTTATTTCATTAATCTCATTAATGAAGTCCCATTTTATTATGCTTCACAAGCATCACATTTGAAACGAAATTTTCAATTTAACATATATCTCATATATATAATATAAACATTCGTCTTAGGCAGTAATATGATCTCATCATAAAACATTGCAGCAGAAGATAACATATGAAATATAGGATATACTACGATGTCCGTGTTTTAATACGAGCCTATATAAAACACGGATTCCACAGTCGCGATGAATAGCCAAACCCACATCCCTAGACCCATACGAGAGCGGCAAGTAAGCCTGCCAATTCTAGAGTTAGGAGACCCGGTCTCGACTCCTCGAGATGGTCTCCCACTAAACCCTAGAACCCGGTTAGTTGTGCTCCCCGCCTTGGGTCTATCCTGATGCGGAAAAGTAAATAATATACAATGGTGACATCATCCTCAGCCCGGAAGTGCCCCAATAAAAGAATATTACATACAAATGAATTTTACATGAATGAAAAAGAAAAACTCTCATCTCACATAAAACCCCCGGCTATTCAAATATGACGATCCAATATAACATATCACAGCAACATATAATATCACATATCATCAACGTAAGTAAATATGCGTATCCAAGTTGTCGTTGATGTATAGCAACGAAATCGGCGATACACCACATATTACACTTACAGTCGCAGAAAAGAAAGAGTAAAACAACAACAGGTGGAATCCGCAACCTCCTTAGACATCGCATGCCTTACCAAATGAATTCCTTAGACATCACATGCCTAACAATTATAAACCCCGCATTTTAGTCTCAATATCGAAAACACTTTAAAATATCTAGTCGGGCAATTCAACAAGATTTCTAATAACCTGATCGAATGCTCGTCGAAAACTATAGCAGACAGCCGCACCCCCGACGCCGTCGACGAAGTGCACTAAGGCGGAACACCGCTGCCGCGAGCACCCGAACGGATGCTTTTAGCGACGGGGTTTTCCTACAGTCACTTGGTTGGGGCTATGGGGTGTGGCTGTCTATTATGTTTACCCGGCGAGTATCCGCGTACATTACGTGATTGCGACGGACTTTTGATCGCATCAAAATCTCGTGGCAACCGATCATCTGAGACTGAACTGCTAGATTTATAACATTCAAATTAGTTATCTCATAACTACTTGTGGATTCCAAATATTGTATCACAATCCAGATAAATAGACAATGTTAAACTTTCCGATCGAATAAATAAACACCCAAAATTTCCCAAATGGCTTAACACTTGAGCGGAGTTTAAAAGCATCCATCACATGCCACAGTACCAATGGTCCAGCTGTAGAAGGGTCAAACCAACGTCTCATATGTGGCAACGCCGTACTGCCCCAAACCCTAAGGTTTAAAGGCGGTTCAGACGGTCACATAATCGAGTTAAGGTTTGTGTTCTTCTAGAGGGTCCACCGCGCTACTTGCACGACTTTGAACGTTCTTTAACTAAGGAAAAATCCAACACTTTGAAATTTTCCGATAGGGGAAAAAGTGAGTTATTGATATCCGTTCGAACTTTTTAACACGTTCTAAAATTACCCGAAAATACTTAAACGAAGTTAAACTTTCCGATCGAATCAACGAATACAAAAGATCTCCAGAGAACTTAACACTTGAGTAAAATTAAAAATTCCCAGAAGCATGAAAAAGTACCCAAGAATCATACCTTGAAGTACGAGCCTCCGACTCCTCATGATGGCCGCGGAACCGCCGCCAAACCCATGGTTTGGCCGCGGTTCCGCGCTCCCATGATGGAGTTGGGGCTTTGTACATCACAGTAATTCTTAGAATTCCCTGCTTATTTTTCTGAGTATTTTTAATATGAAAAAATCAACATTTTTAAAAATTTCCAGAGAAGGGGTATTTTGCGACATTTCGGGGTTCGATCGGACTTTAACCTTCGTCTAGACTTCGCCTAAAGCTCTAGCTTGGCTCTGATACAACTGTAGGGTTACTAGGCACTGTCACAAGGGTCTATAAGGCATCAACCATGCCCGATTTAAAATTTAGACCTGCCGAACAACCCTAACCAAGATCTTAGACTAGAGATCAGGCGAAACAAAGTATGTAAACAACTTTACATCTAAGAGTTTGGGATTACAACCTTTGTAGTCCGGTCCTTCACTTCATAAGCTCCGTGTTGTGATCCCTTCACTGCGATCATTGAGTACCCGGACTCTAGAGAGGCTCCACGAAGAGAAAGATGCAAGCTTGCTTCCGATCTTCGATAACAAAGATGATCTACCTTGAAGAAACTCAAACCCAAGCTCTTGCTTTGTTAATCAAGTATTAGCAAAGCAAACACCCTAATCTAAATGGCTAGAATAGATTAGGATGATGAAGTAGGAATTTAGCTCTCAATTATTTTCATAATCTCACACTAATTCATCACAAAACTAAAAGCTAGAAAGCTTTGCAAGGAGGAAGAAGAAGATGAACTCATTTGTGATGAATAATGAATTGTAATCATAATTACAAATGCAACCATGGTTGATAAAAGAAAGGGCTAACCGTTGTAGAGAGTAAACTAGGGTTAAGGGTTTGGGTTGGGTTTAAAAATATCTCACAAAATAACAACATATAATATCTTAGCTCAAAACAAAATAAAAGTTTCTAGAAGCTTCTAGAAAAGATTAACCCAAATCAAACCCTAACCATGTTTAATCTCCACTAATCATGTTGCATTAGTAATCATAACTTGTTACAATATTATATATCACATATATAATATATTTTTGTAACAAAAACAAATAATACAATTAACATATATCGCATTTATATCAATGTATTGTCCGGTGAGAAAATGAATCTTTAAGTGAGCTAATATTAGTTAATGTAATTTAATATATCAAATATATAATTATACATTAAATTATCGAATCAACACTTGATCCGATAATCTGGAAATTTCACAAATAAACGACTAATATAATCTGTATCAGTTCATCGAATCAACACTTGATCCGATGACCCGGCTATATCACATATACCCAGCCGATATCTCATATCGCGATAATCTAATACGGTATCACATACACGTATTATTCTCGGTCCCGCATATATCATATATGTGCTCCTACTCCGTTTTGCCTGAGCCAAGAAAGCTCTGTGTAGGACTCTTAAGAATCGTCAATACGCCGGCAGTAGGTGATGATCATATCAAACACCCACAATCTGCAAGCGGTCTGTTAGTTATATGTATGCCCAAGAGGCCATTACTGTACATACGATGTATATTGTAATGGATGCTTGGACATATATAGGGAGGACATTCTTGCTCGACATGATAGTATGCTATCAGGTTGTACTTTATCTTAACATGTACTCTGATTGTCTCTATGTTACATGTTGATAAAGCCCTTAGGATATGTACTCGACTACTGGGACTATGATGAGATTATACTAGTGGGGCCACGGTAGTCGACGAGTACGTCCTATAACTGTTCCTAGTCGAGGGTGTATCGAGACAGGGCATCGATACACCAGAGTAGACTAGCGTATACGCATCTTGACCCATATGATGGGCGATGGATGATCCCATATCCATCGGTGTTTGAAATCAAGGATGGTGTATGGGTGCTCAGTAGAGACTGGGTACACTGGACGGACTCGCCGAGAACTCCCAGATGGTATTATACCTCACGTCAGATGGCGGTTCTCCGGTGACACTGGTACAGAGTAGTCTCTTGACCAGAGATCTGTTAGTGTATATGCCCTAGAGGCCATTACTGTATCATACTAGTTTGTATATTACTTGATGGAAGCTTGGGATATTCACAGTTGTATATACAATCTTGCTCGAAATGGTAGTATGCTACTTGGTTTGTCTCTACTTCAATATGTGCATGTGTTTCTTTTAGCATATCGCTTATATATATATTAGTAGAGCCCTTAGGATCTTTGCTTGATTACCACCGTTGTGATGGCGCTCACACTCGTGGGGGCTGGGTAATCCATAAGCACATCCTTATACAGGTCTCTGGTCGTTGGACTATCGAGGCAGGGCATCGATACTCCGGAGTAGACTAGCGTATGCGCTTCTCATCCCAGCGTGGGAGACGGTCTGTCCCACAGCCGTCAGTACGTCGTACTTGAGATAGTATGCGGGTGCTCGTTAGGTTACGAGTACACTGGACATGACTCTTTTGGAACTGTTGGTTGGTATTATACCTATCGTCAGTTATCAGTTCCCAGGTGACATGAGTACAGCTTAGTCCGATGACTTGACACTGTCACTTCGCCTCGAGTGTGTTCCCACTGCACTTTGATTACTACCCTACCACGGCTCAAAGGAGTCGTGCAAACAGGTAGTTTTTGGGTGCAGTCCCAAAGCACTTGGAGGCAGTGACGGTTAGACAGGATTCGTCTCTCCCGGTATTGGGGGTTGACATCGCGCTATGTCCAGGAGAGCCATTACACGAGTAGTCCCTGGCCAGGGCAAGCGAGATATACTGGTAGGTTTCCAATGTTATCTCAGGGTGTTCTGGGCTACACTCCGACACGACTTGTACCGCTATTAGGGGACTGACGTTTGATTAGTCGAAAATATTGTTTATTTTAGCCGGCAATTTCCTCATCATTTTCATTTATATAGAAGTGTTCGGCATTCATATTTTACATATTAGCAAAACTGTCGCAAAATATCAGATTGCTTGTATTAGACTCTAAAACCAACACTATAAAGGAAATTGACCGCATTTCATGGCATCGCATCATCCTTACATTTGCGCAACACTTGTTTTGAGATCTGTGCAGGAAAATCCAGAAGAAAGGCCAAAATGTATAGGGTACCGATCAAACATTACGCCAACTTAATGATTTTAGTTCTGGTATCAATACAAAAGGGAAAATACAAATCAACATATCAGATGAAGCCCCAAATATTAGCCAAAGACCACACCAGAAGCCCCAAGCTCCAAGCCTCCAACATGGCCGCGGAACCGCGGCTGGAGCCTGCTTGCGCCGCGGTTCCGCGGTCAACTTGCCACCTCAGCTCTTCATCTTTGCACCATAATTCCTAGCTAAAGGCCTACAGTTCATAAAGACACTCCAAGTTCCAGAAGACTCCAGAGACTTCTGCCAGATCAGCAAGCTTTGGGATCAACACTAAACTAGCCTTGTATTCTAGAACCTTCTCCCTAAACCCCAGCTTAAACCCTAAGCTAAGCCTAACAAACTCTTTCTAGATGTCTTTCAACAAACTTTTGGAGGGAACTCAAAGGCTTAGGGTTTGGGTGTTCTATAAATAAGACCCTAGGCTCACTTGTAAAAAAGAATTCATCCAAGGATTGAATCAACCCAATTCTAGTATCATTTGAGAGCCCTTCTATCTCTTTCTTCATCTTCTTCTTCCACAAGTCTAGTGAGAGGACTTGTGTGAAACCCTAACCCTAATTCCAATCAAAAGCCAAGATCCCGAGTACCCATTCAAGCAAGAAGCCTTGCAACCTTTTAGGAGCCGAGTCGGTCTTCAACAGAACAAGTGGTCCAAGCCGATCCGCGACTCACGGAGCCGAGCGAAGCCAAGTCGACAATTTAATTCTTCCTCTTGTAGTTCTTGAGCGACTGTAATCAAATTGTTGATATAAATAAAAGGTGATATTCTTTTATCTTGTTTTCTTTAAATTCTTGCATCATGAGTCAATCTAAATTTCTAGTTATAATTCTTGTTGTGATGTTTGAGTAATACTCCGCTCGTCGAGGAGTCGAGATGATCAATAGAATGATGATGTAATATATTGTAAATCGATTCTTGAATCCTACGAGTTTTGTAAACCCTAGCAAGATCAAGAATCGACGACCCAATTCGTTGCGATGCTTTCTTGATTGATATCGCTCGAGATTGGGGAGTTACGATCATTTCTTGAAATTGCTAGAGGCTAGAGTGTGAATGATATCAACGAAAGAACAAGGGTTAAGTGATGAAACCTTAGTTTCATCAAGAAAGCCCTAACTCTCGTCGATCATCATCGATCTAGTATCAATCCTTCGAAGGAAAAGAACACGAAATCTTGAAATTACATCACATCTATAGATCCGATCGATTCCTACGAGCCTCATTTAGATTCTTGACATTTTGGTTGGAAATATCATCGAAACCCCAATTCTTGATTGTTTATCAGTTTCTTGATTCTTGATTAAACTCGTGACACCTGAATCAATCGATAAATTCTTGAATCATGTTTTCTTTTCTCTTCGATTAACTTTTCAATTCAAACATATCAAATATAAAAACGAATCACACAATCCCTGTGGACGATCCGCACTCGCTTACGATCTACAACTGACACCGTAGTTGATTGCGGTCAAATATAATTTTTTGATTGTGAACCTTATTCAATTTTCTAATTACCGACACAAAGAGACTCTTATTGATTTGATTTACTTACTCAGTCTCGCATTTTACAATCAATCAAATAGCGCCGAAATCGCGGACTATTTGAATCGATACTTTTACATTTACACAATCGGAAAACGTTTCAATCAAAATGGCGCCGTTGCCGGGGATCGCGCGCTAATTCGTTTTATATCAAAGTTTGAATTGAAAGATTTATTTCATTGTGATTTTTGAGATCAAAATTCGTTCAAACCCTAAACAATTTGTTGTGTTTCATTGCAAGGAGATCTGGAGCTTGCTGGAAATTGAGAAAAATTTTTGGAATATACCAGAGAGCTGAGGGAGTCTACAGAAGCTCTCTGAAGAATTTTGGTGCAGTGATCTCATCAAGAGACCGCGGAAGGGCGGCATTAACCTCCTATTGCGGCGGAACCGCGGCAAGTTTAGGGGATCTCTGAAAACTTTTTGCTTCAGGTGATTTCTTACCTTCTCCTCTCTCCTCTTTTTAGCTCCAACTAACAATTTTCTTCAGTATTCTTTGCAAATAATAGCAGCTCGCAAATTGCAAAATTAAATTTGTGCGTGATTTTGTTTCTTGGTTGTTTGCATTCTAAATACGGATATTAAGGGGCACGGCCAAATCCAAATTAGGTGGGGATTTCATTACCCTTCCTAGGCCTCGAAAACCACAAAACTTGCATCCGCATTGACCCACATTAACTAAAAGAAATCTAGAGATGACTCTAAGGACTGTCGCGCTCAATTAGGACAGAAGAAGGCCGTGGGTAATTCATTGCTTATCCGCGTTTTCTTGTGGTGCCTAGGAAAGTGTGTCGAAGGCTAGTGGTTATTAATTAGGCCCACTACTTACGTAGTGGAGTACCTTCCCACTTACCTGGCACTTACCTGGCCACAGGGGAACAAAGAGGCAGTGGAGGATTCTATCCTGCGACTTGTCTTTTGGCAGTTAGGAGCGGTCTAGAGCCGGACTTAGGTGACCATTAGAATCTAGGGTTTGTGTGCTGTATTTGTTGTGTCGCATCATTTTTTTCAAAAATCCGTCCCTTTTTCAAAGCAAACACCGCATTCATTCATTTACCCCTAATTATAAGCCAATGCTGCCAGTTGTACTAACCCTTTTTAGTACAAGATAGGATGGACACGGGATTCTAGTGCCCGTTTAGTCCGCGTACCTTTTATCGACTCCGAAGTCGATATTTCTCCATTTACCTTTTCTTTACCCACTACCACACCCACACCAATGGATCCGACTCCATCAAACTTCTTTAACCCTAATCTGCTGCCGTCCGTTGGTGTGCAGAATCCACCCCGCATCTCTCTCCAGGAGAGGTGCTACCCTATCCGAGGTCCTCTTTCGACCTGCTTATCCACACCACCAGCCAATGGGGATAACTTTGAGATTAAGCCCCAGTACATCAACCTTTTACCCAAATTCCACGGACTCGAGACTGAGGACGCTTACGTTTTCATTACCAAATTTGAAAACGTATGCGCAATGATGGGTACGTCACAACTTTCAGTGGATGCTATGCGTCTACGACTTCTTCCATTTACATTGTGCGATATAGCCGAGAAGTGGCTATATAACACTACCGCACACTCTATTACGAATTGGGAAGAATTCGTCGCTGCATTCCTTAAGAAATTTTACCCAATCCAAAAGACAGCTCGAATCTGTAGCGAACTGAATCAATTTGCCCAGCTCCCTACTGAACCATTTTCAAAATGCTTTGAACGTTTCAAGGATCTATTGGTTCAGTGTCCTCATCACGGCATCCCGAGATAGGAGCTTTGCCGAATCATTTATGAGGGCATTAACCCAAACACTAAACAGAGCCTTGAAAACATGTGTCAACGTACTTTTATGACCAAGGATGATGGGGAAGCTTGGAAGTACTTAGAAGAGTTCGCTGAAAAATCACTACAATGGGAGAGTGGAACCCAACCATTGAATAGGGGTGGCGTACACCAAATAGATGTGTCCATAGGTGTTTGAGCTGAGATGGCAGCAATGCAAAAGAAGCTCGACGCTATGGAACACAAATTTGCTGCAGCCTCCCTAAACCCAATGTCGCTCCCCAAAACTATTTGTGGGTGCTGTTCTGATCCTTCTCATTTAACGGAAGAATGTCCATTAAACTCTGCGTTTCAAGGTCACGAGCATTCTAATGCCGCATTTCAAAGACCTCGAAACGATCCATATTCTTCCACGTACAATCAGGGTTGGAGGAATCACCCGAATTTCTCTTGGAACCAAAACCAATCTCAAAACACGGTTCCAAACATGAATAATTTTCAAAGGGCTCTTCCTTCACCACAACAGCAACCCCTTCAACTCACACAGCACCCCTATCAGTCACAAAATTTTCAAAACCAGGGCAACAATCCTGCACAGTCTAATCCTATGCAGTCGTCCTGTTCTGATGAATTCTCTCAATTCACTCAAACCATGAAATCACTTTTATCAAATTTCATAGAGGTTTCGACTGAGGTTAGATCTTCCGTCAGTGAGATAAAGAAAAACTCAGCGTCCCAAGCTGGGAGTATCAGATCGATGGAAGCTGAAATCGCACGCCTTAAAGCCGAAAAGAGTGCGAGAGAAAAAGGGAAACTTCCCTCTCAACCCCTACAGAATCCTGGGCATTACAATGTAAATTCCATCACAACGTTGAGATCGGGAAGAGTGCTGAATAATCATGTCGGGGAAGGTATTGATGATACTGAAAATCATATCAACACCTCGGCTGAGACCTTTCCACACATACACACTTCTCCTTCTGATCCTTCTTCTTCTACCATACCACCTTCTCGAGAGCCTATTCTCCATTTCCCATTAGGCTCGACACCTTCTCCCAACCCTTATAGTTCTCCACAGACGGTCCCCACACTTCTTTTGGGACCTCGTCTACCCCCTCTTCCTTCTCCTATGATGGACCCGGCGCTTATTGCGAAAGCTCCTTACCCAAATCGGTTAAGGGGTAATAGAACGAGTCCTCATATGGAGAAAATTTTAGAAATGTTCAAACAGGTTAACATCAATATCCCTCTCCTAAATGCAATTCAACAAGTCCCCGCTTATGCGAAAATCCTTAAGGACTTGTGCACTAGGAAGAGGAAGACCCAAGTGCCGAAGAAGGTCTTTATGGCTAATAATATCAGCACTGCTTTTATTCCCCAGCTACCAAAGAAACGAAAGGACCCAGGATGTCCTACAATATCGATTTCTATTGGGGGTAAAAACATAAATCGTGCTCTTTTAGACCTTGGCGCAAGTGTTAACCTGCTCCCTTATTCTGTCTATGAGCAACTAGGGATTGGAGAGCTGAAACCTGTTCACCGCACTCTTCAGATGGAAGACCGATCTATCACCAAACCAAGGGGTGAATTAGAGGATGTATTGATAAAGATCGGGGAATTTGTTTTCCCTGTAGACTTCATTGTGCTCGACACACATCCTGTAGCAAACCCCCGGGGCCAAATTCCGGTGATTCTGGGTCGTCCTTTCCTTGCCACTTCCAACGCTGTTATAAACTGTAGAAATGGTTCAATGAATTTATCATTTGGAAATATGACCATTGAACTAAATATCTACAAAGTTGAAAGTCAGCCATCAGAACCCTCTGCTCATATTTTAGATGTGTGCTCTGTCCATGAGATCGCTCCCGATAGTTGTGGAGTTGAGGAACTTTGCTTTACTGATCTCGATGACATTACCACATCTCTGTTTGATTTTACACAAGATCTTAGTGAGGACACTTTACCTACACTTGAGTCCTGCACTCCTGACCTTTCTCCACCCGAGTCTGTATCTTTCACAGGCTCTGAGCTTCTTTGTAAATCTAAAAATCACTCAATGATACCTCCTTCTATCATTTCTCCGCCTGAGTTAGATCTCAAAATTTTACCTTCTCACCTTAAATATGCATATCTAGGTGAGAATGAGTCTTTACCGGTTATCATTTCCGCTTCTCTAGCATTAGAGCAAGAGAATGCACTTTTATCGGTATTGAGATCTAACAAAGAGGCGTTTGGTTGGAGTATGGCGGACATCAAAAGGATTAGTCCCTTGATAGTTGAACATCATATACATGTGATGGATGATGCCAGACCAACTCGAGAACCACAGAGATGGTTGAATCCCGTCATGAAGGAAGCTGTAATGAAAGAGATCGTCAAATGCTTAGATAATGGTATTATATACCCCATCTCCGATAGCCAATGGGTGAGTCCTATACATGTCGTTCCTAAGAAATCCGGCATCACTGTTATAACCAATGAGGCGAATGAGTTGATTCAGACACGTGCCTAAACTGGGTGGCGTGTATGTATCGATTATAGAAAACTCAACGCTGCCACGAGGAAAGACCATTTTCCTCTACCATTCATTGATCAGATGCTGGAACGCTTAGCGGGACGAGAGTATTATTGTTTTATGGACGGATACTCAGGCTATAATCAGGTCCCCATCGCCAAAAAGGATCAAGATAAAACCACTTTTACTTGTCCTTTTGGTACTTTTGCTTACAGTCGCATGCCCTTTGGGTTATGCAATGCTCCCGCTACCTTTCAGCGGTGTATGATGGGGATATTCTCTGATATGGTAGAGAATTTTCTGGAGATCATTATGGATGATTTCTCGATTTTTGGAGACTCTTTTTCCGATTGCCTAGCGAATCTTGACGCTGTTCTTACTCGTTGCAAAGAGAAGAACTTGACTTTGAACTGGGAAAAATGCCATTTTATGGTCCAAGAAGGAATAGTACTTGGACATGTCATTTCACAGAAAGGCATTGAGGTTGACAGAGCTAAGATAGATGTCACTCAAAACCTCCCTCATCCCAAAAGCGTCAAAGATATTCGATCTTTCCTTGGTCATGCGGGCTTTTATAAGAGATTCATTAAGGACTTTAGCAAAATTGCTAGACCTTTAACTCTTCTCCTGGCCAAGGATACGACCTTCCATTTTGATTCGGATTGAGAGATAGCTTTCAACTCACTTAAACACTCACTCACTTCAGCCCCCTTGTTATCATCACCAAACTGGGATTACCCCTTTGAGCTGATGTGTGATGCATCTGATTTTGCAGTAGGTGCAGTCTTAGGACAGCACATCGAAAAGATGCCACACGTGATTTACTATGCAAGTAAGACCCTGAATGATGCTCAAATCAATTATACAACCACAGAAAAAGAAGTTTTAGCGGTTGTATTTGCATTAGAAAAATTCAGGCCTTACTTAATCGGCTCACCTATAGTTGTGTATACTGACCATTCCGCTTTAAAACATCTTCTGGCGAAGAAAGATGCAAAAGGTCGACTAATACGTTGGATCCTACTATTACAAGAGTTTGATCTTGTTATCAAAGATAAGAAAGGATGTGAAAACGTAGTAGCTGACCATCTTTCACGCATCTCTTCTTCCCCTGTGACTCTGCCGATCAATGACTCGTTTCCTGACGAGCAACTCTTGAGCGTATCCAATGAACCATGGTTCAGGGATATCGTGAACTATCATGCCACGGGACTAATACCCAGCGATTGGTCAAAACAGGACAAATACCGCTTTCTATCCCAAGTAAAACATTATTACTGGGACGAGCCCTATCTGTTTAAATATTGTCCTGATCAGATCATTCGCCGGTGTGTCCCGAATGAAGAGTTTAAGAGTGTTCTTTCTTTTTGTCATGATCAGGCCTGTGGGGGTCACTTTGGTCCTAGAAAGACAGCGGAAAAAGTTTTGCAATGTGGATTTTATTGGCCGACCTTGTTCATGGACGCATTTGACCATTGCAAAACCTGTACACAATGTCAGTATACGGGTAGAATCTCCCTGAGGAATGAAATGCCTCAGCAACCCATCTTGGTTGTTGAAATATTTGATGTTTGGGGCATAGATTTTATGGGTCCTTTTTCCAACTCCTTTGGGAATTTGTACATACTTCTGGTGGTTGATTATGTCTCAAAGTGGGTAGAAGCCATTCCATGTCCCACTAATGACAAGAAAGTTGTCATTAAGTTCTTGAAAGAGAATATCTTTTCGCGATTTGGACACCCACGCGCTATTATTAGCGATAATAGGACACACTTCTGTAACAGATCTTTCGAAACTCTGATGCGGCAATACCCAATCAACCACCGACTTTCTACACCCTATCACCCCCAAACAAGCGGGCAGGCTGAAACCTCAAACAGACAAATCAAACTTATCCTGGAGAAAACTGTTGCTAAAAATAGAAAAGACTGGTCGACCAAACTGACGGATGCTCTTTGGGCATTCCAAACTGCATATAAGACCGACCTAGGGATGTCTCCATATAGGATAGTGTTTGGAAAAGCATGTCACTTACCCGTCGAGATAGAACATAAAGCATTGTGGGCTATTAAAGAAATAAATTTTGATCTAAACCTTGCTTGCAACTTTCGGAAGCTGCAACTTAATGAGCTAAGCGAACTCCGCGATGAAGCTTATGATAACGCTGTAATCACAAAGAATAGGACTAAAGTTTTTCACGATAAAAACATTTTGAGGAAAACATTTTCACCTGGTCAACAAGTCCTTCTTTATGATTCACGATTACACCTTCACGCGGGTAAGCTCCGATCTCGATGGAAGGGACCTTTTATTGTGCGGTCTGTATACCCGCATGGGGCAGTAGAGATTGAAAATGTTAAAAACGGCACCTTTTTCAAAGTGAATGGACATAGACTAAAGCCGTATTTTTCCACTGACCCCACGGAGGAGCTCTTGTTCTTACAAGAGCCAGTTTATTTTGATTAAAATTTCTCCGTCTCACCTTCATGTCCTGTATATCACTGCATCATCTTTTTGAATGAAGGTGAGTGAAAAGAGTAAATTTGGGGGAAGTTCTTCACTTATATATTTTGCCCCCACTAATAATTCCTCCCAGACTTACAGGTTTTGTAGATATAGCTGTTGGCAACAGTGAGGATACTGTTGAAAACAAGTTTGGGGGAGGTTTGTGCTTATTTTTTCATCATTTGCATATCATTTGCATAAGCACAAAACATTTCTTTTAAAAATCTATAAAAATTGAAAAAATTTCAAAACCGATAAAAATTTAAAAATTTTCAAGTATAAAAATAATTTTTATATTTACACTTTTTGTATATAAATAAGATAATGAAAGTTTAGATAGTGAAAAATTACATCCATGAGATTAGAAAAATTTAAGAAAACTAAGAAAATTAGAAGTTTTCTTATACGAACTAGTAATAAGTAGTTATGAGCCGTTGTCCCAAGGGTTAGTAAGATGAAAGACGTCACTAATCTGAGGATAAAAATAAGTCTGAAAAATAGTTTCTATTCTGGAAGCCAAACATTTTGAACGTTGCTACCCTGCTATTCGCACTTACACACGTCTTGAAGCCTGGGATAGTTGAGGATACCTTGAAATGCTCTTGTCTTAAAGCCAAAAGTATGAAGGAAATCAAAAGCAAAAAAAAAAGTGAAAAGAAAAAAATATAAAGTGGTGAGAAAAATGGACACTGGTTTTGTTATCACTAAGGGCAATAAAAAAATATATAGTGAGGGTGCTTCTTCACCTAGTGCCCTAAGGCCAACTGGTCTGGGAGTCACTGCCATGCCTGAGGTGGTGCAAGACGAGGAAAATACACCAAGTAAGCAAGCACATGAGTAATCCGTCGGTTAGTACCCCAAGAAGTATTAACGGTCGCATGAAAGTGTGTGAGCAATCTCATCTAAATATTCATTAATTAAAAAGTACTGAGGCTGATGGGCAAGAGTATGATAGCTTGAATTGAATTCTCCGGGTGTAGGGATGTCCTATACACACACGCAGGGTTATATGATCGATGTTTGGAAGAAAGATAGGAATGAAAAATAAGACGATGTTTTATTGAGGGAGGACGTGATTTCTAACATCTTTTCATGACCATTAAGATAGGGCTCATGACAACCGAAAAGCTAGCTTAGTTGGAAACCCTAATTTTCAAGGCTTTTCTTTTACAATTCTTGTCTTTAAATGTAATATTCATGATCTTTCTTTTATTATTGGATTTTGTGGGTGCAATCCGCTGAAAACCCTCAGGAGACAACACTCCTCCTACTAGGGACACCTAGAGGTTTAAAGGCTTGTTGCACGTGCTCAGTGCAATCGTGTTGCCTACGAAAGTGTGCTAGTTAGTTTTTCTCTTTCTTTATTTTCTCCTTCTCTTTTTAATAAAACAGTTCGCTCGAGACGATCGAAATTAAGTTTGGGGGAATTTGATTAGTCGAAAATATTGTATATTTTAGCCGGCAATTTCCTCATCATTTGCATTCATATAGAAGTGTTCGGCATTCATATTTTACATATTAGAAAAACTGTCGCAAAATATCAGATTGCATGTATTAGACTCTAAAACGAACACTATAAAGGAAATTGACCGCATTTCATGGCATCGCATCATCCCTACATTTGCGCAACACTTGTTTTGAGATCTGTGCAGTAAAATCCAGAAGAAAGGCCAAAATGTACAGGGTACCGATCAAACATTACGCCAACTCAATGATTTCAGTTCTGGTATCAATACAAAAGGGAAAATACAAATCACCATATCAGATGAAGCCCCAAATATTAGCCAAAGACCACACCAGAAGCCCCAAGCTCCAAGCCTCCAACATGGCCGCGGAACCGCGGCCGGAGCCTGCTTGCGCCGCGGTTCCGCGGTCAACTTGCCACCTCAGCTCTTCATCTTTGCACCATAATTCCTAGCTAAAGGCCTACAGTTCATAAAGACACTCCAAGTTCCAGAAGACTCCAGAGACTTCTGCCAGATCAGCAAGCTTTGGGATCAACACTAAACTAGCCTTGTATTCTAGAACCTTCTCCCTAAACCCTAGCTTAAACCCTAAGCTAAGCCTAACAAACTCTTTCTAGAAGTCTTTCAACAAACTTTTGGAGGGAACTCAAAGGCTTAGGGTTTGGGCGTTCTATAAATAAGACCCTAGGCTCACTTGTAAAAAAGAATTCATCCAAGGATTGAATCAACCCAATTCTAGTATCATTTGAGAGCCATTCTATCTCTTTCTTCATCTTCTTCTTCCACAAGTCTAGTGAGAGGACTTGGGTGAAACCCTAACCCTAATTCCAATCAAAAGCCAAGATCACGAGTACCCATTCAAGCAAGAAGCCTTGCAACCTTTTAGGAGCCGAACCGGTCTTCAACAGAGCATGTGGTCCAAGCCGATCCGCGACTCACGGAGCCGAGCGAAGCCAAGCCGACAATTTAATTCTTCCTCTTATAGTTCTTGAGCGACTGTAATCAAATTGTTGATATAAATAAAAGGTGATATTCTTTTATCGTGTTTTCTTTAAATTCTTGCATCATGAGTCAATCTAAATTTCTAGTTATAATTCTTGTTGTGATGTTTGAGTAATACTCCGCTCGTCGAGGAGTCGAGACGATCAATTGAATGATGATGTAATATATTGTAAATCGATTCTTGAATCCTACGAGTTTTATAAACCCTAGCAAGATCAAGAATCGACGACCCAATTCGTTGCGATGCTTTCTTGATTGATAGCGCTCGAGATTGGGGAGTTACGATCGTTTCTTGAAATTTCTAGAGGCTAGAGTGTGAATGATATCAACGAAAGAACAAGGGTTAAGTGATGAAACCTTAGTTTCATCAAGAAAGCCCTAACTCTCGTCGATCATCATCGATCTAGTATCAATCCTTCGAAGGACAAGAACACGAAATCTTGAAATTACATCACATCTATAGATCCGATCGATTCCTACGAGCCTCATTTAGATTCTTGACATTTTGGTTGGAAATATCATTGAAACCCCAATTCTTGATTGTTTATCAGTTTCTTGATTCTTGATTAAACTCGTGACACCTGAATCAATCGATAAATTCTTGAATCATGTTTTCTTTTCTCTTCGATTAACTTTTCAATTCAAACATATCAAATATAAAAACGAATCGCACAATCCCTGTGGACGATCCGCACTCGCTTACGATCTACAACTGACACCGTAGTTGATTGCGGTCAAATATAATTTTTTGATTGTGAACCTTATTCAATTTTCTAATTACCGACACAAAGAGACTCTTATTGATTTGATTTACTTACTCAGTCTCGCATTTTACAATCAATCAAATAGCGCCGAAATCGCTGACTATTTGAATCGATACTTTTACATTTACACAATCGGAAAACGTTTCAATCAACGTTCACCGCCCCCTAGGCCCGCCATGCGATGTATCAGACAAACAGACTGGACTGTATGGAGACCGTCACATACAGGCTCAGTAGGAGTTCAGATGGGGTCACCTCGTCAGTCTTCTTATCGGCATCTACCTGGGGACCGTTACGTACAGCTAGTGCCGCTTGCGGTTTGTGGTTAAACCCACTGCCAGCGTAGTGTCGAGTCTTTAGAGTCCCACACAGAGAGCTATTCGCCTTTAGGCAAAATGAGTAGAGGTCGCATGGTTTTGCGACAGGGTTCGTTCACATCCGCGCACTTGTGCACGTTTGCTGTCCGGACAGCTTATACTAGCAGGCTTTGGTTTATGCCGGATCCTAGTATATGATTTGGGATTGGTTTTATCTCATTGTATTCGTGTTCCTCGGATCACGAATACGGGTGCGTATGCACAGTTGCTTGAATAAGAGGGAGAGGACTTTGATTAGGGTTAATGACTATTGTCATTTTATTAACCCTAATGCTTATGTGTGTATTATGGTTAATTGATATTAGTTTAATATAATTGTGCATGGTTATGGTTGTTGACCATTTGACATTCTTGACTTGTTGACCTAGGTTGACACTTCGACCATCATCATTTCATTTGGAAGATGCTCTTTGATCCTTGCAATTTGCATTAAAAATGAAATGATAATGGTCATGTCTTGATTAAGCCATGACAATTATCTTACTAATTATCAATTTATAATAATTCACACATATATGTGAGAATGCTTCATATTTCTCTCATTCTATCATATACTTTTTCTCTCTTGCTCTTCCTCTTCCTCAAGCTCTCCCCTCTCATATGTTGAGAAACACTTGAGCTTGAGAAAAACCACTTCTTGATAATCTCTACTCTCATGTAGGTTTCTAGGATTAGCACTTCTAGCACCCTAGTTACTTCTAGCTTGGAGTTGAAGCCAAAGGTTGAGGCTTTCGGGTGGATCCTTCTTCGACGTGAGAAGACGACAAAGGCGATCCCTTTTTACTACTACAAGGAGCAAGGAGAGAAGGACATAAAGCCCTAGATATAACCATTCTACCCTTTAGCTAGTTTCTAGTTAGCTTTAGCTAGTTTTTGTTTAGCAAAGATCCGACTTTGTCTAGTCCATGTTGCCTAGAGTAGTAAAAATCCGATTTTTATTCCGTTTTCCGCCTCCCCGCAAGCACCGGGGTGGGTCACGTAGACTTACAGTGGTATCAGAGCCTAACTAAACATAAACTAGCTAGGTAGTAAAGTGTATGGAAGTTCAATCGGAAAAATCGCAAAACCGAGTTTACAAAAACCCAAGTTTCCATTAAAATTTTTTCTGTTCAAAATAAAATAAATCGTACGTCAAAAATCATCTCAGGGATTTGTGAAGAAAGCCACCAAAAACGATCCAGTGAATCGCTCAAAGCGCCGCGGTTCCGCGCCAATAGCAAGCTATTGCCGCGCAACCGCGACCGTTTTGACTCGGTTCTGGGTCGAGTTTGGTGCAGTGTTCTTCTGGCATGATTTTGGGATTTTTAAGATGGTTTATATGTGCCCAGGTTTTCCAGAAAATAATTATGTTTTTGGGGGCCTATAAATCCGTATTTTTGATCGAACTTCACTACACTTTGACTAAAGGGTTATATCTGTGATGTTTATATGTATTGAACGTCGGCTAATCACTATATGTCTATTAGTGGGGGTTATACATATCTATGATCTGTGTTTGATGATGGTATGTGTATATGAATGCGTTGGATTGTCACGGGTGAATAGCCGGGGTGGATGTGAGATGAGTGTTTCTTTTTCTTTCTTTCATTGTAATATGCAAATTGATGTATTATTATTTGTATGGCCGCACAACCGGGTCGGGGTTGTAGCCGTCATTGTATAATTCTTTTTACTGTTTTTTCTCCTAGGATAGACCCATGGAGGGGGTGCACAAACTACCGGGTATCTCGAAGTGCCGAGTGGCCTACTCACGGTGTTGAGGGAGGTTGCTTCGCTTCGGGTACTTGGCGGGTAGTTTGCCGCACCCGTAGGGGTCTTGGGTCGGGTATTTGGCTATTCACCGCGAACGTGTAATCCGCTTTTCGTTGCAGGATCGAACGGATCGCGGATTCCTAGTATATCCAATGTATTCATCTGTGATCTGTAATGTCTATCAATGCTATATATTTATATGTTATAATTATTTAGGCGTTGGTTATGTTTTACTGCCGTGCTAGCCCAGCCCGCACTCTGTCGTTAGTTAAGTAACCTAACGGGTGATGACGGGGCCCCGTGGCGAATGCGAATGGCATAAGCGTACGTCATATTTTGGTTGTTTTCTGCAATGGTAGGATTAAATGATGGGACGCATTAAAAGAACTAATGCAAGAAAATAAACCAAGTAAAAGTCGATTGGAATACTTTGAAAACCACTCGGTTCTTTTCAAAACTAAACTTTTAAACACGGAGCTTGAACCACTCCTTTTAAAAGTTATCTCGTTCCATCGATTATATCAAGTTCACTACGTTCACGGTTTCGCCAAAACCATTCGTAGCCCTCCGTCATTCCACATGAATGGTCAAAAGTATTCAAGATATGTATTTTGGCCAAAGTCAAGGCATAGTGATTGGTAGCTATTGGGTATTCATGTGCAGCATAGATAGATGCGTTGGTTTGGGACAGTCGTGCTGCCATTTTGGCCAAAGTCAACGGTAGGTACGGGTGGGTCCAAATTAACCAGGAGAATGACGGGTAGAACTTGAAATGTGACTTATGATATTTTGGCCAAAGTCAAGGTCATAAGAGCATGGGGCAAAAATCCACATCGGGAGTTTCATAAGTACTGAAACTTGCTAGCGCTGCATACCATTTAGAGTGTGATGATTCTGGTAGGATTCCTTCGGTTTTATCACGCGATGATATTTGGATCCCGATCCTACTGTGAGTATATGCTACTCCTCGGGAAAACTCTCACTTAACGATCAATGCTATAAACCTAGTAGGTGTCTAAAAAGGTGTTAGCGGGGCTATGTCCCCAGGGAAAAGAGGTTCTTAAATTAAGGATCTTCGCGAAAGCGTTGGAAAACCTCCCTCGAAGTACCGACACTGGCCTGGCTGAACGGTTAAGCAAGTATTGTACGGTGTGATTGATCCCGACTAATCCTTTCTTTACGGTTTGAGAAGGGATTCGAGAGACAGTGGGAGCCATCCTGTTTAGACAAACTAAAAACCACTCTAAACTTGCAAGAGCATCATGCTAAAGTGTTTCTTTTCTCTCTCCTAATTGCAGCGACCATTCAACATGACCGGACTTAAGTTATTACTAGATAAAAACATACTGACAGGGCCAAACTACAAAGATTGGCTCAGGAATGTCAAGATGGCAATCACTTACGACAAGCTGGGGTATCTCCTTACCACCAAAGCTCTCCCTGTCCCAGGTCCCAAAACCACTGTCGTAGATAGGGAAATCTATAAGACCTAGGAAATAGATTGCGCGAAGGCCAAATGCCTCGTACTTGCCTCGATGGACAACGAACATCAGAGGAGGCACGAGAATATGGACCTAGAGTCCATATTTCTTCATACAAAAGAACTGTATGGAGAGCAGTCTCGTATCGCCAGATACGAAGTGTCGAAGAAGTTGTTTTCGGCAAGGTTGGCCGTCGGATCATCGGTAGCGGAACACGTGCTTAAGATGATTGGCTACATAGAGGAGCTCGCGGAACTTGGGACCACGTTGGAGAATGAGCTCTATACGGACTTGATTCTCCAGTCCCTTCCTTCCACTTACGCCCAGTTCATCCTGAACTTCAACTTACAGGAAAAGGAAGTTGAACTTTCAGAGTTCCTCAACATGCTGAGGAGTGCAGAGGGCACCCTACAGAAAGGTAGGGAGACATCCACTTTGTTTGTAGGAGGATCTTCCTCTTCTAGATCCAGGGCGAAAGCCAAGGGTAAGAAGAAGAAAGCCCCCGCCAAACCAAGAGGCGGTGTCAGTAAAGTGGATACGAAGGGAAAAGGAAAAGCAACAAAGGTAGCGGGAAAGATGGTGGGGAAGGAAGAATGCTTCTACTGTCACAAAAGTGGTCACTAGAAACATGATTGCAAGGCTTGGAAGGCCAGAACACAGGATTTGAAGCAAGTTGCGGCTTCAGCTTCAGGTGTGTATGTTATTGAAAACTGTCTATCAATAAACTCTACATCCTGGGTATTGGATACCGGATCAGGATCTCATATCTGTAATTCTTTGCAGGCGTTGAGAAAGCGTAGAGTTTTGAAGGCAGGTGACATGACCCTCAGAGTTGCAAACGGTGCTAGCATGGATGCTGAGGCCGTGGGGGACTATCACCTGGGATTGTCGGATGGACACTTTTTGGTTTTGCGTAGTTGTTATTATGTACCAAATGCAACCTGTAATATCATTTCTGTATCTTTATTACCTAAAGAAGGTTATGAATTTGCATTTGTAAGTAATGTAGTGAACATTCACCTTAATCAAGTTTTGATTTGGTCAGGTACATTGAACAACGGTATATACGTATTAAACCAACCACAGATTTTCAATGTCCAGAATACACACAAAAGAAAGTCTCCAGAAATCAATAAAACTTTCTTATGGCATTGTAGACTGGGTCACATCAATGAGAGAAGGTTGACTAAGTTACATGCAGAAGGATATTTGGATCCGTTCGAATATCAATCGTATGCAACTTGTCAATCCTGTCTCAAAGGAAAGATGACAAAGACTCCGTTCACTGGACACGGAGTAAGAGCGAGCGAGCTCTTGGGACTCGTACACAGCGACGTGTGCGGTCCAATGTCTATACATGCGCGAAGCGGTTATTCTTACTTCATTACTTTTACGGATGACTTTTCAAGGTACGGTTATGTCTTCTTAATGAAACATAAATCCGAGGCTTTTGAAAAATTCTAGGAATATAAGAATGAAGTAGAAAAACAAACAGGCAAAAGTATCTAGGCACTGAGATCTGATCGAGGTGGTGAATACTTGAGTGCCGAGTTCCTGGGTTACTTAAAAGAGAATGGAATTCTCTCTCAGCATACTCCTCCATACACTCCGCAACATAACGGTGTATCGGAGAGACGGAACCGAACCCTATTGGATATGGTACGGTCCATGATGAGTAACGCTGAGTTGCCGCGATCGTTCTGGGGATATGCGCTAGAATCAGCTGCATACCTTTTGAACCGAGTTCCAACTAAGACTGTGCCTACTACACCATATCAGATGTGGTGTGGGAAGAGACCCTATCTTAATCACATTAAGACATGGGGATGTCCAGCTTTTGTAAAAAAGCAGCATGCGGACAAGCTCGAGGCACGCTCAGTACAGTGCAAGTTTGTGGGATATCCAAAGAACTCCAAGGGATATTTCTTCTATTGCGAAGAGGAACAAAAGGTTTTTGTTTCTCGCCATGACCACTTTCTAGAACACCAGTTCATAGAAAAATAAATAAGTGGGAGCGCAATAGAACTGGAAGAAATTCCAGAATCACGAGCTATTACTGAAAGCTTAGTAGAACCAGAGGGTTCGAAAGATCAGGACATTCCCACGCCACTCCGCAGGAGTAGTAGGCAGTCTCATCCTCCCGAGAGATACTACGGTTTTCTCATTGACGGGGATAGAGAGGATTGCATCATAGATTGTGATGAGCCTACTAGCTTCCAGCAAGCCATTCAGAGCGTCGACTCGGTAAAATGGCTGGATGCAATGCGGACCGAAATGGAGTCCATGTACACTAACAAAGTATGGATGTTGGACATTGCTCCAGATTGGGTAAAACCCGTAGGATGCAAGTGGATCTTCAAAAGAAAGATTGGTGTAGATGGACAGGATGAGACCTATAAAGTTAGATTGGTTGCAAAGGGTTTTCGTCAGCGACCTGGTTTGGACTATGACGAAATCTTTTCTCCAGTAGCTATGCTGAAATCCATTCGGATCCTTCTTTCCATTGCTTCCTTCCACGATTATGAAATTTGGCAGATGGACGTAAAGACCGCTTTTCTAAATGGACATTTAGAGGAGTGTGTCTATATGGAACAGCCAGAGGGTTTCATTCAGAGTGGGAGTAGCGGAAAGGTGTGCAAGTTGCTTAAGTCCATTTATGGACTGAAGCAGGCATCGCGGAGTTGGAACATCTGTTTTGATGAGACGGTCAAGGAATTTGGCTTTATCAAAAATCCAGATGAACCATGCATCTATTGTAGATTTGTAGCGAGAACTGTAGTATTCCTCGTTTTATACGTGGATGACATTCTCTTAATAGGAATTGACATTCCTATGCTACAATCTGTCAAGGGGTTCTTGTCACACAGGTTCTCCATGAAAGACCTGGGTGATGCCTCTTACATTCTGGGTATCCGGATCTACCGTGTCAGATCCAAGAGGATATTAGGACTTTCAAAGACCAGGTACATCGACACCATATTGAAGAGATTCAGTATAGAAGATTCCAAGCGCGGTAATCTACCGGCTTGTCACGGGATCACCCTATCCAAAGAGATGTCTCCCAAGACTGATTTGGAGAGGGATCGCATGTCTATTATACCCTACGCTTCTGCGGTAGGCTCTATAATGTATGTGATGTTGTGTACCAGACCAGATGTGGCTTATGCACTGAGTGTGGTAAGCAGGCATCAGTCAAACCCTGGGGAGAAACATTGGATAGCAGTAAAGAACATTCTCAAGTAGCTGAGAAGGACTAAGGAGATGTTCTTGGTGTATGGCGGAAAAGACCTCCAGATTGAGGCCTTTGCTGACTCCAGCTTCCAGAGTGACAAGGATGATTCCAAGTCCATGTCGGGTTTTGTCTTTACCCTCAATGGAGGGGCGGTGTGTTGGAAGAGCTCCAAACAGGAAACCGTTGCTGACTCGACTATGGAAGCGGAATACATCGCTGCATCTGATGCCGCAAAAGAAGCTGTCTGGATGAGGAAGTTCTTGAAAGAACTTCAGGTGGTTCCGTCCATTATTGACCCAATACCTCTGTATTGCGAAAACAACGGGGCTATAGCTTTAGTGAAGGAACCCAGGTCCCATCAGAAATCTAGACACATCTTGAGGCGGTATCACCTGATCAGGGAGATCGTGGATCGCCAGGAGATCGAGGTTCGGAGGGTTGCTTCAGAAGATAACACTGCAGATCCATTCACCAAGGTCTTGCCCTAGACTCAGTTCGAGCGGCTGATCGAGATGATAGGTCTTCGATACGCCAGTACATGGCCTTAGTGCAAGTGGGAGATTGTTAGTGTATATGCCCAAGAGGCCATTACTGTATCATACTAGTTTGTATATTACTTGATGGAAGCTTGGGATATTCACAGTTGTATATACAATCTTGCTCGAAATGGTAGTATGCTACTTGGTTTGTCTCTACTTCAATATGTGCTTGTGTTTCTTTTAGCATATCGCTTATATACATATTAGTAGAGCCCTTAGGATCTTTGCTTGATTACCAGCGTTGTGATGGCGCTCACACTCGTGGGGGCTGGGTAATCCATAAGCACATCCTTATACAGGTCCCTGGTCGTTGGACTATCGAGACAGGGCATCAATACTCCGGAGTAGACTAGCGTATGCGCTTCTCATCCCAGCGTGGGAGACGGTCTGTCCCACAGCCGTCAGTACGTCGTACTTGAGATAGTATGCGGGTGCTCGTTAGGTTACGAGTACACTGGACATGACTCATCGGGAACTGTTGGTTGGTATTATACCTATCGTCAGTTGTCAGTTCCTAGGTGACATGAGTACAACTTAGTCCGCTGACTTGACACTGTCACTTCGCCTCGAGTGTGTTCCCACTGCACTTTGATTACTACCCTACCACGGCTCAAAGGAGTCGTGCAAACAGGTAGTTTTTGGGTGCAGTCCCGAAGCACTTGGAGGCAGTGACGGTTAGACAGGATTCGTCTCTCCCGGTATTGGGGGTTGACATCGCGCTGTGTCCAGGAGAGCCATTACACCAGTAGTCCCTGGCCAGGGCAAGAGAGATATACTGGTAGGTTTCCAGTGTTATCTCAGGGTGTTCTGGGCTACACTCCGACACGACTTGTACCGCTATTAGGGGACTGACGTTCACCGCCCTCCTAGGCCCGCCATATGATGTATCAGACGAACAGACTGGACTGTACGGAGACCGTCTCATACAGGCTCAGTAGGAGTTCAGATGGGGTCACCTCATCAGTCTTCTTATCGGCATCTACCCGGGGACCGTTACGTACAGCTAGTGCCGCTTGCGGTCTGTGGTTAAACCTACTGCCAGCGTAGTGTCGAGTCTTTAGAGTCCCACACAGAGAGCTATTCGCCTTTAGGCAAAATGAGTAGAGGTCGCATGGTTTTGCGACAGGGTTCGTTCACATCCGCGCACTTGTGCACGTTTGCTGTCCGGACAGCTTATACTAGCGGGCTTTGGTTTAAGCCGGATCCTAGTATATGATTTGGGATTGGTTTTATCTCATTGTATTCGTGTTCCTCGGATCATGAATAGGGGTGCGTATGCACAGTTGCTTGAGACAGAGGGAGAGGACTTTGATTAGGGTTAATGACTATTGTCATTTTATTAACCCTAATACTTATGTGTGTATTATGGTTAATTGATATTAGTTTAATATAATTGTGCATGGTTATGGTTGTTGACCATTTGACATTCTTGACTTGTTGACCTAGGTTGATACTTTGACCATCATTATTTCATTTGGAAGATGCTCTTTGATCCTTGCAATTTGCATTAAAAATGAAATGATAATGGTCATGTCTTGATTAAGCCATGAAAATTATCTTACTAATTATCAATTTATAATAATTCACACATATATGTGAGAATGCTTCATATTTCTCTCATTCTGTCATATACTTTCTCTCTCTTTCTCTTCCTCTTCCTCAAGCTCTCCCCTCTCATGTGTTGAGAAACACTTGAGCTTGAGAAAAACCACTTCTTGATAATCTCTACTCTCATTTAGGGTTCTAGGATTAGCACTTCTAGCACCCTAGTTACTTCTAACTTGTAGTTGAAGCCAAAGGTTGAGGCTTTCGGGTGGATCCTTCTTCGACGTGAGAAGACGACAAAGGCGATCCCTTTCTACTACTACAAGGAGCAAGGAGAGAAGGACATAAAGCCCTAGGTATAACCATTCTACCCTTTAGCTAGTTTCTAGTTAGCTTTAGCTAGTTTTTGTTTAGCAAAGATCCGACTTTGTCTAGTCCATGTTGCCTAGAGTAGTAAAAATCCGATTTTTTTTCCGTTTTCCGCCTCCCCGCAAGCACCGGGGTGGGCAACGTGGAGTTACAAGATAGTCATAGAGTCTTGTGTGATTCCCACTGTGCTTTGATTTCCATCATACCATGTCCAAGAGGGCCTGCAAAATGGTGGCTTTTGGGTACAGTCCCGAATCACATGGATGTAATGAGCGATAGGAGGGGATTCGTCTCTCCCGGTATAGAGAGTTGATGTTGTGCTGTGTTCGATTGACTATAACTGGAAATCCCTAGCCCGGGTTGCTGAGATTTACTGGTAAGTGTTATCAGTAGTTTCTGGAACTGTTATAGATCTCATATCGACACGACTTATCGAGCTACTGGGGTCTGACGTTTACCACCCCTAGACGAGATATGCGACATATCAGACGACGAGACCGGACTGTACGGGAGTGTTACTGATTGGATTCGCTGGAGAATGTATAGGCTTGCTTGTTGATCTTCTGATCGCTCAATACCTGGATGGCTGTTACGTTTAGCTGACCGCTTGCAGCTTGTGGGTGTTTGATATGATCATCACCTACTGCCGGCGTATTGACGATTCTTTAGAGTCCTACACAGAGGTTTCTTGACTCAGGCAAAACGGAGTAGGGGCACATATGTGATATGTGCAGGACCGAGGATAATGCATATGAGATACCGTATTATATTCTCATGATATTTGATATCAGCCGGGTCATCGGATCAAGTGTTGATTCGAAAAATCGGTAAATGATATATTAGTCGGTTATATACGATATAGCCGGATTGTCGGATCAAGTGTTGATTCGATAATTTAATGTATAATAATATATGTGATATATTAAATTATATTAACTAATATAAGCTCACTAGAAGATTCTTTTTCTCACTCGGGTAATACATTGATATATATGCGATATATGTTAATTGTATTATTTTATTTTGTTACAATAAATATTATATATGTGATATATAATATTGTAACATGATATGGTTATTAATGCAACATGTTTAGTGGAGATTAAATGAGTTTAGGGTTTGATTTGGGTTAATCTTTTCTAGAACCTTCTAGAAGGTTTTGTTTTGTTTTGTGCAAAGATATTTGTGTATATATTTTGCAAGATATTCTTTAACCCAACCCAAACCTTAACCCTAGTTCAATCTCTACAAAGGTTACATTGACCATGGTTGCATTTCTAACCTTATCATAACTTTCATTATTCATTACAAAAGGATTCACTATTCTTCTTCTTCTTCCTTGATGCAAAGCTTTCTTGCTTTGCTTTTTGTGATGAAAGTGAGTGAGAATAAGAAAACAAATGAGAGAAAAAATCCTACTTCACGGGTCATGCGGGTGGGTTTAATTCAATCAGGAAATGACTGGTAGAACTTGACTAGCAGCCTACGGTTTGTTGACCTCCGTCAAGGTCATAGGATGCTAGGGGTAAAATATTATTGGGAATTTCAAGTGTTGAAATTTGCAATGAGATTGCATACCTTCTATGAGATAGTTGGATCCCGATACCCGTTGTGAGTAAGAGTTACTCCTGGGAGAGTTTTACACATTACAATTAGCCGATCAAGTAGGTGTCTAGAAAGGTGTTAATAGGGTTACGCCCCTGGGAAAATGAGGTTTACTTTAATTAGGTTCGTGCGAAAGCACGGGGAACCTCTCTCAAAATACCGGCATTGGCCTGGATGAATGCTTGGCGAACTTGTAAGGTGTAATTAATCCCGGCTAGTCTTTCCTTTTAGGGTTTGAAGGAAGATTTGACTAAAACAGTGGGAGACATCCTGATTAGATAAATTTATAACCAATCTAATCTTGTAAAAGCGCACGCTGAGTGTTTTCTTCTCTCTCTTTCCAGGTAGTGACCATATCACGCCTTAATCAAGATAATAATACGGATGTATTGATCGAACCCACTTGTTATACTGCGCTAGGGAACGTTGGTCCCGCTCCAACTTATAATTGTTATAAGACAGAGCAGGAAATAGGGGATTACCAGAATTCTCGTGCCGCCTAAACGAAGAAAGTGCATGCTGATGCATCTTCTTCGGGTATGTTCATTATAGAGGACTGTTTCTCAGTATCCTTTACGTCCTGGGTATGAGATACCGGATCAGGATCCCACATATGTAATTTGTTACAAGGGCTACAGATAGGTAGAGAACTGAGAACGGGTGATAAATTTCATGAGATAGAAACGGTGCAAGTGTTGTAGCCAAGTCTGTTGGTAGTTATCACCCTGTATTACCAGAATACATTGATTCTGAATGAATGTTATTAGATATCGAACCTGATGTACAACATCATATCAGTCTCTTTATTAGTAAAGAAAGGATATAATTTTGTATTGTTGGATAATGTTTTGAACATTTCCTATATCAAGAGTTGATCAGTTCAGCCATGTTATCTAAAAGCATAGACGTTCTAAATCAAACCACAGTTCTTAACGTACAGAACACACACAAGAGGAAGAGTTCAGAAATGAATGAATCCTTCTTGAGGCATTGTAGACTAGGTCATATCAATGCGACCCGACTAGCTGAAGTTACATACAGATGCATATTTAAATTTGTTTGAATTTACATCTTTTGAAACTTGCCGGTCATGTCACAAAGATAAGATGACCACAGCTCTGTTTATTGGAAACAGATAAAAAGTTAGTGAACTCTTAGGATTGATACATGATGATGTATGTATGGTCCCCTGTCTACATATGCTAAGACTGGTTCTTTGTACTTCATTACATTCTCTGATGATCTCTCAAGATTCAGACATATGTTCCTGTTGAAACACAAGTCCGAAGCTTTTGAGATATTCACAGAATATAAGTTAGAAGTAGAGAACCAAAATCGGGTAAAAGTATTATGTCCTTTGATGTGATCAGGGAGGAGAATACTTGAGCACGGAGATTCCTGGACTATTCTAAAGGAGAATGAGATTCTTTCTCGGCATTACTCCTCCGTAGATACCATAGCATGGGTATATCGGGGCGGAGCAATAGCACCTTATGTGATATGGTGTGCTCTATGATGAGTACTACTGAGTTTCCTATTTTCTTTTGGGAGTAATGCACTTAAGAAGTTGCATACCCATTGAATAGGGTTCAAATCAAATCAGTTGCCTACCACTTCATATGTGATATGGAAAGGGAAGAGCCCATATCTTAAGTTTGTTAAGATTTGGGGTTGTCCGACCTATATCTAAAAAGCAAAATCCGGATAAGCTCGAGGCAAAGTCAGATCTGTGGAAGTTTGTTGGATATCCCAAGCATACGCGAGGGAATATCTCCTACCTAACCGAGTAACAAAAATGTTTTGTTTCTCAGCATGCCACCTTTGTGAAAGGGAATTTCTTGTGAAGAAATTAGTGGTCATGAGGTAGAACTGGAAGGAGTTCCAGCTATACAAACTGCAGCTGATGATTTGGTAGAACCAAAGGATTCAATAGTAACCAACGAACCTCAGCCTCTCCGTCAATCTAGTAGGGTTCCTCACCCACCTGAGAGATATTTCGGTTTATCTATGACAGTGGGAGAGAGGATTGCATCATGAGATGACGACCCAACTATTTTCGAGCAGGCCATCAGGAGTAGGACTCTGTAAGAATGGCTGGATGCTTAGCGATCTGAGATGGAATCCTTATACACCAACAAAGTATGGACTTTGGTTGCTTTATCTGAAGGGTTAAATCCCCATCAGGAGCAAGTATATCTTGAGAATATTACTTGGTGTACATTGAAAAGTTGAGACTTTCAAAGCTATGCTTAAGTCCATCCAGATCCTACTTGCCACTGCTACATACCATGACTACGATATCTGGTGGTTGGGTGTCATGACTGCTTTTCTAAATGATAATTTAGAAGAGAGCGTCCATAAGTACACAGCCAGAGGGCTTCGTAGATAGTGGGAGCAGCGGAAACGTGTGCAAAATGTTTTATGCGATAAAGCAGGCATCGCGGAGTTGGAACATCTGTTTTGATGTAGTAGTTAAAGAGTTTGACTTCATTAAAATGGTAGATGAATCTTGTATATACAAAAAGGTAGTAAGGAGTATGGTGGTAATCCTCATAGAGTACGTGGATGACATACTCTTGATAGGGAAGGAGTTTCCTATGCTACGCTCGGTCAATCTCCGCTTATCACAAGGATTCGCCATATAGGATCAAAGTGATACCTCCTAAATCCTGGGTTTTAGATCTATGAGATAGATCTAATTGGATGTTAGGATTCTCACTAGTTGTAGTGAGATGGTATCAATCGATCCTGGGGAGAATCACTGGAAATGTTCCAGGGTGATAAGGACGACTGAATGTCAGTCGCAGGCACTGTCTTTATCCTCTGTAGAGGGACGGTATGTTGGAAGAGTTCCAAGCTAGATACCGTGACTTACTAGACGATTAAAGGCAAGATACATCGTTACCAAGGATGCTACCAAAGAGGCAGTCTGGATATATTTAAGTTCATGAGATGAACTTCGTTCCTCCCATTGTGTAACAATGGAGTTGTGGCTTATGCCGAGGAACCCCCATCCCATCAGAAATGCAGATATAATTCTTAGGCAGTATCACCTGATCATGGAGATGGTTGATCTCCATGGAGATTGAGGTTAGGAGAGTAGACACAGAGGACAACAGAGCGGATCCACTCACAAAGGCCTTTTTCCCAGTTGAGACTTTTATGGGATGGTTGAGTATGAGATACTTCAACCACAGCTAATTGTTGGGTATGTGATACCACAACAGATGGCCCTAGTGCAAGTGGGAGATTGTTAGTTATATGTATGCCCTAGAGACCATTACTGTACATGAAATGTATATTGTAATAGATGCTTGGACATATATAGGGAGGACTTTCTTGCTCGACATGATAGTATGCTATCTGGTTGTACTTTATCTTAACATGTACTCTGATTGTCTCTATATTACATGTTGATAAAGCCCTTAGGATATGTACTCGACTACTGCGACTATGATGAGATCATACTAGTGGGGCCACGGTAGTCGACGAGTACATCCTATAACTGTTCCTAGTCGAGGGTGTATCGAGACAGGGCATCGATACACTAGAGTAGACTAGCGTATACGCATTTTGACCCATATGATGGGCGATGGATGATCCCATATCCATCGATGTTTGACATCAAGGATGGTGTACGGGTGCTCAGTAGAGACTGGGTACACTGGACGGACTCGCCGAGAACTCCCAGATGGTATTATACCTCACGTCAGATGGCAGTTCACCGGTGACACTGGTACAGAGTAGTCTGTTGACCCGAGATCGTCATAGAGACTTGTGTGATTCCCACTGTACTTTGATTTCCATCATACCACGTCCAAGAGGGCATGCAAAAAGGTGGCTTTTGGGTACAGTCCCGAATCACATGGAGGCAATGAGCGATAGGAGGGGATTCGTCTCTCCCGGTATAGGGTGTTGATGTTGTGCTGTGATCGATTGGCTATAACTGGAAATCCCTGGCCAGGGTTACTGAGATTTACTGTTAAGTGTTATCAATAGTTTCTCTAACTGTTATAGACCTCATATCGACACGACTTATCGAGCTACTGGGGTCTGACGTTTACCACCCCTAAGCGAGATATGCAACATATCAGACGACGAGACCGGACTGTACGGGAGTGTTACTGATTGGATTCGCAGGAGAATCTACAGGCTTGGTTGTTGATCTTCTGATCGCTCAATACCTGGGTGACTGTTACGTTTAGCTGACCGCTTGCAGCTTGTGGGTGTTTGATATGATCATCACCTACTGCCGGCGTATTGACGATTCTTTAGAGTCCTACACAGAGGTTTCTTGACTCAGGCAAAACGGAGTAGGGGCACATATGTGATATGTGCAGGACCGAAGATAATGCGATATGAGATACCGTATTATATTCTCATGATATTTGATATCAGCCGGGTCATCGGATCAAGTGTTGATTCGATGAATCGGTAAATGATATATTAGTCAGTTATATGCGATATAGCCGGATTGTCGGATCAAGTGTTGATTCGATAATTTAATGTATAATAGTATATGTGATATATTAAATTACATTAAGTAATATAATCTTACTAAAAGAGTCTTTTTCTCACTCGGGTAATACATTGATATATATGCGATATATGTTAATTGTATTATTTTATTTTGTTACAATAAATATTATATATGTGATATATAATATTGTAACATGATATGGTTGTTAATGCAACATGTTTAGTGGAGATTAAACGAGGTTAGAGTTTGATTTGGGTTAATCTTTTCTAGAACCTTCTAGAAGGTTTTCTTTTGTTTTGTGCAAAGATATTTGCGTAGATATTTTGCAAGATATTCTTTAACCCAACCCAAACCCTTAACCCTAGTTCAATCTCTACAAAGGTTACCTTGACCATGGTTGCATTTCTAACCTTATCATAACTTTCATTATTCATCACAAAAGGATTCACTATTCTTCTTCTTCTTCTTCCTTGATGTAAAGCTTTCTTGCTTTTCTTTTTGTGATGAAAGTGAGTGAGAATAAGAAAAAAAATGAGAGCAAAAATCCTACTTCATCATCCTCATCTATCCTTGCCATTTAGATGAGGGTGTTCACATCATTTAGTGAGTGAGAGCTTGTGTTAATGAAATTTCAAGGTAGATCATCTTTGTTATCGAAGATCGGAAGCAAGCATGCATCATTCTCTTCATGGAGCCTCTCTAGAGTCCGGATGCACGATGATCGCAGCGAAGGGACCTCAACACGGAGCTTTAGAAATGAAGGACTGGATCTACAATGGTTGTAATCCCTCTCACTTAGTGTTAAAGTGTTTAACATGCTTGTTTCGCCTAATCTCTAGTTTAAAGATCTTGGTTTGGGTTGTTCGGCACGGATAAATTTTAAATCGGGCATGGTTGATGCCTTATAGACCCTTGTGCGTGTGCCTAGTAACCCTACACGGTCAGCTAAACGTAATAGCCACCCAGGTATTGAGCAATCAGAAGATCAACAAGCAAGCCTGTACATTCTCCCGTGAATCCAACCAGTAACACTCCAGTATAGTCCGGTCTCTTCGTCTGATATGTCGCATATCTCGCCTAGGGGTGGTAAACGTCAGACCCCAGTAGCTTGATAAGTCGTGTCGATATGAGGTCTATAACAGTCCAAGAAACTACTGATAACTTTTACTAGTAAATCTCAGTAACCCTGGCCAGGGATTTCCAGTTATAGCCAATCGAACACAGCGCAACATCAACTCCCTATACCGGGAGAGACGAAACCCCTCCGATCGCTCATTGCCTCCATGTGATTCGTGACTGTACCCAAAAGCCACCTTTTTGCACGCCCTCTTGGACGTGGTATGAAGGAAATCAAAGCACAGTGGGAATCACACAAGACTCTATGGCGTTCTCGGGTCTACAGACTAACCTGTACCAGTGTCACCATAGAACTGCCATCTGACGTGAGGTATAATACCATCTGGGAGTTCTCGGCGAGTCCGTTTAGTGTACCCAGTCTCCACTGAGCACCCGTATACCTTCTCTGATGTCAAACACTAATGGATATGGGATCATCCATCGCCCATCATATGGGTCAAGAAGCGCATACGCCAGTCTACTCTAGAGTATCGATACCCTGTCTCGGTACTCCCATGACTAGGAATATTTGAAGGATGTACTTGGTGACTACACTGTCCCCAATAATATGATGTGCATCATAGTCCTGGTAGTCAAGTACTCATCCTAAGGGCTTTATCAACATGTGACATAGAGACAATCAGAGTACATGTTAAGATAAAAAGTAACCAGATAGCATACTATCATGTCGATCAAGAAAGTCCTCCCTATATATGTCCAAGCATCCACTACAATATACAACATTTGTACAGTAATGGCCTCTAGGGTATACATATAACTAACATGTAGATGTCAAATCTACACACCAACGCTCCTGGCTAAGTAAAGCCAACCACCTGTTTCCCCTTCTTCGCAGCGCCCGAAGTCCCCGCCTACGAACCTAAAATATAACACAATAAAACAAGTATATATATTAGTAATATACCCAAAACACGTACAAACTATGTGGACGAACGCGACAAAACAAACGTACTCTCGAGTGTTCGTATTGTAGCTAACGTGCATAGCGACACTACGAAACCAACTCAAGAGTAACAGAACACAGAACACGAACCGTATTGGATAATGTAACGCGTGAAACGAAACACAAGAAAACAAGCAAGTGGTCATAGATTTTTCTGTACCAATAATTTGTAAAAGTTGCAAGTACCATGAGACCACATACAACCCCAGAGACCCCTACACAAAAACCCAAACCCCAACTCCCTAGTCTTGCCGCAAATTGCGGCCAGAAGCAATAAATCTGCGGCCGTACAGAAAGGAAAGGGGCTTGTATTTTGAGGGTAGGTTCTAGGTCACTACACTAGGTCACTATGATGGGAACTTTTGCAAAAATTACTTGGTTTGATAGAACATCATCCCAGACCCAAAACAATAATAAAAATACGATATTTACCCGAAACGATACGATACGCGATCTAAACTGAAACTTAAAAGCTAAGCTGCACAATAAGCACTTAAAGAACAGAAAGAGATCATTACCAAACCAAAAGGACTCAAAGATCCTAGCTTCCCAAGCTCCAAGGCATTCAAGTGGCAAATCAAGACACAAGATGTGATTTTTTTGAGTTTTTATGAATATTTGTGATGGATTGTGAAGGAAATGAAGAAGTGTTCAGTTTGTGTTGAAGAGATAAAGAAAAATGAGAGGAAATGATTGTGAGAGAGAGTATGAAGAAAAGAGAGAGAGAGGTGGGGTTAAGGGGTAAGAGCACCCTTGCATTAAAACACCATTAATGCATTCACACTCACTTGTGCCACCTCCTCACTCCCAAAACAAATATCTCTCATCTCACACAAAAGATCTAGGAGTTTAGGGTTAAGGATTAGATTAAAACAAGGATTGGATTAAAGCAAAGATTAGGTTAAGGGTTAAGTTGTCATGGTCACTAATCTAGATTAACATAAAACAAACCCTCACATTAACGTGCACACGTGCGTGCATACCATAACAAATAATAATAAATTATTAATTAATAAAATATGAAGAACCCAAATTGTTAAACTTTTACAGTAAACTCACATTAACATCTAAACTAACACTAACCGAAATCTAAGACGATACAATCACATACGAATTGACCATCAGTAAACGACCGATTAATATACGGTATCACATACATGGATTTAATCGAGCTCCCACGCATATCTCATATGCACACCACATCGTTTCTTCTGAGCTAAGAAACTTCTGTGTGAGACTCAAAGACGCGTCAATACGCCGACAGTAGGTGATGATCACATCAAAAACCCACAAGGCACAAGCGGTCAGCTAAACGTAACGGCCACTCGGGTATTGAGCGATCAGAAGAAAAACAAGCGAACCTGTCAAAACTCCATCGGGCCAACTGGCAACATTTACCGTAAAGTCCGATCTCTTCGTCAAATATGCTGCATATCGAGTTTGGGAATGGTATCGTCGACCCCAATAACTCAATAAGTCATGCAGGTGTATGGCTCATAACAGATCGAGAAACTACTGATAACACTTATCAGTAAGTCTCAGCAGCCCTGGCCAGGGACTTCCTATTATAGCCAGTAATGCATAGTGCAACATCAACCCCCAATATCGGGAGAGACGAGACCTATCCTATCGCTCATTGCCTCCATGTGCCTCGAGACTATACCCAAAATCTACCTGTTTGCACGACTCATTAGAGCCGTTGTAGGGTGGAGATCAAAGTACAGTGGGAGGACACACAAGACTCTATGACGATCTAGGGTCTACGGACTAACCTGTACCAGTGTCACCTGAGAACTGCTATCCGACGTGAGATATAATACCACATAAGAGTTCTCAGCGAGTCCGTTCAGTGTACCCAGTCTCTACTGAGCACCCGTATACAATCTTTGGTGTCAGCACACTAGATGGATATGGGATCATCCATCGTCCATCACATGGGACAAGAATCGTATACGCTAATCTACCCAGGAATATAGTTGCCCAGTCTCGATACACCCACGACTAAGAACATTTCAGGATATGCTTATAAACTACGGATGACCCACTAGTATGATCCACATCATAATCCCTGTACTCAAGCAAATATCCTAAGGGCTTTATCTGCATGTACCAAATGAATAAAGGCATGATCAAGTGAACATGTCAAGATAAAGAGTAACCAGATAGCATACTATCATGTCGAGCAAGACTGTCCTCTCAATACACACACACATACCGGTACATACACTATCATATAATGGCATCTAGGGCATACATATATCAAACAATCTCCCACTTGCACTAAGGCCAATTATTGGCGTATCTTATACCCAGCATCTCAGAAAGTCGCTCTTGCTAGGGCTGAGGGAGGGCCTTGGTGAATGGATCCGCAGTGTTATCCTTTGTATCTACTCTTCTAATCTCAATCTCTTGGCGATCAACTATCTTCCGGATCAAATGATATCGCCTCAGGATGTGTCTGGACTTCTGATGGGACCTGGGCTCTTTGGCCAATGCCACAGCCCATTATTGTCACAATACATTGGAATTGGATTAATAATGGTTGGAACTACTCCAAGCACCGAGATGAACTTCCTCATTTAGACGGCTTCCTTGTCAGTATCATTTGCAGCAATGTACTCAGCTTCCATCGTAGAGTCTGCAACGGTATCCTGTTTGGAACTCTTCCAACTTACCGTCCCTCTGTTGATGGTAAATGCAAACCCTGAGATAGACTTGCTGTTATCTTTATCACTCTGGAAGCTCAAATCGGTAAAGGCATCTATTTGGAGACTCCCATTACCATACACCAAGAACAATTCTTTAGTCCTTCGCAAGTACTTAAGAATGTTCTTCAAAGCAGTTCAGTGATTCTCCCCTGAGTTTGACTGATACCTGCTTACTACACTCAGTGCATAAGCTACATCAGGAGGTGTACACAATATCACATACATTATTGATCCTATATCTGAAGCGTAGGGAATAATACTCATGCGAGCTCTCTCTTCATCAGATATTAGATAATCGTCCTTAGAGAGAGTTACTCCATGGCAAGCGGGTAAGGCACCCCGCTTGGAGCCTTCCATACTAAACCACTTTAGGATGGTGTTGATGTACTTGTTTTGGGACAATCCCAATAACCGTTTGGATCTATCCCGATAGATCCGTATGCCCAATATGTATGTGGCATCACCCAGGTCCTTCATGGTGAACCTTAGTGATAAGAATGATTTGACCGACTGTACCATAGAAATGTCATTTCTATCAGAAGAATGTCATCCACGTACAATAGGAGGAATGCGACAGTTCTCCCTACAGTCTTCTTATAAACACAAGGTTCATCAGGAATTTTGACGAAATCAAACTCTTTGATAACATCATGAAAACAGATGTTCCAACTCCGTGATGCCTGCTTGAATCCATAAATGGATTTAAGCAACCTACATGCTTTACCGCTGCTCCCACTGTCAATGAAACCGTGTGTCTGATCTATATAAACGCATTCATCTAAATCACCATTTAGAAATGCAGTTTTAACGTCCATCTACCATATTTCATAGTCGTAGTGAGCATCAATAGCAAGTAAGATCCGAATGGATTTAAGCATGGCTACCGGAGAGAAAGTCTCGTCATAGTCCAGTCCTGGTCTTTGACGAAAGCCATTCGCTACCAACCTTGCCTTATAGGTCTCCACCTATCCATCTACACCGATCTTTCTTTTAAAGATCCATTTGCACCCTACGGGTTTTACCCCAGAGGGTACATTCTCCAAAGTCCATAATTTGTAGGTGTACTTAGACTCCATTTCGGATCTCATGGCATCCAGCTACTTCACAGGGTCACCACTCGTCATACCTTGCTGAAAACTGGCAGGGTCATCATCATCCATGATGCAATCTTCTCTATCACCATCAATGAGAAAACCGCAGTATCTCTCCGATGGGCGAGAATTCCTACCAGATCTACGGAGCGGCTGAGGTTCAAAAAATTCTGTTGCAACATCAGGTTCAACCAAGTCGTCATTTGTAACTTGTGTTTCTAGAAACTCTTCTAGATCTACTATATTGCCATCAGTATCATTTGGAAAAATCTCATTTTCTAAAAATGTGGCATACTGAGAAACAAACACCTTTTGTTCCTCCTTGTGGTAGAAAAGATACCCAAACGAATGTTTCAGATATCCCACAAATATACACTTGACCGATCGTGTCTCAAGTTTGTCTGGATTCTTCTTTTTGAAAAAAGCCGGACAACCCCAAATCTTAACTCGTTTAATAGATGGTCTCTTTCCATACCAAATCTCTTATGGAGTGGTAGATACGGTCTTGGTTGGAACTTTGTTCAACAGAAAAGCTGCAGTCTCCAATGCATGCCCCCAACAGGAGAGAGGTAACTCAGAATCACTCATCATAGATCGTACCATATCTAATAGGGTACGATTTCGCTGCTCTGACACACCGTTTTGCTGTGGTGTGTAAGGAGGAGTGAGCTGAGAGAGAATCCCATTCTCTTTTAGGAAGTTTAGGAACTCAGTACCAAGGTATTCTCCACCTCGATCTGATCGAAGTATCTTGATGCTCATTCCTGTTTGTTTTTCTACTTCAAGTTTGTACTCCTTGAATTTCTCGAAAGCATCAGACTTATGCTTTATTAAAAATACATGACCGAATCTTGAGATATCAACAGTAAAAGTTATGAAGTAGGAAAAACCGCTTCATGCATGTGTAGACATTGGTCCACATACATCACTATGTATGAGGCCCAAGAGCTCAGTAGCTCTTTCTCCGTGTCCACTAAACGAAGTTTTGGTCATTTTACCTTTGATACAGGACTGACAAGTCGCATAAGATTTATACTCAAAAGGATTTAAATATCCATCTTTATGAAGCTTGTTTAGTCTTGTTTCATTAATATGACCATGTCTACAATGCCAAAGAAAAGCTTCATTTATATCTGAAAATTTTCTTTTATTTGTGTGTTCTATGTTGAAAACTGTGTGTTGATTAAGGACGTATATCCTGTTATTTAGCGTACCACAACCAATCAACTCTTAATTTAGTTTAATGTACATAACATTGTGTTGCACGGCAAAATGATATCCTTCATTGTCTAACAAGGAAACAGATATATATTAAAAAGCATGCTTGGTACAAAATAACATGGGTTCAAAACCAATATACAACCCGATGGCAACCCAAGGTGATACTCTCCCACTGAAACTGCATGTACATTGGAACCATTTCCAACTTGGAGAGTATGATCACCGGTCTTCAAAACTCTTCTATTTCTCAATGCCTGCACAAAATTGAAAATATGAGAACCAGAACCGGTATCTAATATCCAGGAAGCAGGGTTAATAGAAAAACAGTTTTCAATCATGAACACACCTGAAGCTGAAGCATCACCATGCTTCTTTTTCTTGAGTTCAAGGTACTTAGTATAGTTCCGCTTCCAGTGCCTCGTCTTCTTACAATGAAAACATTCTCCCTTCCCCGACTCCACAGCTTTGGATTTGTCTTTCCCTTTCGCCTTCTTTATTCCTCCTCTCGGTTTGGTGAATTTCTTCTTATTCTTTCCCTTGGCCTTGGCTTTTGGGACGGAAGAGGAAGATTTTTCAACAAGAATAGAGGGGACTTCGCCTTCAGCGTGCTCTCCGCATTTCTCAACATACTGAGAAGTTCGGGTAGTGACTTCTCCATGTTATGCATGTTGAAGTTCACTATGAATGGAGCAAAGGCGGAGGGAAGAGACTGTAGAACAATATCAGTATATTGTTCGTTATCCATTGTCTATCCGAATTCCTCAAGCTCTTCTATAAGAGCTATCATCTTTAAAACATGATCGCCTACTGATGTGTCAGGAGCTATCCGCATCTGAAACAACTTTTGAGATTCTTTATATCTCAGGGTCCGAGATTGCTCTCCATACATATCTTTTGTATGGAGAAAAATGGATTGTATATCCATCTGCTCGTGTTTCTTTTGATGTGTATTGTCCATCGATGCAAGCGCGAGGCCTTTGGAAGTAGCACAGTCAATATCCCACGTTTTGCGGATTTCTCTATCCGCGGTAGAAGATTCAGGTCTTGGTGTGGGCAGGGCTTTGGCAGTGAGGACATATGATACTTTATCAAATGTGAGAGCAATGTTAATGTTCCTCAGCCTGTCTTTGTAGTCCGGTCCGGTCAGCTTGTTTTTATCTAGCAGAATCTTAAGGCATGTCATTGGTATCTGCTATTAAGAGAGAGAAAAGAATACACTCAGCGAAAGCTCTTGCAAAGATCAGATTGGTTATTATCTTGTTTAATCGATGTCTCCCACTGCTTTTATCGAATTTTCATTAAATCCTTTAAAATGAAAACTAGCCAGGATTAATTACATTCTACAACTTCGCTAACCGTTCATCCAGGCCAGTGCTGGTACTTTGAGGGAGGTTCCCCGTGCTGTCGCACAGACCTAATTAGAATAAACCTCGTTTTCCTAGAGGCCTACCCCGTGGACACCTTTCTAGACACCTAATGAGTTAGCTAATTGTAAAATGTAAAACTCACCTTGGAGCAACTCTTGCTCAAAGTGAGATCGGGGTCCTAATTGTTGGAGATAGTGCCCTCATAGTTAATTATTGGATCGCAGGTACGTGATTGCAATGATTGCGGAGGACCTATCCCGGTAGGACAGTCTTACTCGAGATGATAGTATGCTATCTGGTTTACCTTTATCAGTCGTGTACATGTTCAGGTGACTGATTGCATGTTACACTTTGATAGAGTCCTTAGGATCTTGCTTTACTACCAACAGTATGATGGCGATCATATACGTGAGAGTTGGGTAGTTTATATGCATATCCTTAATTGTGGTCCCTAGTCGTGGGAGTTTCGAGACAGGGCATCGATACTCCGGAGTAGACTAGTGTGTACAGTCGAGACCCCGACGAGGGGCGGTGGCCGGTCTCACAAGCCACTGGTGTCAGTTGGATCACCTAAGATGTATACAGGTGCTCATTGGGTTATGAGTACACCGGACAGGACTCGCCGGGAATTTGCTAGTTAGTATTATATCTACCGTCAGATAGCAGTTCCCTGGTGACATGTGTACAGGTTAGTTCATCGACCTGAGGTCGTCATTTGCCTCGTGTGAGTTCCTACTGTGCTTTGATTTCTACCCTACCACGGCTCAAAGGAGTCGTGCAAACAGGTAGCTTTTGGGTACAGTCCCGAGCCATATGGAGGCACGTGAGCGGATCGGCAGGGGATTCGTCTCTCCCGGTATTGGGGGCGAGGTCGTGCTGTGTCTAGGAGAGCCATTACACAAATCCATGGCCATGGTAGGAGATTTACTGGTAGGTACTCCAGTAGTATCTCAGGGTGTATTGAGGCTTCACTCCGATACGACTTATACTGCTATTGGGGGTCTGACGTTACTAGCCCCCTAGGCAGATATGCGATACTCATTGACGAACGGACCGGACTGTATATACGTTGTCACTGTTAGGCTCAGTAGGGTTTCTGGATGAGTTCGCTCATCGGCCTCCCTTGAGTGTGCTCATCGGCCTCCCTTGAGATCAGTCCGTGGGCAGCCGTTACGCATTGCTAGTGCCGCTGACGGTTTGTGGTTAAACCCACTGCCATGGTGCTGACGAGTCATTAGAGTTCCCCACAGACAGTTTCCCAAGTTCGGGCGAAACGTTGTAGAGGCCGTATGGTTTTATGGCAGGGTTCGGAAAATGCACGTGCGTTTACGCACGTGTCAGTTTTCGTGCAGATGATACTGGTCGGCTTTGGTTTAAGCCGGATCCGAGTATTATATTGAGTAGGTATAATATCTTTGTCTCAGTTGCATTTGTATTCGGTCGTAATACAAATGCGGGTATATTTATACAGTTTCGGGGTTGTCCTGAAATTCGTTTCAGGATCACTTTTGGAAGTTGCTAGTTTCCAGTTTTCTATCAGCCGTCTTTTAACATTCGGTTAAAGTCGGATTTATCTTTTCTTGGATGTGGTGAGTCAGTGCTTCTAGAAGCTTCTAGAAGGTTCTAGATGATGACTAGGCTTCATGACTCATTAGTGCATTAATGGTTTTTTGATGACTAGCCTAATGACTCATGATTTGTTATTAAGACCTTTTGGATTGCTTAAGATATTTTGAAGTGAGAAGCTTTTTGCTTATGGTCACCACTTGCTCCTACGGTCACCTCCCTCCATCATATATAAGTGGCCGGCCTTCTCTCTCCTCCTCACTTCACTTGATGTTTCATTTTTGTTAGAAAAGATTATGATAGTATTCGGGGTGTATGGAATTTTACAGTTCATTTCATTCCATCACCCGATTTCCACGGCAACTTCATTAACCGATCGTCCACGGATTTGGACGAAGTGAGACAAAGTCATCTACTCATTCTCTACATCATTCTTGGTCGTCTCTTTTAGCAAACTTGGCGATCGAGTTGCCTCAAGTCAGAGGCGGGAGCCCGTTTAAAGAACCGATCATGTGGTGCCACCTCGACGGAGGAGATCGGAGATCGACGAGATCGGAGCAGCCGCAACGGAGCGTGGGATGATGGTTGAAGAACGAAGGACTCGGATCGTTCGGTACAACCTTTCTACACTCTTTACTGTTTGTTAGTTTAGCAATAATGGCAGATCCGGGTTAAAGTATACGATAGCGCCAGTTAAAAGTTTTTGTTCCGCATTTGGCGTCTGTAGACTGCCGGGGCGCTAGCGTAGACCTACAGTGGTATCAGAGCCTCACCATTTTGCTATACTAACTTGTGCTAACGCGTTTAAAATAACGATCGAACCGAAAAACAAAAATCGCATTTTTCTCACTTGACAGTTTCTGTTAATTTCAAAACTGGTCTAAATGTAATTTTGACCATACCAGAAAATCAAGCAGGCTTTTTTAGGAAAACTGCCGAAATTCGACGAAGTGATATTACTGTTCCGCCGCGCATCCGTGGCCCAAGCATGGGTTTGGCCGCGGATGCGCCGCAGGAAAGTCAAATCACTCTGCGCAATTTCTACAGTGCATTCTCTATTACAAATTGGGATTTTTGGTATATATCGTTTGGGCCCAGGTTTTGTTACTGTTCACCAGTAAGTCGTGGGGCCCACTTTTTGATATTTGGTCGATCGAAATTTAAACACGTTAGTTTATAGTGCTTACATTATATCTCCGACCGGGAATGTCATTTGATCGGTAAACCGCGTCTGATTGCTATAGTTCTTTTAGACGGGTTTGCGAACGTGACTTTCGCGTTGATGTTCTGTGTTGTGCTGTGATGTTGCGGATTCGTCGTGGTGGATAGCAGTGTGCAATGGTAGTACAGTTTGTGTTTATTTGTACATTTGATATTGCGGGGCGAGCGTCCAACTTGTGGTCTGCCGTCACTGCGTGTTGTATAATATTCTTTTGGGGCACGACCAGGTTGCGGTCGATGTACCTATTGTACTATTTTTCATTACTGTACTAGGTTTTGCCCCGAGACGGAGTGCATGGATAGTCGGGTTCTGGAAGGCAACGGGTCCGCATCTCATGGCTTTGGGAGGCAGATGGGCCCCACTCTAAAATTGGCAGACTATTCGCCGCACTCGTAGGGGGTACAGGCTGACCCAAGGAGGGGTGCTCAATTTACCGGATTCCGTGAAGTGCCGGGTGTTCCATTCACTATGTTGTGGGGGACTACCTCGCTTCAGGTTTTGGCGGGTAACTTGCCGCACCCGTAGGGGTCTAGGTTTCATTGCACAGGCTATCCACACGACAGGGGAACGTCGAGTTTCAGCAGCGGCTCTGTGAAACTCGGGGATCCCAGATATCTGTATTGTTCTGTGATGCTTATTACTTTTCTGTAATGTTGCATACTATCACGCCTGGAGCGATTATTGTATATTGGTTTATATACTATTAGATGTTGTATATGTTTTACACCCGCGCTAGTCCAGCCCCCGCTCTGTCGTTAGTTAAGTAACCTAACGAGTGATGACGGGACCCAGTGACGAATGCGGATGGCATATACGTACATTTTATTTTCGTTCTTTTCTGGTGTGATTATTGATGGGACTGCGTTGATTCTGATCAACGCAAAGTAAAACAAACTTGTTTACAGTTGTTGGAACATTTTAAAAAGTGTTGTTACAAAGACGTTTCCTTTTGTTATGCATAGCGGTATTCAGTGGAATATCCTGCACCTCATTCGACGGGGCAAGGGCCGATATCCCTTCACCGGGACTGACCCCTTGGACAGAAGTTTGCGTCAGAGTAATAACTTCACTATAGTCGATTACATGTTGCTTTGCATAGCGGTATTCAGTGGAATATCCTGCACCTCATTCCACGAGGAAAGAGCCGAGATCCCTTTACCGGGAGTGACCTCTTTAGCAAAAGGTTTTCGCCACTATATTTTAAAAAGCTATCAGGTTCCTTCAGCGATATCAAGTTCACTACGCTAAAGGTTTTTCGCCAAAAACCAGCCGTAGCCCTCCGTCACTTCTTTTGGGTATTCAGTAGTATTCAAGCTATGTATTTTGACCTAACGCCAAGGCATAGTGTTTGGTAGCTGCTGGGTATTCAATTGTTGCATAGATAGATGAGTTGGTTTGGGACAGCCTTTCTGCCATTTTGACCTAACGCCAAGGGCATGTGCGGGTGGGTTCAAATTAACAAGATAGTGATGGGTAGAAGTTGGCATGTGACTTATGACATTTTGACCTAACGCCAAGGTTATAAGAGCATGGGGCAAAAACTATATCGGGAGTTTCTAAAGAAACTGAAACTTGCCAAGTATGCGCATACCTTCTGGAGTATGAGTAACGTGGATGTATTCCATCACGTTATCATGCGATGAGAGTTGGATCCCGATTCCCACTGATGAGTTGGTTTACTCTTCGGGTGATCCCGATTGATTCTTCTTTAGGTTTAGAGGAGAATTTGACAGGACAGTAGGAGGTTTCCGGATTAGATAAAGTTATGACCATTCTGATCTAGGTTAGAGTGCACGCAGAGTGTTTCTTTTCTCTCTCTCTTTTTCGCAGCGACCTTTGACCGACCCTAGACTATGACTCAATGACCAGGTTGACCGAACCTTCTTAAAATACTGGCTTTTGGATTGTCTATGTTGCATAAGTCATTGCCACTCCTTCTTTTACCCTTTGCATTTCTCAGAACACCCGTATTGCTACGGATATCCACTTCCATTGGATAGATCCATCGTATGGTTATATACGAACTCAAAGGGACTCCTTCGAGGATGGATCCAGGTTCAGGAGAAATAGAATTGGTTTATTCAGTTGTCTTTTATTATCACCTTCTCTCTGGTTGCGAGAGCTCCTTGGTTTAGGAGAGTACACCTATTACGCCTATTGGATAGTCTTATTCCAAACCATAGGCTGGTGCCGAAAGGTAGGAAATGAAGAAAACCAATTAGCCTAAGTAGGGTGTGCAGAAGGTAATATGTAAAGACAAAATAAAGGGATTAGAAAGAGGGCAAAGTAAATTGCGACTGATATCATTCACGACCAAAACCGCGTACTTCATCGCCGCTCCTATTTCACCTTTAAAAGAATAAGGTATTATTCAGTTGTCTTTTATCGTCACCTTCTCTCGAGATGCGAGTACTCCTTGGTTTAGGAGGGTACACCTATTATGCTTACTGGATAGTCTTCTTCCAAACCATAGGCTGGTGCCGAACGGTAGGGAAGGAAGAAAACCATTTAGCCTAATGATGGTGTACAGAAGGTAACGACTAAAGACAAATAAAGGGATTTGGAGAGATGGCAATAAAATATACGGTTGAAGTCATGAATTGGATTATGGAAGAGGCATTGCTATGAATACCAGGATACCCCTACGAAACATTTTCATGTTTCAGTGCATTGTTAAAAGAAAAACAGTTTTTCCCGATTAGACACTTACTCCAAGGGTATGTATTTACCAGGTTTCATTCTCATATCTGTATGGTTTTACAGATGATGAGTGGGAGTAAGATATTGGGAATTAGGTGATTATCCTCATTATATCGGAATTCGTTGTAATTGGTGATATTTGAGGAAATCGCCAGGGTACAGTTTTCCACCTACAACACACAGGTTTTGAGTTGTTTAACTCAGCGGACTTATACAGAGTATTGTATGTTGTCCAGTGTCCATCAGGACAAAGGGGTAGGTCCTCGTACTATGTTCTGTTTACTTATAACTTCTCTAGTATTTAGACGAGTGTTTCGTAGAAATACAAGGTCTAAGTTTTGAGAAGTTGTGGGTATAAGAATAAAGTAGAGAACCAGGTATCACAAGTATCGGGATTCTTCAAAGAGATCGAAGATGTAGATTCTTGTGATTGGTATTCAGATGATAGTGATGGTTTCGAGAAACGTGTTTCTCTTTCAGGTTACTCATAATTGGATGGATTTCTAAGTTGAGTAATGCTGATTAGCCTCTTTCCATTAAGTTGATATGCACTGGAGACAGATGCATGGATTGAATCTTGGTTCCAATTAAATAAGTGCCAAAGTTTCTGTATTGGATATAGAATAGTTCGTACCTTAAAAGATGTTAAGGTACGGGGAGTTGTCCAGCTTATGATTAAAACCAGACACTGGATAACTCAGGGCACGTTTCTGTAATGGCTGTTTGTGGGTTGACCCTGGCTATGACGAGGGTTGATATTCTACCATTAAGAAGATCAATAGTGATATTGTTCTTGACTTGCCACAGTTTTAGTAAAAATGGATCTTTTTCAGAAAACAGTAGTGGGAGTATGGTAGAACTGGAAGTGATTCCAGAACCGCGAACGATTACGGAAAATTTAATAGGACCCATATATTCAATCAGGTTTGACATTCCAATAGCCACTCCGCAGGTATGGTAGGTAACCTCAAACGCCCGAGAGGTACTTCGGTAGCCTCAGAGACGGTGACAGGGAGGTTCTTATCTACCCAGACTTGACACTACTGTTGTTCCAGGATATGAGACCCGGTAGGAGGGTTGTCGTAGTCAGTGGGAGCAGCAGAAGCATAGTGGGCAATTAGCTTATGTCTATTTATAGACTTGAGCAGTTATAGCGGAGATAGATCATCTAATTTTGATGTGACAGTCATAGGTTTGACTTCAATCAGAATAAGGGATGGATCTGTTAAGAAGGTAGTAGGGTGTGATGTCAAGGTATCTGGATGACATACACAGAGTAGGAAGTAAAATTCCTATACTACGATCGGTTGTACTGTGGTCGTCACATAGTTGTTTCTCCAGACAGGATATGCATATAATATTTGACATTCTGGTTTCTAGATCTATGGTTTTAGATCTGGATTTGGGTAGTTTCCCAATGTGGGTACTTTGACAGATATTCTAATGGTTTTTGGAATAGTTGACTCCTAGCATGGTGGTGTACCTGCAGGTGATGGAGTCACCCTCTCTAAAGGTGTCGTATAGACTAAAGGGGAGAGGGATGTGCATGATTGGCAGATCACTTGCTTAGGCAATTGAGTCAATCATGAGATGTCAAGTACCACACCAAATGTTGGTTTTGCACTAGATGCAATAAGTTTGTATTAATCCAATCCTGGAGAAACATAAGGAAGCAGTTTTAGAACATAAGTACATGTTCTACGGATTTGATGACGGCAGCCTCCTTCGGGAGACGGTTATCATTCCAAGCTTCAAAGGTGACATGGTTGACAGAGTGATTGTCAGAGTTATAGTTTTTCCCTTTGACGAAGAGGGACAGTATTATGGACAGGTGGTCCAAGAGGATACTGTGGGTGGCATGGTGCAGGATACTGATTAGGTTCAGTGATCGATACAGTCTAAGATGTTTGGATTTGGAGTTCATTTATGAACCAGGTCCCATCAGATATCCAGACATATTCTAAGACAGGTATTACTCGATTCGGGAGATGGCTTTCTCCGCGAAATTGAGATTAAGAGAGATATAGGAAGAAACTTCTAGGCGGATCCACTCACTAAGGCTATTTCTCGAACACAATAGATTCTCAAACGGGCTTTGTGAAACTGATTAGTAGAGGAGTTGGATGTTCGGTTTCACACGGGCTGTGAGTAGTCGACATCGCAATATTAGCCTTGAGTGCAAGTGGGAGATTGTTGGAGATAGTGCCCTCATAGTCAATTATTGGATCGCAGGTACGTGATTGCAATGATTGCGGAGGACCTATCCCGGTAGGACAGTCTTACTCGAGATGATAGTATGCTATCTGGTTTGCCTTTATCAGTCGTGTACATGTTCAGGTGACTGATTGCATGTTACACTTTGATAGAGCCCTTAGGATCTTGCTTTACTACCAACAGTATGATGGCGATCATATACGTGAGAGTTGGGTAGTTTATATGCATATCCTTAATTGTGGTCCCTAGTCGTGGGAGTTTCGAGACAGGGCATCGATACTCCGGAGTAGACTAGTGTGTACAGTCGAGACCCCGACGAGGGGCGGTGACCGGTCTCACAAGCCACTGGTGTCAGTTGGATCACCTAAGATGTATACAGGTGCTCATTGGGTTATGAGTACACCGGACAGGACTCGCCGGGAATCTGCTAGTTAGTATTATATCTACCGTCAGATAGCAGTTCCCTGGTGACATGTGTACAGGTTAGTTCATCGACCTGAGGTCATCATTTGTCTCGTGTAAGTTCCCACTGTGCTTTGATTTCTACCCTACCACGGCTCAAAGGAGTCGTGCAAACAGGTAGCTTTTGGGTACAGTCCCGAGCCATATGGAGGCACGTGAGCGGATCGGTAGGGGATTCGTCTCTCCCGGTATTGGGGGCGAGGTCGTGCTGTGTCTAGGAGAGCCATTACACAAATCCATGGCCATGGTAGGAGATTTACTGGTAGGTACTCCAGTAGTATCTCAGGGTGTATTGAGGCTTCACTCCGACACGACTTATACTGCTATTGGGGGTCTGACGTTACTAGCCCCCTAGGCAGATATGCGATACTCATTGACGAACGGACCGGACTGTATATACGTTGTCACTGTTAGGCTCAGTAGGGTTTCTGGATGAGTTCGCTCATCGGCCTCCCTTGAGTGTGCTCATCGGCCTCCCTTGAGGTCAGTCCGTGGGCAGCCGTTACGCATTGCTAGTGCCGCTGACGGTTTGTGGTTAAACCCACTGCCATGGTGCTGACGAGTCATTAGAGTTCCCCACAGACAGTTTCCCAAGTTCGGGCGAAACGTTGTAGAGGCCGTATGGTTTTATGGCAGGGTTCGGAAAATGCACGTGCGTTTACGCACGTGTCAGTTTTCGTGCAGATGATACTGGTCGGCTTTGGTTTAAGCCGGATCCGAGTATTATATTGAGTAGGTATAATATCTTTGTCTCAGTTGCATTTGTATTCGGTCGTAATACAAATGCGGGTATATTTATACAGTTTCGGGGTTGTCCTGAAATTCGTTTCAGGATCACTTTTGGAAGTTGCTAGTTTCCAGTTTTCTATCAGCCGTCTTTTAACATTCGGTTAAAGTCGGATTTATCTTTTCTTGGATGTGGTGAGTCAGTGCTTCTAGAAGCTTCTAGAAGGTTCTAGATGATGACTAGGCTTCATGACTCATTAGTGCATTAATTGTTTTTTGATGACTAGCCTAATGACTCAAGCTTTGTTATTAAGACCTTTTGGATTGCTTAAGATATTTTGAAGTGAGAAGCTTTTTGCTTATGGTCACCACTTGCTCCTACGGTCACCTCCCTCCATCATATATAAGTGGCCGGCCTTCTCTCTCCTCCTCACTTCACTTGATGTTTCATTTTTGTTAGAAAAGATTATGATAGTATTCGGGGTGTATGGAATTTTACAGTTCATTTCATTCCATCACCCGATTTCCACGGCAACTTCATTAACCGATCGTCCACGGATTTGGACGAAGTGAGACAAAGTCATCTACTCATTCTCTACATCATTCTTGGTCGTCTCTTTTAGCAAACTTGGCGATCGAGTTGCCTCAAGTCAGAGGCGGGAGCCCGTTTAAAGAACCGATCATGTGGTGCCACCTCGACGGAGGAGATCGGAGATCGACGAGATCGGAGCAGCCGCAACGGAGCGTGGGATGATGGTTGAAGAACAAAGGACTCGGATCGTTCTGTACAACCTTTCTACACTCTTTACTGTTTGTTAGTTTAGCAATAATGGCAGATCCGGGTTAAAGTATACGATAGCGCCAGTTAAAAGTTTTTGTTCCGCATTTGGCGTCTGTAGACTGCCGGCGCGCTAGCGTAGACCTACACTACTATCACATAGAAGGTATGCAATCTCATTGCAAATTTCAACTCTTGAAACTCCCGATATGATTTTTACCCCTAGCACTTATGACCTTAACTAAAGTCAACATATCATAAGTACTAGTCAAGTTCTTCCTGTCATTTCGTTATTAACTAAACCCACCCATATGAACCTTAACTATAGTCAACATAACCACATGAATGTTCTAACTAATCGCATCATATGCGGTGTAGGAAGACATCACTTAGCTACCGTACATTGCGCCTTAACTACAGTCAAAATACGCAGCACGAATACTAACTACTCCACTTCCTAAAATGACGGAGGGCTGCGAATAGTTTTTAAGAAAACCTTTAACGCTTTGAACTTGATATCGTTGTAGAATCCAATGGTTTTAAATGGAGTGGCTTAAGCTCCGCACTTTGAAAACTTGCTTTTTCATAAAAAGCCGAGTGGGTTTCAAATCTGATTCTACAACATCTTTTAGGTTCATTTTTCTTTTTTACATTAATCTCATTAATGTAGTCCTATCATTTAAGTCCTTAAGCCATCACAGAAAAGAAACGAAAATATAACGTACGCTTATGCCACCCGCATTCGCCACAATGTTCCGTTATGCACCGTTAGGTTACATAACTAACGGCATACCGGGACGGGGCTAGCGCGGGTGCAAAACATAAGCAACGTCTATTATATATCATATATATAATATTCTATTCATCTCAGATATATCAAGTGATCACATCACAGAATATAAGCAGCAGAAGCACATATATGAAAATACAGGTGATACTAGGATGTACGTATTTTGTACTTTGCCAACAATAGAAAATACGGATTCCACGGTCGTGATGAATAGCCAAGCCCATACACCTAGACCCCTATGAGAGCGTCAAGTGACCCTACCAATTATAGAGTTTAGGAGACCCGGTCTTGACTCCTCGAGATGTCCTCCCACTAAACCATAGAACCCGGTCACTTGTGCTCCCCTCCTTGGGTCTATTCTAATGCGGAAAAGTAAATAATATACAACAATGGTGACATCATACTCAACCTGGAAGTGCCCCAAATAAAAGAATATTACATACAAATGAATTTTACATGAATGAAAAGAAAACTCTCATCTCACATAAAACCTCCCGCTATTCAATCACGACAATCCTACAGATCATATCACAGTAACACATAATAACACATATCATCAACGTAAGTATGTATTCGTACCCCAATTGTCATTGATGTTTAGCAACGAAACCAGCGATACACCACATACTACACTTACGGTCGTAGAAAAGAAAATGAAAAACTACAACAATTGGAATCGTCACTGCCCTTAGACAACATAAAACCGGGATATCACATATCCAAGATTTCATGCCTAATAATGTAAAGCTCACATTTAAGTCTCACCCATGAAAACACCTTTTCAAATAAGTCGGATAATTCAACAAGATTTCCGATTACACCCGAGACCGAAATGTTAGATTTACACGCAACAAATAAATTTCTAGATTCCAATTATTGTATCGCATTCTCATAAACTAGGCGAAGTTAAAACGTTCGATCGAATGATCAATCACCCAAAGAATTCTCAGAAATCTTAACACTTGAGTAGTTTTAAAATATACCAGAGAGTGCTACAAGCACAAACGGGCCAGCAAAAGAAGGCACAGTCCAAGCCTCACTAACGGCACCGCGGAACAGCCGTAAAATGACCATTTTGGCTGCGGTTCTGCGGTCGTTTACACGAGTTAGGGCTTCATTCTTCTTGTGGGCCCATACAATACCCTGCATGATTTTCTGAGTATTTTAATGTGAAAAAATCCAACTTTTTGAAAAAATTCCAGTGAGCACCCTCCGGGCGTCGTATTTCGTTCGTTCGAGCTTTTTAACATCGTCTAGGTTACTCTAAAACTCTATCTTGGCTTTGATACCACTGTTGGGTTTCCATAGCACCTTATCTAGGGTTTGGAAGAATCACACATGCCACAATAGAAAAATACGAGGTGCTAAGCAAACTTAACTATGAATCGAACTAGAAATTTAGGATAACATCTAATAGTTTCACATACTATAAATAATCTATCACTAAGTTGAGAGACTACAACCTTTGTAGACCTCCTTGATGTAAGTCCATGCTACCTCTCCCGGTTCTTTCGGGCATGTGGAATTTGATGAAAAACAATTTTCTAGAGGCGGTAACATGGACACAAAACGAATCTTTGTTAAACTATCTACCTAACAACCTAACTAGGAGTTGTTAACTACTCGGTTAGGGGGTTATACCTTTCTTTCTTGAACTCCTTCGTCTTTGACTCTCGATGGTGTACGGATCGGCTTCACTCCGTCGTCTCCTTGCGCCAAAGATCGATCCACCCGAAAGCTTCTACCTTTGGCTTCTTCTTCGAGCTTTGAAGAAACTAGTTCACTCGGTTTGCTAAACCTTATGAACTAGAGTGAGTAGAGGAGAGTGTGTTGGGATTTTTCTATATGGTTCTTGCTTCTCAACACATGAGACAAGTGAACCATAGACTAGAGAGAGGGAGAGCAAGAGGAAGATGGTGAGAGCTCAAACACAAGAGAGAGAAAGGAAATGAGAGAATTAGCAAGACTTTTCTCTCTTGGCTCTCATAATCCAAAGCCATCATAACAAATCATAGCAATCAAGTATTATGTGATGGTTTAATCTACAATAGCCATATCATTTCATGCACTCATTTTTCACAAGAGAAACAAGCAAGCAAAAGTCTTTGCCATAAAATGATAGCCATTGTCATCATGATGGTCAACTAGTCCAACCTAGTCAACCGGTCAACAAAGTCAACAAAGTCAACCCCTCAACAACCATGTCACCATAATACTTAATATTATTGTTAATCATATATCATATTCTCATTAGGGTTTAGCAAAAAGTCAATGGTCAACAGTCAACAGTCAACAACCCTAATGAGAATCCTCTGCCTCTGTCTTTCCGTCAACTGTGCATACACACTCACATCCGCGTTCCGAGGAACACGAATACATACGAGATAAAACCAATCCCAAAACGTACACTAGGATCTGGCTTAAACCAAAGCCCGCTAGTGTTAACTGTCCGGACACTAAACGTGCATAAGTGCACGGATGTGACTGAACCCTGTCGCAAAACCATGCGACCTGTGGCAAAACCATGCGACCTCTACTCTTTTGCCTAAACGCGAATAGCTTTCTGTGTGGGACTCTAAAGACTCGACACTACGCTGGCAGTAGGTTTAACCACAGACCGCAAGCGGCACTAGCTGTGCGTAACGGTCCCCAGGTAGATGCCGACAAGAAGACTGACGAGGTGAAACCCATCTAAACTCCTACTGAGCCTGAATGTGACAGTCGCCGTACAGTCCGGTCTGTTCGTCTGATACATCGCATGGCGGGCCTAGGGGCGGTAAACGTCAGTCCCTTAATAGCGGTACAAGTCGTGTCGGAGTGAAGCCCATAACACCCTGAGATAACACTGGAAACCTACCAGTATATCTCGCTTGCCCTGGCCAGGGACTACTCGTGTAATGGCTCTCCTAGACACAGCGCGATGTCAACCCCCAATACTGGGAGAGACGAATCCTGTCTAACCGTCACTGCCTCCAAGTGCTTTGGGACTGCACCCAACTACTACCTGTTTGCACGACTCCTTTGAGCCGTGGTAGGGTAGTAATCAAAGTACAGTGGGAACACACTCGAGGCGAAGTGACAGTGTCAAGTCAGCGGACTAAGCTGTACTCATGTCACCTGGGAACTGATAACTGACGATAGGTATAATACCAACCAATCAGTTCCCGATGAGTCCTATCCAGTGTACTCGTAATCCAACGAGCACCCGCATACTATCTCCAGTACGACGTACTGATGGCTATGGGACAGACCATCTCCCACACTAGGATGAGAAGCGCATACGCTAGTCTACTCCGGAGTATCGATGCCCTGTCTCGATAGTCCTGCGACTAGGGACCTGCATAAGGATGTGCTTATAGATTACCCAGCCCCCACTAGTGTGACTGTCATTACAACGCTGGTAATCAAGCAAAGATCCTAAGGGCTCCACTAATGTGTATAGGTGATATACTAAAAATAAACATATTTACACATTGAAGTAGAAACAAACCAAGTAGCATACTACTATATTGAGCAAGATTGTTTATACAAGGTGAATATCCTAAGCTTCTATTAAGTAATATACAAACTATTATGATACAGTAATGGCCTCTAGGGCATATACACTAACAATCTCCCACTTGCACTAAGGCCATGTACTGGTGTATCGAAGACCTATCATCTCGATCAGCTGCTCGAACTGAGTCTGGGGCAAGGCCTTGGTGAATGGATCTACAGTGTTATCTTCTGAAGCAACCCTCCGAACCTCGATCTCCTGGCGATCCACGATCTCCGTGATCAGGTGATACCGCCTCAAGATGTGTCTGAATTTCTGATGGGACCTGGATTCCTTCGCTAAAGCTATAGCCCTGTTGTTGTCACAATACAGAGGTATTGGATCAACAATGGACGGAACCACCTGAAGTTCTTTCAAGAACATCCTCATCCAGACGGCTTCTTTTGCGGCATCAGATGCAGCAATGTATTCTGCTTCCATAGTCGAGTCAGCAACGGTTTCCTGTTTGGAACTCTTCCAACACACCGCCCCTCCATTGAGGGTAAAGACAAAACCCGACATGGACTTGGAATCATCCTTGTCACTCTGGAAGCTAGAGTCAGCAAAGGCCTCGATCTAGAGGTCTTTTCCGCCATACACCAAGAACATCTCCTTAGTCCTTCTCAGGTACTTGAGAATGTTCTTTACCGCTATCCAGTGTTTCTCCCCAGGGTTTGACTGATACCGGCTTACAACACTCAGTGCATAAGCTACATCCGGTCTGGTACACAACATCGCATACATTATAGAGCCTACCGCAGAAGCGTAGGGTATAATAGACATGCGATCCCTTTCCAAATCAGTCTTTGGAGACATCTCTTTGGAGAGGGTGATCCCGTGACAAGCCGGTAGATTACCACGCTTGGAATCTTCCATACTGAATCTTTTCAGTATGGTGTCGATGTACCTGGACTGTGAAAGTCCTAATATCCTCTTGGATTTATCACGATGGATCCTGATCCCCAGGATGTATGAGTCATCACCCAAGTCATTCATAGAGAACCTGTGTGACAAGAACCCCTTGACAGATTGTAGCATAGGAATGTCATTTCCTATTAAGAGAATGTCATCCACGTATAAAATGAGGAATACTACAGTTCTCGCTACAAATCTACTATAGATGCATGGTTCATCTGGATTTTTGATAATGCCAAATTCTTTGACCGCCTCATCAAAGAAGATGTTCCAACTCCGTGATGCCTGCTTTAGTCCATAGATGGACTTAAGCAACTTGTACACCTTTCCGCTGCTCCCACTCTGAATGAAACCCTCTGGTTGGTCCATATAGACACACTCCTCTAAATTTCCATTTAGAAAAGCGGTCTTTACGTCCATCTGCCAAATCTCATAATCGTGGAAGGCAGCATTGGCAAGAAGGATCCGAATGGATTTCAGCATAGCCACTGGAGAAAAGGTTTCGTCATAGTCCAAACCAGGTTTTTGACGAAAACCCTTTGCAACAAGTCTAGCTTTATAGGTCTCAACCTGTCCATCTACACCAATCTTCCTTTTGAAGATCCACTTGCATCATACGGGTTTTACCCCATCTGGAGCAATGTCCAACGTCTATACTTTGTTTGTGTACATGGACTCCATTTCGGTCTGCATTGCATCCAGCCATTTTACCGAGTCAACGCTCTAAACGGCCTGCTGGAAGCTAGTAGGCTCATCATAATCAATGATGCAATCCTCTCTATCCCCGTCTATGAGAAAACCATAGTATCTTTCGGGCGGATGAGACTGCCTACTACTCCTGCGGAGCGGCGTAGGAATGTCCTGTTCTTTTGAACTCTCTGGTTCTACTAAGCTTTCAGTAATAGTCTGTGGTTCTGGAATTTCTTCCAGTTCTATTTCGCTCCCACTTGTTTCCTTTTCTAAGAACTGGTGTTCCAGAAAATGGGCATTACGAGAAACAATGATCTTTTGTCCCTCTGCGTAATAGAAGAGATACCCCCTGGAGTTCTTTGGGTATTCCACAAACTTGCACAGTACTGAGCGTGCCTCGAGCTTGTCCGCATGCTGCTTTTTGACAAAAACCGGACATCCCCAGATCTTCAGATATTGAAGATAGGGTTTCTTTCCACTCCATATCTCATATGGTGTGGTAGGCACAGTCTTAATCGAAGCTCGGTTCAAAAGGTATGCAGCAGATTCTAGCGCATAACCCTAGAATGATCGCGGTAACTCAGTGTTACTCATCATGGACCGTACCATATCCAATAGGGTTTGGTTCCGTCTCTCCGATACACCGTTATGTTGCGGAGTGTATGGAGGAGTAAGCTGAGAGAGAATTCCATTCTCTTTTAAATAGTCCAGGAACTCGGCACTCAAGTATTCACCACCTCGATCCGATCTTAGAATCTTGATACTTTTGCCGGTTTTTTTTCTACTTCATTCTTATATTCCTGGAACTTTCCAAAGGCTTCGGATTTATGTTTCATTAAGAAGAGATAATCGTACCTTGAAAAGTCATCCGTAAAAGTAATGAAGTAAGAATAACCGCTTCGTGCATGCGTAGACATTGGACCGCACACGTCGCTGTGTACGAGTCCCAAGAGCTCGCTCGCTCTTACTCCATGTCCAGTGAACGGAGTCTTTGTCATCTTTCCTTTGAGACAGGATTGACAAGTGGCATACGATTGATATTCGAACGGATTCAAATATCCTTCTGTATGTAACTTCGTCAACCTTCTCTCATTGATGTGACCCAGTCTACAATGCCATAAGAAAGTCTGATTTATTTCTGGAGACTTTCTTTTGTGTGTAATCTGGACATTGAAAATCTGTGGTTAGTTTAATACATATATACCATTGCTCAATGTACCTGACCCAATCAGAACATGATTAAGGTGAATGTTTACAACATTGCTTACAAACGCAAATTCATAACCTTCTTTAGAAACCAAAGATACAAAAATGATATTACAAGTTGCGTTGGGTACAAAAAAGCAATTACGCAAAACCAAAACATGTCCATCAGACATTCCCAGGTGATAGTCCCCCACGGCCTTAGCATCCATGCTAGCTCCATTTGCAACTTTGAGGGTCATGTCACCTGCCTTCAAAAACCTACGGTTTCTCAACGCCTGCAAAGAATTACAGATATGAGATCCTGATCCGGTATCCAATACCCAGGAAGTAAAGTTTAATGAAAGACAGTTTTCAATAACATACACACCTGAAGCTGAAGCCGCAACCTGCTTCAGATCCTGTGTTCTGGCCTTCCGAGCCCTGCAATCTTTCTTCCAGTGTCCACTCTTATGACAATAGAAGCATTCTTCTTTATCCACAAGCTTCCCCACTTTCTTTGTTTCTTTTGCCTTTCCCTTCGTATCCACTTTACTAACACCGCCCCTTAGTTTGGCGGGGGCTTTCTTCTTCTTTCCCTTGGCTTTCGCCTTGGACCTAGAAGAGGAAGATCTTCCTACAAACAAAGTGGATGTTTCCCTACCTTTCTGTAGGGTGCCCTCTGCGCTCCTCAGCATGTTGAGGAGTTCTGAAAGTTCAACTTCCTTTTCTTGTAAGTTGAAGTTCAGGATAAACTGGGCGTAAGTGGAAGGAAGGGACTGGAGAATCAAGTCTGTATAGAGCTCATTCTCCAACGTGGTCCCAAGGTCCGCGAGCTCTTCTATGTAGCCAATCATCTTAAGCACGTGTTCCGCTACCGATGATCCGACGGCCAACCTTGCTATAAATAGCTTCTTCGACACTTCGTATCTTGCGATACGAGATTGCTCTCCATACAGTTCTTTTGTATGGAGAAATATAGATTCGAGGTCCATATTCTCGTGCCTCCTCTGATGTTCGTTGTCCATACAGGCAAGCACGAGGCACTTGGCCTTCGCGCAGTCGATTTCCCAGGTCTTACGGATTTCCTTATTCGCGACGCTGGTTTTAGGACCTGGGACAGGGGGAGCTTTGGTGGTAAGAAGATACCCCATCTTGTCGTAAGTGATTGCCAACTTGACATTCCTGAGCCAATCTTTGTAGTTTGGCCCTGTCAGTATGTTTTTATCTAGAAGTAACTTAAGTCCAGTCATGTCGATTGGTCGCTGCAATTAGGAGTGAGAGAAGAAACACTCAGCATGATGCTCTTGCAAGTTTAGAGTGGTTTTTAGTTTGTTTAAACAGGATGGCTCCCACCGTCTCTCGAATCCCTACTCAAACCAAAAAGGAAGAATTAGTCAGGATCAATCTCACCGTACAATTCTTGCTTAACCGTTCGGCCAGGCTGGTGTCGGTAGTTCGAGGGAGGTTTTCCAACGCTTTCGTGAAGTTCCTTAATTAAATAAGCTCTTTTCCCTGTGGGCGTAGCCCCGCTAACACCTTTCTAGACACCTACTTGGTTTATAACATTGATCGTTAAGTGAGAAATTTCTCAAGGAGTAGCATATACTCACTGTAGGATCGGGATCCAAATATCATCGCGTGACAAAACTGAAGGAATCCTACCAGAATCATCACACTCCAAATGGTATGCAGCGCTAGCAAGTTTCAGTACTTATGAAACTCCCGATGTGGATTTTTGCCCCATGCTCTTATGACCTTGGCGTGAGGTCAAAATGTCATAAGTCACATGTCAAGTTCTACCCATCATTATCCAGGTTAATTTGAACCCACCCGTACCGACCCTTGACGTAGGCCAAAATGGCAGTATGGCTGTCCGAAACCAACGCATTTTATCTATGCAACAGATAAATATCCGGCAGCTACCAATCACTATGCCATGGCGTGAGGTCAAAATACATAGCTTGAATACTACCGAATATTTAACTGAAATGATGGAGGGCTACGGATGGTTTTGGCAAAACCGTGAACGTAGTGAACTTGATATAATCGATGGAACGAGATAGCTTTTAAAAGGAGTGGCTCAAGCTCCGCATTTAAAAGTTGGTTTTGAAAAGAACCGAGTGGTTTTCGAAAGTGTTCCAACGACTTTTACTTGGTTTATTTTCTTGCATTAGTTCTTTTAATGCATATTTTTCTTGCATTAGTTCTTTTAATGCGTCCCATCATTTAATCCTACCATTGCAGAAAACAACCAAAATATGACGTACGCTTATGCCATTCGCATTCACCACGGGGCCCCGTCATTACCCGTTAGGTTACTTAACTAACGACAGAGCGGGGGCTGGGCTAGCGCGGCTGTAAAACATAAGCAACGCCTAAATAATATCATATATAGATATATTGCAATGATAGCCATTTCAGATCACAGATGAACACATTGGATATACTAGGAACCCGCAATTCGTACGAGCCTGTAACGAAAAGCAGATTACACGGTCGCGGTGAATAGCCAATACCCCACCCAAGGCCCCTACGGGTGCGGCAAACTACCCGCCAAGTACCCGAAGCGAAGCAACCTCCCTCAACTCCGTGAGTAGGCCACTCGGCACTTTGGGATGCCTGGTAGTTTGTGCACCCCACCATGGGTCTATCATAGGAGCAAAAATAGTAAAAAGAAATTATACAATGACGGCTACAACCCCGACCCGGTTGTGCGGCCATACAAATAATTATTACATCAATTTACAAATTTACATGAATTGAAAGAAAAGAAAACTCTCATCTCACAACCCCCGGCTATTCACCCGCGACAATCCAATGAATTCATATACACATACCAATAACATTACAGATCACAGATTTGTATAACCCCCACTAATCGACATATAGCGATTAGCAGACGTTCAATACAAATATCACATCACAGATAAATACCCGTCAGCTTAAGTCTTTAGAAACTCGATCAAAATACGGTTTTTAAAGCCCCAAGAACAAATTTTTCTTTCTGGAAAATCTGGGCAGAAAAAACATACACCAAAATTCCTAAAATAACCCACTGAGTATACTGCAGTAAAGACGATCCAGAGAAGAGCTTAATCGGCCGCGGAACCGCGGTAACAGCAAGCTATTGCCGCGTTTCCGCGGCGGTTTGATGGGTTCACAGGACCGTCTTTCTACAGTAGACTCTAAAAACCCTGAGTCGATTTTTAAAGCATGATTTATTACTTTTACAGCACTTTGAAAATCGACAGCAAGTTTGATATCCATGTGTATTTCGCGACTTTTTCTCCGATCGAATTCCTAGTTACTATGCTAACATGTTAGGTAGTGTTTAACCTGGCTCTGATACCACTGTAAGTCCATGCTAGCTCTCCCGGTTCTTTCGGGCATGCGGAATTTGATGAAAAACAATTTTCTAGAGGCGGTAACAGGGACTCAAAACGGATCTTTGTTAAACTATCTACCTAACAACCTAACTAGGAGTTGTTAACTACTCGGTTAGGGGGTTATACCTTTCTTTCTTGAACTCCTTTGTCTTTGACTCTCGATGGTGTACGGATCGGCTTCACTCCGTCGTCTCCTTGCGCCGAAGATCGATCCACCCGAAAGCTTCTACCTTTGGCTTCTTCTTCGAGCTTTGAAGAAACTAGTTCACTCGGTTTGCTAAACCTTATGAACTAGAGTGAGTAGAGGAGAGTGTGTTGGGATTTTTCTCTATGGTTCTTGCTTCTCCACACATGAGATAAGTGAACCATAGATTAGAGAGAGAGGGAGAGCAAGAGGAAGAGGGTGAGAGCTCAAACACAAGAGAGAGAAAAGAAATGAGAGAATGAGCAAGACTTTTCTCTCTTGGCTCTCATAATCCAAAGCCATCATAACAAATCATAGCAATCATGTATTATATGATGGTTTAAGCTACAATAGCCATATCATTTCATGCACTCATTTTGCACAAGAGAAACAAGCAAGCAAAAGTCTTTGCTATGAAATGAGAGCCATTGTCATCATGATGGTCAACTAGTCCAACCTAGTCAACCGGTCAACAAAGTCAACAAGTCAACAAAGTCAACCCCTCAACAACCATGTCACCATAATACTTAATTAATATTATTGTTAATCATATATCATATTCTTATTAGGGTTTAGCAAAAAGTCAATGGTCAACAGTCAACAGTCAACAACCCTAATGAGAATCTTCTGCCTCTGTAATTCCGTCAACTGTGCATACACACCCGCATCCGCGTTCCGAGGAACACGAATACATACGAGATAAAACCAATCCCAAAAAGTACACTAGGATCTGGCTTAAACAAAAGCCCGCTAGTGTTAACTGTCCGGACACTAAACGTGCACAAGTGCACGGATGTGACCGAACCTTGTCGCAAAACCATGCGACCTGCCGCAAAACTATGCAACCTCTACTCTTTTGCCTAAAGGAGAATAGCTTTCTGTGTGGGACTCTAAAGACTCGACACTACGCTGGCAGTGGGTTTAACTATAGACCGCAAGCGGCACTAGCTGTGCGTAACGGTCCCCCGGTAGATGCCGACAAGAAGACTGACGAGGTGAAACCCATCTGAACTCCTACTGAGCCTGAATGTGACAGTCGCCATACAGTCCGGTTTGTTCGTCTGATACATTGCATGGTGGGCCTAGGGGGCGGTAAACGTCAGTCCCCTAATAGCGGTACAAGTCGTGTCGGAGTGAAGCCCATAACACCCTGAGATAACACTGGAAACCTACCAGTATATCTCGCTTGCCCTGGCTAGGGACTACTGGTGTAATGGCTCTCCTAGATACAGCGCGATGTCAACCCCCAATACCGGGAGAGACGAATCCTGTCTAACCGTCACTGCCTCCAAGTGCTTCGGGACTGCACCCAATTACTACCTGTTTGCACGACTCCTTTGAGCCATGGTAGGATAGTAATCAAAGTACAGTGGGAACACACTCGAGGCGAAGTGACAGTGTCAAGTCAGCAGACTAAGCTGTACTAATGTCACCTGGGAACTGATAACTGACGATAGGTATAATACCAACCAATCAGTTCCCGACGAGTCCTATCCAGTGTACTCGTAATCCAACGAGCACCCGCATACTATCTCCAGTACGACGTACTGATGGCTGTGGGACATACCATCTCCCACACTGGGATGAGAAGCGCATACGCTAGTCTATCCCGGAGTATCGATGACCTATCTCGATAGTCCTGCGACTAGGGACCTGCATTAGGATGTGCTTATAGATTACCCAGCCCCCACTAGTATGACTGCCATCACAACGCTGGTAATCAAGCAAAGATCCTAAGGGCTCCACTAATGTGTATAGGTGATATACTAAAAATAAACATATGTACACATTGAAGTAGAAACAAACCAAGTAGCATACTACTATATTGAGCAAGATTGTTTATACAAGGTGAATATCCCAAGCTTCCATTAAGTAATATACAAACTAGTATAATACAGTAATGCCCTCTAGGGTATATACACTAACACTTGAGTGACTCCTTGGATCTCCTAGAGTTTGGAACGGCTTGCTTGAATGCTTCCAAGTCCATGACGATCAACCCGAAGTCCCTTTGCCCAAGCGTTTTCTTCACTTGATTAATGGAGAAGTGAAGAAAACACCCTACGCTAATTGGCTAGACTAGTATAGAATGAAGATGCGGTTTGTATTCTCACTTTAAAAAAAACTTTCCTTTTATTTTCCTCACACTCTATGAAACTCAAGAGAGCTTGAAGAAGGAGGAAGATGAAGATGGCAAAACTTTTCTCAAGATAATGATAATTGTGTGTGTGTGTGTGTGTGTGTGTGTGTATGTGACACTCTCACAACCAACCATGGTTAAAAAAAATATCTAGATATTTTGTGATGAGTTAAAAGAACAAAGGAAATTAAACCTAGGGTTAAATCAATGGTCAACAAAGAATTGTGTAAAAACAATGAGTCATAATAATTTCCTTTATCCTTTTATCTTAAAACAAAAATCCACATATTAAATCCAACCATGTGAGTCTTAGATTGCCATCTTCAATGTATCAACAACCATGATACACATGTATGTATGCATGTGAGCATTCACATCAACATGTGCATGTATAAAGATATATGCATACATCCAAAAAGAAAAGATTTAATAAAAGTGAGCTTATGGTCAATACTAAATCTATACTTGATTTAATAAACTGGTCATATCACATACGACCTGACCATCAGTAAACGCCCGATTAATATACGGTATCACATATTAATCGAGCTCCCGCGCATATCTCATATGCACACCACATCGTTTTGCCTGAGCTAGGAAACTGCTGTGTGGGGCTCTAAAACTCGTCAATACGCCGATAGTAGGTGATGATCACATCAAACACCCACAAGCCGCAAGCGGTCTGCTAAACTTAACGGCCACCCGGGTATTGAGCGATCAGAAGAAAAACAAGTGAACCTGTCAAACTCCATCGAGCCAAATGGAAACACTTACCGTACAGAGCGATCTCTTCGTCAAATATGTTGCAACTCGATTCTGGGAATGGTATTGTCGACCCCAATAACTCAATAAGTCATGCCGGTGTACGGCTCATAACAGATCGAGAAACTACTGATAACACTTATCAGTAAATCTCAGCAGCCATGGCCATGGACTTCCTGTTATAGCCAATCGTGCATAGTGCAACATCAACCACCAATACCGGGAGAGACGAAACCCATCCTATCGCTCATTGCCTCCATGTGCCTCGGGACTGTACCCAAAATCCACCTGTTTGCACGACTCAGTAGAGCCGTGGTAGGGTGGAGATCAAAGTACAGTGGGAGGACACACAAGACTTTATGACGATCTCGAGTCTACAGACTAACCTTTACCAGTGTCACCAGAGAACTGCATCCGACGTGAGATATAATACCATATAGGAGTTGTCGGCGAGTCCTTTCAGTGTACCCAGTCTCTACTGAGCACCCGTATACAATCTTTGGTGTCAGCACAGCAGATGGATATGGGATCATCCATCGACCATCACATGGGAAATGAATCGTATACGCTAGTCTACTCTGGAATATTGATGCCCCGTCTCGATACACCCACGACTAAGAACATTTCAAGGATATGCTTATAAACTACGGATGTCCTACCAGTATGATCCACATCATAATCCCAGTAGTCAAGAAAATATCCTAAGGGCTTTATCAACATGTACCAAATGAATAAAAGCATGATCAAGTGAACATGTCAAGATAAAGAGTAACTAGAAAGCATACTATCATATCGAGCAAGACTGTCATCTGAATATATATATATATATATATATATATATATATATATATATATATAGACACACACACACACATACCAGTACATAAACTATCATATAATGGCCTCTAGGGCAGGCATATATCCAATATGGATTTGAGAACCAGATAGGAAAAAGTATTAAAGTCCTACGATCTGATCACGGAGGAGAATACTTGAGCACGGAATTCCGGGATTATTTAAAAGAGAATGGGATTCTTTCTCAGGTTACACCTCCGCATACACCTCATCACAACGGTGTATCGGAGCGGAGGAATCACACCCTTTTAGATATGGTGCGCTCTATGATGAGTACAGCTGAGTTACCTATTTCCTTTTGGGGTTATGCGCTTGAGACAGCCGCATACCTATTGAATCAAGTTCCATCAAAATCCGTGCCTAATACACCATATGAGATATAGAGTGGAAAGAGATCATATCTTAAACAAGGAAAGATATGGGATTGTTCGACCTATGTTAAAAACAGAATCCGGACAAACTCGATGCACGATCAGTTCTTTGAAAGTTTGTGGGATATCCAAAGAATTCACATGGATATCTATTCTAACATAGTGAGGAAAAAAGTGTTTGTTGCTCAACTTGCCACCGTTTTAGAAAAGGAATTTCTTGTAATAGAAATTAGTGGTAATAAGGTAGAACTGGAAGAAGTTCCAGCCGCACCAACTACAACTGATGATTTGGTGGAACCTGAGGATTCGATAGTCCGCAACGAACCTCACCCACTCCGTAGATTTAGTAGGGTTTCTCATCCACCTGAGAGATACTACGGTTTTCTCATAAACGGTGTGAGTGAGGAATGCATCATGAATGATGATGACCCAACTAGTTTCGAGCAGACCATCACAAGTGTGGATTCTATAAAATGGCTGGATGTTATGCGATCTGAGATGGAATCCATGCACACCAACAATGTATGAACTTTGGAAGATGCTCCTGAAAGGGTAAAACTCATTGGGAGCAAGTGGATTTTCAAGAAGAAAATTGGTGTAGATGGAAAAGTTGAGACTTTCAAAGCTAGACTTGTAGCAAAATGTTTTCATCAACGATCAGGTGTCGACTATGATGAAACCTTTTCTCCACTGGCTATGCTTAAGTCCATCGGGATCCTATTTGCCATTGCTGCATACCATAACCACGAAATCTGGCAGATGGACGTCAAGACCACTTTTCTAAATGGTGATTTAGAAGAGAGAATGTACAAGCCACAGCTGGAGGGCATCATAGACTGTGGGAGCAGCGGAATGGTGTGCAAGCTGCTTAAATCAATCTACGGATTAAAGAAAGAATCTTGGAGCTGGAACATCTATTTTGATGAAGCTATCAAAGAGTTTGACTTCATTAAAAACGTAGATGAACCTTATGTATACCAAAAGGTTTTAGATGTAAGTTGACGTCGCGCACATCACGGGTTCACGTGGAGTTGGAATACGTAAAAATACAATTTTTATAAAGCTCGCAACACTGACTCGAAATCCAAGATTGATGCTAAACCCTAACTAGCAAACTGTTATGTGGTTAACTACTCGGAAAGAAAGTTATACCTCATAGATTCATGTCCTTCGGGTCTTCTTGTCACAGTTCTCCTCCTCGTCATAGGCTCTAAGGATCGTAAAGGATCGATGCTTCCTTGTCGGCTTCCTCGAGTCAAAGATGATCTACCCGAGAGTCTATAGTCCAGGCTCCAACCTCAAATCCAAGGTAACTAGAGCACCTATTTCGCTACACTAGATGACCTAGGTGATGTAGGGATTGTAGATAGATTGGTTTGTCTCTAATATCCTTAGGTTTCTCAACACATAAGACATGAAAGGCTAGAGGTACAAGAAGTTGAGCTTGAGGAAAAGATTGTGAAGAAAAGCAAAGGATGAAGAAATACACTCTCTTGTGAATGATAAACCATGCAAAATAATCCATAAGAAATTATTTGTCATGGTTCATGAGTCATCTAGTGAGTTATGGGATAAAATATCTCCATGTGTCCCCAAGAGTCATGCTCCATATAATGCAAACTTCCACCCCATTTCCTCCACCTCATAATGTAATTAATCATTTAACCTAAAATGTTTAATACAAAATATGAGGTGTCATCTTCTAGAAGCATTCTTGAATAAATTACAAAAATGCTCCTCATCCGTATATACATACCCGTATCCATAATCTAAAACATACGAATACAAAAGAGACTAAAATAATCCATCAGTATAATTCTAGGATCCGGCTTAAACAAAAGCCCACTAGTATTATTTGTCCGAATCATCATCCATGCACAAGTACACGTACGTGATCGAACCTTGTCGTAAAACCATACGACTTCTACATCTTTGCCCGATGCAAGGAAACCCTCTGTGTAGGACTCTAAAGACTCGACACTAGGCTGGCCATGGGTTTAACCACAAGCTGTCAGCGGTACTATCTGCACGTAACGGCTACTCAGGTACTTGTCGATAAGAAGGATGATGAGAAAAACTCATCCAAACTCCTACCGATCCAATCTGTGACAATCTCCATTCAGTCCGGTCTGTTAGACTAAGAGAATCGCATATCGGGCCTACGGGGCAGTAGCCGTTAGACCCCTAATAACGCAATAAGTCGTGCTGGAGAATAGCCCAAAACACCCTGAGAAACTACCAGAGTACCTACAAGTAAATCTCGCTTGCCTTGGCCAAGGAATTTGTGTAATGGCTTTCCGAACACAGCGCGATATCAATCCCTAATACCGGGAAAGACGAATTCTATCTAACCGCCACTGCCTCCAAGTGCTTCGGGACTGCATCCAACTACTACCTGTTTGCATGACTCCTTTGAGCCATGGTAGGGTAGTAATCTAAGAACTTTGGAAACAAACTCGAAGCGAAGTAGCAGTGTCAAGTCAACAGACTATGTTGTACTCATGTCACCTGGGAACTGCTACCCGACAATAGGTTTAATACCCACCAGCAGTTCCCTACGAGTCATGTCCAGTATACTCATAACCCAATAAGCACCTGCATACTATCTCCAGTACGATGTATTAATGGCTGTGGGATAGACCATCTCCCCTGCTAGGATGAGAAGCATATACACTAGTCTACTCTTGAGTATCGATGACCCGTCTCGATAATTCAACGACTAGGGACCCGTATAGGATGTGCTTATAGACCACCCAGCCCCCACTAGTGTTACTGCCATCACAACGCTGGTAATTAAACAAAGATCCTAAAGGCTCTACCAATATGTATAAGCGATATGCTAAGAAACACATGCACATAATGAGGTAGAAACAAACCGGGTAGATTACTAACATTTTGAGCAAGAAGGTTTCTATATCCGTGTATATCCCAAGCTTCCAATATGTAATATACAAACCAGTATGATAAAATAATAACCTCTAGGGCATATAACACTAACAATCTCCCACTTGCACTAAGGCCATGTATTGGCATATCGGAGACCTAAGATCTCGAATAGCCTCTCGAACTGTATCTAAAGGATGGCCTTCGTGTGTGGATCTGCAATGTTGTTCTTTGAATCTACTCTCCTCACCTCGATCTCCCGGCAATCAACTATCTCCCTGATCACGTGGTACTGACTCAAGATATGTCTGGATCTCTGATGGTACTTGGGTTCCTTCGCTAAAGCTATAGTGCCGTTGTTGTTACAATACAGAGGTATTGGATCAACAATGGTTGGAACCACCTAAAGTTCAGTTAAGAAGTTTCTCATCCAGACCGCCTCGTTTATGGCGTCACATGCAGCGATATACTCCGCTCCTATTGTCGAGTCAACAACGGTGTCCTGCTTAGAGCTTTTCCAACAGACCGTCCCTCCATTGAGGGTAAAGACATAACCCGATATGGACTTGGAGTCATCCTTATCACTCTGGAAGCTTGAGTCAGCAAAGTCCTCAATTTGGAGGTTTTTCCTCCATACACCAAGAACATATCCTTAGTCCTTCTCAGGTAATTGAGAATGTTCTTTACTGCTATCCAGTGCTCCTCCCTTGGGTTTGACTGATACCGGCTTACCACGCCGAGTGCGTAAGCAACATCTGGTCTGGTACAGAACATCACATACATTATAGAGCCTACCGTAGAAGCGTATGGTATAATCAACATGCGAGCCCTTTCCAAATCAGTCTTGGGGGACATCTTTTTGGAGAGGGTGATTCCATGACATGCCGGTAGACTACCGCTCTTAGAATTTTCCATACTAAATCTTTTCAGTATGGTGTTAATGTATCTTAACTATGAAAATCCCACCATCCTCTTTGATCTATCACGATAGATCTGGATCCCCAGAATGTAGGAGGCATCACCCAGGTCATTCATGGAGGACCTCTGTGATAAGAATCCCTTCACTAATTGTAGCATAGGAATGTCATTTCCTATCAAGAAAATGTCATCCACGTATAAGATGAGGAATAACCATGTTCTTCCTACAATCTTACTACAGATGCATGGTTCATCCAGATTTTTTATAAAGTCAAATTCTTTGATTGTCTCATCAAAACAGATGTTCCAACTCCGCGATGCTTATTTTAATCCATAAATGGACTTAAGCAACTTGCACACTTTCCCGCTGCTCCCACTCTGAATGAAACCCTCTGGCTGATCCATATAGACGCACTCTTCCATATAACCATTTAGAAAAGTCGTATTTACGTCCATCTGCCAAATCTCATTAATCGTGGAAGGCAGCAATAGTAAGAAGGATCCGAATGGATTTGAGCATAGCCACTGGAGAAAAGGTTTCATCATAGTCCAAACCAGGTCTTTGACGAAAACCTTTTTCAACAAGTCTAGCCTTATAGGTTTTAGCCTGTCCATTTACACCAATCTTCTTTCTGAAGATCCATTTGCACCCTACAGGTTTTACCCCTTCTGGAGGAAAGTCCAAAGTCCGTAATTTGTTGGTGTACATGGACTCCATTTCGGTCGGCATTGCATCCAGCCATTTACTGAGTCGCTGCTCTGAATGGCTTATTAGAAGCTAGTTGGCACATTATTGTCAATGATGCAATCCTCTCCATCCCCGTCTATGAGAAAACCATATTATCTCTCGAGTGGATGAGAAAGCCTACTACTTCTACGGAGTGGCGCGGGGATGTCCTATTCTTTTGAATCCTCTAGTTCTACCATGCTTTTAGTAATAGTTTGTGGTTTTGGAATTTCTTCCAGTTCCGTTGCGCTCCCAGTAGTTTCTTTTTCTAAAAATTGTTTTTCAAAAAGTGGGCTTGATGAGAAAAAAAAATCTTTTGTTCCTCTACGTAATAGAAAAGATACCGCCTGGAGTTCTTTGGGTATCCCACAAACTTACACAGTACTGAGCGTGCCTCGAGCTTGTCCGCATGCTGCTTTTTGACAAAAGCTGGACATCCTCATATCTTCAGATACCGAAGATAGCGTTTCTTCCCACTCCACATCTGATATGTGTGGTAGGCACGGTCTTGGTAGAAATCTTATTCAAAGATATGTAGCTGATTCTATTGCATAACCTTAGAATGATCGCGATAACTCAGCATTACTCATCATGGAACGTATCATATCCAATAGGGTTCTGTTCTGCCTTTTCGATACACCGTTGTGTTGTGGTGTGCATGGTGGAGTAAGTTGAGAGAGAATTCCATTCTCTTTTAGGTAATCCAGGAACTTGGCACTTAAGTATTCATCACCTCGATCAGATCTAAGTGTCTTGATACTTTTGCCTGTTTGTTTTTCTACTTCATTCTTATATTCTCGGAATTTCTTAAAGGACCCGGATTTATGTTTCATCAAGAAGACATGTGCATACCTAGAGAAATCAACCGTAAAAGTAATAAAATAGGAATAACCAATTCATGCATGTGTAGACATTGGACCACACACGTCGCTGTGTATGAGTCCCAAGAGCTTGCTCTCTCTTACTCCCTGTCCAATGAACGGAGTCTTTGTCATCTTTCTTATGAGACAAGACTGACAAGTTGCATAAGACTGATATTCAAATGGATCCAAATACCCCTCTCTATGTAACTTCGACAACCGTGTTTCATTGATGTGACTCAGTCTAGAATGCCATAAAAAAGCCTTATTTAATTCTGGAGATTTTCTTTTAAGTGTGTTCTGCACGTTGAAAATCTGAGCTTGATTTAACACGTATATACCGTCTAGGTGGATATAGACCACATCGCTTACAAATGTAAAGTCATATCCTTCTTTAGAAAGTAAAGATACAGATTTGATATTACAAGCTATACTAGGTACAGACAAACAGTTACGTAAAATCAATATCTGCCCACTTGTCAATCCTAGGTGATATTCCCCTACGGATACAGCATACACACTCATTCCGTTAGCAACCCTGAAAGTTATATCACATTCCCTAATAAATCTGTGGTTTCTCGAAGCTTGTAATGAATTACAGATATGAGATCCTGATCCGGTATCTATTACCCAGGAAGTAGAGTTAATTGATAGACAGTTTTCAATCACAAACACACCCGAATCCGAAGCCACAACGTGCTTCGGATACGTAAAACTTTGTCACGTCCCAATGTTTGGCACGTGACCGGCACTTAAACCACGTGACGTCAACAGGCGCAACGCAATTTATGTAAGCCGAAAACCCATAAATCTAAACCATCAAAAGTAGTAAGTGATAAAAACATTGTACAAAACATTTAGAAATCTCAAGTAAAAATCTTTAAACTTAACTTTATTTTTTTCTTAAAAATTTCGGCAGCACCTCCTTTGTAAAAACTAGCCTCGAAAGGGGTACAAACATATAGTATAAATAAAGCATCCCTAAACGGGAGCAATTCACGCCCAAAGGCGAAAACAATCACCACAAGCATATATATACGACGTCGTAGCCAAGAAATAGACAATATAAAGAAAACAACATAAAAAGAGATGAAGCAACATAATAAAGGTCGACTCACACGAGCACGACACCCAAGTCATAAATATACAATATCGTCCTCACAACTCGTCTCTAAGTCAATATATGAATATGGTTGATGGAGAGTACTAGATACAATAAAATATACAATGGATATAATCGGATAGCCGCAACCCATCTACAACAAAAAGGCTCACAGCCAACCGTAGCGGTATCCGCTGAAAAAGATACAATAAGCAGCCCAGCCGCGACTACTATGAGTGTCAATCTGCAAAACACTGTGGCACAACGGGGGTGAGTTTCCAACTCGTGAAAAGTAAGTAACATCGTACAGATAATCGCAGGTATGCACGTACAACGATAATCTATCACATGCAATCTGATAGTATCAATATGCTAATATGGATATGCAATAATCATGAAAGGTACTCTATCAGGTACTATAAATACATGAAGCAATGCATATCAATGATTGCTGAGTATGGGATAAAACATATCATCATCAACGAATCATCATCATGGAAAAACCCGGTGTCCATCGACGACACCCAAAATCGCAATACTTCAGGCGTTGTCACTCTTATCGGCCCTCATATCTGTAAATCTCATGGAACCTGAGTGCCCAACAAAGGCACTCGAAACATCATGAAAACTCGTGTCCAACATCGACACGCAAATCCATATATATCGTGCTCCGTCAGTCCGGATTGGCCCACGGGCTTCGTCAGTCCGGATCGGCCCATATCCATCTCTCGACTCCAGTCGGTATCCTCCGAATAACCGCCAGGTCAAACCAATTACTGGTAGGTAGTAGTCCCTCTGCCAGTCTCATCGTCTACCGAACAACATCCCTTTGTTGCCCCGGGGTACCATACCGGATCCACCATGAACCCGCAAACGGATCATCTAGCTCCTCGAATCGGGTTTCTATCACAAGTCTCAGAACCGAGAAAACTCATGGTGGACACACTGAAATATCATATCAAAAGAAACCGGGTTTTCAAAACATTGCATACTTTCTTGAAATAAAACCATGGTTGACAAATCCATAAATCACATGAAATCCGTATCTCAATGCGTAAATCCATGAAATATGATATATGCAACATAAAATAGTAATATGAGGATATCAAGGGAAAACCGCTCTTTTAAATGAATCATGTTTTTAAATATATCATGCGGTTCCCAATTATTCCAAAATCAAATCCAACGTCATATAATGGTGTACATGTAGCTATAGCAAGTATGGGTGTATACATGTAAGTATGTATGCACGATGTATTTCATATGAGCAATAGAACAAGAATTAATATGTCAATATCAATAACCATACAATTCTGCATATGTGTATAGGTTGTGCGTGTCATGGCAATTACCGACCGTGTGGGTGTAGCATACAATTTAGTGCTCGTGCAACATGAACCGTCAGCAATGGTGCAGTGTCCACTAGGTACTATGTCAAGGCACAATAACGAATCGTATTCAATGATGCACAATCAATATATATGTACATTAAAATGCGACTATAATATCATATCTAGCCCTGACGCATAACGCCATACGGGCGATTTCCCCGTAGATGTTAAATCTACTCACCGAGGATCTCGAGCTAGGTAAATCTAACAACCTGCTTCCCTTTCTTCGTAGCGTCCGAAGTCCCCGCACTCGCTCCTAATACCACACAAAACATAGCAAGTGTAAGTTAGCAATCGACCAATAATACGTACAAACTACATTTAAATCGACGCACTGACTCCAACAACCTCTCAAGTGTTCGCTTAGCGGCTAACGTGTGTAGCGACAATCTAAAACAACCCTTAGTGCAGCAAGCTACACAAACAACGCGAACCATGTCAGATATCGTAACATGCGTAGTCAAAACACTAAAACTAGAAATTTGATCCCAGATTTTACATACTGTCAATATACAAAATCTAGCAGTACCAAACACCCCGATTAACCTACATGCAGCTACCCTAAAAACCACAACTCCCCAGTCCCCCAAAAGGCTGAGCTCGCCGGAAAATACCCCAATGTCGCCGGTCTTCCTAGGTCGGGTTGGGTCAGGGTTTTAGGTAAACACTCAGTGCCTATAACAAAACACTATTATATTGCTACATTTAACAGTAAGGATTCGTGGTCATAGCAGATCACAGAGACTCAAAAATGACACTAAGAATACGATATTTGCACAAAATGATCTCTTTAGTGTTCTAAACAGCAACTAATTAGCAACACATCAACTTAATATCCTAATTAACAGTAGAGAGCACTACCTTAACAAACTTGTCCAAAACCCTAGCTTTCCATGCTCCAAGTCATCTCCATAGGCTTTAGATCAAGTTTAATGAAGGGTTTAGTGAGTTTTGTGAAGATTAGTGAGGATTTAGGCTTGGTTTAGTTAAGAACAAGAAGAGTGTTCAGTTTGAGGGAGTTGAAGAATAAGAGAAAGAGAGTGTGAGGTGAGAATGAGTGTATGAAAAAAATGAAGGATGAGAGGGAGTGAGTGTAGGGTGAGGGTTTTGCTTACCCTCTCTCTCTCTCTCTCTCGTCATTAAATGCAAGGCATGCTTGCCATGTCCCTTGTCAACTCTCTCCCTCCCTCTCTCTCTTAAGTCAACCCCATGTTCAAACCTCATTTATTTTAAAACCAAATAATTAACTAATTACATAGACTTAATTGAAATAGGGTTATGGTGCCATGGCTACTTAAGCATGGTTAACCCTAATTAACCCTGGGTTAACATGCACAAGTGTGTGCAAGCCCAAAATAAATAATAATAAAATATTAATTAATTTTTATAAAATATGTGAACACTATTTTGATAAACTTTTTACTAAAAATCCGCATTATCGCTTAATTAACACTAATCACATTCTAAGGTGTTACAATCTTCCCCCCTTAAAGAAATTCGTCCCCGAATTTAAAATCTTATTATGCGTACCTTAAAAGAGATGAGGGAATTTCTTCCGCATCTCGCTCTCGGCCTCCTAAGTGACCTCTTCACTATTCGGGCTATGCCAAAGAACCCTCACACAGATGGAAAGACATTTGACCGAAGGTTCTTCACCTGCCGATCCAATATAACTACCGGCTGCTTGGTGAACGAAATATTGCGCTCTAGCTGAACGGTCTGGTGCTGAATCATATGAGAAGGGTCATGAAGGTACTTGCGAAGCATCGATACATGGAATACATGGTGAATATCCGGAAAACTGGGTGGAAGAGCCAAACGATAGGCAACGGTACTAACTCGCTCATGGATCTCAAAAGGACCTACAAATCTGGGACTAAGCTTCCCTTTCTTCCCAAATCTCATCATGCCTTTCATCGGGAAAATCCGTAAGAATACATGATCCCCCACCGCGAACTCGAGCCTGTGATGACGACGGTTGGCATAAGACTTCTATCTGCACTGGGCTGCTCTCATCCTATCCTGAATCAACTGAATTTTCTCCGTAGTCTTTTGAACTAGCTGGGGTCCCAAAATCCTGCTCTCGCTGAGTTCGGTCTAACAGACTGGCGATCGACATTTTCTACCATACAAAACCTCAAAAGGTGCCATCTGAATCATCTCCTGATAACTGTTATTTTAGGAGAACTCTATCAATGGCAATTGACGATCCCAACCGGCACCAAAATCATGCACGCAAGCACGAAGAATATCCTCCAGAGTTTGTATAGTCCGCTCTGGCTGACCATCGGTCTGCGGGTGGAAAGCGGTGATAAACTCAATCGGGTACCCAAGGCTTCCTGAAGCTTCTGCTATAGACGGCTACTGAACTGGGTGCCCCTGTTGGATACGATGCATGTGGGAATGCCGTGCAAACGCACAATCTCATCAATGTACAACTGAGCAAACTGAGCATAACCGAAAGTGGTCTTCACTGGAAGGAAGTGAACGGTTTTCATCAACCGGTCAACAATCACCCATATGGAGTCATACCCTCCACTGGACCTGGGTTGACCAACAACGAAATCCATGGAGATCTGCTTCCATTTCCACTCCGGAATGGGTAGAGGCTACAACTCTCCTGCCGGTCTCTGATGCTCATCCGGAACTTGCTGACAAGTCAGGAACCTCGAAACGAAATCCGAAACATCATTCTTCATCCCTGCCCACCAGTAGATATCTCTCAAGTCACGATACATCTTGGTGGATTCTGGGTGAACACTAAAAGCTGACTGATGTGCCTGCTCTAGGATCTCGCGTCTCAACCCATCGGTATCAGGTACACACAAACGAGTCCCAAAACGTAGCACACCCTGGTCATCAATCAGGAACTCTGAATCTCTACCCTGTCGAACCTGCTCCAGAATCTTAGACAAACGGGCATCGGCAGGCTGTGCCTCACGAATACGATCTGGTAGAAGTGGACGGGTGCGGACATGAGCAAGCGATCCCCCAGTGGATGTGAACTCAAACTGTACTCTGTTGTCGCACAAAATTTTCCAATCAGCAGAAGATTGTCTCTAAACTGCGCTTAACAGGGACAAGCTACCCCCGGGCCTACGACTCAAAGCATCGGCTACCACATTAGTCTTGCTCGGTTGGTAAAGGATCTCACAATCATCATCCTTCACAAGCTCCATCCAACGGCGCTGTCTTAAATTCAGATCCGGCTGCTAGAAGATGTACTTCAAGCTCTGGTGGTCTGTGAAAATCTGACACGACTCCCCGTACAGGTAGTGTCTCCAAATTTTAAGCGCAAAGACCACCGCGGCCATCTCAAGATCATGAGTGGGATAATTCTGCTCGTGCTTCTTCAACTGCCAGGAAGTGTAAGCGATAACTCTATCATGCTGCATCAATACACAACCGAGCCCCACTCGAGAAGCATCACAGTAAATGACAAAGCCGCCCGATCCAGAAGGCAAAGATAAAACTGGTGCAGTCGTTAACCGAGTTATCAACTGCTGAAAACCCTGCTCGCATGCTTCAGTCCAAAGAAAAGGAACCCCCTTCCTGGTCAGTCCGGTCAGCGGTGCAGCGATACTCGAGAAGTCCTGCACGAAACGACAGTTATAACCGGCTAAGCCTAAAAAGCTACGGACCTCTGTCACTGATACATGTCTGGGCCAAAGCTGTATGGCCTCGATCTTCCTCGGGTCCGCATGAATACCGTCTCCCGTAACCACATGACCAAGGAAGTCAACACTATCAAGCCAGAAGGCACACTTTGAGAATTTAGCAAACAACTGCAGCTCTCTCAATGTATGCAAAGTAATCCTCAAGTGCTGCTCATGCTCTTCCCGACTGTTGGAATAAACCAGAATGTCATCAATAAACACAATAATAAACTGGTCGAGGAACGGCCTGAAAATCTGGTTCATCAAATCCATGAACGCTGCTGGGTCATTGGTGAGTCCGAACGACATCACCAGAAACTCATAATGCCCGTAGCCCATACGAAAAGTAGTCTTCGGAATGTCATCATTCCGAACCCGCAACTGATGATAACCTGAACTCAAATCAATCTTCGAAAAATGTCTCGCACCGTGGAGCTGATCAAACAAATTGTCAATGCAAGGTAAAGGATATCTATTCCGTACCGTCGCCCGGTTCAATTGACGATAATCAATGCATAACCTCAAACTGCCATCCTTCTTCTTGACAAACAGAACAGAAGATCCCCAAAGCGAAACACTCGGACGTACAAGTCCCCTATCAAGCAACTTTTGCAGCTGATCTTTAAGCTCTTTAAGCTCCGCCGGGGCCATCCGGTAAGGCGGTATAGAAATAGGCCCCGTGCCGGAAATCGGATCAATGCAAAACTCAATCTTACGCTCTGGCGGCAATCTAGGCAACTCATCGGGAAATATGTCGAGTAATACTCGCACGATAAGAACCCGGTCCAATGAATCTACTGTGGCTCCGGTATCACGAATGAAAGCTATGAATCCCCAACATCCTCTCCTCAAAAGCCGACTAGCGAAAAGGCCTGAAATCAAAATGTGAGGGGCGGCCCCACGGTCCCCCAGCACAACAAGAACCGACTCGTCGGGAAAACAAAACCTGACAGTCTTCTCGTGGCAGTCCACGGACGCGTAGCAAGTAACTAACTAGTCCATGCCCAGGAGAACGTCGAAGTCCAATATCTCAAGAAGGATCAAGTCGACGGACGAATCTCTATCTCCAATCCGAACGGCACACGACCGAAATACGTGTCGCGTACTAAACGACTCGCCAACAGGAGTAGTCATGACAAGCGGCAGATCTAGCAAACACGACTCTCGGCCCAACCTCGGCACGAAGTGTGTAGAAACATACGAGTGCATAAATCCCGGATCAAACAAAACGTGTGCCTCGAAGGAACATACTGAATGAGTACCTAAAACCACTGCATTGGACGCCTGTGCGTCCTGATGAGTCAAAGCAAACACTCGAGCCTGCCCTCTACCTGCAACTGGCTGTCCTTCGCCTCTGCCATCCCATCCTTTCTGAACAAACCCTCCATGACCATGACCTCTCTGAGCGTAAGTCTGACGCGGAGCTATAACAGGCGCAAGAGGCAATGCTCTCTGCGGTGGAGAAGGTGGTAAGGTAACATGCGATACGGCTGCCTCATCCTCACATGGCTCGGTACAATCTCGAACACGATGATAAAAACCCCCGCACCGGAAACATCCAGACGATGACTGCTGACCCTGTGGGTATAAACTATATGTCTGGCCACGCCTCACGCTCCGGCTACCCGTGTTAGTTATATATATGCCCTAGAGGCCATTGTTGTACATGTGATGTATATTATAATGGATGCTTGGATATATATAGAGAGGACTTTCTTGCTCGATATGATAGTATGCTATCAGGTTTCACTTTATCTTAACATGTTAACAACTACTGTTTTGTGATCACGTGTTGATAAAGCCCTTAGGATAAGTACTCGACTACTAAGACTATGATACATATCATACTAGTGGGGCTAGGGTAGTCAAAAAGTACAGCCTATAACTGTTCCTACTCGAGGGTGTATCGAGACAGGGCATCGATACTCCAGAGTAGGCTAGCGTATACGCATCTTGACCCATATGATGGGCGATGGATGATCCCATATCCATTGGTGTTGGACATCTAAGATGGTATACGGGTGCTCAGTGAAGACTGGGTACACTGAACGGAATCACTGAGAACCCCTGGATGGCATTATACCATCGTCAGATAGCAGTTCTCCGGTGACACTGGTACAGGTAGGTCTGTAGACCCGAGATCGTCATAGAGTCTTGTGTGATTCCCACTGTGCTTTGATTTCCACCTTACCATGTCCAAGAGGGCATGCAAAATGGTGGCTTTTGGGTACATTCCCGAATCACATGGAGGCAATGAGCGATAGGAGGGGTTTCGTCTCTTCCGGTATAGGAAGTTGATGTTGTGCTGTGTTCGATTGGCTGTAACTCGAAGTCCCTGGCCAGGGCTTACGGGTAAGTGTTATTATTAGTTTCTCGACCCGTTATGAGACTTACATCGACACGACTTATTGGTTACTGGGGTCTGACGTTTACCACCCCTAGACTAGATATGCAATATATCAGACGAAGAGATCGGACTGTACGGGAGTGTTACTGATTGGATTTGCAAGAGAATGTACAGGATTGCTTGTTTATCTTCTGATTGCTCAATACACCAGTGGCTGTTATGTTTAGCTGACCGCTTGCAGCTTATGGGTGTTTGATATGATCATCACCTGCTGCCGGCGTATTGACGATTCTTTAGAGTCCTACACAGAGGTTTCCTGGCTCAGGAAAAACAGAGTAGGATCACATATGTGATATGTGCGGGACCAAGAATAATACGATATGAGATACCATATTATGTTCTCGCAATATGAGATATCGGCCGGCTATATGTGATATAGCCGGGTCATCGGATCAAGTGTTGATTCGATGAAATGGTATATGTTATATTGGTCGGTTATATGCAATATAGCCGGATTGTCGGATCAAGAGTTGATTCGATAATTTAATGTATAATTATAGATGTGATATATTGCACTACGTTAACTAATATAAGCTCGCTTTATTGATTCATTTTCTTACTGGATAATACATTGATGTATATGCGATATATGTTAATTGTATTATTTTGTTTTTTTACAAAATATATTGTATATGTGATATATAATATTGTAACAAGTTAGGGTTACAAATGCAACATGGTTGTTAAGTTTAAACAAAGTTAGGTTTTGGATTTGGGTTAGCTTTTGGGTTAGTTTTTTCATGAAGCTTCATGAAGCTTTCCTTTTTGTTTTCTATCTTGATATTTTATGAAGATATTTATTAACCCAACCCAAACCATAGCCTCTAGTTTATTCTTTATAAGGGTTAACTTTATCATTCTTAACCCATGGTTGGCTTTGTAAGCATAACAATAATTCATTATTCATTACAAAAACTTTCTTCTTCTTCTTCCTCCTTGAAAAAGCTTTCTAGCTTTTTGTGAAGTGATGATTTAAAGTGAGAAATTGAAAACAAAAGAGTGCAAAATTCCTACTTCATCATCCTCATCTATTCTAGCCACTTAGAATAGGGTGTTAACTTCACTAATACTTGATTAGATAAGTGAGAGCTTGAGTTTGAGATTCTTCAAGGTAGATCATCTTCGAAAAGGAAGACTTCAAGCAAGCATGGATTATTCGACTTGTGGAGCCTCTCTAGAGTCCAGAAGTTCGTAGATCACGGCGAAGAGACTACTACTCGGAGCTTATGAAGCGAAGGAACAGACTACAAAGGTTGTAATCCCTCTCTTTTAGATGTAAAGTTGTTTACATGCAAGTTAACCTTAATTCTCTAGTTAAGATCTTTGTTAGGGTTTGTTTAGCACCCCAAAAATTTTAAAGTAGCGTGTTTGATGCTTTCTAAAACCTTGCTAAGGTGCTAAGCTAACCCTACAGTGGTATCAGAGCCAAGCTAGAGCATTAGGAGATGTCTAGACGAAGTTAGAAGTCCGATCGAACCCCGAAACCCCGAAACGATCCCTTTTTTGGAAATTTTTTCAAAAGTTGAAATTTTTCATATTAAAAATACTCAGAAAATCGTGCAGGGAATTTTATGAACCCACCTGAAGAAAGTATCCCTAACTCGCTACAGTGACCCCGTAACCGCGGCCAAAACCTGGTTTTGGCGGCGGTTACGGGGCACCACTGTGGAGGCTTGGGACAGGCACTTCAGCGACGGTCCATAGGTGCTGGGGCATGCTACTGGGAATTTTTATTTTCTGCTCAAGTGTTGAGCTCTCTGGGGTATTTTAGGAATTCTTTGTGTCTGTCGAATTATCTAACTTCGCCTAGTTATATATGATGTTTATGTGTTGCTGTGATATGTTTTATCGGATCGTTGTGTATTGAATAGCCGGGGGTTTTATGTGAGATGAGAGTTTTCTTTTTCATTCATGCAAAATTCATTTGTATGTAATATTCTTTTATTGGGGAACTTCCGGGTTGAGGATGATGTCACCATTGTATATTATTTACTTTTCCGCATTAGGATAGACCCAAGACGGAGAGCACAAGTAACCGGGTTCTAGGGTCCAGTGGGAGGCCATCTCGAGGAGTCGAGACCGGGTCTCCTAACCCTAGAATTGGCAGGGTTACTTGCCGCTCTCGTAGGGGTCTAGGGATGTGGGTTTGGCTATTCATCGCGACTGTGGAATCCGTGTTTTTTATAGGCTCAAAATAAAACATGGATGTCCTAGTATATACAATTTTTCATATGTTGACTTCTGCTGCAATGTTCTGTGATGATATCATATTACTGCCTGAGACGAATGCTTATACTATATGTTGATATATAAATATTGCTGCTTTCGTTTCTTCTGTGATGCTTAGGAAGCTTATATGATGGGTTTTATTAATGAGATTAATAAAAAAAAAGAAACCTAAAAGATGTTGTAGAATCAAATTTTCAAAAAGGGTAGCTACAGTTTTTGCTTGGCATAGCGGTATTCCTTGAAGAATATCCAGCACCTTATTCGATAAGGAAAGAGCCGAGATCCCTTCACCGGGAGTGACCTCTTTAGCAAAACTGGCAGATGCTACAAGCTCACGGTTTTGTTTTTGATCGCGTCTATAGTTCTTGCTTTGCACAGCGGTATTTATGAAATATCCTGCACCTTATTCGATGAGGAAAGAGCCGAGATCCCTTCACCGGGAGTGACCTCTTTAGCGAAACTAGAAAAGCCTCAAAAAACATTCCTTTTCAAAATCACTTGTTTCTATAACGATATCAAGTTCAATACGCTCATGGTTTTCAGAAAAACCTGTGCAGCCCTCCGTTATTTCAGATAGGTGCTATTTTAGTATTCGTGCTACGGTAGTTTGGCCTCCGTCAAGGCGTGGTGCACGGTAGCTGATTTAGTACTTACCTGAAGTATGAGATGCGATTAGATTAGGGTATTCGTACGGCGTTGTTTGGCCTCCGTCAAGGGTCGTGCGGGTGGGTCTAATTCAATCAGGAAATAACGGGTTGAACTTTACTAGTGCCTTATGGGTAGTTTGGCCTCCGTCAAGGTCATAAGACGCTAGGGGTAAAATATATTATCGGGAGTTTCAAGTGTTGAAATTTGCTATGAGATTGCGCATGATCGGCAGATCACTTGCTTAGGCAATTGAGTCAATCATGAGATGTCAAGTACCACACCAGATATTGTTTTTGCACAAGATGCAATAAGTTTGTATTAATCCAATCCTGGAGAAACATAAGGAAGCAGTTTTAGAACATAAGTGAATGTTCTACGGATTTGATGACGGCGGCCTCCTTCGGGAGACGATTATCATTCCAGGCTTCAAAGGTGACATGGATCACAGAGTGATTGTCAGAGTTATAGTTTTCCCTCTCATAAGGGACAGTATTATGGACATGTGGTCCAAGAGGATACTGTGGGAGGCTTGGTGCTGGATACTGATTAGGTTCAGTTATCGATACAGTTTAAGAAGTTTGGATTTGGAGTTCATTTATGAACTAGGTCCCATCAGATATCCAGACATATTCTAAGACAGGTACTACTCAATTCTGGAGATGACTTTCTCCGCGAACTTGAGATTAAGAAAGATATAGAAAGAAACATCAGGGCGGATCCACTCACTGAGGCTATTTCTCCAACACAATAGTTTTACAAACGGGCTTTGTGAAACTGATTAGTAGATGTGTTAGATATTCGGTTTCACATGGGCTGTGAGTATGCGACATCGCAATAATTAGCCTTAAGTGCAAGTGGGAGATTGTTGGATATAGTGCCCTCAAAGTCAATTATTGGATCGCAGGCACGTGATTGCAATGATTGCGGAGGACCTATACCGGTAGGACAGTCTTACTCGAGATGATAGTATGCTATCTGGTTTACCTTTATCAGTCGTGTACAGGTTGAGGTGACTGATCACTGTTACACGTTGATAGAGCCCTTAGGATATTGCTTGACTACCAATAGTATGATGGCGATCATATACGTGAGAGTTGGGTAGTCCATAAGCACATCCTTAATTGTGGCCCCTAGTCGTGGGAGTTTCAAGACAGGGCATCGATACTCCGGAGTAGACTAGTGTATACAGTCGAGACCCCGACGAGGGGCGGTGGCCGGTCTCACAAGCCACTGGTGTCAGTTGGATCACCTAAGATGTACACAGGTGCTCATTGGGTTATGAGTACACCGGACAGGACTCTCCGGGAATCTGCTAGTTGGTAGTATACCTATCGTCAGATAGCAGTTCCCTGGTGACATGTGTACAGGTTAGTTCATCGACCTGAGGTCGTCATTTGTCTCGTGTGAGTTCCTACTGCGCTTTGATTTCTACCCTACCACGGCTCAAAGGAGTCGTGCAAACAGGTAGTTTTTGGGTACAGTCCCGAGCCACATGGAGGCAAGTGAGCGGATCGGCAGGGGATTCGACTCTCCCGGTATTGGGGGTGAGATCGCGCTGTGTCTAGGAGAGCCATTACATATATCCCTCGGCCGAGGCAGGAGATTTACTGGTAGATACTCTAGTAGTATCTCTGGGTGTTTTTGGGCTACACTCTGACACGACTTATACCGCTATTGGGGGTCTGACGTTACCAGCCCCTAGGCCGATATGCGATACTCATAGGCGAACGGACCGGACTGTATGTATATTGTCACTGTTAGGCTCAGTAGGGTTCCAGGATTAGTTCGCTCATCGGCTTCCCTTGAGGTCAGTACATGGGCAGCCGTTATGCACAGCTAGTCCCGCTGACGGCTTGTGGTTAAACCCACTGCCAGGGTACTGACGAGTCATTAGAGTCCCCCACAGACAGTTTCCCAAGTTCGGACAAAACGTTGTAGAGGCCGTATGGTTTTATGGCAGGGTTCGGAAAATGCACGTGCGTTTACGCACGTATCATATTTCGAGCAGATGATACTGGTGGGCTTTGGTTTAAGTCGGATCCGAGTATTATAATGTGTAGATATAATATCTTTGTCTCAGTTGCATTTGTATTCGGTCGTAATACAAATGCGGGTATGTTTATACTGTTACGGGGTTACCCTGAAATTCGTTTCGGGATCGCTTTTGGAAGTTGCCAGTTTTCAGTTTTCTATCACCCGTATTTTACATTCGGTTTAATACGGATTTATCCTTTCTTAGGTGAGTCATGAGGGTGATGAGTGTAGAAGCTTCTAGAAGGTGACTAGGTTCATGAATCTTAATGACTCATTATTGCATTAATGGTTTTTGGTGACTAGGTTAAGGTGACTCATTGTTGCTTTAATGATTTGTGCAAGGTGTTTAATGACTCACTCATTCTCATTTATTGTTTATGGTTACTTTCTTCCTCCTACACTCACCTCCCTCATCTTATATATTGGCCGGCGCTCCCCTCCTCTTCTCACTCACTCACTTGGTTGAAAAGATTATGATGGATTTGATTCATGAAAATTTGTATGCTCATTTCTCATTCATTCAATCCAAAAGGCAACTTCATTAACCGTTCGTCCATGGCTTTGGACGAAGTGAGACAATGTGTTCTACTCATTCTCTACATCAATCATGGTCATCTCTTTTAGCAAACTTGATGACCGAGTTGCCTCGGGTCAGAGGCGAGAGCCCGTTTAATGATCCGTTGACGTGGTGCCACTTGGACGAGGAGATCGGAGATCGACGAGATTGGAGCAGCCGCAACAAAGCGTGGGATGATGGTTAAAGACCGAAGGAATCAGATCATTCGGTATAACATTTCTACCCACTTTGTAGTTTGTTAGTTTAGCAATAATGGCAGATCCGGGTTATAGTATACGATAGCGCCAGTTAAAAAGTTTTTGTTCCGCATTTGGCGTCTGTTAGACGGCGGGGGCGCTACCGTAGACTTACAGTCTACACATGCCAGGAACGGTTCTTTCTACTTCATTACATTCACTAACAATCTCTCAAGATACGGACATGTGTTCTTGATAAAACACAAGTTTGAAGCTTTGAGAAATTCAGAGAATATAAGAACGAAGTAGAAAACCAAACGGGTAAAAGTATTAAGATCCTTCGATTTGATCGAGGAGGAGAATACTTGAGCAATGAGTACCTAGATTATCTAAAAGAGAATGGGATTCTCTCTCAGCTTACTCCTCCTTATACACCATAGCACAACGGTGTTTTGGAGCGTAGGAATCGTACCCTATTAGATATGGTGCGCTCTATGATGAGCAATGCTGAGTTGCCTATTTCCTTTTGGGGCTATGCGCTGGAGACAGCTGCATACCTATTGAATAGAGTTCCAACCAAATCAGTGACTACCACTCCATATGAGATATGGAATGGGAAAAGACCTTGCCTTAATTTTATTCAGATATTGGGTTCTCCGGCCTATGTGAAAACACAAAATCCGGACAAGCTCGAGGAAAGATCTGTTCTGTGCAAGTTTATTGGATATCCTAATCATTCGCGAGGGTATATCTTCTACCGCTCCATGGAACACAAAGTGTTTGTTTCTCGACATGCCACCTTTTTAAAAAAGGAATTTCTTGCAAAGGAAATTAATGGCAAGAAGGTAGAACTGGAAGAAGTTCCAGCTACACAAATTATAAGAGAAGATTTGGTGGAACCAGAGGATTCAGTAGTTTCCGACGAACCTCCGCCTCTCCGCCGATCTAGTAGGGTTTCTTATCCACCTGGGAGATACTACGGTTTTCTCATCGATGGTGGGAGCGACGATTGCATCATGGAAGATGATGACCCGACTAGTTTCGAGCAGGCCATCACGAGTGGTGACTCTGTGAAATGGCTAGATGCAATGCGATCTGAGATGGAATCCATGTACACCAATAAAGTATGGACTTTGGAAATTGCTCCTGAAGGGGTAAAACCCATTGGGATCAAATGGATCTTTAAGAAGAAACTTGGTGTAGATGGAAAAGTTGAGACTTTCAAAGCTAGACTTATTGCAAAGGGTTTTCGTCAACGACCAGGTGTGGATTATGACGAAACCTTTTCTCCAGTGGCTATGCTTAAGTCCATCCGGATCTTACATGCCATTGCTGCATACCATGACTACGAAATCTGGCAAATGGATGTTAAGACCCCCTTTCTAAATGGTTATTTGGAAGAGTGCGTGTACATGACTCAGCTAGAAGGCTTCGTAGATGGTGGGAGCAGCGGAAAGGTGTGCAAGCTGCTTAAATCCATCTACGGGTTAAAGCAGGCATCGCGGAGTTGGAATATCTGTTTTGATGTTGTAGTCAAAGAGTTTGACTTCATCAAAAATATAGATGAACCTTATATATACAAGAAGATGGCAGAGAGTAAGGTTGTCTTCCTCGTATTGTACGTAGATGACATACTCTTGATAGGAAATGATATTCCTATGCTGCACTCGATTAAGCTCTTCTTATCACATAGATTCTCAATGAAAGATTTAGGTGATGCCTCCTGCATTTTTGGAATTAAGATCTATAGAGATAGATCTAGACGAATACTGGGATTGTCCGAATCCAGGTACATTAACACCATACTAAAGAGGTTTAGTATGGAAGAATCCAAGCGTGGGAACTTACCCACGATCTCGGGACTCACTCTCTCCAAAGAGATGTCTCCCAAGACTGATTTGGAAAGAGCTCACATGCAAAGGATACCCTATTCTTCGGCAGTAGGCTCCATCATGTACGCGATGCTATGTACTAGACCCGATGCAGCATACTCACTAAGAGTAGTGAGTAGGTATCAAGCAGATCTTGGAGAGAATCACTGGACAGCTGTGAAGAACATTCTCAAGTATTTGAGAAGGACTAAAGAGATGTTCCCGGTGTATGGTAACAGAGAACTCCAGGTGGAGTCCTTTACCGATTCGAGCTTCCAAAGTGATAAGGAAGACTCTAAGTCGCACTCGGGTTTTGTCTTTACCCTTAATGGAGGGGCGATTTGTTGGAAGAGTTCCAAACAGAAAACTGTGGCAGACTCGACGATGGAGGCTAAATACATCGCTGCCAACGATGCTACCAAAGAGACTGTCTGGATAAAGAAGTTCATCATTGAACTTAGTGTGGTTCTGTCCATTGAGTATCCAATACCTTTGTATTGTGATAACAATAGAGCTGTGGTTTTGGCCAAGGAACCCAGGTCCCATCAGAAGTCCAGACATATTCTGAGGCGGTATCACCTGATCCGGGAGATGGTTGATCGTCGGGAGATCGAGCTTAGGAGAGTTGATACGAAGGACAACACTGCGGATCCACTCACAAAAGCCATTCCTCAGATACAATTTGAAAGACTCTTCGGGATGTTGTGTATGAGATACTACAACAGCTGGCCTTAGTGCAACTGGGAGATTGTTAGTTATGTATATGCCCTAGAGGCCATTGTTGTACATGTGATGTATATTATAATGGATGCTTGGATAAATATAGAGAGCACTTTCTTGCTCGATATGATAGTATGCTATCTGGTTTCACTTTATCTTAACATGTTAACAAATACTGTTTTGTGATCACGTGTTCATAAAGACCTTAGGATAAGTACTCGACTACTAGGACTATGATACAGATCATACTAGTAGGGCTAGGGTAGTCAATGAGTACAGCCTATAACTGTTCCTGGTCGAGGGTGTATCTGTAAGTGCACGGCGGCGCCCCGGCCGTCAATCCGACGGCCAAATGCGGAAGCGGTGATAAACTTTAATTTTGCGAACTTAGCAAACCGGCACCACCGCGCATTAAACACCCGGATCGGACCATTAAACTAGTTCTAGCTAACTACAAGAAGGGGAAGAGATATACCGAATGATCCGAGTCCTCCGGCCTTCTCGTCGTCGTCCCGATCTCCTGCGGAAACTCCGGTCGTCGCCTCCTCGCCGGAAGGGCACCACATCGCCTGCATCTTTTACAGGCTTCCACCTAAATACCGAGGCAACTCGGGCGCGAAGTTGGCTGGCCGACGCGTCCAAGATTTGCTGTAGAATGTGTAGGGTTGAGGCTATGTCTCATTTGGGGTTTTGTTGCCTTTGAAGATGATGGAGGAATCAAGATAAGAAAAATGGTGCTTGCATTTTTCTTAACATGAAAAGAGATAAAAAATGCTACACTCTCAAAGATGAAGCTCTCATCTTATCTTCTCTCAAAATGTGTTCAACCATCTCTCAATGAGAATGGTGGAGGAAGGAATCCCAAATGCAAGAGGGAGGTGAGTGTAGTAAAAGGTAAGAGGTGACCATATCCAAACATCATCATAACTAACTCACATCAAACTCTAATCACCTCAAATCAAAAAAAAGCAAGTGATGATGATGGATAAGAATGGTATCAAAAGATGCTTTCATAATTAATACATTTGCAAGAAAATCCTCCACAATGTGTTATTTGCAAACTTGCAAATAACCCCCTCCATCTGAAAAGTCCGGCCGGGAAAGAACAAAGAAAAACCGGCCGGAACGGAATGCAAACTGGCAACACCAGAAAACTGGTCCCGTAATAAATTACAGGAAAACCCCGATACTGTGCATACACACCCGCATCTGTATTCCGACCGGATACAAATGCAATGAGACAAAATCTACACTGTACTAAACTAGGATCCGGCTCAAACTAAAGCCGGCTAGTAATATCCGTCCGATCCTGATCCGTGCAATACTGCACGTATCTGATCGGACCCTGCCATATCTCCATACGGCCTCTACAGCGTTTCGCCCGAAAGCTTGAGTAACTGAAAGTGTGGTGGACTCTAAAGACTCGTCAATACTATGGCTGTGGATTTAACCACTAGCACGTCAGAGGTATAAGCCAATACGTGACGGGCCACCAGCTATTGACCAAAAGGGACGTCGATGAGCGAACTCATCCTGACACCCTACTGAGCCTGCTAGTGACAATATCCGTACAGTCCGGTCCGTTCGTCTATGAGCATTGCATGTCGGGCCTAGGGGGTTGGTAAAAGTCAGACCCCCAAAAGCGGTACAAGTCGTGTCGGAGTGTAGCCCAGAACACCCTGAGATACTACTGGAATACCTACCAGTAAATCTCCTGCCTTAGCCAAGGACTTCGTGTAATGGCTCTCCTAGACACAGCGCGAACTCACCCCCAATACCGGGAGAGACGAACCCCTGAAGATCCGCTCACTGCCTCCATGTGGCTCGGGACTGTACCCAACTAAAACCTGTTTGCACGACTCCTTTGAGCCATGGTAGGGTAGTAATCAAAGCACAGTGGGAACTCACACGAGACAAATGACGATCTCAGGTCGATGAACTAACCTGTACACATGTCACCAGGGAACTGCTATCTGACGTCAGGTATAAGACCAACTAGCATGTTCCCGGCGAGTCCTGTCCGGTGTACTCATAACCCAATGAGCACTTGTATACATCTTAGGTGAACCAGCCGACACCAGTGGCTTGTGAGACCGGCCACCGCCCCTCGTCGGGGTCTCGACTGTATACACTAGTCTACTCTGGAGAATCGATGCCCTGTCTCGAAACTCCCACGACTAGAGACCTTTTAAGGATGTGTTTATAGACTACCAGCTCCCACGTATATGATCGCCCTCATACTGCTGGCAGTCAAGCAAGAATCCTAGGGCCTCTTTCAACGTGCAATAGTGATATGTCAGGTCACCTAAAGCAGTACACGATGATAAAGGTAAACCAGATAGCATACTATCATCTCGAGTAAGACTGTCCTACCAGGATAGGTCCTCCCTCAATCATTGCAATCACGTGCCTGTGATCCAATAATCGACTCTGAGGGCACTATCTCCAACAATCTCCCACTTGCACTCAAGGCTAATTATTGCGATGTCGCATACTCACAGCCTGTGTGATACCGAACACCCAACTCCCCTACTAGTCAGTCTCACAAAATCCGTTTGTGAAACTATTGCGTTCGAGGAATAGCCTCAGTGAGTGGATCCTCCTAGATGTTTCTTTCTATATCTCTCTCTATCTCAAGTTCGCGGAGAAAGCCATCTCCCGAAATGAGCAATACCTGTCTTAGAATGTCTGGATGTCTGATGGGACCTAGCTCATAAATGAACTCCAAATCCAAACTTCTTAGACTGTATCGTCAACTGATCTTAATCAGTATCCTGCGCCATGCCACCCTCAGTATTGCCTTGGACCACCTGTCCAAAATACTGCCCCTCGTCAGAAGGAAAACTATAACTCTGACAACCTCCTTGTCGTCCATGTCACCTTGGAAGACTGGAATGATAACTGTCTCCCAAAGGAGGCAGCCGTTATCATATCCCTAGAACATTCACTTATGTTCTAAAACTGCTTCCGACTGTTTCTCCAGGATTGGATCAATGTCAACTTATTGCATCTACTGCAAGAACAACATCTGGTGTGGTACTTGACATCTCATGATTGACTCAATTGCCTAAGCAAGTGTCTGCCAATCATGCACATCCCTCCCTACTTTAGTCTATAAGACACCTTTAGAGAGGGTGAATCCATCACTTGCAGGTACACTACCGTGCCAGGAGTCGTCCATTCTAAATACTCTTAGAATGCTGTCTAAGTACCCTGATTGGGAAACCACCCAAATCTAGATCTAAAACCATAGATCTAGTAACTAGTATATCTGATATAATGTCCAAGTCCCTTGTGGAGAAACCACTGTGTGACGACCAAAGTATAACCGATCGTAGTATAGGAATGTCACTTCCTATTTTGTGTATGTCATCCAAATACCAGAATATCACACCATACTACCTTCTCAACAGATCCATCCCCTATTCTGATGAAGTCAAACCTATGACTGTCACATCAGAAATAGATGATCTATCTCCGCTACATCTGCTTTAGTCTATAAATAGACATAAGCATGATGTCCACCAATGCTTCCGCTGCTCCCACTGACTACGACAACCCTCTGGCAGAGTCATATAGACGTGCACTTCTAAAGCTAGTTTAGAACGACGCTATATGCATCCTCCTGCCGGGTCTCGCAGCCTGGAACAACAACAATGGCAAGTGTGGGTAAACAAGAACTTCCCTGTCACCGTCCTTGAGGCTACCGGAGTACCTCTCGGGTGCCTGAAGTTACCCACCAAATCTGCGGAGTGGCCAATGGAATGTCAAACCAGATTGAATCTTTAGGTTCCTTATCAAATCTTCAGTAATCGTTTGTGGTTCTGGAATCACTTCCAGTTCTACCATACTCCCACTACTGTTTTCTGAAGAAAAAAAATTCCATTTTTAATAAAACTGTGGCGAGTCTAGAACAATATCGCTATTGTTCATCCAGATGGTAGAAAGTCAACCCTCATCATAGCCTGGGTCAACCCACAAACAGGCATTACAGAAACGTGCCTTGAGTTATCCAGAGTCTAGTTTTAAGCATAAGCCGGACAACTCCCCGTACCTTAACATCGTTAAGATATGAACTGTTCTATATCCAATATAGAACCAGAGGCATTGATTTATTTGAACCAGATTCAAATCATGCAGCTGTCTCCAGTGCATGTCAACTAAATGGAAAGAGGCCGATCAGCGTTACTCAACTTAGGAATGCTTCCAATTATGAGTAACCTGAAAGACAAACAATTTCTCTTTACTATCAACTGAATACCATACACAAGTATCTACATCTTCGATCACTTTGAAGAATCCCGATACTTGCTACACCTGGTTCTCTACTCTATTCAAATACCTATAACTCCTCAAAACATAGACCCTGTGTTTCTACGAAACACATGTCTAAGAACTAGAGAAGTTAAAAGTAAACAGAATATAGTATGAGGACCAACCCCTCTGTCCTAATGGACACTGGACAACATACAATACTCTGTATGAGTCCGCTGAGTCTAACAACTCTTTCACTGTGTGTCGTAGGTTGAAAACTGTACTTATAGTTAAGAAGAATTACACCGCTGTTTAATGCTCCTTACCTAACCATCCACTGATATAGCTAAATGTCATCGACATAATATCAAAAGGTATATCTCACTCTATGAAAAATAGACGTACAGATATATCAATTTGAAATTGGTGCACAACAGCGGATATTCAAAACCAAATATTTGCCGACCGGCAAACAGCCCAGATGATCTCCTCAAATATCACCGATTACAACGAATCCCGATATAATGAGGATGATTACCATATTCCCAATAACTTACTCCCACTCATCATCTGTAAAACCATACAGATGTGAGAATCAAACCTGGTAAATACATACCCTGGAGCAAGTGTCCAATCGGGAAATCAGTTTTCTTTTAACAGTACACAGCTGAACTGAAACATTGAAATGTTTCGATGGGGGTATCGTGGTATTCCTAGTAATGTCTCTACCATTATCCAGATTCACAACTATAACCGTATAATTCTTTGCCACCTCTCCAAATCCCTTTATATGTCTTTAGTCATTACCTTCAGCACACCCCTTAGGCCAAATGGTTTTCTTCCTTCCCTAACGTTCGGCACCAGCCTATGGTTTGGAAGAAGACTATCCAATAAGCATAATGGGTGTACTGTCCTAATCCTAGGAGCACTCGCAATGCGAGAGAAGGTGAAGATAAAAGACAACCGAATAAACCTTATTCCTATTTCTCCTGAACCAGAATCCATCCCCGAACTGGAACAAGTTCCTTTCGAGTTCGTATATAACCATACGATGGAGTATCCAAATAAACTGTGGATCTTCGTAGTGATACGGAGTGTCCTGGAGAAATACAAAGGTGATTTAGGATTGGCGAAGGAATACTTGGTTTGGTCGTGAATAGCAGTCACAATTTACTTTGCCCTCTTACTAATCCCTTGCTTTGTCTGAGCATAATACCTTCTGCACACCATCGTTATGCTAATTGGTTTTCTTCATTCCCTACCGGTCGGCACCTGCCTATGGTTTGGAAGAAGACTATCCAATTTGCATAATAGGTGTACTACCCCTAAACCAAGGAGTACTCGCAACCTGAGAGAAGGTAGAAGGAAAAGACAACTGAATAGTCCTATTCTTTTTCTCCAGAACCGGAAACCATCCTCGAATAAATTCCTTCGAGTTTGTATCTAACCATACGATGGCTTTGTCCAATGGAAGTGGACGTTCGCAGTAATACGGGGTGTCCTGGAGAAAAGGGTAAAAGTAGGAGTGGCAATGAGGTCTGCAACTCTGACAATCCAAAAGCCAGTGTTAAGAAGGTCCGGTCAACTTGGTCACTGAGTCATAGTCTAGGGTCGGGTCAATGGTCGCTGCCAGAGAGAGAGAGAAAAGAAACACTTAGCGTGCACTCTAACCTAGATCAGAATGGTCACCAATTTATCTAATCTGGAAACCTCCCACTGTACCTCAAATTCTCCTCCAAACCTGAAAGAAGAATTAGTCGGGGTCACCCGAGGAGTAAACTAACTCATCAGTGGGAATCGGGATCCAACTATCATCGCATGATAACGTGACGGAATCCGCTCACGCTATCACACTCCAGAAGGTATGCGCATATCTGGCAAGTTTCAGTTCTTTTGAAACTCCCGATGTGATTTCTGCCCCATGCTCTTATGACCTTGACGAAGGTCAACAAATCATAAGTCACATGTCAAGTTCCACCCGTCATTGTCCAGGTTAATTTGAACCCACCCGTACAAGCCCTTGACGAAGGTCAACAAGGCTATAAGACTGTCCCAAACCAACACATCTATCTATGCAGCAGAAAGGCAACAAGCAGCTACCATGCACTATGCCTTGACGAAGGTCAACAAACATAGCATGAATACTACGTGCTACCTGTCTGAAACGACGGAGGGCTACGAATGGTTTCTGGCGAAAACCTTTAACGTAATGAACATGATATCGTTGAAGGAACGGATAGCTTTTTAGAAAATATAGTGACGAAAACCTTTACTAAAGAGGTCACTCCCGGTGAAGGGATCTCGGCTCTTTCCCCGTAGAATGGGGTGCAGGATATTCCAAATGAATACCACGGTGCAAAGCAAAAGTAATCGGCTATGGTGAAGTTAATGCCCTGACGCAAACTTCTGTCCAAGGGGTCACTCCCGGTGAAGGGATCTCGGCCCTTGCCTCGTCGACTGAGGAGCAGGATATTCCAAATGAATACCACGATGCAAAACAAAAGTGAACGTCCTTGCAATAACAGCTTTTTGAAAAATGTTCCAACAACATCAGATTAGGTTTGTTTTAACTTGCATTGATCCGAATCAACGCAGTCCCATCAATTGATCACACCATAAAGAACGAAAATATACTGATGTACGTATATGCCATCCGCATTCACCACTGGGTCCCGTCATTACCCGTTAGGTTAGCTAACTAACGACAGAGCGGGGACTGGAATAGCGCGGATGTAAAACATATACAACATCTACTAATATATATACCAATATATTATATTCGCTCAAGGCGTGATAAAAATACAACATCACAGAAATGTACAACATCACAGAAACAATACAGATATCTGGGATCCCCGGGTTTCACAGAGCCACTACTGAAACCCGACGTTCCCCTGGTCGTGTGGATAACCTGTGCAATGAAATCCTAGACCCCTACGGGCGCGGCAAGTTACCCGCCAAAACCTGAAGCGAGGAAGCCCCCTTCAGCACCGTGAATGGACCACCCAGCACTTCACGGAATCCGGTAACTTGGGCACCCCTCCTGGGTCAACCTGTACCCCCTACGAGTGCGGCGAATAGCCCGCCAATTCTAGAGTGAAGCCCCCTCCGTCCCAATGCCATGAGATGCGGGCTTGTTGCCCTCCAGAACCTGGCTATCCGTGCACCCCTCCGCGGGGTAATCCTAGTACAGAAAGTAAAAATATACATACAACGGGTACATCGACCGCAACCAGGTCGTGCCCCCAAAAGAATAATACAATCAGGCAGTGACGGCAGTCCACATGTCGGACGCTCTCCCCGCAATATCAAATGTACATAAAACAACAACACTGTACTAGCATTGCATCCAGGCTATCCCCACGACCGATCCGCAACATCACAGCAAAATCACAAAACATCAACGTGAAAGTCACGTTCGCAAATCCGTCAAACCGAGCTATAGCAATTAGACTGGATTTACCGATCGAGTGACATTCACGGTCGCAGATATAATGTAAATACTGTGAAAAATGTGTTTAAAATATCCGATCGATCAAAAATTAACAAGTGGGCCCCCAAGTACTACTGTAGCACATCAAGAAATTCTGGGCCCAAAATTAACCTTCCAGAAACCACATTTTCAACTCAGGAACATTCTGCAAAATTTTGGGGGGGCATGAACAGTGAACATTGCGGCGGAACCGCGGCCCAAGCATGGGTTTGGCCGCGGTTCCGCGATGGTGTGGTGAGTTCATGCTACCAAATTTTTACAGTATGCTTATAATTCCCTGCACATCACTCTGAGACAACCTGAAAAATTTTTGGACTCAAAAAAAATTCGACAGAAACTGATGTGCTTGAAAAACGCGGTTTCGGGATTTTGTTCGATCGGAAACGTAAAACACATCATACAAAGCTAGACGAAGTTAATGGCAAGGCTCTGATACCACTGTAAGTGCACGGCGGCGCCGCGGCCGTCAATCCGACGGCCAAATGCGGAAGCGGTGATAAACTTTAATTTTGCGAACTTAGCAAACCGGCACCACAGCGCACTAAACACCCGGATCGGACCATTAAACTAGTTCTAGCTAACTACAAGAAGGAGAAGAGATATACCGAATGATCCGAGTCCTCCGGTCTTCTCGTCGTCGTCCCGATCTCCTGCAGAAACTCCGGTCGTCGCCTCCTCGCCGGAAGAGCACCACATCGCCTGCATCTTTTACGGACTCCCACCTCAATACCGAGGCAACTCGGGCGCGAAGTTGGCTGGCCGACGCGTCCAAGATTTGCTGTAGAATGTGTAGGGTTGAGGCTATGTCTTATTTGGGGTTTTGTTGCCTTTGAAGATGATGGAGGAATCAAGATAAGAAAAATGGTGCTTGCATTTTTCTTAACATGAAAAGAGATCAAAAATGCTACACTCTCAAAGATGAAGCTCTCATCTTATCTTCTCTCAAAATGTGTTCAACCATCTATCAATAAGAATGGTGGAGGAAGGAATCCCAAATGCAAGTGGGAGGTGAGTGTAGTAAAAGGTAAGAGGTGACCATATCCAAACATCATCATAACTAACTCACATCAAACTCTAATCACCTCAAATCAACAAAAAGCAATTGATGATGATGGATAAGAATGGTATCAAAAGATGCTTTCATAATTAATACATTTGCAAGAAAATCCTCCACAATGTGTTATTTGCAAACTTGCAAATAACACCCTCCATCGGAAAAGTCCGGCCGGGAAAGAACAAAGAAAAACCGGCCGGAACGGAAAGCAAACTGGCAACTCCAGAAAACTGGTCCCGTAATAAATTACAGGAAAACCCCGATACTGTGCATACACACCCGCATCTGTATTCCGACCGGATACAAATGCAATGAGACAAAATCTACACTGTACTAAACTAGGATCCGGCTTAAACTAAAGCCGGCTAGTAATATCCGTCTGATCCTGATCCGTGCAATACTGCACGTATCTGATCGGACCCTGCCATATCTCCATACGGCCTCTACAGCGTTTCGCCCGAAAGCTTGAGTAACTGAAAGTGTGGTGGACTCTAAAGACTCGTCAATACTATGGCTGTGGATTTAACCACTAGCACGTCAGAGGTATAAGCCAATACGTGACGAGCCACCAGCTATTGACCAAAAGGGACGTCGATGAGCGAACTCATCCTGACACCCTACTGACCCTGTCAGTGACAATATACGTACAGTCCGGTCCGTTCGTCTATGAGCATCGCATGTCGGGCCTAGGGGGTTGGTAAAAGTCAGACACCCAAAAGCGGTACAAGTCGTGTCGGAGTGTAGCCCAGAATACCCTGAGATACTACTGGAATACCTACCAGTAAATCTCCTTCCTTGGCCAAGGACTTCGTGTAATGGCTCTCCTAGACACAGCGCGAACTCACCCCCAATACCGGGAGAGGCGAACCCCTGAAGATCCGCTCACTGCCTCCATGTGTCTCGGGACTGTACCCAACTAAAACCTGTTTGCACGACTCCTTTGAGCCGTGGTAGGGTAGTAATCAAAGCACAGTGGGAACTCACACGAGACAAATGACGATCTCAGGTCGATGAACTAACCTGTACACATGTCACCAGGGAACTGCTATCTGACGTCAGGTATAAGACCAACTAGCATGTTCCCGGCGAGTCCTGTCCGGTGTACTCATAACCCAATGAGCACCTGTATACATCTTAGGTGAACCAACTGACACCAGTGGCTTGTGAGACCGGCCACCGCCCCTCGTCGGGGTCTCGACTGTATACACTAGTCTACTCTGGAGAATCGATGCCCTGTCTCGAAACTCCCACGACTAGGGACCTTTTAAGGATGTGCTTATAGACTACCAGCTCCCACGTATATGATCGCCCTCATACTGCTGGCAGTCAAGCAAGAATCCTAGGGCCTCTATCAACGTGCAATAGTGACATGTCAGGTCACCTAAAGCAGTACACGATGATAAAGGTAAACCAGATAGCATACTATCATCTCGAGTAAGACTATCCCACCAGGATAGGTCCTCCCTCAATCATTGCAATCACGGGCCTGTGATCCAATAATCGACTCTGAGGGCACTATCTCCAACAGTATCGAGACAGGGCATCGATACTCCAGAGTAGGCTAGCGTATACGCATCTTGACACATATGATGGGCGATGGATGATCCCATATCCATTGGTGTTGGACATCAAAGATGGTATACGGGTGCTCAGGAGACTGGGTACACTGAACGGACTCGCCGAGAACTCCTGGATGGTATTATACCTATCGTCAGATAGCAGTTCTTCGGTGACACTGGTACAGGTTAGTCTGTAGACTCGAGATCGTCATAGAGTCTTGTGTGATTCCCATTGTGCTTTGATTTCCACCTTACCACGTCTACCAGGGCATGGAAAATGGTGGCTTTTGGGTACTCTCCCGAATCACATGGAGGCAATTAGATATATGAGGGGTTTCGTCTCTCCCGGTATAGGGAGTTGATGTTGTGCTGTGTACGATTGGCTATAACTGGAAGTCCCTGGCCATGGCTGATATGGGGATTTAAGGGTAAGTGTTATCTGTAGTTTCTCGACCCGTTATGATCCTTACATCGACATGACTTATCGGTTACTGGGGTCTGACGTTTACCACCCCTAGACTAGATATGCAACATATCTGATGAAGAGATCAGACTGCACGGGAGTGTTACTGATTGGATTTACTGGAGAATGTACAGGCTTGTTTGTTGATCTTCTGATTGCTCAATACACCAGTGGCTGTTACGTTTAGCTGACCGGTTGTAGCTTGTGGGTGTTTGATATGATCATCACCTGCAGCCGGCGTATTGACGATTCTTTAGAGTCTTACACAGAGGTTTTTCTGGCTCAAGCAAAATGGAGTAGGAGCACATACGTGATATGTGCGGGACCGAGAATAATATGATATGAGATACCGTATTATATTCTAGCGATATGAGATATCGGCCGGGTATATGTGATATAGCCGGGTCATCGGATCAAGTGTTGATTCGATGAAATAGTACTTGTTATATTAGTCGGTTATATGCAATATAGCCAGATTGTCGGATCAAGAGTTGATTCGACAATTTAATGTATAATTATATATGTGATATATTACATTACGTTAAATAATATAAGCTCGCTTTATTGATTCATTTTCTCACTGGATAATACATTGATGTATATGCGATATATGTTAATTGTATTATTTTCTTTCGTTACAAAATATATTGTATATGTGATATATAATATTGTATCAAGTTAGGGTTACAAATGCACCATGGTTGTTAAGTTTAAACAAAGTTAGGTTTTGGATTTGGGTTAGCTTTTTCATAAAGCTTCACGAAGCTTTCATTTTTGTTTTCTAGCTTGATATTTTGTGAAGATATTTATTAACCCAACCCAAACCTTAGCCTCTAGTTTATTCTCTACAAGGGTTAACTTTATCATTCTTAACCCATGGTTGGATTTGTAACCATAACAATAATTCATTATTCATCACAAAAGCTTTTTTCTTCTTCTTCCTTCTTGAAAAAGCTTTCTAACTTATTGTGAAGTGATGATTTAAAGTGAGAAATTGAAAACAAAAGAGTGCAAAATTCCTACTTCATCATCCTCATCTATTCTAGCCACTTAGATTAGGGTGTTCACTTCACTAATACTTGATTAGAGAAGTGAGAGCTTGAGTTTGAGATTGTTCAAAGTAGATCATCTTCGAAAAGGAAGATTTCAAGCAAGCATGGATCATTCGACTTGTAGAGCCTCTCTAGAGTCCGGAAGTTCATGGATCACGGCGAAGGGACTACTGCTCGGAGCTTATGAAGCGAAAGAACGGACTACAAAGGTTGTGATCCCTCTCTTTTAGATGTAAAGTTGTTTACATGCAAGTTAACCCTAATTCTCTTGTTAAGATCTTTGTTAGGGTTTGTTTAGCACCCCAAAAATTTTAAAGCAGCATGTTTGATGCTTGCCAAAACCTTGCTAAGGTGCTAAGCTAAACCTACAATCCGCACGACCTATAGCGAATCCACCGCGGCCTCTGGTAAACTGCCTCTGCGCTGATAAATGAATGTGAATCCTCTTCGGTTCCGGAACGACCGAAGTCTCAGAAATACGCTCCTCTGCCAATTGGGCTGCGTCCACCGCAGCTGCATATGTGTCAAAATGCTAGGAGCAGATAGCGGGGAACAACTAGGTAATCAGGCCTCGAAAAAATCTCTTGATTCACATCTCCTCTGTATCTACCAAATACGGAGCATATATGGATGACTGGGTAAACTGTATGTCATACTCTGCCACCGTCATACCTGGAGTCTAGCGTAACGACTCGAAACTGTGAGCTCGAGCATCCCTTACGCTCTGTGGAAGAAAACAGTCAAGAAACACCATCACGAACTCAGCCCAGGTCATAGGAGAAAGACCTACGGCTCTTCCCTTCTCTAAAGACTCGCACCACTTCTGGGAAAGACCTTCAAGACGAAAACTCAAAAACTCTACCCATCTCGTGTCGGAGCATCTCAGGGAACGACATATCCTGGCCATTTGATCGATAAATGATCGCGGATCTTCCGCTGCATCGGTGCCGGTGAAGACCGAAGGCTTCGGCCTCTTGAACTCAGACAATGACACGGTGATAACCTTTATAGCTGCAAGTACAACTTCCTAAATAGTTGGCACCATCACGATCCCCGTAACTAGTGGGACAACCTCCTGTCGCTGTGCTCGACTGGTCTCGACTAAAGATCCCATCATCTGCGTAAATCCTGCATACCGGCCTCTAGCCTAGTAATACGATCAAGCGAGGGTGGATCAATCTGCTCCTGAACAATGGGCCTACCGTACTGGCCAGTCCTCATTTCCGATGAGCCAACTCTGACCTCGGCTCTCACGGCCGCTCTCTGCGCCCTCGTAGTCTTCGGCGGCATAATGGATGTAAATGAAAATAGGATTCGATAAGGACATAGAAACCGAATCACAAGAATGTATATTATCATGCAAGGAATTTAAACCAACAAGTCCTAAGGTCACTTAGGCGAAGTACTGTGTCGTAAGTATGCTGCTGAACATACACACGCTATGGCACTCTGCTTAAGCTACCTACTCCATCATACCAGGGTAATCCTACACTCCGAAAGCTAAAACCTAGCGATCTGATGCCAACTTTGTCACTACCTAAAGTTCGGAACGTGACCGGCACTTAAACTATGTGACGTCCACAGGCACAACGCAATTTAAGTAAGCCGAAAACCTAGAAATCTAAACCATCAAAAGTAGTAACTGATAGAAACATTGTTCAGAACATTTGGAAATCTCAAATAAAAATGTTTAAACTTAAGTTTATTTTTTTTCTTAAAAATTTTGGCAGCATCTCCTTTGTAAAACTAGCGCTGAAATGGGTACAAACATATAGTATAAGTAAAGCATCCCCAAACGGAAGCAAATCATGCCCAAAGGCAGAAACAACCACCATAAGCATATATATACGACGCCGTAGAAAAGAAATAGACAATATAATGAAGACAACATAAAAAGAGATGAAGCAACATAATAAAGGTCGGCTCACACGAGCACGACACCCAGAGTCACAAATATACAATATCGTCCTCACATCTCGTCTCTAAGTCAATACATGAATATGGTAGATGGAGAGCACTAGATATAATAAAATATACAATGGATATAATCGGATAGCCGCAACTCACCTACAGCAAAAAGGCTTACAGTCAACCGTAGCGGTATCCGCTAAAAAAGATACAATAAGCAGCCCTGCCGCGACTACTCTGAGGGTCAACCTGCAAAACAATGTGGCACAACGGGGGTGAGTTGCCAATGCGTGAATAGTAACTGACATCGTACAGATAATCGCAGGTATGCACGTACAGCGATAATCTATCACATGCAATCTGATAGTATCAATATACTAATATGGATATGCAACAATCATGAAAGGTACTCTATCAGGTATTATAAATACATGAAGTAATGCATATCAATGAATGCTGAGTATGGGATAAAACATATCATCATCAATGAATCATCATCGTGGAAAAACCCGGTGTCCATCAACGACACCCCAAATCCGAATACCTCAGACGTCGTCACTCTGATCGGCCCTTATATCTGTAAATCTCATGGAACCTGAGTGCCCAACATCGGCACTCGAAACATCATGAAAACTCGTGTCCAATATCGACATGCAAATCCACATATATCGGGCTCCGTCAGTCCGGATTGGCCCACGGGCTCCGTCAGTCCGGATCAGCCCATATCCATCTCTCGACTCCGGTCGGTATCCTCCGGATAATAGCCAGGTCAAACCAATCACCGGTAAATAGTAGTCCCTCTTCCAAGCTCATCGTCTACTACATAACATCCCTTTCTTGCCCTGGGGTACCATACTGTGTCCACCATGAACCCGCAATGGATCATCCAGCTTCTCGAATCGGGTTTCTATCATAAGTCTCAGAACCGAAAAAACTCATGGTGCACGTACTGAAATATCATATCGAGAGAAACTGGGTTTTCAAAACAATGCATACTTTCTTGAAATAATACTATGGTTCTCAAATCCATAAATCACATAAAATCCGTACCTCAATGCGTAAATCCATGAAATATGATATATGAAAAATAAAACAGTAATATGAGCATATAAATGGAAAACCGCTTTTTTAAATGAATCATGTTTTTAAATATGTCATGCTGTTCCCAATTCCTCCAAAATCAAATCCAACATCATATAATGGTGTACATGTAGCTATAGGAAGTATGGGTGTATATATGTAAGTATGTATGCACGATGTATTTCATATGCGCAATAGAACAAGAATCAGTGTGTCAATATCAGTAACCATACAATATTGCATATGTGTATAGGTTGTGCGTGTCATGGAAATTACTGACGGTGTGGGTGTAGCATACAATTTAGTGCTCGTGCAACATGAACCGTCAGCAATGGTCAACAAAGAACGGTATGCAATGATGCACAAACAATATATATTGTCACGACAAAAAATTAGGCACATGACCGGCACTTAGACTATGTAACGTCAATAGGCGTAACGCAATTTAAGTAAGCCGAAAACCCAGCATTCTAAACCATTACAAGAAGTATAGGAAAGAAACACTATAAAATCTCAAGTAAGAACTTAAAGCTTAAGTTTATTTTCATAAAGTTTCGGTAGCACCTCCTTTGTAAAAACTAGCCCCGAAATGGGTACAAACATAAGATATAAGTAAAGTATCCCCAAACGGGAGCAAATCTCGCCCAAAGGCGGAAACAACTGTAGGGTTCCCATCGACGGCAGCGAGATTTCGGGAGGCATCGTCCATGCCATTTTTAAAAATTTGCCGTTAAAGGAAACTTTCATCTAGAATCGTTAGCTATAATATAATACGGAAACATATAGTAAACCATTTACTATCTAAGTGAAGAGAAAATACAACCTTTGTAGATCAGTCCTTCACTTTATATGCTCCTTGTAGTAGTCCCTTCGCTGCGATCATCGTGCTCCCGGACTCTCGGACGGCTCCATGAGAAGATAGCAACGGTTTTGCTTGAAGTCTTCGAGGCCGAAGATGATCTACGTCGAGAGAATACGAACTCAAGCTACCACTTCACCAAAGTGAAGCAAACACCCTATACTAAAGTGCTGATCTAGTAAAGACACCCTATACTAAAGTGCTAATCTAGTATAGGATGGGGAAATAGGAAATGAGTACACTTTAGAATTTCTTTTCTCACAATATTTCTCACTCTTTATCAAACCTTAGAAAGCTTTTTGAAGGAGGAAGAAGCTGAGCTCAAGAAAAATGAGAATGAAAAGTAATCAAGAGAGAGCTAACCATGGGTGAGTGGGTATCATATACTAACTCATGTAGAGACATAACCATGGCTAATTATAGTGGTTAGGTTAATAAATATCCTAAGTAAAACAAAATGGGTGGACTTTGTCAAAGCACTCACAAGCTTCTACAAGCTTCATGCTTTAAACAATTATCCACTAATTTTGTATTTACTTTGATTATTTAAACCCCACCACTAAAATTAGAATGGTGTATGTCTTATACACCCATGTAGTGTGTATCAACAACCATGATACAAAATGAGAACACATTTTAATACATATCACATATATATTAAAGTTATGCACATGTGAGAAAAACAAAAGCTTAAGTGAACCAATGTTAGTTAATGTAAATTAGTATATAACATATACAATTATACACTAAATTATTAAATCAACACTTGACTTAATAATCCGGTTATATCATATATAAACAACTAACATCCAATGTATCGTCTTATCGAATCAACCCTTGATTCGATAACCTGGTTGTATCGCATATAACCGATCGATACAAACATCGCGAGAATACAATACGGTATCACATACACGCATTATTCTCGGTCCCGCACATATCACATATGCGCTCCTATTTCATTTTTCCTGAGCCAGTAAAACCTCTATGTAGGACTCTAAAGACTCGTCAATATCCCGGCAGTAGGTGATGATCATATCAAGCACCCACAAGCCGTCAGCGGTACCAACTGGACGTAACGGCTACCCGGGTATTGAGCGATCAGAAGATCAACAAGCAAGCCCGCTCAAACTCCTGCAAAAGCCTGACAGTGACACTACCATACAGTCCGGTCTTCTCGTCTGATATGTCGCATATCAAGTCTAGGGGTGGTAAACGTCAGACCCCAATAACTGATAAGTCATGCCGATATAAGGCTCATAACGGGTCGAGAAACTACTGGTAACTCTTACCAGTAATTCTCTAAACCAGCCCTGGCCAGGGACTTCCCTATTATGGCCAATCGAGCACAGCGCAACATCAACCCCTAATACCGGGAGAGACTCCTATCGTTCATTGCCTCTATGCGACTCGGGACTGTACCCAAAAACCACCATTTTGCATGCCCAATTGGACGTGGTAAGGTGGAAATCAAAGCACAGTGGGAATCACACGAGACTCTGTGATGATCTCAGGTCTACAGACTAACCTGTACCAGTGTCACCAGAGAACTGCCATTTGACGTGAGGTATAATACCATCTGGGAGTTCTCTGCGAGTCCGTCCAGTGTACCCTGTCTCTACTGAGCACCGGTATATCATCTCTGATGTCAAACACCAATGGATATGGGATCATCCATCGCCCATCTGAATAGGCCGAGAAGGTATACGCTAGTCTATTCTGGTATATCGATGCCCCGTCTCGATACACCCACGACTAGGGACCTTAACGGATGTACTTATGGACTACCATGGTCCTACTATTATGATCTTCATCATAGTCCTGGTAGTCAAGTACACATCCTAAGGGCTTTACCAACATGTAACTGAGAGACAATCAGTGTACACGTTAAGGTAAATAGTAACCAGATAGCATACTATCATGTCGAGCAAGAAAGTCCTCCCTATATATGTCCAAGCATCCATATATCTCATGTATAATAATGGCCTCTAGGGCATACATATAACTAACAATCTCCCATTTGCACTAGGGCCATCTGATAACAGTGGTTGTTGTATCTCATACTCAACCATCCCATAAAAGTCTCTCTCTGGCAGAAAAGGCCTTTGTGAGTGGATCCGCCGTGTTGTCCTCTAAGCCTGCTCTCCTAACCTCGATCCCCTGGAGATCAACCTCTCCATGATCAGGTGATACTGCCTTAGAATATATCTAGATCACCGATGGGACGGGCGTTCCTAGACATAAGCCACAACTCTATTGTCATACAATGGTAGGAACAAAGTTCATCTCATGAACTAATATACACCCAGACTTCCTCTTTGGCAGTCTCTTTGGTAGTGATGTATCCAGCCTTTATCGTCTAGTATGCCATGGTATCTAGCTTGGAACTCTACCAACATATCGTCCCTCTACTGAGGGTAAAGACAATGCCTGTGACTGACATTCAGTCGACCTTACCACCCTGGAAGCTATCAAGTGATTCTCCCCAAGATCGATTGATACCATTTCACTACACTACACCTATTGAGGGTCCTAGCATCCATTTAGATCTATCTCATAGATCCAAAACCCAGGATTTAGGAGGTATCACCTTGATCCTATATAGAGAATCCATGTGATAAGAGGAGATTGACCGAGTGTAGCATAAGAAACTCCTTCCCTATCAAGAGTATGTCATCCTATGTACAGTACAAGGATTACCGCCTTACTCTCTACTACTTTTTTGTATATACAAGGTTCATCTACCATTTTGATAGAGTCAAACTCTTTGACTACCATATCAAAACAGATGTTCCAACTTCGCGATGCCTGCTTCATCTCATAAAGCAACTTGCACACGTTTCCGCCGCTCTCACTGTCCATGAAGCCCTCTGGCTGTTACTTATAGACGCTCTCTTCTAAATCACTATTTAGAATAGCAGTCATGACACCCAACCGCCAGATATGGTATTCATGGTATGTTGCAGTGGCAAGTAGGATCTGGATGGACATAAGCATAGGCCCCAGAAAAGGTTTCATCATTATCCAAACTTGGTTGATGACGAGAACCTTTTACAACAAGTATTAGCTTTGAAAGTCTCAACTTTTCCATGTACACCAAGTAATCTTCTCAAGATATACTTGCTCCTGATGGGGATTTAACCCTTCAGATAAAGCAACCAAAGTCCATACTTTGTTGGTGTATATGTATTCTATCTCAGATCGCTTAGCATCCAGCCATTCTTACAGAGTCACCACTCTTGATGGCCTGCTCGAAACTAGTTGGGTCATCATCTCATGATGCAATCCTCGCTCCCACTTTCATAGAGAAAACCAAAGTATCTCTCAGGTGGGTGAAGAACCCTACTAGATCGGCGGAGAGTCTGAGGTTCGTTGGGAGCTACTGAATCCTCCGGTTCTACCAAATCATCAGCTGCAGTTTGTATAGATGGAACTCCTTCCAGTTCTACCTTATGACCACAAATTTCTTTCCAAAATAAATTCCTTTTCTAAAAAGGTGGCATGCCGAGAAACAAAACACCTTTTGTTACTCGGTGCGGTAGAAATTATTCCTTTGCGAATGCTTGGGATATCCAACAAACTTCCACAGAACTGACCTTACCTCGAGTTTGTCTGGATTTTGCTTTTAGACATAGGCCGGACAACCCCAAATCTTAACTGACTTAAGAGATGGGCTCTTCCCTTACAATATCACATATGGAGTGGTAGGCACCTGATTTGGTTGGAACGCTATTCAATAGGTATGCAGCTTCTCAAGTGCATAACCCCAAAAGGAAACAGGCAACTCAGTAATACTCATCAAAGAGTGCACCATATCTAATAGGGTGCAATTGCTCCGCCCCGATACACCGTCGTGCTGTGGTGTATACGAAGGAGTAATGCTGAGAGAGATTCTCATTCTCCTTTAGAATAGTCCAGGAATTCCGTGCTCAAATATTCTCCTCCCTGATCACATCAAAGGACATAATACTTATACCCGTTTTGGTTCTCTACTTCTAACTTACATTCCTTGAATATCTCAAAAGGTTTAGACTTGTATTTCAACAGGAACATATGTCCAAATCTTGAGAGATCATCAGTGAATGTAATGAAGTACAAAGAACCAGACCTGGCATGTGTAGATTGGGGACCTACATACATCTTCATGTATCAATCCCACGAGTTCACCAACTCTTTCTCTGTTTCCAAGTAAACGGAGCTATGATCATTTTATCTTTGTGACATGACTGGCAAGTTTCACAAGATGTAAATTCAAACTAATTTAAATATGCATCTTTATGTAACTTCAGCTAGTCGGGTCGCATTGATATAACCTAGTCTATAATGCCTCAAGAAGGATTCGTTCATTTCTGAACTCTTTCTCTTGTGTGTGTTCTATACGTTAAGAACTGTGGTTTGATTTAGAACGTATATGTTTTTAGATAACATGCATGAACCGTTCAATACACTATATAGGAAATGTTCAAAACATTATCCAACAATACAAAATTATATCCTTCTTTACTAAATAAAGAGACTGATATGATGTTGTGTATCAGGTTCGGTATCTAATAACATTCGTTTAGAGTCAATGTATTTCAGTAATACAGGGTGATAACTGCCAAAATCTTGGCTGCAACAATTGCACCGTTTCCAACTCATAAAATTTTATCACCCGTTCTCAGCTCTCTAACTATCTGTAGCCCATGTAACAGATTACGTATGTGGGATCCTGACCCGGTATCTCATACCCAAGACGTAGAGGATACTGAGAAACAGTTCTCGGTACTGAACAAACCCGAAGAAGATTCATCATCATACACTTTCTTCATTTGGGCGGCATGGGAATCCTAGTAATCCGCTATTTCATGCTCGGTCTTATAAAAATTATAAGTTGGAGCGGGACCAACGTTCCCCAGTACAGTATAACAAGCGGGTTCAGTCAATACATCCATATTATTATCTTGATTAAGGCATGACATGGTCGCTACGTAGAGAGAGAGAGAAGAAAACACTCTGCGTGCACTCTTGCAAGATCAGATTGGTTATTATTTTATCTAATCAGGATGGCTCCCACTGTTTTTATCAAATCTTCCTTCAAACCTTAAAAGGAAAGTCTAGCCGGGATTAATTACACCCTATAAGTTCGCCAATCTTTCAGCCAGGCTAGTGCCAGTACTTTGAGGGAGATTCCCTGTGCTTTTGCACGGACCTAATTAAAATAAACCTCGTTTTCCCAGGGGCGTAACCCCGTTGACACCTTTCTAGATACCTACTTGATCGGCTAAATGTAAAGTGTAAAACTATTCCAGGAGTAACAATTACTCTCAATGGGTATCGGGATCCAACTATCTCAAAGAAGGTATGCAATCTCATTGCAAATTTCAACACTTGAAATTCCCGATAATTTTTCCCCTAGCGTGCAATGTGTTGGAGATAGTGCCCTCAGAGTCAATTATTGGATCACAGGCACGTGATTGCAATGATTGAGGGAGGACCTATCCCGGTAGGACAGTCTTACTCGAGATGATAGTATTCTATCTGGTTTACCTTTATCATCGTGTACTGCTTCAGGTGACCTTACAGGTCACTATTACACGCTGATAGAGCCCCTAGGATTCTTGCTTGACTGCCGGCAGTATAATGGCGATCATATACGTGAGAGCTGGTGGTCTGTAAGCACATCCTTAAAAGGTCCCTAGTCGTGGGAGTTTCGAGGCAGGGCATCGATTCTCCAGAGTAGACTAGTGTATATAGTCGAGACCCCGACGAGGGGCGGTGGCCGGTCTCACAAGCCACTGGTGTCCGTTGGTTCACTTAAGATGTATACAGGTGCTCATTGGGTTATGGGTATACCGGACAGGACTCGCCGGGAACATGCTAGTTGGTCTTATACCTGATGTCAGATAGCAGTTCCCTGGTGACATGTGAACAGGTTAGTTCATCGACCTGAGGATCGTCATTTGTCTCGTGTGAGTTCCCACTGTGCTTTGATTACTACCCTACCACGGCTCAAAGGAGTCGTGCAAACAGGTTTTAGTTGGGTACAGTCCCGAGCCACATGGAGGCAGTGAGCGGATCTTCAGGGGTTCGTCTCTCCCGGTATTGGGGGTGAGGTCGCGCTGTGTCTAGGAGAGCCATTACGCAAAGCCCTCGGCCGAGGCAGGAGATTTACTGGTAGGTATTCCAGTAGTATCTCAGGGCGTTCTGGGCTACACTCCGACACGACCTGTACCGCTTTTGGGGGTCTGACTTTTTCCAACCCCCTAGGCCCGACATGCGATGCTCATAGACGAACGGACCGGACTGTACGGATATTGTCACTGACAGGATCAGTAGGGTGTCAGGATGAGTTCGCTCATCGACGTCCCTTTTGGTCAATAGCTGGTGGCCCGTCACGTATTGGCTTATACCTCTGACGTGCTAGTGGTTAAATCCACAGCCATAGTATTGACGAGTCTTTAGAGTCCACCACACTTACAGTTACTCAAGCTTTCGGGCGAAACGCTGTAGAGGCCGTATGGAGATATGGCAGGGTCCGATCAGATACGTGCGGTATTGCACGGATCAGGATCGGACGGTTAGTACTAGTGGCCGTATGGTTATATGGCAGGGTTCGATCAGACACGTGCGGTATTGCACGGATCAGGATCGGACGGATATTACTAGCCGGCTTTAGTTTAAGCCGGATCCTAGTTTAGTACAGTGTAGATTTTGTCTCATTGCATTTGTATCCGGACGGAATACAGATGCGGGTGTGTATGCACAGTATCGGGGTTTTCCTGTAATTTATTACGGGACCAGTTTTCTGGAGTTGCCAGTTTGCATTCCGTTCCGGCCGGTTTTCCTTTGTTCTTTCCCGGCCGGAATTTTCCGATGGAGGGGGTTATTTGCAAGTTTGCAAATAACAATTTGTGGAGGATTTTCTTGCAAATGTTTTGATTATGATGGCATCTTTTCTTTTCCACCATCATTTGATTCTTTCTTAGTCTTTTCCTTTGCTTTAATGAGATGAGAAAGGATTAGGATTGATTTGTGGATTTGTTATCATGATGTTTGGTTGTGGTCACCTCTTGCTTTCTCCTACCATCACCTCCCTTCATGTATTCATATTCATTCCTCCACTATATTCTTCTAACTTGATGGAAGAGGTTGGCCATGGTTGAGAGAAAGAAAATGAGAGAGTTTCATTCTTGAGAGTGTGGCATTCTTGATCTCATTTTCATGCTAGAAAAATGCAAGCACCATTTTTCTTATCTTGATTCCTCCATCATCTTCAAATGGCAACAAAACCCCAAATGAGACATAGTCTCAACCCTACACAATTTACAGCAAATCTTGGACGCGTCGGCCAGCCAACTTCGCGCCCGAGTTGCCTCGGTATTGAGGTTGGAGCCCGTAAAAGATGTAGGCGATGTGGTGCCCTTCCGGCGAGGAGGCGACGACCGGAGTTTCCGCAGGAGATCGGGACGACGAGGAGAAGACCGGAGGACTCGGATCATTCGGTATATCTCTAACCCGTCTTGTAGTTAGCTAGAATAAGTTTAATGGTTCGATCCGGGTGTTTAGTGCGCGGTGGTGCCGGTTTGCTAAGTTCGCAAAATTAAAGTTAATCACCGTTTCCGCATTTGGCCGTCGGATTGACGGCGGGGGCGCCGCCGTGCACTTACAGTGGTATCAGAGCCTCGCCATTAACTTCGTCTAGCTTTGTTTGATGTGTTTTTCAGTTCCGATCGACCAAAATTCCAAAAACCCAATTTTAGTTCACATCAGTTTTCTGTTAAAATTTTTTGGTGTCCAAAAATTTTTCAGGTTGTAAAAAACTAGTGTACTGGAAATTCTAAGACTACTGGAAAAATTCGACACAGTCTGTCGACCAATGAAGCGCGGAACCGCGGCCAAACCCCCCTTGGGCCGCGGTTCCGCCGCACATTGGTGTCGTCACTGCATCATTTTTTTCCAGTGGGCTTCTGTGCTAATTTTAGGGGTTTTGGAATATTAAAATTGGGCCCAGAATTTCTGTGAGTGCTACAGTATTGCTTAGGGGCCCACTTGTTAATTATTTGATCGATCGGATATTTTAAACACATTTTTCACAGTATTTACATTATATCTGCGACCGTGAATGTCACTTGATCGGTAAATCCGGTCTAACTGCTATAGCCCAGTTAGACGGATTTGCGAACATGACTTTCACGTTGATGTTTTGTGATTTTGCTGTGTTGTTGCGGATCGGTCGTAGGGGATAGCCTGGATGCAATGCTATTACAGTTGTGGTTGTATCATGTACATTTGATATTGCGGGGCGAGCGTCTGACATGTGGACTGCCGTCACTGCCTGTTTGTATTATTCTTTTGGGGCACGACCTGGTTGCGGTCGATGTACCCGTTGTCTGTATATTTTACTTTCTGTACTAGGATTACCCCGCGGTGGGGTGCACAGATAGCCAGGTTCTGGAGGGCAACAAGCCCGCATCTCATGGCATTGAGACGGAGGGGGCTTCACTCTAGAATTGGCGGGCTATTCGCCGCACTCGTAGGGGGTACAGGTTGACCCAGGAGGGGTGCCCAAGTTACCGGATTCCGTGAAGTGCTGGGTGGTCCATTCACGGTGCTGAAAGGGGCTGCCTCGCTTCAGGTTTTGGCGGGTAACTTGCCGCGCCCGTAGGGGTCTAGGATTTCATTGCACAGGCTATCCACACGACCAGGGGAATGTCGGGTTTCAGTAGTGGCTCTGTGAAACCCGGGGATCCCAGATATCTGTATTGTTCTGTGATGCTGTACATTTCTGTGATGTTGCATTTCTTATCACGCCTTGAGCGAATATAATATATTGGTATATATATTAGTAGATGCTGTATGTGTTTTACATCCGCGCTAGTCCAGTCCCCGCTCTGTCGTTAGTTAGCTAACCTAACGGGTGATGACGGGACCCAGTGGCGAATGCGGATGGCATATACGTACGTCAGTATATTTTCGTTTTTTATGGTGTGATCAATTGATGGGACTGCGTTGATTCGGATCAATGCAAGTTTAAACAAACCTATTCCGATGTTGTTGGAACACTTTTTCAAAAAGCTGTTATTGCAAGGACATTCACTTTTGTTTTGCATCGCGGTATTCATTTGGAATATCCTGCTCCTCAGTCGACGAGGCAAGGGCCGAGATCCCTTCACCGGGAGTGACCCCTTGGACAAAAGTTTGCGTCAGGGCAGTAACTTTACTATAGCCGATTACTTTTGCTTTGCATCGTGGTATTCATTTGGAATATCCTGCACCCCATTCTACGGGGAAAGAGCCGAGATCCCTTCACCGGGAGTGACCTCTTTAGTAAAGGTTTTCGTCACTATATTTTCTAAAAAGCTATCCGTTCCTTCAACAATATCAAGTTCATTACGTTATGGCAGGGTCCGATCAGATCCGTACGGTATTGCACGGATCAGGATCGGACGGTTAGTACTAGTGGCCGTATGGTTATATGGCAGGGTTCGATCAGACACGTGCGGTATTGCACGGATCAGGATCGGACGGATATTACTAGCCGGCTTTAGTTTAAGCCGGATCCTAGTTTAGTACAGTGTAGATTTTGTCTCATTGCATTTGTATCCGGACGGAATACAGATGCGGGTGTGTATGCACAGTATCGGGGTTTTCCTGTAATTTATTACGGGACCAGTTTTCTGGAGTTGCCAGTTTGCATTCCGTTCCGGCCAGTTTTCCTTTGTTCTTTCCCGGCCGGACTTTTCCGATGGAGGGGGTTATTTGCAAGTTTGCAAATAACACTTTGTGGAGGATTTTCTTGCAAATGTTTTGATTATGATGGCATCTTTTCTTTTCCACCATCATTTGATTCTTTCTTAGTCTTTTCCTTTGCTTTAATGAGATGAGAAAGGATTAGGATTGATTTGTGGATTTGTTATCATGATGTTTGGTTGTGGTCACCTCTTGCTTTCTCGTACCATCACCTCCCTTCATGTATTCATATTCATTCCTCCACTATATTCTTCTAACTTGATGGAAGAGGTTGGCCATGGTTGAGAGAAAGAAAATGAGAGAGTTTCATTCTTGAGAGTGTGGCATTCTTGATCTCATTTTCATGCTAGAAAAATGCAAGCACCATTTTTCTTATCTTGATTCCTCCATCATCTTCAAATGGCAACAAAACCCCAAATGAGACATAGCCTCAACCCTACACATTCTACAGCAAATCTTGGACGCGTCGGCCAGCCAACTTCGCGCCCGAGTTGCCTCGGTATTGAGGTGGGAGCCCGTAAAAGATGCAGGCGATGTGGTGCCCTTCCGGCGAGGAGGCGACGACCGGAGTTTCCGCAGGAGATCGGGACGACGAGGAGAAGACCGGAGGACTCGGATCATTCGGTATATCTCTAACCCGTCTTGTAGTTAGCTAGAATAAGTTTAATGGTTCGATCCGGGTGTTTAGTGCGCGGTGGTGCCGGTTTGCTAAGTTCGCAAAATTAATGTTAATCACCGTTTCCGCATTTGGCCGTCGGATTGACGGCCGGGGCGCCGCCGTGCACTTACACTATGACCATGACGAAAGCCAACAAACCATAGTCCGCTAGTCAAGTTTAACCCATACATTTCTTGATTGAATTAAACCCACCCGCACGACCCTTGACGAAAGCCAACAAAGTCACACGACTACCCTAATCCAATCGCATCATATGCTTGTGCAGATAAGCATAAATAGCTACCGAATACTACGCCTCGACGAAAGCCAACAAACGTAGCACGAATACTATGAAGTACTTATCTGAAATGACAGAGGGCTACGACAGGTTTTTATGAAAACCTATTGCGTAATGAACTTGATATCGTTGTGGAATTAAATGATTTTAAAATGGTGTTTTTGAGGCTTTTTCTAGTTTCGCTAAAGAGGTCGCTCCCGGTGAAGGGATCTAGGATCTTTCCTCGTCGAATGAGGTGCAGGATATATCATATATATCACTATGCAAAGGAAAAACTAGAAAAACAATAAAAAATGAAACCGAGGGTTGTAGCGTCTGCCAGTTATTGCTAAAGGGGCTACTCCCGGTGAAGGGATCTCGGCCCTTATCTTATCGAATAAGGTGCAGGATGTTCTACAAGGAACACCGCTATGCAAAACAAGAACTGTAGCTGCCTGTTTTTGAAAATACAATTCCACAACATCTTTTTGGTTTCTTTTCTTTCATTAATCACATTAATGAAGTCCCATCATTTACGTCACCTAAACATCACAGATAAATACGATGTACGCTTATGCCATCCGCATTCGCCTCGATGTTGTTAGTTATATATATGCCATAGAGGCCATTGTTGTACATATGATGTATATTATAATGGATGCTTGGATATATATAGAGAGGACTTTCTTGCTCGTCATGATAGTATGCTATTTGGTTACACTTTATCTTAAAATGTTGACTTGTATTAGTTTACTGTCTTGTTCTCACATGTTGATAAAGCCATTAGGATATGTACTCAACTACTGCGACTATGATGAGATCATACTTGTGCGGCTAGGGTAGTCAGCGAGTACATCCTATAACTGTTCCTAGTCGAGGGTGTATCGAGACAGGGCATCGATACACCAGAGTAGACTAGCGTATATGTATCTTGACCCATATGATGGGCGATGGATGGTCCCATATCCATCGGTGTTTGATATCAAAGGTAGTGTACGGGTGCTCAGTGGATATTGGGTATAGTGGACGGACTCGCCGAGAACTCCCACATGGTATTATACCTCACGTCAGATGGCAGTTCTTTGGTAACACTGGTACAGGTTAGTCTGTTGACCCGAGATCATCATAGAGTCCTGTGTGATTCCCACTGTGCTTTGATTTCCAGCTTACCACGTCCAAGAGGGCATGCAAAACGGTGGCTTTTGGGTACAATCCCAAATCACATGGAGGCAATGAGCGATAGGAGGGGTTTCGTCTCTCCCGGTATAGGGAGCTGATGTTGTGGTGTGTTCGATTGGCTATAACTGGAAGTCCCTGGCCAGAGCGGATATTGAATACTACTTGTAAGTGTTATCAGTAGGTTCTCGACCTGTTATGAGCCTCACATCGACACGACTTATCGGTTACTGGGGTCTGACGTTTACCACCCCTAGATCGGATAAGCGACATATCAGACGAAGAGACCGGACTGCACGGGAGTGTTACTGATTGGATTCATAGGAGAATGTACAGGCTTGCTTGTTGATCTTCTGATCGCTCAATACCTGGGTGGCTGTTACGTTTAGCTGACCGCTTGCAGCTTGTGGGTGTTTGATATGATCATCACCTACTGCCGGCGTATTGACGATTCTTTAGAGTCCTACACAGAGGTTTCTTGACTCAAGCAAAACGGAGTAAGAGCACAAATGTGATATGTGCGGGACCGAGGATAATACGATATAAGATAACGTATTCTATTCTCGTGATATTTGATATCGGCTGGCTATATGTGATATAGCCGGGTCATCGGATCAAGTGTTGATTCGATGAAATAATACAGTTTATATTAGTCGGTTATTAGAGAAATAGCCGGACTGTCGGATTAAGTGTTGATTCGATAATTTAATGTATAATTATATATATGATATATTACAATATATTATCTAATATTGGCTCGCTTTATTATTTCATTTTCTCACCGGATAATACATTGATATATATATATATATATATATATATATATATATATATATATGCGAGATATGTTAATTGTATTATTTTCTTTTGTTACAAAAATATATTATATATATGATATATAATATTGTAACAAGTTATGATTACTAATTCAACATGATTAGTGGAGATTAAACATGGTTAGGGTTTGATTTGGGTTAATCTTTTCTAGAAGCTTCTAGAAGCTTTTCTTTTGTTTTGAGTAAGATATTATGTGTTGATATTTTGTGAGATATTTTTAAACCCAATCCAAACCGTTAACCCTAGTTAAATCTCTACAATGGTTAGCCCTTTCTTTTATCAACCATGGTTGCATTTGTAATTATCATTACAATTCATTATTCATCACAAATGAGTTCATCTTCTTCTTCCTCCATGCAAAGCTTTCTAGCTTTGAGTTTTGTGATGAATTAGTGTGAGATTATGAAAATAAAAGAGAGCATAAATCCTACTTCATCATCCTCATCTAATCTAGCCAATTAGATTAGGTTGTTCACATCATTAATACTTGATTAGTGAGTGAGAGCTTGAGTTAAAGAAACTTCAAGGTAGATCATCTTTGAAAAGGGAGACTACAAGCAAGTATGGATCATTCGGGTTGTGGAGCCTCTCTTGAGTCCGGGAGATCGTGGATCGCGGTTAAGGGACTTCTACTTGGAGCTTATGAAGCGAAGGAGCGGACTTCAAAGTTTGTAATCCCTCTCTCTTTGTTGTAAAGATGTTTACTTTCATTTTTAACCCTAATTATCTAGCAAAGATCCTTACTTTGGGTTGTTCGGCACGTCTAAATTTTAAATCGGGCATGGTTGATACCTTGTAGAACCTTGTGACAGTGCCTAGTAGCCCTACAGTGGTATCAGAGCCAGGCTAGAGAATTAGGCGACGTGTATACGAAGTTAAAAGTCCGATCGAACGCCGAAACATCGTTTTTTGATCCCTCTCTGGAAAATTTTTAAAAATTTGATTTTTTCCGTATTAATAAAACTCAGAAAATTCAGCTGGCAATTCTAAGGATTATTGGAAAATGTGAGCCCCCAACTCCCTAAAGTCGCCGCGGAACCGCGGCAGGAACATGCTTCCCGCGGCGGTTCCGCGGCCGTACTTTGGAGTTAAGGCCTCGTATTAGTAGGGTTGATCCGTAGGTATTAGTATATACTTCTGGGAATTTTTAATATTACTCAAGTGTTGAGTTTTCTGGAGATCATTTGTATTCGTTGATTCGATCGGAAAGTTTAACTTCATTTTGTTTTCCGGATAATTTAGAACGTGTTAAAATGTTCGTACGGATATCAATAACTCGCTTTTTCCCGACACGAAATTTTTTTTCAAGTGTTGAATATTTCTTGAGTTTAAAACTTTTGGAAAAACATGCAAGCATATCTGTGGACCCTCTAGAAGAACGTAACCTTAACTCGATTATGAGACCGTCAAAACTGCCACTGAACCCTAGGGTTTGTTGTAGTTTGGCATTGCCATATGTGAGGCGTTGGTTTTACCCTTCTACGGCTGGTTCATTGGGGCGGTGACATGTTCAGGGATTTTTGAACTCCGCTCAAGTGTTGAGCTATTTGGGAATTCTTGGGCGTTTGATTATTTGATTGAAAAGTTTAATATTGTCTATTTATCTTGAATGTGATACAATATGTGGAATTCACATAGTTAGGCATGAAATGAGAAGTACGTGATATTTCGGATTTGTGATGTCTAAAGAGATTGTAGATTCCAAATGTTGTAGTTTTACACTTTATTTTCTGTGACCGTAAGCGTAGTATGTAGTGTATCGCTGGCTTCGTTGCTATACATCAACGACAGTTGGGATACGCATACTTGCTTACGTTGATGATATGAGATATTATGTGTTGCTGTGACATGTTATATTGGATCGTCGTGTTCTGAAAAACTGGGGGTTTTATGTGAGATGGGGGTTTTTATTTTCATTCATGTAAAATTCATTTGTATGCAATATTCTTTTATTGGGGCACTTCTGGGATAAGGATGATGTCACCATTGTATATTATTTGTTTTCCGCATTAGGTAGACCTAAGGAGGAGAGCACAAGTAACCGGGTTCTAGGGTACAGTGGGTGGCCATCTCGAGGAGTCGAGACCGAGTCTCCTAACCCTAGAATTGGCAGTGTTGCTTGCCGTTCTCGTAGGGGTCTAGGGATGTGGGTTTGGCTATTCATCATGACCGTGGAATCCGTGTTTTATACAGGCTCGATGTAAATCACGGACATCCTAGTATATCCAATGTTTCATATGTTATCTTCTGCTGCAATGTTCTATGATGAGATCATATCAAGCCTGAGATGAATGCTTATACTATATATATGATATATAAATATTACAGCTTTCGTTTCTTCTGTGATGCTTAGGAAGCATAATTGATGGGATTTATTAATGAGATTAATAAAAGAAAAGAAACCTAAAAGATGTTGTAGAATCAAAACTTTATAAAAAGGGTAGCTATAGTTTTGCTTTGCACAGTGGTATATATAATATACCCTGCACCTTATTCGATGAGGAAAGAGCCGAGATCCCTTCACCGGGAGTGACCTCTTTAGCAGAACTGGCAGATGCTACAAACTCACGGATTAGTTTTTGATTGCTTCTATAGTTTTGCTTTGCACAGCGGTACATATGATATACCCTGCACCTTATTCGATGGGGAAAGAGCCGAGATCCCTTCACCGGGAGTGACCTCTTTAGCGAAACTAGAAAACCTCAAAAACACTCCTTTTTCAAAATCACTTGTTTCGACAACGATATTAAGTTCTTTACGCTCATGGTTTTCTGAAAAACCTGCGTAGCCCTCCGTCATTTCAGATAAATAATATTTAGTATTCGTGCTATATTTGTTGACTTAGTCAAGGCGTAGTGTATGGTAGCTAAATAGTGTTTATCTGCTAAAGCATGATATGCGATTGGATTAGGGCAGTCGTACGGCTTTGTTGACTTAGTCAAGGATCGTACGGGTGGGTTTAATTCAATCAGGAAATGTACGGGTTGAACTTGACTTGCGATTTATGGTTTGTTGACTTAGTCGAGGTCATAGATTGCTAGGGACAGAATATTATCGGGAATTTCAAGTGTTGAAATCTGCAATGAGATTGCAAACCTTCTATAAGATAGTTGGATCCCGATACCCACTGCGTGGGAGAATTTTACACAGGACAATTAGCCGATCAAGTAGGTGTCTAGAAAGGTGTTAACTGGGTTAAGCCTCTAGGAAAACGAGGTATATTTTAATTAGGTCTGTGCGAAAGCACGGGGAACCTCTCTCAAAGTACCAACACTGATCTGGCTGAAAGATTGACGAAATTGTAGGGTGTAATTAATCCCGGCTAGTCTTTCTTTTTAGGGTTTGAAGGAAGATTTGATAAAAACAGTGGAAGACATCCTGATTGGATAAGATAATAACCAATCTAATCTTGCAAGAGCATACGCTAAAGTGTTTCCTTCTTTCTCTCTCCAGGTAGCGACCATGTCAGGCCTTAATCAAGATAATAATATGGATGTATTGACTGAAGCCCTTTATTATATTGAGCAGGGGAACGTTGGTCCCGTTCCTTCTTATAAGTGTTGTAAGACTGAACATGAAATAGGAGAATATCTGGATTCTCTCGCTGCCCAAACGAAGAACAAGTATGTTGATGCATTTTCTTCGGGTGTGTTAGTTATTGAGAACTGTTTCTCAGTTCACCCTACGTCCTGGGTATTAGATACCGGATCAGGATCCTAGATATGTAAATTGTTACGTGGGCTACGTAAAGGTAGAGAACTGGGAAAGGGTGATCATTCCGTACAAGTAGGAAATGGTACAAATATTGCAGCCAAAGCAGTTGGTGAATATCACCTTGTATTACCAAGTAGTAATACATTGATTCTGAATGAGTGCTATTATATACCGAACATGATGTGCAACATTATATCAGTTTCTTTATTAAGTAAAGAAGGGTAAAATTTTGTAATACTGGATAATGTTATGAACATCTTCCTAAATCAAAAGTTGATTGGATCAGGCTCGTTATATAATGGCATATTCATTCTTAATCAAAATACAGTCGTTAATATACAAAACACACACAAGAGGAAGAGTACAGAAATGAACGAATCCTTTTTATGGCATTATAGACTTGGTCATATCAATGCGACACGGCTAGCTAAGTTATATAAGGATGGATATTTGAATCCGTTCGAATTATCATCTTATGATACTTTCCATTCATGTCTCAAAGGTAAAATGACCAAAACTCCGTTTAGTGGACACGGAGAAAGAGTTGAGGAACTCTTAGGGCTGGTACATAGTGATGTATGCGGTTCTATGTCTATACATGCCAGGAATGGTTCTTCCTACTTCATTACATTCACTGACGATCTCTCAAGATAGGTACATGTGTTCCTGATGAAACACAAGTCTGAAGCTTTTAAGAAATTCAAAGAATATAAGAATGAAGTAGAGAAGAAAACGGGAAAAAGTATTAAGATCCTTCGATCTGATCGAGGAGGAGAATACTTAAGCAATGAGTTCCTGGACTATCTAAAAGAGAATGGGATTCTCTCTCCGCTTACTCCTCCTTATACACCACAGCACAGTGGTGTATCGGAGCGGAGGAATCGCACCCTATTAGATATGGTGCGCTCTATGATGAGTATAGCTGAGTTACCTATGTCTTTTTGGGGGTATGCGCTTGAGAAACCCATATACCTATTGAATCTAGTTCCATCTAAATTTGTACCCACCACACCATATGAGATATGGAGTGGGAAGAGACCATATTTTAAAAGAGTTAAGATATGGGGTTGTCCGGCCTATGTCAAAAGGCAAAATCCGGACAAGCTCGAGACACGATCAGTTCTTTGCAAGTTTGTGGGATATCCAAAGAATTCTCGAGGATATTTTTTCTACAACGCTCAGGAACAAAAGGTGTTTGTTTCTCAACATGCCACCTTTTTGGAAAGGGAATTTCTTGCAAAAGAAATTAGTGGAAAAGAGGTAGAGCTAGAAGAAGTTCCAGCACCACAAACTATAACTGAAGATTTAGTGGAACCAGAGGATTCAGTAGTTCCCGACGAACCCCAGCCTCTCCGCCGGTCTAGTAGGGTTTCTCATCCACCTGAGAGATACTACGGTTTTCTCATTGAAGGTGGGAGTGAGGATTGCATCATGGAAGATGATGACCCGACTAGCTTCGAGCAGGCCATCACGAGTGGTGACTCCGTGAAATGGCTGGATGCAATGCGATCTGAGATGGAATCCATGTACACCAACAAAGTATGGACTTTGGAAGTTGCTCCTGAAGGGGTAAAACCCATTGGGAGCAAGTGGATCTTTAAGAAGAAACTTGGTGTAGATGGAAAAGTTGAGACTTTCAAAGCTAGACTTGTTGCAAAGGGTTTTCGTCAACGACCAGGTATGGATTATGACGAAACCTTTTCTTCAGTGGCTATGCTCAAGTCCATCCGGATCTTACTTTCCATTGCTGCATACCATGACTACAAAATTTGGCAAATGGATGTTAAGACCGCTTTTCTAAATGGTGATTTAGAGGAGTGCGTGTACATGACTCAGCTAGAGGGCATCGTAGATAGTGGGAGCAGCGGAATGGTGTGCAAGCTGCTTAAATCCATCTATAGATTAAAGCAGGCGTCGCAGAGTTGGAACATCTGCTTTGATGATGTAGTCAAAGAGTTTGACTTCATCAAAAACGTAGATGAACCTTGTATTACAAAGAAGGTTGCAGAGAGTAAGGTCGTCTTCCTCGTATTGTACGTAGATGACATACTCTAGATAGGAAATGATGTTCCTATGCTGCAGTAGGTCAAGCTCTTCTTAACACAAAGATTCTCAATGAAAGATCTAGGTGATGCCTCCTGCATTTTGGGAATCATGATCTATAGATATAGATCTAAACGGATACTGGGATTGTCCCAATCTAGGTATATTGACACCATACTAAAGAGGTTTAGTATGGAAGAATCCAAGCGTAGGAACCAACCCACGATCTCTGGACTCACTCTCTCCAAAGAGATGTCTCCCAAGACTGATTTGGAGAGAACTCGAATGCAAGGGATATCCTATGCTTCGGCAGTAGGCTCTATCATGTATGCGATGCTATGTACCAGACTCGATGTAGCATACTCACTAAGTGTAGTGAGTCGGTATCAACCAAATCCTGGAAAGAGTCACTGGACAGCTGTGAAGAACATTCTCAAGTACTTGCGAAGGACTAGAGAAATGTTCTTGGTGTATGGTAACGGAGAACTCCAGTTGGAGTCCTTTACCGATTCCAGCTTCCAAAGTGATAAGGACGACTCTAAGTCGCACTCGGGATTTGTCTTTACCCTCATTGGAGGGGCGGTATGTTGGAAGAGTTCCAAACAGGATACCGTTGCAGACTCAACGATGGAGGCTGAATACATCGCTGCCAACGATGCTGCCAAAGAAGCTGTCTGGATAAAGAAGTTCATTACTGAACTTGGTGTGGTTCCGTCCATTGAGCATCCAATACCTTTGTATTGCGATAACAATGGAGTTGTGGTTTTGGCCAAGGAACCCAGGTCCCATCAGAACTCCAGACATATTCTGAGGCGGTATCACCTGATCCAGGAGATAGTTGATCGCAGGGAGATCGAGGTCAGGAGAGTTGATACGAAGGACAACACTGCGGATCCACCCACGAAGGCCATTCCCCAGACATAGTTTGATAGACTCTTCAAGATGCTGGGTATGAGATACTAAAACAGCTGGCCTTAGTGCAAGTGGGAGATTATTAGTTATATATATGCCCTAGAGGCCATTGTTGTACATATGATGTATATTATAATGGATGGTTCGATATATATAGAGAGGACTTTCTTGCTCGTCATGATAGTATGCTATTTTGTTACACTTTATCTTAAGACGTTGACTTGTATTAGTTTACTGTCTTGTTCTCACATGTTGATAAAGCCCTTAGGATATGTACTCGACTAATGGGACTATGATGAGATCATACTTGTGGGGCCAAGGTAGTCAGCGAGTACATCCTATAACTGTTCCTAGTCGAGGGTGTATCGAGACATAGCTTCGATAAACCAGAGTAGACTAGCATATACGTATCTTGACCCATATGATGGGTGATGGATGATCCCATATCCATCGGTGTTTGACATCAAAGATAGTGTACGGGTGCTCAATGGAGACTGGGTACACTAGAGGGACTCACCGAGAACTCCTATATGGTATTATACCTCATGTCAGATGGAAGTTCTCTGGTAACACTGGTACAGGTTAGTCTGTAGACCCAAGATCGTTATAGAGTCTTGTGTGATTCCCACTGTGCTTTGATTTCCACCTTACCATGTCCAAGAGGGTGTGCAAAACGGTGGCTTTTGGGTACAGTCCCGAATCATTTAGAGGCAATGAGCGATAGGAAGGGTTTCTTCTCTCCCGGTATAAGGAGTTGATGTTGTGCTGTGTTTGATTGGCTATAACTGGAAGTCCCTGGCCAGGGAGGATATTGAGAACTACTGGTAAGTGTTATCGGTAGGTTCTCGACCTGTTATGAGCCTCATATCGACACTACTTATCGGTTACTGGGGTCTGACGTTTACCACCCCTAGACCGGATATGCGACATATCAGACGAAGAGACTGGACTGTACGGGAGTGTTACTGATTGGATTCACAGGAGAATGTACAGGCTTTCTTGTTGATCTTCTTATTGCTCAATACCTGGGTGGCTGTTACGTATAGCTGACCACTTGCAGCTTGTGGGTGTTTGATATGATCATTACCTACTGCCGGCGTATTGACGATTCTTTAGAGTCCTACACAGAGGTTTCTTGACTCAGGCAAAACGGAGTAGGAGCACATATGTGATATGTGCGGGACCGAGGATAATACGATATAAGATACCGTATTCTATTCTCATGATATTTGATATCGGCCGGGTATATGTGATATAGCCGGGTCATCGGATCAAGTGTTGATTCGATGAAATGATACAATTTATATTAGTCGGTTATTTGAGAAATAGCCGGATTGTCGGATCAAGTGTTGATTCGATAATTTAATGTATAATTATATATATGATATATTACAGTACATTATCTAATATTGGCTCGCTTTATTATTTCATTTTCTCACCGGATAATACATTGATATATATATGTGATATATGTTAATTGTATTATTTTCTTTTGTTACAAAAATATATTATATATATGATATATAATATTGTAACAAGTTATAATTAATAATGCAATATGATTAGTGGAGATTAAACATGGTTAGGGTTTGATTTGGGTTAATCTTTTCTAGAAACTTCTAGAAACTTTTCTTTTGTTTTGAGCAAGATATTATGTGTTGATATTTTGTGAGATATTTTTAAACCCAACCCAAACCCTTAACCTTAATTAACTCTCTACAATGGTTAGCCCTTTCTTTTATCAACCATGGTTGTATTTGTAATTATCATTACAATTCATTATTCATCATAAATGAGTTCATCTTCTTCTTCCTCCTTGCAAAGCTTTCTAGCTTTGAGTTTTGTGATGAATTAGTGTGAGATTATGATAATAAAAGAGAGTTTAAATCCTACTTCATCATCCTCATCTAATCTAGCCAATTAGATTAGGGTGTTCACATCATTAATACTTGATTAGTGAGTGAGAGCTTGAGTTAAAGAAACTTCAAGGTAGATCATTATTGAAAAGGGGGACTACAAGCAAGCATGGATCATTTAGGTTGTGGAGCCTCTCTTGAGTCCGGGAGATCGTAGATCGCGGCGAAGGGACTTCTACTTGGAGCTTATGAAGCGAAAGAGCGGACTACAAAGGTTGTAATCCCTCTCTCTTAGTTGTAAAGATGTTTACTTTCATGTTTAACCCTAATTATCAAGCAAAGATCCTTGCTTTGGGTTGTTCGGCACGTCTAAATTTTAAATCGGGCATGGTTGATGCCTTGTAGAACCTTGTGACAGTGCCTAGTAACCCAACAGATATCCCCTCGTGCACCGTTAGGTTAGGTAACTAACGGCAGAGCGGGGCAGTGCTAGCGCGGGTCTAAAACATAAGCAACGTTTATATACTATATACAGTATCTATCTTAACATATCAAATGATCACATCACAGATATCGCAGAAGAAGAAACATATGAAATATTGGATATATTAGGAGGTCCGTGTTTTATTTTGAGCCTCTATAAAACACGGATTCCACGGTCGCGATGAATAGCCAAACCCACACCCCTAGACCCCTACAAGAGCGTCAAACAACCTTACCAATTCTACAGTTAGGAGACCCGGACTCGACTCCTCGAGTTAGTTTCCCACTGGACTCTAGAAGCCGGTTACTTGTGCTCTCCTCCTTGGTTCTATCCTAATGCGGAAAAGTAAATAATATACATCAATGGTGACATCATCCTCAACCCGGAAGTTCCCTAATAAAATAATATTACATACAATTAAATTTTACATGAATGAAAATAAAAACTCTCATCTCACCAAAAACCCCCGGCTATTCAAAACGCGACGATCCAATATAACATATACAACAACACATAACATCAACGTAAGTAAATATGCGCCAATTGTCGTTGACATATAGCAACGAAACCGGCAATATCACATATTACACTTACGGTTGCAGAAAAGAAACTTGAAAACTACAACATTTGGAACCCACAAACACCTTAGACATCATAAATCCGAAATATCACATATTTCGCATTTCATGCCTAACAGTTGAATTCCACATATTGTATCACATTACAGAAAAAGCTAGACGATGTTAAACATTCCAATCGAATCATTGAACACCAAAGATTACCCAGAAAACTCAACACTTGAGAGTAGTTTAAAGTAATTCAGCACACGCCATAGCACCAATGAACCAGCCGTAAAAGAGCCAAACCAACGCCTCACATGTGGCACCGCTGAACCACTACAAACCCGAGGGTTCAGTGGAGGTTTTGACGGTCACATAATCGAGTTAAGGTTTTTTTCTTCTAGAGGGTCCATCGCATAACTTGCATGATCTTTGAAAGCTTTTTAACTACGGGAAAAATCCAACACCTGGAAAATTTTCCGGCAAGAGAAAGAGTGGGTATTTGACATCCGATTGAACTTTTTAATATCGTCTAAAGTTACCCGGAAATAGTTAAAATACGACTATGAAACACTCCGAGTTTTTATTATAGTAAATTAACATCACATAACAATTTAGCAAAAATAAATAACACCTGAAGCACCAAAACCCATGTAACAGAACACTGGAAAAATTTGGAGGGGGGCTCGGAAATGGCCGGTATGGGGGGGTCTCGCCAGCCCAAACATGGCCAATTGCCTCCAAATTTCATCAGTGTTCATCTTATCATACATACATCATTCTGTACATGTTTAAAAAAAATTTAGGGCTCGTTTGAAAATCGACAGAAACATGGATTTTAGGGTTTCAAGTTCGGAGTTTGTTTCGTGTTCATAATCTAACAATATCCGTATTATTTTCTAGCTTGGCTCTGATACCAGTGTAGGGTTCCCATCGACGGTAGCGAGGTTTCGGGAGGCATCGTCCATGCCATTTTTGAAAATTTGCCATTAAAGAGAACTCCAATCTATAATCGTTAGCTAGAATACAATACGGAAACATATAGTAAACCATTTACTATCTAAGTGAAGAGGAAATACAAGCTTTGTAGATCGGTCCTTCACTTCATTTGCTCCTTGTAGTAGTCCCTCCATTGCGATCATCGTGCTCTCGGACTCTCGGACGGCTCCATGAGAAGATATCAACGATTTTGCTTGAAGTCTTCGAGGCCGAAAATGATCTACGTCGAGAGAATACGAACTTAAGCTACCACTTCAACAAAGTGAAGCAAACACCCTATACTAAAGTGCTAATCTAGTGAAGGATGGAGAAATAGAAAATGGGTGCACTTTAGAATTTCTTTTCTCACAATGTTTCTCTCTCTTTCTCAAACCCTATCAAGCTTTTTGAATGAGGAAGAAGATGAGCTCAAGAAAAATGAGAATGAAAACTAATCAGGAGAGAGAGCTAACCATGGGTGAGTGGGTATCATATACTAACTCATGTAGAGACATAACTATGGCTAATTATAGTGGTTAGGTGAATAAATATCCTAAGTAAAACAAAATAGGTGGCTTTGTCAAAGCACTCACAAGCTTCTACATGCTTCATGCTTTAAACAATTATCCACTTATTTTGTATTTATTTTGAATATTTAAACCCCACCACTAAAATTAGAATGGTGTATGTCTTATACACCCATGTAGTGTGTATCAACAACCATGATACAAAATGATAACACATTTTAATATATATCACATATATATTAAAGTTGTGCACATGTGAGAAAAACAAATGCTTAAGTGAACCAATGTTAGTTAATGTAAATTAGTATATCACATAAACAATTATACACTAAATTATTAAATCAACACATAACTTAATAATCCGGTTATATCATATATAACCAACTAACATCCAATGTATCGTCTTATCGAATCAACCATTGATTCGATAACCTGGTTATATCGCATATAACCAATCGATACAAACATCACGAGTATAGAATACGGTATCACATACACGCATTATTCTCCGTCCCGCACATATCACATATGTGCTCCTATTTCTTTTTGCCTGAGCCAGTAAAACCTCTATGTAGGACTCTAAAGACTCGTCAATACGCAGGCAGTATGTAATGATCATATCAAGCACCCACAAGCCGTCAGCGGTACCAGCTGGACGTGACGGCTACCCGGGTATTGAGCGATCAGAAGATCAGCAAGCAAGCCCACTCCAACTCCTGCAAAATCCTGATAGTGACACTACCGTACAGTCCGGTCTTCCCATCTGATATGTCGCATATCAAGTTTAGGGGTGGTAAACGTCAGACCGCAATAACCGATAAGTAATGCCGATATGAGGCTCATAACGGGTCGAGAAACTACTGGTAACTCTTACCAGTAAATCTCTATACCAACCCTGGCCAGGGACATCCCTGTTATGGCCAATCGAGCACAGCGCAACAACCCCCAATACTGGGAGAGACGAAACCCCTCCTATCGCTCATTGCCTCCATGTGACTCGGGACAGTACCCAAAAACCACCGTTTTGCACGCCTTCTTGGACGTCGTAATGTGGAAATCAAAGCACAGTGGGAATCACACAAGACTCTATGACGATCTTGGGTCTGCAGACTAACCTGTACCAGTGTCACCAGAGAATTGCCATCTGACGTGAGGTATAATACCATCTGGAAGTTCTCGGCGAGTCCGTCCAGTGTACCCAGTCTCCACTGAGCACCCGTATATCATCTCTGATGTCAAACACCAATCGATATGGGATCATCCATGTAACGCTTCGAAAATCGTTTAGGCAGTTTTTCGATAATCGGTAAAATAATCGGTCTTTTCCGTAAAAAGTCAAAATAATTATTTTTCCATATAGGCCTAATTATACAAAATTTAGATAAGATATTGGTAGAAATTGGTCCCTAAATTGTCACTTAAAAATTTCTAGTTATTTGAAAAATTGTCCTTAATTAATTATTTTTAATATTATTTTAAGATTTTAAAAATACATTAAATTAGTGATAAATACAAATTTAAATGGGTAAATTTCACACTTAGGAACCATTATAAACTAAAATTTAGTGTAAAAATTTTTTATCAAGACTTTTCAAGATTTTATTTGTATGGTTTAAAAATTAAAGCAAAAATGAATTAAATATGGGGTTTTTGTGTAAAATTTGATGTGATATGCATTAAATGAGTTTAGAAGATGCTTTTTGTGTAGAATTTTCTACGCAATCTCACTCACACCTCCCCCCTCACCCTCAGTCCGAGCTCACTACAGGAACCCCCCCCATTTTCCACCATTTTCTTGCTTCTAAATTCACGTAAAACTCAACCAAAAATCCACAAAAATTCACAAATTCCTTCACAAATTCTAACCTAAATCCTATTCCACCTCTTCCCAAACCCTAGTTGGTTTAAAACAAAGAGAAAAGAGGCAACTTTAGAGGTGAAGTGCAAGGGGATCAACACTTGGGAGGTATAATTTTAATCTAGTTGTTAAATTGGTAGTTTAATTATGCTAATTTAGATTTTTAAAGTGTTAATTTGATTATAATTTCTTGTTTAGGAAATTCTAGTAAAGGTTTGGAATTTTAAGTAGGGTTTGAAGCATTTTTAATAAATTAAATTAGTGTTGTGTCCAACTAGTAGTTTGATTTGGATGTTTGTGCGATGTTGCGATCGCTATATCGCTAATTCGCGAAGTTTGCATCGAAATTTATATGCGAATGCTTACTAGGTTTTCTAAATTCTTAGGAGGTGAATTAATTACGATATAATATTGATACTATTAGCTTGTACTATGACTTGTAGGGTGTGCAAATGCGGAGTTTGGTTTAGTCGGTTTTTAGTTTTGACGGTTGCCCCGAAACGACGATTTTAGTTAAGCTTTTGGTGGTTTTCGTGTGTGTTCCGTGCGTTTAGTGCAAGTTGTGCCTAACTTGTCAGTGTTGATTCTTTTATTTGGTGACTTGTATCGTTTCATGTTGTGTAATCTTAAGTTGTGTGTTATACAATTTTAGGATCGGTTGCCGAAACGTCGAACGCGGCGCGCAAAGGCAAAGCGGTGGTTGGATCAGATTAGCGAGGCGTCCGGGTGAGTAGATGTATACATCTATGGGGAAATCGTCTAGATGGCGCGAGGTGCCCAATAGTTAGGATCACTTTCTTACATGCAACTATATGCCTACTTAGTTAGTTAACCATCACATTCATTGCATAACTTTCTAGCTATTCGTCTTCTGGCATTGCATGGATATGTATATACTTATGTATGATATCACCCCTTAGGACACTTACACCATTACCATTTGCTCATGTTGCATGCGTACTATTCATGTGGCACACACGCCTTTGGTAATTGCCATGCCACGAGCACTGTAGAACCTGCTTAGTTCAGTATCAATACTTGCATCGTATATGATACATTGAATTGCATAGCATATATATATACCTCACTTCATCATCATGCTTATATAGATTCCTAGCCATAAATCACATTGCATACCTTTGACATGATAAGCATTTATCATATACAACATGTTGGGTATTATGATTTTCTTGAGAATTTCAGTATTGATGAGATTTCTGGATTTTGGGAGAAAACCGCAAGAATTTAACGAAAGCTTATTATTATCATTTTTAAAATAAAGTTGCGGTTTTCTCGTGATGTATGTGTCATCCACAATGAGTTTTCATGCTTTCTGTTGGATTTCGAGACCTGATTCGAGAAGTGGATGAACCGTCTCGGGTATATGGTGGGCCCGGTATGGTACCCCGGGGCAAGAAGATCGAGTTGTAGACGATGAGCCTGGCAGGGAAAGACTACCTACCGGTGATGTTTGGCGCGACGGATATCCAGAGGATACCGACCGTTGTCGTGAGATTTGATGATATGGGCTGATCCGGACAGACGGAGCCCGATGTATTGAGACATTGGTATAGTGAGACATTGAAACAGATATATTTCCATATTTGGTGTCGATGCTTGACACGGTTTTTAGATGATTTCGTTGATGGTACTCTAGTTATTGCACATATACACTTTTTTTAAGTTAAGAATGCAGAGCCTATAGTATTTTAAACACTTAAAGATTTCGTATTGATGTTGCATACATGAGCATACATACTAGTGGCATTACATCACATCTAGACATACATGTTGTGACGCATTTGCGTGCATTCTTACGATAGACTTATTAGATGTTATATTCTACTCATGAGCTGGCAACTCACCCCCGTTGTGCCACAGTGTCTTGCAGGTCGGACCCGTCAGCCCAGTACCGGCGGGCTTTGATTTGTACGATGTTTTGTGATCAAAGAATTGTTAACCGCAATCACGAACGGCGTCGCTTGGTAGCTAGCCGGTGAGTATGGGTCGGTCCACAAGGATTTTGTGTATTTTCTATTTGTTCTAACGAGTTAATTCCAATTGGGGTTGGATTGATTTATCACTAAAAACTAAGGTTGATCTAGATTAGGATTAAAACCTTGCTAGGATTAGGTTTGGGTTAAGTTTGAAAAGTCAATATTCCTCACCGCTTTCTATGCCCTAATTAAGATCTATTAGGTGTTATGGTAATAATTAATAAAGTGGATTAGTACCATCGGGAAGAAACTAGGTTTCTTCCTCTAGGTTCTTGTCCTTCCTTTCTTAATTCTTACCCTAACTTCCATAGAAAACATATACAACCGGTCTTTTTAAACTACGGTACCACCGCTACCTCGTGGGATAGGGTGTTGTAGTGAGCGGTGTGTATATGTATGCATGGAGTCCTATAAAAATATGTGATGGGACAGAAATGGGTGAGAGATTTTCATCTCTCAAACCTCTCCTATTCCTAACCCTAACAAGTGAGGAACTACTTACTTATTAGGGAATTGATTAAAAGAAACATTTTTTTATCTACGGCAAATAATTAAAAGTTCTAAACTAATTAATTAGGGCAGATAATAAAATTACTAAACTACGGCAGAAAAGAAATTAACTAGGGCATAAAAAAACTTACTTTATTTGATGCTCTCTTCAAACATTTACAGCGAATTAAAATTCTGAAATAGATGAATAAAAAGTGGCATGCCTCAAAAAGAGGTTTAGGGTTTCTTTTTATAGATCATAGAAACCCTATGGTTACATTCGATTCATATCTGCATTTACAAATTTACCCCTAAGAAGGCTAGTCAACGCACTGCCACACCGTTAGAAAATGCACCGACACGTGTTCACCATGGACGGGGATCTACGGCCAGAAGGCTTATTTGGCCGCGGTTCCGCGGCCATATTGTGGGCTTCTTGGTTGGATTTTTCTAGGCTTCTTCTGGTTGCATTTTGTTTCTTGTTTTTTCACTTGGTTTCTCAGACTGTCTTCTAGTTTTCTTCCAGATTTCCACAGTGCATAATGTCATGGAATTTTACCGTTTGCTTCGTATCGATGTTTTGAACCTTGCGCTGCCTTTGTGCTTTGTGAAATTGTCCATTGATCTTCGTTTATTCTTCAAACTGTAGGCATGATCAAGATTCTTTCATTTGTTGGTCGTAGTCTCACTTTTGTATCGTCTTTTCATAATTTTCACTGTTTTGTTCCGAGAACCTGTAACCTGCAACTATGTAGCAGACATGGATCAAAAGCACCTGTTTATTTGTAAAATGAATAAGAATGGGGAATATAATAATGCAAAATTCTGATATGAACAAATACCCCCAAACTTTTCTTTTGCTCGTCCTCGAGCAAAACTAGTTTTATTCTCGAAAAAAGACCTAGCCTCACTTTCGCAGGGAAACGCGGTTGCACTGAGCTCGTGCAGCAATCCATTAAACCTCTAGGTGTCCCTAGTAGGAGGAGTGTTGTCTCCTGAGGGTTTTCAGTGGATACTACCCACAAAATCCTATTAATTTGGCCTATTGACTTTTATTCTTCAATTCGGTTTTCTAATAAGAAAGTCTATTATTTTCAGCTCAGAAATTATTAACCCGTATTTTTCACGCTTCCTTATCATTTAACTGAAGATTACATTTGTTTTGTAAATTTACTTAGCTTTTAGCATCTTTTGAGTTTTCCTTCTAAGGTTTCATCTCAATTTAGGAATTTTTATCATCTCTATTAAAGATATAAGTCCTATTTTTCATTCCTATCTCTCATCAAAATCCTAATCATATACCTCTACGTGTGTGTATGTATCACCCTTACACTTGGAATTCAATTAAAGCTCTTATACTCTTGTCCATCGTCCAAATTACTTTTAGTTGGTGAATTTTTTAGATGAAATTTCTCACACATCCTTCATTCGACCGTTAATACTTCTTGAGGTACTAACGACCGATTACAAAATGTGTTTGCACATTAAGGCATAATTTCTAGTCTTATAACACCTAAGACTTTAGCAGTGACTCCCAAACCAGTTGGTCTAAGGCACTAGGTGATAAGGCACCCTAACTAAATATTTTTTTTATTTATGCAGCCTTAAGTAATTACAAAAACCAATGTTCAATTTTTTTATCTCTTTATTCACACTTGTATTTTTATTTTATTTTCCTTCATTCTATGCACTTTAGACAAGAGCATTTCAAGGTCTCTTCTACTATTCCAACTTTCAAGATTCGTGTTTGCGCAATTTGTAGGGTATATATTTTCAGAATTTAGACTTAAGCTTATGAATTATTTTTCAGACTTATACTTTAATAAAAATATCAATACTCTTCCCTTATTTTGACTTAGCCCAAGAAGTGAACTCAAAATTTTCTTATTTCTAAGTAAACTACAAAGACATATATTATCTATCATTAAATTTTAAGAGAGGTAATTTTTAGGGTTTTTTTTTTAATTTACTAAGTTTTGGATCTAGTTTTTCCTAGCCAGTTAACCGTCTTGTTAAACTTATGTCAATTATGGCCAAAATTGAATTTTTCAATTTTTATAATTTTTTAAAATTTTACAATTTTTATAGGTTTTAAAATAAGTATGCAAATGCAAAAATATACATATGAATGCAAAGGAAGAAAGCTTACTGAGCACACCCCCAAACATAAACTTGATAGTGTCCTCACTATCAGGCTACACTAAGAGGGCCAAAATTGTCGGCACTCCCATGTTTATTTATTTATATATTTTTTTATTTTTTGTTAGAAGAAAAACAAAATATATATACAAAAAGGACTCCCTCCCCCAACTTAAGTGAAACAGTGTTTCCACTGTTGAAGCATTAAAGTTCAGAGTTAGGGAGGAGAAAAACACAGTATCAAGGTATACAAGGCCTTACACAGGCCAATGGTTAGCACCAACCATTCAAAAATTTTATCGTTATAATGGTGTGGTTGGTGAAAGAATGGAGTGTAAAGAAAAGAAATGAGAAACACACGAGACCATATGGGAAAAAAGGTGGAATATGGTCTCTGTATATTAGGAGAAGAATGGCGGAAAAGAGAAAGAAGTGTAGTACGAACTTGAGGGTGTAAATTGAGTGAATAAATTAGCATAAATTGTGATGATCGATGTGTTAAAATCAATTGTGCTAATCTATCAACCCGTCGAGAAATGGGGTCAAATCCCTCAAGATTCGCGAGAAAACATGGGTACGTTGAACTTGGGAAACCATCCATTGAAAATGGTAGCGTGACGGATTTTTGCATGATCGAAACGATGGAAAGGACGAAGGGGAGTGATTTAGTAAGGGTCTCATTCTCACCTAAGTAAGCGTATATCAGGTGAGACGGCAACAGCTTGAGTTCGAGTTTCAGAGGTGAAAAATTTGAAGGTGAAATTGGTGAAACTGTCTCGAACTCGAAGGATTCCATCAATGGTTCGAAATGACTGTAAGCAATCGAGTCTGATGGTTCAACTAACTCATCTGAAAATTCAAATGACTCAAACTCGAGCGGTGAGTATTCAAAATCGTTCGAAAAAGTGAAACACTCGTAATCGTTATCGGTTGTGAGAACTGTGTCAGATTCAAGGAGGAACGCACTAGTGGCGTCAAAACTGATGTGATTGAACAGAAATTTTTCAAGCTCACAGTCCTCCTGCCTTGCGTGGTCGGAACGATGGAAAGGATGAAGGGGGTGATTTAGGAAGTATAACAGTTAAAGGTTCAGGAGGATGAATTGGAAAATCCGACTCATCAAAAAAAACCGGTTCATCCTCAATACTCTCTTCAATACTATCCTCATAATTCTCCTCAAAAGTTATCTCATCCATGCAATTATCATCAAAATCAAGACACATATGAAGTTCGGGAGAAACAGTTAATGACTCGGGATGATGAATTGGATAGAAAAATTCAGTCAAATTTGCAGGTTCATCATCCAAAGTATTCCCTGCGTCAATATCCTCAATCAAGTGAAAATCAATTTTTTCGGACACCTCATCAAAAGCATGGATATTTATCAATTCAGGTTCTTGATTGGTGGTGTAGAGATCGAAAGGATTGGTGATGGTTTCACTCGAAAGGGACCCTTCACAATTAGGCAAATCAAGCACTACAAAGTCGCACAACTCATTAAACGTTTTATTTTCAAAACTCGAGCGGTGAGTATTCAAAATCGTTCGAAAAAGTGAAACACTCGTAATCGTTATCGGTTGTGAGAACTGTGTCAGATTCAAGGAGGAACGCACTAGTGGCGTCAAAACTGATGTGATTGAACAGAAATTTTTCAAGCTCACAGTCCTCCTGCCTTGCGTGGTCGGAACGATGGAAAGGATGAAGGGGGTGATTTAGGAAGTATAACAGTTAAAGGTTCAGGAGGATGAATTGGAAAATCCGACTCATCAAAAAAAACCGGTTCATCCTCAATACTCTCTTCAATACTATCCTCATAATTCTCCTCAAAAGTTATCTCATCCATGCAATTATCATCAAAATCAAGACACATATGAAGTTCGGGAGAAACAGTTAATGACTCGGGATGATGAATTGGATAGAAAAATTCAGTCAAATCTGCAGGTTCATCATCCAAAGTATTCCCTGCGTCAATATCCTCAATCAAGTGAAAATCAATTTTTTCGGACACCTCATCAAAAGCATGGATATTTATCAATTCAGGTTCTTGATTGGTGGTGTAGAGATCGAAAGGATTGGTGATGGTTTCACTCGAAAGGGACCCTTCACAATTAGGCAAATCAAGCACTACAAAGTCGCACAACTCATTAAACGTTTTATTTTCAATCGGTGAATCATTTGGGACACTTGATAGATATTCAAAACCGGAATTGTGGGATTCAATTGGTGATGGGTAGGTTTGATTTGGAAGGGTGCACAGCTCAGTCTCTCCACTCAAATTCTTAATCTGTCCAACCGCCTCATCATACATTGGAAAATTTGGAGCTAGTTGGAAACTAGCTACCGGTTCACTAGGTTGTCTTGATGAATTAAGGGCGGCAATGGACGCATCCAAATTCCTCATCTGTTGGTTTTTTGCTACAATATAAACTTCTAACGACTGTTCCAGACTAGACATGGGTTGTGAAGGGATTTCAGTAAAAGATTCAAAATTGTTTGGATTCTGGAAATTCCCAAATGGCTATGTAGAAGCAATGTCTAAGGAAGGAGTGAAAGTCGGGTAGGACTGGTAGGAATTGAATGGTTGGACAGAAGTAGGATCAACATTTGGATAAAAAGGTGAATAGACCTGTTGATCACAAGAACTGGAAGTGTTGAAAGGAATGAAAGATCGGTTACGGGATTGTTCAATATGTTCAGCAATATACATGGGTTTCGGAGTTACAACAGAACTCGAAAAAGTAGTATCAACGTAAGAAGGTTTGAAGGTTGAAATGTTTGATACAAAGAGGATTGCGGAGTCGAACTGTTTCTCCTAGATGCTTCTATTCGATCTTTCAAAGAAATTTTGGGCATGGAGGGGTCGTCCGTAACTCGACAAAAACAATTCGCGTAGGAAGCAATGTTTGGATGAGGGTACCAAAGTTCGGCAAGAGTTTTGTGAGGTACGGTATCCATGATGTAAGAAGGAGAAGAAAAAGAATGTGGGTGCAAGTGGGGTGCAATGGATTTCTTAGCGACAAGTGGCAAGTTTTTGTAAATTTTTTTTCCGTTTTTGTGTTTTTTTATATGGAGCTTTTTGCAAAAAGATTTTCAGTAAAGAGCTTAGACACATGTTCAATCAATCACAATATGCACAATCAAGCCTACATCTAGGGTCGCCTAGGTCAACTAGACTGCTCCTAACTATTCCAAAGGGCAAGTTGTGAGGTCCTCAAATTGCCTCCTCACCGCCAATTGTGGCCAGGTAAGCACAAGTAAAGAAAGGAGAGATCCGTCCACGAATCACCGTGAGACGAGCCTTTTAAAATTACCTTTCCCCATCTGTCTAGCCTAGGCACCACAAAGTCTGGTTTTGATAAATGATCGATGCCTACAACTATTCCTTTGTCTTATTGAGCGCGACAGTCCTTAAGGCCGAGTCTAATCTTTTTTAATTTAACTCGATGGTCAATGCAATATGCTTTATGTGATTTTTGGGGTCCTAGGAAGGGTAATGAAATCCCCACCCAATCTGGATTGGTGTTAAAGCCCATTAAAGTCAGTTTTAAAGATGCAAAGCAGTAAAACAAACAAACACAGTTGCCAAATTTTTTTCTATCGCGGTGCAAAGAATCCTGCACAAGATCAAGTTACTGGAGAAGGGGGAGAAATTTTTGCGCAAAGAACCCTGCAGGAAAATATTTCAGAGGAGATCAGGGGGTTCAGAAGAAGAAAAGATGCTTACAGAGAGTTTTCCACATGCTGACGTCACCACAAGGCCGCGGATCCGCCGCGAGTGCGTGCCTTTGGTCGCGGTTCAGCTGTTGACTTGGTGGTTCAGATCCCAACCGTTTTTCTGTTTTTCTGTTCTGATTTTTCTCTGTCTGTTCAGATCTGATGTTTAATGTTTTGCTCACTGGAATTTTCCAGATCTGAATCCGTTCGTCGATCCTGCACAATTCAAACGAAACACCCTTCAAAGAATAAAAAGATGATATATATTTTTTTTTATATTTTTATATTTTTCAGTTTTTATGATTTTTCAATTTTTATATTAACCCGAAATTGCAAAAAGAAAATAACTACGCCATCCCCGGCAACGGCGCCATTTGATTTGTACGATATTTTGTGATCAAAGAATTGTTAACCGCAATCAAGAACGGCGTCGCTTGGTAGCTAGCCGGTGAGTACGGGTCAGTCCATAGGGATTTTGTATATTTTCTATTTATTCTAACGAGTTAATTCCAATTGGGGTTGAATTGATTTATCACTAAAAACTAAGGTTGATCTAGACTAGGATTAAAACCTTGCTAGGGTAAGGTTTCGGTTAAATTTGGAAAGTCAATATTCCTCACCGTTTTCTATGCCCTAATTAAGATCCATTAGGTGTTATAGTAATAATTAATAAAGTGGATTAGTACCATCGGGAAGAAACTACGTTTCTTCCTCTAGGTTCTTGTCCTTCCTTTCTTAATTCTTACCCTAACCTCCATGGAAAACATAAACAACCGGTCTTTTTAAACTACGGTATCACCGCTACCTCGTGGGATAGGGTGCCGTAGTGAGCGGTGTGTGTATGTATGCATGGAGTCCTATAAAATTATGTGATGGGCAAGAAAGGGGTGGGAGATTTTCATCTTTCAAACCTCTCCTATTCCTACCTAACAAGTGAGGAATTACTCACTCATTAGGGAATTGATTAAAAGAAACATTTTTTTATCTACGACAAATAATTAAAAGTTCTAAACTAATTAAATAGGGCAGATAATAAAATTACTAAACTACGGCAGAAAAGAAATTAACTAGGGCCTAAAAAAACTTACTTTATTTGATTCTCACTTCAACCATTTACAGCGAATTAAAATTCTGAAATAGATGAATAAAAAGAGGCATGCCTCAAAAAGAGGTTTAGGGTTTCTATTTATAGATCATAGAAACCCTAGGGTTACATTCGATTCATATCTGCATTTACAAATTTACCGCTAAGAAGCTTAGTTAACACACCGTTAGAAAATGCACCGACACGTGTTCACCATGGCCGCGGATCTGCAGCCAGAAGGCATGTTTGGCCGCGGTTCCGCGGCCATGTTGTGGGCTTCATGGTTGGATTTTTCTGGGCTTCTTCTGGTTGCATTTGGCTTCTTGTTTCTTCACTTGGTTTCTCAGATAGTCTTCTAGTTTTCTTCCAGATTTCCATAGCGCATAATGTCATGGACTTTTACTGTTTGCTTCGTGTCGAAGTTTTGAACCTTGTGCTGCCTTTGTGCTTTGTGAAATTGTCCATTGATCTTCGTTTATTCTTCAAACTGTAGGCATGATCAAGATTCTTTCATTTGTTGGTCGTAGTCTCACTTTTGTATCGTCTTTTCATCATTTGCACTGTTTTCTTCCGAGAACCTGTAACCTACAACTATATAGCAGACATGGATCAAAAGCACCTGTTTATTTGTAAAATGAATAAGAATTGGGAATATAATAATGCAAAATTATGATATGAACAGGCTTATCTTATCATTGGCTTCTTTTGCTCAGACTCGTGACATTGCTCTTAGGTGGGTTGAGAGGACACTTTTATCTTTTTTGCACTATCTTTATATCTAGTATTCTCCATCTAACACTTCTTATTTGTATATGCGACCTAGTGATGAGACTGAGAGATTTTTGTATATGGGGATTCTCTGGGGTCGAGCTCACTTATGCCGACATTGTGTTTTTCTTATTTTTCCATTTCTTTAAACTTATTTGCTTGATCTTGCATATATACTGCGTGTGGTTGTGATCCGCCTTGGGCGAAGAGCTAGCTCCCGCTTGGGGATGCCATTTTGTTATTACAGGTTATATATCTTGTTGTACCCATTTTTGGGGGCCAGTATTTACAAAGGAGACTCTGCCGAAATTTTCAGAAATTTTTTATGTTTTTAAAAGGTGTTTAGTGCAACTTAATTGATTTTAAAGTCGTTTTCATGAAAGGTTTCCTTCACTCTTATTGTTTATGGTTTAGATTTTCTGCGCTTTGGCTGACTTAGGTTACGTTATGCCTTGAGACATCTCGTAATCTAAGTGCCAGTCACGTTCCATACCTTCGGGTCATGACAAAGTTGGTATCAAAGCGTAGGTTTTACCTTTCTGAGTGTAGGACGACCCTTGGTAGATGGAGTAGGTGACTTAAGCAGAGTGGCATAGCGTGGGTATGTTCCGCGGCATACTTACGATACAGTACTCCGCCTAAGTGACCTTAGGACATAATTGCTTGTATTTCCTCCTTTATTCCATGCATTCCTTGCTTCAATTGCAATGTCCTTATTGCTCCTGTTTCTTATTCCAGCTTCGATGTCGCCAAAGACTATGAGAGCTCTGCGGGCTGCCGCTAGGGATGAGCTTCGAGCGGGCACGTCTAAGGCGAGGATCGAGCGGGATGATACACCTACCTCTCAGGGTCAGATTGATCCTCCTTCTCCCAACCGTATTGCCAGATTAGAGGCCGGTATGCAAGAGTCACAACAGATGATGGGATCTTTAGTTGATTCCAGTCGGGCATAGAGATCCGAAGACGTTCCTTCTACCACACAGACCACGATTGTACCTGCTGCCCAGATGGTTACTCCTACTACTACTGCGACTATCCCCGTATCACTATAAGGGTTTATGAGGCTGAGACCTCCAGCTCTTACCGGCACAGATGTGACAGAGGACCTACAGGCATTTCTTGATAGGATGGCTACGATTTGCCGTTCGTTGAGGTGTTCTGATGATAGATGGGTGGAGTTCGCGAGTTTTCGTCTGGAGGGCCTTGCCCAGACGCGGTACGCTTCCGCAGAGAGAGGTCGAGCTGCAGGTCTACCTCCTATAACCTGGGACGAGTTCACAGCTTCTTTTCTTGCCCGTTTTCTTCCGGAGAGTGTCCGAGATGCTCGAGCCCATAGTTTTGAGTCTTTGCGTAGTGTCCGAGTATAACATACAGTTTACACAGTTGTCTCGATATGCTCCGTACCTAGCAGACATTGAAAGGAAGAGGATAAAGAGGTTTGTACGAGGACTTGACACACAGCTATTCCTTGCCGTTGGCAGCTAGCGCTTTGACACATACGCAGCCGCGATGGATGCAGCCTTACTTTTGGAGGAGCGCATTTCTGAGACTTCGGTCATTTCTGGGCCGAAGAGGATTCGTACTGATACGCCAGCTCAGCGGCAGATGGGTAGACACCGTGATAGACTGTTTCTGGGAGATGGTGGCGGCAGAGGATTGAGACGGGGTCAGTTATTTGGTTCATATCCGCAGACCCAGCAGTCGTCACGAGGATGTTTTTGGTGCGGGAGTCAGTACCATCGTGTCAGAGGCTGTACCATAGGGTGCCAGGGCACGGCGACAGTCCCACATGTGACCTTACCACCTTCACCACCTCCCCAGAGAGCTCTACTTCCTACCCCTGATGAGACTCTATGCTAGGCAGATGCTCCTAGAGGTCGCAGGCGTGGCGGTCCGGTTTAGAGAGGACGAGGAGACAGAGGCAGAGGTAGAGGCAGAGGTAGAGTCAAAGGACAGCCAGCTATTAGTGGTGGACAGGACCGAGTGTTCGCGTTGACTCCTAAGGATGCACAGGCATCCAATGCCGTTGTGACAGGTACTCTGCCAGTATCTTCTTTTGATGCACGGGTGTTATTTGATCCAGGATCCACACATTCTTATGTATCCACATATTTTGCACTGAGGTTTGGCCGAGAGTCTTCCTTGTTAGATCAGCCGCTTGTCGTTATTACTCCAGTAGGCGAGTTGTTTGTTGCTCGTTTTGTGTACCGATCGTCTCCCGTTTGTATCAGGGAGAGAGATTCTTTAGTTGATTTGATTTTCCTCGATATGCTAGACTTCGACGTTCTTCTTGGTATGTACTGGCTAGCCACCTGTTATGCATCTGTAGACTGCCGTAAGAAGGCAGTCAGATTCAGTTTTTCCGGTGAGCCCGTTCTTGTTATTCAGGGAGATCGTAGAGCTACCCTTCCCAGCTTGATTTCTTCTCTTCACGCTGGTCAGCTCTTGGAGAAAGGGTGTTAGGGATTCTTATCCTATGTTTGTGATACTAGCACCACAAAGGTTCCGTTGGACCAGGTCCCTGTTGTGAGAGAGTTTCCTGATGTATTCCCAGACGAGCTGCCTGGTCTGCCAGCAGAGCGCGAGATTGAGTTCTGCATTGACTTGATCCCCGGCATGGGGCCTATCTATATACCGCCTTATCGGATGGCCCCGGCGGAGCTTAGAGAGCAGAAGGATCAGTTACAGGACTTGCTGGATAAAGGTCTTATCCGAACGAGTGTGTCACCTTGGGGTGCTCTCGTCCTGTTTGTTAAGAAGAACGACGGCAGTATGCGCTTATGCATTGATTATCGTCAGCTGTACCGAGTTACTGTACGGAACAGATATCCCCTACCCCGCCTTGACGACTTATTCGATCAGCTCCAGCGTGCAGGGTTTTTCTCGAAGGTTGATTTACGATCAGGTTATCACCAGTTGCGAGTTCGGAAGGAGGATATTCCGAAGACCGCTTTTCGTACACGATATGGTCATTATGAGTTCTTGGTGATGTCGTTCGGGCTCACCAATGCCCCGGCAGCATTTATGGACTTGATGAACCGTGTATTCAGGACGTATCTTGATCAGTCCATCATTGTTTTCATTGAAGACATCTTGGTATATTCTCGGAGCCGGGAGGAGCATGAGCAGCACTTGTGTATCACATTGCAGACGTTGAGAGAGTATCAGCTGTTCGCTAAATTTTCCAAGTGCGCATTCTGGCTAGACAATGTCGACTTCTTGGGTCATGTGATGAGGAGAGATGGTATTTGTGTAGACCCGAAGAAGATCGAGCCAGTGCAGCGTTGGCCTAGACCGGTATTAGTTACAGAGGTTCGCAGCTTTCTAGGTCTGGCCGGCTATTATCGACGTTTTGTCCAGGATTTCTCCCGTATTGCTGCACCGTTGACTGGGTTGGCCCGGAAGGGGGTTCCTTTCGATTGGACCCAGGCATGTGAGGATAGTTTCCAGCAGTTGAAGACTCGTCTGACTACTGCACCAGTGTTATCATTGCCTTCAGGATCGAGCGGTTTCATGGTATATTGTGATGCTTCTCGAGTGGGGTTGGCTGTGTATTGATGCAGCACGACAGAGTTATCGCGTATGCTTCTTGGCAGTTGAGGAAACACGAACAGAACTACCCCACTCATGATTTAGAGATGGCTGCAGTGGTATTTGCACTTAAGATCTGGAGACATTACCTATACGGAGAGTCATGCCAGATATTCACTGACCATAAGAGCTTGAAGTATATCTTTCAGCAGCGAGATCTAAATCTGAGACAGTGCCGTTGGATGGAGTTGGTAAAAGACTATGACTGCGAGATTCTATACCATCCGGGCAAGGCGAATGTAGTGGCTGATGCTTTGAGTAGGAGGCCCAAAAGTAGCTTATCTTTTTTGGGCGCAGTACAAATGCAGTCGACGGCGGATTGACAGGTTTTTATATGAAAGCAGAGTGCAGTTCGAGTTTACTCCTACGGGGGGACAGCTGGCCCATTTCAGAGCACGCCCACTGTTACTTAACCGTGTCCGCGAGGCACAGTCCGGCGATGCCCGTATTTTAGAGATTATCGAGCAGATTCGGCAGGGCAGAGTTTCCGAGTTCATGATTGATGATCAGGGGATACTTCGATTTGGGACTCGACGGTGCGTACCAGATTCTTGGGGACTGAGGCGTGATATCCTTGAGAAGGCACATAGATCAGTGTACAGTGTGCATTCAGGTTCCACCAAGATGTACCGTGATTTGAGAGTGGTTTACTGGTGGGACGGGATGAAGAAGGATGTTACAGACTTTGTGTCGAGATGCCTGACTTGTCAGCAAGTCAAGGCCGAGCACCAGAGGCCAGCCGGCGAGTTACAGCCTTTGCCCATCCCTGAGTGGAAGTCGGAACAGGTCTCCATGGACTTCATTGTGGGTCTACCCAGGACCAGTCGAGGGTATGAATCTATTTGGGTGATTGTGGATCGACTAACGAAAGAGGCTCACTTTCTGCCAGTGAAGACCACTTTTGGATTTACTCAGTATGCCCAGGTTTATATTGATGAGATCGTGCGACTGCATGGCGTCCCGACTTGCATCATGTCCGACCGGGGCACCCAGTTTACCAGCCAATTGTTGCAGAAACTTCAGGAGGCTTTGGGCACCCGACTGAGTTTTAGCACAGCTTTTCATCGGCAGACCGACGGTCAGTCAGAGCGTACTATTTAGACTCTTGAGGACATGCTCAGAGCTTGTGTTTTAGATTTCGGTGGTAGCTGGGATCGTCATTTGCCCTTGATCGAGTTCTCCTACAATAATAGCTTCCACAAGACGATTCAGATGGCACCTTTCGAGGCTTTATATGGGAGGAGATGTCGATCACCCGTATGTTGGACAGAGCTCAGGAAGAGTAGTATTTTAGGGCCGCTGATCTTACCGGAGACGACCAAAATGATACAGTTGATTCGAGATGGGATAAGGGCTGCACAGAGTAGGCAGAAATCATATGCTGACAGGCGCCGTCGCAGACTCGAGTCCGCTGCTGGCGATCATGTTTTCCTGAGGGTCTCTCCGATGAAGGGTGTGATGAGATTTGAGTGGAAAGGGAAGCTTAGTTCTAGATATGTTTGTCCCTTTGAGATCCTAGAGCGTGTCGGTTCAGTGGCTTATCGGTTAGCTCTTCCACCCAGCTTCGCCGATGTTCACCCCGTGTTCCATGTTTCGATGCTCCGCAAGTACCTTCACGACCCTTCCCATGCTATTCAGCACCAGACGATCAAGCCGGAGCGTGATCTTTCATTCACCGAGCAGCCAGTGGTCATTTTAGATCGGCAGGTGAAGAAATTGAGGTCGAAGGTTATACCGTCCGTTAAGGTTCTTTGGCGTGGCCCGAACAGCGAGGAGGTCACCTGGGAGACCGAGGTCGAGATGAGGAAGAAATATCCCCATCTATTTGAAGGTACACGTAGTTAAATTTTAAATTCGGGGACCAAATTTCTTTAAGGAGGGAAGATCGTAACACTTCGAAAATCGTTTAGGCGGTTTTTCGATAATTGGCAAAATAATCGGTCTTTTCCGTAAAAAGTCAAAATAATTATTTTTCTATATAGGCCTAATTATACAAAATTTAGATAAGATATTGGTAGAAATTGGTCACTAAATTGTCACTTAAAAATTTCTAGTTATTTGATATTTTTTCCTTAATTAATTATTTTTAATATTATTTTAAGCTTTGAAAAATACATTAAATTAGTGAAAAAAAAAATTTAAATGGGTAAATTACACACTTAGGAACCATTATAAACTAAAATTTAGCGTAACAAAAATTTTATCAAGACTTTTCAAGATTTTAGTTCTATGGTTTAAAAATTAAAGCAAAAATGAATTAAAAATGGGGTTTTTTTGTGTAAAACTTGATGTGATATGCATTAAATGAGTTTAGAAGATGCTTTTTGTATAGAATTTTCTACACAATCTCACTCACACCTCCCCCCTCACCTTCAGGCCGAGCTCACTGCAGGAAACCCCCACCATTTTCCACCATTTTCTTGCTTCAAAATTCATGTAAAAATAAACCAAAAAACCACAAAAATTCACAAATTCCTTCACAAATTCTAACCTAAATCATATTCCACCTCTTCCCAAACCCTAATTGGTTTAAAACAAAGAGAAAAGAAGCAACTTTGGAACCTAAGTGCAAGGGTATCAACACTTGGGAGGTATAATTTTTATCTAGTTGTTAAATTGGTAGTTTAATTATGCTAATTTAGATTTTTAAAGTGTTAATTTGATTATAATTTCTTGTTTAGGAAATTCTAGCAAAGGTTTGGAATTTTAAGTAGGGTTTGAAGCATTTTTAATAAATTAAATTAGTGTTGTGGCCATCTACTAGTTTGATTTGGATGTTTGTGCGATGTTGCGATCGCTATATCGCTAATTCGCGAGGTTTGCATCGAAATTTATATGCGAATGCTAACTAGGTTTTCTAAATTCTTAGGAGGTGAATTAATTGCGATATATTTTTGATACTATTATCTTCTACTATGACTTGTAGGGTGTGCAAATGCGGAGTTTGGTTTAGTCGGGTTTTAGTTTTGACGGTTGCCCCGAAATAATGATTTTAGTTAAGCTTTTGGTGGTTTTCGTGTGTGTTCCGCGCGTTTAGTGCACGTTGTGCTTAACTTGTCAGTGTTGATTCTTTTGTTTGGTGACTTGAATCGTTTCATGATGTGTAATCTTATGTTGTGTGTTATACAATTTTAGGATCGGTTGCGGAAACGTCGGACGCGGCGCGCATAGGCAAAGCGGTGGTTGGATCCGATTAGTGAGGCGCCCGGGTGAGTAGATGTAAACATCTATGTGGAATTCGTCTGGATGGCGTGAGGCGCCCTGTCGTCAGGATCACTTTATTACTTGTAACTATATGCCTAGTTAGTTAGTTAACCATTTCATTCATTGCATACCTTTCTAGCTATTCGTCTGCTGGCATTGCATGGATATGTATATACTTATGTGTGATGTCACCCCTTAGGACACTAACACCATTACCATTGGCTCATGTTGCATGCGCACTATTCATGTGACACACACGCCTTTGGTAATTGCCATGCCACGAGCACTGTAGAACCTGCTTAGTTCAGTATCAATACATGCATCGTATATGATACATTGAATTGGAAAGCATGTATATATATATATATATATATATATATATATATATATATATATATACACACACACACACACCTCACTTCATCATCATGCTTATATAGATTGCTTGCCATAAATCACATTACATACCTTTGACATCATAAGCATTTATCATATACAACTGTTGGTGTGTAGTAGCGCCTCTAGTAAGGTTGCAACATTATAAAGTAGTGAACTTTCATTTTAAAGAGGGCTATTACAAACAAACTACGAATCGTAACTAGAGATTATGGTAATAACATCATTATGTGAAGTCTAAACAAAAGGAAAAGGGAATACAACCTTTGTAGCCAACTCCTTCGGTCTTTAGGACTCCAACGGCTTTGCACAAGGTTTGGAACGACTCCGCTCGAGGTCCTTCGTCGTCTACGATGATCCATCCGGAGATTCCTAGAACAATCTCTTAGCTTCACAAAATGAAGCAAACACTCTACACTGGTGTAGAATGGTTGTGTGGTATGTAAACTCACTTAAAAACCCTTTCTTTTTAATTTCCTCACTCAAAACAAAACTCAAGAGAGCTTGGAAAAGGAGGAAGGTGAAGATAGCAAAAGCTTTTGTGTAAATAATGAAAACTTATTTTCAAAAATGAAAATGAAAAAATTATATTTGAGACCCACTCACATATAACAATGATTGGCTAAATATCTAGATATTTTTTGGATGGGTTAAAGAACAAAAGGAAATTAAACCACGGTTAAAGTCAATGTTCAAATAAGAAGTGTGTAGAAAATGACTCATTATGCTAATTTCCTTTTTCCTTTAATCCATTAACAAAAATCTAGATATTTATCAACCTTGTAAGTCTTATATTGCCATCTACTTTGTATCGTCAACCATGACACATATGTATTTGTGTATGTGTGCTCGCACATCATCATGTGTATGTGTGAACATACATGCATACATCCAAAAGAAAAATGGTTAATTAAAAGTGAGCTTAAAGATAATATTAAATGAACAATTGATTTAATAAATCGGTCACATCAAATGCGACCCGACCAATATCGAACGTTCGATTAAAATACAGTATCACATATTCGTATTTAATCGAGCTCCTGCGCATATCACATATGCACACCACATCATTTCGCCTGAGCTAGAAAAATCATGTGTGGGACTCTAAGACTCGTCAATACGCCGGAAGTAGGTGATGATCATATCAAAACACCTACAAGCCACAAGCGGTCAACTAAATATAACGGCCACCCGGGTATTGAGCAATCAGAAGAAAAACAAGCGAACCTGTCAAAACTCCCGTCGAGCTATTGGCAACACTTACCGTACAGTCCGGTCTCTTCGTCTGATATGCTGCATATCAAGTCTAGGGATGGATTCGTCAAGCCCTAATAACTCAATAATTCATATCGATATGGTCTATGACCGGTCGAGAAACTACTGATAACATTTATCAGTAAATCTCATCAGCCCTGGTCAGGGACTTTAAGTCAGAGCCAATCACACATAGCATAACATCAACTCCCAGTACCGGGAGAGACGAAACCCCACCTATCGCTCACTGTCTCCATGTGTCTCGAGACTATACCCAAAAGCCACCTTTTTGTATGACTCAGTAGAGCCGTGGTAGGGTAGAAATCAAAGTACAGATGGAGGACACACAAGACTCTATGACGATCTTGGATCTACAGACTAACCTATACCAGTGTCACCAGGGAACTGCTATCCGACGATAGATATAATACCATATAGGAATTCTCTGTGAGTCCGTTTAGTGTACCCAGTCTCCACTGAGCACCCGTATACAATCTTTGATGTCACAACACCAATGGATATGGGATCATCCATCGCCCATCATATGGGTCAAGAAACGTACACGCTAGTCTACTCTGGAATATCGATGCCCTATATCGATATACCTATGACTAAGAACATTTAAGGATATGCTTACAGACTATACATGCCCCACAAGTATGATCTCCATCATAGCCATGGAAATCAAGCAAATATCCTTAGGGCTTTATCAACATGTATTGAATGAATAGTATCAAGCAAACATGTCAGATAAAGTAAAACCAGATAGCATACTATCATGTAGAGCAAGAAAGTCATATATCAAAATATACATATATATATGTCCAAGCATCCACTATACATATAATGGCCTCTAGGGCATACATATATCCAACAATCTCCTACTTGCACTAAGGCCAATTATTGGTGTATCTCATACCCAACATCTCAAATAGTCGCTTATGTTGCGGCTGTGGAAGTGCCTTGGTGAGTGGATCTACAGTGTTATCCTTTGTATCTACTCTCCGAATCTCGATCTCATGGCGATCAACTATCTCCTGGATCAAATGATATCGCCTGAGGATGTGTCTAGACTTTTGATGGGATCTGGGTTCTTTGGCCAACGCCATAGCTCCATTATTATCATAATACAATGGTATTGGATTAATAATGGTTGGAACTACTCCTAGCTCCGCAATGAACTTTCTCATCTAGACGGATTCCTTCACAGCATCATTTGCAGCAATATACTCAGCTTCCATCGTGGAGTCTTCAACGGTATCCTGTTTGGAACTCTTCCAACATACCGCCCCTCCGTTGAGGGTAAATACAAACCCTGAGATAGATTTACTGTCATCCTCATCACTTTGGAACTAGAATCGGTAAAGGCCTCCATTTAGAGATCCCCATTACCATACACCAAGAACAATTCTTTAGTCCTTCGCAAGTACTTAAGAATGTTCTTCACGGCTATCCAGTGTTGCTCCCTTGGGTTGGATTGATACCTTCTTATTACAGCTAGTGCATAAGCTACATCAGGACGAGTACATATCATCGCATACATTATAGATCCTACGGCTGAAGCGTAGGGTATAATGCTTATGCGAGCTCTCTCTTCATCAGTCTTCGGATAGAAGTCCATAGAGAGAGTGATTCTATGGAAAGCGGGCAAGGCACCACGCTTGGAATCTTCCATCCTAAACCTTTTTACGATGGTATCAATGTACTTTGATTGGGACAATCCCAATAAACTTTTGGATCTATCTCTATAGATCCTTATGCCCAAAATGCATGAGGCATCACCCATGTCTTTCATGGAGAACCTTTGTGATAAGAATAATCTGACCGATTGTAGCATAGAAATATCATTTCCTATCAAGAGAATGTCATCTACGTACAATACGAGGAAAGTGACGGTTCTCCCTGCAATCTTCTTATAAATGCATGGTTCATCTATACTTTTGATAAAATCAAACTCTTTGATTGTATCATCAAAACAGATGTTCCAGCTCCGAGATGCCTGCTTTAATCCATAAATGGATTTAAGCAACCTACACGATTTTTTGCTGCTCCCACTGTCAATGAAGCCTTCCGGCTGATCCATAAAAACGCACTCTTCTAAATCACCATTTAGAAATGCAGTTTTAACATCCATCTGCCGGATTTAATAGTCGTAGTGAGCAGAAATAGCAAGTAGGATCCGAATGGATTTAAGCATTGCTACTGGAGAGAAAGTTTCATCATAGTCCAGTCCTGGTCTTTGACGAAAACCTTTCGCTGCAAGTCTTGCTTTATAGGTCTCTACCTGTCCATCTACACCAATCTTTCTTTTAAAAATCCATTTGCACCCAACGGGTTTTATCCCAGGAGGTTCAACATCTAAAGTCCATACTTTTTTGGTGTACATGAACTCCATTTTAGATCTCATGGAATCCAGCCACTTCACCGAGTCACCACTCGTGATAGCTTGCTGAAAACTAGTAGGGTTATCATCATCTATGATGCAATCTTCTCTATCGGCATCAATGAGAAACCCATAGTATCTCTCCGGCGGGCGAGAAGTTCTACTAGATCTTCGGAGCGGCTGGGGTTCTTGAAGTTCTACTGCAACATCAGTTTCAATAAATTCGTCCTGAGTAATTTGTGTCTTTAGAACCTCTTCTAATTCTACCACTTTGCCATCAGTACTGTCTGTAAAGATTTCATTTTCAAAAAATGTGGCATGTTGAGAAACAAACACCTTTTGTTCCTCCTTACGGTAGAATAGATATCCATACGAGTGTTTTGGATATCCTACAAATTTACACACGACCGATCGTGTCTCGAGTTTTTCCGGATTCTGCTTTTTAATATAAGCCGGACAACCACAAATCCTAATTCTTTTAAGAGATGGTCTCCTTCCACACCATATCTCATATGGAGCGGTAGACACGGTTTTTGATGGAACCCTGTTCAATAGATAAATTGCTGTCTCTAATGCATGTCCCCAAAAGGAAAGTGGTAACTCAGCATCACTTATCATGGACCGTACCATATCTAATAGGGTACGATTACTCCGTTCTGACACACCGTTGTGCTTTGGTGTGTACGGAGGAATGAGCTGAGAGAGAATCCCATTCTCTTTTAAGAAGTCTGAAAACTCAGTGCTAAAATACTCTCCACCTCGATCTGATCGAAGTTTCTTGATACTCGAGCCAGTTTGTTTTTCTACTTCAAGTTTGTACTCCTTGAATTTCTCCAAAGCTTCGGATTTATGCTTCAATAAGAACACGTGTCCGAACCTTGAGAAATCATCAGTAAAAGTGATAAAGTATAAAAAACTGCCTCTAGCATGTGTAGACATTGGTCCGCATACATCACTATGTATGAGTCTTAAGAGTTCTGTAGCTCTCTCTCCGTATCCTATAAACGAAGTTTTGGTCATTATACCTTTGATACAAGACTATCAAGTTGCATAGAATTTATATTCAAAAGGTTTTAAATATCCATCTTTATGTAGCTTGTTTAGTCTTGTTTCATTAATATGACCAAGTCTACAATGCCAAAGAAAATATTCATTTATATCTGAAATCTTTCTTTTATTTGTATGTTGTATATTAAAAACTGTGTGTTGGTTTAGGACGTAAATTCCGTTACTTAGTGTACCATACCCAATCAACTGTTGATTCAAGTTAAAGTTCATAACATTATTTTGCAACACAAAATGATATCCTTCATTGTCCAACAAAGATACGGATATTATATTACATAGCATACTGGGTACAAAATAATAAGGGTTCAAAACCAAAATACATCCTGAAAGCAACCCCAGATGATACTCTCCTACGGATACAGCATGTACATTGGAACCATTTCCGACCCTTAAAGTGTGGTCCCTAGTCTTCAAAACTCTACTGTTTCTCAGTCCCTGCATACAATTACAGATGTGAGAACAAGAACCGGTATCTAATACCCAAGATGTAGAGTTTAATGAAAAACATTTTTCAGTTACAAATACACCTGAAGCGGAAGCATCAACATGCTTCTTCTTCTTGAGATCTGCAAGGTACCAAGCAAAATTGCCTTTCCAGTGTCCCAACTTGTGGCAGTAAAAACATTCTCCTTTTTCACTTCCCGCGGTCCCAGATTTGTCTTTCCCCTTCGCCTTTTCAACTCCACCTCTCGGCTTGGTGGGATTCTTCTTCTTCTTTCCCTTGGCCTTGGCTTTCGGGACTGAAGAGGAAGATGGCCCAAAAAGCAGAGTGGGAGTTTTCGCTATCTTAAGCGTGCTCTCTGCATTTCTCAACATATTGAGAAGTTCAGGTAATGATTTCTCCAAGTCGTTCATATTGAAATTCACTATGAACGGAGCAAAGGCGGGGGAGAGAGACTGTAGAAAAATATCTGTATGTTGCTCATTATCCATAATCCATCCCAGTTCCTCAAGTTCTTCTATAAGACCAATCATATTCAGAACATGGTCTCCTACTGATGCACCGGGGGCCAACCGCATCCGAAACAGCTTTCGAGATGCGTCATAGCGTAAAGTACGAGATTTCTCTTCATACAACTCTTTTGTATGAAGAATGATGGATTGTATATCTATCTTCTCGTGCTGTTTCTGATGGATACCGTCCATAGAAGCAAGCGCGAGGCACGTGGCCGTGTTGCAATCAATATCCCATGTTTTCGGATCTTTTTATCCGAAACGGATGATTCAGGTCCTGGGATGGGTGGGGCTTTGGTAGTGAAGACATATGATATTTTATCATATGTGAGTGCAATATTCAAGTTCCTCAACCATTCTTTATAATTTGGTTCAGTCAGTTTGTTTTTCTCTAAAAGAAGCTTAAGTCCCATCATCGGTATCTGCCATTAGGAGAGAGAAAAGAATGCACTCAGCGAAATGCTCTTGCAAAGATCAGATTGGTTATTATCTTATCTAATCGATATCTCCCACTACTTTTATCAAATTTTCTTTCAAACCTGAAAATAAAACTAGCCAGGATTAATTGCATTCTACAGTTTCGCTCACCGTTCAGCTAGGCCAGTGTCGGTACTTTGAGGGAGGTTCCCCGTGCTTGCGTACGGACCTAATTAAAATAAACCTCGTTTTTCCCAGTGGTCAAACCACGTTAACACCTTTCTAGACACCTACTGGATTAGCTAATTGTAAAGCGCAAAATTCACCCGGGAGTAACTCTTACTCACAGTAGGATCGGGATCCAAATATCATATAGATGGTATGCAATCTCATTGCAAATCTTAACTCTTGAAACTCCCAATATGGTTTTTACCCCTAGATTCTTATGACCTTGGCTATGGTCAACATATCATAAGCACTAGTCAAGTTCTACCCGTCATTTCGAGATTAACTAGACCCACCCATATGACCTTTGACTATGATCAACATAATCACATGAATGTCCTAACTAATCGCATCATATGCTTTGCAGGAAGACATCACTTAGCCACCGTACACTACGCCTTGACTATAATCAACATACGTAGCACGAATACTAAGTACTCTGCTTCCTAAAATGACGGAGGGTTGCGGATTGTTTTTATGAAAACCTTTAACGCTTTGAACTTGATTTCGTTGTAGAATCTAAATTGTTTTTAGAAAAGGAGTGGCTTAAGCTCCGCATCTTTTGAAACATGCTTTTTTGTAAAAGAGCCGAGCGGGTTTCAAATCCGATTCTACAACATCATTAGGTTTCTTTTCTTTTACATTAATCTCATTAATGTATTCCCAATATTTAAGTTCCTAAGACATTACAGAAAGAAATGAAAAACGGTATTACAAATTACATATATAATAATATCACATTCATCTCAGATATTAAGCAATCACATCACATAATAATTAGCAGCAGAAACACATATATGAAAATATAGGATATACTAGGAACTCCGTATTTTCTATTTAGCCTACGACAGAAAATACGGATTCCACGGTCGTGATGAATAGCCATACCCACACCCTTAGACCCCTACGAGAGCGGCAAGTGACCCTTCCAATTCCGGAGTTTAGGAGACCCGGTCTCGACTCCTCGAGATGACCTCCCACTGAACTCCAGAACCCGGTCACTCGTGCTCCCGTTCTTGGGTCTGTCCTAATGCGGAAAAATAAAATATACATCAATGAAGACAGCATCCTCAACCCGGATGTGCCCCAATAATAGAATAATATATACAATGAATTTTACATGAATGAAAAGATAAACTCTCGTCTCACATAAAACCCTCGGCCATTCAATCACGATGATCCTACATATCATATCACATCAACAATTGAAAAGCATAGACGACGTTAAAAAATATCAATCAACACATCAACATAACCACAGTTGTAATAGATCTCAACACTTGAACCTGCATAAAAAAATTGCCAGAGAGCATATAGGTACCTACGGATCAACGCAAGAGCGCACGGTCCAAGCCTCACCAACGGCGCCGCGGAACCGCCGTAAATACACCTATTTAGCCGCGGTTCCGCGGTCGTTGAGTCGAGTTAGGCGCTTGTTTTTCTTAGGGATCCATAAAAAACCCTGCTCTATTTTCTGCATATTTTCAATTACAAAAATTCCAACTTTTCAAAAAATTTCCAGTGAGCATGTAAAAATCGCATTTTTCATGTTCGATTGAGTTTTTAAACGTCTTCTGGCTTACCCTAAAGCTCTAGCTTGGCTCTGATACCATGTTGGTGTGTAGTAGCGCCTCTAGTATGGTTGCAACATCATAAAGTAGTGAAATTTCATTTTAAAGAGGGCTATTGCAAACAAACTACGAATCGTAACTAGAGATTAGGGTAATAACATCATTATGTGAAGTATAAACTAAAGGAAAAGGTAATACATTCTTTGTAGCCAAGTCCTTCGGTTTTTAGGACTCCTACGACTTTGCACAAAGTTTGGAACGACTCCGCTCGAGCTCCTTCATCGTCTACGATGATCCATCCGGAGATTCCTAGAACAAGCTCTTAGCTTCACAAAATGATGTAAACACTCTACACTAAAGAGCTAGGGTAGTGTAAAATGGTTGTGTGGTATGTAAACTCACTTAAAAACCCTTTCTTTTTAATTTCCTCACTCAAAACAAAACTTAAGAGAGCTTGGAAAAGGAGGAAGGTGATGATGGCGAATGCTTTTGTGTAAATAATGAAAACTTATTTTCAAAAATGAAAATGAAAAAAATTATATATGAGACCCTCTCACATATAACCATGGTTGGCTAAATATCTAGATTTTATTTGGATGGGTTAAAGAACAAAAGGAAATTAAACCATGGTTAAAGTCAATGGTCAAATAAGAAGTGTGTAGAAAATGAGTCATTATGCTAATTTCCTTTTTCCTTTAATCCATTAACAAAAATCTAGATATTTATCAACCTTGTGAGTCTTATATTGCCATCTACTTTGTATCATCAACCATGACACATATGTATGTGTGTATGTGTGCATGCACATCATCATGTGTATGTGTGAACATACATGGATAGATCCAAAAGAAAAAGGGTTAATTAAAAGTGAGCTTAAAGATAATATTAAATCAGCACTTGATTTAATAAATCGGTCACATCAAATGCGACCCGACCAATATCGAACGTTCGATTAAAATACGGTATCACATATTCATATTTAATCGATCTCCTGTGCATATCACATATGCACACCACATCATTTCGCCTGAGCTAGAAAAATCCTGTGTGGGACTCTAAGACTCGTCAATACGCCGGCAGTAGGTGATGATCATATCAAAACACCTACAAACCGCAAGCGGTCAGCTAAACGTAACGGCCGCCCGGGTCTTGAGCGATGAGAAGAAAAACAAGCGAACCCGTCAAAACTCCCGTCAAGCTATTGGCAACACTTACCGTACAGTCTGGCCTCATCGTCTGATATGCTGCATATCAAGTCTAGGGATGGAATCGTCGTTCCCTAATAACTCAATAAGTCATGTCGATATGGTCTATAGCCGGTCGAGAAACTACTGATAACACTTATCGGTAAATCTCATCGGCCATGGACAGGGACTTTAAGTCAGAGCTAATCGCACATAGCACAACATCAACTCTCAATATCGGGAGAGACGAAACCCCTCCTATCGCTCACTGTCTCTATGTGTCTCGAGAATATACCCAAAAGCCACTAGTTTGCATGACTCAGTAGAGCCGTGGTAGGGTGGAAATCAAAGTACAGATGGAGAACACACAAGACTCTATGACGATCTCGGGTCTACAGACTAACCTGTACCAGTGTCACCAAAGAACTGCTATCCGACGATAGATATAATACCATATAGGAATTCTCTGTGAGTCCGTTCAGTGTACCCAGTCTCCATTGAGCACCCGTATACAATCTTCGATGTCACAACACCAATGGATATAGTATCATCCATCGCCCATCATATGGGTCAAGAAACATACACGGTAGTCTACTCTGGAATATCGATGCCCTGTCTCGATATACCTACTACTAGGAACATTTAAGGATATGGTTATAGACTACTCATGCCCTATTAGTATGATCTCTATCATAGCCATGGAAATCAGGCAAATATCCTTAAGGCTTTATCAACATGTATCAAATGAACAGTATCAAGTAAACATGTCAGATAAAGTAAAACCAGATAGCATACTATCATGTCGAGCAAGAAAGTCATATATCAAAATATACATATATATATGTCCAAGAATCCACTATACATATAATTGCCTCTAGGGCATACATATATCCAACAACAACATGTTGGGTATTATGATTTTCTTGAGAATTTCAGTATTGATGAGATTTCTAGATTTTGGGGGAAAACCGCAAGAATTTAACAAAAGCTTATTATTATCATTTTTAAAATAAAGTTGTGGTTTTCTCGTGATGTATGTGTCATCCACCATGAGTTTTCATGTTTTCTGTTCGATTTCGAGACCCGATTCGAGGAGTGGATGAACCGTATCGAGTACATGGTGGGCCCGGTATGTTACACCAGGGTAAGAAGATCGAGTTGTAGACGATGATCCTGGCAAGGGAAGACTACCTACCGGTGATGTCTGGCGCGGCGGATATATGGAGGATACCGACCGTTGTCGTGAGATTTGATGATATGGGCCGATCCGGACCGACGGAGCCCGATGTATTGAGACATTGGTATAGTGAGACATTGAGATAAATATATTTCCATATTTGGTGTTGATGCTTGGCACGGTTTTCAGATGATTTCGTTGATGGTACTCTAGTTATTGCACAGATAATCTTTTTCTAAGTTAAGAATGCAGAGCTTAAAGTATTTTAAACACTTAAAGATTTCGTATTGATGTTGCATACATGAGCATACATACTAGTGGCATTACATCACATCTAGACAAACATGTTGTGACGCATTTGCGTGCATTCTTACGATAGCCTTATTAGATGTTATATTCTACTCACGAGCTGGCAACTCAACCCCGTTGTGCCACAGTATCTTGCAGGTCGGACCCGTCAGCCCAGTAGCGGTGGGCTTATCTTATCATTGGCTTCTTTTGCTCAGGCTCGTGACATTGCTCTTAGGTCGGTTGCGAGGACACTTTTATCTTTTTCCACTATCTTTGTATCTAGTATTCTCTATCTACCACTTCTTATTTGTATATGCGACCTAGTGATGAGACTGAGAGATTTGTGTATATCTGGATTCTCTGGGGTCGAGCTCACTTGAGCCGACGTTGTGTTTTTCTTATTTTTGCATTTCTTTATGCTTATTTGCTTGATCTTGCATATATACTGCGTGTGGTTATGATCCGCCTTGGGCGAAGAGCCAGCTCCCGCTTGGGGATGCCATTTTGTTATTACAGGTTATATATCTTGTTGTACCCATTTTTGGGGGCCAGTATTTACAAAGGAGACTCTGCCGAAATTTTCGGAAATTTTTGATGTTTTTAAAAGGGGTTTAATGCAACTTAATTGATTTTAAAGTCGTTTTCATGAAAGGTTTCCTTCACTCTTATTGTTTATGGTTTAGATTTTCTAGGCTTTGGCTGACTTAGGTTACGTTACGCCTTGAGACGTCTTGTAATCTAAGTGCCAGTCATGTTCCGTACCTTTGGGTCATGACAATCCATCACCCATCTGAATTGGTCGAGAAGGTATACGCTAGTCTACTCTGGTATATCGATGCCCTGTCTCGATACACCCACGACTAGGGACGTTAAAGGATGTACTTATGGACTACCATGGCCCCACTAGTATGATCTTCATCGTAGTCCTGGTAGTCAAGTACACATCCTAAGGGCTTTACCAACATGTAACAGAGAGACAATCAGTGTACACGTTAAGGTAAAGAGTAACCATATAGCATACTATCATGTCGAGCAAGAAAGTGCTCCCTATATATGTCCAAGCATCCGCTACAATATACATCTCATGTATAGTAATGGCCTCTAATGCATACATATAACTAACAACAACCACCACAATAGATATATGATGCCGTAGAGAAGAAAAGAGAAAATCAACATATATAAAGGCCGTCTCACACAAGCACGACAACCAGAGTTATAAGAATATACAACATCGATCCGTACAACTCATCTCTAAGTCAAACATGAAGGTGGTAGATGAAGAGTACTAGATACAAAAGATATACAACGACATCATCGGATAACTGCAAACCCACCTATAGCAAAAGGCCTTACAGCCAACTGTAGCGGTATTCACAAAAGTAGAGATAAAAAGGCGCCCAGCCGCGACTACCCTAAGGATCAGACTTGCAAAACATTGCGGCACAATGGGGGTGAGTTGCCAACTCGTGAATAGTAAATAAAATCGTACTGTAATTGCAAGTATGCACGACAGCGATAATCTATCACATATAATCTGATAGTATAAGTATGGCAATATGAATATGCAACAATCATTTAAAGGTACATCATCAGGGTACTATAACTACATGAAGCAATACATATAAAAATAATCCTGAGTGTGGGATGATATAAAAAAAACCTCATGCAAAAATCATCAGCACGGAAAAACCCTAATGTCCCTCACTGACACGTCAAATCCCAAAATCCTCAGGCACCGCATCCTCAGATCGGCCCTCATATCATGGAACCTGAGTGTCCAATATCGACACCCGAAACATCATGAAAACAAATGCATGTATATATAAATTTTTGGTGTGTAGTAGCGCCTCTAGTAAGGTTGCATCATCATAAAGTAGTGAACTTTTAAATCCTAGAGTGTTATTACAAACGAACTACGAATCGTAACTAGAGATTTGGGTAAAAACTTCATTATATGAAGTCTAAACTAAAGGAAAAGGAAATACAACATTTGTAGCCAACTCCTTCAGTCTTTAGGACCCCTACGGCTTTGCTCGAAGTTAGGAACGACTCCACTCAACATCCTTCGTCGTATACGATGATCCACCCGGAGATTTCTAGATCAAGCTCTAAGCTACACAAAATGAAGCAAACACTCAACACTAAAGGGTTAGGGTAGTGTAGAATGGTTATGTGGTTTGTAAACTCACCTAAAAACCCTTTGTTTTTAAGTTCCTCACTCTAAACAAAACTCAAGAGAGCTTGAAGAAGGAGAAAGATGAAGATGGCAAAGCTTTTGTAAATATAATGAAAACTTTTTTCCAAAAAGAAAAAGAAAAGAATATATATATGAGACATTCTCAAATATAACCATAATTAACTAAATATCTAGATATTTTGTAGATGGGTTAAAGAACAAAGGAAATCTAACCATGGCTAAAGTCAATGGTCAAAGAAGAAGTTGTAGAAAATGAGTCATTATGATAATTTCCATTTTCTTTAATTCATTAACAAAAATCTAGATATTTATCAACCATGTAAGTCTTGTATTGCCATCTTCTCTGTACCATCCACCATGACACATATGTATGTATGTGTGCATGCACATCATCATGTGTACGTATAAACATATATGCATACACCCAAAAGAAAAGGTTTAATTAAAAATGAGCTAAAAGTCAATATTAAATCAACACTTGATTTAATAAATCGGTCAAATCAAATCCGACCCGACCAATATTGAACGTCCGATTAAAATACAGTATCACATATTCGTATTTAATCGAGCTCCTGCGCATATCACATATGCACACCACAACATTTCGCCTGAGCTAGAAAAATCCTATGTAGGAATATAAGACTCGTCAATACGCCGGCAGTAAGTGATGATCATATCAAAACACACACAAGCCGCAAGCGGTCAGCTAAACGTAACGGCCACCCGGGTATTTAGCGATCAGAAGAAAAACAAGTGAATCCGTCAAAACTCCCGTCGAGCTATTGGCAACACTTACCGTACAGTCCGGTCTTTTCGTCTGATATGTTGCATATCAAGTCTAGGGATGGAATCGTCGAGCCCTAATAACTCAATAAGTCATGTCGATATGGTCTATGACCGGTCGAGAAACTATTGATAACATTTATCAGTAAATCTCATCAGCCCTGGCCAGGGACTTCAAGTCAGAGCCAATCGCACATTGCATAATATCAACTCCCAATACTGAGAGAGAAGAAACCCCTCCTATCGCTCACTATCTCCGTGTGTCTCGGGACTATACCCAAAAGCCACCTGTTTGCACGACTCAGCAGAGCCGTGGTAGGGTGGAAATCAAAGTACAGTGGGAGAACACACAAGACTCTATGACGATCTCGGGTCTACAGACTAACCTATACCAGTGTCACCAGAGAACTGTTATCCGACGATAGATATAATACCATATAGGAATTCTCTGTGAGTCCGTTCAGTGTACCCAGTCTCCACTGATCACCCGTATACAATCTTCGATGTCACAACACCAATGGATATGGGATCATCAATCGCCCATCATATGGGTCAAGAAACGTATACGCTACTCTACTCTGGAAATCGATGCCCTGTCTCGATATACCTACGACTAGGAACATTTAAGGATATGCTTATAGACCACTCATGCCCCACTAGTATGATCTCTATCATAGCCATGGAAGTCAAGAAAATATCCTTAGGGCTTTATCAACACGTATCAAATGAACAGTATCAAGTAAACATGTTAGATAAAGTAAAACCAGATAGCATACTATCATGTCAATCAAGAAAGTCATATATCAAAATATACATATATATATGTCCAAACATCCACTATACATATAATGTCCTCTAGGGCATATATATATCCAATAATCTCCCATTTGCAATAAGGCCAATTATTGGCGTATCTCATACCCAACGTCTTAAAAAGTCGCTCTTATTGCGGTTCTGGAAGGGCCTTGGTGAGTGAATCCGCGGTGTTATTCTTTCTATCTACTCTCCGAATCTCGATCTCTTGGCGATCGACTATCTCCCGGATCAAATGATATCGCCTGAGGATGTGTCTGGACTTTTGATGGGATCTGGGTTCTTTGGCCAACGCCAAAGCTCCATTATTATCACAATACAATGGTATTGGATTAATAATAGTTGGAACTACTCCTAGCTCCGCAACGAAATTTCTTACCCAGACGACTTCCTTGGCAGCATCATTTGCAGCAATATACTCAGCTTCTATCGTAGAGTCTGCAACGGTATCCTGTTTGGAACACTTCCAACATACTGCCCTTCCATTGAGGGTAAATACAAACCCTGAGATAGATTTACTGTCATCCTTATCACTTTAGAAGCTTGAATCAGTAAAGGCCTCCATTTGGAGATCCCCATTACCATACACCAAGAACAATTCTTTAGTCCTTCGCAAGTACTTAAGAATGTTCTTCACGGCTATCCATTGTTGCTCCCCTGGGTTGGATTGATACCTGCTCACTACAGCTAGTGCATAAGCTACATCAGGGCAAGTACATATCATCACATACATTATAGATCCTACGGTTGGAGCGTAGGGTATAATGCTCATGTGAGCTCTCTCTTCATCAGTCTTCGGACAGAAGTCCTTAAAGAGAGTGATTCTATGGCAAGCGGGCAAGGCACCACACTTGGAATCTTCCATACTAAACCTTTTTTGGATGGTATCAATGTACTTTGATTGGATCAATCCCAATAACCTTTTGGATCTATCTCTATAAATCCTTATGCCCAAAATGCACGAGGCATCACCTAGGTCCTTCATGGAGAACCTTTGTGATAAGAATAATTTGACAGATTGTAGCATAGGAATATCATTTCCAATCAAGAAAATATCATCTACGTATAATACGAGGAAAGTGACAGTACTCCCTACAACCTTCTTATAAATGCATGGTTCATCTATATTTTTGATACAATCAAACTCTTTGATTGTATCATCAAAACAGATGTTCCAGCTCCGAGATGCCTTCTTTAATCCATAAATGGATTTAAGCAACCTACACGCTTTTTCGCTGCTCCCACTGTCAATGAAGGACCCGTACATTGTAACCTTTTAGAAATCGTATTGTGATTGTTTCTGTTTTTGGGTGAAATTCGTCGGTATTTTCTGTTTTATACCGACTGTGATCAAACGGCCATATCGACTTGCCGGCACCTAGTTTTGATAAAATAAACCTAGTGCGCAAACTTTGGGAATATATGGGACGTTTTGGTCCAATTTGAATTTTTCCCAATTTTAATGTTATTTTAATCCGGTTTGCACATTTTGGGAAATCTTCTCTTTGCGACTTTTCTTTAAATTTTCTTGAGTAACCTAACCACATAGCATATTGAGTGTGTGGAGTAGGATAAAAGAGAAAAGAAAAGAATAGAAAGGAAAAGAAGATGCATGAATGTGTGTATGTGTGTGTGAATGCAATTAATGCATTTACATGTAGGTAATTGCTAGGAAATTCCCTTTTTCTCTCTCTCCCTCTCACTTTGCCGAGCTCTCCCTCTCTCTCTTCTGCACTTAGCCATTTCTTTCTCTCTTTTTCTCATAAAACCTACACAAATCCTTCACAAATCCAAATTTCTTCACAAACTTCATCAAAATCTTCACTTCTTCTCTTTTTCTTGCCTTGGTGTGCCTAAAGCTTGGATCTTTGTGTTCATTTGGGTAGGTAAAATTCTTTTGCTGCTCTCTATGTGTTTTTATTGTAGTTTAGCTATTTAATTGCTGTTTAGAATGTTTAAGTTAGGTTTTGTCGTGAAATATCGTATTTTTGTGTCGGTTTGTGGTTTCTAGGATGTGCTGTGACCCGGGATTTATACTGAAAAACTAAACAAAATTGTAGTGTTGTACTAGAGAATCTGGAGCACCACCTGAGAGATGAACCCCAGGCCACCGGCCAGGGCCGGCGACGGCTAGAGGAGGGGCCGGCGTCGCCGGCGTTTCAGTGGAGTTGGGATTCGAGTTTTGCAAAGTAGGCCATTTCTGAGGTTTGGGTTCTGTTGGTATTGTTTGTTTGTTTAGTTTTCACAGTAGGCAAAATCTGGGATCACTTATGTAGTTTCTAGTGTTTTGTGTCCGCACGATACGTGATACAACACGGGTCGTGCAGTTTGTATGGTTTCGCTCTTAAGTTGTTTTCGTCTTGTCGCTACGCACGTTAGTCACGATACGAACACTTAAGAGGTTGTTTTGTGTAGTTGGTTCTTATTTTGAAGCTGTTATTAATATATATATTTGTTTCTGTTGTATATGATGCAGGTTCGCAGGCGGGGACTACGGACACGGCCACAGGGGGATACAGGTGGTAGACTTCATCTAGCTTGGAGTGTTGGTGAGTAGATTTAACATCTACAGGGGAATCGCCCGTATGGCGTTATGCGTCTGGGCTAGAAATATTTATATTGTCGCATATTCTATGTCTTGCTTAGAATTGCGCATTTACCTTTCTGCTTAGTGATAGTTGTGCTTGGACTAGTATCCTTAGGACACTGCACTATTATTGACGGCTCAGATTGCGAGAGCACTGATTGTATGCCACACACACCGTCAATAGTTGCCATGTCATGCACAACCCATATTTAGAAATAATATTGTCTGGTTAGGGACATTGTGACATTGATACATATTTCTTATCATTTATAACTTAGACTTTGATATGCTAGTTCCTGTTTACCTATAGGGTATTGTACCATTAGTGTTAGGTACATACACACCTAAGGACATAGTTACAGGTGTACCTTGCATTTCATACTTTACCTATACCTGATAGTTATATCACATCATCAGATAGGTAGATACCTATATTTCTGCTATACCATTCTTGTGTTCATTTATATTTGGTGATAGCTATGCTTTTCCTTTATACGCTTTCATTACAGTTTATATGTTGCGTATACTTTATTCATGGATTATCGCATAGTTATATGGATTTTTCATGATGTTTTCTGGATTTGGGGATTAGTTCATGAAATTATGCATACATTGAAAAACCCGGTTTCCTCGATATGATATTTTAGCAGCCACCATGAGATTTGTCGTTTACGATGTGTATTACCCTATGCGAGGAAAGGAAGGATCCGTGTACGGGTACATGGTGGGGGCCCGGAGGTATCCTGAAGCAAGAACGTTGTCGCAGTGTCAGTCGACATCGCGGTGCTAGGCGATGAGGTTTAGGGGAACCATACTTTCCGGTGACAGGACCAATAACTCAGCGAATATCCAGTGGATACCGACGGAAGTCATGTGCGTATGGATACGTCGAGAGGTGAGGGTCAGAGCTAGGCACTCGAGCTCTCGGGGTAGCGTATGATATGTACTTATCAGGGGGCCAGTCATGGAGACAGCACCTGATGGATCAGTATTTCTGTGTCGATGCTTGACACATTGGTTTCATGATATTTCTAATTACTCATTTGTATATATAACAGGGGATTGAGCCGCTGTTATATAAACCCTTACACTAATATTAGTGGAATAGGACACTAATATATGTGTATTGCCCTCTTCATATTTATTTATGTCATTATATTTAGGATGTTAGAATTGTGCTGAAGATTTGAGTTGGGACATACGAGATATGTGAGATCCACTTGATGTTGTACATTCGATATATGTAAGATATACTTAATGTTGTACGTACTAGATATGTGAGATCCAATTGATGTTGTACATTCGATATATGTGAGATATACTTGATGATGTATATACGAGTTATGTGAGATCCACTTGATGTTGTACATTTGATATATGTGAGATATACCTGATATTGTACATACGAGATATGTGAGATCCACTTGATATTGTACATTTGATATATGTGAGATATACCTGATATTGTACATAGGAGATATGTGAGATCCACTTGATGTTGTACTTTTGATATATGTGAGATATACTTGATATTGTACATACGAGATATCTGAGATCTACTTGATGTTGTACATTCGATATATGTGAGATATACTTGATGTTGTACATTCGATATATGTGAGATATAATTGATGTTGTACATTTGGGATATACGAGATATACTTAATATTGTGAAATTGAGGTGATGCAATACTTAGATGATATGAAAGCCAATTTGGGGGCTGATTAGAGGAATTGGGATTTGATTTGTCTTGATGGATTGTGATCCGACCACGATGTCAGGATTCCGTGGAAATGACATATTTCACTCCATACCTCACCTTTATATATTTGTGCACTGTTCAATGTGTTAGGAGTACTTGTTAGTGTACCTTTCATGAGTGTTGCACATTTACATTCTCATACCCCCATTGCATGATTATTTCATACTGTTGTCATATCATTATTGCTTTATATATTGATGGTGCTGGTTAGTGTACTTTCCATTATTTCGTACTCATATGACCTGTTATTACTGCAAAATTTCATATCTTAGATTCATGCTGTACGTACATTCTTGCGATTACCTGCATATGTTATTTACTATTCACGAGTTGGCAACTCACCCCCGTTGTGCCACAGGTATTGCAGGTGTTTCCCCAGAGTAGTCGAGACTGGCTATTCACCTATCTATCATCTTTTGCTACAGATACCGCATCGACTCACAGTGTGCCGGTTGCTTAGGTGGGTTTTGGTGGTTATCTGTATTTTGTGTTGTATATTCGTTGTATATTGTACTCTCCATCTACTAGTATGTTGTGACTTAGAGACTTGGTGAGGACGACATTGTATATTATTGTGGATTTGTTGCCTTTTATACAGTTTCCTTTCTTTTGTCTCTTTTTCTTCGCTACGGCGTCGTATATCTGTTGTGGTGTTTGTTTTCCGCCGATGGGCGTGGATTTTGCTCCCGTTTGGGATGCTTTACTTTATATTTATGTTATACCCTTTTTGGGGGCTTGTTTTACAAAGGGGGTGCTGCCAAAATTTTAAGAAAAAATGGACTATTTTAAAGAATTTGGGTTGTGATTTTAAATGTTTCAAAAACTTTTATTATCTTTTCCGTATTTTCATGGTTTAGATTTCTGAGTTTTGGCTTTCTTTTACTGCGTTACGTCTGTAGATGTTGCGTAGTATTTGGGACGTCACGTGCCAATTTCGGGTCGTGACAAAGTTGGTATCAGAGCGCGGTTTTACCTTTCGGAGTGTAGGATGACCTTGGTATGATGGAGTAGGTAACCTAAGCGGAGTAACGTAGTGTGTGTATGTCTGCAGAATATTCACGATGCAGTATTTCGCCTAAAGTGCCTAAGTACAAATTGTTTGGAATTCCTTCCTTGATGATTCATATCCTTGTGATTCGATTTCCTTATTCTTATCGAATCCTATCTCTATTTATAGCCTTGCCGCCGATGACTATGGGGACTCAGTGGGATGCAGCGAGGGCCGAGGTCAGAGTTAGCTCGGTTGAGACGAGCACTGACCAGGATGGCACTTTTGTTGCACAGGTGCAGACGGTTCAGCCTTCGACAGATCAGCTTGCTAGGCTTGTGGCAGAGATGCAGGATTTGCGCCAGGCGATGAGATCATTGGTTGATGCCATTCGAGCGCAGCGACAGGAGGTTGACACCCCAGTTACTTAGTTGTTCCTTGGGATCAGCATGCAGCAGTCTGTCACCTACGTAGCACCAGTGGATGTAACCCCAGTCGACGAAACCCGTATTCCAGAGACTTTGCGAGTTGCAGGACAGTGGTGGACCCGTACAGGTGTGCCAGTCCAGGGACAGAGGTTCGGTCGTCGTGACATGTTTCTTGCACGGCATGGGAGTACAAGAGGCGTAGGACGAGGTCAGTCGTTCAGTTATCATCCCCAGGAGGGTCAGCAGCGTTATATTGGATGCTATCGATGTGGGAGCCCTCACCACCTCATCAGGGGTTGTTCCTTAGCGCCGTGTCAGAGTCGTGTTCAGAGAGGCCGTGGATGTGGAAGGTTCACTCAGAGGGGTCAGTCTGGCAGAGGAAGAGTTCTGAGAGTTCTGAGTAGAAGGCAGACACGAGAGTTTGTTTCTACTCATCGGGACGCACAGGCGTCCAGTGCAGAGTTTTCAGGTATCCTTGTTCTTGTTCTTTTGATGTATTTTTGGGTTTTCACTTTGTGCCGTGGTTGGGACGAGGATCGTGTTAGTTAGACCAGCCATTTTGTTGTGTTAAGTTATGTCAGCGATTCTTTTGTTGCGCGACACGTATTTCAGTCGTATGCTAATCGGTGAGGAGATTTTGCCGTCATTGGATCCTTCTAGAAATGTTGGACTTGACGTTCTCCTGGGCATGGATTGGTTAGCTACGTGTTAGGCGTTTGTGACTACCGTGAGAAAAAAGTCAGGATTGTTTTCCCGGCGAGTCAGTTCTTGTTGTGCAGGTGGATAGTTGTGCCGCCTCTCACAGATTGAATTCAGCCTTTTCCGCTAGTTAGCTTTGGAGGAGATGTCATGGATTCTTGGCATTCATTCGTGATACCGGAGCCACAGTAGATTTGTTGGACCGGTTTCCTATCATGCGAGTGTTGTCCGACGATGTTCCAGGAGAGCTAGCGAAATTCAGGGAACTTAAGGATCTGCTGCGGAGTTGTTTGTTGGGAGGTTTGAGTGTCCGAGTGTTTCACTTTTGTGAGCTCCTATTTCTGTTCGTCAAGGAGAAAGACGACAGATTTCGGTTATGGATTGATAGATCGTCAATTGAACCGGCTTACGGTGCGGTTATGTATCATTTACCTCGCTTTGACGATTTCTTCGATCAGCTCCAGAGTGCGAGACGTTTTCTAAGTTTGTTTGGGATCAGGTCATCATTGTAGTGGGTTCGGAGTGGTGGCATCCGTATACTGTTTTTGTGCGTGCTACAGGCAGTTTGTATTTTGGTGGTGTAATTGGACTCGCCAATGCCCTAGCAGCATTTGTTGATATGATGAACCAGATTTCTTCAGGCCGTTCCTCGACCAGTTGTTGTTGTGTTTTGACGACATTCTGGTCTTTTCTAGTGTGTCTTGAGGAACAGGAGCAGCACTTGAGAATTTGTTTTGCAGTCATTGGTAGAGCCCAGCTGTTTGCTAGATTCTCGGAGTGTTCCTTCAGGCTTGTTTGTGTTGACTCCTAGGTCTTGTAGTTACGGGAGACGGTTTCGTATGGTTCCGAGGGAGATCGTGACCGTACAGCTTAGTCCCAGACTTGTGTGCAGGACGAAGGACCGCAGATTTTGGGCTTAGCGGGTTTTTACCGCCGTTTCGTGCAGGATTACTAGCGTATTGTTGCACCGTTGACTGGACAGACCTGGAAAGAGGTCCTTTTCTTTGGACTGAGGCATGTTTACGGAGTTTTCGGCAGTTGGAGATTCGGTTAGCAACTGCATCAGTTCTTTGCTTTTGGTTCGGGCGACTTTGTGATTTAACTGTAATGTTTCACGAGAGTGGCTCGATTGTGTGTGGTTGTGACACTGCCCGCCGACGCTCGTTCGTTAGAGATACTTGAGTATACTCGGCTGGGTAATGATTCGGAGTCCTTGATTGTGACTAGGGTGTGCTAAGTTAGGAATGCGTTTGTGTACCTGATGTTATCGGGTAGAGACGTGAAATCCTAGAGCAAGCACATCAGTCAACTCTCTATGTTCATTCAGGTTCCACCAACATTCACGTGACTTGTGAGATAGTTACGGGTGGACATGAATGTAAAGAGAAATTTTAGGTTTCGTTTCAAGGTGTTTGTCTTGTTGTGCGTTTGTGTTAATTGTTTGCGGCAGTTGGGATCGTCACTCGCCATGGTTAGGATACTTCTTGATAGCTGTAATCAGGAGACATTCCAATTGGCAACCTTTAGGTTAGTTAGGTAGTGTCGATCACCAGTCTGTTTTTCTGACTCTGCGTAGTAGGATTTTTGGACCTCAGCTAGTTTAGAGACTTCGGAGATGATCCAGTTGGTTCAGGTCAGGATGAGAGTAGCCCAGTGCAGACAGAGGTCTTATGCCAACCATGGTGGTCGCAGACTCGAGTTCGCAGTGGGAGATCATGTATTCCTATGGACTTTTTCGATGAATGACATGTTGAGTTTTGTGAAGCTTATCCCAGAATCTTAGGTCCTTTTGAGATCCTTTAAGCGAGTTAGTTTTCGTTGCCTTTAATTTGGCACTTCCGCCCAGATTATCGATTATTCACCCCGTTTTTATTGTGCTGATTTTTGCAATTACCTTCATGACTTTCTCACATGATACATCACAGACCATTTGTTGGACTCGATCTTTTCGTTCACCAGCAGCCATTGGTGTAAATGGTTCGGCAGGTGGAGAAACTTCAGTCAAAGGTTTTGCCATCTGTGGAGAGTATTCTTGGACGTAGCTGTTTAGTGAGGTGATCACTTGGAAAGCTGCGAGCGAGATTTGGGAGTTTGGTACTCTTCTCTTTGAAGGTATGCTTGGTGAAATTTTAAATTCGGGGACGAATTTTTATAAGGGGGGAGATTGTAACGTTTTAGAAATCGTTTTGTGTTTGTTTCTGTTTTTGGGTGAAATTCGTCGGTATTTTCTGTTTTATACTGACTGTGATCAAACGGCCATATCGACTTGCCAGCACCTAGTTTTGATAAAATAAAGCTAGTGCGCAAACTTTGGGAATATATGGGACGTTTTGGTCCAATTTGAATTTTTCCCAATTTTAATGTTATTTTAATCCGGTTTGCACATTTTGGAAAATCTTCTCTTTGCGACTTTTCTTTAAATTTTCTTGAATAACCTAACCACATAGAATATTGAGTGTGTGGACTAGGATAAAAGAGAAAAGAAAAGAAAAGAATAGAAAGGAAAAGAAGATGCATGAATGTGTGTATGTGTGTGTGAATGCAATTAATGTATTTACATGTAGGTAATTGCTAGGAAATTCCCTTTTTTGCTCTCTCCCTCTCACTTGGCCGAGCTCTCCCTCTCTCTCTTCTGCACTTAGCCATTTGATTCTCTCTTTTTCTCATAAAACCATCACAAATCCTTCACAAATCCAAATTTCTTCACAAACTTCATCAAAATCTTCACTTCTTCTCTTTTTCTTGCCTTGGTGTGCCTAAAGCTTGGATCCTGGTGTTCTTTTGGGTAGGTAAAATTCTTTTGCTGCTCTCTATGTGTTCTTATTGTAGTTTAGCTATTTAATTGCAGTTTAGAATGTTTAAGTTAGATTTTGTCGTGAAATATCGTATTTTTGTGTCGGTTTGTGGTTTCTAGGATCTGCTGTGACCCGGGATTTATACTGAAAAACTAAACAAAATTGTAGTGTTGTACTAGGGAACCTGGAGCACCACCTGAGAGATGGACCCCAGGCCACCGGCCAGGGCCGGCGACGGCTAGAGGAGGGCCGGCGTCGCCGACTTTTCAGTGGAGTTGGGTTTTGAGTTTTGCAGGGTAGGTCATTTCTGTGGTTTGGGTTCTGTTGGTATTGTTTGTTTGTTTAGTTTTCATAGTAGCCAAAATCTGGGATCACTTATGTAGTTTCTAGTGTTTTGTGTTCGCACGATACGTGATACGACACGGGTCGTGCAGTTTGTATGGTTTCGCTCTTAAGTTGTTTTCGTCGTGTCGCTACGCACGTTAGCCACGTTACGAACACTTAAGAGGTTGTTTTGTGTAGTTGGTTCTTATTTTGTAGCTGTTATTAATATATATATATTTGTTTCTGTTGTATATGTTGCAGGTTCGCAGGCGGGGACTACGGATACTGCCATAGGGGAATACAGGTGGTAGACTTCATCTAGCTTGGAGTGTGGATGAGTAGATTTAACATCTAGAGGGGAATCGCCCGCATGGCGTTATGCGTCTGGGCTAGAAATATTTACGTTGTCGCATATTCTATGTCATGTTTAGAATTGCGCATTTACCTTTCTTCTTAGTGATAGTTGTGCTTGGACTAGTATCCTTAGGACACTGCACTATTATTGACGGCTCAGATTGCGAGAGCACTGATTGTATGCCACACACACCGTCAATAGTTGCCATGTCATGCACAACCCACATTTAGAAATAATATTGTCTGGTTAGGGACATTGTGACATTGATACATATTTCTTATCGTTTATAACTTAGACTTTGATATGCTAGTTCCTGTTTACTTATAGGGTATTGTACCATTAGTGTTAGGTACATACACACCTAAGGACATAGTTACAGGTGTATCTTGCATTTCATACTTTACCTATACCTGATAGGTATATCACATCATCATATAGGTAGATACCTATATTTCTGCTATACCATTCATGTGTTCATATATATTTGGTGATAGCTATGCTTTTCCTTTATACGCTTTCATTACAGTTTATATGTTGTGTATACTTTATTCATGGATTATCGCATTGTTATATGGATTTTTCATGATGTTTTATGGATTTGGGGACCGTGGTAGTTCATGAAATTATGCATACATTGACAAACCAGGTTTCCTTGATATGATATTTTAGCAGCCACCATGAGATTTGTCGTTTATGATGTGTATTACCCTACGCAAGGAAAGGAGGGATCCGTGTATGGGTACATGGTGGGGGCCCGGAGGTACCCTGAAGCAAGAACGTTGTCGCAGTGTGAGTCGACATCGCGGTGCTAGGCGACGAGGCTTAGGGGAACCATACTTTCCGGTGACAGGACCAATGACTCAGCGGATATCGAGTGGATACCGACGGGAGTCATGTGCGTATGGATACGTCGAGAGGCGAGGGTCAGAGCGAGGCACTCGAGCTCTCGGGATAGCGTATGATACGTACTTATCAAGGGGCCAATCATGGAGACAGCACCTGATGGATCAGTATTTCTGTATCGATGCTTGACACATTGGTTTCATGATATTTCTAATTACTCATTTGTATATATAACAGGGGACTGAGCCGCTGTTATATATACCCTTACACCAATATTGGTGGAATGGGACGCTAATATATGTGCATTGCCCTCATCATATTTATTTATGTCATTATATTTAGGATGTTAGAATTGTGCTGGAGATTTGAGTTGGAACATACGAGATATGTGAGATCCACTTGATGTCGTACATTCGATATATGTGAGATATACTTGATGTTGTACATACTAGATATGTGAGATCCGCTTGATGTTGTACATTCGATATATGTGAGATATACTTAATGATGTATATACGAGTTATGTGAGATCCACTTGATGTTGTACATTTGATATATATGAGATATACCTGATATTGTACATACGAGATATGTGAGATCAACTTGATGTTGTACATTTGATATATGTGAGATATACCTAATATTGTACATACGAGATATGTGAGATCCACTTGATGTTGTACATTTGATATATGTGAGATATACCTGATATTGTATATACGAGATATGTGAGATCCACTTGATGTTGTACATTTGATATATGTGAGATATACCTGATATTGTACATACGAGATATGTGAGATCTGCTTGATGTTGTACATTCGATATATGTGAGATATACTTGATGTTGTACATTCGATATATGTGAGATATACTTGATGTTGTACATTTGGGATATACGAGATGTACTTAATATTGTGAAATTGAGGTGATGCAATACTTAGATGATATGAAAGCCAATTTGGGGGCTGATTAGAGGAATTGGGATTTGATTTGTCTTGATGGATTGTGATCCTACCACGATGTCAGGATTTCGTGGAAATGACATATTTCACTCCATACCTCACCTTTATACATTTGTGCATTGTTCCATGTATTAGGAGTACCTGTTAGTGTACCTTTCATGAGTGTTGCACATTTACATTCTCATACCCTCATTGCATGATTATTTCATACTGTTGTCATATCATTATTACTTTATATATTGGTGGTACTGGTTAGTGTACCTTCCATTATTTCGTACTTATATGACCTGTTATTACTGCAAAATTTCATATCTTAGATTCATGCTGTATGTACATTCTTGCGATTACCTGCATATGTTATTTACTATTCACGAGTTGGAAACTCACCCCCGTTGTGCTACAGGTATTGCAGGTGTTTCCCCAGAGTAGTCGAGGCTGGCTATTCACCTATCTATCATCTTTTGCTACAGATACCGCATCGACTCACAGTGTGCCGGTTGCTTAGGTGGGTTTTGGTGGTTATCTGTATTTTGTGTTGTATATTCATTGTATATTGTACTCTCCATCTACTAGTATGTTGTGACTTAGAGACTTGGTGAGGACGACATTGTATATTATTGTGGATTTGTTGCCTTTTATACAGTTTCCTTTCTTTTGTCTCTTTTTCTTCGCTACGGCGTCGTATATCTGTTGTGGTGTTTGTTTTCCGCCGATGGGCATGGATTTTGCTCCCGTTTGGGATGCCTTACTTTATATTTATGTTGTACCCTTTTTGGGGGCTTGTTTTACAAAGGGGGTGCTGCCAAAATTTTCAGAAAAAGTGGACTCTTTTAAACAATTTGGGTTGTGATTTCAAATGTTTCAAAAACTTTTGTTATCTTTTCCGTATTTTCATGGTTTAGATTTCTGGGTTTTGGCTTTCTTTTACTGCGTTACGTCTGTAGGCGTTACGTAGTATTAGGGCCGTCACGTGCCAATTTCGGGTCGTGACACATAAGCACTAATCAAGTTTTACCCGTCATTTCGAGATTAACTAGACCCAACCATATGACCCTTCACTATGATCAACATAATCACATGAATGTCCTAACTGATCGCATCATATGCTTTGTAGGAAGACATCACTTAGCTACCGTTCACTACGAATCTAAGTACTCTGCTTCCTAAAATGACGGAGGATTGTGGATGGTTTTTATGAAAACCTTTAACGCTTTGAACTTGATTTCGTTGTAGAATCTAAATTGTTTTAGAAAAGGAGTGGCTTAAGCTCCGCATCTTTTAAAACTTGCTTTTTCATAAAAAAAAAGGAGCCGAGTGGGTTTCAAATCCGATTCTACAACATCTTTAAGTTTCTTTTCTTTTACATTAATCTCATTAATGTATTTCCATCATTTAAGTTCATACGCCATTACAGAAAGAAACGAAAAATAGTATTACATATATAACAATGTCACATTCGTCTCAGATATTAAGCAATCACATCACAGAATAATCAGCAGCAGAAACACATATATGAAAATATAGGATATACTAGGAACTCCGTATTTTCTACTTAGCCTAAGATAATAAATACGGATTCCACGGCCGTGATGAATAGCCAAGCCCACACCCTTAGACCCCTGCGAGAGCGGCAAATGACCCTTCCAATTTTGGAGTTTAGGAGACCCGGTCTCAACTCCTCGAGATAGCCTCCCACTGAACTCCAGAACCCGGTCACTCGTGCTCCCCTCCTTGGGTCTATCCTAATGCGGAAAAGTAAAATATACATATATGGAGACATCATCCTCAACCCGGATGTGCCCCAATAAAAGAATAATATATACAATGAATTTTACATGAATGAAATGATAAACTCTCGTCTCACATAAAACCCCTGGCCATTCGATCACGACGATCCTATACATCATATCACACCAACAATTGAAAAGCATAGACGACGTTAAAATATATCAAACAACACATCAACATACCCACTGTTGTAATAGATCTCAACACTTGACCCTGCATAAAAAATTCCATAGAGCATAAATAGTACCTACGGATCAACGCAAGAGCGCACGGTCCAAGCCTCACCAACGGCGCCGCGGAACCGCCGCAAATACACCTATTTGGCCGCGGTTCCGCGGTCGTTATGTCGAGTTAGGCACTCATTTTTCTTGGGGATCCATAGAAAACTCTGCTCTATTTTCTGAATATTTTTAATTACAAAAATTCCAACTTTTGAAAAAAATTTCCAGTGAGCATGTAAAAATCTCATTTTTTATGTTCGATTGAGTTTTTAAACGTCGTCCAGTTTACCCTAAAGCTCTAGCTAGGCTCTGATACCATGTTGGTGTGTTGTAGCGCCTCTAGTAAGGTTGCATCATCATAAAATAGTAAACTTTTAAATTCTAGAGGGCTATTACAAACGAACTATGAATCGTAACTAGAGATTTGGGTAAAAACATCATTATGTGAAGTCTAAACTAAAGGAAAAGGAAACACAACCATTGTAGCCAACTCCTTCAGTTTTTAGGACTCCTACGGCTTTGCTCGAAGCTTAGAACGACTCCACTCAAGATCCTTCGTCGTCTAGGATGATCTACCAGGAGATTTCTAGATCAAGCTCTAAGCTACACAAAATGAAGCAAACACTCTATACTAAAGGGTTAGGGTAGTGTAGAATGGTTGTGTGGTTTGTAAACTCACTTAAAAACCATTTCTTTTTAAGTTCCTCACTTTAAACAAAACTCAAGAGAGATTGAAGAAGGAGGAAGATGAAGATGGCAAAGCTTTTGTAAATATAATGAAAACTTTTTTCCAAAAAGAAAAAGAAAAGAATATATATATATATATGAGACATTCTCAAATATAACCATAGTTAACTAAATATCTAGATATTTTGTAGATGGGTTAAAGAACAAAGGAAATCTAACAATGGTTAAAGTCATGGTCAAAGAAGAAGTGTGTAGAAAATGAGTCATTATGCTAATTTCCTTTTTCTTTAATTCATTAACAAAAATCTAGATATTTATCAACCATGTGCGTCTTGTATTGCCATCTTCTATGTATCATCCACCATGACACATATGTATGTATGTATGTATGTGTGCATGAACATCATCATGTGTATGTATAAACATATATGCATACATCCAAAAGAAAAGGTTTAATTAAAAATGAGCTAAAAGTCAATATTAAATCAACACTTGATTCAATAAATCGGTCACATCAAATGCGACCCGACCAATATGGAACGTCCGATTAAAATACGGTATCACATATTCGTATTTAATCGAGCTCCTGCGCATATCACATATGCACACCACAACATTTCGTCTGAGCTAGAAAAATCTTGTGTAGGACTCTAAGACTCGTCAATACGCCGGCAGTAGGTGATGATCATATCAAAACACCGACAAGCCGCAAGCGGTCAGTTAAATGTAACGGCCACTGTTCATATCATAATATTGCATTTTATATTCCCCATTCTTATTCGTTTTATAAATAAACAGGTGCTTTTGATGCATGTCTGCTACATATTACAGGTTACAGGTTCTTGGAGCGAAAACAGTGAAAAAGACAAAAGATGATACAAAAAGGGACTTTTGACAAACAAACAGAAGACTCTTGATCAAGCCTACATCAAAGATAAAATTCACAAAGTACAAGTCAATGCAAGGTCCAAGATTTCGAAGCCACGATTAAAAGTCCACCACAATTATTCACTGGAAAATCTGAAAGAGAACAGAAGCTATTTTAAAGAAAGAATTAAAGAATTAAGTAGCCCAGGAAGCCCAAAGACAGAAGAGCCCACAAAGGAAAGGCCCAATACTTCCTTTTTAAGGAGACAAAAGGAAGATTTTATTTTACCAAAATTCATTTGCGGCTTTGACTAGTTGACCTAGGGCTATTTTTGTAATTGTAGACATGAGAATCAAAATGTAACCTAGGGTTTCTATTTCCTATAAATAGAACTCTAAAGATTGTAATTTCTTTATGCCTCCCTTTAATGAATAAAATTTAGAAATCTTTTGGAGAGCATCGGTGCCTCTCTTTAATTCAGAAATTCAGATCTGACAAACCTGCATGGAAGATTGGAGGGATCCATCTGTAAGTAATTTAATTTCTTGTTCTAGTTTAGATTTTAATTCCTTGCCTTAGATGTTAGCTTTGGGAAGGGCTTTTGAGAAATGAGATCTCTCATCCCTTTATTACCCATCACATAGAATCTATAGGACTCCATGCATACACGCACACACTGCGCCCTACGGCACCCTATCCCTCGAGGTAGCGGTGATACCGTAGTATAAAGGCTCAGTTGCGCGCGTTTTCCATAGAGGTTAGGGTAAGGATCTCTAAAGGAAGGACAAGAACCTAGAGGAAGGAACACCTTCCCGAATGGATCTAATCCCCTTTATTGATAATTACCATAACTCCTCTTAGATCCTAATCTGGGTATAGAAAGCGTTGAGATTTATTTACATTTCCAAACCATTCCTAAACCTAACCCTAGCAAGATTTAGATCTAGATAATTGCCCTAGGATAATTTAGGTTTTTAGATTTAATAACAACTCCGAACACCCTTCGGAATTAACTCGTAAGAACGAATCGGAGATTCACAACATCCCTGTGGACCGACCCGTACTCACCGGCTAGCTTCATGCGACGCCGTTCTTGATTGCGGTTACAAATATTTTTGATCTATCTTTTAGAAAGCGCAAGCACGCTAAATCATTTCAATCAAATGGCGCCGTTGCCGGGGATGGCGTGTTATTTCCTTTTTGCAATTTCGGGTTAATCAAAGAAAAAAAATTCATAAAAATCTAAAAAATGAAAAAAATATAAAAATATATTATCTGTTATTTTTGGAAAGGGTATTCTTGTGAGAATTTTTGCAGGATCTACAAAGAAATTCGGATCTGGAAATCTACAGAGATCAAAACAGCAAATATCAAATCCGAACAAATTGAGAAATATCTTAATAGACAACAGAAGAAATTTGGAGGACTGAGTCAAAAAGAAGAATCGCGGTGACCTGGTCTAAAAAAAAAAGCCGAACAGTCTAAACTGCAGCGGAACCGCCGCGGGAACCCCATTTTGGCCGCGGAACCGCCGCGGCCTAGTCGATTCAGGGCTTGAAAAAATGGCAGAAGTGCGATAAAAAAAAAGTTTCGCCACTTGAAATCTCTGTGAGTTTTCTTTCTCCTCCTCTGCAAATCTCCGATATATCTTCTGAAAAATCTCTTGCAAAATTTCTTTGCGCTTAAAAATCTTCCCCCTTCTAAATAACAAATCTTGTGCAGGATTCTTTGCGCGCGTTTAAAATAAAAATTGATTGCAAGAAATCTTTTCTGGTTTGCATATCTTTTCTCAAATTGCAATAACAACAAAAAATCTTTGATTGCAAGTGATTTTTTCTGTTTTGCATATCTTTAAAACTGACTTTAAGGGGATAATTGACCAAACTCAGATTGGGTGGGGATTTCATCACCCTTCCCAGGACCCCAGAAAACACCTAAAGCATGTGCATTGACCACAATTAATTAATAAATATTAGACTCCGACCTAAGGACATCGAGCACAATAGGAAAAGGACTAGTATAGGCATCGACCGTTTATCCTAACTGACATTGCGGTGTCTAGGCTAGTGGTTATTAATTAGGCCCACTGTAGTGGTGGTTCCTTCCCACTTACCTGGTCCTACTTGCCAGTGAAGAGGCGGTTTGAGGTCCTATTTCTAGCCCTTTGGAACAGTTAGGAGCTGTCTAGCTGACCTAGGTGACCCTAGATCTAGGCCTGATTGTGCATTTCTGGTTGATTGCATTTGTGTCTAAGCCCTTTATCGAAAATTTTTGCAAAACAAATAAAAATAAGAGGAAAATTTTTATAAAAAGACTTGCAACTTTTGTCGCGAAAAAATCCTTGCACCCCACTTACACCCACTTACACCCACCTTCTTTCTCTTCTCATCATGGGTACCCCACATAATAAATCACTTGCCGAACTTTGGTATTTCGAACCTAATTTTGCGTCGTACGTCAATTTGTTCGGTCAATTTAAAGACGATCCTTCCTTGCCAAAAAAATCTTTGAAAGATCAAATAGAGGCGTCTAGGAGAAACAGTTTGACTTTTCAACCCACTTTGTGTCAACCAAGTCATCCTTTACCACCTACATATGTTGATACCACTTCTTCAAGTCCTTCTGTCACTCCTAGGCCGATGTCCATTGCTGAGCATATTGCTAAATCTCGCAGTCGATCTTTCACCCCTCTCCACTCATCTAGTTCTAGGGTTCCGCACGATTATTCACCTTTTTATCCACATGTTGACCCTACCCCTGTCCAACTACCCACTTCCTGCCAGTCCTACCAGACTTTCCCACCGTCACTAGACCATGTTCCTACACAGCCTTTTGGGAGTTTCACATATCCAAACAATTTTGAATCTTTTACCGAAACCTCCTCACCACCCAAGTCTAGTTTGGAAGAGTCGTTGGAGGCATATATTGCTGCAACAAATAAAATGATGAGGAATGTAGAAGCGTCCATGGCCGCCCTTAAGCAACCTAGTGAACCGGTAGCTAGTATCCCGCTAGCTCCAAATTTTTCAATGTATGAGGCGGCAGTTGGACAGAGTGAGAATGAGAGAGGATTTCCAAATCAAACCTACCCTTACCAAATTGAAGCCCACAACTCCAGTTTTCCATCGAATGTCCTAAATGATTCACAAGTTCAAAATAAAAACGAGTTGTGCGATTTTGTAGTGTTTGATTTGCCAAATTGTGAGGAGCCCCTTTCGAGTGAAACCGCACCTAATTCTTTCGATCTTTACACCTCCACTCTAGAACCTAAATCGATACATATCCATGCTGATCAGGTGTCTAAAGAAATTGATTTTCACTTGATTGAGGATATAGACGCCGGGAATATTTCGGATGATGAACCTGTCGATTTGCTTGAAATTTTATGTTCAAATCATCATCCTGAGTTATTAAATGTTTCTCCCGAATCTCATATGCGTCTAGACTTTGATGATAATGGCATGGATGAGTTGAATATTGAGGATAGTATTGAGGAGAGTCTTGAGGATAATATTGAGGTTGAATCATTTTTATTTGATGTGTCTGATTTTCCAATTCATCCTCCTGAACCTTTGACTGTTATATCACCCTCCCTCCGTTCCATCGTTCCGACCACGCTTGAAGACTGTGAGCTTGAAAATTTTTCCTTTGAATATGACACAGTTTTCACAGATGATAACACTTACGAGTGTTTCACTTTTTCGGACGATGTTGATGACTCACCGCCCGAGTTTGAGTCCTTTACATTTTCAGATGAACCATCAGACTCGGTTGATTATAGTAGTTTCGAACCATTAATGGAATCTTTCAAGTTCGAAACAGTTTACTACGGTGAGAAAGATACTATCCCTAATTTACTCCCTTTCGTCTTTCCTATTGTCTCGACCGGGCAAATGACCGTTACGCTTTCATCTTCTATACCAAGTTCGGCGTACCCATGTTTTCTTGCGAATCTTGAGGGATTTGACCCCATTTCCCGACGGGTTGATAGGTTAGCACAATCGCTTATAACATATCGGTCATCACATATTGCGCTAATTTATTCACTCAATTTACACCCTCAAGATCGTACTCCACTTCCTTCTTCTTTTCGCCATTCTTCTCCCCCACCGAGACCATATTCTACCATTCTTCTTTCCACACGGTCTCGCGTGTTTCTCATTTCTTTTCTCTACACCCCATTATTTCACCAACTCGACCATTACCACGATAAGATTTTTGAATGGTTGGTGCTAACCTTTGGCTTGTGTAAGGCCAAGCTTAAGTTTGGGGGGACTTTGTTGTATATATGTATATATATATATTTTTTTGTTTTCCTTTTTCTATAAAAATAAAAAAAAAATCAAAACATTAAAAATATAAAAAAATTTATGAATAAATAAACAGGGGAGTATCGGCATTTTGACCCTCTTGGTTTAGCATGACAGTGAGGACACTGACAAGTTCAAGTTTGGGGGTATGCTCGGTACGTCTTTTTCCTTCGCATTCATTTGTACATATTTTTTTTTGCATTTGCATACTTATTTGAAAACTCATAAAAATTTGAAAAATTTCAAAAATTATAAAAATTAATGTATTCGATTTTGGCTAATTGACTTGAGTTTGACAAATAGGTTAACTGGCTAGGAACAACTAGATCTTAGACTTAGTGAATTAAAAACCCTAAAGATAACCGTCCTTAAAGTTTAACGGTAGAAAGTATATGCCTTTGTAGTTTATTTAGAAATAGGCAAATTTTGGGTTCACTTCTTGGGCTAAGTCGAAACAAGGGAAGAGAATTGATGTTCTTATTAGATTATAAGTTTGAAAAATAGTTCCTAGCTTAAGTCTAGATTATGAAAATGTATACCCTACAATTTGCACAATCACGCACCTTGAAATTTGGAATAGTAGAAGAGACCTTGAAATGATCTTGTCTAAAGTCCTTAGTACAATGAAAATAAAAGGAAAAAAAAAGTGAATAAAGAAAAAAAATGGACACTGGTTTTTGTGATTACTTAAGGCTGTAAAAAATAGAAAAATATTTAGCAAGGGTGCCTTATCACCTAGTGCCTTAGACCAACTGGTTTGGGAGTCACTGCTAAAGCCTTGGGTGTTGCAAGACTAGGAAGTACGCTTTAAAGTGCAAACGCATCTTGTAATCGGTTGTTGGTACCCCAAGAACTATTAACAGTCGCATGAAGGATGTGTGAGCAAAATTCAATTAAATTCACCAACTAATTAGTACTTTGGACAATGGACGAGAGTATGATTGCTTGATTTGAATTTCCAAGTGTAGGGGTGATATATACACACACGTAGGGATATGTGATTGGAATTTAGATAAGAGAGAGGAATGAAAAATAGAACTTATATCTTTAATAGAGTTGATAGAAATTCCTAAGTCGGGATGGAATCCTAGAAGGAAAACTTAAGAGATGCCGAAAACTAAGTAAGTCTATAGGATATATATATAATCTTAAGTTAAATAATGAGGAAGTGTGAAGAATGTGGGTGGATAATTTGCGAGTCAAAAGATAATAGAATTCCTTGTTAGAAAACCTAATTGGAGAACAAAAGTCAATGAGCCGAGTTGATAGGATTTTGTGGGTGTAATCCGCTGAAAACCCTCAGGAGACAACACTCCTCCTACTAGGGACACCTAGAGGTTTAACGGCTTGTTGCACGTGCTCAGTGCAATCGCGTTTCCCTGCGAAAGTGCGGTTAGGATTTTAGTGAATAAAAATAAGTTTGCTCGAGGACGAGCAAAAGATAAGTTTGGGGGTATTTGTTCATATCATAATATTGCATTTTATATTCCCCATTCTTATTCGTTTTATAAATAAACAGGTGCTTTTGATGCATGTCTGCTACATATTACAGGTTACAGGTTCTTGGAGCGAAAACAGTGAAAAAGACAAAAGATGATACAAAAAGGGACTTTTGACAAACAAACAGAAGACTCTTGATCAAGCCTACATCAAAGATAAAATTCACAAAGTACAAGGCAATGCAAGGTCCAAGATTTCGAAGCCACGATTAAAAGTCCACCACAATTATTCACTGGAAAATCTGAAAGAGAACAGAAGCTATTTTAAAGAAAGAATTAAAGAATTAAGTAGCCCAGGAAGCCCAAAGACAGAAGAGCCCACAAAGGAAAGGCCCAATACTTCCTTTTTAAGAAGACAAAAGGAAGATTTTATTTTACCAAAATTCATTTGCGGCTTTGACTAGTTGACCTAGGGCTATTTTTGTAATTGTAGACATGTGGATCAAAATGTAACTTAGGGTTTCTATTTCCTATAAATAGAACTCTAAAGATTGTAATTTCTTTATGCCTCCCTTTAATGAATAAAATTTAGAAATCTTTTGGAGAGCATCGGTGCCTCTCTTTAATTCAGAAATTCAGATCTGACAAACCTGCATGGAAGATTGGAGGGATCCATCTGTAAGTAATTTAATTTCTTGTTCTAGTTTAGATTTTAATTCCTTGCCTTAGATGTTAGCTTTGGGAAGGGCTTTTGAGAGATGAGATCTCCCATCCCTTTCTTACCCATCACATAGAATCTATAGGACTCCATGCATACACGCACACACTGCGTCCTACGGCACCCTATCCCTCGAGGTAGCGGTGATACCGTAGTATAAAGGCTCAGTTGCGCGCGTTTTCCATGGAGGTTAGGGTAAGGATCTCTAAAGGAAGGTCAAGAACCTAGAGGAAGGAACACCTTCCCGAATGGATCTAATCCCCTTTATTGATAATTACCATAACTCCTCTTAGATCCTAATCTGGGTATAGAAAGCGTTGAGATTTATTTACATTTCCAAACCATTCCTAAACCTAACCCTAGCAAGATTTAGATCTAGATAATTGCCCTAGGATAATTTAGGTTTTTAGATTTAATAACAACTCCGAACACCCTTCGGAATTAACTCGTAAGAACGAATCGGAGATTCACAACATCCCTGTGGACCGACCCGTACTCACCGCCTAGCTTCATGCGACGCCGTTCTTGATTGCGGTTACAAATATTTTTGATCTATCTTTTAGAAAGCGCAAGCATGCTAAATCATACTAATCAGCCACCCGAGTATTGAACTATCAGATGAAAAACAAGCGAACCCGTCAAAACTCCCGTTGAGCCATTAGCAACACTTACCGTACAGTCCGGTCTCTTTGTCTGATATGTTGCATATCAAGTCTAGGGATGGAACCGTCGATCCCTAATAACTCAATAAGTCATGTCGATATAGTCTATGACCGGTCGTGAAACTACTGATAACATTTATCAGTAAATCTCATCAGCCCTAGACAGGGACTTCAAGTCAGAGCCAATCGCATATTGCACAACATCAACTCCCAATACCGAGAGAGACGAAACCCCTCCTATCGCTCACTGTCTCCATATGTCTCGGGACTATACCCAAAAGCCACCTATTTGCATGACTCAGCAAAGCCGTGGTAGGGTGGAAATCAAAGTACAGTAGGAGAACACACAAGACTCTATGACGATCTCGGGTCTACAGACTATCCTGTACCAGTGTCACCAGAGAACTACTATCCGAAGATAGATATAATACCATATAGGAATTCTCGGTAAGTCCGTTCAGTGTACCCAGTCTCCACTGAACACCCGTATACAATCTTCAATGTCACAACACCAATGGATATGGGATCATCCATCGCCCATCATATAGGTCAAGAAACGTATACGCTAGTCTACTCTGGAATATCGATGCCCTATCTCGATATACCTACGACTAGGAACATTTAAGGATATGGTTATAGACTACTCATGCCCTATTAGTATGATCTCTATCATAGCCATGGATATCAGGAAAATATCCTTAGGGCTTTATCAACATGTATCAAATGAACAGTATCAAGTAAACATGTCAGATAAAGTAAAACCGGATAGCATACTATCATGTCGAGCAAGAAAGTCATATATCAAAATATACATATATATATGTCCAAGCATCCACTATATATATAATGGCCTCTAGGGCATACATATATCCAACATATATATGTGTGTGTGTGTCCCTCAACGACACATCAAAATCATCGAACCTGACTGTCCAACATCGGCACTCGAAACATAATGAAACCCGTGTCCAACCTCGACACGTAAATACTCATCTGTCAGGTACCGTCAGCATGACTGGCCCTGATTTCATGTCCGTACATAACTCCGGTTGGTATCCCCACGATAACCGCCGAGTCCAAATACTATCACCGGTAGGTACTAGCCCACCTGCCAGGCTTATCATCTATACCACGAAAATCACCTCTTGCCCCGGGGAACCATACCGGGTCCACCATGTACCCGCAGATGGTGCCTACCGCTCCTCAAATCGGGTATCTAACAAAAGTCTCAGAACTGAGAAAACTCATTCTGGATGCACTAAATCATCATATCAAGAGAAACTGGGTTTTCAAACAATACATGAATTTCTTGAAATACCCACACGGTTCTCAAATCCATAAATCACATGAAATCCATATCTTAGTGCGTAAATCCATGAAACATAATATATGCAATATTAAACAGTAATATTTGTTGGATATAGTGTCCTCAAAGTCAATTATTGGATCGCAGGTACGTGATTGCAATGATTGCGGAGGACCTATACCAGTAGGACAGTCTTACTCGAAATAATAGTATGCTATCTGGTTTGCCTTTATCAGTCGTGTATAGGTTCAGGTGACTGATCACGATTACACTTTGATAGAGCCCTTAGGATCTTTCTTGACTACCAACAGTATGAGGACGATCATATAAGTGAGAGTTGGGTGGTCTATAAGCATATCCTTAATAGTGGTCCCGAGTCGTGGGAGATTCGAGACAGGGCATCGATACTCCGGAGTAGACTAGTGTATACAGTCGAGACCCCGACGAGGGGCGGTGGCCGATCTCACAAGCCACTGGTGTCAGTTGGATCACCTAAGATGTATACAGGTGCTCATTGGGTTATGAGTACACCGGACAGGACTCGCCGGGAATCTGCTAGTTGGTATTATACATATCGTCAGATAGCAGTTCCCAGGTGACATGTGTACAGGTTAGTTCATCGACCTGAGGTCTGTTGGAAATAGTGCCCTCAGAGTCAATTATTGGATCACAGGCACGTGATTGCAATGATTGAGGGAGGACCTATCCCGGTAGGACAGTCTTACTCGAGATGATAGTATGCTATCTGGTTTATCTTTATCATCGTGTACTGCTTTAGGTGACCTGACATGTCACTATTACATGTTGATAGAGCCCCTAGGATTCTTGCTTGACTACCAGCAGTATGATGGCGATCATATACGTGGGAGCTAGTAGTCTATAAGCACATCCTTAAAAGGTCCCTAGTCGTAGGAGTTTCGAGACAGGGCATCGATACTCCATTATTAGACTAGTGTATACAGTCGAGACCCCGACGAGGGGCGGTGGCCGGTCTCACAAGCCACTGGTGTCAGTTGGTTCACCTAAGATGTATACAGGTGCTCATTGGGTTATGAGTACACCGGACAGGACTCGCCGGGAACCTGCTAGTTGGTCTTATACCAGATGTCAGATAGCAGTTCCCTGGTGACATGTGTACAGGTTAGTTCATCGACCTGAGATGGTCATTTGTCTCGTGTGAGTTCCCACTGTGCTTTGATTACTACCCTACCACGGCTCAAAGGAGTCGTGCAAATAGGTTTTAGTTGGGTACAGTCCCGAGCCACATGGAGGCAGTGAGCGGATCTGCAGGGGTTCGTCTCTCCCGGTATTGGGGGTGAGGTCGCGCTGTGTCTAGGAGAGCCATTACACAAAGCCCTCGGCCGAGGCAGGAGATTTACTGGTAGGTATTCCGGTAGTATCTCAGGGTGTTCTGGGCTACGCTCCGACACGACTTGTACCGCTTTTGGGGGTCTGACTTTTACCAACCCCCTAGGCCCGACATGCGATGCTCATAGACGAACGGACCGGACTGTATGGATATTGTCTCTGACAGGCTTAGTAGGGTGTCAGGATGAGTTCGCTCATCGACGTCCCTTTTGGTCAATAGCTGGTGGCCCGTCACGTATTGGCTAATACCTCTGACGTGCTAGTGGTTAAATCCACAGCCATAGTATTGACGAGTCTTTAGAGTCCACCACACTTTCAGTTACTCAAGCTTTCGGGCGAAACGCTGTAGAGGCCGTATGGAGATATGGCAGGGTCCGATCAGATACGTGTGGTATTGCACGGATCAGGATCGGACAGCTTTGTACTAGTGGCCGTATAGTTATATGGCAGGGTTCGATCTGATACGTGCGGTATTGCACGGATCAGGATCGGACGGATATTACTAGCCGGCTTTGGTTTAAGCCGGATCCTAGTTTAGTACAGTGTAGATTTTGTCTCATTGCATTTGTATCCGGTCGGAATACAGATGCGGGTGTGTATGCACAGTATCGGGGTTTTCCTGTAATTTATTACGGGACCAGTTTTCTGGAGTTGCCAGTATGCATTCCGTTCCGGCCGGTTTTCCTTTGTTCTTTCCCGGCCGGACTTTTCCGATGGACGGGGTTATTTGCAAGTTTGCAAATAACATTTGTGGAGGGGGTATCTTGCATATTGGTGGCATCATGATAGTTTTTCATGATGAGATCCTTTTTCTTTCTTATCCTTTGCTTTTTGTTGATGAGAAAGGATTAAGATTGATTTGGAGTTGATGTGAGGTTTGCTTTTGATATGGTCACCATTCTCTTTCTCCTACACTCACCTCCCTTGTATTATTCCCTCCACCATTCTCACATGTATATGGCCGGCTACATTTTGGAGGGAGGATGAGAAAAAATGAGAGGTTCATTTTTCATTTGGAGTGGGAAAAATTATTCTTTCATATCATTTTTCCATTGCTACCAAAATTCCCAAGTTCATTTCTCAACCTCATTCCTCCATCAAGGCAACATAACCCCAAAGAGACAAAGCACTACACATTCTACAGCAAATCTTGGGCACGTCGACTTGCCAGCTTCGTGCCCGAGTTGCCTCGGTATTGAGGTGGGAGCCCGTAAAAGATGCAGGCGACGTGGTGCCCTTCCGGCGAGGAGGCGACGACATGGAGACAGGACTTTCCGCGGGTGATCGGGACGATGAAGAGAAGACCGGAGGACTCGTATCACTTGGTATACTTCTCTTCCCATCTCTTGTTTGCTAGTATAGGTTAATGGTTAACGATCCGGGTTTTATTGTCCGCGGTAGCGCCAGTTTCCAAGTAAGGAAAATTTTGATTCCGCATTATGGCCTCGGATAGACGGCCGTGGCGCTGCCGTGGCGCAACATGGTATCAGAGCCACGCCATTAACCTTGTCTAGCTTGCTCTAACGTGTTTACAAGTTCGATCGATCGGATTTTCCAAAAACCACATTTCCATGTCGCACTTTCTGTCGATTTTTTCCTTGCTCTAAAAATTATTTGGTACATTGGAAAATTATGTGCAGGGTTTTTTATGAATTCTGTGAAAATTTGGTACGCTGATGTTACTGTAGCGCGGCGGTTTAGCGGCCAAAACCACGTTTTGGCCGCGGAACCGCCGCCGTTTTGTGGCCAAACCGTACCAAATTTCTACAGTGGTTTACTGACATGAAAATAGGGTTTCTGGTATATTCTTTTTGGGCCCAGATGTTTTTGAGTGCTACAGTTGTGCTTGGGGCCCACTTCGGAAAATTCAGTCGATCGAAAATTTTAAACATGTTAGTTCACAGTATTTACATTATATCTGCGACCGTGAATGTCACTCGATCGGTAAATCCAGTCTATCTGCTATAGCCCTTTTAGACGGATTTGCGAACGTGATATTCACGTTGATGTTCTGTGTTGTGTTGTGATGTTGCGGATCTGTCGTGGTGGATAGCCTGGATGCAATGGTAGTACAGTTTGTTGTATTATATACATTTGATATTGCGGGGCGAGCGTCCGACATGTGGACTGCCGTCACTGCCTGTTTGTATTATTCTTTTGGGGCACGACCTGGTTGCGGTCGATGTACCCGTTGTATGTATATTTTACTTTCTGTACTAGGATTACCCCGCGGAGGGGTGCACGGATAGCCGGGTTCTAGAGGGCAACGGGCCCGCATCTCATGGCATTGAGACGGAGGGGGCCTCACTCTAGGATTGGAGGGCTATTCGCCGCACTCGTAGAGGGTACAGGTTGACCCAGGAGGGGTGCCCATGTTACCGGATTCCGTGAAGTGCTGGGTGGTCCATTCACGGTGCTGAAGGGGGCTGCCTCGCTTCAGGTCTTGGCGGGTGACTTGCCGCACCCGTAGGGGTCTAGGATTTCATTGCACAGGCTATCCACACGACCGGGGGAACGTCGGGTTTCAGCAGCGGCTCTGTGAAACCCGGGGATCCCAGATATCTGTATTGTTCTTTGATGCTGTACATTTCTATGATGTTGCATTCTTATCACGCCTTGAGCGAATATAATATATTGGTATATATCTTAGTAGATGTTGTATATGTTTTGCATCCGCGCTAGTCCAGTCCCCGCTCTGTCGTTAGTTAAGTAACCTAACGGGTGATGACGGGACCCAGTGGCGAATGCGGATGGCATATACGTACATCATTATTTTCGTTCTTTGTGATGTGATTAATTGATGGGACTGCGTTGATTCGGATCAATGCAAGATAAACAAACCTATTCTGATGTTGTTGGAATATTTTTCAAAAAGCTGTTATTGCAAGGGCGTTCTCTTTTGTTTTGCATAGTGGTATTCAGTTGGAATATCCTGCTCCTCAGTCGACGAGGCAAGGGCCGAGATCCCTTCACCGGGAGTGACCCCTTGGACAAAAGTGTGCGTCAGGGCAATAACTTCACTATAGCCGATTACTTTTGCTTTGCATCGTGGTATTCATTTGGAATATCCTGCACCTCATTCTACGGGGAAAGAGCCGAGATCCCTTCACCGGGAGTGACCTCTTTAGCAAAGGTTTTCGTCACTATATTTTTATAAAAGGCTATCCAGTTCCTTCAACGATATCAAGTTCATTACGTTAAAGGTTTTTCGCCAAAAACCAGCCGTAGCCCTCCGTCATTTCAGATTAGTATTGCTTAGTATTCGTGCTACGTATGTCGTGCTCTGCCAAGGCGTAGTGTTCGGTAGCTATGTAGTGCTTTTCTGTTGCATGGATATGAGATTGGTTAGGACAGTTGTGCGGTCATTTTGGCTCAGTCAAGGATTCGTGCGGGTGGGTCTAATGCAATCAAGATAATGACGGGTTGAACTTGACTAGGATCCTTTGATATGTTGGCTCAGTCAAGGTCACTTGGGTCCTAGGGGTAAAAATCACATCGGGAGTTTCAAAAGAACTGAAACTTGCCAGGCATGCGCATACCTTCTGGAGTGTGGTGACGTGAGTGGATTCCGTCACGTTATCATGCGATGATAGTTGGATCCCGATTCCCACTGATGAGTTAGTTTACTCCTCGGGTGATCCCGGCTAATTCTTTTTTCAGGTTTGGGGGAGAATTTGACGTTACAGTGGGAGGTTTCCTGATTAGATAAATTGGTGACCATTCTGATCTAGGCTAGAGTGCACGCTGAGTGTTTCTTTTCTCTCTCTCTCTTTGGCAGCGACCATTGACCCGCCCTAGACTATGACTCAGTGACCAAGTTGACCGAACCTTCCTAACACAGTCTTTTGGATTGTCAAAGTTGCAAACCTCATTGCCACTCCTACTTCTACCCTTTTCTCCGGGACACCCCATATTATTACGAACGTCCACTTCCATTGGACAAAACCATCGTATGGTTATATACGAACTCGAAGGAATTCGAGGATGGTTTCCGGTTTTGGAGAAAACGGATAGGATTATTCAGTTGTCTTTTCCCTTTTACCTTCTCTCAAGTTGTGAGTACTCCTTGGTTTAGGAGATAGCACACCTATTACGCAAATTGGATAGTTTTCTTCCAAACCTTAGGCTGGTGCCGACCGGTAGGGAATGAAGAAAACCAATTAGCCTAAACGGTGTGCAGAAGGTATTAAGATTAAGACAAAGCAAGGGATTAGTAAGAGGGCAAAGTAAATTGCGGCTGCTATTCACGACCGAACCAAGTATTTCTTCGCCAATCCTAAATCACCTTTGTATTTATCCAGGACACTCCGTATCACTACGAAGATCCACAGTTTATTTGGATACTCCATCGTATGGTTATATACGAACTCGAAAGGAACTTGTTCCAGTTCGGGGATGGATTATGGATCAGGAGAAATAGGAATAAGGTTTATTCGGTTGTCTTTTATCTTCACCTTCTCTCGCTTTGCGAGTGCTCCTAGGATTAGGACAGTACACCTTTTATGCTTATTGGATAGTCTTTTTCCAAACCATAGGCTGGTGCCGAACGGTAGGGAAGGAAGAAAACCATTTGGCCTAAAGGGGTGTGCAGACGGTAATGACTAAAGACATATAAAGGGATTTGGATAGATGGCAAAGAGATATACGGTTACAGTTGTGAATCTGGATAATGGAAGAGTCATTACTAAGAATACCGGAATACCCCACCGAAACATTTCAATGTTTCAGTTTCACTGTGTAATGTTAAAAGAAAACTGATTTCCCGATTAGATACTTACTCCAGGGTATGTATTTACCAGGTTTGATTCTCACATCTGTATGGTTTTACAGATGATGAGTGGGAGTAAGTTATTGGGAATAGGGTGATCATCCTCATTATATCGGGATTCGTTGTTATAGGTGATATTTGAGGAGATCATCTGGGCTGTTTGCCGGTCGGCAAATATTTGGTTTTGAATATCTGCTGTTGTGCACTAATTTCAAATTGATATATCTGTACCTCTATTTTCATAGAGTGAGATATACCTTTTGATATTATGTCGATGACATTTACCTATATCAGTGGATGGTTAGGTAAGGAGCATTAAACAACGGTGTAATTCTTCTCAACCATAAGTACAGTTTTCAACCTACGACGCACAGTGAAAGAGTTGTTAGACTCAGCGGACTTATACAGAGTATTGTATATTGTCCAGTGTCCATTAGGACCGAGGGGTTGGTCCTCATACTATATTCTGTTTACTTTTAACTTCTCTAGTTCTTAGACATGTGTTTCGTAGGAACACAGGGTCTAAGTTTTGAGGAGTTATAGGTATTTGAATAGAGTAGAGAACCAGGTGTAGCAAGTATCGGGATTCTTCAAAGTAATCGAAGATGTAGATACTTGTGTATGGTATTCAGTTGATAGTAATGATAAATAGAAATTGCTTCTCTTTCAGGTTACTCATAATTGGAAGCATTCCTAAGTTGAGTAACGCTGATCGGCCTCCTTCCATTTAGTTGACATGCACTGGAGACAGCTGCATGATTTGAATCCGGTTCCAATTAAATCAGTGCATCTGTTTCTATATTGGATATAGAACAGTTCATATCTTGACATTGTTAAGGTAAGGGGAGTTGTCCGGCTTATGCTTAAAACCAGACTCTGGATAACTCAAGGCACGTTTCTGTAATGGCTGTTTGTGGGTTGACCCAGGCTATGACGAGGGTTGACTTTCTACCATCTGGAAGATCAATAGTGATATTGTTCTTGACTCGCCACAGTTTTATTAAAAAATGGATTTTTTCAGAAAACAGTAGTGGGAGTATGGTAGAACTGGAAGTGATTCCAGAACCGCAAACGATTACTGAAGATTTGATAAGAACCTAAAGATTCAATCTGGTTTGACATTCCATTAGCCACTCCGCAGATATGGTGGGTAACCTCAGGCACTCGAGAGGTACTTCGGTATGCTCAAGGACGGTGGCAGGGAGGTTCTTGTTTACCCATACTTGCCATTGCTGTTGTTCCAGACTGTGAGACCTGGCAGGAGGATGAGTATAGCGTCGTTCTAAACTAGCTTTAGAAGTGCATGTCTATATGACTCTGGCAGAGGGTTGTCGTAGTCAGTGGGAGCAGCGGAAGCATTGGTGGTCATCAGGCTTATGTCTATTTATAGACTAAAGCAGTTACAGCGGAGATAGATCATCTATTTTTGATGTGACAGTCATAGGTTAGACGTCATCAGAATAGGGGATGGATCTGTTAAGAAGGTAGTAGGGTATGATGTCCTGGTTTTGGATGACATACACAGAGTAGGAAAGGAAACTCCTATACTACAATCGGTTATACATTGGTTGTCACACAGTGGTTTCTCCACACAGGACTTGGATATTATATCAGACATTCTGGTTACTAGATCTATGGTTTTAGATCTAGATTTGGGTGGTTTCCCAATCTGGGTACCTTGACAGCATTCTATGAGTATTTAGAATGGACGACTCCTGGCACGGTAGTACACCTGCAGGTAATGGAGTCACCCTCTCTAAAGGTGTCTTACAGACTAAAAGGGAGAGGGATATGCATGATTGACAGATCACTTGCTTAGGAAATTGAGTCAATCATGAGATGTCAAGTACCACACCAGATGTTGTTCTTGCAGTAGATGCAATAAGTTGATATTAATCCAATCCTGGAGAAACAATCGGAAGCAGTTTTAGGACATAAGTGCGTGTCCTAGGGATGTGATAACGACTGCCTCTTTTAGGAGACGGTGATCATACCAGGCTTCCAAGGTGACATGGATGGCAGAGTGGCTGTCAGAGTTATAGTTTCTCCTTCTGACGAGGGGCAGTATTTTGGACAGGTGGTCCAAGGCAATACTGAGGGAGGCATGGCGCTGGGTACTGATTAAGTTCAGTTATCGATACAGTCTAAGAAGTTTGGATTTGGAGTTCATTTATGAGCTAGGTCCCATCAGATATCCAGACATACTCTAAGACAGGTATTGCTCATTTCGGGAGATGGCTTTCTCTGCGAACTTGAGATATAGAGAGACATAGAAAGAAACTTCACAACGGATCCACTCACTGAGGCTATTCCTCGAACGCAATAGTTTCGCAAACGAGCTTTGTGAGACTGACCAGTAGAGGAGTTGGGTGTTCGGTATCACACGGGCTGTGAGTATGCGACATCGCAATAATTAGCCTTGAGTGCAAGTGGGAGATTGTAGGAGATAGTGCCCTCAGAGTCAATTATTGGATCACAGGCACGTGATTGCAATGATTGAGTGAGGACCTATCTCGGTAGGACAGTCTTACTCGAGATGATAGTATGCTATCTGGTTTATCTTTATTATCGTGTACTGCTTTAGGTGACCTGACATGTCGCTATTACACGTTGATAGAGCCCTAGGATTCTTCCTTGACTACCAGCAGTATGATGGCGATCATATACGTGGGAGCTGGTAGTCTATAAGCACATCCTTAAAAGGTCCCTAGTCGTAGGAGTTTCGAGACAGGGCATCGATACTCCATTAGTAGACTAGTGTATACAGTCGAGACCCCGACGAGGGGCGGTGGCCGGTCTCACAAGCCACTGGTGTCAGTTGGTTCACCTAAGATGTATACAGGTGCTCATTGGGTTATGAGTACACCGGACAGGACTCGCCGGGAACCTGCTAGTTGGTCTTATACCAGATGTCAGATAGCAGTTCCCTGGTGACATGTGTACAGGTTAGTTCATCGACCTGAGATCGTCATTTGTCTCGTGTGAGTTCCCACTGTGCTTTGATTACTACCCTACCACGGCTCAAAGGAGTCGTGCAAACAGGTTTTAGTTGGGTACAGTCCCGAGCCACATGGAGGCAGTGAGCGGATCTGCAGGGGTTCGTCTCTCCCGGTATTGGGGGTGAGGTCACGCTGTGTCTAGGAGAGCCATTACACAAAGCCCTCGGTCGAGGCAGGAGATTTACTGGTAGGTATTCCGGTAGTATCTCAGGGTTTTCTGGGCTACGCTCCGACACGACTTGTACCGCTTTTGGGGGTCTGACTTTTACCAACCCCCTAGGCCCGACATGCGATGCTCATAGACGAACGGACCGGACTGTACGGATATTGTCACTGACAGGCTCTGTAGGGTGTCAGGATGAGTTCGCTCATCGACGTCCCTTTTGGTCAATAGCTGGTGGCCCGTCACGTATTGGCTAATACCTCTGACGTGCTAGTGGTTAGATCCATAGCCATAGTATTGACGAGTATTTAGAGTCCACCACACTTTCAGTTACTCAAGCTTTCGGGTGAAACGCTGTAGAGGCCGTATGGAGATATGGCAGGGTCCGATCAGATACGTGCGGTATTGCACGGATCAGGATCGGACAACTTTGTACTAGTGGCCGTATAGTTATATGGCAGGGTTCGATCTGATACGTGCGGTATTGCACGGATCAGGATCGGACGGATATTACTAGCCGGCTTTGGTTTAAGCCGGATCCTAGTTTAGTACAGTGTAGATTTTGTCTCATTGCATTTGTATCCGGTCGGAATACAGATGCGGGTGTGTATGCACAGTATCGGGGTTTTCCTATAATTTATTACGGGACCAGTTTTCTGGAGTTGCCAGTATGCATTCCGTTCCGGCCGGTTTTCCTTTGTTCTTTCCCGGCCGGACTTTTCCGATGGACGGGGTTATTTGCAAGTTTGCAAATAACATTTATGGAGGGGGTATCTTGCATATTGGTGGCATCATGATAGTTTTTCATGATGAGATCCTTTTTCTTTCTTATCCTTTGCTTTTTGTTGATGAGAAAGGATTAAGATTGATTTGGAGTTGATGTGAGGTTTGCTTTTGATATGGTCACCATTCTCTTTCTCCTACACTCACCTCCCTTGTATTATTCCCTCCACCATTCTCACATGTATATGGCCGGCCACATTTTGAAGGGAGGATGAGAAAAAATGAGAGGTTCATTTTTCATTTGGAGTGGGAAAAATTATTCTTTCATATCATTTTTCCATTGCTACCAAAATTCCCAAGTTCATTTCTCAACCTCATTCCTCCATCAAGGCAACATAACCCCAAAGAGACAAAGCACTACACATTCTACAGCAAATCTTGGGCACGTCGACTTGCCAGCTTCGTGCCCGAGTTGCCTCGGTATTGAGGTGGGAACCCGTAAAAGATGCAGGCGACGTGGTGCCCTTCCGGCGAGGAGGCGACGACATGGAGACAGGACTTTCCGCGGAAGATCGGGACGATGAAGAGAAGACCGGAGGACTCGGATCACTTGGTATACTTCTCTTCCCATCTCTTGTTTGCTAGTATAGGTTAATGGTTAACGATCCGGGTTTTATTGTCCGCGGTAGCGCCAGTTTCCAAGTAAGGAAAATTTTGATTCCGCATTATGGCCTCGGATAGACGGCCGGGGCGCTGCCGTGGCGCAACAAGGTCGTCATTTGTCTCGTGTGAGTTCCTACTGTACTTTGATTTCTACCCTACCACGGCTCAAAGGAGTCGTGTAAACAGGTAGTTTTTGGGTACAGTCCCGAGCCACATGGAGGCACGTGAGCGGATCGGCAGGGGATTCGTCTCTCCCGGTATTGGTGGTGGAGGTCGTGCTGTTTCTAGGAAAGACATTACACCAAGTCCTTGGCCAAGGCAGGTGAGATTTATTGGTAGGTACTCCAGTAGTATCTCAGGGTGTTCAGGGCTTATCTCCGACACGACTTATACAACTATTGGGGGTCTGACGTTACTAGCCCCCTAGGCCGGATATGCGATACTCATAGACGAACGGACCGGAATGTATATACATTGTCACTGTTAGGCTCAGTAGGGTTTCTGGATGAGTTCGCTCATCAGCCTCCCTTGAGGTCAGTCCATGGGCAGCCGTTATGCATAGCTAGTGCCGCTGATGGTTTGTGGTTAAACCCACTGCCAGGGTACTGACGAGTCATTAGAGTCCCCCACAGATAGTTTCCCAAGTTCGGGCGAAACGTTGTAGAGGCCGTATGGTTTTATGGCAGGGTTCGGAAAATACACGTGCGTTTACGCACGTGTCATATTTCGGGCAGATAATACTGGTGGGCTTTGGTTTAAGCCGGATCCATGTATTATACATAGTAGATATAATATCTTTCTCTCAGTTGCATTTGTATTCGGTCGTAATACAAATGCGGGTATATTTATACAGTTACGGGGTTATCCTGAAATTCGTTTCGGGGTCACTTTTGGAAGTTGCCAGTTTCCAGTTTTCTATCAGCCGCCTTTTAACATTCGGTTAAAGACGGATTTATCTTTTCTTGAGATGAGTGTGGAAGGTTCTAGAAGTTTCTAGAAGAGGTGACTAGGCTAGGATGGTGTTGGGTTTTCATTGGTTGCTTTCTTTGTGTTCACACTTTGTGTTCACACTATGTGTTCACACTTTGTGTTCACACTTGAGATATTTTCTTATTGTCACCTCCCCCTCTCCTACACTCATTCCCACACCTCTATATATGTGGCCGGCCCCTTCCCCCTCTCTCACACTCTCACACTTGATGTTTTATCTGAAAAAAAGATTATGATAGATTTTGGGGCGTATGGAATTTCACAGCTCATTTCATTCCATCACCCGATTCCCACGGCAGCTTCATTAACCGTTCGTCCATGGTTTTGGACGAAGCGAGACAAAGTATTCCACTCATTCTCTACATCAATCTTGGTCGTCTCTTTTAGCAAACTTGACGACCGAGTTGCCTCGAGTAAGAGGCGGGAGCCCGTTTAAAGATCCGATGACGTGGTGCCACCTGGACGAGGAGATCGGAGATCGACGAGATCGGAGCAGCCGCAACGGAGCGTGGGATGATGGTTAAAGAATGAAGGACTCAGATCGTTCGGTATAACCTTTCTTCCCTCTTTGTAGATTGTTAGTTTAGCGTTAATGGCAGATCCGGGTTTTAGTATGCGACAGCGCCAGTTATAAAAGTTTTTGTTCCGCATTTGGCGTCTGAAAGACGGCCGAGGCGCTACCGTTGACTTACAATATGAGCATATCAAGGAAAACCCGCTATTTAAATACATCAAGTAATTAAATATATCATGCCGTTCCTAATTTCTCCAAAATCCACCACAACATCATATAGGGGTGGACATGTAACTATAGCAAGATATGAGTATATACCTATCAATGATGATGTAATACCCTCCAGGTATATGTGTAGCATGTAGCAAGGTATGTGTATATACATGTAGCTATGTATGCATGATGTACATGTAGCTATATCTCATATGTATATACACCTATCAATAATGGTGTAATACCTTCCAGGTATATATGTAGCATGTAGCAAGGTATGTGTATATACATGTAGCTATGTATGCATGATGTAGATATAGCTATATCTCATATGTGTATACACCTGTCAATAATGATGTAATACCCTCTAGGTATATATGTAGCATATAGGTATGCATGCAACTGTATTTCATATGCGCAACCGCATAAGAATCAATGCCTCAATGTCACTAATCAATACCATATCACATATGTATGTGTGTTGTGCGTATCATGGCAATTACTAACAGTGTGGGTGTAGTATACAATTAGTGCTCGTGCAATATGAACTGTCAATAATAGTGCAGTGTCCAATGGGTACAAATCCAGGAACAACAAGTAATAAGATACAATGATATCAATGCACAATCTCTATATGTGCATATAAGCAATGCAGCTAATATCATATCATATCATATCTAGCCCTGACGCTTAACGCCATACGGGCGATTTCCCCATAGATGTTAATCTACTTACCGACAATCTCGAGCTAGGTAGATCCAATCACCAGCTTCCCTTTCATCACAGCTTTCGAAGTCCACGCCTGCGATCCTATTAACACAAACATAGCAAGTGCAAAATCTCAGAATCGACCAACATCGCGTACAAATACGTTTTGACCGACGCACCAACTCCAATCCAACTCACAAGTGTTCGTCTAGTGGTTAACGTGTGTAGCGACAACCCAAAACTAACCCAAGTGCAGCAGCTACACAAGATCACGAACCATGTCAGATAACGTAACAACCGTATTCAAAACACTAGATTATAGCAAAGTGATCCCAGATTATGATAAGCAAACAATTAGTGAAAGTTGCAAGTTCCCCGAGACCACATACAACCCAGAGACCCCACGACCAAGATTCAACACCCCAGCCCCCACTCTGGCCGTAATTTCAGCCAGAACCAATATATTTGCGGCTTGGATTTTTGGGAATGGGCTCAGGTTTTTATGGTTGGTTCTAGGTCACAACATTAGGTCACTGTAATTGAAACTTTTCCAAAAAACACCTGGTTCTACAGCAGATCACAGAGACTCCATAACGACACTAAAAATACGATATTTGAATGAAACTAAACCTTTAGTCTTCTAATACATAACTACATGGCAACACAACAATATAAACTCCTCATTAACAGTAGAGGTCATTACCTAGCCACTCTTGCTCAAAAATCTTAGCTTTCCAAGATCAAATGCAACTTAGTGGCTAAACCAAGATTTATGAAGTGTTTTCATGATGTTTTATGAAGTTTTTGCAAGGATTAGTGAATGGATAGTGAGGGTTTCAGTTGTGAGCAAAGGAGATGAAGAAATAATTGAGTGTGAGAAAGTGTGAAGAGAATGAGAGAGTGAGGAGAGAAAAGGGTGAGAGGGTGAGTGTAGGGTGGTGTTATCTCTTAATCTTACTCTCTCCCTCACCTCCATTAATGCTCACATGACTCACCTAACCACCTCTCCCTCTCTCTCAATCCAAACAAAGTATATATTTCTCACACAAATATCTAGGGCAAGGTTAAGTCAAGGCAAAGATTAGCTTAAGGTGTTATGATTGCTAAATAAGATTAACCCTAACTAACACTCGCATTAATATGCACAAGTGTGTGCAAGCCATAACAAATATAATAAAATATTAATTAATTCTTATAAATATGAGGAAACCGATTTAGTAAACTTTTACCTTAAAACCCGTATTATCGCTTAATTAACACTAATCGCATTCTAAGGTGTTACAATCTCTCCTCCTTTAAAAAATTCTTCCCCGAATTTAAAATTCTTACTAAGCGTACCTTCAAAAGAGATGAAGGAATTTCTTCCGCATCTTTCTCTTGGCCTCCCAAGTGATCTCCTCACTAGTCGGTCTACGTCAAAGAACCTTCACAGATGGCAAGACCTTTGATTGGTTCGAAAGAGTGTATTTGTATGTTTGTAGTTAACCGTAATCAGAACGGTGTCGCGTGTAGCTAGACCGAGATGAGTACGGGTCGTCCTCTGGGAAACGTGGAACCTTTTACTTTTACTTTAGATGTGTTGAGAAAGAGAGGAGGGATAAAGAATTTTTATAGAAAGATTTCTAGATCTACATTAAACAAGAATGTAAAATATAGATCTAGATTATTTTAAAGATGTAATTAATATAATAAGAGGGCTTGTAGGGTTCGTTAGGATTTAGTAGTTATGGATGATTAATTAAAAGTTACCCTTTTTATCCATTAATAAATTTATAACTAGAATGACGGTGATGCGTGTAGATTAGGGTTTCTGGAGGGAAAAGGAATCCCACTCTTAACCCTTATCTCGACACGGAACTCCGTTCATTATCTAGTCTTTACCAAAACAATCATTAATCCAATCTCTAATCGCGGTCGGAACTAACAAAGAATTGTTAGCGCGTCCGATTAGGATGTTAATGATTCTTTTGGTAAAGTTCATAAACTTTATAGGACTTAGAAAGTGTTTAGGGATGTTCATCATCCATTAGCCTACCCTAATCCTACGAACCCTAACAAGCGGAGAATTACTCGCGCATGTTGGGAGAAAAAGAGATGGAGAGAAAATTCATAATTAAACTACGAAGAAATAGAATAAGAAAGAGAACTACCTTTATTAATCAACAAGATCAAGTACACTTTGATTCCTTAGAAAATGATTACAAAAACCTAGTTTGCTTCTCGATCTCTTCTAAGGAGGTAGATGAACCGTTGATGATCTGTCTGGATGCGTGAGCCGTCTTGGACTTCGTGATCGCGTCGACTTGATACCTTTTCCAAGAGGCTCTCGGTGCCCTTTTATAGTGCAAAGCCAGAATCTTATTGTTGAAAACTTGCTAAAATATAGCATAGATTTACCCCAAAAATCCTCTGCCCCTAACTCCCTGGAATTGCGGCGGATCCGCGGCCCAAGGGTGGGTTTGGCCGCGGATCCGCGCTCAATGGGTGAGATCTCTTGATGAGTTTTCTTGGGCTTGCATCTTGTGACATGTGGCAATCCTAGGTACCTTCAGAATTCAGAAATCTTCTCTTGGTTGCTTCCAGACTTGGTCTCCAAGTTTTGCTTCTTAATTTGGCAAGATTTCTTCAACAGCTTGATTTCTTTGATATATTCTGCATAACAACTTGGAAAATTCTGCACAACAACTCAAATAAGATTTTAGTAGATTTTGTTCTACTAGGATTAGGTCAATAATATTTGCATACATTTTCCAACCAAATGATAATTAAAATATATTAACACATGAAAAATAATGTTTTTACACATAAACCCTCATATGTATAATATATTATAATAAAGTCCTTTTTTAATATGAAAATGGTAGGAAAAATGTAATACAAATGTGCAGTTTTATCAACTGAACAAATACCCCCAAACTTATTTTTGATCGTCCCGAGCAAACTAGTTTATTCAAGAGAAGGAGAAAAAGAAAGGAGAAAGCTAAGCACACTTTCGTAGGCAACACGATTGCACTGAGCACGTGCAACAAGCCGTTAAACCTCTAGGTGTCCCTAGTAGGAGGAGTGTTGTCTCCTGAGGGTTTTCAGCGCATTACACCCACAAAATCCAATAACAAAAGAAAGATGGTGAAATTTACATATAAAGACAAGAACCATAAAAGAAAGGCCCTGAAAAGAAGAGTTTCCAACTATACTAGCTTTTCAGTTGTCATGAGCCCTATCTTAATAGTCATGAAAAAATGTTAGAAATCACATCATCCCACAATAAAACATCGTCTTTATTTTTCATTCCTACCTTTCATCCAAACATTGATCATATAACCCCACGTGTGTGTAAATAACATCCCTACACTCGGAGAATTCAATTCAAGCTATCATACTCTTGTCCATCTACCTTAATACTTTTTAATTTGATGAATATTAAAGATTTGCTCACACATTTTCATGCGACCGTTAATACTTCTTGAGGTACTAACCGACCGATTACTCATGCGCTTGCTGATTTGGTGATAATATTTTCCTCGTCTTGCACCACCTAAGGCTTAGCAGTGACTCCCAGACCAGTTGGCCTTAGGGCACTAGGTGAAGAGGCACCCTCGCTATATTTTTTTATTGCTGCCTTGGCGATAACAAAACCAGTGTTCATTTTTTTCTTTTCACCATTTTTATATTTTCTTCATTTTTTTATTTCCTTCAAACTTTGGCTTTTAGAAAAGAGCATTTCAAGGTATCCTCTACTATCCCGAGTTTCAAGACGTGTGTAAGTGCATATAGTAGGGTATCAACATTCAAATGTTTGGCTTCAAGAATAGAGACTATTTTTCAGACTTATTTTTATCCTCAGATTAGTGACTTCCTTCATCTTACTAACCCTTGGGACAACAACTCATAACTACTTATTACTAGTTCGTTTAAGAAAACTTCTAATTTTCTTGGTTTTCTTAAACTATTCCTATCTTTTGGATGTAATTTTTCACTTTCTACTCTTTTGTTATAAATGAATTTTTTTTTTAAATTTTTGAAAATGTTGTGCTTATGCAAAATATGATGCAAATTGATGTGTAAATAAGCACAAACCTCCCCCAAACCTGTTTACAGCAGTGTCCTCACTGATGTCATCTGTTAAGCTCAAAAACCTGTAGACTTGGGAGGAAATTATTAATGGGGGCAAGAATATATGAAAGTGAAAATCCTCCCCCAAACTTATTTTTGGCTCACAAATTTGAGGACAAAAGTTATGATCAAGAGCCAAAAATATATCCCCCCCTCAAACATGAGTTAGACAATACGAAGCATTTTAAGAGGGGGTGAGTCATTTGGTCAAAGTAAGATTTTACAAAGACCAAAAGTCAACACCAACCATTCAAAGATTTTATCAGTATATCGTATAGGTTGGTGGAAGAATGTGTTGTATCGAGTCAAGAAAAAGTGGAGAAGGGATAAGAGGTGGTCAGGAAAGGGATTGAATTTAGAGAAAAGAAAGAATGAGGAAGAATGTGAATGATTAGGAAGAAAGAATGGTGACGGTTCAACCTCTATAGGCGGAGATTGATCAATCACAAAATCCGTATTGTTTAAAAATTCAAGTTCGTCAGCAAAAAGTTCTTCAAAACTTTTATCAATGGTGTGATTGAACATTTTGCTGTCAAAGAGTTTTATGCCAGAATTTATTCTACTTGATTCATAAAAAATCACTGAGGTAGAGGACTCGAAAAACTCATCTACCTCTTTTTCAAAAATATCCAAATCAAGTTGAATTTCTAGTATTACTGAACTTGAATTAACGGATTGTGATTTATCAAAACTCACTGAAACTATAGGAACAGAAGAAGAACCGGAGAAAGTAGAAGGTGAAATGGGTAAACAAATCGGTGTGTCGAGTGTTGCTGAACCAGATGTGAAAGATGGAGGCTGTATGTCGATCTGATCTTCGGGTATACCTTTATCATCAACTTCAAGACATATTTGGGGTTCGGGAAGAATTAAAGGCTCAAGATGATGACCACAAGAAAGTGAAAGGATTTGATGAATTGGTGGGACAAAATCATCCAAAATTTCGGGTTCATCAATCAATATATCCCCAATGTCAATTACCTCATTCAAGTGAAGGTTAAAATTCTCAAACTCCTCATCAAAAGTATGGTTTTCAATCAGTTTTGGTTCAAGAGTGGAGGTGTAGAGATCACAAGGGTTGGGTATGGTTTCACTTGAAAGGGACCGTTCACAGTTGGGTAAATCAAACACTACAAAGTCACATAACTTATCAGTCATTCTATTTGGTGTACTTGATGAATCTATGAAACTGGAGTTGTGGATTTCAGTTTGGAAAGGGGAGGTTTGATTAGGAAGGGTGTACAGTTCTGTCTTACTACGCAAATCCTTCATAATTTGATTCGTCAGTTCCATATATTTTTCTAATATCTGCTCCAGACTAGTCTTGGGTTGATAAGGGGTTTCAGTATAAGATTGAAATTCCTGTGGATAATTAAAACTCCGAAATGACTGATTAGAAGAACTGTCTAGAGTAGGTAGAAAAGTCGGATTGGATTGATAGGAACAGAATGGTTGCTGAAGTTGGGTAGGAGTAGGATCAATATTATGATAAGAAGAATATTGATATGTGTTGGTTGGTTGGCTATATACAAACCGCATATCAAACTCTTCTCCGGACAATGGTGATGATGGTTGATATTGGTCCGGGTTGAAACTTTGGCCTCTAGACCTAGCTATGTGCTCAGCAATGGACATTCGTCTAGGGGCTTCCTCACTCTAGGTATGAACTGAAACATGTGTAGGATTAGGATACGGTTGATAAGACCTAGACTGAGGTGGACAACTGTTTCTTCCTGCTTGTTCTATATGATCTCTTAAGGACATGGAAGAGCCGGACGGTATACCGAAGGGATTTCGAAAACAAGAGATATCTGGTTGTGGACAGCAAAGCTCGGCAAGTGTTCTTCTGTTTAGCTCACCCATTATAAGAAGAGAAGAAGGGGGAAGGGGTAAAAAGGAGAGAAAGTAATTGGTTTGTTTTTATAAAAAAAAGACGGATTTAGACAAATCACAAAAATGCACAACCCTAGAAGTATGGTTACCTAGGTCCAGTCTCTAGACCGCTCCTAGACTTCCAAAGGACAAGCCGCAGGATAAATCCTCTGCCGCCTCCGTACTACCCTTGTAGCCAGGTAAGTGCCAGGTAAGTGGGAAGGAACCACGTCGTGGGCCTAATTAAAAACCACTAGCCTTCGACACACTTGCCTAGGCACTACAAAAATAATGCGGATAAACGATAGATTACCCACGACCTTCCTCTGTCCTTATTGAGCTCGACATTCCTTAGAGTCTGGTCTAGATATTTTTTAACTTAATGAAGGGTTGATCTATATGCTTGGTTTGTGATTTGTGGGGCTTAGGAAGGGTGATGAAATCCCCACCTAATCTTGATTTGGTCCTTGCCCCTTAAAGATCCGTATTAAAATATGCAAAAACAAACCGAAAAACAAAACTTTGCAAAATGATTTTTGAGCGGCGATATTTTGCAAAGAATCCTGCAGAAAATAGATTTTATTGGATTTTAGAGGAGAGAGAAGGGAGTTACAATCTTACCAGAGAAGTGTCAACCCTAGATCTCCTGTTTCCTTAAGTCCATGACTCCAGATTTCCTCGCAAAAATTCACACAATAATCGTTAAATATACAATTTGCAGTTTTGTTTTAATAATGATATAACTCGTCTAAGAATTCAACACAAATAGTAAAAATAAAAAATTACGCACGTCTCCCCGGCAACGGCGCCATTTGATTGGTTCGAAAGAGTGTGTTTGTATGTTTGTAGTTAACCCCAATCAGAACGGTGTCGCGTGTAGCTAGACCGAGATGAGTACGGGTCGTCCTCTGGGAAACGTGGAACCTTTTACTTTTACTTTAGATGTGTTGAGAAAGAGAGGAGGGATAAAGAATTTTTATAGAAAGATTTCTAGATCTACATTAAACAAGAATGTAAAATATAGATCTAGATTATTTTAAAGATGTAATTAATATAATAAGAGGGCTTGTAGGGTTCGTTAGGATTTAGTAGTTATGGATGATTAATTAAAAGTTACCCTTTTTATCCATTAATAGATTTAGAACTAGAATGACGGTGATGCGTGTAGATTAGGGTTTCTGGAGGGAAAAGGAATCCCACTCTTAACCCTTATCTCGACACGGAACTCCGTTCATTATCTAGCCTTACCAAAACAATCATTAATCTAATCTCTAATCGCGGTCGGAACTAACAAAGAATTGTTAGCGCGCCCGATTAGGATGTTAATGATTCTTTTGGTAAAGTTCATAAACTTTATAGGACTTAAAAAGGGTTTAGGGATGTTCATCATCCATTAGCCTACCCTAATCCTACGAACCCTAACAAGCGGAGAATTACTCGCGCATGTTGGGAGAAAAAGAGATGGAGAGAAAATGCATAATTAAACTACGAAGAAATAGAATAAGAAAGAGAACTACCTTTATTAATCAACAAGATCAAGTACACTTTGATTCCTTAGAAAATGATTACAAAAACCTAGTTTGCTTCTCGATATCTTCTAAGGAGGTAGATGAACCGTTGATGATCAGTCTGGATGCGTGAGCCGTCTTGGACTTCGTGATCGCGTCGACTTGATACCTTTTCCAAGAGGCTCTCGGTGCCCTTTTATAGTGCAAAGCCAGAATCTTATTGTTGAAAACTTGCTAAAATATAGCATAGATTTACCCCAAAAATCCTCTGCCCCTAACTCCCTGGAATTGCGGCGGATCCGCGGCCCAAGGGTGGGTTTGGCCGCGGATCCGCGCTCAATGGGTGAGATCTCTTGATGAGTTTTCTTGGGCTTGCATATTGTGACATGTGGCAATCCTAGGTACCTTCAGAATTCAGAAATCTTCTCTCGGTTGCTTCCAGACTTGGTCTCTAAGTTTTGCTTCTTAATTTGGCAAGATTTCTTCAACAGCTTGATTTCTTTGATATATTCTGCATAACAACTTAGAAAATTCTGCACAACAACTCAAATAAGATTTTAGTAGACTTTGTTCTACTAGGATTAGGTCAATAATATTTGCATACATTTTCCTACCAAATGATAATTAAAATATATTAACACATGGAAAATAATGTTTTTACACATAAACCCTCATATGTATAATATATTATAATAAAGTCCTTTTTTAATATGAAAATGGTAGGAAAAATGTAATACAAATGTGCAGTTTTATCAACTGAACAACCTTTGATCGAAGTTTCTTCACGTGCCGATCCAAAATAACTACCGGCTGCTCGGTGAACGAAAGATCGCACTCAGGCTTAACAGTCTAGAGCTGAATCTTGTGAGAAAGATCATGTAGGTATCTACGAAGCATCGACACATGGAATACGGGGTGAACATCCAGAAAACTGGGCGGGAGTGCCAAACGATAAGCAACAGTACAACTCGCTCAAGGATCTCGAAAGTACCTACAAATCTGGGACTAAGCTTCCAATTTCTCCCAAATCTGATAACGCCCTTCATCGGAGAAATCCGCAGGAACACATGATCCCCCACTGCGAACTTAAGTCTGCGACGATGATGGTCGGCATAAGACTTCTGTCTGCACTGGGCTGCTCTCATCCTGTCCTAAATCAGCTGGATCTTCTCCGTAGTCTCTTGAACTAGCTGGGGTCCCAAAACCCTACTCTTACTGAGTTCGGTCCAACAGACTGACGATCGACACTTCCTACCATACAAGGCCTCGAAATGTACCATCTGAATAGTCTCCTGAAAGCTGTTGTTGTAGGAGAACTCAATCAACGGCAAGTGACAATCCCAACTGCGACCAAAATCAAGCACACATGCCCGAAGCATATCCTCTAGAGTCTATATAGTCCGCTCTTACTGACCATCGGTCTGCGGATGGAAAGCGGTGTTAAAACTCAACCGGGTACCCAAAGCTTCCTAAAGCTTCTACCAGAGACGGCTAGTGAACTGGATGCCCCTGTCGGATACAATGCATATGGGAACGCCGTGCAAACGCACAATCCCATCTATATACAACTGAGCATACTAAGCATAACCGAAAGTGGACTTCACTGGAAGGAAGTGAGCCACTTTCGTCAACCGGTCAACAATCACCAAAATAGAGTCATACCCCCGACTGGTCCTGGTTAAACCCACAACAAAGTCAATGGAAATCTTCTTCCATTTCCACTCAGGAACGGGTAAAGGCTGGAACTCTCCAGCCGGCCTCTGATGCTCAGCCTTGACTTGCTGACAAGTCAGGCACCTCGAAACGAAGTCCGAAACATCACGCTTCATCCTTCCCACCAGTAAATGTCTCTCAAGTCATGGTACATCTTGGTGGAACCTGGATGAACGGTAAAAGCTGACTGATGTGCCTGCTATAGGATCTCACGTCTCAACCCATCAATATTTGGTACACACAAGCGAGTCCCATAATGTAGCACACCCTGGTCACCAATCAAGAACTCCGAATCTGTACCCTGCCGAACAAGCTCAAGAATCTCAGACAAACGGGCATCACTAGGTTGCGCCTCACGGATACGATTAAGTAATAGTGGACGGGCGCGGACATGAGGAAGCTGTCCCCTAGTGGAAGTGAACTCAAACTGTACTCTACCATCGCACAAGATCTGCCAATCTGCAGAAGACTGTCATTGAACTGCGCTCAACTTGGACAAGCTACCCCCTGGCCTACGACTCAAAACATAAGCTACCACATTCGTCTTTCCCGGGTGGTAAAGGATCTCACAATCATAATCCATCACAAGCTCCATCCAACGGCGCTGTCTCAGATTCAGATTCCGCTGCTGGAAGATGTACTTCAAGCTCTTGTGGTCCGTGAAAATCTGACACGACTCCCCGTACAAGTAGTCTCTCCAAATCTTCAACGCAAAGAACACCGCGGCCATCTAAAGATCATGAGTGGGATAATTCTGCTCGTGTTTCTTCAGCTGCCTAGAAGCATAAGCAACCACTCTATCATGCTGCATCAGAACACAACCGAGCCCCACTCGAGAAGCATTACAGTAAACAACAAAGCCACCTGATCCAGAAGGCAAAGATTGAACTGGTGCAGTCGTCGACCGAGTCTTCAACTGCTGAAAACTCTGCTCGCATGCATCAGTCTAAAGAAAAGGAACCCCCTTTCAGGTCAGTCCGGTCAGCGGTGCAGCGATGCTGGAGAAATCCTGCATGAAGCGGCGGTAATAACCAGCTAAGCCCAAAAAGCTGTGGACCTCTATCACGGATACAGGTCTGGGCCAAAGCTGTACAGCCTTGATCTTCCCTGGGTCCAGAAGAATACCATCCCCCATCACCACAGGACCCAGGAAGTCAACTCAAAAATGCGTACTTTGAGAATTTAGCATACAGTTGGTGCTCTCTCAATATCTATAAAGCAATCCTCAAGTGTTACTCATGCTCCTCTCGACTCCTAGAGTAGACCAGAATGTCATCAATAAACACAATAATAAACTGGTCGAGGAACGGCCTGAAAATCCGGTTCATCAGATCCATGAATGCTGCTGGGGCATTGGTAAGTCCGAACGACATCACCAGATACTCATAATGCCCTTAGCTTGTATGAAAAGCAGTCTTCGAAATGTCCCGCAACTGATGATAACCCGAATGCAAATCAATCTTAGAAAAATGTTTCGCACTCTGGAGCTGATCAAACAAATCGTCAATGCGAGGTAAAGGATACCTATTCCGCACCGTAACTCAGTTCAATTGACGATAATCAATACACAACCTCAAACTGCCGTCCTTCTTCTTGACGAATAGCACGGGAGCTCCCCAAGGCGAAACACTCGGGCGCACAAGTCCCTTATCAAGCAATTCTTGCAATTGATCTTTAAGCTCTCTAAGCTCTGCCGGAGCCATCCGGTAAGGCGGTATAAAAATAGGCCCTGTGCCAGGAATCAGATCAATGCAAAACTCAATATCGCGCTCTGGCGGCAACCCATGTAACTCATCGGGAAAAACATCGGGAAACTCTCGCACGATAGGAACCCGGTCCAACAACTTTACTGTGGCTCCAGTATCACAAATGAACGCCAAGAATCCCTGACATCCTCTCCTCAAAAGCTGACTACCGCAAAGGGCTGAAATCAAATTGTGAGGGGCGGCACCACGGTCCCCCTGCACAACCCAAACAGACTCGCCTGGAAAACTAAAACTGACTATCTTCTCACGGCAGTCCACAGACGTATAACAAGCTGCTAACCAGTCCATTCCAAAGAGAACGCCGAAGTTCAACATATCTAGAAGGATCAAGTCAACGGACGAATCTCTATCTCCTATATAAACAGTACACGACCGAAACGAATGTCGCGCAACAAAAGAATCGCCAACAGGAGTAATCACAACAAACGGCTGATCTAGAAAACACGAATCTCGGCCCAACTGTTTCCCCAATTAGAGCAAAGCTCTGTTTAGAATTCAAAATTTGAATTAGAGCTGCGCTTTTATAAAAGCGCTTCACTACAACTAGCGCACCCCATGCAAAGCACATAGGCGCTAGCTCTAGGTGCGCTGCGCTCCAAGTAGCGCATCACGTGCAAAGCACGTGTGCGCTAGCGCTAAGAGCGCTGCGCTCCAATTAGCGCACCATGGGCAGAGCGCATAAGCGCCAGCACTGGAACTAAATGTTCCTCACCGTTGGATCAAATATCCAACAGATATGATTAAATAATCGGTTAATAAAAAAAAATTCTGATTGAATCTTTCCAAACGGAAAAGATTGTGCCTTGAATTTGGAACACCGTTGGATCAATGATCCAATGGTGATTAAAAATCACTAAAATACAGAACAAATTCTGTAAAGAATGAAAGATTTCTCAATCTTGTTAAAACAAGAAGATTATCTTCTGTAAATCAGAAGCCCTTGGATCAAGGATGCAACGGTGGGGAAATTCCAAAATCAGTTGGAGAATAAATCTCTTTAACTGATTCAACAAATTAGCTTCCCCTATATAAAGGACCCAAGACTTCAAGTCTAAAAAGGACGAACCCCCCATAAAATTTGAGAAAATCTCAAGAAGAGGAAATAGCTCTCGGCAAAAGAAGATTTATCTTCAAGGTAAAAATAATGGTGATGAACAAAGAGATGAAATCATCTCATAACTAAAGAGAAGAGTTCTCTTCTTAAAAGATAACAGATCTACAAAGACCAAGGTCTTTTGTAAAGAGATAAGAAAAAAAAAGATCTCATCATAAAAATAAGGAAGTTCTTACTTCACAGATCATAGATCTATAAGACAAATTGTCTTTCTGAGATCATGAACATCTCATTATAAAGGGCGGGGGAGAATTATTCAATTCTCTTAGGATCACAGATCCATAAAGGCAAAGCCTTTCATTAAAAAGAGATTGAAGTATCTCCTATAAGTTAAGAGCTTTGTTCTTGGAATCTTGAGACAAAGTCTCTTATCAAAGAAGATAATCTTCATAGCGCAAAGTTAACCTAAAAAGAGCCTTAGCGCTCCAAATTTAAAAGTGCCTTAGTGCTCTTCATCTAGCGCAAAGCGCTGCAATAGTACTTCAAACACAGCGCACCGCGCTCATTGGCTAGCGCTCAGCGCGCCACGTGCTCCTCACGTGTGAGCTGCATTACTAAAAGCGTTTTGCGCTCATTATATGGCACCAAGTTCCTCAACGCTTCAATTATAGCGCAGCAGCGCTCTTTACTTAACGCAAAGCGCTAAACGCATCAGGCGCAAAGCGCCAAGCACACTAGCGCTTTAACCATAGCGCACTGCGCTGATCGACTGGCGCTAGTGCCATGCACGCTATATACTTTTATGTGCGCTTGGGTAGAACATAAATTGTTCTCTGGATATGTCCTAGAGCTATGATGAATGCTTAGCATTCAATGAAAGACAAACATTGTCAGAATTTAAATCCATGCTCCGCATTGTTAAAAGGGCCAAGCCCAAACAAATGCTTAACAGTCCAAAACGAATGTTCAACATTTTTTTAACTTGATTGGACTTAGACCAAGTTGGCCATAAGTCCTCAATTCAGGCTCAACCGAGCTATTGTGCTCGTAACATAATTAATTGATCTTTATTCCAAATCGGACTACAGATCATTTAACTCACCCTGGTTCAAGGGTATATCTTTTTACTCCTTTGATATTTGTCGTTGTAATTCCTCAACGTTTTCAAAGAGGTGACAGGTCCTGACAACCACACATTTCATAGACTACGACGTCTCTAAACTACAGACGGTAGGGTCCTTAAACCCATGGACTATGATGTCCTTAACCTCGACCGTGATGTCTTAAAACTAACATCGGACTGTAGGGTCCTTAAACCCATAGACTATGATGTCCTTAACCTCGACCGTGATGTCTTAAAACTAACATCGGAATATGATGTCCTTAACCTCGACCGTGATGTCTTAAAACTAACATCGGACTGTGGGGTCTTTAAACCCATGGACTATGATGTCCTTAACTTCGACCGTGATGTCTTAAAACTAACATTGGACTGTAGAGTCCTTAAACCCACGGACTATGATGTCCTTAACCTCGACCGCGATGTCTTAAAACTAACATTGTACCGAGATGTCCTTAAACTAACAATGGACGTAATGTCCTTAAACTAATTATCGACCGCAATGTCATTAAATTAGATAATAGACCCCAATTGCTCTTTTGTTGGACCTAAACGATCACGTTAAGTTGATCTTAGTCTAAAATTAGACTAACGTATCTTTAACTAAAATTTAAGTTGATCTTAGTCTCAAAACAGGCTAACGTATCCTTAAACTCGAACCCCAAATCCAAATCTAAGAAGATACGGATTTGGACTAATCCACGTCCTACGGGCGACAACACAAATTAGTCTCCGTATACAATCCACGGGCTACCACAAACAAAACAAACACCCACGACACGAAGTGACCATCTGGAGAAGGAGAAGGTGGTTACCGTGATGCGGTAATGTAATTAAATGCAGGGGCTTGCTCCTGCAGGGAAGAGCGTCCCCACAATCAAAAACCCCTCAGACGAGGGGGAATCTAACGAAGTTTGCTACATCGGCCGCATCCATTTAAACCTTCGATACATGGTGCCATAAATCAACTTGGTATCTTCGGAGAGGTGGACGGATAGGACCAATTAGCTTCTACCCTGAATTTCAGGCAAGACGTACATCGCGTCTTCACCGCGTCTTTTGGAGGGGAACAGATTCTGGCACGCCCGGTGGGACCTTTTCCTCTTTCCACTCCACACTTCGTGTGTTGTGTTCGCAAACCAATCGCGGTTTGCGAATGGTTGCCCTTGGGTTTCGAGGCACTAAGATTTGACGTTTTGCTTGGTGCAGAAAGCAAAGGATCAATGGCGTTCACCAGCTCGAAGTGTTCCATATGCAACTGCAACCTACGCTCCACCTCACCTGGAGGTGTAGCTTACGGGCCCCAAGCGGCTTCCTTATTCATAATGCCAGTGGAACAGGTCACCCAAGCCACCACAGGATTATTTTTCGAGACCATGCTCCCGCCAGCGAGCTTCACCGTTCCTATGCCCGCTCCAGAAGCTCCCAAGAAGTCGGTCTTCGATCGGCTTGCTATTACTATGGTCCCTCTCAACGGGCCATCCAACTCTAAGTCCTCGATCTTCAAAAGGCTGAGCTTAAACTCCGATGGGCCTGCCAAGAAGCCCATGATACCCGAAGTGACCATCCCAAAGAAGATAGCCATCCCAACTCCTGAAGTCATCAAGGCGGCTTCTCCTGCTAAAGGGTCGGTCTTTACAAGACTTACTGCTCCCACTCCCGTTCCTGTTCGAAGGTCCTTCTTAGACAGATTGGATACTGCCACTCAAAAGACGTCATTCTTCAAGAGGCTGGCACCAGCGGTGCCTCATCTGGATAGAGGGCAAGACAAAGCCGTCCCAATCACTGAACCGACCCCAACAGTTCGACATGCTCGACGTCGCCACTGGCGCCGAGTAAGAAAGGCTGGGGGCAACTCCCCTTCTGGGCTAACTCCACCAGCTCCGACGGTGGAAATTAATGCTGCTGTTCCAAACGGTAATAGCTTTGAGCTGCTAAATAAGGTGCGCCGGAACTCACCCACCGCCGTACTGAAAAGATCTCCGCCACCAGTGGAGACCGTCACAGAAATGAAGCTAGAACAGTCCCCTCAACGACTATCCTCTAAGATCTACAAGGTCTGGCGTCTAGTCCAAGACTCAGTGATTGATCCAAATTTCTCCCGCCAGCAGAAGAAGCTGAAGGTCCGACAGGAAGAAAAACGTCCTGTTAAGCCATAAAAGACGACGGCTACCTGGGTGCCCACTGCAGCGGCCCCTCAACTTCGACCGTCCATACGAGGAGAAGGCCAGAGAAAATCCCCATGTCTGCGACAAATGTCAAAGGCACTAAGCCCAAACACCCTAAGTCTGGGGGCATGGTGGTGCATACCGTTTATATGGCATCCGGAAAAGTGGATAGCCGTATCTCCACAGGTCATCGACCGCTTACGCGATCCGTGACAAAAGCCCAAGAGTAGCAGCAGATGCTCCAGGAGATGATGACTGGGATGGCCGCACTCACCGGGCTAAAAGAAAGCCCAAAGGCATCCTCGGAGCAATGCCATGAGCAAGAAACTGATGCCGAATTCCTTCGGAGAATACTTGAGAATAAGGACAAAGAGACTGCGGAACAAGCAGCCAATATAAAACAAATGGCCTTTCTATTCCAAGATATGGTGGGCATGATGATCCAGCCGGATCCCCCAGCCGAAGATCCTCCAGTCATAATTGAAGATGACAGAGGAGAAACATCGAATCCCCTGCCGTCTCAGTCAGCAGCCAAGGAAGATATAATCTCCAAAGCTGCCCTGGATGACTATATCGCTCAGCAGATAAGAGTTCATCAAGCAAATGAAGTGGCTGGGCAGATTTTTAGAACTGGGCGACCGTATCCAGGCTGGTATGATCAGATAAAGTACCCGCCAGGCTACACGATCCCAAAATTCCATGTGTACAATGGGACGGGCAATCCCCATCAACATGTTGCTCAGTTCAGGGCCCTCTGTGGCAATACTGGTGGCGATGATAAGCTCTTGCTCCGCCAATTCGTTGGCAGCTTATCGGAGACGGCGTTTGAGTGGTACTCCGAACTTTAAAACGACTCCGTCAAAACTTTCGCGGAAATGGAGTTGTTGTTCACTCAGCGATTCGCAAGTGCTAGCGAACGCACCCCAATAACAGCATTGATCAATGCCAGGGTGAAGCCGGGCGAGACATGGGTTCAGTACGCAATCCGATGGCGGAATCTGTGTTCTAAGTGCGAATAGCGCATCGAAGAAGCACCAACGTTAGGAATGTTCATGGGCACCCTAGACGCTCATGCAACTATTTCACAGTTCATGATGTTCTTCAAACCGACTACGTTCCAAGCTTTAATCGACAAGCTAGCCCAGATGGATCAAGTGGGTCATAGACCGTTTATTCCGAAGCCGGAGCCGCAGAACGAAAATGGTAAAGGGAAGGCGATCTTCGTTGCTAACACCCAATAGTAGCCCAGTGCTCCAAAGCTAGCGGATCAACTGGAAGAGAGACGACGCTATTATAATGAGAAGATGAAACGTCCTTACTCATTCCCGCGGGATAAAACGAAGAGGCTATTCGAGCTGGCGATGCACAACAGGCTTATCAATCTGGCGAATCCAAGGAGATCATCGCAGCCCGGCGAAGTGAATAATCCAAATTATTGCCCTTACCACCAAACGGTAAGCCATCCGATCGAAGATTGCTTCATCTTTAAGGGATGGATCGAGGATCAGTACCTACAAGGCAAGTTTGCGCTGTCTGAGAAGTGGAAAGTAAACCCACCACAACCGCACACTCCTAAAAGATGGACACACCGGGGGCAACGTGCTCTTTAGTTGAGGAACCTCCATGGGAGGTGACTCTTTCGGCCAAAACCAAAAGGATGCTGAATGATCTCCAGACATGTCCGGCAATCAGGTGGAAGAATCCGCTAGAACTCCAGATCATCGAAGGAATGCTGAAGCCGCGCCCAAATCCAAAGATTGGTGGTGATAGCCAAAGTGTTCACACCTAGCCGTCAAAATTTTGGAAAAAGAAGAAGAAATCCAAGAAGCCCGTGAAGCCTGGCTACAAGCGCACGGACCTGCAAAAGCTGATTGATGCGCTTGAAGAATATAACCAGAAGGCGCGGACTCCAATCACGCTCCATGAGTTCCTCGGCCATGTCCTTAAAGATGGAGATGATGGAGAAGACTCGTCGGATGGATCTGAGGATTACGTAGCAAGTTGTCATGTGATCTCTCACTCGTCAATAGACGATGAAGAAACCCTTTGCACAAAGAGACTGGGGGCAGAGCCTGAACCGGAACTTCAAGGGCCATCAGACGAGATAATCGACGCATTCCTAAACGAAGCTCTTCGGAAAAGTAAAGCTGATCGAGAGCGTGAGGTGGCCATAATTGAAAAGGCCAAACGCCGGCGACTGGACGAAAGAGTCGAGACACTCCCGCCGAATCAAGGGACATCTGTCGTGAATAAAAACAAGTTCAAGATGAAGAGAAGGTTTTCTAAAACAATATCAATGGGAATGAAGCTACCACCCTCCGAAGGAAACGCTCTCGGTGAAGCTGAGACACATCCTAGCTACTGCTCATATCATCAAAAGATTTCGCACCCCACCGAAGAGTGTGACGCTTTTAAAAGATGGTGGCAGGGGTATGTTGCTAACCGGCAACATTTTAAGCGGATGAAACGCAAAACTCATCGGGAGCGGAGAAATACGACAGAGGAGCTTAGAAGAATTACCGGCAACTGTCGCACGGTCAACGCCGGGGGATCGCAGGTTCTCACCTTCGGGAGCGACACGGACGAGGAAATGGCTCTTGACCCTCTTTTTAAAGAGTCCACCTCGGGGAAAGAGGAAGAGCCTAAGACCTGTGAAAACATTCAGCTACGCAATCGTACGCTGCCCGAAAAGAATCTCGGACCCGCGAACAGAAAAGATAGGGGAAAAGAGAAGGTCTCTGAGGATATCTCCCTAGATGACCAAGTCATGAAAGAGCTGACAGCCAAGGACCTGCCAAAGAAAAGTAAGGTGGACTACAACATTCTGGTGCACTTAAGGAAGTTACCCTAGCAGCTCAGCATTCTCGACGCTCTTTTACTATCAAAAGAAGCAAGGGAGTCATTGATCAAGGCGCTACAAGAGCCAGAGTAATTCCAAGCTTTTCTCGTCGAAGAAAAGATGAAGGACGAGCTGGAAGAAGTACACAGCCGATGTTACCTTCGTCGATGAAGATCTCCTCCTTGGGACGTGCGAGCACAACCGTCCCTTTTATGTCTCTGGATATTATCACGATATCAAGATAGGAAAAATCCTGGTCGACAATGGGTCTTCCGTCAATCTCCTCAACATGTGGGTGTTGAAGGAAATCTTCATGAGCGTTCAGCACCTCGCTCGTGATGAAATCACCATCTCCGACTTCGATTCCCAGTCATCACAGACTCTCGAGTCTTCGGGCTACTTGTCACGGATATTAAATTTCATGTCATCGACGCCAAGACATGCTACAATTCTTTGCTCGGCTAGCCTTGGTTACACGAGTACAACATCATCCCTTCTACATAGCATCAGTGTATGAAATACTTCAAGGATGGTCTCAAGTATACCGTAACAGGAGAACTGAACCCATTCTCCGTAAACGAAGTCCGAAAGTATGAAGATGCAAAATACTTCTTACCAGACTTTGAAGACACAGAGATATGTCTTAAACCGGAGAACAAAGCTATCACCACCATTCCGGTCTTTGGGAGTGATACCGAGGAAGAGGAAGAGATAGTTTATTCAGGGCCACCCCAGTACAACAACCCGGGACCGTCCGCTCCTATGCTTATCTTCGGCAGCGACTCAGAATATGAGGTCAACGCCATATTCTCTGCTCGGCCTTCAATCAAACATTTGCTGATGAAGAGCAAAGTTTGCAAGTCGCCATGGTTCTGCCCAAACATCATAAAGAACTAGACGTGCTTGATATCTACAGTGTGGAAGAGCTGCATACGTTCTATGTCCCTCCCAGGCGAGAAGGTGAAAAGGTGATCCTATTCTACCGATCCGGGGAAACTAAAGTGGAGAAGGAAATCTGGCACGGCGCGAATTCCAAACTCGACAGGCTCCAGCCCATTTGTTTGCCCAGATATTACACAGACGGACTAAGGAGACTCTTAAGACACCAAGGTGTACCCCTTAAGCAAACTGCTCGACAAGCACGGTTCTATAACAGGATCAGGAACGTCTCTGGAACTTAGAGGAAATTGCCCAACGGGAAAATGGAAACAACCGGGCTTGGGTATGTTCAATCCAAGAAACGGGAGCTACTCCGCGACTGCCACGTCATACATGACTTTGATGAAGAGGGAGATGCTTTTTGGGAAAATGCTAACCCTGAATCAGAAAGAGCTCCCGACGTAAAAATTCCCAGTCCGTCGTTTGAAGAACAAATGGACAAGCTTATAAGGGAAGCGAGTCAAAAGGTTCGAGACGACCACAATCACGAAACGGCCATCTACGAGAAAGCCAGGACGCAACGCCTTCTTCAACAGGCTGCGAAAGACGAAAATACTTCTCCCTGTCAACCCGTTGTACGAAAGGCCCGACACAGAGGCAGAAACAAACCAAAGAACGGGAAAGGCGTTCGAGAGCGACAAAGCGGGACCAAGAAGCCACGCGATCGGGAATCGAGTAATCCAGATTCGTCTCTTATAAAGAAAATGAGTCGAGCATACTCCTTTCCTCAGAACAAAACACAGAAGATACTTGATCTCGCCATGAGACATCAAATGATTACACTCCCGGAGTCCAAGCACCCCGAGCAAGCTGGCGAAGTCTTTCATCCGGATTATTGCTCCTATCATAGAACAATAAGACATCCTATTGAAGACTGCTTCACCTTCAAAAACTGGGTTGAAAATCACTATCAGCAAGGCAGGTTCGCTTTATCCAACAGCTGGAGGGTAACCCCGCCGGAGAAACATGAACCCAAATCCACGTGGGTAGAATCAGATCCACATCAGTCTTGGAAGAGAGCTCGTACCTGTCGCATGATAACGCTATCAGAAGAAGACCCTGACGGTATGGATAATCTCCTCTGGTGCTTCGAAAACAGTGAGGACGAGGTGATCTCAGAGTTTCCACCGGCGCCGAAAGAGCTGGAAGATGGAATACATACCACTGCAGATAACCTCAAGAAAATTGATTTGGGGACGGCAAGTGACCCGCGGCCGACGTTCGTCAGCGAATTTCTGCCTAAAGAAAGGGTGGCTACACTAAAGGACGTGCTCATGCAGCAAAAAAATTGCTTCGCTTGGAATTATTCCGAGATCCCACGACTAGACCCAGAGATTGCGGTTCACAAACTAGCCATATCCCCGGACGTCAAGCGAATCAAACAAGCGCCGAGAAGAATGCGGCTCGAGATTGAGATGATCATCAACGTCGAGGTCAAGATGCTAATCGACTCTGGTTTCATCCAAGAGTTTCAGTATCCTTATTGGATCGCCAACATTGTCTCAGTCATGAAGAAAAACGGGACAGTATGCATATGTGTGGATTTTCGGGATCTCAATAAAGCCTGCCTAAAAGATGACTTCCAAGTACCGGTCACCGAGCTAATGATAGACAATACATCCACTCACGAGGTTTTCTCCTTCATGGACGGATCATCGGGATACAATCAGATAAAGATGCATCCCGAGGACCAGAAACATACCGCTTTCTGGACCCCTTTGGGTATATTTTGTTGGAGATAATGCCCTCAGAGTCAATTATTGGATCACAGGTACGTGATTGCAATGATTGATGGAGGACCTATCCCGGTAGGACAGTCTTACTCGAGATGATAGTTTGCTATCTGGTTTACCTTTATCATCGTGTACTGTTTTAGGTGACCTGACAAGTCGCTATTACACGTTGATAGAGCCCCTAGGATTCTTGCTTGACCACCAGCAGTATGAGGGCGATCATATAAGTGGGAGCTGGGGTCTATAAGCATATCCTTAAATGGTCCCTAGTCGTGTGAGTTTCGAGACAGGGCATCGATACTCCATAGTAGACTAGTGTATACAGTCGAGACCCCGACGAGGGGCGGTGGCCGGTCTCACAAGCCACTGGTGTCAGTTGGATCACCTAAGATGTATACAGGTGCTCATTGGGTTATGAGTACACCGGACAGGACTCGCCGGGAACATGCTAGTTGGTCATATACCAGACGTCAGATGGCAGTTCCCTGGTGACATGTGTGCAGGTTAGTTCATCGACCTGGGGATCGTCATTTGTCTCGTGTGAGTTCCCACTGTACTTTGATTACTACCCTACCACGGCTCAAAGGAGTCGTGCAAACAGGTTTTAGTTGGGTACAGTCCCGAGCCACATGGAGGCAGTGAGCGTATCTTCAGGGGTTCGTCTCTCCCGGTATTGGGGGTGAGGTCGTGCTGTGTCTAGGAGTGCCATTACACGAAGCCCTCGGTCGAGGCAAGGAGATTTACTGGTAGGTATTCCAGTAGTATCTCAGGGTGTTCTGGGCTACACTCCGACACGACTTGTACCGCTTTTGGGGGTCTGACTTTTACCAACCCCCTAAGCCCGCCATGCGATGCTCATAGACGAACGGACCGGACTGTACGGATATTGTCACTGACAGGCTCAGTAGGGTTGTCTGGCTGAGTTCACTCACAGACGTCCCTTTTAGTCAATACCTGGTAGCCCGTTACGTATTGGCTTATACCTCTGACGTGCTAGTGGTTAAATCCACAACCAAGGTGTTGACGAGTCTTTAGAGTCCCCCACATTCAGTTACTCAGCTTTCGGGTGAAAGGTTGTAGAGGCCGTATGGAGATATGGCAAGGTCCGATCAGATACGTGCGGTATTGCATGGATCAGGATCGGACAGTTTGTACTATAGGCCGTATGGTTATATGGCAGGGTTCGATCAGATACGTGCGGTATTGCACGGATCAGGATCGAACAGATATTACTAGCCGGTTTTGGTATAAGCCGGATTCTAGTATAGTACAGTGGAGATTTTGTCTCATTGCATTTTGTATTTCGGTCGAAATACAGATGCAGGTGTGTATGCACAGTATCGGGGTTTTTCCTGTAATTTATTACGGGACCAGTTTTATGGAGTTGCCAGTTTGCTTTCCGTTTCGGCCGATTTCCCTTGTTCCGTTCATTGGCCGAAGATTGGTGGAGTAGGGCTTATTTGCATTGTTGCAAATAAGCATTTTGTGGAGGGGGTCTTTGCTTATATTTGTATCATGATGGTTTTCATGATAAGCACCATCACTTGACTTTTTCTTCTCATGATGGCTTGACTTTTTGAAGCCATCATGCATGAGATGATGGTTGCCTTGGAGTGTTGGATTTGTTGTGATCATTCACTTTTGCATGATAGCCTTCTCTCTCTCTCACTTGTATGAATGAGATGGTCTCTCATTTTTCCTTGACGATCTTTCTCACTCTCTCCATTTTTCCTCACTTGCATGGCCGGCCACATTGGTGGTGGCTGTCCAAATTTTTGAGGGGGTATTTTTGGTTCATTTCAAGCTCCAAAATACCCCCAAGATCCTCCACATTTTTCTTGTTTCATCCCTCCACCAAATGGCACCTCCATGAACCCCAAAGTGATACATGGTTCTTCACACATTCTACAGCAAATCTTGGGCACGTCGAGTAGCCGGCTTCGTGCCCGAGTTGCCTCGGCATTGAGGTGGGAGCCCGTAAAAGAAGTAGGCGATGTGGTGCACTTCCGGCGACGAGGAGGAGACGGCACATTCCGCAGGAGATCGGGACGACGACGAGAAGACCGGAGGACTCGGATCTGTCGGTATATCTCTATTCCCTTTCTTGTTGATAGCTAGGACAAGTTAGTGGTTCGATCCGGGAGTTTAGTGCGCGGTGGTGCCAGTTTGCTAAGTCCGCAAAATTAAAGTTTATCACCGCTTCCGCATTCCGGCGTCGGATTGACGGCCGGGGCGCCGCCGTGCACTTACACTGGTATCAGAGCCTCGCCATTAACATAGTCTAGCTTGGTGTAATGTGTTTTTCTGTTTCGATCGATCGAATGTTCAAAAACTGCATTTTAGTTCGCATCAGTTTCTGTTGAAAATTTTTGGTCTCGAAAAATTTTTCAGGTTGTATAAAATTGATGTACTGGAGATTACAAGGATACTGTAAAAATTCGACAGGTTCAGTCGACAGTGCAGGCGCGGAACCGCGGCCAAAACCCCCTTTGGGCCGCGTTTCCGCCGCGCACTGTTGAGATCTCTGCGCCCAATTTCTACAGTGTCTTTGTGGGCTTAAAATATAGGTTTTGGAATATTAAATTTGGGCATATATTTTCTGTGAGTGCTACAGTATTGTTTGGGGGCCCACTTGTTAAAATTTGATTGATCGGATGTTTTAAACACATTATTTCACAGTATTTACATTATATCTGCGACCGTGAATGTCACTCGATCGGTAAATCCGGTCTAACTGCTATAGCCCGGTTAGACGGATTTGCGAACGTGACTTTCACGTTGATGTTCTGTTTTTGCTGTGATGTTGCGGATCGGTCGTGGGGGATAGCCTGGATGCAATGCTAGTACTGTTGTGATTGTATTATATACATTTGTTATTGCGGGGCGAGCGTCCGACATGTGGACTGCCGTCACTGCCTGATTGTATTATTATTTTGGGGCACGGCCAGGTTGCGGTCGATGCACCCGTTGTATGTATATTTTACTTTCTGTACTAGGATTACCCCGCGGCGGGGTGCACGGATAGCCGGGTTCCAGATGGCAACAAGCCCGCATCTCATGGCATTGAGACGGAGGGGGCTTCACTCTAGGATTGGCGGGCTATTCGCCGCACTCGTAGGGGGTAGAGGTTGACCCAGGAGGGGTGCCCAAGTTGCCGGATTCCGTGAAGTGCAGGGTGGTCCATTCACGGTACTGAAGGGGGCTGCTTCGCTTCAGGTTTTGGCGGGTGACTTGCCGCGCCCGTAGGGGTCTAGGATTTCATTGCACAGGCTATCCACTCGACCAGGGGAACGTCGGGTTTCAGCAGTGGCTCTGTGAAACCCGGGGATCCCAGATATCTGTATTGTTTCTGTGATGCTGTACATTTTCTGTGATGTTGCATTTCTTTTCACGCCTTGAGCGAAATATAATATATTGGTATATATATTAGTAGATGTTGTATATGTTTTACATCCGCGCTAGTCCAGTCCCCGCTCTGTCGTTAGTTAGCTAACCTAACGGGTAATGACAGGACCCAGTAGCGAATGCGGATGGCATATACGTACATCAGTATATTTTCGTTCTTTGTGGTGTGATCAATTGATGGGACTGCATTGATTCGGATCAATGCAAGTTAAAAACAAACCTAATCTGATGTTGTTGGAACACTTTTTCAAAAAGCTGTTATTGCAAGGACGTTCACTTTTGTTTTGCATCGAGATATTCAGTTGGAATATCCTGCTCCTCAGTCGACGAGGCAAGGGCCGAGATCCCTTCACCGGGAGTGACCCCTTGGACAAAAAGTTTGCGTCAGGGCATTAACTTCACTATAGCCGATTACTTTTGCTTTGCATCGCGGTATTCAGTTGGAATATCCTGCACCTCATTCTACGGGGAAAGAGCCGAGATCCCTTCACCGAGAGTGACCTCTTTAGCGAAGGTTTTCGTCACTATATTTTAAAAAGCTATCTGTTCCTTTGACGATATCAAGTTCTTTACGTTAAAGGTTTTCGCCAGAAACCATTCGTAGCCCTCCGTCGTTTCATATGGGTAGTCAATAGTATTCAAGCTGTGTTTGTTGGCCAAAGTCAAGGCCCAGTGTTTGGTAGCTGTTGGTTATTCATATGCAGCATAGATAGATGCGTTGGTTTGGAACAGTCGTATAGCCTTGTTGGCCAAAGTCAAGGGCTTGTGCGGGTGGATTCGAATCAACCTGGAGAATGACGGGTAGAACTTGACATGTGACTTATGATTTGTTGGCCAAAGTCAAGGTCATAAGAGCATGGGGCAGAAATCACATCGGGAGTTTCAAAAGAACTGAAACTTGCCAGATATGCGCATACCTTCTGGAGTGTGATGACGTGAGCGGATTCCGTCACGTTATCATGCGATGAGAGTTGGATCCCGATTCCCACTGATGAGTTAGTTTACTCCTCGGGTAACCCCGACTAATTTTTCTTTCAGGTTTGGAGGAGAATCTGAGGTACAGTGGGAGGATTCCAGATTAGATAAATTGGTAACCATTCTGATCTAGGTTAGAGTGCACGCTGAGTGTTTCTTTTCTCTCTCTCTTTGGCAGCGACCATTGACCCGACCCTAAGACTATGACTCAGTGACCATGTTGACCGAACCTTCTTAACACTGGCTTTTGGATTGTCAGAGTTGCAAACCTCATTGCCACTCCTACTTTTACCCTTTTCTCCAGGACACCCCGTACTATTACGAACGTCCACTTCCATTGGACAAAACCGTCGTATGGTTAGATACGAACTCGAAGGGATTTATTCGAGGATGGTTTCCGGTTCTGGAGAAAACGGATAGGACTATTCAGTTGTCTTTTCCTTTTACCCTCTCTCAGGTTACGAGTACTCCTTGGTTTAGGGGTAGTACACCTATTACGCAAATTGGATTGTCTTCTTCCAAACCTTAGGCTGGTGCCGACCGATAGGGAATGAAGAAAACCAATTAGCATAGGATGGTGTGCAGAAGGTATTAAGTTAAGACAAAGTAAGGGATTAGTAAGAGGGCAAAGTAAATTGCAAAAGATATTCACGACCAAACCAAATATTTCGTTACCACTCCCACATCACCTTTGTATTTCTCCAGGACACTCCGTATCACTACGAAGATCCACAGTTTATTGGATAATCCATCGTATGGTTATATACGAACTCGAAAGGAACTTGTTCCAGTTCGGGGATGGATTCTGGTTCAGGAGAAATAGGAATAAGGTTTATTCGGTTGTCTTTTATCCTCACCTTCTCTCGCATTGCGAGTGTTCCTAGGATTAGGACAGTACACCCATTATGCTTATTGGATAGTCTTCTTCCAAACCATAGGCTGGTGCCGAACGGTAGGGAAGGAAGAAAACCATTTGGCCTAAAGGGGTGTGCAGAAGGTAAAGACTAAAGACATATGAAGGGATTGGAGAGGTGGCAAAGAATTACACGGTTACAGTTGTGAATCTGGATAATGGAAGAGGCATTACTAGGAATACCAGGATACCCCATCGAAACATTTCAATATTTCAGCTTCACTGTGTACTGTTAAAGGAAAACTGATTTCCCAGTTAGACACTTGCTCCAGGTTATGTATTTACCAGGTATGATTCTCACACCTGTATGGTTTTACAGATGATGAGTGGGAGTAAGTTATTGGGAATTGGGTGATCATCCTCATTATATCGGGATTCATTGTAATCGGTGATATTTGAGGAAATCACCTGGGTTGTTTGCCGGTCGGCAAATATTTGGTTTTGAATATCCGCTGTTATGCACCAATTTCAAATCGATATATCTGTACGTCTATTTTCATAGAGTGAGATATACTTTTTGAGATTATGTCGATGACATTTACCTATATCAGTGGATGGTTAGGTAAGGAGCATTAAACAGCGGTGTAATTATTCATAACCAAAGGTACAGTTTTCAACCTACGACACACAGTGAATGAGTTATCAGACTCAAGGGACTTATACAGAGTATTGTATGTTGTCCAGGGTCCATCAGGACAGAGGGGTTGGTCCTCGTACTATATTCGGTTTACTTATGAATTCTCTAGTTTTTAGACAGGTGTTTCGCGGAAACACAGGGTCTGAATGTTGAGAAGTTATAGGTATTTGAATAGAGTAGAGAACCAGGTGTAGCAAGTATCGGGATTCTTCAAAGAGATCGAAGATGTAGACACTTGTGCATGGTATTCAGTTGATAGTAATGATGAAGAGATCTTACTTCTCTTTCAGGTTATTCATAATTGGAAGCATTCCTAAGTTGAGTAACGCTGATCAGGCCTCCTTCCATTTAGTTCACATGCACTGGAGAGAGCTGCATGATTTGAGTCTGGTTCAATTAAATCAGTGCCTCTGGTCCTATATGGGATATAGAACAGTTCGTATCTTAACGATGTTAAGGTACGGGGAGTTGTCCATCTTATGATTAAAACCAGACACTGGACAACTCAAGGCATGTTTCTGTAATGGCTGTTTGTGGGTTGACCCAGGCTATGACGAGGGTTGACTTTCTACCATCTGGATGAACAATAGCAATATTGTTCTAGACTCGCCACAGTTTTATTAAAAATGGATTTTTTTCAGAAAACAGTAAGTGGGAGTATGGTAGAACTGGAAGTGATTCCAGAACCACAAACGATTACTGAAGATTTGATAAGGAACCTAAAGATTCAATCTGGATTGACATTCCATTGGCCACTCCGTAGATAAGGTGGGTAACTTCAGGCACCCGAGAGGTACTCCGGTAGCCTTAAGGACGGTGACAGGGAAGTTCTTGTTTACCCACAATTACCATTGCTGCTGTTCCAGGCTGCGAGACCCGGTGGGAGGATGAGTATAGCGTCGTTCTAAACTAGTTTTAGAAGTGTACGTCTATATGACTCTGCCAGAGGGTTGTCGTAGTCAGTGGGAGCAGCGGAAGCATTGGTGGACAAGTAGCTTATGTCTATTTATAGACTAAAGCAGATGTAGCAGAGATAGATCATCTATTTCTGACGTGACAGTTATGGGTTTGACTTCATCAGAATAGGGGATGGATCTGTTGAGAAGGTAGTAGGGTATGATATCCTGGTATTTGGATGACATACACAGAGTAGGAAAAGAAACTCCTATACTACAATCGGTTATACTTTGGTCGTCACACAATGGTTTCTCCACAAAGGAAATGGATTTTATATCAGACATACTGGTTACTAGATCTATGGTTTTAGATCTAGATTTGGGTGGTTTCCCAATCAGGGTACTTGACAGCATTCTAAGAGTATTTAGAATGGACGACTCCTGGCACGGTAGTGTACCTGCAGATGATGGAGTCACCCTCTCTAAAGGTGTCTTACAGACTAAAGTAGAGAGGGATGCGCATGATTGGCAGATCACTTGCTTAAGAAATTGAGTCAATCATGAGATCTCAAGTACCACACCAGATGTTGTTCTTGCAGTAGGTGCAATAAGTTGACATTAATCCAATCATGGAGAAACAGTCGGAAGCAGTTTTAGAACATAAGTGAATGTTCTAGGGATATGATAACGACAGCCTCATTCGTGAGACAGTTATCATTCCAGGCTTCCAAGGTGACATGGACGACAAGGAGGTTGTCAGAGTTATAGTTTTCCCTCTGACGAGGGGCAGTATTTTGGACAGGTGGTCCAAGGCAATACTGAGGGAGGCATGGCGCAGGATACTGATTAAGTTCAGTTGACGATATAGTCTAAGAAGTTTGGATTTGGAGTTCATTTATGAGCTATGTCCCATCAGACATCCAGACACATTCTAAGACAGGTATTGCTCATTTCGGGAGATGGGTTTCTCCGCGAACTTGAGATATAGAGAGACATAGAAAGAGACATCAAGGAGGATCCACTCACTGAGGCTATTCCTCGAACGCAATAGTTTTGCAAACGAGCTTTGTGAGACTGACTAGTAGAGGAGTTGGGTGTTCGGTATCACACGGGCTGTGAGTATACGACATCGCAATAATTAGCCTTGAGTGCAAGTGGGAGATTGTTGGAGATAATGCCCTCAGAGTCAATTATTGGATCACAGGTACGTGATTGCAATGATTGATGGAGGACCTATCCCGGTAGGACAGTCTTACTCGAGATGATAGTATGCTATCTGGTTTACCTTTATCATCGTGTACTGTTTTAGGTGACCTGACAAGTCGCTATTACACGTTGATAGAGCCCCTAGGATTCTTGCTTGACCACCAGCAGTATGAGGGCGATCATATAAGTGGGAGCTGGGGTCTATAAGCATATCCTTAAATGGTCCCTAGTCGTGTGAGTTTCGAGACAGGGCATCGATACTCCATAGTAGACTAGTGTATATAGTCGAGACCCCGACGAGGGGCGGTGGCCGGTCTCACAAGCCACTGGTGTCAGTTGGATCAACTAAGATGTATACAGGTGCTCATTGGGTTATGAGTACACCGGACAGGACTCGCCGGGAACATGCTAGTTGGTCATATACCAGACGTCAGATGGCAGTTCCCTGGTGACATGTGTGCAGGTTAGTTCATCGACCTGGGGATCGTCATTTGTCTCGTGTGAGTTCCCACTGTACTTTGATTACTACCCTACCACGGCTCAAAGGAGTCGTGCAAACAGGTTTTAGTTGGGTACAGTCCCGAGCCACATGGAGGCAGTGAGCGTATCTTCCGGGGTTCGTCTCTCCCGGTATTGGGGGTGAGGTCGTGCTGTGTCTAGGAGAGCCATTACACGAAGCCCTCGGCCGAGGCAAGGAGATTTACTGGTAGGTATTCCAGTAGTATCTCAGGGTGTTCTGGGCTACACTCCGACACGACTTGTACCGCTTTTGGGGGTCTGACTTTTACCAACCCCCTAGGCCCGCCATGCGATGCTCATAGACGAACGGACCGGACTGTACGGATATTGTCACTGACAGGCTCAGTAGGGTTGTCTGGCTGAGTTCACTCACAGACGTCCCTTTTAGTCAATACCTGGTAGCCCGTTACGTATTGGCTTATACCTCTGACGTGCTAGTGGTTAAATCCACAACCAAGGTGTTGACGAGTCTTTAGAGTCCCCCACATTCAGTTACTCAGCTTTCGGGCGAACGGTTGTAGAGGCCGTATGGAGATATGGCAAGGTCCGATCAGATACGTGCGGTATTGCACGGATCAGGATCGGACAGTTTGTACTATAGGCCGTATGGTTATATGGCAGGGTTCGATCAGATACGTGCGGTATTGCACGGATCAGGATCGAACAGATATTACTAGCCGGTTTTGGTATAAGCCGGATTCTAGTATAGTACAGTGGAGATTTTGTCTCATTGCATTTTGTATTTCGGTCGAAATACAGATGCGGGTGTGTATGCACAGTATCGGGGTTTTTCCTGTAATTTATTACGGGACCAGTTTTATGGAGTTGCCAGTTTGCTTTCCGTTTCGGCCGATTTCCCTTGTTCCGTTCATTGGCCGAAGATTGGTGGTGGAGGGCTTATTTGCATTGTTGCAAATAAGCATTTTGTGGAGGGGGTCTTTGCTTATATTTGTATCATGATGGTTTTCATGATAAGCACCATCACTTGACTTTTTCTTCTCATGATGGCTTGACTTTTTGAAGCCATCATGCATGAGATGATGGTTGCCTTGGAGTGTTGGATTTGTTGTGATCATTCACTTTTGCATGATAGCCTTCTCTCTCTCTCACTTGTATGAATGAGATGGTCTCTCATTTTTCCTTGACGATCTATCTCACTCTCTCCATTTTTCCTCACTTGCATGGCCGGCCACATTGGTGGTGGCTATCCAAATTTTTGAGGGGGTATTTTTGGTTCATTTCATGCTCCAAAATACCCCTAAGTTCCTCCACATTTTTCTTGTTTCATCCCTCCACCAAATGGCACCTCCATGAACCCCAAAGTGATACAAGGTTCTTCACACATTCTACAGCAAATCTTAGGCACGTCGAGTAGCCGGCTTCGTGCCCGAGTTGCCTCGTCATTGAGGTGGGATCCCGTAAAAGAAGTAGGCGATGTGGTGCACTTCCGGTGACGAGGAGGAGACGGCACATTCCGCAGGAGATCGGGACGACGACGAGAAGATCGGAGGACTCGGATCTGTCGGTATATCTCTATTCCCTTTCTTGTTGATAGCTAGGACTAGTTAGTGGTTCGATCCGGGTGTTTAGTGCGCGGTGGTGCCGGTTTGCTAAGTCCGCAAAATTAAAGTTTATCACCGCTTCCGCATTCCGGCGTCGGATTGACGGCCGGGGCGCCGCCGTGCACTTACATATTTTGCTACAAGGTGATGCCCTTCGGTCTGAAGAACGCCGGTGCCACCTATCAGAGGGCCATGACGAAGATTTTCGATGACTTCATACATGAAATCGTCGAATGCTATATCGACGATCTCGTGGTGAAAAGCAAATCATACGAGGAACATCTAGAGCATTTGAAGATCGTGTTTCAACACCTTCGTAAATACAACTTGAAAATGAACCCTCTTATATGCGCGTTCGGAGTCTCCTCGGGCAAATTCCTGGGGTTCATCGTCCGAAACCGAGGCATCGAGATAGATCCGTCGAAGATTAAGGCGATCATGGAAATGCCCCTGCCAAAGACTCTTAAACAATTGCGGTCTCTCCAAGGGAAGCTCGGGTATATCCGGCGATTCATAGCTAATCTCTTAGGCAAGTGCCATCCTTACAGTCACCTGATAAAGTAGGGAACCCCATTCGTCTGGGATCACAAATGCCAAAGCGCGCTGGACGAAATCAATAATACCTGCAGAATCCGCCAGTATTGGCTGCTCCGGTCAAGGGAAAGCCTCTCATTCTGTATACAATTGCCCTTGAAGGTTCCTCAGGCGCATTATGGGCACAAGAGAACGACCAAGGGAAGGAGAGAGCGGTCTACTATTTGAGTCGAGTTCTACTGGGGGCAGAAAGCAATTATTCTCCCATCGAAAAACACTGCCTGGCATTAATCTTCGCAATAACGAAGCCCAGGCACTATGCATTGGCGCATGACGTCCGTCTCATATCGAAGGTGGATCCTCTCAAATATTTGATGTCAAAGGCCATATTGACGGGGCGACTCGCTAAATGGGCGTTGCTCTTGATGGAATTCTCAATAATGTATCAACCTCTTAAAGCAGTGAAGGGACAGGCCATTGCCGACTTCCTCGCTGAGCATCCGATACCTGTCGATTCTCCCTTGAACTGCGAATTGCCAGATGAACATGCGTTTGACACGATCGACTATGGTGATACCCGGTGGGAGCTTTACTTCGATGGAGCATCCTCCATGAAGAAGCGTAAACAAAATACGCCCATAATCAAATCAGGGGTAGGCCTCATCTTCGTAACTCCACAAGGAGGGATAATGCGCTTTGCTTTCTCCTTGACAGAGCCAAGGACAAACAATGAAGCCGAGTATGAAGCTTTGATAGCAGGTCTTGAGATCGCTATCGACATAGGGATTAAAACCCTCTTCATATACAGAGACTCTCAGCTGGTCGTTAGTCAAGTAAACGGCGACTATCAAATGTGCAAAGCAGAACTGGTGAAGTACGGCGAGAGGGTACAGCAACTGCTGACCCAAATACTTTCCTACAGCTTGGAAAGCATACTACGTGCGGAAAATAGCAAGGCGGATGCGTTAGACAAGCTTGCTAAAGAATTGGCTGATGAAAACCTCGATGACGTAAGAATCGTGCTACAAAGCCGTCGGGCTCTTGCACCGGCAGAAATATCTCCGGAGTCGTCCGAGAAAAAGGGAGCGACCGAGCAAATGGCTCTACAGGTAAAAGACCAAGAAACGGTTTAGGATTGGAGAGAAGTCTTTATAGACTACTTCAAATCCCATCGAACGCTTGAAGATGCGTCCTCAAAACATCAGCTCATGAAGCGAGCCCTATCTTTCGCCTTCGTCAACGATACCCTATATAAGAGATCGATTGACTCTTTATGGCTAAGATGCCTGGGACCTGAAGAGGCAAAGAGAGTCGTCCAAGAAACTCATGACGGACTCTGTGGTTCTCACCAAGAAGGGCCGAAGATGAAGCTGAAAATCAAACGGATGGGTTATTATTGGCCCACGATGATCCAAGACTGCCTCGAATACGCGAAGCAGTGCCACTCGTTCCAGATTCACGGGGAATTCATCCATCAGCATCCGAATTCGCTATATCCGACAGTGGCTAGCTGGCCGTTGGAATTGTGGGGGACTGACATAATCGGCCCCATCGAACCAGCATCGTCCAGAGGACATCCATTCATTTTGGCGACAACTGATTACTTCTCCAAATGGACAGAAGTAGTACCGCTGAGGAAAGTGAAGACGGAGAATATACTCTATTTCTTCAAGACACATGTCATTTATCGGTTTGGCACTCCGTGACGGATTATCTCCGATAATGGGCCAGCCTTTAGAAGCCACAAGATCAGCCGCTTCACACAACAGCATAACATCGACTGGTGACACTCTTCAGTCTATAACCACCGAGCTAACGGTCTAGCTGAGGCTTTCAATAAGACCTTGACGAAGATCGTCAAAATGACAGTGTCCCGGAATAAGAAGGACTGGCATGAGAGACTGCATGAAGCTCTCTGGGCGTACCGAACGACATTCAAAACAGCCACGAATACAACGCCATACGCATTGGTATTCGATACAGAGGCGGTACTCCCCCTAGAGATAGAGTTACCCTCCCTACGAGTGGAAATTCATTACGAGCTGACGAACGAGGAAAATGCTCACCTTTGGCTTGAGGAGCTCGATGCCCTTGATGAAACCCGGCTTATAGCTCAACGAAATCTGGAGGCTTGTAAAGCAAAGATGACGCGCTCATATGAAAGGTTGACTAGGCCAATAACATTCCGCCAAGGCGAACTCGTGCTAATAGTCAAAAGACCTATGATCCCTAATAGTGCCAAGCGGGGGAAATTCGAGCCGAACTATGAAGGCCCGTACATTATAGACAAGGTCTACCAGGGTGGAGCCTATCTACTCATGGACATGCATGGCGAAAGGCCCTTCAGGCCAATAAATGGTCGCTTCCTGAAGAAATACTACGCCTGACGAGTCACGGCCTAGGTCAATGACAGATGACGACAACTATGTCCGCTCGCTATCTTCCTAAGCCCAAACTCTATAGGTAGTAGCTGGCTTCCTTAACAACGGATCGAAACGTCCTTAAACTAACAATGGACCGAAACGTCCTTAAACTAACGACGGATCGAAACGTCCCTAAACTAACGACGGACCACTATGTCCTAAAACTAGCCGTTGATCGAGATGTCAATAAACTACGATGGATTGTAGCATCCCAAAGCTGATACAAAGAAAGAGAAGATTAAAAAAAGGAAGAGAAAAAGAAAACGGTATGTCTACAAGCAAAAAGGCACGGATGAAAACCCGAAAGGGCTCACTGAGTAAAAACGGCAGGGTTACCGGCAAGTCTCGTGAAAACCCGAAAGGGTGCAACCTCATTAGAAGAAAAAAAAAGAAAAAAAAATGGTATGTCTACAACCGAAAAGGGCACGGATGAAAACCCGAAAGGGCTCCGTGTGTAAAAACAGCAGGGCTACCAGCGAGTTTTGTGAAAACCCGAAAGGGCGCAATCTCATTAAAAGAAACATGCAAGGTCCTCTCGACTTTGTAAGGAGAAACCGCCTGCGTGAGATCCTTACGACTCACAAGGGAGCAACATACTTTGGGATCCCCACGATCCTTAGGGAGAAATTACACTTGCGAGATCCTCACGACTCGTAAGGAGAACCCTCTTATGGGACCCTCACGGCTCATAAGATCTGAACCTGTTCTTAAGCTACAGGGATCTGAACCTGTTCTTAAGCAGTCCCCACAACCTCCGATACTGTCCTACAAGCGGCTCAATACTGACCCTTGTATACAATCCACGGGCGCGAATAAACATTTCCCTAACAAAGTCCCATCCGTGACTAGGGATATGTCTACATGGTGAACAACCCTTGTAAGTCCTCTCGACTTATAAGGAGAAAACACTCTTATAAGATCCTTACGACTTATAAGAGATCATGCACTTAGGAGTCCTCACGATTCCTAAGGAGAAAACGCACCCACGAGATCCTCATGACACGCAGGGAGAAATACCTTTATGAGACCCTTACGGCTCATGAAGTCAAAAGCCTTAGTCGACAGGATCTTAACCCTGATCGCTAAGACACATTTGTTCGTCATTGACAGAGGCAAATGATGATTCGCTCCTGGCCATATCCCAGTTGTAGCGGTGCTGATGCCAAAACCGGTGTCTAATGCCAAGCTTGCAGCAAGAAGTTGAGAAGCCACACATGCATACGAAATAGCCGAAATGATGGGGCAACTTGCAAACAAAATCAGCAAGTAAAAAAATGTATGCATGCTAAATAACCGAAATGATTGGGCACCGCGAAAAATAGCCGAAATGATTGGGCAATCGCAATTTTCGCGATGAAAAAAGCTGAAATGATAGAGCATCGCGGAAAGAAATAAAAAAAATGAAAGAATGAAACTTTATGCCCTACAGGCGATATCACATCAATCACTGTATACAATCCAGGGGCGCAAACAAAAAAGGGAATCACACCTATCCTCCCTACGTTTCATCAGAAGAAGAAGCCAGATCTCAACGGTTAACAGATAGCCTCGAGATCAACTCAACATCCGACACAACATCAGGAAAAGCGGAACAGCGGCAACCCCCAGTTCCATGACTCGACGGTGCACAAATGACCGAGAGTCAAACCCCGACTCCGTGAAATGTGGATTCAGTCAAAAATTCCTGGCGACATGGAACGCGGATTATGTCACTTTTGACCCCATGGAAAACGTCCAGAATGGATCCTGGTCCTCGCAGAGCACGGCAGTGAACCCAGGTGAAGCATCCAGAGCGGATCCTGGTCCTCGCAGAGCACGGCAGTGAAACCGTGTGAAGCATCCAGAGCGGAGCCTGGTCCTCGCCGAACACGGCAGTGAACCCGTGGGAAGCATCCAGAGCAAAATTCCTGGCTACGTGGAACGTGGATTATGTCACTTCTGACCCTATGGAAAACCTCCAGAGCGGATCCTGGTCCTCACAGAGTACGGCAGTGACCCCGTGTGAAGCATCCAGAGCGGACCCTGGTCCTCGCCGAACACGGCAGTGAACCCGTGGGAAGCATCCAGAGCAAAATTCCTGGCTACGTGGAACGCAGATTTTGTCACTTCTGACCCCGTAGAAAACGTCCAGAGCGGAGCCTGGTCCTCGCAGAATGCGGCAGTGAACCCGTGTTAAGCATCCAGAGCGGATCCTGGTCCTCGCAGAGCACGGCAGTGAATCCGTGTGAAGCATCCAGAGCGGAGCCTGGTCCTCGCCGAACACGGCAGTGAACCTGTGGGAAGCATCCAGAGCAAAATTCCTGGCTACGTGGAACGCGGATTATATCACTTCTGACCCCGTGGAAAACGTCCAGAGCGGATCCTGGTCCTCGCAGAGCACGGCAGTGAACCCGTGTGAAGCATCCAGAGCGGAGCCTGGTCCTCGCCGAATACGGCAGTGAACGCGTGGGAAGTATCCAGAGAAAAATTCCTGGCTACGTGGAACGCGGATTATGTCACTTCTAACCCTGTGGAAAATGTCCAGAGCGGATCCTGGTCCTCGCAGAGCACGGCAGTGAACCCGTGTGAAGCATCCAGGGTGGAGCCTGGTCCTCGCCAAACACGGCAGTGAACCCGTAGGAAGCATCCAGAGCAAATTCCTGGCCATGTGGAACGCGGATTATGTCACTTCTGACCCCTTGGAAAACGTCCAGAGAGGATCCTGGTCCTCGCAGAGCACAGCAGTGATCCCATATGAAGCATCCAGAGCGGAGCCTGGTCCTCGCTGATCATGGCAGTGAACCCGTGGGAAGCATCCAGAGCAAAATTCCTGGCTACGTGGAACGCTGATTATGTCACTTATGACCCTGTAGAAAACATCCAGAGCGGAGCCTGGTCCTCGCCGAACACGGCAGTGAACCCGTGGGAAGCATCCAGAGCAAATTCTTGGTTACGTGGAATGTGGATTATGTCACTTCTGACCACGTTGAAAACGTCCAGAGCGGATCCTAGTCCTTGCATAGCATGGCAGTGACCCCGTGTGAAGCATCGAGAGCGGAGCTTGGTCCTCACCGAACACGGCAGTGAACCCGTAAGAAGCATCCAGAGCAAAAATTGGACTATGAGGTCCTTAAACGCACGGACTATGATGTCCTTAACCTCGACCGTGATGTCTTAAAACTAACATCGAACTGTGGGGTCCTTAAACCCATGGACTATGATGTCGTTAACCTCGACCGTGATGTCTTAAAACAAACATCGGACTGTGGGGGTCCTTAAACCCATGGACTATGATGTCCTTAACCTCGACCGTGATGTCTTAAAACTAATATCGGACTGTGGGGTCCTTAAACCCATGGACTATGATGTCCTTAACCTCTACCGTGATGTCTTAAAACTAACATTGGACTGTGAGGTGTTTAAACTCACAGACTATGATGTCCTTAACCTCGACCGTGATGTCTTAAAACTAACAACGGACTGTGGAGTCCTTAAATCCACGGACTATGATGTCCTTAATCTCGACCGTGATGTCTTTAAACTACGGTATCCTGGAAGGTATCCAGAGCGGAGCCTAGTCCTCGCAGAACACGGCAGTGAACCCGTGAGAAGCATCCAGAGCAACCCCTGACTCCGTGAAATACGGATAAGAGCAACTTTACCCATCACTTACAGGTCCCTACGACTCATAAGGGAGTAAAATCTATTGTGAGATCCTTACGACTTTCAAGAGAAAACACACTTAAGAATCCTCACGATTCTTAAGGAGAAATTACACATACGTGATCCTCTCGACTGGTAGGGAGAAAATTCTTTACAAGACCCTTACGGCTCATAAAGTTGAAAAGTCTTTGACCGCGCTTGCTAAAATCACATGGCGACAACACAGCAAGGAGAAGAAAGTGACAAGGAGAACATTTGATTCGCATTTAATTAAGCGTCCGAGGCATACCCATTCTTGCATTTGCAAAAGATTTAATATGAAAAATAAAACAAGCTGAAATGAGATTCTTGTCATTCATACTGCGAAAAAGTTCTTACAATTAAGAAACCAGTAAACAAAAACATTATCAAAATAATTACAATGGCAAAACCTCAGATCCAGGGCATGGATTGAGGAACTCAAAAGTGACTTTGTCCAGAATTTTCCAGGCGTGGCGAACCATCCTAGTATATTTTCTTTCGCGATCACAAGCGTCAGGATCCCCATGGATGTCCTCCACCCTCCGATAGGCAGCGTATGGCTGATTGATATGAATTCTCGTTGTGTATGTTAGAAATGTATAGAAATCACAACCAAAAATATTTGACCGCAATCAATAACGGTGTCGATTTGTAGCGTGTTAGTAAGTGCGGATCGTCCACAGGGAAAGTGTAATCCGTTTGTATTTCGAATTAGATGAGTCGAAAATTAAAGAAAAAAGAAAACACAATTCATGATTTATAAAATTGAAGTTCAGGAATTAGAAATATATAGATCTACTAACAAGAAAACATTAAAATCAAGAATTGAGATGTCATGATTTCCAATCCAAGAATCAAGAATCGAAGTGAGGCTCGTAGGAATCGATCGGATCTATAGATGTGATGAAAATTATTGATTACATATTTTTATTCATCGATGAATTGATACTAGATCGATGATGATCAACGAGAATTAGGGATTTCTTGCGGAAACTGAAGTTTCATCATCTATCCCTTGTCGTTTCGTTGATTTCATTCATATTCTAGCCTCTAGTAAATTCAAGAATCGATCATTGATCCCTAATTTCGAGCGAACACAATCAAGAGAGCATCGCATCGAAACTAGGTTGTCAACTCATCAATTTGCTAGGGTTTACAAACTCATAGGACTTAAGAATTGTACAAGAATCTATTCATCATCATTCTATTGATCGTCTCGACTCCTTTTCGAGCGGAGTTTTACTAAAACATCATAATAACAAACACAATCAAGAATTGAGATTGAATCATGATGCAAGAATTTAAAAGAAAGCAAGATAAAAGAATTTCACCTTTATTTATCAACAATTTCGTTACAATTCTCTCAAGATCTACAAGAGGAAAGAACTCGATCGTCGATTTTGGCTTCTCTCGGCTCCTTGAGTCACGGATCGGCTTGGATCACTTGCTCCAATGAAGTCCGGCTTTGCTTCTAATGGCTCGAAGGCTTCATGCTTGATTTGGTACTCGAAGTTCTTGATTTTGGATTTGGATTTTGAATTCGGGATTAGGGTTTACTAGTTGTGCCACTCAACTTGTATTGAATTTTGGGAGATGAAGAACAACCTTAGAAGTGAAGCCTTAGGGTCCCTTTTATAGCCTTAAGAATGGTTAGCTTCCTTTGTAAGCTTTGGATTAGGTTAGCTTCCCTTGTAAGCTTTAGATTAGGTTGGCTTCTCTCATAAGCTTGGTAGTTAGGAGGAAGGTTCTAGACTTAGTTAGTTAGGGTTAGCTTCCTTCATAAGCTTGGAGGTTAGGGAGAAGCTTCTAGGCTTTAAGGTAGTTAAGGGGGAAGCTTGCTAAGGAAGCTTGGAGTGTTTAGCTTTGATCAAGGGGCTTGGTGATATGGCAGAAAACTCTTGAAAATTCTGGAAATTTTCATAGCTTTCTGAGGTGTAGGAACTGAGAGGAGAATACAACAGTAAAGCTTTGATGATGACGTGGCAATACTGCCGCGGATCCATGGCACGTGCTGGCTACGGCCGCGGATCCGCGGTCACGTGAGGGCCTCAGTGCATCAAATTTCTACTGTGGATCTATGCTGACTTCATGGTAATTTTCTGATATATTGAATGTCATAACTCCTTCTAGTTTATTGCCAGATCTTAAGTATTGGAGTTCGCGTATTTTTTTATGAGCACTTTGACAATTTTGTCTCGGTTCCTGGAATTTCCTGCACAGATCTTTGAAACAAGTGTTGCGCTATACAAGGATGATGCGATGCCATGATAAACACTCAATTTCCCTTAAAATGCCGATTTTAGTATACAACACATGTAATCTGGTATTTTACAACTGTTTTGCTAGTATGTGTAATATGCAAACCGAACACTTCTAGATGAGTGCAAATGATAGGGAAATTGACGTGCTAAAAATACATTATTTTCGACAGATCAAATTCCCCCAATCTTATTTTCGGTCGTCTCGAGCGAATTTTTTTATTAAAAAGAGAAGGAGAAAATAAAGAAAAAGAAAAACAAACTAGCACACTTTCGTAGGCAACACGATTGCACTGAGCACGTGCAACAAGCCTTTAAACCTCTAGGTGTCCCTAGTAGGAGGAGTGTTGTCTCCTGAGGGTTTTCAGCGGATTGCACCCACAAAATCCAATAATAAAAAGAAGATCTTGACTATTACATTTAAAGAAAAGAATCATAAAAGCAAGACTTTGAAAATTAGGGTTTCCAACTAAGCTAGCTTTTCAGTTGTCATGAGCCCTGTCTTAATAGTCATGAAAAACTGTCAGAAATCACATCATCCCTCAATAAATCATCGTCTTTATTCTTCATTCCTATCTTTCTTCCAAACATCGATCATATACCCCTACATGTGTATAAAGAACATCCCTACACCCGGAGAATTCAATTCAAGCTATCATACTCTTGCCCATCTGCCTCAGTACTTTTTAATTAATGAATATTTAGATGAATTTGCTCACACACTTTCATGCGACCGTTAATACTTCTTGAGGTACTAACCGACCGATTACTCATGTGCTTACTTATTTGGTGTGTTTCCTCGTCTTGCACCACCTAAGGCTTAGCAGTGACTCCCAGACTAGTTGGCCTTAGAGCACTAGGTGAAGAGGCACCCTCGCTATATTTTTTTATTGCTGCCTTGGCGATAACAAAACCAGTGTTCATTTTTCTCACCATTTTATATTTTATTTTATTTTTTTATTTCCTTCATACCTCGGCTTTTAGATAAGAGCATTTCAAGGTATCCTCTACTATCCCGAGCTTCAAGACGTGTGTAAGTGCGAATAGCAGGGTATCAACGTTCAAAATGTTTGGCTTCCAGAATAGGAACTATTTTTCAGACTTATTTTTATCCTTAGATTAGTGACTTCCTTCATCTTACTAAACCTTGGGACAACAGCTCATAACTACTTATTACTAGTTCGTATAAGAAAACTCCTAATTTTCTTGGTTTTCTTAAATTTTTCCAATCTTTTGGATGTAATTTTTCACTATCTAATATTTTATTATCTTATTTATGTACAAAAAATTTTAAATATTAAATATTTCTATATCTTTTGAAAAAAAATTTAAATTTTTATAGGTTTTGAAATTTTTTAAATTTTTATAGCTTTTTTTAAAGAAATGTTTTGTGCTTATGCAAAGTGATATGCAAATGATGCAAAAATAAGAACAAACCTCGCATAAACTTGTTTTCAACAGTGTCCTCACTGTTGCCAACCGCTATATCTTCAAAAAACCTGTAAGCCTGGGAGGAATTTATTAGTGAGGGCAAAATATTTAAGTGAAGATCCTCCCCCAAACTTATTCTTTTCACTCACCTCCATTCAAAAGAATGATGCAGTAATTTATAGGACATGGAGGTGAGACGGAGGAATTTTAATCAAGATAAAATGGCTCCTGTAAGAATAGGAGCTCCTCCGTGGGGTCAGTGGAAAAATACGGCTTTAATCTATTTCCATTCACTTTGAAAAATGTGTCGTTTTTAACATTTTCTACCTCAACTGCCCCGTGCGGGTATACAGACCGCACAATAAAAGGTCCCTTCCACCGAGATCGTAGCTTACCCGCGTGAAGGTGTAGTCGTGAATCATAAAGATGGACTTGCTGACCAGGTGTAAACGTTTTCCTCAAAATGTTTTTATCGTGAAATACCTTAGTCCGATTCTTTATAATTACAGCGTTATCATAAGCTTCATCACGGAGTTCGCTTAGCTCATTTAATTGCAGCTTCCGAAAGTTGCAGTCTTGGTTTAAGTCAAAGTTGATTTCTCTAATAGCCCACAATGCTTTATGCTCAATCTCGAATGGCAAGTGACAAGCCTTCCCAAATACTAACCTATACGGAGACATCCCTAGATCGGTTTTATATGCAGTCCGGAATGCCCAAAGAGCATCCGTCAATTTGATCGACCAATCTTTTCTATTCTGCGCAACAGTTTTCTCCAGGATTTGTTTGATCTGTCTATTCGATATCTCAGCCTGCCCGCTCGTTTGGGGATGATAGGGTGTAGAAAGTCTGTGGTTGGTTGCATATTTCCGCATCAAAGTCTCGAAAGACCTGTTGCAGAAATGTGTCCCGTTATCGCTAATGATAGCGCGTGGGTGTCCAAATCGCGAAAAGATGTTTTCTTTTAAGAACTTAATGACAACTTTCTTGTCATTAGTGCTACATGGAATTGCTTCAACCCACTTTGAGACATAATCAACCGCAAGCAGTATGTACAAATTCCCAAAGGAGTTGGGAAAGGGACCCATGAAGTCAATTCCCCAAACATCGAAAATTTCATCCACTAAGATGGGTTGCTGTGGCATCTCATTTCTCCGGGAAATCCTACCCGTGTGTTGACACTGTGTACAGGTTTTGCAATGATCAAATGCGTCTTTGAACAAGGTCGGCCAATAAAAACCGCATTGCAAAACCTTCTCCGACGTCTTTTTAGGACCGAAGTGACCCCCACATGCCTGATCATGACTAAAAGATTGACCACTCTTGAACTCCTCATTCAGGACACATCGGCGAATGATCTGGTCAGGACAATACATAAACAGATATGGTTCATCCCAGTAAAAGTGTTTTACTTGGGATAGAAAACGATGTTTGTCCTGTTTTGACCAATCGCTGGCTATCAATCCCGTGGCAAGATAGTTCACAATATCCCTGAACCAAGGTTCATCGGATACGTTCAAGAGTTGTTCGTCCGGAAACGAATCATTGATCGGCAGGGTCACAGGTGAAGAAGAGATGCATGAAAGATGGTCGGCTACAACGTTTTCACATCCTTTCTTATCTTTAATAACAAGATCAAATTTTTGTAATAGAAGGATCCAACGTATTAGCCTACCTTTAGCATCCTTCTTCGCCAAATGATGTTTCAAGGCGGAGTGGTCAGTGTACAAAACTATTGGTGAGCCAATCAAGTAAGGCCTGAATTTTTCTAACGCAAATACAACTGCCAAAAGCTCTTTTTCGGTAGTTGTATAGTTAATTTGAGCATCGTCCAGGGTCTTACTTGCATAATAGATCACGTGTGGCATCTTTTCAATGTGCTGTCCTAAGACTGCACCAACTGCAAAATCTGATGCATCACACATAAGCTCAAAAGAGTGGTCCCAATCTGGAGACGATAGAACGGGGGCTGTAGTGAGGGAGTGTTTAAGTGAGTCGAATGCTGCCTCATAATCCGAGTCAAAGTGGAAGGTCGTATCCTTGACCAAGAGAAGAGTTAAAGGTCTAGCAATTTTGCTAAAATCCTTAATGAATCTCCTGTAAAAGCCCGCATGGCCATGAAATGATTGGATATCCTTGACGCTTTTGGGATGAGGAAGGTTTTGAATGACATCTATCTTAGCTCTGTCAACCTCAATGCCTTTTCGTGAAATAACATGTCCAAGCACAATTCCCTCTTGGACCATGAAATGGCATTTTTCCCAATTCAAGGTTAAGTTCTTCTCTTTGCAACGAGTAAGAACTGCGTCAAGATTCGATAGGCTGTCAGAAAAAGAGTCTCTGAAAATCGAGAAATCGTCCATGAAAATCTCCAAAAAATTCTCGACCATGTCCGAGAATATTCCCATCATACACCGCTGAAATGTAGCGGGAGCATTGCATAACCCAAAGGGCATGCGTCTATAAGCAAAGGTACCAAAAGGACAAGTAAATGTGGTTTTATCTTGATCCTTTTTGGCAATGGGGACCTGATTATAGCCAGAGTATCCGTCCATAAAGCAATAATACTCACGTCCAGCTAAGCGTTCAAGCATCTGGTCAATGAAAGGTAGAGGAAAGTGGTCTTTCCTCGTAGCGGCATTGAGTTTTCTGTAATCAATACATACACGCCACCCAGTTTGGGTGCGTGTCTGAATTAACTCATTTTCCTCATTGATAATAACAGGGATGCCAGATTTCATAGGGACGACATGTATTGGACTCACCCATTGGCTATCGGAGATTGGGTAAATAATACCATTGTCAAGGCATTTGACGATCTCTTTTCTCACTGCATCATTCATGACGGGGTTCAAACGTCTCTGTGGTTCTCGGGTTGGTTTGGCATCATCCATCAAGTGTATATGATGTTCTACAATCAAGAGACTAATCCCTTTGATGTCTGCCATGGTCCAACCAAACGCCTCCCTATTAGATCTCAATACCGTCAAAAGTGCATTCTCTTGCTCTGATGCTAGAGAAGAGGATATGATAACTGGTAAAGACTCATTCTCGCCTAAATATGCATATTTAAGATGAGAAGGTAAAAGTTTGAGATCTAATGCTGGCGGAGAAATAATAGAAGGTAGGATCATCGACTGATTTTCGGAGTCACAAAGAAGCTCATAGCCTGTGAAAGATACAGACTCGGATGGTGATGAGTCAGGAGTGTCGGATTCAAGCGTGGAAAATGTTTCCTCACTAAGATGTTGTGCAAGATCAAACATTGATGTGGTAGTGTCGTCAAGATCTTCAAAGCAAAGTTCCTCAACTCCGCAACTTTCGGGAGCAATCTCATGGACAGAGCACACATCAAGTATATGAGCAGAGAGTTCAGATTTCTGATTTCCAATTTTGTAGATGTTCAGTTCAATTGTCATATTTCCAAAGGATAAGTTCATTGAACCATTTCTACAGTGAATGACAGCATTGGAAGTGGCAAGGAATGGTCGACCCAAAATCACCGGAATTTGACTCCGGGGGTTTGGTACAGGTTGTGTATCGAGAACAATGAAGTCCACAGGGAGTACAAATTCCCCGACTTTTATCAATACATCCTCTAGTTCACCTCTAGGTTTGGTGATTGAACGGTCTGCCATTTGGAGAGTGCAGTGAGCTGGTTTCAACTCTCCAATCCCTAACTGCTCATAAACAGAGTATGGAAGTAGGTTAACACTTGCGCCAAGGTCTAAAAGAGCACGGTTGATGTTTTTACCCCCAATAGAAATAGATATCGTAGGATATCCTAGGACCTTACGTTTCTTTGGTAGCTGTGGGATAAAAGCAGTGCTAATATTATTAGACAAGAAGACCTTTTTGGGCACTTGAGTCTTCCTCTTCCTAGTGCACAAGTCTTTAAGAATTTTCGCATAAGCGAGGACTTATTGAACAGCATCTAGGAGAGGGATGTTGATGTTAACATCTTTGAAAATTTCCATAATTTTCTCTATATGTGGACTCGATTTGTTACCCCTTAACCGATTAGGATAAGGTGCTTTAGTAATAAGCGCTGGGTCCATCATAGGAGAAGGAAGTGTGTGTGGAACCGATCCCAAAATAGAAGTGGGAATCATCGGTGGTAGACTAGAAGAGGGTTGCTGAGGTGGCGAGCCTAGAGGAAAATGGAGAATAGGCTCGTGAGAAGGTGGTGGGGTAGAAGAACAAGGATCAGAAGTAGAAGTGTGTGTGTGAGGAAAGGTCTCAGCCGGGGTGTTATTAATAGATTTCTCAGTATCATCAATTTCTTCCCCAACATGGTTATTCAGCACTCTTCCTGATCTCAACGTTGTGATGGCATTTACATTGTAATGCCCAGGATTCGGTAGGGGTTGAGACGGAAGTTTCCTTTTTTCTCTCGCACTCATTTTGGCTTTTAGTCGTGTAATTTCTGCTTCTATCGATCTGATACTCTCAGCTTGGGACGCTGAGTATTTCTTTATCTCACTGACGGAAGACCTAACCTCAGCCGACACTTCCATGAAATTTGACAAGAGTGACTTCATGGTTTGTGTGAATGCAGAGAACTTGTCAGAACAGGTCAACTGCATAGGATAAGAAGGTGCAGGAGGGTTGACCTGGTTTTGAAAATTTTGTGACTGGTAGGGGTGCTGAGTGAGTTGAAGTGGTTGCTGTTGTGGTGGAAGAGCCCTTTGGAAATTATTTTGGTTTGGAACCGTGTTTTGATTGTGTTGTTGGTTCCAAGCAAAGTTAGGGTGATTCCTCCAACCCTGATTATACGTGGAAGAATATATGGATCGTTTCTAGGTCTTTGTTGGCAAGCAGCATTGGTATTCTCTTGACCTTGAAACGGAGAATTCAATGGACATTCTTCCGTCAAATGAGAAGGATCCGAACAGCATCCACATACAGTTTTGGGGAGCGACATCGGATTTAGGGAGGCTGCTAAAAATTTATGTTCCATAGCCTCGAGCTTCTTTTGCATTGCTGCCATTTCAGCTCGAACACCTATGGACACATCAATTTGGTGTACGCCACCCCTAGACGATGACGGGTTTCCACTCTCCCACTGTAAGGATTTTTCAGCGAACTCTTCTAAAAATTTCCAACCTTCCCCATCATCCTTGGTCATAAAAGTGCCTTGACACATGGCTTCAAGGTTCTGCTTAGTGGTAGGGTTAGTGCCCTCATATATGATTCGGCACAGATCCCATCTCGGGATACCGTGATGTGGACATTGAACCAAAAGATCCTTGAAGCGTTCAAAGCACTTCGAGAATAGTTCAGTCGGAAGCTGGGTGAATTGATTTAGTTCGCTACGGACTCGAGCTGTCTTTTGCATAGGGTAGAATTTCTTAAGGAACGCCGCAACGAATTCTTCCCAATTCGTAATGGAATGTGCGGTAGTGTTATACAGCCACTTCTCGGCTATATCGCACAAGGTAAATGGAAAAAGACATGGATGCATAACATCCACAGAAAGTTGTGACATACCCATCATTGCGCATACATTTTCAAATTTGGTGATAAAGACATATGCGTCTTCAGACTCGAAACCGTGGAATTTGGGTAGAAAATTGATGTATTGGGGTATTGGGGTTTAATCTCAAAATTATCCCCATTGGTTGGTGGAATGGATAAGCAGGTCGAAAGAGGAACTCACATAGGATAGCACCTATCTTTGTCACGATCCGAAAGTACGGAACGTGACTGACACTTAAATTACGAAACGTCTAGAAGTGCAACGTAATCTAAGTAAGCCGAAGCCCAGAAATCTAAACCATATAAAAGAAGAAGTAAAGGAAAGCATATAGGAAAACAAGTTTTAAAAAAACAAGATCAAATTTTCTCAAAAATTTCGGCAGAGTCTCCTTTGTAAAAACTGGCCCCAAACGGGTACAAACAAGTATAATATATACAAACGATAAAATGGCATCCACAAGCAGGAGCTAGCACTACGCCAGCAGGCGGAAACAACCACACTAAGCACAATAATATACAACGCCAAAGGGCGAAGCTCAAAACTCAAAAGAAAACAAATCCACCAAACCATAATAATACATGCGAGACTCTAAGGTCGAAATAAATAACTGGTCCTTTAAACTTATCAAGTAATACAAGTTTGGTTGATGGAGCTTACTAGATACCAATGAAATAATAAAAGTACAATGGCGGTCCTGATACAAGTGAACCAACCTACTGTGAAAATCACCATGAATGAAAAGATGTGCCAGCAAGCTGCTAAGGAAACATGTGCATCGAACCTGTAATAAAATTTGTCACAACGGGGGTGAGTTGCCAACTCGTGAGTAGAAGACATCTGCGAAAAGAAATAGAATGCACAACGCTGTCCTAGGTCATAATAATATACTAATATATTACCAGTCATCTAGTAATGGCAGTGTAATAAACTACGTATAAGTGCAAATGCTCCGAGCTCGTGTCTGTGCCTCAAATAGTAATATGTGTAAGTCTACGCTAGCGCCCCGGCAGTCTACAGACGCCAAAATGCGGAACAAAACTTTTGAACTGGCGCTATCGTATACTTTAACCCGGATCTGCCATTATTGCTAAACTAACAAACTGTAAATAGTGTAGGAATGTTATACCGAACGATCCGAGTCCTTCGTTCTTCAACCATCATCCCACGCTCCGTTGCGGCTGCTCCGATCTCGTCGATCTCCGATCTCGTCGATCTCCGATCTCCTCGTCAAGGTGGCACCACATGATCGGTTCTTTAAACGGGCTCCCACCTCTGACTCGAGACAACTCGATCGTCAAGTTTGCTAAAAGAGACGACAAAGATGATGTAGAGAATGAGTAGATGACTTTGTCTCACTTCGTCCAAATCCGTGGACGATCGGTTAATGAAATTGCCGAAGGAATCGGGTGATGGAATGAAATGGACTATGAAATTCCATACACCGATAAAACCTGTCATAATCTTTTCTAGCAAAATGAAACTCAAGTGAGAGTAAGGAGGAGAGAGAAGGCCGGCCACTTATATAAGAAGGAGGGAGGTGACCGTAGGAGCAAGTGGTGACCATAAGCTAAAAGCTTCTCACTTCAAAATATCTTAAGCAATCCAAAAGGAATTAATAACAAAGCATGAGTCATTAGGCTAGTCATCAAAAAACCATTAATGCACTAATGAGTCATGAAGCCTAGTCATCATCTAGAACCTTCTAGAAACTTCTAGAAGCACTGACTCACCATATCTGAAGAAAAGATAAATCCGTCTTTAACCGAATGTTAAAAGACGGCTGATAGAAAACTGGAAACTGGCAACTTCCAAAAGTGATCCTGAAACGACTTTCAGGAAAACCCCGAAACTGTAAAAAATATACCCGCATTTGTATTACGACCGAATACAAATGCAACTGAGACAAAGATATTATACCTACTCAATATAATACTCGGATCCGGCTTAAACCAAAGCCGACCAGTATCATTTGCCCGAAAACTGACACGTGCGTAAATGCACGTGCATTTTCCGAACCCTGCCATAAAACCATACGGCCTCTACAACGTTTCGCCCGAACTTGGGAAACTGTCTGTGGGGGACTCTAATGACTTGTCAGCACCCTGGCAGTGGGTTTAACCACAAACCGTCAGCGGCACTAGCTATGCGTAACGGCTGCCCACGGACTGACCTCAAGGGTGCCCGATGAGCGCACTCATCCGGAAAACCCTACTGAGCCTAACAGTGACTATGTATATACAGTCCGGTCCGTTCGTCAATGAGTATCGCATATCCTGCCTAGGGGGCTAGCAACGTCAGACCCCTAATAGCAGTATAAGTCGTGTCGGAGTGAAGCCCAAAACACCCTGAGATACTACTGGAGTACCTACCAGTAAATCTCCTACCATGGCCATGGATTTGTGTAATGGCTCTCCTAGACACAGCACGACCTCGCCCCCAATACCGGGAGAGACGAATCCCCTGCCGATCCGCTCACGTGCCTCCATATGGCTCGGGACTGTACCCAAAAACTACCTGTTTGCACGACTCCTTTGAGCCGTGGTAGGGTAGAAATCAAAGCACAGTGGGAACTCACACGAGACAAATGACGACCTCAGGTCGATGAACTAACCTGTACACATGTCACCAGGGAACTGCTATATGACGATAGGTATAGTACTAACTAGCAGATTCCCGGCGAGTCCTGTCCGGTGTACTCATAACCCAATGAGCACCTGTATACATCTTAGGTGATCCAACTGACACCAGTGGCTTTTGAGACCGGCCACCGCCCCTCGTCGGGGTCTCGACTGTATACACTAGTCTACTCCGGAGTATCGATGCCCTGTCTCGAAACTCCCACGACTAGGGACCACAATTAAGGATATGCATATAAACTACCCAACTCTCACGTATATGATCGCCATCATACTGTAGGTAGTAAAGCAAGATCCTAAGGGCTCTATCAAAGTGTAACATGCAATCAGTCACCTGAACATGTACACGACTGATAAAGGCAAACCAGATAGCATACTATCATCTTGAGTAAGACTGTCATACCGGTATAGGTCCTCCGCAATCATTGCAATCACGTACCTGCGATCCAATAATTGACTATGAGGGCACTATCTCCAACAATCTCCCACTTGCACTCAAGGCTAATATTGCGATGTCGACTACTCACAGCCCGTGTGAAACCGAACATCCAACTCCTCTACTAATCAGTTTCATAAAGCCCGTTTGTAAAACTATTGTGTTCGAGAAAAAGCCTCGGTGAGTGGATCCGCCTAGAAGTATCTTTCAATATCTCTCTAAATCTCAAGTTCGCGGAGAAAGCCATCTCCCGAATTGAGTAGTACCTGTCTTAGAATATGTCTGGATATCTGATGGGACCTTAGTTCATAAATGAACTCCATATCCAAACTTCTTAGACTGTATGGATCACTGAACCTAATCAGTATCCGGCACCATGCCACCCACAGTATCCTCTGGAACCACCTGTCCATAATACTGTCCCTCGTCTGACGGAAAAATAAAACTCTGACAATCACTCTGTCATCCATGTCACCTTTGAAGCCTGGAATGATAACCGTCTCCCGAAAGAGGCTGCCGTTATCAAATCCGTAGAACATGTACTAATGTTCTAAAACCGCTTCCTTATGTTTCTCCAGGATTGGATTAATACAAACTTATTGCATCTAGTGCAAAACCAACATTTGGTGTGGTACTTGACATCTCATGATTGACTCAATTGCCTAAGCAAGTGATCTGCCAATCATGCACTTCCCTCTCCCCTTTAGTCTATACGACACCTTTAGAGAGGGTGACTCCATCACCTGCAGGTACACCACCTTGCTAGGAGTCAACTATTCCAAAAACCATTAGAATATCTGTCAAAGTACCTACATTGGGAAACTACCCAAATCCAGATCTAAAACCATAGATCTAGAAACCAGAATGTCAAATATTATATCCATATCCTGTCTGGAGAAACAACTGTGTGACGACCACAGTACAACCGATCGTAGTATAGGAATTTTACTTCCTACTCTGTGTATGTCATCCAGATACCATGACATCATACCCTACTACCTTCTTAACAGATCCATCCCTTATTCTGATTGAAGTCAAACCCATGACTGTCACATCAAAATTAGATGATCTATCTCCGCTATAACTGCTCAAGTCTATAAATAGATATAAGCATCTTTCCCACTATGCTTCCGTTGCTCCCACTGACTATGACAACCCTCCTACTGGGTCTCACAGCCTGGAACAACAGTAGTGTCAAGTCTGGGTAGATAAGAACCTCCCTGTCACCGTCCTTGAGCCTACCGAAGTACCTCTCGGGTGTCTGAGGTTACCTACCATACCTGCGGAGTGGCTATTGGAATGTCAAACCTGATTGAATGTATAGGTCCTATTAAATTTTCCGTAATCGTTCGCGGTTCTGGAATCACTTCCAGTTCTACCATACTCCCACTACTGTTTTCTGAAAAAGATCCATTTTTACTAAAACTGTGGCGAGTCAAGAACAATATCACTATTGATCTTCCAAATGGTAGAATATCAACCCTCGACATAGCCAGGGTCAACCCACAAACAGCCATTACAGAAACGTGCCCTGGGTTATCCAGTGTCTGGTTTTAATCATAAGCTGGACAACTCCCCGTACCTTAATTTCTTTTAAGGTACGAACTATTCTATATCCAATATAGAAACTTTGGCACTAATTTAATTTGGAACCAGATTCAAATCATGCAGCTGTCTCCAGTGCATATCAACCTAATGGATAGAGGCTAATCAGCATTACTCAACTTAGGAATCCATCCAATTATGAGTAACCTGAAAAGAGAAACACGTTTCTCAAAACCATCACTATTATCTGAATACCAATCACAAGAATCTACATCTTCAATCTCTTTGAAGAATCCCGATACTTGTGATACCTGGTTCTCTACTTTATTCTTATACCCACAACTTCTCAAAACTTAGACCTTGTATTTCTACGAAACACTCGTCTAAATACTAGAGAAGTTATAAGTAAACAGAACATAGTACGAGGACCTACCCCTTTGTCCTGATGGACACAGGACAACATACAATACTCTGTATAAGTCTGCTGAGTTAAACAACTCAAAACCTATGCGTTGTAGGTGGAAAACTGTACCCTGGCGATTTCCTCAAATATCACCAATTACAACGAATTCTGATATAATGAGGATGATCACCTTATTCCCAATATCTTACTCCCACTTATCATCTGTAAAACCATACAGATATGAGAATGAAACCTGGTAAATACATACCCTTGGAGTAAGTGTCTAATCGGGAAAACAGTTTTTCCTTTAACAATGCACTGAAACATGAAAATGTTTCATAGGGGTATCCTGGTATTCATAGCAATGCCTCTTCCATAATCTAATTCATGACTTCAACCGTATATTTTATTGCCATCTCTCCAAATCCCTTTATTTGTCTTTAGTCGTTACCTTCTGTACACCATCGTTAGGCTAACTGGTTTTCTTCCTTCCCTACCGTTCGGCACCAGCCTATGGTTTGGAAGAAGACTATCCAGTAAGCATAATAGGTGTACCCTCCTAAACCAAGGAGTACTCGTATCTCGAGAGAAGGTGACGATAAAAGACAACTGAATAATACCTTTATTCTTTTTAAAGGTGAAATAGGAGTGGCGATGAAGTACGCGGTTTTGGTCGTGAATGATATCAGTCGCAATTTACTTTGCCCTCTTTCTAATCCCTTTATTTTGTCTTTACATATTACCTTCTGCACACCCTACTTAGGCTAATTGGTTTTCTTCATTCCCTACCTTTCGGCACCAGCCTATGGTTTGGAATAAGACTATCCAATAAGCGTAATAGGTGTACTCTCCTAAACCAAGGAGCTCTCGCAACCTGAGAGAAGGTGATAATAAAAGACAACTGAATAAACCAATTCTATTTCTCCTGAACCTGGATCCATCCCCGAAGAAGTCCCTTCGAGTTCGTATATAACCATACGATGGATCTATCCAATGGAAGTGGATATCCGTAGTAATACGGGTGTTCTGAGAAATTCAAAGGGTAAAAAAAGGAGTGGCAATGACTTATGCAACTCAGACAATCCAAAAGCCAGTATTTTAAGAAGGTTCGGTCAACCTGGTCACTGAGTCATAGTCTAGGGTCGGTCAAAGGTCGCTGCCAAAGAGAGAGAGAGAAAAGAAACACTCTGCGTGCACTCTAACCTAGATCAGAATAGTCATCATTTTATCTAATCCGGAAACCTCCCACTGTCCTGTCAAATTCTCCTCCAAACCTAAAGAAGAATCAATCGGGATCACCCGAAGAGTAAACCAACTCATCAGTGGGAATCAGGATCCAACTCTCATCGCATGATAACGTGATGGAATGCATCTACGTTACTCATACTCCAGAAGGCATGCGCATACTCGGCAAGTTTCAGTTTCTTTAGAAACTCCTGATATAGTTTTTGCCCCATGCTCTTATGATCGTGACTAAGGGCCACCCCACCATAAGTCACATGTCAAGTTCTTCCCATCATTATCTTGTTAATTTGAACCCACCCGTACTCGCCCTTGACTAAGGGCCAACAAGTCTGTACGACTGTCCCAAACCAACTCATCTATCTATGCAACATGTGAACATCCCAGCAGCTACCAATCACTATGTCCTAGCTAAGGGCTAGACCAACATAGCTTGAATACTACTGACCATCCATATGAAATGACAGAGGGCTACGGCTGGTTTTTGGCGAAAAACCTTTAGCGTAGTGAACTTGATATCGCTGAAGGAACCTGATAGCTTTTTAAAATATAGTGGCGAAAACCTTTTGCTAAAGAGGTCACTCCCGGTAAAGGGATCTCGGCTCTTTCCTCGTGGAATGAGGTGCAGGATATTCCACTGAATACCGCTATGCAAAGCAACTTGTAATCGACTATAGTGAAGTTATTACTCTGACGCAAACTTCTGTCCAAGGGGTCAGTCCCGGTGAAGGGATATCGGCCCATGCCCCGTCGAATGAGGTGCAGGATATTCCACTGAATACCGCTATGCATAACAAAAGAAAACGTCTTTGCAATAACACTTTTTAAATTGTTCCAACAACTGAAAACAGGTTTGTTTTACTTTGCATTGATCAGAATCAACGCAGTCCCATCATTCAATCACACCAGAAAAGAACGAAAATAAAATGTACGTATATGCCATCCGCATTCGTCACTGGGTCCCGTCATCACCCGTTAGGTTACTTAACTAACGACAGAGCGGGGACTGGACTAGCGCGGGTGTAAAACATATACAACATCTAATAGTATATAAACCAATATACAATAATCGCTCCAGGCGTGATAGAATGCAACATTACAGAAAAGTAATAAGCATCACAGAACAATACAGATATCTGGGATCCCCGAGTTTCACAGAGCCGCTGCTGAAACCCGACGTTCCCCTGTCGTGTGGATAGCCTGTGCAATGAAACCTAGACCCCTACGGGTGCGGCAAGTTACCCGCCAAAACCTGAAGCGAGGTAGTCCCCACAGCATAGTGAATGGAACACCTGGCACTTCACGGAATCCGGTAAATTGAGCACCCCTCCTTGGGTCAACCTGTACCCCCTACAAGTGCGGCGAATAGTCTGCCAATTCTGAAGTGGGACCCCTCTGCCTCTCAAAGCCATGAGATGCGGACCCGTTGCTTTCCCGAACCCGGCTATCCGTGCACTCCGTCGCGGGGTAAAACCTAGTACAGTAATGAAAAATAGTACAATAGGTACATCGACCACAACCTGGTCGTGCCCCAAAAGAATATTATACAACAGGCAGTGACGGCTGTCCACAAGTTGGACGCTCGCCCCGCAATATCAAATGTACAAATAAACTCAAACTGTACTATCATTGCACACTGCTATCCACCACGACAAATCCGCAACAACACAGCACAACACAGAACATCAACGCGAATGTCACGTTCGCAAACCCGTCTAAAAGAACTATAGCAATCAGACGCGGTTTACCGATCAAATGACATTCCCGGTCGGAGATATAATGTAAGCACTGTAAACTAACGTGTTTAAATTTCGATCGACCAAAGACCAAAAAGTGGGCCCCACGACTTACTGGTGAACAGTAACAAAACCTGGGCGCAATTGATATATACCAAAAATCACAAAATCCAACACTGAACACACTGACAAAATTTGGGAGCATGTGCTCCCAACGTGGCCGCGGTTGCGCGGCCAAACCATGGGTTTGGCCGCTCTTCCGCGGCAGCTTGGAGGGATCACGACCCTAAATTTCGTCGTAGTTCTTAGAAAACCCTGCTCTGATTTTTAAGACATCCAGAAATAATTTTTGAGACCGTTTAAAATCAACAGAAACTGTCGGGCATGGATTTTGTGTTTTTCGATTTTCGGTCGGATCGATGTTTTAAACGCGTTAGCACAAGTTAGTATAGCAAAATGGTTAGGCTCTGATACCACTGTAAGTCTACGCTAGCGCCCCGGCAGTCTACAGACGCCAAAATGCGGAACAAAACTTTTGAACTGGCGCTATCGTATACTTTAACCCGGATCTGCCATTATTGCTAAACTAACAACTGTAAATAGTGTAGGAATGTTATACCGAACGATCCGAGTCCTTCGTTCTTCAACCATCATCCCACGCTCCGTTGCGGCTGCTCCGATCTCGTCGATCTCCGATCTCCTCGTCGAGGTGGCACCACATGATCGGTTCTTTAAACGGGCTCCCGCCTCTGACTCGAGGCAACTCGATAATCAAGTTTGCTAAAAGAGACGACAAAGATGATGTAGAGAATGAGTAGATGACTTTGTCTCACTTCGTCCAAATCCGTGGACGATCGGTTAATGAAGTTGCCGAAGGAATCGGGTGATGGAATGAAATGGACTGTGAAATTCCATACACCGATAAAACCTGTCATAATCTTTTCTAGCAAAATGAAACTCAAGTGAGAGTGAGGAGGAGAGAGAAGGCCGGCCACTTATATAAGAAGGAGGGAGGTGACCGTAGGAGCAAGTGGTGACCATAAGCTAAAAGCTTCTCACTTCAAAATATCTTAAGCAATCCAAAAGGAATTAATAACAAAGCATGAGTCATTAGGCTAGTCATCAAAAAACCATTAATGCACTAATGAGTCATGAAGCCTAGTCATCATCTAGAACCTTCTAGAAACTTCTAGAAGCACTGACTCACCATATCTGAAGAAAAGATAAATCCGTCTTTAACCGAATGTTAAAAGACGGCTGATAGAAAACTGGAAACTGGCAACTTCCAAAAGTGATCCTGAAACGACTTTCAGGAAAACCCCGAAACTGTAAAAAATATACCCGCATTTGTATTACGACCGAATACAAATGCAACTGAGACAAAGATATTATACCTACTCAATATAATACTCGGATCCGGCTTAAACCAAAGCCGACCAGTATCATCTGCCCGAAAACTGACACATGCGTAAATGCACGTGCATTTTCCGAACCTTGCCATAAAACCATACGGCCTCTACAACGTTTCGCCCGAACTTGGGAAACTGTCTGTGGGGGACTCTAATGACTCGTCAGCACCCTGGCAGTGGGTTTAACCACAAACCGTCAGCGGCACTAGCTATGCGTAACGGCTGCCCACGGACTGATCCCAAGGGTGGCCGATGAGCGCACTCATCCGGAAAACCCTACTGAGCCTAACAGTGACTATGTATATACAGTCCGGTCCGTTCGTCAATGAGTATCGCATATCCTGCCTAGGGGGCTAGCAACGTCAGACCCCTAATAGAAGTATAAGTCGTGTCGGAGTGAAGCCCAAAACACCCTGAGATACTACTGGAGTACCTACCAGTAAATCTCCTACCATGGCCATGGATTTGTGTAATGGCTCTCCTAGACACAGCACGACCTCGCCCCCAATACCGGGAGAGACGAATCCCCTGCCGATCCGCTCACGTGCCTCCATATGGCTCGGGACTGTACCCAAAAACTACCTGTTTGCACGACTCCTTTGAGCCGTGGTAGGGTAGAAATCAAAGCACAGTGGGAACTCACACGAGACAAATGACGACCTCAGGTCGATGAACTAACCTGTACACATGTCACCAGGGAACTGCTATATGACGATAGGTATAGTACTAACTAGCAGATTCCCGGCGAGTCCTGTCCGGTGTACTCATAACCCAATGAGCACCTGTATACATCTTAGGTGATCCAACTGACACTAGTGGCTTGTGAGACCGGCCACCGCCCCTCGTCGGGGTCTCGACTGTATACACTAGTCTACTCCGGAGTATCGATGCCCTGTCTCGAAACTCCCACGACTAGGGACCACAATTAAGGATATGCATATAAACTACCCAACTCTCACGTATATGATCGCCATCATACTGTAGGTAGTAAAGCAAGATCCTAAGGGCTCTATCAAAGTGTAACATGCAATCAGTCACCTGAACATGTACACGACTGATAAAGGCAAACCAGATAGCATACTATCATCTTGAGTAAGACTGTCATACCGGTATAGGTCCTCCGCAATCATTGCAATCACGTACCTGCGATCCAATAATTGACTATGAGGGCACTATCTCCAACAATATGTCATGTGAATGAGTATGTATGCACCATGTATGTAAAACAACCAATCCTGGAATCTGGATTTATCTGTATAAGTAATCTTTAACTTTTATCATGGTAAATTGGTATAGAAATCTGAAGTATCATCGATGAAATCCATGAAAATCCGTGTCAAGCATCGACACAAAACAAGTAAAACTCAAGTCTCAATACCTCATAGTCTCAATATTGCTAGGTTTACCTAGCACCTAATGAAGGGTTTGGAAGCATCACATGTCTCAAAATTAAATTTTTAAGGTGCTAAGTGAACATACAAAGAATCATCACTAGAAAATTAGGGTTTCATAACTTGAACAACATCACAAGTAACAAAGGCTAGGGTTTTGAGAGTACAACCCTTGTAGCTCCCTACGCTAGACTACTTGGGCACTCGAGGGTTGAAAAAAGGTTCGCTTGAGGTCTTCTAATGTCCACTACCATCTACCCGAAGCTCCTTTGCCAAAGCTCCTTGCTTCACTCGATATATCAATGAAGTAGAGCAAACACCCTACACAAACCGGCTAGATGTGTGTAGTATGATGATGTGGTTGTTTTTCTATAATCAAAACTCTTTCTTTTAATCAACCTCACTTAAAGAAATTCTCAAGAGAGGAAGAAGATGATGGTGGCTAAGCTTTTTCTCACAAGAAAAGATATGAGAGAGTGAATAATTGAAATGAGAAAAGAATAATATATCATAATCTATTCTCACTTTAACCATGGTTAGAATCATCTAGATTTTTATCAAATGAGTTAAATATGAAAGGATAATTAACTCAAGGTTAAATGGTGGTTGAAGTATGGTCAAAGATGATAAGCTTAAACCTTGTGTGAATTATCCTTTCTCTTTTTCTAAAATGATAAATATATAGATAATTCTACAATGTAAGTCTTGCATTGCCACAAAACTTGTATCAACAACCATGATACTAAGTATGTATGTATGTATGTATGTATGTATGTATCCATGCACATCATTATGTGCATACATGTATGCATAAAAAATAGAAAAAGAGTTTGATTAAAGAATTAATCTAAAAGTCATTTGCTAAATCAACACTTGATTTTGCAAACCGGTCGTATCACATACGACCCGACCAATAGAAAATGCCCGATTAATATACGGTATCACATATCCATATTTAATCGGGTCCCTGCGCATATCTCATATGCACACCACATCTTTTCGCCTGAGCCAGGAAACTTCATTGTGGGACTCTAAGACTCGTCAATACGCCGGCAGTAGGTAATGATCATATCAAATACTTACAAACCGTAAGCGGTCAGCTAAACGTAACGGCCACCCGGGTATTGAGCGATCAGAAGAAAACAAGCGAACCTATTACAACTCCCGTCGAGCCAACCGGCAACACTACCGTACAGTCCGGTCTCTTCGTCAGATATGCTGCATATCTAGTCTAGGGATGGTAACGTCGACCCCAATAACTCAATAAGTCATGCCGATGAATGGTCTATAACAGATCGAGAAAATACTGATAACACTTACCAGCAAATCTCAACAGTCCTGGCTAGGGACTTACTGATATAGCCAGTCGAGCACAGCACAACATCAACTCCCAATACCGGGAGAGACAAAACCCCTCCTATCGCTCATCTCCTTCGTGTGTCTCGGGATTGTACCCAATGGCCACCTGTTTGCATGACTCAGTAGAGCCGTGGTAGGGTAGTAATCAAAGTACATTGGGCGAATACATAAGACTCTATGACGATCTCGGGTCTACAGACTACCCTGCACCAGTGTCACCTGAGAACTGCTATCCGACGATAGATATAATTCCATATAGGAGTTCTCGGCATGTCCGTCCAGTGTACCCAGTCACCACTGAGCACCCGTATACGATCTCGATGTCAAACATCGATGAATGTGGGAACATCCATCGCCCATCATATGAGTCTAGTATCATATACGCTAGTCTACACTGGTATATCGATGCCCCGTCTCGATATACCTACGACTAGGGACATTCTAGGATATGCTTATAAACTACAGATGTCCCACTGTATGATCTCCATCATAATCACAGTAGTCAAGCCTATATCCTCAGGGCTTTATCAACATGTATGAATGAATAAAAACATGATCAAATTAACATGTCAGATAAAGAAGAACTGGATAGCATACTCCCATGTCGAGCAAGAATGTACACTGAATATATATATATATATATATATATATATATATATATATATATATACATACATGTATAAATACATCTATTATCATATAATGGCCTCTAGGGAATACATATATCCAACAATCTTCCACTTGCATTAAGGCCAGTTATTGGCGTATCTCATACCCAACATCTCAAAAAGTCTCTCATGCTGCGGCTGAGGGAGGGCTTTGGTGAGTGGATCCACGGTGTTATTCTTTGTGTCTACTCTCTTAATCTCGATCTCGCGGCGATGTACAATCTCCCGGATCAAATGAAAGCGCCTCAGGATGTGTCTGGACCGCTGATGGGACCTGGGCTCCTTGGCTAACGCCATAGCCCCATTATTATCACAATACAATGGTATTGGATCAATAATGGTTGGAACTACTCCTAGCTTCGAGATGAACTTCCTCATCCAGACGTCTTCCTTGGCGGCATCTTTTGCAGCAATGTACTCATCTTCCATCGTAGAGTCTGCAACGGTATCCTGTTTGGAACTCTTCCAACTTACTGCCCCTCCATTGAGGGTAAATACAAACCCAGAGATAGATTTGCTGTCGTCCTTATCGCTCTGGAAGCTCAAATCGGTAAAGGCCTCTATTTAGAGATCTCCATTACCATACACCAAGAACAATTCTTTAGTCCTTCGCAAGTACTTAAGAATGTTCTTCACAGCTATCCAGTGATTCTCCCCTGGGTTGGATTGGTACCTGCTTACAACACTAAGTGCATAAGCTACATCTGGGCGTGTACATAACATTGCATACATTATAGATCCTACTACCGAAGCATAGGGTATAATTCTCATGCGAGCTCTCTCTTCATCGGTCTTTGGGCAAGAGTCCTTGGAGATAGTGACCCCATGGAAAGCGGGTAAGGCACCTCGCTTGGAGTCTTCCATACTAAACCTTTTTAAGATGGTGTTAATGTACCGGTTTGGGACAATCCCAACAACCTCTTGGATCTATCCCTATAGATCTTAATGCCCAGGATGTATGTGGCATCACCCAGGTCCTTCATGGAGAACCTCGGTGATAAGAAAGATTTGACCGACTATAGCATAGGAATATCATTTCCTATCAGAAGAATGTCATCCACGTACAATACGAGGAATGTGACACCTCTCCCTACAGCCTTCTTATAAACACAAGGTTCATCTGGATTTTTGATGAAATCAAACTCTTTGATAACATCATCGAAACAGATGTTCCAACTCCGTGATGCCTGCTTTAACCCATATATGGATTTAAGCAATCTACATGCTTTCCCGCTTCTCCCACTGTCAATGAAGCCCTCTGGCTGATCCATATAAATGCATTCTTCTAAATCTCCATTTAGAAATGTCGTTTTGACGTCCATCTGCCAGATTTCATAGTCGTAGTGAGCAGCAATAGCAAGTAGGATCCGAATGAATTTAAGAATGGATACGGGCGAAAAAGTCTCGTCATAGTCCAAACCTGGTCTTTGACGAAAACCCTTCGCCACAAGTCTTGCCTTATAAGTCTCTTCCTGCCCATCTACACCAATCTTTCTTTTAAAGATCCATTTTCACCCCATAGGTTTTACCCCAGGGGGTACAACGTCCAAAGTCCATACTTTGTTGGTGTACATAGACTCCATTTCGGATCTCATGGCATCCAGCCACTTCACTGAGTCACCACTCGTGATAGCTTGCTGAAAAGTGGTAGGATCATCATCCTCCATGATGCAGTCTTCTCTGTCACCATCAATTAGAAAACCGTAGTACCTCTCCGGTGGGCGAGAAGTCCTACCAGACCTACGGAGTGGCCGAGGTTCCACGGTTTCTATTGCAACAGCCGGTTCAACCAAGCCGTTATTTTTAGTTTGTGTCTCTAGAACCTCTTCTAGATCCACCACACTGCCATCATCTTTATCTGTAAAAAACTCTTTTTCTAAGAATGTGGCATACTGAAAAACAAACACCTTTTGTTCCTTTTTTTGGTAGAATAGATATCCATAAGTGTTCCTTGGATATCCCACAAAGTTACACATGACTGACCGTGTCTCGAGTTTGTCCGGATTCTGCTTTTTAACATAGGCCGAGCAACCCCAAATCTTAATTCTCTTAAAAGATGGTCTCTTCCCATGTCATATCTCATATGGCGTGGTAGAAACGGTTTTGGTTGGAACCCTGTTCAAAAGAAACGCTGCAGTCTCCAATGCATGCCCCCAAAATGAGACAGGTAACTCAGCATCACTCATCATGGAACGGACCATATCTAATAGGGTCCTATTCCGTCGTTCAGACACACCGTTGTGCTGTGGTGTGTAAGGAGGAGTGAGCTGAGAGAGAATCCCATTCTCTTTTAGGAAGTTTGCAAATTCTGTACTGGGGTACTCCCTACCTCGATCTGATCGAAGCATTTTGATACTCAAGCCGGTTTGTTTTTCTACTTCTTGTTTATATTCAGTGAATTTCTCGAAAGCTTCGGATTTGTGCTTTAATAAAAATACATGTCTGAATCTTGAGAAATCGTCAGTGAAAGTAATGAAGTAAGAAAAACCGCCTCTAGCCTGTGTAGACATTGTCCCACATACATCACTATGTATGAGTCCTAGGAGCTCGGTAGCTCTTTCTCCGTGTCTGGTAAACGGAGTTTTGGTCATTTTACCCTTGATACAAGACTGGAAAGTCGCATAACATTTATATTCAAAAGGTTTTAAATATCCATCTTTGTGTAACTTGTTTAGTCTTGTTTCGTTAATATGACCAAATCTACAGTTCCAAAGAAAAGCTTCATTTATTTCTGAAAGTTTTCTTTTATTAGTGTGTTTTATGCTGAAAACTGTGTATTGATTTAGGACGTATATCCCATTATTTAGTGTACCATACCCAACCAACATTTGATTCAGGTGAATGTTCATAACATTGTTCCGCAATACAAAATTATATCCTTCATTGTCTAACAAAGAAACAAATATTATATTACAAAGCATACTTGGTACAAAATAACATGGGTTCAAAACCAATATACATCCAGATGGCAACCCCAAGTGATACTCTCCCACTACGACTGTATGTACATTAGAACTATTTCCAACGCGGAGAGTATGGTCACCTATCTTCAAAATATTGCTATTTCTCAGCCCCTGCATAAAATTGCAAATGTGAGAACCTGAACCGGTATCTAATACCTAGGAAGCAGAGTTTATTGAAAAACAGTTTTCTGTCACAAACACGCCTGAAGCGGAAGCATCCCCATGCTTCTTCTGGAGATTTAAGTACTCGGTATAGTTGCGCTTCCAATGTCCTGTTTTGTGGCAATGAAAACATTCCCCTTTCCCCAATTCTCCAGCTTTGGACTTTTCCTTCCCCTTAACCTTTTTAACTCCACCCTTAGGATTGGTGGGCTTCTTCTTTTTGTTTCCCTTGGCCTTAGCCTTTGGGCGAGAAGAGGAAGATTTTCCAACAGTCATAACAGGAGTTTTCACTGATTTTAGTGTGCTCTCTGCACTCCTTAACATATTAAGGAGTTCAGGTAGTTCCCTCTCCAGGTTGTGCATATTGAAGTTAACTATGAATTGAGCAAAGGTGTAGGGGAGGGACTGCAGAATAATATCCGTATATTGTTCATTGTCCATTGTCCATCCAAGGTCCTCAAGCTCTTCTATGAGAGCTATCATCTTCAGAACATGGTCTCCTACTGGTGTGCCAGGGGCCATTCGCATCTGAAACAATTTCTTTGATGCTTCGTATCGTAATACGCGGGATTGCTCTCCATACAACTCCTTAGTATGGAGAAATAAGGCTTGAATGTCCATATTCTCGTGCTACTTTTGATGTGTGTTGTCCATCGATGCAAGCGCGAGGCATTTGGCTGTGGTACAATCAGCGTCCCATGTCTTGCGGACGTCAATATCCGCAACTGAGGATTTTGGACCTGGGACGGGCGGGGCTGAAGCCGTGAGGACATATGATACTTTATCATAAGTCAAGGCAATTTTCAGATTCCTCAGCCAGTCTTTATAATTGGTCCCATTCAGTTTATTTTTATCTAGTAGAAGCTTGAGTCCAGTCATCGGTATCTGCCATTAAGAGAGAGAAAAGAATACACTCAGCGAAAGCTCTTGCAAAGATCAGATTGGTTATTATCTTGTCTAATCAATGTCTCCCACTGCTTTAATCAAGTTCTTCTTTCAAACCTTAAAAAGAAAACTAGCCAGGATTAATTACAGTCTACAACTTCGCTAACCGTTAAGCCAGGCCAGTGTCGGTACTTGAGGGAGGTTCCCCGTGCTTTCGCACGGACCTAATTAAAGAAAACCTCGATTTCCCAGAGGCGTGGCCCCGTTAACACCTTTCTAGACACCTAATGAGTAAGCTAATTGTAAACTGCAAAACTCTCCTAGGAGCAACTATTGCCCACAGTGGGATCGGGATCCGACCATCATATGGAAGGTATGCAATCTCATTGCAAATCTCAACACTTGAAATTCCCGAAGTGATTTTTACCCCTAGTACTTATGACCTTAACTATGGTCAACAAATCATAAGCACCAGTCAAGTTCAACCCGTCATTTCTTGATTAATTAGACCCACCCATATGACCCTTAACTATGGTCAACAAAGTCTCATGAATGTCCTAATTAATCTGCATCATATGTAGTGTAGGAAGACATCACTTAGCTACCGTATACTACGCCTTAACTATAGTCAACAAACGTAGCACGAATACTAAGTACTCTACTTCCTAAAATGACGGAAGGTTGCGGATGATTTTTAAGAAAATCTTTAACGCTTTGAACTTGATATCGTCGTAGAATCAAATGGTTTTCAAAAGGAGTGGCTTGTGCTCCGCAGTTTTGAAAAGTAGCTTTTTCATAAAGAGCCGAGTGGTTTTCAAATCTGATTCTACAACATCTTTTTAGGTTTATTTTCTTTACATTAATTATATTAATGTAGTCCCATCATTTAATTCCTTAAGCCAATCACAGAAAAGAAACGAAAATACAACGTACGCTTATGCCATCCGCATTCGCCGCAATGTTCCGTTATGCACCGTTAGGTTACTTAACTAACGGCATACCGGGACGGGACTAGCGCGGGTGTAAAACATAAGCAACGTCTACTATATATCATATATATAATATACCATTCATCTCAGACATAACAGAACACAGGCAGCAGAAACACAAATATAATGTGGGATATACTAGGACGTCCGTATTTAGTATTTAGCCAACAATAGAAAATACGGATTTCACAGTCGCGATGAATAGCCAAGCCCACACCCCTAGACCCCTACGAGAGCGGCAAGCGACCCTACCAATCCTGGAGTTTAGGAGACCCGGTCTCGACTCCTCGAGATGGCCTCCCACTGAACCCCAGAACCCGGTCACTTGTGCTCCCCTCCTTGGGTCTATCCTAATGCGGAAAAGTAAATAATATACAACACTGGTGACATCAACCTCAAGCCGGAAGTGCCCCAAATAAAAGAATATTACATTACATTTGAATTTTACATGAATGAAAATAAAACTCTCATCTCACATAAAATCCCCCCGGCTATTCAATCGCGACAATCCTGCACATCATATCTCAGCAACACATAATATCATATATCATCAACGTAAGTAAGTATGCGTATCCCGATTGTCGTTGATGTATAGCAACGAAACCGGCGATAAGCTACATACTACACTTACGGTCACAGAAAAGAAAGTGTAAAACTACAATATTTGGAATCCACATTCTCTTTAGACATCGTAAATGCGAAATATCACATACTTCGTATTTCATGCCTAGCTATATGAATTCCACATATTGTATCACATTCCAGATAAACAGACAGTATTAAAGTTTTCGAACGAATGATCAAATACCCAAAATTTCATAAAGCTCAACACTTGAGTGGAGTTCAAAAAACCCGGAAAGTGTCACAGTAGTAGCGGTCCAGCCGTAGAAGGGTCAAGCCAACGCCTCACATGTGGCACGCCGTACTGCCTGAAACCCTAAGGTTCAAAAGGCAGTTCAAGACGGTCCGATAATCGAGTTAAGGTTTGTTGTCTTCTAGAGGGTCCACCACAAAACTTGCATGTATTTCCGAAAGATTTAAACCCAGTGAAAAAGTGAGTTAATGATACTCGTTCGAACATTTTAATACTTTCTTAATTACCCGGAAAAAGGTACGAAATTAAAATTCCGATCGAATCATAGAATCCAAAACAATCTCCAGAACATATATCACTTAAACCAGATTAAAAATACCCAAAAATATCTACAAGCAGGTAAGAAGTTCACTGTATAAAAATGAGTCCTTAATGCCTCTGTACGGCCATGGAGCCGTGGCCCAAGCAAGCTTTGGCCGTGGTTCCGCGGTGGGATTAACTTATTAGGGCTTCGTTTTTTACAGTGGTTCTTAGAATTCCCTGCTGAATTTTTTACATATTTTTAATTCTGAAAATAACACAGTTCGAAAAAATGTCCAGAGAGTGTTCGAAAAGTCTGTATTTTGGTTCGATCGGAGTTTTAACTTCGTTAAAGTGTCGCCTAAACTTCTAGGCCGGCTCTGATACCAATGTTAGGTTTACCTAGCACCTAATGAAGGGTTTGGAAGCATCACATGTCTCAAAATTAAATTTTTAAGGTGCTATGTGAACATACAAAGAATCATCACTAGAAAATTAGGGTTTCATAACTTGAACAACATCACAAGTAACAAAGGCTAGGGTTTTGAGAGTACAACCTTTGTATCTCCCTACGCTAGACTCCTTGGGTACTCGAGGGTTGGAAAAAGGTTCGCTTGAGGTCTTCTAATGTCCACGACGATCCACCCGAAGTTCCTTTGCCCAAAGCTCCTTGCTTTACTCGATATATCAATGAAGTAGAGCAAACACTCTACACAAACCGGCTAGATGTGTGTAGTATGATGATGTGGTTGTTTTCTATAATCAAAACTCTTTCTTTTAACCGACCTCACTTAAAGAAATTCTCAAGAGCGGAAGAAGATGATGGTGGCTAAGCTTTTTCTCGCAAGAAAAGATATGAGAGAGTGAATAATTGAAATGAGAAAAGAATAATATATCTTAATCCTTTCTCACTTCAACCATGGTTAGAATCATCTAGAATTTTATCAAATGAGTTAAAGATGAAAGGATAATTAACTCAAGGTTAAATGGTGGTTGAAGCATGGTCAAAGATGATAAGCTTAAACCTTGTGTAAATTATCCTTTCTCTTTTTCTAAAATGATAAATATATAGATAATTCTACAATGTAAGTCTTGCATTGCCACCAAACTTGTATCAACAACCATGATACCATGTATGTATGTATGTATCCATGCACATCATCATGTGTATACATGTATGCATACAAAATAGAAAAAGAGTTTGATTAAAGAATTAATCTAAAAATCATTTGCTAAATCAACACTTGATTTTGCAAACCGGTCATATCACATACGACATGACCAATAGAAAATGCCCGATTAATATACGGTATCACATATCCGTATTTAATCGGGTCCCCGCGCATATCTCACATGCACACCACATCTTTTCGCCTGAGCCAGGAAACTTCATTGTGGGACTCTAAGACTCGTCAATACGCCGGCAGTAGGTAATGATCATATCAAATACCTACAAGCCGCAAGCGGTCAGCTAAACGTAACGGCCATCCGGGTATTGAGCGATCAGATAAAAACAAGCGAACCTGTTACAACTCCCGTCGAGCCAACCAGCAAAACTACCGTACAGTCTGGTCTCTTCGTTAGATATGCTGCATATCGAGTCTAGGGATGGTAACGTCGACCCCAATAACTCATTAAGTCGTGCCGATGAATGGTCTATAACAGATCGAGAAACTACTGATAGCACTTACCAGCAAATCTCAACAGCCCTGGCCAGGGACTTACTGATATAGACAGTCGAGCACAGCACAACATCAACTCCCAATACCGGGAAAGACAAAACCCATCCTATCGCTCAACGCCTTCGTGTGTCTCGGGACTGTACCCAATGGCCACCTGTTTGCATGACTCAGTAGAGCCGTGGTAGGGTGGTAATCAAAGTACAGTGGGAGAACACACAAGACTCTATGACGATCTCGGGTCTACAGACTACCCTGCACCAGTGTCACCTGAGAACTGCAATCCGACGATGTATAATTCCATATAGGAGTTCTCGGTGAGCCCGTCCAGTGTACCCAGTCACCACTGAGCACCCGTATACGATCTCGATGTCAAACATCGATGAATGTTGGAACATCCATCGCCCATCATATGGGTCTAGTATCATATACGCTAGTCTACACCGGTATATCGATGCCCCGTCTCGATATACCTACGACTAGGGACATTCTAGGATATGCTTATAAACTCCAGATGTCCTACTAGTATGATCTCCATCATAATCACAGCTGTCAAGCCTATATCCTCAGGGCTTTATCAACATGTATGAATGAATAAAAACATGATCAAATCAACATGTCAGATAAAGAAGAACTGGATAGCATACTCCCATGTCGAGCAAGAATGTACACTGAATATATATATATATATATGCATGTATAAATACATCCACTATCATATAATGGCCTCAAGGGCATACATATATCCAATAAATATCTCGGGCTCCGTCAGTCTGGATCGGCCCATATCATCAAATCTCACGACAACGGTCGGTATCCTCCGGATACCGCCTCGCAAGACATCACCGGTAGGTAGTCCTCCCCTGCAAGGCTCATCGTCTACAACTCGATCTTCTTGCCCCGGGGTACCATACCGGGCCTACCATGTACCCGAGACGGTTCATCCACTCCTCGAATCGGGTCTTGAAATCTAACAGAAAACATGAAATCTCATGGTGGACGACACATACATCACGAGAAAACTGCAACTTATATTTTAAAAAGAGAGGGGGGAGAGAGAAAAGTTTTATATATATTCTTGCGGTTTTTCCCAAAATCCAGAAATCTCATAGAAATCCAAAATCCCACAATCATGAGTAAGTATATGATAAGTGTCGGTATATGCCCCACAATACTGCATGATAACATGAAAATGTGAATGCATGAAATGTCTAAGTAATAAATGCCATGTCTAGACTAACACCTGAGAGTAATCACAATATTATATCGATCTAGCTTTTAGCTGATTCTATCAATAAAAGATAATATGTTCTAAAGTGTACGTGACATAGCAATTACCAATGATGTGTGTGTGAGCCGGCAAATAAGTTTACGTGGAACATGCGCATCATCGGTAATGGTGCTGGTGTCCTAACTGGCTGAGTTTCATACCGACTAAAGAAACATATGTATGAACATGCAACTTGATGATTTCAATCTGAATGTAAAAGTAAAATGTGTACTAAACACAAATTTGGAATATACATATCTCACTACAACTATCTGACTCGAGCCTCAACTATTATCTATCTAACCCCCTAAGGAACTAAACTAAAGGAACTAGTCGATAGGAAATAAGAACCCGCCTAAGGTCTGAGTCCATATCCGTAAAAGTCGGCGATCCAGCCTCAATAGAGTCACGTACGTAGTACGGCATCCTAAAATCAAGAGTGCGGATCAATCATCACATCTATGCCTCGTACGGTAAAATCCATCATACGGCATCCCAATATTGGGGTACGGTTCAAGTATCACTTACGTGCATCATCATTCGTATAATATCATCATCAAATAATGTCAGGATCAAAGATACTGTACTGTAATCGCATACATCCCAATATCATCAATCATATATCATTGTCTGCGAACATATACATCGTCAATTATTCCTCAGAAATATCATGTCATATATATCATATCGTAATCAGGTCACACATATATCATATCGTAACCAAGTCATACCTATATCATATCATAACCAGGTCACACCTATATCATATCATATCATAACCAAGGCACACATATATCATATCATATTCAAGTCACAGGATACAGTTCGGGTTCTATTCTAGAGTCTCGTATATCTCAATGTCATCATCACCTATTATCGTTTATGTATACATATCCATTCTTTCATTTTCCAATGATCCGCTAAGATCATAATACGACTGTATAGCCAAGAGATCACGGCATTAAGCCGAGTTATATCGTCTCATCCCCATGTATCATATAACATCCTTATATCACATATACATGTTGTGTATATATATACCTACACACATTCTTATATATATACACATACACATATACACCAAGTCCAGTTTCTGTGTGTGCGTGTGTGTGTGTCTACCTGAAACCTACGAATTTCCTCCAAGACATTCATCCTCTGGTAAAGTCTATCTAAATCAGTCTAGTCCAACCTAAGGTCTTTAATAGGGTCCTACTCGCCATGAATCTAAGGTCACGTCCGACTTCCTAATGACAATAAGCAATATTCTTATTCTACGTTTGCGGGGGTGCTAAACGCCATCCACCCGACTTCCCCCGTTGATATGCATCTACTCACCTGGTCCTTATCTGCCGAAGACGATGTCGCCCTCCTCTTCTTCCTCGTCCAAAGTCCACGTGAGGGGTACCTATACGCAAACATATATAATTTCGTAACTGAATCATGGATAAAACCAAAATGACACACGAAACGCGCATAAGTTAAAACCTATGACCCGCTCATGCAAAAGAACCAAATATCGCTCGATATCGGTGTACAAACGCCGATTAATCGAGATAAAACACCAAAAAACAACTCGTAGTTTTAGAACTCATTACTAATAATATAAAACATGATTTAATTCATCGAAACCCTAAGATCGATCAAATAGTCCGATTTCGTGAAACCCGAATATACCAATTTACCGTTTTACTTCAAAACTTGATGTTTAAATGAAACAAACGGTCATAATGTTCACTAAATAACATAACTAGGTTATAGAAACCATTACTATATTTTTAACACCTTAATTTGTATTAAATTGAAATTCTAGTTTGCAAACTTGCCCGATTTCGATACTTTTAAGCTAAATTTCACAATTTCACTTCTAGACTTGATTTTGCATGAATTAACTTATTAAACTACAATTCATGATTATAATAATATAATGAAACCATAATTAAATTTTAAATCTCATTTATTTAAGAATTTCCAAAATCTAGTTAGCAAAATAGCATTTTTATCACAATATTTTTATTATCAACTTCAAATTAGTAACTAAATTAGGTTTTGCATTCCATTAACATGTAAATATCCTCTTTAAAACCATGAATAATGTATAAAAATTCTCACTAGAATTTTATCTCACCCTTAAACCTATTCTACAAAAACCTAGTTTGCAAATTTTTCCTAATTTTAACAATTTTAAAGTAACACCTAACAAATTAACAATTAGATTAAGTTTTTCCATGTTTCAACATGTTAAACTACACCTTAAGATCAATATCCAATGATGAAAACCCTAATTTGAGTTAATAACCCATTCTTGAATTTCCTAGGCAACAATTTATAACCAAAGTTACACTTTAAAATTCTAGTTTAGCACATTCAAACAACAAATTAAACATTTAGATTAGAATTATACCTCCCAACCTTTGAACCCCTTACACTTAGCCTCAAAAGTTGCCTCTTTTATCCATGTTTTAAACAAATCAGGGTTTGAGAAGAGGTGGAATAGGGTTTTGGTTTGAATTTTGTGAAGAAATTGTGAATTTTTTTGGATTTCGGTAGATTTTTGAGATGAAAATTGAAGCAAAAGAAAAGGGAAAATGGGGGAATTTCTGGAGGAATTTCGGCCAGAGGTGGAGGGGGGTTGCAAGTGTGGGAAGTGTGTAGAATTTTCTAAGAAGAAAGTATCTCTCAAAGGCATTAGTTGCATATCACATCAATTTTGCAAAAAAAACCCTTTTTAAACCATTTTTAAGCCATGAAACAACAAATCTTGGAAAGTCTTGATAAAATTTTTGTTACTACTATATTTCAGTTTATAATGGTCCCTAAGTGTATAATTTACCCATTTAAATTTGTATTTATCAATAATTTAATGTATTTTTAAAAGCTTAAAATAATATTGAAAATAATTAATTAAGGAATTTTTTTTAAATAACTAGAAAAGTTTAAGTGACAATTTAGTGACCAATTTCTAGCAATATCTTATCTAAATTTTTTATAATTTGGCCTATATTGAAAAATACGTATTTTGACTTTTTTACGAAATAGACTGATTATTTTGCCGATTATCGAAAAACTGCCTAAACGATTTTCGAAGCATTACAGTCTTCTCCCCTTAAAGAAATTCGGTCCCCGAATTTAAATTAAAACTCCCCCCGAATACTAAAACATTCATCCAAAACACTAAAATCGTCGGGGGTCCGAAATCATTAATACATAACTAAAATCAACTCCGTCAAGCATAACGCAATCATCGGAGTTATGGTGAAAATAGAATATCCAAGCCCAATACGAAAACCAACATAATATACATCAAATCTATAACTTATATATAGTGCGCATTGTAGTAAAATCTTCTAAACATCTTAATAAAGAAGCATGCAAAACCTCTTTTGAAAATCGCCGTGCGATGCACGTGTCAGGGCATAAGTAGCGGACGTTTGTTTTAAAAAAAATAGCTATACATATATATATCTTTTAATTAACATACACGTCCTGCCTGGTTACTAAACTAAATAGTAATCATTATAAAAACATGCTGTTTAAAATGAAATCAATCCCAATCCCCGTATAAAAAATATCATGTGTGTCCGGTGCGCATGAAAACCGAAACCAAATACAGATGCCACGAATACGTAAAGAAACAAAACTGAGTGCAACGGGTGTGCACCAAAAATATCTGTCAAGTGCAACGGGCGTGCACGACACTAATATTAGGTGCATCTAACCTGCACAAAACCCAGATTTAGTGCATCTGGTGTGCACAAAATCGCATCAAGTATGTCAGGTGTGCGCAAGAATCTTAATAAAGTGCACATGGTGCACAAAAACATACCCCGAATATCAAAATCGAAATCACAGTACGAAAAATGCATGAAACTATGTCGAAGCATACGTCAAAATCATGTGTAACCATACACACGAAATCAAATCAATATTTCAAAATGTATAAACCAAATCGAGTGCACCGGGTATGTACAAAACAACATCAATACAACTGATATATGAAACACGAATAGAATGTAATGAATGTACACTTAGGAAATACCAATCGTAGAACAAAATCCTCAAAATACCAAAATCTAAACAACGGAAATGTCAAACTCAAATCACCAAATCACAATTGTAAACACTATCGTCAATTTGCGCCTTTTCTAATGTCGACTGATTCGGACTCGTCTCCTCATCGCTATGCTGACTGCGCTACAAACGGCTATGCTCATATCGAGAGCCTCCCACGTAATCTATCCCTTCACCTGATATCCGGTCTATATTAAAATTTTTGATCGACTCATCAAAATCCCATAATTCCTCGAGAGCTCAACACTCAGGTACAATTTAAAAATATCCAGTACATGCCCCAACATCAGCGGACCAGCCGTAGAAGGGCAAACCCAAGCCTCACTAATGGCACCGCGGAATTGCCGTAAACCATAAGGTTCAAAGCGTTCTTGTGGTCATTATGTCGAGTTATGGTTTCATTCTTCTAGAGGGTCCATAGTGTAAGGTTCCTAGGCACCCTAGTGAGGTCTCTCAAGGCATCGAACATGCCAAATTTAAAATTTTAACGGTGCCGGAAACCCTAAACTACGGATCGATGGCTAGATGTCTAGGCGAAAAGTAAACTAGCTAACAACTTAGCTAATGAGAATACGGAAATACAACCTTTGTAGATCCGGTGCTCCACCTCCATAGCTCCGCAACGAGGTCCTCTCCGCTGTCCAAATCAAATCCGGGCTCAAGCGTCGGCTTCGTCGGAGAATGAGCAAGCTAGGTCGTCGATGTCCATGCCGAAGATGATCTACGTCGAGGCATCGCTAAATCAAGCTCCAACTTCACCAAGTCAAGAAACTTGTGAAGTAAACACACTCTACTACTTGGCAAGAGGTAGAGGATGAAGAAATAGGAAGTGGGTAAACTTTAGATTTGGATTTCTCACTCTAATTCTCACTTTGCCATTAAAGCTAGTGAAGCTTTTTCTTGAAGTGAAGAAGAAGAAGATGAAGAATATGATAAGTTCATTTTTGATAAATAGAAAATAATACAATACTTATCATAATCTTTACCTTAGTTAAGTGTAGAGAATTGACTAAGGTTGGGTTGATGGTTAGGGTTAAGGATGAGAGCAAAAAAGTCATCAAGTCAAAGCTTCATGAAGCTTTAACATAAAACAAAAGAAGCCACCATTCATTTATCTTCCAATTTATTCAAAATGAATAAATAAATAAGAAGAATGAATAAGTAAAACCCTAATCAACAATTTAACCTTGGTTTAATTCTTTACACTTAACCATAAAGCATGTATCATCAATCATGATACAATCAAGTGCACAAAATCATATCGCATATGCAATGCGCACAACCGAGCGAGAAAATCCATTTAAAGTGAACCGATACTAGTTAATGCAAAGTAATATATCAAATATATAATTATGCATTAAATCATTAAATCAACACTTGATTCAATGACCCGGTCATGTCGCACACAACCGACTAGTATATAATGTATCGGCTTATAAAATCAACCTTTGATTCGATAACTAGGGTATATCGCATATAACCTAATCGATACATTCATCGTGAGAATGGAATACGGTATCACATACACGCATTATTCTCGGTCCCGCACATATCTCATATGCGCTCCTATTTCGTTTCGCTTGAGCCAGGAAACCTCTGTGTAGGACTCTAAAGACTCGTTAATACGCCGGCAGCAGGTGATGATCATATCAAACACCCACAAGCCGCAAGCAGTCTGCTAAACGTAACGGCCACCCGGGTATTGAGCGATCTGAAGATCGACGAGCAAGCCCGCTGACACTCCAGTGAATCCGACCAGTAACACTACTATACAGTCCGGTCTGATCGTCTGATATGTCGCATATCTCGCCTAGGGGTGGTAAACGTCAGACCCCAATAGCTCGATAAGTCGTGTCGATATGAGGTCTATAACACTTCGAGAAACTACTGGTAACACTTACCAGTAAATCTCAGCAACCCTGGCCAGGGATTTCCTGTTATAGCCAATCGAACACAGCGCAACATCAACTCCCTATACCGGGAGAGACGAATCCCCTCCTATCGCTCATTGCCTCCATGTGACTCGGGACTGTACCCAAAAACCACCGTTTTGCACGCCCTCTTGGACGTGGTAAGATGGAAATCAAAGCACAGTGGGAACCACACAAGACTCTATGACGATCTCGGGTCAACAGACTACTCTGTACCAGTGTCACCAGAGAACTGCCATCTGACGTGAGGTATAATACCATCTGGGAGTTCTCGGCGAGTCCGTCCAGTGTACCCAGTCTCTACTGAGCACCCGTATATCATCTCTGATGTCAAACACCAATGGATATGGGATCATCCATCGCCCATCTATATGGGTCGAGAAAGTACACGCTAGTCTACTCTGGTATATCGATGCCCCGTCTCGATACACCCACGACTAAGGACTTTGAAGGATGTACTTATGGACTACCATGTCCCCACTAGTATGATCCACATCATAGTCCAGGTAGTCAAGTACACATCCTAAGGGCTTTACCAACATGTAACAGAGAGACAATCAGAGTATACGTTAAGGTAAAGAGCAACCAGATAGCATACTATCATGTCGAGCAAGAAAGACCTCCCTATATATGTCCCAGCATCCACTACAATATACATCCTATGTACAGTAATGGCCTCTAGGGCATACATATAACTAACAATCTCCCACTTGCACTAGGGCCATTGTAGCAGTGGTCGAAGTATCTCATACTCAACCATCCCATAAAAGTCTCTCTCTGGGAATAGGCCTTCGTGAGTGGATCCGCTGCGTTATCCTCTAAGTCTGCTCTCCTTGCCTCGATCAGCCTGGAGATCAACCATCTCCATGATCAGGTGATACTGCCTTAGAATATGTCTGGATCACTGATGGGACGGACGTTCCTTGGCATAAGCCACAACTCCATTGTCTCACAATGGTAGGAACATAGTTCATCTCATGAACCATTATTCATCCAAACAGCCTCTTTGGTAGCATCTTAAGTAGCGATGTATCCTGCCTTTATCGTCTAGTATGTCACGGTATCTAGCTTGGAACTCTTCCAACATACCGTCCCTTTACTGAGGGTAAAGACAATGCCTGCGACTGACATTCAGTCGTCTTTATCACTCTGGAACACTTCCAGTGATACTCCCCAGGATCGATTGATACCATCTCACTACAGCTAGTGAGAATCCTAACATCCAATTAAATCTATCTCATAGATCCAAAACTCAGGATTAAGGAGGTATCATTTTGATCCTACACGGAGAATCTTTGTGATAAACGGAGATTGATCGAGCGTAGCATAAAAACTCCTTTCTTATCAAGAGTATGTCATCCATGTACTCTACGAGGATCACCACCATACTCTCTACTACCTTTTCATTCATACAAGGTTCATCTACCATTTTGATGATGTCAAACTCTTTGACTAACTCATCAAAACAGATGTTCCAACTCCGCGATGCCTGCTTTATCAGATAAAACATCTTGCACACGTTTCCGCTGCTCCCACTGTCTACGAGGCCCTCTGGCTGTGTACTTATAGACGCACTCTTCTAAAACAACATTTAAAAAAGCAGTCATGACACCCAACCACCAGATATCGTAGTCATGGTATGTAGCCGTGGCAAGTAGGATCTGGATGGACTTAAGCATAGGTATTGGAAAAGGTTTCATCATTATCCATGCCTGGTTGATGACGAAAACCTTTAACAAGTCTAGCTTTTGAAAGTCTCAACTTTTCCATATACACCAAGTAATCTTCTCAAGATATACTTGCTCCTGATGGGGATTTAACCCTTCAGATATAGCAACCAAAGTCCATACTTTGTTGGTGTATAAGGATTCCATCTCAGATCGCTAAGCATCCAGCCATTCTTACAGAGTCTTACTCCCGATGGCCAGCTCGAAACTAGTTGGGTCATCATCTCATGATGCAATCCTCGCTCCCACTGTCATAGAGAAACAGAAGTATCTCTCAGGTGGGTGAGGAACCCTACTAGATCGGCGGAGAGGCTGAGGTTCGTTGGTTTTTACTGAATCCTTTGGTTTTAGCAAATCAGCTGCTGTCATTTGTATAGCTGGAACCTTTCCAGTTGTACTTAACAGACCTTGCCTCGAGCTTGTCCGGATTTTGCTTTTAGACATAGGCCGGACAACCCCAAATCTTAACTAACTTAAGATATGGGCTCTTCCCCTTCCATATCACATATGAAGTGGTAGGCTTTGATTTGATTGAAACCCTGTTCAATAGGTATGCAACTTCTCAAGTGCATAACCCCCTTAAGGAAAAAGGTAACTCAGTAGTACTCATCATAGAGCACACCTTATCATATAGGGTGTGATTGCTCCGCCCCGATATACCATCATGCTATGGTGTATACGGAGGAGTAATGCTGAGAGAAAATCTCATTCTCCTTTAGAATATTCCAGGAATTCCATGCACAAGTATTCTCCTCCTTGATCTCATCATAGGACATAATACTTATACCCGTATTTTGGTTCTCTACTTCTAACTTATATTCTGTGAATATCTCAAAAGGTTCGGACTTGTGTTTCAACAAGAACATATGTCTGAATCTAAAGAGATCATCAGAGAACGTAATGAAGTATAAAGAACCAATCCTGGTATGTGTAGACAGAAGACCTACGTACATCAACATGTATCATCCCAAGAGTTCACTAACTCTTTCTCTGTTTCCAATAAACAGAGCTATGGTCATCTTATCTTTGTGACATGACTGGCGAGTTTCACAAGATGTAAATTCAAACAGTTTTAAATATGCATCTAAATGTAACTCCAGCTAGTCAGGTCGCATTGATATGACCTAGTCTACAATACCTCAAAAAGGAATGGTTCAATTCTGAACTCTTCCTCTTGTGTGTGTTCCGTATACTAAGAACTTTAGTTTGATTTAGAACATTAATGCTTTTAGATAACGTGCCTGAACCGATCAACTTTTGATATAGGAAATGTTCAAAACATTATCCAACAACACAAAATTTTATCATTTCTTTACTAATAAAGAGACTGATATGATTTTGTATATCAGGTTCGGTATCTAATAACATTCATTCAGAATCAATGTATTACAATACAGGGTGACAGTGACCAACAGACTTGGCTGCAACACTTGCCCCGTTTTCTGCCTCATGAAACTTATCACCCGTTCTCAGTTTTTCTACCCTTTTGTAGCCCTATGTAACATCTTACATATCTGGGATCCTGATCCGGTATCATATACCCAGGATGCGGAGGATACTGAGAAACAGTTCTTTGTAATGAACACACCCGAAGATGATGCATCAGCATGCACTCTCTTCGTTTGGGCGGCACGGGAAATCTGGTATTCCCCAAATTCCTGCTCTGTCTTATAACAATTATAAGTTGGAGCGGGACCAACGTTCCCCAGCTCAGTATAACAAGCGGGTTCGGTCAATAATCCGTATTATTATCTTGATTAAGGCGTGATATGGTCGCTACCAGGAGAGAGAGAGAAGAAAACACTCAGCGTGCGCTCTTTCAAGAATAGATTGGTTATTATTTTATCTAATCAGGATGGCTCCCACTGCTTTTTATCAAATCTTCCTTCAAACCCTAAAAGGAAAGACTAGCCGGGATTAATTACACACTACAAGTTCGCCAATCTTTCAGCCAGGCCAGTGTCGGTACTTTGAGGGAGGTCCCCCGTGCTTTCGCACGAACCTAATTAATGTAAACCTCGTTTTCCCAGAGGCGTAACCTCGTTAACACCTTTCTAGACACCTACTTGATCAGCTAATTGTAATGTATAAAACTCTCCCAGGAGTAACTCTTACTCGCAGCGGGTATCGGGATCCAACTATCTCATAGAAGGTATGCAATCTCATTGCAAATCTCAACACTTGAAATTCCCGATAATATTTTGCCCCTAACGTGCTATGACCTTGACGAAAGCCAACAAACCATAGTTTGCTAGTCAAGTTCAACCCGTCATTTCCTGATTGAATTAAACCCACCCGCACGACCCTTGACGAAAGCCAACAAAGCCGCACGACTACCCTAATCCAATCGCATCTTATGCTAGCAGATAAGCAGCATATAGCTACCGCACACTGCACCTTGACGAAAGCCAACAAATGCAGCACGAATACTATATACTACTTATCTGAAATGACGGAGGGCTACGACAAGTTTTTCTGAAAACCTATTGCGTAATGAACTTGATATCGTTGTAGAATCAAATGATTTTTAAATGGAGTGCTTTTGAGGCTTTTCTAGTTTTGCTAAAGGAGTCACTCCCGGTGAAGGGATCGTCGGTCCTTTCCTCGTCGAATGAGGTGCGGGATATATCACATATATCACTGTGCAAAGCAAAAACACTTAAAAGAAATCAAAAGCCAAACCGAGGGTGTAGCATCTGCCAGTTATTGCTAAAGGAGTCACTCCCGGTGAAGGGATCTCGGTCCTTTCCTTATCGAATAAGGTGCAGGATATATCACATATACCGCTGTGCAAAGCAAGAACTGTAGCTACCTTTTTTATTTTGAAATTCGATTCTACAACATCTTTAGGTACTTAAATGATGGGACTTCATTAATGAGATTAATGAAAGCCACGGGTTGATGACGTCAGCCCTAAATTTTTACACTGTAATTCATTGTATCTGGTTCTGAGTTCTCTGGATGTTTTAAAATTTTATTCAAGAGTTGAATTTTCTGGAGTTGTTTTGGGGATTCGGTATTTCGATCGGGGTATCAAATTTTGTCTATGTGGCTTACCGGATAAATTTTAGAATATGTTAAAATGTTCGACCGGATATAAATACCCAATTTTTCCCCTATCGGGAAATTTCCAAGTGTTGGATTTTTCCGTAGTTTGACGACGTTCTAAGTAGTGCAAGTAACACGATGGACCCTCTAGAAGACAACAAACCTTAACTCGATTATGTGACCGTCTTGAACTGCCCTTTGAACCCTCGGGTTTGGGGCAGTACGGCGTGCCACATGTGAGGCGTTGGCTTGACCCTTCTACGGCTGGACCGTTGGTACTGAGGCACGAACTGAATGTTGTTAGACTTATTTCATGTGTTAATCTGTATCGGGAAAACTTGGGTGTTTGACTGTTCGATCGAAAAGTTTAACATTTTCTGTTTATCTGGAATGGGATACAATAATTGGAATTCATAAACAGTTATGTGATAACTGGATGAATGTTATAAACATAGCAATTTAGTCTCACTTGATCGGTTGCCACGGAATTTTGATGTGATCAAAAGTCCGTCGCAATCACGTAGCGTACGCGGATACTCGCCGGGTAAACTTAATAGACAGCCTCACCCCATAGCCCCGACCAAGTGACTGTAGGAGAACCCCGTCGCCGAAAGCATCCGTTCGGGTGCTTGCGGCAGCGGTGTTCCGCCTTGGTGCACTTCGTCGACGGTAACGGGGGTGCGGCCGCCTACTAAAGTTTGCGACGAGTATTCGATCAGGATGTCGGGAATCTTGTTGAATTGCCCGACTTGATATTGAAAAGAGTTTTCGATTTTGAGACTAAAATGCGGGGTTTATAATTGTTAGGCATGCGATGTCTAAGTAATTCATTTGGTCAGGCATGCGATGTCTGAGGAGGTTGCGGATTCCAATTGTTGTAGTTTTACACTTTCTTTTCTATGACCGTAAGTGTAATATGTGATATCGCCGGTTTCGTTGCTATATGTCAACGACAATTGGGATGCACATGTTTACTTACGTTGATGACATGTGATGTTATGTGTTGCTGGATATGTTATATTGGATCGTCGTGTTTGAATAGCCGGGGGTTTTTATGTGAGATGAGTGTTTTTCATTTTCATTCATGTAAAAACTTGTATGTAATATTCTTTTATTGGGGAACTTCCAGGTAGCGGATGATGTCACCATTTGTATATTATTTACTTTTCCGCACTAGGATAGACCCAAGGAGGAGGGCACAAGTAACCGGGTTCTGGAGTCCAGTGGGAGACCAACTCGAGGAGTCGAGTCCGGGTCACCTAACTCTAGAATTGGTAGGGTTGCTTGCCACTCTCGTAGGGGTCTAGGGGTGTGGGTTTGGCTATTCATCACGACCGTGGAATCCGTGTTTTATACTGGCTCGTATTGAAAACACGGACGTCCTAGTATATCCAATATTTCATATGATTCTTCTGCTGCGATATTTGTGATGAGATCATGTGATGTTCTGTGATAGATACAGTATATAGTATATATGATATATTATATAGACGTTACTTATGTTTTACACCCGCGCTAGCCCTGCCTCGCTCTGCCGTTAGTTACCTAACCTAACGGTGCACGAGGGGACATCGACGCGAATGCGGATGGCATAAGTGTACGTCGTATTTATCTGTGATGCTGTAGGGTTCCTAGGCACCCTAGTGAGGTCTCTCAAGGCATCGAACATGCCAAATTTAAAATTTTAACGGTGCCGGAAACCCTAAACTACGGATCGATGGCTAGATGTCTAGGCGAAAAGTAAACTAGCTAACAACTTAGCTAATGAGAATACGGAAATACAACCTTTGTAGATCCGGTGCTCCACCTCCATAGCTCCGCAACGAGGTCCTCTCCGCTGTCCAAATCAAATCCGGGCTCAAGCGTCGGCTTCGTCGAAGAATGAGCAAGCTAGGTCGTCGATGTCCATGCCGAAGATGATCTACGTCGAGACATCGCTAAATCAAGCTCCAACTTCACCAAGTCAAGAAACTTGTGAAGTAAACACACTCTACTACTTGGCAAGAGGTAGAGGATGAAGAAATAGGAAGTGGGTAAATTTTAGATTTGGATTTCTCACTCTAATTCTCACTTTGCCATTAAAGCTAGTGAAGCTTTTTCTTGAAGTGAAGAAGAAGAAGATGAAGAATATGATAAGTTCATTTTTGATAAATAGAAAATAATACAATACTTATCATAATCTTTACCTTAGTTAAGTGTAGAGAATTGACTAAGGTTGGGTTGATGGTTAGGGTTAAGGATGAGAACAAAAAAGTCATCAAGTCAAAGCTTCATGAAGCTTTAACATAAAACAAAAGAAGCCACCATTCATTTATCTTCCAATTTATTCAAAATGAATAAATAAATAAGAAGAATGAATAAGTAAAACCCTAATCAACAATTTAACCTTGGTTTAATTCTTTACACTTAACCATAAAGCATGTATCATCAATCATGATACAATCAAGTGCACAAAATCATATCGCATATGCAATGCGCACAACCGAGCGAGAAAATCCATTTAAAGTGAACCGATACTAGTTAATGCAAAGTAATATATCAAATATATAATTATGCATTAAATCATTAAATCAACACTTGATTCAATGACCCGGTCATGTCGCACACAACCGACTAGTATATAATGTATCGGCTTATCAAATCAACCTTTGATTCGATAACTAGGGTATATCGCATATAACCTAATCGATACATTCATCGCGAGAATGGAATACGGTATCACATACACGCATTATTCTCGGTCCCGCACATATCTCATATGCGCTCCTATTTCGTTTCGCTTGAGCCAGGAAACCTCTGTGTAGGACTCTAAAGACTCGTCAATACGCCGGCAGCAGGTGATGATCATATCAAACACCCACAAGCCGCAAGCGGTCTGCTAAACGTAACGGCCACCCGGGTATTGAGCGATCTGAAGATCGACGAGCAAGCCCGCTGACACTCGAGTGAATCCGACCAGTAACATTACCATACAGTCCGGTCTGATCGTCTGATATGTCGCATATCTCGCCTAGGGGTGGTAAACGTCAGACCCTAATAGCTCGATAAGTCGTGTCGATATGAGGTCTATAACACTTCGAGAAACTACTGGTAACACTTACCAGTAAATCTCAGCAACCCTGGCCAGGGATTTCCTGTTATAGCCAATCGAACACAGCGCAACATCAACTCCCTATACCGGGAGAGACGAATCCCCACCTATCGCTCATTGCCTCCATGTGACTCGGGACTGTACCCAAAAACCACCGTTTTGCACGCCCTCTTGGACGTGGTAAGATGGAAATCAAAGCACAGTGGGAACCACACAAGACTCTATGACGATCTCGGGTCAACAGACTACTCTGTACCAGTGTCACCAGAGAACTGCCATCTGACGTGAGGTATAATACCATCTGGGAGTTCTCGGCGAGTCCGTCCAGTGTACCCAGTCTCCACTGAGCACCCGTATATCATCTCTGATGTCAAACACTAATGGATATGGGATCATCCATCGCCCATCTATATGGGTCGAGAAGGTACACGCTAGTCTACTCTGGTATATCGATGCCCCGTCTCGATACACCCACGACTAGGGACTTTGAAGGATGTACTTATGGACTACCATGTCCCCACTAGTATGATCCACATCATAGTCCAGGTAGTCAAGTACACATCCTAAGGGCTTTACCAACATGTAACAGAGAGACAATCAGAGTATACGTTAAGGTAAAGAGCAACCAGATAGCATACTATCATGTCGAGCAAGAAAGACCTCCCTATATATGTCCCAGCATCCACTACAATATACATCCTATGTACAGTAATGGCCTCTAGGGCATACATATAACTAACACATAGAAATACCCGCGTGTTCTTCCGAATACATTAAACTTGGAAAAATGGGTTTCTGACAATCGTTCGAACCCTTTAACTTCGCCTGGACGGCATGTGAATACCCTTCGTCCGCACACTAAACAATGCTTCAATCCTCAAGAATAAACGATACCCTAATGGTCATCATATACGATCCGCAGCTCCCTCTTCCCGTGCGACCGTGGTAACAGAAACCACCCTCCGATATCGGCGAAGATAGATCAAAGGAACGAATGAAATACGGTGCAAAGAAATGTACATCCTAAGGCTCCTTAAGCAGAGTAGCGTATCGTAAGTATGCCGCGGATCATACACACGGTACGTCACTATACCTAAGTCACCTACTCCATCAACCAAGGGTCACCCTAGATTTATACAAAGGTTAAACCTAGCGCTCTGATACCAACTTTGTCACGACCCGAAAGTACGGAATGTGACCGGCACTTAAATTACGAAGCGTCTAGAGGCGCAACGTAATCTAAGTAAGCCGAAGCCCAGAAATCTAAACCATATAAAAGAAGAAGTAAAGGAAAGCATATAGGAAAACAAGTTTGAAAAAAAAAAACAAGATCAAATTTTCTTAAAAATTTCGGCAGAGTCTCCTTTGTAAAAACTGGCCCCAAACGGGTACAAACAAGTATAATATATACAAACGATAAAATGGCATCCCCAAGCGGGAGCTAGCTCTACGCCAACAGGCGGAAAAAACCACACCAAGCACAATAATATACAACGCCAAAGGGCGAGGCTCAAAACTCAAAAGAAAACAAATCCACCAAACCATAATAATACATGCGCGGCTCTAAGGTCGAAATAAATAACTGGTCCTTTAAACATATCAAGTAATACAAGTTTGGTTGATGGAGCTTACTAGATACCAATGAAATAAAACAAGTACAACGGCGGTCCTGATACAAGTGATCCAACCTACCGTGCAAATCACCCTAAATGAAATGATGTGCCAGCAAGCTGCTAAGGAAACCAGTACATCGAACCTGTAATAAAATTTGGCACAACGGGGGTGAGTTGCCAACTCGTGAGTAGAAGACATTTGCGAAAAGAAATCGAATGCACAACGATGTCCTAGGTCATTATAATATACTAATATATTACTAGTCATCTAGTAATGGCAGGGTAATAAACTACGTAAAAGTGCAAATGCTCCGAGCTCGTGTCAGTGCCTCAAATAGTAATATGTCATGTGAATGAGTATGTATGCACCATGTATGTAAAACAACCAATCCTGGAATCTGGATATATCTGTATAAGAAATCTTTAACTTTTATCATGGTAAATTGGTATAGAAATCTGAAGTATCATTGATGAAATCCATGAAAATCCATGTCAAGCATCGACACAAAACAAGTAAAACTCAAGTCTCTGTAATTCATAGTCTCAATATCTCGGGCTCCGTCAGTCCGGATCGGCCCATATCATCAAATCTCACGACAACGGTCGGTGTCCTCCGGATATCCGCCGTGCCAGACATCACCGGTAGGTAGTCCTCCGCTGCCAGGCTCATCGTCTACAACTCGATCTTCTTGCCCCGGGGTACCATACCGGGCCCACCATGTACCCGAGACGGTTCATCCACTCCTCGAATCGGGTCTCGAAATCTAACAGAAAACATAAAATCTAATGGTGGACGACACATACATCACGAGAAAACCGCAACTTATATTTTAAAAGAGAGGGGGAGAAAGAGAAAAGTTTTATATATATTCTTGCGGTTTTTCCCAAAATCCAGAAATCTCATAGAAATCCAAAATCACAAAATCATGAGTAAGTATATGATAAGTGTCGGCATATGCCCCACAATACTGCATGATAACATGAAAATGTGAATGCATAAATGTCTAAGTAATAAATGCCATGTCTAGACTAACACCTGAGAGTAATCACAATATTATATCGATCTAGCTTTTAGCTGATTCTATCAATAAAAGATAATATGTTCTAAAGTGTACGTGACATAGCAATTACCGATGATGTGTGTGTGAGCCGGCAAATAAGTGTACATGGAACATGCGCATCATCGGTAATGGTGCTGGTGTCCTAACAGGCAGAGTTTCATACTGACTAAAGAAACATATGTATGAACATGCAACTTGATGATTTCAATATGAATGTAAAGGTAAAATGTGTACTAAACACTCAATTGGAATATACAAATCTCACTACAACTATATGACTCGAGCCTCAACTATTATCTATCTAACCCCCTAAGGAACTAAACTAAAGGAACTAGTCGATAGAAAATAAGAACCCACCTAAGGTCTGAGTCCATATCTGTAATAGTCGGCGAGCCAGCCTCAATAGCGTCACGTACGTAGTACGACATTCTCAAATCAAGAGTGCGGATCAATCATCACATCTATGTGTAAAATCCATCGTACGGCCTCCCAATATCGGGGTACGGTTCAAGTATCACCTACGTACATAATCATTCGTATAATATCATCATCAAATAATGTTAGGATCAAAGTTACTGTACTGTAATCGCATACATCCCAATATCATCAATCATATATCATTGTCTGCGAACATATACATCATCAATTGTTCCTCAGAAATATCATGTCATATATATCATATAGTAATCAGGTCACACCTATATCATATCGTAACCAAGTCACACCTATATCATATCATAACCAAGGCACACATATATCATATCATATTCAAGTCACAGGTTACAGTCCCGGTTCTATTCTAGTGTCTCGTATTTCTCAATGTCATCATCACCTATTATCGTTTATGTATACATATCCATTCTCTCATTTTCTAACGATCCGCTAAGATCATAATACGACTGTATAGCCAAGAGATCACAGCATTAAGCCCAGTTATATCGTCTCATCCCCATGTATCATATAACATCCTTATATCACATATATATGTTGTGTATATATATACCTACACACATTCCTACACACACACACACACACACACACACACACATACACATATACACCTAGTCCAGTTTCTGTGTGTGCGTTTGTGTGTGTCTACCTGAAACCTACGAATTTCCTCCAAGACATTCATCCTCTGGTAAAGTCTATCTAAATCAGTCTAGTCCAACCTAAGGTCTTTAATAGGGTCCTACTCGCCAAGAATCTAAGGTCACGTCCGACTTCCTAATGACAATAAGCAATATTCTTATTCTACGTTGGTGGTGGTGCTAAACGCCATCCACCCTACTTCCCCCGTAGATATGCATCTACTCACCTGGTCCTTTTCTACCGAAGACGATGTCGCCCTCCTCTTCTTCCTCGTCCAAAGTGCACGTGAGGGGTACCTATACGCAAACATATATAATTTCGTAACTGAATCACGGATAAAAGCAAAACGATGCACGAAACGCGCATAGGTTAAAACCTATGACCCGCTCATGCAAAAGAACCAAATATCGCTCGATATCAACGTACAAACGCCGATTGATCGAGATAAAACACCAACAAACAACTCGTAGTTTTAAAACTAATTACTTATAATATAAAACATGATTTAATTCATCGAAACCCTAAGATCGATCAAATCGTCCGATTTCGTAAAACCCGAAAACGCCAATTTGCCGTTTTACTTCAAAACTTCATGTTTAAATGAAACTAATGGTCATAATGTTCACTAAATAATATAACTATATTATAGAAACCATTACTATATTTTTAACACCTTAATTTGTATTAAATTGAAATTCTAGTTTGCAAATTTGCCCGATTTCGATACTTTTAAGCAAAATTTCACAATTTCTCTTCTAGACTTGATTTTGCATGAATTAACTTATTAAACTACAATTCATGATCATAACAATATAATGAAACCATAATTAAATTTTAAATCTCATTTATTTAAGAATTTCCAAAATCTAGTTAGCAAAATAGCATTTTTATTACAATTTTTTTATTATCAACTTCAAATTAGTAACTAAATTAGGTTTTGCATTCCATTAACATATAAATATCCTCATTAAAACCATGAATAATGTATAAAAATTCTCACTGGAATTTTATCTCACTCTTAAACCTATTCTACATAAACCTAGTTTGCAAATTTTTCCTAATTTTAACAATTTTAAAGTAACACCTAACAAATTAACAATTAGATTAAGGTTTTCCATGTTTCAACATGTTAAACAACACCTTAAGATCAATATCCAATGATAAAAACCCTAATTTGAGTTAATAACCCATTCTTGAATTTCCTAGGCAACAATTTATAACCAAAGTTACACTTTAAAATTCTAGTTTAGCACATTCAAACAACAAATTAAACATTTAGATTAGAATTATACCTCCCAAGCATTCAACCCCTTACACTTAGCCTCCAAAGTTGCCTCTTTTATCCATGTTTTAAACAAATTAGGGTTTGAGAAGAGGTGGAATAGGGTTTTGGTTTCAATTTTGTGAAGAAAATGTTAATTTTTGTGGATTTCGGTAGATTTTTGAGATGAAAATTGAAGCAAAAGAAAAGGGAAAATGGGGGAATTTCTGGAGGAATTTCGGCCAGAGGTGGAGGGGGGTTGCAAGTGTGTAGAATTTTCTAAGAAGAAAGTATCTCTCAAAGGCATTAATTACATATCACATCAATTTTGCAAAAAAAACCCTTTTTAAACCATTTTTATGCCATGAAACAACAAATCTTGGAATGTCGTGATAAAATTTTTGTTACTACTATATTTTAGTTTATAATGGTCCCTAAGTGTGTAATTTACCCATTTAAATTTGTATTTATCAATAATTTAATGTATTTTTAAAAGCTTAAAATAATATTGAAAATAATTAATTAAGGAATTTTTTTAAATAACTAGAAAATTTTAAGTGATAATTTAGTGACCAATTTCTAGCAATATCCTATCTAAATTTTGTATAATTTGGCCTATATTGAAAAATACTCATTTTGACTTTTTTACGGAATAGACTAATTATTTTGTTGATTATCGAAAAACTGCCTAAACGATTTTCGAAGCGTCACAATCTTGGAGAGAGATACGGGGTGGATTCTGCGCACCTATGGACGGTGGCAGATTAGTGGTGAAGATGTTCGATGGAGAAGGATCAATCGGTGTGGGTGTGGTGGTGGGTAAAGAAGAGGTAAATGTAGAAATACCGACTTCAGCATCGATTGGCGAAACGAGGACTAAACGGGCACTAGAATCCCGTGTCCAGCCTATCTTGCACTAAAGGGTTTAGTACAAGTGGAAGCATGAATATAATTAGGGGAAATGAATGAAGTGTTGGTGTTTGTTTTGAAAAATATACGGATTTTTGAAAAAATGATGCAATCACAACAAATGCAACAAGCAACCCTAAAATCTAGTGGTCACCATGGTCAAAGCTCTAGACCGCTCCTAACTGCTAAAAGACAAGTCGCAGGATCAATCCTCCACTGCCTCTTTGTCTCTCTTGTGGCCAGGTAAGTGGGAGGTTCTCCACTACGTAAGTAGTGGGCCTAATTAAGTAACCACTAGCCTTATACACACTTGCCTTAGACACCACAAAAGAAACGCGGATAAACAATGGATTACCCACGGCCTTCTTCTATCCTAAGTGAGCGCGACGGTCCTTAGATTCATCTCTAGATATTTTTTAGTTAATGAGGGTAATGCGGATGCAAGTTTGTGATTTTTGGGGCTTAGGAAGGGTAATGAACTCCACACCTAATCTGGATTTGGTTTTTGCCCATTAATTTCCGTATTAATATGCAAACAACCAAAAATCAAAAATACGCACAATTTTTATTGCTTTTTGCGGCGCTGCGAATTTTGCAAAGAAACCTGCAGCAAATTGTTAATTGGAGCAGATGAGGAAGGAGATAAGAAAGTCAGAAATTTACAGAGAAGTTTTTGTGCAATGAATCCCTAGTCCAACAGCGGATCCGCCACAGGAAAAGGTTTAAACCGCGGATGCGTGGACACTTGAACAGTTCACAGCTTGAAAATTTTTCAGAGAGCTTCTGTTCAGCCCCTGAGTCCTCTGCAATATTCTGAAAAAAATTTCACTTCCTCCTCAACTTCCAGATTTCCTCGCAACAAATCACAACAATCATTTAGTGTTTTGCGCGAATTTTGATCTCAAAATTATGATGGAATAAATCTTTCAACTCAAATTTCAAAAACGAACAAATTAGTACACGATCCCCGGCAACGGCGCCATTTGATTGATATGAATTCTCGTTGTGTATGTTATAAATGTATAGAAATCACAACCAAAAATATTTGACCGCAATCAATAACGGTGTCGATTTGTAGCGTGTTAGTAAGTGCGGATCGTCCACAGGGAAAGTGTAATTCATTCGTATTTCGAATTAGATGAGTCGAAAATTAAAGAAAAAAGAAAAGACAATTCATGATTTATAAAATTGATGTTCAAGAATTAGAAAAATCTAGATCTACTAACAAGAAAACATTAAAATCAAGAATTGAGATCTGATGATATCCAATCCAAGAATCAAGAATCGAAGTGAGGCTCGTAGGAATCGATCGGATCTATAGATGTGATGAAAACTATTGATTACATATTCTTATCCATCGATGAACTAATACTAGATCGATGATGATCAACGAGAATTAGGGATTTCTTGCGGAAACTAAAGTTTCATCATCTAACCCTTGTCCTTTCGTTGATTTCATTCATATTCTAGTCTCTAGTAAATTCAAGAATCGATCGTTGATCCCTAATTTCGAGCGAACACAATCAAGAAAGCATCGCATCGAAACTAGGTCGTCAATTCTTCAATTTGCTAGGGTTTACAAACTCATAGGACTTAAGAATTGTACAAGAATCAATTCATCATCATTCTATTGATCGTCTCGACTCCTTTACGAGAGGAGTTTTACTCAAACATCATAATAACAAATACAATCAAGAATCGAGATTGAATCATGATGCAAGAATTTAAAAGAAAGCAAGATAAAAGAATTTCACCTTTATTTATCAACAATTTCGTTACAATTCTCTCAAGATCTACAAGAGGAAAGAACTCGATCGTCGATTTCGGCTTCGCTCGGCTCCTTGAGCCGCGGATCGGCTTGGATCACTTGCTCCGATGAAGTCCGGCTTTGCTTCTAAAAGCTCGAAGGCTTGATGCTTGATTTGGTACTCGAAGTTTTTGATTTTGGATTTGGATTTTGAATTGGGTATTAGGGTTTACAAGTTGTGTCACTCAACATGTATTGAATTTGGGGAGATGAAGAACAACCTTAGAAGCGAAGCTTCAGGGTCCCTTTTATAGCCTTAAGAATGGTTAGCTTCCTTTGTTAGCTTGGATTAGGTTAGCTTCCCTTGTAAGCTTTAGATTAGGTTAGATTCTCTCATATGCTTGGTAGTTAGAAGGAAGGTTCTAGACTTAGTTAGTTATGGTTAGCTTCCTTCATAAGCTTGGAGGTTAGGGAGAAGCTTCTAGGCTTTAAGGTAGTTAAGGGGGAAGCTTGCTTAGGAAGCTTGGAATGTTTAGCTTTGATCAAGGCGCTTGTTGATCTGGCAGAAAACTATGGAAAATTCTGGAAATTGTCATAGCTTTCTGAGGTGTAGGAACTAAGAGGAGAATACTGCAGTAAAGCATTGACGATGACGTGGCAATACTGGTGCGGATCCGCGGCACGTGCTGGCTACGGCCGTGGATCCGCGGTCACGTGAGGGCCTCAGTGCATCAAATTTCTACTGTGGATCTATGCTGACTTCATGGTAGTTTTCTGATATATTGAATGTCATAACTCCTTCTAGTTTATTACCAGATCTTAAGTATTGGAGTTGGCGTATTTTTTTATCTGCGCTTTGACAATTTTGGCTCGGTTCCTAGCATTTCTTGCACAGATCTTTGAAACAAGTGTTGCGCTATACAAGGATGATGCGATGCCATGATAAACACTCAATTTCTCTCAAAATGCCGGTTTTATTATACAACACAGGTAATCTGGTATTTTACGACTGTTTTTCTAATATGTGTAATATGCAAACCGAACACTTCTAGATGAGTGCAAATGATAGGGAAATTGACGTGTTAAAAATACATTATTTTCGACTGATCAATGGCCGACTGTTGAAAAGCTTGGTGCAGGAGATCGACAAGATTGTCTCGCCTTCTCTTTGAGATTAGGCTCATCAGATACACCGAGTGCACCTTATCCTCGGCGGCATCCAACGCCCTAAGCGGCACGCCAGTACAGAATAAAGGAAGCGCTTCCCAGATAACTCCTACAATAAGCTTCAGGAGAGAGGAACCTCGAGGAAGCAGCCGACCATTGTATGCGTCAAAGCGACCCATGATTTCGGCACACTCGGAATTTATGAATTCTTGATTCTGAGAACGGCCGAGTAAGCGGATGTCTCCATAAAAGATAGTCTCGTCGAGATCATACATATGAGCGTCCATTACTCCTGAAAAAGATAATCAACAAACATCAGCGGACAGACTGATTAAGCGAATTCTTATTAAAACAGGCACAGGGAGTTAAACTCCTCGAGAGCAATGCTCTGCAGACAGGAGTGACACCTGTCAAAATCAATTATGAGGGGAATTTAAAGAAATTCCCCGAGAACACTGAGAGCCTTGCTCCGAGAAGGTGATATAATTCATCAAAAAATAAAATTCCATTTTTAATCTTCAAGATCCATGAACAAACTCTTAAGAGTTCTTCTATATGATCTGAAAGGAGCAAAGCTCCATTAAAGGATTAAGAAATCATAAGCAAGATCCTTTTAGATCTATGATTCCAAGAGAGCAAAGCTATATTAATAAAACCCTAAAAAGGATTTTCTTTAGATCAAAGATCTATGAAAAGCAAAGCTCTGTTAATGGGTGAAGCCCTAAAAGATGTCTCAAAAAGATTTAATCTTTTACCTAATTCGACAAAGTTCTGTCCTTCAAAATTCTTAAGAAGAAGAGCTGCGCTCTGAAGAAGAAAATAAATTTTCAAGAAGGATTGAAGATGAACAGAAGTCATTTCAAGCGCCAAGGGTCCTATTTATAGGCACTAAGTGCCGTTTCAGTTCCTTGGGTGATCCAAGAGTCGAGATGTTGCCACCGCTGCAACCACGTGTGGAGCCCGTGAGCGCAACGGTGGGGGGGCATTTGTTCCCCAATTAGAGCAAAGCTCTGTTCAGAATTCAAAATTTGAATTACAGCTGCGCTTTTATAAAAGTGCTTTGCTACAACTAGCGCACCCCGTGCAAAGCACATAGGCGCTAGCTCTAGGTGCGCTGTGCTCCAAGTAGCACACCACGTGCAAAGTACGTGTGCGCTAGCGCTAAGAGCGCTGCGCTCCAATTAGCGCACCATGGGCAAAGCACACCATGGGCAGAGCGCATAAGTGCTAGCGCTGGAAATAAATGTTCCCCACCGTTGGATCAAATATCCAACGGATATGATTAAATCTTCGGTTAATAAGAATAAAATTCTGATTGAATCTTTCCAAACGGAAAAGATTGTGCCATGAATTTGGAACACCGTTGGATCAATGATCCAATGGTGATTAAAAATCACTAAAATAAAGAACAAATTCTGTAAAGAAGGAAAGATTTCTCGAACTTGTTAAAACAAGAAGATTATCTTCTGTAAATCAGAAGCTTGGATCAAGGATCCAACGGTGGGGAAATTCCAAAATCAATTGGAGAATAAATCTTTTTAACTGATTCAACAAATCAGCTTCCCCTATATAAAGGACCCAAGACTTCAAGTCTAAACAGGAGGAACTGTAAGTCCACGGTAGCACCCCGGCCGTCTAACAGACGCCAAATGCGGAACAAAAATTTTAATGAAACTGGCGCTATCGTGTACCGTAACCCGGATCTGCCATTAAAGCTAAACTAACAAACTAGAAAGGGGTAGAAACGTTATACCGAATGATCCGAGTCCTTCGGTCTTTAACCATCATCCCACGCTTTGTTGCGGCTACTCCGATCTCCTGAATCTCCAATCTTGTCGTCCAGGTGGCACCACGTCGACGGATCTTTAAACGGGCTCCCGCCTCTGAACCGAGGCAACTCGATCGTCAAGTTTGCTAAAAGAGACGACCAAGATGAAGTAGAGAATGAGTTGAACACTTTTTCTCGTTACGTCCAAGGCTATGGACGAACGGTTAATGAAGTTGCCTTTTGGATCTATAAGAAATGAGAAATGAAGTATATCAATTTCCTTGAACCAAAATCCTTAATTTTTTCAAACAACAACCATGATTTCCTTCAAAGAATGGCCGGCCACTTATAAAGGGGAGGGAGGTGAGTGTAGGAGCAAGTGGTGACAATAAGTAATGCTTATCATAACATAAAATATCCTAGAAAGAACAATACACATTAAAGCAAAATGGTGATTCATTTAAAACACCTCATCAAGCATTAAATGAACAATTAATGCTAACAATGAATCATCAAGCCTTATCACCACCTTCTAGAAGCTTCTAGAAACTTCTACACTCATCCAAAGAAAAGATAAATCCGTATTTAACCGACTGTCAAATACGGCTGATTGGAAACTGGAAACTGGAAACTGGAAACTTCCAAAAGTGATCCTGAAACGAATTTCAGGATAACCCCGTATCAGTATAAACATACCCGCATTTGTATTACGACCGAATAAAAATGCAACTGAGACAAAAATATTATATCTATACAGTATAATACTGGGTTCCGGCTTAAACCAAAGCCTGCCAGTATTATCTACCCGAAAAACGACACGTGCGAAAACGCACGTGCTTTTTCCGAACCTTTTCATATCTCCATACGGCCTCTACAACGTTTCGCCTGAACTTGGGAAAGTGTCTGTAAGGGACTCTAATGACTCATCAACACACTGGCACTGGGTATAACCCTTAGCACATCAGAGGTACCAGCTGCACGTAACGTTTTGCCTATGTATTGATTGGAAGGGAAGCTGACGAGCGAACTCATCTATAAACCCTACCAAGCCTGACAGTGACAATGTATATACAGTCCGGTCCATTCGTCTAAAGAGTATCACATATCGAGTCTAGGGGGTGGATAAAGTCAGACCCCTAATAACGCGATAAATCATGTCGGCATGAAGCCCATCACCAACTGAGAAACTACTGATCTCAATCAGTAATTCTCCACTATCTCGGCCGAGGATTCCTAGTGATGGCCACCCGTGCAATGCGTGACATCAACCCCCAATACCGGGAGAGACGAATCCCCGACGATCCGCTCACTTGCCTCCAATGTAGCTCGGGACTGTACCCAAAAAAGACCTGTTTGCACGACTCCTTTGAGCCGTAGTAGGGTAGAAATCAAAGCACAGTGGGAACTCATACGAGACAAATGACGACCTCAGGTCGATGAACTAACTTGTACATATGTCACCAGGGAATTGCTATCTGACGATATGTATAATACCAACTAGCAGATTCCCGGCGAGTCCTGTCCGGTGTACTCATAACCCAATGAGCACCTGTATACATCTTAGGTGAACCAACTGACACCAATGGCTTGTGAGACCGGCCATCGCCCCTCGTCAGGGTCTCGACTGTATACACTAGTCTACTCTGGGGTATCGATGCCCTGTCTCGAAAACTCCCACGACTAGGGACACTTTAAGGATGTGCTTATAGACCCCAGCTCCCACGTATATGATCGCCATCATACCGCTAGTAGTCAAGCAAGAATCCTATGGGCTCTATCATCATGCAATAATGAACTAAAGCATATATATGATGATAAAGACAAACCAGATAGCATACTATCATCTTGAGTAAGACTGTCATATCGGTATAGGTCCTGCCTCAATCATTGCAATCACGTACCTACGATCCAATAATTGACTTTGAGGGCACTATCTCCAACAATCTCCCACTTGCACTCAAGGCTAATTATTGCGACGTCGCATACTCACAGCCCGTGTGATACCGAACATCCAACTCCTCTACTAATCAGTTTCACAAAGCTAGTTTGTAAAACTCTTCTGTTCGAGAAATAGCCTCAGTGAGTGGATCCGCCCTGATGTTTCTTTCTATATCTCTCTTAATCTCAAGTTCGCGAAGAAAACAATCTCCCGAATCGAGTAATACCTGTCTTAGAATATGTCTGGATATCTGATGGGACCTAGTTAATAAATGAACTCCAAATCCAAATTTCTTAGACCGTTTTGATAACTGAACCTAATCAGTATCCAGCACCATGCCTCCCACAGTATCCTCTTGGACCACCTGTCCATAATACTGTCCCTCGTCAAAGGAAAAAACTATAACTCTGACAATCACTCTGTCATCCATGTTACCTTGGAAGCCTGGAATGATAACCGTCTCCCGAAGGAGGCTGCCGTCATCAAATCCATAGAACAAGCACTTATGTTCTAAAACTGCTTCCTTATGTTTCTTCAGGATTGGATTAACATAAACTTATCGCATCAAGTGCAAAAACTACATCTGGTGTGGTACTTGACATCTCATGATTGACTCAATTGCCTAAGCAAGTGATCTGCCAATCATGCGCATCCCTCTCTCCTTTAATCTGTAAGACACCTTTAGAGATGGTGACTCCATCACCTGTAGGTACACCACCATGCCAGGAGTCATCTATTCTAAAATACTATTAGAATACTGTCAAAGTACCCACATTGGGAAACTACCCAAATCTAGATCTAAAACTGTAGATCTAGTATCCAGAATGTCTGATATTATATCCATATCCTTTGTGGAGAAACAACTGTGTGACGACCAAAGTACAACCAATCATAGTATATGAATTTTACTTCCTACTCTGTGCATGTCATCCAAATACCAGGACATCACACCCTACTACCTTTTTAACAGATCCGTCCCCTATTCTGATGAAGTCAAACCCATGACTGTCACATCAAGATTAGATGATCTTATCTCCGCTATATCTGCTTAAGTCTATAAATAGACATAAGCTACTTGCCCACTTATACTTCCGCTGCTCCCACTGACTACGACAACCCTCTAGCAGAATAATATACACGTTCACTTCTAAAGCCTGTTTGAACGACGTTATACTTATCCTCTTGCCGGGTCTCACAGTCTGGAACAACAGTACTGTCAAGTCTGGGTAAACAAGAACCTCCCTGTCACCGTCTTTGAGGCTACCTGAGTACCTCTCGGGTGTCTGAGGCTACCCACCATATCTGTGGAGTGGCTATTGGAATGTCAAAACTGATTGAATATATAGGTCCTATTAAATTTTCCGTAATCGTTTGCGGTTCTGGAATCACTTCCGGTTCTACCATACTCCCACTACTGTTTTCTGAAAAAATCCATTTTACTAAAACTGTGGCGAGTCAAGAACAATATCACTATTGATCTTCCAGATGGTAGAAATGTCAACCCTCGTCAAAGCCAGGGTCAACCCACAAACAGCCATTACAGAAACGTGCCTTGAGTTATCCAGTGTCTGGTTTTAAGCATAAGCTGGACAACTCCCCTTATCTTAACATCGTTAAGATATGAACCATTCTATATAGAAACAGATGCACTAATTTAATTGGAACCAGATTCAAATCATGCAGCTGTCTCCAGTGCATATCAACTTAATGGAAAGTGGCTACTCAGCATTACTCAACTTAGGAATCCATCCAATTATGAGTAATCTGAAAGAGAAACAAGTTTCTTAAAACCATTACTATCAACTGAATACTAATCACAAGAATCTACATCCTCAATCTCTTTGAAGAATCCCGATACTTGCGACACCTGGTTCTCTACTTTATTCTTATACCCACAACTTCTCAAAACTTAGACATTGTATTTCAGCGAAACACTTGTCTAAAAACTAGAGAAATTACAAGTAAACAGAACAGAGTACGAGGACCAACCCCTTTGTCCTAACGGACACTGGACAACATACAATACTCTGTATAAGTCCGCTGAGTTGAATAACTCAAAAACCTGTGCATTGTAGGTTGAAAACTGTACCCAGGCGATTTCCTCAAATATCACCAATTACAATGAATTCCGATATAATGAGGATGATCTCCTAATTCTCAATAACTTACACCCACTCATTATCTGTAAAACTGTACAGATATGAGAATGAAACCTGGTAAATACATACCCTGGAGTAAGTATCTAATCGGGAAAACAGTTTTTTCTTTTAATAATGCACTGAAACATAAAAATGTTTCGTAGGGGTATCCTGGTATTCTTAGTAATGCCTCTTCCATAATCCTATTCATGACTTTAACCATATATATCTTTGCCATCTCTCCAAATCCCTTTATTTGTCTTTAGTCATTTCCTTCTGTACACCATCGTTAGGCTAAGTGGTTTTCTTCCTTCCCTACCATTCGGCACCAGCCTATGGTTTGGAAGAAGACTATCCAGTCAGCATAAAAGGTGTACCCTCCTAAACCTAAGAGTACAAGCAACTTGAGAGAAGGTGATGATAAAAGACAACTGAATAATACCTTATTCTATTAAAGGTGAAATAGGAGTGGCGATGAAGTACGCGGTTTGGTCGTGAATGATAACAGTCGCAATTTACTTTGCCCTCTTTCTATTCCTTTTATTTTATCTTTTTTTGCTATTACCTTCTGTACACCCTACTTAGGCTAATTGGTTTTCTTCATTCCCTACCTTTCGGCACCAGCCTATGGTTTGGAATAAGACTATCCAATAAGCGTAATAGGTGTACTCTCCTAAACTGAGGAGCCCTCGCAACCTGAGAGAAGGTGATAATAATAGACAACTCAATAAACCAATTCTATTTCTCCTGAACCTGGATCCATCCTCGAAGAAGTCCCTTCGAGTTCGTATATAACCATACGATGGATCTATCCAATGGAAGTAGATGTCCGTAGTAATACGGGGTGTTTTGAGAAATACAAAGGGTAAAAGAAAGAGCGGCAATGACTTATGCAACTTGGACAATCCAAAAGCCAATATTTTTTAAGAAAGTTCGGTCAACTTGGTCACTGAGTCATAGTCTAGGGTCGGTCAAAGGTCGCTGCCAGAGAGAGAGAGAGAAAAGAAACACTCTGCGTGCACTCTAACCTAGATCAGAATGGTTATCACTTTATCTAATCAGGAAACCTCCCACTGTTATCTCAAATTCTCCTCCAAACCAGAGAGAAGAATTAGTCGGGATCACCCGAAGAGTAAACCAACTCATCAGTGAGAATCGGGATCCAACTATCATCGCATGATAACTTGATGGAAGCCACTCAAGTTATCACAATCCAGAAGGTATGCGCATGCCTGGCAAGTTTGCTTTATGTTTGAAACTCCCGATGTAATTTTTACCTCATGCTCTTATGACCTTGACTTTGGCCAACAAATAATAAGTCACATGTCAAGTTCTACCCGTCATTGTCCAGGTTAATTTGAACCCACCCGCACATGCCCTTGACATTGGCCAACAAGGCAGAACGACTGTCCTAAACCAATGCATCTATCTATGCAACAGATGAATAATCAGCAACTACCAAACACTATGCCTTGACTTTGGCCAACAAACATAGCTTGAATACTACTGACTATCCATAAGAAATGACGGAGGGCTACGGCTGGTTTTTGGCGAAAAACCTTTAACGTAATGAACTTGATCTCGTTGAAGGAAACTGATAGCTCTTCATAAAAATATAGTGGCGAAAACTTTTTGCTAAAGAGGCCACTCCCGGTGAAGGGATCTCGGCTCTTTCCTCGTGGAATGAGGTGCAGGATATTCCAACTGAATACCGCGATGCAAAGCAACTTGTAATCGACTATATTGAAGTTATTACTCTGACGTAAACTTCTGCCCAAGGGGTCACTCCCGGTGAAGGGATCTCGGCCCTTGCCTCGTCGAATGAGGTGCGGGATAGTCTAACTGAATATCACTATGCAAAACAAAAGGAAACATCTTTGTAACTCTTTTTTAAAATTTATTCCAACAACATCAAATATAGGTTTGTTTTATCTTTACATTGATAAGAATCAATGCAGTCCCATCAATCAATCACACCAGAAAAGAACGAAAAATAAAATGTACGTATATGCCATCAGCATTCGCCACTGGGTCCCGTCATCACCCGTTAGGTTACTTAACTAACGACAGAGCGGGGGCTGGACTAGCACGGGTGTAAAACATATCCAACATCTAATAGTATATATAACAATATACAATAATCGCTCCAGGCGTGATAATATGCAACATTACAAAAAAGTAATAAGCATCACAGAACAATACAGATAATCTGGGATCCCCGTGTTTCACAGAGCCGCTGCTGAAACCTGACGTTCCCCTGGTCGTGTTGATAGCCTGTGCAATGAAACCTAGACCCCTACGGGTGCGGCAAGTTACCCGCCAAAACCTGAAGCGAGGTAGTCCCCCACAGCATAGTGAATGGAACACCCGGCACTTCACAGAATCTGGTAAATTGAGCACCCCTTCTTGGGTCAACCTGTACCCCTTACGAGTGCGGTGAATAGTCTGCCAATTCTAGAGTGAGGCCCCTTTGCCTCTCAAAGCCATGAGATACGGACCCGTTGCCCTCCAGAACCCGGCTATCCGTGCAGTCCTTCGTGGGATAAACCTAGTACAGAAATAAAAATATGTACAACGGGTCCATCGACCTCGACCCGGTCGTGCCCCAAAAGAATATTATACAAACAGGTAGTGACGGCAGTCTACATGTTGGACGCTCGCCTCGCAATATCAAATATACAAATAAATCCAAACTGCACTATCATTGCACACTGCTATCCACTACGACGTATCCGCAACATCACAGCACAACACAGAACATCAACGCGAATGTCACGTTCGCAAACCCGTCTAAAAGAACTATAGCAATCAGACACGGTTTACCGATCAAATGACATTCCCGGTCGGAGATATAATGTAAATACTGCATACAAACAAATTTAAAATTTCGATCGACTAAATTTCCCGAAGTGGGCTCCACGAACAACTGCTGTACAGTAATAAAATCTGGGCCCAAACAAATATTCCCAAAAGCCACAATTTCCTCATAGAAGCTCACTGTGAAAAATTGATGCACTGTTCCCACTAAAGCGCCGCGGTTCCGTGGTCAAACCTAGGGTTTGACCGCGGAACCGCCGCGTTCTTGTGGGATCACGTGCCCAATTTTTCTCAGTATTCTTAGAAAACCCTGCACAATATTCTATGATATGTAAAATAATTTTAGGACACTGTTTAAAATCGACAGAAACTCAGATGCTTGAAAATGTAGTTTTTGCGAAATCCGTTCGATCGATATTTTAAACGTGTTAGCGCAAGTTAGTATAGCTTAATGGTGAGGCTCTGATACCACTGTAAGTCAACGGTAGCGCCCCGGCCGTCTAACAGACGCCAAATGCGGAACAAAAACTTTTAATCAAACTGGCGCTATCGTGTACCGTAACCCGGATCTGCCATTAAAGATACACTAACAAACTAGAAAGGGGTAGAAACGTTATACCGAATAATTCGAGTCCTTCGGTCTTTAACCATCATCTCACGCTTTGTTGCGGCTGCTCCGATCTCCTGAATCTCCAATCTTATCGTCCAGGTGGCACCACGTCGACGGATCTTTAAACGGGCTCCCGCCTCTGAACCGAGGCAACTCGATCGTCAAGTTTGCTAAAAGAGACGACCAAGATGAAGTAGAGAATGAGTAGAACACTTTGTCTCGTTACGTCCAAGGCTATGGACGAACGGTTAATGAAGTTGCCTTTTGGATCGATACGAAATAAGAAATGAAGTATATCAATTTCCATGAACCAAAATCCTTAATCTTTTCAAACAACAACCATGATTTCCTTCAAAGAATGGCCGGCCATATATAAAGGGGAGGGAGGTGAGTGTAGGAGCAAGTGGTGACAATAAGTAATGCTTATCATAACACAAAATATCTTAGCAAGAACAAAACACATTAAAGCAAAATGGTGATTCATTTAAAACACCTCATCAAGCATTAAATGAACAATTAATGCTAACAATGAATCATCAAGCCTTGTCACCACCTTCTAGAAGCTTATAGAAACTTCTACACTCATCCAAAGAAAAGATAAATCCGTATTTAACCGACTGTCAAATACGGCTGATAGAAAACTGGAAACTGGCAACTTCCAAAAGTGATCCTGAAACGAATTTCAGGATAACCCCGTATCAGTATAAACATACCAGCATTTGTATTACGACCGAATACAAATGCAACTGAGACAAAGATATTATATCTACACAGTATAATACTGGGTTCCTGCTTAAACCAAAGCATACCAGTATTATCTGCCCGAAAAACGACACGTGCGAAAACGCACGTGCTTTTTCCGAACCTTGCCATATCACCATACGGCCTCTACAACGTTTCGCCCGAACTTGGGAAAGTGTCTGTGGGGGACTCTAATGACTCATCAACACACTGGCACTGGGTATAACCCTTAGCACGTCAGAGGCACCAGCTGCACGTAACATTTTGCCTATGTATTGATTGGAAGGGAAGCTGACGAGCGAACTCATCTATAAACCCTACTGAGCCTGACAGTGACAATGTATATATAGTCCGGTCCATTCGTCTAAAGAGTATCGCATATCGAGTCTAGGGGGTGGATAAAGTCAGACCCCTAATAACGCGATAAATCGTGTCGGCATAAAGCCCATCACCACCTGAGAAACTACTGATCTCAATCAGTAATTCTCCACTACCTCGGCCGAGGATTCCAAGTGATGGCCACCCGTGCACTGCGCGACATCAACCCCCAATACCGGGAGAGACGAGTCACCGATGATCTGCTCACTTGCCTCCAATGTGGCTCGGGACTGTATCCAAAAAAGACCTGTTTGCACGACTCCTTTGAGCCGTGGTAGGGTAAAAATCAAAGCACAGTGGGAACTCACACGAGACAAATGACGACCTCAGGTCGATGAACTAACTTGTACACATGTCACCAGGGAATTGCTATCTGACGATATGTATAATACCAACTAGCAGATTCCCGGCGAGTCCTGTCCAGTGTACTCATAACCCAATGAGCACCTGTATACATCTTAGGTGAACCAACTGACATCAATGGCTTGTGAGACCGGCCATCGCCCTTCGTCGGGGTCTCGACTGTATACACTGGTCTACTCTGGAGTATCGATGCCCTGTCTCGAAAACTCCCACGACTAGGGACACTTTAAGGATGTGCTTATAGACCCCAGCTCCCACGTATATGATCGCCATCATACTGCTGGTAGTCAAGCAAGAATCCTATGGGCTCTATCATCATGCAATAGTGAACTAAAGCATATATACGATGATAAAGACAAACCAGATAGCATACTATCATCTTGGGTAAGACTGTCATATCGGTATAGGTCCTGCCTCAATCATTGCAATCACGTACCTGCGATCCAATAATTGACTTTGAGGGCACTATCTCCAACAGGAACCCCACCCCCCATAAACTTTGAGAAAATCTCAAGAAGAAGAAATAGCTCTTGGCAAAAGAAGTTTTTTCTTCAAGGTAAAAAGAATTGTGATGAACAAAGAGATGAAATCATCTCATAACTAAAGAGAAGAGTTCTTTTCTTAAAAGATCGCAGATCTATAAAGACCAAAGTCTTTTATAAAGAGATAAAAAAAAAAGATCTCATCATAAAAATAATGAAGTGCTTACTTCACGGATCATATATCTATAAGACAAATTGTCTCTCTAAGATCATGAACATCACATTATAAAGGGGGGGGGGGGAATTATTCAATTCTCTTATGATCACAGATCCATAAAGGCAAAGCTTTTCATTAAAAAGAGATTGAAGTATCTCCTATAAGTTAAGAGCTTTGTTCTTAGAATCTTAAGACAAAGTCTCTTATCAAAGAAGATAATCTTCAGAGCGTAAAGTTAACCTAAGAAGAGCCTTAGCGCTCCTAATTTAAAAGTGTCTTAGTGCTCTTCAACTAGCGCAAAGCGCTGCAATAGTAGTTCGAACACAGCGCACCGCGCTCATTGGCTAGCGCTCAGCGCGCCACGTGCTCCTCACGTGTGCGCTGCATTACTAAAAGCGCTTTGCGCTCATTATATGGAACTAAGCGCCTCAACGCTTCAATTATAGCGCATCAGCGCTCTTCACTTAACGCAAAGCGCTAAACGCATCAGCGTTTAACATCTGGCGCAAAGCGCCAAGCGCACTAGCGCTTTAACCATAGCGCACTGCGCTCATCGATTGGCGCTAGTGCCATGCGCGCTATATACTTTTATGTGCGCTTGGGAAGAGCATAAATTGTTCTCTGAATAAGTCCTAGAGCTATGATGAATGCTTAGCATTCAATGAAAGACAAACATTGTCAGAATTTAAATCCATGCTCTACATTGTTAAAAGGGCCAAGCCCAAAAAAATGCTTAACAGTCCAAAATGAATGTTAAATATTTTTTTAACTTGATTGGACTTAGCCCAAGTTGGCCATAAGTCCTCAATTCAGGATCAACTGAGCTATTGTGCTCGTAACATAATTAATTGATCTTTGTTCCAAATCATACTACAGATCACTAAACTTACCCTGGTTCAAGGGTACATCTCTTTACTCCTTTGATATTTGTCGTTGTAATTCCTCAACGTCTTCAAAGAGGTGGTTGGTCCCGACAACCACACATTTCATAGACTACGACGTATGTAAACTACAGACTGTGGGGTCCTTAAACCCATGGACTATGATGTCCTTAACCTCGACCGTGATGTCTTAAAACTAACATCGGACTGTGGGGTCATTAAACCCATGGACTATGATGTCCTTAACCTCGACCGTGTTGTCTTAAAACTAACATTGGAATGTGGAGTCCTTAAACCCACATACTATGATGTACTTAACCTCGACCGTGATGTCTTAAAACTAATATCGGACTGTGGGGTCCTTAAACCCATGTACTATGATGTCCTTAACCTTGACCGTGATGTCTTAAAACTAACATTGGACCGTGGAGTCCTTAAACCCACGGACTATTATGTCCTTAACCTCGACCGCGATGTCTTAAAACTAACATTGGACTGAGATATCCTTAAACTAACAATGGACCGTAATGTCCTTAAACTAATTATCGACTGCAATGTCATTAAACTAGATAATAGAGCCTAATTGCTCTTTTGTTAGACCTAAACGATCCCGTTAAGTTGATCTTAGTCTAAAATTAGACTAACGTACCCTTAACTAACGTTTAAGTTGATCTTAGTTTCAAAAGAGGTTAACATATCCTTAAACCCAAACCCCAAACCCAAATCTAAGAAGATACGGATTTGGACTAATCCACATCCTACGGTCGACAACACAAATTATTCTCCATATACAATCCACGGGCAACCACAAACAAAACAAACACCCACGACACGAAATAACCATCTGGAGAAGGAGAAAGTGGTTACCGCGATGCGGTAGCGTAATTAACTGCATGGGGTTGCGCCTACAGGGAAGAGCGTCCCCACAATCAAAAAACCCCTCAGACGAGGGGGAATCTGACGAAGTCTGCTACATCGGCCGCATCCGTTTAAACCTTTGATATATGGTGCCATAAATCAACTTGGCATCTTCGGAGAGGTGGACGGATAGCACCAATTAGCATATGCCCCGAATTTCAGACAAGACGTACATCGCGTCTCCGCCGCGTCTTTCGGAAGGGAACACCAACCTCAGCACGAAGTGTGTAGAAACATACGAATGCGTAGATCCCGGATCAAACAAAATATGTGCATCAAAAGAACATACCAAAAGAGTACCTAAAAACCACTGCATTGGACACCTGCGCGTCCTGATGAGTCAAGGCAGACACCTGAGCCTGCCCTCTACCGGCAACTGACTGTCCTCTGCCTCTGCCATCCCGTCCTCTCTGAACAAACCTCCACGACCATGACCTCTCTGAGCATATGTCTGTCGCGGAGCAACAACAGGCGCAAGTGGCAACGCTCTCTGAATTGGAGAAAGCGGTAAGGTAACATATGGTACGTCTGCCTCTCTCTGGCGTATCATGGTATAATCCATAATGAGGTGATATAGACTGCCACAACTAAAGCACCCACGCGTCGACTGCTGACTGTCACGACTGGAAGGTACGGGACGTGACCGGCATTTAAATTAGGAAGCGTCTAGAGGCACAACGTAATCTAAGTAAGCCGAAGCCCAGAAATCTAAAACATAAAAGAAGAAGTAAAGGAAAACATGTAGAAAAACAAGTTTAAAAGCAACATCCAATTTTCTCAAAAATTTCGGCAGTCTCCTTTGTAAAAACTGGCCCCAAATGGGTACAAACAAGAATAATATATATACAGCAATAAAAAGGCATCCCCAAGCGGGAGCTAGCTCAACGCCAACAGGCGGAAACAACCACACCAAGCACAATAATATACAACGCCAAAGGGCAAGGCTCAAAACTCAAAAGAAAACAAATCCACCAGATACCATAATAATACAAGCGTGACTCTAAGGTAGAAATAAATAACTGGTCCTTTAAACTTATCAAGTAATACAAGTTTGGTTGATGGAGCTTACTAGATACCAATGAAATAAATAAAGTACAACGGCGGTGCTGATATAAATGAACCAACATACCGTGCAAATCACCCTGAATGAAAAGATGTGCCAACAAGCTGCCAACGAAACCTGTACATCGAACCTGTAATAAAATTTGGCACAACGGGGGTGAGTTGCCAAATCGTGAGTAGAAGACATCTGCGAAAAGAAATCGAATGCACGACGCTGTCCTAGGTCATAATAATATACTAATATATCACTAGTCATCTAGTAGTGTAGGGTAATAAACTACGCGTAAGTGCAAATGCTCCGTGCTCGTGTCAGTGCCTCAAATAGTAATATGTCGTGTGAATGAGTATGCATGCACCATGAATGTAAAACAATCAACCCTGAAATCAGGATATATCTGTATAAAAAGTGTTAACTTTCACCATAGTAAAATTTGTATAGAAGTCTGAAACATCATCGATGAAATCCATGGAAATCCGTGTCAAGTATCGACACAAAACATGTAAATCTCAAGTCTTAATACCTTATAGTCTCAATATCTCGGGCTCCGTCAGTCCGGATCGGCCCATATCATCAAATCTCACGACAACGGTCGGTATCCTCCGGATATCCGCCGCGCCAGACATCACCGGTCGGTAGTCTTCCCCTACCAGGCTCATCGTCTACAACTCGATCTTCTTGCCACGGGTTACCATAACGGCCCCACCATGTACCCGAGACGGTTCATCCACTCCTCGAATCGGGTCTCGAAATCCAACAGAAAAACATGAAATCTCATGGTGGACGACACATACATCACGAGAAAACCGCAACATATATTTTAAAAAGAGAGGGAGAAAGAGAGAGAATTTTTTATATATATTCCTGCGGTTTTCGCCAAAATCCAGAAATCTCATAAAAATCCAAAATCCCAAAATCATGAGTAACTAAATGGTAAGTGTCGGCATAAGCCCCATAATACTGCTTGATAACATGAAAATGTGAATGCATGAAATGTCTAAGTAATAAATGCAATGTCGAGCCTAACACCTGAGAGTAATCACAATACTCTATTGATCTAGCCTTTAGCTGATTCTATCATAAAAGATAATATGTTCTAAAGTGTACGTGACATGGCAATTACCGATGATGTGTGTGTGAGCCGGCAAATAAGTGTACGTGAGATATGCGCATCATCGATAATAGTGCTGGTGTCCTAACAGGTAGAGTTTCATACTGACTAAAGAAACATATGCATGAACATGCAACTTGATGATTTCAATCTGAATGTAAAGGTAAAATGTGTACTAAACACTCATTGGGAATATACATATCTAACTACAACTATATGACTCGAGCCTCAACTAGTATCTATCTAACCCCCTAAGGAACTAAACTAAAGGAACTAGTCGATAGGAAATAAGAATCCACCAAAGGTTTGAGTATCTGTAATAGTCGGCAATCTAGCCTTAATAGCGTCACGTACGTAGTACGGCTTCCTCGAATCAAGAGCACGGATCAATCATCATAACTATGCCTCGTACGGTAAAATCCATCGTACGGCATCCCAATATCGGGGTACGGGTCAAGTATCACCTACGTACATCATCATTCGTATAATATCATCATCAAATAATGTCATGATCAAAGGTACTATACTGTAATTGCATACATCCGAATATCATCTATCATATATCATACTCTGCGAACATATACGTCGTCAATTGTTCCTCAGAAATATCATGTCATATATATCATATCGTAATCAGGTCACACATATATCATATCGTAATCAAGTCACACATATATCATATCATAACCAAGTCACACATATATCATATCGTAATCAAGTCACAGGTTACGGTCCGGGTTCTATTATAGAGTCTCGTATATCTCAATATCATCATCACCTATTATCGTTTATGAATACATATCCATTCTCTCATTTTCCAACGATCCGCTAAGATCATAATATGACTGTATAGCCAAGAGATCACGGCATCAAGCTCAGTTATATCGTCTCATCTCCATGTATCATATAGCATCCTTATATCACATATACATGTTGTGTATATATACACCTACACACATTCCTACTTATATATACACATACACATATACACCAAGCCAAGTTTCTGTGTGTGCGTGTGTGTGTCTACCTGAAACCTATGAATTTCCTCCAAGACATTCCTCCTCTGGTAAAGTCTATCTAAATCAGTCTAGTCTAACCTAAGGTCTTTAATAGGGTCCTACTCGCCAAGAATCTAAGGTCACGTCCGACTTCCTAATGACAATAAGCAATATACCTATTCTATGTTTGCGGGGGTGCTAAACGCCATCCACCCGACTTCCCCCGTAGATATACATCTACTCACCTGGTTCTTGTCTACTGAAGACGATGTCGCCCTCCTCTTCTTCCTCGTCCGAACTCTACGCGAGGGGTACCTATACGCAAACATATATAATATCGTAAACTGAATCACGAACAAAACCAAAACGACGCACAAAACGCGCATAGGTTAAAACCTATGACCCGCTCATGCAAAAGAACCAAATATCGCTCGATATCAGCGTACAAATGCCGATTGATCGAGATAAAACACCAACAAACAACTCGAAGTTTTAAAACTCATTACTTATAATATAAAACACGATTTAATTCATCGAAACCCTAAAATCGATCAAATCGTCCAATTCCGCAAAACCTTGAAAATGTCAATTTACCGTTTACTTCAAAACATGATGTTTAAAAGAAAATAATGGTCATAATATTCATTAAATAACATAACTTGATTATAGAAACAATTACCATATTTTTATCACACCATTTTTTCTTAATTTAAAATTTCTAGTTTGCAAATTAGCCAAATATAACACATGTTAAGCAAAAATTCACAATTCCACTACTAAACTTTATTTTGCATATATTAAAGTGTTAAACCACTCCATGAAACCTTAAGAATGAGCTAAAGCCCTAATTAGATTTTTAATACTACATTTTAAATTAATTTCTAAAACCTAGTTTACCGAAATAGCATATTTATCACATTCTATTAACTAACAATTTGAAACTAATAATTAGATTAGGTCTTTCATTCATTTAACATGTTAATATTCTCATTAAAACCACAATATAATGATAAAAACCTTAATTAGAATTTTAACACACCAATATATATAATTTATAAAAATCTAGTTAGCAAAATTGCTTAATTTAAACAATTTTGAATGCACAAATTATAATACATCAACCATGCTAGATTTTTCCCTTCTAAAAATGTTAAGATACTTATTATAACCCCACTTAATTAATAAAACCCCTAAATTGATTTTAGAGACCATATCTTGAATTTTAAACTTGCAAATAGAATTAATTAAGAAAATCTAAATATGCTAAATAAAAGCATTTAACAACAATTAATCATAAGAATAAAAATTATATCTTCAAATCAGGAGATCCAAACATGAAAATATGCTTCCAAAATAATGGTTTCCAACTCCAAATTCCATGCTAAATAGGTCAAAGGAAAATGGTAGAGGTTGAATGTTGATTTTTGAGGTTTATTTTTGGAATTTTTGATGAATTTTGATGGTTTTTAATGCAAAAATGATGGGGGGAAATTTTGGGGCTCCCCATGGAGGTGAGGCCGGCCATGAGGTGAGGAGAAGAGAGGAAGAAGGAATGAAGAATAGTGTAGAATATTCTCCAAAGAAATACACCTTTTATGTCTTTTCATAATTTCTTTATTTTATTAATTTTCTTAATTCAATTCATCATAGAAAACTCTACAATTTTAAAGACAATTCAAGAAGAGATTAGCATGCTAAAAACCTAAATCTAATATGTCATGGTTCACTTTTGAAAAATAAACCCATTGTAAATTGTAATTTACACAAATTTAATGTATATTTAAAAGCTTATGTTAATATTTAAGATAATTAATTTAGGAAAAATATTTCATTAAACTAAAAATTTATAAGCGACTAAATAAACACCATTTACTAGTAATTACATGATTAAAATAGGTCTTTTTAAATTTGTAATGAAAAATAATTATGGTTAAATTTTACGAGAAATACATTTTATTTTACCGAAAATCAGAATATTCACTTAAAGGGTTTTATTTATCTAATTTTTTTTTAATTATTTTTAAAACGTTACAATCTTCCCCCCCTTTAAGAAATTCGGTCCCCGAATTTAAATTAAAACTCCCCCTAATTACTAAAACATTCAGCCAAAACACTCAAATCGTCGGGGCTCCGAAATCATCAATGCATAACAAAAATCAACTCCGTCAAGCATAACGCAATCATCAGAGTTATGGTGAAAACAGAATATCCAAGCCCAATACGAAAACCAACATAATATATATCAAATCTATAACTTATATTTAGTGCGCATCGTAGTAAAATCGTCTAAACATCTTAATAAAGAAGTATGCAAAAACCTATTTTTAAAATCGCCGTGCGATGCACATGTCACGGCATAAGTAGCGGACGTTTATTTTAAAACAATAGCTATACATACATACATATATATATATATATATATATATCTTTTAATTAACCTACACATCCCACCTGGTTACTAAACTAAATAGTAATCATTATAAAAACATACTGTTCAAAATGAAATCAACACCAATCACAGTATAAGAATATCATGTGCGTCCGGTGCGCACGAAAACCGAAACCAAATACAGATGCCTCGAATACGCATAGAACAAAACTGAGTGCAACAGGTGTACACCAAAAACTTCCGTCAAGTGCAACGGGCGTGCACGACAATAATATCAGGTGCATCTAATCTGCACAAAACTCCGATTTAGTGCATCTGGTGTGCACAAAATCGCATCAAGTGCGCCAAGTGTGCGCAAGAATCTCAATCAAGTGCACATGGTGTACGAAAAATATACACTGAATATAAAAATCGAAATCACGGTACGAAAAAAATGCTAGAAAACTATGTCGAAGCAAACGTCAAAATCATGTGCAACCCATATGCACGAAACCAAATCAATATCTCAAAAGGTATAAAACCAAATCGAGTGTACTGGGCATGTACAAAACAATATCAATACAACTGACATATGAAACATGAATAGAGTGTAATGAATGTACACATAAGAAATACCAATCGTAGAACAAAATCCTCAAAATACGAAAATCCAAACAACGGAAATATGAAATTTAAATCAACAAATCACAATCGTAAACACTATCGTCAATGTGTGCCTTTCTAATGTCAACTGATTCGGACTCGTCTCCTCATCGCGGTGCTGACTGCGATGCAAACGGCTATGCTCATATCGAGAGCCTCCCGTGTAATCTATCCCTTCATCTGATATCCGGACTACGTTAAACTTTTTGATCGATTCATCAAAATCCCATAATTCCCCAAGGGCTCAACACTCAAGTACAGTTTAAAAATATCCAGTACATTCCCCAGCATCTGCGGACCAGCCGTAGAACGGCAAACCCAAGCCTCACTAATGGCACCGCGGAACTACCGTAAACCCTAAGGTTCAAAGGCGTTCCGTGGTTATTATGTCGAGTTAGGGTCTCATTCTTCTAGAGGGTCCATAGAAATACCTGCATGTTCCTCCGAATACATTAAACTTGTGAAAATGGGTCTCTGACAATCGTTCGAACCCTTTAACTTTGTATGGACGGCATGTGAATACCCTTCTTCCGCACGCTCAACGATGCTTCAATCCTCAAGAATAAACGATACCCTAATGGTTATCGCATTCGAGCCGCAACTCTTTCTGCCCGTGTGACCGTGGTAACAGAAACATCATCCGATATCGACGAAGATAGATCAAAGAAATGGATGAAATACGGTGCAAAGAAATGTAAATCCTAAGGATTCTTAAACAGAGTAGCGTATCGTAAGTATGCCGCGGATCATACCCACGGTACGTCACTCTACCTAAGTCACCTACTCCATCAACCAAGGGTCACCCTAGACTTATACAAAGGTTAAACCTAGCGCTCTGATACCAACTTTGTCATGACCCGAAGGTACGGAACGTAACCGACACTTAAATTACGAAGCGTCTAGAGGCGCAACGTAATCTAAGTAAGCCGAAGCCCAGAAATCTAAACCATAAAAGAAGAAGTAAAGGAAAACATGTAGAAAAAAAAAGTTTAAAATCAACATCCAATTTTCTCAAAAATTTTGGCAGAGTCTCCTTTGTAAAAACTGGCCCCAAACGGGTACAAACAAGAATAATATATATACAACAATAAAAAGACATCCCCAAGCGGGAGCTAGCTCTACGCCAACAGACGGAAACAACCACACCAAGCACAATAATATACAATGCCAAAGGCCGAGGCTCAAAACTCAAAAGAAAACAAATCCACCAGATACCATAATAATACAAGCGTGACTCTAAGGTCGAAATAAATAACTGGTCCTTTAAACTTATCAAGTAATACAAGTTTGGTTGATGGAGCTTACTAGATACCAATGAAATAAATAAAGTACAACGGCGGTCCTGATACAAATGAACCAACCTACCGTGCAAATCACCCTGAATGAAAAGATGTGCCAGCAAGCTACCAAGGAAACCTGTACATCGAACCTGTAATAAAATTTGGCACAACGGGGGTGAGTTGCCAACTCGTGAGTAGAAGACATCTGCGAAAAGAAATCGAATGCACGACGCTGTCCTAGGTCATAATAATATACTAATATATCACTAGTCATCTAGTAGTGCAGGGTAATAAACTATGCGTAAGTGCAAATCCTCCGTGCTCGTGTCAGTGCCTCAAATAGTAATATGTCGTGTGAATGAGTATGCATGCACCATGAATGTAAAACAATCAACCCTGAAATCAGGATATATCTGTATAAAAAGTGTTAACTTTCACCATAGTAAAATTTGTATAGAAGTCTGAAACATCATCGATGAAATCCATGGAAATCCGTGTCAAGCATCGACACAAAACATGTAAATCTCAAGTCTCAATACCTCATAGTCTCGATATCTCGAGCTCCGTCAGTCCGTATCGGCCCATATCATCAAATCTCACGACAATGATCGGTATCCTCCGGATATCCGCCGTGCCAGACATCACCGGTAGGTAGTCTTCCCCTGCCAGGCTCATCGTCTACAACTCGATCTTTTTGCCCCGGGGTACCATATCGGGCCCACCATATACCCGAGACGGTTTATCCACCCCTCGAATCGGGTCTCAAAATCCAACAGAAAACATGAAATCTCAAGGTGGATGACATATACATCACGAGAAAACCGCAACTTATATTTTAAAAAGAGAGGGAGAAAAAGAGAGGAGTTTTTATATATATTCTTGCGGTTTTCCCCAAAATCCAGAAATCTCATAGAAATCCAAAATCCCAAAATCATGAGTATGTAAATGGTAAGTGTCGGCATAAGCCCCATAATACTGCATGATAACATGAAAATGTGAATGCATGAAATGTCTAAGAAATAAATGCAATGTCTAGACTAACACCTGAGAGTAATCACAATACTATATTGATCTAGCTTTTATCTGATTCTATCATAAAAGATAATATGTTCTAAAGTGTACGTGACATGGCAATTACCGATGATGTATATGTGAGCCGACAAATAAGTGTACGTGGGACATGCGCATCATCGGTAATGGTGCTGGTGTCCTAACGGGCAGAGTTTCATACTGACTAAAGAAACATATGTTCGAACATGCAACTTGATGATTTCAATCTGAATGTAAAGGTAAAATGTGCACTAAACACTCATTTGGAATATACATATCTAACTACAACTATATGACTCGAGCCTCAACTAGTATCTATCTAACCTCCTAAAGAACTAAACTAAAGGAACTAGTCGATAGGAAATAAGAATCCACCAAAGGTCTGAGTCCATATCTGTAATAGTCGGCGATCCAGCCTCAAGACCGTCACGTACGTAGTACGGCTTCCTCGAATCAAGAGCGCGGATCAATCATCACATCTATGTCTCGTACGGTAAAATCCATCGTACGTCATCCCAATATCGGGGTACGGGTCAAGTATCGCCTACGTACATCATCATTCGTATAATATCATCATCAAATAATGTCATGATCAAAGGTACTATACTGTAATCGCATACATCCGAATATCATCAATCATAAATCATTGTCTGCAAACATATACGTCGTCAATTATTCCTCAGAAATATCATGTCATATATATCATACCGTAATCTGGTCACACATATATCATATCGTAATCAAGTCACACATATATCATATCATAACCAAGTCACACATATATCATATCGTTATCAAGTCACAGGTTACGGTCCGGGTTCTATTCTAGAGTCTCGTATATCTCAATGTCATCATAACCTATTATCGTTTATGTATACATATCTATTCTCTCATTTTCCAACGATCCGCTAAGATCATAATATGACTGTATAGCCAAGAGACCACGGCATCAAGCCCAGTTATATCGTCTCATCCCCATGTATCATATAACATCCTTATATCACATATACATGGTGTGTATATATACACCTACACACATTCCTACTTATATATACACATACAGATATACACCAAGCCAAGTTTCTGTGTGTGCGTATGTGTATCTACCTGAAACCTATGAATTTCCTCCAAGACATTCCTCCTCTGGTAAAGTCTATCTAAATGAGTATAGTCTAACCTAAGGTTTTTAATAGGGTCCTACTCGCCAAGAATCTAAGGTCACGTCCGACTTCCTAATGACAATAAGCAATATCCCTATTCTACGTTTGCCCGGGTGCTAAACGCCATCCACCCAACTTCCCCCGTAGATATGCATCTACTCACCTGGTCCTTGTCTGCCGAAGACGATATCGCCCTCCTCTTCTTCCTCATCCGAAGTCCACGCGAGGGGTACGTACACACAAACATATGTAATATCGTAAACTGAATCACGAATAAAACCAAATTGACGCACGAAACGCACATAGGTTAAAACCTATGACCCGCTCAAGCAAAAGAACCAAATATCGCTCGATATCGGCGTACAGACGCCGATTGATCGAGATAAAACACCAACAAATAACTCGTAGTTTTAAAACTCATTAATTATAATTTAAAACACGATTTAATTCATCGAAACCCTAAAATCGATCAAATCGTCCAATTCCGCAAAACCTTGAAAATGTCAATTTACCGTTTTACTTCAAAACTTTATGTTTAAAAGAAAATAATGGTCATAATATTCATTAAATAACATAACTAGATTATAGAAACCATTACCATATTTTTCTCACACCATTTTGTCTTAATTTAAATTTTCTAGTTTGCAAATTTGCCAAAATTAACACTTGTCACGCAAAAATTCACAATTCCACTACTAAAATTGATTTTGCATATATTAAAGTGTTAAACCACTCCATGAAACCTTAAGAATGAGCTAAATACCTAATTAGATTTTTAATACTACATTTTAAATTAATTTCTAAAACCTAGTTTACCGAAATAGCATATTTATCACATTCTATTAACTAACAATTTGAAACTAATAATTAGATTAGGTCTTTCATTCATTTAACATGTTAATATTCTCATTAAAACCACAATATAATGATAAAAACCTTAATTAGAATTTTAACACACCAATATAAATAATTTATAAAAATCTAGTTAGCAAAATTGCTTAATTTAAAAAATTTTGAATGCACAAATTATAATACATCAACCATGCTAGATTTTTCCCTTCTAAAAATGTTAAGCTACTTATTATAACCCCACTTAATTAATAAAAACCCTAACTTGATTTTAGAAACCCTATCTTGAATGTTAAACTTGCAAATAGAATTAATTAAGAAAATCTAAATATTTTAAATAAAAGCATTTAACAACAATTAATCATAAGAATAAAAATTATACCTTCAAAGCATGAGATCCAAACAAGAAAATATGCTTCCAAAATAATGGTTTCTAACTCCAAATTCCATGCTAAATAGGTCAAAGGAAAATGGTAAAGGTTGAATGTTGATTTTTGAGGTTTATTTTTGGAATTTTTGATGAATTTTGATGATTTTTAATGCAAAAATGATGGGGGTAAAATTTTGGGGCTCCCCATGGAGGTGAGGCCGGCCATGATGTGAGGAAAAGAGAGGAAGAAGGAATGAAGAATAGTGTAGAATATTCTCCAAAGAAATACACCTTTTATGTCTTTTCATAATTTCTTTATTTTATTAATTTTCTTAATTCAATTCATCATAGAAAACTCTAGAATTTTAAAGAAAATTCAAGAAGAGATTAGCATGCTAAAAACCTAATTCTAATTTGTCATGGTTCACTTTTGAAAAATTAACCCATTGCAAATTGTAATTTACACTAATTTAATGTATATTTAAAAGCTTATGTTAATATTTAAAATAATTAATTTAGGAAAAATATTCATTAAACTAAAATTTATAAGTGACAAAATAAACACCATTTACTAGTAATTACATGATTAAAATAGGTCTTTTTAAATTTATAATGAAATATAATTATGGTTAAATTTTATGAAAGATACGTTTTATCTTACCGAAAATCAGAAAATTCACTTAAAGGGTTTTATTTATCTAATTTTTTTTTAATTATTTTTAAAACGTTACACTGACCATCCTGGAGTTAAGTGCTGAACAACTGGCCTCGTCCCATGTCTCTGCTACTCCCCGTGCCTGAATGAATGATGTCGCGGCGTCTAGACATCTGTCTCCAGTCTGATATACCAGTACGAACCCTTTTCGGTTTCGAAACAACCGACGACTCAGAAAGACGCTCCTCAACCAAAAGGGCTGCGTCCACCGCTGCTGCATACATGTCACAATGCTGTACGCTAATAGCGAGGAACAACTGGGTAAGCAGGCCTCAAACAAACCTCTTGACCCGCATCTCCTCAGTAGCTACCAAATACGGAGCATACACAGACAGCTCAGTAAACTGCACATCGTACTCGGCCACCGTCATGCCCTGAGTCTGGCGTAACGACTCAAAACTGTGCTCTCGAGCATCCCTGATACTCTGCGGAAGAAAACGAGCAAGAAACACCGTCACGAACTCAGCCTAGGTCATAGGAGAAAGACCTGCGGCTCTGCCCTTCTCTAAGGACTCACACTACTTTTGGGCCAGACCCTCCAGATGAAAACTCGCGAACTCTACCCACCCCGCGTTGGAGCATCTCAATGAATGACATATCCTGGCCATCCGATTGATAAACGATTGCGGATCCTCGATTGCGTCGGTGCCAGTGAAAATCGGAGGCCTCAGCCTCATGAACTCTGATAACGATACGGCGATCACCTGCGTAGCTGCAGGTACGACTGTCGGAGCAGTAAGCACCAACACGGTCCCCGTAACGGGTGGAACAACCTCCTGCCTCTGCGCTCGAATGGCCTCAACTAACGACCCCACCATCTGGCGCAAATCGTGCATACCGGCCTCTAGCATAGAAATATGGTCTGTCTAAGGTGGAACAATCTGCTCCTGTACAATGGTCGTACCGCCCGGGTCAGTCCTCGTCTCGGACGAGTCAACTCTGACCTCAGCCCTCGCGGCCGCTCTCTGTGCCCTCGTAGTTTTCGGCAGTATAAAGGCTGGAAATGAAAACAGGATTCGATAAGAACACAGGAATCGAATCTCAAGGATGAATAAAATCACGGAAGGAATTTCAAGCAATAAGTCCTAAGCTCACTTAGGCGGAGTACCGTGTCATAAGTATGTCGTGGAACATACACACGCTACGTTACTTTGCTTAAGCTACCTACTCTATCATACCAAGGTCATGCTACACTTCGAAAGGTAAAACCTAGCGCTTTGATACCAACTTTGTCACGACCCAAAATTAGGCACATGATCGACACTTAGACTACGTAACGTCAACAGGCGTAAAGCAATTTAAGTAAGCTGAAAACCCAGCAATCTAAACCATTACAAGAAGTAACGGATAGAAACACTATAAAACCTCAAGTAGGAACTTAAAGCTTAAGTTTGTTTTCATAAAGTTTCGGCAGCACCTCCTTTGTAAAAAGTAGCCCCGAAACGGGTACAAACATAAGATATAAGTAAAACATCCACAAACAGGAGCAAATCTCACCCAAAGGCGGAAACAACCACCACAAAAGATATACGACGCCGTAGCGAAGAAAAGAGATAATCAACATATATAAAGTCCGGCTCACATGAGCACGACAACCAGAGTCATAAAAATATACAATATCGATCCTCACAACTCGTCTCTAAGTCAAACATGAAGGTGGTAGATGGAGAGTACTAGATACAAAAGATATACAACGACATTATCGGATAACCGCAAACCCACCTATAGCAAAAGGCCTCACAGCCAACCATAGCGGTATCCGCAAAAGTAGAGATAAGAAGGTGCCCTGCCGCGACTACCCTGAGGATCAGACCTGGAAAACACCGTGGCACAACGGGGGTGAGTTGTCAACTCGTAAATAATAAATAACATCATACTGTAATCGCAAGTATGCACGACAGCGATAATCTATCACATGTAATCTGATAGCATAAGTATGGCAATATGAATATGCAACAATCATGTAAAGGTACATCATCAGGGTACTGTAACTACATGAAGCAATGCATATCAAAATAATCCTGAGTGTGGGATGATATAATAGAAGCTCATGCAAAATTCATCAGCATGGAAAAACAACAGTGTCCCTCACTAACACGTAAAATCCCAAAATTCTCAGGCACCGCATCCTCAGATCGGCCCTCGTATCCTGTAAGTCTCATGGAACCTGAGTGTCCAACATCGACACCCGAAACATCAAGAAAACATATGCCTGTATATATATGTGTGTGTGTGTGTGTGTGTGTGTGTGTCCCTCAACGACACATCAAAAACATGAAACCTGAGTGTCCAACATCGACACTCGAAACATCATGAAACCCGTGTCCATCATCGACACGTAAAGACTCATCTGTCAGGCACCGTCACCACGACTGGCCCTGATGTCATGTCGTACATAACTCCGGACGTTATCCCCACAATAACCACCGAGTCTAAATACTATCACTGGTAGGTACTAACCCGCCTGCCAGGCTCGTCGTCTATACCACGAAAATCACCTCTTGCCCCGGGGAACCATACTGGGTCCACCATGTACCCGCAAACAGTGCCTACCGCTCCTCGAATCGCGTATCTAACACAAGTCTCAGAACCGAGAAAACTCATGGTGGACGCATTGAAATATCATATCAAGAGAAACCGGGTTTTCAAACAATACATGAATTTCTTGAAATACCCGCACGGTTCTCAAATTCATAAATCACATTAAATCCATATCTCAATGTGTAAATCCATGAAACATAATATATGCAACATAAAACAGTAATATGATCATATCAAGGAAAAACCGCTATTTAAATGCATCAAGTTATTAAATATATCACGCGGTTCCGAATTTCTCCAAAATCCACCACAACATCATATAGGGTGAACATGTAGTAACTATAGCAAGATATGAGTATATACCTATCAATAATGCTGTAATAACTTCCAGGTATATTTGTAGCATGTAGCAAGGTATGTGTATATACATGTAACTATGTATGCATGATATACATGTAGCTATATCTCATATGTGAATACACCTATCAATAATGATGTAATACCCTCCAGGTATATGTGCAGCATGTAGCAAGGTATGTGTATATACATGTAGCTATGTATGCATGATATACATGTAGCTATATGTCACGACCCGAAATTGGCGCGTGACGGCCCTAATGCTACGCAACGCCTCCAGACGTAACGCAGTAAAAGAAAGCCAAACCCCAGAAATCTAAACCATAAAAATACGTAAAAGATAATAAAAGTTTTTTGAAACATTTGAAATCACAACCCAAATTCTTTAAAAGAGTCCACTTTTTCTTTAAAATTTTGGCAGCACCCTCTTTTTAAAACAAGCCTCCAAAAAGGGTACAACATAAATATAAAGTAAAGTATCCCAAACGGGAGCAAAATCCACGCCCAACGGCGGAAAACGACACCACAACAGATATATGACGCCGTAGCGAAGAAAAAGAGACAAATGAAAGGAAACTGTATAAAAGACAACAAATCCAAAATAATATACAAAATCGTCCTCACCAAGTCTCTAAGTCACAACAAACGGGTAGTAGATGGAGAGTACAAGATACAACGAATATACAATATAATCTCAGATAACCACCAAACCCACCTGGGCAAAACTGCACACTATCAGGCGAAGTGGTATCCGCAGCCAAAAGATGATAGATAGGTGAATAGCCAACCTCGACAACTTTAGGGAAACACCTGCAATACCTGTGGCACAACGGGGGTGCGTTGCCAACTCGTGAATAGTAAATAACATATGCAGGTAATCGCAAGAATGTACGTACAACATGAATCTAAGATATGGCATTTGCAGTAATAACAGGTCATATGAGTACGAAATAATGGAAAGTACACTAACAAGTACCACCAATATATAAAGCAATAATGATATGACAACAGTATGCAATAATCATGCACTGGGGATATGAGAAAGTAAATGTGCAACACTCATGAAGGTACACTCACAGGTACTCCTAATACATGGAACAGTGCACAAGTATATAAAGATGAGGTATGAAGTGAAATATGTCATTTCCACGGAATCCTGACATCGTGGTAGGATCACAATCCAGCAAGACAAATCAAAATCCTAATTCCTCAAATCAGCCCCCAAATTGGCTCTCATATCATCTATGTGTCACATCTCTTCAACTTCACAATATCAAGTACATCTCGCATATGTATCAAATGTACAACATCAAGTGGATCTCACATATCTAGTATGTACAATATCAGGTATATCTCACATATATCAAATGTACAACAGCAAGTGGATTTCACATATCTCGTATGTACAATATCAGGTATATCTCACATATATCAAATGTACAACAAGTGGATCTCACATATCTCATATGTACAAGATCAGCATATCTCACATATATCAAATGTACAACAGCAAGTGGATCTCACATATCTCGTATGTACAATATCAGGTATATCTCTCATATATCAAATGTACAATATCAAGTGGATCTCACATATCTAGTATGTACAATATCAGGTATATCTCACATATATCAAATGTACAATATCAAGTGGATCTCACATATCTAGTATGTACAATATCAGGTATATCTCACATATATCAAATGTACAATATCAACATCCAATCCCAATGAATCTCTTATATCCCAAATCAAATCTCCAGCACAGTTCTAACATCCTAAATATAATGACATAAATAAATATGATGAGGGCAATACACATATATTAGCGTCCCATTCCACTAATATTGATGTAAGGGCATATATAACAGCGGCTCAATCCCCTGTTATATATACAAATGAGTATTTAGAAAAATCATGAAACCAATGTGCCAAGCATCGACACAGAAATACTAATCCATCAGGTGCTGTCTCCATGACTGGCCCCCTGATAGGTACGTATCATACGCTATCCCGAGAGCTCGAGTGCCTAGCTCTGACCCTCGCCTCTCGACGTATCCATACGCACATGACTCCCGTCGGAATCTACTCGATAGCCTATGAGTCATTGGTCCTGTCACCGGAAAGTATGGTTCTCCTAAGCCTCATCGCCTAACACAGCGATGTCGACTCACACAGCGACCACGTTCTTGCTTCAGTGTACCTCCGGGCCCCACCATGTACCCGTACACGGATCCCTCCTTTCCTCGCGTAGGGTATATATATCAGCACCGATAAATCTCATGGTGGCTGCTAAAATATCATATCAAGGAAACCGGGTTTTTCAATGTATGCATAATTTCATGAACTACCACGGTCCCCAAATCCAGAAAACACCATGAAAAATCCATATAACAATGCGATAATCCATGAATAAAGTATACGCAATATATAAACTGTAATGAAAGCGTATAAAAGAACAGCATAGCTATAATCAGATGTAAATGAACACATGAATGGTATAGCAGAAATATAGGTATCTACCTATATGATGATGTGATATACCTATCAGGTATAAGTAATGTATGAAATGCAAGTACACCTGTAACTATGTCCTCAGGTGTGTATGTACCTAACACTAATGGTACAAAACCCTATAGGTAAACAGGAACTAGCATATCAATGTCTAAGTTATAAGCGATAAGAAATATGTATCAATGTCACAATGTCCCTAACCAGACAATATCATTTCTAAATATGGGTTGTGTATGACATGGCAATTACTGATGGTGTGTGTGGCATGCAATCAGTGCTCTCGCAATCTGAGCCGTCAATAATAGTGCAGTGTCCTAAGGATACTAGTCCAAGCACAACTATCACTAAACAGGAAGGTAATTGCGCAATTCTAAACATGACATAGAATATGCGACAATGTAAATATTTCTAGCCCAGACGCATAACGCCATGCGGGCGATTCCCCTGTAGATGTTAAATCTACTCACCCACACTCCAAGCTAGATGAAGTCTACCACCTATATCCCCCTGTAGCAGTGTCCGTAGTCTCCGCCTGCGAACCTGCAACATATAAACAACAACAAATACATATATTAATAATAACTCTAAAACACGAACAAGCTACACCTAACCGACACAGCAACACACAACCACCTCTTAAGTGTTCGTATCGTGGGTAACGAGAGTAGCGACACGACGAAAACAACTTAAGAGAAAAACCACTAAAACTGCACGACCCGTGTCGTATCACGTATCGCACGGACACAAAACACTAGAAACTACATAAGTGATCCCAGATTTTGCCTACTGTGAAAACTAACAAACAAACAAGGCCAAAAGAACCCAAACCATAGCAGACACCAACAGACAGAAACCCAAACCCTAACTCTTCACCATGGCCGGCGTCGCCGGCCCCTCCTCTTGACGTCGCCGGCCCTGGCCGGTGGCCTGGGGTCCATCTTCTAGGTGGTGCACCCGGTTCCCTAGTACAACACTACAACTATGTTTAGTTTTCCAGTATACATCCCGGATCACAGCTGGTCCTAGAAACCACAAACCGACACTAAAATACGATATTTCGCAACAAAACCTAATTTAAACATTCTAAACTGAAGCTATGAAACAACCAAGAACAAAAACTAACTAAAGAAGAGATAAGGATCATTACCTAACAGAAAGGACACAAGGATCCAAGCTTTGTGCACTCCAAAGCAAGAACAAGAGATGGGGTGAAGAAAAGTGTAATTTTTGTGAAGAATTGATGAAAAATGATGGATTTGTGAATGTTTTAGTGAGGAAAAGAGAGGAAATAAAGCACAAGGCAGTAGAGGGAGAGGGAGCTCGGCCAAGTGAGAGGGAGAGAGAGAAAAGGGAAATTTCCAAGCAATTTCCTACAATAAATGCATTCACACACAAAGTCCACACATGCATGCATCTTCTTTTCATTTCTTTTCTTTTCTTTTCTTTTTCTTTTCACCATTAATCCTAGTCCACACAATATATGCTATGTGGTTTAGGTCAACTTAAGAAAAATTTAAGAAAAGATGCAAAGAGAAGATTTCCAAAAATGTGCAAACCGGATTAAAATAACATTAAAATTGGGAAAAATTCAAATTGGAAAAAAACGTCCCATATACTCCCAAAGTTTGCGCACTAGCTTTATTTTATCAAAACTAGGTGCTGGCAAGTCGATATGGCCGTTTGATCACAATCGGTATAAAATTGAAAATACCGACGAATTTCACCCAAAAATAGAAACAAACACAAAACGATTTCTAGAACGTTACAATCTCCCCCCTTATAAAAATTCGTCTCCGAATTTAAAAAAAATTTCACTAAGCCTAACTTCAAAGAGAAGAGTACAAAACTCTCAAATCTCGCTCGCAGCTTCCTAAGTGATCACCTCACTATACGGCTACGTCCAAGAAAACTCTTCACAGATGGCAAGACCCTTGACCGAAGTTTCTCCACCTGCCGAGCCACTAACACACATGGCTGCTGGTGAACGAAAAGATCGAGTCCACACCGATGGTCTGTGCTGAATTATATGAGAAAGTCATGAAGGTAATTGCAAAAATCAACACCATGAAAACGGGGTGAATAATCGATAATCTGGGCGGAAGTGCCAAATTAAAGGCAACGAAAACTAACTCGCTTAAAGGATCTCAAAAGGACCTAAAATCCTAGGATAAGCTTCCCAAAACTCAACATGTCATTCATCGGAAAGTCCGTAGGAATACATGATCTCCCACTGCGAACTCAAGTTTGCGACCTACAGGGTCGGCATAAGACCTCTGTCTGCACTGGGATACTCTCATCGTGACCTGAACCAACTGGATCATCTCCGAAGTCTCTAGACTAGCTGAGGTCCAAAAATCCTCCTACACAGAGTCAGAAAACAGACTGGTGATCGACACGACCTGACAAAACCTAAAGGTTGCCAATTGAATGTCTCCTGATAACAGCTATCAAGAAGTATCCTAACAATGGCGAGTGACGATCCCAACAGCCGCAAACAATAACACAAACGCACAACAAGACAAACACCTTGAAACGAAACCTGAAATTTCTCTTTACATTCCTGTCCACCGGTAACTATCTCACAAGTCACGTCAATGTTGGCGGAACTTGAATGAATATAGAGAGTTGACTGATGTGCTTGCTCTAGGATTTCACGTCTCTACCCGATAACATCAGGTACACAAATGCATTCCTAACTTAGCACAACCTTGTCACAATCACAGACTCCGAATCAAAAGCAAGAACTGGTGCAGTTGCTAACTGAATCTTCAACTGTTGAAAACTCTGTACACATGCCTCAGTCCAAAGAAAAGAACCTCCTTTCAGGTCTGTACAGTCAACGGTGCAACAATACGCTAGTAATCCTGCACGAAACGGCGGTAAAAACCTGCTAAGCCCAAAATCAGCGGATCTCCGTCCTGCACACAAGTCTGGGCCTAAGCTGTACGGTCTCGATCTCCCTCAGAACCATACGAAACCGTCTCCCGTAACAACAAGACCTAGGAGTCAACACAAACAAGCCTGAAGGAACACTCCGAGAATCTAGCAAACAGCTGGGGCTCTCCCAATGTCTGCAAAGCAAATTCTCAAGTGCTGCTCCTGTTCCTCAAGACACAAAGAAAAGACCAGAATGTCGTCAAAACACAACAGCAACTGGTCGAGGAACGGCCTGAAGAAATCTGGTGCATCATAACTACAAATGCTGCTAGGGCATTGGCGAGTCCAAAGACACCACCAAAACACAAACTGCTCGTAGCACGCACAAAAACAGTATTCGGAATGCCACCACTCCGAACCCGAAACAATGATGACCTGATCCCAAACAAACTTAGAAAAAGTCTCGCACTCTGGAGCTGATCGAAGAAATGGTCAAAGCGAGGTAAAGGATACCTAACCGCACCGTAAGCCGGTTCAATTGACGATCTATCAATCCACAACCGCAAACTGTCATCTTTTTCCTTGACGAACAGAAATAGGAGCTCCCAAAAGCGAAACACTCGGACACACAAACCTCCCAACAAACAACTCTGCAGCAGATCCTTAAGCTCCCTGAATTTCGCTAGCTCCATTGGAACATCGTCGGAAAACTCTTGCATGATAGAAAACCGATCCAACAATCCCAATGTGGCTCCGGTATCTTGAATGAACGCCAAGAATCCACGACATCTCCTCCAAAGCTGATTAGCGGAAAAAGGCTGAATTCAAGCTGTGAGAGGCGGCACAACTATCCACCTGCACAACAAGAACTGACTCGCCGAGAAAACAATTCTTGACTGTTTCCACACAGTAGTCTACAGACGCCTAACACGTAGCTAACCAATCCATGCCCAGGAGAACGTCAAATCCAACATCTCTAGAAGGATCCAATGACGGCAAAATCTCCTCACCGATTGGCATACGACTGAAATACGTGTCGCGCAACAAAAGAATCGCTGACAGAAGTTAACACAACAAAACGGCTGATCTAGCTAACACGATCCTCGTCCCAACCACGGCACAAAATGCGAAAACCAACTAGTACATCAAAAGAACATGAACAAGGATACCTGACAAATCTGCACTGGACGCCCGTGCGTCGCTATGAGTAGAAACAAACTCTCGTGTCTGCCTTCTACCCGGAACTGCCAAAACTCTTCCTCTGCCAGGCTGACCCCTCTGAGCAAACCTTCCGCGTCCACGGCCTCTCTGAACTCTACCCTGACGCGGCGCTAAGGAACAACCCCTGATGAAGTGGTGAAGGCTCCCGCATCGATAGCATCCAATATAACACTGCTGACCCTCCTGGGGATAAGAGCTGAACGTCTGTCCACGTCCTATGCCTCTGCTGCTCCCGCGATGGTCACGAAATCTATCTCGACGACTAGGCCTCTGTCCCTAGACTGGCACACCTGTACGGGTCCTCCACTGTCCTGGAACTCGCAAAGTCTCTGGAATACGTGTCTCGTCGACTAGGGCTACATCCACTGGTGCTACGTAGGTGACAGACTGCTGCATGCTGATCCCAAAGAACAACTGAGTAACTGGGGTGTCAACCTCCTGTCGCTGCGCTCGAATGGCATCAACCAATGATCTCATCGTCTGGCGCAAGTCCTGCATCTCTGCCACAAGCCTAGCGAGCTGACCTATCGAAGGCTGATCTATCTGCACCTGTGCAACAAGAGTGCCATCCTGGTCAGTGCTCGTCCCACCCGAGCTAACTCTGACCTCGGCGCTCGCTGCATCACCCTGAGTCCCCATAGTCATCGGCGGCAAGGCTATAAATATAGATAGGATTCGATAAGAATAAGGAAATCGAATCACAAGGATATGAATCATCAAGGAAGGAATTTCAAGCAATTTGTACTTAGGCAGTTTAGGCGAAATACTGCACCGTGAGTATGCTGCAGACATACACACACTACGTTACTCCGCTTAGGTTACCTACTCCATCATACCAAGGTCATCCTACACTCCGAAAGGTAAAACCACGCTCTGATACTAACTTTGTCACGACCCGAAATTGGCGCGTGACAGCCCTAACACTACGCAACGCCTCCAGACGTAACGAAGTAAAAGAAAGCCAAAACCAGAAATCTAAACCATAAAAATACGGTAAAGATAATAAAAGTTTTTTGAAACATTTGAAATCACAACCCAAATCTTTAAAAGAGTCCACTTTTTCTTTAAAACTTTGGCAACACCCCCTTTGTAAAACAAGCCCCCAAAAAGGGTACAACATAAATATAAAGTAAAGCATCCCAAACGGGAGCAAAATCCACGCCCAACGGCGGATAACAACACCACAACAGATATACGACGCCGTAGCGAAGAAAAAGAGACAAAAGAAAGGAAACTGTATAAAAGACAGCAAATCCACAATAATATACAAAACCGTCCTCACCAAGTCTCTAAGTCACAACAAACTGGAAGTAGATGGAGAGTACAAGATACAACGAATATACAATACAATCTCAGATAACCACCAAACCCACCTGGGCAAAACTGCACACTATCAGGCGAAGTGGTATCCGCAGCCAAAAGATAATAGATAGGTGAATAGCCATCCACGACTACTTGGGGGAACACCTGCAATACCTGTGGCACAACGGGGGTGAGTTGCCAACTCGTGAATAGTAAATAACATATGCAGGGAATCGTAAGAATGTACGTACAGCATGAATCTAAGATATGACATTTGCAGTAATAACAGGTCATATGAGTACGAAATAATGGAAAGTACACTAACAAGTACCACCAATATATAAAGCAATAATGATATGACAACAGTATGCAATAATCATGCACTGGGGATATGAGAAAGTAAATGTGCAACACTCATGAAGGTACACTCACAGGTACTCCTAATACATGGAACAGTGCACAAGTATATAAAGATGAGGTATGGAGTGAAATATGTCATTTCCACGGAATCCTGACATCGTGGTAGGATCACAATCCAGCAAGAAAAATCAAAATCCCAATTCCTCAAATCAGCCCCTAAATTGGCTCTCATATCATCTAAGTGTCACATCTCTTCAACTGCACAATATCAAGTATATCTCGCATATGTATCGAATGTACAACATCAAGTGGATCTCACATATCTAGTATGTACAATATCAGGTATATCTCATATATATCAAATGTACAACAGCATGTGGATCTCACATATCTCGTATGTACAATATCAGGTATATCTCACATATATCAAATGTACAACAGCAAGTGGATCTCACATATCTCGTATGTACAATATCAGCATATCTCACATATATCAAATGTACAACAGTAAGTGGATCTTACATATCTCGTATGTACAATATCAGGTATATCTCACATATATCGAATGTACAATATCAAGTGGATCTCACATATCTAGTATGTACAATATCAGGTATATCTCACATATATCAAATGTACAATATCAAGTGGATCTCACATATCTAGTATGTACAATATCAGGTATATCTCACATATATAAAATGTACAATATCAACATCCAATCCCAATGAATCTCTTATATCCCAAATCAAATCTCCAGCACAGTTCTAACATCCTAAATTTAATGACATAAATAAATATGATGAGGGCAATACACATATATTAGCGTCTCATTCCACTAATATTGGTGTCAGGGCATATATAACAGCGGCTCAATCCCCTGTTATATATACAAATGAGTATTTAGAAATATCATGAAACCAATGTGCCAAGCATCGACACAGAAATACTGATCTATCAGGTGCTGTCTCCATGACTGGCCCCCTGATAGGTACGTATCATACGCTATCCCGAGAGCTCGAGTGCCTACCTCTGACCCTCGCCTCTCGACGTATCCATACGCACATGACTCCCGTCGGAATCTACTCGATAGCCGATGAGTCATTGGTCCTGTCACCGGAAAGTATGGTTCCCCTATGCCTCATCGCCTAACTCCGCGATGTCGACTCACACAGCGACAACGTTCTTGCTTCAGGGTACCTCCGGGCCCCACCATATACCCGTACTCGGATCCCTCCTTTCCTCGCGTAGGGTATATATATCAGCACCGATAAATCTCATGGTGGCTGCTAAAATATCATATCAAGGAAACCGGGTTTTTCAATGTATGCATAATTTCGTGAACTACCACGGTCCCCAAATCCATAAAACACCATGAAAAATCCATATAACAATGCGATAATCCATGAATAAAGTATACGCAACATATAAACTGTAATGAAAACGTAAAAAAGAACAGCATAGCTATAATCAGATATAAATGAACACATGAATGGTATAGCAGAAATATAGGTATCTACCTATATGATGATGTGATATACCTATTAGGTATAAGTAAAGTATGAAATGCAAGTACACCTGTAACTATGTCCTTAGGTGTGTATGTACCTAACACTAATGGTACAAAACCCTATAGGTAAACAGGAACTAGCATATCAATGTCTAAGTTATAAGCGATAAGAAATATGTATCAATGTCACAATGTCCCTAACCAGACAATATCATTTCTAAATATGGGTTGTGTATGACATGGCAATTATTGACAGTGTGTGTGGCATACAATCAGTGCTCTCGCAATCTGAGCCGTCAATAATAGTGCAATGTCCTAAGGATACTAGTCCTAGCACAACTATCACTAAACAGGAAGGTAATTGAGCAATTCTAAACATGACATAGAATATGCGACAACGTAAATATTTCTAGCCCAGACGCATAACGCCATGCGGGCGATTCCCCTGTAGATGTTAAATCTACTCACCCACACTCCAAGCTAGATGAAGTCTACCACCTATATCCCCCTGTGGCAGTGTCCGTAGTCTCCGCCTGCGAACCTGCAATATATAAACAACAACAAATACATATATTAATAATAACTCTAAAACACGAACAAGCTACACCTAACCGACACAACAACACACAACTACCTCTTAAGTGTTCGTATCGTGGCTAACGAGAGTAGCGACACGACGAAAACAACTTAAGAGAAAAACCACTAAAACTGCACGACCCGTGTCGTATCACGTATCGCGCGGACACAAAATACTAGAAACTACATAAGTGATCCCAGATTTTTCATACTGTGAAAACTAAACAAACAAACAAGGCCAGAAGAACCCAAACCATAGCAGACACCTACAGACAGGAACCCAAACCCTAACTCTTCACCATGGCCGGCGTCGCCGGCCCCTCCTCTTGACGTCGCCGGCCCTGGCCGGTGGCCTGGGGTCCATCTTCTAGGTGGTGCTCCAGGTTCCCTAGTACAACACTATAACTATGTTTAGTTTTCCAGTATACATCCCGGATCACAGCTGGTCCTAGAAACCACAAACCGACACTCCTTATTTAAACATTCTAAACTGAAACTATCAAACAACCAAGCACAAAAACTAACTAAAGAAGAGATAAGGATCATTACCTAACTGAAAGGACACATGGATCCAAGCTTTGTGCACTCCAAAGTAAGAACAAGAGATGGGGTGGAGAAAAGTGTAATTTTTATGAAGAATTGATGAAAAATGATGGATTTGTGAATGTTTTAGTGAGGAAAAGAGAGGAAATAAAGCACAAGGCAGTAGTGGGAGAGGGAGCTCTGCCAAGTGAGAGGGAGAGAGAGAAAAGGGAAATTTCCAAGCAATTTCCTACAATAAATGCATTCACACACAAAGTCCACACATGCATGCATCTTCTTTTCATTTCTTTTCTTTTCTTTTCTTTTTCTTTTCACCATTAATCCTAGTCCACACAATATATGCTATGTGGCTTAGGTCAACTTAAGAAAAATTTAAGAAAAGATGCAAAGAGATGGTTTCCAAAAATATGCAAACCGGATTAAAATAACATTAAAATTGGGAAAAATTCAAATTGGACCAAAACGTCCCATATACTCCCAAAGTTTGCGCACTAGCTTTATTTTATCAAAACTAGGTGCTGGCAAGTCGATATGGCCGTTTGATCACAATTGGTATAAAACTGAAAATACCAACGAATTTCACCCAAAAACAGAACAAACACAAAACGATTTCTAGAACGTTACACTATATCTCATATGTGTATACACATGTCAATAATGATGTAATACCCTCCAGGTATATGTGTAGCATATAGGTATGCATGCAATTGTATTTCATATGCGCAACCGCACAAGAATCAATGCTTCAATGTCACTAATCAATACCATATCACATATGTATGTGTGTTGTTCGTATCATGACAATTACGGACAGTGTGGGTGTAGCATATAATTAGTGCTCGTGCAATATGAACTTTCAATAATACTGCAGTGTCCAATGGGTAAAAGTCCAGGCACAACAAATAATAAGATACAATGATGTCCATGCACAATCTCTATATGTGCATATAAGCAATGTAGCTAATATCATATCATATCATATCTAGCCCTGACGCTTAACACTATACGGGCGATTTCCCCATAGATGTTAATCTACTCACCGACAATCTCGAGCTAGGTAGATCCAATCACTTCCTTCCCTTTCTTCGCAGCATTCGAAGTCCCCGCCTGCGATCCTATTAACACAAACATAACAAGTGCAAAATCTCAGAATCGACCAATATCACGTACAACTACATTTTGACCGACGCACTAACTATAATCCAACTCACAAGTGTCCGTCTAGTGGTTAACGTGTGTAGCGACAACCCAAAACCAACCCAAGTGCAGCAGCTACACAAGATCACGAACCGTGTCGAATAACTTGACACGCATATTCAAAACACTAGATTATAGCAAAGTGATCCCAGATTTTGATATACAAACAATTAGTGAAAGTTGCAAGTTTCCCGAGACCACATACAACCCCAGAGACCCCACGACCAAGATTCAACACCCCAGCCCCCACTGTGGCCGCAATTTGAGGCCAAAACCAATATATTTGCGGCCTGTATTTTTAGGAATGGGCTCAGGTTTTTATGGTGGGTTCTAGGTCACAACACTAGGTCACTGCGATGGGAACTTTTCCAACAAACACCTGGTTCTACAGCAGATCACAAAGACTCTATAACGACACTAAAAATACGATATTTGCACGAAACTAAACCTTTAGTGTTCTAATCCATAACTACAAGGAAACACAACATTATAAACTCCTAATTAAGTGTAACGTTTCAAAATAATAAAATATGATTTTTGGGAATTTTTATAATTTAATATTATTTTAATGAATATTTTAATATTCTGGTATAATTAAATACAAATAAATGGGGGAAAATTATGGAAAATTCTAAAATAGGGTATTTTATGGAATTATGCCATTTTTAAGTTTTTATGATTAGTTATATGCTAATTTAGTGCTAATCGCGATTAAAAATCGCTAATCGGTTTTTTAACATTTTTGTGCAAAACATGGACATAACATTTTTTTCTTACACTTGTGCATTTTTCCACCATGTTTTTTTTGGGGTTACTATTCTAGTGAGAAGGGTTTAGATAGGAAAGAAAAGAAAAAGAAAAGAAAAGGCTTCATGATGAGAGAGAGAGAGACCAAGTCAACCTTTACCTTTTTGAACCATACTCCCATCATTTCCCTTCTCATTTTCTCCCCCCCCCCTTCATGAAGAGCTGCTACTGCTCCTGCTCCTTCTTCCTCCTCCTCTCTCTTTAACCCTAGATCCACAATGAAATCCACCCCAAAACCCTATTCCCATTTCACAATAAATGTTCCCGAGCTCACTAGCTACACTTTGAGCCTAGCAAGAATGGATTTGGAGGACTTTAAGCAACTCAAGAATTTTCTTGAGTTGCCAAAGAAGGTAATTTCTGCACCCCTAGTTTAGTAATTCAATTCTTATTGCATCAATTCTAGTTTCATGTCGATATGATGTCGTTTGATGGACTTGTGAACTTCAAGTTAGGGTTTAGGGTTAGACCTGAGATTAAAAGTAAAATTGAGGCTTGTTATGACCCTAGAACCCATGGTGTGATGATAGATTGGACCAAACCTGAAGCTAGAACATAGATTACGGATTGAAGGAATCGATATCGGGGAAAACTGTGAATCTGTGATCGTATTTAGGAATCTGCTATCACCCCGAGACCCCAAAAATAAAACTGAGTTGACAGTGAGATGTGCAGGCACCATGGAACCACCACACCAAACCTTAGCCCCCAACTCCAACTCCAAGCCGCCAATTTATTCCAATTGGCCGCAATTTGTGGCCATACCTATCCCATTGTGCCTCGTTTTAGTTCTGCTACTCCTACATTTATAAATTAAACCCCTGGTATATATAGATTTGTCTAATTTGACCTAGGGTGAAATCTGGGGCATTTTTCCTTAGTTGTTGTTTTGGATTCGTGTTTCCGTATTCCGTATTTTTAAATCTGAATTTGTGTATTGAGTTTTACCTCGACTAATTGGCGTTTATACGACGATATCGAGGGTTGTTGATGGTTTTGGAGGCGTACCCGTAGGTTCTAACCAATAGGACCCATAGCGTATCGTTTTGGCTTTAGTGTGTTGTTTTAGCTTGATTTGGTTTTAATGCGCATATACGATATTTTGATATGTAGGTACCCATGAAGACTTCGGGACGACAAGGAAGCGCGTGGCGACGTCCACAAATGAAGACGCGAGGTGGGTAGATTATATCTACCGGGATAGTCGGGTGGATGGCGTATAGCACCCCCGCAGTCCGTAGTCGATATACTATATTTATATTTGATAGTTATAGTGTGTCGTGGATATTGTGTTAGGTGTATTATGGATAGTTTAGGGTTAGAAGCAACTAGTGTAGTTCATGGTCGCGAACCCTAGAATAGATTTGCACCTACACGCACACCCTTGCATATTCATTATACTTGCACTGTGTTTGATGATATTGGATGACATTGGAGATGAGTCGATGATGTTGGGCATTGCGACGCGAGATTGGTGATTTGATATGATTCGTATTTGGGATACGGCATGTGATCTCTAGCGGGCCCTTGGACGTGTGCTTACACACGCAGTGATAAATGGTATCGATGGTACTAGATTTAGATCAGTACCCCTGATTATGTGAGATGTTGATAGTGATACCTGATATGTGGTAAGATAATGTGATATTGACCCGTACCCAGCTATTGGGATGCCGTACGACGATTTACTGTACGAGCCTATATTGATGATAGATCCGCGCTCATGACTCGAGAATGTCTTACGATATACTGTATCGTACGCGATATTATTGAGGCGGGATCACCGACTATTATATCTATATATATATATATATATATATATATCTCGACTCAGATTTAGGTGGTTTCCATACCTCTCCCGATTGACTTGATACTTAGATCTGTAGTTTGCATAGTAGATTCTTCACTGTGGTGTTAATTATTTGATTTCCGCATATTCATGCTTTTCGCATTGCTTTGCATATGTTTATTGCTATATTATTATCATGCTGTTAGGACACCAGCACCATTATCGATGATGCGTATGTTCCACGTACACTATTTGCCGGCTCACATACTTCATTATCGATAATTGTCATGCCACTACACTGTAGTACTATTGCATTCATGATATGATTCTTGCATGGCATATTATACACTTATACCTGTACCGATACATAGATGATTCTGACTTGATTAGAGATTTGGGAACCGCAAGATATTCTTCAAAACTGATTCATTTTAAAAGAGCGGTTTCCCTCGACATGTGCACATTACTATTCCATGTTGCATGACTTCTGATATGCTTACATTTCTTTACATGTCGCATACATCATGTTTTGATTATACACATTGAGATACGTTGTTTCCATGATATTTCTGGATTTGGGAACCGTGGGTATTTCAAAAGTGAATATATAATTGTTTTAAAAACCCGGTTACCCTTGATATGATATTTCAGTGCGTCCACCATGTGTTTTCTCGGTGCTGAGAGCGACATGTTAAACCCGATTCGAGGAAGCGGATGCGGCCGATTGCGGGTACATGGTAGACCCGGTATGGTACCCTGGGGCGAGAACGGTTTCGCTGTGTAGTAGACGGTGAGCCCGGCAGAGGGACTACTACCTACCGGTGATTGGTTGGACCTGGCGGTTATCCGGAGGATACTGACCAGAGTCGATAGATAGATATGGGCGTACTGCCGGGGCCGAGGGCCGATTCGGCAGACATAGCCCGTGGGCTGGTCCGGACTGACGGAGCCCGATAGATGAGGATTTACGTGTCGATGCTAGGCACGGGTTTCATGATGTTTTCCATGATTTTGATTATATCCTCACATTGATATGCATAATGCTTATTGCCATTGGGTGACGGGTGGACGGGATCCACGTATATATATACAGACTTTGACTACATTGATCATATTTCATTTGTATATATAACAGGGTACGAGGGCGCTGTTATATATACCCTTACACCAATATTAGTGGAATTGGACGCTAATATATGTGTATTGATTTCCATTTGATACTTCATCATGTTGACTTCATGCTGACATACCTTATATTTATGACATGTTATTACCTGAGGCACTGGCACGAGTATTTGGCACTACCTAATGTTTAGATGTTACATTGTCACATTATCATGCTTCAGACTTATTCTTGAGGTTTATATCATATACTGATCGTATTGACTTAGGATTATGTCTTGCATTCGGTTTCTGCTTGTAGATATTTTCTATTCACGAGCTGGCAACTCACCCCCGTTGTGCCACAGTTCTTGCAGGTTTTGCCGTACAGGTTCCTTAGCGGCATTTCTGGCACACTGCTTCCTTGCGGGTGAATTGCTTTTGGTAGGTGGGTTCTGTTGTATCAAGAACCACCATTGTACTTGTATTATTCATTGTATCTAGAAATTCCATCAACCAAAACTTGTATCTTGTTTCAGACTGAGACATTAGTGATGTACTATTCGACCTTAGAGTCGCGCTTAGTAGTATTGCGGTTTTCATGTTTATTGAGTTTCTTTTTTTTCGGATTTGACCCTCGCCTTTCGGCGTTGTATATTATTGCTTGCATGGTTATGACCGTCAATTGACGAAGAGCTAGCTCCCGCTTGGTGATGCCTTTTATCATTGTATATATATTGTTCTTGTTGTACCCCGTTCGGGGCCAGTATTTACAAATGTAACTCTGCCGAAATTTTTAGAAAAGACTTTACATTTTAAAATGTATATTCGGCTTAGTTATTTAAAAACCGTGACTTCAGACATGTTTTTCTTCACTTCTTTAAACCAGTTTTCTTTACTTACTCTTAAAATGGTTTTAGATTTCTAGGCTTTTGGCTTACTTGGATCAGATGGAGTCCTATAGACTTCATATGGTTCAAGGGCCAGTCACGTGCTCTTTCGGGTCATGACAAAGTTGGTATCAGAGCGCTAGGTTGACCTTGGTTCGAGTCTAAGTTTGACTATGTGGAACCTAGGGCGTTTATATATGTATACGGAACTTAGGCTTGACCTTACGGAACATAGACTTAGTCGAGGGGGTATTAGACCCGAACTTTCGTCGCGTAGGATGACCCTTGGTTGATGGAATTGGTGACTAAAGTAGAGTGATGTACCATGGGTATGTTCCGCGGCATACTTACGTCATGCCACTCCGCTTAAGGAACCTTAGGATGTACATATTTTCGAGATCAGTGATTCTCTTCATATCCATGATTATACATCAACTTGAGATCCTCGATTCTTTTAGTTCCATGATCATACTTTCATTGATGCTGCTCCTTCTTATGATCATGTATCCATTCTGGATCTGTTGTTTTCTTTCTTGCCTTTGATCTGCTCTCTTCGATACTCGATTGAGGTCCCTGTTGCCATGTTTGAGCGAAGTTTGGGCTGCTACTTGGGTTACGGTCAGGGCGAGCTCGTCTGGTACGAGGGCCGACCATTGTGTTTTCTGGTGACATGGGAACGTCTCGAGTTAGTATCGATGATTGTGACCTCTTGTGGAGGTGAGTGCTTTGTTTTACACCGGATGATCGGGCCACTGTTAGAGCTGCCAGTTGAGAGAGGACTGTTGATGTACAACATACCTCAGAGATGATGATGTCGCCTACCGTGCAGACAGATAGACCAGCTGTTACTGAGATTGACAGGATGTCGCTGCTGGAGCTTACGAGCTGAGATCGTCGGAGCTTCCAGGCGGATATGAGACAGATGATAGCTAGTCTACCCGATTTGAGAGACGAAGGTGATTCGTTCGATTTATGCTCCGGAGTAGGCCCAGTTGAGTTGATGATTTCTAGTGCGGAGAGTCTTACTCAGATCTAGAGCAGACCGATTTAGAGATGACCGCCAATGTATTGCCTTTCCTGGAGGATTGAGGCGTTGTTCGGCGTACAGACGAATGAGCCAGTTGTTGCTGCAAATAACGAGATATCGCCCAGATGATTGGAGCTACTACAGCATGAGTTTATACTTAGAGATATGATGGAAGGTCGCTAGTCACCGGGGGTGGATGACTAGGGCGTGTGGTTCGTTCGCTTACCGATGCGAGGTCATCAGATAGGTTGCTTTCAGCTAGAGACAACTTCACGCAGGTTCGTTGAGAGTCGATAGAGAAGATCGAATGTCAGGAGCATATTTTCCAAGTTTAAAGTATGCGGAAAGACATGCAGGTGATTCTATGGACCCTCTAGAAGAATGAAACCCTAACTCGACTTAATGACCGTGTGAAAGCCTTTGAACCTTATGGTTTGTGGCAGTTCCGCGGTACCATTAGTGAGGCTTGGGTTTGCCCTTCTATGGATGGGCCACCGACGCTGTGGCATGTACTCGATTCTATTAAACTGTACTCAAGATGTTGATCTCTTGGGGGATTATGAGGTTCTGATGAGTCGATCGAATGATTCGACATCATTCGGATATCATGTGATGGGATGTTTTGCTTGGGAGATTCCAGATACGAGTATAGCCATTGGAGCACAGTCCATGCAGCCACGATGAGACGAGTCCGAATCAGTCGACATTGAAGCATAGTGAAGTAAAGAGTTCGCAAGAGATTTCGACGAGATGACGTTCCCCTCCGCTGACATCAGAGATGCGATACGCACGCAGAGGCGTTGTATATGGATATACCATCCAGAAGAAGTTGCGAGGAGTATGCAGCCGTTCCGGAACAGGAATTAGCTTCGGCAAAGGACGATGACTTCCGGGCAATTCGGCAGGAAGGAGGTATGCGAGAGACTTCGGATAGACCGTAGACGAGAACGTTGCAGTGCGCAGATAAATACGTGACTTTGATGTGGACGATAATACAGACAAGCAGGATAAGAGGTTCGTGCGAGACGCTGACGAGCTGTCACTACTTCCCGTCGAGACTAGAGAACTGATATGCTTACAGAGGCGTTGGGATGCGACCAATTTCCGAGAAAATGTTGTGCTGAGAACAGATGTCCATCGAGCGAGAAGAAATTATGCAAGAGTACCAGCCTCCGTACAAACCGGCGTAGGCAAGATCGGAAGAGACCTTGAACGGGATTCCTTCCAGGACACTACTGCAATGATGTTTGCACCCAGGATCGAATGTGATATGCATTCAAGAAATCAGAGGCCGACGCCAATGACATGCTGCTTTATGAGTGGTCGTGAGGATTGACCGAGAGATGACCAAAGAAGTGCCAGAACGGAATCGTCCCCGTTAGCACACCTGACAGGGCCGATGAGCCGATTGATTTCGAGATAGGTAATCCGCAGAGAAGATAAAGACCCAGAGTCAGAGGACGCCAGACCGTGAGCAAGAGGCAAGTAGATATCTTGCGCTGCTAGCATTGGATGCACCGACTCCTTCTCGACCTTGAAGGAGGAACTACCGACGACGGTGTTCATGATTTGTGATTTTGTGATTCGATTATCACGTATCCGTCCTCTTGGATTTCGGTATTTTGGGCGTTCTGTTTGCATGATTTAGTTTTGATGACTGAGTTTCATGACATTTGTTTCATGCACCCACTGGGTATTTATATTTTGCGCATAGTTATTACATTGGAGCTATTGATTGTGATTTCATGCCTATCTTATGCAGTGATTTGATTTACACTTCCAGCATAGTTTTCATGCACCTTTAGTGTTTTGATATACGATTTTGGTGCACGCCAGATGCACTAAATTGGGATTCTTCGTGCATGTCAAATGCACCTGATTTGCTGTCAGGCACACACGTTGCCTATGATAGATGTTTCGTGCACACCCGTTATACCTAGATGTTGTTTTGTGCCCATGTATGGCACGAATATGGATTTTGATTTTCTTGCGCACCAGACGCACAGGATATTCTTATATATACCTTTTTAGGATTGATTTCTTATGGAGCAGTACTTTTTTTTATGATACTCGCTGTGTATTGATGTTTTCAGAGCCCCGACAGTTTGGATTTTTACTGAAATGGTTTAGTACTTGGGGGTTTAAATTTAAATTCGGGGACCGAATTTCTTTAAGAGAGGTAGATTGTAACGTTTCAAAATAATAAAATATGATTTTTGGGAATTTTTATAATTTAATTTTATTTTAATGAATATTTTAATATTCTGGTATAATTAAATACAAATAAATGGGGAAAAATTATGGAAAATTCTAAAATAGGGTATTTTATGGAATTATGCCATTTTAAAGTTTTTATGATTAGTTATATGCTAATTTAGTGCAAATCGCAATTAAAAATCGCTAATCGGTTTTTTAATATTTTTGTGCAAAACATGGACATCATTTTTTTCTTACACTTGTACATTTTTCCACCATATTTCTTTTGGGGTTACTATTTTAGTGAGAAGGGTTTAGAGTGGAAAGAAAGAAAAAGAAAAAGAAAAGGCTTCATGATGAGAGAGAGAGAGAGAGAGACCAAGTCAACCTTTACCTTTTTGAACAATACTCCCATCATTTCCTTTCTCATTTTCTCCCCCCCCCCCCCTACATGAAGAGCTGCTGCTGCTCCTGCTCCCTCTTCCTCCTCCTCTCTCTTCAACCCTAGATCCATAATGAAATCCACCCCAAAACCCTATTCCCATTTCACAATAAATGTTCCCGAGCTCACCAGCTACACTTTGAGCCCAGCAAGAATGGATTTGGAGGACTTTGAGCAACTCAAGAATTTTCTTGAGTTGCCAAAGAAAGTAATTTCTGCACCCCTAGTTTAGTATTTCAATTCTTATTGCATCAATTCTAGTTTCATGTCGATATGAAGTCGTTTGATGGACTTGTGAACTTCAAGTTAGGGTTTAGGGTTAGACCTGAGATTAAAAGTGAAATTGAGGCTTGTTATGACCCTAGAACCCCTGGTGTGATGATAGATTGGACCAAACCTGAAGCTAGAACACAGATTACGGATTGACGGAATCGATATCGGGGAAAACTGTGAATCTGTGATCGTATTTAGGAATCTGCTATCACCCCGAGACCCCAAAAATAAAACTTAGTTGACAGTAAGATGTGCAGGCACCATGGAACCACCACACCAAACCTTAGCCCCCAACTCCAACTCCAGGCCGCCAATTTATTCCAATTGGCCGCAATTTGCGGCCATACCTGTCCCATTTTGCCTCGTTTTGGTTCTGCTGCTCCTACATGTATAGATTAGACCCCTGGTATATATAGATTTGTCTAATTTGTCCTAGGGTGAAATCTGGGGCATTTTTCCTTAGTTGTTTTTTTGGATTCGTGTTTCCGTATTCCGTTTTTTTAAATCTGAATTTGTGTATTAAGTTTTACCTCGACTAATTGGCGTTTATACGACGATATCGAGGGTTGTTGATGGTTTTGGAGGCGTACCCATAGGTTCTAACCTATAGACACCATAGCGTATCGTTTTGGCTTTAGTGTGTTGTTTTAGCTTGATTTGGTTTTAATGCGCATATACGATATTTTGATATGTAGGTACCCATGAAGACTTCAGGACGACAAGGAAGCACGTGGCGACGTCCACAAATGAAGACGCATGGTGAGTAGATTATATCTACGGGGGAAGTCGGGTGGATGGCCTATAGCACCCCCGCAGTCCGTAATCGATATACTATATTTATATTTCATAGTTATAGTGTGTCATGGATATTGTGTTAGGTGTATTATGGATAGTTTAGGGTTAGAAGCAACTGGTATAGTTCATGGTCGCGAACCCTAGAATAGATTTGCACATACACGCACACCCTTCCATATTCATTATACTTGCACTGTATTTGATGATATTGGATGACATTGGAGATGAGTCGATGATGTTGGGCATTGCAACGGGAGATTGGTGATTTGATATGATTCGTATTTGGGATACAACATGTGATCTCTAGCGGGCCCTTGGACGTGTGCTTACACACGCAATGATAGATGGTATCGATTGTACTAGATTTAGATCAGTACCCCTGATTATGTGAGATGATGATAGTGATACCTGATATGTGGTGAGATAATGTGATATTGACCTGTACCCAGCTATTGGGATGCCGTACGACGATTTACCGTATGAGCCTATATTGATGATAGATCCACGCTCATGATTCGAGAATGTCTTACGATATACTGTATCGTACGCGATATTATTGAGGCGGGATCACCGACTATTATATCTATATATATATATATATCGACTCAGATTTAGGTGGTTTCCATACCTCTCCTGATTGACTTGATACTTAGATCTGTAGTTTGCATAGTAGATTCTTCACTGTGGTGTTAATTATTTGATTTCCGCATATTCATGCTTTTCGCATTGCTTTGCAAATGTTTATTGCTATATTATTATCATGCTGTTAGGACACCAGCACCATTATCGATGATGCGTATGTTCCACCTACACTATTTGCCGGCTCACACACTTCATCATCGATAATTGCCATGCCACTACACTATAGTACTATTGCATTCATGATATGATTCTTGCATGGCATATAATACACTTATACCTGTACCCATACATAGATGATTCTGATTTGATTAGAGATTTGGGAACCGCAAGATATTCTTCAAAACCGATTCATTTTAAAAGAGCGGTTTCCCTCGACATGTGCACATTACTATTCCATGTTGCATGACTTCTGATATGCTTACATTTCTTTACATGTCGCATACATCATGTTTTGATTATACGCATTGATATACGTTGTTTCCATGATATTTCTGGATTTGGGAACCGTGGGTATTTCAAAAGAGAATATATAATTGTTTTAAAAACCCGGTTACCCTTGATATGATATTTCAGTGTGTCCACCATGTGTTTTCTCGGTGCTGAGAGCGTCATGTTAAACCCGATTCGAGGAGGCAGATGAGGCCGATTGCGGGTACATGGTGGACCCGGTATGGTACCCCGGGGCGAGAACGGTTTCGCTGTGTAGTAGACGGTGATCCCGGCAGAGGGACTACTACCTACCAGTGATTGGTTGGACCTGGCGGTTATCCGGAGGATACTGACCAGAGTCGATAGATGGATATGGGCGTACTGCCGAGGCCGAGGGCCGATTCCGCAGACATAGCCCGTGGGCTGGTCCGGACTGACGGAGCCCGAAAGATGAGGATTTACGTGTCGATGCTAGGCACGGGTTTCATGATGTTTTCTATGATTTTGATTATATCCTCACATTGATATGCATGATGCTTATTGTCATTGGGTGACGGGTGGACGGGATCCATGTATATGTATACAGACCTTGACTACATTGATCAAATTTCATTTGTATATATAACAGGGTACGAGGGCGCTGTTATATATACCCTTACACAAATTTTAGTGGAATGGGACGCTAATATATATGTATTGATTTCCATTTGATACTTCATCATGTTTACTTCATGCAGACATACCTTACATTCACGAGTATTTGGCACTACCTATATGTTTAGATGTTACATTGCCACATTATCTTGCTTCAGACTTACTCTTGAGGTTTATAGACTTAGGATTATGTCTTGCATTCGGTTTCTGCTTGTAGATATTTTCTATTCACGAGTTGGCAACTCACCCCCGTTGTGCCACAGTTCTTGCAGGTTTTGCCGTTCAGGTTCCTTAGCGGCATTTCTGGCACACTGCTTTCTTGCGGGTGAATTACTTTTGGTAGGTGGGTTATGTTGTATCAAGAGCCACCATTGTACTTGTATTATTCATTGTATCTAGAAATTCCATCAACCAAAACTTGTATATTGTTTCAGACCGAGACATTATTGATGTATTATTCGACCTTAGAGTAGCGCTTAGTAGTATTGCGGTTTTCATGCTTATTGAGTTTCTTTTTTTTTTGGATTTGACCCTCACCTTTCGGCGTTGTATATTATTGCTTGCGTGGTTGTGACCGTCAATTGACGAAGAGCTAGCTCCCGCTTGGGGATGCTTTTTATCATTGTATATATATTGTTCTTGTTGTACCCCGTTCGGGGCCAGTATTTACAAAAGAAACTCTGCCGAAATTTTTAGAAAATACTTTACATTTTAAAATGTATATTCGGCTTAGTTATTTAAAAACCTTGACTTCAGACATGTTTTTCTTCACTTCTTTAAACCAGTTTTCTTTACTTACTCTTAAAATGGTTTTAGATTTCTGGGCTTTTGGCTTACTTGGATCAGATGGAGTCTAATAGACTTCATATGGTTCAAGGGCCAGTCACGTGCTCTTTCGGGTCGTGACATTAAGAGTAGAGATTATTACCTATCCACTCTTGCTCAAAAATCCTAGCTTTCCAAGATCTAAGGCAACTTAGTGGCTAAACCAAGATTTGTGAAGTGTTTTCATGATGTTTTATGAAGTTTTTGCAAGGATTAGTGAATGGATAGTGAGGGTTTCATTTGTGAGCAAAGGAGATGAAGAAATAATTGAGTGTGAGAAAGTGTGAAGAGAATGAGAGAGTGAGGAGAGAAAAGGGTAAGAGGGTGAGTGTAGGGTGAAATTATCTCTTAATCTTACTCTCTCCCTCACCTCCATTAATGCTCTCATGACTCACCTAGCCACCTCTCTCTCTCAATCCAAGAAAATGTAGATATTTCTCACACAAATATCTAGGGCAAGGTTAAGTCAAGGCAAAGATTAGCTTAAGGTGTTATGGTTGCTAAACAAGATTAACACTAACTAACCCTCACATTAACATGAAGAAGTGTGTGCAAGCCATAACAAATAATAATAAAATATTAATTAATTGTTATAACATATGAGGAAACCGATTTGGTAAACTTTTCCCTTAAAAACCCGCATTACCGCTTAATTAACACTAATTGCATTCTAAGGTATAACATATATGCACATAAACTTGCGACTATAATATCATATCTAGCCCAGACGCATAACGCCAAACGGGCGATTTCCCTGTAGATGTTAAATCTACTCACCGAGGATCTCGAGCTAGGTAAATACAACCACCTGCTTCCATTTGTTCGTAGCGTCCAAAGTCCCCGCACTCGATCCAAATACCACACAAAACATAGCAAGTGTAACTTAGAAATCGACCAATAATACGTACAAACTACGTTTAAATCGACGCACCAACTCCAACATCCTCTCAAGTGTTCGCTTAGCGGCTAATAAGTGTAGCGACAATCTAAAACAACCCTAAGTGCAGCAAGCTACATAAACAACGAGAACCGTGTCGGATATCGTAACGCGCGTAGTCCAAACACTAAAACTAGCAATTTGATCTCAGATTTTACATACTGTCAATATACAAAAATCAAGCAGTACCTGACACGCCAATTAACCTACAGGAAGCTACCCTAAAAACCATAACTCCTCAGTCCCCAAAAAGGCCGAGCTCACCGGAAAATACCCCAATGTCGCCGGTCTTCCTAGGTCGGGTTGGGTCAGGTTTTAGGTAAACACTCAGGGCCTATAACAAAACACTATTATATTGCTAGATTTAATAGTAAGGATTCATGGTCGTAACAGATCACAGAGACTAAAAAACGACACTAAAAATACGATATTTGCACAAAATGATCTCATTAGAGTCTAAACATCAACTAATTAGCAACATATCAACTTAATATCCTAATTAACAGTAGAGAGCACTACCTTTACAAATTTGCCCAAAACCCTAGCTTTCTATGCTCCGAGTGAACTCCTTAGGCTTTAGATCAAGTTTAATGAAGCGTTTAGTGAGTTTTGTGAAGATTACTAAGGATTTAGGCTTAGTTTAATGAAGAACAAGAAGAGTTTTCAGTTTGAGCGAGTTGAAGAATAAGAGAAAGAGAGTGTGAGGTGAGAATATGTAACATTTCAGAAAAATAAAATATTACTTTTAGGAATTTAAATAATTTAATAATAAATATTGTGAATATTTTAATATGTGGTATAATTAAATACCGATAATGTAGAAAATATTTGGAAAATTATAAGAATTACGGAAATGAGGGTGTTCTATATGATTTAAGCAAATTATAATTCTTATGATTTATTTTATTCCCTTGCAATGCTAATCACGATTAAATTTCACTGATCGCGTATTAAGCTCGATTTGTGCATATGACATGCACCAAGTCATTTTACACATTTGTTACATTTTCTAACATGGCTTTTTTCTTCATTTTCAAGCATGATTTGGGTTTTAATGAGAAGAGAAAAGAAAAGAATAGAAAAGTAAAGGAAAAGGAAAAAGGAATAAAATAAAGAATATGGGAAAGAGAGAGAGAGAGGGTAAGGGGTCAAACCTTGGTCTTGGTCTCATTTCCTCTCTCATTTTCCCTTCATCGTTCTCTCTCCCTCTCAACCCCATGGTAGCCCCTCCCCTCCAGCAACTTCATCACCTCAAAACATCATTAAAAACAACTCAAAACTCCATCTCCATTTCATTAAAAACATGCACAGGCCCACTACAAACACTTTCGACCAAGAAAAATTGGATTTCGAAGACTTGAGGCAACTTAATAAAATTCTTATGTTGCTAAATGAGGTAATCCCTAAACCATTAGTATTGTATTTGTCTCACTTTAGCATTCATGTTAACTTAAAAGTGATATTGTATAGTTTAGTGGGTTTGGAATTCCAAGTTAGGGTTTTGAGGAATTCTTAAGTTGTGAAGTATAATCGAGGTTAGTGAAGACCATACAATCCCTGTAGTGATGATATATTGGATTAAACCTAAGAGTAAACCCCCAATTCATAAACTTAGAAACCCCGGCATCAGGAAATTGTGAGAATTGTGATGTGTTTTGGTGATCTGCTATAACCCGGGTGACCTGAAAATTTTTTTGCAAACACAGAGAGATGTGCAGGTGATATGGAGTATACCCTGAAGATCCGAGACCCTACCCCCTCCACTTGGCCGTAGATTTATTCTTCCTAGCCGCAATTCGCGGCGAGGGTGTGGTGGAATCCATTCGTGTTTGGTCCATGTCTTAATCTCCAGTAAACTAGACCCTGCACATATGCAAAATTGGCTAATTTCAGTTAGGGTAAAATCTGTGGGTGTTTTCTTGAGTTGATGTTTTTTTTGCTGGTTTGTTTTAAATTGATTTTTGGTATTTTATATTTAGATTTCCTTCGTGTGGCGTTTGAACGTCAACAGCTAAGGCTATTGGTCGTGTGTTGCATGAAAGGCTATAGGTTTTAACCTATGAGCGAAACGTGTGCCGTTTTGGTTTTCCGCCTTGATTTTTAATACGCATTTGCGATTGTGTATTGGTTGTAGGTACCCCACGTGGGATTCAAGAGGATGAGGAGAGCATGGCATCATCGACTCCAGCAAGTGAGGATGAAAGTGAGTAGATCTATATCTACGGGGGAAGCCGGGTGGATGGCGTATAGCACCCCCGCATGTTGTTGATGGAAACCGATATATATATATATATATATATATATATATATATATATATATATATATATATATAGAATATGGTTACGGAAACCTAGATTTGAAAACTAAGGATATGGTTTAAAAGGATAGTTAGAGATGATGCGAATGATTGAATATGTATATCGAGAGATGAGATGAAAGCTATAGGGATATGATAAATGAAGGTGAATCACAACTTATAGATATGTAGTTACACTAGAATAAGTATGAGTTTTAAAGTAGCATGAAAGTAGAGCATGAAAGTAGATGTATATATAAAAGATGACTTAATGTGATGAAATTGTTAGTGTATACGCCCTAGGAGCCATTATTGTATCATACTAGCTTGTATATTACTTAATGGAAGCTTGGGATATTCACAGTTATATTAGCAGTTTTGCTAAACATGGTAGTATGCTACTTGGTTTATATTTATCTTAATATGTGTGTACGTATTAATAGAGCCCTTAGGATCTTGGTTGACTACCAGCATTGTGATGGCAGTCACATTAGTGGGAGCTGGGTAGTCTACAAGCACATCTTTTTCAGGTCCCTAGTCGTAGGATTATCGAGACAGGGCATCGATACTCGGAGTAGACTAGTGTGTACGCTTCTCATCCCAGTTGGGGAGATGGTCTGTCCCACAGCCATCAGTACGTCGTACTGGAGATAGTATACATATGCTCGTTGGGTTACGGGTACACCGGACATGACTCGCAGGGAACTGTTGGTTGGTATTATACCCATCGTCAGTTAACAGTTCCCAGGTGATGTGAGTAGAGCATAGTCCGCAGACTTGACACTGCTGCTTCGCCTCGAGTGTGTTCCCACTGTTCTTAGATTGCTACCCTACCACGGCTCAAAGGAGTCGTGCAAACAGGTAGCAGTTGGGTGCAGTCCTGAAGCACTTGGAGGCAGTGGCGGTTAGACAGGATTCGTCTCTCCCGGTATTGGGAGTTGATATCGTGCTGTGTCTGGAGAGACATTATGCAAAGTCCCTGGCCAGGGCAAGCGAGATTTACTGGTAGGTTTTCCAGTAGCTTCTCAAGGTGTAATGGGCTTCACTCCGACACGACTAATACCGCTTTTAGGGGACTGACGCTTGCCGCCCCCTAGGCCCGATATGCGATAGTCCTAGACGAACAGACCGGACTATACGTAGATTGTCACATAAGGCTCAGTAGAAGTTCGGATGGGTTTCCTCATCGGCCTTCTTATCGACATCTACCTGGGACCGTTACGTACAGCTAGTGCCGCTTGCGGTCTGTGGTTAAACCCACTGCCAGCGTAGTAGTCGAGTCTTTAGAGTACCACACAGAGAGTTTCCCTGCTTCGGGTGAAACGATATAGAGGTCGTATGGTTTTACGACAGGGTTCGGACACATACGTGTTTTTACGCACGTACGATGTTCGGAAAGTTTTTACTAGCGGGCTTTAGTTTAAGCCAGATTCCAGTATTGGATTATTGGATTTATACAGTCTCAGTATTTCCGTATTTTCACGGATAGGAGGGACGTTCTCGTAATTACTCGAGAAGCTTCTAGAAGGTTGATGAGGTGGAGAGCTTAGGTGTTATATGCATTAAATGGTTTTGTGACTCATGGATATGATTCATCAAGAGAGTTAATGAAGCTTTAATGCTTTTAATGACTCACTAGATGATTCATTATGTATTAAATGAAGCATGAAGATATTTGTGCAAATGATATTTTTTGCAAGATATTTTATGCTTCATATATATACATAAATGAGTTAATTTCCATTTCATTCTCACTTTCACATTCTCTCTCCACAAGCTCTCTCTTCAAACCCTAACCCTAACCTCTCATATGTTGAGATCCAAGGGTTAGCAAGACTAATTGATCCCTAATCCCATTCTATATCCCCTAGGTTGCTTCGATTAGCACTCTTAGTTACCTAGTTACCTCAAGTTAGAGATTAAGCATGGAGAAGTAGCTCTCGGGTGGATCTTCTATCACAAAGAGGAGGCCGACGAGGAGGTGGTCAATGAGAACAAGAAGGACTTGGTTCATTAGGTATAATCTTCTTTCATAGTAGCTAATCCCTCCTATGTTGTTGTTAGTTAGGGTTTGCCAAAGATCCATAAAGTTAGTCGATGTTAGTTTAAACAAAATGATTGTTTTACCTATTCCGCCTCCCCGTATCATATAGGGTGTCTAACGTCGACTTACAGTGGTATCAGAGCCTCGCTAAGCCATAACTAACTTGTTAGCAAAGTTGTTAGAAATTCGATCGCAAAACGAACCCAAAAATACGACTTTTTCACCATGTTTTTGCCGATTTTGAAACGGGGTCTAAAATTTTTTCAAGGACCCTTAAAAATACAAGCAGGGAATTATAAGATTACTGGAGAAATTTGGGTTCCTAACTCGGCCAAACCGCCGTGGAACCGCGGCCGAGTTAGCCCAAAATTCCCCCGTAATTCTTCTGTGTTAATTTTGTATTTTCTGGGATGTTCTGTTTCTGCTCAGGATTCAGGTGCACAGTGAAGTATTTGGAGTAGAATCTTTTGTGTTTGCTTGATCGAAATTCTATGATGTTTGGCTAATTTGATTATATCTGTGATTTGTTTAATGTGTTCGTAAACCTCCCCTAACTGCCAGTATGTCGGTTGGCATGGGGTTGCACATTTCTGTAATGGTTTTTACTGTTTGTGTTTGTAGACTTGTTGGATTGTCATGAATGGATAGCCGGGGATGTGAGACGAGTGTTTCTTTCATTCAAATGTAATTTGTAAATTGTTGTAATATTCTTTTGCGGGGCACATCCGGGCTGAGGTTGTAGCCACCGTTGTATTATTTCATTTACTGATTTTTGCTCCTAGGATAGACCCAAGGTGGGGTGAACAAACTACTGGGTACTTTGAAGTGATTAGTGGCCTACTCACGTTGTTGAGGGAGACCGCTTCACTTGGGGTACTTGGCGAGTAGTTTTCCGTACCCGTAGGGGTCTAGGATGGGGTTTTGGCTATTCATCGCGACTGTGTAATCCGTTTTTCTTTGCAGGCTCAAAAGGAATGTGGATTCGTAGAAAATCCAATATGTTCATCTGTGATCTGGAATGCCTATTATTGCGTCTGACGAATGTACAATATCTATATATGATAGCTATTAGACGTCATTTATGTTTTACACCCGCGCTAGCCCAGCCCCTCTCTGTTGTTAGTTAAGTAACCTAACGGTTGAATGACGGGACCCAGTGGCAAATATGGATGGCATAATAAGACGTTGTATTTTCGTTGTTTTCTGCAATGATAGGTTAATTGATAGGACGCATTATATTAATGCAAAGAAAATAAACCAAAGTTGAATCGTTGGAACAGTGTCACGACCCGAAAGTACGGAACATGACCGGCACTTAAACTACGAACGTCTCTAGGCGTACGTAATCTAAGTTAACCGAAAACCCAGAAATCCAAACCAAGAAAGATGTAGAGTGCAGGAAAAACCAACTTAAAGCAAGTAGTTTCAATAGCATAAGCCGAATTAGGCTGTTTTAAAAACATCAAAAATTTCCCGAAAATTTCGGCAGAGTCTCCTTTGTAAATACTGGCCCCCAAATGGGATATAACATGAATAGTATACGAAATCAATAAAAAGGCATCCCCAAGCCGGAGCTAGCTCTTTGTCAATCGACGGTCATAACCACACAAGCAATATAATATACAACGCCAAGGGGGAGGATCAAAATTCAAAAGGAAACTCAAAAACCACAAGAAAACCACAGAAATACAACGCGCGACTCTAAGGTCGAAAGAATAAAAATCACTGGTCTCTATCTCAAATAAATATATGTTTGGTTGATGGAACTTCTAGATACAACAGAATAATAATATACAAGATATAAAATAGGGGTACGATACAAGTAAACCCACCTACTAGCAAATCACCCGAAGGAAACTATGCCCGCAAGCCGTAAAGAAACCTGTACGGCAAACCTGCAAGAAACTGGGGCACAACGGGGGTGAGTTGCTAACTCGTGAATAGAAAAATATCTACGCACAGAAATCGCATAAATAACGCAACCTAGGTCAATGATCATAATATATCCTCAAATATATGAATAACACGTAGCCTATAACAAGGCTAGGGTAAATATCTAAGCCGAGTGTAATCTCATGTGCTCGCGTCAGTGCCTCAAGCAGCAATATATCATATGAATGAAGTATGAATGCATCAAAAAAGAATACATGTAAATGAAGAACCGTTTTCATAATTTAGTGAGATTTCCTTTGTATTTTTAAAATGAGGTATCATAATGAAATCAGCATAAAACAGTGCCTAGCATCGGCACAAAACGTAATCCCAATATCTCTGTATCACAGTCTCTATACCTCACTATCTCGAAATCTCAATGTCTCAATCACAATATCTAAGACGCCGTCAGTCCAGACCGGCCCCTACCATCCATCTCAAGACCACGACGGTATCCTCCGGATATCCGACGCGTCGGGTAAAATCACCGGTAGGTAGTGCTCCCCTGCCAGGCTCACATCGTCATCATCACGCGCTTCTTTCCCCGAGGTACATTACCGGGTCCACCATGTACCCGAAACGGTTCATCCGTCTCCTCGAATCGGGTCTCGAAATCCATCAGCAAACTCATGGTGGACGACTCATACATCATGGGAAAACCCGCACTTTTTATTTAAAAAGAGAGAAATCAGTTTATGTAAGTTTTGCGGTTTTCCCCCCAAATCCAGAAAATTTCATGGAAATCCGAATCCAAATCATCAATAGCATGTAAAAACCATGAATATAGGCATAACAATGAATAACAGTATGCATGAAGTGACAAGTAATAACTACAATGTTAAGCTGACATATAAGGCAGGCACACTAATATCATGTCAAATTACTAACTAACAAGCTAAGTCAAGCAATAATATTTTCTAAGGTGTACGTGACCTGGCAATTACCGTTGAAGATGTGTGTGAGCCGGCAAGTAAGTGTACGTGGTATATGTAGGGTTCCTTGGCACTCTTGTGAAGGTTCATAAGGCATCAAACATGCCCGGATAAAATTTTAGTCGTGCCGAACAACCCAAAGACGGGATCTTTGCTAGATTATTAGGGTTTAGCATGCAAGATAACAACTTTTTATCTAAGTGTGTGGGATTACAACCTTTGTAGTCCGCTCCTTCGCTTCACAAGCTCCGAGTAGAAGTCCCTTTGCCGCGATCCATGATCTCCCGGACTCAAGAGAGGCTCCACGACTCGAACGATCCATGCTAGCTTGAAGTGTTCCGATTCTCCGATGATCTACGTCGAAGTTGCAAAAACCCAAGCTTTCTCACTCTATAGAGATGAACACACTAATCTCATGGGCTAGATGAGATGAGGATGAGGGAGTAGTATTTATGCTTTCTTTTTAATTCACTTTCTCACAATTTATCATCACAAAAAGAATTTCTAGTAAGCTTTTTCCCTTTTTTAACTCAAGAGAGAAGAAGATGATAATGAAAAGATAAATCCTTTTGTGATGAATAGAAAAGAAATGTATATGAATGATTATAGAACCATGGTCAAGGATGATATGCTATGAGTTTGTAGAGAATAAACTAGGGTTAGGGTTTGGTTAGGTTAAAGATAAAGATCAACCATAATATCTTAACCAAGACAAAATAGAATCCTTCTAGAATGAACTTGAAAGAGCCAACCTTAATCAAACCCTAATCCCTCATTATCATCCTTAAACATATTTAATAATAAATCATATCATGTTACAATAATATATATCACATATATATTATATATTTGCAACAAAAGAAAATAATACATTTAACATATATCGCATATATATCAATGTATTAATCCGGTGAGAAAATGAAATAATAAAGCGAGCCAATATTAGATAATGTAATACAATATATCATATATATTATTATACATTAAATCATCGAATCAACACTTGATCCAACGATCCGGCTATATCGAATATAACCGGCTAATATATCATGTACCGATTCATCGAATCAACACATGATCCGATGTCCCGATTCATATCTAAATATCACGAGAATATAATACGGTATCTCATATCGCATTATCCTCGGTCCTGCACATATCACATATGTGCCTCTACTCCATTTCGCCTGAGCCAAGAAACCTCTGTGTAGGACTCTAAAAAATCGTCAATACGCCGGTAGCAGGTGATGATCATATCAAACACCCACAAGCTGCAAGCGGTCAGCTAAACGTAAAAGCCACCCAGGTATTGAGCGATCAGAAGATCAACAAGCTAGCCTGTCCGTTCTCCTGTGAATCCAATCAGTAACACTCCTGTACAGTCCGGTCTGTTCGTCTGATATGTCGCATATCAAGTCTAGGGTGGTATACGTCAGACCCCAGTAACCGATAAGTCGTATCGATGTGAGGCTCATGACAGGTCGAGATACTACTGGTAACACTTACCAGTATATCTCTATATCAGCCCTGGCCAGGGACTTCCAGTTATAGCCAATCGAACACAGCACAACATCAACTCCCAATACCGGGAGAGACGAATCCCCTCCTATCGCTCATTGCCTCCATGTGATTCGGGACTGTACCCAAAAGCCACCATTTTGCACGCCCTCTTGGATGTGGTAAGGTGGAAATCAAAGCACAGTGGGAATCACACAAGACTCTATGACGATCTCGGGTCTACAGACTACCCTGTACCAGTGTCACCGGAGAACTGCCATCTGACGTGTGGTATATCACCAACTGGGAGTTCTCGGCGAGTCCGTCCAGTGTACCCAGTCTCCACTGAGCACCCGTACACCATCCTTGATGTCAAAACCCGATGGATATGGGATCATCCATCGCCCATCATATGGGTCAAGATGCGTATACGCTAGTCTACTCTGGTGTATCGATGCCCTGTCTCGATATACCGTCGACTAGGAACATTTATAGGATGTACTCATCGACTACCGTGGACCCACCAGTATGATCTCATCATAATCCCAGTAGTCGAGTACAGATCCTAAGGGCTTTATCAACATGTGAGAGAAAAACAGTAAACCAATACAAGTCAACATGTTAAGATAAAGTGAAATAAAATAGCATACTATCATGACGAGCAAGAAAGTCCTCTCTGTATATATCCAAGCATCCATCATAATTTACATCATATGTACAACAATGGCCTCTAGGTCATATACATAACTAACAATCTTCCACTTGCACTAAGGCCAGCTGCTGTAGTATCTCATACCTAGCATCCTGAATAATCTCTCAAACTATATCTGGGGAATGGCTTTCGTGAGTGGATCCGCAGTGTTGTCCTTCGTATCTACTCTCCTGACCTCGTTCTCCCGGGGATCAACTATCTCCCTGATCAGGTGATACCGCCTCAGAATATGTCTGGATTTCTGATGGGATCTGGGTTCCATGGCTAAAGCCACAGCTCCATTGTTATCGCAATACAGAGGTATTGGATGTACAATGGATGGAACCACACCAAGTTCAGTGATGAACTTCTTCATCCAGACAGCCTCTTTGGCAGCATCGTTGGCAGCGATGTATTCGGCCTCCATCGTCGAGTCTGTAACGGTATCCTGTTTGGAACTTTCCAACATACCGCCCCTCCGTTGAAGGTAAAGACAAATCCCGAATGCGACTTAGAGTCGTCCTTATCACTTTGGAAGCTGGAATCGGTAAAAGACTCCACCCGGAGTTCTCCGTTACCATACACCAAGAACATATCTCTAGTCCTTCGCAAGTACTTGAGAATATTCTTCACAGCCGTCCAGTGACTCTTTCCAGGATCTGCTTGATACCGACTCACTACACTTAGTGAGTATGCAACATCGGGTCTGGTACATAGCATCGCATACATGATAGACCCTACTGCCGAAGCATAGGTTATCCCTTGCATGCGAGCTCTCTCCAAATCAGTTTTGGGAGACATCTCTTTGGAGAGAGTGAGTCCAGAGATCGTGGGTTGGTTCCCACACTTGGATTCTTCCATACTAAACCTCTTTAGTATAGTGTCAATGTACCTGGATTGGGACAATCCCAGTATCCGTTTGGATCTATCTCTATAGATCCTAATTCCCAATATACAGGAGGCATCACCTAGATCTTTCATTGAGAATCTCTGTGATAAGAAGAGCTTGACTGATTGCAGCATAGGAATATCATTTCCTATCAAGAGTATGTCATCCACGTACAATACGAGGAAGACAACCTTACTCTCTGCTACCTTCTTATAGATACAAGGTTCATCTATGTTTTTGATGAAGTCAAACTCTTTGACTACTACATCAAAACAGATATTCCAACTCCGCGATGCTTGCTTTAACCCTTAAATGGATTTAAGCAGCTTGCACACCTTTCCGCTGCTTCCACTATCTACGAAGCCCTCTGGCTGAGTCATGTACACGCACTCTTCTAAATCACCATTTAGAAAGGCGGTCTTAACATCCATTTGCCAGATTTCGTAGTCATGGTATGCAGCAATGGCAAGTAAGATCCGGATGGACTTAAGCATAGCTATTGGAGAAAAGGTTTCGTCATAATCCACACATGGTCGTTGACGAAATCCCTTTGCTACAAGTCTAGCTTTGAAAGTCTCAACATTTCCATCTACACCAAATTTCGTTTTAAAAATCCACTTGCTCCCAATAGGTTTTACCCCTTCAGGAGCATTTTCCAAAATCCATACTTTATTGGTGTGCATGGATTCCATCTCAGATCGCATTGCATCCAGCCTTTTCACCGAGTCACCACTCGTGATGGCCTGCTCGAAACTAGTCGGGTCATCATCTTCCATGATGCAATCCTCGCTTCCACCATCAATGAGAAAACCGTAGTATCTCTCAGGTGGATGAGAAATCCTGCTAGATCGGCGGAGAGGCTGGGGTTCGTCGGGTACTACTGAATCTTCTGGTTCCAACAAATCATCAGTTGCGGTTTTTGGTGCTGGAACTTCTTCCAGCTCTACCTCTCTGCCACTAATTTCTTTTGCAAGAAATTCCCTTTCCAAAAAGGTGGCATGTTGAGCAACAAATACTTTTTGTTCCTCAGCGTGGTAGAAAAAATATCCTTGAGAATTCTTTGGATATCCCACAAATTTGCAAAGGACTGATCGTGCCTCGAGTTTGTCCGGATTTTGTCTTTTGACATAGGCTGGACAACCCCATATCTTAACTCGTTTAAAATATGGTCTCTTCCCACTCCATATCTCATATGGTGTGGTAGGTACAGATTTTGACGGAACTAGATTCAATATGTATATGGCTGTCTCAAGCGCATACCCCCAGAAGGAAATAGGTAACTCAGCATCGCTCATCATAGATCGCACCATATCTAATAGGGTCCGATTCCTTCATTCCGATACACTGTTGTGTTGTGGTGTATAAGGAGGAGTAAGCTGAGAGAGAGTCCCATTCTCTTTTAGATAATCCAGAAAATCATTGCTCAAGTATTCTCCTCCTCGATCAGATCGAAGGATCTTAATACTTTTGCCCGTTTGGTTCTCTACTTCGTGCTTATATTCTCTGAATTTCTCAAAAGCTTCAGACTTGTGTTTCAACAGGAACACATACCCGTATCTAGAGAGATCATCAGTGAATGTAATAAAGTATGAACAACCGTTCCTGGCATGCGTAGACATGGGACCGCATACATCACTATGTACCAGTCCTAAGGGTTCGGTAACTCTTTCTCCGTGTCCACTAAACGGAGCTTTGGTCATTTTTCCTTTGAGACATGAATGGAAAGTATCATAAGATAAAAATTCAAATGAATTCAAATATCCATTTTTATGTAACTTAGCTAGCCGTGTCTCATTGATATGGCCAAGTCTACAATGCCACAAGAAAGATTCGTTCATTTCTGAATTTTTCCTCTTGTGTGTGTTTTGTATATTGAGGACTGTATTCTGATTTAGAATGAATATGCCATTATGTAACGAGCCTGATGCAATCAACTTTTGATCTAGGAATATGTTCATAACATTATCCTTTACTACAAAATTATATCCTTCTTTACTTAAGAAAGAAACTGATATAATATTGCACATCATGTTCGGTATATAATAGCACTCATTTAGAATCAGTGTATTACGACTTGGTAATAAAAGGTGATATTCGCCAACTGCTTTGGCTGCAATACTTGTACCGTTCCCTACTTGAACGGAATGATCACCTTTTCCCAGTTCTCTACCTTTACGTAGCCCATGTAACAATTTACATATATGGGATCCCGATCCGGTATCCAATACCCAGGACGTAGGGTGAACTGAGAAACAGTTCTCAATAACTAACACACCCGAAGAAGATGCATCAACATGCATGTTCTTTTGGGCGGCGTGAGAATCCAGATATTCTCCTATTTCCTGTTCAGTTTTATAACTCTTATAAGAAAGAACGGGTCCAACATTGCCCTGCTCAGTATAATAAGCGGGTTTAGTCAATACATCCATATTATTATCTTGATTATGGCCTGACATGGTCGCTACCTGGAGAGAGAGAGAAGAAAACACTTTAGCGTATGCTCTTGCAAGATTAGATTGGTTATTATCTTATCTAATCAGGATGTCTCCCACTGTTTTTATCAAATCTACCTTCAAACCCTAAAAGGTAAGATTAGCCAGGATTAATTACACCCTACAATTTCGTCAATGTTTCAGCCAGATCAGTGTCGGTACTTTGAGGGAGGTTCCCCGTGCTTTCGCACGGACCTAATTAAAGTAATCCTCGTTTTCCCATAGGCGTATCCCCGTTAACACTTTTCTAGATACCTACTTGATCGACTAATTGTCCTGTGTAAAATTCTCTCAGGAGTAACTCTTACTCGCAGTGGGTATCGGGATCCAACTATCTCATAGAAGGTATGCAATCTCATTGCAAATTTCAACACTTGAAATTCCCGATAATGTTTTGCCCCTAGCGATCTATGACCTTGACTAAGTCAACAAACCATAAATCACAAGTCAAGTTCAACCCGTACATTTCTCGATTGAATTAAACCTACCCGTACGACCCTTGACTGAGTCAATAAGGCCGTGCGAATACCCTAATCCAATCACATCTCATGTTTTAGCAGATAAACACCACTTAGCTACCGTACACTACGCCTTGACTAAGTCAACAAACATAGCACGAATACTAAATAATATCTATCTGAAATGACGGAGGGCTACACAGGTTTTTTCAGAAAAACCATGAGCGTAATGAACTTGATATCGTCGTAGAATCATGTGAAATTTTGAAATGGAGTGTTTTTGAGGCTTTCATTAGTTTTTCTAAAGAGGTCACTCCCGGTAAAGGGATCTCGGCACTTTCCTCATCGAATAAGGTGCAGGACATATCATATATATCACTGTGCAAAGCAAAACCCTAAAAGCAATCAAAAGACAAACCGAGTTTTGTAGCATCTGCCAGTTTCGCTAAAGAGGTCACTCCCGGTGAAGGGATCTCGGCTCTTTCCTCATCGAATAAGGTGCAAGGTATATCATATATACCACTATGAAAAGCAAAACTGTAGCTACCCTTTTTATAAAGTTTTGATTCTACAACATCATTTTAGGTTTCTTTTCTTTTTATTAATCTCATTAATAAAATCCCATCAGCTTATGCTTCCTAAGAATCACAGATAAATCCGACGTACACTTATGCCATCCGCATTCGTCTCGATGTCCCCTCGTGCACCGTTAGGTTAGGTAACTAACGACAGAGCAGGGCAGGGCTAGTGCTGGTGTAAGACATAAGTAACGTCTATATAATATATCATATATACTATATACTGTATCCATCACAACATATCAAATGATCACATCACAGATATCGCAGCAGAAACATAGATATAATGTGGGATATACTAGGACGTCCGTATTTAGTACTTAGCCAATAATAGAAAATACGGATTCCACAGTCGCGATGAATAGCCAAGCCCACATCCTGGACCCCTACGAGAGCGGCAAGCGACCCTACCGATTTTGGAGTTTAGGAGACCCGGTCTCGACTCCTCGAGATAGCCTCCCACTGAACCCCAGAACCCGGTCACCTGTGCTCCCCTCCTTGGGTCTATCATAATGCGGAAAAGTAAATAATATACAACACTGGTGGCATCAACCTCAACCTGGAAGTGCCCCAAATAAAAGAATATTACATTACATTTGAATTTACATGAATGAAAATATAAAACTCTCATCTCACATAAAACCCCCGGCTATTCAATCGCGACAATCCTGCACATCATATCTCAGCAACACATAATATCTCATATCATCAACGTAAGTAAGTATGCATACACCGATCGTCGCCGATGTATAGCAACGAAGACCGGCAATACAACTACATACTACACTTACGGTCACAGAAAAGAAAGTGTAAAACTACAATATTTGGAATCCACAATCACTTTAGACATCGCAAATCCGAAATATCACATACTTCACATTTCATGCCTAACACAATGAATTCCACATATTGTATCACATTCCAGATAAATAGACAGTATTAAACTTTTCGAACAGATAATCAAATACCCAAAATTTCCCAAAGTGCTCAACACTTGAGCGGAGTTCAAATAATCCCAGAATATGTCATAGTACCAGTGATCCAGCCGTAGAAGGGTCAAGCCAACGCCTCACATGTGGCACGCCGTACTGCCCCAAACCCGAAGGTTCAAAAGGCAGTTCAAGACGGTCACATAATCGAGTTAATGTTTGTTGTCTTCTAGAGGGTCCACCGCTTAACTTGTACAATTTTTCCGAAAGATTTAAACCCGATAAAAATTCAACACTTGAAAGTTTGCCGTACCGGGAAACAGTGAGTTAATGATATCCGTTCAAATAGTTTAACAGTTTCTAAATATCCGGAAATAAAAACAAATTTAAATATTTCGATCGAATCTACGAGTACAAAAGAAACCCCAGAATACTCAACACTTGAGTCAGAATAAAAATACCCATAAAATAGTAAATACAGATACAAGAATTACTGTGCACAAAACCGTGCCTACTTGACTTATACTGCCGCGGAACCGCCGCCAATGGTGGGTCTTTGCCGCGGTTCCGCGGCCAAGTTGTCGAATTGGAGGCACAAATTTCACCATAATTCTTTTATTTTCTTTCTGTATTTTTCAGGTATTTTTAATTCAGAAAAATCCCTGATTTTGAAAAATTTCCAGAGAGGGGGTAAATTTCGTCGGTTAGGGTTCGATCGGAGTTTTAACTTCGTAAACACTTCGCCTAATGCTCTAGCTAGGCTTTGATACCACTGTAAGGTTCCATGGCACTCTTGTGAAGGTTCATAAGGCATCAAACATGCCCGGATAAAATTTTAGACGTGCCGAACAACCCAAAGACGGGATCTTTGCTAGATTATTAGGGTTTAGCATGCAAGATAACAACTTTTTATCTAAGTGTGAGGGATTACAACCTTTGTAGTCCGCTCCTTCGCTTCACAAGCTCCGAGTAGAAGTCCCTTTGCCGCGATCCATGATCTCCTGGACTCAAGAGAGGCTCTACGAATCGAACGATCCATGCTAGCTTGAAGTGTTCCGATTCTCCGATGATCTACGTCGAAGTTGCAAAAACCCAAGCTTTCTCACTCTATAGAGATGAACACACTAATCTCATGGGCTAGATGAGATGAGGATGAGGGAGTAGTATTTATTCTTTCTTTTTAATTCACTTTCTCACAATTTATCATCACAAAAAGAATTTCTAGTAAGCTTTTTCCTTTTTTTAACTCAAGAGAGAAGAAGATGATAATGAAAAGATAAATCCTTTTGTGATGAATAGAAAAGAAATGTATATGATTGATTATAGAACCATGGTCAAGGATGATAGGCTAAGAGTTTGTAGAGAATAAACTAGGGTTAGGGTTTGGTTAGGTTAAAGATAAAGATCAACCATAATATCTTAACCAAGACAAAATAGAATCCTTCTAGAATGAACTTGAAAGAGCCAACCCTAATCAAACCCTAATCCCTCATTATCATCCTTAAACATGTTTAATAATAAATCATATCATGTTACAATAATATATATCACATATATATTATATATTTGCAACAAAAGAAAATAATACATTTAACATACATCGCATATATATCAATGTATTAATCCGGTGAGAAAATGAAATAATAAAGCAAGCCAATATTAGATAATGTAATACAATATATCATATATATTATTATACATTAAATCATCGAATCAACACTTGATCCAACGATCCGGCTATATCGAATATAACCGGCTAATATATCATGTACCGATTCATCGAATCAACACTTAATCCGATGTCCCGATTCATATCTAAATATCACGAGAATATAATACGGTATCTCATATCGCATTATCCACGGTCCTGCACATATCACATATGTGCCTCTACTCCGTTTCGCCTAAGCCAAGAAACCTCTGTGTAGGACTCTAAAGAATCGTCAATACGCCGGTAGCAGGTGATGATCATATCAAACAACCACAAGCTGCAAGCGGTCAGCTAAACGTAACAGCCACCCAGGTATTGAGCGATCAGAAGATCAACAAGCTAGCCTGTCCGTTCTCCTGTGAATCCAATCAGTAACACTCCCGTACAGTCCGGTCTGTTCGTCTGATATGTCGCATATCAAGTCTAGGGGTGGTATACGTCAGACCCCAGTAACCGATAAGTCGTGTCGATGTGAGGCTCATAACAGGTCCAGATACTACTGGTAACACTTACCAGTATATCAATATATCTGTTAGTGTATATGCCCTAGAGGCCATTACTGTATCATACTAGTTTGTATATTACTTAATGGATGCTTGGGATATTCACCTTGTATATACAATCTTGCTCAAAATAGTAGTATGCTACTTGGTTTGTCTCTACTTCAATGTGTACTTGTGTTTATTTTACTATATCACTTATACGCATTAGTGGAGCCCTTAGGATCTTTGCTTGATTACCAGCGTTGTGATGGCAGTCACACTAGTGGGGGCTGGGTAATCTATAAGCACATCCTTATACAGGTCCCTAGTCGCAGGACTATCGAGACAGGGCATCGATACTCCGGAGTAGACTAGCGTATGCGCTTCTCATCCCAGTGTGGGAGATGGTCTGTCCCACAGCCATCAGTACGTCGTACTGGAGATAGTATACGGGTGCTCGTTGGGTTACGAGTACACTGGACAGGACTCGTCGGGAACTGACAGGTTGGTATTATACCTATCGTCAGTCATCAGTTCCCAGGTGACATGAGTACAGCTTAGTCCGCTGACTTGACACTGGCACTTCGCCTCGAGTGTGTTCCCACTGCACTTTGATCACTACCCTACCACGGCTCAAATGAGTCGTGCAAACAGGTGGTGGTTGGGTGCAGTCCCGAAGCACTTGGAGGCAGTGACGGTTAGACAGGATTCGTCTCTCCCGGTATTGGGGGTTGACATCGCGCTGTGTCTAGGAGAGCCATTACACGAGTAGTCCCTGGCCAGGGCAAACGAGATATACTGGTAGGTTTCCAGTGTTGTCTCAGGGTGTTTTGGGCTTCTCTCCGGCACGACTTGTACCGCTATTGGGGGACTGACGTTTACCGCCCCCTAGGCCCGCCATGCGATGTATCAGACGAACAGACCGGACTGTACGGAGACTGTCACATTCAGACTCAGTAGGAGTTCCGATGGGGTTTCACCTCGTCAGCCTTCTTGTCGACATCTACCTGGGGACCGTTACGCACAGCTAGTGCCGCTTGCGGTCTGTGGTTAAACCCACTGCCAGCGTAGTGTCGAGTCTTTAGAGTCCCACACAGAGGGTATTCGCCTATGGGCAAAACAGAGTAGAGGTCGCATGGTTTTGCGACAGGGTTCGTTCTCATCCGCGCACTTGTGCACGTTTGGAGTCCGGACAGATATTACCAGCGGGCTCTGGTTTGAGCCGGATACTGGTATAGTATTTGGGGTTGCTTTTATCTCTCAGTATTCATGTTCCTCGGAACAAGAATGCAGGTGTGTATGCACAGTTTTTGAGGAGGAGGAAGATGATTTCCATTAGGGTTTCGGAACGGGTGCGTATGCACAGTTGACAGTCGTCTTTTTCCAAACCCTAATGGATTTGTATTATATCATTTAATAATATATAATAAAATGAAATTGTGTCATGGTTAGTTTTTGTTGACTTGTTGACCATGGTTGACTTGTTGACCATGGTTGAACATTTGACTACCATCATTACAAATGCAAGATGCTTTTTCATTCTTGCTTTTTTCATTTAATGCATGTAATGATATTTGTCATTCAAAACTAACCATCAAACCTTTTTCATTTTGATTATTGTTATTATTTGATTTTTCTTTTTCTTTTGTTATGGTTGCAAAAGGAAAAGAAAGAGCTCACTTTATCACTCTCACTCTCTCTCTTCACTTCATCTTCTTCTTCCTCTAGTCAAGAGAAACCTTCTCATGAGTTGAGAATCCTTCTCTTGAAAAACAAAAGCAAACCCTAAACACTCTCTACTCACTCTAGGATCAAGGGTCTAGCAAGCCGGTGATTCTAGTTCACTCCAAGTACGAGAAAGAGCCCAAAGGTCGAGCCTTCGAGGTGGATCCATCTTCGACGGGAGAAGGCGACAAAGGAGAACCATCAACCTCTACAAAGTTTGAAGACGAAGGAGTTCAAGTCTAGGTATAACCATCTTCATCCGAGTAGCTAAACTTCTTTAGCTAGGTTGCTAGTTTTAGTTTAGGTATCGATCCCGACCTTGCATAGTCCATGTTGCTTCTTGCACTAAAAATTTGATTTTTATACCGTTTCCGCCTCCCCGTAAGAACCGGGGGTGGCAACGTGGACTTACAGTGGTATCAGAGCCTAACTAAACTTAAACTAGCTAGGTAGTGAAGTGTAACGAAGTTCGGAACCGTAAAAAACCCAAAAACCGTATTTTCAAAAACCTGAGTTTCTGTTGAAATTTTTTTGGCTCGAAATGAAAAACTTTATATCTGTAAATTCATCTCAGGGTTTTCTAAAAACACCCATGAAAAACGACACAGAGATTCGTCAAAGCCGCCGCGCTTCCGCCGCGTGAGCCTTCTTGGCCGCCGCGGATCCGCCGCGACTTGATGTCCTCTCTGCATCGTTTTTCGTGCAGTGTGTGTAGGTGTTGGTTTTGGGATTTTTAAAATATATTATATGTGCCCAGATTTTCCAGAAAAGAAATTTCCTTTTGGGGTCCTATAATTTCGTATTTTTCCGAACTTCACTGCACTTTGACTATGATGGTTATATCTGTGATGTTTGCATGTATTGAACGTCGGCTAATCGCTATAAGACGATTAGTCAGGGTTATACATGATCTGTAATGTGCTGGAATGTGTATATGAATGTGTTGGACTGTCGCGGGTGAATAGCCGGGGTGGATGTGAGATGAGCTTTTGTTTTTCTTTCATTCATTGTAAATGTAAATTGATGTAATAATATTATTTGTTTGGCCGCACAACCGGGTCGGGGTTGTAACCGTCATTGTATAATTCTTTTACTGTTTTTGCTCCTAGGATAGACCCATGGAGGGGTGCACGAACTACCGGGTATGCCGAAGTGTCGAGTGGCCTACTCATGGAGATGAGGGAGGTTGCTACGCTTCGGGTACTTGGCGGGTAGTTTGCCGCACCCGTAGGGGTCTTGGGTGGGGTATTTGGCTATTCACCGCGACCGTGTTATCCGCTTTTCGTTTCAGGCTCGAAAGGATTGCGGATTGCTAGTATATCCAATGCATTCATCTGTGATCTGTAATGTCTACTATTGCTATATCTATAACTATTTAGGCGTTGCTTATGTTTTACAGACGCGCTAGCCCAGCCCCCGCTCTGTCGTTAGTTAAGTAACCTAACGGGTAATGACGGGGCCCAGTGGCGAATGCGAATGGCATAAGCGTACGTCATATTTTGGTTGTTTTCTGCAATGGTAGGATTAAATGATGGGACGCATTAAAAGTACTAATGCAAGAATATCACGCATTAAAAGAACTAATGCAAGATAATAAACCAAGTTAAAGTCGTTGGAACACTTTCGAAAAACCACTCGGTTCTTTTCAAAACTAACTTTTAAAATGCGGAGCTTGAGCCACTCCATTTAAAAGCTATCTCGTTCCATCGACCAAATCAAGTTCACTACGTTCACGGTTTTGCCAAAACCATCCGTAGCCCTCCATCATTTCAGTTAAATATTCGGTAGTATTCAAGCTATGTATTTTGACCTCACGCCAAGGCATAGTGATTGGTAGCTGCCGGATATTTATCTGTTGCATAGATAGAATGCGTTGGTTTGAAACAGTCGTACTGCCATTTTGGCCTACGTCAAGGGTATGTACGGGTGGATTCAAATTAACCTGGATAATGATGGGACGAACTTGACATGTGACTTATGACATTTTGACCTCACGCCAAGGTCATAAGAGCATGGGGCAAAAATCCACATCGGGAGTTTCATAAGTACTGAAACTTGCTAGATTTGCATACCATTTGGAGTGTGGTGATTCTGGTAGGATTCCTTCAGTTTCGTCACGCGATGATATTTGGATCCCGATCCTACTGTGAGTATATGCTACTCCTCGGGAAATTTCTCACTTAACGATCAATGCTATAAACCTAGTAGGTGCCTAGAAAGGTGTTAGCGGGGCTACGCCCCCAGGGAAAAGAGGTTCTTTAATTAAGGAACTTCGCGAAAGCGTTGGAAAACCTCCCTCGAAGTACCGACACCAGCCTGGCCGAACGGTTAAGCAAGTATTGTACGGTGGGATTGATCCTGACTAATTCTTCCTTTATGGTTTGAGGAGGGATTCGAGAAACAGTGGGAGCCATCCTGTTTAGACAAATTAAAAACCACTCTAAACTTGCAAGAGCATCATGCTGAGTGTTTCTTCTTCTCTCTCCTAATTGCAGCGACCAATCAACATGACTGGACTTAAGTTACTCCTAGATAAAAACAAGTTGACAGGGCCAAACTACAAAGATTGGCTCAGGAATGTCAAGATAGCAATCACTTATGACAAGCTGGGGTATCTTCTTACCACCAAAGCTCCCCCTGTCCCTGGTCCAACTTCCAGCGTCGCGGATAAGGAAATCCGCAAGACTTGGGAGATTGATAGCGCGAAGGCCAAGTGCCTCCTGCTTGCCTCGATGGACAACGAACATCAGAGGAGGCATGAGAATATGGACATGGAGTCCATATTGCTTCATACAAAAGAACTGTATGGAGAGCAATCACGTATCGCAAGATACGAAGCGTCGAAAAAGTTGTTTTCGACAAGAATGGCCGTCGGATCATCAGTAGCCGAGCACGTGCTAAAGATGATCGGCTACATTGAGGAGCTCGCTGACCTAGGGATCACATTGGAGAGTGAGCTATATACGGATATAGTTCTCCAGTCCCTTCCTTCCACTTACGCCCAGTTTATAATGAATTTCAACCTACAAGAAAAGGAGGTTGAACTTTCAGAGCTCCTCAACCTGCTGAGGAGCGCAGAGGGCACCCTACAGAAAGGTAGGGAAACATCCACTTTGTTTGTAGGAGGATCATCTTCTTCTAGGTCCAAGGCGAAAGCCAAGGGAAAGAAGAAGAAAGCCCCCGCCAAACCAAGGGGCGGTGCTAGTAAAGTGGATACGAAGGGAAAAGGTAAAGCAACAAAGATAGCGGGGAAGCTTGTGGATAAGGAAGAATGCTTCTTTTGTCATAAGAAAGGACACTGGAAGAATGATTGCAGGGCCTGGAAGGCCAGAACACAGGAATTGAAGCAGGTTGCAGCTTCAGCTTCAGGTGTGTATGTTATTGAAAACTGTCTTTCAATAAACTCTACTTCCTGGGTATTGGATACCGGATCAGGATCTCATATCTGTAATTCTTTGCAGGCGTTGAGAAACCGTAGGGTTTTGAAGGCAGGTGACATGACCCTCAGAGTTGCGAACGGAGCTAGCATGGATGCTAAAGCCGTGGGGGACTATCACCTGGGAATGTCAGATGGACATGTTTTGGTTTTGCGTAATTGCTTTTTTGTACCCAACGCAACTTGTAATATCATTTCTGTATCTTTAGTTTCTAAAGAAGGTTATGAATTTGCGTTTGTAAGTAATGTTGTAAACATTCACCTTAATCAAGTTCTGATTGGGTCAGGTACATTGAGTAATGGTATATACGTATTGAACCAACCACAGATTTTCAATGTCCAGAATACACACAAAAGAAAGTCTCCAGAAATAAACCAGACTTTCTTATGGCATTGTAGATTGGGTCACATCAATGAGAGAAGGTTGACGAAGTTACATACAGAAGGGTATTTGAATGCGTTCGAATATCAGTCGTATGCCACTTGTCAATCCTGTCTCAGAGGAAAGATGACAAAAACTCCGTTTACTGGACATGGAGAAAGAGCGAGCGAGCTCTTGGGACTCGTACACAGTGACGTGTGCGGTCCAATGTCTACACATGCCCGAAGCGGACATTCTTACTTCATTACTTTTACGGATGACTTCTCAAGGTACGGTTATGTTTTCTTAATGAAACATAAGTCCGAGGCTTTTGAAAAATTCCAGGAGTATAAGAATGAAGTAGAGAAACAGACCGGTAAAAGTATTAAGATTCTAAGATCGGATCGAGGTGGAGAATACTTAAGTGCCGAATTCCTGAATTACTTAAAAGAGAATGGTATTCTCTCTCAGCTTACTCCTCCATACACCCCGCAACATAACGGTGTATCGGAGAGACGGAACCGAACCCTATTGGATATGGTTCGGTCCATGATGAGTAACGCTGAGTTACCGCGATCATTCTGGGGGTATGCGCTAGAATCGGCTGCATACCTTTTGAACCGAGTTCCGACTAAGACTGTGCCTACCACCCCATATGAAATGTGGAGTGGGAAGAAACCATATCTTCAATATCTGAAGATATGGGGATGTCCAGCTTTTGTCAAAAAGCAGCATGCGGACAAACTCGAGGCACGCTCAGTGCTGTGCAAGTTTGTGGGATACCCAAAGAGCACCAGGGGGTATCTTTTCTACGACGCAGAGGAACAAAAAGTCCTTGTTTCTCGCAATGCCCACTTTCTAGAACACCAGTTCTTGGAAAAGGAAATTAGTGGGAGCGCAGTAGAACTGGAAGAAGTTCCAGAACCACAGACTGTTACTGAAAGCTTAGTGGAACCAGAGGGTTCGACAGAACAGGACATTCCTACGCCGCTCCGCAGAAGTAGTAGGCAGTCTCATCCGCCCGAGAGATACTACGGTTTTCTCATAGACGGGGATAGAGAGGATTGCATCATAGATTATGATGAGCCTACTAGCTTCCAGCAGGCCGTTCAGAGCGTTGACTCAGTGAAATGGCTGGATGCAATGCGGACCGAGATGGAGTCCATGTACACCAACAAGGTATGGACGTTGGACATTGCTCCAGACGGGGTAAAACCCGTAGGATGCAAGTGGATCTTCAAAAGGAAGATTGGTGTAGATGGACAGGTTGAGACCTATAAAGCTAGGCTGGTAGCAAAGGGTTTTCGTCAAAGACCTGGCTTGGACTATGACGAAACCTTCTCTCCAGTAGCCATGCTGAAATCCATTCGGATCCTTCTTGCCATCGCTGCCTTCCACGATTATGAGATCTGACAAATGGACGTAAAGACAGCTTTTCTGAATGGAAATTTAGAGGAGTGTGTCTATATGGACCAGCCAGAGGGCTTCATTCAGAGTGGGAGCAGCGGAAAGGTGTGCAAGTTGCTTAAGTCCATCTATGGACTGAAGCAGGCATCGCGGAGTTGGAACATCTGTTTTGATGAGACGGTCAAGGAATTTGGCTTTATCAAAAATCCAGATGAACCATGCATCTATAGTAGATTTGTAGCGAGAACTGTAGTATTCCTCGTTTTATACGTGGATGACATTCTCTTAATAGGAAATGACATTCCTATGCTACAATCTGTCAAGGGGTTCTTGTCACACAAGTTCTCCATGAAAGACCTGGGTGATGCCTCATACATCCTGGGGATCCGGATCCATCGTGATAGATCCAAGAGGATATTGGGACTTTCTCAGTCCAGGTACATCGACACCATAGTGAAGAGATTCAGTATGGAAGATTCCAAGCGCGGTAACCTACCGGCTTGTCACGGGATCACCCTCTCTAAAGAGATGTCTCCCAAGACTGATTTGGAGAGGGATCGCATGTCTATTATACCCTACGCTTCTGCGGTAGGCTCTATAATGTATGCGATGTTGTGTACCAGACCGGATGTAGCTTATGCACTGAGTGTGGTAAGCCGGTATCAGTCAAACCCTGGGGAGAAACACTGGATAGCGGTAAAGAACATTCTCAAGTACCTGAGAAGGACTAAGGAGATGTTCTTGGTGTATGGCGGAAAAGACCTCCAGATCGAGGCCTTTGCTGACTCCAGCTTCCAGAGTGACAAGGATGATTCCAAGTCCATGTCGGGCTTTGTCTTTACCCTCAATGGAAGGGCGGTGTGTTGGAAGAGTTCCAAACAGGAAACCGTTGCAGACTCGACGATGGAAGCGGAATACATCGCTGCATCTGATGCCGCAAAAGAAGCTGTCTGGATGAGGAAGTTCTTGAAAGAACTTCAGGTGGTTCCGTCCATTGTTGACCCAATACCTCTGTATTGCGATAACAATGGGGCTATAGCTTTAGCGAAGGAACCCAGGTCCCATCAGAGATCCAGGCACATCTTGAGGCGGTATCACCTGATCAGGGAGATCGTGGATCGCAAGGAGATCGAGGTACGGAGAGTTGCTTCAGAAGACAACACTGCAGATCCATTCACCAAGGCCCTGCCCCAGACTCAGTTCGAGCGGCTGATCGAGATGATAGGTCTTCGATACGCCAGTACATGGCCTTAGTGCAAGTGGGAGATTGTTAGTGTATATGCCCTAGAGGCCATTACTGTATCATACTAGTTTGTATATTACTTAATGGATGCTTGGGATATTCACCTTGTATATACAATCTTGCTCAAAATAGTAGTATGCTACTTGGTTTGTCTCTACTTCAATGTGTACTTGTGTTTATTTTACTATATCACTTATACGCATTAGTGGAGCCCTTAGGATCTTTGCTTGATTACCAGCGTTGTGATGGCAGTCACACTAGTGGGGGCTGGGTAATCTATAAGCACATCCTTATACAGGTCCCTAGTCGCAGGACTATCGAGACAGGGCATCGATACTCCGGAGTAGACTAGCGTATGCGCTTCTCATCCCAGTGTGGGAGATGGTCTGTCCCACAGCCATCAGTACGTCGTACTGGAGATAGTATACGGGTGCTCGTTGGGTTACGAGTACACTGGACAGGACTCGTCGGGAACTGACAGGTTGGTATTATACCTATCGTCAGTCATCAGTTCCCAGGTGACATGAGTACAGCTTAGTCCGCTGACTTGACACTGGCACTTCGCCTCGAGTGTGTTCCCACTGCACTTTGATCACTACCCTACCACGGCTCAAATGAGTCGTGCAAACAGGTGGTGGTTGGGTGCAGTCCCGAAGCACTTGGAGGCAGTGACGGTTAGACAGGATTCGTCTCTCCCGGTATTGGGGGTTGACATCGCGCTGTGTCTAGGAGAGCCATTACACGAGTAGTCCCTGGCCAGGGCAAACGAGATATACTGGTAGGTTTCCAGTGTTGTCTCAGGGTGTTTTGGGCTTCGCTCCGGCACGACTTGTACCGCTATTGGGGGACTGACGTTTACCGCCCCCTAGGCCCGCCATGCGATGTATCAGACGAACAGACCGGACTGTACGGAGACTGTCACATTCAGACTCAGTAGGAGTTCCGATGGGGTTTCACCTCGTCAGCCTTCTTGTCGACATCTACCTGGGGACCGTTACGCACAGCTAGTGCCGCTTGCGGTCTGTGGTTAAACCCACTGCCAGCGTAGTGTCGAGTCTTTAGAGTCCCACACAGAGGGTATTCGCCTATGGGCAAAACAGAGTAGAGGTCGCATGGTTTTGCGACAGGGTTCGTTCTCATCCGCGCACTTGTGCACGTTTGGAGTCCGGACAGATATTACCAGCGGGCTCTGGTTTGAGCCGGATACTGGTATAGTATTTGGGGTTGCTTTTATCTCTCAGTATTCATGTTCCTCGGAACAAGAATGCAGGTGTGTATGCACAGTTTTTGAGGAGGAGGAAGATGATTTCCATTAGGGTTTCGGAACGGGTGCGTATGCACAGTTGACAGTCGTCTTTTTCCAAACCCTAATGGATTTGTATTATATCATTTAATAATATATAATAAAATGAAATTGTGTCATGGTTAGTTTTTGTTGACTTGTTGACCATGGTTGACTTGTTGACCATGGTTGAACATTTGACTACCATCATTACAAATGCAAGATGCTTTTTCATTCTTGCTTTTTTCATTTAATGCATGTAATGATATTTGTCATTCAAAACTAACCATCAAACCTTTTTCATTTTGATTATTGTTATTATTTGATTTTTCTTTTTCTTTTGTTATGGTTGCAAAAGGAAAAGAAAGAGCTCACTTTATCACTCTCACTCTCTCTCTTCACTTCATCTTCTTCTTCCTCTAGTCAAGAGAAACCTTCTCATGAGTTGAGAATCCTTCTCTTGAAAAACAAAAGCAAACCCTAAACACTCTCTACTCACTCTAGGATCAAGGGTCTAGCAAGCCGGTGATTCTAGTTCACTCCAAGTACGAGAAAGAGCCCAAAGGTCGAGCCTTCGAGGTGGATCCATCTTCGACGGGAGAAGGCGACAAAGGAGAACCATCAACCTCTACAAAGTTTGAAGACGAAGGAGTTCAAGTCTAGGTATAACCATCTTCATCCGAGTAGCTAAACTTCTTTAGCTAGGTTGCTAGTTTTAGTTTAGGTATCGATCCCGACCTTGCATAGTCCATGTTGCTTCTTGCACTAAAAATTTGATTTTTATACCGTTTCCGCCTCCCCGTAAGAACCGGGGGTGGCAACGTGGACTTACAATATCATCCCTGGCCAGGGACTTCCGGTTATAGCCAGTCGAACACAGCACAACATCAACTCCCTATACCGGGAGTGACGAATCCCCTCCTATCGCTCATTGCCTCCATGTGATTCGGGACTGTACCCAAAAGCCACCGTTTTGCACGCCCTCTTGGACATGGTAAGGTGGAAATCAAAGCACAGTAGGAATCACACAAGTCTCTATGACGATATCGGGTCTACAGACTACCCTGTACCAGTGTCACCGGAGAATTGCCATCTGACGTGTGGTATATCACCAACTGGGAGTTCTCGGCGAGTCCGTCCAGTGTACCCAGTCTCCACTGAGCACCCGTACACCATCCTTGATGTCAAAACCCGATGGATATGGGATCATCCATCGCCCATCATATGGGTCAAGATGCGTATACGCTAGTCTACTCTGGTGTATCGATGCCCTGTCTCGATATACCGTCGACTAGGAACATTTATAGGATGTACTCATCGACTACTGTGGCCCCACTAGTATGATCTCATCATAATCCCAGTAGTCAAGTACAGATCCTAATGGCTTTATCAACATGTGAGAGAAAAACAGTAAACCAATACAAGTCAACATGTTAAGATAAAGTGAAACCAAATAGCATACTATCATGACGAGCAAGAAAGTCCTCTCCGTATATATCCAAGCATCTATCATAATTTACATCATATGTACAACAATGGCCTCTAGGGCATATACATAACTAACAGTACATACGCATCATCGGTAATGGTGCTGGTGTCCTAACAATATGATATCAACATTGCAATAAGAAATTATAACATAAGTATGCGATGCAAAGCGAACCACAATAATAAGCGGGAGCTGAATACTAGACGCAACTGTAACTAACCTGCATTAATCTAATATAAGTCCTACAAATGGTGCCTTTTGAAATAACACGAATCATGGGGTTTTGAAAATAGGGCTACGGTGTTTTTATGAAAAGATACGTCTTTTGAAATATCCGTAGGATCCCTTGGGCTGTCTTTAAAAATACCCACGATTCGTTGGTTTTTGAAATAGGTAAGAATCGAATCTAATGTAACAACTAAACTAAACTAAACTAAAGGGCTAAGCTAACAAGCTGGACTACAGGTAAGGAAACCGCCTAACATCTGAGTCGATCCATATACATACCTGTATATATATTAGTCGTTGATCCCGCCTCAATAGTATCATATCCGATACCATATCTACAATCAACCATCCCAAGTCAAGAGTGCGAATCAATCATCAAGATATAGCTCGTACGTAAATCCGTCGTACGGCATCCCCAAATCTGGGTACGGGTCAATATCATATTCCTCACACCAATCCTCTGGTATCCTCTTTATTCAAGATCATAGTCTAGGGTACTGACCTATGTCTAGTACAATACTAATATCCTCAATATACTCATGATCTGACTACAGATCGACAATCTCGTACAAACCGATACCGTCAGCACATAGCATCATCAAGGGTATACATTGCCCGATACGGCCTAATATCAATATCCTAGCATATCATGCCTCATATCACGATCACATGTCGACCATTTTATTTATAACACTATTCACCCGTATTGCCGCCCCAAGATCCGCTATAACACCAGGGCGTACCTTAAGTACGAATCCTGCCATATCACCGATATCACAACCACAAAACAAATCTCATCGACTCAGCTCAATCCCAAGTATCATCCTCAAATCCGTATGTGAACACATAGTCCCATACCCATGTGATCACATAACTATAAAGAATCCCATGAGCACATATAAATAGGAATGTATGCAAGTATGTAGGTGTGTATGTGTAGTGCAACACTACCCTAGGGTTCGTAACAATAAAATAATCAAACACACCAATATCCATCCTAAACATCGTTATTAATCCCAAATAACATATAATAAATTGTTTGTGTGTATATGCATCCGTATACACCACCACGGACTGTGGGGGTGCTATACGCCATCCACCCGACTTCTCCCCGTAGATATAAATCTACTCACCTGGTCCTCGTTCGCCGGTGCCGACGCCGCCACGCGCTTGCTTTTCGTCTCGAAGTCCACATGGGGTACCTACATATCATAACGCACCATACCGCATTAAAATCCGACTCATGACCAAAACGACGCACGAATCCCACATAGGTCAAAACCTATGGTTGCTTTCGCAAATCGACCCAAAAACCCTCGACGTCGGCGTACAAACGCCAAACCATCGAGAAAACTCCCAACACACTCATTTGTACAATTACAAGCACTAATTATAATATAAAATAGCTTAAAATTCACAAAAACCCCAATTTCACTTAAGAAGTCATTTTTCCGAAGATCTACCAAGCACAAATCACCGTTTTAGTACAAAACTCGATGTATAAACGAACCTAGCATCCACAATATTCACTAAATATCATAACAAAGTCATATAAACCATTCCTATAATTTATTCTCTTCAATTTGCATAAATTCCAAAATCCTAGATTGCAAAAATATCAATTTTAACACCTTTTAAAGCAAAATTCACAATTCAACAATTAAGCTTGGTTTTGCATAACCTAAGATATTAAACCACTCATAATAATGTTAATGATGTCAAAAAAACATAATTACATTTTTAACCCAATTATTTAACCAATTTTAAATAGCTAGTTAGCAAATTAGCGTAATTATCATAATTTTTAAACTAACAATTAACAACTAGCTACTAACTTTGTTTTAACAAGCCATAAGAGCCTAATACATTACACAACCATACACCAATTTCACAAAACCCTAACTTGCATTCAAACCCTTTCTTGAATTTTATAACTAACAAAATCCAACCCAAACTATACATGAAACACTAAATTAGCACTAATTTGAAGCCCAAAAACCAAGTTAAACTCTTAGATTTGGTTTGTATAAAACACTAGATAGCAAAAAAGAATAATTAACTTAATAATGGTGTGCTAAAAACCCTAGTTTAACTCAAACCATTCTCTTGAAGATCCTAGATGAAAATAGCACCAATATTAACACTAAAACAACTCATTTAAAGAAATCTAACCATAAGAATTTAAATGGGTAAGAATTAAACCTCTAGATCTAGAGATCAAGCAAGAAATTTTGACTCCAAAGATGGCCTCCTAGCATCCAAAATCCATGCAAGAAAGGTTAAGAAGCATGGATGAAGGATGGGCTTGAAATTGTGAAGTTTAAATGGAATTTTGATGGAATTTTGATGAGTTTAGAAGAAAAATGAAAGGGGAAATTTTGGGGCTGTTTATTGCAGGAATTTCAGCTGAGGAGGGAGTGGGGAGAGGTGTGGGGGAGTTTTGGAAAAGAATCCAAGTCAAAGCCCCTCCCAAATTACCATAATACCCCCACCTACTTTACTATATATAAAAACCTTATTTTAACTCATTTCTCACATGATTTAAGGTCAAAAAGTGGGAAATAAAATTCTTGGGCTGCTACAATAGTGTGGGGCCGGCCAAGGGCAGTGAGGGTGAGTGTGAGAGACTTTACAAAAAAATTCTATGAAAAAAGACCCCCCACAATACCATATTTGCAGGTTTTAGTTCAAAATAACTATATTTTTGTTTTCCATAAAATAAATCAATTAAAACTTGAAATAAAATACTAAAAAATTATATTACAACTAGATTTTAATTAACATGATTTTAAAGATTAAAATTATCCCATTTAAATTTGTATTTATCGCTAATTTAATGTATTTTCTTACCGGCTTAAAATAATATTAAAATAATTAATTTCGGAAAAATTTTCAGAAAATTTGAAATTTCAGCAGTGGCTCAATAAACACCAAATACTAGCAATTACATAGCTAGAATATGTATATTTAATTTTATAATAATGATATTTGCATTTTGACTTTTTACAGAAAACCCCCTTATTTTACCGTTTTTTCGAAATTTCACCGAAACGATTTTCAAAACGTTACAAACAGTTTAAAAGAAACCACTCGGTTATTTTAAAACAGAGGATATTTTTTTAATTGCGGAGCTTTTACTACTCCTTTTAAAAGCTATCAGGTTCCGTCGATCATATCAAGTTCACTACGTTCACGGTTTCGCCAAAACCATTCGTAGCCCTTCGTCATTTCATTTGGGTATGCAGTAGTATTCAAGCTATGTATTTTGAACAACGCCAAGGCATAGTGTTTGGTAGCTGCCGGGTATTCATTTGTTGCATAGATAGATGAGTTAGTTTGGGACAGTCGTATTATCATTTGGCCAACATCAGGGGTATGTACGGATGGGTTCAAATTAACAAGATAATGATGGGTAGAACTTGACATGTGACTTATGACATTTTGACCAACGCCATGGTCATAAGAGCATAGGGCAGAAATTTATATCGGGAATTTCTAAAGAAACTGAAATTTGCAAAGAGATGCATACCATTTGGAGTGTGATAATTTTGGTAGGATTCCTTCAGCTTTATCACACGATGATATTTGGATCCCGATCCTACTGTGAGTATCCGCTACTCATCAGGAGATTCATCACTTAACGATCAATGCTATAAACCAAGTAGGTGTCGAGAAAGGTGTCAGCGGGGTTATGCCCCCAGAGAAAAGAGGTTATTTAATTAAGGAACTTCGTGAAAGAGTCGTAAAACCTCCCTCGAAGTACCGACACCAGCCTGGCTGAACGGTTAAGCAAGTATTGTACGGTGAAAATAGTCCTGACTAGTTCTTCCTTTTTGGTTTGAGGAGGGATTCGAGAAACAGTGGGAGCCATCTAGTTTAGATAAACTTAAAACCACTCTAAACATGCAAGAGCATCATGCTAAAGTGTTCCCTCTCTCTCATTGCAGCGACCCAGAACATGACAGGCCTTAAGTTACTATTAGAAAAAAATATATTGACGGGGCCAAACTATAAAGATTGGTTCCGGAATGTTAAGATGGCTTTGACTTATGACAAATTGGGGTATGTCCTTACTGCTAAGGCACCTGCAGTCCTTGGTCCAGATTCCAGTATTGCGGATAAGGAAATACATAATACCTGGGAGTTAGATTGCGCGAAGGCCAAATGCATCGTGCTTGCCTCTATGAATAATGAACATCAAAGGAGGCATGAGGATATGGATCTTGAATCCATATTTCTCCACACAAAGGATCTGTATGGAGAGCAATCTCGTATAGCTAGATATGAGACCTCGAAGAACTTGTTTTAGTCGAGGCTGGCCGTCGGATCATCTGTAGGAGAACATGTCCTTAAGATGATTGGCTATATAGAAGAGCTCGCGGACCTCGGGACGATTTTAAAGAACGAGCTCTATACAGACTTGGTTCTTCAGTCCCTTCCTTCCACCTACGCCCAGTTTATTCTAAATTTCAACATTCAAGGAAAAGAAGTTGAACTTCCAGAACTCCTTAACATGTTGAGGAGTGCAGAGGGCACCTTGCAGAAAGCAAGAGATACACCCACTATGTTTGTTCGCGGTGCTTCCTCTTCCAGGTCCAAGGCAAGGGCCAAAGGAAGGAAGATGAAGGCCGCAACCAAACTAAGAGGTGGTGTTTGTAAGGTGGGAGTTTAGGGAAAAGCAAAAGTTGCGGTGCCAGTATTGGCAAAGGACGAGTGTTTCCACTGTCGTAGGAAGGGCTATTGGAAGAAAGATTCCAAAGCTTAGAATGCCAAGAACCAGGAACCGAAGCAAGCTGTGACTTCGACTTCAGGTGTGTTTGTAATTAAAAATTGTCAGTCAATCAACTCTACTTCCTAGGTATTGGATACCGGATCAGAATCTCATATATGCAATTCATTGCAGGCACTGAGAAACCGTAAAGTGCTAAAAGTTGGTGATATGACCCTCCAGGTTGCTAACGGAGCTAGCATGGGTGCTGTGTCCATAGGGGATTATCACCCAGGAATGACGAGTGGACATATTTTGGTTTTGCGCAACTGTTTTTGTGTACCTAGTTTAACGTATAATATCATATCAGTATCGTTGTTATCGAAAGAAGGTTATGATTTCACGTTTGTAAGCGATATTGTTAACATCCACCTTAATCATGGCTTGATTGGGTCCGGTACACTAGATAACGGTATATACGTATTAAACCAATTACAGATTTTCAATGTCCAGAACACACTAAAAAGAAAGTCTCCAGCTATAAATAAGGCTTTCTTATGGCATTGTAGACTGGGTCACATCAATGAGACAAGGTTAACTAAGTTACATAGAGAAGGATATTTGGATCCTTTCGAATATCAATCTTGTGCCACTTGTCAATCATATCTCAAAGGAAAGACGACAAAGACTCCATTCACTGGAAATGGAGTAAGAGCGAGCGAGCTCTTAGGACTCATACACAGCGATGTATGTGGTCCAATGTCTACACATGCAAGAGCTGGTTTTTCATATTTCATTACTTTTACGGATGATTACTTTAGGTACAGATTCATTTTCTTAATGAAACATAAATCCGAGGCCTTTGAGAAATTCCAAGAATATAAGAATGAAGTAGAAAACCAAACCGGCAAAAATATCAAGACACTGAGATCTGATCGAGGTGGTGAATACTTAAGTGCCGAGTTCCTAGGTTACCTAAAAGAGAAAGGAATTCTCTCTCAGCTTACTCCTCCATACACTTCACAGCACAACGGTGTATTGGAGAGACGGAATTGAACCATATTGGATATGGTACGTTCCATGATGAGTAATGCTGAGTTACCACGATCTTTCTGGGGTTATGCGCTAGAATCAGCAGCATATCTTTTGAGCAGAGCTCCTACCAAGACTGTGCCTACCACGCCATATCAGATGTGGAGTGGGAAGAATAGCTATCTTCAGTCTCTGAAGATATGGGGATGTCCCGCCTTTGTTAAAAAGCAACATGCGGACAAACTCGAGGCACGATCAGTACAGTGTAAGTTTGTGGGATATCCAAAGAACTCTAAGGGGTATTTCTTCTTTTATGTAGAGGAACAAAAGGTTTTTGTTTCTCGTAATGCCCATTTTCTAGAACATCAGTTTTTAGAAAAGGAAACAAGTGGGAGCGCAGTAGAACTGGAAGAAATTCCAAAACCACAAACTACTACTGAAAGTTTGGTAGAACCAGTAGTTCAAAAAGAACAGGACATTCCCGCACCCCTCCGCAGGAGTAGTAGGCCGTCTCATCCGCCTAAGAGATACTACAGTTTTCTCATAGATGGGGATAGAGAGGAATGCATCATTGATGATGATGAACCTACTAGCTTCCAGTAGGCCATCCAGAGCGGCGACTCGGTACGATGGCTGGATGCAATGCGGACAGAGATGGAGTCCATGTACACCAACAAGGTATGGACTTTGGACTTTGCTCCAGATGGGGTAAAACCCATACGATGCAAATGGATCTTCAAGAAAAAGATTGGTGTATATGGACAGGTGGAAACCTATAAGGCTAGAATTGATGAAAAGGGTTTTTTTTATCAAAGACCTGGTTTGGACTATGATGAAAGTTTTTCTCCAGTGGCTATGCTCAAATCCATTCGGATCCTTCTTGCCATTGCCGCCTTCCATGATTATGAGATCTGGCAGATGGACGTAAAGACGTCTTTTCTAAATGGTAGTTTAGAAGAGTGCGTCTATATGGATCAGCCAGAAGGCTTCAATCAGAGTGGGAGCAGCGGGAAAGTGTGCAAGTTGCTTAAGTCCATTTATGGACTAAAGCAGGCATCGCAGAGTTGGAACATCTGTTTTGATGAAACGGTCAAAGAATATGACTTTATCAAAAATCCAGATGAACCATATATATATAGTAAAATTGTAACACGAACTGTCGTATTCCTCGTCTTATACGTGGATGACATTCTATTGATAGGAAATGATATTCCTATGCTACAATCTGTCAAAGGATTCTTGTCACACAGGTTCTCCATGAAAGACCTGGGTGATGCTACTTACATTCTAGGGATTCGGATCTATCTTGATAGATCCAAGAGGATGTTTGGACTTTCGCAGTCCAGGTATATCAACACTATACTGAAAAGATTCAGTATGGAAGATTCTAAGCGCGGTAGTTTACCGGCTTGTCACGGAATCACCCTCTCCAAAGAGATGTCTCCCAAGATTGATTTGGAAAGGGATCGCATGTCTATTATACCCTACGCTTCTTCGGTAGGCTCTATAATGTATGCGAGGTTGTGCACCAGACCAGATGTAGCTTACGCACTGAGCGTGGTAAGCAGGTATCAGTCAGACCCAGGGGAGAAGCACTGGATAGCAGTAAAGAACATTCTCAAGTACCTGAGAAGAACTAAGGAGATGTTCTTGGTTTACGGCGGAAAAGACCTCAAGATCGAGGCCTTTGCTGATTCCAGCTTCAAGAGTGATAAGGATGACTCCAAGTCCATGTCAGGTTATGTCTTTACCATCAATGGAGGGGCGGTGTGCTGGAAGAGTTCCAAGCAGGACACCATTGCTGACTCGACGATGGAAGCGGAGTATATCACTACTTGCGATGCCGCAAAAGAAGCAGTCTGGATGAAGAAGTTCCTAACAGAACTTCTGGTGGTTCCTACCATTGTTGATCCAATACCACTGTATTGCGACAACAACGGAGCTATAGCTTTAGCAAAGGAACCCAGGTCCTATCAGAAGTCCAGACACATCTTAAGGCAGTATCACCTGATCAGGGAGATCATAGATCGCCGGGAGATCGAGGTCCAGAGAGTTGCTACAGAGGAGAACACTGATGATCCATTCACAAAAGCCTTACCTCAGATTCAGTTTGAGAGGCTACTCGAGATGATCGGTTTTCGATACGCCTGTACATGGCCCTAGGGCCAGTGGGAGATTGTTAGTGTATATGCCCTAGGAGCCATTATTGTATCATACTAGCGTGTATATTACTTAATTGAAGCTTGGGATATTCTCAGTTATATTAACAGTCTTGATAAACATGGTAGTATGCTACTTGGTTTATATCTATCTTAATATGTGTGTACGTATTGATAGAGCCCTTAGGATCTTCCTTGACTACCAGCGTTGTGATGGCAGTCACACTAGTGGGGGCTGGATAGTCTACAAGCACATCCTTCTTCAGGTTCCTAGTCGTAGGATTATCGAGACAGGGTATCGATACTCCGGAGTAGACTAGTGTGTACGCTTCTCATCCCAGTTGGGGAAATGGTCTGTCCTACAGCCATCAATACGTCGTACTGGAGATAGTATACAGGTGCTCATTGGGTTACGGGTACACCGGACAGGACTCGCAGGGAACTGTTGGTTGGTATTATACCCGTCCTCAGTTAACAGTTCCCAGGTGACATGAGTACAGCATAGTCCGCAGACTTGACACTGCTGCTTCGCCTCGAGTGTGTTCCCACTGTTCTTAGATTGCTACCCTACCATGGCTCAAAGGAGTCGTGCAAACAGGTAGCAGTTGGGTGCAGTCCCGAAGCACTTGGAGGCAGTGGCGGTTAGACAGGATTCGTCTCTCCCGGTATTGGGAGTTGATATCGCGCTGTGTTTCACATCATAATATTGCATTATTATATTCCCCATTCTTATTCCTTTTATAAATAAACAGGTGCTTTGACGCATGTCTGCTACATGTTACAGGTTACAGGTTCTTGAACAGAAAACAGTGAAAAAGACAGAAGATGATGCAAAAGAGAGACTTTGACCAACAAAGAGAAGGATCTTGATAAAGCCTACACAAAGATCAGTTTACAAAGAAAAAGGGCAGCGCAAGGTCCAAGATTACAAGGCGAATGGGTAAAGTCCACTAAAATTGTTCACTGGAGATCTGGAGAATATATACAAGACAATCTGAGAAAAGACCTGTAAAAGTGGGAAGTACAAGTCAGAAGGAGCCAATACAGTATTTTTCAGAGCCCAAGACCTCAAGTTGGCCGCGGAACCGTGGCCAAACCTTGGCTGCAGCCGCGGTTCTGCGGCCGTATAGTGCAGACAGAAAAAATATTTTTTACCATATTTTTGGTGCGGCGCTGACTAGTCAACCTAAGGGCTATTTTTGTAATTTCAGACATGCGGATCAATTGTAAACCTAGGGTTTCTATCGCCTATAAATAGAACCCAAATCATTGTAAACCTTATGCCTCCTTTTAATAAAAATTCCAAAATTCTTTATGGAGAGCATCGATGCCTCTCTTCAATTCAGAAATTCTGATCTGATAACCCTGCATTGATGATTGGAGAAATGCATCTGTAAGTAGATTTAATTCCTTGGCCTAGTTTAGATTTCACTTCTTTGCCCTAGGTAGATTTAATTTCTTGCCCTAGGAAATTGTTTAGAGTTAGCTTTGGGGAAGGATTTTGAGAGATGAGATCTCTCATCCCTTTCTTACCCATAATATATTTTCAATAGGACTCCATGCATACACGCACACACCGCGCCCTACGGCACCCTATCCCTCGAGGTAGCGGTGATTCCGTAATATAAAGGCCCGGTTGCGCGCGTTTTCCATGGAGGTTAGGGTAAGGATCTCTAAAGGAAGGACAAGAACCTAAAGGAAGGAACAACTTCCCGAATGGATCTAATCCCTTTTATTGATAATTACCATAACTCCTCATAGATCTTCATTCGGGTATAGAAAGTATTGAGATTTACTTGCATTTCCAAACCATCCCTAAACCTAACCCTAGCAAGACTAGATCTAGATAATCGTAGTATAGAATAATTAGGTTTTTAGATTTAATAACCAATCCGAACACCCTTCGGAATTAACTCGTTAGCGCGACTAGGAAATTCACAAAATCCCTGTGGACCGACCCGTACTCACCGGCTAGCTTCATGCGATGTCGTTCTTGATTGCGGTAATAGATAGTTTTTGACATTCAAATCAAATGGCGCCGTTGCCGGGGATGGCGTAGAAATTTTCTTTTTGCAATTTCGGGTTAATCTTAAATTAAAATAATCATAAAAATCTAAAAAATCCAAAAATTATAAAAATATATCAATTGTTATTTTTTTTGGAAAGGCTACTCTGTTGTGTGAATCTTGCAGGAACAATCGAGATGGATCTGGAAATTTCCAGAAAGTAAAACAGAAAACAACACATCAGAACAGAGGTGGATTGCCACCACAGAGCCGTACAATTTTTTTCAGGACCCGATCCTGCAGAACAACCGCGGAACCGCGGCCTTGACGCGCCTAAAACCGCGGAACCGCGGCCTGTTTGACTGTTCAACACAAAATTTTTGCACGGTTTGATTTCTCATTCTCCCCTCTGCAAATCCCCATATATCTTTTCTGGAAATTCCTGCAGGATTCCGTGAGCTATAAAATATATTCCCTTTCATATAACAAATCTTGTGAAGGATTTTTGCGCCTTGCTTAAATTAGAAATAGATTGCAAGTAATATTTTTCTGTTGCATATCTTTTATCAAAATCTTTTTGCAACAATTTCCAAATAAAGAGAAAAAGAAAAAAAAGAAATTTTTTTTAGATAACTTGCAAATTTTTGGTCGCAAATAAATCCTTGCACCACCACCCAACTTTCTTTCTTTCACCCTTTCTTCTTACAACATGGGTACCCCACATAATAAATCACTTGCCGAACTTTGGTATCCCGAACCTAATTTTGAGTCGTACGTCAATTTATTCGGTCAATTTAAAGACGATCCTTCCTTGCCTAAGAAATCTTTGAAAAATCAAATAGAGGCGTCTAGGAGAAACAGTTTGACTTTTCAACCCACTTTGTGTCAACCAAGTCAACCTTTACCACCTCCATATGTTGATACCACTTTTTCAAGACCTTCTGTCACTCCTAAACCGATGTCCATTGCTGAGCATATTGCTCAATCTCGCAACCGATCATTCACCCCTCTCCACTCATCTAGTTCTAGGGATCCACACGTCTATTCACCTTTTTATCCACATGTTGACCCTACCCCTGTCCAACCACCCACTTCCAACCAGTCGTACCCGACTTTCCCACGTTCACTAGACACTGCTTCGACACAGCCATTAGGGAGTTTTGCATATCCACACGATTTCGAATCTTTTACCGAAACCCCCTCACCACCCAAGTCTAGTTTGGAAGATTCGTTGGAGGCTTATATCTTAGCAACAAACAAAATGACTAGGAATGTGGAAGTGTCCGTGGCCGCCCTTATGCAACCTAGTGAACCAGTAGCTAGTTTCCCGCTAGCTCAAAATTTTTCAATGTATAAGGAGACGGTTGGACAGAGTGAGAATGTGAGAGGATTTCCAAATCAAACCTACCCTTACCCCAATTGAAGCCCACAACTCCGGTTTTCCATCGATTGCCCTAAATAGTTCACCTGTTGAAAATAAAAACGAGTTGTGTGATTTTGTAGTATTTGATTTGCCAAATTGTGAAGAACCCCTTTCGAGTGAAACCACACTTAATCCTTTTGATCTTTACACCTCCACTCTAGAACCTAAATCGATAAATATCCATGCTCTTGATGAGGTGTCTCAAGAAATTAATTTTCACTTGATTGAGGATTTAGACGCCAGGAATATTTTGGATGATGAACCTGTCGATTTAATTGAAATTTTATGTTCAAATCATCCTCCCGAGTTATTAAATGTTTCTCCCGAATCTCATATGCCTCTTGATTTTGATGATAATGGCATGGATGAGTTGAATTTTGAGGAAAATTATAAGGATAGTATTGAGAAGAGTTTTGAGGATCATATTGAGATTGAACCATTTTTGTTTGATGTGTCTGATTTTCCAATTCATCCTCCTGAACCTTTAACTGTTATATCACCCTCCCTCCTTCCCATCGTTCCGACCACGCTTGAAGACTGTGAGTTTGAAAAATTTTCTTTTGAATCTGACACAATTCTCACAGACGATGACACTTACGAGTGTTTCACTTTTTCGGACAATGTTGATGACTCACCGCCCGAGTTTGAGTCTTTTACATTTTCAGATGAGTTCGTTGAACCATCAGAATCGGTTGCTTACAGTAGTTTCGAACCATTAATGGAATCTTTCAAGTTCGAGACAGTTTACTACAGTGAGAATGATACTATCCCTAATTCACCTCCTTTCGTCCTTCCTATTGTTCCGACCGTACAAGTGACCGTTACGCTTTCACCTCCTATACCAAGTTCGGCGTACCCGTGTTTTCTTGCGAATCTTAAGGGATTTGATCCCATTTCTCGACGGGTTGATAGGTTAGCGCAATCGCTTATAACAATTCGGTCATCCCAAATTGCGCTAATTTATTCACTTGATTTACACCCTCGGGATCGCGCGCCACTTCTTTCTCTTTTCCGCTATTCTTCTCCCCCACCGAGACCATATTCTACCATTCTTCTTTCCACACGGTCTCGCGTGTTTCTCATTTTCTTGCACCAACTATACCATTACCACGATAAGATCTTTGAATGGTTGGTGCTATCCTTTGGCTTGTGTAAGGCCAAGCTTAAGTTTGGGGGGAGCCTTGTTGTATATATGTACATATATTTTTTTGTTCTCTTTTTCTATTAAAAAAAAATTCAAAACAGTAAAATAAAAAATTATTATAAATAAATAAACAGGGGAGTGCCGGTATTTTGGCCCTCTTGGTTTAGCATGACAGTGAGGACACTGTCAAATTTAAGTTTGGGGGTATGCTCGGTACGTCTTCTTCCTTCGCATTCCTTTGTACATATTTTTGCATTTGCATACTTATTTGAAAATCCATAAAAATTGAAAATTTTTGAAAAATTATAAAAATTAATGTATTCAATTTTGGCTAATTGACTTGAGTTTGACAAATAGGTTAACTGGCTAGGAACAACTAGATCTTAGACTTAGTGAATTAAAACCCCCAAAAATAACATTCCTTAAAGTTTAACCGTAGAAAGTATATGCTTTGTAGTTTATTTAGAAATATGCAAATTTTGGGTTCACTTCTTAGGCTAAGTCGAAACAAGGGAAGAGTATTGATGTTCTTATTAGAGTATAAGTTTGAAAAATAGTTCCTAGCTTAAGTCTAGATTCTGAAAATGTATACCCTACAATTTGCACAATCACGCATCTTGAAACTTGGAATAGTAGAAGAAACCTTGAAATGCTCTTATCTAAAGTCCTTAGTACGAAGAAAATAAAAAAAAGTGTGAATATAGAATAAAAAAAATGGACACTGGTTTTTGTGATTACTTAAGGCTGCAAAAAATAGAAAAATATTTAGCGAGGGTGATTCATCACCTAGTGCCTTAGACCAACTGGTTTGGGAGTCACTGCTAAAGCCTTGGGTGTTGCAAGACTAGGAAGTATGCTTTAAAGTGCAAACGCATCTTGTAATCGGTTGTTGGTACCTCAAGAAGTATTAAAAGTCGCATGAAAGATGTGTGAGCAAAAATTCAATTAAATTCACCAACTAATTAGTACTTTGGACAACGGACAAGCGTATGATTGCTTGATTTGAATTTCCAAGTGTAGGGGTGATTTATACACACACGTAGGGATATGTGATTAGAGTTTAGATGAGAGAAAGGAGTGAAGAATAGAACTTGTATCTTTAGTAGAGTTGATAAAAATTCCTGAGTGGAGATGTAACCCTAGAAGGAAAACTTAAGAGATGCCGAAAGCTAGATAAGTCTATAGAACATATATAATCTTAAGTTAAATGATGAGGAAGTGTGAAGAATATGGATGGATAATTTACGGGTCGAAAATAATAGAATTCCTTGTTAGAAAACCTAATTGGAAAACAAAATTCGAAAAAGCCAAATTGATAGGATTTTGTGGGTAGTATCCGCTGAAAACCCTCAGGAGACAACACTCCTCCTACTAGGGACACCTAGAGGTTTAATGGCTTGTTGCACGTGCTCAGTGCAATCGCGTTTCCCTGCGAAAGTGCGGTTAGGATTTTAGTGAATAAAAATAAGTTTGCTCGAGGACGAGCAAAAGATAAGTTTGGGGGTATTTGTTCACATCATAATATTGCATTATTATATTCCCCATTCTTATTCGTTTTATAAATAAACAGGTGCTTTTGACGATGTCTGCTACATGTTACAGGTTATAGGTTCTTGAACAGAAAACAGTGAAAAAGACAGAAGATGATGCAAAAGAGAGACTTTGACCAACAAAGAGAAGGATCTTGATAAAGCCTACACAATGATCATTTTACAAAGAACTAAGGGCAGCGCAAGGTCCAAGATTACAAGGAGAATGGGTAAAGTCCACTAAAATTGTTCACTGGAGATCTGGAGAATATGTACAGGCCAATCTGAGAAAAGACCTGTAAAAGTGGGAAGTACAAGTCAGAAGGAGCCAATACAGAATTTTTCAGAGCCCAAGACCTCAAGTTGGCCGCGGAACCGTGGCCAAACCTTGGCTGCGGCCGCGGTTCCACGGCCGTATTGTGCAGACAGAAAAAATATTTTTTACCATATTTTTGGTTCGGCGCTGACTAGTCAACCTAAGGGCTATTTTTGTAATTTCAGACATGCGGATCAATTGTAAACCTAGGGTTTCTATCTCCTATAAATAGAACCCAAATCATTGTAAACCTTATGCTTCCTTTTAATAAAAATTCCAAAATTCTTTATGGAGAGCATCGGTGCCTCTCTTCAATTCAGAAATTCAGATCTGACAACCCTGCATTGATGATTGGAGAAATGCATCTGTAAGTAAATTTAATTCATTGCCCTAGTTTAGTGTTCACTTCTTTGCCCTAGGTAGATTTAATTTCTTGCCCTAAGAAATTGTTTAGAGTTAGCTTTGGGGAAGGATTTTGATAGATGAGATCTCTCATCCCTTTCTTACCCATAATATATTTTCAATAGGACTCCATTCATACACGCACATACCGCGCCCTACGGCACCCTATCCCTCGAGGTAGCGGTGATTCCGTAATATAAAGGCCCGGTTTCACGCGTTTTCCATGGAGGTTAGGGTAAGGATGTCCAAAGGAAGGATAAGAACCTAGAGGAAGGAACACCTTCCCGAATGGATCTAATCCCCTTTATTGATAATTACAATAACTCCTCATAGATCTTCATTCAGGTATAGAAAGCATTGAGATTTACTTGCATTTCCAAACCATCCCTAAACCTAACCCTAGCAAGACTAGATCTAGATAATCGTAGTATAGAATAATTAGCTTTTTAGATTTAATAACCAATCCGAACACCCTTCGGAATTAACTCGTTAGCGCGACTAGGAAATTCACAAAATTCCTGTGGACCGACCCGTACTCACCGGCTAGCTTCATCCGATGCCGTTCTTGATTGCGATAATAGATAGTTTTTGACATTCAAATCACTGTGTCTGGAGAGCCATTACGCAAAGTCCCTGACCAGGGCAAGCGAGATTTACTGGTAGGTTTTCCTGTAGCTTCTCAAAGTGTAATGGGCTTCACTCCGACATGACTTATACCCTTTTACGGGACTGACGCTTGCCGCCCCTAGGCCCGATATGTGATAGTCCTAGACGAACAGACCGGACTGTACGGAGATTGTCACATAAGGCTCTGTAGGAGTTCGGATGGATTTCCTCACCGGCCTTCTTATCGACATCGACCTGGGGACCGTTACGTACAGCTAGTGCCGCTTGCGGTCTTTGGTTAAACCCACTGCCAGCGTAGTAGTAGAGTCTTTAGAGTCCTACACAGAGAGTTTCCCTGCTTCGGGCGAAACGATATAGAGGTCGTATGGTTTTACGACAGGGTTCGGACACATACGTGTTTTTACGCACGTACGATGTTCGGACAGTTTTTACTAGCGGGCTTTAGTTTAAGCCAGATTCTAGTATTGGATTATTGGATTTATACAGTCTCAGTATTTCCGTGTTTTCACGGATAGGAAGGGCGTTCTCGTAATTACTCGAGAAGCTTCTAGAAGGTTGATGGGGTGGAGAGCGTAGGTGTTATATGCATTAAATGGTTTTGTGACTCATGGAGATGATTCATCAAGAGAGTTAATGAAGCATTAATGCTTTTAATGACTCACTAGATGATTCATTATGTATTAAATGAAGCATGAAGATATTTGTGCAAATGATATTTTGTTCATGATATTTTATGCTTCATATATATACACAAATGAGTTAATTTTCATTTCATTCTCACTTTAACATTCTCTCTCCTCAAGATCTCTCTCTTCAAACCCTAACCCTAAGGGTTAGCAAGACTAATTGATCCCTAATCCCATTCTATATCCCATAGGTTGCTTCGATTAGCACTCTTAGTTACCTAGTTACCTCAAGTTAGAGGTTAAGCTTGGAGAAGTAGCTCTCGGGTGGATCTTCTATCACAAAGAGGAGGCCGACGAGGAGGTGGTCAACGAGAACAAGAAGGACTTGGTTCTTTAGGTATAATCTTCTTTCATTGTAGCTAATCCCTCCTATGTTGTTGTTAGTTAGGGTTTGGTAAAGATCCGTAAAGTTAGTTGATGTTAGTTTAAACAAAATGATTGTTTTACCTATTCCGCCTCCCCGTATCATATGGGGTGTTTAACGTCGACTTACAGAAAAGAATATACGAGGTGATACGATGACTTGATTGATATGTCGGTATACGGATGCGAGTCGATTGAGATGACTGTTACCTTTGCCGGTCCCTTGATATGAGATTGTTATGGTTGTGACCCGGGGATATAGGTATATAGGTTTATGTAATGTTGTGAATCTTTATTGATATGTCGTACGAGACGTTATGTCCATACCCCTCATTGTCATATAGGATGATAGGATACACAATGGTTTAATGCCGCCGTACGATGATTTTCCGTACGTGATGAGTTTGATTTGATGTTGATCTATACTCTTGACTAGAGAATGCCGTACGATAGATTATACCGTACGTAATGTTGTGAGGCTGGATGCCGATTGATAGATTCACCGACTCAGTCATGTTAGATACATAAACCTGTCAGCATTCGCATACAATTTACTTTATGCTATGCTCATGTCACTCTCATTCCATTACATGTACCTGTGCTAGTACACCTGCACCATTATCAATGATGCATATGTTACACGTACACGATTGGCCGGCTCACACACTTCATCATCGATAATTGCTATGTCACTACACAGTAGAATTGTTGTATTATGATATGACTCCTTGTATCAGTTACCTGCTATAGTTACATAAACGCCTTCATACGATGTTGCATTTGACTTGGGAGAAATTGGGTACCGCATGATATATTAAAAACTGGATTTACTTAAAAAGAGCGGTTTTCCCTTGATATGTGCATATTACTGATCCATGATTGCATGATATAAGGATATGCTTACATTTTTTTTATACGTCGCGTACATCATGCTTTACGATTATGCGCATTGAGATATATTGTTTTCATAAGATTTCTAGATTTAAGAACCGTGGTCATTTTAAAGGAAAGTATGTATTGTTTTAAAAACCCTGTTTCTCTTGATATGATATTTCAGTGCGTCCACCATCCGTTTTCTCGGTGCCGAGACGTATGACAGTGATACCCAATTCGAGGAGCCGGATGACGCCGTTTGCGGATACATGGTGTTGGCTATAGTGCCCTCAAGGCAATTATCATAGTCGCGGACATGTGATCATGATGATTGAGTGAGGACCTATACCGATAGAACAATCTTACTTGAGATGATAGTATGCTATCTGGTTTGTCTTTATTATCATGTTGATAGAGCCCATACGATTCTTGCTTGAATACCAGCATTATGATGGCGATCATATTCGTGGGAGCTGGGGGTCTATAAGCACATCCTTAAATGTTCCGAGTCGTGGGTGAATCGAGACTGGGCATCGATACTCCAGTGCAGACTAGTGTATACTGATCGAGACCTCGACGAGGAGCGGTGGCCCGATCTCACAAGCCTTTGGTGTTAGTTTGTTCACCTAAAATAGTATGCAGGTGCTCATTGGGTTATGAGTATACTGGACGGACTCGCTGGGAACCTGTTAGTTGGTATTATACCTATTGTCAGATAACAGTTCCCAGGTGACATGTGTACAGGTTAGTCTGTCGACCAGAGATCGTCATTTGTCTCGTGTGAGGTCCCACTGTGCTTTGATTAGTACCCTACAACGGCTCAAAAGAGTCGTGCAAACAGGTTTTAGTTCGGTACAGCCCCGAGCCACATAGAGGCAGTGATCGGATCGTCGAGGATTCGTCTCTCCCGGTAATGGAGGTTGATGTCGCGTTGTGCACGGGTGTCCATCACCAGAAATTCATGGCCATGGTGAACGAGAATTACCGATCCTGGATCGATAGTTTCTCAGGTGGTGATGGGTTACGTGCCGACACTAAATATCGCGTTGTCAGGGGGTCTGACTTTATCCACCCACCTAGAGTCGATATGCGATACTCTTAGACGAACAGACCGGACTCTACGGATATTGTCACTGTCAGGCTCAGTAGTGGTTCATGATGAGTTTGCTCGTCGGCCTCCTTTTCGCTCAATACCCGGGTGGCCGTTACGTACGGCTAGTGCCCTGACGTGCTTGTGGTTAAACCCACTGCCAGCGTATTGGCGAGTCTTTGGAGTCCCACGCAGAGGGTTTTCACGGTTCAGGCGATATGGTGTACATGGCGTATGTTGGTACATACTGGTGTTCGATTAAATATGCGCACATGTTGCGTGGGCTTTAATTTGACGGTTGATAATACTAGCGGCTTAGGTTTAAGCCGGATTATTAAATCATGTTTTGATTTAATAATTTACATATGTATATATATATATATATATGTATTCTAGTATTATTGTTCGTTATTTATTTTCTCTCTTGGCTATTCGTATTTTTTTACGAATACGCATATATGTATTTCGATACATGTACCGGGAAGTATTCCGTATTTTATATGGAATAGCTTCTAGACGATTTTCCACCTCATTATTGATTTTCCTTTTTAGAAAAATCAGTTATCTTCATAATGAGGTGGAGGGTGTGAGGTGGCATGAACATGACTTTGGGCATAGGTTTTGTACATGTAGCAAAGTACGGGTTGCACTTTGTTTATTTGTTAAATTGGTGAGATATTTTTGATGGGCATGAGAGAGGTGGGCCGGCCGTTTTATGAGTGGGGTTTTATTTTCATTTGGCTAATTTACATGAGACATTACACTTTCTCTCTCTCACTCTCTCATGCTGAAAAATAACTTAGCCAATTTCCTTAGTTCATGCCAAAGTTTTCCTCACTCCATTCATCTTCTATGGATCCTCTCTTGAGCTCATGGGTAGAGAGAAAAACATAGTGACACACAACTACACCTCGACTCTCCATTGCTAGCAACTATGGAGCGTCGGTTGCCTCGTTCGTCGAGGCTGGAGATTGCGCCGTTTCCCTCAGGTGGATCATCGGAGATGGAGGAAGATCGGCAACCAAACATCATCAAATAATCACTAGGAGCTTGGAATGAAGAGCGAAGGACACGGATCAACTAGGTATAACCATTGTAAGTTCCTTTTTAGCTTGCTAGTTTAGGGTTTGAGGTCGATCCGGAAATTGGGTAATGGTAGCGCCGGTTTTAGAAAATTTTTGTTCCGCATCCAGCCACATTTCGATAGCCGGGGCGCTGCCGTAACCCTTCATGGTATCAGAGCCACCCTTTAAACCCATAGCTAGCTAGTTTAAACAATGTAAAAGTATCAAAATCGAAACAGTCCCGAAATGATGCACTGCAGATTGTGTTCTCGGTCGATTTTCAAAGTGTTCAAATAATTTTGCAAACAAGTGCAGAAGACTACTTACCTGACCAGAAGACCATACCTTAAAAACGAGCCCACCTCGCCGGAATTGGGCCGAGCACATGAGTGGGAAATCCGGCGAGGCCGGCTTTAGTGTTAGGTTTTGGCTTCGTTTTTTGGTTATGGTTTGGTCTCTGGGAAATTGTTGCAGTTGTATTGTTTGTTTAGCCCATTTTTTATATTGTCTTATCAGTTGTTCGGGGGCTATTCGGGGTGTTTCGGAGTTAATGTTTTAATAATGTTTAAATGTTTTTATCAGTACATACATTATAATCTGGGACCGTGAATAACATCTGATAGGTACAACTCGTCTAGTTGCTATATGACTTTTAGATCGGTTTTGCGAACGTGACATTTACGTTGATGTTCTGTGTTGTGCTGTGATGTTTGTTGGATCGTCATGGTGGATAGCTATGGTGCAATGTTAGTACAGTTTTATTTAAATTGTACATTTGATGTTGCATGGGGAGCGTCCGACATGTGGACTGTCGCCACTGCCAGTTTGTATATTATTCTTTTAGGGCACGACCGGATTGAGGTCGATGTCACCCTTGTGTATTATTTTCTTTTCTGTAATAGGATTACCCCACGGTGGAGTGCACGAATAGCCGGGTTCTAGAGGGCAACGGGTCCGCATATCAAGGAGTTCAGATGGAGGGGACCTTACTCTAGAATTGGCGGGCTATTCCCCGCACTCGTAGGGGGTATAGGTTGACCCAGGAGGAGTGCTCAAGTTACCGGATTTCGTGAAGTGTCGGTTGGCCCATTCACTTTGCTGAAGGGGCTGCCTCACTTATGGTTTTGGCGGGTAACTTGCCGCTCTCGTAGGGGTCTTGGTTTCATTGCACATGCTATCCACACGACAGGGAACGTCGGGTCTCACTTGCGGCTCAAGTGAAACCCGGGGCTCCAGATTATCCACCATTCTGTGTTGCTTCTGTGATGTTTCTGTGATGTTACTTTATATCATGCCTGGGATGAATGTTATATATATATATATATATATTTATACATACTAGTAGATGTTGTATATGTTTTGCACCTGCGCTAGCCCAGTCCCCGCTCTGTCGTTAGTTAAGTAACCTAACAGGTGATGACGGGACCCAGTGGCGAATGCGGATGGCATATACGTACATTTTATTTTCATTCTTTTCTGGTGTGATTAATTGATGGGACTGCATTGATTCTTATCAATGCAAGGATAAAACAAACCTATATATGATGTTGTTGGAACCAAGTTTTTAAAACTGACATTACAGACATTCTCTTTTGCTTTGCACAGTGGTACTCGATTATGAATATCCAGCACCTCATTCGACGAGGCAAAGGCCGAGATCCCTTCATCGGGAGTGACCCCTTGAGTAAAAGTTTGCGTCAACGTAATAACTTCACTATAGTCAATTCTTTTGTTTTGCATCGTGGTATTCAGTTTGGAAAATCCTGCACCTCATTCTATGGGGAAAGAGCCGAGATCCCTTCACCAGGAGTGACCTCTTTAGCAAAAGATTTCGTCACTATATATTTATAAAACCACTTGGATTCCTTCAACGATATCAAGTTCATTACGTTAAAGGTTTTTTTTCCAAAAACTAGCCGTAGCCCTCCGTCATTTCGGATAAGTAGCACATAGTATTCGTGCGGTGTTTGTTGGCCAAAGTCAAGGCATCGTGTGTGGTAGCTGTGTGTTGCTTGTGCGTTGCATGGATATGCATTGGTTTAGGACAGTAGTACCACTGAGTTGGCCAAAGTCAAGGGTGTGTGCAGGTGGGTCATCAGGACAATGACGGGTAGAACTTGACTTGCGGGTTATGATTTGTTGGCCAAAGTCAAGGTCATAAACCGCTTGGGGTAAAAAACATATCGGGAGTTTCAAACATACAAGAAACTTGACAGGCTTGCGCATACCTTCTGGAGTGTGGTAACTTGATTGGCTTCCATCAAGTTATCATACAATGATAGTTGGATCCCGATTCCCACTGATGAGTAGGATTACTCCTCGGGTGATTCCGACTAATTCTCCTTTTAGGTTTGGAGGAGAATTCGAGGTAACGGTAGGAGCCATCCAGATTAGATAAAATGATTAACCATTCTTATCTAAGTTTGAGTGCACGCTGAGTGTTTCTTCTCTCTCTCTCTCTAGCTGCGACTATGACCTGACCTTTGACTAAAAATCATGAAACCAAGTTGACCGAACCTTCTTAAAACACATTGGCTTTTGGAATGTCACAGTTCCATGATGCAGTTCGTGCAATGCGGTTGATTACGATCTCGATCCAACGAATGACCCACATTGCCACTTCTATATCACCTTTGCATTTCTCCAGAACACCCCGTATCACTACGAATATCCACTTCCATTGGATAAATCCATTGTATAGTTACATACGAACTCGAAGGAACTTTTTCGAGGATGGATTCTGGTTCTGGAGAGATTGAATAGGATTATTCGGTTTTCTTTTCCCTTTACCTTCTCTCAGGTTGTGAGGGCTCCTAGGATTAGGAGAGGGTATACCTATTAAGCTTATTAGATAGTCTTCTTCCAAACCATAGGAAGGTGCCGAACGGTAGGGAAGGAAGAAAACCAATTAAGCTTAAGTGTGGTGTACAGAAGGTAATAAGTAAAGACATATAAAGGGATTAGAATAATGACAAAGGAAATTGCGACCACCATCATTCACGACAAAAATCGTGTATACCCCTGCCACTCCTACATCCACTTTGATTTTCTCTAGAACACTCCGTATCACTATGGATATCCACTTCCATTGGATATGCCATCGTATAGTTACATACAAACTCGAAGGAATTCGTTCCAGATTCGAGGATGGTTTCCGGTTCAAGCGAAATTGGATGGATTATTCAGGTGTCTTTTCTTTTTACTTTCTCTCAGGTTGCGAGGGCTCCTAGGATTAGGTGAGTACACCTATTTCGCATATTGGATAGTCTTCTTCCAAACCTTAGGCTGGTGCCGAAGGGTAGGGAAGGAAGAAAACCAATTAGCCTAAAGAAGGTGTACAGAAGGTAATTTGTAAAGACATAATAAAGGGATTGGAGTGAGGGCAGGTAAGTATATGGTTACTGTCATGAATCAGGATAGTGGAAGAGGCGTTACTAGGAATACCCAGTTACTCCTTCGAAAAATTTTCATGTTTCAGTTTCACTGTGCGATGTTAATTGATAATTGTTTTCCTAGTTGGAATCTAACTCCAGGGTATGTATTTACTAGATCAGTTTCTCACATCTGTATATTATTACAGATGGTGTGTAGGAGTAAGGTATTGGGAATTGGGTGATTAGATCCTTATTACAGCAGAATTCGTTGTAATTGGTGATATTTGAGGAAATCGTCTGGATTTTGCTGGATGGCAAATATTTGGTTTTGAATATCCATTGTTATGTACCAATTTCAAACTGATATATCTATACATTTATTTTATAAAGTGAGATATAACTTTTTGACATCATGTCTGTGACATTTACCTATATCAGCTGGTGATTAGGTAAGGTGCATTAAACAGCGGTGTAATTCTTCTTAATCATAGTACAGTTTTTCAACCTACGACGCATAGGGTTTGAGTTATTGAACATAGGGGATTTATACAAAGTATTGTATGCTGTCCAGTGTCCATTAGGACAATAGGGTTGGTATTCGCACTGTATTCTGTTTACTCATAACTTCTCTAATTCTAGACATGTATTTCGTTGAAGTGCAAGGTTCAGATTTTGAGAAGTTATATGTATAAGAATAAAGTAGAGAACCATTTGTTGGAAGTATCAGGATTCATCGAGGAAGTCAAAGATTAGATAATTGTGTTTGGTATTCCATTAATAGTAATGGTTTTGAGAACTTGTTTTTCTTCGAGGTTACTCATATATGGATGCACTCCAAGATGAGTAATGCTAATTGTGCTCTTTCAATTTGGTTGATATGCACTGGAGACAGCTCCATGATTTTGAATCTGGTTCCAATTAAATTAGTGCTTTTGTTTCTATATTAGATATATATAGAATCAATTTATATCTTAACGATGTTAAGATATATGGAGTTGTCCAGCTGATGCTTAAAACCAGAATCCGGATAAACTCAAGGCACGTTTCAATAATGGCTGTTTGTGGGTTATCCCAGGCTTTGACGAGGGTTAACTTTTTACCATCAGGAAGATCAATAGAGATATTGTTCTTGACTGGCCACAGTTTTTAGTAAAATGGATTTTTTCAGAAAATAGAAGTGGGAGTATGGTAGAACTGGAAGTGATTCCAAAACCACAAACGATCACTGAAGATTTAATAGAACCTTAGGATTCAATTAGTTTCGACATTCCATTAGCCACTCCGCAGATTTGGTGGGTAACCTCAGGTACCTGAGAGGTACTTCTGTCTTTCTCAGAGACGGTGACAGGGAGGTTTTTCTTTACCCAGACTTGCCATTGTTGCTGTTCTAGACTATAAGGTCCGGCAGGAGGATGAATATAGCGTCGTTCTAAACTAGGTTTAGAAGTGCACATATATATGACTCAACCAGAGGGTTGTTGTAGTCAGTGGGAGCAGCAGAAGCAAAGAGAGGAGGACGGGTTATTCACATTTCATTTGATGGTCAGAGGCGAATTGAAAGCTAAGCAGTGAGTAGGCAAGTAGCTTGTGTCTATTTATAGACTAAAGCAGGTACGACGGAAATAGATCATCTATTTTTGATGTGACAGTCATAGGTTTTGACTTAATCAGAATAGGAGATGGATCTGGTATGAAGGTAGTAGGGTGAGATGTCCTGGTATTTGGGATGACATGCACTTGATAGGAAGAGATATTCCTATACTACGATTGGTTATACTTTGCTTGTCACACAGTTGTTTCTCCACATAAGATATAGATATAATATCCGTGTTTCCGGTTACTAGATCTATGGGTTTAGATCTACATTTGGGAAGTATCCTAATCTGGGTACTTTGACATTATTGTAAAGGTATTTTAGAATGGACGACTCCTGGCATGGTGGTGTACCTGCAGATGATGGAGCCACCTTCTCTAAAGGTGCTTTATAGACTAAAGGGGAGATGGATCTGCATGATTAGCATATCATTTGCTTAGGCAATTGAGTTAATCATGAAATGTCGAGTACCACACCAGATATTGCTTTTGCACTAGATGCAATAAGCAGATATATTAATCCAATCCTGGAGAAACATTGGGAAGCAGTTATTGAACATAAGTGAATGTTCTAGGGAAATGATTACGGAAGCCTTCTTCGGGAGACGATTATCATTTCTTCCTTCCAAGGTGACCTGGATGACATAGTGACTGTCAGAGTTATACTTTTCCCTCCTTTGAGGGACAATATGTTGGACAGATGGTCCAAGCGGATACTGAGGAAAGGCATGGTGCAGAATACTGATTAAATTCAGTGGACGATACATTTTAGGAAGTTTGCTGGAATTGGAGTTCTTTTATGAACTGGGTCCCATCAGATATCCAGACAAATTCTAAGACAAGTATTGCTCATTTCGGGAGATAGTTTTCTCCGCGAAGTTGAGATATAGAGAGATACGGAAAGAAACATTAGGGCGGATCCACTAAGTGAGGCTATTTCTTGAACACATTAGTTTCGCAAATGGGCATTGCGAAACTAATAAGTAGAGAAGTTGGGTGTTCGGTATCACACGGACTGTGAGTATGCGACATCGCAATAATTAGCCTTAAGTGCAAGTGGGAGATTGTTGGCTATAGTGCCCTCAAGGCAATTATCATAGGCACGGACATGTGATCATGATGATTGAGTGAGGACCTATACCGATAGAACTGTCTTACTTGAGATGATAGTATGCTATCTGGTTTGTCTTTATCATCATGTTGATAGAGCCCATAGAATTCTTGCTTGACTACCAGCATAATGATGGCGATCATATTCGTGAGAGCTTGGGGTCTATAAGCACATCCTTAAATGTCCCTAGTCGTGGGAGTATCGAGACTGGGCATCAATACTCCAGTGTAGACTAGTGTATATTGATTGAGACCCTGTCGAGGAGCGGTGGCCAGATCTCACAAGCCATTGGTGTTATTTTCTTCACCTATGATAGTATCCAGGTGCTCGTTGGGTTATAAGTACACTGGACAGACTCGCCGGGAACCTGCTAGTTGGTATTATACCTATTGTCAGATAGCAGTTCCCAGGTGACATGTGTACAGCTTAGTCTGTCGACCTGAGATCGTCATTTGTCTCGTGTGAGTTCCCACTATACTTTGATTACTATCCTACCACGGCTCAAAGGAGTCGTGCAAACAGGTTTTAGTTGGGTCCAGTGCCGAGCCACATGGAAGCAGTAATCGGATCGTCGGGGATTCATCTCTCCCGGTATTGGGGTTGATGTCGCGTTGTGCATGGGTGGCCATCACCAGAAATCCATGGCCATGGTGAACGAGAATTACCGATCCAGAATCGATAGTTTCTCAGGTGGTGATGGATTACATGCCGACACTAAATATCGCGTTGTTAGGGGTCTGACTTTATCCACCCCCTAGACTCGATATACGATACTCTTAGACGAACAGAACAGACTTTACGGATATTGTCACTGTCAGGCTCAGTAGGGGTTCAGGATTAGTTTGCTCGTCGGCCTCCCTTTCGCTCAATACCTGGGTAGCCGTTACGTACAGCTAGTGTCGCTGACGTGCTTGTGGTTAAAACCACTGCCAGCGTATTGACGAGTCTTTAGTGTCCCACGCAGAGGGTTTTCACGGTTCAGGCGATATGGTATACATAGCATATGTTGGTACATACAGGTGTTCGATTAAATATGCGCACATGTTGCGCAGGCTTTAATCGGACGATTGATAATACTAGCGGTTTCGGATTAAGCCGGATTATTAAATCAGATTTTGATTTAATAATTTACATACGTATATATATATATATATATATATATGTGTGTGTGTGTGTGTGTGTGTGTGTGTGTGTGTGTGTGTGTATTCTAGTATTATTTTTCGCTATTTATTTTCTCACTTGGCTATTCGTATTTTTGTACGAATACGCGTATATGTATTTCGATACATGTATCGAGAAGTATTCCGTATTTTATACGGAATAGCTTCTAGAAGATTTTCCACCTCATTATTGATTTTCCTTTTTAGAAAAATCATTTGTCTTCATAATGAGGTGGAGGGTGTAAGGTGGCATGAACATGACTTTGGGCATGTAGCAAAGTATGGGTTGCACTTTTTTATTTGTTAAATTGGTGAGATATTTTTTATGGGCATGAGAGAGGGGGGACGGCCATTTTATGAGTGGGGTTTTATTTTCATTTGGCTAATTTACATGAGACATTATACTTTCTCTCTCTCACTCTCTCATGCTTAAAAAAAACTTAGCCAATTTCCTTAGTTCATGCCAAAGTTTTCCTCACTCCATTAATCTTCTATGGATGCTCTCTTGAGCTTATGGGTAGAGAGAAAAACATAGTGACACACTACTACACCTCAACTCTCCATCGCTATCAACTATGGAGCGTCGGTTGCCTCGTTCGTCGAGGCTGGAGCTTGCGCCGTTTCCCTCAGGCGGATCATCGGAGATGGAGGAAGACCGACAACCAAACATCATCAAAGAATAACTAGGAGCTTGGAATGAAGACCGATGGACATGGATCAACTCGGTATAACTATTCTAACTTCCTTTTTAGCTTGCTAGTTTTGGGTTTAAGGTCGATCCGGAAACCGGGTAATGGTAGCGCCGGTTTTAGAAAATTTTTGTTCCGCATTCGGCCACGTTTCGATGGCCGGGGCGCTGCAATAACCCTTAACATGGTCGACCCGGTATGGTACCCCGGGGTGAGAACAGATTGCTGTGCAGTAGACGGTGAGCCTGGTAGAGGGAATACTACCTACAGGTGATAGTATTTAGGCTCAGCGGTTACGCAGAGGATACCGACCGGAGTCGAGAGATGGATAGAGGCCAACCCGTTCTGCCGGAGCCCGAGGGACGATCCCACAGACGGACCCCGTGGGCCGATCCGGACCGACGGAGCCCGAGATATGAGGATTTACATGTCAATGCTGGACACGGGTTTCATGATGTTTCGAGTGTCGATGCTGGACACTCAGATTCCATGATTTTGATGTGTCGTGAGGGACACACGTTGATTTATATCCTCATACTTTCATGCATATACTTTTATGATATTTACATGCATGATGTTGTGGTGTCATCAGTTGACACGTCGACGAGATCCACATGCATGCAGGCATTTATTATACTGTTGGACGTTATCCACATGCTCATAGGCATTGTTTACATTGTAGGCACATATACAGTTACGGTCACCCTAGAGATCATAGTATTACCTTTATGATATAGTTGACCTAGGAAATCGTTATTTTATTCGATTTCTACTTGTTGATTTTTTTCTATTCACGAGTTGGCAACTCACCCTCGTTCTGCCACAGTTCTTGCAGGTTGACAGCATGGATCCGTAGCGGCATCGCTGGCACACAGAAGCATTCGGGTGTTTTGCTTTGGTAGGTGGTACATGTTGGATCGTACCCCTCTTGTATTTATTATAAATATTGTATCTATTCAACTCCATCAATCAAACTAGTATTTGTATAAGTAATGAAACTTAGTGAGACTTGTGGTCGCGAGACATAGAGCGAGGGGTTTTCCGCTACTTGTGATTTTGATGTCATGCTTATTTCTTTATCTTTTGTGGTGAAATTCGTCATTGGGCGTCGTATACTTATATTTATGCTTTGCTTGGTTGTGAATCCGCCGTTTGGCGAAGAGCTAGCTCCCGCTTGGGGATTCCTTTATCATTATCTTGTATATGTGGTTTTGGATCAAAATATACAAAGGAGGTGCTGCCCAAATTTTTAAAAGACAAAACATGTTTTTAAATTTGAATAATCCACTTGCATATTTCATGTTCCAGTATGTATGATTTAAGAAAACCTTTGATTTTATTATACTTTTATTTCAAAACTTCACCTATTTTATTTTCTTAAAAGGTTTAGATTTCTGGGTTTCGACTTACTTGAATTACGTTACTCGTTTAGACGTGGCGTGATTTAAGTGCCGGTCACGAGCTAATATTTCAGGTCGTGACAAAGTTGGTATCAGAGCGCTAGGTTTAACCTTGGTTAGAGTCTATGTTTGACTATGCGAAGTCTAGGGAGGGTATGTATTTCGGAACCTAGGCTTGACCTTACGGAAGTTAGACTTGAACCGGGGGGGGTATTAGACCCAAACATTCGTTTCATAGGCTGACCCTGATTGATGGAGTAGGTAGCTTGGGTTGAGTGATGTACTCTACGTATGTTCCGCGGCATATTTACGATAGGATACTCCTCTTAAGAAACCTTAGGATGTACATATTATGGGATCTGTGATTCTAGTCGTTCCCATGATTATACATCCATTTGAGATTCTTGATTATGTTCGTTCCATGATCATACTTTCATTGATGCTGTTTCTTCTTATGATCATGTATCCATTCTGGATCTTTCGTTTCCTTCCATGCCCTTGATCTGTTTTCGTCGACACATGATTGAGGTTCCTGTCACCATGGTTTGAGAGCAGATTGAGCTGCTGCTAGTGATGCGGTCAGGGCAAGCTCGTCGTGGACGAGGACTGACCATTGTGTTTTCCAGTGACATGGGAACGTCTCGATGTAGTGTTTGAGTTGTGACCTCTTGTTGGGGCGAGTGTTTGGTTTTACACCGTATGATCGGGCCATTGTTAGAGCTGCCAGTTGAGAGAGGGCTGTTGATGTACAACCTACCTCAGAGATTGTAATGTCGTCTACCGTGCAGACAGATGACCAAGCTGTTGCTGAGATTGATAGGATGTTGCCTCTAGACTTACATGCTGAGATCGCTGGAGCTTTCAGGCAGAGATACGACAGATGATAGCTAGTCTACCTGTAGTTGAGAGACGAAAGATATTCACATGTCGGCTAGGCGAAGCTACAAAGTTCGAGCGAGTGTCAGAAACCCATTTTTCCAAGTTTAAAGTGTTCGGAGGAACATGCAAGTAATTCTGTGGACCTCTAGAAGAATGAAACCCTAACTCGACATGATGACCATGGAACCATTTTTTAACCTTAGGGTTTTCGGCAGTTTAGCGGTGCCATCAGTGAGGCTTGGGTTTGCCCTTCTACGGCTAGTCCGTAGGTACTGTGGTATGTACCATATATTTTTTAAAATGTGCTCAGGTGTTCAGCTTTCAGAAATTTTGGTACTTTGATGACTGAATCGAAACGTTTAACGTCGTCCGGTTATCATGTGATAAGCGATTAGCAAGCTGACCAGCTTCGAATAGAGGACCTCACCCAGATGTGTTGTCAGTTGTATCGAGAACGGACGAGTATTGAGTATTCCTCCGATGGTTGGGAAGAGTTCCCGAGGACGTGTTTGGCTAGAGATATTCTACAGAGTGATGAAGATACCGAGTTCGTGTGAGAGACTCAGGATTGACCGTAGCTGAGAAACAGTGCAGTACGTAGATAGCGTGACGTGATGTCGAAGTGGACGATAATAGAGACGAGTGGAGCCAGAGGTTCATGCGAGATGCTGACGAGCGGTTGCTACTCCCCGTTGAGATTAGAGATCTGATATGCATACAGAGGCGTTGGGATGCCACCAGTTCCTAAGGAAATGTTTTGCTGAGAACGCAGATGTCCAGAAAACAAGAAAGGATTATACAAGAGTACCAGCCTCCGTATAGTTCGGCATAGGCGAGATCGGAAGAGAACTTGAGTAGGTTCCTTCCAGGATACTGCTGCGATGAGAATTGCACCGAGGATCAGTTGAGTCAAGTGTATGCAGAGGGCCAGAGGCTGACGCCAGTGACGTGCTGCCTTACGAGTGGTCATGATAATTGGCCAAGAATTGACCAGAGAAGTGCCAGAGCGGAATCGTTCCCGTTAGCACACCTGACCGGGTCGATGAACCGATGGAATTCGAGGTTGGTAATCCATAGAAAAATGAGGACCCAGAGACAGCGGACGCTAGACCGTGGGTAGGAGGCAAGCAGATGTTCTTACTCTGCCAGTTCTGGGGCGCACCGACATTTTTTCGACATTATAGGAGGTGTATCTCAATGTCATTTATTGCGATTTGCATTTATGATCCTAGTATCACGCTTATATCGCTTGGATTTAAGTTTTGATGATTGAGTTTCATGATATTGTTTTCGTGCACCTTGGCTGCACCTACTGGGTTATGATTTGTGCATATTTATTGCATTTGATATCGGTTTCGTGCCTGGGTAGCAAGTGGCTATGATTTCATGGATTTCATACTGTTGCTTTGGTTTTGTGCATGTGGTATGCACTCGATTTGATTTTGCACTCGGTATAGCTCATATAAGCTTGCAGTGCATTGATACGTGTTTTGTGCATACGGTTGCACATGGTTATGATTTCAAACACCTTGGTACACTCGGTGTTGCTTTTATACGCATTTGAGTTATTGATGAGTTTCCGTGCATTTATTGCACCAGATTTGTACTTTGTGCATTTGCATGCACTGCATTTGTATTTCGTGCACTGGACGCACCCGATTTGTGTTTTGTGCATTTGTTGCACCAGATTCGTATTTTGTGCATTGTTGCACCATCTTGGTATTTTTTGCATTGGTTGCACAGGCTTTATGCTCCGTGCCTCGGTTTCACCCGATTTATGTTTTGAGCATTTGCGTTATCAGATTACGTTTTCGTGCACGTGTGCACTTGCTGTGCGTTTTCGTACATGCTACTGCACTAGATGCTTTTGATGAACCTAATGCGCTTGGATTGGATTTTTGTGCATATTCGGCACTCGATATTGGATTTTGTGCACACCGGATGCACTCGATTTAGGATTTTAATTCATGCATGTTAGTTGCACTAGATTGAGATTTTCGGGCACTATAGATGCACTAGATGCTTTTGTGCACATCCGTTGCACTGGACAGATTCTTTCGTGCACACCCGTTGCACTAGACAGATGCTTTCGTGCACACTCGTTGCACTTAGTTTTTCTTTTGTGCATGTTCGTTGAACTTTTATTTGGATTTGATTCCCGTGCACACCAGACGCACAGGATTATTGGATACGTCATTTGAGGCTGATTTTGCTTTGAGGCACATTGTTTTCATGATGTGTACTATATTCTGTAGTAGCCAAACAGGACTGATCTGAGGACAGTACCTGATTATTTTGCATGCATTAAACGTTTAACTAGAGGTTTTCAAAAAGGAGCTATAGTCACGCTATTTTCTACGTGTCCGTGAGCGACACGAATATTTACAGGGTAAACCTTTTGGGATATTCAAAAAAGGCGGAACGTATGTTTAGCAAAACCAATATGAGCATATATTTATTACTTTATGAATGAGCGTCCGTCACTTGTACGGTGAGTTACGCATCACACGGTGATTCAGAAAAGATTTTGCATGTGTTTTATGAATTTTAAAGGATTTTTCGAAAGATGCGTACTATATATGTATTATAGTATTTGACTAGTGTATATTGGATTTCAGTAGTGGATTTCGAGATCTGTATCTCCATTGTAACTCCGATGATATGTGTGCAAATCCGATGGTTTGCGTGACGCTTGACGGAGTTCAATTTTGAGTTTTGTACTCGTTTTCTTGCGCACGCGATGCGCTATGGTATTTCTATATCTTCCGTTATTTCGGAGCCCCGTTGTTAGAGTTGAATTTTGAATGTTTTAGTATTTGGGGGTTTAAATTTAAATTCGGCGACCGAATTTCTTTAAGGGGGAAAGACTGTAACATTTCAAAAAAATAAAATATTTTTTTTGGGAATTTAAATAATTAAATAATAAATATTGGGAATATTTTAATATGCTGTATAATTAAATACTGATAAAGTAGAAAATATTTGGAAAATTATAGGAATTATGGAAATGAGGGTGTTCTATATGATTTAAGCAAATTATAATTCTTAAGATTTATTTTATTCAATTTTAATGCTTATCGCGATTAAATTTCACTAATCGCATATTAAGCTCGATTTGTGCACATGACATGCACCAAGTCATTTTACACATTTGATACATTTTCTAACATGGCTTTTTTCTTCATTTTCAAGCATAGTTTGGGTTTTAATGAGAAGAGAAAAGAAAAGAATAGAAAAGAAAAGAAAAAGGAAAAAGGAATAAAATAAAGAGTATGGGCAAAAGAGAGAGAGAGGGGGTGAGCGGTCAAACCTTGGTCTTGGTCTCATTTCCACTCTCATTTTCCCTTCATCATTCTCTCTCCCTCTCAACCCCATAGCAGCCCCCTCTCCTCCACCAATTTCACCACCTCAAAACGTCATAAAAAACAACTCAAAACTCCATCTCCATTTCATTAAAAATATGAACAAGCCCACTACAAACACTTTGGACCAAGAAAAATTGGATTTTGAAGACTTGGGGCAACTCAAGAAAATCCTTGAGTTGCCAACTGAAGTAATCCTTTAACCATTAGTATTGTATTTGTCTCACTTTTGCATTCATGTTAACTTAAAAGTGATATTGTGTAGTTTAGTGAGGTTTGTAATTCCGTGTTAGGGTTTTGAGGAATTCTTGAGTTGTGAAGTGTAATCGAGGTTAGTGGAGACCATACAACCCCTGTACCGATGATATATTAGATTAAACCTAAGAGTGAACCCTTAATTCATAAACCTAGAAACCCCGACATCGGGAAATTGTGAGAATTGTGATGTTTTGGTGATCTGCTATAACCCGGGTGACCTGAAATTTTTTTTGCAAACACTGAGAGATGTGCAGGTGATATGGAGTATACCATGAAGACCTGAGACCCTACCCCCTCCACTTAGTCGGAGATTTATTCTTCATGGCCGCAATTTGCGGCTAGGGTGTGGTGGAATCCATTCATGTTTGGTCCATGTCTTAATCTCCAATAATCTAGACCCTACACATATGCAAAATTGGCTAATTTCACTTAGGGTAAAATCTGGGGGTGTTTCCTTGAGTTGATGCATTGTTTTGCGGGTTCGTTTTAACTTGATTTTTGTTATTTTATATTTAGATTTTCGTCGTGTGGCTTTTGAACGTCAAGGGCTAAGGCTATTGGTCATGTGTTGCATGAAAGGCTATAGGTTTTAACCTATGAGCGAAACGTGTGCCGTTTTTATTTTTCGCCTTGAATTTTAATACGCAGGTGCGATTGTGTATTGGTTGTAGGTAACCCACATGGGATTTGAGATGATGAGGGGAGCGTAGCAACATCGACTCCAGCAAGCGAGGATCAAGATGAGTAGATTTATATCTACGGGGGAAGTCGGGTGGATGGCGTATAGCACCCCCGCATGTTTTTGATCGAAACTGATATATATAGAATATGGTTAAGGAAACCTAGATTTGAAAACTAAGGATATGGTTTTAAAGGATAGTTAGAGATGATGCGAATGATTGAATATGTATATCGAGATATAAGATGAAAGCTTTAGGAATATGAAAAGTGAAGGTGAATCACGACTTATAGATATTTAGTTACACTAGATTAAGTATGATTTTTAAAGTAGCATGAAAGTAGATTAATAAAGTATATGTATATATAAAAGTTGACTTAATGTGATGAAAAGAATATACGAGGTGATATGATGACTTGATTGATATGTCGGTATACGGATGCGAGTCGATTGAGATGCCTGATACCTTTGCCGGTCCCCTGATATAAGATTGTTATGGTTGTGACCCGGGGATATAGGTATATAGGTTTATGTAATGTTGTGAATCTTGCTTGATATGTCGTACGAGACGTTAGGTCCATACCCCTCATTGTCATATAGGATGATAGGATCCCTAATGGTTTAATGCCGCCGTACGATTATTTTCCGTACATGATGAGTTTGACTTGATGTTGATCCATACCCTTGACTAGAGAATTCCATACGATGGATTATACCGTACGTGATTTTGTGAGGCTTGATGTTGTAGGGATAGCTTAACACCTTAGCAAGGTTTTGGCAAGTATCAAACATGCTTCTTTATAATTTTTGGGTTGCTAAACAAGCCCTAACCAAGATATTAACTAGAGAATTAGGGTCAAATATGCATGTAAACAATTTTACATCGAAGAGAAAGGGATTACAGCCTTTGTATTCCGTTCCTTCACTTCATAAGCTCCGAGTAGTAGTCCCTTTGCCGCGATCCATGATCTCCCGGACTTAAGAGAGGCTCCACAAGTCGAATGATCCATTCTTTCTTGAAGTCTTCCTTTTCGAAGAAGATCTACCTTAAAGAATCTCAAACTCAAGCTCTCACTTCTCTAATCAAGTGTTAGTGAAGTGAACACCCTAATCTAAGTGGCTAGAATAGATGAGGATGATGAAGTAGGAATTTTACGCTCTTTTGTTTTCAATTTCTCACTTTAAATCATCAAATCACAAAAAGCTAGAAAGCTTTTTCAAGGAGGAAGAAGAAAGCTTTTGTGATGAATAATGAATATTGTTATATTTACAAATGACAACCATGAGTTAATAATATCAAGGCTTTAACTCTTGTAGAGAATGAACTAGAGTTAAGGGTTTGGGTTGGGTTAAATAATATCTAAACAAAATATCAATACAAAATATCTAAGCTTAAAACAAAATAAAACTTCTAGAAGCTTCATGAAAAAGCTAACCCAAATCAAACCCTAACTTGTTTAATCTCCACAAATCATGTTGTATTTTTGTAACAAAAGAAAACAATACAATTAACATATATCGCATATATATCAATGTATTATCCGGTGAGAAAATGAATCAATAAAGCGAGCTTATATTAGTTAACGTAATGTAATATATCATATATATAATTAAACATTAAATTATCGAATCAACACTTGATCCGACAATCTGGCTATATAGCATATAACCGACTAATATAACATCTACCTATTCATCGAATCAACACTTGATCCGATGACCCGGCTATATCATATATAACCGACCGATATCATATATCGCGAGAATAGAATACGGTATCTCATATCGTATTATTCTCGGTCCCGCACATATCACATATGTGCTCCTACTCCGTTTTGCCTGAGCCAGGAAACCTCTGTGTAGGACTCTAAAGAATCGTCAATACGCCGGCAGTAGGTGATGATCATATCAAACACCCACAAGCTGCAAGCGGTCAGCTAAACGTAACAGCCACCCAGGTATTGAGCGATCAGAAGATCAACAAGCAAGCTTGTACATTCTCCTGCAAATCCAATCAGTAAACACTACCGTACAGTCCGATCTCTTCGTCTGATATGTTGCATATCTAGTCTAGGGGTGGTAAACGTCAGACCCCAGTAACCGATAGGTCATGTCGATATAAGGCTCATAACGGGTCGAGAAACTACTAATAACTCTTACCAGCAAATCTCCATATCAGCCCTGGACAGGGACTTCCAGTTATAGCCAATCGAACACAGCACAACATCAACTCCCTATACCGGGAGAGAAAAAACCCCTCCTATCGCTCGTTGCCTCCATGTGATTCGGGAATGTACCCAAAAGCCACCGTTTTGCATGCCCTCTTGGACGTGGTTAGGTGGAAATCAAAGCACAGTAGGAATCAAACAAGACTCTATGAGGATCTCGGGTCTACAGACTAATCTGTACCAGTGTCACCGGAGGACTGCTATCTGACGATAGGTATAATACCATCCATGAGTTCTCGGCGAGTTCGTTCAGTGTACCCAGTCTCCACTGAGCACCCGTACACCATCTTTGATGTCCAACACCAATGGATATGGGATCATCCATCGCCCATCATATGGGTCAAGATGCGTGTACGGTAGTCTACTCTGGAGCATCGATGCCCTGTCTCGATACACCCTCGACTAGGAACAGTTATTGGATGTACTCGTTGACTACCCTGGCCCCACTAGTATGATCTCATCATAGTCCTAGTAGTTGAGTACAGATCCTAAGGGCTTTATCAACACGTGATCACAGAACTGTATTCGTTAACATGTTAAGATAAAGTGAAACCGAATAGCATACTATCATATCGAGCAAGAAAGTCCACTCGATATATATATATATCCAAGCATCCATTATAATATACATCACATGTACAACAATGGCCTCTAGGGCATACATATAACTAACAATCTCCCACTTGCACTAAGGCCAGCTGTTGTAGTGTCTCATACAAAACATCCCGAAGAGTCTCTCAAATTGTATCTGAGGAATGGCCTTTGTGAGTGGATCCGCAGTGTTGTCCTTAGTATCAAATCTCCTGACCTCGATCTCTCGGCGATCAACTATCTCCCGGATCAGGTGATACCGCCTCAGAATATGTCTGGACTTCTGATAGGACCTGGGTTCCTTGGCCAAAGCCACATCTCCATTGTTATCACAATACAGTGGTATTGGATACTCAATGGACGGAACCACACCAAGTTCAGTGACGAACTTCTTTATCCAGACAGCCTCTTTGGCAGCATCATTGGCAGCGATGTATTCAGCCTCCATCGTTGAGTCTGCCACGGTTTCCTGTTTGGAACTCTTCCAACAAACCGCCCCTCCATTTAGGGTAACGACAAATCCTGAGTGCGACTTAGAGTCATCATTATCACTTTGGAAGCTCGAATCATTAAAGGACTCCATCTGGAGTTCTCCGTTACTATACACCAAGAACATCTCTTTAGTCCTTCTCAAGTACTTGAGAATGTTCTTCACAGCTGTCCAGTGATTCTCTCCAGGATCTGCTTGATACCTACTCACTACACATAGTGAGTATGCTACATCGGGTCTGGTACATAGCATCGCGTACATGATAGAACCTACTGCCGAAGAATAGGGTATCCCTTGCATGCGAGCTCTTTCCAAATCAGTCTTGGGAGACATATCTTTGGAGAGAGTGAGTCCAGAGATCGTGGGTAAGTTCCCACGATTGGATTCTTAACTTCTTTAGTATGGTGTCAATGTAACTGGATTGGGACAATCCCAGTATCCTTCTAGATCTATCTCTATAGATCTTAATCCCCAAAATGCAGGAGGAATCACCTACATCTTTCATTGAGAATCTATCTGATAAGAAGAGCTTGACTGAGTGCAACATAAGAATATCATTTCCTATCAAGAGTATGTCATCCACGTACAATACGAAGAAGACAACCTTACTCTCTGCAACCTTTTTGTATATACAAGGTTTATCTATGTTTTTGATGAAGTCAAACTCTTTGACTACCACATCAAAACAGATGTTCCAACTCCGCGATATCTGCTTTAACCCGTAGATGGATTTATGCAGCTTGGACACCTTTTCGCTGCTCCCACTGTCAAGGAAGCCCTTTGGCTGAGTCATGTACACGCACTCTTCCAAATCACCATTTAGAGAGGCGGTCTTAACATCCATTTGCCAGATTTCATAGTCATGGTATGCGGCAATGGCAAGTAAGATCCGGATGGACTTAAGCATAGCCACTGGAGAAAAGGTTTCGTCATAATCCACACCTGGTCGTTGACGAAAACCCTTTGAAACAAGTCTAGCTTTGAAAGTCTCAACTTTTCCATCTACACCAAGTTTTTTCTTAAGATCCATTTGCTCCCAATGGGTTTTACCCCTTCAGGAGAAACTTCCAAAGTCCATACTTTGTTGGTTTACATGGATTCCATCTCAGATCGCATTGCATCCAGCCATTTCACAGAGTCACTACTCGTGATGGCCTGCTCGAAACTAGTCGGGTCATCATCTTCCATGATGCAATCCTCGCTCCCACCATCGATGAGAAAACCATATTATTTCTCAGGTGGATGAGAAACCCTACTAGATCGGCGGAGCGGCAGAGGTTCGTCGGTTTCTGGTTCCACAAAATCTTCAGTTGCAGTTTGTGTTATTGAAACTTCTTCGAGCTCTACCTCTTTGCCACTAATTTCTTTTACAAGAAATTCCTTTTCTAAAAAGGTGGCATGTTGAGCAACAAAGACCTTTTTGTTAGTGTATATGCCCTAGAGGCCATTACTGTATCATACTAGTTTGTATATTACTTAATGGAAGCTTGGGATATTCACCTTGTATTGACAATATTGCTCAAAATGGTAGTATGCTACTGGGTTTGTTTCTACTTTAATATGTGCATGTGTTTCATTTAGCATATTGCTTATACATATTAGTAGAGCCCTTAGGATCTTTGCTTGATTACCAGCGTTGTGATGGCAGTCACACTCGTGGGGGCTGGGTAATCCACAAGCACATCCTTATACAGGTCCCTAGTTGTAGGACTATCGAGACAGGGTATCGATACTCCGGAGTAGACTAGCGTATGCGCTACTTATCCCAGCTTGGGAGACGGTCTATCCCACAGTCGTCAGTACGTCGTACTTGAGATAGTATGCGGGTGCTCGTTAGGTTACGAGTACACTGGACAGGACTCGTCGGGAACTGATTGGTTGGTATTATACCTATCGTCAGTTATCAGTTCCCAGGTGACATGAGTACAGCTTAATCCGCTGACTTGACACTGTCACTTCGCCTCGAGTGTGTTCCCACTGTACTTTGATTACTACCCTACCACGGCTCAAAGGAGTCGTGCAAACAGGTAGTAGTTGGGTGCAGTCCCGAAGCACTTAGAGGCAGTGACGGTTAGACAGGATTCGTCTCTCTTGGTATTGGGGGTTGACATCGCGCTATGTCTAGGAGAGCCACTACATGAGTAGTCCCTGGCCAGGGCAAGCGAGATATACTAGTAGGTTTCCAGTGTTATCTCAGGGTGTTCTGGGCTACACTCCGACACGACTTGTACAGCTATTAGGGGACTAACGTTTACCATCCCCTAGGCCCGCCATGCGATGTATAAGACGAACAGATCGGATTGTACGGAGATTGTCACAGTCAGACTCAGTAGGAGTTCAGATGGGTTTCACCTCGTCAGTCTTCTTGTCTGCATCTACCTGGGGACCGTTACGCACAGCTAGTGCCGCTTGCGGTCTGTAGTTAAACCCACTGCCAGTGTAGTGTCGAGTCTTTAGAGTCCCACACAGAAAGCTATTCGCCTTTAGGAAAAAGAGTAGAGGTCGCATGGTTTTGCGACAGGGTTTGGTCACATCCGTGCACTTGTGCACGTACAGTGTCCGGACAGTTAACACTAGCGGGCTTTGGTTTAAGCCAGATCCTAGTGTACGTTTTGGGATTGGTTTTATCTCGTTTGTATTCGTGTTCCTCGGAACGCGGATGCGGGTGTGTATGCACAGTTGATAGAGAGACAGAGGCAGAGTATTCTCATTGGGGTTGTTCACTGTTGACTGTTGACAGTTGACTGTTGACCATTGACTTTTGCTTAACCCTAATGAGAATAAGACATATGATTAACATTAATATTAATTAAGTATTATAGTGACTTGGTTGTTGAGGGGTTGACTTTGTTGACTTGTTGACTTTGTTGACCGGTTGACTAAGTTGGACTAGTTGACCATCATCATGACAATGACTATCATTCCATGGCAAAGACTTTTGCTTGCTTGTTTATTTATGCAAAATGAGTGCATGAAATGATATAGCCATTTTGACTTAAACCATCACACAATACATGATTACTATTTTTGTTATGATGGCTTTTGGATTATGAGAGGTTGGATGCGAAAAGAGTGGCTCATTCTTTGATTTGCTTTCTCTCTCTTGAGCTCTCTCATTCTCTAGCTCTCACCCTCTTCCTCTTGCTCTCTCTACCTCAAGGCAAACCATTCTCATGTGTTGAGACTCATTGCTCTAGAGATAAAAAGACATCAAAACAATCCTCTACTCATTCTACTTCACAAAGCCTAGCAAGCCAAGTGTTCTAGTTTCTTCAAAGTTCGAAGAAGAAGCCAAAGGTAGAAGCTTTCGGGTGGATCCGTTTTCGGCGTGAGAAGATGACGAGGAGTGGCCGGTCCATACACCACAAGAGTTGAAGACGAAGGAGTTCAAGAAAGGTATAACCCCCTAACCGAGTAGTTAAACAACTCCTAGTTAGGTTGTTAGATAGATTGTTTAACAAAGATCCGTATTTGTAGTCCATGTTACCGCCTCTAGAAAAATCGTTTTTACCACTTCCGCAAGCCCGTAAGTACCGGGAGAGGTAGCATGGACTTACAGTGGTATCAGAGCCTACTTAAACTCTATCTAACATTTTAGCAAAGTTAGTAGAAATTCGATCAAAGAAAAAGTCGCGAAACGAACCCGTAAAATGAAGTTTCTGCCGAATTTTTTTCTGTCCAAAAAATTGATAAACCTTATCTTAAAAATTGGCTCAGGCTTTTTGTTAAACACCCAAGAAATTTCGTCCACTGAATCGGTCAAAGCGCCGCGGAAACGCGGTGGGAGCATGCTCCCGCCGCGGTTCCGCGGCCGAGTTGACTCGGTCGGGGAAAAAGTTTCTTGCAGAGTACTTCTGGGGCTGTTTTGGGATTTTTGGGAGATGTTTTTTCTGCCCAGATTTTCCAGAAAGAAAAATTAGTTTTTGGGGCTTGAAAATCCGTATTTTGATCGAACTTCTAAAGACCAAGGCTAACGGGTATATATCTGTGATGTGTTATTTGTATTGAACGTCTGCTAAATGTTATATGTCGATTAGTGGGGATTATACAAATCTGTGATCTGTAATGTTGCTGGTATGTGTATATGAATTCATTGGATTGTCGCTGGTGAATAGCCGGGGATTGTGATACGAGAGTTTTCTTTTCTTTCAATTCATGTAAATTTGTAAATTGATGTAATATTATTTGTATGGCCGCACAACCGGGTCGGGGTTGTAGCCGTCATTGTATAATTTCTTTTTACTGTTTTTGCTCCTAGGATAGACCCATGGAGGGGGTGCACAAACTACCGGGTATCCCGAAGTGCCGAGTGGCCTACTCACGGTGTTGAGGGAGGTTGCTTCACTTCGGGTACTTGGCGGGTAGTTTGCCGCACCCGTAGTGGTCTTGGGTGGCGTATTGGCTATTCACCGCGACCGTGTAATCTGCTTTTCGTTACAGGCTCGTACGAATTGCGGGTTCCTAGTATATCCAATGTGTTCATCTGTGATCTGAAATGGCTATCATTGCAATATATCTATATATGATATTGTTTAGGCGTTGCTTATGTTTTTCAGCCGCGCTAGCCCAGCCCCCGCTCTGTCATTAGTTAAGTAACCTAACGGGTAATGACGGGGCCCCGTGGCGAATGCGAATGGCATAAGCGTACGTCATATTTTGGTTGTTTTCTACAATGGTAGGATTAAATGATGGGACGCATTAAAAGAAGTAATGCAAGAAAAATACGCATTAAAAGAACTAATGCAAGAAAATAAACCATGTAAAAGTCGTTGGAACACTTTCAAAAACCACTCGGTTCTTTTCAAAAACTAACTTTTAAATGCGGAGCTTGAGCCACTCCTTTTAAAAGCTATCTCGTTCCATCGATTATATCATGTTCACTACGTTCACGGTTTTGCCAAAACCATTCGTAGCCCTCTGTCGTTTCACATGAATAGTCAATAGTATTCAAGCTATGTATGTTGGCCAAAGTCAAGGCATAGTGATTGGTAGCTATTGGGTATTCATGTGCAGCATAGATAGATGTGTTGGTTTGGGGCAGTCGTTCTACCATTTTGGCCAAAGTCAAAGGTATGTGCGGGTAGGCTCAAATTAACCTCGAAAATGACGGGTAGAACTTGACTTGTGACTTATGATATTTTGGCCAAAGTCAAGGTCATAAGAGCATGGGGCAAAAATCCACAATCGGGAGTTTCATAAGTACTAAAACTTGCTAGCGCTGCATACCATTTGGAGTGTGATGATTCTGGTAGGATTCCTTCAGTTTTGTCACGCGATGATATTTGGATCCCGATCCTACTGTGAGTATATGCTTCTCCTCGGGAAATTTCTCACTTAACGATCAATGCTATAAACCAAGTAAGTGTCTAGAAAGGTGTTAGCGGGGCTACGCCCACAGGGAAAAGTGGTTATTTAATTAAGGAACTTCGCGAAAGCGTTTGAAAACCTCCCTCGAAGTACCGACACTGGCCTGGCTGAATGGTTAAGTAAGTATTGTACGGTGAGACTGATCCTGACTAATTCTTCCTTTTTGGTTTGAGGAGGGATTCGAGAGACAGTGGGAGCCATCCTATTTAGAAAAACTAAAAACAACTCTAAACTTGTAAGAGCATCATGCTGAGTGTTTCTTCTCTCTCTCCTAATTGCAGCGACCAATCGACATGACTGGACTTAAGTTACTTCTAGATAAAAACATACTGACAGGGCCAAACTACAAAGATTGGCTCAGGAATGTCAAAATGGCAATCACTTATGACAAGTTGGGGTAACTTCTTACCACCAAAGCTACCCATGTCTCAGGTCCCAAAACCAGCGTCGCGGATAGGGAAATCCGTAAGACCTGGGAAATCGACTGCCCGAAGGCCAAGTGCCTCGTGCTTGCCTCTATAGACAACGAACATCAGAGGAGGCACGAGAATATGGACCTCGAATCCATATTTCTCCATACAAATGAACTGTATGGAGAGCAATCTCGTATCGCTAGATACGAAGTGTCGAAGAAGTTGTTTTCGGCAAGATTGGCCGTCGGATCATCGGTAGCGGAACACGTGCCTAAGATGATTGGCTACATAGAGGAGCTCGCAGACCTTGGGACCACGTTGGAGAATGAGCTCTATACGGACTTGATTCTCCAGTCCTTCCTTCCACTTACGCCCAGTTTATCCTGAACTTCAACTTGCAAGAAAAGGAAGTTGAACTTTCAGAACTCCTCAACATGCTGAGGAGCGCAGAGGGCACCCTACAGAAAGGTCGGGAAACATCCACTTTGTTTGTAGGGGGATCTTCCTCTTCTAAGTCCAAGGCGAAAGCCAAGGGAAAGAAAAAGAAAGCCCCTGCCAAACCAAGGGGCGGTGTTAGTAAAGTGGATACGAAGGGAAAGGAAAAAGCAACAAAGAAAGTAGGGAAGCTTGTGAATAAGGAAGAATGCTTTTACTGTCATAAGAGTGGACACTGGAAGAAAGATTGCAGGGCTTGGAAGGCCAGAACACAGGATCTGAAGCAAGTTGCGGCTTCAGCTTCAGGTGTGTATGTTATTGAAAACTGTCTATCAATAAACTCTACTTCCTGGGTATTGGATACCGGATCAGCATCTCATATCTATAATTCTTTGCAGGCGTTGAGAAACCGTAGGATTTTGAAGGCAGGTGACATGACCCTCATAGTTGCAAACGGAGCTAGCATGGATTCTAAGGCCGTGGGGGGCTATCACCTGGGAATGTCAGATGGACATGTTTTGGTTTTACGTAATTGCTTTTTTGTACCCAACGAAACTTGTAATATCATTTCTGTATCTTTGACTTCTAAAGACGGTTATGAATTTGCGTTTGTAAGTAATGTTGTAAACATTCACCTTAATCAAGTTCTGATTGGGTCAGGTACATTGAGAAATGGTATATACGTATTAAACCAACCACAGATTTTCAATGTCCAGAATACACACAAAAGAAAGTCTCCGGAAATAAATCAGACTTTCTTATGGCATTGTAGACTGGGTCACATCAATGAGAGAAGGTTGACAAAGTTACATACAGAAGGATATTTGAATCCGTTCGAATACCAATCGTATGCCACTTGTCAATCCTGTCTCAAAGGAAAGATGACAAAGACTCCGTTCACTGGACATGGAGTAAGAGTGAGCGAGCTCTTGGGACTCGTACACAGCGACGTGTGCGGTCCAATGTCTACGCATGCATGAAGCGGTTATTCTTACTTCATTACTTTTACGGATGACTTTTCAAGGTACGGTTATGTCTTCTTAATGAAACGTAAATCTGAAGCCTTTGGAAAGTTCCAGGAATATAAGAATGAAGTAGAAAAACAAACCGGCAAAAGTATCAAGATACTGAGATCGGATCGAGGTGGTGAATACTTAAGTGCCGAGTTCCTGGATTACCTAAAAGAGAATAGAATTCTCTCTCAGCTTACTCCTCCATACACTCCGCAACATAACGGAGTATCGGAGAGACGGATCCGAACCATATTGGATATGGTACGGTCCATGATGAGTAACACTGAGTTACCGCGATCATTCTGGGGATATGCACTAGAATCAGCTGCATACCTTTTGAACCGAGTTCCCACTAAGAGTGTGCCTACTACACCATATCATATATGTTGTGGAAAGAGACCCTATCTTAATCACGTTAAGGTATGGGGATGTCCAGCTTTTGTCAAAAAGCAGCATGCGGACAAACTCGTGGCACGCTCAGTACAGTGTATGTTTGTGGGATATCCAAAGAACTGTAAGTCTACGCTAGCGCCCCGGCAGTCTACAGACGCCAAATGCGGAACAAAAAACTTTTAACTGGCGCTATCGTATACTTTAACCCGGATCTGCCATTATTGCTAAACTAACAAACTGTAAAGAGTGTAGAAAGGTTATACCGAACGATCCGAGTCCTTCGTTCTTTAACCATCATCCCACGCTCCATTGCGGCTGCTCCGATCTCGTCGATCTCCGATCTCCTCGTCGAGGTGGCACCATGTCGACGATTCTTTAAACGGGCTCCCGCCTCTGACTTGAGGCAACTCGGTCGTCAAGTTTGCTAAAAGAGACGACCAAGATTGATGTAGAGAATGAGTAGATGACTTTGTCTCACTTCGTCCAAATCCGTGGACGATCGGTTAATGAGGTTGCCGAGGGAATCGGGTGATGGAATGAAATGAGGTAATGAAATTTCCATGCACCCAAATACTATCATAATCTTTTTCTACAAATGAAACATCAAGTTAGAGAGAGAGGGAGGAGAGAGAGGGCCGGCCATATATAGGTAGAGGGAGGTGAGTGTAGGAGAGAGGGGAGAGTAACCATAAGTAAAAGATCATGAACAAATATCCTTAGCTAAACAAAATGCTTTAATGTTAAAGCATGAGTCATAAACCTAGTCATCATGCTTTAATGAACCATTAAATGCATCCAATGAAAACTCAACACCAATTAATCCTAGTCACCTCATCTAGATGCTTCTAGAACACTGACTCACCTCAACTGAAGAAAAGATAAATCCGTCTTTAACCGAATGTTAAAAGACGGCTAATAGAAAACTGGAAACTGGCAACTTCCAAAAGTGATCCTGAAACGACTTTCAGGATAACCCCGAAACTGTATAAATATACCCGCATTTGTATTACGACCGAATACAAATGCAACTGAGACAAAGATATTATACCTACTCAATATGATACTCGGATCCGGCTTAAACCAAAGCCGACCAGTATCATCTGCCCAAAAAATAACACGTGCGTAAACGCACGTGCATTTTCCGAACCCTGCCATAAAACCATACGGCCTCTACAACGTTTCGCCCGAACTTGGGAAACTGTCTGTGGGGGACTCTAATGACTCGTCAGTACCCTGGCAGTGGGTTTAACCACAAACCGTCAGCGGCACTAGCAATGCGTAACGGCTGCCCATGGACTGACCTTAAGGGAGGCCGATGAGCGCACTCATCCAGAAACCCTACTGAGCCTAACAGTGACAATGTATATACAGTCCGGTCCGTTCGTCTATGAGTATCGCATATCTGCCTAGGGGGCTAGTAACGTCAGACCCCCAATAGCAGTATAAGTCGTGTCGGAGTGAAGCCCAATAACACCCTGAGATACTAATGGAGTACCTACCAGTAAATCTCCTGCCATGGCCATGGACTTTGTGTAATGGCTCTCCTAGACACAGCACGACCTCACCCCCAATACCGGGAGAGACGAATCCCCTGCCGATCCGCTCACGTGCCTCCATATGGCTCGGGACTGTACCCAAAAGCTACCTGTTTGCACGACTTCTTTGAGCCGTGGTAGGGTAGAAATCAAAGCACCATGGGAACTCACACGAGACAAATGATGACCTCAGGTCGATGAACTAACCTGTACACATGTCACCAGGGAACTGCTATCTGACGATATGTATAATACCAACTAGCAGGTTCCCGGCGAGTCCTGTCCGGTGTACTCATAACCCAATGAGCACCTGTATACATCTTAGGTGATCCAACTGACACCAGTGACTTGTGAGACCGGCCACCGCCCCTCGTCGGGGTCTCGACTGTACACACTAGTCTACTCCGGAGTATCGATGCACTGTCTCGAAACTCCCACGACTAGGGACCACAATTAAGGATATGCGTATAAACCACCCAACTCTCACGTATATGATCGCCATCATACTGTTGGTGGTAAAGCAAGATCCTAAGGGCTCTATCAAAGTGTAACATGTAATCAGTCACCTGATCATGTACACGACTGATAAAGGCAAACCAGATAGCATACTATCATCTCGAGTAAGACTGTCCTACCGGTATAGGTCCTCCGCAATCACTGCAACCACGTACCTGTGATCCAATAATTGACTATGAGGGCACTATCTCCAACAATCTCCCACTTGCACTCAAGGCTAATTATTGCGATGTCGACTACTCACAGCCCGTATGAAACCGAACATCCAACTTCTCTACTAATCAGTATCACAAAGCCCGTTTGTAAAACTATTGTGTTCGAGAAATAGCCTCAGTGAGTGGATCCGCCTAGATGTTTCTTTCTATATCTCTCTAAATCTCAAGTTCGCGGAGAAAGCCATCTCCCGAATCGAGTAACACCTGTCTTAGAATATGTCTGGATATCTGATGGGACCTAGTTCATAAATGAACTCTAAATCCAAACTTCTTAGACTGTATCGATCACTGAACCTAATCAGTATCCGGCACCATGCCACCCACAGTATCCTCTTGAACCACCTGTCCATAATACTGTCCCTCTTCGTTAGAGGGAAAACTATAACTCAGACAATCACTCTGTCAACCATGTCACCTTTGAAACCTGGAATGATAACCGTCTCCCGAAGGAGGCTGCCGTCATCAAATCCGTAGAACATGTACTTATGTTTTAAAACTGCTTCCTTATGTTTCTCCAGGATTGGATTAATACAAACTTATTGCATCTAGTGCAAAAACAACATCTGGTGTGGTACTTGACATCTCACGATTGACTCAATTGCCTAAGCAAGTGATCTGTCAATCATGCACATCCCTCTCCCCTTTAGTCTATACGACAACTTTAGAGAGGGTGACTCCATCACCTGCAGGTACACTACCATGCTAGGAGTCAACTATTCTAAAAACCATTAGAATATCTATCAAAGTAGCCACATTGGGAAACTACCCAAATTTAGATCTAAAACCATAGATCTAGAAACCAGAATGTCAAATATTATATCCATATCCTGTCTGGAGAAACAACTGTGTGACGACCACAGTTCAACCGATCGTAGTATATGAATTTTACTTCCTACTCTGTGTATGTCATCCTGATACCATGACATCACACCCTACTACCTTCTTTAACAGATCCATCCTCTATTCTGATAGAAGTCAAAACCATGACTGTCATATCAAAATTAGATGATCTATCTCCGCTATAACTGCTCAAGTCTATAAATAGATATAAGCTACTTGCCCACTATGCTTCCGATGCTCCCACTGACTACGACAACCCTCCTACCGGGTCTCATAGCCTGGAACAACAGTAGTGTCAAGTCTGGGTAGATAAGAACCTCCCTGTCACTGTCCTTGAGGCTACTGGAGTACCTCTCGGGTGTCTGAGGTTACCTACCATATCTGCGGAGTGGCTATTGGAATGTCAAACTTGATTGAATATATAGGTCCTATTAAATTTTCTGTAATCGTTTGCGGTTCTGGAATCACTTCCAGTTCCACCATACTCCCACTACTGTTTTCTGAAAAAGATCCATTTTTACTAAAACTGTGGCAAGTCAAGAACAATATCACTATTGATCTTCTAAATGGTAGAATATCAACCCTCGTCATAGCCAGGGTCAACCCACAAACAGCCATTACAGAAACGTGCCCTGAGTTATCCAGAGTCTGGTTTTAAGCATAAGCTGGACAACTCCCCGTATCTTAACATCTTTTAAGGTACGATCCATTCTATATCCAATACAGAAACTTTGGCACTTATTTAATTGGAACCAAGATTCAAATCATGCAGCTGTCTCCAGTGCATATCAACTTAATGTAAAAAGGCTAATCAGCATTACTCAACTTAGGAATCCATCCAATTATGAGCAACCTGAAAGAGAAACACGTTTCTCAAAACCATCACTATCATCTGAATACCAATCACAAGAATCTACATCTTCGATCTCTTTGAAGAATCCCGATACTTGTGATACCTGGTTCTCTACTTTATTCTTATACCCACAACTTCTCAAAACTTAGACCTTGTATTTCTACGAAACACTCGTCTAAATACTAGAGAAGTTATAAGTAAACAGAACATAGTACGAGGACCTACCCCTTTGTCCTGATGGACACTTGGACAACATACAATACTCTGTATAAGTCCGCTGAGTTAAACAACTCAAAACCTGTGCGTCGTAGGTTGAAAACTGTACCCTGGCGATTTTCTCAAATATCACCAATTACAACGAATTCCGATATAATGAGGATAATCACCTAATTCCCAATAACTTACTCCCACTCATCATCTATAAAACCATACAGATATGAGAATGAAACCTGGTAAATACATACCTTTGGAGTAAGTGTCTAATCGGGAAAACTGTTTTTCTTTAACAATGCACTGAAACATGAAAATGTTTCGTAGGGGTATCCTGGTATTCATAGCAATGCCTCTTCCATAATCCAATTCATGACTTCAACCGTATATTTTATTTCCATCTCTCCAAATCCCTTTATTTGTCTTTAGTCGTTACCTTCTGTACACCATCGTTAGGCTAAATGGTTTTCTTCCTTCCCTACCGTTCGGCACCAGCCTATGGTTTGGAAGAAGACTATCCAGTAAGCATAATAGGTGTACCCTCCTAAACCAAGGAGTACTCGCATCTCGAGAGAAGGTGATGATAAAAGACAACCGAATAATACCTTATTCTTTTAAAGGTGAAATAGGAGTGGCGATGAAGTACGCGGTTTTGGTCGTGAATGATATCAGTCGCAATTTACTTTGCCCTCTTTCTAATCCCTTTATTTTGTCTTTACATATTACCTTCTGCACACCCTACTTAGGCTAATTGGTTTTCTTCATTCCCTACCTTTCGGCACCAGCCTATGGTTTGGAATAAGACTATCCAATAAGCGTAATAGGTGTACTCTCCTAAACCAAGGAGCTCTCGCAACCTGAGAGAAGGTGATAATAAAAGACAACTGAATAAACCAATTCTATTTCTCCTGAACCTGGACCCATCCTCGAAGAAGTCCCTTCGAGTTCGTATATAACCATACGATGGATCTATCCAATAGAAGTGGATATCCGTAGTAATACGGGTGTTCTGAGAAATTCAAGGGGTAAAAGAAGGAGTGGCAATGACTTATGCAACTCACACAATCCAAAAGCCAGTATATTAAGAAGGTTCGGTCAACCTGGTCACTGAGTCATAGTCTAGGGTCGGTCAAAGGTCGCTGCCAAAGAGAGAGAGAAAAGAAACACTCTGCGTGCACTCTAACCTAGATCAGAATGGTCATCACTTTATCTAATCCGGAAACCTCCCACTGTCCTGTCAAATTCTCCTCCAAACCTAAAGAAGAATCAATCGGGATCACCCAAAGAGTAAACCAACTCATCAGTGGGAATCGGGATCCAACTCTCATCGCATGATAACGTGATGGAATGCATCCACGTTACTCATACTCCAGAAGGTATGCGCATACTTGGCAAGTTTCAGTTTCTTTAGAAACTCCCGATATGATTTTTGCCCCATGCTCTTATAACCTTGGCGTTGGTCAAAATGTCATAAGTCACATGCCAAGTTCTACCCGTCACTATCTTGTCAATTTGAACCCACCCGCACATGCCCATGACGTTGGCCAAAATGGCAGAACGACTGTCCCAAACTAACTCATCTATCTATGCAACAATTGAATACCCAGCAGCTACCAAACACTATGCCTTGGCGTTGGTCAAAATACATAGCTTGAATACTACTGAATACCCAAAAGAAGTGACGGAGGGCTACGGCTGGTTTTTGGCGAAAAACCTTTAACGTAGCGAACTTGATATCGCTGAAGGAACCTGATAGCTTTTTAAAATATAGTAGCGAAAACCTTTTGCTAAAGAGGTCATTCCCGGTAAAGGGATCTCGGCTCTTTCCTCGTGGAATGAGGTGCAGGATATTCCACTGAATACCGCTATGCAAAGCAACTTGTAATCGACTATAGTGAAGTTATTACGCTGACGCAAACTTCTGCCCAAGGGGTCAGTCCCGGTGAAGGGATATCGGCCCTTGCCCCGTCGAATGAGGTGCAGGATATTCCACTGAATACCGCTATGCATAACAAAAGGAAACGTCTTTGTAACAACACTTTTTAAATTTGTTCCAACAACTGTAAACAGGTTTTCTTTACTTTGCATTGATCAGAATCAACACAGTCCCATCAATTAATCACACCAGAAAAGAACGAAAATAAAATGCACGTATATGCCATCCGCATTCGTCACTGGGTCCCGTCATCACCCGTTAGGTTACTTAACTAACGAAAGAGCGGGGACTGGACTAGCGCGGGTGTAAAACATATACAACATCTAATAGTATATAAACCAATATACAATAATCGCTCCAGGCGTGATAGTATGCAACATTACAGAAAAGTAATAAGCATCACAGAACAATACAGATAATCTGGGATCCCCGAGTTTCACAGAGCCGCTGCTGAAACTCGACGTTCCCCTGTCGTGTGGATAGCCTGTGCAATGAAACCTAGACCCCTACGGGTGCGGCAAGTTACCCTCCAAAACCTGAAGCGAGGCAACCCTCTACAGCATAGTGAATGGACCACCCTGCACTTCATGGAATCCGGTAATCTTGGGCACCCCTCTTTGGGTCAACCTGTACCCCCTACGAGTGCGGCGAATAGTCTGCCAATTCTAGAGTGGGACCCCTCTGCCTCTCAAAGCCATGAGATGAAGACCCATTGCCCCCCAGAACCCGGCTATCCGTGCACTCCGTCGCGGGGCAAAACCTAGTACAGTAACGAAAAATATTACAATAGGTACATCGACCGCAACCTGGTCGTGCCCCAAAAGAATATTATACAACAGGCAGTGACGGCAGTCCACAAGTTGGACGCTCGCCCCGCAATATCAAATGTATAAATAAACTCAAACTGTACTACCATTGCACACTGCTATCCACCACGACAAATCCGCAACATCACAGCACAATACAGAACATCAACGCGAATGTCACGTTCGCAAACCCGTCTAAAAGAACTATAGCAATCAGACGCGGTTTACCGATCAAATGACATTCCCGTTCGGAGATATAATGTAAGCACTGTAAACTAACATGTTTAAATTTCGATCGACCAAATATCAAGAAGTGGGCCCCACGACTTACTGGTGAACAGTAACAAAACCTGGGCCCAAAATATATATACCAAAAACCCCAAAATCCAACAGAGAACCCACTGTACAAATTTGGGAGCATGAGCTCACTGTATGGCCGCGGAAGCGCGGTCAAACCATAGGTTTGACCGCGTTTTCGCGGCGGTATTATCGAATCACGTGCCCAAATTTCTACTGTGTTCTTAGAAAAGCCTGCTGAATTTTCTGTGATGTGTAAAATTAATTTTGGAACCCTTTTAAAATCGACAGAAACTCAGAATTTGGATTTTGCAGTTTTTGATTTCCGGTTCGATCGATGTTTTAAACGCGTTAGCACAAGTTAGTAAAGCAAAATGGTGAGGCTTTGATACCACTGTAAGTCTACGCTAGCGCCCCGGCAGTCTACAGACGCCAAATGCGGAACAAAAAACTTTTAACTGGCGCTATCGTATACTTTAACCCGGATCTGCCATTATTGCTAAACTAACAAACTGTAAAGAGTGTAGAAAGGTTATACCGAACGATCCGAGTCCTTCGTTCTTTAACCATCATCCCACGCTCCGTTACGGCTGCTCCGATATCATCGATCTCCGATCTCCTCGTCGAGGTGGCACTACGTCGACGATTCTTTAAACGGGCTCCCGCCTCTGACTTGAGGCAACTCGGTCGTCAAGTTTGCTAAAAGAGACGACCAAGATTGATGTAGAGAATGAGTAGATGACTTTGTCTCACTTCGTCCAAATCCGTGGACGATCGGTTAATGAGGTTGCCGAGGGAATCGGGTGATGGAATGAAATGAGGTAATGAAATTTCCATGCACCCAAATACTATCATAATCTTTTTCTACAAATAAAACATCAAGTTAGAGAGAGGGTGAGGAGAGAGAGGGCCGGCCATATATAGGTAGAGGGAGGTGAGTGTAGGAGAGAGGGGAGAGTAACCATAAGTAAAAGATCATGAACAAATATCCTTAGCTAAACAAAATGCTTTAATGTTAAAGCATGAGTCATAAACCTAGTCATCATGCTTTAATGAACCATTAAATGCATCCAATGAAAACTCAACACCAATTAATCCTAGTCACCTCATCTAGATGCTTCTAGAACACTGACTCACCTCAACTGAAGAAAAGATAAATCCGTCTTTAACCGAATGTTAAAAGATGGCTGATAGAAAACTGGAAACTGGCAACTTCCAAAAGTGATCCTGAAACGACTTTCAGGATAACCCCGAAACTATATAAATATACGTGCATTTGTATTATGACCGAATACAAATGCAACTGAGACAAAGATATTATACCTACTCAATATGATACTCGGATCCGGCTTAAACCAAAGCCGACCAGTATCATCTGCCCGAAAAATAACACGTGCGTAAACGCACGTGCATTTTTCGAACCCTGCCATAAAACCATACGGCCTCTACAACGTTTCGCCCGAACTTGGGAAACTATCTGTGGGGGACTCTAATGACTCGTCAGTACCCTGGCAGTGGGTTTAACCACAAACCGTCAGCGGCACTAGCAATGAGTAACGGCTGCCCATGGACTGACCTTAAGGGAGGCCGATGAGCGCACTCATCCAGAAACCCTACTGAGCCTAACAGTGACAATGTATATACAGTCCGGTCCATTCGTCTATGAATATTGCATATCTGCCTAGGGGGCTAGTAACGTCAGACCCCCAATAGCAGTATAAGTCGTGTCGGAGTGAAGCCCAATAACACCCTGAGATACTACTGGAGTACCTACCAGTAAATCTCCTGCCATGGCCATGGACTTTGTGTAATGGCTCTCCTAGACACAGCACGACCTCGCCCCCAATACCGGGAGAGACGAATCCCCTGCCGATCCGCTCACGTGCCTCCATATGGCTCGGGACTGTACCCAAAAGCTACCTTTTTGCACGACTCCTTTGAGCCGTGGTAGGGTAGAAATCAAAGCATAGTGGGAACTTACACGAGACAAATGACGACCTCAGGTCGATGAACTAACCTGTACACATGTCACCAGGGAACTGTTATCTGACGATATGTATAATACCAACTAGCAGGTTCCCGGCGAGTCCTGTCCGGTGTACTCATAACCCAATGAGCACCTGTATACATCTTAGGTGATCCAACTGACACCAGTGGCTTGTGAGACCGGCCACCGCCCCTCGTCGGGGTCTCGACTGTACACACTAGTCTACTCCGGAGTATCGATGCCCTGTCTCGAAACTCCCACGACTAGGGACCACAATTAAGGATATGCGTATAAACCACCCAACTCTCACGTATATGATCGCCATCATACTGTTGGTGGTAAAGCAAGATCCTAAGGGCTCTATCAAAGTATAACATGTAATCAGTCACCTGATCATGTACACGACTGATAAAGGCAAACCAGATAGCATACTATCATCTCGAGTAAGACTGTCCTACTGGTATAGGTCCTCCGCAATCACTGCAACCACGTATCTGTGATCCAATAATTGACTATGAGGGCACTATCTCCAACAAGAACTCCAAGGGATATTTCTTCTATTGCGAAGAGGAACAAAAGGTTTTTGTTTCTCGTCATGCCCACTTTCTAGAACACCAGTTCTTGGAAAAGGAAATTAGTGGGAGCGCAGTAGAACTGGAAGAAATTACAGAACCATGAGCTATTACTGAAAGCTTAGTAGAACCAGAGGGTTCGAAAGAAGATGACATTCCTACGCCGCTCTGCAGGAATAGAAGGCAGTCTCATCCGCCCGAGAGATACTACGGTTTTCTCATAGACGGGGATAGAGAGGATTCCATCAATGATAGTGATGAGCCTACTGGCTTCCAGCAAACCATTCAGAGCGTTGACTCGGTAAAATGGCTGGATGCAATGCGGACCGAAATGGAGTCCATGTACACTAACAAAGTATGGAAGTTGGACATTGCTCCAAATGGGGTAAAACCCGTAGGATGCAAGTGGATCTTCAAAAGGAAGATTGGTGTAGATGGACAGGTTGAGACCTATAAAGCTAGACTTGTTGCAAAGGGTTTCCGTCAAAGACCTGGCTTGGACTATGACGAAACCTTTTCTCCAGTGGCTATGCTGAAATCCATTCGGATCCTTCTTGCCATTGCTGCCTTCCACGATTATGAGACCTGGCAAATGGACGTAAAGACAACTTTTCTAAATGGAAATTTAGAGGAGTGTGTCTATATGGACCAGCCAGAGGGTTTCATTCAGAGTGGGAGTAGCGGAAAGGTGTGCAAGTTGCTTAAGTCCATCTATGGACTAAAGCAGGCGTCGCGGAGTTGGAACATCTGTTTTGATGAGACGGTCAAAGAATTTGGCTTTATCAAAAATCCAGATGAACCATGCATCTACAGTAGATTTGTAGCAAGAACTGTTCTATTCCTCATTTTATACGTGGATGACATTCTCTTGATAGGAAATGGCATTCCTATGCTACAATCTGTCAAAGGGTTCTTGTCACACAGGTTCTCCATGAAAGACCTGGGTGATGCCTCATACATTCTGGGGATCTGGATCTATCGTGACAGATCCAAGAGGATATTAGGACTTTCACAGTCCAGGTACATCGAAACCATACTGAAAAGATTCAGTATGGATGATCCCGAGCGCGGTAATCTACCGGCTTGTCACGGGATCACCCTCTCCAAAGAGATGTCTCCTAAGACTGATTTGGAAAAGGATCGCATGTCTATTATACCCTACGCTTCTGCGGTAGGCTCTATAATGTATGCGATGTTGTGTACCAGACCTGATGTAGCTTATGCACTAAGTGTAGTAAGCCGGTATCAGTCAAACCCTGGGGATAAACACTGTATAGAGGTAAAGAACATTCTCAAGTACCTGAGAACGACTAAGGAGATGTTCTTTGTGTATGGCGGAAAAGACCTCCAGATCAAGGCCTTTGCTGACTCCAGCTTCTAGAGTGACAAGGATGATTCTAAGTCCATGTCAGGCTTTGTCTTTACCCTCAACGGAGGGGCGGTGTGTTGGAAGAGTTCCAAATAGGAAACCGTTGCAGACTCGACGATGGAAGCGGAATACATCGCTGCTGCTGATGCCGCAAAAGAAGCCGTCTGGATGAGGAAGTTCTTGAAAGAACTTCAGGTGGTTCCGTCCATTGTTGGTCCAATACCTCTGTATTGCGACAATAACGGGGCTATATCTTTAGCAAAGGAACCCAGGTCCCATCAGAAATCCAGACACATCTTGAGGCTGTATCACCTGATCAGGGAGATCGTGGATCGCCAGAAGATCGAGGTTCGGAGGGTTGCTTCAGAAGATAACATTGCAGATCTATTCACCAAGGCCTTGCCCCAGACTCAGTTCGAGCGGCTGATCGAGATGATAGGTCTTCGATACGCCAGTACATGGCCTTAGTGCAAGTGGGAGATTGTTAGTGTATATGCCCTAGATGCCATTACTGTATCATACTAGTTTGTATATTACTTAATGGAAGCTTGGGATATTCACCTTGTATTGACAATCTTGCTCAAAATGGTAGTATGCTACTTGGTTTGTTTCTACTTTAATATGTGCATGTGTTTCTTTTAGCATATTGCTTATACATATTAGTAGAGCCCTTAGGATCTTTGCTTGATTATCAGCGTTGTGATGGCAGTCACACTCGTGGGGGCTGGGTAATAAACAAGCACATCCTTATACAGGTCCCTAGTCGTAGGACTATCGAAGCAGGGCATCGATACTCCGGAGTAGACTAGCGTATGCGCTTCTTATCCCATCTTGGGAGACGGTCTGTCCCACAGCCGTTAGTACGTCGTACTTGAGATAGTATGCGGGTGATCGTTAGGTTACGAGTACACTGGACAGGACTCGTCGGGAACTGATTGGTTGGTATTATACCTATCGTCAGTTATCAGTTCCTAGGTGACATGAGTACAGCTTAGTCCGCTGACTTGACACTGTCACTTTGCCTCGAGTGTGTTCCCTCTGTACTTTGATTACTACCCTACCACGGCTCAAAGGAGTCATGCAAACAGGTAGTAGTTTGGTGCAGTCCCGAAGCACATGGTGGCAGTGACAGTTAGACAGGATTCGTCTCTCCCGGTATTGGGGGTTGACATCGCGCTGTGTCTAGGAGTGCCATTGCACGAGTAGTCCCTGGCCAGGGTAAGCGAGATATACTGGTAGGTTTCCAGTGTTATCTCAGGGTGTTCTGGGCTACACTCCGACACGACTTGTACCGCTATTAGGGGACTAACGTTCACCACCCCCTAGGCCCCCCATGCGATGTATCAGATGAACAGACCGGACTGTACGGAGATTGTCACAGTCAGACTCAGTAGGAGTTCAGATGGGTTTCACCTCGTCAGTCTTCTTGTCGGCATCTACCTGGGGACCGTTATGCACAGCTAGTGCAGCTTGCGGTCTGTGGTTAAACCCACTGCCAGCGTAGTGTCGAGTCTTTAGAGTCCCACACATAAATCTATTCGCTTTTAGGCAAAAGTGTAGAGGTCGCATGGTTTTGCGACAGGTCGCATGGTTTTGTGATAGGGTTCCGTCACATCCGTGCACTTATGCACGTACAGTGTCCGGACAGTTAACACTAGCGGGCTTTGGTTTAAGCCAGATCCTAGTGTACATTTTGGGATTGGTTTTATCTTGTTTGTATTCGTGTTCCTCGGAACACGGATGCGGGTGTGTATGCACAGTTGACAGAGAGACAGAGGCAGAGTATTCTCATTGGGGTTATTGACTGTTGACTGTTGACAGTTGACTATTGACCATTGACTTTTGCTTAACCCTAATAAGAATAAGATATATGATTAACATTAATATTAATTATGTATTATAGAGACATGGTTTTTGAGGGGTTGACTTTGTTGACTTGTTGACTTTGTTGACCGGTTGACTAGGTTGGACTAGTTGACCATCATCATGACAATGGCTATCATTCCATGGCAAAGACTTTTGCTTGCTTGTTTATTTATGCAAAATGAGTGCATGAAATGATATAGCCATTTTGACTTAAGCCATCACACAATACTTGATTACTATTTTTGTTATGATGGCTTATGGATTATGAGAGGTTGGATGAGAAAAGAGTGGCTCATTCTTTGATTTGCTTTCTCTCTCTTGAGCTCTCTCATTCTCTAGCTCTCACCTTCTTCCTCTTGATCTCTCTACCTCAAGGCAAACCATTCTCATGTGTTGAGACTCATTGCCCTAGAGATAAAAATACACCAAAACAATCCTCTACTCATTCTAGTTCACAAGGCCTAGCAAGCCAAGTGTTCTAGTTTCTTCAAAGTTCGAAGAAGAAGCCAAAGGTAGAAGCTTTCGGGTGGATCCGTCTTCGGCGTGAGAAGACGACAAGGAGAGGCCGGTCCGTACACCACAAGAGTTGAAGACGAAGGAGTCCAAGAAAGGTATAATCCCCTAACCGAGTAGTTAAACAACTCCTTGTTAGGTTGTTAGATAGATTGTTTAACAAAGATCCGTATTTGTAGTCCATGTTACTTCCTTTAGAAAAATCGTTTTTCACCACTTCCGCAAGCCCGTAAGTACCGAGAGAGGTAGCATGGACTTACACTTTTGTTCCTCAGCGTGGTAGAAAAAATATCCTTGAGAATTCTTTGGATATCCCACAAACTTGCAAAGAACTGATCGTGCCTCGAGTTTGTCCGGATTTTGCCTTTTGAAATAGGCCGGACAATCCCATATCATAACTCATTTAAAATATGGTCTTTTCCCACTCCATATCTCATATGGTGTGGTGGATACAGATTTAGATAGAACTAGATTCAATAGGTATATGGCTGTCTCAATCGCATACCCCCAAAAGGAAATAAGTAACTCAGTAGTGCTCATCATAGAGCACACCATATCTAATAGGGTGTGATTCCTCCGCTCCGATACACCGTTGTGCTGTGGTGTATAGGGAGGAGTAAGCTTAGAGAGAATCCCATTCTCTTTTAGATAATCAAGGAACTCATTGCTCAAGTATTATCCTCCTTGATCAGATCGAAGAATTTTAATACTTTTACCCGTTTGGTTCTCGACTTCGTGTTTATATTCCTTGAATTTCTCAAAAGGTTCAGACTTGTGTTTCAACAGGAACACATGTCCGTATCTTGAAAGATCGTCGGTGAATGTAATGAAGTACGAAGAACCATTCTTGGCATGTGTAGAAATGGAACTTCATACATCGCTATGTATTAGTCCCAAGAGTTCCATAACTCTTTCCCGTGTCCACTAAACGGAGTTTTGGTCATTTTGCCTTTAAGACATGAATGACAAGTTTCATAAGATGATAATTTGAATGTATTTAAATTACCATTTTTATGTAACTTAGCTAGTCGTGTCGCATTGATATGACCAAGTCTACAATGCCACAGGAAGGATTCGTTCATTTCTGAACTTTTCCTCTTGTGTGTGTCTGCATATTAAGAATTGTGTTTTGATTTAGAACGTATATGCCATTATTTAACGAGCCTGATCCAATCAACTTTTGATTTAGGAAGATGTTCATAACATTATCCTGTATTACAAAATTATATCCTTCTTTACTTAATAAAGAAACTGATATAATGTTGCATATCATGTTCGGTATATAATAGCATTCATTCAGAATCAATGTATTACAACTTGGTAATACAAGGTGATATTCGCCAACTGCTTTCGCTGCAACATTTGCACCATTCGCTACTCTTACGGAATGATCACCCATTCCCAGTTCTCTACCTTTGTTTAGCCCATGCAATATATTGCATATGTGGGATCCTGATCTGATATCTAATGCCCAGGACGTAGAGTGAACTGAGAAACAGTTTTCGGTAACTAACACACCTGAAGAAGATGCATCAATATGCTTATTCTTCGTTTGGGCGGCGTGAGAATCCAGATATTGTCCTATTCCCTACTCAGTCTTATAACATTTATAAGAAAGAACGAGACCAACGTTCCCCTGCTCAGTATAACAAGCGGGTTCGGTTAATACATCTATATTATTATCTTGATTAAGGCCTGACATGGTCGCTATCTAGAGAGAGAGAGAGAAGAAAAACACTTTAGCATGCGCTCTTGCAAGATTAGATTGGTTATTATCTTATCTAATCAGGATGGCTCCCACTGTTTTAATCAAATCTTCCTTCAAACCCTAACAGGTAAGATTAGCTGGGATTAATTACACCTTACAAGTTCGCCAATCTTTCAGCCAGATCTGTGTTGGTACTTTAAGGGAGGTTCCTCGTGCTTTCGCACGGATCTAATTAAAATAAACCACGTTTTCCCAGAGGCATAACCCCGTTAACACCTTTCTAGACACCTACTTGATCGGCTAATTTTCCTATGTAAAATTCTCCCAGGAGTAACTCTCACTCGCAGTGGGTATCGCGATCCATCTAACCATAGAAGGTATGTAATCTTATTGCAAATTTCAACACTTGAAATTCCCGATAATATTTTTACCCCTAGCGATTTATAACCTTGACTAAATCAACAAAGCATAAATCGCAAGTCAAGTTCAACCTGTACATTTCCCGATTGAATTAAACCCACCCGTACGACCCTTGACTAAGTCAACAAGGCCGTATGACTACCCTAATCCAATCGCATATCATGCTTTAACAGATAAACAATATTTAGCTACCGTACACTATGCCTTGACTAAGTCAACAAACGTAGCACGAATACTAAATATTATTTATATGAAACGACGGAGGGTTACGACAGGTTTTTATAAAAACCTTTTGCATAATGAACTTGATATCGTTGTAGAAACAAGTGATTTTGAAAAGGACTGTTTTTTAGACTTTTCTAGTTTCGCTAAAGAGGTCACTCCCGGTGAAGGGATCTCGGCACTTTCCTCATCGAATAAGTTGCAGGACATTTCATAAATACCTCTGTGCAAAGCAAGAACTATAGAAGCAATAAAACACTAAACCGTGAGTTTGTAGCATCTGCCAGTTTTGCTAAAAAGGTCACTCCCGGTGAAGGGATCTCGGCTCTTTCCTTATCGAATAAGGTGCTGGATATTCTAAAAGGAATACCGCCATGTAAAGCAAAAATTATAGCTACCCTTTTTGAAAATTTGATTCTACAACATCTTTTTGGTTTCTTTTCTTTTATTAATCTCGTTAATAAAACCCAACATTTAAGCTTCCTAAGCATCACAGAAGAAACGAAAGCAGCAATATATATATATCAACATACAGTGTAAGCATTTGTTTCTGGCAGTAATATGATCTCATCACAGAACATTACAGCAGAAGTCAACATATGAAATATTGGATATACTAGGACATCCGTGTTTTATTTTGAGCCTATATAAAAAAACATGGATTCCACAGTTGCGATGAATAGCCAAACCCACATCCCTAGACCCCTACGAGAGCGGAAAGTAACCCTGACAATTCTAGGGTTAGGAGACTGAAAGGTCGGCCTAGCACCTCATGAAGGGTTTGGAAGCATCACATGAACCAAAGGTGGAGTCTTTAGGGTGCTAAGTTAACAAACATCGTATCGTTCCTAGAATCAATTAGGGTTTCAAATTTTTCACATCATCATATGAAAGAAATGCTAGGGTTTAGAGAGTACAACCTTTGTAGCTCCCTACGCTAGACTCCTCGGCTACTTGGGGTTTGAAAAAGCTCCTCTTGAACTCCTCGAGGTCACCGATGATCCACCCGGAGTCCGCTTTGTCCAAGCTTGCAACTTTATCCGATCAAGTGAACGAAATCAAGCTAACACTCTAAACAAGTGGGCTAGACTTGCGTAGAATGGTGTTTTGGTTCTCTTTCACACTTCAAAATCCAATCTTGATGAGTATATTGCTCACTACAAAGAACTAGAGAGCAAAATGAGAGAGGAAGAAGAAGATGATGGAAATATGAGAAGATGATAAGTTCAACTCTAAAAAGAAAATAGAAAATATATCAATATATATTTTCCTCTTCTCATATCAAACCATGGTTAGGATATTATTGAACTTGAGTTAAAAAAACAAAAAGAAAAGTAACCCATGGTCAAAAGGTGAGTGAGAATAGTTAGGTCAAGAGAAGAGTGTAGAAACAAATCAATAATGACCATTTTCCTTTTTCCTTTTTGTTTTTAAATCAAATGCAATTTAATCCATAAATAAAACCATGGTGTGAGTCTTATATTGCCACCATTTTCATGTATGTACAACCATGAAGGATGTATGTAGGTATGTATGTGTATATGTACATCCATATGTGCATGAATCAATAAAGAAACTATACATGCATGCATACATCCAACATACTCAAGAAAGGATTTCAAGTGAGAAGCTAATGGTTAAATGATAAATCAACACTTGATTTATCAATCCGGCCATATCACATATGACCCCTACCAAAAGCAAGCCGCCCGACCAATATACGGTATCCTATACGCGCATATTAATCGGGTCCATGCGCATAACGCATACGCGCACCACAACGTTTCGCCTGGACTAAGAAACTCCATTGTGGGACTCTGAGACTCGTCATTACGCCGGCAGTGGGTGATGATCATATCAAGCACCCCCAAACCGCAAGCGGTCAGCTAAACGTAACGGCCACCCGGGTATTGAGCGATCAGAAGAGAACAAGCGAACCTGCTATAACTCCCGTCGAGCCGATCGGCAACACTTCCCGTACGGTCCTGTCTCCTCGTCTGATATGTCGCATATCAAGTCTAGGGGAGGTAAACGTCAGACCCCAATAACCGATAAGTCGTGCCGATGTGAGGCTCATAACGGGTCGAGAAACTACTGGTAACACTTACCAGCAAATCTCTGAATCAGCCCTGGCCAGAGACTTCCCTGTTACGGCCAATCGAGCACAGTACAACATCAACCCCCAATACCGAGAGAGACGAAACCCCTCCTATCGCTCATTGCCTCCATGTGACTCAGCACTGTACCCAAAAAGCACCGTTTTGCACGCCCTCATGGACGTGGTAAGTGTAAGTCCATGCTACCTCTCCCGGTACTTTCGGGCATGCGGAATTTGATAAAAAACGATTTTCTTAGAGGTGGTAACATGGACTTAAAACATGGATCTTTGTTAAACATCTAACTAACAACCGAACTACGAGTTGCTAACTACTCGGTTAGGTGGTTATACCTTTCTTTTTCTCGAACTCCTTCGTCTTCAAGCTTCGATGGTCGTCCGAATCGGCTTCTCCCCGTCGTCTCCTTGCGCCGAAGATAGATCCACCTGAAAGCTTCAACCTTTGGCTCCTTCTTCGAACTATGAAGAAACTAGTCCACTCGGTTTGCTAAACCTTGTGAAATAGAGTGAGTAGAGAAGAGTTTCTATGGGATTTTATTTATGGTTCTTGGTTCTCAACTCATGAGACAAGTGAACCATAGAGTCAAGAGAGGGAGAGAAAGAGGAGGAAGATGAGAGCTCAAGAACAAGGGGGAGAATGAGCATGAAAGAATGAGAGAAGACTTTTCTCATTTGGCTCTCATAATCCATAACCATCATAACACCTAATATCAATCAAGTATTATGTGATGGTTTAAGCAACCATAGCCATATCATTTCATGCACTCATTTTGCACAAAAGAGCAAGCAAGCAAAAGTCTTTGCCATGAACTGATAGCTATAGTTATCATGATGGTTAACTAGTCAAGCCTAGTCAACCGGTCAACAAAGTCAACAAGTCAACAATGTCAATCCCTCAACAACCACGTCACCATAATACTTAATTAATATAATTGTTAATCACATATCATATTCTCATTAGGGTTGAGCAAAAAGTCAATAGTCAACTGTCAACGGTCAACAACCCTAATGAGAATCCTCTGCCTCTGTCTCTCCGTCAACTGTGCATACACACCCGCATCCGTGTTCCGAGGAACACGAATGCATACTGGATAAAACCAATCCCAAAAGGCACACTAGGATCTGGCTTAAACCAAAGCCCGCTAGTGTAAACTGTCCGGACACTGTACGTGCACAAGTGCACGGATGTGACCGAACCCTGCCGCAAAACCATGCGACCTGTCACAAAACCATGGGACCTGTCACAAAACCATGCGACCTCTACTCTTTTGCCTAAAGGCGAATAGCTTTCTGTGTGGGACTCTAAAGACTCGACACTACGCTGGCAGTGGGTTTAACCACAGACCGCAAGCGGCACCAGCTGTGCGTAACGGTCCCCAGGTAGATGCCGACAAGAAGACTGACGAGGTGAAACCCATCTGAACTCTTACTGAGCCTGAATGTGACATTCTCCGTACAGTCCGGTCTGTTCGTCTGATACATCTCATGGCGGGCCTAGGGGGCGGTAAACGTCAGTCCCCCAATAGCGGTACAAGTCGTGTCGGAGTGAAGCCCAAAACACCCTGAGATAACACTGGAAGCCTACCAGTATATCTCGTTTGCCCTGGCCAGGGACTACTCGTGTAATGGCTCTCCTAGACACAGCGCGGTGTCAACCCCCAATACCGGGAGAGACGAATCCTGTCTAACCGTCACTGCCTCCAAGTGCTTCGGGACTGCACCCAACTACTACCTGTTTGCACGACTCCTTTGAGCCGTGGTAGGGTAGTAATCAAAGTGTAGTGGGAACACACTCGAGGCGAAGTGACAGTGTCAAGTCAGCGGACTAAGCTGTACTCATGTCACCTGGGAACTGATAACTGACGATAGGCATAATACCAACTAGTCAGTTCCCGACGAGTCCTGTCCAGTGTACCCGTAACCTAACGAGCACCCGCATACTATCTCAAGTACGACGTACTGACGGCTGTGGGACAGACCGTCTCCCATACTGGGATGAGAAGCGCATGCGCTAGTCTACTCCGGAGTATCGATGCCCTGTCTCGATAGTCCTGCGACTAGGGACCTGCATAAGGATGTGCTTATAGATTACCCAGCCCCACTAGTGTGACTGCCATCACATCGCTGGTAATCAAGCAAAGATCCTAAGGGCTCCACTAATGTGTATAGGTGATATACTAAAATAAACACATGTACACATTGAAGTAGAAACAAACCAAGTAGCATACTACTATTTTGAGCAAGATTGTATATACAAGGTGAATATCCCAAGCTTCCATTAAGTAATATACAAACTAGTATGATACAGTAATGGCCTCTAGGGCATATACACTAACAATCTCCCACTTGCACTAAGGCCATGTACTGGCGTATCGAAGACCTATCATCTCGATCAGCCGCTCGAACTGAGTCTGGGGCAGGGCCTTGGTGAATGGATCTGCAGTGTTATCTTCTGTAGCGACTCTCCGAACCTCGATCTCATGGCGATCTACGATCTCCCTGATCAGGTGATACCGCCTCAAGATGTGTCTGGATCTCTGATGGGACCTGGGTTCCTTCGCTAAAGCTATAGCCCCGTTGTTGTCGCAATACAGAGGTATTGGATCAACAATGGACGGAACCACCTGAAGTTCTTTCAAGAACTTCCTCATCCAGACAGCTTCTTTTGCGGCATCAGATGCAGCGATGTATTCCGCTTCCATCGTCGAGTCTGCAACGGTTTCCTGTTTGGAACTCTTCCAACACACCGCCCCTCCATTGAGGGTAAAGACAAAACCCGACATGGACTTGGAATCATCCTTGTCACTCTGGAAGCTGGAGTCGGCAAAAGCCTCGATCTGGAGGAATTTTCCGCCATACACCAAGAACATCTCCTTAGTCCTTCTCAGGTACTTGAGAATGTTCTTTACTGCTATCCAGTGTTTCTCCCCAGGGTTTGACTGATACCGGCTTACCACACTCAGTGCATAAGCTACATCCGGTCTGGTACACAACATCGCATACATTATAGAGCCTACCGCAGAAGCGTAGGGTATAATAGACATGCGATCCCTCTCCAAATCAGTCTTGGGAGACATCTCTTTAGAGAAGGTGATCCCGTGACAAGCCGGTAGGTTACCGCGCTTGGAATCTTCCATACTGAATCTTTTCAGTATGGTGTCGATGTACCTGGACTGTGAAAGTCCTAATATCCTCTTGGATCTATCACGATGAATCCGGATCCCCAGGATGTATGAGGCATCACCCAGGTCTTTCATGGAGAACCTGTGTGACAAGAACCCCTTGACAGATTGTAGCATAGGAATGTCATTTCCTATTAAGAGAATGTCATCCACGTATAAAACGAGGAATACTACAGTTCTCGCTACAAATCTACTATAGATACATGGTTCATCTGGATTTTTGATAAAGCCAAATTCCTTGACCGTCTCATCAAAACAGATGTTCCAACTCCGCGATGCCTGCTTTAGTCCGTAGATGGACTTAAGCATCTTGCACACCTTTCCGCTGCTCCCACTCTGAATGAAACCCTCTGGTTTGTCCATATAGACACACTCCTCTAAATTTCCATTTAGAAAAGCGGTCTTTACGTCCATTTGCCAGATCTCATAATCGTTGAAGGCAGCAATGGCAAGAAGGATCTGAATGGATTTCAGCATAGCCACTGGAGAAAAGGTTTCGTCATAGTCCAAGCCAGGTCTTTGACGAAAACCCTTTGCTACCAGTCTAGCTTTATAGGTCTCAATCTATCCATCTACACCAATCTTCCTTTTGAAGATCCACTTGCATCCTACAGGTTTTACCCCGTCTGGAGCAATGTCCAACGTCCATACCTTGTTGGTGTATATGGACTCCATTTCGGTCCGCATTGCATCCAGCCATTTTACCGAGTCAACGCTCTGAACGGCCTGCTGGAAGCTAGTAGGCTCATCATAATCTATGATGCAATCCTCTCTATCCCCGTCTATGAGAAAACCGTAGTATCTCTCGGGCGGATGAGTCTGCCTACTACTCCTGCGGAGCGGCGTAGGAATGTCCTGTTCTTCCGAACCCTCTGGTTCCACTAAACTTTTAGTAATAGCCCGTGGTTCTGGAATTTCTTCCAGTTCTACTGCACTCCTACTAATTTCCTTTTCTAAGAACTGGTGTTCTAGAAAGTGGGAATGACGAGAAACAATAACCTTTTGTTCCTCTTCGCAGTAGAAGAAATATCCCTTGGAGTTCTTTGGATATCCCACAAACTTGCACTGTACTGAGCGTGCCTCGAGCTTGTCCGCATGCTGCTTTTTGACAAAAGCTGGACTTCCCCATGTCTTAATGTGATTAAGATGGGGCCTCTTCCCACACCACATCTCAAATGGTGTGGTAGGCACAGTCTTAGTGGGAACTCGGTTCAAAAGGTATGCAGCTGATTCTAGCGCATACCCCCAGAATGATCCGGTAACTCAGCGTTACTCATCATGGACCGTACCATATCCAATAGGGTTCGGTTCCGTCTCTTCGATACACCGTTATGTTGCGGAATGTATGGAGGAGTAAGCTGAGAGAGAATTCCGTTCTCTTTTAAATAGTCCAGGAACTCGGCACTTAAGTATTCACCACCTCGATCCGATCTTAGGATCTTAATACTTTTGCCGGTTTGTTTTTCTACTTCATTCTTATATTCCTGGAACATTCCAAAGGCTTCGGATTTATGTTTTATTAAGAAGACATAACCGTACCTTGAATAGTCATCCGTAAAAGTAATGAAGTAAGAATAACCGCTTCGCGCATGTGTAGACATTGGACCGCACACGTCACTGTGTACGAGTCCCAAGAGCTCGCTCGCTCTTACTCCGTGTCCAGTAAACGGAGTCTTTGTCATCTTTCCTTTGAGACAGGATTGACAAGTGGCATACGATTGATATTCGAACGGATTCAAATATCCTTCTGTATGTAACTTAGTCAACCTTCTCTCATTGATGTGACCCAGTCTACAATGCCATAAGAAAGTCTGATTTATTTCCGGAGACTTTCTTTTGTGTGTATTCTGGACATTGAAAATCTGTGGTTGGTTTAATACGTATATACCATTACTCAATGTACCTGACCCAATCAGAACTTGATTAAGGTGAATGTTTACAACATTGCTTACAAACGCAAATTCATAACCTTCTTTAGAAACTAAAGATACAGAAATGATATTACAAGTTGCGTTGGGTACAAAAAAGCAATTATGCAAAACCAAAACATGTCCATCTGACATTCCCAGGTGATAGTCCCCCACGGCTTTAGCATCCATGCTAGCTCCGTTCGCAACTCTGAGGGTCATGTCACCTGCCTTCAAAACCCTACGGTTTCTCAACGCCTGCAAAGAATTACAGATATGAGATCCTGATCCGGTATCCAATACCCAGGAAGTAGAGTTTATTGAAAGACAGTTTTCAATAACATACACACCTGAAGCTGAAGCTGCAACCTGCTTCAATTCCTGTGTTCTGGCCTTCCAGGCCCTGCAATCATTCTTCCAGTGTCCTTTCTTATGACAATAGAAGCATTCTTCCTTATCCACAAGCTTCCCCGCTTTCTTTGTTTCTTTAGCTTTTCCCTTCGTATCCACTTTACTAACACAGCCCCTTGGTTTGGCGGGGGCTTTCTTCTTCTTCGCATGGCTTTTGCCTAGGACCTAGAAGAAGATGATCCTCCTACAAACAAAGTGGATGTTTCCCTACCTTTCTGTAGGGTGACCTCTGCGCTCCTCAACATGTTGAGGAGCTCTGAAAGTTCAACTTCTTTTTCCTGCAAGTTGAAGTTCAGTATAAACTGGGCGAAAGTGGAAGGAAGGGATTGGAGAACTAAGTCCGTATAGAGCTCACTCTCCAATGTTATTCCTAGGTCCGCGAGCTCCTCAATGCAGCCGATCATCTTAAGTACATGTTCTGCTACTGATGATCCGACGGCCATCCTTGCCGAAAATAACTTTTTCGACGCTTCGTATCTTGCGATACGAGACTGCTCTCCATACAGTTCTTTTGTATGAAGAAATATGGATTCCAGGTCCATATTCTCGTGCCTCCTCTGATGTTCATTGTCCATAGAGGCAAGCACGAGGCACTTGGCCTTCGTGCTATCAATCTCCCAAGTCTTATGGATTTCCTTATCCGCAACGCTGGAAGTGGGACCAGGGACAGGGGGAGCTTTGGTGGTAAGAAGATACCCCAGCTTGTCGTAAGTGATTGCCATTTTGACATTCCTGAGCCAATCATTGTAGTTTGGCCCTGTCAGTATGTTTTTATCTAGAAGTAACATAAGTCCAGTCATGTCGATTGGTCACTGCAATTAGGGGAGAGAAGAAGAAACACTCAGCATGATGCTCTTGCAAGTTTAGAGTGGTTTTTAGTTTGTCTAAACAGGATGGCTCCCACTGTTTCTCGAATCCCTCCTCAAACCAAAAAGGAAGAATTAGTCAGGATCAATCTCACCGTACAATACTTGCTTAACCGTTCAGCCAGGCCAGTGTCGGTACTTCGAGGGAGGTTTTCCAACGCTTTCGCGAAGTTCCTTAATTTAAGAACCTCTTTTCCATGGGGGCGTAGCCCCGCTAACACCTTTCTAGACACCTACTAGGTTTATAGCATTGATCGTTAAGTGAGAAATTTCCCGAGGAGTAGCATATACTCACAGTAGGATCGGGATCCAAATATCATCGCGTGACGAAACTGAAGGAATCCTACCAGAATCATCACACTCCAAATGGTATGCAACGCTAGCAAGTTTCAGTACTTATGAAACTCCCGATGTGGATTTTTTCCCCATGCTCTTATGACCTTGACTTTGGCCAACAAATCATAAGTCACATGTCAAGTTCTACCCGTCGTTCTCCAGGTTAATTTGAATCCACCCGCACCCACCCTTAACTTTGGCCAACAAGGCAGTACGACTGTTCCAAACCAACGCATCTATCTATGCTGCACACGAACACCCAATAGCTACCAATCACTATGCCTTGACTTTGGCCAACATACATAGCTTGAATACTATTGACTATTCATGTGAAACGACGGAGGGCTACGAATGGTTTTGGTGAAACCGTGAACGTAGTGAACTTGATATAGTCGATGGAACGAGATAACTTTTAAAAGGAGTGGCTCAAGCTCCGCATTTAAAAGTTAGTTTTGAAAAGAACCGAGTGGTTTTTCGAAAGTGTTCCAACGACTTTAACTTGGTTTATTATCTTGCATTAGTTCTTTTAATGCGTGATATTCTTGCATTAGTTCTTTTAATGCGTCCCATCATTTAATCCTACCATTGCAGAAAACAACAAAAATATGGCGTACGCTTATGCCATTCGCATTCGCCACGGGGCCCCGTCATTACCCGTTAGGTTACTTAACTAACGACAGAGCGGGGGCTGGGCTAGCGCGGCTGTAAAACATAAGCAACGCCTAAATAATATCATATATAGATATATTACAATGATAGACATTTCAGATCACAGATGAACACATTGGATATACTAGGAATCTGTAATTCGTACGAGCCTGTAACGAAAAGCAGATTACATGGTCGCGGTGAATAGCCAATACCCCACCCAAGACCCCTACGGGTGCGGCAAACTACCCGCCAAGTACCCTAAGCGAAGCAACCTCCTTCAACTCTGTGAGTAGGCCACTCGGCACTTCGGCATACCCGGTAGTTTGTGCACCCCCTCCAAGGGTCTATCCTAGGAGCAAAAACAGTAAAAAGAAATTATACAATGACGGCTACAACCCCGACCCGGTTGTGCGGCCATACAAATAATAATTACATCAATTTACAAATTTTCATGAATTGAAAGAAAAGAAAACTCTCGTCTCACAACCCCCGGCTATTCACCCGCGACAATCCAATGAATTCATATACACATTCCAATAACATTACAGATCACAGATTTGTATAACCCCCACTAATCGACATATAGCGATTAGCAGACGTTCAATACAAATATCACATTATAGAAAAACCCGTCAGCTAAAGTCTTTTAGAAGTTCGATCAAAAATACGGATTTTTAAGACCCCAAAAATAAAATTTTCGTTCTGAAAAATCTGGGCTAAAAAGACATATTCCAAAAATCTCAAAATACCCCTATGAGCAAACTGCAAAGAAGAAACCCCATGACCGCGGCGCTTTGATCGAGTTAGGGGGTCAAATTTTTGCAGTTTCTTCAGAAAACCCTGAGTCGATTTTTGGTGTATCTCAAAAAAATTTTCCAGCACTTTTAAAATCGAAAGAAAGTTTAAAAAACGGGGTTCGTTTTGCGACTTTTTCTTTGATCGATCTTCTAGCTACTTTGCCAACATGTTAGATAGAGTTTAACTAGGCTTTGATACCACTGTAAGTCCATGCTACCTCTCCCGGTACTTTCGGGCATGCGAAATTTGATAAAAAACGATTTTCTTAGAGGTGGTAACATGGACTTAAAACCCGGATCTTTGTTAAACATCTAACTAACAACCTAACTACGAGTTGCTAACTACTCGGTTAGGGGGTTATACCTTTCTTTTTCTCGAACTCCTTCGTCTTCAAGCTTCGATGGTCGTCCGAATCGGCTTCTCCCCGTCGTCTCCTTGCGCCGAAGGTAGATCCACCTGAAAGCTTCAACCTTTGGTTCCTTCTTCGAACTTTGAAGAAACTAGTTCACTCGGTTTGCTAAACCTTGTGAACTAGAGTGAGTAGAGAAGAATTTGTATGGGATTTTATCTATGGTTCTTGGTTCTCAACTCATGAGACAAGTGAACCATAGAGTCAAGAGAGGGAGAGCAAGAGGAGGAAGATGAGAGCTCAAGAACAAGAGAGAGAATGAGCATGAAAGAATGAGAGAAGACTTTTCTCATTTGGCTCTCATAATCCATAACCATCATAACACCTAATATCAATCAAGTATTATGTGATGGTTTAAGCAACCATAGCCATATCATTTCATGCACTCATTTTGCACAAAAGAGCAAGCAAGCAAAAGTCTTTGCCATGAAATGATAGCTATAGTTATCATGATGGTTAACTAGTCAAGCATAGTCAACCGGTCAACAAAGTCAACAAGTCAACAAAAGTCAACAAGTCAACAATGTCAATCCCTCAAAAACCATGTCACCATAATACTTAATTAATATAATTGTTAATCACATATCATATTCTCATTAGGGTTGAGCAAAAAGTCAATAGTCAACTGTCAATGGTCAACAACCCTAATGAGAATCCTCTGCCTCTGTCTCTCCGTCAACTGTGCATACACACCCGCATCCGTGTTCCGAGGAACACGAAAGCATACTGGATAAAACCAATCCCAAAAGGTACACTAGGATCTGGCTTAAACCAAAGCCCGCTAGTGTAAACTGTCCGGACACTGTACGTGCACAAGTGCACGGATGTGACCGAACCCTGCCGCAAAACCATGCGACCTGTCACAAAACCATGCGACCTCTACTCTTTTGCCTAAAGGAGAATAGCTTTCTGTGTGGGACTCTAAAGACTCGACACTACGCTGGCAGTGGGTTTAACCACAGACCGCAAGCGGCACCAGCTGTGCGTAACGGTCCCCAGGTAGATGCCGACAAGAAGACTGACGAGGTGAAACCCATCTGAACTCCTACTAAGCCTGAATGTGACATTCTCCGTACAGTCCGGTCCGTTCGTCTGATACATCGCATGGCGGGCCTAGGGGGCGGTAAACGTCAGTCCCCCAATAGCGGTACAAGTCGTGTCGGAGTGAAGCCCCAAACACCCTAAGATAACACTGGAAGCCTACCAGTATATCACGTTTGCCCTGGCCAGGGACTACTCGTATAATTGCTCTCCTAGACACAGCGCGATGTCAACCCCTAATACCGGGAGAGACGAATCCTTTCTAACCGTCACTGCCTCCAAGTGCTTCGGGACTGCACCCAACTACTACCTATTTGCACGACTCCTTTGAGCCGTGGTAGGGTAGTAATCAAAGTGCAGTGGGAACACACTCGAGGCGAAGTGATAGTGTCAAGTCAGCGGACTAAGCTGTACTCATGTCACCTGGGAACTGATAACTGACGATAGGCATAATACCAACTAGTCAGTTCCCGACGAGTTCTGTCCAGTGTACCCGTAACCTAACGAGCACCCGCATACTATCTCAAGTACGACGTACTGACGGCTGTGGGACAGACCGTCTCCCAAACTGTGATGAGAAGCGCATGCGCTAGTCTACTCCGGAGTATCGATGCCCTGTCTCGATAGTCCTGCGACTAGGGACCTGCATAAGGATGTGCTTATAGATTACCCAGCCCCACTAGTGTGACTGCCATCACATCGCTGGTAATCAAGCAAAGATCCTAAGGGCTCCACTAATGTGTATAGGTGATATACTAAAATAAACACTTGTACACATTGAAGTAGAAACAAACCAAGTAGCATACTACTATTTTGAGCAAGATTGTATATACAAGGTGAATATCCCAAGCTTCCATTAAGTAATATACAAACTAGTATGATACAGTAATGGCCTGTAGGGCATATATACTAATAGTAAGGTAGAGATCAAAGCACAGTGGGAATCACACAAGGCTCTATGACGATCTCGGGTCTACAGACTAACATGTACAAGTGTCACCTGAGAACTGCCATCTGACGTGAGGTATAATAACATTTGGGAGTTCTCGGCGAGTCCGTCCAGTGTACCCAGTCTCCCCTGAGCACCCGTATACCATCTCTCATGTCAAACACCAATGGATATGGGATCATCCATCGCCCATCTCATGGGTCGAGAAGCGTATACACTAGTCTACACTGGTATATCGATGCCCCGTCTCGATACACCCATGACTAGGGACCTTGAAGGATGTACTTATGGATTACCATGTCCTCACTAGTATGATCTGCATCATAGTCCAGGTAGTCAAGTACACATCCTAAGGGCTTTACCAACATGTAACTATAAGACAGTTTAAAGAGACTAGTATACATGTTAAGATAAAGAGCAACCAGATAGCATACTATCATATCGAGCAAGAAAGTCATCTCTATATATGTCCAAGCATCCTATATAATATACATCATCTATACAATACTGGCCTCTAGGGCATACATACAACTAACAATCTCCCACTTGCACTAGGGCCAGCTGCTGTAGTATCGCATACCGAGCATCCCGAAGAGTCTCTCAAACTGTATCTGGGGAATGGCCTTCGTGAGTGGATCCGCTGTGTTGTTCTTCGTGTCAATCCTCCTGACCTCGATCTCCCGGCGATCAACTATCTCCCGGATCAGGTGATACCGCCTCAGAATATGCCTGGATCGCTGATGGGACCTAGGTTCCTTGGCCAAAGCCACCGCTCCATTGTTATCGCAATACAAAGGTATTGGATGCTCAATGGATGGAACCACTCCAAGTTCAGTAATGAACTTCTTGATCCAGACAGCCTCTTTGGCAGCATCGTTGGCAGCGATGTATTCATCCTCCATCGTCGAGTCTGCTACGGTTTCCTGCTTGGAACTCTTCCAGCTAACCTCCCCTCCGTAAAGGGTAAAGAAAAATCCCGACTACGACTTAGAGTCGTCCTTATCACTCTGGAAGCTCGAATCGGTAAAGGACTCCACTTGGAGTTCTCCATTACCATACACCAAGAGCATCTCTTTAGTCCTTCGTAAGTACTTGAGAATGCTCTTCACAGCTGTCCAGTGACTCTCTCCAGGATCAGCTTGATACCTACTCACTACACTTAGTAAGTATGCTACATCGGGTCTGGTACATAGCATCGCGTACATGATAGAGCCTACAGCCGAAGCATAGGGTATCCCTTGCATGCGAGCCCTCTCCAAATCAATCTTGGGAGACATCTCTTTAGAGAGAGTGACTCCAGAGATCGTGGGTAAGTTCCCATGCTTGGATTCTTCCATACTAAACCTCTTTAGTATGGTGTCAATGTACCTGGATTGGGACAATCCCAATATACGTTTGGATCTATCTCTATAGATCCTAATTCCCAATATGCAGGAGGCATCACCAAGATCTTTCATTGAGAATCTTTGTGATAAGAAGAGCTTGACCGATTGCAGCATAGGAGTATCATTTCCTATCAAGAGTATGTCGTCCACGTACAATACGAGGAAGACAACCTTACTCTCTGCCACCTTCTTGTAGATACACGGTTCATCTGGGTTTTTGACGAAATCAAACTCTTTGATAACGACGTCAACGCAGATGTTCCAACTCCGCGATGCTTGCTTTAATCCATAAATGGATTTAAGAAGCTTGCACACCTTCCCGCTGCTCCCACTGTCTACGAAGCCTTCTGGCTGAGTCATGTACACGCACTCTTCTAAATCACCGTTTAGAAAGGCGGTCTTAACATCCATTTGCCAGATTTCATAGTCATGATATTCAGCGATGGCAAGCATGATCCGGATGGATTTAAGCATAGCCACTGGAGAAAAGGTTTCGTCATAGTCCACACCTGGTCTTTGACGAAAACCTTTTGTAACAAGTCTAGCTTTGAAAGTCTCCACTTTCCCATCTACACCAAGTTTTTTCTTGAAGATCCACTTGCTCCCAATGGGTTTTACCCCTTCAGGAGCAACTTCCAAAGTCCATACTTTGTTGGTGTACATGGATTCCATCTCGGACCGCTTAGCATCCCGCCATCTCACTGAGTCCCTACTCATGATGGCCTTCTCGAAGCTAGTTGGGTCATCATCCTCCATGATGCAATCCTCGCTCCCACCATCCATGAGAAAACCGTAGAATCTCTCAGGTTGGCGAGGAACCCTACTAGATCGGCGAAGTGGCTGGGGTTCATTGGGAACTGCTGAATCCTCTGGTTCCACTAAATCTTCTGTTGTGGTTTGTTCAGCTAGAACCTCTTCCAGTTCTACCTCAGGGCCACTAATCTCTTTTGCAAGAAATTCCTTTTCTAAAAAGGTGGCATGTTGAGCAACAAATACTCTTTGTTCCTCATTGTGGTAGAAGATATACCCTCGCGAATGCTTGGGATATCCAATAAATTTACACGAAACAGACCTTGCCTCGAGTTTGTCCGGTTTTTGTCTTTTGACATAGGCCGGGCAACCCCATATCTTTATAAAATTAAGATATGGTCTCTTCCCCTCCCACATCTTATATGGGGTGGTAGGCACAGATTTTGTAGGAACCCTATTCAGTAGGTATGCAGCTGTTTCCAGTGCATATCCCCAGAAGAAAATAGGTAACTCAGCTACACTCATCATAGAGCGCACCATATCCAATAGGGTGCGGTTCATCCGTTCTGATACACCGTTGTGCTGTGGTGTATATGGAGGAGATAGCTGAGAGAGAATCCTATTCTCTTTTAGGAAGTCCAGGAATTCAATGCTCAAGTATTCACCTCCTCGATCAGATCGTAGGATTTTAATACTTTTTCCGGTTTGGTTCTAGACTTCTTGTTTATATTCTCTAAATTTCTCAAATGCTTCTGATTTGTTTTTCATCAGGAACATATATCCGAATATAGAGAGATCGTCAGTGAATGTAATGAAGTACGATGAACCATCCCTGGCATGTGTAGACATGGGACCGCATAAATCACTATGTATCAGTCCCAAGAGTTCAGTAACTCTTTCTCCGTGTCCCATAAACGGAGTTTTGATCATCTTGCCTTTGAGACATGACTGGCAAGTGTCATAGGATGAAAATTCAAACGGATTCAAATATCCATCCTTATGCAACTTAGCCAGTCGTGTCGCATTTATATGACCGAGTCTACAATGCCACAAGAAGGATTCGTTCAGTTCTGAACTCTTCCTCTTGTGTGTGTTTGTTATACTCAGAACTGTTGATTGATATAGAACATAAATGCCATTACATAACGTGCCTGATCCAAGCAACTTTTGGTTACGGAAAATGTTCATAACATTATCCTGTAATACAAAATTATATCCATCTTTACTCAACAAAGAAACCGATATAATGTTGCATATCAGGTTCGGCATGTAATAGCATTCGTTCAGAACCAATGTATTACCAGTTGGTAATCCAAGGTGATATTCCCCGACAGTCTTAGCTGCAACAATTGCACCATTTCCAACTTTTATGTCTTTATCACCTTCTCCAAGTTCTCTACCTTTCCTAAGCCCATATAACTGATTAGATATATGGGATCCTGACCCGGTATCTAATACCCAGGACGTAGGGCAAATGGAGAAACAGTTCTCTATAACGAACACACCCGAAGAAAATGCATCAACTTGTACTTTCTTCATTCGGGTGGCATGGGAATCCTGGTATTCCCCTATGTCCTGTTCATTCCTATAACTCTTATAAGAAAGAACAGAACCAACGTTTCCCAGCACAGTATAACTTGCGGGTTTGGTCAAAACATCCATATTATTATCTTGATTGAGGCATGACATGGTCGCTACCTGGAGAGAGAGAGAAGAAAACACTTTAGCGTATGCTCTTGCAAGATCAGATTGGTTATTATCTTATCTAATCAGGATAGCTCCCACTGGTTTTTATCAAATCTTCTTTCAAACCCTAAAAGGAAAGACTAGCTGGGATTAATTACACCCTACAACTTTGCCGATCTTTTAGCCAGGCCAGTGTCGGTACTTTGAGGGAGGTTCCCCGTGCTTTCGCATAGACCTAATTAAAGTAAACCTCGTTTTCCCAGATGCGTAACCCCGTTGACACCTTTCTAGACACCTACTTGATCGGCTAATTGTAATGTGTAAAACTCTCCCAGGAGTAACAATTACTCGCAGTGGGTATCGGGATCCAACTATCTCATAGAAGGTATGCAATCTCATTGCAAATTTCAACACTTGAAATTCCCGATAATATTTTGCCCCAAGCATCCTATGACCTTGACATGGGTCAACAAACCATAGGGTGCAAGTCAAGTTCAACCCGTCATTTCTTGATTGAATCAAACCCACCCGCACGACCCTTGACGGAGGTCAACAAGGTCGTACGACTACCCTAATCCAATCTGCTTCTCATGCATAAGCAGATAAATACTAGTTAGCTACCGCACACTACGCCTTGACGGAGGTCAACAAACGTAGCACGAATACTAAGTAGGATTTATCTGAAATGACGGAGGGCTACGACAGGTTTTTCTGAAAACCTATTGCGTAATGAACTTGATATCGTTGTAGAATCGAATGAATTTTGAAATGGAGTGTTCTTGAGGCTTTTCTAGTTTTGCTAAAGGGGTCACTCCGGGTGAAGGGATCGTCGGCCCTTTCCTCGTCGAATGAGGTGCGGGATATATCATATATATCACTGTGCAAAGCAGAAACTATAGAAGCAATCAAAAGACAAACCGAGTGTGTAGCATCTGCCGGTTATTGCTAAAGGGGTCACTCCCGGTGAAGGGATCTCGGCCCTTTCCTCATCGAATAAGGTGCAGGGTAAATAATATATACCGCTATGCAAAGCAAAACTGTAGCTACCCTTTTTATTTAAAAATTTGATTCTACAACATCTATTAGGTTTCTTTTTTTCATTAATCACATTAATGAAGTCCCATCATTTAAGTCACCTAAACATCACAGATAAATACGACGTACTCTTATGCCATCTGCATTCGCCTCGATGTCCCCTCGTGCACCGTTAGGTTAGGTAACTAACGACAGAGCAGGGCAGGGCTGGTGCTGGTGTAAAACATAAGTAGCGCCTAAATAATATATCATATATACTGTATACTGTATCCATCAGAACAAATCAAATGATCACATCACAGATATCGCAGCAGAAACATAGATATAATGTGGGATATACTAGGACGTCCGTATTTAGTATTTAGCCAATAATAGAAAATACGGATTCAATAGTCGCGATGAATAGCCAAGCCCACACCCTGGACCCCTACGAGAGCGGCAAGCGACCCTACCAATTCTGGAGTTTAGAAGACCCGGTCTCGACTCCACGAGATGGCCTCCCACTGAACCCCAGAACCCGGTCACCTGTGCTCCCCTCCTTGGGTCCTTCCTAATGCGGAAAAGTAAATAATATACAACATAGGTGGCATCAACCTCAACCCGGAAGTGCCCCAAATAAAAGAATATTACATTACATTTGAATTTACATGAATGAAAATATAAAACTCTCATCTCACATAAAACCCCCCGGTTATTCAATCGCGACAATCCTGCACATCATATCTCAGCAACACATAATATCACATATCATCAACGTAAGTAAGTATGCGTACCCCAATTGTCGTTGATGTATATCAACGAAACCGGCGATATCGACATACTACATTTACGGTCACAGAAAAGAAAGTGTAAAACTGCAATATCTGGAATCCACATTCTCCTTAAACATCATAAATGCGAAATATCACATACCTCGTATTTCATGTCTTATAATATGAATTCCACACATTGCATCACATTCCAGATAATTAGACAGTATTAAAGTTTTCGAACGAACGATCAAATACCCAAGATTCACTAAAGCTCAACACTTAAGCGGAGTTCAAAAACCGAAGTGTGACACAGTAGTAGCGGTCCAGCCTTAGAAGGGTCAAGCCAACGCCTCACATGTGGCACGCCGTACTGCCCCAAACCCTAAGGTTCGAAGGGCAGTTCAAGACGGTCACATAATCGAGTAAAGGTTTGTTGTCTTCTAGAGGGACCACCACAAAACTTGCTCGTATTTCCAAAATATTTAAACCCCGTGAAAAGTGAGCAAACGATACTCGTTCAAACACTTCAATACTTTCTAATTTACCCGGAAAAGTCACGAAATCAAAATTCCGATCGAATCGACGAGTCGAAAACCATCTCCAGAATTTTTCAGCACTAAACACAGATTAAAAATACCCTAAAAAATATACAAGCAGAATTAAGCATTACAGTATAAAAATTATACAGTGACTGAGGTGTACGGCCGCGGAACCGCGGCCCAAGCAATTTTAGGCCACGTTTCCGCGGCAGAAAAGACTGTTCATCGAAAAAAAATTATACTGTAATTCTTATTTTTACCTGCTGAATTTTTTACATATTTTTAATTCTGAAAATAAACAGATTTTGAAAAAAGTCCAGAGAGCTCCCAAAAAACCGTATTTTCGGTTCGATCGGAGTTTTAACTTCGTGAAGGTGTCGCGTAATGTTCTAGGTCGGCTCTGATACTACTAAAAGGTCAGCCTAGCACCTCATGAAGGGTTTGGAAGCATCACATGAACCAAAGGTGGAGTCTTTAGGGTGCTAAGTTAACAAACATCGGATCGTTCCTAGAATCAATTAGGGTTTCAAATTTTTCACATCATCATATGAAAGAAATGCTAGGGTTTAGAGAGTACAACCTTTGTAGCTCCCTACGCTAGACTCCTCGGCTACTTGGGGTTTGAAAAAGCTCCTCTTGAACTCCTCGAGGTCACCGATGATCCACCCGGAGTCCGCTTTGTCCAAGCTTGCAACTTTATCCGATCAAGTGAACGAAATCAAGCTAACACTCTAAACAAGTGGGCTAGACTTGCGTAGAATGGTGTTTTGGTTCTCTTTCACACTTCAAAATCCAATCTTGATGAGTATATTGCTCACTACAAAGAACTAGAGAGCAAAATGAGAGAGGAAGAAGAAGATGATGGAAATATGAGAAGATGATAAGTTCAACTCTAAAAAGAAAATAGAAAATATATCAATATATATTTTCCTCTTCTCATATCAAACCATGGTTAGGATATTATTGAACTTGAGTTAAAAAAACAAAAAGAAAAGTAACCCATGGTCAAAAGGTGAGTGAGAATAGTTAGGTCAAGAGAAGAGTGTAGAAACAAATCAATAATGACCATTTTCCTTTTTCCTTTTTGTTTTTAAATCAAATGCAATTTAATCCATAAATAAAACCATGGTGTGAGTCTTATATTGCCACCATTTTCATGTATGTACAACCATGAAGGATGTATGTAGGTATGTATGTGTATATGTACATCCATATGTGCATGAATCAATAAAGAAACTATACATGCATGCATACATCCAACATACTCAAGAAAGGATTTCAAGTGAGAAGCTAATGGTTAAATGATAAATCAACACTTGATTTATCAATCCGGCCATATCACATATGACCCCTACCAAAAGCAAGCCGCCCGACCAATATACGGTATCCTATACGCGCATATTAATCGGGTCCATGCGCATAACGCATACGCGCACCACAACGTTTCGCCTGGACTAAGAAACTCCATTGTGGGACTCTGAGACTCGTCATTACGCCGGCAGTGGGTGATGATCATATCAAGCACCCCCAAACCGCAAGCGGTCAGCTAAACGTAATGGCCACCCGGGTATTGAGCGATCAGAAGAGAACAAGCGAACCTGCTATAACTCCCGTCGAGCCGATCGGCAACACTTCCCGTACGTTCCGGTCTCCTCGTCTGATATGTCGCATATCAAGTCTAGGGGAGGTAAACGTCAAACCCCAATAACCGATAAGTCGTGCCGATGTGAGGCTCATAACGGGTCGAGAAACTACTGGTAACACTTACCAGCAAATCTCTGAATCAGCCCTGGCCAGAGACTTCCCTGTTACGGCCAATCGAGCACAGTACAACATCAACCCCCAATACCGAGAGAGACGAAACCCCTCCTATCGCTCATTGCCTCCATGTGACTCAGCACTGTACCCAAAAAGCACCGTTTTGCACGCCCTCATGGACGTGGTAAGGTGGAGATCAAAGCACAGTGGGAATCACACAAGACTCTATGACGATCTCGGGTCTACAGACTAACCTGTACAAGTGTCACCTGAGAACTGCCATCTGACGTGAGGTATAATACCATCTGGGAGTTCTCGGCGAGTCCGTCCAGTGTACCCAGTCTCCATTGAGCACCCGTATACCATCTCTGATGTCAAACACCAATGGATATGGGATCATCCATCGCCCATCTCATGGATCGAGAAGCGTATATGTTAGTCTACACTGGTATATCGATGCCCCGTGACCTTGAAGGATGTACTTATGGACTATTATGTCCTTACTAGTATGATCTGCATCATAGTCCAGGTAGTCAAGTACACATCCCAAGGGCTTTACCAACATGCAACTATAAGACAGTTTAAAGAGACTAGTATACATGTTAAGATAAAGAGCAACCGGATAGCATACTATCATATCGAGCAAGAAAGTCATCTCTATATAAGTCCAAGCATCCAATATAATATACATCATCTGTACAATACTGGTCTCTAGGGCATACATACAACTAACAGAGTCCCGGTCTCGACTCCTCGAGATGGCCTCCTACTGGACCCTAGAACCCGGTTACTTGTGCACTCCGCCTTGGGTCTATCCTAATGCGGAAAAGTAAATAATATACAATGGTGACATCAACCTCAACCCGGAAGTGCCCCAATAAAAGAATATTACATACAAATGAATTTTACATGAATGAAAAAGAAAACTCTCATCTCACATAAAACCCCGGCTATTCAATACACAACGATCCAATATAACATATCACAACAATATATAAACATCACAGATAACTAGGAGAAGTTAGATAATTCGACAGACACAACAAATTCCCAAAATACCCCAGTGAGCTCAACACTTGAGCAGAAAATAAAAATTCCCAGTAGCATGCCCCAGCACCTATGGACCGTCGCTGAAGTACCCGTCCCAAGCCTCCACAATGACGCCGCGGAACCGCGGCCAAAACCAGGTTTTGGCCGCGGTTACGCGGTCACTGTAGCGAGTTAGGGATGGTTCTGGCCGCGGTTACGCGGTCACTTTAGCGAGTTAGGGATCCTTTCTTCAGGTGGGTCCATAAAATTCCATGCATGATTTTCTGAGTATTTTTAATACGAAAATTTCAACTTTTGAAAAAATTTCCAGCAAGGGGTCAATTCTCGGTGTTTCGGGTTTCGATCGGACTTCTAACTTCGTCTAGACAACGCCTAATGCTCTAGCTTGGCTCTGATACCGCTGTAGGGATAGCTTAACACCTTAGCAAGGTTTTGGAAAGCATTAAATATGCTTTTTTATAATTTTTGGGGTGCTAAACAAACCCTAACCAAGATCATAACTTGAGAATTAGGGTTAACTATGCATGTAAACAATTTTACATCTAAGAGAGAGGGATTACAACTTTTGTACTCAGTTCCTTCGCTTCATAAGCTCCGATTAGTAGTCCCATTGCCGCAATCCATGATCTCCCGGACTCAAGAGAGGCTCCACAAGTCGAATGATCCATTCTTGCTTGATATCTTCCTTTTCGAAGATGATCTACCTTGAAGAATCTCAAACTCAAGCTCTCACTTCTCTAATCAAGTGTTAGTGAAGTGAACACCCTAATCTAAGTGGCTAGAATAGATGAGGATGATGAAGTAGGAATTTTACACTCTTTTGTTTTCAATTTCTCACATTAAATCATCAAATCACAAAAAGCTAGAAAGCTTTTTCAAGGAGGAAGAAGAAGAAGAAAGCTTTTGTGATGAATAATGAATATTGTTATAGTTACAAATGACAACCATGAGTTAATAATATCAAGGCTTTAACTCATGTATAGAATGAACTAGAGTTAAGGGTTTGGGTTGGGTTAAATAATATCTACACAAAATATCAATACAAAATATCTAAGCCTAAAACAAAATAAAGCTTCTAGAAGCTTCATGAAAAAGCTAACCCAAATGCAAACCCAAATCAAACACTAACTTGTTTAATCTCTACAAATCATGTTGTATTTGTAATCATAACTTGTTACAATATTATATATCACATATATAAAATATTTTTGTAACAAAAGAAAACAATACAATTAACATATATCGCATATATATCAATGTATTATCCGGTGAGAAAATGAATCAATAAAGCGAGCTTATATTAGTTAACATAATGTAATATATCACAGATATAATTATATATTAAATTATTGAATCAACACTTGATCCGACAATCTGGCTATATAGCATATAACCGACTAATATAACATGTACCGATTCATCGAATCAACACTTGATCCGATGACCCGGCTATATCATATATACTCCGCCGATATCATATATCATGAGAATAGAATACGGTATCTCATATCGTATTATTCTCGGTCCCGCACATATCACATATGTGCTCCTACTCCATTTTCCCTGAGCCAGGAAACCTCTGTGTAGGACTCTAAAGAATTGTCAATACGCCGGCAGCAGGTGATGATCATATCAAACACCCACAAACTGCAAGTGGTCAGCTAAACGTAACAGCCACCTAGGTATCGAGTGATCAGAAGATCAACAAGCAAGCATGTATATTCTCCTGCATATCCAATCAGTAAACACTACCGTACAGTCCGATCTCTTCGTCTGATATGTTGCATATCTAGTCTAGGGGTGGTAAACATAAGACCCCAGTAACCGATAGGTCGTGTCGATATAAGGCTCATAACGGGTCGAAAAACTACTGATATCTTTTACCAGCAAATCTCCATATCAGCCCTGGCGAGAGACTTCCATTTATAGCCAATCGAACACAGCACAACATCAACTCCCTATACCGGGAGAGACGAAACCCCTCCTATCGCTCATTGCCTCTATGTGATTCGGGGCTATACCCAAAAGCCACCGTTTTGAATGCCCTCTTGGACGTGGTAAGGTGGAAATCAAAGCACAGTGGGAATCACACGAGACTCTATGACAATCTCGGGTCTACAGACTAACCTGTACCAGTGTCACCGGAGAACTGCTATCTGACGATAGGTATAATACCATCCAGGAGTTCTCGGCGAGTCCGTTCAGTGTCCACAGTCTCCACTGAGCACCCGTACACCATCTTCGATGTCCAACAGTAATGGATATGGGATCATCCATCGCCCATCATATGGGTCAAGATGCGTATACGCTAGTCTACTCTGGAGCATCGATGCCCTGTCTTGATACACCCTCGACTAGGGACAGTTATAGGATGTACTCGTTGACTACCCTGGCCCTACTAGTAAGATCTCAACATAGTCCTAGTAGTCGAGTACAGATCCTAAGGGCTTTATCAACACGTGATCACAAAACAGTATTCGTTAACATGTTAAGATAAAGTGAAACCAGATAGCATACTATCATATCGAGAAAGAAAGTCCTCTCTATATATATCCAAGCATCCATTATAAAATACATCACATGTACAACAATGGACTCTAGGGCATACATATAACTAACAGATGCTGATTGATAGATTCACCGACTCGGTCATATTAGATACGTATACCTCTTAGCATTCGCATACGATTTATTTTATGCTACGCTCATGTCACCCTCGTTGCATTACATGTACCTGTGCTAGTACACCTGCACTATTATCAATGATGCGTATGTTACACGTACACAAATTGGCCGGCTCACACACTTCATCATCGATAATTGCTATGTCACTACACAGTAGAATTGCTGCATCATGATATGACTCCTTGCATGAGTTACCTGCTATAGTAACATATATGCCTTCATACGATGTTGCATTTCACTTGGGAGAAATTCGGAACGGCATGATAGATTAAAAACTGGATTTACTTAAAAAGAGCGGTTTTCCCCTGATATGTGCATATTACTGTTCCATGATTGCATGATATAAGGATATGCTTACATTTCTGTTATATGTCACGTACATCATGCTTTACGATTATGCGCATTGTGATATGTTGTTTTCATGAGATTTCTGGATTTGAGAACCGTGGTCATTTTAAAGGAAAGTATGTATTGTTTTAAAAACCCAGTTTCTCTTGATATGATATTTCAGTGCGTCCACCATGCGTTTTCTCGGTGCTAAGACCTGTGACAGTGATACCTGATTCGAGAAGCTGGATGAGGCCGTTTGCGGGTACATGGTGGACCCGGTATGGTACCCCGGGGCGAGAATGGATTGCTTTGCAGTAGACGGTGAGCCTGGCAGAGGGACTACAATCTACAGGTGATAGTATTTGGGCTCAGCGGTTATCCGGAGGATACCTACCGGAGTCAAGAGATGGATCGGGGCCGACCCATTCTGCCGGAGCCCGAGGGCCGATCCCGCAGACGGAGCCCATGGGCCGATCCGGACTGACGGGGCCCGAGATATGAGGATTTACGTGTCGATGCTGGACACGGGTTTCATGATGTTTCGAGTGTCGATGCTGGACACTCAGGTTCCATGATTTTGATGTGTCGCGGCGGACACACGTTAATTTATATCCGCATACTTTCATGCATATAATTTTATGATATTTACATGCATGATGTTGTGGTGTCATCGGTTGACATGTGGACGAGATCCACATGCATGCAGGCATTTATTGTACTGTTGGACGTTATCCACACGCTCATAGGTATTTTTTACATTGTTGGCATATATACAGTTACGGTCACCCTAGATATTTTAGTATTACATTTATAATATAGTTGACATAGGAAATCATTATTTTATTCGATTTCTACTTGTTGATGGTTTTCTATTCACGAGTTGGCAACTCACCCCTGTCGTGCCACAGTTCTTGCAGGTTGACCGCATGGATCCATAGTGGCAACGCTGGCGCACAGCTGCATTAGGGTGTTTTGCTTTGGTAGGTGGTATATGTTGGATCGTACCCCTCTTGTACTTATTATTCATATTGTATCTAGTTAACTCCATCAATCAAACTAGTATTTGTATAAGTAATGAGACTTAGCGAGACTTGTGGTTGCGAGACTTAGAGTGAGGGGTTTTCCGCTACTTGTGGTTTTTATGTCTTGATTATTTCTTTATCTTTTGTGGTGAAATTCGCCGTTGGACGACGTATAATTATATTTATGGTTTGCGTGGTTGTGAATCCGTCGTTTGGCGAAGAGCTAGCTCCCGCTTGGGGATGTCTTTATCATTATCTTGTATATGTGGTTTTGGATCAAAATATACAAGGGAGGTGCTGCCGAAATTTTTAAAAGACGAAACATGTTTTTAAACTTTCATAATCCACATGCATTTTTCATGTTCCAGTATCTATGCATTAAGAAAAACTTTGATTTCATTATACCTTTATTTCAAAACTTCACCTATTTTATTTACTTAAAAACTTTTAGATTTCTGGGTTTCGGCTTACTTGAATTACGTTATGCTTTTAGACGTGGAGTGATTTAAGTGCCGGTCACGAGCTAATATTTTGGATAGTGACAGAATGAGTGTATGAAAAAAATAAAGGATAAGAGGCGGTGAGTGTAGGGTGAGGGTTTTGCTTACACTTACTCTCTCTCTCTCTATCCCCCTCTCTTCATTAAATGCAAGCCATGCTTGCCATGCCCCTTGTCAACTCTCTCCCTCCCTCTCTCTCTCTTAAGTCAACTCCATGTTCAAACCTCATTTATTTTAAAACAAAACAATTAACTAATTATATACACATAATAGAAATGGGGTTAAAGTGCCATGGCTACTTAAGTACGGTTAACCCTAATTAAACCTAGGTTAACATGCACAAATGTGTGCAAGCCCAAAAATAAATAATAATAAAATATTGATTAATTTTTATCAAATATGTGAACACTATTTTGGTAAACTTTTTACTAAAAATCCACATTATCGCTTAATTACCACTAATCGCATTCTGTGGTGTTACATTCCCCTACGGATACAGCATACACTCTCATTCCGTTAGCAACCCTGAGAGTTATATCACCTGCCCTAATAACTCTACGGTTTCTCAAAGCCTGTAAAGAATTATAGATATGAGATCCTGATCCGGTATCTATTACCTAAGAAGTAGAGTTAATTAACAGACAGTTTTCAATCACAAGCACACAGGAAGCCGAAGCCACAATGTGCTTCGGATCATGAATTCTGGCTTTCCAAGCCATGCATCCCTTCTGCTAATGCCCTTTCCCATGACAATTAGAACAACCCTCCTTCCTTACTGTTAGCCTTGAAACTTTTGCCCTGCCTTTTCCTTCTACCTTACTGACGCCGCCTATTGGCTTTGTGGAAGTCTTCTTCTTCTCACCTTTGGCTTTCGCCTTAGATCCAGAAGAGGAAGATTCTCCAATAAGCAGAGCGGGGGTCTCCCTGGTTTCCTTCAGGGTGTAAATAGAAGGTAGGGACTGTAGAATCAAGTCAGTACATGACTCGTTCTCCAACGTGGTCTCCAGGTCCGTGAGCTCATTAATATAGCTGATCATTGTAAGGACGTGGTCCCCTACAGATAACCCGACAGCCAATCTCGCTTGAAGCAATTCCTTCGAGGTCTCATATCTCATGATACGAGATTTCTCTCCATATAAGTTTTTGTTATGGAGGAAGATGGAAACTAAGTCCATCTTCTCGTGCTGCCTCTAGTATACACCATCTACTGAGGCTAACACGAGATACTTGGTTCTCGCACAGTCTTTTTCCCTTGTCTTACAGATATCCATATCCGCGACGGTGGAAACTGGACCTGGGACGGCGGAGGCTTGAGTAGTAATGCGGTAGCCCAGCTTGTCATAGGTAATGGACATCTGGACGAACCTTTGCCAGTGAATATAGTCTGGTTTAGTCAATTATTATCTAGTTGTAACCAATGTCTGTTCACCTGGTCGCTGCAATTAGGAGAGAGAGGAGAAACACTCAGCATGATGCTCTTGCAAGTTCAGATTGCTTTTTAGTTTATCTAAACACGATGGCTCCCACTGTTTCTCGAATCCCTCTTCAAGCCACAAAAGAAGAATTTGTCAGGATTAATCTCACCCTACAATACTTGCTGAACCTTTCAGCCAAGCTGGTGTTGGTACTTCGAGGGAGGTTTTCCAACGCTTTCGCGAAGTTCCTTAATTACATAATCTATTTTCCCTGGAGATGTAGCCCCTCTAATACCATTCTAGACACCTACTTGGTTTATAGCATTGATTATGCTAGTGAAAAGATCTCCCGATGAGTAGCATATACTCATAGTAGGATAAAGGTCCAAATATCATTGTGTGATAATCCTGAAGGAATCCTACCTACATTATCACACTCCAAATGGTATGCAACACTAGCAAGTTTTAGTTTCTTTAGAAACCCCCGATGTGGATTTTCCCCCATGATCTTATGACCTTGATGAAGGCTAACATATCATAAGTCACATGTCAAGTTCTACTTGTCATTGTCCAGGTTAATTTGAACCCATCCGTACATACTCTTAACGAAGGCCAAAATAGTACTACGACTGTTCCAAACCAACGCATCTATCTATGCTACAGATCAATATCCAGCAGCTACCAATCACTATGCCTTGTCGAAGGTTAAAATACAGAGCTTGAATAATATTGAATATTCAACTGAAATGACGGAGGACTACGGCTGGTTTTGGCGAAACGATGAACGTAATGAACTTGATTTAATCGAAGGATTTTGATAGTTTTTAAAGGAGTGATTTAAGCTCCACATTTTAAAAGTTTCTGTTTTGAAAAAACCGAGTGGTTTTAAAAGTGTTCCAATGATTCAGCTTTGGTTTGTTTGCTTTGCATTAATAATGCAGTCCCATTATTTACACCTAACATTACAGGGAGAAACGAAAATAACACGTACGCGTATGCCATCCGCATTCTCCACTGGATCCCGTCTAACAGCATTAGGTTACTTAACTAACGCCGAAGCGGGGGCTGGACTAACGCAGATGCAAAACATAAGCAACGTCTACTATATAACATATATAAAATAATCATTCCTCTCATGCAATAATAGGCAATCCAGATCACAGATGAACATATTGGATATACTAGGAATTCCACGTTTCGTTTAAGCCTGTAATGAAATTTGGATTCTACGATCGTGATGAATAGCGAAATCCTACCCAAGACCCTTACGGGTGCGGCAAACTATTCAGCTTTGGTTTGTTTTCTTTGCATTAATAATGCAGTCCCATTATTTACACCTAACATTACAGGGAGAAACGAAAATAATACATACGCTTATGCCATCCGCATTCGCCACTGGGCCCCATCTAACACCGTTAGGTTACTTAACTAACGCCAGAGCGGGGGCTGGGCTAATGCGGATGCAAAACATAAACAATGTCTACTATATAACATATATAAAATAATCATTCATCTCATGCAATAATAGGCAATCCAGATCACCGATGAACATATTGGATATACTAGGAATTCTTCGTTTCATTTAAGCCAGTAATGAAAGACGGATTATACGGTCGTGATGAATAGCCAAATCCCACCCCAGACCCTTACGGGTGTGGCAAACTACCCGCCAAATTCCTAAAGTGAAGCAACCTCCCTCAGTATAATGAGTAGGCCACTCGGCACTTCAAAGAACTAGGTAGTTTGTGCACTGCACCTTGGGTCTATCATAGGAGCAGAAAACAGTTAAAAAAATAATAGAACGGGGGCTGCAACCTCAACCCGGATGTGCTCTGCAAAATAATATTACATCACATTACAATTTATATCGAATGATAGAAAACTCTCTTCTCACATCCCCGGCTATTCATCCACAACGATCCAATAAAGTTCATATACACAAACCAACAAATATATG